>OV839568.1:15058747-17838121 GCA_929447395.1 Epistrophe grossulariae | reverse complement strand
ACCCAGAGCCAGAATACTCCGAGTATGAGGAAAAGTATTTGACCTCACACGCCGCTATAACTGACGCGATCCGTGCTAAGACACCTGTTCCGAATCCACCTTCTCCGGGTCCTACCGCTGCTTCAATTGGCGAATCGCTCGCCACGCAACAAATACTCAAATAGAGTTTTTGCAAAAAATCGAAGCTAATAAATCTCCAAAAGCTGTGCATCTGCCTAAACTTCAAGTGCCTACTTTTAACGGTGATTACAAAGATTGGCCAGGGTTTAAAGATATTTTTCTCGGAACAATAGACACTAATCCATCGCTTTCTGGAACTCAGAAGTTCCAATACTTAAAATCATTTCTCGGAAAGCAACCTGGAGACTTGTTTAAGAACACTCCATTCACCGATAAAAACTACGTCGAGGCTTGGGACAAATTAGAAGAGCGTTATGATAGGACGGTTTTAATTATTCAGTCGTTCATTGAAACTTTTATTTCGCTACCATCATCAAGGTCTAATCCCACGTTGCTTCGCAAAATAACCGATGACGCTGATGAAGTGTTAAGGGGTCTCAACTCATTGGAATCTACGTCTAGGGATCCTTGGCTAATTTATATTTTGATGCAGAAGTTAGATTACGATACGAAACAAGCATGGGCTATTGAGGCAGGGTCTAAAACTGATACAACCATCCAACAGTTTCTCAAATTTCTACAAACAAGGTGCAATAGCCTTGAAGCTTGCTGTCCGGTTTCTAGTTCCACTAAATTTACTAAAGTTTCAAAGGGTATTCGTACTCACATGGTTGAAACTAAAGCAGGGTGTCCTAAGTGTCATGAGGATCACCAACTTTTCTCTTGCAAATTGTTTACTTCGCTGGATTGTGAAACTCGTCGTGATTTTGCTAGGGAAAATAAACTTTGTTTCAATTGTTTCCGTGTAGGACATTCTTCAAATAAATGTCGGTCATATTCAAGGTGCAAGACGTGCAACAAGCGGCACCATACATTGGTACATCCTCCTACAAATGTGGTATCAAAGGTTTCTAGTGGTGAAACTCAGCTTAAACAATCTAACACCACATCGTCATCGCCGTCGTCGTCGGGTAGTTCCGTTTCTAATCCTCCAATCGTGAATTGTCATTCGCTGGATCCATCTCGTTGTTTTTCTACTCTTCTTCCTACAGCTGTGGTGAGAGTTCGAGATAAACAAGGAGTTCAACATGATGTGCGCGTTTTGCTAGACTCTGGTTCGCAAGTCTCTTTCATAACAGAGCAGACCGTTCAACGTTTGGGAATGTCTCGGAAACCATCGAGAATTCCTATAATGGGAGTTGCATCTACTTCAGCTGGTGTTACCAACGGTGTGGTATCACTCAACTTATCGTCACGGTTTGATACAAACAATATTGACATTAATTGTTATGTTATCTCAAAATTAACTTCTTTGATTCCACCGGTCTCTACCTCGCAAGTTAATATTCTTGATTATCTGTCGCTTGATTTAGCAGATCCCAGTTTCAATAAGCCAGGACCTATTGACATTCTTATAGGGGCAGACAGGGTGTTCAATATTTTCACAGGAACGTCTGAACAAAAGGGCAAAGATGTTCCTAATTGTGTTTCAACTATCTTCGGGTGGGTTATAGCTGGTGGTATACCGCAGCTGCGATCCTTTACTATTCAGGAAATTAAAAGTTTTCCTACGCAACTCGACTTTTCACAGGAGTTTGACCTTGAACGTTTCTGGCGACTTGAAGAGGTTAACTCTGAACCGATTGAATCTGTTGAAGAACAACAAGCCGAGGAACATTTTGTATCAACTTACAGTCGTGCTTCTGATGGACGTTACGTAGTACAGCTGCCTTTCAAAAGAAATTCTACTTCAAAACTTTGTAACTCTTTTGGTATTGCTCTTAGTCGATTGCACTCAATGGAGCGCAGGTTTATATCTAATCCTGATTTAAAAATTCAATATACTAACTTTCTAAACGAATATATCGCATTAGGGCATATGGAGGAAGTTCCGGAGCATGAAATTGCTCAAAAAACCTCCAACTGTTATTATTTGCCTCATCATGTGGTTATTAAAAGCGATAGTACTACCACTAAGCTGCGAGTAGTATTCGACGGTTCAGCTAAACCTCATCATCCTGAAACATCTTCTCTCAACGAGCTTCTTCTTGTTGGCCCCACTATTCAACGCGACATTTTCACCATTTGTCTTCGAAGTCGTCGTCACACGTTTGTTATTTCTGGGGATATAGAAAAGATGTTCCGTCAGATTTGGATTGCTTCAACCCACAAAAACTACCAACGATCATATGGCGTTCTTCTCCTGAAGAACAGATAAAACATTACAATTTGTTAACTGTTACCTACGGTACGTCAGCAGCACCCTTTTTATCGGTCCGCACCTTAAAACAACTGGCGCTTGACTATGCCAAAACTTATTCTCGAGCTTCAAACGTTATTCTGAACGATTTCTACGTCGATGATGTATTCTCTGGAGCAGACACTGTAGATGACGTCATATCTCTTCGCAACGAACTTGTTCAACTCCTGAATTTAGGCGGCTTCAATTTACGAAAGTGGACAACAAATTGCTGGCCTCTCTTACTTTCACTACCAGAGGAGCAACGCGAGCTGTCTCCAGTAGAATTTGAGGAGTCAAGTGTGGTGAAAGTTCTTGGTCTTCGATGGTGTCCGTCTAAGGATTGCTTTTCCTACAAGGTCGTTCTTCCTCCACCAACAATTTCTACCAAACGCCGTATTCTTTCTGATGCTTCTCGTGTGTTCGACCCATTAGGATTTCTCTCACCAATAGTAGTTGGCATCAAAATATTCTTCCAGGATTTATGGCGAGAAAAATTGGGTTGGGACCAGGAAGTTCCTAACAAGCTCGCTCATCGCTGGAACAACACTCGTGATGAACTAAAAATGGTCGAGTCAATATCCATCCCGAGAATCCTATGGAGTAACAAGAACAAGTGGGAACTGCATGGATTCTGTGATGCATCTCTGGACGCTTATGCAGCAATTGTCTACTGTCGGAGTGTAAACGAAAACGGAAACGTCTCGATAACAATCGTGGCAGCCAAAAGCAGAGTTGCCCCAATTAAAGTTTTGTCGCTTCCAAAACTCGAGCTATGCGGAGCTCTTCTACTAACTCGATTGATTAATAAAATTCAAATCTCTTTGCAGGAAAAAGATCTCCGTGTCTTCGCTTGGACAGATTCCTCGATTGTGTTACATTGGATATCTGCTCCTCCTAAAAAATGGTCTGTCTTCGTTGCTAATCGAACATCCGAAATACAATCATCAATTCCATCCAAATATTGGAATCATGTCCGCTCACCGCAAAATCCAGCTGATGTAGCTTCGCGAGGAATACAACCATCACTATTAGCATCTACACACATCTGGTGGAATGGACCGTCTTGGTTGAAAAAAGAACCTACTGAATGGCCAGTATCGCGGTATAGTATAGAGGATATCCCTACCGAACAATTGAAAGAAAGAAAAAGTACAAAAGCTCAGGTATTCGTTTCAAATTTAAACTCAAAAAACATTATCGAAAATCTTATTTTAAATTCTTCAAATTGGTTTAAATTAGTTCGTGTAGTAGCATATATTTTCCGATTTTATAGAAACACTCGTTTTAGAAAAAATAAGGAATCCTCCTCCTTTTTATACGCGCAAGAAATAGAGGAAGCTAAAACCATCTTAATAAAAAGTGCTCAACTATCTACTTTTGATTTCGAAATTAACCTTTTAAGTAAAGGCAAAGAACTTCCGTCAAAAAATAGACTCGTATCCCTCGCTCCGTTTCTTGACAAATCTAATATCCTTCGGGTCGGCGGACGTATAGAACATTCCGATTTGTCATACAATGAAAAGCACCCAATAATTTTGTGCAAATCTCATCCGATTGCAGTACTTATAGCTCATAATATACATAAACAATATTTACATGCCGGTGTTACTCTAATGATGGCTCTACTAAAACAACAATTCTTTATTCTCGGTGGCAGAAATCTATTACGCAAAATAGTCTTTAATTGTGTATCTTGTTTTCGACAGCGACAAACGACATCTAATCAACTGATGGGTGACCTACCATTAGAGCGCGTACGGTTTTCGCGTCCCTTCAGCAAGGTCGGCTGCGATTACGCAGGGATCTATAACGCTTCGCCTAGCTCACGGTCGAAATCCAAAATTCGTTAAGGCATACATCGCTCTTTTCGTGTGTTTTGTTACCAAAGGAGTACACATCGAATTAGTAAGCGACTTATCGACAGATGCTTTCCTATTAGCTCTAGACCGTTTCGTGGCTCGTCGTGGTAAACCATCGGAAATATGGAGTGACAACGCAACTAATTTCCATGGTGCTAAAAGGAAACTTGGAGGATTATACGATCTTCTTTTGAGTCAACAACGGAACAGCATAATCATCGATCATCTCTCAAAAACCCAAATAACTTGGAAGTTTATACCACCCTCCTCTCCTCACTTCGGAGGATTATGGGAGGCTGGTGTAAAATTAATAAAATCTCATCTTAAACGCGTCATTGGTGATCATAGGCTTACCTATGAAGAGATGTATACTCTTCTAGCCAAAATAGAAAACCTTCTCAACTCGCGCCCTATGTGGCAAACATCTGACCTCGAACCTATTGCTCTTACTCCATCACACTTCATGATTGGAGAATCATATTCTGCTGTCCCTTTACCTGATGTTTCTTCCACAAATATGTCAATCAAAAATAACTGGTCTCTTTTACAGGCACTTATGCAAGGTTTCTGGAAGCGCTGGCATCAAGAGTACCTCACATCACTGCAAGGTCGACCAAAGTGGCAAAGGACACAACGAGACTTCCAAATTGACGATATTGTTCTATTGAAGGAACCTAACCTGCCTCCATCTATGTGGGCCCTTGGACAAGTTGCTGATACCCATCTTGGACCTGATAAAAGATGTCGAGTGGTCACGGTCAGAACCAAAACTGGACTATATGTTCGACCAGTAGTTAAAGTTGCTGCCTTGCCTTTTGCTGAAAGACCGAAGTCTTGCAGGGGGGGCTGAATGTTTAATATTACTAATGATGAACTTACTTTTATAAAATAATTTGTCCCAAAACATTTTCTATAATTGAATTATATAACCTAACATTTAAAAACTTACCTTATAACTGAGCGAATTCTCTTTAATATTTTTATACCAATTTGAAATGTCATTTAAAGTTTCCTTATTCTCTTTTAATCTTACTTTCTTAATATGCTGCTGCTCGCTATTGTGCCTAATATCTTTCCTTTTTGAAGCCAACCACCATAGCAAGCAGTCGCAGCAGCATTCATCCTAAGTATCAAACAAATAATTAATAAATTAAGAAATTATTATAATGTTTAAAACAAACAACTCTTTTCTTCCTTTTACAAAAGAATAATTCTTCAAGAACATTACAAACACAGGTATTACACCTTCAGCACATATTAGATACCATTCCATTTCGAATACTTTCACATATATTAGAGCACAAAATATGAAAAGTTATTGAACAAATTCCGCACAATATAGTTTTATCATCGTTTATGATCTTATGACATTCAAAACAAAGAGCAGACATTACAAAAGAGAGCTCTACAAAAACACGTCTTTACTCTTCAACGAGCTAATACTTTGATTTACCACATCATTTACGCATCATTTTGAACACTGTTGGCCTATACACTCTCAGCCTTATTTATTAGAATTCGCTAAACACCTCTAAACGGCTGAATAGTTATGTAATGCATAAGCATTTATGTAGCCACTATTCAACGCAACATAAATTATTATTTATAAAAGATTTTCCTACCCTGTATAGTTATAATACGCTTGTGTCAAATAAAGTACCAAAAAGAGGAAATCTATTACGTTTTACTTCCAAAACTGACAAACCAATCTCAGCTGTTCATAAAAAAAAACAATTCTGTTGCGCAGCATATTGGATTCTTTTGTTTTTTCCTAATATTATTATTCAGATTATTGTTATTTGTGTGGTTTTTGTGTTGTTTGTCAATAAAATAATATATTTTGGAATAAAAAAATCATTTTTATTGATTCATTAAAAGATTTGTGTTTTCTTCACTATACACGGTGGTGTTTTTTATTGAAAAGAAAATATATCTATTAGGGTGGCTCTTTTGTTCGCAATCTCTGAAATTATTCTAAGTCCTTTCCTAAAAGTGATACAAAATTTCCAAATTTGACACATTTTAAGTAATTTGGCATCAATTTGAAGTTCTATTAAGTGTGCAAGAATTTAATTCCACGAAGAGGTTGTATCCAATAAAAAAACATTTCTATTTTTTACTTTTAAGGTGAAAAAAGGCTGGAATTCAATCCGTATAATTATTTTTCGGTGTTACTAAGCTAGCCCCTCCAAAAAAAAAATGCACTACTTGTTTGTATGTACATTGTACAGGTACATAATAATCATTTTTAGGGGAGGATAAAAAAGAAATTCAAATATTGCCAAAATAAGCGCTACCCTAATATCTATGTATTATATTGTTGTGTGTGAGTCAAAGTGACATTTCGATACTAAAATATCCCTATACAGACACTATTCAACCCTCAAACGCGTTCAGCTTATAATGGCACTATTCAACGTTGCAAAGTTTTATAAATACAATTTTCGTGTTTAGAGGCATTATAAGAAGTGTATAGGTTTATGCACTCGCTATAATGCGTTTATAAATTCGGCTGTCTATGTAATATGACAGAGAATACTTACCACTTCATGGTGTATGCCCCATCTTTAGAGAATACCGACAAAAATATCTTGGAAACGTTACACTAGACCGGCCAACATTCCTCAACATTTTAAATGGATTTTGCTACCCTAAACTCTACAAATTTTTAAAAGACTCGCTAAAATATCGAATGCGAGTACTTTACAATTTTACAACGTTGAGAAATTTAAGACTTTAGGTGTATTTATATAAAATTTGTGACCGGTTTTACAGCCCATCTAATTTCCTGGTTATACAAACTGTCATCTGAACCGTCAATTATTGTTTTTGTTGCATGTTGCATTTTTGATTTTGGTTTGAAAAAAATGGTGGAACATCTGTTAGTTTCGTGATTAAATTTTAAATTAAATAATTCAAACAAACATGTCCCACAATACGCAAGACATCCGTCAAGAGATAATACGAGAAAATCTTCCAAAGCTAATTGAACAACTAACATCATTCGAAGTAAGAGTTTTGTTACCCTTCCTTTAAAAAACAGACCGGATCATTCATAAATTCGTCTTCTTTAGTCTTCCGATGATAACTTCAAACGTTGCGAACAATTCGCATTGTATATAATAAAGAATCATCGTAATTTAAGCGTTAATAGCCATGAAATCAAACGTAAAATAGAAGGAATGCAAGAGAAATTCCGTGTGGCCAATTATTCGCAATATTCCGATCACCTGCAGCAGCTGTGCGAAGAACTAGTCAAACATCCACTTTGTGTTATGCACTACGAAGTAGATGTATCATGGTCCATATTAGAATTTCTCTTCAATGTAGCTTATAATCCTGTTGGAGCGCTGCGTATAAACAAAAATCAAATTGATTTGAATGCTTTGAAAGCCTCTGAAGCCGGAGACTCCGACGAAGAGCACAAGTACTTGAAGAACCTACTCAAAGAAGATTTCATTGATGATTGTTGTAGCTTTGACTCGGATTCAGATTTAAGTGTAAGACATTAAATGAAACCAAGACATAAAATATATTTTATTTCATAGAATGTGGTTTCTCTTATTTCAGGTCTGGTCTGACGAAGAAGGCGAAAGTTCTTCCATCGAAGTTAGATCTCTTCTTTCAAGTTCGACCGACGATAAAACTTCAAAAATTAAATGGCCTGCCAGCTGGAAACCTCCACAAAAGGATCCTCATTTTGAGCAATTTGATGGTCGGAAATCTAGAGATATTCTCAACTCGAGTGTGCAAAAAGATTGGTGGAATACCACCAACCAAACCCTTCTAGCAATTCCCAGTCAACGTACCGAGGCAAATTTTGCTCAACTATATAATTCTTTTCTTAGTGAAACATCCAACAATCTAATCAAACGCCAAGTACTTTCAACTGAATCAGAACACTCATTGCTCAGAGAAATCATCTGGATGTTTAACTCTCCTCAGAGTTGTAAATTCTTCAAAGTAATTGAGAACGATGTTCACGTGCAGGAAAATGTTTCAATTCCAAGCTTAAGTGTGGTATATAGCTTATTTTCAAAAATATAATTAAGTATATTGATTTGTGAGTGCTTCCTGGACATAGATTTTCGTAATATGTATTTAATTTGTGGCTTTTCTCATATTGTGAACTAGAATACCCGTCTATAAAGGCATGTATGATAAGCTTACTCTTTTCTAATAGTTTAATGGAGAAAAAACTCCAGATTTTGAAACCTTGACGGAATATATTTCCGCCGCGTAGACTCCTTATTTCATTGCTACTTCTATTAATAGTGCTTCAGCGATATAGGTACGACAGTTAGGCTCATGTTAGATGCTGTCGTACCATTTTAAGATGCAAATTATGGTTCGTGGTTACCTATGAGCCTGTCGTAACTGGGCGAAACACATTTTGTTGTCCAAGTCACTTGAATTTTTGATTGAATTATATTCAATCCTCCTCCTAAACAAGTAGTTTTCTAATTTTCTTCATCTTCGTTATTATAATATTTATCTTGATCTAAAATACATAAAATTTACTTCCTTAGAATGGATTGAGAACTTACCTAGAAGAATCCTTTATCCCTTATATAAAAATGATGAATACTTTGAAGAAATTCATTGAATCAGTGTACGTTCAAACTGATTCCGCATCACCCATAACCTACGAGTGCTATGCTGCAAATTTAGTAGATCTTTTGGAACCCATTAACCGTGCCATACTGAAAGCAGATATATCAATCCAAAAGCCAGAATCTCAAGTCATCTGCACACTTATTCAGTTACAATTTCGTCTTAATAAGAGTCTCTTGCATTTGAGAAGAATTTATAATATTCACACTCAAGTTGTGCTCGATCCTAAGCAATCTCCATGTAAGAATTATCAATAATACTTCATATGTTTTCTATCTAATATTTCATTGTTCTTTCTCTCTAGCTCACATTCTCAGTGCCCATTTACTAGCAGCTCTTCTTCATATCAATCATAATGCACAAAGTCCCGATGAAGCAAATCTATCGATTTCCCTTTTCCTAACAACGGTTAAAGTTTTCTGTCAACTTATTGAATCATGGTGGAGTGATGGACGTTTGGATGATTGGCAAAATGAATTTGTTGTAGCAAAGTTAGTATATCAATCGAAAATAATTACCTTTTAATCATGTTATTTATTCTTCCAGGATAGGTGAAGGATCAGAAATAAAGACTCGTCAATTCACTAAAAATCGGGAAATGGCATTCTTTGTGCCCTCAAATGTATCAACTATGATAACAGATAATAGTTTTATACAACAGTTACTTAGTCATTCAGAGGAAGCGGGAAGTACCCTAAATTTGTTGTATCAAATTAATAAAATATCCGATTTAAGGAATTCACTGGATATAAAAGGTATGAAAAAGAAAAATCATAAAATCATATATTATAAATTTTCTTTTAATTTAAAGGTAAATTGTACGATCAATTTATTGAAGAAGTATGGGTAAGCATAAGAGAACTCAGCATTTCGCAATCGACACCGTCCACTAGTCCCATTCCAATTGCCGATTTTGAAAGATTGAACTTAGATGAAAGTTCTGATCCACGCAAAACATTTGAATGCCTTGCAACCAATGATCAGTTTCTTCTCATGGCTTTTGCATGTAATTTAGATGAGCTTAGTAAAGAATCAGTTGAAAAATTAGACAACATCAAAGATGCTCCACCTGCTCTGAAAATATTTAATGAACTGAGTAGAACATCTGAAATTATTCTGCCACTTGAAGACATAATTCTTACCTCGATGACTCGAATATTAAATGCCCGCATTGCTTATGCTAATCAATTTGTTATAAAAATGTATCTTGAAGAGTTTCAAGTTAAGAAACATTTCCAAAATATTCGAAAAGTACTCTTATTTGAGTGCAGCGATTTGATGTCTTATTTTTATTCAAAACTTTTCGTACAAGTTAGTCTGTTGTTTGTTTTATTTTTTTTTTAACTTTCTTCTAATAATTTTATATTTTTTAGATAGAATCTGAAGAAAGTTGGGCAAATCCTTTCCTGTTGAGTGTGCAATTAGATGATATAATGAGTTCGAATTTTCCAGAACTCTCATCACTGTTCCGTGTCGATATTCAATCCACTTTTCGATCTATAACTCCAAAGGTAAGAACATATTTACACATTTTGTTGGGAATGTTTTTTGACGTTTGTTTGCTTATAGGTAACGGAAGCAGTTGATGAAATAACTATTGGATATAACATCAGCAAAGAGCTTCTTCATGTCATTACCGAGAAATCCCTCGAGGAATATAATAAAGTTTTTAGATTCCTTCTAAAAGTAAAATGGGGAATATGGGCTTTAGAAAATCTGCATTTCCCACAATCGCGAAAACGCTCTGTGCCATATGCTGCGTTTGAAATGATTGACTTGATAATGAGAAGATTAGAACAGCTTCGTTTCTGGATGATCTATTCATTGCAATGCATTCATTTTCATCTGATGACACATGTGTTACAATCGATGGGCCAACAATTGGATGAAAAATTTGACAAATGTAGTCATATAAGAGAAATGTTAAGAGTTCATGAGTCCTACATAACAACCGTGTGTGATCATTGTTTTTTGGGAAAAAGTTTCAATAGCATTAAAGTTGGCGTTGAACAAGTATGGTTAAATAATTTGTTTGGTTATGAAGATGGTTATAAATTCCAATTTCAGCTTCTTAACTTGGTTTACATAATTCGAATGGAATGGAATAGTTGTCTTAAAGAAATTGATTCGAAAAATTTGTTATCAGTAGGTTCATTATCAGATGATGAACCAGAGAGTTCTGGCAATTACGTATCTGTTTCGCAAATTGATGCCATTGAAGTAACATATATAAGATGCCATCAGTTTTTAGCCAATAATCTAAACAACGAAGTTTATCTTAATCAAAATAATTTCTGTAAGTAATAATTAATTATTATAAATTCAACACTTAAGTAAATGATTCTGTTTTACATTTTGTATTTAGTGTCTGGATTGAGTGCTGCATTTAATGCAAGTATACCATACTAAAATGTAAGTAACTTTGTTATTCCAGACTTTATTAGATTGTAAAATTGTTAACATCTTCCTTATTTAGATCTTTTTAATCCATTTATTTGCTTAGTTCTTAATTGTTTCAGATAAAAACAGAAACATTCGTTAAGTAATATCCAACTGCAATTTTACTTTTCCAATTAAACTCTTTTAAAGGATTTTTGCCAAATAGAATAGCTTGGTTCTTCAATTTTTTTAACAACAAAACAATTTAGTTGTTCAAAAGGCAAGTTTTATCACAGCTTTGTTTGAAATTATGCTTCAAGTGTTGTTCAAAGGAAACGTTAATTTTTCAAATGTTCTTCTGTATTATCTATGCAGGGCGAAACAGAAGTGGAATCTATCAGATGGTATAAAACCTAAAATTAGAAGAATTTTCTATTTGCATCAGATTTCTAATTTTTTCTCATCCGTTTAGAAGCTGAAACCTATGAAAAGATAATTTATCGATTTTAATATTTTTGGAGCGAAGGTTTTGGTTTGGTACCCATGATTTATTTTTTTATTAACCATGAGCAGCGAGAAAAAAAAAAGCTGAATTGTGAATTTCTTTTCGATTTCAGTTAGAAGTCTTTTTTTTGGAGTTCAATTTCTAGACTTTAATTTTTGTTAAGACTTAACTTGAAATGTTAAATTAAGCACCAAATATGAAGAAAATTCTGCGAAGTTAGTTTTAAAAAAAGAAAAAAGTCACTCTTCAACTAATAATTTTAAAAAACGTTGAATTTAAATTCTAAATTCAGATGTAAAATGTTAAACGTTTTCCAATCCCAATTTACAAATTTCTCAGACCGTCAAATTTATTTTATTTCGATAAAATCTACTTCATATACAAAACTTACTATTCCTTGCCTTTGGGCTATTAACAAAAAGTATTTTAGGAATCAATTTATTTGACGATAGGCATTCAACCTATCTTTTAATATTACTGCCTTCTAACACGTCAAAACATCTGCACTCTTATCAGATATATGTTTGAAACAAGTCAGTCTGTTAAATTGAGCTTTAAAGCCAAATTCCCGTTTTATTCATTGTATTGAATCTATCGTATTCCTATTCCACCTGTATGTGTAAACTTTTTCAGTTATTATAAACACAAATATATAATAATTTTGTTTCTTAAAATACAATACATATATGCCTAATCCAGTACTCATATGGGAGCAATATAACCATCCCATGTTTTAGCATATAAAAACTAAATTCTAAAAAAAAATCCACATGGGAATATTTAAACATACACAATTGGCCTAGATAGACCCACCTAGTTTTCGAACCTTTTAAATTTTGTAATGACTCTAGAAGTATGAAGAATATTGCATACACCATTTGTATCCAATTTACCTGTCACGAAAATTTACACGATACGCAACATACATATGTACATATATATAATACATTATACGCCAACGAAACAACCATAAATAGTTCAACCAAAAAACAAATGTAAATAGGTACTGCCGCGAAATACAAACTATGCAATTGGAGGCATTATGAGGTTTTTAAACCGTAAATATCTTTAAGAGTATACTTATAAAGAAGCAAAAAAAACATAAGCAAAACAAACCACCCTCATTATCAATATAAACAACAATCCGACTTAGTGTTTTAAAACAAAAAAAAACCACCCTCTATTAGCTATAGCATAATGTTAGTCCACACGAAGACCTTACTTGATACTACACTAGCAAATTGTCCAGAATTCTCACCTCACTCTCGTGATATCACATTGACGAGTTCATAAATTTCATATTACCTTAGCAACTACATTTGGTCAAAACTAATATAGTTGTTTATTCGAGAAGGTTGCGTTGTTCTCGCAATGAAAAGTCAAAAGGCAACTATAGAAGGTTTAACCTTTGAATTATTTTGTGTGTTCTTTTCTTTAACCTAAATAAATTTATCAAATTGTTTTATTTTTCTTAGAAGTGCGTCACAGTTCGAGCTTGTTCCTACAAATATTCTTGTGGCTTAATGTATATCTTTTTGTGATTTGGGCACTAGCATATGTTTTCTTTATTATGCACAATGTAAGCAAACATTTTTATAAAAAAGATACAAAAAAAAAAGTTTATATAAATTTATGAATGAATCCCTCCACTGAGTGCGTGATTAATACTTATGAACGAGTAGTAAGTTGGAAAATACGTTTTGTCTCAAAAAATTTCTTTTCTATTTATAAGAAGAGTAGGTAATTCAAGTGTTTTTTTGTAATGTTAGTATGTTGTCAAAGGAGCAAAACGGGTTAATATTTAGCAAGGATAAACAACCAACTTCGGGGTTGTAATGTGTGTATTGATAGTGGCAAGAATGAATTCCAAAATTTATTTCTTTTGTTAATAATTGGCTGTGGGAATTAAATAAACTTAAATATGCATCTTTTCAAAAAAATGCCACGAAAGTAGGAAATTATTTATTTACTTTAATATTTACATTTGTAAGCCGCTCTTGCCTATCAAAACATTGTTATTGTTGTGCATTTAAAATCGATGTGAAAGTTGTACTGTAGATTCTACTGTAGATTGTACTATGTAATCAAATGCAAAAACCACCAAAAGCTCGCTACGTGGAATAAACTGCACTCTTATAAATCAAGATAATCACTTGCAATCGGTTGCATCCCGACGCCCTGAGTGGGAATATGAGCATGTTACACACTTTAAGCAACGCTAAATCGACGACAAACATCGTCCTAGTTTCAATTTTCGAATTTTTATTCGTTTAGGTAACAACTTAAAATTAATCGCATCAATTCAAATGTTAGTTTCTACGCTTAAATTTCGTTTGTGATACATATTTTTTGCCATAACATAAAATCATTACTTTCATCATAAAACTTATTGCATAAGTACTCTGAAATTTGAATAAATTATGATTGATTTCCTGAATTTTTTAGAAGTATCATAGGGTGGTAAATTACACATTGAAAGGTATATCCACATAACGGAAGTTACCTGTTTCTGTAAGAAAGTAGAACATGAATGGAGTTTAAAATGCAAATATAAGTATATGTATAACAACATGAACCAGAATTTGTTGGCTAATTTTTCTCTTTCTTGCTGTAAACTACGTGGAAATTGCAAAAATATATACGCATGGTGGATTGTTTCATGGTTTTAAAGTTTTTTTTTTTTAATACATTTTTAATGAATTTATTTTATTATCAAAAATGGATTATTTTAAACAAATTAGAACTTTTGCCATATTAAATTTAATGTTAAGTCTGAAAATATTTCTTTCGCTCCGATTTTACCAGGTAAATTTAATTTAAAAGTAAACAAATTCATAATCCACTATTTCTTTGGTTAAACTTATATTCTTAGAAATGAAATCAACAAATATCTGAGTTTATTAAAATAGACTTTAAATTTTATTTGGGATTTTCTAAAAAATGAGATTTCACAAATTTTTTTCCGTCAAAACTTAGAAAACCTGTTCATATTTCTTATAATACATTTTCCTGGAATGGTGCATTAGAGAACTTATCCAATTTACGGAAATATTTCAAATTGATCAAAAATTGGTGGATGGCCAAAATTTAATTTATTTCCTGTTTCCAGGCACATCATGTGGACAAGAGTCAAGTAATTTTCACATCATTTGGCTATACAGCTGCAGTAGTTACGGAATTTCTTCGATTATTCCTCGGCTACTCTGGTAATCTCAAAAGAAAGGTTGGTGCATTTAACTATTTGAATCTTGTATTTATTTAAAATTGTTTTATGTTTTTTTTTTAGCCAATTGATTTGAGTGTATTTTTAGTGATATCGACGGTCATCCAAACTCCTATTCTTCTATATCTCACTTTGTTTCTGGATACACAACTTCACATAATAATACTGGGATGTTTGATATTATTTTGTTTACTGTTCGAAGTGAATCTCGGTGCTCATACTTGGCGAAAAATGTCAATGCAACAGACCAATTTGCAGCGCATAAAACTATTACTTGCCGAAAATAGAACTACTGAGTGATAACCGATTGATTTTATTTTGTTGTATAATTAGAATCTACGTCATTTTTATTGCAACTTTATTATATATGTATATGATTTAACTAGTTAATTTAACACACTTTTCACTACACACTTTTTTTGAAATATAATTTCAAAATAAATGCATGAATTCAAAAAACAAGCACAAACAAAAATTATTCATTAATTCTATCAAACTTTGTAATTTTCTTCTAGATTGTGTTCCATATACAAGGCATCGATTCGGTCCAAAACAGATTTCATTCGTGGAATGAATTCTTCTAAAGTCTTAAGATTTTTCGCTTGTAACTCACCACTGCCAATCAATTGGGATCGCGTTGGTGCCCAACGGGAGATTACCTGATACGATAATAGATATCATAAAAATGCACTCGAGTTAAATTTATGATGAAATAATAATTATCTTACCGAAACTGTATTCTGCACAAACCAACCGTGATATGGCTTTAATGATCGATCATAGGCATCTTGAAGGTGGTTTTTAAGATTTTCTAAACTTTGTTTATCGTTGAACATATTTTCAAAAAATGTACATATCAATCGGAGACCACGTTTCAGCCACAGAAGTGAATCCGACGAAAGCTTTTTATCCATGTTAATATTTTTTACAATGAGATCTTCGAGATAGTGAAACTTTTCTGGTCCTTTCTGATAGCTTATGGTCAGTTTCTGTAAAAAATTTAATTAGTTTTTATAAATTAAAACAGTTATTAAAAAAAGACGGCTCCAGAGGCGTTAATTGGTGTTTCAGTTAAACTAAAACTTTACCTTTCTATTCTTTCTTCACCTTTCTAACCATTAAAACGATAGTATTTTTACTAAAACTCCAATTGCAGCTTTTAGAGGCCAGTCGTTTTACTAAAACGCCTTACGGAATAAGGGTGATTATAAAAGAAACGGGCACATTAATAATGTCATATTTAAGTTCAATTTAAATTGAGCTTAGAAACTATACCTACAATGTTTTTAGGAACACTATATGAAGAATGATCTTTATGAAAACAAAACATACCATTCCTGCCTTCTGCTCGAAATTATCAAGCCTAAAACAAACTCATTCTAAATATCTGGATGCGTTCATTTTCATTTTGCCATCGCATCTTCATTTTTGCATTTAACTTCTTAAACCTTGTGTGAATTGAATTTAAAACGCGTCAAATTGGTGAATCTATACGTGGAAACATCAAAATATAACCTCGGATAAAATTTATTCGAAATTTAAATCCATTTCACACGGCCGACGCTGCTAATTCGAAACGTAAAATCCCATACACAAATTACACAACTAAATTATAAACGAAAACTATGCTTTTCGATAATAAATGCCATTTGAGTTTCATTAGGTTTGTTTTTTTTGTTCGTATTAATTTATGTGCTTTTATTTTTGCCTTTTTTTGGTGCAAATGGTTGATTCAATGTAAATTTTCAAAATTTAAATTTTTTACCAATGCGGAATGCATATTTGTTTCTAAACTTTACTGTGTAATCAAAAAGTATGGGATTATATTTTTCCTAATAAAATACATAATACGAAACTGAATTACAAGGAAATATAATTTTGTTTTATTTATTTAGTCGTGGGTAAAATGTGGGATATTTTATTTTTTGGAATGACTCGACTTATTTTTTAAATACAATATATAAAAAAAAGACAAGCTTACCTCAATGTTTCCACTCATATCCATGGTTATTGGTTTGAAAAGCTTTCCAAAAGTATCTAAAAATAAATAAAAATCAACATCAGCTTAGGTTAATAAATTAATCAAAAAGAAGATAAGAGAAATACGCACATTTTATACCCTTGAACTAAGCTGTCTAGAAATTATTTATTTCAAAGTTGTACATACCTATAATTGTAACAATTTCATTGGATGCATGAAGGAATGCTTCAGTTTCTATTAGTTGGTCTTTTTCAATCACAGGAAATCCTTTTAGATCTTCGAATTGTATTCGCGATACTTTATCCATTTCAGTCATAGTTAACACACCGCAATGTTTTCTTACCGAAGAATAAAATTGACTGATTTATTGATATTAATTTATTTATCAACTGCTCAATTCTATTGGTACAAGTTGAAAGCTATTATCTTATCGACAGTTGTTCAGCTATAAAACAGCATATGATAAATGATAGTGCCACCAAAGCATATTCTATATACAAAAAAAAAAAAACGAAATTAATTTATAAAGTAAATTGCAACATACAGAAAACTGAAATTTCATAAAGGAATTGCTCATTAAAAACTAAAAGTTTTTAGTAAATAAATGATCATTTTGGTTTAACCTGTTTCAACCCATGTTTAACATGAATTTACTGTTAACAAAAAATTTAAGTAAACATATATCGCAGTAATTAAATTTGAACGAGCAGAGTTGTTCACAGTTCCATATCATTAATTGCTTTGTAGCTTACTAAACAAGTTTCCATTTTAAGTGAATTTACCAAGTCATTTTAATCTGCCACAGAATCTGAATATCAATAGATTTTTCCTTTTATAAAACCACGAAATGGGGATATTATATAATTTACCGGGGAACTCTAAAATTTGTCAGCATTTATGAAATTCCGAAAAGTCTTGTTTGTTTAAGTCAGATGTTGTTTAATCATTTTATTTTTATTGATATTGACTTTAACCTGAAGATTAATGAATTTTATGCGGTGCCGTACATAGGGAAAACCTTATGAAGTCAGCCTTGAAAGTCCACGTTGGTTTTATTTTTTAAATGTCATATATTTCTTGGATCTTGGATCTTGGATCACTTATGCTCGTAACTAGCCACTTGATGATTTAAGCGGGTGCACTTTTGGGCCAAAAGGACAGCTCAGCTTGAGTTGTTGAGGTCCTGATAGCTCTTAATGAGCCAATACAAAAGCAAACGAAATTCGAACTATGAACTGAGTATAAGGACTAGGAATTAGGAATTAAGATAATTTTAAAATTTATTCATACAAGAAATATTATGTATACTACATATTTATTAAAAATTCATTAGATTTTTTCAAAAAAATATTAAAATGAACCATTTTAATATTTCTGTCAATGTTCCCTGTTAAGAAAAATAACAAAAAAAAGTATAATTTTATTTGAAAGCATTCTCAAAAATGTAAAAGATGCAAACCAATTTATGTGAATACCTTTACCATGTTAAAGCACCAAAAGCAAATTTTAAATGTTGTTTTACTCATCCGATTATCACACTAAACACATGTTTAAGTGAAACAAAAACGTTTCACTTTGTTCTGTTTTCTTTTTTAAATTATAACTTTAGAGATTGTTTTGCATTTTTGACTCAATAAATGTCTTCTCAGTTGAAAATGTGTTTGAATCTATTGATGTTATTAGCTTAAAGATTGGTTAACAGAGTTATATCAAAACACATTTTGCATTAAAAGTCAATTCCATTAGTTACATTGAAATTTTTTGATTAAATTTGATTTACTAAGTTAATCTGCAAGTGAAAAAGCTTTTTTCGTTACTCTTAGCTACACAAATGTTACATATGCCTGCTGTAGTTTGAAGCGTAGATTATTGAAAGTCCCAGTAATTTTGTTTGGGCATTATGGTTAGTATGTTAAAATAATGAGATTTGACACAAAAAAGTTCCTATGTTCAGTTCCAACAGAGTAGAAGTTCCGCTGTATGTACAATTATTTTCAAGTTTTTGTGATTCATTCATCGATCACGTCCATTTTTTATATTTATATAAAGATTTTTTAAACAAAATGTTTATATTATTGGTTTTGCCACAAATTGACGATTTCTTATTGCGAAATTCAAATATAACTGCCTATGAAAATGAATACAAGCTGTGGTCTTAAAAAGGTAAATGGGTGCAGAGCAGTTGGCACATTATTATAATATTCTTCTTGTTTTACATTAAAAGCCAAAAAGTATACTCTAGTCTAGATTAAATTGGATTTTGTTGAGAGTTCCCCAAAATATATGTAGATATGTATACGTTTCTAACAATCTCTCTTTTCTCCATTTTAAGAATCGAAATCTAACCGTTTAGTTGTGCCATCAATGCAAATGGCAAAAACATGATGCTTTGTATAGTCGAAATTCTTTGGAAGATTATAATCATAAATAGACTTTTCATTGTCAAATTCAATATAATCTTTAACGAGGCTATCAGCTGTGCAGCGGATTTCTATCAGTTTCAGGGGACTACTCGCCATGACTATAAGACTGTCTTGGTCCTGAGTAATGCGAGCATTTGTCATGTCTTCCTTGTAATCATTTCTCAACCAACGATTGTAGGCCAATATGATTGCACAATTTCTAGTGAAATAAAACGAATCACCACCGCATTTCTGTTCGTGGTACTTCTCCAGAAATCGATTTTGTTCTCTTTTGACTTTAGTGAATCTTATTGGGGCTTCCGCCGACTGTATCGGTGATCCTATTATTCTATCGGGCAAACTCTCCGTCAACTTGTCGATTGTGAAAACTCTGTTTAGGTAGTCAAACCCATTCCCCATCACTCCATCGTTTGTATGGCCTAGATCAAAGATATGCCCGATTTCGTGACAAACAGCTCCTAGACTTGTCGCAAAGACGCCCGAGTATGTCCGCCTGTAATTACTATCGTCAGCAAATCGTTCTAAATCAACTTTATCATGATTCTCAAAGCAATTGATTATATCTTCAAATTTACTAGGCCACGAGTAGAAAAACGCTGAGCCAAACAAAGCCAGTCCACCACCACCGAGTGCAGCATTGCCTTTCATATTTCGCTTAATGTTGTCGTAAGAGAAGTCGCCATTGGTTATGGGTTCGTACTTAGTGCAACCGATAAAAGCAACGAATTTTACTTTCGGATCATTACCATGCTCGGAGTTTATAATCTCATAAGCAAATTTATTCCACAGTTCTTCCTGTGATAAGTTTAATGCTTCTTCGACGTCTAAATTACTTTCAAATATCTGGCATCGTGATTTCAGGACGAACGTTCTTCTTCCAAAACCCGACTCGTTCAACTTTTCCGCATACAGACATTGCAGCAATTTCATATTTAAATCAATAATTGCACATGCTTCTGATGAATTGCCACTCTGCGCGGTCGAAGAATTAAATGAACCATTATGACCTCTACAAACAATGTATAATGGTTGGATTTTGTAGGGATTCTCTTGTGGTCGGTAATGGCATTTGAACTTTATTGATGCATTGCAATAGACAATATGGAACTCCTCTGTTACCATTATAGCCCTTGTGGCTTCACCCACATGGAAGCGGTAGAGTATTTTAAATTCACCATTTGCACAATACACTCGAGATTCCTTATGACTTACTACGTTATGGCCATTAAGAGATTTCAATTGGATTTGTTTGTTAGGAGAACATGTCTTACTTATTTTTCCTTTAATGAGAAGCAATTCGTGGTTGATGATTGAATTGTTTGTTAGATTTGTTAACTCTATAGCGTGAGGCACTACACAACACATTGCAGTGGAATTTTCTTAACACGTTAACGAAATGCAAATGCAATCGAGATGGAGATGAAGCCTTGCAAAGGTGTATAAACTAGAATTTTTAGTAAGAACAAGAGAAGGATTTTTTGCAGTTAGCTGGAATCTGGAAAAAAGTTTAATTAGGTCCGTTCCCAAGATTTCTCGCACTAAAAGTTGGTCAAATGTCAAATTTGAGGAGTGGGGATGAAATGCTATCAAAGAGAAAGAAAACTGAAAAAATGTCTGGAACGGTTTTCGCACTAAATTGGACTACTTTTTAAACGTCAAAAAATATATTCGACTATGGTTGCCGTAGATCAGTGATAAATCTTAAACAAAATTTTCAAGAATCACATCCCAAGAAAATAAAATGTTAACGGAGAATAAACAAACAAGCTTACATCAAGTATATAAATATACAAACAAACAAATCTTTAATTATACATTAAATTATGAAGCTTAAGCGGGTTTTTCTTCAAGTAGCACTATTTAATATAAGTAATACTCAATATTGTCAATTTTAAATTTTCTTTTCAAGAAATAGTTTTGCTTATTGGCGTAAATTTTTTGTAATTAGTTGATTAGTTAAAAGATTAATAAAATGATAAAAAGTATGCTTATCTTTCAAAACTAAAATCAAAATAAAATTAACACTTGGGCAACCCTTGTCCGGCATTGATATTTGTACTCAACTGACAAATTACGTCATCTGACATACGGCAACCAGGCATTTGACATCCAGCCTAGAAATAAAGTGTGTTCCACACCCAGTTTTAAACAGTTTCAGACTGCCAGATTTAGTCATTTTTAGTCCGAAGTCGTTCCAGACTTCAAAAGTTGTGCTAATTCTTACAAAAGAGAGCGCGCTCGAGAGAGTAAAACATTTCCCCTTCTTGCCAGTTTTAGTCCGAGGAATTTCTTCTGGCTATTTCTGGGCTGGATGTCAAATGCCTGGTTGCCGTATGTCAGATGACGTAATTTGTCAGTTGAGTACAAATAACAATGCCGGACAAGGGTTGCCCAAGTGTTAATTTTATTTTGATTTTAGTTTTGAAAGATAAGCATACTTTTTATCATTTTATTAATCTTTTAACTAATCAACTAATTACAAAAAATTTACGCCAATAAGCAAAACTATTTCTTAAAAAGAAAATTTAAAATTGACAATATTAGGGGTATTCCCGATCCGATGCAAACTGGTCTTGTATCATTGCAAAAGTGCAAAGTTTTTTTTTACAATGGGGTTAGGGTATAGCAATTTTACACTTTTGCATTTTTGCAATGATACAAGACCAGTTGCATCGGATCGGGAATACCCCTATTGAGTATTACTTATATTATATAGTGCTACTTCAAGAAAAACACGCTTAAGCTTCATAATTTAATGTATAATTAAAGATTAGTTTGTTTGTATATTAATATACTTGATGTAAGTTTGTACGTTTATTCTCTGTTAACATTTAATTTTCTTGGGATGTGATTCTTGAAAATGTTGATTAAGATTTATCACTGATCTACGGCAACCATAGTCGAATATAATTTTTGAACTTTAAAAAGTAGTCCAATTTAGTGCGAAAACCGTTCCAGACATTTTTTCAGTTTTCTTTCTCTTTGAGAGCATTTCATCCCCACTCCTCAAATTTGACATTTGACCAACTTTTAGTGCGAGAAATCTTGGGAACGGACCTATAGCCAGAAGAAATTCCTCGGACTAAAACTGGCAAGAAGGGGAAATGTTTTACTCTCTCGAGCGCGCTCTCTTTTGTAAGAATTAGCACAACTTTTGACGTCTGGAACGACTTCGGACTAAAAATGACTAAATCTGGCAGTCTGAAACTGTTTGAAACTGGGTGTGGAACACACTTATTTGATGCATTGGCCGCGTTCAATTGGATTAGTTTTCCAATGAAGTGGAAATTTTAAGGGAACAAACCTAGATTCTCTTTGGTCTGTTCTTTTTCCTATGGATTTTGACACCATTTGTGGAAATTCAAAAAAAAATTCACGCTACAAAACAGATCTATCATTAAGGCCCAATTCACATAGAACTGGCTTAAGGTTTTGGTGTGGTTCTAGCGTGATTGCAACATATGTCACTTTGTGTAATTTGCATGTTCTCTTAAGGTAGAACCGCACTAGGCGGAACTGCACTTCAGCGACACCGTGCGCACTTTCGCACGAAAGAGAACGAAACTTCACGTCGCGACACAATTGGTCAGATTACCAACTTTGTCGCATAGTGTCGCGCCGTGAAGTGCAGTTGTCGCTCAGTGCGATATAGCTCATACAATTTCCTACTAATAAGTCGTGAAGTTCAGTTCCGCTGAAGTGCAGTTCCGCTGAGTGCGGTCTTACCTCAAGGGCCAGTTGTACAATAGTGGTTCGGTATCGGTTCAAGATTTTAAGGGCCAGTTGTACAACAGTGGTTCAGCCTCGGTTCAAGATTTTAATTCACCGATTTCGGCGGATTAACTAAGGTTCAACGCTGGTTCAAGTATGTAATTGGTTATTGTCACACTTTAACAGTAAACCACTGTTGAAACTCAATTAATCCGTCGGAATCGATGGATACCTCGATGGATTACCTCCAGCCTTATTGTGATTTTCCACCCGGAAAATTTGATATTTCACTTTTTATTGTGAGTTTCACCCGAAAAAATTTCCTATTAGGGGTATTCCCGATCCGATGCAACTGGTCTTGTATCATTGCAAAAATGCAAAAGTGTAAAATTGCTATACCCTAACCCCATTGTAAAAAAAAAACTTTGCACTTTGGCAATGATGCAAGACCAGTTTGCATCGGATCGGGAATACCCCTATTAATTTCCATTTCGGGCGGAATGTATTACTACGTTTTCATTGGAGCCAAAAGCCGCGTTTTATTATCTACGGGTCTGGGTCGGGTTTATCTTTTAACAAGTAATACAAAAACAAATTTGGATCTAGGTTTCTATCGGGGTTTGCTTTGTGGAACCACAAATAAGTTCTTAAGGCTTAACTACATAAGCCAAAAAGTACTGAAGTACAAAAGTAAAAATATTTTTTTTTACCGCTAGCGCCGTTGTTTTGTGAAAAAGAATACACAAATTTGTTTTTAAACCAAAATGTAAGCTTTCTGCATCATTTTTATAAGTTTTCTAGTCAGAAAAACTATCACAAAATCAATTTAAAAATTTTCACTTTTGCACTTTTTCACTTTTTTGGCTTATGTAGCTGAGGCTTTACTCTGGCGGGTAGACGGCTCTTCAGTCGGAATGGAGTACAAACTGTAGTGTGAGAAAAAAAGACAGTATCTACATGAAAAACAAACAAACATAAGAGAAAAGAGATCAGCATACAACACTGTTTTCATATGGATCCGTATCGTTTTATTATATCGGGGTGAACCATATGGGTTATTGGCGATAATAAAACGCGGATAAAATGAGGTAATTTCGTAAATTACAGAAAAATTGTTATCATTGCAAATTTAAATCTTGCAAGTGTGTGTGCAAATCGGTGTAAAATCTTTTTGAATCCTGCAAAATTAGCAAGATTTGTTTTGACAGAAAAATTTCGAATGGTTCAGAAAAAAAATCGATTCTTTTAGAAAAAAATTCGATTCTTTTTTTGAAAGGAATTCGACATAAGATTTCAACTAATCTGAACTGGCCTTTTAATTCATGTAAAAATTTTAGTTCCTTGGCCCACACAAAACTAGTTCTTTGACAGCTCTTTTTGTTGTCTTCTGAAGAATCATAAATCAAGGGAAACATGAATAAATAATTTTTAATATGTTGTTGCTGGTAGACTGGGAAGTGGGAAAATCATAATCATCGTTATTGTTTAGCTGGCAAAATTACCTCAAAATCAAATTCATTTGTTAATCTGCAAATTCATCAAAGTGAAGCGCCATCATGAATGGCCGTTCAATTCGCATTAATAGATTACCGTCTCTCGTACTCGCAGTCATCGTGATATGTGGAGTGATATACACTTTAAATATACTATCGGAAGATAAACCCTTGTATGGGATGCTCCGGAATACAAATCAGGTAAATATGCGAAAGTTGCTTATAGGGTCCATACAAGCGGCGCAACGTGGAGGTCTCGAAATCTTGGATGTTGCTCACACACGAAATTTACAACAAAAGAGCAAAGGAAAAACACTTGAAGGTGTTGATGATCCCTTCACGCAAGCTGATGCAAGGTCACATTGCATTATGAAAGGTGGGATGCACAGAATATTCCCCAAATTAAATATTGTCTCCGAAGAGGATATGGAGGGTTGTTTGGAATCAGGGTTCTTCGAGCTAGATCCGACTGTTCTCCATGAAACTGCTGTAACGCCCGATGAACTTGTAGATGTTAAGGATATTACGGTATGGATAGATCCACTTGATGCTACAAAAGAGTTCACAGGTAAGGTCACTACTAGAAATACTGCTGATGCACTAAAACATGATTAATTTTAGAAAAGTTGTACCAGTATGTGACTACTATGGTTTGTGTTGCTGTGAAAGGTATTCCAGTGATTGGTGTTATTCATAGCCCATTTACAGGAAAAACTTCATGGGCATGGCAAGAAAAGTCAGTCTCCGAAGATTTAGCAAATCTTAAAAAGGTGAGAACATAAAACTTTCTACTGATCCGTTAACAACACAACTTTTTTTATTTGTTTTAGGAATACACACTAACAAAATATCCAATAATCACCGTTTCCAGATCTCATGCAGGTGATATTAAGAATATCTCTAAAGAGGTTTTCGGTGAGAAATCCAATATCCTTATAGCAGCTGGAGCTGGTTACAAAGTCCTCCAGGTAGTGGCAAATAATGCAACCGCTTACTTGCACTCGACAATAATAAAAAAATGGGACATCTGCGCTGGCAATGCAATTTTAAATGCATTGGGTGGCAAAATGACCACATTGACTAATGAAGACATCAACTATGCAGATGGTAGCTCTCCAATCAACGATAAGGGTCTATTAGCTGCACTCACTAACCACGATGTTTATATTGCCAAGATGCTAGACAGGCACAATAAAATCCAAAGATAATTTAATTTTGAAGTTTACTTTACGAGAACATAATACTAAAGTTAATTTAGTACTAATTTTAAAAAATCTTAAGATCGCAGTAAAGGACTGCTGCGTTTGTATCAAAGATAGATCGTAATTTGAGAAAACTTTCTTCTAAATATAAAATTACATTTAAATCGTGATCAATTTGTAAGCTTTCCTCAAATTGAAATTCATTTAAGTGAGTAATTTTAAATGATTTTTCTTCAATAAATGTGAATTCATAAAACGAAATTGTAATTATTGCCAATTCTACCCAGAAAGAAAATTAAAAAAAAAACGAATGATGCCTCTTCCTACGATAGAATATTTGTTTTCAATTTTTGGTAGATATATTGTACATACATATTTTTTTATTAATTTTATTTTGAAGTAACTTACTTACCTTAACTACCTCTGCGATCCCGAGCACGATTTTTTCAGTCATCTAAATTAGGTTCTCTGGCATAAGCAATGGCTTGGTCTTTTAAACATAGTTTCGGTCTCGACCCGAATTGAATTCAAAAATTCATTTGGCTGGGGCATTGTCCATTCGTCCGATGTGGTCATGTCAATTTCGTCGAGATGTTTTGAAGTTCGTATATAAAAGTTTATTAAAAACGGTCGACTGTTACGTGATAAAAAAAAATAAAAATGGCATCGGACGAATTTGAGTAGGTATATTTACTTAGCCCTTTCGAACAGGACTAATGTTTCTTAAAGTTTAAAGCATAAAAAAAAAGTTTGGGGTAAATGTATTAGTATTAAGACAAACTATGAACAGAACATTTATTTTGTTTTCATTTGCAGCTTTTTTGGTGCAGATATCAAACATAAACTTGTATCATTGAGTTTATACACATAGAGGAAGCACTTGGACCGAACGGGAATCATACGTTAATTGCTCACCTTGATTGCGTCTTAGCTTATCTGAAACTAAAACCATTATTTACATAAATTGTGGAATCTGGTGGACTGTGTGGATTTTGTTCCACATACTTACTTACAAACATAAAAAACACATGAGTATGTACGTATGCACTAGACATTAATTATTTTTTGGGATAAGGGAATCTGTTTTTTTTTTGTATCACGCGAAGTAAGTAGTTAAAAAGCATGAATGAATGAAGGGTTAACAAGATTACGTCACTTTGGTTTTTTGAGTTTGTTGTAATTATTGTTACCAAGCGTGCGTCGTGAAGATATTGTAGACAAAAAAACGATCGCTTTGTTTACTTTAGGGGCGTAAAAAATTAAAGTTCTTACAACTGTTGAATTTGTTTTTAAACGTTTTTACTTTAAACGTGCAATTCTTGTGTGTATGCATATGTATGTAATGTATATATTTATGGATGTAGATATGTAAATATGTATGTATATCTATTTGGATGGTCGTATAGTTTTTATGGGTTTTCATTCTCATTTAGTCGGGAAAGCCAATTTTTCCTTTAAAAAAAGGTTTGTTTTCAATTTTTAATTTTTTCAAAAACTAAATTACATGCCTACCTGATGGATGTGCCTCCATTTGTTATGTAGGTATATGTAAAAATTTTATAAATAATTCTTTACAACATTTTTTCACCTTTTAAAAAATTTCAGTTTGAAAAAGATATTTTAATTTTCACTCAAACATCTTGATTGAAAAATAAATTAAAAAAATTGATTTATGGCTATAGAGTAAAATGTAAACTTTCTTCATAACTTTTGTTTTAAAAAACATCCACCAAGTGATGCTACTAGTGTGGTATACCATTTTTTGCAATTCGATAACACAATAAGAGAAATTTCGATAGATTTTCATAGTTATCGCTTTAATTGTATAGTTTTCTTTTTGAAAAAAAAAAAAAAATATATCTGCATAGCTGTATGTACCTAGTAAGTGCCTATTTACTTACATTTAGTAAACTTTTTCGGAAAAAATGACAAGTAAATAACGGCCTTTAACAAGTGACGGCGCCGTATAGGTAGGTATCAGAGATTAAAATTAATATGTTCGACTTTGTTCGAACAATTCTCTATTTTTCCTTATGTTCGTTTACACTCGATTGCTCTGCCTCTATACTCGCAAATAAAAATACTCACGAGTCACGAGTAAACTCAAACAAATTGGTCGAACTCGTTTGTGTCGTTTGACTTCACACCCTCGAACAAAATTACTCGTGAACAGTTGGAACTAGTTTCGAGTACCCTAAACAAAGCGAGTATACTCGAAAAAAGGTGGTTGATCGTGAACATCATCCAAGATCGTGAACGTATCGTTGTAGATTAGGTAGATTTTAGGTACATATTTATTTGTATTCGGTATTTAGGGTCACTTGGTGGTTTTTAAATTTACAAGAAGAACAACCGGTTTCTATTTCTATTATGGAGAAGAAATTATTTACTATTTGGTTGTTTTTTTATTGGTATGCGTATTCCGTTGACATATGTAGGTATGTATGTACTACTAAGTACTTCCTACCTACTATGTAGATTGTAGGTACCTAATTTTGTATCTATTTAGTTTTTTTTAAGGATTGGGTTGAATACGCCGAAAACAGATTATTGTATTACCGTAATTATGCTATACCATGATCTTCAAATTCAAATTAGAAGATAAATCCTATTTCATAGGATGATGACGACGTTATTTTGTAATAAAAATACTTATTTGAAAAAAAAACATTTCATGTAGGTACCTACTTATGAGCATTTAAATAATGATTAATTTATGATTTATTTATAAGTTATAGGTACACATATTTTTTATTTATTTTTGTTTAACGTACCTAATCCTATTTATTTTTCTTCATTGACTTTTATTTTGTTTTGTTTTCATATCATGTTCCTAGTTCCTACTTAATTTGATTTATTCAATAAAAAAATGTAAAAACAAATTAATTAGGATTTTTTTTATTTTTCTGAAAGAATCATAATCAAGAAACTCACTGCTTCCTAAGTCGTAACGCTGAAAAATCCATTATCCAATACCCATTAACCGTCAACCTCGAATACACAGTACACTGCACACATCGAGTCGAGCACATTCGAGCATATCGATCGTGGACACTTTGTTCACAAGCGCTTGACTCGTTTTTATTCGAACCAAATTAACTCGGTTGTTTGAACTCGGTTTTTTCGAGTCAGTATTCGATGTTCATGAACATTACTCGACTCGTTTTATTCTCTGGTAGGTATATTAGGGGAATAACAAAAAAAAAGAGCAGTTTTATGAAAAGAATTAAAACCAAAATTCATAAACATAAAACAAAAATTTTGTTTCACGGCTACATCCTCTTGTATAAGGAAAAGAAAAATCTAACAAGAGTAGGTATTTCTTGTCATGAAAAAGTAGCTTTCGTCTTATAGCCGTACGGATTAGGTAAAAAATTGTAGGCCATCCATTCTAATTCTTTTTTTTTTTAATCATCTATAAAGAAAGAACTGTAAAATAAAACATAAAAGTGTAGTTTCATAAATGTTTTATGACATATATTAGACCGTCGTCGTCTAAGTGCGTAAAACTGCCTTGAAAAAAATTAGCAGAAGGACATATTTAGCTGACGATATTTAATGTCGAATTCCTTTCAACAAAAGAATCGAATTTTTTTCTAAAAGAATCGATTTTTTTTCTGAACAATTCGAATTTTGTCTGTCAAAACAAATCTTGCTAATTTAGCAAGATTCAAGAAAGATTTTACACCGATTTGCACACACACTAGCAAGATTTGAAATTTCTAAAATGTCAAATTGAATGTCGCGGTGTTTTAAGAAAACAAATTGTGTTTTTGGTTGCAACTAATTTTCGGTGAATTTTATAGTGCGTTGCTTTTCAATTAACAATAATAATATTTTCCAAATTGAATATTTTCTGGATATTTTACTTCAAAATTGTTTCTGTCAAGTGCCACACACACAATCACAAAAAAAATCGATTCTTTTCGTCTTTTCGTATTCCTTTCAACGACAGAAAAAATTCGATTCTTTTTAGAAGAAAATTCGATTCTTTTGTTGAAAGGAATTCGACATAAGTAACGTATGTACCAAAATATTTGTCAAACTACCTACCTATTCGTCCTTTGAATTTAAAAAAACACAAATGAACATCACAGTTAAAAATTTAAAACCTATCTAGGTACCTAGCAGTATTGGTACGCCGGATTTCTTTTGGGGTGGAGGTCTCAATCTTAATTTTGGTAGAAGCTTTTTTTAATTTATCACTAAAAAAACAAAACTAGCACAAAAATGAAAACAAAACACTCCCTAATGTCCAAACGTCCAATGGAAAACGACATGAGTTATGAAGTGAATTTAATTCATTTTTTAATATTTTTAGTTTGAAATAGTAATGTAGGTAATAGAATCTGGTGAAGATTAATTCCATTCTCCTTTGTTTTGATTCACCATATCTTCAGGGGTTACATACCTAGATTTCTTCAAACAAAGTTAATCCGTTAAGGTAGCTGGTTGTGGCCCTCAGTCACGTTTTTAACCGTCTTAAAATGGAAAACGAACTTCCTGGCTCTGCAGACGTCACTGGTACCAAATAACGAACTTCAATTACGTTTCTAAAATTAGGATACAAATCCGAATTGTAAAACGGAAGTGAAGTTTCCGGTGTAATTATTTCGGATTCATCCTTCCACATTTGTTAATTCCATATATAAATTCTAAAAAAAATTGCCTCCTCAGTCAGTTTAATTTCATTTTATTTACTGCCATATTATTCACTGACTTTAATCCGTTTAAAATTAACACCTGAGTTAAAAGTAAGTTAAGTCCAAAAGTTAAAACCAAAAGCATATTATTCACTCGTTATAATCGGAAATAAATCCATTTTATTAAACTTTGTTGCGTTCAAACCGATTCAATGTAAACTGCACTCCGGGGAGCAGTTAAAGTAGTTAGACCCGGGTGTAAGCTCAAATTTCAGGATAATATGAAGTGAATTTAATTCATTTTTTAATATTTTTAGTTTGAAATAGTAATGTAGGTAATAGAATCTGGTGAAGATTAATTCCATTCTCCTTTTTTTTGATTCACCATATCTTCAGCGGTTACATACCTAGATTTCTTCAAACAAAGTTAATCCGTTAAGGTAGCTGGTTGTGGCCCTCAGTCACGTTTTTAACCGTCTTAAAATGGAAAACGAACTTCCTGGCTCTGCAGACGTCACTGGTACCAAATAACGAACTTCAATTACGTTTCTAAAATTAGGATACAAATCCGAATTGTAAAACGGAAGTGAAGTTTCCGGTGTAATTATTTCGGATTCGTCCTTCCACATTTGTTAATTCCATATCTAAATTCTAAAAAAAATTGCTTCCTCAGTCAGTTTAATTTCATTTTATTTACTGCCATATTATTCACTGACTTTAATCCGTTTAAAATTAACACCTGAGTTAAAAGTAAGTTAAGTCCAAAAGTTAAAACCAAAATCATATTATTCACTCGTTATAATCGGAAATAAATTCATTTTATTAAACTTTGTCGCGTGCAAACCGATTCAATGTAAACTGCACTCCGGGGAGCAGTTAAAGTAGTTAGACCCGGGTGTAAGCTCAAATTTCAGGATAATAAACAATTTTGTGTGGCATTTGACATTTGAGTATTTCTTGTGGGAGACTGAAAATAAATATACGAAATAGAAAAGACTATATTCAGGAAATAGATGAAATGTTGATGTCTTCGTCTTCAGAAGATGAATTTCAGAACCAAATGGTGAATCAACTTCCCCCTCGTTGAATGTAGTATATGTACCAAAATCCGAATGCACAAACGATCAGCGTTTCCGATGTGGCACGATCGCGCCATTTTGACACGGAAATTTTCTCGTGGCACGATGGCACGAAAAGTTTCAATATGGCACGTTTCTTTTTTCATTATTTTACCTAAATTTAAACTCATACAGCCAAATTAATAAACGTGGAAAAGCAAAGTGTTAGGTCTTATTCCGTGGACAAAGTGCAAAATGTTATGAATAAAAGAAAATTTCTAAAAAGTGACGTGTACTAAGTTAAACCACCGGAGAAGGTGGTTTAGCGAAGGAATAAGAACCAGATGTGTCAAATTTATTCAAAAATAAAAAAAAAAATACCCCATTATGGTTATACCAAAACTGCCAAAATTTGCTTCCGGATCTTGGTCTACAACATTATCACTTTTTTAACGAAAAATTTTCATTCACATCCAAATTCAGTTAAAAATGCAAACATTAGATTAATATAGGCACCTTATACAAAAAACACAAAAAAATAAATACATGGCTTCAGTGTCAAAATTGACATTGCGTAGTTTTCAAATCGGTTTTACCTGCGGTTGTAACTAATTTTAAATCTACCGAGTTTAGTGGGTGTTTTTGAGTGAATATTATGTTTAAATTGTCGGGGTTAAAAAATGTGGTTTAAATGGATCTAAAAATCACTTACACCCTCAGTGAATAATATGACAGTTATTAAGTACTCAGTTCGAGTGTAAATGAAATTTTCATACAAAAGAAATTCACAACTAGAAGTGGGTACCAATATATGAAAGTGAAATATGAAAACCGGTATTTCAATCATTTTCGCCCAAAAATTTTCATTTCCCAATCTACGGAAACATAGGAAAAAATTTAAGTTTTGGAAATTTGTGACATTTATTAATCAATTTGTTTTGCTCAAAACACAAATTCTGAAATGAGAAACGATTATTTCGGATTAACAGTTGTCTTTTATAGCGTATGTACTGTCATCAAGGAGGAAAATGGAAAAAAATACATGAACAGCCTTTCAAGTTAATATATTTTTTTTTAAATAAGAAGAAGAAAAACACAAATAGTAATAAGAGAATTATTATTTTTTTATTTTTTGCTTTTGTATGTTTTTTAATTCAAAATGACTAATATAGAAATTGAAAACTGAGTATCAAGAATTCAAGCAAAAAATTAATAATATGTTCATAAAAAATGCACTCAAGTGATGTACAAAATGTACACTTAATCTTATAAAGGGTGTCCCGAAATCACAGCCTCAGAAGAAAACCATGAGTTCCTGAGGTCATTTCAATTCGAAAAAATTATGAGGTAATTTTCTCGTTTTCGCTTCGTTTTCGACTTATAACGGTTTTAGGGAGGTTTGCTGATACTACACATAACGATTTAAGTTGAACTTAATTTCTTAAGTATCACTTTATGACATGGAAAATACCCCTTAAGAATTTAACTTCAACTTAAATCGTTATGTGTAGTATCAGCAAACGGGCCTTAATGATTTGTTTTCTTTTTTCCTTTGACTGGCTCTAACTTTGCCAAACTACAACCGATTTAAAATATTTTTTTTTATTTAAACAAAAACAGTTAGAAATTATTTTCTGCCATACATTTTCCTTTATTTTTCGTCTCCTATTTTTTAATAATTTTAAATGTATTTTTAAATACAAAAATGTTAAGTATTTTTAAGAACACATATTGGACTTTCATAATAAAAAGAAAAAAGTTATACTTAATAACGTGTTTTTTAGAAAAAAATCATATCGAAGTCAAAAAAACAACATTAACATTCTTAAAAAAAGTGTTTGATAATAAATTGCGGGAAAACCGTTATCCACACAGAAAAAAGTTGTATGGCATATAATAATTAAAAAAAAAAAAAAATTTTAAATCGATTGTAGTTTGGCAAAGTTAGAGCCAGTCAAAGGAAAAAATAAAACAAATCATTTAGACCGTTATAAGTCGAAAACGAAGCGAAATCGAGAAAATTAAACCTCATAAGTTTATCGACTTGAAATGACCTCAGGAACTCATGGTTTTCTTCTGAGGCGGTGATTTCGGGACACCCTGTATAGTCTAAGAGCCCACAGCTATTTTTTAGTGTGAGTGCAGATAGCAAAACTTAAGAAGTATTTTTAGATATGTAGGTCTTTACTTTTCATATTCAAATATATGAAAGTCTTGCATGCCGTAGTTGGGGCTTTGTCGGTAAAGTGCATTATTTTAGTGCAACTGGTAGATATAAGCGGCCCCATGGAAAAAGTGTTGGATTACCATATTATGTTATCTGTTATCAGAGGGGAAGCTTCTATCAGTGAGAACGTTTTTCTAAATGCTATCACATTTTATTTAGAGACCGGTTTCATACTCGTCTTTGGGTTCGTCTTGGATGCAGAATACCTTATCCAAGACTTCTTGGACCCCATTTTTATATCTAGGCTGCCCAGATCTTTTATAAAATATAATGATTTTGTTGCTTTACTTTTTACCTGGGCTTTAAAAAAAACGCATTTTTAATGTACCATTACCGAGATTAGGCCCCAATCACGAAATACAAGACCTTCATATTCACTTAAAAGTAAAGACCAATCTAACCTTTTAAATTGCCCCTTCCACCTAAAGGGGTGGACAAATAGAGTGGACTGATATTTTAAAATCATGTCTATATAATGTACCAACAATACAACAAAACTGATGCTTTTATCACAAAATGTACAATTTTGGAGTTAAGTCGCCCAACTACATAGATAAGTAAACCCTTAACTGTTCTTATTGGTTTATTTCAAAAACCGTTATTTGTATGCACATTTTTTTGTAGGAAATATTTCAAGCTACAATTTAGCCTTTGACACTTTTTTTGTACAACTTACCATTTGGGAGTTATTCCTGAAAAACCATTTTGGGGAGCCTTCAATCCCCCGTAAAATTGTTAGCGGCCATATCGATGGGGACTTTTGACTGTTTATTAAGAACACCATGAGGAAGCTATTTACCAAAATCCAGCTTTCCGGCGATTTTTTCCGAGTCAAATGCTTTATTGACTGGACTAAAATGAACGCACAAATTTTACACAAAATGTGCTTTGAAATGAAATTACATATAATATAACTACCTATAGATAGACACATAAACATATTTCCATTGTATATAAAATCTATAGTACTATCATGAACACAAATTTTTTAGTCGAACATGTGTCCTGTACGCGTCGCTGAGATCGCCACAAATTAGAATATTGAGACTTAGCTAAATGTAGGGAATAAGTAAATAGAGCGAGAAGAATCTATTATTTAAATTCTGCAAACATAATAAGATTCCTTAAAAGGGTCAAGTAAACGTGCATGAAAATATTTTGTTTAATTAAATTTGTGTTTCAATTAAATTTTAAATTAATTACATTTTTTTACACATACTTTTATGTTCCTCCGCAATGATTTCGTAAAAAAATGTAACCCGACATTCTACCTAAATTTTAAGGCCTCAACCTTAACGATCCGATTATTACAACAAAATTTATCAGCCCACCAAACCAACTACGAGGGGACCTTTACAATTATTATGAATAAAAAAACCTACTGCAAACGTGCATACCTACATATACCCAATTTTTTTTCCGATGCGAAGCCAATTTGTCAAGGTTATAGTTTTTTATTGTGTTTTTTCACTTCCTCGCACTCGCATAAAATTAGTATACAGCGTTCCCGTTCTTATTTTATTATTACGTTTCTTGTTTTGTGAATATTCGGGATTCCAACCATCACATCACAAAGAAGTCGAACATATGTCCTTAAGATGTCGCTACCGTCACTCCTCTTCATGATATTACTATAGATTTTATATACAATGATATTTCTATACGGAGTACGGACATGCATAAGCTGCTCAAACTGAAAAGGGATATTGTGTATGTGTAAGTATAATTATTGCTTAACCCGTATCGTGCACAAGCTACAAAATGTTTTGTTTTGCTTGCTTTTATTAGCCGTTTTTATTATGACCCATGATCCATATGGATCATCCTGCGAAAATAAAACAACCTCACAGTGGCGAGAATCAGCAGCCTGTTTTCGGATCATGAAACGTGAAACCGATAAAGAGCAGGTTCATGAGTTGTTGTTGTTATGTATATTATTTGATGATCCATATAGATCAATTCTGATAATAAAAAACGGCTATTGTTCGAACTTCTGTGGATCCACAAAATTTTAAAATCTCGATTTGGTGTATGCGGCGACACCTAGTGTGCACTTAACGCTTGTTTCGTGGTTCCTCTATGTGTATAAACTCAATTCTTGTATGGAGCACGAATGGTTCGTGGATTCGATAAACCGGAATATTTGAATTGTTGAACAACAAAAATTACATCTGGGATAGGGGTTAAATTTGCCGCGGTATAAAGTTTTGTTTCGAGATTTTAAAACGATAAAATAGTGAACAAAACTTATTAAACTAAATAAAAACTGAAATAATAGTAAAAATAGTGAATACCTACTTGTAATACTTTATTTTGAAAAATATTAATAATTGGTGCTACATACATACATATAATAAGGAGTTAACAATTTTTTTTCATTTTGAGAGGTTATTTTGTCTCATATTCTACATAAAGTAATGTGAAGTGATGTTTTTTAATTAAAAACATTCCTCTAGAAAAATTTTAAATTGATATTTCATAGCATTTCGCTGTAAAAAAGCAAATTATCTATATATAAAAACATAAGGGGTATTCCCGATCCGATGCAACTGGTTTTGTATCATTGCAAAAATGCAAGTGTAAAATTGCTATACCCTAACCCCATTGTAAAAAAACTTTGCACTTTTGCAATGATACAAGACCAGTTTGCATCGGATCGGGAATACCCCTATACTTCAATCACGTGAATTATAAGTTGGGTTAAATTTGTCAAAATTTCTGGTCCATAGTCGCATTTCGTTTTGTTGGTGATGGCAAGGCGCTCACATTTGTTGAGCGCTCGTAGTGCAGAGTTATTTTTCAAGGTTTTAAATTTTCTTCCCATTATTTTATATGTATTAAATACACAATCAGCCAGTGAAATGAAAAAATTGTAAACTTCTTAATATATCTAAGTGTTTACAAGATTTAACACAGCACCGCATGTTAATAAAGTATGCATGTATGCACTATATTTATTTTTATTTCACTTTCACATAATTTAATAAGTTTTTTTTTAATATTTTTATGATTTAAAATCTCAAAACACATTCCTCAAAAAACCAGCTAAAAATTTCCTTATGCGCCCCAGCATTTATCTCTAACTGCATGGCGGTGCTGTGTCAATGCATTTGTATTTGTATAACTCACACTTTCTTGAAAAAAACCCCACAGCGGATGCGTTCATTGGAAATGGTTACTTACCAAATCAAATATTACTCTGTTCAAATCTTGCCATATATGATTTAGCAATTGTGGATGATAATTTTTATTAAAATAATTTTATTTGCATCATCGAAAATGTATTTCGTTATTTTTTAATAAAATAAATCGCTGTTTAATTTTAAATCTTCATACAAAAGTTATTTTTTCAAAATATTTTCGAAACTACCATACTCACCGAACATATTTTACTGAAAAACATGCAAAGATACCAACATAACAAGCAAATTCATTGGAAAGTTAATGTTCACATTAGAGTTACTGAAGTTTGAATGTGCTGTTAACTTGTTGTTTTTGCATTTGCATGTTAAAAGTTGGCTTAATGTGAAAAATTTCTTAATGTTCACATTAGAAAGTCAACAAAACACGCCTATTATCGTAGAATACTTTAAAATTGATATTTCATAGCATTTTGCAATAAAAAAGGCAAATTTGTTGAAAATACAAATATACTTTAAAACGTGATGTCAGGTGCCTTTCTGTCAAAATTGAAATTCTCACCCAGGGTCGAATTAGATTTTATTGGTGATGGCAAGGTGCTCAAATAAATTTAGCGCCCGTAGTGCAGAATAAATTTACTTACTCTATGTGGAATATGAGACACAGTTTACCTGTGAAATGAACGAAAATTGCACTATACTTATTATAGGCGTTTTTACAGGATTTAACGGAGCACCGCATGTAGTTTTGTATTTTTATTTCAATGAAGAATAGCATATATTTACTTTATTTACTTTTATTTCACTTGTTTATTTAAAATCTTAAAACACATTCCTCAGAAAAACAGCAAAAATTCCTTTGGGCGCCCCATGATTTAGCTGTCTAACTGCATGCCTTCCCTGTGTGAATGCATTTGTGTTTGTGTAACTCACACTATTTTTTTTTTCCTCTATATGGCCGTTCCTCTATTTCTTTTTCTAAGGTATCAGAAGATTGTAAGACATTTGGATCAGTTACTACTAAATTGACAGCCCTGCGCAATAAGTAAAGGAATTCCCTTGACAAAAAATGACGTCATTCGAAAATTTCCTAATAAAATAACGAAAACAACGTGCTTATATTAGAATTTCATTTTTCTTACAAAATACAAACAATGGTAAATAAATAAACTAATACAAATTCTTAAGCTTTTAAAACTAAACTTATTTCCCAGGCTAATCTAAAGAAAAAATTGGAAAGCATCAAGCATCCCAACAGTCGCAAAACCAAAGCATTAAGTAAAAAAGCAAAACGCCAGAACAACAAACACAAGAGTCGCTTAGGACACGCTATAAAAAGCAACATCATTGGGGAGAAACTTAATTGGTTCCTAGGAAACATTGGAGATCGTACAAATCCATTGAGTCCCGAAGAATTTGAGGAACTCATCAAACTCTATCTGAGCCGATTCGACGAAGAACTAGAGCAAATTGCACTTAAACAATCGATTTCAAAGAACCGCGCAAATCAACACGTAGCTAGGCAAGATGTTATCAAAATCACACTGGAGAAAGAAAAGAATGAATACTATGGAGGTGGAATGGGTATGAAAAATGTTTGGATAGTAATATATCTTATAATCTTTTCTGATTTCTATTTTTTTTTAGAAATGATAAATCTATGTGACCCTGTTAAATTAAAATCAATAATCGACTGGGATGGCAATGCAATCAATGTGCAACACCTAAAATTTGATCTGATTTCCAATGGAATGCTGCAAAGACTTAAGAAACCTAATCCCTGTATTGTTGTTACACCGTGTAGTGATGGCGAACAAAGCATGGATGTATCTACGAGTGCGTCGTAATTATTTTAACTTATTTTTTCATTTTTTGTTTATAAAATAAAAGTCAATGTACCTACTTGGTAAACAAATACTTACTTTAATGGAGCTAAAGGCGCAATTTTCCACCACTAAAATATTAAGCTCAAGATTTTGATCAAATGTGGCACTAGGATTTCTTGTAGTTTTAAATAAGACACATTTCACAGTCATTTCTGCCAACCCACTTTTCGATGTCTGTTATCCTGCTGTATCACGTCCGTGTGAAAGCTCCCATAACAATGTTATAATTTCTAACGACCGGATGGCCGCTACTACTGGTTGAGGGGCTGAATAGGCCTTCTCATTGTCTGTTTTAGTATTAGGGGCAATAAGTTGTCCACTTTGAAACTTTAAAAGAAATACTTAGTTGATTTTTTATATTCACTTTGGTATACTTGTAAAGTACCTATATATTATAATGCTGTGAAGAATTCCGCAGCAACCTGGTTTTGGCAGGTTTGGCTTTTACCGGCAATGATCGATACTCGATAGTGAGAAACTTGTATTTCTAATTCGTGTAAGATCTTAACTCACAATCATATTTCATGAACCCGGTTTAATAACAATAAAGCCATCAGCCTATGAATAAAAAAAAAATAAGATAATTAGAAAGCTAATTTCCATATCAGACACACCACAATTTAAAATTAGAAACTACAGCTGGGTGTGTTGGACATTCAAATTTGTAGTACTACACTTCCATAAATTTTTTGACACCACAATATTATGTGTGTAGATTCGTTACAAATTTCCGATTAAGATGGAATTTTTAATAAGATTGAATAGATTGGTAGAATAGGGAATCGGGCTTTTTTAAAAAGATTTGTTCATTACCTGTTAACTAAAATAAAAATAAGCAAATATTTTTTTTGCGAGTTGTTTAAACTGTTGATTTATTTTTCGATACATTTTACAAATATCATAGGTATCAAGTTTTTTTATTGCCAATACATATTAGTATGTTTTATGCTCTGCGTAAGTTCAAAAAATCAATAAATAAACATCTTTCCTTATATCGTTTTATATTTATCGAATAACATTTTAATAAGTTTACTTCCTGTACCACATTTGAAGAGTTTTCATGCGCTTGACCTTCTTTTGCAGTTGCAGCACTCCGTACATCAGTGCCTCAGCTGTGGGAGGGCAGCCGGGAACGTAAATATCGACCGGAATAATCCTATCGCATCCACGAACTACGGAGTATGAGTAGTGGTAGTATCCACCACCGTTGGCACAGCTTCCCATTGAGATAACCCAACGTGGTTCAGGCATCTGATCATATACCTTTCGCAAAGCCGGTGCCATCTTATTCGTAAGGGTTCCAGCGACAATGATGACATCAGCTTGACGTGGAGACGCTCGAAATACTACTCCATAACGATCCATGTCATAACGGGGAGCAGCAATGTGCATCATTTCAACGGCACAACAAGCCAAACCGAATGTCAATGGCCAAATTGAACCTTTGCGACCCCAGTTGAGCAAATCGTCCAAGCGAGCAACAGCCCACTCGCTCACATTACTTTGTTTAGTTCCAAATGGAGAGTAACCTTTCTTTGGAAGCGGTGCATCAGGATTCACTGTTGGCATAGTGTTTTGAAAGCGAAGCACCATTGAAGTGTTCACTGCCGGGCCGAAAACACCTCCCAGCCTGGCCAGGGACAAGTCACCAGCTGCGGCCAGGAGCTTTGGAGATTTGTTTACAAATGCGGACGCGGATCGCAACATCTCTCCTGAAAAAAAATAGTAAATAAGTAAGTTTTTTTAATCAGTTATTTTCAAATAAAAACTACGACGAATTTTAATGGAAAATCTATTTTAAAAACAAATGAAAATCGCAGAAACCTTTTTATGTAACTTCCACAGCACAATTTTTATAGAAATGTCAAAAGATTTTTTCGTCCGTTCAGGTTGGTAGGCATATTTTTTATGACAGCTAACGATGTCGAACGGTTCAAAAACCAAAGGGAAATTTACAGTACAATCCATATTTCTTACACGAGTTGTAAGGGTGGTACACATTAAACCGATTTTAATTATCAAAATTAAAAGCTCTCCCAAACCAACGCAACTTGGTGCAGAGACAAGGGTATGATGAATATATAACTTAGTATATAATAAATCAAAATTGACTCTTGTTTAATTTCATATTCAATTTATCATTAATTTCGTGACCAAAGAATTCCACATAATCAAGTATCTTTGGCCGTGACTTAAGTTTTTTAACGATCGTTTCGACTGACGATAAAAAATGTTGTCAACAAATTCGCTGTAGTGAGTACTCTCATTTGTCACCATGTAATATATTTTAATTCGTCGTTCGTGTTGGTTTGGGAGAGCCTTTGTTTGTATTTCTGACAAAAAATGCATCTCATGTCACCACCTACTGGAATGTAAAAACATTAAGATACAACAAGCTGTCAATGAATGACAGTTTTGACTGATTTCAGTAATGCTCACAAAACATTTTTTGAGCAAATTTGGATGACCATCGTCTTCCCATGAAAAGTAAAAATATGTATTTCAACAGCTTTGATGGTTAAAACAAAATATGTAGGTACGAGATTTTTATCGTTTATCGTAATCGCACTTTATCGATATCGCTGTATTTTTAACACCAATCGGTAGTACATCGTTATTTAAACGAAAGTTGTTGCCTTTTCAGATTTTGCATTGCCCATTTTTTCATTCTAAATTATCAGAATCGAATTTAAGGGCTTACTGCAATCGAACAAAGCATTTATTAAATTTAAATTCTATATCCCTTGCCTTGTTCAGTCTTGACCATTTCCCCTTTTTCTTATTTTATATTATTTTAGTTCGAAAATTGAAACTGTTATTTATTCCTATTAATCATACAAACATAAATGGGTAAACGTTTATTTTTCCATTTTTATAAAAACATTTTTTATAACCCCATTCCTGTGTAATGTGTTGTTTAGCCACAAATTTTTTTTTTGAAAATTTTATATAAAAAAAACACTCGTAGTTGTTCTTCAATTTTAACATTAATTCGTATAAGGTTTATTATGTTCACAGTTACACTATACGAATATTTTAGACAAAAAACATAAAATTTGTGTTTCAGAACGCTGAGAGGACAATGGAAAGAGGTCTTTATTTTAAACAAAATCTCCTTTTCCAGTTCGAACGATTTTTTAAAATTAGCATGCACATTCTTAATAAATTTATTAATTCTAATAAATGTATCTGCAAACCATTGTTATTGTTATACAATTGGTTAATATCTGTGGTCTTGGTAGAAACATGATAACTCCAAAAATAAATTGTGTTGTCTTCACATCCACTGTACATCGCGACATTTATCCTAAACGTGTTGTTAAACGTTGCTTAAAATTTGGTACATGTGTACAAAATAATAAGAATACAAAAAATGGTTCCATTATTTCTGAAACCTTTTTTACAACATTTTAATAAACGTACAAATGCATTTACTGAAAAAAGGTTTTTTTTAAGTTATTATGTTTCTCTAAAAATCTACAGATTTATAAAGTTATGGATATCAACGGTTTAAATTATGTTTGCACAAGTAAACAAAAACCAAAAATATTTTCTTATAAACAATTATCATTAAAGTTTTATTATTATATTTTTAAGTATTAGGTTTTCAATAGAAAATTATTAAAATTGCCCCTCACACACATTCGAAGGAATTTAATGTGAATGCGTAACATAATATAAGTCTCGAGGGTGTGAATGTGTGTGTACATAAAACAGAACTTAAATTAATAAAAAAAAAAAAACAAAAACTAAACAAAAGCCATGAAAGATATATTGTTATTAGTAAATATTTCTCCCTTCCAATCTCTCTTTCTATTTGTTATTTTTTAAAACAATGCAAATACATATTTATGTGATTCAATAAAAATTAAGGAAATTTATATTTAACAATATTATATAAAAAAAAATAAAGAAAGAAAAAACTTGTTGTTTTGTAAATTTGCTTACAACCGAAAAATAAAGCCATGCTCTTCTCGAAAAATAAAACTTGTTTTTTTTTTTTTTTATTGTGTCTCAGGTTTCGAGCTAAAACCTAGGGAAATATAGTTTTCTCTTCAAGAAAGGAATCTTAATTTACTAAATTTTGTTCTTTAAAATAAATATGAAGCCTTTGACGGTTGTTGGACCCAGCTTCAGACGTCTGGTTTTACTTATTTAATCTCCTCAACTGTAGAGTTCTCGCTATCAATTGGAGTGGCAGCGGCAGCGATGGTACGTTTTCTTAATCCCTCTTCGTCGGCAGAACCTGCAGCGGATGATTTTGATGATGCTTCGTCGGTTTTCTCTTGTTTATCGTTTGTTGTGTCCTCATCCTCATCAGAGTAATTGGTTGGTTGTTCACCTTTCTTTAAAAGACGTCCAACGTATTCATATTTTTCTAAAGAATAAATAATTTATTTTATATTATTATTATTAATCTAAAGTATAAATAATTTATTTTATATTATTATTGTTATTATTATTATTATTAACATGCAATTTAAATTACAGGGTAATATAAAAAGTTATAGAACCTATTTGCGGAGACTATTGGCTAAAAAATAATTTTGTTTTGTTTGCAATATTTAAAAAATTCATTATCATTACCTTTGAATTGCATCTCCCACTCTCTGACGGAGTCCATTTCCATGGCGTTAAGATCACTAAGGTCATCATATTCATCTTTGTCGTTTGGTGTAACACTAAATGTTGCCAAGTTTCTTGATGCGTCCCGTCCTGCAAACGAAGCATATGGTCCACCTAGAAAATATAAATAAAGCTATTATTAACAATTTGTTTCCAAATGCATTCATAAATTTAAACTGAAATCCAATTACAAATCAATGATGCGAAAAATACATTTTTGTTTTTTTGGTGATGCAATAACTGAAGCACGCAGGCAACCATTTAGAGTTTTAAGAATTAGGAGAAGCAAAATTATTTTTTTTGTTGGTATTTAAACCTTTCTTTTTTACTAGCTATATAAGTTTTAGTTTAAGTCTACTCGGTCTGTGCGCCCGAACGTCTATTTGTACATATGTATATCGAATTACATGCTTAACGGTCGAACGAATTTTCCTCGGAATAATTTAATTTTCTAAGAAAATTAAAAATTTTTGTTTTAGCATATCTGGCAATTGCACTGTTGGCATATTTACTCCAAAACGGCTCAAAGATTTTCATTGTGCTTCGTATCTGTAAAGTTTGAACTGAAATAAAATCCATTTATATTCTTTTTTCAAAAATGCTTTAAAATTACTTGAAATTGGTAACTAATTTGTATTGTTAAATTAGTAAAATACATATATTTTTGAAGTTATCAGTAATTGTGTCAGTGTCAGCGTATGTACCTGTTCCCACAGGTAACGGTGTTTTGCCTATATATGATGGCTATGGATTGACTGCAAATCATTGAACAATAATGAATAGAAAGCATATTACACAGTGGCGAAGTGGCCTTGACAAATTTGATGATATATTGGAAGATGCTGTTTGAACAAACTGACTAGCCAAATTCTGACATTTTAAAAAATTATAGATCCAAATTTTGTTTTACGGAAACCTTTGAATTCACCAGAGGGTTAAGACAAGGAAACGCACTGTCATGCAGTTGTTTTAATATTGTGCTTGAAAATATAGTACGCAATGCCCAAATCAATACATTGGGCACTTTCTTTCAAAAATCTACACAATTTCTTGGGTTTGCTGACGACATCGACGTGATTGGAAGTAAAAAGCGAGCATTTTCCGGCGCTTTCACTAGCATGGAGTCAAGCTGAATTCGACTGCTCATTAACGAGAACAAGAAATAGAATATGATTTCATCAACAAGGGCCACATCACACCATAGGCTTGGTCAAAACTTGACTATTGATAGCTATAACTTTGAGGTGGTCAAGGAATTTGTCTACCTTTTTTTAAAAAAAAACTTGTTTGTTTTTTAACTAATGCAATGAAGGTACTAAAGTAAAGCAGATGAAAAAAGTTTATTCCAAATAAAAGCTTGATTAAAGAGCATGTTTTTACACTGCTGTAATTTTACTAGCAACGTCTAACATTTGTTTCGTTTTAAAAAATTTTCGACTTTTTTATCAAACACAAACAAATAAAACTGCATTCCCGTTTTATTAACGATGTCTTTTCTAAGCTTTTCTAAGTGGGCATATTCATATCTTTCATCGCCTATTTCTAAATACATATATCAATCCAATTTTATCATGAGTACTTCATAATAGTCTTCAACCACAAAAGTTCTTTTGATCTAGTTGTGCATTTCTTTTTTGTTATTTTATTAAACATTAAAGTTTTTCGCCGTTTTGAGAAAAGAGTTGTCTTTGGTTTTCGATTTTTAGAGTTTAATTATGTTTTTTTTTATTCTAGGAAAATTTACAGTAAGTTTGTTCTTACAATTATAAATATTCAAAACTTTACCAAATAAATAAATTTTTAATATATGTATTCGTTAGGGTCCGATATAATTTATTGACACTTACTGTTCTATTTTATGACTCTATTATCTATCTTGTTATATTTATCTTAATATTTCTTTCAGTTAAGCGTCACGCTTCGATAAGACAGCAACATAAAAAAAAATTCAATTATAAAAATGACTTTGCAACAATTTGGTATGGCTTTAAAATTCACTGCTCATCAATATAGTACCTACATATGTATTTACATATATATGTGCCTCTAATGTATGCATTTTTTTTATTTCAGTATTGAGCATACATAATCATTAAACGAAAGTCTTTGAATGATGTAAGATATGGGGGTCAATTCGTTAAATAAATTCAATTCTGACGTAGGAATATTATATATTATTCGTATAATGTTTGGAATAACTTAAAATCAGAAGCGATAAAATTTGGGTGGCGTGAGTTGTTGTTTATCTTCAATTTCTTCAAATTCACAATAAATTACTAAACAAACTAAAAATACTTTAGCAACATCAGTCAGCAAAACAATGGAATGAAAAGAATAATTAACTTAATTTTCATGTACAAAGATACATTTCGTGAAACGCAATAAGACGAAATTGGTTTTTATTATCACCTATCCTTCCAAATTCAACAACATCAAATAGCTCTGCTTCTGACCGAATAAATAATCAATTATGACTGCAGACTTTTTTTTTTAATTTATTTTCATTATTTTACTTGGTTATTTAAGTACATATTTGGTAATGATATTTTTTTTTAAATAAACAATTAAAAAAAAAAGTTTATCAATTGAGGCCTTTGTGAATTGTATCTGTTTTCTATGAAGTGAAGCATCTTTATAAACATTCCCACGTATAAGGCAAAATAATTTACGAAAAATAATATTCATTCCAAAATACTTCTTTATGACTTGAGTATTTTCTGGTAAAAAATGTGATTTGTTGGGAATTATTTTATTATTGAAAATGGAATTATGAGGTCATTGATTTTTTATTTGCATACAAAAATAAAGTTTATGATTGAACTGTTTCTTTTTTTTTAACTGATAACTGAGTCTTAAAAAATGAACTGAACTTAAATGATAATTTTTTTCATATCAGAGTGAAGTCCGAGATGTGTAAAATGATCGGTAGTTAAACAAACACTGGAAATCTTTAAGTTTCGATTCGAAGCTCGTTTCTTGTTTATTTTATTTTTGTATTCGTTTAACAAAGACGTTATTTTTCAATTTATAAAAAATAGTGATACAACAAATTGAAATGAACGAAACATACATATATTGTGTTAGAAATTTTAAATCAAAACATTCCCAATTGAATGGCAGATGACTGCATGATTCACGAATGTTAAATTCTTTTCATTTATTTCTACTCGTAGAAATGTCCTATTAAAAACACAACGAACATTTGTTTATATATTCAATTGTTTTTTATTTTGTTTTCTTTCATTCACACACATAAATAATCAACATGCTACAATCAAATGCGAAATAAACTAACTGAGAACCAACTAACTACGATGATAAATTAAAACGTTGGTTTATATCGACTGTTTGAATAAAAAACAAACACTTGCGTGAGCCGTTTTTATAGGCTGAAGTTACAGATATGATCGGCGTGAAAGTCGTGAAATAGGTTTCATTTAGTCATCATTCACTTTCAATGATCATTAAATTATCTACAATTATCATCGTTCTGGAAGAAAACCCATAGAACTTAACAAAACTAAATGTCTAGGCCAGCAATTAAAGTAGATTTTGAAAGACTTTGAATAATATTGAAAGACTTTATATTATATTTACAACCTTTTCTGTGCATTTTTCTCGATGTTCAGTTTTCTTGAAAAAATTACTTAAACTTATTTCAATTTTTGCAATCATAAAATTTTAATGAAACGATTCAAGTGTTGCCTAGGTTTCAAAAATTGTGAAGTTTTTCCAGTAAAAACGTGTTTTTTTGCAGTGGGTCTTCCTGCAGACAAGCTTAACGCCATCTGAGCCTTTCTGTGAGGGGGAAAATTTCAAAAAAAATTGTATAAAATGATTGAGAATGTTAAATCTATTAACACTAAAAGATGTCTCACATATTGAAGATCCAATAACATGTATTTAGGCATAAGAATGCTAAGGAATATTTTTTTAAGGTTAATAATTTCAGTTTTGCTCACGCTGACAATTGCTCTTTTGTTTTGTTGCTGTTTGCTGGATCGAAGCAAAAACACATTGCGCTTCTTTTCAGGGTTTTGGCTTCTGGTAGTTGCATAGAAATGTGTGGTTCTACTACATAACTAGGGCTAGTTTACGTATTTCAAAAAAAATCGAACTCGAGTTTTTAATCAAACCTGAATTTTTATGATAAGAAATAATAAAAAGTGGGTTCCAAAATTTTGTATATAGGAGATCGAAATAGAAAACAGAATTTCTAAGTGGGTGATCAGCGAAGGACTATTTACGTTTACGGATTTAGATTTGTTTCATGGTTCACCACTTGTGTCATTGTATTTATCTCTTGTGCTTAGCAAGTCCAGTTAGAAAAAGTTATTGAAATATACGTATACTTAAGTACCTACATATCGTAGGTTGAATCAATAATTCAAAAAGTCCAAATAAAATTCTACTTGGTTGATGTATTTCAGTAGATAGTATATAGAATTTGTATTATTAAAAAAAACCTTCTTATATAAACATTGCAATGGCCCCGGGCAAAAAACAAAAACTTCCAGTTTAATGATTAGGAATTCTAGTGTTGTTGGATATAGTTCACATTAGATATTCGTCACGAAATCTATGTATGATTAACTGAACTTAACAAAAAATTGCGTATTGACAAAGGCCCTCACTAGTCAACTGACGAGTCCAAGTGAGATCGCCGGGACGAAACGCCAAATTCTTGTAGGACTAAAGGCCGTTAAAGTCTATTTTGAATCAATGTGTTTATGTTTTTTAATTAAAAACAAAAAGAATGCGCTATTACCTTATCATATACTGATTTTTTTTTATAAATTTTCAATTAAGAAAATTAAAAAATATTTATAAAAATAAAATTTAAATTACTTATGCAGTTTCAAAATTCTCATCCTCTTTTCTTAAACATCCAAAAGGCTAGAGATTTTCTTAAAAGTAAATCTTTGGGAGTTTTAAGTTCAAAACATCAAGAAATAAACAAATATATTTTCAACAAAATGTGGTTTTCGTTTTCTATAAGTAATTCTATTAGTTAAATTTCGTCGCTTGAAAATATTTTGATAAAGAAATTCATTTACCTAAATAAAAAAAATTCAAACAATCAACAATCAGAGGATCAACCTTGAAGGTGAGAAAATTTAAAAATCTTGTTTACAAAAAAAGTATCGCCATAAGGAGCTCAGAGGGAGGAGTGGTTTCATTATCTAGGTATAACATAAAAAAAAGGTAAAAGTGCAAAGCTATACGTACATATCCTAGGACCATACAATTGCCAATACTTGCATACTTATAGATAGTTGATAATAATTAAAGTGAGGTGAAAATGGTTAAATTAGTGCTAAATGCTGATGACTTCTCGAAAAGGTTACAAACAGACGCATCTTAATAATTCAGTACATTTCCAGAGCGAATTTTATAGGCACTGTTAAAAAACGATTTACAATATGTATGTATGTAAACCTAACTAAAACAAATACTTTTTTGACTTTGCTCTCAGTAGTTCAAGGTGCAATGAACATGTTTTCCTTTTTTGTTTTTGTTTTCAGCCGGCGGAAGCAGAGCAGCGGGGAAGTTTCATTGTTACTGCTGACTTGACAGTACATAGGCACTTATTATTAATTTTATACTTCATTGCGTTCTTTTTTTAAATTTCATACAATATGGTGGAAGGATGGGCAAAAAACATTTCCAAATAACCCAGTGTGGGAAGAACAATTTTTTGCATACGTGGTAGCGAGTAGAATTTAATTGTATCTTTTTTTATTTTCTTCACTTACCTGGTCCGTAGAATTTTTTTCCTTTGGTGACGTCATATACGCTTCCATTTACACCAACTAAAACCCTTCCATCTGGTTGATTGCCGTCGAATAACCGTAACTCTTGAATTGTGAAATCTCTTCGCAGTTTTGGGAGTTCAGGTTCGAGTGGTTTAACATCGCTGTGAGGGACTTCAATACGATCCTTGATGATTTTATAAACGAGGAATGCAATGACGGCTACCAGAGCCAAATTCATGGGACTGTAGATAATTTCATTTAGAACCGAAGCAATGAAAGACGAAGATTCCTCATAGTTTGAATCCGCTGTGGCGGAACTACCATCAACATTTTCCGCAGACATATTTGAAGTTTTTTTTCTGTTTCCAATTGCAAATAATTCAGTTTTTTCTACGTTTTAGTTGCTTTGCATGCAGTCTTTGTGAACTTTGATCTTTTTTTTCTCTAAAACTAAAAACTTACACAAATACTAACCGTGAGATTATAATTAAACGGCGAGAGAATAGTTGTTTTCTTAGCTTGTATTTTACTTAAATCGTATGTTTTTTCCGAAGTGAAAAAGAAAAACTAAATAAATGTGGGACGACGATTAAAATATTGTGTAAATCAGTCAACAGACATTTGGTGGAATGAGAAAAATATAAGTATAAAAATACGAAACGTCATGCTTGTTGAAATTTGAATGAACGAATAAAATATGAAAAACTCAACGATGGGGCATTGTTTAATGGTGAGCTTAGACTTTGTAGTGAGGTTCGCGAATAAGAGTTGCCATCATATAGTCCCCTTTCACACAACTTTCAGTTTTTAGGAGAGAAGGGCACCAAGTAATAAGAATGGACGGTCTACGATTGGTGGGAATTGGAAATTAAAAGAAAACGTCAAAAAATCTCCAGCAACTTGTTTCCTTGTGTGAAAGGGGACTTACTTAAAATGCATACCACAGATTCGGAGTTATTTTTAAATAATACTACGTTTTCGTTGTAGCCACAGTGAGGTAATTTTGTAAATTATAGAAACATGGCAGTTAATACATAGCTATTTGTTGTGTTCTCTTTCTGTTTTATATGCATCGAATTTTCAAACTTTCAATGGTTTCCAATGGGTTTTTACTATATGGATGCATTCCGCTTGGGAGTGCTCAATGTTCATAAAGTTTTTACGTAGTTTTCTTTGAAATTACCTTATACTACGTTTTCATTGGGGCAAATGAAGTGATTTCGTTAAAAATTTCTAAACTAGATTTCAAATTTGTTTGGTAACGTGAAATTTCTTACACAAATTTTCACAATTTGCTGTCAAAACCCATAGAAAAAAACTCATTTTTCGGGAAATTTGTTGAAAAAAAAGTTACCAAACAGGCATATTATCTCATTTCCCATGCAAATTCACGAGGTAAAAGCCATTGCAAACCATTGAAAATATGTCTGTTTGGTTACTCCAACTTCTTGCTACAGATTGCTACTTGTCATTTTTTTTATATGGGATTTGACAGCTACGTCGTACGACCGATGTCGTACAACGTTTCCAGTTACCAAACAGACATAATGTCAAAATTCAATGTCTGGAAAACAGAAACAGAAAGAGAACACAACAAAAAGTAACTATTAAAAGCCCTTCCACACTATCCCATACTGAGTGTTAATACATGTCAAATTGAAAGTGGGAAAGAATTCCATGGCATACTGCCAAATTTGTGGGAGAGAAATGACTTTTCATTTTTTGACCACACACAACATTTTAATTTAACCTCAATAAAAATGTGATGAAATGTGTGATAGAATTAGAACCATTTCTAAAAATTCACATGTATTAACACATGTCAAAACGTGTAGGCTGGAATATCATGCATGTGTAAGATGGGCTGTCATATTATGTTTGCACATTATTATACATGATTTGTTTCCTACTTTTTTGACATGTATTAATTCTCACTGGTATAGTGTGGAAGGCCTTTAACTGCCTTTAAATTCAAAATGAAATTGTCTGTCGAAGGAAATTAGCAAATTTGCAATGAAAACACTTTTTCTGTAATTTAATTAATTTCGGTTAATTACCTTTTCGGCTCAAATTATTTTGTTTCGTTTTTAAACGTTTCTCGACCATTTTTATTGATGCTAGAGTAGGCACTGGTTCAGATCTGGGGGAAAATAAAACACAGCTATTATAAAAACTGTGTGTGTGCCGGGACTCACGGTTAAGATGTGTAAACATACGTAACGTAACGTGAATCACAATCACAGAATCACGATCACAAGATACGTTACGTTTTTCTTTCACCCTACCGCCAGTATAGATGTCTACACATCAAACAAATCGTCCTCGTTCACCCACTTGGGTGTGTTTGTAAAGTTTTTACGTAGACTTCTACCGAATTTCGTGCAAATTTGGTTAAAATTACCTCATTTCGAAATGATAATTTGTATGGGAAATGATATGATTTAGTGCCTGTTTACATAGGCATTTTACTGAAGGGCGTATCCAGTGAGACAGGTAGATTTTATGTGCGTAGAAACGAGAAGGATTTTGGGATGGAATTTGGAATTTACCCTTCTCGTTTCTACGCACACATAAATCTACCTGTCTCACTGGTTGCGCCTTTCAGTAAAATGCCTATGTAAAAAGGCACTTAGAATCTTAATCCTGCGTCACACGACGCTTGTTTTCCTGCTAGAAATGCTTGCTGGCTTTCGTGCTACAATTTTTCAACACGAATTTGTTTTTTTTATCTCTCTTTAACCAACTCGACTCCAACCGATGGGTTTCATTGACATTTCGGACAAGGAAGAAATTGTCAGCAATTGTAATATGTTTTCAATGAAAACATCTGACAATGACCAATGAGTCTGACAATGTCATAATCGTCTGAAAATGATACAAATTGTGTGTTCAGACGATTGTAAGATAGGTACCTGACAATTTTTTGTCAGATTGTCGTTCAGACGATTGTAAGACATTTGATACAGTTTTTTCACTGAAATATCTGACAATATTGTAAGATGTGACAATCGTCTGTACTTAGCTTTAGATATGCAGTCATACTAATTTGCGGACGCTCTTTCGTTTGGTGAAATCTGTTTTATTCTATTTCTGTTCGTTTTAAATAAACAATTTTTCTGAGAACTTTGAATGAATTTTTTTTTTCAATAAACCATTAAAAATAATGTTTGTCTATATTGGAAAAAATTTAATACAATTTAAAGAATTTTTTTCAATTTTGTTCAATATCAACAAAAGTGCCTTCTGGTGCCTTTTAGAAATTGTAGACAAATTCTATATGAGGAAAGAGATATTGTATCAATGCATTTCAAAATCAATCATAGCGGCGATCTCCAAAAAAGCGGCGATGGCCAAAAAAGTGAAAAAATACAAAAGTGAAAATTTTCAAACTTATTTTGTGAAAGTTTTTCCGACTGGAAAACTTACAAAAATGATGCAGAAACCTTAAATTTTAGTTTAGAAAACAAATTGTATACCCTTTTTCACAAAACAACTGCGCCAGCGGGAACAAAATTATTTTTATTTTTGTAATTATGCAAAAAGTGGAAAATGTAATTAAGGCATTATACGACAATTAAATAATTTGAAAATTAAATCCTCCTATTTTCCGATGCATTTTTCGATGTTCACAGCCATAAATTTCTAAAAAGAACTGAGATTTTCGATTCCTGAAATTATCTGTAATACTCTCATCTTATGAATAAAATTAAACAAAAATAAATGTCTTAACGGTCAAACTAACAGATTTTAATGTTTAATGTTAATTTGCTATTTGGTACTTCATCTGGCCCAGTAAAATATAATTTTTTTGTGTAATATCCAACATTTGAACTTACTTTTACTCATCCCATTGTCCAATGGATATTAAAAAATGACATGATGTTACATTTTAATTTAAATTAATTCGTAGAAAATTTATGCAGATACGAAAATATTTTATTTATTAAATATAAAATTGTTTGAGTTTTCATACAAAAATACTTTAGAACGAAAATCCGGTTGATTGACTAAAAACTTGGAACCTGAACTTTAAAAATCGATTTCCCAACAATTTTAAAAATTAACATTGGACAACATAGAATTCAAAATATTTTGAAGTGTGACTTTTAGACAGATATAATCGACCCTCAAATTAAGAAGCGTTCGTTTCATTTCTTTTTTCTATCAACACTGTATCACTCTGTTTTGATTTTAAATTCAGATTGTGTAATATAGTCATCTCTCTCTGTTTGGTAACGTGAAATTTCTTGAAAAATTGTACAAATTTTCACAATTTTTCACAATTTGTCACAAATCCCTGTTTGTTAACTCAAAAAAGTTGCAACGAGAGAGCACAACGATAGAGCAAATTATTTTCCCTCCATTTCGATAACTCTCAAATTCATTTGGATAACTGTCAAATACACAGCTGTCAGTGTCTATCACTTCACGTCGCGTCGGCTACGAATTTAGTAAATATTCATTCAGATTGTCTGCATTAAATACAAGATTCATAATGATTTGTCACCGTTTGACAAAAGCCAGCACCGTTGCTCACAAAAGTGACATGTAATACATGGAGTGGTTCAGTGCGTTTGTTAACTTTTTGACAAGTTCTCCCCTCTCTGAGAGTATTTTCTCCTTCTTTCAAAGTTTTACAGATTTAACACCTTTTTCTTAAAAAAGATACCAAACCGACCAATTATTTTAAAAATTTGTCAGCGGAAAATTAGTTTAAAAATAATTTTTTTTTTAATATGAGGACGATTTTCGCTGGATTAAAAAATACTTTTGAAGTCGATAACGTTTGGTAACGCTAAAACGTACACATTTCAAATCGTGTGAGATGTGGTGCGTTCTTTTTCTATGAAATTTTAACTATTGTTGATGCATCAGAAAAGCTAAAATTAGATATGAAATTTTAAGGTTTCTACGTAATTCGTATAATACCTAAAGGGTGTTAAAACTTCAGGTATCTTTTTAAATTGTAAATAAAAGACATAAAGTGTGTGAAATCTGTAAGTATTTATTTTTATTGGAAATTAAAGTCCAATATTGGTTCCGGTTAATAATGTTCGTGATATTTGCTAGATAATGTTGTATTTGAGGTTTGTTGAACAGTTTGAGGATTATCTGAATAAACTTTACTCTGAAACCCCATAAGAAGAAATGTGCAATTTTAGAAAAAAATTACTTAAAAAGGAAAAAAATTATTAAATAACAACGACAACACTTACAGTAAAGTACTATACCGGTTTCGAAATTATTCAATCCTAAATTTAAATTAAATTATTTATGTCAATAGTTTTTTAAAAAATTCGCATGAAAACTTAAAATTTTGGTGAAAAAAATGAAATATGGCTGCAAGTTTAAAAAAGATATCATTTAAAAATAAAAACGACCCAATATATATTAAACTTTATCTTTATATGTTCAAAAAAAAACAATTTTTTTTCAATAGATAAGGCAAAACTAAATCTTACTTCAAACAACCATATTACTTTAAAGATTAGAACAGCTTTATACCTATAAGAAAACCAGTTTAACTTGCATTACTTATGCACAATTAATTGGCAATGGGACAGGTTTTAAACCGAAATCTAGTTCAGCAAATACCTTAAACCAATAAGCAACATAGTTTCGAGTATAAACTTGGTTGTTTTATGTATCCATCTAAAGTGACTACAAAAGATAATAGCTCTAGATACTAGGTACAAACACAAGTAATTGTTTCTCTGTCTAAACCCCCCGTGCATGTGCGTTGATCAAATATCGTTCTCAATGCACCTACAAGACCAGAGGACATTCCCAATTATACCAATCTAACAAATTAAAAAAAACCACTTCCACTTCTTATAAAACACGCTTGTGAATAGTTGTAATACACAGTTGGAAATATAAGCACATATTATAGCCAGCCAGCATTCCACATGGTCAAAGTAAAAATGGCCACGACCACGACGAATGCGGTTCAAGGGGTTCTGTGACAGCCTACAGCAGCTAAGCAACAACTAAAAGCTGCTGTATGAACGACACTCACTTGCTCTCGGGGCACATATGGGTGCAATTTGCAAGGTTTATGTACGTTTTTCTGTATGTCTTGCCAATAATTTTTTTTAGTACGAGAACTAGTACTTACTATAGCCGAGTACCTACCTACTTGGTGCAGCTTCAAACTATGTGGAATGTAGAAATAGATGCATTCAGGTAAACCGGTTTAAATTGGCCAGCCTATAAATCCATCTCCCGTGGGTTTATGGTGGCGACTTCTTTGAGACTTGAGTCCTACATGACGATCGTCAAGAATGAAAAATTAAAAAAAAAAACAAAAAATGTAGTACTACTGCGCAGCAGAAACTGCATGGACTCTTTTCAAATGTTAGACTTTCTGAAGTTTCTTAAAGAACAAGCGCTGTACACGAGTGCTTTGATGATGATGATTGATCCAGCTTCCATAAATGCGTTTGTAATATCAAACTGGATGTTGTGTAGAAGAAGATAAGCATCATGACTTGAGTGATGATGTTGCTATAAAAATTATGGATAGGGAAGTGAGAGCAATTTTATTCTAAAACGTCAGTCAGACCGATATGGATATTGTAACTCTCTCTCCTGGAATGAAGTTTTTTTGATTTCATTTGGTTTTTGCTTTCTTTTCTTCGTTTTATCAGATGTACGTACATTGTACTTATGTATAGGTATGTAAATAACGACTTTATTCAAGAAAATTCTGAGCTTAGAATATAAGAAAAATATATACGTTAGCTGCACCTAGTCCAATGGAAATGGAAGAGGACCAACTATGAGTAAAGATATGATGAATCGAATAATTATTTACCGCACAAATGTTTCATACAATACACACAAATTTTGATAGTATTTTTTTACTACATTGCATGAATACATTTAATGAGTTTTAGACCAATATTACAATGAATTCTCTAAGAAAAAGTATGTATTAACTTTTTAACTTTGATTATGATACAGGTCCTGGGGTGCGTTCTTTTTCTATAAAATGTTAAATATCGTTGATGTGTCAAAAAATAATGTTAAAAGTGTTGGATTTTAAAATTTTATTTAAGAAGATCAATAGTCAGGGTTGAGAAAAAACGCAGTATTCATAAACTTCAAACTTTGTATAAAGTTACAAATTATTGTTTTGAGTGTCACTCTAACCTTGACATTATTTAGAAGCATAAATCTTTTCACCTGAAATCGGTCAAATATTAAATAAAAATTATTATTTTCTTCAGTCAAATTCATCATTGTTTAAAAAGCTTTTAAACAAATAGTTTAGTTAATACCTATGTAAATACTAAATAGAATTAATAAATACTAATTTCAATTCGTAGACAAAATTAATTTAAATATGAACCGTTGAAACAAAGTTATAGCATAGACATATTTTTAAACTCAATGGGCCTTACCAAAACAACATTTAGAGACGACTTAAATATTTAAGTTAAATGAACCATATTAGTATATAACGGGTGATTTTTTAAGAGGTTTAGAACTTTTTAAAAAAAAAAACACAAAAAATTCGAAAAAATGAATGAAATATTTATTTGAATCGATAGTTTGAACCTTGCAATTTAATGTTTAAAGATAATTTCATGCAAATGTTGACCGCGGCTGCGTCTCAGGTAGCCCATCCGCTGAGTCCAATTTTGGCATACTCTTTCACACATATCGGCCGGTATCTCACGAATGAATGCATGGATGTTGGCTTCCAGTGCGTCAATCGAAGCGGGCTTGTCCCTATAGACATTAGCCTTGACATACCCCCACAAAAAATAGTCTAATGGTGTCAAATCGCACGATCTAGGCGGCCAATTGACCGGCCCGAAACGTGAAATTAACTGTTCACCAAACTCGCCTCGCAATTGCGCCATTGTTTCGCGTGCTGTGTGGCATGTGGCACCGTCTTGTTGAAACCACATATCATGCAAGTCAAGAACTTCCATTTCGGGCAAAAAAAAGTTTGTTATCATCGCTCGGTAGCGTTCACCATTGACAGTAACGCTGCGATTCGCATCATCTTTGAAGAAATATGGCCCAATAATGCCGCCGGCCCATAAACCGCACCAAACAGTGGCTTTTTCGGGATGCATTGGTAGCTGTTGCAATGCTTCTGGCTGATCTTCACTCCAAATGCGGCAATTGTGCTTATTTACGTACCCATTCAACCAAAAATGAGCCTCATCGCTGAACACAATTTTTCGATAAAAAAGCGGATCCTCGGCCAGCTTTCCAAGAGCCCATTCACCAAAAATTCGGCGTTGTGGTAGGTCGGCTGGCTTTAGTTCTTGCACCAGCTGTATCTTAAAAGGCTTTACGCCCAAATCCTTCCGCAAAATTTTCCACGTAGTGCTGTAACAAAGGCCTAACTGCTGGGAACGGCGCCGAATCGACATTTCGCGGTCTTCTGTCACACTAGCTGATACGGCCGCAATATTTTCTTCACTACGCACAGTACGTAAACGTGTTGGTGGTTTAATGTCCAACAAAGTAAATTTGGTGCGAAATTTGGTCACAATCTTCCGAATAGACTGCTCAGAAGGTCGAGAATGCCGACCATAAAATGGAAGCAGCGCGCGATGAACATTTCGAACCGAGCACGAATTTTGATAGTAAAATTCAATAATTTGCAAGCGTTGTTCATTTGTAAGACAATCCATGGTTAAATTGCAAACCAAACTAAAGCTGTTTGACAGTGACACAAGGTACTAAACACACGTCAGCTGTCAAAACCAGTGTTGCCAAAACCAAACCAGCTAAAAAATCACCCATTATTATACTCTTTATGACAAACCAAACATGATATCACTTAAATATTTAAATAGACCCTATAAATAATGAATATTATATGGTAGTGACTCTAAATATGAAACATGTCATGTATGGTTCATTATTTATAGTCCATTATGGTTCATTTAACTTTAATATTTAAGTCATCTTTAAATTTGGTTATTGGTAAGGCTCAATATCACTATATATGCTGGGTAGGTATATGAGAATAGCCTAAAAACAAATAAACATACATATACAAATTTAAACCAAAAACAAATCAAAGCTGACGCATATTAATTTTTTTTTTCTTTCTCTTTATTCACCTTCGTGCACTCATCATTTTGTTAAATTGAATTCTTTTCGGAAATATATTATTACTCATTCTTCATGCATTAAAGCTGGAACAGTTTGTTAATAATATTCTTAAGCGACTTTACTTGAAAATTGTACTATGTGAAGCAAACAAAAATATATCTTTTGAAATTTTAGTACAGTCAAACTAACAAAAAATTGGGGAGGAACATCACAATTATTATTCTTATTTACTTTGTTCTCATTCGCTTTGAAACACAAAATACTGCAGGGCTCCGCGACATAAGGCCCAAGAAAAAAAAAAGTTAAATGTGGTCCCAAAACGATACATACAAAACAATAAAAACGAAAATTCTCAAATTTTGGGGTGCTTACTTAATTTTTTGATATATGAAATATGACTCCAACATACATTTTGGGCTTTTATCATTTTATTTTGAAAAACAAAAAATTTGGGCCTTTCTTCATTTTGCTAAAACATTATTTTTTTTCACAAAAAATATATTATGAAAATCTGCAAATCGAGGATACAGAGCTTGCAAAATATCGCTTATTGTGAACCCAGCAATTATGTTTCAATGTAAGAAGCGTGTTAAAAACCATCAGCGAGTAACAGAATAAAAATCACGCGATTTTTGTCTATTGTTCTGTTACTTGCTGATAGTTTTAAAAATGCATTTGTGCTAAACGCAACATGAAAATTCAGAATTGCACGTGTAAAAATAACTTTAGTATGAACAAAAAGAAATTGGGGTATTATTTTATTTTAGAAAACAAAATTGGCGTCTTATTTCATTCGTTTTTGGGGCCTTTATTGGGCCTTATTGCTGGGACATCATTTCATTATGAAAAATTGCCGCATAATTTTGGAGCTTTATTGCATTTCAACTTTTGGGGTCTTATTTCCTGGTGCATAATTCTGAAAATAAAACTTTAATTTTTTAATATCCTGTTCGCTTTAAACAACCATCAGGAAAAACATTTAATTTCATAACTGCTTCAACTTTTCCTGATGCCAATTGTCCCGATGCCTTTTCCTAATTGCTATTGCATGACCCCCCTAAATGGTGACATTCTGTAGTGTCTGCGAAAATTTAGGAAGTAAATATTTTAATATTTGATTTAAATCAAAATAGAGTAGAACAGTTGGATTTAATTCTATTGCCATCCTTCATTGGAATTGCACTTAAATGGAACCAACTGATGTGGCATTTTCATTTTTAATATCAGTGGATTAAGTACGAAATCTTATCAATAAAACAAACAAAAAGTTTATTCATGTTAATAAGCTAATTAGTTAAAAACACCTAAGATATTGTTGGTAACGACTATAGAAAACAAACCCATATTATGTAAATAAATAACATGTCAAAATAAGAAAGTGTGAGTGCAAAAGTTTTTGTTTAATATAATAGATATTCGTTAAGGTTTGTTACTTAAAATGAATTATGAGATTATTGTTTATTAATAAATATAATTTCACTCGTTAAATAATTTTGATCATTGTTTTAATGGATTTGTGAATTAGAAGATGTTAAAGCATTTTTTATGAATATATGGATGTTATTATTTATCTCTTCTTTTTGATATAATGTATTTTATTTGAACAAAATTGCTAAAATAACTGATTTAAATAAAAAAACACTCATACGCCATAGTGACTTTAATTTTTTCTTCAAAACATTTGTATCCTTTTGTTAAGGGTAGTCAAAACTTGAGTGTTAGTATATTATAAAAAAAATTGACTCTTACAACAGACAATACCACTACTTTTTGTGTATGATTAATTATGACAAAAACAGTGATAATAATTATAATTGAGTTTGAATTTAAAGTTTGAAGTCTATGTCACATCGGCTTTAAATGATGACATTTCAAAACTAAATCTTTGTTTTTTAACTCGTTTTGATTATATGAAATATGAGAATATGGAATTTACAATGCAGGGATATAATTTTAGGAATATCTACCCTATATGAGGATGAAATTCATTTTAAGTGGGAGTCTTCCCCCCTACTTCAAAAAAAGAAACAAATTGCATTCGAGTAAGAAACTTTGTAGCAAGAAAAGCTTCACTTCATACACTTTGTGTGAGGAATTATTACCACACTTCTATGATAATAATTTTTCATTGTAATATCGTTTTTTATATTTTTTTTGTATGCGTTAAATAATTCTCGGTTACACCTGTAACGTTAGCCTGTCGCATCCTTAACAAATTGAATTTGTACATATATTTGTATATAATTGTATGGTTGTATGGTTTTATTAGTTGTATAAGTTTTGTTTCTTAATTGAAAAAGAAATATTAACTATCAAATAAACATTTGTACACAAATTATACATTGCCTTCAATCTTCATGCAATTGTAAATAACCGATTAACTTAACTCAATTAAAATTATCATACAACTAAACTAACATATTTGTTAAATTCAGTTTGCACATTTATTTAAAGGAAATCACCTTTTAATAATTATAGTTTACTGCACAAGTTTAAATATATATTAACTAAGAATATTTTATGAACAATTAAAAAAAATCATGAGTATCACTTTCACAACCCATCATAATGGAAACACCTTTTAATAATTTTATTCTTTAAATTCATATTAATCAACTTAAAACGATTTCAAATCTTTCGCAGATAATGAATAAAGTTGTTCTTTATTTTGTTTTGTTAGAATTTAAACTTCTAAATTAATGTATAAAGTTTGGCTTTCAGGTAATACTTCAATATAGGCAAATTTTGAAATGATTAATAATTCAGAAAAATATTTTATTTCTTCAATCCGGAGAAAAAGAATCCATAAAAATAATATGTACCTAATGAAAAATAATAAAACAGGTTATTTTGAGCTTCATTTATTATCCAGTATCTAAAAATTAAACCTTATTTACACCCAGAAAAAAAAATGAACATGAAATTTTCAGAAAAAAAAATAGCTACGGTTTATAGATGGCCAACATGTCAAATTGACGTCTAATGATGTCCAGTCTTAGGGTTATCTTATATAGAATATTTCGTTACAAATGTCATCCCAAAGCCTTAAAATAAAATCGAATTTTTCTGGAGCCAAAAAACTAATTCTTCAAAATTTCTGATTTTTAGAAGTAATGGAATTTGAAAGTTTATAGCTTGATAGGCAACAACCTACATTTTAACGTATATTGAATGTATGCCTGTTTGGTGAATATAAATGTAGCATAACGTCCCATATAACTTGCTGTCAAATACCATAGACATTTTTTACAACTAGAAAAAAGTAGGAAAAAAAGTCACAGATAAAACGTCATACCAATTTGGAACAGCGACAGTATATTGACGATATTTTTGTTGACTTCAAGGACTGTCTAATCGTAGCTTACATAAGTATTGTTTTTGTGTTAGCAAAATTAGGAATTTTCCCTGACATTTCGTTCAATTTAATCAAACATAAAAAAAAATTCGTCATTCCGTCTAATGTTCATCGTGCATCGACCTTTATCCTAAAGATATTTGTTTTTAGGTATAGCACATAGAGGTAACGCCCATATAACATATAAGGAAATTCACAATTGTAAAATATTTGTATTGTCTACATGTGAATCAAAAGCTTATATAGGTACCTACTTTTTTTCCTCAGTGTACGAAATTACAAACAAAAAACTTATACATACATTATTTGGTACTTACAGTCTTCTCATATTATTATTATTATTATTATTATTATTCGTGTAACAAAACCACGAACCTGGATTTTCGCCTGCTATCACACCAAACCTAGCTAATGGTTTCCTCTTTGCATTATGGCACACCTTTCCAATTATTATGAATCGGGCAACGGCAACATTCCTTCATGTTTCATTAAAAAAAAAATTCTTTTATTTTCAAAGTTCTCTGGAAGAACTATCAAAGAGTAAGATGGACGAATATCATACTCTGTCTATGAAAAGAGTGGGCTAAACGAGACAAAAACTTGATTTTTATTTACAGTTTCTATTATTGGTATTCCCTGAAGTATTTTCGAAAAGATCTTTGATAACCCTCAGACAGGTTTTTCATTGATAAAATGAAATAAAGGTCATATCGGGTTTTATATTATGTACATACATAATATCAATCGACTTTAACTTTGATTAATGACAGAAATACTGTCTTGTTTATTGCAAAGATTTGTCAAAGTCGTTATTTGGTCTGGTATGTTTGTTGTATGGGGGCACTTGAGTTTTCGTTCCTCCGCAAATCAAGTCGATAGTGGATGTTGTGTTGTACGCCTCCACACATGGGCACCTTCTCAGACATGAGTCCAGGTGCTCCTCTTTACCCTGTAAAATAAATGCACAAATATTTTAATTTTTATATCGCATTCTCATTCTTTCCAGTGAGGTTTTTTTTTTATGACCAACAAGTTGTTTTTGTTTATTTTCTTTTTTTCTTTTTTTCTTCAGAGCGTTTATACAAATAATCCGCTTTTGCTCTCTTCGACTTATTCTATACACGATACCATACACGATCTGTTTTCGATGAGAGTGGAAAGTTGAGTTCTTTCCCTCAACCCTCTACCCCATACATAGCAATATACAGATGGCGCTGTCGTTTAAAATATTAGGAATGCGCGTGTACAACACGATAGCGGGAGAAACGTTAGGTGTGATGAATTCCATGTGAGAGCTTCGATAATGCCGCTATAAGCATGAAAGCAAGACTCGAAACCAAAGACGATGGGCTTGTGTAGACGTTGTTGTTTGTTTAAGATATTGCGCGCGAGGTGGTTCGCTTAAGCTCTGAGCTATAGCCACAGTGATTGCGATCAATCGGGGGGACTAGGGTCAAGCTTTTTTTAACCGTCGCTGTCATCGTTGTTTCTATGAGTGCCTCGTTTTCAATGAATTATTCTTAATTTTATTGGAGATTGTGGATCGTTTTTTTTTTTGTTTTACTTATAATATATTGCAGTAGATGCAAATTTTGACAATTGATATAGGAAAGTCGGTTGTATCTCGATTCGCGTTTCGGAATAGGGAGAAATTAATTGCCAAAAAGAAAATCCTTGAGCTCCTATTTTTTTTACGTGTGTGTGTCTATTCGTGTGTTTGTTTCGTCTTTGCTTTATAATCAGGATGCAATTATTCGATTTTAACTAAAATTCATTAGAAATGCTAATTAGAGCTTTTTTCGAACGGTCACATAAATTCAGTTTGAATTAAAGAATTTACATAGGTACAAAGTGCAGCGGATCTAAGGGATTAACCGTTATGTTTTAAATAGAAAAATTCAAAAGCTTTGTCTTTTTAATTATACATACATAATATGTGCAAATTGAAATTAAAACAACGGTAAAAAATAAACATTTAGTCGGTAGTTATTTATCGTGTATTATATACAACTCAAAGTACGATAGTGTTAGTGAAGTCTCAAACGAGCATATATAACCCACAAAAATTAGGTTATTTTGCGTGTGCCATACAAAGATCGTATATAGTACTGTAATACTTTTTTGCAGTTTTTCTTATACCTTTATATATATAATAAGAAAGAAACCATTGTTATAGCAATAAACATGGCGACCCATAAAGAGCTGTCATTTGACTGGAGTATCCTATTACAAGACTATGACCAATGGACCAAAACAGGTTAGTGTGCGTATTTTGTTTTTAATAAGGAAACAAATTATATTTTTTTTTTCTTTTAAATTTGATTTATTTTTGGTAAAATTTTGATATACAAATTTGATGGTGGCAAATCTATTAAATGCATCGGTTGTTTTAAGGTAATTTGTTGTATGATTGCTAAAGACATTTAATCATGCGCGCACTCCGAGCTGGAAATTTTAAAATGTCTTGCATGTCTATTTAGGTTAAATGGAATTTATAATAATGAATTGCATGAGTAAGAGTTGATAGCGTTGTTATAGTAATTGAGAAAAATATTTATAAAAACAAATTATTATTATAATTACTATATTATTGTTATAATGTCATAAGTTTGAGAATAAGGTCTCCACTTAGGGCCAGTTTGTTCACAGTGGGTTAAATCTGAACGATGAATTTCACAGCTTCTAACTAAATTTCGCTAATCAACTAAAATCAGTTGATTAGCGATTTCCATGATTAACAACTTAAATTATGGATTCCTTGAAAAAAATTTGATTATCGTCTACACATTCAATGATTTACAAGTTGCAATAATCCTTGATTAAAGAAGATGTGAACAAACTGGCTCTGAATTTATCAGATTTAAATTGTATTGAGTTTTTGAAAATAAATGAAGGATTTAGGTTACATTAAAATAGACTACATGAATATATGGGTGATTCTCTGCCAACTGTGATTTAAAAAAACAATTTGCTAAAATTAAAAATCATTGAAAATTATTTTTTTTATTTTATTTGTCTTTAAATAGACATGTTATTAAATCTGTAAGAGCATTTTACTACAACTTTTAAGGAACAAAAAATATCGCAAAAAGTACTAAATCTCAAAGACATGGTGCTGACACTGATTTTTTATTTTTGAATTTTTATACGTTCTAAATCTTTTTGACAATATTTTGTGTGAGTTTCTAAATTCTCTCTTACGTTTTGACGTTTTCAACTTTGAAAGCCAATGTTTTATTCAAAACTTTATGTTTTTTAGTTTTTCAAATCTATTTTTTGAGGTACTGGTATGGTATTCTTAATAAAAAAAATAACAAGATTTTTAGCAAAATTGCTTGAATTCATTTAATTTAAGTTCATTATAAATAAATATACCACGGTACTGACACCCACGGTACTGCGTGACGTTTAGGCTTTGACCACACAAATGCCATAAAACTAAAAACAAAATGGCGATTCAGCGGTAAATCTTTTTAATTCAAAAATAAAATGAAATCCGTTAACAACATTCAATTATTATTATTTAATTCGAGAACAAATATTTTAACTTGATAGTTGATACCTATTCTCAAAATTTAATCAAGCAACTATTGTACTCAAACTTTTCTGAGAACAACATTTGTATTTTAATAGAAAATAGTAGATTTAATTGGAAAAACAATTTGGACATTTTCAGTCGTATTTATAAAAGTTTTGTCTACTTAGACACTATCCAACTATTTTCAAATAGGTCGAAATATGCTTTATTTAATAAAAAAATAAATATCACATTGTTCACGGTTAAGACAATCTACTCTTGTGTCTAAATTAGGCAGCTATATGACAACAATAAACTAGGTTTTGGAACACATTTTCCAAAGTTGGACAGTTGTCTAAAGTTAGACAACTTTTATAAATAAGACCATTTGCGTATACTTTTTCAAGTCAAGGGGAAAGGGTAGCAAATTTTTAAACAATCAGTAATGTAAATTGTAGTATGTACCAACTTATTTTCACAATTCAAACCACAAATCCATAAGAAATTTTTACAGTAAGTTACAAATAAAACCCTGCACACAAAGAATCACAGTTGGCACAGAATATCCTTCTACAATGTTTTTTTTTCTTTTACCAATATTCTAGGTTTGTATGAATAAAATTAGTATTTTGGACGTGTGTCAATTGGATTAAAATCACGTTCAATTTGATTCCAATTGAAAGAAATAGGTGAATTATATTTACCTACGTTGTAAATGGAAACGTCAATACCAATATAGGGCTCAAAAATAATCAACTTTTGTATCCAACTGACACACTGCCTTAGGCCCATTTTTCAGGGAGGGATCATCCCAGTTTGGGAACTATAAACCCGAGTTAACTCCTGGAAAATGTTTTTCGGTCAATTTAGATTCCGATCAGTTAGCTTTCGAATTTAGTGAGTTAATTCTGTGTGAACTGACTAGATATTTTTGACAGATGCGTGTCAAAAAAATTTCGAAAAAAAGCGGACAACACTATGGAAATCGACCTTTCCATAATGTCTGATAGTGTTATACCCCGTTTCGATATTGAAAGTGGATATCCAGTGCCACACTTTGATTTCGATAGATTTTTGACAACGCAAAGATAAAGTTAATCCTACACTAAAAACAACTTTTGAGTTAACTCAGGTTCAATGTATTTGCAGGACTAACTAACTCTGCTTTAAATCAAACTCAGTCACTAAAAAATTGCCCCTTAATATTAAACATTAAAACTATTCAGTGAGAGGTTGCTACGTGAAACTTGTAACTCCATGTTGAAGTTATTTTCTTTTCCTCTTTTTTGTATGACTAAAACTCACAGTCAAAACTTGTCAAAGCTAGTTCTCTAATTCTCATTTGCTGAAACGAAATTTAATTAATTAATTTCAACATTTCAGCAAACGGAATTCGAAAATATATGCTTTAAATATCTGCATTTTGTCAATTTTAAATTGAAAAATAAAGCAAGTACAAAAAAAAAACTAAATTGAAGGAATATAAAAAAGTTTAATTTTTTTAACTTAAAACCTTGAGGGGATTGCTTCGCAGGTTCCAATGATTTTAACCCTCTTCTCGGGTCCTCTGTCGTCCTCACGCAACTCCGTTGCTCGGCTTTTTCTCAATACGGCGACTTATTTCCTTATATTTTGGGGACTTATTCCATGATTTACTCCATCTTCAAATTGGGAACTTGGCTGATTGCTCCGCGAAATTAGGCCCCAGAAAATAATGCCCCAAAGAAAAAATTAAATAATGCCCCACAACTATGTATATAGTTGACAATAGCCGCGTTCTAGTGCACTAGGATCACAATACACATTTACGCTGTGGCTCCATTAGCAATATTTGAGGCAATGTCAATTTCAATGGCAATGACAATTTAATGCATGGGTGGGCCTTCTATTGCCAAGTAATTTTAGTTGACAAATGTCAGTGTAGGAATTTAGACCACAGTCAAGTGTTTTTTGCTTTTTAAATTCACAATTTTTGATAGTATAAAAACTTTAATAAACTTCATTTCTCATTTGTTCAACTTTAATTTTAAAACGAAGCACAATTCATTCAAAATCGCGGAGAAACCATTTTTAAAAAGGTGAAACGTCAAAATTTAATGCCTCAGCGATGGAAATCAATAATTGTCTTCCATCAGCTGAGCAATATTGTCATTGCCATTGCTAAAGCGTCCCCATCAACAATATCCAAGGAAATTTCAATGAGCCATTATTTATTTATTTCCTCAAGTATTGCTAGTGGAGCCGCTGGGTACAGGTAAGTATCATTAGCGTTTTCATTTTTGTTCAATTCTGCGCATCTGTCAAAATAGAGGTATTATGGTGGTAAAATGGTGGATCCAGTGTCCCTTTACTTGTCTAATTTCAATTTTTTGTTGTTGTTTCTAATGATGCGTGCTGAGTTCCTGTGGCCACTGGAACAGCCATTTTCAATTTTTTGACAGTTCCAACCTTGACAACCTGCGCAATATATTAACTTTTATTTGTGGCACTAGGATAAACTATTTCATAATTGGTTTGTTTGGTAACGTGAAATTTCTTGCGAATTTGCACAAATTTTCACGAAACTTCACAATTTTCTGTCAAAACCAATAGAAAAGAAGTCAGTTTTCGGGAAATTTGTTGAAAAAAAGTTACCAACAGGCATAATGTCGAATTCCTTTCAACAAAAGATCCGATTTTTTTTTCTAAACAATTCGAATTTTTTTTGTCAAAACAAATCTTGGCAATTTTGCAAAGATTCAAGAAAGATTTTACACCGATTTGCACACACACTAGCTAGATTTGACATTTCTAAAATGCCAAATTGAATGTTGCGGTGTTTTAATAAAACATCGATTTGTTGCAAGGAATTTTCGGTGAATTTTATATTTAATATTTGTGCGTTGTTTTTCAATTAATAATAATTAATAACAAATAAAGTTATGTTTCATTAAACAAATAAGGTAAATAATTACTTTCTTCAGTGTATTTTTAAGCCGTCCTCGGTAAAGTGAAATTCAAAAATGCAATAAAAGATAGTGGAAATGCAGGAAATTCAATCAATTAAGTTCGATTTTGTTGCTTTTAGTTATTTTGTTTTATTAAGCTTATTAAGTTAATTAACTGACTGATTGATGAAATTCCAACACTGCAGATAAGTTGATAAGTAAACAACTTCCTCATAGTTTCCCAATTGAATATTTTTTTGATGTTTTACTTCAAAATTGCTGCTGTCAAGTGTCACACACACAATCACAAAACTAAGATCGCTTCTTTTCGCATTCCTTTCAGCGAAAGAAAAAATTCGATTCTTTTTAGAAAAAAATTCGATTCTTTTATTGAAAGGAATTCGACATAAGATACTCGAGTATATATGTATTTTCCTGAACGCAAATCAGCTGTTGTTGGCATTTCTGATAAGATAGATGAGTATACTAGAATTTTAAGGATAGCTTAAGATTTATTTTTGGCAACAGCTGTTTTGACATCAGCTGCGTTTTTACAAAGGATTACAACAACACAAATCTATCCAGATCGATTTGGATACAAATCTGAACACGGCCAACAACGAAAATTCTTAAATTTTTGGTATTAATTTCATTTTTTGGGAATTAATTTCCGTCTTCTGCTTCTCGACACTTTAAGGCTATTTTACTATAGCAGGATGATCATAATGAAAAACGGCTAAAATAGCTGACAAAAAACACGCGATTTTTTTTCAGTTATTCTGTTGCCTTGGAAGCATTAGAAAATTTGTGTTGAATGCAACAGGAAAATTCAAGCGGAATCGATTGCTGAAGGACACAGGGGAATTATACAAGTGTAAGGATACAAGACAACAAATTTTACAAGTCATGATTTTTATTCGTCTGATGGTATTAATTCATTTTCGAAAATAAACTTTAGTAGGAACCAAATCCATTTGGGGTATTATTTTATTTTTGAAAAAAAAAAAATACAAATATGTATTTACAAAACAATTTTCTTTCATTTAGCTTCAGTTTTTTTTTCATTTCGTTGGGGCCTTATTGCACGAGGCATAATTTCATAATGAAAAATTGACCCAAATTTGCGATCTTATCTTATTTAAACTTTTGAAGTTTTATTTCTTGGGTCCTAAATTCGGGAAGTTATTTAATATTTTGATTGGGGAGTTATTTCACAAAGCTATAGTTTCTCCATTATGTGTGGATTTTCATGCCCATATTGAAGCAACAATATAGGTACGATCGCCAATATGTAGACTGTGTAATAAGAAGTTTAATAATTTTTCAATAAACGTATAGAGCGTACTGAGCCAAATGTTATGTTTGAATAGTTTGGTGTATATACATTATTACATATCTGTGGACAATTTATATTCCTTACCTAGTAGGTACGTCTCTTTGGGTTATGCCATAATAAATCTACAGCCATATACTATTTCGATATTAAAATGATTTTTATGACTTCAAAAACATTTTCCTGAAATATAATTTCCATTCTAATAAGCAACCATATAATATAATAATAATATAATATAATATAATATTTTGCATAAATTCACTCGTAATATAAACAACACAGCCCATGAAGGTTCTAATGGTATTTTTTTTTCCCGCACTTGATTGGAATAAACATTCTTAGGTAACTGACAAGCTAATATAATAAACATCCATACATACCTACTCGTACATATAGCAAAATACAGGTAAGTTTTGATTACCTTTCATGAGCAATCAATCGATGAGCTAATGAATTCATTCGGTAAACAAGGTGTTTACGTTTAACGAATACGAATGGGTAGGTAATAATTGTGTGAATGAATCTTCGAACTGTTTGCAAGTGAAGTCATCATAATAACGTGTCTAACAACTGCATATGTGTATCTACTTTTCACAGCGATGATCGCATTATATGGATGACTCAACGACAGCATTCCTTTTAAGATTCAAAGCGGTTCAAATCCTTTTAAGATTACAGTGCTAATGAACTGATTAAAAGAAAATTTAAGTTTATATGACTTTCATTTTTGTGACATCTTTATGGATCGATATAGTGCACAAGTTGCTTATTATGTTTAATTTAAGCACATACAAATATGTTATGCAAGTGATACCTACTTACAATTTTGTATAAGGTAAGGAGCAATAGGTTTGTTCAGTGAGGAAAAAGTTAGAACAGAACAGAACAGGACAGAACAGAACAGAACAGCACAGATTCGTGAAAAATGTCAGAACAAGGTAGAACAGAAAATGGCTACCTACGTTGTCACTAAAAAAGCAACAAAAAATTTTCGGAGCATATATGCTTGTCACAAATTCACAAATATGCATCTTAAAACTAAAATTACTTCATGAAAATAGAATCAGAATTGATTAAAATACACTTTTGAAAGAGTTAAGCAGAGATTCAAATAAAATCTATCAAAAAAACAAACTACTTTCATTAAAAAAATCACAACATCTGATTTTGACAGTTTTCACAAATCTGTTCTAACTTGTTCTACCTCAAAAGCAAGTGCAGAAAATCCTGTTCTAAAGTGTTCCAAACTGTTCCAAACTAGCTCATTGAACAGCAATCCAGAACAGTTTAGAACAGAAAATTTCTCATTGAACAGCAAAATCTTGTACTTTTCTGTTCTAAAGTGTTCTAAACTGTTCCGAACAGCCTCATTGAACACACCTAATGTTTCAATTATTTGATTGAATACAATCAAAATAAAATAACTTTTCCAAAAATAAAATTGACATGTCCGGTTTCGTCATCCCTTCAAACATATTTTATTATTATCGACATAGGAACTATAAATATATTTTACTACGTATCCAGACCCACACGCCACACCTACAAGAACGACTTATTATAGACACACGACAAGCATTGCAAAACCTTACTTAAAACATATCCTTTTTTGTTAACCGTTCTTACTTATACATGGCATGTATTGTATACCTATAATGCTTTTGCAAATAAGATTTACCTATGTTGGCTCTTGCATAAAATGTTCGCCCACATTTAGTTGATAAAACAAACCTGTCAAAACAGTATATACCTTGCGTTTAAAGCACTACCATGTCATGCCATAACGAGAAAAATAATAGAAACGTCAACTTTATACCTTCTCTCTGACAATTGGACAAATATAACCAGATGGTGTAGTGATAGTACTGATGGAGTTGTATAAGGTATTTGGATATAATGTATATTTTTTCCTCAAGACCTCAAGTTAGTCAAATAATTTAAAAGCTTGTCTTTGCAGAAATGAAATAAATGAACAAATATTTACTCAGCACTCTGTGGTCGTCAAAAATAAAATTATTAATTTCCTTTAGGACAAAATTGACTTTCACATCCGCGCGCATAGCTTGACTTTTAGTTTGTGTAGATTGCATTGCGAATAGGCCTTCTATATTCAAATGGAAAACTTTGTCGAACGTTTTCGTTTATTTATTTAAGCCAATGGGCGTTCAAATAACAGAGAGCGATGCAAAACCATTAAAGGTTCTTTCGGAAAAAAGGAATAGCTCTATAGTTACAAGGTTGAACTATAGTCTATACTCTATAGGTTAAGACTTAGGTAAGCCTACCTACAAGAAGTTCGAATTGTTTTCGCCAACACATCAAATGACCGTAACGTGAATATCTTTAATTAATACGGTTGGTCGTAGATAGGTTGGTAGGTAGATAGATGTAAAAACAAATAAAATTTTCAATAATGTCATTATTTCACATTTCAAGCTGATCTCGTTTGACAAAATATTGTGCGATTACAAAACATAATATATATATATATTTCCGGCTGCAAGTACAGCAGCGCTTTAACTCCTCCTGGAGCATAGGGCAGCAACAAGATCCTTCCACCTATCCCGATTCGCCGCAACTGACCTCAGCTGTGGCCACGATTGAATACCTTGAGACCGAGCTTCTTTCAACACTGATGACCTCCAAGTTGTTTTTGGTCTTCCAACGCGCCTATTACCCTGGGGATTCCATTGGACGGATTGTTTTGCTATATTGTCGTCAGGTTTCCCCAATGTATGGCCTATCCAACGCCACTTCCGTTGCATGATGTCTACGTCCAATTTTTTCTGTCCGGTCCTATTCCACAGCTCAACGTTAGATAAGGTTTGCGGCCACCGGATCCTCAGAATAGAGCGCAGACAACGGTTAACGAAAGCTTGTAATCTGCTCGAGATGTTGGCAGAGCATTTCCATGTTTCAGAAGCATAAAACAGCACTGATTTGACGTTGGATTCGAAGAGTTTCAACTTGGTGCGTAGCGATATTTTGCTAGAGTTCCACACAGGAGAAAGGATTCCAAATGCACTACGGGCTTTGTTTATTCTACTGTTAACATCCAGGTCCGTTCCGCCATCGAGTGCTATAAAACTTCCCAGATAATTAAACTGCTCGACCTCCTCTATGGTCCCCTGCCTTAGAATAACTTGTGTGCTTTGGCCCGTGGTCATTACTTTGGTCTTATTTGTGTTAATCCTTAAGCCAGCCACCTCTCCATTCAATTGCAGCGAATGACACATTTGATTTAAGCCTGCCGTGTTGTTTGCCATGAGACATATATCGTCAGCATAGTCTATGTGGCTAAGCTTCTCAAACAGACTCCATTGGATACCGTGTCTTTCATTTGTACCCACCGTGGCAGTCATCACATCGTCAATCGCCAGCAAAAACAGAATTGGTGACAAGACATCTCCTTGTCTCACTCCTTGACGCACATCGAAGGAGTCGGAAAGCTGTCCATTGTGCAAAACAAAACACCTTGCGTTGTTGTACGATTCTTTAATAACAGCAACAATTTTCTCAGGGATTCCTCGCGCAATAAGCGATCTCCAGATGCATTCACGATTTACCCGATCAAACGCCTTCTCAAAATCTACAAACATTAGGTACAGCGGTGATTGGTACTCAGATGATTGTTCGAGTATGATTCGCAAGGTGTTGATGTGGTCGACGCACGATCGGCCACTGCGAAACCCCGCTTGGTGCCTATTGAGGGTAGACTCGATCCTGGACTTAATCCTCTCGAGAATAATAGTTGCCATTAACTTCGGAAAAACGGACAGAACTGTGATACCGCGCCAGTTATTACAGTTCTTGAGGTTTCCTTTCTTTGGTAACTTCACAATAACTCCATCCTTCCAGTCCCTTGGGTATGTTTCACTCTCCCAGACAGCCTGCACGAGTTTAAGCAAAATACGGGAAGCTGCCTCAGGGTCTGCTTTTAGGAATTCTGCGGGAATACCATCAAGTCCAGCTGCTTTGTTTTTCTTTAGAAGATGTATCGCATTACTTATCTCTGCACTTGTTGGGGGGCTGGTGTCAATACCCCTAGAAGATCTGCGCATGTTGTTCAATTGTGGATTCAATTCTGCATTGTGGTCATCATTTAGCAGCGCACAAAAGTGCTCCTTCCATCTTTGTAGCTGATCTTCTATCGTCACTAAAAGGTTGCCGTTCAAATCTAACACGGGATGATTAGTGTTAGTGCTACTACGCTGTCCGACAATGTCCTTAGTGATTTTATACAGCTCCCTTGCGTCCCCTCTTCCTGCAGCATGTTCCGCATTTTCCGCAAGTTTGTCCACCCTTGCCCTCTTGTCACGTCTCACACACCGCTGCACTGTCTTATGAGATGCTCTATACTCGTTTCGTAGAATCAATTTCCGCTGAGCATCACTTTCTGAATTTATTCTAATTTTAAGTGTTCTTCGATATGTGATTTTGTCCCAGGTGTCTTGGGATATCCAAGAATCTCTAGCTCTTGTCTGTCTGGGTATAGTTTCAGTTCCAGCTTCCATGTAAGCGCTCTTAATTTGGCCCCACAAAGCATCTACCGATAAGCCAGCATTTTGTATGTTCGATGCTTTGTCGCCGAGTGTGGTGGCGAAATTACGACGGACATTAGGGTCATTTAGAACGCTTGTGTTGAATCTTGGTCTCCTTGCTATACCCTCTGAGCGACGCGGTACAGCAGCTGTTCGTAAGCGAAGCAAACCCAGTAGCAAGTGATGGTCACTACCTGCATCAGCATTTCTTTCGTTACGAACATCGCACAGTGACTTCCTCCATTTCTGCTGTATAATGAAGTGATCGATTTGATTTTTGGTTCGGCCATCAGGAGATTCCCAGGTGATTTTGTGGCAGGTCTTGTGCGGAAATAAAGAACCCCCAATCACAAGTTGACGAGCGTTGCAGAAGTCGACAAGCATATCACCATTTTCGTTACGTTGACCTAAGCCATGCTTACCCATAACTCGTTCTAGGCCTACGTTATCAGAACCAATTTTGGCATTAAAGTCCCCCATGATGATAATGATATCGCCCCCTGGAACACCGTTGTACACCGAATTTAGATGAGTATAAAAAGAGGTCTTTTCGTCCGCTGAAGCCTCATTCGTTGGAGCGTAGCATTGAATTATGGTGACTTTTCTGATTTTTGAGCTAAACCTCGCCGTCATAAGCCTCGCCGAAATCGGTTTCCAGGATATAAGACTTTTGGTAGCTTCTTTAGTCAGCATGATGCCCACACCGTTGAGTCTTGGACCTCTGTCTGCCTCCTCTTCGCCAGAGTACAACATTCTCGTTTGGCCCGATTCTGCAGTATATTCAGCTCTTCCTCTCCATTTGGTTTCACTCACTCCCATAATGCTGATGTTATGCCGAAGCATTTCACGCTCTACCTGCTCGTACCTACCTGGTGCGTACAGGGAACAAACGTTCCATGCTCCAATCTTCGTTCGTGTTTTGTAGCCAAAAGTCCGTTTTGTTGAATCTGAAAGATTTCTTAATCTTGTTTCTGATTCATTATTGATAGCATCACGATTGCCATTGTTGTATGAAAGATGCCGCACCCCCAAATCCGATGTGCGGTTTACTACAGTCGGAGTGACTATAGAAGGATTTACCAAAGCTGGGTTACCTCTTGGGGAATTATTACCGTTCGTTGTCATATTTCATAAAAAAAAATACATTCTCGCTCCACTACCGTGTTTTCCCGGTTGCGGTTAATAACACGTACCTGTATAACATATTTACTACATTATACACACAAGCCTTCGATTCGACAGGCACACTACGCCTTTTTGGATGGTCGAATACATACAGATATAGGCCGCCCACTATGGGAAACAGACGCCTTTTGCAGCCGCCCACTATGGATACAGACGCTGCTTGCTGTTGCCGTTGACCTTACAGGATAGGCTCGTCCGCCACCAGACTTTCACACCGTTGACCGCCATATGCAGTTCCTCCGCTTTTAGGGAGCTTTTAGTACTACCCAAGGACAAGATCGTGCCCTGACCAGCACTGCTGGTTTGTTTGCTTATACCGGCAGCCATTCGGTCCCCTTGTGCGTTAGCGTTACCCGCTCTCTACCGCGAGGAGGTGCACATAGGGATTTTCATTTCATTGAGCCTAGGACCACCGAGGTGGCGTTTCCTAGCGCTCTCGATTACTTTAGAGAACAAACATAAGCAAGGTGCTTAATGTCTTACAATTTTAAAGACAATATTTAAATATATTTGAAAATTTAAGAAGTCATTGTATGCATTATAGAATATATAAAGGGTATACCTTAAAGATACCATCACAATATACTTTTTATTTGGGGTTTTTCAGAAAATTTTACAAATAACAATGCCGATAATTTTATTTTGAATGCTGTTTTTGTCGCTTATCTGCAGTTGTTTGCATTTTGTGTATGGAAAATAAATTGGAATACAAAAAACACTGAAATCAAATCAGTCGCGCTGAAAAATTCCGAACTTTATCGTTTTGTATATTTATTTTTGACGTTTGATAGAGTTTAAAACAGCATAAACATACCTTCTGTTGTGTTTATTTTTATGACTTCAGGTTATCGTTTAAAAATGGGTTTTAATTGTCTATGAATAACTTGAACCGGAGTTTAGTTAAGCAAATACAAAATCAAAAGTCATCGAAGAACTATTAAATTGTAGGTACATTCGAGCATCGAATATGAGTTGAACTGCGATTTACATTAGATATATACACACGGTGTCGGGTGTACTCACAACTCAAAAGGTTAATGGTTCGAGAAAAGTGACGGATAAATTGAAAACTTGAAAACCTCGTATATTGGTTAATTCATTAAAAAAGAAATTAGAAACTTGAGAATGAAGAGACCTTGGCAAAGAGGGTGTTTATCTTCCCACTTCTTCATAAGAATAAAGCTAATAATAAGTTTTTAATTATTCCTTAAGTATGTGAGACTTTCACATGATCCAACAAGTTGGTGAAGATTTTTGACGATTTTTCGAAAAGGAATCTAAAATCGTTGAAACCAGTGGGTTCACTTCCGTTACTTCATGCCTGAAGAGGTTGGTAACTCATTTTCGATAGTCTTTCCTTCTCCTATAAATTAAAGCATTTTACACACACACACACATACAAACACACACACGCACACATACACACACACACACACACGCACACACACACACACACACACACACACACCACACACAAACACACACACAAATACGATCATTTCATGGTCATCTGTGAAAAGAAACATAATTTATCTGCGATCAAAGAGACTGTGGCATAAATTGAATCGAGTAATGCAGATCACTTTCCATATATAAATATAATAAGCATTGTCATATTACACTATATATCACTTTTTGACAAGTGCAATGTGTAAACATCAATCGGTTAGATACCTTTAGCTTCAATAAAACTACATATGCACATAATATGTAAGTTTTTAAATTTGAAAGAGGTATCATATAATAATTAACTTGAGAATTGCAATAAAAATAATCACTTCCAATTGACCGAAGGGCAGATATACAAGAGTTAACACAAAATCTAAATGTCATAATAATTGACAGTTGTTTATGATGGCGTTGTCTTAAAACTTTATTACAATTATTGGAGTAGGTATGTTTATATGGTGCAACAATGCGATTTTTCAAGTTCGTTGTACACAATCTGTAACAGGAACAAATTATATTTGCCATTAATTAAAATAATTGCAAATAATTCATTTTTGATTCAAACCTTGAGATTGAGACGGTGCCTGCGGTAACACATTCATACATATAATATATAGATTATAGATGTAAGTATCTATTTTGTGCCATCTCTTTACATGGCAGCCAAGCTAAGATTGACCACTGTGTGGAGTGATAGAACATGAATACCTCAGTGGCAATCAATGCGGTTTGTTGTTTAACAAACCTGCCAATCTGTTTGCGATTATTATTAGAGAGGAAAAAACCACCAAGTTGAAGATGACGACGCACTTGAAGACCAATCTGAAAATCTATCGAAATCGTGAAGTTTTGCAAATCGTACTTGAAAGCCTTTTTTTATGCAATTTGAGAAAATTGAATATCGATTGCGGTTACAAAGAGCTCTGAATTATGTGATCTCAGATCGTGATTGAAGCCAAATTCACTAAAATACTTGTTGGCGATTTTTCCTCATCGCTTCCAGACGTATAGTTCGAATTTCAGATTCTCTGCCATCCACCACCGCATTGCACCATACCTCGCCACTTGTAGCCGCAATGGATTGAGCTTAGCTGGAGCTCCCTCTGATTTTGAGTTTTGTAACATGTGATACATATTTTGCGGCTGAAATGATCGAGTCTCATGGCTTTTTATACGTATCTTCGTGCTGAGTGTGGGTGTTAATGAATTGGTTTTGCTGCCTCGACCCACCGCAAACGTGGTGACTTTCATGCAAGTATCACTATCGTATTCGTACACCTATTAGGTATGTATATGGAGATAGTGAGTTCGAAAAATTTCGTGTTCGCAAAAGCATTTCGCGATTTATCATTTTGCGGTTGCGCATCGAAACAGCCATTGCATAGAGTAGAGGTCTGCATAATTACCGGTGTTTGAATAGAAAGGAAAATTACAATTTTCTCGCGTTCGAACAACAAAACGACGCTATATACGTTGTGGCGGGATAGTTGTCACGTTTGTACGCATGCTCATATGTATACCTTTCACATGGAATGGCGATGGCAGCACGCTGCAGAAGTCGTTGTAACAACAACAAAAATTAAGCAAATATGTATAAGCTCCTATGGAAGGATGTATTAGAAATTTGCAATGGCTTTGATGAAGTTCAAAATCATATATATACGGGCACGGGGGCTGTGATTAAGGAGCCTGATTGTCAATGTGACATGAGGTAATTTATTGCCTGAATATTATACAGTGTTAGTACCATGTTGCAATAATATAGTTGCAAGAAGACAGAGGGGTCAAAATTAGATAATCGTAGACGAGACATTTTGCTGTTATTTGTGGTAGGTGTTTTATCTAAGAAGACTTCTTGCACTTATATACAAAGTATTGAATGGAACAGCGTGATACTATACTCGATTTCAAGTTGTTTGAATTTTTTTCCTGTTTCTGGTTTCAGGAAGAGATAATGAAAGTGTTGTTTATTGTATTGCATAAGGGAGTTCGAGTCTTTTTATGAATTGTAATTTAGGCGACATTTATTTTTAAATTTAGGATGTTATTATTTTTTTGTAATTATACAACTTTGGTGTATGTATGATTATATTCAAGAATTGGCAGAGTTAGGATGTCGGAATAAAACCATTCACTGTAGCTGTACGGTTGTGCGCCGTTTCCGATATTTTCAAAAATTGAATCGCAAGGATAGCGATACTTATTGGACGGCTGTTGACAGCTGTCCAACTCCAAAACATTATTTATAATAATGTTCCATTGAGTGTTTAACTTAGACACTGAAATTTGATGTCCAAACCTATTCTAAAGTGGGTAGGTTCAATGCACAAAAAGTTGAAAATTAAATGAAATGTTCATTGAACGTATCCAAATGTTCACGAAATTGACAGTTTACAGGGATGTTAGTGAGTGTATGAGAACATATTTAGACAACTGTTGGAATATGTTTATAAATAAGGAGAAGTCTAAATTTTTAGCCAGTGGCTAGCAGGACAACTGTCCAAGTGAGTTCTAAGGAAATCTAATAAATACGACTGTGAAATTCTAAATTATTCCAAAATATTAAAATTTTTGTTTGTTTGTAAATCTAATGTATTGATAACGCAGAAATATGCCAAGTGACTAATAATGATCAGCGAGAGGGATGCTTAGGTGTATTGAGTGATAACAATGAGAGAAGTACAGAGAACATTGTTATCCGAAAAAAACAAATACAAGATGGATTTTTCGTTGAGATGACAATGTTATCAGTTTGAGTTCTGCTTAGAGGCTAGAGACCAACAGAAAAAATCGATGTACCTACAATTTTTTTTTTATTAAATAGTTATCTACATATGAACAATGTACATATGTATACAGGGTTGGGGTCAGAATTCTTTTCAGCTTTTAATTGCGTTTTCAGAAATTTGTATATAAAGCGTGTTTTTATTGTTTTGGAAGATTAAACATTATTTTTGATTAAAAACAAAAAACAAAATAAAAATATTTCTATTAATTATCTCTGTGCTTTAGTGTGTCGGAATCTTTTTGTTTGTATTATGAATGAATTTGTGTAAAAACTTTAAGGACATGGTGCAAAGTTTTAAATATTTCTAAAATAAAAGTCGGTTCTAAAAAATATGATTAAAACAAGAATTCGACTCTTTGCTACTTACTATTAGGTCCTCGAAACTATTACGTCCGTGAGGTCTCTCCAACTCTTTCACAGTTGCGCTGATTCCTCTTCGACCGTTTTTTGCCAAGCAGCCTTGCAAGATTGGGCTATTTATCGGAAATTGGGATATATTTTTTCCGAAATTGCCGAAAACAATTTCAGTATGACAGCCCAATCGTAATTGTACTATTAATAGTCCAAATCTAACCTTACCGATATATTTTTGGTACAAATAAATCATATAATTGCTAATTGTTAGATATTGTTAGACCATATACAGTTCTGACAATAATGTAAGATGTACTTAGCTTAAAACACTTTTCTCCTCATAAACATACCCTTAACGCATTCCACAATTTGTCACCACTTTTTGTTCACTGAAGTAAGGTACTCAACTCATTGGTATTTTAAATCAACCACAACAATCTTCACTTAAATTTCATTCAGTTTCTCTGTTGTTCCCAGAATTTCCATTTTTATTTTTAAATATAAATTGTGATTGTAGTTATGAGAAAATTATTTTTATTCCCATTGGGCTACTTTTTCGGCATTTTTAAATTGGACTATCGAACTAGTTCAAGACCCGTCAGGTACTTCTATTCAAGGTCGACCCGCTTGTCTGCCTGCCTGTTTAAGTGGGTTCCATTGCATCGTTTGACTCGCAGTGCACTTGTCACCTGTTCGAAGCACATGAATAATCCACTGCCACTTGCGTCTTCGAATAATAGCGTCTATAGGTTCCTGACCTGTTCTGGCATGAAGTTTATCATTGGAGATACGGTTGGGCCAGAAAATGTTTCGAAGACATCTATTAACTAATATTTGCAGCTTTCTTGTGGCTTTGCAGCAAGGACTTAACTTTGAAGTGTAACAGTCGTAGCTTGATTTCCAAGCTAACAGAGTTTTTTCCCGATATTTTGGACATCAATCCGAAAGCAACCTTTACTTTCCCGATTCGGCTGTTTATGTATATTCAGTTCAGACCCGCCAACAGTAGATGCAAAACTTCCAAGATATTGGAAATTCTCTACCATCTCTAATGGTTTCACTTAAATTCCATGGCTGATCATTTTATTTTTTGCCGTATTGATCTTTATCCCCCAATTTCAGCTTCTCTTTCCACCCTTGTTGTCATTTGATGGAGATCCATGATCCTATGAGAGAGTATAAGCATAAGTCACGTGCATCGCGGTTGTCCGCGTATAGTCTAGATATTTTAGGTGCTGAATTCCTCTATTTCCAATCCACAAAGCTGCTAGAAGTACATCACTTATCACCAATAATAACAGTATTGTAAAACGTGACATTTGGATCCATTATTGTAAAGCATTGGTAAAAGCAATCAATTTATCTGTAATTAATTTAATCGTAAAACAAAAATTTTTTTAGCAAATTGGTAAAAGTCCTCAATGTATTGTTTTCATAATTTATCGGGACCATATTATTTTATAAAAAGAAAATTTTATTTGTTTAAAATTTATAATTTTACAATTTTAAATTTGATTAATTAATAAATTAACATAAATGTTTTTGATATTATGCAACGCGTTTCTAATGAATTTATAATTCACATATTATTATTATTATATAACCTGCGATAAAAAATGATTTTGATGAATCCTAGTCGGATAGTTCAAGCTGTGCTAGTCTGTTCATTTAAGTCTTGTATAGTTTTCTAGTTCAGACTTCTAGTCATCAGTTGAGGCTTTTTACCGGCTTATCAACAATGTTTCCACTCGATTACCAACGGATTTTAATTGGCCTATCATCAGCGTTTTTACTGGTATATCAACGGCTTTTAATCTGGCTTTCAGCTTTACTTGAATTTTGTGTAATAATTGATACAAGTCTGCAATATTGACGACGTTACACAAAAAGTGATACTTTTTTGACACATTTATTAAAGTTGATGATAAGGGTGATTGGGCATTATTTCCTCAAAAATGTATTTCTCAATACACATACAATATATACATATATGCACTTAATAATATTGTTTCTACATAAATTACAACTTATATTTAAATTATGTAATATTGGGCACACAATTTCGATCCAGACTAACACCTGTGACCTGAGTAAAACTTTTGCTTCTTCGCCACCTCCAAAGGAAAATGAAATCTAGTCAACAATAATAAACAAGCTTAGTCATATTAAAGGAATAGCTGCGACTAAGAGAAGTTTATTTTCACCATGGTGTTTTTCAATTTTCAAATTCAATGGTTTTTCTATCACAAAAATTCACCAACCGGAAATCTAAGGAAAAAACTCGTTGTCAATGCCAATTGATTTTTTTTCTATCACATCATATAAACTTACTTTCAAATCATCTCTTCCAATTTGTTTCTACTTCACTCATTTTGTTATCGTGTGGCAAGTTATTTAATGAAATCGTGAAAAAAACAACTACAATATAACGTTCACAAAACAATTTCTTTTAAAAATTATCTGCCAAGCCAACCTCACATCAGATCCTTTCATATTTTTTACTTTACATTCACTTAAAATCGATCTTTATTTCGTATCACCATATAATATATATATATATAAATAAAGTTTACAACCATCAGACTGAATAAGGAGGTAATGTAACAACTTTAACATAGTACCTATCAGCTTCCATTACACACATTTTACTGAACAAAAAAAACTTTACGACCATCACCGTGCGTCGCGTCGTAGTTGTCGTAGAATGATTGCAAGACAATTTAACCACAAAAGTTATGATACACGATTAAAATGGCCCCTTATACCACGGCCACATCAAATAGCTATGTTAATGCACATGCGTGCCCAGGTAATTTTAAGTCATTGAGGTGCGCGCACTTGTCATGCAGCGTTTGTTTGTGTATACATTTTGCGTGCAAAACCCATAGAGCGCAATCTTACTTAACGTCAATTCTCTAAAATTGCTTTTGCGTTTGTGCATAAGATGCGGATTAGATGGAATGGAACCATCATGGAATGGTAGTATAAGACGGAATTAATTCCCGCGCATAGTAAAAATAATTTGTTTATTTTTTGTGTTTTATGTTAAAAGATTAAAGTCAACGACAAATTAAGACAATTTGATGTCAACTAACTACACTAAAGTAATTGCAAACACAAGGTATTTTTTTATAATTTTGTGTGTAGATTTTTCTTTGACGGCTATTTTGGTTAGGTTTTGGTAAAATTTATTATCTATATCTATGGGTCTGGGTCGGGGTTATCTTTTTTCATGTAATACAAAACCAACATCTAGGTTCCTCAATTTCGTTTGTCAAAACAGACATATTTAAACCGAACGACGTGGAAACATATAACATTAAGAAAAAATGAATAAATAAATGTAAGTTTCTTTTTTATTTTTAACTTACTTTTTTTTGTGTGTGAAACAATAAGGTGTTGTGTTAAAATAAAGTGTTTATTTATTTATTCATTTTTTCTTAATCTAGGTTCCTATCGGGGTTTCATTTATGGATCCAGAAATAAGTTCTTATTACGGCGGGTAGATGGCGTTTCAGTTTTGCACATTAGTCTTGCCTAAACACACCTAATAACATTATTAATTAAACTTGTTTACAGTTAATATCAAATCAGTTAAATCATTTACTTGCAAGATCACAAGATATCACTTTATATGAAACACCCTGTTTAATAAAGAATGAAAGGTGTGCACTTAGCACATATTATGGCATGACATATTGGCGTGCTATAAATCATAGTAAAAGAAATTAAATATTTCCGGGCTGATTGAAAATTAGGTCGTTTCTTTGGTGTGAAATTAATTGTTGTGTTTATGTTTCTTAATTTTTTTTTTCTTTCTTAATAATATTTATTATTTATTTTTTTAAGTTTTCATGGCTATTGGCTGTAAATGATGAATTAATATATTTCAGAGAAAACGAATTATGGTATCTTGACACGAATATCCCATTTCTTTGAGTAAACATAGATAAGGTATATGCTGTTTTCACTTTTTTAATTTTAAGTTTGTTCGGTCGAATAATAAAAATGAAATATACGTTTGTGTCGCCCGTATTTGTTTTTACAGTTCAAACATTGGAGATGTTATGAATAATTAGTTTATTATTTAGTTTAGGGGAACTCGATTTTTTTTTCTTACGAATGAAATAAGAATCAAGAAAGCACTGAATTAATTGAACGTATAACATTACATCAAAACCTCTAAATCTTTTTGTAATCTCTTCCATTGGGTGAATCAAGTATTAACAGTTCAAATAAAAGTGTCCCGTGAATAGCGGCTATTTTAATATCGGGTCCACATTTCTACATAATAGCCTCGTTTTATTATCTATACGGATCTGGATCAGGATCATCCCATGAAAATAAAACGATACGGATCCTAATGACAACAGTCCTGTATGCTCATCTCTTTTTTTCTTATGTTTGTTTATTTTTCATGTAGATACTGTCTTTTTTCCTTATATTGATGCACCTTCAATTTTGACAATTCGTATAGTAATGTGAAGTACTAATACCGTTATCCTTTTCGAAGAATAAGTTTTCGGAACTGTACGATCCGGAATGCCAAACGAACAATTTGCAACACTTTTTTTCTGATTCTGAAGTTCGTGTTTCATTGTATTTGTGAATCGTCAATTTAAAATTTAATTTTGCATTACTTGTAAATATGGAGAACACAAATTTGGAAATTGAGAGATTAGATGTTCAGAGATACAACAATTATGTTTCAAAATAGTAAATAAAATAAAGTAGGTCAAATTTAATAAAATAATTTCAATACTTTCTTTATAAATGCAAAATTGAATTAAATAATAAAAAATTATATTTCAAGGTTTTGACGTTAAAAGTTTTGACTAAAAAAAGAAAATTGCTTAAGTTATATGAAACCTTTCGATAAATAAATTTGGTGGTGCGACAGTTCGTGGACTATCGAGGCCTAGTGACTAACTCTTAACTAATATTCTGTACGAGCCTGCAAGGATGCCTGCCGATTCCGAACACGGCGTAGATGAGAGGCACTTAGCCATAAAAAAAAAAACCTCTTGAAGAAGGTATCCAAACTCTATATTGACTAAATAATTGAATAAAGAGAAAAGATTAATTGATTAATACCTATTCAATTATTCTTTAAATACATATTTATAAGATTATAAAGACCCAAACAATTATGAAAGATAAAAACTAATACAGCTATGTACTTTCACGCGCAACTATAACTTTATATTGAGTATAGGTAAATGGACTAAATACAATTATAGTTGCCACTTGGCATAGAAAACAAGCGATATTTTTTTTTTAATAAAGTTCTGATTATTTACTCGATGCAAAAATATTATATTATTGGCACATGGTCGATTTCCTTGTTTAAATAAAAAAAAAAATGTGATTATTAATACATATTCAGATTGATATTAAATTTCAAAAATCATATACATACTTTTGTATTATTTAAAATTATTTTTTAAAAATTGCAAAAAAAACATTTTTTGTTTAATGTAATTTTATTTAAACTTTTTAGAAGGTTCAGTATTCATTAGTACCTAATATCAGTTTTGTCACCCTTCTTAAAAATTGGAGTGAGAATGAGTTTTTCCATAAGCACGGAAATTGTCCCGATTTCATAGAAAACTCTACATTCTTTCAAAAGTATTGGAGGAATTCCATCTGGACCAGATGAGTAATCATCATTTAATGAAGGGAACAAATCTAAAATATTACACTGTTGCACTGGGAAATTATTAAAATTAGTTTGGGCATAACTGATAATGGATTTAGCGTATGGTGCAGCCCAACCTTATACTAAACAAACACTTGCAATTTGCAGCATGTTTTGATATTTCCCAACTTTGCTTTTGATTGCTTTTCACCAATCTTCTGGTATCATCTCTTCACTTTCCATTTGTGACGAATAATTTCATGAATTGATTGATGTAAAGTACATACTTACCTACTGTTTACGTACTTGCCCACCATATGAAGTAAAAAAGATAGCAATGCGGAAAAATGCAATCCAAAACAACATTATCATAAGCCAGCAGTGCAACAATTATGTTCCAATATATGGGGTTATGTCATTTACTAATTACTCATGCCATCTCTAGTAATTGTTAATAAAATGGAAAAAAACTATAATTATGTTTTTATATTGACAGCCAAATTAACAAGACAAATACAAAAAATTCAAATTTATCCATTTCTCCACTCATATTATGTTACATTTATATGTCCAAAGCAATCAATTAAATAAAATTGTAGCTTTATTTATACTGCAATAACCGATATTGAATAACAATTATATCAGTTAAAATAATGAGCACAAAAACCAATCTACAGCAATATGAATCCACGAAAATAGTGTAAACGTGCAACAACATTCCATATTAAGATGGAAAGATCATTTTAATTTGGTACGCAACAAATCCATAATAGCAAAGTAGTCAACGTGCTTCACAGGTCTTGTGTTTTTTTTTGGTGCATAAGTTGTTCCTTGTTTTCTATATTCATAAATTAAGCGTATCTTTAGCTGTAACAACTTTCCTCTATCGATCTTTCCATCCATATACCGTCATCGCAGATCACTGATCGACAGTCACTTCATTTGATTTGTGATGTACGACGTACCTATGCTCGCAAGTGCATAACGTTCATTGAAATCTCGACAAGTTGTTGTTTGGCAACGAACTGAGACAGTGGGTGATTCCTTAAACGGATTGAAAGTGAAAGAAGTTACTCCTTGCCAAGCGCACATGCTATAACGATCTAGCCATGCATCATTTATATCTGTAACAAATGTTGTGAACCAAACTAGACAGCTCTCTGATCCGACAGATGGGTGTGTGACTTTCAATTGCGGGAGGCACAAAAAACTCAAAATTAATATACAACAAAAAGTAAATGACTATCATTAAGAGAATTGCAAATGTCTCGGCTGTATATAGCGAAAGATACACAAACAGAGCTCTACAGTATTGTGGGAGTCACGTTTAAAAAGCCGTTGGAATTAAGTTAATGATGTATGGAACTGGTGCAGTGATGGAAAAATGCCTGAGTGCATTAAACGGTTAAAAGTCTACAAATTTTTCAATGCCTACTTTGTTTTCAATAAATAAACAGTCTGATTGACAAAAATGCAACATGCACATTACATTATTGCCGCGATCAAAATTGTTGATCGTATAAGGGCCTGTTTATACAGTCGTTTTACTGAATGTAGTTTAAATGAAATCGTGTCTATTTAATGAAGAAAACACGATTTAAGTTCCCTTCCCTTTCTCATAACCTTAAACTCCATGTACATCTCACTGACACAAAAAAAGTCTTTCATTAAGATTGATCAATGAGACTCTTTTGGAACGTTAGGAAAGTTAAGAACAAAACACTTAAGGTTTATTCACACTATACTTTCGATTCAATTGAATATTCTAACAAAAGAAACACAGTCGATACCGGATATGCTATAACTTCTCCCATAGGGGGGTTCGCATGGACCAACATGCTCGACAACATGGCTCGACAACAATCGATGTTGCATCATTTAAACGCAAAAAACAATCGCTTTACCAACCATATTGTATGGTTTCCAAAATATTTTGAAAACTTGTTTCGTAAACCCACCTATTGTTTCTTTCGTATAATAATTCCGGGGTTTATTATCTGCAGATCTGTATCAGGATCATTTTTTAATACGTTATACAACAACATAACTGCCTGCTCTGTATCTGGATCTATTTTAAAGAATCAAAAATAAGTTCTTACTCTGACGGGTAGATGGCTTTTCAGTTTTTCAAATGGTAAGGTAGTGCAAACTGTAGTGTAAAGAAATAAACAGATACGGATCCTAATGAAAACAGTGTTGTATGCTCATCTCTTTCTGTCTTATGTTTGTTTATTTTTATGTAGATATACTGTCTTTATTCCTTACACTACAGTTTGTACTCCCTACCGACTGAAGAGCCGTCTACTCGCCAGGGTAGGAACTTATTTCTGGTTCCATAAAACAATCCCCGATAGAAACCTAGATCCAAATTTGTTTTTGTATTACTTGTTAAAAGATAACCCCTACCCAGACCCGTAGATAATAAAACGTGGCTAGTAGCTTCTCACACTACAGTTTGAAGTCTCTACCGACTGAAGAACCGTCTACCAGCCAGAGTAAGAACTTATTTTTGGTTCCAAAAACCAAACCCCGATAGAAACCTAGATCCAAATTTGTTTTTGTATAACGTGTTGAAAGATAACAACGACCCAAACCCGTAGATAATAAAACGCGGCTAATATCTTCTTTCTTGTTAGCTCTACTGTCAAATCCATAATACTTTACAAATGCTAAACCTATTGAACGGTCAAAAGTCTTCAACATTTTCATCTTATAATATAGCACAATCCCTTTGGTCTTTCACTCGCCACGTGATGATAGAGCACACACCATTTGGCCCACTTTAACATCAATCACAACCACCATCGTCGACGTCAAGCCAGAACCTCATAGGTATTTCCAAGGCTTTTATTAACTCCGACAGTATATACTATAACAGAATACCCTTGCAGTCACTATATAGGTAGAGTTGAGAAAAACTGATACCGGTGGACATTTAATATTTTCCCGCGCAGATTGTCTTGCTGAGTGCTAACATCTTATGATCTTTTCCATTCTAAAGCCCTGGTCTAATATAAAATTAAAATCTGTGTGGGTTCCGCCGTCCGCGCACATCATCAACTAAATAATGATCATTTCGCAGAATAATCTCGTGCCTATTCCATTGAGGGTAAATTAACTACAACATCGACAGAAACACCTCCGAAAAGTATCGTGACTGGAATTTTGTGGAAATCTGCTTCAAACCATACAAAAAGTATGATTTTTTGTTGTTATTGTAGGTAGTAGGACTTTAAAGAGTCAACGTAATGAGGAACCTTTTTTCGTGCCTCAGAGTATCAGTTCGACTAGTGCTAAGACTATAATACATATATAAAAGTAGAATTAATTGCATTAGAATGACGACCAATACACGGTGGGAACACACCTATTTCTTTTGTTAAACTTAAGACGTGTCGACGTTGTTTGTTGGGAAGTTTGACTTAGTTTAGTTCGAATAGTTGCAGCAGATCAATGTGTTTGCCTGAGGCACTATAGGCAGTAAGCTGAAGCTCGTGCAATTGCTGGGAAAATATGCGCCAGTTTGCACAGGTGAATAATAAAAATTGGTTTTATCTTACTTTACATTCGATCGTTTTGATCACAAAGAAACAAGTTTAAACTGAATTGGGATCATTTAAACATAATATGAAAGTAGAGTTAGGCTATTATAAAATTCCAGGATATCAAAACATCTGTTTTTTGATCACAATTAAACTTAAGTCTTAGGATGGACCGTATCATTCAGTCCCAAGGGTGGATAGCATCCAGTTGATGCTGCGGGGTTGTATATGTAAAAGAATGCTGCATAGAGTTGCCTCAAACCCAAAACTTTATAAGTTAGCAGTCAATCATTATACATCAATTTTACTTTTGTCTCTACTTATACATACTAAGTAACTACACATGTAGGATTTTCAATAAAACACGAAAATGCATTTTTCCATCTTTTTATCGAGTTCAAATATATAAGTTTTTATCTTAGAGGATATATTATATTACATAGAGTGCTCGTTTCCATTCCAAATTGAAGTTTTCATAGGGGGAGCTCAACACACTTTCAGTGAACACTTACAAATTTTTTGACATTTATCAAGATGCAATATTCAATGGCACTTTGGCCGTGGGCCAAACTTTCGTCAAAAATATCTTTAAAAAAAATAACGAATTTCAAGAGAAAATATAAGAAAATAATGATTGACAGTTGAACTTTAAGAATTCACTGAAAATGGTAACAGCGCCCCCTATCACGGCTTCAGACACTACAATGCATTAGGTATGTATAGGAACAAGCACTCCATATAATATAAGCTCTAAGCTTTTTATATGTATCTATTTGCTTTACTGCATTATTGTTTCTTTGCATTATATACCTACTTTCTTAAGCATAAAGGAATACATATTATTAGAACTTTGGACCATAACATCTGAATAGACAGTTAAAAATTACCAAAACTTGTAATTCCAATCAATTTGCAGTCGCTCTTTCTATACTCTTACCTAAAAAAAACATCTAGTGATCTTAAACTTTGTTCACATAACCTTCGTTAAAGTGTTCCCATGTTCCAATTTGCAATCGTACATTTACCAAAGCTTACATCGTGACGCCACAAAACTTAACCATGCAAGATCAATGACTTCTCTTGTCACAACACAATTCCTCCAATATCAGATATGCCACTTCTCAAGTTCTCATCGAGTTTCAAAAAGTTTAAACACTCGATGAGAGAGAGAAACAGCATACGAGTATAAAATCCGCAATTGCTTAAGCATGTCTTTCGGTTCTGTATTGCAATCCGATCACGGGCTTATTAACTCTGCGCACAGAGCTAACAACGCAATAGACCATTTATACATAGTTATTATGATTATTGCAACAAGTAAGACAAAATGTATGCGTAGGCTTTAAATTAAAAAGTCTACAATGGGGCACCCATGCGAAGTATGCAGACAGCTAACATATTATGAGTCTGATGAGAAGCTGTGTGAGAGTTAAAAAAATATCCATTGTGCTTAGACACTTCGATCATTTTATCTGTCATCATGTCCACCTCATGGTAATAGCGATGGTGGTTGCTGTCCAGACCTAGAGTTGAAGACTCATCTCAAATTTCTTGCAACTGTCTTTTAGTTGTTGTTGTGTTGTTTTGTCTGATGACTTTCGAGGAATGAACATTTCAAATGCCTGTCATGAACAACATATAGAGAGGTAAAAAACATTATCTATGTGGAATCGCTACCGTTGTTGTATAGTTGACTCTGAAGGTTGATGTGGTTACAACAATTAAAGCATCGTCACCATTACTATGCTAGACTGTGGTTAAAGTATTTCCTTAACAAAGATCTTCTCAATATTAACGGTGCATAAAAGAGTGTCAATCACATGTGGTTTTGGTCGTCTTGTTCTTCTATTTTCATAGATCACCATGAGATATCTCAAATTTTGAAAACTGATACTTCTTTCTGTTTGTTTATAAAGCAAAACATTTGAATTTATAAGTCTTTATCCACAATTTCTCGGTAAGATTCCTTTTTTCTCGATGATAATAATATTCTTTTGCCGTATCTTAAGGATAAGGGAAATATGTGCCGATTCCATTTAGGGGCTTATTTCCCGCTCTCTTCTGAACTTATTTCCAAGATCAGACATCTTCGTCAGCTTATTGGTTTGACTCATCGTTTACGCAAAACATTTTGAAGGGCGATCGTGAAACATGTATCGGAAACTCAATGATTTTACGATGTTTCTAATGAATACAAAAAACAATTTTGTTTTCGATTCTTCTACGATTCTACTTCTTCTTGATTCCAATAGAATATAAAAACATCGACTTCCCAGATTTATTCACACACTACTATACAAAATTGCCTTACTTGTACTTCCCTTCTTTCTTATAAACTTAAACTTACTACAGGATCAGGATGTTGCCATTCAACAAACCATTTAACAAGCTTCTTCAAACTTTTATAACCTTTGACGAGTAATCCAGGAAAAACTTTATATAGGCGTGATTTTTTGCAAGCCCGGGGGGAATTCGATGAAAAAAACGACGTCGGTGCTAAAAAATGTACATGTAAAATGCAACAACAACTAATCCCCTGCGGGCTTAGCTAATCCCAGAGCATTCTCGGGGCTTAACTAAAGCGCACAGAAAAAACTGTGTTACCGGCATGAATTACATACATGTTATCGATAGTTTGTATGAAAACCCCATGTTTTTTCTGTGATGGCGTCGCTAGTCCCCGTTGTCGTTTTTTTCAGCCAATTACCCCTGGGCTTGAAAAAAAACACGCCTTATGTAGGCCATAGGATTTTGGATTAGTAGGAGTAAAAAGGAGTGCAAAAGAATTAGGTACTCCGAATGTCTAATATCAGATTAAAAATTTTCAGTGACACCAACAAAATTTTCTTAGGTTTTGAATTTTTATTGCAGAGCCATAATTTTAAGAAGTGCTCATTTAGAATTGTTTTTTTTTTTAAGAGGTACGCGTTTGACCTAAACTGTCTTTTCTTTATTTTGAAAAATTTTATAAAAAATTGAAAATAATTTGCGATGTACATATTATGTTATTAGTTATACGGATGGGATAAGATCATGTCAATTTATAAAAGTTATCTAAGCAATAGTTTATCGTTGTTTAAAGTGGGTGTACATGCACGCGATTCCCACAAGTGAAAATAAAACTCTGGGTTCCCGGAGCGATGAGAGACCATAAACAGTTATAATCAAAACTGTTATAAATTTGCATTTCTGTAATCACTTCCTATTTAAATATGAAATTTTTGCCTACCTAATAAATAAAGACATTTTTATCCAACCTTTAACAAAATAATTAATAAAGTAGCTATCATATCACGTTTTCTTCGAACCAAAATAAATTACCAAAAGGCACACCCTTTTTTTCCAAACTGCCAAGGGACCCCGCGCCGCCGCAGTCCTTGCTGCCGCCTTCACCGTCAGTCAGCTTTCAAATTATTAAAACCGTGACTTAAGATAAGAACCTGCATATAAAACAATTCAATTTATAATCAAATATACACGAGTGAAAGTCTAACGCCACCGAGACAATTTCAAATTGGTTTGCACAAATGCATCCGTCATCCATTCTCCTATAATAGCCACGATGCGATGCGACTATAGTGTCGCACAGTGGCCCAGATTCATTTCAAAGTTGCCAAACAATTCAAAATCTTATTTTAAATATTATTAAATTAAATAGTTTAAAAAAAGTTACGAAAATACATGGCGTAAGAATACATATTAGTAGCTACTTTTGTAGGTGTTAAAAAATATTTGAGTTGGATTGTTCTATTGTACTTACTTTTTGTTTGGAATAAATAATTTTACATAAATTAAAATACTTTACCCGAACAACAATAGAAGATAATAAACAAAAAGAGATTGCCAATTAAAATTATTCTTGGTTTATACAAATGTATTATTGTTTCTATAGTGTTGAAGCTGGTTTGTGCCACTGTGAAATTGTATACAAACAAAAAAAAAACACATACACAAATTGAAGGGCAAAACAAAGTTATAGTTCGCGATTTTTAATTGAAGGTAGGTACATCGGTTAGATTGGAAGTGTGGCACTGACCACCAGCCAACCACCTTCGCATATCGAATGCCATGGGCATTTTCACTTTTTTACCATCGGTGACTTTTTTGTATTTATCTGTCTTATTCGTTTCTATACCGCGTTGGGGGCCACAAAATATTTCTTTTGGATTTTGAGCAATCAATGATACCTATACTCTTTTGGACTTTTACTTTCAAAGAAATCGTGCAGGATCTTTCGTGAACAGGTGATATACCATGAACGCGCAAGCGCGGCAAACTCTGTTATCAATGGTTGATCATAAATTGAATTCATTTATTGTCGTCATCATGATGAACATCATCATTGTTGTCATCTATTTGAACCATACCACAAAATAAAATAAAGGCCGTCGGACAATCACGGTACACTGGACGTGCTTGCTGGATTTAACGTGCTGCCTGACATTGGTCAACTTTTCATACACACTTACTGAAGAAACTTTCTCTCAACATAAAACATGCTCATCTTGAAGAAGAGCAAATTGCATTTAAATCTTTTCGCTTGGGATAAAAACATAACTGTCACTTCGATTCCATTTTAATTTAATCTTTCGATTCGATGTGATCTTATCCCTAAATCTAAATCTCAATTTTAATTCAATTCGTGCATTTAAAAATGTGGCAGAACTTTATTTAAAGCTGTGGGTCCATTAGCAATATTTGAGGCAATCTCAATTTCAATGGCAATAACAATTTATTGCCTGTTGTTGTCAGGAAATTTCAATTGTATAGAAGTTACGGCCACGGTCAAATGTTTTTTTGATCTTTTAAATTATTAAAATTGAAATCAATAAATTGCTTTTCATCAGCCGAGCAATATTGTCATTGCCATTGCCAAAACGTCTCCATTGGCAATATCCAAGGCAATGGCAATGAGCCAAGCAATTTATTTCCGCAAATATTGCCAATGGAATGCCGTGTGCTTAATTTTTTGGTTTTGATTAGGTAACCGATTGGTAAAGCATGTTATATTTGATTGTAATGTTCAATTAAAATGCAGAGATTATTGTGCTATGAATACGGACAATTTGCTGCCTGAAAGGATCTCCAATGAATTGGCCGCTTAGGCTGTAATCCTGTGAAATCAGCCCGTCGCGCTGTAAAGACTTTTTTTGGAGATTCATAAATTATGAAGAAATAATTTTTTGGATTATTTAAGTCGCCAAACGCAGTTTTGGGACCCTTTTTCTTAAAGGGCACATCTTAAAATGTGTGCTTCCGAAATTTAAGCAAAAAAAAACGGGATCCTGCAAAAAAAATCAATTTCCGATTCCAAACTTCCTGAACAGTATATTGAGTCAATAAGATCTCTGTGAAGGGAAATAGTTTCATTGAACTCTTTAGACACTTGTAAAATATTTCCTATTAATAGTTCGCACTATTACTTACTTTCAACTATAAAAGATCTATTCGTGGGTGATATCGTTCACAATTAATAAACGACTAAAAATTTCTCTCCTTTGTCTTTCTAATGGGAAGTACTTACTTAGTTATTGTTTATGGATCAAAGAGACTGCCATAGTTTACTGTTGATATTCCCAGCTGGCTGCCGCGAGCCATGTGCGGTACAACAACGTGCTACTAAAGCGGCATAGTCAATTCGGCATTTACTTTCTTTTTGATTTAATTAGATAAAGAGACGAAGACGTCGAATTCGTTGCTACCGGTGCGATGCTGGCAGCGGCTCGACACGGCGCGGCGGTGGCGGCAGTACATTCTATTCAATTACATAAATCAAAGTAATTACCACCGCATTGTAAACACATTCACCTGATGCCTTCTGTTGTTGTTTGTATAAGGAAGGCTGGTCGTCCGGGCTAGTCCCGGCCGGCTAACTGCAATCTATTTCATTTCAATTTAACCGAGTTACCAGCCACAGCATGAGGTGCTGTAGCTACCGACACTATGAGCGCTATTACTGCGATCGTTACCATTAATCGCAGATATTTTCCCACACTTAGGAGAAATTCCAAAAAGCCTCCAAAAGCCAACTAAAGCTGGACGACTCCTTCCTTCCAACATCCAACTCGGCAATCGAAATGCAGCAGCACTTGACATTTAAATACGAACGAGTAGGTACGGTCCATGGTGTGGTAATGTGGACGATAAAGTATCTATTCGAGTGTAGCACGATATGTACGCGAATATAAGGTTGCCTCCAATATGCGCTGTTTGCCTAAGGCACCATCTAGTGGTCCATAAAAATTCGCATGCCATGGAAATTTGTTTTGCCAATAGGGTGGGTATCCATATCATGGGGTCTTAGCGGTTTAGTATACCAATGTAAACAATGCTACACAATAAATCATAAAAAAACGCACGTCAGCCACTGTATATGCGAGAGCTGTTTTGGAGACAAGTGCAGCACCTTTGTATACAGGCAGCAGCGCTAGGATTATACTTTCATATATTATTATAGCTGAAATAAAATCTAAAGGAGCCGCGCACTTGGAATATACAGTTAAACACTTTCCCTTTCGGAAAAGGTGTCTACTCTGAACTTGTTACATTTTCGGTTTTAATAGGGTATTTGCATTTCATTTTATGTCCATATGAACAAATAAATGGCCTTTGAGTTGGTTTCTTATTGTCTATATAGTAATAGTGAGGCAAAGTTAATGTCAAATAGTTGCACTTGGAATGAATGTTATATAGGTATGTATATGTTTAAAGAATTTAAGACTTTATTTTAGAAAGTTTAACACCGATATTGATCTTTTTTATTTGATTGCTGCAAGAAACAGTCATAAATCTTATAATTAGATCTTTAATTGTGATGAACTAGATTTTGTTAAGTTTGGCTTTTTCATTCTGGATTTGGAACTTTAGTCGACTCCGCCTGATTGAAAGAAGAATTTGCCATATTATACCTATTATAGTTTTCACTTGAGCGGTATTTTAATCTAAAGCAAATTTCGGATAGCGGACAAAAAAAGCTTTTAATTAACTGAAGTTTGGATATAAAAGAAAAATAATTGCATTTATTTATTCTAAAAATCCAAGTAGAGTAAACGCCGCTAACAAAAGATCTTTTGATTATGATTCGTGAAGCTCAATTTGAATTAACAAACAAAATAATAATATTGTGCAGTCAAAGATGACAAATCAACTTATTTGAAGTGAATTATGTATTTGTTCGGAAAAGAAAAAGAAATAGTTATCAAAACAATGTTTGTTTTTTAGTTTTCAAAAAACATCTAAGGAGTAAGGGCTTTCAATTATGTTCTTGACATTTAAAGGTAGAAATAAGTAGTTCTGTGCTCTAAGAATTTAAACTTAAAAAAAACTTTAAACGGTTCCATTTCTATTTTCTTTTTCTTTTAATATTAAGGATATTCATCATCATGCAACGTCGGAAACTTTACGATGTCGTAAAATCTTAAAAAAGGTTTTAACAGTCAGTCCTACAAAAAATTGGCGTTTCGTCCCGGCTATCTCACTTGGACTCATCAGTTGACTTGTGAGGGCCTTTGTCAATACGCAATTTTTTGTTAAGTGTAGTTCATCATACATCGAAATCTATGTAGAATATCTAGTGTGAACTATATCCAACAACACTAGAATTCTTAATTATTAAATTGCAAGTTTTTGTTTTTTGCCCGGGGCCATGGCAATGTTTATATAAAGTAATTTGGCGAAAATAATGGTAAGTATGTTTATTGTTGTGATCAACAAATAACTATAAGTGCCAGTGTGAATGTTTTGTGTTTGTGTAACTCACACTATTTTGAACTTTTTCCTCGATATGCCCGTTCCTCTATTTCTTCTTCTAAGGTTACAAGAGTTTACTATGTTTACGGTGTTTACCATCTTCGTTACACACACATTTGTGTCTTAAAGTTTAAAGGTAGAACTATAGAATAGGTGGTAGCTGTCGGAAGCTAGTGTCAAAACCGAACGAAAAGTTGCCTTCCAAAATGTCAAATTCATAAGTCACCCATTGATGCAGTGATGACTGATGAGTGGTAGGAAGTGATTTTTTTGATTTTTGAAGCAATCTTTCAGTCCACTTACGAAAGAGTGGTCGGTGAGCGCTGTCACGTCCGACGCGACGGCAAAAGTTAACGAAAACTAAACGAAAAGTTCCACATCGCAATTATATGCGCGTCATATGAATTTCTTGTTTTCGATCGGTTTCGTACGACCACGTACGTTGGCCTCCGCCTATTCTAGTTCTACCTTAAGATTTGTTGGAAAAGATTTCCTATACAAATTTTGACAGTTCGTTTACGACGTCGTAATCTTTAAGACGTTTACCACGTTTACGATGCTTTTCCGACGGTGCATGAATACCCTTATTGTGACTATTTGGTACCTGAGACAAAAATGACAAGAAGCAACTTGTAGCAAGAAGTTGCAGTTACCAGCGACGCTGATCATGCACGACTTGTTTTTTCAGTCGTTTTTTCTTTCGTATTTTTGACAGCTTGGGTGAGGGGTGTAGAAATTTAGGGGGAAAGAGGTAACGAAACCATACATTTCTACAAGCTGTCAAAAAGACGAAACGACAAAAAAAAAGACTTTTGTTCATGAAACTGAGATTGCTGATATCTTCGAGATCTCATTTTTCTAAACATATCTATTAAATTTGTGTATTATTTTGTCTCTTTGACAGTTTATTCGTTTCTTCAACTCGCCACCAATAGATCTATTCAGAATTCAGAATTTTTGATAACCGTGCTTTGGGGTGCCCCACAGGGTTACTTTAGAGTTACGTACAAACATACTGTGTTCACTTCACTGCAACTTTTAGTTAAGCGGGTTCCCGTTTAATTTGGTAATATGGTGCGTGACCAATATATTGTGATTAAAACAAACGATTTTTTCAGTGGAACAAGGGTTAGATAATCTTAGTTAAAAGTATTAACCGTAAGAAGATATTAATTATACATTGTATAAGATGGGGTTTCATTCAAGGAAAATTGGTATGGTATGGGGATTCATTTGTATCTAATTTCGCACTTCATATTAAGGGTATTTCCACAACGTCGTATGTTACAAATTGTGTAAAATGATAAGTTTACACAAAAGTTTGCATGAACGTCCTTTTAATTCATTTGGTTAAATGCTGTGTAATTGAATCAGCTGTTCGTTAAACATAAAATATTAATATTCGAAATATGTATACAAATAAGCGTGTTCAGATTTCCAAGTTATTTTTAAATGGAGAACCTCTGCCAAAAACTTGAAATCGAAGCCGAATGTCTCGGAACGGAAAAAATGTAAGATACACGACAAGTCACGTATTTTTTTAAGCCTGACGGGAATTAGATGCTGTAACAGCGACATCTTCTTGTCGAACTATATATTATTATATTTTATTATAGCCCATCTGGCAATACTTGTTTTTTTACTTTTTGTTAAGTCAAAAGACTGGCTGAATAAAGTATTTGAATTCCAACGTAATCCTTACCAAGTAAAGACGTGTTTTCGTGATTCCCATAAATAAAATCTTATTTACAATCGATACAGCTCACAGATACGAAAACCTTTTCGGGACTAAGCTAAGGAATAGCTGTAAAAGTCGCAACGAAAATATGGCGTGCCTATATAATGGTGGATATCAACTTTTCTTCAGTATTACTGTTTAGCTCACTTTCGTTTTCGGTGATAAAGTTTGTCCCGAACTCAACTCAACTGAAATTTGGTGAAAGAGAAATCAAAAAAATAAATGGCTCCTTTTATTTTGATGACAATTCGGAAAACATAACAAATACACACAATTGTGTAAATCATTTCTCATACAAAATTTGACAGTTGATTAACCAAATGGAAAACTTATCCAAATGGTAAACTTATCAAGTGTTTCACATCGTTGCGTGAATACCCTTATTATATTTATTTTGTCTGGTATTTTATATTTTATATTTATTTTGTATTTTATATATATTTTATATTTTATTTTGTTCGGTAAAATTAAAAATCTATGTAAAAAAACCACAAACTAAAAAATCCCGCGTGTTCTTTTATCCATTGCCATAGGAAGCGAGAGTTTATAGACAGCTGAAAATCAGCTGACACGTATTTCATATGTCAGCGGTTTTTTTCACAAATATTTTAAAATTTTTAGGATACCTTTCAGACTTATTTTGGAAAATAGCTGGTTTGTTCATCAGCAGTTTTTACTATAGGATTACAACAACACCAACCAATCCGGATTGCTTTTAAATTTTACTCAAAAATTTTTACAAAAAATGGCTCAGCTGACCGAGCGAAATATCAAAAAAAGGGTTCACATTCAACGATTTGTCGTTTTGCTAGCGTTCATAAAATTTAGAGTAGGTGGCAGACGATTGACAGTTCTTTGACTACCTTACAAAAATAAGTGTACACGTGTTGATAAAAATTTTATTGAAAGGGAACCCCGCTTAAAGTTCTCACTACACTTCAAGCAAACACCGACTTCGCATACAGTTACAAAATGTATCAGCGAAATTTTGTTTTTCGGCTCAGATGAATTTCAGTGAAAACCGAAACCAAATACATATTACAAAAATATTACTTATCCAATCGAGTTCTTCATTCCCTTGGTAGTGAATTTGTTTGAAGCGTGAGTTTTTGTTTGTTTTTCGGCTCAGATGAATTTCAGTGAAAACCGAAACCAAATACATATTACAAAAATATTACTTATCCAATCGAGTTCTTCATTCCCTTGGTAGTGAATTTGTTTGAAGCGTGAGTTATATATATATGTTAAAATTAAAGTGTGAAAAAATTCAATGCGAATATCAATTTTGCATTCATACACCAATGAAAATTGGATTTTGCTGTTTAACAAATAAAGTATATGAACTTAGTTATGACTTTAGATCTATGTAAATCAAACGATTAAAAACAAAAATGTTTTTATATAAGGTTTAAACATAATGAAATGACAAATTTGTAGTCAATTTACCTATTTAGTATACGATTTATGACAGCTCCTGTCATGCTGCTGTTATCTGAATGACATTACGCTTTTATTACCTACATATTCAAATGTATATTATGTACCTATTATTAAATTTTTCCAAATGATTTAATTTTAATTGGACAGTCACATTTAAAATCCGATTTCAGCATGTATATAAATTCCTTATATGTATATATGCACGTATTAAGGACCTATGTACGTATGTTTCGTATACTTCTCAAGTTTCTTTTTAATTTGCAAAAAAAAAATCGTATTGAAATGTGTAATATGAACGCTATAATATGAATGTTTGAATTCTCTGTATTTTATTCAATTACATATTCGAATGCAATTTAAATACAGAACCTGACTTTTTATTAGTCATACTGGTTTTTGCGTTAAAGTTGACTTGTGAATGGGAAGTGATTTCGCTTGATTCACCATAAATAGTTAGCTGAATAGGTATCATTATATTCAATGGCAAGGTGAAAATATTTCCATTATTATAAACACATATGCATTTACAGTTTTCAACTGTCAATCTACATTATATAGGTACCTACCTTATAGATAGAGAAGGTCTAATATATAAAATACTGATATATACATACATACAGTGGCGTAGCTAGCATGGGTGGCAATTATGGTGTCACCCCCATAATGAAAAACAGTAAAATAAATTGAATTCCATCTATTCCATATATTATGTTTTTTTATTTAAATTCAAATAAAAAATTTATAAAAAGGAGAACAAAAATTAATGTATACACATTATACGCATAAAAAGAAGCAGAACAAAAATTAATATACATATACACATTGCATAAAAAAAAAACAGAACAAACATATTAATATAATATACACATTATAATACTTGTAGAAACTTAAAACGTCTTCTTCCTAGCCTAAATCATCAATGTTTGCTAAAAGCCTGTACAACTTCAAACAATCGGAGTTGTTCGGAGTTTAGTATATGACGTTCACACGTTTTGACACTTTGGCAACAAAATTTGACGTCAATTTGACGGTAGTCACCGTGTTAACCATTTCCATTGACCGTCTAATCGTAGCTTATACATAATTTCCTTATAATAAATGCCTCTGACTGCACTGATAAACTAAACTGCAGTTTGTGTGTATGAAGCACACTCTTTAATTAGTACGGCTGTATGAATACACTAAGGGCCAGTTGTACAAATATTTAAACCGTGGTTCAGCAATTTTTATCCATCGATTTCGGCGGATTAATTGAATTTCTACAGTGGTTTACTGTTCAAGTGTGTGATAATAACCAATTACATACTTGAACCAGCGTTGAAGGTTAGTTAATCCGCCGAAATCGGTGAGTTAAAATCTTGAACCGAGGCTGAACCACTATTGCATACAACTGGCCATAACAAAAGTTTACCAGTTCGGTTTCTTCTCATCAAAAATGGTTAGAATTAATTTTTCTTTAGGTAAAGTAAGTAAGTAGGTACATTGATTGATTTTATAATTCAAATCATGTATGTATAATAAGAAAATCAAGTATAGCATGACTACGCAATCTGCCATTTTTTCTTTATATTAATCGAAAATACGGATTGATTTCGTGAGCAAAAAATTGCCCATGTCATTCATTTTGTGAACTAAATTTCAAATGTAAGGAAACATGTGCAGAAGTGTCACTTATCAGGATAAACCGCTAAGATAAATTAAAAAAAGTCTTAAACATTAAGGGCCAGTTGTACAATAGTGGTTCAGCCTCGGTTCAAGATTTTAACTCACCGATTTCGGCGGATTAACTAAGGTTCAACGCTGGTTCAAGTATGCATTTGGTTATTATCAAAACACTTGAACAGTAAACCACTGTTGAAACTCAATTAATCCGCCGGAATCGGTGGATAAAAATTGCTGAACCACGGTTTAAATATTTGTACAACTGGCCCTAAGTGACATAAATCAAATGTAGGTAGGTACTAGGTAGGTAGTAGGTTCCTTAACCCTACCTATTTATAGTCCGTGACACACTGACACATTCTTTTGTCCTTAAACAGTTCAACCAGCTTCCAACCTACACAAAAATGCAAAAAAAGATGCTTCAAAAAAAACTGCCCCTATCCTATAGATAATCTCAGCCTCCTTTAACACATTATGAAAATAAAAGGCGCCAATCGACACGGAACTTCCGTCGCCACTAACACCGTTATACAATTTCCGCTGTTGTTGCACCCTGCACTTGTACCGGTGTTTCCTCAACAACAAAAAATGGCATTTACATATTATTATACCATATAGCAATGATATCCACTGTCAGGAACGAATAAAGTAAAAATCATTACCTATATTAAATAAACTCAAAACCAGCTGACTGTTTCACTTGACTGAATTCTTAAAGTTCCTTCTTTTGTGTCTTGTGTAAGTTTATTCATTGCAAACCTTATGCCTATATTTTTTTGTTGTTGTCTTTCAACCCCCAATTAAAGAAACAACAACAACAACACGTGCAAAGGGTGATGTTTCATTTATATGAACTGTCAAGAGGGGTGCATGTATATATTCTACATGAAATCAATAAAAGTGATGCCAAATTGAAAATAATCAAATGAAGGGAGATTGACTTATTTATTTATTTATTATTTATAGAGACACAGCTCTTATAGATTACTTAAAAATAATTAACAATATAAGGAAGATAATATAAAGAAATAAGTACTAACCACCGTAATTAAGACGTAATAACAACTTTTTTTGTTTAAAACAGTCTCTACTTAAATATCAATTAAAATCAATAACATTACATAGAGAATTAGCTTGTCTTATAAACAGCGAGTTAAGGGTTCATTGGTTCCACAATTTACCCTATGAAAAGGTACATAAAATAAACGATTACTTCGTAAGCCACTACTAAGAACATGAAAACCAACCAACGAAAGCAAATAAGGGCAATTGATTTTAATTGCATAACATAACAAAAGTCTGACATACCTGGCAAGACTTTGAACTTTTAACAAAATCAAGTTTCATTATTTTGGAGCCAAGGCGGAGGGTGTTTTTGTATCACTTACGTTCGGCATTTGCTATCCCATTTTTTGTTTTGCATGTGCGCATGTACCGTTAATATTCAAAGGAAGGTATCAAATACACACGTCTTTTCCTTTTGTAAAGTACACAAAATTTTATTTTATCTTGTGTTACGTTGCACTAATAAGTTTGTGTTATATTTTTTGTTAAAAGGTGATACAAATAAAAAATTGTCCTTATTTGTTTGTTATTATTTAAACAAGATAGTTTTAATTGTTAAAGTGTTTTAATGTACCTACAAACAAAAATTGCGATTTTAAATCGCATTTAAATCAGTTTTTCCACAATGTTGGATACAAAAATCAATAACATCAAGGATTGAAAATTGGATAGCAGAAGATGAAGATGCTGGGAAATTGATTTTTTTCATCATAATTTAACTCAAATACATAAAAATACTTATAAATCTGTGTTTAATGACAAGAGGATATGATTAATGTATTAAAATTTATCATAAATCAACTTTCCTCATAATATATTTTTAATTATTGTGAAAAAGTGAAGAAATTTTTAAACAGTGGTTAGGTATTTATAGTTTAATGAAGCAAATTATGATCACCCATCTTTTTTTTTATTAAATTTGCAGATTTCACATGAGATATGAACATGTACCTGTTTAACATGTTAAATTGATTTGCTGCGGTCTTAAATTACATATTATGTATGTGGGTTTTAAATTTTAGTTGGTTTTTTTTCCAGAAAGTATTTATGCGTTTGCTACAAAGGTTTTGTTTGGATGGGTGAGGGTTTAAATACATAGGTACATACTATGTTACCCAGGAGCAATGCGTCATATTTGATAAATTTTGGGCATTTTGCCAAACAGATTTTTCCTTCCCCCAAACTCCTTAGGGAATTTGAGCTTTTGAAATATCAAAGCCGGTCTGATTTGTTGCTGAGTGTTAAATATGATTGACAAAAGAATATGGCATGTAGATTGATCCAAGAAAGGATTAATAACCACATTATTCGCTTGAACAAATATTTTATGAACATATTATAAGAAAACAAAAAATACATAAAACTGTTAAAATTAAGAAGTCTATTTTAAACAATAGTTTTTATTTTTCGTTAGTTTTTGCTTTCTGTCTTGAGAAGTCAAGCACGCACTATGAGTGAATTCGTTCTAAGTGTTAGCTTTGATGTAACGGCACCGCGAAATGTGTTCGTTACAGAAAATTACGTGTTTTTCAATTCCATTAATTTTTTTAATATACAAAATATATAACGGCCTAAAGGGTGTTTCATTTACAGGTACTATTTTGAAGTAAAGATTAATGACAGATAATGCGTAGATCGTGTCAAACTGTCATTGTATTTTTGTTCAGTATTGTTTGAAATTTCATCATGGAAAGACAGTTCAGTATTGTTTCACAAAAAAAAAAAAAAATTGTTGTATAGCAGTTACTCGTTCTAGATAAGCTAAAAAAATATAGAATTATAGATACCTACCTATTTTTTTTGACTTCTAGGTACTCAAGTAAATTTTTTTCTATATTTACGATATTTTTGATTATTATAATACAGGCACCTTTTTAATTTTCTACTTTTTTTTCTGACTTCTATAAATTTTTGAATAAAGAAGTTTCTTGAAAGTTTTAAAAAAAAGACCCTTCTTTATGTTATCCAAGTCATCCTTATGTCATGTTTGATTAAATTTCCAAGTTAATTTTTTGTAGCGTTTTGAAACTTGGATTAGAGAAAAAATAGAAATGTATATTTTTTTGTATCACCACTGTTTTCTAGCACCAGCCAACATGACAAAATTAACGAATTGATAATAAATAATTAAAAAAGCAAGCAACAAACAACGATTGTAAACATTACTTAAAGTATTTGGAAAAAACCTTCTCGCATTCATGCAAATTAAGAAACTAAGCTTTAAACTTTTAAAGCTCAGAGAGCTTGCTGAATAAACTATAATGACGCGATAAATAAAAAAAAAATACAAGATAATAATAGACGTGCATTTAATTAACAAAAAAACCTACACATACGATAACATCGAAGCTGTATAAAAAAGTTTCAAAGTCTTATGTTTAAACGGTACATCAACCTACCTATAAGCATAAATTATAATATAAAACATTGCCTTATTGGCAATATCAAGTAGCAAATACGAGTATATTACTAATAACCGCTACCTCACCAAGTTGTCATTATACCAATTTATTTCCGGATTCACATGGAAGTCCCTCCTCCCCGTGGTTGATAGAAGAACATGTTTGGATGTTTTTGTCTGTAGAGTGTAGGTATGTCTGATTCTGTACGTTACCTAAGTTGAAAACTATTTTGGCAATGACATAAATACGCGTGTAACATATTTAATTACATGCATCCTTTTAATTTTATTGACCATCACCAATGACATGACATAATTGTTAGTTTTGATTTAAATCGAAGTCGTTTCACTTTGAAGTTCAACTTTGGTGTTCAATCTGCTAATCGTGCTAAATATGAACGTTAACCTTTTTTAACACGATTTTGTGTGTTAAAACTATGATTTTCTGTTTAAGAGACATAAAAATGACAACACTAAACGTCATCGATATAAAGATGTGTGCTGTGTATAACGGCGCGGCAGTGCGAATGATTTTGTATGTCATAAAAGCTTTCAGACCTCAGACATTTAATTTATAATTTTTCATTGTCCGTGTCTTTGTTAGTCATTTAATATGAAACGAAAACACTCATGAGGCAGAGGTTGGCAGGCAAGATAGCAGTCGCGACAGCAATTGTAGTGTAAAGCAGAACTTCTAACCTAACGACGATAGTCGACGCTAACGATAACTACCAAACCAAGTGCTGTTTTATCTTTTAAACACCATCTCTCGCGCGTGTGACAATTATAATGCAAAATTAATAGTTTTTTTTTCTGTAATTCTGTCCGTTTATATCACTTAGTACTTACCGGTCTGCTAATCTTGTGATGCCTTACTTAAGACGAGAGATAGAGAGAGAGCCATAGAGAGAAAGAAAGTGTACTACCCTTAATATACAGATGGTGCTTCAGGGTTATTTGAAAGTATAACTAAGACCAGAAGTACCTGGAAGTGCTGCCGGAACGGGCTAAATAATTAATTTATCTCGTTTTAGCGGACGCCGTGTTTTGAGTCTTGCTAACAATAATCAATGTAAAGAACTACATAAGTCCTTAAATAAATCAGTTTAAAACAAAATTCTATTCTTTATCCTTAGTTTAAACCTGTCGTTAGTGTAAAGTGTACAAAAATCGATCTGTCATTTAAAATATTATAGTCAGTGAAGTGTTTGTATTTTTCCAGTTTAAAAAAAAATTGCTGTCAGCTGTGTTGTAGTGTCATGTGTGAGCTTGCTGATAGTGATATCACAGCGCATATTGAATTTTGCTCTCACAAGTCAAGGTCCATTGGTGAATATTCCAAGGCTAGCTATTAGCTAACCTATACTAACGCTTCCAAAGCTATGAATACATAATAAAATATTAATCTTCTGTGGGAAAAAAATCAAATACAAATTTAAGCAGAAAAAATTAATGGGGGCATGGCATATAAATGTATACCTACTATATGTATGTAGGTATACATATACATAAAAATGATTCATTAACTTTCTTGGCTATATGTTGATTGTGTGTGCAGCCAAATACCTACTTTGAATTTGAAGTTTTCTAATTGCTTTGCCGGCTTAAATCGAAGGTAGGTGGGTTTCGATGGGGCCAAGACCCAAGAAGAGAAAATTGAAGATATTTTTATTGTTCAATTAGATACTTTTCTTTAAACTATTGTTCGCTGGCAGGGGTCTTCAATTTAAATCTTTTTCACGTTTTTGTTTTTGTTTTGCACTGTGTATCTACATATTTGGAATGTAAATTAAGAAGAAAAGAAAAAATGCTAACTTTGTCACGGCTGAAAATAAAAAAACAAGATTAGATATTATGTATGTATGTATATATACATATGAAACTTTATTTGCATATTTTCTTGTTATATGAGTATTGATTTGCGAATTTCAAGTTTTTATTTTTTTGTTGACGGTGGCATCTTTTTTTTTACCTTTCTTAGATATTTGTTATATGCACTTATGCGCAAAGGGTTATAAGTAATAACGAATCAAATAATGTGTGTAAGAGATATTTCTGAATTGTGATATTGTTGACAATAACAATAAGATTCCTACTTAGTTCAAATGCAATTTAATTATATGCGGGTTAATGCTCATTAAATGGTATTTTCGATTGGGAATCAGCAACAATTAAATACGTGTGAACGCTTCTGATTTGGAATCTGAAATCAAATTCAAAAGCAATTTCTCTTCTTTTTAGAAAAATAACTATCATTCTGACAGACATCTAATCGTACTTCAAGAACTCAGTTTGCCAAAGGGGTGGCCCCGGCGCAGTGGACGTAGTGCTTGACTGCTAACTTGGGTGTGTGGGTTCGATCCCAAGTCGAGGCAGCATTCTTTTCTATATTCTCTCAACTGAGCGCCACCCCTGGAATTTAATGAGATAATCAAAACCTAATTTCTCAATCCACTGTGCCAACAAAAATCTATCATATCCTTCTATTCCTTCTAACATTACCTAATTTATAAGACCCTAGGTCTTACAGGCATATTTGTATATGTTTGTGTTGTTAGATATTCCAGAAAACTTTGGGTGTTTTCGATTGTTCGCTCACTGGGGCGGACTGGCCGGACCGGGACTTTGCAAGATGGGCCCCTGGGAGCACAAAATGTGCATGAAAGCGCTAATAGTACTTTATGTTCTTTTAAAAGAAAGTTTCTCGTAAATTTGTATTTCTAAGGGCTTAACAGTAAATATACAGCTTTTGTGGCCCCAAAGGAATCACAGGAAACCTACACATTTTTGTAATGGGCCCCACAATGAGGATAAAGCTGTTGAGTCCCTTCAAGATTGTTTTAACGAAAACTATAGTTTGGCCAATGGGGCCCCCACAGTAATTATTATTGAGCCCCTTATTAAGGAGCCCCTACAGTACTCTCAGAGACTTTAAACGAAACTAAAATTGGGGCTCCCTCACTAAATATTGAGCTTTTGTGGTCTTATTAGTAACGTAAGGAGGCCCCCAAATAACTCCTTAATAAACTTTATATTCTATAGGTTTTTAGTTACCTATCTAATACTTTTAATTCATTTAATGGAAGGCTATCACACAAATTTTCAGGGCCGCAGGAGCAGAATAGAAAAGAACACCAACAATATTTCGATTGCTGTGGTATTTACGAAGTTTCGGTAGAAATAGGAAACACCAATTATAAAATCTGCAATGGATTTTAACCAGAAGCACTTATAATTTCAGAATCGTTAAAAGCGTTCGATTGGCATTTCTCTTCCGGATAGGGAAGGGTAGATTAAATTGAAAGGATTTTTTCTTTATTGTGTTAACACGCTTTCAGTAAAACGACTTTTTAGTAAAACGCTTGTATGCATAAGTACATAGGTAACGCATGCGCCGGAAGCTAAGCAAAAAGTAGCTGAATTTTAAACTTTTCTCTCTAGCAGGTTCGTTGACATCAGTTGTCAATAATCGGCTTGTTCCATAACTGGAATGCATTGGGTGCTTTGAATTCGTTCAGATGTATTCTATGTGCCTCTTTGTTCGCCCAAGTTAACTTGCAATCTTTGGGTCGGCTATCCTATATGTATATAGTGCATCAAAACACGGCCAATAATAATTCTATGAATGTTTTTAATAATATTGTTATAATTATATGTCCTTATGGTAACTGTAGCTAATTAGCATTATTTTTGTCTAAGCATAATAAAGTTTAATGATTATTGGACTTTACTCCCCGATTTACTCTTGATAAGGTGTTCTTAAACAAAACTCTGTATTTATGAGTTCCTATCTACTTTCGATTTGACATATCGGGATTTGATAAAATTATAAAATTAAGTAATTACTTTTTGTAGATAATTTTGCTTGTGCAACTATAGTGGTGCAACGAACACATTGGCGCATATTCATAGTCGTTTTTAGACCCCAGTTTATCTTAGCCTGGAGTTTATCCAATGAAAATTAGATAGGATAAACCAAGTATTTTTTTAGAAACAACTTAAACAGCGACTATGAATATGCCCCATTTAGTAAAAGAAATATTTTAAAATAAGTTTTACTTGTTAGTTTTGTATGACAACAATAAAACAGATTTTAGACTGTTTGCACGATTATGTTAAAAATCTGGTATCCGATCTCTAGATCTAAATCTCTATGTACAATGTACATACCAACGCACTAACGACCCTTTAGGATAAGGTGAATGACATTTTCAAAATTTGTCAAGATATAAATCCGGGTTTAAGATCGTATTCAAACCAGTAGAACCCATATTATAGATGTCAAACAAAAGTAATATTCAACATAAGGGATTGTTAAGTTTAAAGAATAGAAATGTAGGGAGTCAGAAAAATTTCAAGTTATCTATTTTTAATGGCGTTTTTCTTAAATCACTCCTACTTCATCCCAACACTAACTACTGAAGCCTTCTATTGGCTAATCTGAGTACTTAATGATTTGGTACATGTTTTTCGCTTGACGATTTCATTTAAGATTACACTCTGAACACAAAAGACTTTCGCCGTATATTAATTAGATAAACTTTTTTTCTTTCAGTGTATTTTATTTGTATTTAATTACTAATTGATGTTGTTCAAAGGGTCTATATTGTGTGGACATTACAAGCAACAAAAACAAACTAAAACGCTCAATTATACATAACTGGAAATAATTTCCACAAGGCCACGCCAAGAGCCGCAATTCAGATATATTCACTTAAAAATTTGATTATAAAAATGTAAATAACACATTTGTACATGTATGTACATTGTATAAATGTATTTTGGTCAGTGCTGTGTCATCTCTCATTCTCATCATTGTGATAACAAATACATCTACATTTCAATGAAGTCATTTGTGTCTAACGAATAGTTGTTAAAAAATATATTTGTGACGCCATGTTATCCTAATCAAAATGTAACTTACATATTATATTTATGTATAGATATCGATTATAGGTTCAAACAAAATACTATTAATGGTCTTTACCTGCCATTGTTGACGCTTTGTTTTTACGATATAAACAAGTGCTTGCTAAGTGATACATGAAAAGATACACAATGTTAAACACTTAACATTTACACTGCCGAGTGCACATTAAAATTAATGTTATCGAGGTATATGAGGTATAATGAGAGGCTTTAAAAATATTACACTACATTTTGCCTTATTTTAGAGAATTTAGTTTTTGTTTTTAATTCGTGTTTTACTACTTTTAATATTATATTATGACAGTAGATCTGTCAAGAACACTTCGTTAAGTTTTCATTGTCAGTGAGGTGAAAGAGTAGGTACAATAATTAAGGTTAAGAACACTTTAACAAAAGGTGAGAAGTTTATAAAATTTTTATGTAGGCAGTTACATATAAATGTACATAATGTTGTTTCAAATTGTATATTTATTTAATGGTAATCAGAACTGGTAATTAACTGACTGATATTGTCACTTTGAGTATATGATAAAGCAATTAAAGTATTTGTTCTGTATACATAGTTAATTAAAAATTAGTGTTGTGCTTGTTTTAAATAATTTGCTTCTACAACTAATGAAATAAATATTTTAAAATTTAATAAATCTTTAGTAAAAACCTACAACAATACAATAAAACAAAATGCAAAATCAAGATTAAAACCCGTATGTGTATAGTTATTTAAAATAGAGATAAAAAACAATAAACAAGATATTCATTGAAGTAGTTTTGAAATAAAATAATATTAAAAAATACAATAAATTTAAATATCACAAAATCACAAAACAAAAATAAAACTTGGAATAATGAGTGTATTCAACGAAGAACAGAAAGCTGAAGAGGATCTTTCAAAGTATATGTTAGATGGTAAGTAATATATTTGTTTGCATTTTTGTTTAATTATACTCATGTATATATTGTGTTATGGAATAGTCCATTGTAAATCGGAAATCTAATAAATAAATTTATAACAAAATTTAACATTTTACTGAAATGTACATACACTTATACTGAAGTCTGATGTTTATATCTATTTCTCGATTGTTAAATATTTTTTAAGCAATCGTGTTCGTTTGGAGGGGGACAAGTAGGTAATCATGAATAATTTGCTGGAAATTTTCAATGAAACGCCCAGAAATGGCTTTGCTGTAGAATCTACCCCAGTTTATTGTAATATGAATTTTTTTCTTATATTCTGTGGATTTTGAACAAACAAACGAGAAATCGTTTTCACACTTTTTCATTTAATTCCATTTTTTACGTATATGTATATGTATGCACATATGTATGTATGTATGTATGTGTCACATAAAATGAGAAAAAATATGTACATATGTAGAGCCTCACTTTGGAAACATCTTAAAAATTGCAAAAAATTAAGAAATTATGACAAAATATCGGTTGGTTAAAAGCGCGTTTTCATTTATAAATAAATTAAAAACAAAATGACGGAACATTTCACAGAATTTAGTAGGATGTTAAAGCATATTTATTACGATGATAAAATTAAAATAGGACTTTACAAATTTTAAACAAGTTAGCATCCTTCCATCATTTTATTAAAGCTAAAATTATCAATCACCCATTTTTTTAATTTTTTTAATACCATTGTTGTTAAAGAAAAGAAAATAATTCTTTGTTTAAATTTTCAATGGAATCGACCTCTAAAAATTGTGGCCTGGATGGACCGCGTTCATAAATTCGATAGAATTTTGATGTTTCACGTTTCCTAACCTTTTTTCTTTAATAAAATTAAAAGAATAAATTTTAATTGAACCAAAAAACTTTGTTCTTTTTTGTATAAAAGTGACTCGTTCAGAAAAATGAAATCTCAGAGATTTTTCTCACTCAAAAAGTGAGCAAGCGAATCCAAGATTTTGTTTCCTTTTTTACAGTAAAGCCCAGTACGCTTCTGATGCGAAACGAAAAATCCCATACAAAAGTGACACAACGAAATCGTAAACGGAAAATTTCGTTCTGCTTTTCGTTTTGCAGTCCGCTGTTCGAAGAGCGAAATTTATAATTGTAGCAGATTATTTGGAGAAGTCTCCGCTCCTTTTTCGCACTGAATTAATTATACAGACTATTTATTGTGTTTTTTTGTTTATCATTTTCTTACATCATGGGTTTCTTTGATTTTTTGCGTTTATTTTGTTTGATTTTGTTTTTGAAATTAGTGAAACTCTCCAAGGATATTTTTCCTTGTGTTTTCGCAAGCCTTTCGTTGTCTGTTTGGAGGTCACAGACTAATTTCGTTTCGCATCGAATTTTGTTGAGGAATCCTGTTCAGGTGATTGAGATTGCTGAGATCTCCGATATATCATTTTCCTGAAAGTGCCTAATTTCTCCGGCAAACTAGATTCAGGATTCAAGATTCTGACAACAACCATGCTAACACCAAATGTCACTTTGATAATTACAAATATATGATTCTAGTTAAAAAATGTTAAAACATAAAAAAAAATAGTAAAGATCTTTAAAGTTGCACAATTGATAATTGCATGACCATGAAAATCGTGAAAAATTTCGTTAAAAATCGAGAGAAAAATCAAAAATTTATTCATATAAATTCATAAAAGTTACGCATTCGCCCCAGTGACCTCGAGATATAATTTTTAAAAAATAACAGATTCAATAGTTGACAGGTGAATTTCGATATTATGACATCTTGACAATATTTTGTACCTTTATTTACCCTTAGGATGATGAAAGTTTTGTAAAATTACTGAATACGTATTCCAGTTTTCGTATCCATTACAATATTTTAAAAACAAAATTTATCAAAATATTTTTCCTTGTCAACTTTTATAAATCTGGACTTGCATAGACTCTATTTCATAAAAACTGACAAGAATGTATACCACTTTTATTTTCATCCGAACGTTTTTTTTTTTTAGTTAAAAGGTATGTAAATTAAAGGTAAGTCAACCAAATGTCAACTTAAGTGACATGACACAACATTGACAAATAAAAACGAAATTATAATTTTTATCAAAAAAAAATTCAATAGAAACCATGGAAGAATATTCTGCAACTTCGACTTTCAATATTGTTTGTAGATTTTGTTCAAAATTTGTATGAACTACAAAAATATGTTTGACAGAAGCTATTTAAGTATCAAATTGATAAACTTCAATTTAATTTGTAGTAAAAATAAATAAATAGTGATCATTATAAGCAGTCCTTAGTTATAATAATAAATAAGAACATTTAAAATATTTCACTACTCAAAATCCCATATTTGGAACTTTCATCACATTTGTATAAGCCAATGAACTTCTTACATATACTCCCACAACTCACCTTTTGAAACCACAAAAGCAATATCCTCTTTTCTCATGGTTTCACTTTTTACGAGAGAGACTAGGTATATAGATTTCAACATCAGCACTGTTATATTCCTCCTCCAATTAATCCACTTAAACCTTCTTGTTCCCCCCAGCAAGAAAACCTGTCGCCACTATACAGTTAAAACTAAATACGATTTTCTATAACTTTATATATCCATTGAAACGTTAATCCAATAGAAGTCAGGTTAAGTGCAAGAGTTCAGAGCGATTTTATGCAGTTGTGGTGCAAAAACAAACTCCCCATACTACCATCCACATAACCACCGCACACCGTACATCGTCATGATGTATCAACCAAACTCTCTATCGTGTTCCCAACTTGTCTGACATCTGAACCTGCAGACTAAATTTGGCAGTAAGTGCAGCCACCGATAGCAAATTATGTCAGTTCCCGCGTGCATTGATTCGAAGGCCGGATAACATTGTTTCTCCTTTGGCTAACTTAAGTTGGCTGCAATAAAATTGCAGCCAATTGAATTGAATCTTGGCTATAAACAAAAATCACTATGAGAACCATCATTGATTGACCAAGGCGGAGGAGATTCATAAATGCGGCGCACTATTGCACAATTTGGAGCACGTTGAACGTTTTGAAATATTGAATTTTTTTGTGTGCACATAAGCATAATGGCGTGGGAATAACTATGAATAAGTTGATGCAAGAAACCGCTATAGTCTTTTGCAACTTTCAACGTTGTTGACAGCTAGCATACGATATAGTGGAGAGTAAATTTAGATGATGATTACTGTTTTTTGAATGAGAACAAAAACTGCATCAAGTGACAGAATGTACATAACACCTGAAATTAAATGCACCATAGAAGTTTTCTATTGCCGGTTTGTATACAAATTGTATAGGTAGGTAATTCAATTCACCTTGACCAAATGTCATACAAGATGATAGCTCTGTTTCACAGTGCAGCGTCTGTATATTCTCTCTCTATTTGTTGTTAAAGTTTAAATGCACTGTTATGTCTTTACAAAATAATGCACATTATTGTCTATGGCATTCTATTCTTGAAGTCATTGCGGGCGTTCTTCAATGTTTTCAAGGAAATGTATATTCCATCTATGTATGTTGTGTATACAACAAAATAGAAAAGAAGCAGATAATAATTGCAAAGCGTTCTATAGTTACATTCTTCCGGCTCAACTGTCATTGTTGTTATGTTTGCTTTTAATGTGCAGCTCTCAAGCTATAGCGGGAAAAAATAATTCATTTGAAGTCACTAAAACTGCGTTTTCACGCATAAATGTCATTCCACCCTGTGATATCAACATTAAATTTAAGTTATGCCAGCCAGTTCCTTTCGTGGGGAACAAACAAAATAAAATAATGGCTTTTTTTTCTCAATTTCTTAATTATTACATGAAATGTCGGGACTCGGGTCTTGTATTCATGCTAATTAAACGCAGTCAACAAAGTCACGAATTCAATAGAAGTATGAAAACCTTTAAAAAAATGTGCGAATTTAAGATTTAAGTCTCCTCACAGAAAGTGTAAAATACAATTTTAATAAACTACCTTCACTTTATATACTTTATTTAAGTACCTACACTTTTTGTTTGACCAAACTTAATGAGAAAAGAGGAGAAATTCAAGTGTCAAAAAACTGAATTGTCTCACTACATTCGTCTTAGAGAAAAATGTTAATGGATTATGTGTATGACATTAGATGTGATTATATGCTAAATATTTAAGATATGCATAGTTTGCTTTGAAGTAGTAGATTGTACAAACTAACATGGCATCAGCTGTCATATAAAACAAAGTGGGTGCATTATTTCAACCAGTTCCGTGTGCAACGAAGCTCAATTGACATCACAGAGCACACCAGCATACAATTGCCTGCATCATGATCATGAACTGTCATTTATTTGATGCCCTCTCGCTCATAACATTAAGAAATATTTTCTTTATGTCTTAAGAAAATACCTGCTTTGAATGTTCACACCATCATCAAGTTCGCAGACCGAAATTCATATTTATTTGGATATTTTTTGTTTTTTTTCTCAATTTTGTGTGCAAAATTATGCAACAATTGGAGATATTTCGTAAAAGTAGTTATAATGACTTCCCGTTTTATATATGCGAGACTAGAAAAGGAAATGAGAGAAGATATTGTACACTTGGTGATTTGCAGAAATTACATGAAATGAATATGTAAGTGTTGAATGTGAGGTTGCAAAGGATCATAGGATAAATAAGTTCAGATGGGATTGACCTTTGTTAATTTTGACTTTTGTATCCGTTTGAAATAATTAACTAGTGTATAATTAAAGGGAGTATAGAAAGATATAAACCAAGGTATTGGGTAAGTTAGATTAAATTAAAGGGTAAGGGACGACGATGATGAAAATCAAAATACACGACTGAGTCACTTGCTTTTATGTACCTACACAGACAAACCTAGGACAAACTTATTTTAAAAGAAATTATTTAGTTCTTATAACCTAAATAAACTAATTACAACTTAAAGGAATACGATACACAATTTTGTCTCAAATTATACTTGTTTTGGTTATGAAGGGTCATTGAATTCGTGGCCCAGATTTGACATCCCTGTTTCAATCACATACGTCAATAGAACTGTCATCCGCATCAGTTTATGTTTAGTTGAAGTTTGCCAAATAAAACTTGAAACGTTGTACGACGTGGTAGGACGTACCAAAATTTGCTGCCAAATCACATGTAACTGTTGAAAAACCATTACATTCACAAAAGGTCACCGAATAGTGGGAAATTTTTCTGGTGGTATAATTATTCCGTACTTCTTTGGAATTGAAGAATCGTCACCTTTAGCTGAATTTTTGAGCTCAAATCGAAGATATGGATGTGGAAGACATGTGGTTTCAATAAGATGATTTCACATCTCACACAACATGACCCGTTTTGGCTTTATTACAAGAAGAGTTTGCTTGAGATATTTTGTGCGTTGGTGACGTTAAGGTCCAGGCTTGTCAGATTGTGCGATTTATCGCCAAACAGGCGATTTCAAATTTCATTTGGCGACCAGGGTTGTCAGGTTTGAAAAAGCCGAATCACCAAATGTAATAGCTAAGTCGCCAAAAAATCGCCAAATTTCGAAATTGTCCACCCAATAAATAACCAAATTCAAAAATGAAATAAAATTTCGCAATTTTTAGTTTTTACATCAAAAACCTTTCATTAAAAAAAAACTAAAACAGAAGAATTCAAAAACTTAAAATTAAAGAAAAAAAATACGCCTTTCTTTACCTAGTCTTCTTTAATAAACTCAATGTACCTATGTATCAAGTGGTCTTTTTCATATCAAAATTCAAATCGCCAAAAACTAAAAATATCGCCTTTTTATGGTACATCGCCAATCCGATTTTCGTGTCGCGAAATGAAATTTTAAATCGCTTGTTTAGCGATAAATCGCACAATCTGACAAGCCTGTTGGCGACACGAAAATCGGATTGTACCATCAAAAAGGCGATATTTTTAGTCTTTGGCGATTTGAATTTTGATATGAAAAAGGTCAAATTGATTGATGAATTTATTAAAGAAGACTATGGTAAACAAAGGCGTATTTATTTTTTATTTAATTTTAAGTTTTTGAATTGTTTTGTTTTTGTTTTTTTTTTTTTTTAAATGAAAGGTTTTTTGACGTAAAAACCACAAATTGCGAAATTTTATTTCATTTTTGAATTTGATGATTTATTGGGTGGACAATTTTGAAATTTGGCGATTTTTTGACGACTAAACTTTTACATTTGGCGATTTGGCTTTTTCAAATCTGACAATCCTGTTAAGGCCATGTTAAAGATCGTGGTTGTGTAAATAATGCGCAAGCGAATATTCGTCAAGTTCTGTTGTTATGTTAGTCTTTAAGTAAATCTTTAAATTTGTGGTCAGTTTTAAATTTTACTTCATCACCGTTTATCGAAGCGCGTGTTCTCACTTCAGGCACCAGCCAAAAAAGTAATACATTTTTTTTCAAGTTTCGTAAGAATTTCGCAACTGCGATATTAAATCGAAATTATTAACTGATGCCATTTTATTATTCAACCAATTTATTACGACCCACTACCTCGCTTTATAGTAATTGATTTAGTCTCATTTCATCAAGTTATTCCATTAGCAAAATAAATACAACTATAACAAGATCTCTTAAATACAGTTTCTATTTTCTTGGCAAAAGTCGAAAGTTTGCAATTTACAAAATAAGAGGTTATGTTGTTGCATCGCGCTATAGCTGAACTCTGACTTTGTGAGAAAACACAGTCATCTTGAAAGTTAATGCGCTTTTCATTTTCTTATGTGCTTATAAAGGATGCACAACATTTCTTGTTGCTTTTCTAAGTTAATAATTGGTACACCAAAGAATGCGCTGCTGAACTGCAGCACAACTCTCGGGCGCAGTTTGTGGTGTATAAATGATGTTCGCTCGTTTTATACTCGCGTATATGTACCTACCTATGATGTTGCCTTCTTTGACCGAGAGGTAACATCTATTCATTTCTATCTAAAGATTTAAGTTAGATGACTGCAATTCACGTGGTATGGTCAAGAGAGTCATAATTGCCGCATACAACTCATAATTGCCAATAGGAGAATATAACTTTTAAGATAAAAAAAAAACCGAATTGTAAAAATATGAAAGGAAGGTGAAGATGACGTTTAATTGGATTCTTTATGGAAATATATAAGATGAATTGCCTATTTTGTTTTGTGCAAGAGAGAATCCTTCATCGAAGAATGAACTTAACATTTTTATAGAAGTTTCTTAAATAAATCTTTAGTGAATAGTGATGGAAAAGTAGTTGTTTAATTTAATCATCTGTTATAAAGATCGTTAGAGGGTTAGAGAGATGAATAGATAAAAATTGCAAATGCCATTCGTATAGATTAAATCCATTTCCGCTTCATTAAAAGAATGATACTATATATATAATAACAAAAGGAAAAGATATACCTTATATTCATTTGATAGGCTGACAACTCTCTGTTTGACGTCCTCTAACGTGGTGGTTTGGTTACACGTAAAAATATAGTTAAGCTCCACGTTAAAAAAATTAAAAATTTTTGCCAAAGGCCAGTGGTCCGTTCTTTTTCTATAAAATGTTAACTATTGTTGTTATGTCAAAAAAAATGTTAAATGTCATTGTTAAAAATGTTACACTTGGTGAAATTTCTTGCCAATTTGCACAAATTTTCACAAAATTTCACAATTTGCTGTCAAAACCCATAGAAAAAAAATCAGTTTTGGGAAATTTGTTGAAAAAAAGTTACCAAACAGGCATACTGTGTAACATTTCATTTAGGAACGATCAATGGGTACGTTCAGAAGAACGTAGGGATTAGAAATTAAGGCAAGTTTATATCCTCTGATTGGTCAGCTGTCAAAAAATTGCCTTCCAATTAAGGCAACTTTATTGGAAAGTTGGCGGGAGAGCTATAATCAATAAATATCTCCCTTCATTTCAAGTCAGGTGCATTTATGTCAAAATATCAGCTGATTATATTTTATTTTTAAACACCATGCTGAACTTCATTGTTCTGCAACTTCTTTTTTTTTACGTTTGTTTTAAGTTTTGGTTGAAGTGGTTCTTTATCATATATTATGGAAAGGATTAAATTAAAAATGTACGAAATATTGATATTTGCCTTTTGTGAGGTGTTTTCAGATAAACATATTCATGTCGATTATGCAATCCGCAATACTGGATCCGATGGGATTCGCAGTGCAGTTCTCTTTTCTTTTTACCTATTTGTCGTGAAAAGAAAAGAGAATACTGTACTGAGAATTACTGCAGATCCAGAATTGCGTATTCCCTAATCAAAATAAATTTATAAGAATGTAAACATTTGAAGTTAAGACCCAATTTTGAAATCGTAAGAAATAACTTTTTTCCTTACTCAATTTTGCGTTCAGTGAATGTAGTTGACTACATAATAGCCTAGTTCCTTTACTTTGAAACTCTGTGCATTTCTTTGAATTTCTACACCAAAGTCTGTCAAAGTTCATATAAAAAAAATAAAATGATGTAGAAATTCACACAAATGCACTAAGTTTTAAAGTAAAGGAACACACCTACAATGTAGTCCCTAGTGTCTGCTGAACGTACCCAATGTTAAAAATATTGTTGGTCAGTCAATCGGAAGGGGTTGAAAAAAAAATAAAACACATTTGGAATGAATAAATCAAAGAAATTTTTTGATTGCATGAAATTTTATTACACTTTTATGATCACATAAATCAAAATGCATAACTACTATATTTAAAATAAATTCACTTTAACTTTATTTTCGTAGAAAGTCGAATCATTACCGAAATGCATAGAATTTTTTTTCCATTCATAATGGACACAAATTCCTCTGTAAAAAAATCTACCGAATTGAAAGATTAAACATATATAGAAAAACAAAATTCATCAGAAAATAACTGAAAACAATGTTGAAAAGAAATACAAAAATTAAAATAATTCCAAATTGAAAGAACGAAAAGTAAACAAAAGTTTCCAAGTTCAGCTGCTTTTGACAGATGAACAATTCAATTCATATCAAGGAGGTGAGTTGAAAATTGTTAGAAAGTGTAACACTCTTGACACTTCAACACTGAATTTAGGAACGATTTAATGACGTCATAATGTTTCACAGCGTTGCACTTTTCCATTTAGGAACGACCAAAGTTAACAATAGTTAACATTTTATAGAAAAAGAACGCACCACAGGTATTGTTGGTATTATAGAAAGTTTTAGAAAAGTATTAAACAGGACTTGTTGAATTATTAAGTGTGTTCCTTTACTTTTTTTTATATGAACTTTGACAGTTTTTTGTGTAGAAAGGAACTAGGCTATTGTTTCGAAATATTATTTATTTTACACAAAAATAACCATTTCATACGGGGTTTCTCACTTGGAATCATCAGTTGACTATAGTGAACACAAGTTTTGGTTTTCTTTTAGCCGCTTTCAGATAAGATAGGGCGTTTTTCTTTTTTAGTTCGGAGTAGAGCTCTGAACAGAGTCTGAAGTCTGAACACTCCGAACATACTATGAGCGATCTCTGAACTGAGCGTGCTCTGCTCTGAGAGTTCAGATTTATTTAAAGAAGCACGCTTCACCAGCTGTCACTTTTTTATTTGTTCACAGATTGTTATTTTCTTTGTGTTCAGCTATTCAACTCCGTCTGCTCTATCAATTTTTTCTGAGCTCATAGAGCGCGCTCTGAACATGCTTTGATCATGCTCAGAGCGAAAAAGAAACAAAATTGGAGTTCTGAATGCTCTGAGCTAAAAAAGAAACACCTTTCTTTTACAGTTCAGGCTCTGCTCTGAACAAAAAAAGAAAAACGCCCATAAGCAAGCGAATCCAATTTTTTTTTTTCAGCATTTTATTAACAAACCTGAGAAATTTTGCCGAGGAGTGCTGTTCATGTAGCTGTGATTGCTAAAATCTCTGAGATCTCATTTTCCTGAACATGCCTATTGTATAGCGTTTAATATATTCAAACTATCACCCCTATTACGGTTGTTAATTATCAAATTGATAGTTGATAAATATTGAAAGTTGCTACATTAAAACTCAATTAATTACAAATCTGATTAAATTCCGTGATGATTATCAATTTTCTTGTAATTTACTACGTTCTGCACCATTTTCAATGATCAAAGTTGTATCAATTGGGTTTTAATTATAAATTTTCAAAATTTATCAACTATCACTTGATAATCAACAACCGTAATGATTGTGTATGACTTTCAAACTTTTCTATTTTATACAAAGTATTAAGAATTCTACGGTTAAACAGTGTTGGTTGCCTTTAGAACGAACCTAGTATAGGTACAGACAATGAAATACTATTCTTTTTCTTTAAGATCTTAAAAAGAATTCCAAATCTCATTATGCAAAAACCTTTTGAAACTCGATATTTCTAAACTAAGAAACCGTTGCTTTGCGTTTATCAAAGAGGGCCAGAAGTCAATTATCAAAAGAAGGTGACTGACACGTTCAGCCGTTGTATAATGTGTAAGACAATTTTTATTTATTTAGTACGGTGGCGTTGGTTGCATTGGTAATTTTCTAGAGAAATAGAATGAAAAACTGCAAACAAAAACCAAATCCAACGCATACATTTTCACCACACCCTTAACAAAAATGCAACATCAATTTACTATACGATAAAGTAATCTTGCTCGCTTCATACTCAATTCTTCAGGTGTTTGATGTACTGCTGACTTGATGTAGCAGTAGCAGTGCAAGTGACTCTCGACTCTGTCCAAAGTGGAAAATTCTTTCAATGAACTCTTGCTTCTTCAGCTGTAATGTGGTATACGCTACGCGCGCCAACAAAGCAGCAAAGGGAATGTTTGGCTAAAGAAATACATACAACAAAACTCAAAATAAATACCAATAAAAAAATGACTCGAATAGCCAGTCTTTTCTCTTAAAATTGTGGGTTTTGTTGTTTCTCTTTGGCGTTCTATGCACAGAGTGCTCCACTGGCTCCACAATTTCAAACACTTTATCTACTCATTCCTCGTTTTTTTTTACCATGCCTCACTATTAACACTCGAATTTCACTGTAGGTGTAGAAAAGAAACTTAAGTCGGCTTTTTGTTGATTCCCCTAGGTTGATAGTCCCCACAGTTGCAAGACTACCGACAGTCTGACAGTTGACGTGCGTTTGGGTACATCGGTCTTTTGGTACTGCAGTTGGCTCTGTGTTTTATTTTGTTGTGCATCTCACTGGACGTACTCATTTATCATTTTATGTAGAGATTCTTCTCGTTGAAAAGAAACGACGCAAGTTATTCGCGGCGCCGCCGTGCTTTTGTGGCCATCATCAGAAGATGTCTTCTTGAGATGTTATACCTGTTGAGTGCAAATAAAAACTACGCTTAGACCACGGTCTATCTTCTTCTTCTTGTTCTTTTTTTGTATTTATAAATCACGTTGAAGGCAATTCTAGTGCATTGACTTTTAAAATTGTTCATTCGCTGGATGAGTGGACAGTCTAGAGAATTTGCATTTCTTTTCTATAGATACAAAATCCTCGATTCTTATGCAAATTAATGTAAAGAAAGATATCTACGAATTTTTTTTTTAAATATGAGCATCATAACGGTTTTTATATTCTTTTAAGTGTCAAGTTATCTGTGTTTAAACGAATATAGTTCTAAAAGGAATAAAAAAAAAACATGAACTCGACAAAAGAAATGGATTTAGATACCACTGATGGTAAACCTTTGACATGTTTGTATTATTTGCGTGATAAAATAGTCCAAGAAAATAATCACATTAATAAAAGTATTCGCGAATCTGAAGGTCGCCATCATGAAACCGGGGTCAGCAGCATAATAAAAGATGAACATTCACCAACTTCAAATCGTATTTGGGACTCAAATAATTTTATTAAAAATACACCGGCATCATTTATGACAAGTGTCAATAACAATACATCATCACCGAGTATTTTATCTAAATTGAATAGTTTAGATTGTTGGGATTACACAATCGAGCTGGAGTGTCTTCAAGGTCCAGAAGGTTTGTTTTTTTGTTTTTTTTCGTCTTTTTAAATTTTGTTTTATTTGTGTTTACACATAATGCCTTCATGACATTATAGTTTCGGCAGAGATGTAAAGATAAATAGTGAACTTATCTGCGGCCCTTTGATTTTACATTACGTAATATTTCTCTCCACTTTTTATGCTACTCATGGTTATTTATCATTCTTATTGATAACTTATCTCGGTAAATTTCCGAAATGAACACTCAATAATGTTTAATTTAATTAACTTACTGATTAACTACTCTTTTCATTTTCAAAAACAAACAAAGTCATGTTACTAGAATTTATAACTTGAATTTTATGTATAGGTACATGTACGTATACATACATATTTACTCTTTTTTTTAACGTTGAACGTATTCATTACTTTGTTCATCGTAATTGTTTTCAAAGATGGATTTTTTCTGAGTTTCAGAACTTTATTATTTGCTTTTTTGAGATAACAACGTTTTTTGATAACGATGTGAAATTGAATTGTAATACATTTTTATTATGTCGGACCAATATTGAAAAATTAAGACTATAGCATATAAAATCGAGATATTTCAACAGCATGTATACATATAGATCTTACAAACAGCTAACGATATTTAGGAAACTGTAAAGGCCAGTTTTACAATTTTGGTTCATCTTGGGATCATGATTTTAACCCAAAGATTTTAGCGGATTCGCTGAGGTTCAAACCAGGGTTAAAAGTTCAAAAATTAATTAATAACCAATCACATATACTTGAATCCTGGTTAAACCAAAATTAATTAGGTTAAAATCTTAATCCTATAGAATAAAAAATTTGGTATAAATGGTCGTTAGTGTTTTAAAAAAATATTTTAAGTCAATTTAAATCGCGTCAATTTAAACGAGTCAAGATATTTATAAGTGCGGCACTATGGAAAAGGCGACTTCTAAGTTCCACGCTAAGACTAAAGTTCATCTTCCACTGAAAAGCTGAGTTAATTTGGGTTAAATTTATATGTCTCTTATTTAACTCAGAACTTACTCAGCACTGATAAACTAGATCATTGTTTCGCATTGTTTGACAACATTGGAGAAAAATTTTATACTATGTCAAAAACACTTTTATTATATAATACGATTTTCCAAATGTTAAACGCATTTGTATCGTGCTATTCTTTTTAACATTTAAGTAAAGTTAAAATACCAAATGTATATTTTAACTTTTTAGTAACATACTAACTCCAAATGTCACTTTGATAATCACAAATGTGAAAATGGTGTGTTTGCTTACTTGTTTGCACGAACTGTCACGCGTGTTCAGCAAGAAGTTTAGAAAGTAGGTTTAGTATGGTAGATACTAGTAAATAAATGTTTAAAACTAAGAATATTTTAGTAAAGAGTTTTAAAGTTACAAAATTGTAAAGTAGTATCATGCTGATACCAACATCAGGCTGTTTAATCCAACTATGCTATATCTATGCCAACTTTTATGAGTCTGTGGTCTCATGATGTGAATATACAGATTAGTTTAAAATTTAAACAATATAAATGAATAAAATAATTAAAAAAGTTTAGACAAGTTTCAAATACAAATTTTATCGGTTCATGCCACATTGCTGTTTATCCTATGTGTGATTGAAGCAAAAGTTACTCTAGGATTATGGCTCATTCACAGTCATTATTTCTGACATATACTTATATTTAGTCATAATTCTCTTTTATGACACACAATTTTTATAAAATAACGTAAAATAATAACATTTTGTGACTCTTGTAAATGAGTCATAAGTCATGAGTCTGATTCAAAATTGACTCAGTGTACGATAGCCCAATCTTACCCGGAGTCATGTTTAGGACCAAATTTTATTCAGCCGACACTATACTGAACTCTAACTAAATGATAAACGGACTTAAAACATCTTGAAGACAAAAAAATTTGAAATATCTTTATGAGAAAAACTTATTCTTACTTAAGACAATTGATTTCTAATTTCACCTCATAGTTGGTTTCGTTAAAAAAAATTAAATAAATAACTTTATTATGAAGTTGATCTTTGGTATAATATTCGTATATATTACTCAAACATGTAACTTTAGGTACCACTTTTAAGGATGTAGGTACTTTAAGTTTGCTAGCTTTGAATACTGAGATGACCTTAGCATAGTTCAGAAGCTTCCATACCAAGTGGTCAGCTCTGTGAAATATGTAATAAAATCAGAGTTAAAATTTTTCAAATTTGCTTTCCACCTAACTTTCTCAATTCTTGCATTAATTAATTGACCTTACATGCAAGTATACATATATGCATTTGTAAATAAAATTTTATTTCTTATTTAAATATTGCTGTCTCAAAGAACTTAAAGAATTTATTAATAATGATTGTATACATAATATATCAACTGTGGGATTATAATTATTTTTATTTGCATATTATTAAAATGCATTTATTCATTCATGTTAAGTATTACTGCGTAATATTGAAAACTATAAACCAAGAGATTGTTTATTAACGCTTTTCAAGAAAATAAAAGTGATGAATTACTTTCAAATATGAATAAATCACAAGATATGTATAAGATATACACAGTGATACAGTGAGTAGATATTTTAGTTAATCCACAAAGCCTTATATTAACTTAATTAACTGAATCTACTACCTACCTATATAATTATAAAAAATAAAAAAAAATACCGCCATAAGACAACTTTATATACCTTTCGGCAAGAAGTTGTCAAAAGTCGCACTCTTAAATCCGAAGAAAGTGAAAGCTAAATGCATTTTATGGGTTCATAACTCACGTTAATTAAATTCATCAATAAATCAATTCTTCTTATATTATTTAAGATTCAGTAAATCCTCACTTTTTAGTGTCATATTTTTATGTGTAAAAATTAGTGTTATTTAAAGACAGCTCTTGGCATTTAAGACTGCAGTAGGTATACTTGGTAGTTGTCAAGAAATAATTTAATGTAAGTATACCCAAAACTTATATTTTTTTTTTTTCATTTGTATAGAAAGTGAAAATAGCTTCAGCTACATAATCTGAGATCTTAATGTTACTAAATACTAGCTTCATATGTATATATTTTTTTGTGATTTACTTGAAACTTAATGGAAAAATGGAATAAGAAAGAAGTCGACTTAAACTAATAATTTATCACAAGTTTAATGGCCCGTATTTATAGTCAGTTTTGAAACTGTTGCTAAGCTAAAAGTGATTTTAAATGAATTTTCTGGATTAATTTTAATTTTTATGGTTTGTCATGCCAATACTTGGAGTAGAATGAATCCACAGTACACTTTTTAAAGGTAATATCATTAGCGTTTTCATTTTTGTTTAGTTCTGCGCATCTGCCAAAATCGTATAACGAGACCAGGACGTGAATTAAAAGTCTTGTCTCGTGACTAGCCCTATTCACGAAATTCTATCTAAGAACTATTCACATAGAGCACATATTAAAGTTAATATCATTAGGGTTTTAATTTTTGGTCAGTTCTGCGCATCTGTCAAAATCAAGGAAAATGATGGATCCAGTGCCTCTTCACTTTGTCTCATTTCAATATTTCGTTGTTGTCTCTAATGATGCGGTAAGTAGTTGTGGGCACTCCAACAGCCATTTTTGATTTCTGACACTTTCAACTTTGAAAATCTGAAGTAATATATTTCGCAGGTTGTCAGAGTTGAAAGTGTCAAAAAGCTGTTCGAGTGCCCACCGAACTACTACCACAGCATAAGAAACAACAATAAAACATTTAAAATAGACAAGTGGCACGATTTTGACAGATGCGTAGACCTGACCAAAAATGAAAGCCCTAATGATATTAACTTTAATATGTGTTCTGTGTTACCTTAGTGCCTGTTTACACAGCGGTTGTGTTTTCGGTCGTTGGTAGCTCTCATAGGAATAGTTCTTATAAATAGAAATTCGTGAATAGGTCTAGCCACGAGATGAGACTTATAATTCACGTCTTGGTATCGTTAAATTCCAAAAATTTAAGTGTCGTTCGTCTATAGTTAGTATAAATATTATTACACTGATAGATTTGAAATTAAAAGAAAGTTATCTACCAAAATCCGCCCAAAGCTATTTAACGACACGACAGACGATTATTCGAAAATAAAATTTCGTTTGGATTTCTTCATAATTATTAGCTTTTAGTTTTATTTTCCCCCAGATCCGAACCAGTACGTTCTGTAACTCTCGAATCGATAAAATTGGTCGAGGAACGGTGAAAAATGGAACAAAACTCATACGATTTGTTTCAATTTTCATCGTTTCTCGACTAATTATATCGATGCGAGAGTAATAGAACGTAAGCACAGATTCGATTTGCTAACGAAAATAAACGTATTATTGACGTTTTCTTTAAATTTCTTTAAAAATCTTTCACACGAAGAAACAAAATCGTGGAAATTTTCTGTTGTTTCGTTTTAAAGTAGCTTGGTTGAACACACACAACTGTGTATGTGAAGAGGAATGTCATAAAAATCTCCTCAAATCGTTGACCGGGGAGATTTCATTTTCCCCTCTTTTCTTCTTGCCCTTCTCACCTATAAACTGTAAGTTGCTGGAAACTCAGTTTCGTCGTGTGAAAGGGGACTAACTCTCGCATCGACAAAACTAGTCGAGAAGCGATGAAATTTGATCAAATCATATGAGTTTTGTTCCATTTTTCACCGTTTCTCGATAAATTTCATCGATGCGAAAGTTACAGAACGTATAGGCACTGATCTGGGATTGGATTTGGGAGAAAATAAAATACAGCTATTATAAGTATTTGTTATTTCGTTTTCCACTGATATACTCCTTTTTGATGTCAATCGGATATGGAAAACATCAACTACCCAATTTTAAAACACACTACTGAATTTCGCCTTTTAACAAAATGGCGACCTCAAGCTTTTATCAGTTTTGACAAGTTATCCAACGAAAAACTTAATATTAGATCTGTGTGTACCTCGTCTACTCGCTACTAGCTTTTGTAGTATAGTTGGAGTGAAAAAAAGCGCAAAAGGAGTACTCCGAACGTCTAAGCAAAAATGACATTATACCTATTTACTTCTCTTTGATACATGTCTATACTAACTAGGTACTATAGTTTATAATTTTGTGTCGTTATACTGTTCTCGAGTATATGGGCATTGGGCATCCATCCCCCTCCCTATCTTGAATCCACCTCTGCCATACGGTGAGATATTTGATATGTCAATGAAATGAAAAGATACGGAAAGTGCCTTAATTGTCCACATTCCTCCACTCACAAACAAAATTAAATATGAAAATCAAAAACTGCAAAACACGAAATAAAATATTGTTTCGCTCTGTCTCTCATGGAAACATGCATCATGCATTAAATTCACATGATAAACTGGCGAATATCGCGCAAAATATGGCAGGCATGCGGCTATATATACATAAGGTGGAACAAGATTGTTTTTTTTGTTTTTAGTCCGGTTTTCTCTCTATTGTTGTTGTTGTTGTGTCTGCATTGTGGGTTGGTACTTCTATAGTTACAGTGGAAGACTGTAGTTGCATGGATGCAGAACTTGCAATCAATATGATTTGTTGTTATACTTTTACTTGTTTTGCATACCTGGTATTTTTTAAGGTTTTTCTGGTGCAATTAAAAAACCGTTACGATGGAAAAATTCTGATAACATTAACATTTACGGGATAAATGTTTGCTGTAGTTGTTAATATTATACCTAATGGTTCGATATTCCCGTGTGAAAAAGTGTAAAATAAAAATCTCACTTTCCGTGCCTGGCTGCATTACATTTTGCCTGTTCAGCAATAGAACTTTCATTTCTGACCTTCAGGACTGTGGATGCATTTATACAAAAGTCGACATCACAACCCAAAAACAAAACAAAAAATAGTATATCACGATCACGAATGATGAAACACATTTAAAATATGCATATATGGAAAAAGGGGTTTTATATGTATGGAGAGTTAGAGGGAATTGAATATCAGTTAAATTAACTCATTCAACAATCAAATTCCCTTTTGATTCCCAGCGGGACGTAGACTACTTATGTCACATAAAACATGAACATATAGATTGCATAAATTACTGATGTACTTCCGCACAAACTTGACTGAAGTAGCTTTTACGGAAGTGAATCTCTCTGAATGGAACTGCTCTCCCAGTGAGAGTGTTTTTTTATTTAAATAAAAGAGAAGACATTATTGTTGCTTTGCTGCATGTAGGTCTATGAAAGGTATACAAGTTGATATCAACGGGTATATGTATATATAGAAAAACAAAATTCGAAATTTATGTATAGATTCGGGAATATCATCATATTCTATTGGAATCAAAAAGGAGTAGAAGAGTTAGAAAATCCAATCGAAAACGACATAAGAAAACAGTAGCTACTGCAAGCAGCGAGGCAGACAACCTATAGTAATTAGTTGTCCTAAAGTGCAAATTTTAATAGGAGATGGAATCCACCAGGCATTTTTTTCAATTTAAAATCATTTAAACTTTAATCATGTAATGGAGCAATTCAGACAACTCGCCCACCTGATACATTGGTTCATATGTCATGGAGTTAAATTGCCTTGTGGAACTCCATGTACATATGTATAAACCATACTCGAAATGGAGAAACCTTAATAGGTATTATATGTAGTTAATTGTCATGAATGCGTGACCGAGCGATATGTTGGTATAGTTTGGCTGAATCTGAACCGGTTAGTTAAAAGCATTTTATTTTGTTTAAAATAAATACAAATTTTATTTTTAATTGTTAATATACTTTTCAAACTAAAATTTAATTCTTTATAACTTTTTCCCTTTCTGTTGACATCTTATACATTCGTTAAAATTGCTTGGGTTTCAGTACTGCTACATACCTACATATATTGAAAAAGTTTATTTTAGCTCAAATTGACCCCTATTAAATTACATACATACATATATACAATACAATGTACATATCTGTATATATGGACCTACTTGTTACATTACTTAAATTTCTAATTTTATCAATTTTTCTTGTTTTTTAGGTAAGCGAATTTTTTTCTTCAAATCGTAAGTAGGTACTTCATTTATCATTTTTATTCTTCATACAAATCATATTCATATCTACACAGACTATTATTGAACTAACTCGGATTTGACTCCGAAAGTAGGATGCTCGAACTAAGTGCCACTTAAGTGGACAATGTGGGAGACTAAAGTCCAATGCAAACCTACCTTAAAATAATAAAAGACACTTAATTCTCCCGTTATGGCATTTGTCATTTACTCAGATTGAAAAACTGGGCAGTGTCAAAATAAGAATCTTAATTCTTAACTACCACTTGTTCTGGTAAGTATACACTGTGAAACTGACCCTTAGTGATTAGTCGAAAACCTAAGTGCCAACAGAACACTTTGGGAGCAAAAATTGCAGAAGATTACACCCATTCGTCAAGATAGCGCCGATAAGAGATTTCGTATAACATTTTCCTCGTATTAAATGGTGTGATTTTTTTAAAGCTGATAAATTCATTTATTGTATATTGAAACAAACTCCTGAAGATTTTAAAATATCTCCACATACTCTACAGGGAAGTTCCATTAAACTCGACAGACGAGGAATAGAATATATTCAGGGTCTTTTTGGAATTGACAATAAAGAGGTTATATTTTACTGGAGATAAGAACAATACCATGAGATATTAAATCATCCGATTATTATTAATACCTTCATTAATACTACTACATAATAATAATAAAGTTTATGAAAATTAGAAAGCTCTTAAATTTACATTACATAATCTTCTTAAATACCCAGTTAACTTATTTTTACTAGCTGTAGACAAGCTGGAATATTGTGCATCGTCTGTCTACATAAGCAGAAAAAAGAAAAGGTCCCAATATTGATCCTTGTGGTACACCCTAGCTCTGTGAGATTAATTTGGATTTCTAAAACTACAGCTTGACTTCTCCCAGAAAGGACGACAAAAATAGCCTCAGAAGAAAAATTGAACAGTCACGAAAGTTTTCAACATATTACACAATTCACACGAAACAATGACTTTCTGCGAATGTTACTTTATGTGGATCACATCATCCCAAATCTAGGTCGAAGCTCTAGATAATCACAATTTATCATTTGCACGTGTTTCTCGACGCTATAGTTTCCCATATTGTGTCTGAAAAATAAATAACAAAACATTTAACAGCAGATAAAATAAACATGGCCATTAAATTGACATTTAAAATTTATGCAAAAGCCTCCCATCAATTAAAAACCGGAAAGCCTGTTTCATTTTTCTGAGAATTCAAAAACTCATTTATTCCAATCGGTATTGATCTATTCGACCAAAATGCTTTGTGTTCCAATTGGTGAATGTTTTGAAACTCACACTAGAAAACAGTGAACTCGTGTGCTGTTGGCCCCAATAAAAAAAACAAATCGTCAAATCGTGAGTTAATTTTTATTGCTGACCATAAAATTGGATTATTTTGATAACAAGTGTTTGTTTTGTTCGTAATTAACGAATTTTAAAATTGAGAACAACAGCTGTTGTCGTATAGCTTATATTCTATTCTGATGATCTCATCAAAATGCATTTTATTTACTTGCATGCAATAGAAAAAATATCAGCTGCACATTTTGCACATCCAGTTCATCGGCCGTTTCCTGGGGACTTCATTTTAAACATATAAATACCTATATAAGCGAGCCGCATCCAAGTCCAACATGAAATGCAAAAAAAAAAAAATAAACCTGTTCCTTGGTCCCAAGTTAATAATATACGCGCGCGTAATGTTAGCAAAAGGAGTAGACAACACCAACCAGTTCCTCGTTGGATTTTATTTTTCTACGTAAAGCCACACGACCATCCGTCCATCCTTCGTGCGTTTTCGTTGATGTTTTCTGCGTATGTAACTAACTATTCAGCTGTTTTGATGACTCCACTACTGCGAGTGTATTTGTAGTTGTAGTTGTTCAAGCTGCAGGTGTTGTTCTCATAAATTGTTGTTCATTTATCAACATTTTGCAAGTTGCGCGAATCAAGCAAAAAAGCCAAATATGGAATATGTCAACAGCTTAACTATTCAATTCGTTTTTCGCTGAGGATAATTACACTTGGGTTATTGCTCACAAAAGGCTTAAAGCGCAGGTCTTCGTGTAAGACTCTTGTATAGGCTTTATGTAACTTTCAGTAGCTTACAGAAGAATTCCTGGAGAACCTGTCTTGTATAAGTGAAATGCGCTAACTTGATAATTTTTTTTTTGTACAACCATCAACTTCGTCATCATCATTATCACCACCATCATCATACCACCAGAGACTAAAGCCAAATTGCACTGCCATCGAATTCATAAAGTGGCAGAATTATTAATTGAGGTCGGGGTGCAAGTGCAACTTTAACTGAATTTAGGTTACTTTAGTCAGTCTCACGAAATGAATCGTCCAAAGAGAGGTTGCTGCACAAATGCATTGTAAACGCTGCATCATGTAGACACAATTTGGCCTAGAGAAATGTAGGTACACACTGGACTCGCAACATTTAATATTAACAATGATTAAGCTAATACCATTATGTAACATTTTATGACTTTAAAGTGCAAATTACTAATAAAAGATCATGAATCGTGTTAAAGTATAAAAGTATTAATTGTTTGACATTTTGGAACATGATGTTAATCAAACTGATATATTCACCATGATTGACCAAGTAGTTAACTTCTGCAGCTTGGGAGAGTCTCACGCATGAATATTGAATAATGAATATATACTTCGTATTCTAATTGATTTTTTCTTCTGATACCCTTGACGCAATTTTGTGACTCTCTTTTTTTGATTTTCCATTTGGCAAAACGTTAATTATAATTAATCAATACGATAAATTTTCGTTTTCTATTGGTGCCCTGTTGTTTATTCCTGGTGAAATATATATTTTACTTATGTCGAATTCCTTTAACCAAAGAATCGATTTTTTTTAAAGGATCGATTTTCTGTAAAAACAAATCTCGCTTAGTTAGCATGAGACTGTTCGTTGCTTTATATTTTTTTAAATAAATTATTGCAAGTATTCACTGTGTTAACTTTTATTTCACTTTTTAATTTAGTATTTTCATATATTTTAACGTTTTAAAATATCGAAATACCTTCCTATAGATCGGCAAAATGACAGATCGGGTTCTTTTTTTTTTTTTTTGGTGCCTCACTCACAGCAGGCGTGTTTTTTTTCCAACCTCGTAGGAAATTGAATGAAAAAACGAATCGGGGCTAAATAATTAACATGTTAAATGCAACCACAACTAATCCCCAATGGGCTTAGCTAAACCCAGATAATTTTCGGGGCACCGAGAAAAACTGTATTACTGGTGGGAATTATATGCTTGTCATCGGTAGTTTGTATGGAAACTCCATTATTTTCTGTAATGGCGTCGCTAATCCTCGATATCAGTTTTTTCAAACAGTTCCCTTGGGGTTGGGAAAAAAATACACCTAGTATATGTGATACACACCTCTTCTTATTCCAAGCGTTCAACCAAGATACGAAGATAAATAAATAGAAACAGAAAACAAGTTGCTGTAGATTTTTTGACGTTTTATTTTAATTTCTTTCCACCAATCGTAGACCGTTCACTCCTCTTACTTGAAGCCCTTCTCCATCTCAAAGCTGAAAGCAGCTGGAAATACTGTTTCGTCACGTGGGGACTTTCCTTATGTTCCGTTGGGAATTAATTTTTCTCCGATTTGTTTCCGTTCCAATCGAAACATCGCACAGATCTTTCGATTGGTACGCTTTGGCCGCGTTCGAGCACCTATTGGCTAGGTTATCTCCTTATCCAAAAATATTCTAATATATGGTAGAACTAGAATAGGCGGAAGCCAACGTACGTGGTCGTACGAAACCGAGCAAAAACAAGAAATTCATATGACGCGCACATAATTGCGAAGTGGAACTTTTCGTTCAGTTTTCGTTAACTTTTGCCGTCGGATGTGAGAGCGCTCACCGACCTCTCTTTCGTAAGTGGACTGACAGCTAGCTTCAAAAATCAAAATCGTGGTTCACTTTCACTTCCAACCACTCAAGTGCATTATGGGTGACTTATGAATTTGACGTTTTGGAAAGCAACTTTTCGTTCGCTCTTGACACTAGCTTCCGACAGCTACCGCCTATTCTAGTTCTACCTTAAGGCATGTTAAAGAAAATGAGATCTCGGAAATCTCAGTATAATCTCATGACAATTTCTCAGCTTTGCTGTCAAAATGCTGAGGAAAAAAATCTTGGATTCGTTTGCTCACTTTTCCAGTGAGGAAAATCTCTGACATTTAATTTTTCGTAGCGCGCCGATTTATATTTATGCTTCCTTCAAAAACTAAAGAAACTTATTAAAGAAAGCAACTGATTCATAATGTCAAATGAACTCGATTGCATGCTTCATTTATTTTCCTTGAACGCGATCTATGTTTCGGAATTCTTTCTTCTTTGAAATTAACTTTATGAGAACAGGCATTTTAAATTTTGTGGAGCAAACTCTATTGCTAGATTATGCACACCTGATAAATTACCATATTCTACTTACCCATTTTTTTCCTCATAAAATACGATTTCATCTAAAACATAGGTAGATACTAGTAAACGAAGTTTGCATTTTGTCAGTCACATAAATCTGAAATTATTTTGTTCAAATTTGATTTTTTATTTGCGTTTGTTTGTTATAGTTAGTTAAACAAGATGGAATTGAAAATCTTATATAGCTTTTTTGCCATTTTATTTTTAAGCATTATTATTTTTACGTTGATATTATTATGTAAGATATTTCTCTGCGCATTGACCATAATATCCGCACGTTATATATCTCAACTATACATATGTACTTAGGTACATACATATATAGAAAGTTTATAATTTTTTCAAAGTTATTAAAAATTTTACTATCCATAAAAATTTATCAAACTACTATCTAAGTCAAATGCAATAATTTATATATCAATGAAAACCTGTTTTATATATTCCCATGAAATTCATCGGATTGTATTGAAATTTTGTTATCTTGTTTTTGTATGGAAATTTGACGGCAGTGATTTATTCATTTCTGCATACACAAAATATAGGCATTATAGCGTAACTTACACATTCAGTTTCTATGTTAATCTCTTATAAATTCTAATAAAATGATAAGTCCATTAAATGAATACTTATAGCTTCCGATTCAATGTTAATTTTGCACGAATGTACCTTTTTTTAATTGAACAAAACTTCTTTTATACGCATGTATAAAAAATTTAATCATCGACATACACCGACAGCAAATATATTACACTTGTGACTTGTGACATATCTAAAACCAAATCTTTAATCTTGGTTCTCTTGCCCACTTTTTGAGTGCAAAAATCTCTGAGATCTCATTTTTCTGAACGCGCCAAATAAGTTCGTTCAAGTTTCTGAAATCTCAGAGATTTCCGGATATTCTTTTTTTTGTTTGTCTTACAAAAAAGGGTTTGTACAACTATGTCAGAATATTCTTGACTTTATTGGTCATTTGTTATGACAAAATCCAAATCCAAAAACCTCACAATTTTACAAAACTATTTATAGAACAGAAATTTTCCATGTTATCTGGTTTGCAATCTTTATGAAATGCCAAATTGTTTTGTTTTCCCTACATTTCTAATTACATATTCTGTGAAATTTCGAGTTTGATTTTCTTAAGAATGTTATGTATTTATTCATTATGCACCTTTGTTATTTATTATAATATTATACCGTATATTGGTGACAACTGACAAGCAAAAGCTTGACTTATTGGTTTATCACATGAATATAAAATTTACGTCAAATTAAAGTGCGTTGTCTTTTTAAAAATTTCCATCACAATGTTACACAAATATATGCAACAACATAGTAAAAAAAAAGATGATCCCATCCAAGTGCATCCACTTAAAGAACTTGTTTCATCATTTAGTCGAGGAATTTCCAAATGGAAAGTTAAACGAAACACGGAAAAAAGTCAAATGTAAGTAAATTCATTATTATTCATTCACTTTATTTATATATATGGGGTTAGGTACATATACACATAACTTAAAAAATAAAATAAATAGATAGTATAATATGTACATTAAACTTAAAAAAACGAAAGCCAAAAAGAAAATTTATCCTAAAAGTAATTTATAAATATCTTGATCTTCCTTTTTTTTGTTCCTCTTTTTTCGATTGACTTTTTCAACTGTCATCGGATCGTTTGATCTGAAACTGGCCTTTCGCTTGTATTTCTTCACGGTGCGACGTAACTTTCGGAATATTTTGCGCAGATATTTGTTGAGAGCCTTCTTTGTGTAGCGCGCTTCGCTTTCATTATCGGTGACGATAGAAAGCATTTGTTCGGCCAAGCCAAGCCCAAGATGTGGGGCGTTTTTTTCTATTAAAGCCAGTACATAGACTTTATCTTTATGAGATTTGTCACTGGTGTTTTGGACGACATCGCCATTGGCTTTGTAGATGGCGCTCCTGGATTGTATGATGGTATTACCGGGTAAATGGACTTTTCTCAACATATTCCCAATATCCTCCGCAGTAAGGTATGTGTAGGTTTCTGTGTACATGCGTCGACCTCGTTTACTGCCTCTGTCGACGCCTTGTGGATTTTCGTTAACTGCTGATGGTGACTTGTCTGCATCTTCACTGCGCCTTGATTGCCCTTTCACAACCTGTTCGTTTTCTTCTGCATTATTTACTCGTTCAGTGCTTGGTTGGATTTGCAATAACTGTTCTTGTGATTTTGTATCGAAAATTTCTTCAACTCTTGTCGTAGATTCTTCTACCAATACTGGGTCACACTTTGTAGTTACCGAGACAAGGATAAGAATCAAACCAACTCCAATAAGTTTCATCGTTGAGATCGAACTGCGAATTGACTAAACGATTGGCAACATTCGCTAAATTTATATATACTTCTTATGGGCGATATTAAGTATTTTGCGGGAGAAGTTAAATCGTTGGTTATCACAGAAATGATTCAGAATATTACGTAGAAAGTATGTAAAAGAAGATATACCTACCTACATTTCACTTTTTGCTTTTAAATTAAAACTATATAGGTATTCCAATATGAGAGTTTCACTTCGTTTAACTTGTGTTCCAATTGAATATTTATGAGGAGCTTGTATTATATAACAAATTTCAGAATTCAGGGGCAGTGATTATTGATTAAAGAGCTTTAGTTTGTCTTTGGTAGGTACCTATATATGAGAATTTCGTGTGGGATTATATTTTTTTCTTTTTAATGTTATGGTGACGCAATAAAGGGAAACTTATATGGAATATACCTACCTAATAAAATCAATCTGAAAATTTCCATCAAACCTATGATGTTGGTTGGTATGTTGAAAAGATTAAAGTATTTTAATCCCGAAATTTTGTATGTACCTAATTCTTATACAATGTAGACTATAATCAAAATCTGCATTTTAAGCCCATTTGTTGATTTTTGGAACGTAATTTTTCGGTTTTGGCATTTGCTATTATAGTTGTACCTTAAGTCTTGCGGGATCAAATTATTTTGTATCTAGGTATATCATCGCAATGTTCAGTTTTATTATAATTGTAATTTCGAGTTAAAATTTTATTTTTGATGAATTAAAAATTGACTAAGTATTTCCTATACATCGCATAGCTAAATAATATGTTTAATAGAAATTATAGTTTCATCAGGACAAAAAATAAGGAAATTTCGTTGAAAATGTCCAAATTCGATTCCAAATCATTTCAATACCCATACAAATTAACATTTCGAAATGAGATAATGGGTGCGTTCAATCGATTACGTTTTACATCTGAATTTTCAGATTTCTGAATTTTTGGAGCTTCTGATTGGCCAGCTGTTATAAAAAGTTAGATGACTTTTAGTGACTTTTAGTTACGTTTAGTTACGTTTCATCTGAATTTTCAGACAAGAAATTCTCATCTGAAAATTCAGATGAAAGTTGTTTGTGGTGGGGGAAGTGCCAAAAGCACACATAAAAGCTGAACTTCATAATTTTCGTCTTGTTGGTGGTTGATTTTTTTAGTTTTTGTCATGAAAATTTAATACTTATTTAAATGAACGAACTTTTTGTTTATTGTTTAGTGAATTTTTAAATCAAAAATTTTTTTAATTGATGTTTGGAAAGTTTTTCTATGTTTTTGTAAGTCATACATAACAATAAAAGGACTTTTAATGAAGGTAATGAAACCTGTTGCTGATTTAGTTACATATATTTTCATCCTCACAACTACTCACTCTCAATGTTTAATTTACAAATGTAATTAAAGTTCTATTTTACTTCGCTTCAATGTAAATCCTTTAGGTAAATGCAGGAATTTGACACAATGACTTTCGACTGAAATTTCAGATTTTTTTTGCGTTCAACGACATAAATTCAGAAATCTGAAAATTCAGATGTTAAGCTATTTTTATTGAACCCGCCCAATTTCAACCAAATTTGCTCTAAATTCGCAATTCAAATCCTACGATCACCCCCAAATCGAATCCATTCAAATTGGAGTCTATTAAAAATGTCAAAATGTGATGTACCTATATCTTAGAATAAGAAGAAAAAGAAGTGCCATTGTTGGAAAAAACTGCGGCATTTAGCTTTATTTAAAATTTAAATCATTTAAAATGTTTTATTTGATTGGTGATGAATTAAAATATGAGCAATTCACTTCACTTTCTTAGATAAAAATCTAATATAACTTACCTGTGAAAGAAAATGATCTTGTCCGCCGTTCTCTGGCTTTTTTTACACAATTTCATACTGCACTTCATATTTTTTTTATTTTTATTAGGAAATATACACGATTTCAAAGTAATTTGCTCCAAACTGATTCTTATTTGTAATAATTGATATTTTATTGGTGTTTTTAATTTTGTATCACTTTTTTTTTTCTTTTTTCTATTCAGTCACCGATTTGACATTTCTTGCATACAACTATCTGCCGCATTCACATACACTGTATATGTGAGATACATCTCTTCCTTATCTTCTTATTCTAAGACCTATATAAACACAAAATCGAGTGAATCAACGGTCAAATCAAATTCAAAATGAACCGTCAAACGAAATTAGCAAATTTATGTGAACACGCTTTTTCGTTTCAGCCTTAAATATTTCAAAACTTAATTTTGAACCAATTCCATTGAATATATATATTATGACAAGCAATACACAAGTTGCTTTTATTGAAGGAAAAAAGACAAAAACCAGCCTAAAATGAAATTATTTAATTTATGCTTATGCATATTCACCCACAAGGAAACTGCCATTTAAAACTTGCATCATTTATCATGCCCATGCACTGCTTGAAATTGAAACATACTTGTCAAGATATCTTTCATAAATAAGAGCAAAAAAAAACATTTTCATCCATTAAGCAATATTACTGAAACAAAATTGAGTTTTATAACTTGATTTATATATCAAGCGCTATGATTGACCATGTAACAAGCAGCCCGCCTCTCGCAGCCCACACTCTTAATAATATATTGACCATTTTGTAAATGCATTTATTTTCGCTCAAACCTTTTATCTTTGGAGCTGTGAATTGTTTTGCAGCCACCTCCAAGATTCAACCTCTCTATTCACTCAATCAAAACTTATCGGTAATGGTTATGGATACACTATGGATATAATAGTAATTTCTTCTTTATTAATTTTTGGTTAAGATCACTATTACAACATAAGTAGATGGTCATTTATCTTAGCTAAATTGCTGTAGTGGAGCAGGTAAAAAAAAACTACAATGATGTCTCCTTTAGCATTGTCGTTATACAGCTTGAAGCCAACTTATAAACTGCTGCTCTTGCACTATACACAACGCCAAGCTATAATAATATTTGAATGAAAAATGCGTGCAACCGTTGCGGTTTTTAAACAAACATTCAGTTCTTTGGTTGCACTCTATGCGGGTTAAAAAAAATAATAACAAGGTGTATCGCTGAATACCTTTCATTCTTTCTTTGGATTGTGGGAAGAATTAACTCATTACTTACGAAATTATTCATAACAAATTATATCGTGCGGTCTGTGAACAACCGTGGATGGATTGTGATAATAAAATCAAAACATGTGGAAAATTTTTATGAAAGACTCTAGAGTGCGTTTTTGTTTTCAAATATGTAACCGACAACTTTTTTCTTTGAATTGCATAAGGCTAGGGTAATGAGATGAGTGGTAGGTAATATGACCTAGTATTTATAGTTAGGTACTTCTTCCAATTTAGTTTGAATTAATTGATAGAAGTCACGAAAAGTATTTATGTAAAGCCATACTTAAAAAAACTTAAAGAATTGAATTAATTCATAATTGTCTTAAAGTAAAAGTATAACAGTCGAATACTCTCATATAAGCTAATACGACCATAAACCAACCAAAGTAGCACTTAAGTGTAAGGAATCATCTATAATATTTCTTATTCTTATTTGATCAAATGTTAGTTTCAGCCTAACGTAACCAAAAAAAAAATTTCTTAAATCATTTTTATTTTATGTTGGATTTGGACATCGCACTGCTACATGTGCGCAGTACAAAAGTGTCAAAACTCAAAAAACACATTTTTTGAGTTTTATGTCGTTTTCCATTGGACGTTTGGAAGCGTCCAGAATCAAAAAGAACTCTTCTGAAACCATTCCATTGGCAAAAAAACGGTCAACGAACGCTTCTCAGAAGAAAATTTCGCTTCTCGATTTGAAATCAGAATCCACTCAAGAAGCACTAATACATTTAAACTATAACTTGAAAACAAACTTACTCAAATGTCAAAAGTAAACATCGGACTCTGTTTGATTGTATGCCTCTTCGATAACATGAAATGTTCACGATGATTCACCAATATAATGACAAAATTTCTAAGTTGAGTAGAAGTAGTTAGTATTGTTCCATTGGATTTTAGAATGAGTGAATCCCTGATTGTTAAACCAATGAAAAACGACGAACGGTTGACCGTTTTTTTTGCCAATGGAATGGTTTCAGAAGAGTTCTTTTTGATTCTGGACGCTTCCAAACGTCCAATGGAAAACGACATAAGTGTTGTATTTTGAGTTAAAAAATGTTTGCTGGAAAAATATTGTTCCATTTTGAGTTTTGTTGTGACGTTTTATAAATTGATTGAGGTAATTACAAATGCTTTGTATTATTTTTAGTTACTACACTTTAGAAAAATGATAAGTGAATTTAGAGTTAATACAGTTTTGTTGTTTCAATAAAGATTTAAGTTTGTAAAGCTCAATTTAATATCAAATGCTTCCAATTTCATATTAAACCTTAAGCTTGTTAATGCAGATATTTTACAAACACTTTAATTCGAAACGAAGCCTTTTCTCATACACTTTTTCCTGTTTTTTTCGAGTTATGACACTTTAGGTGAATGAAATATACTAATTAAGAAAAAGTATAATTTTGGTATACTGACTTCGAATCCGAAGTGAGACATTTTCTACCACTTCACATTTTCGTGATTTGTTCGTATGAAAATCCCGAAATAAACGTCTTTTTCGATGTGTTTAACCAATATTTTGACGTGAGGTAGGTAATCTTGTTCAACGGTTTATAATGGAGCTAGTTTTTGTTTTGAATTAAGTGAAAATCTTCTTAATATTCCTAGGTATAAATATCCAGAATTAAGTCGTTAAGAAAATTTCGATTTAGGGCCAGTTTCACAGTGCACACTTAACAAAATAAGTGGCACTTAATTTTCCCATTTTGACACTTAAGCCGCAGTTTTACTACCTGGGTAAGTGAAACTTAACTGGCCAACATGGGAGACTTAAGTGTCACTTATTCCGATAAGTTTACACTGTGAAATTGGGAATTAGTTTTCCATATTTGGCACTTAAGTGACACTTACTTCACTGTGAAACTTGCCCTTAGTCTAATCTTAAAATTTACGAGTAGTTTGGGAAAAAAATAATTTCAATTAAATTAATGTCGATGTTTTCTACAAAAATATCGAAATCATGAAAAAAATATGATGTAATTATTAAGAAACAAGTACATCAAAACTGTAACAACTTAAAATTTTTTTTACCTACTAAAGCCTAGTACGCTGCTGATGCGAAACGAAAAATTCCACGAAAAATGACACAACGAAATCATAAACGGAAAATTTCGTTCTGCTTTTCGTTTCGCAGTATGCTGTTCGAAGAGCGAAATTTATAATTGTAACAGATTATTTGGAGAAGTCTCCGCTCCTTTTTCGCAATGAAATAATTATACAGACTATTTATTGTGTGCGAAAAAATGACATTTGAGTTTTATTTGTGTTTTTTTTTTTGTTTATCATTTTCTTACATCATGGGTTTCTCTGATTTTTTTGCGTTTATGTTTGATTTTGTTTTTGGAATTAGTGAAACTCTCCAATAATATTTTCCGTTGTGTTTTCGCAAGCGTTTCGTTGTCTGTTTGGAGATCACAGGAAATTTTCGTTTCGCATCAGCAGCGTACTAGGCTTAAAGCTGAACTCAAAATAATACATTATTTTTTTTATAAAAAATCACGAAAAATGTCATAACTCTATAAAAAACGTGAATTTTCATGGTTAAAGATGTAAAATTGATTATTTCATAAATTTACTGTTTCTATTCTCGTAAAATGGTACTTTTTGTGCTACATGTTGTTTATGGCTGAATTTCAGATGATTAAGTAAACACATTTAAGCTCGAAATATTCTTATCCAATAATTTTTCCTAAAACTCAGCAATAACGTTGCGTTATCCTCTTTCTATTTCAACCCTGATAAAAGTTAAGGATTCATTTGCCTAAGCGCAAGATCATCAAAACATTCTTCACTAATTAATTGGCAAGTAATCGGTGGCCATATATTTCACACTATAACAAGGTTGGCCGTGCTCCTTAATTGTGGTAGAAATATACAGAACCCATTTAACAGGAGTAATAGAAGCTAATTGCCTTATAATCGTATAATTTAACAGTTTTTGCAACATATACTATACATTTTCGAACTACCACCTGAAAAATGTTTTCATACAATTAAGACTCCGAGTTAAGTCATCGAAATTGGTGAGTTAACTCTAGATCAACTAAATGTCTATAGATATTTCTGACAGATGTGTATGGAAAAAAAAATATTGAAATGAAGAGTACGACACTATGAAAATCGTATATTGCCCTCTATGTTTCGATAGCGAAAGCGCTATTTCCATAGTGTCGCACTGTAAGTTATAAAAACTTTTGAACTGAAAGTAAAATTTGGTCCTTCGCTGAAAAACTGCTTCGAATTATCTTGAGTTAAAATTATTTTCAGGATTTACTCTGGTTTAGCTCAGAGTTAATTTACGTAATGAAAAACTGTCCCTTAAGAGTGTTGCTTTGGTTTTTTTTAACTTGTATACCTAAATTTCTGATTCTTGTATTCAAAAATACCAAACAACCAAAACGCTTTTGTTTGTATAAGGTACAGCATGATTTTGTCAAACTGGTTTTAATCCTATAATAATATCGGTAGATGAAAGGCAATTATTGATTTCCATCGCCGAAGCAATAAATTCTGACGTTTCCGGTTTTACCTTTTTAAAAATGATATCTCTACAATTTTAAATGACTTTTACTTCGTTGTGAAATAATATTGAAAATATGAAGAATTTAGTGAATTAAAATATTTTATTATCGAGAATATTCAATTTGAAGAGCAAAACAAAATATTTTACAGTGGTCGCCATTTTAATATACCTTCTGACATTTGACAACTGAAATTACCTGGCAATGAAATGCCCACCCAAGCAATAAATTGACATTGCCATTGAAATTGACACTGCCTCAAATGTTTCCAATGGAACTACAGCGTAAAAAACAAATTCTTAAATTCGTAGAAAATTCGTTGCATTTTACAAGCAGACATATTATGTATTTTATTGTATCTTCTTAAAAGTATTGAGCTGACGGCATCACAATTTAATTTTTTCATTGAAACAAAGTCGACGGTCAACCGATGGCTTTAGTTTAACCTGATTTGAACTCTGTTGTCGTAGTAGAGCCATGGTAATGATGCTGGTGAATAACTAACATTTTAGGAAACTGCTTCAAAATTTAAGAGCATTTCTTACTATACCTGTACAGTGTACAAACATATAATATATCTATCCCAGCAAACATTTTCATTCAGAACTGTATCATAAATGATTGACATAAGTGAACAAAACCTTCGAATCTGAATTAATTTTTAAATCGATTTAGGTCCAAACTCCTGGTTAACGAAACACACATATGAATCTTTAAAATGATTCATAAATGATGAATAAAAAAGAATAAAAATGAATCCATCCAATTTCCTTGTTTGAGGAATTACTTGTGTACGTTCACTTTTATTCACCTAGAATGAAGGAGAATCGAATCTAATAATTTTTATCCTGCAAGAAATTCCGCACAAACCCCCTCTTCCCTTCATAACGTAAAAATGATAGGCTTTTGAAACATTTTCAGATTTCATTCACTGGAAATGAACATTTAACGGATGATATTCTTCATTTTTGCTGAATGTTAAGTGAACATTCACTTAAATGTTTGCTGCGATATTTCAAATGTCATGCTGTTGGTGACTTAGGGCCAGTTGTATAAATATTTAAACCGTGGTTCAGCTATTTTTACCCACCGATTTCGGCGGATTAATTGAGTTTCAACAGTAGTTTAAGTGCGTTATAATAACCAATTACATTTTCAACCAGCGTTGAACCTTAGTTAATCCGCCGGGTGAGTTAAAATCTTGAACCGAGGCTGAACCACTATTGTACAACTGGCCATTATACATACATCGTCATCATGACATCTAGAAACATATAGCCATTAACTAAATCATTAAACATGATCTCCGTTTAATACCAAGTAAGATTTCAAAATTGGAAAATTTATGTATAAAAAGTACGTCAAAGCTCTTATGTCAATAAAACAAACAACAATAACAATTGAAATCATGATATATTTTGACATCTTATTTGATTTGTCAGTTTAACCATGAAGGAAATTAATAACTTTGTTCATAAAACTCTCTGTTTGCCATTGAACTCTGTTTCTTTTGACTTCTCATAATAATTGTTATTAATTTTGGAAGGTATTTATAATTCTAAATAACTACTTTATAAGACTGGATGGTTTCACAGCATTTAAAGTGTCTACCTAGATATAACAAAGTTGTATTGGTACCTTTAACACAGTTATTAAAAAAAAAAAACTGCCTGTTGTCAATCATTAAAATGTACACACGCAGTCATTTAAAATTTGATTCGTAAAATGAACAAAAAATCTCTTCATCACAACATCTTGATTCGATGATGAAATTATGATTATTACTCTCGAACCAGACGCAACAACATGATAGAATAATCAACGCAGTATAGACGAGTAGACAATCACTTTGAAGTTTAATAATATTTCATAACTTTCTTAAAGTTGTTACTAATGGTCAAATGAAAGTGATAGCTGTAATGTTCATGGTTTTTCTACATATCAAAGCTTACTTTGTATAATTTACCACTTTTTATAAGGTTTTCAGTTGTCATGAATTAGCACTTACATTTATATGTACAATGTATGTACATATGCATATATAAAGTGCCTTCAATGTACATATTATTTTCATATATCAGCTGATGAAGAGCTGATTTTGTCCGTAATGACCAAGTTTTTTCTCTAATAGTCTTCAATGTTACAAAACTAGGTAGTGAAAGATTTTTTCTTGAATTATTGTTCAGTTAATATTTTAATGCGCTCACTTGAGCAAGTAAATCCATTTTTTTTCTCAGTATTTGACGGAAAATCTGGAGAAATCTCGTTGATTCCTCTGAGTCTGAGAGCTCAGAAATATAATCCGGCCAAAAACAACGATTTCAAAAAAGTGGGAAACAAATCACGTATAATAATGTGGAAACAAAATATGACTGCCCATCTTACACTGCATGATATTTCAGCCTACACGATTTAAAATGTATTAATACATGAGAATTTTTAGAAATAGTTCTAATTCTATCACACATTTGATCAGATTTGGTGTGTTCAGAAAAATGAGATCTCAAAGAATTTTCTCACTCAAAAAGTGAGCAAGCGAATCCAAGAATTTTTTTCCTCAGAGATTTGACAGCAAAGCTGAGAAATTTTGCTGAGGAATCGTGTTCAGGTAACTGATGTCGAATTCCTTTCAACAAAAGAAAAAGAATCAAATTTTTTCTGTCGTTGAAAGGAATACGAAAAGAATCGATTTTTGTTGTGTTTGTGTGTGTGGCATTTGACATAAACAATTTTGAAGTAAACTATCCAGAAAATATTCAATTTGGAAAATATTATTATTGTTAATTGAAAAGCAACGCACTATAAAATTCACCTAAAATTCGATGCAACCAAAAACACAATTTGTTTTCTTAAAACACCGAAAAATGTCAAATTGAAACATTTTAGAAATTTCAAATCTTGCTAGTGTGTGTGCAAAACGGTGTAAAATCTTTCTTGAATCTTGGAAAATCAGCAAGATTTGTTTTGACAGAAAAAATTCAATTGTTCAGAAAAAAATCGATTCTTTAAGAAAAAAATTCGATTCTTTTGTTGAAAGGAATAAAAACCGATTTGCACAAACAGTTGCAGTGTGTCAAATTGAATTGGCGCGTTCAAACAAAGAGATCTAAGAGAGTTTTCTCACTCAAAAAGTGAGCAAGCGAATCCAAAATTTTTTTTCCTCAGAGTTTTGACAGCAAACCTGAAAAATTTTGGTGAGGAATCCTGTTCAGGTAACTGATGTCGAATTCCTTTCAACAAAAGAATCCAATTTTTTTCTAAAAAGAATCGAATTTTTTTCTGGCGTTGAAAGGAATACGAAAAGACGAAAAGAATCGAATTTTTTTTGTGATTGTGTGTGTGGCACTTGACACTTGACATCAGCAATTTTGAAGTAAAATGTCCAGAAAATATTCAATTTGGAAATTATTATTATGATTAATTGAAAAACAACGCACAAATATTTACTATAAAATTCACCAAAAATTCGTTGCAACCAAAATCACAATTTGTTTTCATAAAAAAAAGTGTTTTCTTAAAACACTGCGGCATTGAATTTGACATTTTTAGAAATTTCCTGAAATAACTAGATTCTAGATTCGATTCTTTGGTTGAATAAATGGAATTCGACATTAGTTTTGTGCAATTGAACGACTGAATCCTGCATGCACACACTTAATACAAAACTGTCACTTCAAGTACACTTCTATTCCATTTGTCCCCTTTCACACGAGGAAACTGAGTTTCCAGCAACTTTCAGTTTATAGGTGAAAAGGGCAAGAAGTAAAAGGGGAAAATGAAATCTCCCCGGTCAACGAGTTGAGGAGATTTTTTTGACATTCCTCTTCACATACACAGTAGTGTGTGTTCAACCAAGCTACTTTCGAACGAAACAACAGAAAATTTACACGATTTTGTTTCTTCGTGTGAAAGGTACAGGATATTTTTAAGGAAATTTAAAGAGAACTTCAAAAAAATCTCCGGCAACTTGTTTCCTCGTGTGAAAGGGGACTTTGAATTAAATCTTTCTGTCCGATGTAGTCTTAAGCGGCCTCTAGACAATACAATCGGTCGTACAACTGGAGTAAAGCCGATATCAGAACAACCGTTGTATTAACCTACACACTATACGAATACAATCCACTGCAATTTGCTGCTGACCCACAAAGACGGCTTTTAAACGAAGGAATTACCCCCTCCGATTTTTAAGCACGTTGGCATAGGACGTATGTGGTGGCCGGGGTAAATAAAGTAGCTTAGGTTGAAAAATTGCAGAGTAAAGAGTGTGAAGAGATTCTCCTTTTCATAAAAAATTGCAGTCGTCTAAATGCCGTAAAACTTCCTCACAGTCATAGCATGCAATCACAGGTTGGCGGTGAAACTCGTTCGACAAAGCCACAACCTTCTTAAGCAGAGAGAAGGAACTGATAGAGAGAGTCAAATTCGACGGTGGCTCTCTTTTAGCCTACAAGCTACGATGTTGCGACTTGCGCACCATCTTGCATATGTATAATTATTAACTCCATATAAAAAAAATGTGGGGACAATTAATACATATGCAAGAAGATGTGCATACTCACCACCTTTTTTGTTGTTTTGCACTGCCCGAGGTGAAAACATGTACACACCGATAAGAATTCAACACGTTATAAAAAATGTAAACAAAAGGTTTCGAGGGGACGGAGATGAGGAAATTTGACTCTCTCTATTAGTTCTTTCTCTCTGGTCTTAAGATCACACCATACAACAGTTGGGGGCAGGGAAATAACTTCACGGAAAATAACTTCACATGGGAAAAAACTTCACCACTATATGGAAAAAATTTCACTTTTTTGAAGTGAAGTTATTTCCCACTTTAAGTGGGAATTAACTTAACTTTTTTGTGGGAAATAATTTCACTTAACAGTGTGCTTGGGTACACTATTGGATTTGGGGTAGGTGCGAGGTTGGGTGTACGCAAAGTTCCTTTTTATCATCTGGTGCGGGCCAACATATAATAACCGTGTTTGGTCCTCGTCAACTAACACAACTATATAATAACAAGTGGGCCCAGAAAAATAAATTGTTTAATAAACTCAATATAATAATGAGTTTTATTTGAGTTTGAACTCCTTAAATATATGTAGGTACAAAAAAATACAGAACGATTTATTTTTTTAGAGATTTTTGTCTAAATATAGTCCTTCGATATTTCTGTCCATTCTAGATTTGTATGCATTAGAGATTTTTTTCATTCTTGATAAAAAAATGTTTTTTTCGAGATTTTTTGCATTCGAGATTATGTCAGGGAGCAGAATGAACAGAAACCTCAGACATCCATAACCAAATTACTTTAAAAATCCTATCTCTAGTTTTTTTCCTATTGATCCAAATCACTTACAAATTTAAAAACTTTTCAGTTTTCGTTTATGTTGACCCTTGGGAAACTGATTCCCCCCCAAGGGATCGATATCGACCACTTTGGGAATCTCTGGTCTAGAGGTCGCTTTATACTTGTGTCTACGTTCTGTAACACCCATATTATTCACTCGATACATAAAGATTAAAACCTAATTCCAGATGTAAAGTATACAAATTCAATGTAAATACATCCGGATTTAAGTTCCAATCTGGATGTATCGAGTGAATAATATGGGCGTAACTCTCGCATCCTTAAAATTTGTCGAGAACCTTTCGATAATGGAACAAAACTTTCAGTTTTCAGATTTATTTCAATTTTTATCGATTATCGACAAATTTTATCGATGCGAGAGTTACAGAATGTAGATAATGGATCGAAATATCATGCCTGTTTGGTAACTTTTTTTTCAACAAATTTCCAAACACCGAGTTTTTTTTCTATGCGTTTTGACAGCAAATTGTGCAAATTCGCAAGAAATTTCACGTTACCAAACAGACAAATCATTTCGGATTCGATCTTCGATCTTCATTCATGCAAACGGGGTATTTCATAAGTTTATATAGAAATCAATAAAACTCTAGAAATTACATATTTTGCACAGTAATCTGGACGAGAAATGTCCAAAGGAACTTTTACTGACCACATCATTAGGAACAACAACAAAATATTGAAATAAGACAAGTAAAATGGATCCACCATTTTTCTAGATTTTGACAGATGTGTGGAGAACTGAAAAAAAATGAAAACGCTAATGATACTACGTTTAATATGGATATTAAAAATTTTAGGCCGTTTGTAAATGGATTCAAATTTGGATTAAATTTTATCCGAGATCAATTTTTAACGTTTTCAATCAGTCAATTAGTTATTAGTTCATGAATAAGCCATTGACATTTCCTTATATGTATAGATTCACTTTATTAGTTTCAAAATTTAAATTTTGGACAGTATCTATTTAAAACGATTTTAATCAAATTCAGAGACTTCCTTAATCATTTTTTGTGGTTGTTTTACCAAGATATGCTAATTGTAAACCATTATATGTATAAGTACTGAATCTCCATTATTGTCAATAAAAGCGAAATACAACAATTAGCATAATGTCATTACACAGTAATTAATGACACCTTTAACTTTCAAAGAGATGATGACAGCTTCTAGTGTTTGTTTAACGTAATAAAAAAAAAACGTATCTACTATTTCTTCGACTATGTATACTTTGCAATTCCATTCACTTTTGTCCCTAATTATACATTAGAGTTATTTAATTTTTTTAAAGTTAATAAAGGCTATAGCAATAAACCAATCAATTAGAGCCCTAATTCACAAATGAACAAAAAGAGAGATTGCTACACACTACGCAAGAAAGTTGTAATATTTAATTGACAAAAGAAAGTGATCATGTTTTTGTTGTTTTTCTGATATGATTTATTTCCTGAAACATTTGCAACAAGTTTATTGTCCTTAATATATTGTATGCAGAAACTTGAGATCCAGCAAATGGCATTTAAATTTATTTTTTGTTGAATTTGTTATTTTTTAATTTCACCAATGTACCTAATTTCCAATGTACAAACCTGCTATACAATGTGACTGTCAAATTTGTTAGTTTTTAGTTTCACCAACGCACAATGTGACTGTCAAATTTGTGATATTCTTTTTTTTTAGTTTCAAAAATGTTCCTTATGTACAGTGTGACTGTTAAATGTGTGTGAAAAAAATGATTTTCATATTCTACGATCCTCTACTATGTATATAATAGTAAAAATCAGTTTCACCATAACCTCAAATACTCAAATAATTGATATTTTTAATAATATGAAATTTATTGCGAATTTACATAAATTTTCACAATTTTCTGTCAAAACCCATATTAGAAACTTGGTGAAAATTTATGGAAATGAAAACCTTTTTGACCCTAAAAAAGAACCTAGTCGCATATATTTTGACTGTCCTTACGCTTTAATGAGTTGTGGGCTGGAATAAGATTTCTAACATAACTCCTCTCTTACTTTTAAAGTAAGCAGCTGTCTTCTTTTTTTTCTTAAAAGTTCTACAATATTTTAATGATTATTATTATTTATTTCTTACAGATTTACAATTAGCTGCAGAACTTGGAAAGACATTATTAGAACGCAACAAAGAGTTGGAAACAACGTTAAAACATCACCAAAACATCATTGACGATCAAGCTCAAGAAATAATTGTAAGTACGATTCTATAAAATTTCTGTTTTACGTACTTAAATGCCAATATGTATGTCACAAATAAACCAAATAAGTACAAATTTACACTTTTAACCTTTTCTTGATGAACAAATAAAAAAACTATTTGAACATATAATTAGAAAACATTAGGTAGGTAGGTACCTATCCTATTTGCGCTTAAATTAGAAAAAGTAAACACGCTTCTATAGCTTTGACTAATTATCATCTTTGCGAACTTTCTTTCTAAATTAGATACAAAAAATAAATGTCGTATAGGTGTATGTACAACATATATCTATTTGTAATAGTAGGTACTTAGTTTGAAAAAAAATCAATTGCAGCGGAGATATATAGTGCGTCGTCTAGCCATTAATAAGGTGTTGTGCCAAAATAGAACTGATGCATGCGCAAGACAATAGCAATTATACTTTTGTCATGTCATGTGAAAATAAGGTGGACACTTCCGGGAACGCAGTTTAGAAACAGATTTAGCTTTAAGAATTTTTCTTCATAAGAATGGAGAAGACGATGCAGATACAGTTCATGACATTAACGCACAAAAACACATACATATTTAGATTATATGAAATTTTTTTGTAGGTCGCAATTAAATCGTTATTTTTTTTTTCTTTTTTTTTAAGGAATATATACTTTCATGTAAGTAATACGAATCGGTCCACTTAACCCAAGCATCGATTCGGATGACCGAATCGAATCGTAACAGAAATGGGTGTTTAGTTTCGCGTTTCTTTAACTTAATCGAACGGAACGCCACCGCCACCTAAAAGCCCAATGCCAGCAGAGTCTCTACAGCTGAGCTGATTAATATACCAACATATTATAAGCTGCTGTATTTGTTGCAGATTTTTAAGATAGGACATTGAAATGTTGTAGTGTAGTATTTAAATTTCTAAGTGTACTTATATGCATTTCGAATGAAATTTAGGTCAGTTGGTCTTTAAGCGATTTGTATGAATCATTAAATATGGAAATAGATCAAATTCGGACACTCCTTGAAAAACAAAACTCTATAATATTTGAACAGAGCTCTGGCATACCAAATGAAAGCGTATATATAAAAGTTGGATTGTTTAGAGATATTTACATAGATAGACACACGAATAGAATTTCAATCACAAAATGAAGCTTCTTTGGTTTATAAAAATAATAGACTTTTTCACCTTTAAAAGTGCCAGTATCGTACATGACATAGTGCTTGACTTCACACAATACGATTATTCTATATTTAAATCCCTATACAAAGTTACATGATTCTCTAAAGTCTAAATTTATGTATGCACATATAAGTTGAATAAAAATATAGAAGGTTAATTTTTAGCCACCTTTCAAATTTATTTCTATTTGTTTGAAATTATGTTAGCAGTTCTAATTCTACACAGAGCACGCATCAATCATCATGACACGAAACACTCACCACCGGAACTGTTGAACTTTTCAATTAAACGTGTTCCCTAGTTGAGCTAACCATAAAATAAGGTTATGGCTATTTAGTTGTATATTAACTTAAGATTGTTTTAAATGTTGCTTTACCTATTAGCAATAAGGAAGTGAAAAATATTGCTAGTGGATTTTCTCTTGTCATGAAAAAATGCCCTATAAAGAGCAACTTAGCCCCAATGCTGCCATTTTGAAATAAAATAAAAATCCAGCCCACTGATTTTTTGACTCATTTCAATAATTATTCAATATTACACCTTAAATAATTTTAAAATACACTTAACTTCAGTGTAAACCAAGTGTAAACAACTGTACTGAAATCGACGAGTATGTTTGAAACGCAACGAAAACATCCATTTTGGAATCTCTCTGATAATAAAAGTCGACAACGACAAGCAACGCATGAAGGCAGTTTTGATATTTAATTTTTTTTAACTATACTGCTAGGGCCAATTTCTCAGATCATACATATCATACAACATACAACATTTTCATACAGATACACATCATAAAATTTTCTGTTTCTCAGATTTCATTGGAAGTATTGTATGACATTTGTTTTGTTGTATGATGTTTATGATTTTGACATTTCATTATTTGAGTGTGAAGCTAATATAAAATAAATCTCTTCTTTTTTTTTGTGATGTAAAAAATGGTATTGTTAGAAAAAAAAAAAACTAAAATTTTAGTAATTTAAAAGTTTAAAAAAACTCCTAAAATGCTCCTCATCTGGATTTAGCGACGAGCCCATAAAACAACGCCATTAAAATCACCTCTGTCCAGTCGCTAGCTATTTCATGTTTCGTAACGGTAGATCCAGTGAACTTTCCAAAGAGAATATTTTTTTTCCTCAGCATTAGACGTAGGCTCCACTTAGGAGAATTCTACTACAATGATCCTAGTGATCTGGCAAGTCATGACATTAATAGTCTCGCTCGCTTCGTAAGAATATCTAAATGGTTCAACGAGTAGGAAGAAAGTTTCCTAGACTCCTATGGTATCACAATGGACCAACCAATGGTCTAAGTGTGTCTAGCGTTCTGCTGACAACCACATAAACCTAACCTAACCTTCCTCAGCATTGACTGGAGAACTAAAATGTTCTGGTCTTAAGACGACTATTGAGGAGAAAACAATGAAAATTGGTTACAATTCAAAATTTTTATAATTTTATAAATTCAAAACTGTATGTACATATATTGTATTGTATTAAATGTATGAAAATGTGTAGGTAATTTGGTGTATGATGTAAGTCTGCTTTTAGACGACTGCAAGTTTTAATCTTCGTTTTTCTTTTGATCTCCTTTCGGTTGCAGAAATGCTTTTAAACACTAGCAGCCGTATCTATTAGATTTTCTTAAAACGTCTCTTAGAGGCCATTTAGTTGAGTGTGCTTAAATATTTAAATTTCCTTTAAATTATGTTACATAAATTCTTATCTATAATCGTTTTCCCATTGATACTTAACTAAAAAACGATTGCGGCACTTATTCTACGAATTGCATACTCAGGCTGTTTTGAAAGCTTTGAAAAAAAAATGCAAACAAAAAACGAGCTCATTACCAAATAAGAGAGAAAAAGAAGCAACTAAGATATGTAGAAATGAAACCAGACTGCATTTTCTTTTATGACGTATTTTTATTTTCACAATTTTCTTTGGTTTTCTTCAGCCGTTTGATATAAATATATCTTTTTTATAATAATTATTCATACCTACTTTAATTAGAACAAAGAACTGAAAACTCTACCTACCTACATATACATTACATACATATGTATATACATATTTCTCTAATAAATACGCAAAAAAAATTCTTTTCAGATGTCAAAATATATTTAAAATGGCTTTAAGTAACCTCTACACGCGGTGGTCTAAGTTAAGAGATTTTTAAATAACGTTGCTTAAATGTGAAAATTTATTATAGATACCGATTTCGCACTTAAGAGCTATTTAGAGGTATTTTAAAGTTAAGATTGCTTTAAAATGTCTTTATAGATCCTGCTGTACAAATTTTAATAGCTGCATTGTTAATTGAAAAGGAAACATCTTTTCTGTTAAACAATAAGAAAAAGCACAAAGAAGAAAGAGCGATTACTCTGCAATTATTTGAACCTCAGCAACCTTGTCTAACCCGCCTACGTGCTTAAAATTGAAGAGGGTAATTGCAGCGGTTTTGCAGCGTCTAAAAGCAGTCTAAATGATAAATTTCTGAGAAACAGAATCATACAGTCAATACAATGTATGACGTGTATGATCTGAGAAATAGGCGCCTGGAGCCAATTTCACGGATCATACATCACATACATTTCATACATCATACACCAAACCGATTATCATAACATTGTATAAAAATGTCTGTTTCACAGATTCTATTGGAAATACTGCATGTCCCACTCTATGTTTCTTGAAAATATATGATTTAACATTTCAATGGCAAATGACAAATTAATTAAGGGAGACCTTAATTTTGTGGAGAAATTTCGAATGCCACGGCTATGCGTCGAATTTTTAATGGAGCGCATGGGAGCATCCGACAAGTTGCAGTAGTGCTCTGGCACCACTGCATCAAATACTCTTGACACTTCACTAATCACTGGCTTGTGAATGGGAGTCAATACCATGGAATAGGGAACATTCATGAAGTTTCCAAGGCTTCCGTTTGCCGTTGTGTTAACAAAGTTTGGTCAGTTTCCATTTTTGTTCAATCAACAAACTAACCAAAACAAACTTTACAGCGTCCTACTCCTATCATAAACCAAATATGTATAATGTGTGAAATGTATTATAAGATGCCATTCATTCTAGTCATGCAATTGTATAGTAAAAATTCTATGAAACAGGATCGTATTGCAAACATTCCAGTCGATGTTACGATGTATGACAGGCGATTATAGTTACAACAATTCTTTGAAACAGAATTGATGTATCAAACTGTCAAAATCATACAATGTATGTTATGAATGATCTGTGAAATTGGCCACTGGTTATGCTTAATAAACACTTTGCATTTTCAATAAAATCTGTTTTTGTTTTCATTATTATTTGGTATTTTGATATTTAACTTTTTTTTTAACTATACTATTCGTTTTTTTTTACTAGAAGATACAAAAATCCAGTCAATAATAATTCAGAAACTACATTGTTTTGCTAATTACTATTAACTAGGCTTAGAATTTTAAACTGTCAACACTGCTTAAAGCCCTTCCACACTATCCCACCAGTATTAATACAAAGTGGAAAAGAATTCCATGCTACTGCCAAATTTGTGAGAGAGAAATTGCTTTTCATTTTTTACCACACACAACAGTTTAATTTAACCTCAATAAAAATGTGATGAAATGTGTGACAGAATTATAACCTTTTCTAAAAATTCTCATGTATTAACACATGTCAAATCGTGTAGGATGGGAATATCATATTTTGTTTCCACACTATTAATCCCTTCTACTTCACTCGGATTTTATTGGTATGGGGAATAAAATTTCGAGGGGAATTTGTCTGTCATATTAAAATTTCTTATGTCGAATTCCTTTCAACAAAAGAATCGATTTTTTTTTCTTAAAAGAATCGAATTTTTTCTATCGTTGAAATAAGTACGAAAAGACGAAAAGAATCGATTTTTTTTGTGATTGTGTGTGTGGCACTTGACAACAGCAATTTTGAAGTAAAATTTTCAGAAAATATTCAATTTGGAAATTATTATTGGGTACGTTCAGCAGACACTAGGGACTACATATGTAGTCAACTGCATTAATTGAACGCAAAATTGAGTAAGGAAACTACTTATTTCTTACGATGATTAAAATTGGGTCTTTACTTAAAAAATATACATTCTTATAATATTTGTCTTGATTATGGAATACGCAATTCTACATCTGCAGTGATTCTCAGTACAGAATTCTCTTTTCTTTTCACGACAAATGTTTAAAGAGAAAGGAGAGAATTGCACTGCGAATTACAGCGGATAAAGTATTGCGGATCCATAATCTACATGAATATGTTTATCTGAAAAACACAACATACAAGACAAAAATCAATTTTTCTTACATTTTTAGTTAAATCCTTTCCATAATATAATATGATAAAGAACCACTTTAACCAAAACTTATAACAAACGTGAAAAAAAAGTTGCAGAACAATGAAGTTCAGCTTGCTATTTAGCGATAAAATATAATCAGCTGATATTTTGACATAAATACACTTGACTTGAAATGTAGGGAGATATTTCATGACTAGCTTTCCAGTCAACTTTCCAATAAAGTTGCCTTAATTGGAAGGCAATTTTTTGACAGCTGACCAATCAGAGACTAGAAACTTGCCTAAATTTCAAATCTTGCAAGTGTATGTGCAAATCGGTGTAAAATCTTTCTTGAATCTTGCAAAAGTAGCAAGATTTGTTTTGACAGAAAAAATTCGAATTGTTCAGAAAAAAAATCGATTCTTTTAGAAAAAAATTCGATTCTTTTGTTGAAAGGAATTCAACATTAAAAATTAAAGAATATAAATAGAATTAGTAAGGCAAACTGCTACTTAACTTTATACATATTACATACATAATTACTAATAACCATTGAAATATTTTCTTACTGATTTAATTTTTTATTTTTTGTTCAGTATCTTCAAAAGCAAACAGCTGCTCTTCGTGAAGTCAACGACTCTCGTCTCAAAATCTATGAACAATTAGAAGTCGGTGTTCAAGAACTAGAACGATCAAATCATCGTCTAAATGTTGAAAATAATAATCATAAAAAAAATGTTAAAACGTAAGTTTAATTTTTTTAAATAAATTCGTCGCTTGTAACATTTAATTGTTTTTCTTTTTACTATATAGACTTGTACATAACATTGAAACTTTAGAATGTCGTTGTGAAGAGCTAACAAAAAGTATTGAAGAAACCAAACAGACACTAACAATAGAGAGACGAAAAAATGAAAGATTGCTACAAGAAAAAAACAATGCTGGCAATGATCAAATGGGAGTTCGTTTGCGACATCATCAGAAGGAAGTCAGCAGTAACAGCGAAGGCGATACTGAGGTAACTATAAATACAAAACTAAAGAAAAACTCTAACGCCCATATTATTCACTCGTTTCAACCAGATTAAAACTTTATTCCTGATGTAAAGTATACAAATTCAATGTAAATATGTACATTCGGATTCATGTTTCAAGCTGGATGTATCGAGTGAATAATATGTTCGTAATAGATACCTACAATTTAGAATTTATTTCACAACTCATGTTTCTAGCTTAATTAAAAGCCCTTGTTCTAAAATAATGTAAAACTGTTGCAAATAAAAATTAATAATACAAATTCTATAAGTATATACTACTGATATAATATGTACATGTATATCAGCCAAGTACTTGTAGACTTGTTGAATTATTGATTCAAAATAGCTTTTAACGGCCTTATGTCCATAAAAATTGAGGTTTGACCCTGTTTAGATTGGGAAGATTGAGTCCGGACTGGTGAGTACCATCGTGTTTACATTTGAACCTTTGAGTTGCCTCAAAATACATTGAAACAACAACAATTTCAACATTTCACACATTGAAACAACAACAAAGCAGACTCATGAGTCCGTTTTTTATGTTTTCTTCGTGCCTCACGAGATTCCTCACCCCACACTTCTCTTGCCTACGAACTGCCGTGATACCGGCCTCAATCTTCCCAATCTAAACAGCGTCTTTCGTATCGACAAAATCACTTGGAATCATCAATTGACTAGTGAGGGCCTTGCCAATACGCAATTTTTTTAAAGTTCAGTTCATCTTACATAGATTTAATTCGTCGATTAAATGCAAAACCTAATTAAAAAATCAAAATTGCTGCTAATTGTATAGTAGATTTTCTTAAAGGTTTTTCAATAAACGTCATTTTGATTTAACTTAAAATGCAAATGCCAGCTCCTTGTTTAAAATACATCTACCCATTACCTTCCTAATCGAAATATAGGTTAATAATAAATTCACCAATTTTAGATCTTCCACGCAAACACTACCAATCCAGAAAATTGTAGTTTTGCTTTCCTGTCATCTAGTGCCAATAACAAGAATGCCAATTCGACCGGTATTTCTGAGAGTTCGCAGAATGAATCTATAAACATAAGCGTAGATGGCGCTGAGGACAATGAAGAACTAATTCGTGTAATTAGTGATTTGGAAACAACCAAAAAAGCTCTTCTCTCAGAACAACAAAGAGTTGGTGAGCTCGAAGATCAACTTGTTGCTATAAGTAAGTCGAAATTACTATTATTTATTTAAATAAATCATACTTACATATTATATGAAATGAAATAAGTAACATTTTAATTTTAAGTTCAAGAAAATCAGACCCTGCAAGGTCGTCTAGTTCAGGGTTCAAATGAAGAAATGAAATCAGTCCATGAAGAACTTTCAATTCTCGAGGAAGTTCGGTAAGTTAGAGTCATTCATCAAGTCAAACGAAAAAATTAAACTTTTATTATGAACTTTATAATTTCAAGGCAAGGAAATATGTGCAGTCGTTGCTTGCGAGCCTGTGATGATAGACTGACAGCACACGATGAAGCCTCCTCAATTGCACCAACCGAAGAGGATGATGATCGTAGTTTACTAGATATGGAAGCTGTTGGAGGCGGGCTCGAAAGTAACGGTGATACATCGTCACAAGTAGCTTATCACCGATCAGCCGTCACAATAAAGGTGAGCAATTGCTTTAATTTAAAGAAACTTATTCTTCGGCATGTTTCGCGGTTAGTTGGATTGGTGTCACTCCCTTTCATTTACGGTACACTTTTCTCTTCATTTCTTCTTTTCAGTATTATTTAATGTTTTATTTACTTTTATTTTATTAAAATTAATTTAAATCGTTTATTTTTTAATTAAGCATAATTGTATCTAACTGCATAAATTATATAAATATATAATATACGTACCTATATATTGTTATTTAATACTTATAGATATAGCTTAACTAAGTTTACTCTTAATATGAAAAACAATGCAATAATTGAAAGCAATTGCAATACAAAATAAACTAAAAATGTTTAAATCTAAAATTTTTTTTTTTCACCACCACTGCCATTTGCAATAATCCATCCACCACCAAGTCCACTAAGCCTTTTTTTTAAATTAATATACAACAAAAAAATTAATGTGTTTATTGTTTAAATACTTTTGCATGTAACTGTACACCTGTACTAACTTTATGTGTGTAGTTATTTTATTGTAAACGTCACTTTATCTAATAGAAATGGGCAACTTACCATCGTAACTTTGTGTTTTAGTCTTCAAATCATACATTTTTCATCATTTTACTTAGTTTTTATTTTTGAACTAAGCATAATTTAATTGTTTGCTATGATTAATATTGGTTTCACATAGGCCTTATTAAAAAAAAAACAAACCTGCAAGTAACATGTTTTTACACCTTTTTAATTTATGTCATTTCCTTTCCACAATATGATTTCTTTTCTTGTTTTTTGTTTAATAAATAGATAACAAAATTTTAATGTGGATTTTCAAAAATAAAATTGAACAACAGCATTTTTACGAAAACAAAAACAAAAAACATGAATCAAAACGCAAAATTAAATCTACTTTTTTTTAATAAAACAATCAAATTTGTTTTGTTTTTTTTTTGTTCTTAAATTTTATTTTCCATCTGTTCTTTTTATTTATTTTATTTAATATTCTTATAGGCTGAATGTGCGATTTGTTCAAATACAACAAAGTACCTGCATGAGTTGCCTATTTCATTAGAAAACATCCTGCTCGATGTATGGCAGAAAGCGATTCGAAAATTCAATATAATGCAATGGATTGCGAAAATCCTACAATGGCCAGCATTAGTTATTTTTCGTTTGCTTAGCTCATTACCTGATGAAGATGATAGTACATAGAATTTATATTTTCTTAAATCTTAGTTTAATTTAATTTAATACTTGCATTTAAATTTAGTGTTTTCTATTTCATTGCACTTATTTATTATTGTGTGTTCTAAAATTCGTCCATTTTCTATATTCTAACAAAGAGTTTTTTTAAATGTTTGTACTTAATATGTTTAGGGTTGTAGTTGTTGTTACCACATATTATTTTTACAGTATAAGTGTGCCGAGAAATATTTAGGTGAAGGAAAAATAAGTTGCATAAGAGGGTTATCAACACAATTTTCCCTATTTATAGTTTTCTCAAATATGTTGGTAACGCTTTTTGTATGTTAAAGTTTTGAATCTTGTACTTTGCCTAATATTTTAAATTTGAACTTAAAAATAGGCGTGTTTTTTGCAAGCCCGGGGGTAATTGGATGAACAAAACGACGTCGGTGCTAAAAAAATTACATGTAAAATGCAACAACAAATAATCCCCCGCGGGCTTAGCTAATCTCAGATAATTCTCGGGGCTTTACTTAAGCGCACAGAAAAACTGTGTTAACACGGCATGAATTACAGACATGTTATCGATAAATTGTCCGAAAACTCCATGTTTTATTCTGTGACGGCGTCGCTAATCTCCGTTGTCGTTTTTTTCAACCAATAATCCCCGGGCTTCCAAAAATACAACCCTAATACTATATAAGCCGTGTTTTTTTGCAAGCCCGGGGGGAATTGGATGAAAAAAAACGACGTCGGTGCTAAACAATTATTATGTTAAATGCAATAACAACTAATCCCAGATCTGGCGACTTAACTTAATCGCACAGAAAAACTGTGTTACCGGCATGAATTACATACATGTTATCGATATTTTGTATGAAAACTCCAAGTTTTTTACTGTCATGGCGTCGCTAATCCCCACTGTCGTTTTTTCAACAAATCCCCCCCTGACTTGCAAAAAACACGCCTATAGTTACTTATACAGTTATATAGACATACTTATGGACATCAACTGACCATAGCTGAACTTATTCCAAGTTAGGGGGAATATGTTAAAGATCACTTTTTTTTTACATTTACTGTGGAAGATTTACACATGATAATATTATCGTTAACTCCCAATTTCTTTAGCAATTTAAGTCCATTATTCTTCCAATTGGACTATAAAATTAGTAGAAATTTATATTTTTGATAGAACATTGGACTTGAATTGGTGAAATTGGCAGTTTTTCTTTCTACTGGTGCAGTCTTCGAATACAAAAATACATATATCATTTCAAAATTAAAATAAGTTTAAAGCTTTTGCCTTTGTGCGTTATTGAAGGAGTCGTGTTTTTCAAATCCACACCAACGCGTTGATGCGATAAAGGGAATCTTTAATAATATCAGTGTTTTTTTGCAAGCCTGGGGGAATTGGATAAAAAAAAACGACGTGGGTGCTTAACAATTAACATGTTAAATGCAACAACAACTAATCCCAGAGAATTCTCGGGGTTTAACGTAAGCCCACAGAAAAACTGTGTTACCGGCATGAATTACATACATGTTATCGATAGTTTGTATAAAAACTCCATGTTTTTTACTGTCATGGCGTCGCTAATCCCCGCTGTCATTTTTTTCAGCCAATTCCCCGCGGGCTTGTAAAAAAACACGCCTAATATATAAAATATTTTGTCAGCCGAAAGTTTCGTCTCCGTTTTTTTTTTATCATGTTTTTTTTTATCTAAATTCTAATCTCTCAAAATGTCAAACTTTTTTTTAAAAAATGACTCCATGCTATAAATATTTCTAGATAAAAATAACAAAGTCTCGGAACTATCATTCATAGACGCTGGTTACACCCTACACGAGTCTTTTTTTCGGTTTTTTTGTCTTTCGTCTTTTTGACAGCTTGTAGAAATGTATGCTTTCGTTACTTCATTCCCCCTACTTTTCTACTCCCCTCACCCAAGCTGTCAAAAAGACGAAAGAAAAAATAACTGAAAAAACGGATCGTAAAATTAGCGTCATACATCATACAATTAGCCAGTTCACGTTTCTGAGATCTCACTGAGCAAACATCTGTCAGCTCCACTGAGGAGAAGGAGAAACCTGAACAAAATATCTCCTTAGAAGTCAAAAGCACTCTCCATCTCGTTTTTATAAATTGATCAACTGCGACAAACAATAATTGAGCAAACGAATCCAAAAAATTTCAGTCTCAGCTTTTTGACAGCAAAAGTGAGGAATCTCACTGAGGAATTACGTTCAGATTTCTGAGACTGCTGAGATCTCTGAGATCTCAGATATCTCAAGAAACCTGAACTGGCTAAATATATTAATTGAATGGTTTTGACAGCTTGATAGATCAATTCAGATTTTTGGCCCCCTGTCATACAAAAGGCGTGTTTTTTTCCAGTCCGGAGGAAATTGTATGAAAAAACGATTCGGGCTAAATAATTTACATGCTAAATACAACAACAACTAATCCCCAATGGGCTTAGCTAAACCCAGATAATTTTCGGGCTTAACTTAAGCACGGAGAAAAACTGTATTACCGGTGGGAATAACATACTTGTTATCGATAGTTTGTATGGAAACTCCATTTTATTTTGTAATTTCTAATCCCCAAAATCGTTTTTTTCCACCAGTTCCCTCCGGGGTTGAAAAAAACACACCTAGAAATACATTTGACTGCAATGTTTTCAGTATATAATATTCATGTTTCACAGAAATTTTTCATACTATATGACTACAAAGTAGAAATATAATAAATCATAATACATTTCATATAACAGACAAAATGCGTGTAGGTATATTTTTAACCTTTTTTTGCGATCGCTTAAAGCTCTTCCACATTATGTCGCACACATGTTAAAAATTTGTGACAATTTGCATCTTTAGGAAAATGAGATCTCGGAGATCTCAGGAATCTCAGTCACCTGAACAGGATTCCTCAGCAAAATTTCTCAGCTTTGCTCTCAAAACTCTGAGGAAAAAAATCTTGGATTCGCTTGCTCACTTTTTGAGTGAGAAAAATCTCTGAGATCTCATTTTTCTGAACACGCCAATTAATTCAGTGCGAAAAAGGAGCGGAGACTTCTCCAAATAATCTGTTATAAATTTCGATCTTCGAACAGCGTACTGCAAAACGAAAAGCAAAACGAAATTTTCCTTTTCTGATTTCGTTGTGTCATTTTTGTATTGGATTTTTCGTTTCGTATCAGCAGCGTACTAGGCTTTATGGTAAAACTAATTTTTGTCACAAACATTTGACAGTCGCATCGAATTCCTTCTCACTTTCATTAAATGTGTTAATACTCCATTAGATAGTGTGAAGGGCTTAGGATTGCAATAAACATACTTTTTTTGAGCTGTTGTATCATAAATTTAAATAGCAAAAGGATTTATATTATGGTTTTTATCTTAGACAAAAAAAAAGTTGTTAACCACTTCACCGACTAATAAAACAACATTTTAGATTTTCCTTTATTCTTCTTCGAATTTCAAAGATTTACCAAACATATTTGTTTCGTTAATTAATTAATTAAAAATAAATCATAGAGGCAATTATTTAACTAGTTGAACAAACCCCTATTCACACCCTACTGAACCCAATCATTCCAAATTCAAATATTTTCATAGGGACTATACATAATGTAGTAAACTAGTTATTTCTTAGGAAGTCAATGATTTCAAACTTGGGACTTTACTTCAAACGTTTTCGTTTTTATAATATTTATTTCGATTATAGAATACGCAAATCTGGATGTGCAGTGATTCTCAGTGCAGTGTTCTCTTTTCTTTTTACGTCAAATGGGTACAAAAAAGAAGAAAACTGCACTGCGAATCACAGCGGACCCAGTATTGTGAATTTAATCGACATGAATATGTTTATCTGAATAACACCTCACACAAGGCAAAAATCAATATTTCTTACATTTTTAAATAAATCCTTTCCATAATATATTATAAAGAAAACTTATAACAAACGTGAAAGAAAATAAGTTGCAGAACAATGAAGTTCAGCTTGCTGTTTAGCGATAAAATATAATCATATATGTTGACATAAATACACTTGACTAGAAATGAAGGGAGATATTTCTTGACTAGCTTTCCAGTCAACTTTCCAATAAAGTTGCCTTAATTGGAAGGCAATTTTTTGACAGCTGACCAAACTAGTAACTTTACTTATGTCGAATTCCTTTCAAAAAAAGAATCGAATTTTTTTCCAAAAGAATCGAATTTTTTCTGTCAAAACGAATCTTTCTACACTAGCAAGATTCATTTTGACAGAAAAAATTCGATTCTTTTGGAAAAAAATTCGATTCTTTTTTTGAAAGGAATTCGACATTAATTTATAGCCCCTACGTGCTTCTGAACGTACCCATTATTTATGTTATTTGGAATGGAATTTTAAAATTTTGAACGAAATTGTATTGTCATTTTCCACTTATAACACACCTGAATAGATTATAAAATTCCACAAAAAATACTTCCAGATTCTTGACTAATCGGTTATGATCTTGCAAGTTGCAACTCACGTAGGTTGTTTCAGAGGTTAAATATTGGTTTTTCGATTTTTCTAAAATTACTGTAAAATAACCTAGATTTGCAAACTTAGAATTTTCTTTCAGAATATTTCTCGACACAACAAAAATTTCCAACAATGTGCCAAGTGTTTAACGTGTTATAATAATAATTTATAATATTTATTAATTTATTTATGAACAAAGTAACTTTAAAAAAAACGATTTTTTGCTCATGCTGGCCACATTTCCAAAAATAATTTATTTATTTGTTAAATTTGGATCTTTATAATATTCATAATATTCATTAAACCTACAGTTATGGTCAGAGATCGTTTTTTTTTCTAATTTGAATAAGAAATGTTATTCTACCCTTGGGGTAAAAGGTTTCATCATAGAAATATTGCATCAAGCTCTCAAATGCATTTACACATTATTTTACATTCTTCAAAGTACAAAGCTTTGAGTGGGGCTTTATTGCCTTTTATTTTTTGCTTTTATTTACGCATAACCTTTATTTTTTATTTGTTTTCATTTAATTTTTTTCTTAAATAATATTGACTTTTTTTCACAAGATATTCCGATGTTCTTGCCGTAGATCTTAAATCAATTTTTTTTTTTTTGAAACACTACTTTGCCAGAATGCCTTTTACCCCAAGTTAGGTATTAATATGGTATTGCGGGTGTTACAGTTAAATTTTAAATATTTAAAACAAAAAAAATATAATGTATTTGTTGTTGTTTTGTTTAACTTATTTGTAAAAAAATAAAATAAAATGTATTCACAATATTTCCGTTGTGAGAGTGAATGTGATAATTAAACAAATTATTGTAAAAATAAGATTTTTGAAAAAAAAATATTATTAATTTTTGGTACCTAAATAAATTTATTAAAAACAAGGATTTTATAAATCTTACTGCATGTTTATTTTTTATATTTTTTTGTATTAAAAAAAAAATATATTTAATTTCTCGGCAAGTAGCTTCGAAACAAGTAAACTATATTTTGCAAAAGAACAAAAACAAAAAACTGAAAATATTTACAGGTTGCCTCAAGACTCCCTCAAGTTACTTTGGACCTGAACGCACCGACAAGCCCGAACCCATACAGGGATTTGGTTGAGAAGTATGAGGCCCTTCTTGAAGTCCAACGCCATTCGGTGCCGCGTAAGAGTGGTGTTTCTTTGGCCGAAGAATTCCAATCGAGTGGTGACTTCACATCATTGCACATGAAAGATAACAGCGACAAAAATTCTGTTCAGAATCCAGACCAAGAGAACACTCAAAACAGCCGAAATAGCAAAATCAATAGGCGAACACCAACAGAGTTCTCTGAAGCGGAGACATCTTCATCTGGATTCTCGGATGAGACGAGTAATAAAGGCACCCAGACCGATGACAGACCCGGATATTTCTTATGCTCGATTGGCGATGGTGAAGATTGTAAATTTAGCATTTACGATGATGCTAGTCCCATTGATTCGAGATTCCGCAATCGCCCTGAATATCGTGAGCTTTTCAAGGAAATTTTTGCTGTGCTTAAAAAAGCAGCAGAAAATAAGGAAGAAGGTGATAAACTGCCACTTCTTGACGACACACATCCTCCAGCGGCAAAGGTTCCACCTGTAACACCAGCTAATGAGGAAATGCCCTCGATGGACTTTGCTGATGACGCACAGAGTATTATTTCCTCAGCTATATCGGAGCAGTCATTCGCCATGTCTGAGTGTATAACGAAAATGGAACGAAAGACCGCAAAGAAGCACATCATTGAGAAGAACCAGGAGAACCAGCCACCATCCGCATCTTTGTCGGGCTCAACAACACTAGCACCCGCAAGCAAGCAGGCTATCATCGAAAACGGTCGAGTTCTTACTCCACTTAAACGGGAGCCCTTAGAATACTTAATGGTTGGAGTCGGTATCAAGAAAAAGAGCAAGAAAAAGAATCGCAACTACGGTACCGATCGCTCTGAGTCCCCTGCTGCTCTACCTTCCCCACCCAGGGTATACTACAGTAGTGGCAAGAAACGTCGCGATATGAGGCCATTTAACCACTCACCATCAACGAGCGGTACACCTTCTTCTTCTTTAGGTCAATGTCAAGGCCGTAGACCCAATTTAGAATGGAATGGCAATTCAATGATCATCTATAATCGTGGCGTGAATTCTGCGACATCGTCACCACGAGGCCAAATAACACCACGAGGTCGTGAGCTTGATTTAAATGGAGTAGAATTTCGCCCCAGCACCGTATCACAGGACTTGCACAAACTTAAAAAACTAGATTTATCCTACGCCGAAGTACTGCGACGAGCGGATGCATGTAAGCAACCCTACCAGCGAAGGAAATAAATGCAAGAACACCCTGTAGATTGAATAATAATAATTTCACAAAACTTTTAAACAATTAAAATGGATGAGAAAGAGTTTGCTGCCACAGATTTAAATAGTTTTAAATATCTCGAACGCGTCTTAGCGATAAAATTCCATATTAAATATAAACACACATATTTTTTTTTCTATAACAAAATTAAAAAAAATAGAATATTACATATAAATCTAAAAAAAACCCGGTTGATGTTTGTTTTTTAAAAGACAATATTTATGGGGGAAATCACAAAATAGGTTATTAACAAATATTTTCAACAGTTTCTTTTGTAAATATTATAAAAATATATACAAAACAAAATTAAACAAAAAAGACGTATTTTAGTAAATTATGCAATTGTTTTTCATAATTATTTCGCGCAATCAAATTAAATTGAACAAACAAAAAAAAATATTAAATATAATAGACTTTTATTTAAATATAATTTTTTAAACTTAATTTTTGTCCTAAAATAAAACTTAAATTTTATTGTTTTTTTTTAAGTAATACACAAATTCGAAGATATTTAAAGCTGAAGAAGATTAAACAAAAGAATAGGTATTGAATGATTAATGATACAAATAAACTTAATACTGAATAATGTAAGAAAAGACAGAGCTGAATTTGAGGATGATAATAAAATTAAAAAAAAAAAACAAAATTGTATGTAGAAAAAAAAACAACTAAATAGCCAATCAGATGGATATTTTCGAATAAGAAGTGTAAGAGATATTTCGTATTTTCTTTGGATCAAAATTAGCATGTAATGTCTATCGCAGTCTGAACTGAATGAATATATATATATATAAAAAATATACAATGTATAACTGAGTGTTTTACTGTTTAAAATGTTTGGTGTAAGGCACAATATAGGTTCAATTTAAAAAAATACTAGGTAAGTCTGCTTAAAATTGCTACCCGTATATAAAGATGGAAAAAAAAGGTAACGTTCAGGAGACAAGGTACTTGAAGCCGTGGAAACCCATGAAAAATATAGTTCTTTGACCTCGTGGTTTTTGATCTTATGTCGAATTTCTTTCAACTAACGAATCGAATTTTTTCTGCTAAAACAAATCTTGCTAATTTAGCAAGATTCAAGAAAGATTTTACACCTATTTGCACACACACTTGCTAGATTTGTTGTTTCTAAAATGTCAAATTTCAATATCGCGGTGTTTTAAGAAAACAAATTGTATTTTTGTTGTACCAATTTTTTGGTGAATTTTATATTAAATATTTGTGCGTCGTTTTTAAATTAATAATAATAAATAAAGGACTTCCTCATAATTTCCAAAAAGCTGCTGTCAATTTCCACACACACAATCACAAAAAATATTGATTCTTTTCATATTCCTTTTAAAGACAAAAAAAAAATTAAATTCTTTTTAGAAAAAAATCGATTTTATGGTAGGAAGGAATTCGACATTACTCTTCTATGGTCATAACTGTGTTAACAATCAAAACGGTTCTAAAGGCACTTTTTACAAAATACGGCGTTGGAATTTGCGTATCAAAGAGAGCTATCAGAAGGAGAAAACATTTAGTTTCAAAGCCGATTAAAAAAAAAGTTATTACCATTTTAATTTTGAGTCTGGGATCAAAACATACAAACAAAATAGTTTTCTAAAGGTAATATTTTAACAAACAAAACTGCCTTAAAAAAAATATTCCTCGAAAGGACGAATTTAAAAGGTCAATATATAATTTGTTTTATTAAATATAAATAAAAAAACTTCCATATAAAAAAGAAAATTTACTGCACTCAATTATTTGAATATTTTAGAAATAATTATTATTATTTATTGTATTATTCATACTAGAATGTCGGTTTATTAGACTTGACCATTCTTTATTCCGTCAATTTCATTGAATTTCTGAACAACAACAACAAAGGTGTAACCACCAATTGTATACGAATTATTTTATAATTCGTTTTTAATTATTTGACTGGAGATATAGCTATTTCAAAGGGTGCCAAGCCCTATCATCAGTCTCCTTATTAGTGGTGCTGAGCTTTAATCCAATTTTATTTGAAAAACTTTCTACCTGCACACCTAGGGATCGAACCTACGCATATCAGATTACTCAGTCTTAGAAGTCGTATGCACTACGCATTCCAACGCTTAAGACCACTGACGTCACAGGTCGAGATGTGTTGTTTGTTTGTTTATTAAATGCATTTGGAGCATCAGCATTATTCTAAGCGCCTTTAAGTATGCTGTCTTGTTCCGCCTCCATTTTTCTCCATACCTTATTTCGATAGACTACAATTCGTAGTACGTATCAAAGGGGGAGAGGTTGGAAGATCGGTAACAGACCAGACTATTAAGTTATTATTATTATTTATTGTATTATTCATACTAGAATGTCAGTTTATTAGACTTGACCATTCTTTATTCCGTCAATTTCATTGAATTTCTGAACAACAACAACTTAACCAATTGTATACGAATTATTTTATAATTCGTTTTTAATTATTTGACTGGAGATATAGCTATTTCAAGGGGTGCCAAGCCCTATCATCAGTCTCCTTATTAGTGGTGCTGAGCTTTAATCCAATTTTATTTGAAAAACTTTCTACCTGCACACCTAGGGATCGAACCTACGCATATCAGATTACTTAGTCTTAGAAGTCGTATGCACTACGCATTCCAACGCTTAAGACCACTGACGTCACAGGTCGAGATGTGTTGTTTGTTTGTTTATTAAATGCATTTGGAGCATCAGCATTATTCTAAGCGCCTATAAGTATGCTGTCTTGTTCCGCCTCCATTTTTCTCCATACCTTATTTCGATAGACTACAATTCGTAGTACGTATCAAAGGGGGAGAGGTTGGAAGATCGGTAACAGACCAGACTATTAAGTTATTATTATTATTTATTTTATTATTCATACTAGAATGTCAGTTTATTAGACTTGACCATTCTTTATTCCGTCAATTTCATTGAATTTCTGAACAACAACAACAACAACAACAACAACTTAAAGGTGCTACCACCAATTGTATACCAATTATTTTATAATTCGTTTTTAATTAATTTTTTGGCTGGAGATATAGCTATTTCAAGGGGTGCCAAGCCCTGTCCTTCATACATGTATTAGAAAAACAACACAAGATCCAACTTTGTTTTGGATTTGGATTTCCGAATCCGTTTTGAACACACACCCTTAATTTGTAAATGTCGTCAGTAGTGTAAAGAAAAAAGACAACGGGTGTACACAAATTTAAAAAAAACAAAAGGAAAAAAGAGTTTGGTCATAGAAGAAAATTAGAGGAACGGGCATATCGAGGAAAAAGTGAACCATTTTTCAGAATAGTGTGAGTAACACAAACACAGATGCATTCACACAGGGAAGGCATGCAGTTAGACAGCTAAATCATGGGGCGCCCAAAGGAATTTTTAACTGTTATTTTGAGGAATGTGTTTTGAGATTTTAAATCGTTAAAATAGAAAAAAAAAGCAATAAGTGAAATAAAAGTAAAAAAAGTGAATATATGCTATTCTTCATTGAAATAAAAATATAAAACTACATGCTGTGTTCCGTTAAATCCTGTAAAAACATCTATAATAATCATTGCAACTTTTGTTCATTTCACAGGTAAGCTGTGTCTCATATGCCACATAAAGTAAGTGAAATTACTCTGCACTACGGGCGCTCAATGTATTTGAGCGCCTTGCTATCACCAACAAAAGCTAATTCGACCCTGGGCGAGAATTTCAATTTTGACAGATAGGCAGTAGGCACCTGACATACCACGTTTCAAAGTATATTTGCATTTTCAACTAATTAGGCTTTTTTATAGCAAAATGCTATTAAATTTCAATTTTAAATTATTCTAGGATAATGTATTTACATAAAAAACATCATTTCATATTAATGTATGTAGAATTTGAGACACAATCAGCCAGTGAAATGGAAAGATTTTTAACTCCATATTATAGGTGTTTTTACACAATTTAACACAGCACCTCATGTTGTTTTATTTTTTTTATAATAAAGTACTGAAAGCTTTCACTATTCTCACTTTTATTTCATTTTTTATTTAGTTTAATTATCTTTTTTCCCCATTTTAACGATTGAAAATCTCGGAACACTTTCGGCAAAATGACAGATAGGCATTTTTTTGTTTTTTTTTTTTAATTTGGTGCTTCACTCACATACTCTATATATGCGATATATTTCTCTTCCTTATCTTCTTATTTTTCTAAAGCTAAGTACAGACGATTGTCAGATCTTACAATATTGTCAGATTTGTCAGTGAAAAAACTGTTCCAAATGTCTTACAATCGTCTGAACGCACAATTTTGTCCGACAATATTGTCCGACACGTCATTGCCAGACGACAATCTGACAAAAAATTGTCGGGTATCTAACAATCGTCTGAACACACAATTGTTATCATTGTCAGTCGATTAGGACATTGTCAGACTCATTGGTCATTGTCAGATGTTTTAATTGAAAACATCTTACAATTGCTGACAATTTCTTCATTGTTCGAAGTGTCAATGAGTTGCTTAAAGAGAGATAAGAAAATAGCTGACAATCAAATTGGGAAGAAATCTACTAACCGTGTGAACGGAGAATTTTTCAATGTTAGAAATGTGTATGTCAATTGTCAGCAAATTGTTAGCTATTGTCAGACCATTGACAGTTCTGACAATATTTGGTAACGTGAAATTTCTTGCGAATTTGCACAAATTTTCACAATTTGTTGTCAAAGCCCATAGCCAGAAAAACTCAGTTTTTGGGAAATTTGTTAAAAAAAAAGTTACCAAACAGGCAATTGTAAGATCTGACAATCGTCTGTACTTAGCTTAAGAGTTTGGTATATTACATGTTAGGCGTGTTTTTTTGCAAGCCCGGGGGGAATTGGTTGAAAAAAACGACAGCGGGGATTAGCGAGGCCATGACAGTAAAAAACATGGTGTTTTCATACAAACTATCGATAACATGTATGTAATTCATGCCGGTAACACAGTTTTTCGGTGCGCTTAAGTTAAGCCCCGAGAATTCTCCGGGATTAGTTGTTGTTGCATTTAACATGTTAATTGTTTAGCACCGACGTCGTTTTTTTCATCCAATTCCCCCCGGGCTTGCAAAAAAACACGGCTGTTGTCACTGAGATCAGGGTTGTTTTATTTTCATGGATTGTATCTGGGGGAAAATAAAACACAGCTAATAATAACAACGTGTTGTTTTCATTAGGTTTGTTCAGTGAGGAAAAAGTTATGCTGGATTTACACGAATGACAATATTGTCAGTATTTTTGTCATTTTACTGCCAAAATACTGCACACATTATTTCATTAATGACATGCGTTTACACGGAACTTAAATAATGACTGGTTGACACTTTGTCAGTATTTTTTTAATTTTAATGGCAAGGATGGAAACGAATGCATTTACACGACTGCCAAATGGAAATGGAAATAAATTTACATATTATGTATATTGAATCTGGGTCTAATTATGTTCCAATGAATTTTAATATCTTCGATGCTGTGGTTTGTTTTTTTTCCGCTATCTGGGCCCAGTTTAAGCTCTTTAGATCTCTGTTTTTGTATTCTGGAGAACAGAAGTCTCAAAGAGCTTCTCGGGTTTCCACCATCTCGACCAAAATTCGGTCGTCTTCTGGCGACCTTTTTTTTCAATTCTCCGCTTCCGACCAATATTTTTCTTGTTCCTGGTGTTTTCCATACTTCTAATTTTTAGTTCAAAGTTAATTTATTGTTATAATATATAGAAATTAAATGTTTTTGATCTACTTACAAATTTTCTTTTCAACCAGACACAACAATTAACGAACCGCCAATTTAAATTTGTTTTTTTTTTTTCAATTTGACATTTGATTAAAAATACTGACAAATGGCAGTAAAGAATGAGCAAGTTCATTCTTTTTCGTGAATTGTCATTATTTGAAAAAAATTGTCAGCACTGTATTTACACGATGTCAGTATAATGCCAAAATTTAATGTCAGTTTCACTTGGCAGTTTTTTAATGACAAAAATACTGACAGATTTGCGACCGTTTACACGATAAAAAGAATAATGACTAGATATTGACAGAAATACTGACAATTTGTCATTCGTGTAAATCCAGCATTAGAACAGGACAGAACAGAACAGCACAGATTCGTGAAAAACGTCAGAACAAGTTAGAAAAGAAAATGGCTACCTACGTTGTGACTAAAAAAGCAACAACAATTTTTCGGAGTACATATTCTTGTCACAAATTCACAAATATACGTCTTAAAACTAAGATTACTTCATGAAAATAGTATCATAATTGATTAAAATACACTTTTGAAACAGTTAAGCAGAAATTCAAATAAAATCTATCAAAAAAACAAACTTATTTCATTAAAAAAATCACAACATCTGATTTTGACAGTTTTCACAAATCTGTTCTAACTTGTTCTACCTCAAAAGCAAGTACAGAAAATCCTGTTCTAAAGTGTTAGATACTGACTCATTGAACACCAATCCAGAAGTCCCCTTTCACACGAGGAAACCAGTTGCAGGAGATTTTTTTGACGTTTTCTTTTAATTTCCTTAAAAATCTCTTGTACCTTTCACACGAGGAAACAAAACGAGAAATCGTTTTTTCCAAGTAAGTGCTTTTGATTTGACATTCGCACTTTTGTTTATCGTGGTGTAAAAATGAACTTCAATTTTGTTCACTTGATTTTAAGTAACAATTATCATTAAAATACGAAAGAACAAAGAGACTAATTCAAACATTGAAATACACCTCTGAGCAAATAATTTCGGTTTTTTAAAGTGAGTTTTTGACTTTGGTTATTAATTGCTTGTTATGATTTATCAATAATTAATTTAATAATAATTGAAATCTTCACTACCAAAACAATAGTCATGACACAAGAAAGCATTGAATTGTGCAAAGAACTTTTGGAGTGTGCTTCCCTTGCCATTGAAGTCTTGGATCCAATAAACGATAGCGATGATGAGGAAATTGTATTAAGCCTTTTGGAATGTTTGTGTACCAGAAGAAAACACAAAAAGAATTTGGGTAAAGGAATGGAGAAAAGAAAGAAACACCAAAGGTTCCCATTCTTTCTTGAATAAAGAACTGGCAATAAACGACCGGTCATCTTATTCTAACTACTTAAGGATGGATGAAACCAAATTCAAGAAAATATTAGCCCTGATACAGTATGACCTGCAGCGCAAAAACACTACAATGAGAGATGCGTTGAGTCCAGAAGAACTACTGGGGAATCTTACATGAGTATGAACTACCAGTCCAGAGTTTCTACTTCAAAGATTTGTGGTATAGTACCAGAAGTATGTAAGGCGATTTGGAAACATTTAAAAGCTGACTATTTAAAGGTAATGCTTGATTTTCAACTTCAAGGTGACATGATTTTATTAGATTATAACCATCTCATATAATCAGTCCAGGCAAAAAATTCCTCTTTATTTTTTTTTCTCATAAAAAGGCGTTTAATCCAAATTACATTACCTATTTTCCAAACAATAAAAGTGAATTAAGGTATATAAGTAAGTATTCACTGTTATTGCTTGTTAAATACGTAATTTGGATTAAACGCCACTTTTCATAGTCTACATAATATTAAAAATATGAATGGTTACGACCACTCTTATATTATGAAGGCGCGCTCTCATGGAAATCTTTGGAAACAAATAGCCAGCTAAAGTTTCTCATGACTAAAATTCGCTCCATGAGATCTCAGAAACGTGAAATGAACGTTACTTTCCACAGACTATTCTTGCTATTTTTGTATTTGTCTTTATGAATTTTTCACTAATATAAGGTTAAGTTGTTTTTTTTAACAATATTTATTGGTGGGGTACACAAGCGTTCTCTAAAGTCTGTTTCAGACAGACAGACAGAATTTTGACGTTCCTTAAATCTAGGAACTTGTAACTTATAAATGTGTCAACACTTGCCTTAATTCTTCTTAAATATCTGTAACGCAAACTGTAAGAAATAGCATACACAAAAAATGTTTACAAAACTGTTTAAATATTTCCTATATTATATTGGGATAAAACACTAAAAAAAGGCAAATTTTATGCTATATGTTTATGTATATTAAAATTGATAAAACATTTGGGTTAATGTGATCTTTTTTTTCAGAGAAATTATTAATAGCGCAGAACAACGAAGCCAACTATAAATTGCATATTGCAGCCATCCTAAATTGAGTACAAATGAATATATATCCATTTAATATGTCCATATTATATAAATATATTGTATTATATTATACATATACTTCAAAACCATGCCTTTCAAGAAATTCCATTGTTTAAGGATATTTCAAATCTATCAGATATAAAGTAATTAAAACTGCTAAATGCATAAAGTACATACATTCTTGTTATATGTTATGTTGTTAAAAGTTATTCGATTTTCTGTAAGTTCTCATCTTGAATTCCAGGAAGGGGAATCTTTACAGTTGTATTGTACAACAATTGACATTTAAAAATTTTAATAAAATAGTGGCTATTCTGTGGCAGATCAATACTGACCGTTCGATGACAACAGTAAAATATGTATGTATTTTTATAATTGTGTGGTTAACAATCCAAAACGGCGCTTAAGGCACTTTTTTAAAAATATGAAGTTTGATATGCCGAAATTTGCGTATCAAAGAGAGCTATCGGATGGTGAAAAAATTTTGTTTCAAAATCACTAATAAAGAAGTTATTCCTATTTTAATTTTGAGTTTGGGGTCAAACATACATATAAACAAATAATTTTCAAAATACCCATAACATATTTTTAACAAACAATAATGCCTTAAAAAAAGATTCCTCGAAAGGACAAATATAAAAGGTCCAAGTATAATTTTTGTTAGTCATTCTAATAAAAAAATCAAACAAAATTCAATTATTTGAATATTTTAGAAATTATATTATATTATATTATATTATATTATATTATATTATATGTTTTCGCTTTTTACTCGGTTACAGGTTTAATTTTTTTAGCCTCTTTTAATTGTTAACGCTACAATTAAAAGTATGAAAAATGAGATTGGAAACGTAAATATGGATTCGGAAGAATACCCAAAAAACGGTATAGATACCAGGTGCCGACCCTGCCTATAGGCAAAACATGCAATTGCCTAGGGCGGCAAAATCACTATATTATAGAAATGTCAAAGGGAAAAAAGTTAACACATCCATCTACTTCAATAACTTCTTCGTTCATCGTTGTTATCTGAAGCTCTTGACCATTCTTCAAAAACATGCTCAATATTTTAAGCAAATTGTTTTGGAAAATCGTGTCTTTCAGAAAATTAATATTGCATAAAGTTTGGAATTTACGTTTTAAAGCAACTCAACTACGATGGTAAACTATATGCGTTTACCATCGTAGTTAAGTTCATTTCAATTTTGTATTATCGAAAGGAATTTGGAGTTTTTATGCAAATAAATATCCTTTCGAAACAGCTTCAATCAAAATCGATGGACTTTTTAACCTGTTTGGAGGATTTTGATAAATTGCGACAATAGGTACTTTCGATAAACCCTTCTTACGAATCTTTGTTTGAAAAATTATACAAGGAAGTTAACAACATATTACTACAAAAATGAAAAATCTAGTGGATTTCTTTGTGTCTGATTCAAGTAGTCTTCGTAGCCAAAGTTATCAATCTGAAAAATATCTTGAAAATCGATTCAAAATTAAAATTTTAAGCTGATTTTCTTTAACGTTATCTATGTTCAATTAATTTTCTATGATGAAGAATTTGTGCAGTATAAATTTCTCAGCCAAAATATCGGCTTTTTTTTGAAGAAGGTAGAATTCAGGGTGCAAACAATTTGAAGCAACATTAACAGCAAAAATAAGACAACGAAGTTCGAAAGGATATTATAGCAAAGTATCTCTTGAGTGAAAATAATATATTTTATCAAACTTCTGGTGTTGTTATATTTCAAACCTTTGTCAATTTTAAACTATGTATTTAGCTTCACACTTCTTATTTGAATTATGAACAAATTTACTAACGGCATTTAAGATACTATTAAGGTTTCCAATTGATAAATCACTTCCACTCATCAATTGAATTCCAAATTAATCAATAAATCATCTTTAGTATTAGGGTTTCCTTCAAGTATTGCGTCAGGTGAAGCTAGCTTTTCGAAACTTAATATAAATCTATCTTCGCTGAACCTTTTCATTCTAAGACTTGCTTAATCGCATTTTAGAAAAAGAAATCACTACAAGAAAAAATGAAAAATCACACATCAGCATTTTAGTTTCAAAAATTTGTAAACATTTTATTAAATAAAACCCTATATAATTAATGTTAATGTTGTCGTTATCTTCCTTTTTTATTTGGGGCAGCAAAATAACAATTTGCCTTGGGCGGCAAAATTTCCAGTTTCGGTACGTAGGTAACAAGTTTAAAGAAAAAAGACCCACTGCACCGGTTTAAACTGTAGCCGAATGGACATAGAGATATAAGTACAAAAATGCGAGATTAACTTTTTTTGACGTCGCTATGTCATCGTTATATTATTAAGTATGATCAAAATCTCAATTTAGACTTTTTTACGAATCCATAACTTTCCATATAGTATCTATAAATCAAATAAGTAAAATGTATAAATTTAATATTAATTTATTATATTTACCGAAGGAACTGTTTTATCATACAAGAGATTTAAATACATTTTATAAAGTTTCGTCCAAAGCTTCCTCCATGGACACTTCCAAGATTTGTGGAGGTTGGTTGTACGGATAAATTATTTCTACACTATCCACACCTATTGTTGAATAATCGTCATATGGTGACGGCGAGCCCCTAGACGTCAAAGACATTGATCCAGCAAATGAACTTTTACTGCTATCGGAGCTGAAAGTAGTGGTTCTGGGCCTACGAGCAAGTCTATCTTTTTGAACGTGCTCCCTTAAGACAGATTGAATGGCCCAAGCGGCCTCTTCCTGAATGTCTTCAGATTGGATTTTGTTTATTTCGAAAACCACTTGTTGGCCTAGCCATGAATATTTTTGATTCATTTTTTGCTTTAAAATTCCTTTACATCTTTTACTTGTTGTTTGATTGGGAGCAAAGCTTTTTCGCCCTAAAAAAAGGAAAAAATATTTTGTTTAGTTTCATGTTTGTTACTATAAAATATAATACAAATATAATCAAGTAATGCCTACATAATTACACATTATATACATTAGCTGCGTTTTCCCCCAGATCCAATCCAGATCAGATCACGATAATAAAACAAACTGGATCACAGAAATTTTTAGTTTTCAAAGTTGGTCACATTACCTATAAAATTGACAGACAGAATGAAATATTGAATGGATGAAATCGAGCAACAGAGTTATTCCATATGTTATTGTTGGCGATGATGCCTTTCCCCTGCAGAAAAATATAATGAAGCCGTATCCTTACCACACACAATCAAAGGAGAAAAAAATAGACAACTATCGTCTTTCCCGTGCTAGACATGTCGTTGAGCACGCATTTGGAATTTTGGCCAACAGATTTAGAGTTCTCCAAACAATTATAGACTTGCATGTTGAGAAAGTGGAAATTGTGGGATTAGCTTGTTGCGTCCTACACAATTTCTTGCTATCAGATGATGAGAACTACATAAATAGTTGCGCAAGGAAAACGACTAGCTCGAGTGATGATGCTGTTTTGGATGCAGTTAATAATCCACATAAAGGAGCAGCAGAAAAAATAGACAAGTATTTACTGAATACTTTAACAACGAAGGCAGCGTTGAATGGCAGAGCCAATATGCTTAATATGCTTAAGAAATTAATTTTTAATAATGTTCTTCTTGAAAATTATATAAATTATATAAATTATATAAAATGTTTAAATGATGTGCATATACATTTATACATACTTTTTTTTACTAGAACTACTTCCTTCTTCTGAAAGGGGTTTTGGAATGTTTTGACTACTGATTTCCTCAGCATCATCAGTGGATTCTTTTTCCATATCATCGAGGCTTGATGTAGATGCTCTTGTGTTTATGTATGATTTAAGAAAATGTAATTGGTCATAAAACCACACTTTGTGAACATATATGTCTTCCACTCCCACACCACTTTTCTTTGAAGCCTCAACTTTCGCTTTTATTATTTGTATCGTCCGGGATTATCTTTTTTTAATTCTTCTAGAATATTATAGTAGGAATCGCTCCTCTTCACCCTATCGATATAGTCCTTGTGCTGGAGATTATATAAATTTTCATGTTCCTGATAAAGGTAAATTAATTTTTCTATTTTGTATTCATTGGGGCATATTCATAGTCACTGTTTAAGTTGTTTCTAAAAAAATACTGGGTTTATCCTATCTAATTTACATTGAATAACTCCAGGCTAAGATAAACTGGGGTCTAAAAACGACTATGAATATATATGATTGTTTTTAATTTTTCACGCACAGGCACTGGGCACAACAGATTTTCTAACTAAAATACGAATTTCAAATAAAAGAAAAAGTCAAACACTATGAAAATGTAAAAAGAAACGTCAAAAGAATCTCTTCAAATCGTCGACCGGGGAGATTTCGTTTCCCCTTCTCACCCACAAACTCAAAGTTGCTGGAAACTCAGTTTCCTCGTGTGAAATGGGACGAACAGTTCAGAACAGAAAATTTCTCATTGAACAGCAAAATCTTGTACTTTTCTGTTCTAAAGTGTTCTAAACTGTTCCGAACAGCATCATTGAACACACCTATTGACATCCACGTGTTGTTATTGGCCGCGTTCATGTTTGTATCCAAAGCGATCTGGATAGCTTTGTGTTGTTGTAATCCCTTGTATTTACTTTTTAAGAAAAGGCGCTATCTGGGTTTTTTCCTACTCCTAGAGAGCTCTTTAGAAATGACCTAAATACCCAAGAACAACAAAAACAAATACAAAATTACAAAACCCGCGTGGACACTTTTAGAAACACGGTTCTTTATCATTTACAATATGTACCTAATGAAAAAAAATTGAAAAAAAAAACAAATTTAAAAATTAAATTTACAAAAAAAAAAAATAAATATTTTAACTAAAAAAAACTTTGACACCTCTTAAATTTAACAGCATAAGTATTTATATAAAAGACAATCACAAACACATATATTTTTATACTAGTATATTTTTTTTTTAAATGGTAATTCTGTTAATTCGTTTTATGTTCCTTTTCTTATTATTTCTAGGACTCACTGACTTGTTTTGTTCTTTTCATGGACGTTCTAGGGCTTCTTATAAGTTCAGTTCAGGTGGCGGAGCTCTAATTGAGTGGCGGCTTGAAATCAGGCGCCTTAGCGGACAAGAGCGCTATCTGATGCTCACCAGAATTAGGCCGAAGAATCTTGTTTTGCCAGTCCGGAAACAATACTGTGAGCTGGGTACCGGAGCACCTCAAATCCAGTTCAATTGGTTCGGGGTTCAATGATAATTACAAAAACAGTCGATTAATTAAGTAATGCGACGGCCCGAACTGGAGTAGGTATTTATCATGGGCCGCCAAAAATGTACCTAAAAGTTTAAATTTCTCACTCAATTTTTAATAAAAATTATTTTTAAACCAAAACTCACCACTTTAAATTGTTTTTATTATATTTTTTTTTCAAGATTGAATCCTATCAATATTTTAGCTGATGGGCACTATAAACCATATACCCATATGGTTCTATAAAAAAAAATGAACAATTAATTTTCGTTACTGTACTCGATTTTTAAATTTTCATAACGCACCCGCGGAAGTGTCGATCGTTTTGCATTCAAATTATAATGGGGTATGCCAATTCTGCCGTCACCTACAAGCAGTCGAAGAATCTGTTATACCAAATATATAACTAACACGGAAGATCAAGCAAGAAAGAAAGAGATGGATATTTACATGGCTCAGAGAAATCAAGAATAAAATACACACACAAAAAAACTAAGTCGGATGATTCTTCTCTAACTGGAAAACATCATCCGATCCACATCTCCGTATATAGTTCATACCTAGTATAACAAAAAAAAATGAAAAAAAATTACATGTATTTACATCCGTTGGGTTAGTATTGGTGAGCAATGAAAATCAAAAATATCGCCTATTGCTTTCTCTTTTGTCTTTTCCGAATTTCGGCGGCGGATATGTTCAGCAATAAGTCACAAAAGTCAATAAAAGGATTTAGCTATTTGTCGACAGATGGGGGTGGTGAAAATTTAATTTTTTTTTTTTGTAAAAGTTAGGGCGGTATTCACCAAGTGCTCATAAAAGGCTCTTCAGTTTATGAGGCTCATAATTCAAATAATAGCTGTGTTTTATTTTCCCCAAAATCCGAACCAGATTGGATTTGCTTACAAAAATACATGTATTACAAAAACAACACAAGATCCAACTTTTTTTTGAATTTGGATTTCCAAATCCATTTGAACACACACCCTTAATTTGTAAATGTCGTCAGTAGTGTAAAGAAAAAAGACAAAGGGTGTATACGAATAAAAAAAACAAAGGAAAAAAAGAGTTGGGTATATAACGCATGTCACAGAGATCCTGGGTTGTTTTATTTTCCTGATCTGATCTGGATTGGATCTGGGGGAAAATAAAACGCAGCTAATATTTGTGCTATTCACCAAACACTCATAAGTATTTTTCGTAGTTCGAAAATGAGAGCGGCTCATGTTAACCAGGCATAACCAAACTGTAAATGCATCACAAATAATAACTTTAGCACCAACAACAAGACCAATTAATATTTTTTCAAATTAATTGATAGGAGAAAAGATTTTCTAACAACGAAAAAAAAATAAATTTAATGAATATCAAAAAAAAAATTAAATAAAAATAAAAAATTGTGACATGTTGACAATTTGAAAGAAAACAAAAATAAATTATTTTAAAAATTTTCGAACAAGTTTTCGGAGAGAGCGCTCATAACTTATGAGTGGTCGGGAGCACTCATAAGTTTTATGAGCGCTCATAAATATTCACTATTGTTGCTTGGTGAATAGATTTATGAAGCTTTTAAGTTATGAGCGTTCGGTGAATACCGCCCTTAAACAAACAAATATTATTATTATTAAGTCCTATTCACTATTTAAATGAGCCTAAACTTGGTTTCTCTCATTTCTTTCGCAGTATCCCCTACAAACAATTTTTTGACGAAACTTTTAAACACGGACGAAAAAAAAAAATTGAAACGGTAACAGAAACTGCGATAGACACGCAATTGACAACAATAAACCGCTCACGTTACGAAGATAAATAAAAACGTATACCATAAATGACACGAAAACCGACACGTGTAATCTTGAAGTGACGATGAAAGAAACATGAACATAAATTACATAACTTGGAATTGTCTTGAAGATTTAATAAGAACCTAATCTTTCATTGAAAATTCGCATTTAGTTTTAAACAACTGTCAAAGTTCATTTTTGGGCATAATGCCGGTATGGTAGTATTCTTACTAAAAGTTGCTAAAAGATCGTGCCTTTTTCCTACCACCCTGAATATATCTACCACACATACAATTTCCCACCACTGTCCACCATGTTCGAAATGTGAGGAACGAACCAAACACTTTCGATACTTCCAATGAAGCTTTCATCTCTTTATAGATATTTTTGGTCATCTGACATTTCTCAACAACACCCCTTCAAGCAAACGAGTCCGCTTTGGATCCGCGCACGTAGCAAATTTTTATTTTTTTTAAACTGTTGCGCTGGGCACGAATGTGAACACAATGAAAAAAGTTAATTGTTTTTTTTTTTTTTTTTTTTTTTTAATAATAATACAAATTCTATATACTTTACTACTGAAATACATCAGCCAAGTAGAAGACTTAAGGGCCAGTTTCACAGTGCACACTTAACAAAATAAGTGGCACTTAATTTTCCCATTTTGGCACTTAAGCCGCAGTTTTACTACCTGAGTAAGTGGAACTTAAGTGGCCAACATCGGAGACTTAAGTGTCACTTATTCCGATAAGTTTACACTGTGAAATTTGGAATTAGTTTTCCATATTCGGCACTTAAGTGACACTTACTTAACTGTGAAACTGGCCCTTAGCACTATTTTAATGGACTTTGTTGAATTATTGATTCAAAATAGCTTTCAACGGCCTTTAAGTCCTACAAAAATTGGCGTTTCGTCCCGGCGATCAACTTGGACTCATCAGTTGACTATAGTGAGGGCCTTTGTCAATACGCAATTTTTGCTGAGTTCAGTTAATCTTACATAGATTTCTTGAAATCGATGAATTGAATCGAAATCGAAGATCGCCGGGACGAAACGCCAATTTTTGTAGGACTTAAAGGCCGTTAAAAGCTATTTTGAATCGTTAATTGTTTTTGTTGTCTTCTCCTTTGTTTTCAGTCCATAAAAAAATACTCAACATGAAGGTATTGCGTCCATTCTCTCTTTCTCAGTAAAAAAAAGTACTCTCGATTTTCGTTCTTTTTTTGCATGCATATACAAAAAATGTGCTAATATGTGTATGACACTCCGTTTTGAAATGATCCAAGAAAGACCGACAAAAGGCGTGTTTTTTTGCAAGCCCGGGGGGAATTGGTTGAAAAAAACGACAGCGGGGATTAGCGACGCCATGACAGTAAAAAAAATGGAGATTTCATACAAACTATCGATAACATGTAACAGTTTTTCTGTACGCTTAAGTTAAACCCCGAGAATTCCCTGGGATTAGATGTTGTTGCATTTAACATGTTAATTGTTTAGCACCGACGTCGTTTTTTTCATCCAATTCCCCCCGGGCTTGCAAAAAAACACGGCTAAAGTTGGGTCAGTGAATTTGCTATCTTTTGTATTCAATCATTATTGTTTTTAGTGTTCTACTAAGTTATACCCTTTTACATATCTTTTTTCATTTTCTATCGCCTTGCCGTCAACATGTGCTTTAAAATTATTTAAAACAACTCGTAAGAAGTGAATTTATGTACAAATTGAAATTGTATTTAAATAATCGTCTTTAAATAACTCATGCAAAAGTGATTTCATTAATTTTGAAAATTCCACATAGAGCGTTCTCGCTCTTTAACATGAAATTTTATATATATGTATAAATGTATTCTATGGCATATTAGTTTGTAAGGTATTTGTATTTGTAGGTATTGAATATGTATATTTTTATCCGTTGCAACAGCCAACACGTAACTGAAATACTGCTCCTGAGCAAGAGCAGAATTACTATATATTTGTATATATTATAAATGACAGCCACGAGGCTTTCCAAAAATGTAACTAGATAGAGCAGGCAATACATTATAGCCGCAGTAAAACATATCTTTGCTAAGTAACATATATTAGCTGTGTTTTATTTTCCCCGAGATCCGAACCAGATTGTATTTGCTTACGAAAATACATGTATTACAAAAACAACACAAGATCCAACTTTGTTTTGGATTTGGATTTCCAAATCCGTTTTGAACACACACCCTTAATTTGTAAATGTCGTCAGTAGTGTAAAGAAAAAAGACAACGGGTGTATACAAATAAAAAAACAAAAGGAAAAAAGAGTTGGGTATATAACAAGTTGTCACTGAGATCCTGGGTTGTTTTATTTACATATCTGATCTGGATTGGATCTGGGGGAAAATAAAACGCAGCTATTATTATGAATTGTACTCTGTAATTGTTCTTAAGTCTCAATAAAATTCAATTCAATTCAATCAAACACATGCCACCAGCAACAGCACCCGCATTTTGTATCCATTTGACATCTAATCAAAGCATTTTCTTCGTGGTCCCACAACAGCAATTGCTTCTTTAAGATTGACTATTGTTGGAACCGAATCTGACAACGTTATGATGTCCGGTGCCGGTACTCCAGTCCACATTTTTTATATCTGATGATTTCCCAATACCGCATTTTCTTGGGTTTCTCTAAAAAAAAATTCACGAAACCACTTTTATATTTTCCTTTTATATTTTTAATGGTGATTCTTTTTCAATGCTTCTTTTAACAACATTAAAGGTAGTACCGCACTCGGCGGAACTGCACTTCAGCGACACCGCGCGCACTTTCGCACGAAACTGAACGAAACTTCATGTCGTGACACAGTTGGTCAGATTATCAACTTTGTCGCATAGTGTCGCGCCGTGTAGTGCAGTTGTCGCTTAAAGCCCTTCCACACTATCCCACCGAGTATTAATACATGTCAAAAAAGTGTGAAACAAATCATGTATAATAGTGTGGAAACAAAATATGATATTCCCAGCCTACACGATTTGATATGTGTTAATACATGAGAATTTTTAGAAATGGTTCTAATTCTGTCACACAGTTCATCACATTTTTATTGAGGTTAAATTAAACTGTTGTGTGTTGTCAAAAAATGAAAAGAAATTTCTCTCCCACTAATTTGGCAGTAGCATGGAATTCTTTTCCACTTTGTGTTAATACTCAGTGGGATAGTGTGGAAGGGCTTTTAGTGCGATATAAGGCGTGTTTTTTTGCAAGCCCGGGGGTTATTGGACGAAAAAAACGACGGCGGGGCTTAACAATCACCATGTTAAATACAACAACAACTAATCCTCCTGCGGGATTAGCTTAAGCGTACAGAATTCTCGGTGCTAAACTATTGGACAAGCTAAAAACTGTGCTACCAAATACAACTTTGGTTAAGTTATCGATAAATTGTATAGAAACGTCAAAAGCGACGTTAATCAATTTTCGTTTTACAATTTACATAAAAAATAAAAATGTCTGAACACAAAGATGGCGATTCGAAAGGTAAGTTATACCTTTTTATTTGTAAAATATAAAAAATATTCTTGCTGATAAGCTAAATTTGTGTGCTCTTTGTGTAGTGTGTGCTGATGGAAGTATGCAACTACGTTCTCTGCAGGACTTTAAACTCATCACCGCCATTGAGGTCCCTAACGAGCAATTTGTCTCGGCTGCTTATTGTAAGACACTGGACAGACTATGTGGATGCACTAGAGTGGTTCTCTTATTTTCTATTCGCTGCACTATACCGATAATGAATCTGGCGATGAAACGGTAGATGATGAAAACGCAACGTTTGTGGAAATACGGATTTCTCACATGGAAGTGGAGGTGCTGGCGATGGAGATTTGTCTGAAACGGATGGCCGAAATGGCTCTCGAGCATCGGGATGCAGTCGTAAACAGCAAAGCGAAGCTCCATCAACAGGTACAACACCAGGTCCTAGTATAAGTGAAAATCAATCATCGAATTCAATTGCACACAAAAGTGATTTATCCCTCGAAGACTTGCGCACCTTATGCGATTTAACGCAGTTTGATGAAGAGTCTGTCTAAAGACCCGACAGCGTACGCGAAATTAAGTGCTTCTCACTTCTATGCTTGCTTACATAAATACAGTGCTAGCATCCAGCATTACTGCGTACAAGCAACCCACCTGCTTGGGCATGTCACTGTAGGATTTGGGGTAGGTGCTTGCTTCATTGGGATGATTGAAACGGTTCTGAGTTCTTACTTAGGTCCTCTTACGTTATTTAAAATTCATTTTCAATTCTATCAAAAATTAAAAAAAATTTCTATCTAAAAGTAATTCTGTCATGATTTTTGAAAATTGAACAACGGCGGAATTACTTTTAGACAGAAAATTTTTTAAATTTTTGATAGAATTGAAAATGGATTTTGTGTAACGTAAGAGGACCTAAGTAAGAACTCAAAACCGTTTCAATCATTCTAATGAAGCAAGTAGTTTTGTAGTTACAGCATTTTTTATGTAACCGTCAAACAAATTTCGTATGATTTTCTATTGAAATTCTTGTAAGAGCTACATAAAAAATGCTGTTATTTCAAAACTATTTGCTTCATTGGAATGATTAAAACGGTTTTGAGTTCTTATTTAGGTCCTCTTACGTTATACATAATTCATCTTCAATTCAATAAAAAATTTAAAAAAATTTCTATCTAGAAGTAATTCTGCCATGATTTTTGAAAATTGAACAACGGCGGAATTACTTTTAGATAGAAATTTTTTTAAATTTTTGATAGAATTGAAAATGGATTTTGTGTAACGTAAGAGGACCTAAGTAAGAACTCAAAACCGTTTTAATCATTCCAATGAAGCAAATAGTTTTGAAATAACAGCATTTTTTATGTGGCAGAATTACTTTTAGATAGAAATTTTTTTTAATTTTTTATTGAATTGAAGATGAATTATGTATAACGTAAGAGGACCTAAATAAGAACTCAAAACCGTTTTAATCATTCCAATGAAGCAAATAGTTTTGAAATAACATCATTTTTTATGTATCTCTTACAAGAATTTCAATAGAAAATCATACGAAATTTGTTTGACGGTTACATAAAAAATGCTGTAACTACAAAACTACTTGCTTCATTGGGATGATTGAAACGGTTTTGAGTTCTTACTTAGGTCCTCTTACGTTACACAAAATTCATTTTCAATTCTATCAAAAATTTAAAAAAATTTCTGTCTAAAAGTAATTCCACCGTTGTTCAATTTTCAAAAATCATGACAGAATTACTTTTAGGTAGAAATTTTTTTTAATTTTTGATAGAATTGAAAATGAATTTTAAATAATGTAAGAGGACCTAAGTAAGAACTCTAAACCGTTTCAATCATCCCAATGAAGCAAGCACCTACCCCAAATCATTTTCGCGTACGCGCTGTCGGGTAGGTATTTAGACAGACTTTTCATCAAACTGCGTTAAATCGCATAAGGTGCGTTTTCTGAAGATTTCAAACTCTTTGTGCTCTTGCAAACCGAGGAAAAAAAACTAATAAGAATCTACATGCTTCGCATTGAACTTCTTAGGACCACCAGTTATTTTTTTTAGATAAAAAAATGATTTTATTTTCTTATAAACATAACGTTAAAGGCTTAACTACATAAGCCAAAAAGTACTTAAGTACAAAAGTAAAAATATTTTTTTTACCGCTAGCGCCGTTGTTTTGTGAAAAAGAATACACAAATTTGTTTTTAAACCAAAATTTAAGCTTTCTGCATCATTTTTATAAGTTTTCTAGTCAGAAAAACTATCACAAAATCAATTTAAAAATTTTCACTTTTGCACTTTTTCACTTTTTTGGCTTATGTATTTGAGGCTTAAGACATATATTTATGATTTCGTTTTTAGAAATAAATACATTAAGGCCGGTATTCACCGAGCACTCATAACTTATGAGCCTCATAAACCTATTCACCAAGCAATAATAAGTGGATATTTATGAGCGCTCATAAAAGTTATGAGTGGTCCCGACCACTCATAACTTATGAGCAGTCTCTTCGAAAAATATTCCGACATTTTCGATACTAATTCCACAACCACCACCCCCACAAACACAAACATCTCGATCGCTACCACTCCATCCACCTAAAAAAGTATGATTTTAAAGTTTGGGAGTGCCTGGTTGACAGAGAGTGGCTCTCTTTTTCGAAATTCGAAACATATTTATGAGTGGTTGGTGAATACCACAAAGTTATGAGCCTCATAAACTTATGAGGCTCATATGAGCGCTCGGTGAATACAGGCCTAAATGCAAGGTTGTGTATTATATTTTTTTTTTTACATAAATTATAACTTTTTAAGTGCACTTAATTTCGATATATCTTCTTTCGCTTGCCTTTATATTTAGAACCATCAGTAGGTATTATTGATTTTTTAAATATACCTTACAATTTCGAAGCTGTTTTTTTCTATATGAAATTTCTTTGATGGACCATTAGCCATATCTAATAAAGTTTGAGCTGGTTTGAAAGGTGCATTATATAAATCAGAGTATGATTGCATTTTGTTGACTCATTTTGATGCTGAATATTGATCAACCTAACGGAATGGACCACCGGTGAATGGTGGGAATCCCAAACCAAATACAGCACCGATATCACCTTCCAATGGGCTATCGAGAATTTCCTCTCCCAAACAGAGAACATGCCTACGTTCTGTAACTCTCGCATCGATAAAAGTGGTCGAGAAACGGTGGAAAATGGAATAAAACTCATATGATTTGTTTCAAATTTCATCGTTTCTCGACTGATTTAATGGATGCGAGAGTTACAGAACGTAGGTACAGCTTCGTAGATAAATCGAGAAACCATACGCAATTCTATATCTTCAACACTGCTATTGTTTGATGATTTCGAGAGCTTCCTGATTGACCTCTCGACCGTCCTTAGATTCATTCGTACAAAAATCATACCTTTCCAGATTTACGACCCATTAATCCAGCTTTAACAAGATCTTGCCTCCACTGAAGCGTTCACCAAAAAGAAATTTAGTAAATGAAGTAGGATAATTTCTATGTTGTCAGAGTGTATACCTTTTATAAATCTACTGCGATATGGGATCCTACATCAATACTAACTTCTTCAGTTAAAGTTGCAGCTCCTACGGGGAATCCAAAAGTTTTGCTCATTTTATCCAAGTCCTTTGGACAACACCTTCTTGTAGAAGCCTAAATTTTTGTTACTCAACATTTTTTTGTACTACTTTTAGACTTTCGAATACACGGCAAAGATAATTAAATTAATTTCGAGTTATTCTTAATAAAATAACCAATTTTCTGGTCAAAATTATTTAAGGAATTATTTTTTTTTTAATTCAAATTCTTCTGTCACTGTCAATCTGTCAGCTGATTTCGAAATGTCACTGCACATTACACGGTGCTGCCAAGTTTTTCATTAAGCCCCGTCGTCGTTTTTTTCGTCCAATAACCCCCGGGCTTGCAAAAAAACACGCCTATAGTTCATACAATTTCATACAAATAAGTCGTGAAGTTCAGTTCCGCCGAGTGCGGTCTTCCTTAAGTGCTGATTCAAAAAGGTGTCATTTATCTCTATACGGCGTTGGCCAGATTTGATTTTTCCCATCATGAAGAAAAATGAAAAACGTTTTGGGGTGTACCTGACCCACAGTACACATATTAAAGGTAATACCCTTCAAGCAAACGAGTTCGCTTTGGATCCGCGCAACTGCGTTTGTCGGCTCAAATTAGTATGGAAATTAGAATCACTCATTTTGTGCATGTATAGTGAGAGAGAGAACTTCCCATTTTACCATACTCAGTGAGAACCGAAACCAAATGGAATCCAGAACGGATCCAAAAAAATGAACGCCTGAGACAGGCGTTTGTGGTTGAAGAATATTATGCAATTTATTTTCTTCTATCGTTTGTATATAAATGAAACATCACGATGTATTTTTTAATTAATAATTAAATAATTAACTTTTGATTTTAAATTGATTTTCTTTCTCGAGGGAATTTTTATTAAACTGTTGCGCTGGGCACGAACGTGAACACATTGAAAAAAGTTAACTGTTTTTGTTGTCTTCTTCTTTGTTTTCAGTCTATAAAAAAATACTCACCATTAGGGTATTGCATACATTCTCTCTTTCTCAGTAAAAAAAAGTACTCTCGATTTTCGTTCTTTTTTTGCATGCATATACTAATGCAATGCTAATGTGTGTATGACACTCCGTTTTGAAATGATCCAAGAAAGACCGAAAAACTTGGGTCAGTGAATTTGCTTGAAGGGTATATTGCGCAGGTTGTCAAAGTTGGAAATGTCAAAAAATTAAAAATGGCTGTTCGAGTGCCCACAGGAACTCAACGCGCATCATTAGAAACAACAACAAAGTATTGAAATTAGACAAGGAAAGGGGCACTGAATCCACCATTTTACCACCATAATACCTCGATTTTGACAGATGCGCAGAACTGAACAAAAATGAAATAGCTAATGATATTACATTTAATATGTGTACTGTGTACCTGACCAACGGTAAGTCGTACAGCGATAATTGATACCTTTTTGGAATCAGCAATTGTTGCTTTCAAAACGAGCGGAGACTTGACTTCGTGACATTTCTTCAGATAGTCACCCCATTTCCCCAGACGCTGATAACCGAATGCATATTCTGTTTGGAACCACATGCATTGTATTTCCACATGTATTTAGCGCACTTGGAGTTGTTGTACCTTAAAAACATGTTTGTAAATTCGTCCTATGGTGATGTTTATGAATTCCAGCGCATCACTTTATTTGAGGCTTCTAAAATGTTCGCCTCATGCCGAGTTGATTTTCTTTCACGTAGTTTTCTTTTACAACCTGGTTTAGTGATGTAACTATCCAAAAAAAATATGATATGTCGTTGTATTTTGTACCTGTAAAGGCACAATAGATCTTAAGGTCACAGTGCAAATATTACCCCAAATATTCATTTGTACCTGGTTTTAATGGTTCTTCAATAACGAGCACAGTCGTAACCGATGTTGAGACTTGTAACTTCCCTGTAGATGGGTTTGGTTAAGATGAATTTCTTTGCTGAAATGTGTCACTGAAACAAATGAAAATTATGTTTCATTTTATTATCGCCATCGCAATTATTACTGCCACCCGAACTAACAACACAAAAATACGAATGAATAAGCCGACGCGGCGTACTCACAACTAACAAATGAGGCATTAATTGAAGATAATACCTTTGCGAAGATGTATTTAGATTTAAAAATCGAAAAAATTTCAATAATAATGTTTTTTTCTCCCTGAGTTTAAAATTTAACAAATTGAGACGTTTCACATTTTCCACTTCATTGACGTTTGACTTCGTCACTTTTTATGATATAAAGTTAGGGGCCAGTTAGGTATAGCTTTCATTGAAACTCATCATTGAAAATTTTAATTGTTAATTTTGAGGCACTTAAAAAGTGAAATCTGTGATTTTTTTTAATGCAAATAAAAAGCTGATAACTGAATTATTTCTAGTCAAAAAAATATTTCATTTTGGCCCAGCCTATCGCAGGAAATGAATTTCTTTATTTCAATGATTGAACTACCTTATCATTCACCTATTTTACACACCACGAAGTACCTTGTCGAAGCATAGTGTCGGTGAGGTTTTTTGGTTGTGTAAAAAGAAAATGCATCGATACGGTAGTTCGAACTCTCAGTGCCGATGTGCTATGTCGAACAAGGCACATTGGTGTGTGAAAAGGATCAATTCACTTCGTCGACACAGATTTATTTTACTTTTGTTGTTTTCAGTGGAAAGCGAATAATTTTGACAGATAATTCCTAGTCGACGTAATGGCCTGTGAATGCCCATACAGAAACGGAGTCCTTTGTCGATAAGGTCGATCGACTTGGCATGTATTAGGGGTAATTGATCATTGAAATCTTAGAAATCGTTTTATGTGAAAGATTGGGCCAAAATGAAATATTATTTTGACTGGAAATATTAATTGAGTCAAGAGCTTTTTATTGGCATCAAAATAATTACTGATTTTGCTTTTTAAGTGTCTCAAAATAAGACATTAAAATTTTCAATGATGAGTTTCAATGAAAGCTATAACTGGCACCTTAAACTGTTATACAAAAAAAGTAGGCAGCTCCACTATAACAGTTCTTCAAATGGAGTCAACTTTCTTGTATGGATACGCTATCTAGTATATTATAGAGATCAGTGGGTAACGCTGATTCTATAGAGTATTGGTCAAAAAGTGAAGTGAGGGGTTTGTGTGGTTCTCAAGTTCCTTATTGTTTTTGTTTTTCTAATCTTAATGTACTAAGAGAAAAAACTGTCCAAAGGCAAATGATAGGAGTTCAAAGAATTTATACAATTTGAAATCAATTGCTGAACTATTTCAAACTACTTTTAAAAGGAGTCACAACAAAAATTTGTACCAATTTTAAATTTTAAAGCTGAGGTTTTCTTTATTTTAGTTTAATAATAATAGCCGTTTTTTAGTATCAGAATTGATCTATATGGATCATCAACCAACATACATAACAACAACAACTCATGAACCTGCTCTTTATCGGGTTCACGTTTCATGATCCAAAAACAGACTGCCTCTCCTCACTGTGAGGCTCTTTTAGTTTCGCAAGATTATCCATATGGATCATGGGTCATAATAAAAAACGGCTAATGTTAAACATCAAAACAATTCACTTAATAAGTACTTAACTGTGAACCGCTGTGCCACTCTGGTTTAAGAAATTTATTTAGTATTCATAATGAAGGTATAATGTAGGTATTTACATTGGTGTTTGTTATCTTAATGCAAACTTTGTTAATTCACATAATCTAAATGTTTGAAATATATTTGTATTCCATTAATTTATTTACAAACAAAAATCATACAATTATTATTGAATAGAACAAAAATAAAAAAATAAGTAAACATGCACACGAAACGATTACGATAAACAAATATCAATTAATGGCATTGCGGCGAGTTCCTTTTCCGCGAGTTGCTTGGCGGCTAGTTCCTTGGCCGCGACTTCCATTGCCGCTCGATAAAATTCAATGTCTTTCATAACATCATGGCGAAAATGCTGGTGCATTTTTTCGAATAACTGGCTAGTTGACAAAACTGATCCCGCTATATTGGTGGCATTAGCCGAACATGCTGTTGATACTAGAAAAGATATGGAACCATTGTATGTTATGAAATGTTTTTTGCAGATTTCGTAAACCCAGTAGATTAGAAAGATCAAACAAATAACAAAAATAGTAAAACAACTAGAGAAAATGAGAAAAGCTAGAATTTCAAGCTGAAGTAGGATTTCCATGATGATATAGGCACATAGGAAATCATCAAAACTAACTGACTAAAAATGGTAGCTCAGCGATACAAAAAAATGTCGATGTAAGTATTGAACTCTTAACAAGGTGTTTTTTTTTTGTAAATGTTTAGCTAGACGAGCAATTTTTTTATTTTCACTTTCAAAGGTTTATTTTATGAAATGAAACTGGAGAAACTAAATAATTTGAAGAAAAATTCGTAATATGAGCGATTTATTCAGTAATCAAACCGATGTAGGTTTTGTATGCTAATTCTCAATGACATAAAATAATTTGACTTCTATTGTAACGTAATGTTCTTTGTCCAAAAAATGAAAAAAGAAACGGATAGTGACTACACAAATATTTTTAAACTGTTATCTTTTTCAAGCTTGTCAACGTTTATTTATGTATGAAATGAATAACATTATTAAATTTAAGGTCAATTGTACATTTGATTAAATAATTTTATTAATAAATAATTGAAAAATTATTTATTATTAAATTGAATATTACCATCAAATATATTATCATTTTTGTTTCAATAATTTGAAAATAAAGGATAAGAGTTTTCTTTTGTAAATATGTAATTTAATTGCATCACAAAAAGGTTGAGGAAAACTATATTAAAACAACTTTATTTAACTTTAATTTTACGTCCAAATGATTATATTTTTTCTTTTAAAGGTCGCACTATTAGATATGATGAATGTTTTTACTGTTGATAAAATTTGATTTGCTAACCGATACTTCATCTGGAGATTAAAACACTCTGAACCTTAATTGCTAGAGTTAGAGACGAATAAGTTCAAAATAACGTAATTAAAACTTAATAAAATATTGTGAAAGTGTGTAGGTACGTTTTTTCAACAAATAATGAATGATATGCGGAGGGAGTCAGACTAAATTTTTGACGTTTTTACTATCAGCGAAATATTTAGAATGTAATTAAAACATGAAAGTTCTAATCTAAATCTTAACTAATTGCGAGTTTCATTCACGAAAAGATTTGCACTTTTTGTCAAAAAATGTGACACGAAAGAAGAGCACTCTCATGGGGTGAGAGATTCGATCTGAATACACAGCTCTTTCAGTCAAATAAAAAATACTCTGTTGTTTGTTGTGAACTTGTGTCGGATAGTGCTAAATTAAAAAATAAATAATCATGGAGGAAGTTCATAATTTGGATTTCATAAATTTGTTGGAGTTTTTGTTTTAATCGCAAATGGCAGGCATGTAAAACTACTGAAAAAAGTTTCATTCATTGATTTTAAGAGCAATTCTTTAAAATTTGAATGAAACTTGCTATAATTGTGATTCACTCCGCAGCTTATTCATCGGATTCTTTAATTGTGATGAATATATTATATTTAAAATTGTATAACTTAATAATCACAAGTTTCTAAACTGTTTACATAACATAGAATGTCTTCAGATGTTTTATCGTAAATCTAAGGGTTTTAATGTTACAGCGAGTAAAAGTAATCTAATAAAATTAACCAAAAAATATCAAAATATATAACATTTTAATTTGCATTTTTTAAGGTATTTTTTATTTATTTATCAATATTTTAATTAAGATCTTTTTCGTAGAGGACCAATTTTTCTATGCATACTATCAATACTTTTTCTCTTCGATAATTACAAAAATATCATAACTACAATATACATAGGTAGTAATTATTCGATTCGAAATGACTTATGTGGGAAATTACTTGAAAATTGCCTAAATCACTTGTGTGTTGCACAAGTCGAGATTGTCAATCATGAATCGTGGATGCCCAAGTTAAGGGGCTTCTGAAACAACACTCATACGCTCATCATTTGTTTGCATAATCATCACATGATTATTTGGGATGCTCTTAAATAGAAAATACAAACTGAGGCTTTATATAATTTAAGAGTCTGTCTAAAGACCCGACAGCGCGTACGCAAAACTGATTTCGCGTACGCGCTGTCGGGTCTTTAGACAGATTCATAATTTAATCTCAACTTATTAAACTAATTTCCACATTCAAATTAATATTTACCTGTCCCTGAAGAACCATTCATAATCACAGGTCTGTCAAAATAACTTTGTGAAGGAGGAGGTGGTGCAGGACGGTTGAATGGATTTGACCGCGTACGCGGAGGCTTTGATGGTATCGGCGTTGGTAATTCTTGGCCAAGCCGTTCTACAATGATTAAGCATGTAATGATGTCAAGCAAAATTCCGAAATATTTTTTACTTACGTTTCATTGTAATCTCGATTTCATCTAACTGTCTTTGGAGCTCAGCCACCACCACTCTCTTGAACTCATATCCTGCAGTAGTTAAGACCCTTATCCAAGCTTCCATTTGTTCGTGATTGTCGGCACTTAATACATAAGTACGATTTCCGTTGAAGACAATTTGAAAGCAATACTGTTCAGTTTCTTCAGAGAGTTCTGCTGCCAACTCGATTTTTATTATCCACTTTTTTACAAATAAAATTTGTTTAGTACTTTGCTTACTCACCGATGGTGCAGCCTTCTACAATGATAACACCCAGGGGCTCTCTGTCGATTTTTTTCTCGAAATAGAACAGCAAATTTCCTTTAAGCACAAAATAACGACGCTGAAATGCTCTATTAACTTCGCCCCGTTTATTAAGATATCCTTCGTAATCATACGGAGGTGTAGTGGCAAAAATGCAAAGATTTTTCTCGTTAATTTTCATTGTGTTCTATTTTGGTTTGAAATGCTTAATGAAATAAAATTATATGTTCATAGGTAAACAAATTTTTAGTGGTATTTATGATGCCAAACTTTAAGATATATTGAACTTGTTCATCATATTATAATATTTCTTAATTAATTAATTTTCTATGGGAGGAAAACTCTACGAAAAGCTGTTTCGTCACTTCACTACGACATGACTCCTTGCTTCTTTTCAAAGATGCTCTATGAAAATTGAAAAGATGCGAAATCTCGGCTCTGTCTGTCACTTCAAACCAGCTGTAGCTGTATACTCACACGAAATGAAAAAGTATGTGTAAAAAAGGTACTGGCCGCGCTCGAGTGATAGGCCGATTGGGCTTTTCCACCAGCCGTCAGTTTCAAACAAGCAAAAAAACTTGAAGTTGGAGAAAGGTAAACAAACGACAAATATTTTTATAATATAAGTGCTTGTTTGTTTTCCAATAAAAACGTATAAAACGATGGTTATAACGCCAATTTAACAAAAAATCAACTTCAATAACTTATCAAGATCCACATTGCACTGAAAAAGCATTTCTGTTGAAAAATAGTCCAATTGTAATTAATAGACGAAACCAGTTTTAAGGAACAAAACAGAAAGAATGAATATTTAATAAATTTTCAGATACATATATAAATCATAGAATGCTAAGATATTTTATATACAAAGTAATAACAAGTAATTATGTGTTCTTTAAATTCCAACACCCCCACTAGAACTCATAAGACTTTATGTTTCCAGTCCCATAAGTGTTGCGAAGTTTTTTCGATTTTTCTGCTGTCAAAGGTTTAGTCATTATATCAGCAACCATTTCTGTAGTTGGTATATGTTGAACTTTTATCGTACCGTTGATAATTTCGTTTCGGACAAAATGTGTTTTGTTCTGGCATGATAAGCATTAGTTGTCGCCAGGCAAACAGCACTTTGATTATCGCAAAATAATTTGATTGAAGTTCTTGGATGCTTAGAAAGTTCTTTTTCCAAACTTGCAAGCCACAATGCCTCTTGTACAGCTAAACTCATTGCCATATATTCAGCCTCCGTAGTTGATAGGGCCACTGTTGGTTGTTTTCTGGAACACCAGGATATTGCTCCATGTCCCATGATAAAGACGTATCCTGTGACGGATTTTCTTTCATCAACGTCACTTGCATAGTCAGCATCGCAAAACCCATTGATTGTTCCAATGTTGTCGTTTTCTTTCTGGTAGCACATTTTTTTCTTTGCAGAACCTTTCAAGTATCGAAGTACTCTTTTCGCAGCTATCCAGTGAGCCTTGCCAGGGTTAGCATTGAATCGACTCAGAAAATTTACAGCATAACTTATATTAGGCCTAGACACCTGTGCAGCAAACAACAAACTTCCAATAAGTTCTTGGTATGGAATCTTGGACATTTCTTCAATTTCATCCTTTGTTTTTGGACACATCTCCTTGCTCAATTTTTGATTTACATCCATCGGTGTGGAACACAAATTGGCATTCGTTAGTCCAAATCGGTCAACGATCTCCCGGATGTAATTCTCCTGATCAATCCAAATCTTCCCACTTTTTCTATTTCTCGTCAATCGAAGTCCAAGAAACGAGTTAGCAACTCCCAAGTCTTGGAACTCCCCCATCAAGGTCGACTTCAGTTGTTTTTTAAGCTCAGGATGATTATCAATGATAAGCATGTCGTCCACGTAAACTGCAACCACCATTATTTTTCCTTTATCATGTTTGTAGTAGATACATGGATCTAATTCTGATTGTATCATACCAAAATTTTTTAAAACACCATCCAACTTCATGTTCCAAACTCTTGAAGATTGCTTCAAACCATAAATTGATTTGTTGAGTCGAAGAATTGTTTTCCCATTTCTAAATCCCTCGGGTTCAGAAATATAAATTTCTTCATCCAAATCTCCCTGAAGAAAGGCTGATACTGCATCCATTTGTTCGATGTCCAAATCCATTCTAGCAGCCATAGCCAATAAAAAGCGAATCGACTCATAACGCACAACCGGGGAAAAAGTTTCTTCGTAGTCAAGACCCTTTCGTTGATTACACCCTCTGGCAACTAATCGCGCTTTATGCCTTGTAATGTTTCCATTTGCATCAATTTTTGTCTTGAATACCCATTTTGTGCTAAGTATTTTCTTTCCAGGCGGCAGCTTTGCTTCCTCCCATGTTTTATTTTGAATTAGTGCATTATATTCAGCTTCTATCGCATTTTTCCACTGCTTGGAATCAGGTCTACTAATAGCTTCATTGTAACTTTTTGGATCATTTGATTCTGTCACCATATAAGAGACAAAATCATCGTTTCTTATAGGTTTCGGTGTTCTATTAGATCTTCGCACGCTCTGTGATGTCGATGGTATTGTTACTGCTGGAACAAACTCTTCATCAGAGTAAAATAATTCATCCTCTTCATTGTTCGATTCTACACTTGCTGCGTTCTCCCCATCGAATAATTCTGCATCATTTTCCATTCTACTAGCATCAACTTCAACATTGCCAGTGTCAATATTGCATTCATTAGAAGTTTCAGCACCCACTGAACATCCTATGTTGGAAGAAGAGATGTCAATATAATTTTCTTGTGTACTTACTTGCTGAAATTCTTTTTCTTGATCTTCTAAACAAACAACATCCCTGCTTATAATAAGCTTTTTCTTAATTGGGTCGTAAATCCTGTAAGCTTTAGAGTTTTCACTGTATCCAACAAAAATTCCTTTCATAGATTTTGGATCTAATTTCTTTCTCTTCTGTGCAGGAACGTGTACCATGGCAGTAGATCCAAAAACCCTGAAGTGACTCACATTTGGCCTTTTGTTTGACCAAATTTCCTCTGGAGTTTTAAATTCAAGCATTCTACTTGGCGTCCGATTTGTCAAATGGGCAGCTGTTGAAACCGCTTCGGCCCAAAAATGCTTTTCAAGAGCAGCATCCGCCAGCATACACCGAGCCTTCTCCATGATGGTGCGGTTCATACGTTCAGCTTTTCCATTTTGTTGCGGAGTGTAAAGAACTGTGGTTTGATGTCGTATACCACAACTTTTCAAATAAGTAAGCAGTCCTTGGTTGCAATACTCCGTACCATTATCCGTCCTTAGAGTTTTTAATCGTTTTCCAGTCTCGTTCTCTACTTGAAGTTTAAATTCAATAAATTTATCTTTTACCTCCGATTTTGCCTTGAGTGTGAAGACAAACACCTTTCGTGAAAAATCATCCAAGAATAATAATACGTAGCGTGCACTACCCAATGATACTTGTTCCATTGGTCCGCACAAATCAGAATGCACTAACTGCAATGCTTCACTTGAACGTGCATCAGATGTTTTGAATGGTTTTCTTGAATGTTTTCCTTCAAGACAATTCACACATTGACCAATTACCTTCCCAGAAAAATCCAAACCAGTAACAGCTCCTTGTTGCATTTTTACAATCATATCATAATTTGCATGACCAAGTCGCCTATGCCACAGCTCACATGATGCTCGTTGCTCAACTAAATTAACGGTCGTTTTAACCAATGGTGGCGTATCAAGTTTGTACAGACGTTCTTGTACTAAACTCGCAGTTGCAATCAAATTATTGACTTTATCATACATGCAACATCTGTGACCTTCAAAACATACTTCAATTCCATTCTTTGTCATTTGGCTCACAGACAACAGATTAGCACAGAGATTTGGGATGTAAAGTACATTTTTTACTGTCACTTCTACTGCATTTCCATTTGCAAGCATCTGCATTCGAATGTCTCCCATTGATTCAACGACCAGATTATAACTATCTGCAACGGTGACCTCTTCGCTGTTTACTTTTGAAACATTTTGCAACCAGTCTTTCCGCATCGTCATGTGTGATGAAGCACCGGAGTCAATAAACCACCCAGAGCGATCCATTTCCCTCTTAACGGCTGTAAGCGAAGTATAAAATACAACTTTAGCTGAATTACCTTTTTTATCCGTTTTTCTGTTGGCTTGTTTATTTGGACAATTTCTAGCAAAATGTCCTTGCTGATGACATTCAAAACATTTTGGACCAGCTACGTTCTTCTTCTTCTTTGAATTATTACCTCTTGAAGTTCCACCATAAAACGCCACTGCTTGTGTCTCATCTCCAAAATCGTCACCTTTCACGTCCTGCAATAGCTTCGTCTTTATTGAATCAGCTGTGATGTTAATACCGGAGCTCTCGATTCCCATGATCATTGGTTTATAGTTTTCACCAAGGCCAGCCAACAACAATGTTCCAACCCACTCGTCGGAAACCACCATACCAATCGCATTGAGCTTATGTGCTGTTGAAATTATTTTGTTTACATAATTCTCAACAGATCCACTTTCTCTCAAATTGGTTGTAATCAGAGTCCTAAGAAGTCCCACACGCCTCGTCAATCCTTTGTCATCGAAAGCTGCAGCCAGCTTGTCCCAAGCTTCTTTTGCAGTTGTGGCATCCCTCACATGCACGAAGTTTATTGGTTCGATAAGCAAAATAATTTTGGATCTTGCCTTTGCACATTTCTTTTTGTCCTTTTCTTCAGTGATTACAGATTCCCAAAGTTCTTCCAGCACGAGATAATTTTCTACAGCAAACTTCCAGTCATTGTAATTTTCTCTGCCTTTTAATTTTTCGATAGCTGATAATGAAAAATTCGCCATATTTTTTTTGAAAAATATTTGAACTTTATTTAAGAATTTCAATTAAAAAATTTTAATTTCACGTCTACAATTACAAAGACTTAAGCGTAGGTTATTCTGGGCCCATAACCTGTTGAAAAATAGTCCAATTGTAATTAATAGACGAAACCAGTTTTAAGGAACAAAACAGAAAGAATGAATATTTAATAAATTTTCAGATACATATATAAATCATAGAATGCTAAGATATTTTATATACAAAGTAATAACAAGTAATTATGTGTTCTTTAAATTCCAACAATTTCTCAAAGTTCGATATCAAAAGTTTTGTTTTTGTTGTTTTGAACTGTCAAAATTAGAAAGAGAAAAGACAAAGATAGTTTTTGGAAAAGCCCAATATGCTCCTTCAAGCAAACGAGTCCGCTTTGGATCCGCGCACGGGGCAGAGCCAATTTCGCCACCCCTAGCATTTTTTTTTCTGACACCCGCTGTTTAAAAAAAAAATTAAAAATACTTAACTAAGATTTTCTGGATGCCATTTTTTTTTTCAATTAAATGAAGGGCGGTATTCACGAAGCGCTCATAAACAGCTCTTAAGTTTATGAGGGTCATAACTTGAAAATTATTTGTGCTATTCACCAACCCTTAATAGTCTTTTCCGAAGTCCGAAAATGAGAGCCACTCTCTCTCAACCAGGCATGTCCAAACTGTGAAGTCAAACTGTTTTCGAACATGAGACAGCCGAGAATTGTAAAATGAAAAATATGTGTCATAAAAACAACGGGAGAGTGAGTTTGGAAGGCAACGAAGCAGGTTGTGTGGAGAGCACAACCTGCAAATTCAGTTTTTTTTTTCTCAAAAACAGTAAAAGTTAATTATTTTAAAATAATTTTTTTTCTTCATCGAAAGTTGGTACTCCGTGGGGAAGGTGTCCACCTGGATGATAACAGGAGTTGTTCACACACTCCAGCAACCGAAAAGCTAGTTTCCAAGTTGTGCCGCTTGAACTAGACTTGAAGCCAATCCCGTTAATTACGGGACTCTGGCGTGGTATCACATTACCCGCTAGCAACTGTATCATGTGTCCGTGACCGACGTGTTGCCCACATGAAATCCAAGCATGGAACCTCACTGGGGGAAGGATTCCATCTGGATCAAAACCGGAGATACATACACTCCAGCAACTGCTAATCTAGTCCCCAGGCTACCAGCACCCCTTGTGCTAATAACAGATGACAAACCTCCATCACAACAATGGACAAAAGATGACCACCCTGCATCATACCAAATCAGTGAGATGACCATCATATCACAAGAAAATTTGCTAAAGTGAATAATTATCTCTTTATAACTGCTCATAATTTGTTAAAAGTTAAAGTGAATTATCTTTTTTTACATTTTCTATCGCCTTGCCGCGTACTTGTGCTTTAAAATTAACTAAAACAACTCGTAAGAAGTGAATTTATGTAGAAATTGAAATTGTATTTAAATAATCGTCTTTAAATAACTCATGCAAAAGTGATTTCATTAATTTTGAAAATTCCACATAGAGCGTTCTCGCTCTATAACATGAAACTTTATATATATGTATAAATGTATTCTATGGCATATTAGTTTGTAAGGTATTTGTATTTGTAGGTATTGTATATATGTATATTTTTTTATCCGTTGCAACAGCCAAAACATAACTGAAATATTGCTCCTGAGCAAGAGCAGAATGATTATATATTTTTTATATATTATAAATGACAGCCACGAGGCTTTCCAAAAATGTAACTAGATAGAGCAGGCAATACATTACAGCCGCAGTTAAACATAGCTTTGCTAAGTAATATATATTATGAATTGTACTCTGTAAAATTTTCTCAATAAAAATTCAATTCAATTCAATTCATAAAAACAACGGAATAAAAAAAATTGTGTTGCATTAATTGTGTTCTTTTTTAAACCAATGAGGGCCAATTGTACAAATATTTAAACCGTGGTTCAGCAATTTTTACTCACCGATTTCGGCGGATTAATTGAGTTTGAACAGTGGTTTACTGTTCAAAAGTGTTATAATAACCAATTACATACTTGAACCAGCGTTGAACCTTACTTAATCCGCCGAAATCGGTGAGTTAAAATCTTGAACCGAGGCTGAACCACTATTGTACAACTGGCCATGAATATTGTAAATAAATTAGTAAGTTTAAAATTTAAATAAATAAGAAATTACAAAAAACACAAACTTTGTTTTCGAGACAATTAAATAAGACATAGACCATGTATCAGGATCAGTCTTTATATAGTCAGGCATTGATGCAAAATACATCCGTTCAATTATTTAATATGAGGGACCTTGTGTCGCAATCTTTACGGAGGGGCGTCCTTCAAAACAACGCTGAGAGATATGTACCTACAAAAAGAAAAATAATGGTCAGTAAAAAATGTATTCTATTATAGTACAGCATAATCAAATATATTACATTTACTTACTCAAATCTTCAATTGGTTAGCAATGAACTGTTGCTTATTTCCCTGGTAGTCAACTGTTGGAAGTCAACATAACCACATAACCAAAACAGCCTCTCAATCAGCTTGTTTTTTGTAAAAGTTATAATTGAAGTTTGTTCAATACAAAATAAATTCAAAAATCACATTAAAAAATTCCGACAGTTGACAATTTAAAAGATGTCAATTTGTTTCGAATGTTTTCGAACAAGTTTTCGGAGAAAGCGCTCATAAGTCCCCTATTAAACGATGATTCTTTGCGTCTGACTCTTTTCGAAAATAACGAGTGCGAAAGAGAAAAAAGATGAGACGGAAGACCAGTTGCCCTATGAATCGTGGGTTTTCCAAGTTTTCCGAGACTCTTTTTGACGTTTCTTTTTATATAACTTTATTTTGATGATTTTCAAAGGGAAATTCGAAAAAGAGTCAGGCGCAAAGAATCACCGTGTAATAGCGTGCGACTCACAGGATGATTTTCAAAGAAAAATTCGAAAAAAGAGTCAGACGCAAAGAATCATCGTGTAATAGGGGATTAGCTTATGAGTAATCAGGGGCACTCATAACTTTTACGAGCACTCATAAATATTCAATATTATTGCTTGTTGAATGTATTTGTTAATCTTAAGTTATGAGCGTTCGGTGAACACCGCCCGAAGAATCAGGAATTTGAGTCAAAGTTTTTTTCTACATTTATTTATTTATAAAAATATTAACAATATTTTTATTACTTGAATATTAACAATATTTTTATTAACTTAAAAATATTTACATATGCTATCCAGTATATTAAGCTACGCGCAAACCGACGCGATGGAGGTGGCGATCGCGATAACAATCCACACACGATAATCAATGGAGGGGCACACATCGACGCGATATGTGGATTGCGTTCACGTTCCACTGCTGCGTTCAGTGCGACTTTTCTTGAACGCAGCAAGCACCATTTGAACGCTATTTTGTCTGAAGAAAAATGACAGTTTAAAAAAGAAACTTTAAAAATAAATAGAAAAAATTCGGGGGAATTACATTTTATGATTTTTTTTTATTAAACTTCAAAAATTAAACGTTTGTATTTTCGCTGGCAACTTAGCCTACTACACAATATATCGCGTTGATGTGAGCAGGTTTTTGAACGCATCTTTATCGCGCATTAAAAGTTATCGCGATCGCTATCGTGTCGGTTTGCGCATAGCTTTATAGAGATCAGTGGGCAAATGAGGTAATTTCACTGAAAATTTACAAATTCGATTACAAATTATCTAATTTCTCATACAAATTCACATTTCGAAATGAGGTAATTTCAACCAAAGTTGGGTTGGAAATTACGTAAAAACTTTATGAACACACCCAAGTGGAATGCATCCATAGTGGAAACCTTAGAATAAAGTCCCCTTTCACACGAGGAAACAAGTTGCTGGAGTTTTTTTTACGTTTTCTTTTAATTTTCAATTCCCACCAATCGTAGACCGTTCAATCCTCTTACTTGGTGCCCTTCTCACCCAAAAACTGAAAGTTGCTGGAAACTCAGTTTCCTCGTGTGAAAGGGGACAAAGAGATCTAAAGGAAAGTGTTTCGAGATTTTATATCGTTAAAATAGTGAAAAAAGATACCTAATTAAACTAAATAAAAAAAATGAAATAAAAGTGAGAATAGTGAAAACTTGCAATACTTTATTAAACAAAATATAAAACAACATGCGGTGCTTTGTTAAATTGTATAAAAACACATAATATGGAGTTAACAATCTTTTTATTTCACGGGCAGACTGTGTCTCAAATTCCACACAAATTAATGTGAAATGATGTTTTTTTATGTAAATACATTATCGAATACTTTAAAATTGATATTTCATAGCATTTTGCAATAAAAAAGTCAAATTTGTTGAAAATACAAATATACTTTGGAACGTGATATGTCAGGTGCCTATCAGTCAAAATTTAAAGTCTCGCCCAGGTTCGAATCGGTTTTTGTTGGTGATGGCAAGGCGCTCAAATGCATTGAGTGCCCGAAATGCAGAGTAATTTTACTTACTTTTATGTGGAATATGAGACACAGCTGCCTAGAACGCTGCTGATGCGAAACGAAAAATCCCATACAAAAATGACACAACGAAATCAGAAACGGAAAATTTCGTTTTGCTTTTCGTTTTGCAGTACGCTGTTCGAAGAGCGTAATTTATAATTGAAGCAGATTATTTGGAGAAGTCTCCGCTCCTTTTTCGCACTGAATTAATTATACAGACTATTTTTTGTGTACGGAAAAATGACATTTGAGTTGTGTTTTTTTTTGTTTATCATTTTCTTACAGCATGGGTTTCTCTGACTTTTTGCGTTTATGTTTGATTTTGTTTTTGGAATTAGTGAAACTCTCCAAGGATATTTTCCGTTGTGTTTTTATAAGCGTTTCGTTGTCTGTTTGGAGATCACAGAAAAATTTAGTTTCGCATCACAGCCTAGTACGCAGATCGCGCTAAATTTTAGTTTCCATACGAAATTCTCTCCAAAATTTAGCCAAGCTAAAATTAAGCGAAGCATTTTAGCTGAGAGGTACGCAGCTCCACCTAAAAAATCAAATGTTTGTTTCTTACTGTACATCACACATCTGTCAAAATTTAGCGCACGAAATAATTGATCGGCACATTAATTCTCAAGCTAAATTTTAACAGATTCTGTAAATCTTGAATTTTGTATGAATTTTTTTTTTGTGAAAATAAAAATTGAAATGGAGGAATATTTCGGAATAAACGACTTACCTCAGCCAAAGAAAAGAATCCATTTTATTTGATAAAATTTAGTTGCAATAATAAAAAAAAATCATTGAAATGGTTGAAAAGAATTTCATCTCGGAGAACAGCTGCTTTTTTTACATATTCTCCACAACGCATGCTCTATGTCAATATTTAGCAAGGGTTTTTTGCTGATGTTTGGAGAGAAAAGTGGGAGCTAAATTTAAGCGTGATCTGCGTACTAGGCTTTAGTTGTGAAATGAACAAAAACTCACTGCTCATTAGGCGTTTTTCTTTTTTAGCCCTGAGCCGCGGGGCACAGAGCAGCTCTGAGCGAATAGAGCTCACTCCGAACAGAGCGTGACCTGAGCGCACCGATCTATTTAAGAAACTCAATTGAACTCTCATAAGCTTAGTAATCTGTCAAATTACATGAAAATTGTATGAAGTTAGCCGCGCTCGTCAATGGTCTGACAATACCTAACAATTAGCTTACAATTGACATATTTCTTACAATGAAAAATTGTCCGTTCAAACGGTTGGTAGATTTCTTCCCAATTTGATTGTCGGCTATTTTTGTATCACTCTTTAACCAACTCATTGACATTTCGAACAATGAAAAATTGTCAGCAATTGTAAGATGTTTTCAATTAAAACATCTGACAATGACCAATGAGTCTGACAATGTCCTAATCGACTGACAATGATAAAAATTGTGTGTTCAAACGATTTTAAGATACCTGACAATTTTTTGTCAGATTGTCGTCTGACAATATTGTCAGACAAAATTGTGTGTTCAGACGATTGTAAGACATTTGGAACAGTTTTTTCACTGACAGATCTTACAATATTTTGTTTGGTAACTTTTTTTTCAACAAATTTCTCAAAACCGAGTTTTGTGAAATTGTGAAATTTTGTGCAAATTCGTAAGTAAAGCCCGCATCACACGACGCTTGTTTTCCTGCTAGAAATGCTTGCTGGCTTTCGTGCTGGTTTTGTTGCATGGTGTGGTGCTGGATGTTTTGCTGGTTTCAATTCTTCCGCTTCACTCGATGATTGTTTTGGGGCTGGATTCGCTGATAGTTTTTTGAAATTTCTTGCGAATTTGCACAAATTTTCACAATATTTTTCTACACAAATTTTCACAAAGAATGCATACATCTGATAGAACTAAATATATAAATTTATGAAATCACATTTAATTTTGTTTGAAGTTGAAAAAACTATTAGAAAATAAATAAAAAGGAAACAGAAAAAATGACATTTGAAAAAATACATGTACCTTTTGACGTCTGCTAAAATCCAGCAGCAAAACAAGCAAGAAAAATAGCACCGGTTCTAACTTTGAAATCTAGCAGCGCTTCTATCAAGAGAGCCAGCAGTGACGCCATTTTCCAGCTCAATAGCCAGCACGAAAGCCAGCAAGCATTTCTAGCAAGAAAACAAGCGTCGTGTGATGCGGGCTTAATTTCACGTTATCAAACAGACCAATTATAAGATCTGACAAGTCTGTACTTAAGCTAAGTACAGACGATTGTACTTACAATATTAGGTGTGTTTTGTTGACCTTCTTAATGTTCACATTAGGAAATGCTCAACAAAACTCTTTAGCTTTCCAGTTTCATTAAGACATTTTGCATAGGAATGTTGGCACTATTTGCTCGGGTCATCTGTCATTTGCCGCGGTATAAAATTTTGTTTCGAGATTTTAAAACGATAAAATAGTGAACAAAACTTATTAAACTAAATAAAAACTGAAATAATAGTAAAAATAGTGAATACCTACTTGTAATACTTTATTTTGAAAAATATTAATATGGGGTGCTACATACATACATATAATAAGGAGTCAACAATTTTTTTTTTCATTTTGAGAGCTTATTGTGTCACATATTCTACATAAAGTAATGTGAAGTGATGTTTTTTAGTTAAAAACATTCCCCTAGAATAATTTTAAATTGATATTTCATAGCATTTCGCTGTAAAAGAGCAAATTATCTAAATATAAAAACATACTTCAATCACGTGAATTATAAGTTGGGTTATAGATATTTGTCAAAATTATAAATTCTGGTCCATAGTCGCGTTACGTTTTGTTGGTGATGGCAAGGCACTCACATTTGTTGAGCGCCCGTAGTGCAGAGTTATTTTTCAACGTTTTAAATTTTCTTCCCATTACTTTATATGTATTAAATACACAATCAGCCAGTGAAGTGAAAAAATTGTAAACTTCTTACTATATCTAAGTGTTTACAAGATTTAACAGAGCACCGCATGTTAATAAAGTATTTTTATTTCACTTTTGTACATAATTTAATAAGTTTTTTTTTTAAATATTTTAATGATTAAATCTCAAATCACATTTCTCAAAAAACCAGCTAAAAATTTCCTTATGCGCCCCAGAATTCATCTCTAACTGCATGCCGATGCTGTGTCAATGCATTTGTATTTGTATAACTCACACTTTCTTGAAAAAAAGCCCCACAGCGGATGCGTTCATTGAAAATGGTTACTTTACCAAAACCAATATTACTCTGTTCGAATCTTGTCATATATGATTTAACAATTGTGGATGATAATTTTTATTAAAATAATTTTATTTGCATCTTCGAAAATGTATTTCGTTATTTTTTAATAAAATAATTCGCTGTATAATTTTAAACCTTCATACAAAAGTTATTTTTTCAAAATATTTAAAAAACTACCATACTCACCGAACATATTTTCCTGGAAAACATGCAAAGATACCAACATAACCAGCAAATTCATTGGAAAGTTAATGTTCACATTAGAGTTACTGAAGTTTGAATGTGCTGTTAACTTGTTGTTTTTGCATTTGCATGTTAAAAGTTGGCTTAAGGTAAGACCGCACTCGGCGGAACTGCACTTCGGCGGAACTGCACTTCGGCGAAACTGAACTTTACGATTTATTTGTATGAAAATTGTATGAGCTATATCGCACTAAGCGACTACTGCACTTCACGGCGCGACACTATGCGACAAAGTTGATAATCTGACCAACTGTGTCGCGACATGAAGTTTCGTTCAGTTTCGTGCGAAAGTGCGCAGGGTGTCGCTGAAGTGCAGTTCCGCCTAGTGCGGTTCTACCTTAAATGTGAAAAATTTCTTAATGTTCACATTAAAAAGTCAACAAAACACGCCTATTGCCAGATCTGTCAGTGAAAAAACTGTCTCATATGTCTTACAATCGTCTGAACACACAATTTTGTCTGACAATATTGTCAGACGACAATCTGACAAAAAATTTTCAGGTATTTTACAATCGTCTGAACACACAATTTTTGTCATTGTCAGTCAATTAGGACATTGTCAGACTCATTGGTCATTGTCAGATGTTTTAATTGAAAACATCTTACAATTGCTGACAATTTTTCATTGTTGGAAATGTCAATTAGTTGGTTAAAGAGAGATAAAAAAATAGCTGACAATCAAATTTAGATGAAATCTACCAACCGTTTGAACGGACAATTTTTCATTGTAAGAAATATGTTAATTGTCAGCTAATTGTTAGCTATTGTCAGACCATTGACAGTTCTGACATACATTTAGGCCTATTCTGCCACATCTGTTATTCCGCTATGAATTTTCTGCTATGAATCATAAAAGATTTCCACCATAAAAGATTTTTTATAATTGGTATTCAGAAGTTCGATCTTTTATAAAATTCTGTTATGAAACTTCGAAAACGAAATGTGCAAGCAAACAGAACTAAAATCTGTTCTCAATCAGCTATTCTAAAAAAAAATTCATTACTGACACATAAATTGAAGTGGTTGTTTGCGAATTAAAACTAATTTTTTTAATTTTTATTCGGTAGAAATTGGAAGTTAGGGAAGGCAACGAAGCAGGTTGTGTGGAGGGCACAACCTGTAAATTCAGTTTTTATTTTTTTTTTTTAAAACAGTAAAAGTTAATTATTTTAAAATAATTTTTTTTTCTTCATCGAAAGTTGGTACTCCGTGGGGAAGGTGTCCACCTGGATGATAACAGGAGTTGTTCACACACTCCAGCAACCGAAAAGCTAGTTTCCAAGCTGTGCCGCTTGAACTAGTCTTGAAGCCAATCCCGTTAATTACGGGACTCTGGCGTGGTATCACATTACCCGCTAGCAACTGTATCATGTGTCCGTGACCGACGTGTTGCCCACATGAAATCCAAGCATGGAACCTCACTGGGGGAAGGATTCCATCTGGATCAAAACCGGAGATACATAAACTCCAGCAACTGCTAATCTAGTCCCCAGGCTACCAGCACCCCTTGTGCTAATTGTTATTCAGTTTACTTAGGGGAATAATACGATTCGTTTCTTAATTAGGTTCTTTATTACATCGCGTAACTCAATAGAATAAACTTAAGACTAGGTGAAAGATAAGTGTTCAATGTGACAGGTCTTCCTATCTTATATTATAGTAAGATGTGGAATCGAAATAGTACATTGAGTCAATGAATGTTGTGTACATAACAGCTTCCCCTTTTTTAACAAAAAACTTATGTATAACCAAGGCGATTAGGTTTCTTTATAACTCTTTTGGGTCTGTGGTTCCACTCATTTGCACAACGTTCTAATTCGTTTTCACTTCTTTTTCTTTTTCTTAATTCAAAATTATTATTATCATAATTATTAACTTTAAGAGGTTCATCATGTTTTGATAAATTAATGAATTCATTATAATCGTTTTTGATAAAATGTTTAGCTTTGCAATATTGTTTTTTTAATTGATTTGCATGAGCTATTTTAATAACAGAATTGTTTAACAATATTTCATAAAAAAATTTACTTGTTTTTCTTATAATTTTTCCAGGGATCCATTTAACGTTATTTCCAAAAACATTTTTATAAAATATTAATTCATTAGGTTCAAAAATGTTCTTACAGTAATTAAGTTTTCTAAAATTATGTTTATTTTTACAATTAGTTGTAAGATTTGGTGGTGATTCCTTATTACTTTTATTCATTAAATTTAAATTTTGTTTTTTTGAAAATTTATTTCTACATAGTATGGAATCTAATAAAATTCTTGGTTTATAATTAAAAATGCTTTCAACAGGTGTGCAAGATGTTGAAGTTGTAGCGGTGTTTCGTTGCATAAATAGAAATTTATTTATTAGTTTTTTGATTGGCATGTTTTTAGTGGAATTGTCTAAAAGAAACTTTTTTAAACACTTTTTTACAGTCTGTACATTTCTTTCCGCTACACCATTGGATTGGGGGTGATATGGAGGTGATTTAATGATTTGAATTCCATACTTCTTGCCAAAATCATAAAAAAGATTTGAATTAAAGGGCGGTCCATTATCTGTTACTATTACTGAGCATAGCCCAAAAACAGAGAAAAATTCCTCAAGTTTGTCGATGACAGCAAATACGTTTGTTTTCTGCATCATATCTATGTGAACATATCGACTGTGAGAGTCTACTAATAACAAAAAGGTATTCTTGCCAAAAAAGAAAAAATCCAAGTGGACGCGCTCAAAAGGGATTTTACTAATTGGCCAATGAGAAGTTATTTCTTTTGAATAATTTTGTAGCTGCTGACATGGCAAGCAAGATTTTACAAAATTTTCTATACATACATCTATGTTTGGCCACCACACGTATAGCCTTGACAATTGTTTCATTTTCACTATACCAGCATGACTTTCGTGCAATAATTTCAAAATGTCATGACGTAAACTATATGGTACTACAATTCTATCCATATAAAAAATGCAACCGTTCTCTAAATTAAACTTACTAGGATTTTTTAATGACTTGTAGTAATTATCTAAATCTTCATAATACTTTGAGTTTGTATTGCCTCCCATTAGTAAAAACTCTTTAACTTTTTCCAATTCTTTGTCACAATTAGTTTTTTCTCTTATCAAATCTATGTTGATAGGCAATTCAGAACTTAATGATAAAAATTTGACACAATTTTCTCCAACCTCGCTTTCTACTTTTGGTAAGGGGAGACGAGACAGAGCGTCTACGTGTGCCATAGCAGACGATTTTTTATGAATAATTCGGTATTGGTACATATTAAGTTTGACAGCATACCTTTGCAACCTTGCGGCTGCAACTCCACTTGTGTTTTTCGAGGGACTAAAGATTTCTGATAAGGCCTGGTTATCTGCATATAATATGAATTGGTGTCCGTATATATACTTATGGAAATGCTCCAATGCGAAAACAATCGCAAAAGCTTCTCTATGAAGCTGACTCCAATTCTTTTGAGATGGGGTTAACGAGCGAGACACAAAACGGATAGGTTTTTCTAGACCAGCAACCAAATGACTCATAACTGCTCCTATGCCATAGGGACTAGCATCAGTTGCTATGACGATTGGCTTCCGTGGATCGTAAAGTTCCAAAACACAATTGTTTCGTAAAAGCCTTTTGCTCTCCTCAAAAGCTTGCTGTTGTAATGAAGTCCACTCAAATGTTTGATTCTTTCTAAGAAGATAAATGCCTTAAGTGGCTTGACACGTTTGGCAAAAATTGCGAATAATAATTTAGTAATCCCAAGTATGCTTGCAACTCAGTCACATTTTTGGGAGCTGGAGCTTTTTCGATAGCTTCCATCTTGTCTGGAAGAGGACGAATCTCACCGTCACTAAGAATGTGCCCAAGATATTGGACCTCCGTGACTAAAAACTTACACTTGTCCAGATTTATTTCCTCCCACGAGAATATCGTCAACATAAGGTTTTCCTTTCGTGCCAAGTAGTATTCTATCGATTATTGACTGCCAAATTGCAGCGCTACTACTTAAACCAAAAACGAGACGCGTAAACTGATATAACCCTCTAGAAGTATTTACGGTCAGAAATTCTCGAGATTTTTTGTCGACTTGCACCTGTAAATACGCACCCACGCAATCTATTTATAGCCAGCTAAACTAGCAAAGAAATCTTCCGGTAACGGCATCGGATACTGGGCGGTATCAATGTATTTATTGATAGTTTTCTTTAGGTCAACACATAATCGAATCTCTCCGTTTACTTTCGGCACTGCAAATAATGGAGATGCCCACCGGGACTTCTCAACAGGCACTAATATATCTTGGTTTACAAGCTTATCAATCTCTTCATTATATTTATCACGGAATTTATATGGGATATTATAAGCCTTGCAAAAAATAGGGCGTGCATCAGCATGCATTTTTGATAAATTAATATCTACCTCATATCCAATGATGGGAGTGTTTAAATTTTTATTTACTATATTAGGAAACCTTTCTTTTATAGTGTTTAATAGAGTTTCCGATTTTACCACTTCACTTTTAACACATACAATTTTTTTTAAATTACCTTCTTTAAACTTCAATGGGCTCTTTAATAACAAAGATCTCCACTGAGGTTGTAGTACATCCAACCAATCTCTACCGATCAAACACGTGGACTTAACCTCTGTTTTGGCCACCGTCACCATCAACTCAAACAACTGATCATCATATTGCACACCTGCTGAAAACCTTCCTACTATTCCAATTTCATCTCCTGTGAAAGAAAAAATTTTTTTACTACAGGCTTCTAATATCTTATTATTAAAATAACGATTATAAATGTTTTCCCCAATTATGGTCACGAACGACCCTGTGTCTACCTCGAAGAGAATGTCCTCGCCTTCGATATTTAAGATACAACCAGCTGGTAATGACGACTCCGTACATGTGATGTTGTTTATTTTTGCGAAACATGCTGCTCGTGTGTGACCTTTGCGCCTACAACGATGACAGAACCAATCCATAGCTGGGCACTCTCCTGAATGATTTTTTTTGCAACGACCACATGCCCTACTAGACTGTGTTCTTTTCGGTTGACTTCTTTCAGAGACTTGATTTGGTTGTGGATTATTTCCACGGTTTCTATTATATGCGTAATTTCTCTCGGAAATTTTTTTGCCAGAGAATGTGGCATTTGAGCTCTTTACCGCATTGACTTGATTCGATCCAACCGCTACCTTGCAATTATTCTCTGCCATTTCGTAATTTTTTGCTAGCTGACAGTAGTCTACAAACTTGTTCGTATCAGCCTCCACCAACATTTTTTGTTTAAGAAGATCATCTCTTACACCAGTAATGAATTTATCACATAATGCCTCGTCGAGATATGCATCGAATTTGCAATTAAGTGATAACTCTTTTAACCGTACAATGTAATCGGCAATTGATTCGCCTTGTTGCTGATTTGCCATGTAAAATTTGACTCGTTCCGATCGCTTATGAGTTTTCGGGGCGTAATGATTTCGTAAAACTGTTAAGATTTCTTCTAGCGGTTTGCTATCTGGCTCATCGGGATACGTGATGTTTTTTAGTGTTTTGCACACCTCTCCTCCCGCCAGTGTCATGAACAAAGGAACCTTATTATCTTCAGCAATTTTATTAATTTTGATGATCTGTGAAAATCGTTTTTCATACACAGTAAAATCATCTCCGGGTATAAAGACTTCCAAGTTACCAATTAAACCCATGCTTTCGATGACTGTTTTCGCAGGGACCTCGTGCTCGTTTTCCAATTTAACTTCCTTACCGTCGATATTCGACATACAGCTTATTCCATTAGCTTTTTAAACTATGTTACGACCAAGCACGATTGAATTTATTTAATATTGATGATTTTGGATTACTTTTACGCGAAATGTAACATCCTCGTCGCCAATTGTTATTCAGTTTACTTAGGGGAATAATACGATTCGTTTCTTAATTAGGTTCTTTATTACATCGCGTAACTCAATAGAATAAACTTAAGACTAGGTGAAAGATAAGTGTTCAATGTGACAGGTCTTCCTATCTTATATTATAGTAAGATGTGGAATCGAAATAGTACATTGAGTCAATGAATGTTGTGTACATAACACTAATAACAGATGACAAACCTTCATCACAACAAGGGACAAAGGATGACCACCCTGCATCATACCAAACCAGTGAGATGACCATCATATCACAAGAAAATTTGCTAAAGTGAATAATTATCTTTTTATAACTGCTCATAATATGTTAAAAGTTAAAGTGAATTATCTTTTGTATTCAATCATTATTGTTTTTAGTGTTCTACTAAGTTATACCCTTTTACATATTTTTTTACATTTTTTATCGCCTTGCCGTCAACATGTGCTTTAAAATTATCTAAAACAACTCGTAAGAAGTGAATTTATGTAAAAATTGAAATTGTATTTAAATAATCGTCTTTAAATAACCCATGCAAAAGTGATTTCATTAATTTTTAAAATTCCACATAGAGCGTTCTCGCTCTATAACATGAAACTTTATATATATGTATAAATGTATTCTATGGCATATTAGTTTGTAAGTTATTTGTATTTGTAGGTATTGTATATATGTATATTTTTTTATCCGTTGCAACAGCCAACACATAACTGAAATATCGCTCCTGAGCAAGAGCAGATTGACTATATATTTTTTATATATTATAAATGACAGCCACGAGGCTTTCCAAAAAAGTAACTAGATAGAGCAGGCAATACATTATAGCCGCAGTTAAACATAGCTTTGCTAAGTAATATATATTATGAATTGTACTCTGTAAAATTTTCTTAAGTCTCAATAAAAATTCAATTCAATTCATTAATTTTTATTCGTAATTTTAGTTATATTAGAGAAACTTTGAAATCCAGTGCAATTGGACAGATAGAAGTTCGCGTATAGAAAATCAACTAATACTAATGAACTCAGGATCACGGCTGGGGATTTCCAGATCCTGGACAACATGCAAGTCGTCTTGAGCCAGTTTCACTGACAAAGTCGAAGTCAAGCCCGCTTATAGATTAATGGCAACATATAAAAGTGAGTTGTTGGGGATCGTGGTTCATGAGCGATGCCAACACAATTGAATAAGTGTGAACTAATGGATGAATGTCGGGCACGTCCACCACCCTTTTGTGGCCATGGCTTACGGCCTACGCACCTCCGAACACGATTTCGTATGAGCAAAACTTACGTAACGATACTTTCGTTGCCATTCGATGTTCTCTTGGATAACATCAACTCGTGGATTGGTGGCAAACACGTCGGGATGTAATTCAGTCAGGCCGAGTTTCTTCTCTTCAATTGTTTCGGTGTTTTCGATCCATGTCTGACGATTTGCACAAATATTTGTTGGTATTTTGGATTTCTCTTCTAGCGGGAGGATGAGAGCTGGAGATGGTGGGATAACTTTGGTGGTGGTCAGGTGTCGCACCGAATTAATGAGATGTTTTGTTTTATTAAATAAATTAAAATATTTTATGATAAGTCACAAAAATTTGTCTTTTATTCTTTTATTATTGTATTTACTTACATTTTGTCTCCTTTTAACAACATTTCGTTGGCGAAATAAAATATAAGTATCCATTTTCAGTTCTTCTTTTATGATAAAAGTCACACAAATGTATCTTTTATTCTTTTATGATTTGTAAAAGATTTTATAAAAGATTTTGGCATGCTGAAAACGAAAAATGCGGTTTGTAAAAGATCATTGACGTATTATATAAGTCAATGTAAGTAAGTAAAAGATTTTTTGACATGTTCGAATTTTTTAAACTTCATAACCGATCCTAATAGCAGATTTCATAACAGATTTGGCATGCCGAATACCAAAATTATAATTCAAAATTATAACAGAATAGCAGAGCAAAAGAATAAAAGATCTCGCCGAATAGGCCTAATTGTAAGATCTGACAATAGTCTGTACTAATAGCTTTAAGCTAAGTACAGACGATTGTCAGATCTTACAATATTGTCAGATCTGTCAGTGAAAAAACTGTTCCAAATGTCTTACAATCGTCTGAACACACAATTTTGTCCGACAATATTGTCAGACGACAATCTGACAAAAAATTGTCAGGTATCTTACAATCGTTTGAACACACAATTTTTATTATTGTCAGTCGATTAGGACATTGTCAGACTCATTGTTCATTGTCAGATGTTTTAATTAAAACCATCTTACAATTGCTGACAATTTTTCATTGTTGGAAATGTCAATTAGTTGGTTAAAGAGAGATAAAAAATAGCTGACAATCAAATTTAGATGAAATCTACCAACCGTGTAAACGGACAATTTTTCATTGTAAGAAATATGTCAATTGTCAGCTAATTTTTAGCTATTGTCAGACCATTGACAGTTCTGACAAATATTGTAATATCTGACAATCGTCTGTACTTAGCTTTAGCTTTAGGGAAATTTGTTGAAAAAAAAACCCAACGGTATTTTGTTAAATCTGACAGATGCTAATATTAGCCCTTCAAGCAAATTCACTGACCCAACTTTGTCGATCTTTCTTGGATCATTTCAAAACGGAGTGTCATACCGACATAAGCACATTTTTTGTATATGCATGCAAAAAAAGAACGAAAATCGAGAGTACTTTTTTTTATTGAGAAAGAGAGAATGTAAGCAACACCCTAATGGTGAGTTTTATTTTATGGACCATTGACCTATTATATATGGACTGCTAGTCGAACGTCATTTCCATACAAATTCCGAAATGAAAATGGTTCCACCTCTCCCTAGTGACATGAGCGCTAAGATAGGACACGCGGCAAAGAGAGGTAACTATTTTCAGTGCCATCTGTTGCTACTTTGTCTGAGCAAGCTTTTTTTGCCATAGAAACTACGGACATCTATTGTTATTTCTTATAAAAAACTGAGCCATCTGTTTTTGCTAAAATTTATATTTTTTGACGTTTGTGTATAATTTTAATTTTCATTTCACATTTTGCGTCGTAGTCTTCCACAGGAAAACCCTTCATGATGTTTTTATTCAAGAAAAACCAACATAAAGTTACTTCAACTATGTTTTTAATTTGTGATAAAACCACACACCATCAATTTATGAGAAAAAAAATTCAAAATCGTTGAAACGATTTGAAAAGAAGTTGAACGCGTTGCATCAAGTGTGAGAGCATCGAAAAGTAAAAAAAAGCAGAAGAATAAAGATAAGCAGAACCCGGATCAAATGGAAGAACAAAAGCCCATCCAAAACGACACCACCAGCCCAGTGCCGACCGAGGAAGTTGCTTCAAGGACGCCAGTTGTTGAAATAACTAAGCAAACTGAGTAAGGAGTAACAAGATAAACTGCATGCAATTCTGATTCCAAAACAAAACAACGCCGAGATTTTTGAAGTTCTGGGAATAAGATTAAGCCATCAGTTACTGGCATGGAGGATGCTAAAAATAAATAAATTTGTTAAAATTTAAAAAAAAATTATAAAAATTAAAATCCAAACCCAAACCATTCCTAAACGAGTCGAACCTTTTTGACTAGGTCTTCATGCTTTGTGAGAACAGCCAAAGCGCAGAGTTTCACAGAATTTTATAACTTTTTTCACAGATATATATGCGTTCAAAATTATGCGGTGGAATTAATACATTTAATTTATTCATAATCTTTTATTTATTTTTAATGTTTTCTAAAATGACAAAAAAGAAAAACAAACAAAAATGAATGAAAAAACGAATGAAAAAAAAAATCAAGCACAAAAGTGTCAAAATGTTTCACCGTGTTTTCCGCTTGTCCTCTGTTAGCGCTAGAAGCGTTTAGTTATCGGTTGAACCATCGTGAAGTTGGCTCCTGGCAGTCCATATATAGTAAGTCAATGTTATGGACTGAAAACAAAGAAGAAGACAACAAAAACAATTAACTTTTTTCAATGTTCACGTTCGTGCCCAGCGCAACAGTTTAATAAAAATTCTGAAAGAAAATCAATTTAAAATCAAAAGTTGATTATTTAATTATTAAATACAAGTAAATCGTGACGTTTCATTTTTATACAAACGATAGAAGAAAATAAATTGCATAACATTCTTCAACTAAAAAACGCCTGTATCGTTCGTTCATTTTTTTTGATCCGTTCTGGATTCCATTTGGTTTCGGTTCTCGCTGAGTATGGTGAAATGGGAAGCTCTCTCTCTCACAATACATGCACAAAATGAGTCCGTGGTGATTCTAAGTTCCATACTAATTTGAGCCGACAAACGCAGTTTTGCAGATCCATGTTTCGATCCGTATACGGAGTCATCCATACGTTGTTTACTACGTGCGCGGATCCATAGCGGACTCGTTTGCTTGAAGGGAGGTCTGTTCCCAAGATTTCTCGCACTAAAAGTTGGTCAAATGTAAAATTTGAGGAGTTGGGATGAAATGCTCTCAAAGAGAAAGAAAACTGAAAAAATGTCTGGAACGGTTTTCGCACTAAATTGGACTACTTTTTAAACGTCAAAAAATATATTCGACTATGGTTGCCGTAGATCAGTGATAAATCTTAAACAAAATTTTCAAGAATCACATCCCCAGAACATAAAATGTTAACAGAGAATAAACGTACAAGCTTACATCAAGTATGTTAATATACAAACAAACAAATCTTTGATTATACATTAAATTATAAAGCCTAGTACGCTGCTGAAGCCTAGTACGCTGCTGATGCGAAACGAAATTTTTCTGTGATCTCCAAACAGACAACGAAACGCTTGCGAAAACACAACGGAAAATATCCTTGGATTGTTTCACTAATTCCAAAAACAAAATTAAACATAGATGCAAAAAATCAGAGAAACCCATGATGCAATAAAATGATAAACAAAAAAAAAACACAAATAAACCCGAATGTCATTTTTCCCCACACAATAAATAGTCTGTATAATTAATTCAGTGCGAAAAAGGAGCGGAGACTTCTCCAAATAATCTACTACAATTATAAATTTCGCTCTTCGAACAGCGTACTGCAAAACGAAAAGCAAAACGAAATTTTCCGTTTCTGATTTCGTTGTGTCATTTTTGTATGGGATTTTTCGTTTCGCATCAGCAGCGTACTAGGCTTGATGCGAAACGAAAAATCCCATACAAAAATGACAACGAAATCATAAACGGAAAATTTCGTTCTGCTTTTCGTTTTGCAGTACGCTGTTCGAAGAGCGAAATTTATAATTGTAGCAGATTATTTGGAGAAGTCTCCGCTCCTTTTTCGCACTGAATTAATTATACAGACTATTTATTGTGTGCGGAAAAATGGCATTTGAGTTTTATTTGTGTTTTTTTTTGTTTATCATTTTCTTGCATCATGGGTTTCTCTGATTTTTTGCGTTTATGTTTGATTTTGTTTTTGGAATTAGTGAAACTCTCAAAGGATACTTTCCGTTGTGTTTTCGCAAGCGTTTCGTTGTCTGTTTGGAGATCACAGAAAATTTTCGTTTCGCATCAGCAGCGTACTAGGCTTAAAGCTTAAGCGTGTTTTTCATCAAGTAGCACTATATATAATATAAGTATTACTGAATATTGTCAATTTTAAATTTTCTTTTTAAGAAATAGTTTTGCTTATTGGCGTAAATTTTTTGTAATTAGTTGATTAGTTAAAAGATTAATAAAATGATAAAAAGTATGCTCATCTTTCAAAACTAAAATCAAAATAAAATTAACACTTGGGCAACCCTTGTCCGGCATTGATATTTGACTCAACTGACAAATTACGTCATCTGACATACGGCAACCAGGCATTTGACATCCAGCCCAGAAATAGCCAGAAGAAATTCCTCGGACTAACACTGGCAAGAAGGGGAAATGTTTTACTCTCTCGAGCGCGCTCTCTTTTGTAAGAATTAGCACAACTTTTGAAGTCTGGAACGACTTCGGACTAAAAATGACTAAGGGCCAGTTTGTTCACACCTGATCATCTTTAATCAAGGATTATTTCAACTGGTAAATCATGAAATGATCATGCTAATCAATTTTTTTTTCAAGGAATCCAAAATTGAAGTTGTTAATCATGGAAATCGCTAGTCAGCCGATTTTGGTTGATTAGCGCCATTTAGTTAGAAGCTAAATGGAAGCTAATCAAGCTATCGGTCAGATTTAACCCACTGTGAACAAACTGGCCCTAAATCTGGCAGTCTGAAACTGTTTGAAACTGGGTTTGGAACACACTTATTTTGGTACACCACCCGTTATTTTTGACATTTTACATTTTCAAAGAACCCCCTTGAGAGGAGAAGAAAGTACATAGGTATAAACAAAAAACATAGATATTGTTGCTACCTAAAGTTTGAAGAAAAATAAAAGTAGAAAATATTACACAATGTCCTATCTCCTCACGGAAATCGCCCTTGATATGTTGGGGTACAAATTTTACGACATAAACGGAACCTATCGCATAACGGACTTTCAATCCGTCTCGACACAAAGCGATGCTGATGAAACATCTTTAGAAGACATCATGTATCCTAGAGATAATCGTTGCCCATCCGCAGACACAAACTCGAATGATTCCGATGAATGTGTTGAAGTTCCCAATCTGCCTGTGCCTTCGATATCTGTCAACCAAGATCTGCTAGTCCTTCAAAATATCAGGGAATCTATTGAAAAGGAAGTCGATAGTCTTCGGGAGGAAATCTATCATAAAAAAACAAAATTCATAGAAGACAATATTAAAGTCATCCGAAAGAGGGATAAAGTGGCTAAGATAACGCCAAAGGAGATTTTAGATCCGTACAATGAAAGTGAAGGTAAAAATATACGCAGAGAAGCAGAGATGCTTGGTGAGTTTTTGAAAAGCGTTGAACAAAAATTAGAAGAAGCCAATCCCGAGCAATTTAAAGAACTCAAAAGGTATAGAATGGAGGAATTTTTGTAAGCGGCAATACTGTTAAATAAAAAACTGACGAAAAAAAAACATTCTACAAATTTTACATTTACGTGATTTTTATTATATATAGGAACACAGGATATCTCGAAAGCTGTAAGCAAACGGCAACAACTGGAAAAATTTCCCAAAAAATAGTAAAACTATTTTTTTTTTTTTAATTTTGTACACCAAAATTGGTTCTGAACGTGCTCTCAAACCAGCAAACCAACGGGATGGCGGTGGCGATCACGATAAAAATGTGGATGCCGCACATATAAATCAATGGATAGGCACACTATGCGATTGAAGTGTACCTTTCCTTAGATTTTTATATGAGGCATCCACACATTTATCGTGAACGCCACCGCCATCGCGTTGGTTTCCGCGTGGCTTAAAAGCTTCCACTTTAGACGCATTAACTGACGAAACGGTTGCAATCTTAATAGCGGGATCAATCAGAAATAAAATTCTTGTTAATTGTAAACAACTTTGCATTCAAAAAAAGAAAACAAAGATTTTAGTTTTTATAGTTTTGGCTAAGTTTTTGGGTAATTTTGCATCTGACAACATTTCGACTCTGATTCTGAGCCACGTAAAAGTCACAAATGTTTTGCAAATTCTCGTGCTCGCATATCATGTGTCGGCAAATGTGATCGCTTATGTTGCGATCTATATGCGAGGTGTTCATAAGATATGCAAGAAAGTCGAAAAGTTGAAGCCATCACAATTCTGATTGTCAATTTCGAAGGGTTATATTCTAGTTTAAAGGACCTAACTCCTGATCACTATTGTTATCATTTAGTAGAAATCACTGATACAATTCTTAGTTGTCCTAGGTCTTTTAGTCGTGACTCGTGAAGTAAATTATTTTTTCTTTCATTTAAAGTTCTCCAAGCTGAACATTTAATTAATTTACTCATGAAATAAGAACAGTTTACAGAATAATTATTTATTTCCATTCAAAGAACAAAAACATAAATGTTATAGAACAAGTTCAAGACAAAGCTTTTTGGCAATCTACCATCCATCTACTCTACTGTATGCATTTTTTTGTTTTTATCTATAGAAGCTCTAAAAAATGCCTTTCTGTTAGCTTTGTGCTTTCAATAAAAGGTCGGTTATACCCAACAGTAAACGTTTAAACAAGTTAAAACTGATTCTGATTTAGCAATCAGAAAAGTTATGTTAATACTTTTTTGCGAAAGAAACAACCTTCTACTTGAACTATTAACAATCAACAACAACAATTATTTAAAGTGAGTGTATAGCAACTCAGCAAAATTTTTACACACAAACAATAAATCATTTTTTGTTTTGTGTAGAAAACAATAACAAAATATTTATAATCACTTTTTTTGTTATTGTTTACCTTGTAAAAAAAATTAAAGAGTTGCTAAAACACGGTTATTAGCTATTGTATAACTTATTAATTAATTTTAAATGGAATGTACAAAAAGAATATTTTTGAATGCCTTAAAAATATAAAAGTTTGATTTTAGGTAATTGTTTTGTAATATTTTGGCTATTGAAGACTATTTAACAGCCTTTATTTACAGAAGTGATCCAAGTAACATTTAGAGAAAAAGTAGAACTAAGCAAATTAGATCATATGTACGATGACTCCACTATTAATGCTTTAAATCTACACAATTCCAGTATGCTTTGATACGTAAAATCTAACCACACTTTACTTATCCTTATCGTATATATCATCTCTAAAGAGTTAAAATACTCTATAATTATCACGAAAACACGCTTAATTTGAGCCACTGTAGAAATAAAACAAAATGTTTTTACGTTTTTATTTTTTTTTTTTAAATTATAATTTAATAGAAAAAAAATATTTTTAGTGCATAAGAATCTCCGTCTGTACCAGTCGGTTGTTTGTATCGCCGGGCATTCTGTATGGAACAGTTGCAGCCATGTTTGTAAGTGCCTTTGCCTTTTCTCTCAAATGTGCCAATTGCTATACATAAGCCAAACAAGAAAAAGATTCTTTTGAGTTGAATAAATTTTAAACCTCATTAAGTTACCCTGTCTCTTCCACTGTCGATGAAACCACCACCTTCCTTACCACGAATACTCTTATACTGACTATATAGGATCTCCATTGTTGCCAAAAGAATATCTGGATAAACTTTACATATTTCACCGCCAATACGTTTGAAATTATTAATAGAATCCTCAAGGTCATTCATTGACATCGGAACAAGTTTTGTATTGGCTAAGACTTCAAGTGCCAAATGATATTTTTTCTCATGATAGAAATCAAAGAATTGTACAAGTTCGTTCAGCAAATTGAATGTGGCAATGATTTGGGGTTCGCATTCAATTTTGTTACCTATAATTATTCAATTAAGATTAATAATTTTGTTGTTGTTATGTATTTGAGATTGTTGACATCATTTAACCTCTGAGTCTGTCACTGAAATCACTAGCCAAGACCTGTAATCGCTCTCTGAGAGATCCCTTCTTTGAACTTTGATGCACGACTTGCGACAGAAGAATAGAAATATAACGCAATGCCTGACCTTGAATCTGTTTTGGATATAAGAGAATTAGAAAACATTTTTTTTGTGTAAACTCGTTTCAACTTCATTCACCCCAGCAATATCAAACATCTTAATCGCATCTTCGAACATTCCTTTCTTGACCAAGTCTTCTGCAACCATACCAGCTGCTGTTCGGGTATCGAAATCAACACAATCAAATTGTTGGAAAAGTCCTCTGCAATATTAGATTCAAATGAGTGATCTCTTGAATTTTCAGAGGATTGTTTTAATAAACCTACCCAACAAGAATACCATTATGTTGCATTTTACCAAATATAAGATCATAATTACGACATTCAATTGCCAAATCACTGACACACACGAGGAATAAATTACGACCCTCTGGATCTTTGAGATTCCGCAGGAAGAAGAAATACTGCAAAGCTTCGGCGGGGTCAGTTATTTCAAATTTTTTCACATACAACATCACTAAGCGAGCGATGTTTAATCTTCGCATTGGAACTGGATCCTCTATATCGACAGATACTGCAAATAATACAAATTTGTTTACATCGAGAATTTTAAGAATCCGTTTTTTGATCTGTTACTCACACAAAGGTTCCTGAACATTTCTGGTGCCTCCAAGTAGAAATAGTTCATTCAAGGCAAGAGCAACGTGAACAGCGTGTGTTCGATATTTTTCAGTTCGCGACAAAAACTCAATGGCAGCCTCAAACTGCCCAGTTAGTGCCAAAACTTGAAAGTACAGATGACGTTGTTCGCCAGCATTAAAATGCTTCTCACCGTATTTTTCCAATATCATTGTTTGCAATCCGGAATATGTTAAAATTTCGGAGTTGTCTGAAGAATCTGTTCGAAGAATAGACAACTGAATCCATAAGAAGTCATCAGTGGTCTTGGCTACTTCCAAATGTTGTTCATTTATATCACAACCGGCAACTATGCAATAGACCTATAGAGAGCAAGAATATTTAAAAAAAAAATTTATTCTGCTATGTATTCAGAAACAAACTATCACAAAAAATCCTTCGAAATTTGGAACGACTTACACTGGGCATCACTTGTTTTAGGTCACTTTTCACAATCTTTTTTTACCTGTTGGAAAAAAAAATTATATGTAATTGAAGACTCGAAATTTCCCGATTTCTGGTATTGAACTTCAAAAAATATATTAATAATTGCATCACTTGATTGAGGCCATATTGGCTTGTAAAAGTTTACATCGTGTAATTTATTTGAACAAAAGTTTATGGTAGAAAAAAATATAGGAAGGAACAAGATCCCGAGAAATGCGGTTTGTCTCAAATTCAACTACATCAGACCCTAAGATTTCGTTGAAAAGAGGGGTTTCCGTCAGTCTTATGACATTTAAAATATTTGTTAACATCCTGAAATTTAAAAGAAACCATTTCCAAAACACAAGTAAACAAAAGAAACTGCGAATGAATTTCGCTTGGGGCAACAATAACCAAACATAGCTGAATTTAGTATAAAAAAAATTAACTTTTGTCATGGCCCTTACATTCAGCTGACTTTAAGGATGTTTGGGTATTTGGAAAAATGAATGAACCCAGTAGACATTTTGAAGACGAGGTCGTCTTAATCGAAGATATCATAGTGATATCTGGGTTTGATTATTAAAAAAAAAAAAGAAAACTATAATTTACTTACATAGAACCCTTTTTTTCAGTTCATTAGTAAAATTCCTGTAATTTCGTTAAATTTGTCTTTACCTCTTTAATTTTATGTCTTGGTATTACTCGCAGGTAGTAAACTTTTCAGGGGAAAGAAAATTATGTATCAAAAAAAAAACTGTGAAAAAGTGGCAACAAACAAGTGACGTGCAGTGCACGTTCCCAAGGCTATTCTTAAGACAACATAAAACTCTTACAGCTTTTTTGAACGGATCTGTGGAGTTCTTAATTTTATTGCAGTAATGTAGTTTTAGTTGTCCTTCTAGCTTGGAATTGATTTTCTGTTCGGGCTTATTAATTTTGTCTTCAAGAACTTGGATGAAATCTTCATGTCCGGCTCTGTAAAATTTTATTTCGTTAATTGATTATTGTATTATTTTCCTTATAATATATTGTATGTGTATTGACTGTGTATATATTAACAACTCAATGACGGTTCTTGTGTTCAGTAGAACTTCAGTTCTTTATTTGGACTGGAGAAGTAACCAAATTTGTATTAGAAACAAAACACCACTTGAAACGGTTGTAATGTGGTTTAAAAATCTTTATACAAAATACAATTAAAATCGGAAGTCGAAAATGCCAAGTAGCCAAATAAACGTACAAATATCGCAACTAAAATTTAAAAGAAAATTTTGGAACATAATCAAGCAAGAGGATCCATGCATATGCCCTTCCTCCTTTTTTAATCTCAATACGTTGCCGTTTAACTTCCGTAATGAATTTTCATTGAATGGAACATCAAAAACTTGAAATAGAATTATACTCACCCTCCCATTTGCATACAACGTAAGGCTGATTGAAAATCTCCACATCGCATGCAATAGTACACCATTGGCCAGAGTGGCTTGCCTTCTATTGTGACGTCTTGGAGTCCAAAACAAGATCCCTGATTTATAGTCAGACCAACAAACGAAGAAACCAAATTGAAAATACTCGGAACACCACCTCGTTGCGCTTCTCGCAAATTCCCACTGATAATGGTTGACATATACAGTTTATATCTATTTTCGAGATATTTTTTTGCTTGGTAGATAAATTGATGGACTTGACATCGGGTTTGAATGGGATCACGACTCCGTGATACTGGTGTCACATTAACCATGTATTTCATAATTTCCCAAATTTCTGAAATTTTTTGGTCCTCGAAGTTTTCGGCTACTTTGGCGAATTTTTGCACGAGATTAGGACGTAGGGCACCTTTGTTAACAAGAGCATTGTATTCGCACACCTCACGTGCATACGCCATTTCCTATTGAATATATTATTGTTATTTTGGGTTTCAGTATTTTAGCTTGTTTTGTTTTTTTTTAAACAATAACATACAATATGATTTAAACACGACCGGCTTCCAGAAGTTTCATTCAGAATTGTTTGTTCGGGTATTTTTTGTATGTCTATCCAGTTTTGGGATGGTCCTATAAGAGCGTTTAAGAGCTTAAGTTTCTCCTGACGCCAGTCAGCTTTTATGTGTTCCCATTTTTGTTTCTGCGCTGATTGGTAGGACTGAAATGATAAGGGTTTTGAAATTGAATTTTTGAAAAAATAAAGGCTAAAAACGCAGGTTCCAATGTGGTAAAAAAAACAGTTTGTTTACCAGATGAAGATTTAATAAATTGTTTATAAATGAAAAAAATAACAGACTACATTTTCTCATGATTTTAAATTTTGCATAGGAAATTGACACAAGCAATTCATTTTAAAAATGAAACAACATATTAGAAGGTTTTTTTTTTAATAATACAAATTCTAACTATATACTATCTACTGAAATATGTACATCAGACTTAGCACTATTTTATTTGGACTTGTTGAATTATTGATTCAAAATAGCTTTTAACGGCCTTTAGTCCTACAAAAATTTGGCGTTTCGTCCCGGCGATCTCACTTGGACTCATCAGTTGACTAGTGAGGGCCTTTGTCAATACGCAATTTTTTGTTGAGTTCAGTTCATCATACATAGATTTCGTGACCAATATCTAGTGTGAACTATATCCAACAAGACTGGAATTCCTAATCATTAAATTGGAAGTTTTTGTTTTTTGCCCCAGGCAAATGATTTTAATGATTATGAATTCTAGTCTTGTTGGATATAGTTCACACTAGATATTCGTCACGAAATGTATGTATGATGAACTGGACGAGACTTGTATTTCATTATTGGCTATTTTTAATTCCTTTACTTTCTCTGTAAATTCGATGCTATTCTTTATAGATCTTGTTTCGAATTTATTTGGTAGATTATTGAATCTTTATAATAACCAACATTCAAGTTTTGTAAGTATTGATCATGTTGTTGATGTAATTGGTCTAATTTGTTTACCAGGTTTATGCAGCTTAAGTTGAGAATATGTACATTCGCGGTAATATTGGATTTTTCTTGATAAATTTTCATTACTAAAAATATCTGCTGCTTTTTTTTATGGCTGCTTTAGTTCCCCTTATCATTCTTGGTAAAGGGTTAAAAAAACTTTTTCGTATGGTCCATTTGCAATGAATTCTTCTTTTTTTCAGTGTATTATATTATTATTGCTTTTGTCTGCTTTGCTTCAGGGAAATGAAGTTTTCTTTTCTTTTAGACTCTGCTGCTTTTCTGAATTCTATCATTTAAGCAGATATATTCGGTAAATTGGCTACCAAACTATTTCACCAAACTATTTCCCGGCGCTAACTCAATCATAAAACTCTTTCACTAATAAATAGTGTCTAGTCTATTATTTTGAATTGAAAAAATCATATGGACTTGTATTAAGCTAAATAAATAAATATAGTCATCCATCACACAAAGACCCTGCTGCCCTTTATTTGTAACAGCAGCAAAAATAGGTAATATAATAACTGGCAGAGCATAATGGTATGAACGTAGGGCTGTAGCTGCAGCGCCTAGCCCTGTCAAATGTGAAAGATAATATAGCTACATCGCTAATATTAAGTCTAAAAATGTACCGTTCTTTTCTTCATTCTTCTAACCATTAAACCGATAATCATTTTACTAAAACTCCAATTGCCTCTTCTAGATCCGTGTCGTTTTACTAAAAAGGCATATGGAATAAGGTTGACAAACTCAACATTAAATAAACAAAAAAAGATTTAAAGGGTCATGTTCGGTACAAGTTCTTCGGAAAAGATCCCATATAGAAAGCTAGGAAGAACAAAATGAAACTGGAATTATTTTAAAGTAAAAAAACAACATAAACTCCTAGTATTAATGGAAACAAAGTGGAGTATGTAGAAATTATTCACCAAACACACTACATTTTGTAAAAATTTGCTAAAAGCCTTCAATAAAGTTGTTTAAGCTCAAACAATGATTAAATGTCAACAATAAAATAAATATTAATTTACGTTCTTATGGACTTCCTCGATGACCGAAAGAATGGCATTTTCCTTTTCGTTCTTAAGAAAACTTTGAATATCTGTATCGGCAATTGGATCAAGTGGTTCGAATGTTTTCCTTGTACTCAATGTTTCGAGTTTTTGTGATATTTTTGGTAAATCAATTCCCTTCGAACCAAGAAGAATATGACTGCAAGTAAAAGCTATTTAACATATAATTTTGTATTTTCAATTTAATTTTTATTTACGCTTGAATATCTTGAGCGCCAGTCTGGGTAACGCGTGAGTGTAGTTCTTGTGTTGCTTGCAAAACTTGAGATATAGTTCGCTCAACTCGTGGAAGTTCCTCAGAGTTTTGTGTTTCATTAGTAAGCCTTTGGGCTTGTTGAAGGAGTGTACTAAAATCCATTTTATTTAACTTTGAAAATGCCACAAAATTATAAACAATTATTGTGAACTTTAACGATAAAGTTAAACTGCCGCAACCCGCGAAATTTCTAACCACCAAAAATTGATGTAAATTCTGACACTTGAACTTGACTGTCAAATCTTCTACCGAATTTTAGGACTGTTCGCGTACTTGCCCGAAACTGCAAGATTCTAGTAGATTTATTTTTTTTATATGAACTTTGACAGTCTTTTGGGCTAAAAATAGCAGAAACGGGTAGGTTTGGCAAGTAAACGAACAAGGTTTTTATCAGGGATGTGAAAGGGTTTGTTAAAGATCTACTACATTTTTTTTAAACGCTGCACAGTGGTTTGGTTTGTATGGGAGAGCGGAAAAATGCCTGTAAAGACTGATATATTTAATGGATTTTAATTAAATTTGGCAAACATGTTTATACTACGTTTTCATTGAAGCCGAAATGAGCTAATTTCATAAATTACAGAAAAGGTGTTTTCATAGCAAATTTGCCAATTTCCTTTGACAGATAATTTCATGGCCCTACCAATAATCAAATTTAGTGAAGACTTAAATATTTCAGTAAAATGGCCCATAATAGAATGGGCTCTAGGTAATAAACCATAATATAGTATGACCTTAATATTCAAGTGGACTCCTAATAATGAATCATATATGGAATGGACTTCAAAAAATTAAACATTCCATGAATGGTACATCATTTGGGATCACCAGAATAAGGTTAATTTTACTGAAATATTTAAGTCGTCGCCTTGGTAAACATCTGAATTTTCAGATTTCTGAATTTTTGGAGCTTCTGATTGGGATTTTCACCAGCCGTCAGTTTCAAACAAGCAAAAAAAAAATAGGAAAAAGCTGGTCTGAACTTGGTGAAATGTAAACAAACGACAAATATTTTTATAATATAGTGCTTGTTTGTTTTCCAATAAAAACGTATAAAACGATGGTTATAACGCCAATTTAACAAAAAATCAACTTCAATAACTTATCAAGCTTATTTATATAAACAAAAATCACAGAAAATATTAAAAATCCACATTGCAGTGAAAAAGCATTTGTTTACATTTCTCCAAGTTCGATATCACATGTTTTGTTTTTGTTGTTTTGAACTGTCAAAATTAGAAAGAGAAAAGACAAAGATAGTTTTTGGACAAGCCCAATTGGCCAGCTGTCATAAAAAGTTAGATGACTTTTAGTTACGTTTAGTTACGTTTCATCTCAATTTTCAGACAAGAAATTCTCATCTGAAAATTCAGATGAAAGTTGTTTGTGGTGGGGGAAGTGCCAAAAGCACACATAAAAGCTGAACGTTATAATTTTCGTCTTGTTGGTGGTTGATGTTTTTAGTTTTCGTCATGAAAATCCAATACTAATTTAAATGAACGATCTTTTTGTTTATTGTTTACTGAATTTCAACAATTTTTTATATTGATATTTATAAAAAAACTTTTAATGAATATAATAAAACCCATTGCTGATTTAGTTGCATATAATTTCACCTCACAAGTACTCACGGTCAAATGTTTAATATACGAATATAATTAAAGTTCTATTTTATTTCGCTTAAATGTAAATCCTAAAGGTAAATTCAGGAATTTAACACAGTGACTTTCAACTGAAAATTCAGATTTTTTTTGCGTTCAACGACATAAATTCAGATATGTGAAAATTCAGATGTTTAGTAATTTTTATTGAACCCACCCATTGCAAAAGTGCAAAGTTTTTTTTACAATGGGGTTAGGGTATAGCCATTTTTAACTTTTACATTTTTGCAATAATACAAGACCAGTTGCATCGGATCGGGAATACCCCTAATGTGAAAAAATCAACAGAATTTCAAAAAAGTGTAACGCCGAGTAGAGAAAGAGGGCGAAACGTCAGGGGAATAGACAAAGACACTGTTTAGATTGGGAAGATTGAGGCCGGTATCACGGCAGTTCGTAGGCAAGAGAAGTGTGGGGTGAGGAATCTCGTGAGGCACGAAGAAAACATAAAATCCGGACTCATGAGTCTGCTTTGTTGTTGTTTCAATGTGTGAAATGTTGAAATTTTTGTTGTTTCAATGTATTTTGAGGTAACTCAAAGTTTCAAATGTAAACACGATGGCACTCACCAGTCTGGATTCAATCTTCCCAATCTAAACAGGGTCAAAATTATTGCGTTCATGCTATGTTCACTGGTCTGAGGAAACAGAATACGAAGAAGATGATAAAACGGACACCAAAAAAAAGAGAAGTGTTCGCAGGCAGGGATGACCATTACATTTTTCACATTTGCTACGTAGTTTATGTAGTTAAATGTAGTTAATGAAACAAATTGTAGCAAACTTAGTTTCAAATATCAAATGATCTGTCAGAAAATTATGATAATTTGTAAAAAAAAGCTCAAGTTACCAAACACACCTAAGAATTCTCTTGTAAATATATTTCTGTCAATATTGTTGTGTTATGTCTATTTTCTGTTTTGTTTTTATTTAATGGAATGGAATGTTTCTGAGCACTTACATTATAGATCATATACATGTATTTTTGTATAGTTTTCTTTTTATGGTGGTTGATGGCTGATTGTCCAATAATTAAAATTAATGGTTTAAAAACTCGATAAATCTAGCAGACATTAGCTGCGTTTTATTTTCCCCCAGATCCAATCCAGATCAGATCATGAAAATAAAACAACCCAGGATCTGAGTGACAACTTGATTATATACCCAACTCTTTTTTCCTTTTGTTTTTTTTATTTGTATACACCCGTTGTCTTTTTTCTTAAAGCCTAGTACGCTGCTGATGCGAAACGAAAAATCCCATACAAAAATGACACAACGAAATCATAAACGGAAAATTTCGTTCTGCTTTTCGTTTTGCAGTACGCTGTTCGAAGAGCGAAATTCATAATTGTAGCAGATTATTTGGAGAAGTCTCCGCTCCTTTTTCGCACTGAATTAATTATACAGACTATTTATTGTGTGCGGAAAAATGACATTTGAGTTTTATTTGTGTTTTTTTTGTTTATCATTTTCTTACTTCATGGGTTTCTCTGATTTTTTGCGTTTATGTTTGATTTTGTTTTTGGAATTAATGAAACTCTCCAAGGATATTTTCCGTTGTGTCTTCGCAAGCGTTTCGTTGTCTGTTTGGAGATCACAAGAAATTTTCGTTTCGCATCAGCAGCGTACTAGGCTTTACACTACTGGCGACATTTACAAATTAAGGGTGTGTGTTCAAAATGGATTTGGAAATCCAAATCCTAAATAAAGTTGGATCTTGTGTTGTTTTTGTAATACATGTATTTTCGTAAGCAAATCCAATCTGGTTCGGATCTGAGGGAAAATAAAACACAGCTATTATTAATTTTATTCAAAGTTAAATTAGCAATCTTCATTTTTTTTTTATTTCAGAATAAGTTTGACGTTCTTATTCCTTCGCTAAACCACCTTCTCAGGTGGTTTAACTTAGTACACGTCAATTTTTAGATATTTTCTTTTATTCATAACCATTTAGCACTTAGTCCACGGAATAAGACCTAACCCTTCGCTGTTCCACGTTTATTAATTTGGCTGTCGATGATTTACCAGTTGCAATAATCCTTGATTAAAGCTACGCGCAAACCGACGCGATGGCGGTGGCGATCGAGTCTAAAAAAGAAAATTTGAAAAACTGAAAAATTAATAGAAAAAATTAGAGGAAATTCCATTTTATATGTTTTTTTTTATTAAACTTCAAAAATTAAACGTTTGTATTGTCGCTTACAACTTAGCCCGCTACGCAATATATCGCGTTGATGTGAGCAATTTTTTGAACGCATCTTTATCGCGCGATAAAAGTTATCGCAATCGCCACCGCCATCGTGTCGGTTTGCGCATAGCTTAAAGATGTGAAGAAACTGGCCTTCTGTTACAATGAACTGGTTAAGCCCATTATTTTTAGTAAAAATGTGTACCTTTATTTTAAAAATAAAATAAAATTATTATATTGACCCAGGTCTGAAAAATTCGAAACCATTTGTCTGCCTGCAAAATTTTTTAACTCAATTTTCTAGAAAACATAATATATGAAAAAAATAGTATTATTTTATGATAGTCTGAGTTACATGATAGGATTAAAGAATAAATAACAGAATTTGGGATAATCCTACCGTTATTTTGATTTCACGCAAAAAGTACAATCAGGTAAAAATAAAAAAGAGTGTTTTTTTTTTAATTTTCGCCTCAAATTTTAGAAAAATGTGCGTAACTTTTTTTTATCAATTTTTCTTAACCAAATTTTGACCCAATATTTATAAGACTAATCAATTAACATGTGTGTCGAGTTTAAATAAAATCAGATTTAACAGACTTTTTTTGAATTTCAGTACCCTCAAACTTTAGAAAAATGTCAATAATTTTATTTTTTAATCATTATTTCTTAACCAAATTTTGACCAAATATGTATAAGATTAATCTTGACTTGTATACCTAATTTCATTAAAATCCGTTGAATATTTCAGATTTAACAGATTTTTTTTTAATTTTACAACATCAAAACCCACAGATTAAAAAAAAATGTTAACAAATTTTTTTCTAATAACTTTTCCTAACCAAATTTTTATCAAATATGTATAAGACTAATTTTAACATTTGTGTCAAATTTTTATAAAAGTCCGTTGAATAGTTTAGATTTAACAGACTTTTTTGAAATTTCGGTACATCAAAACCTTCAAATTTTAGAAAAATGTCAGTAACTTTTTTCTACTCAATTTTTCGTAACTAATTTTGACCACTCTTAACTACGTTCTCATTGAGCCAAATGAGGTTATTTCGTTGAAAATTTCCAAATTCGATTCCAAATTATCTCATTTCCTATATACAAATTCACATTTCGAAATGAGGTAATTTCAACCAAATGTGCACGAAATTTGGTTGGAAATTACGTAAAAACCTTTTGAACACACCCAAGTAGAATGCATCTGCCGTGGAAAATCATTGAAAATGTCAAAATTTGATGTATAAGAAACAGAACACAAGAAAAATAAGCTATTTAACGGCCAAATCAAATTCAATGGGCAACGTAATCGATTGAACGCACCCAATGATGCAAGACCAGTTTGCATCGGATCGGGAATACCCCTATTGTTAGTAGGTAAACCTCCGCTTAAACGTTTCTAATGTTAAAAATGAAAAGCAATGCGTGTGAGAGAATGTGAAAACAATTTATTCGATTCACTTCACAGAACCAGAATCGGCCCCCATGATTAAAACTTAAATCCGGATGTAAATTATACAAATTCAATCTTAATACATCCGGATTTAAGTTTTAGTCTGGATCTATCGAGTGAATTGCTAAGATCTTTACACATCAAAAATGTAGAAACAAAATCAGACCTAAAACCTTGCTTAACGTCAGTTTTCGTATTGTTATCCCTTGGAGGAAAACGAATGTTCCAGAACGGATATTAATTGCGGTTAAAATAAAATTTTAACAATTAGCTGATTCTCTCAAGAATTCAAAATGATAGTTGAAAGATCTTTCAACTCGAAAGATTGAAGAGTTTAAATAATTTGTGAAAAATTAATGTCGTTTTCCATTGGTTTCACTCAGGGATTCACTCATTCATCCAATGGAACAATACTAACTACTTCTACTCAACTTAGAAATTTTTGTTATTATATTGGTGAATCATCGTGAACATTTCATGTTATCGAACAGGCATACAATCAAACAGAGTCCGATGTTTACTTTTGACATTTGAGTGAGTTTGTTTTGAAGTTATAGCTTAAATGTATTAAGTGCTTCTTGAGTGGATTCTGATTTCAAATCGAGAAGCGAAATTTTCTTCTGAGAAGCGTCGGTTGACCGTTTTTTTTTTGCCAATGGAATGGTTTCAGAAGAGTTCTTTTTGATTCTGGACGCTTCCAAACGTCCAATGGAAAACGACATAAGTGAACAATTCACGTGAATCGAAAAATTCGATCGGATCGGATAGCAGAATAGGGCTGTGTATCCAATTTTTGTTTTTATTTTATCTTGTAAAGGTATTTGTTTTAAGAAATTTTAAAAACACCCCAAGTTTTTGTTGCCTAAAATTTCATTAACGTTGTTACCCATAGGTATATGTAGCTTTGGATACAATTTTTAACGATCGTCTCGCATGAAAAACAAAATAACTGACTTTAAGTGTGAATAAAATAAGAATAATTAAAACCTTATACATTATTATTATTTATTTATTCAATTTATTACACAAAAGAATTAATCGTATAGTATTGTATAGCTAAACTGAATTTATTTATTGAGACTTGAATGCTGAAAAAGACCCCCCTTACATACGATTTTTTTCTTGTTTTGATCCAATCAACACGCGACTTGTCTTTTTGCTACAAATACAATTTATTCTTATAAATACAATTATTGAAGTCTTCTCAGTAGACAGTGGAGACTTTAGTTTTCTTTCCCTCAAAATGAAGTGCTTAGATCCAGGAGCCGAGGTAAAAGGCACTTTTTAGTTTTACCATGTATATTATAGTATCTTCTAGAGCAAAGTCTAAGCTTAGGTTATCTTAAAATTAAATCGATATTTTTAAATTAATTAAGTTTTGAATAAGTAGGTTTGTTGTTTGGAGTCGAGTTCTAAAGCGTGATATTCACGTTAAGACGGTCCTTAGGACAGCCACAAGGTTCGTAGAGATTTTCAACGGATTTCCGGTCGTACGAATCTCATATTCAAAGTAGAACCTTTCAATTTTCCATTAAAAATTCCCACGAAATTTACAACCTTCTCAACGTGGATGAATCGTGCTCATTCCAGAGAATGTTTTTCACTCAATTTTAAAAAAGATCGTTGTTAATATATAGATACATATGTATGTAGTTGATATTTTAAACTGACTGGTCTCTATTTTTTAACATCGTCGTGGTACCATTTCGTATATATTAACACAATTGTGTTGTTTTTGGAATCAAGATGGTATTTAATAATATGATAGTGAGTATTGGAGGCGATATTTTCTTTCCATATTTCAATATTATATTGTGCTACAATACTATCGGTCCCTTTTCTTTCATTCTTCCTATTTTTAAGATTTTCAATCGATTGTTGTTCAATGTCTAATTGATCTAACGTAGTTCCTTTATTTTGTAAAATTATTAAAATTTAAAGGAAAAAACAAAAGGTTATTTTCAATAAATTCAGTATATGTATATATGTACATATTAAATTCATCCATTTGGATAATTGCAACGTCCTAGTTTCAGCTGCTCACAATTTATATGAGTCACATGTATATAGGGTGTCCCGAAATCATCGCCTCAGAAGAAAACCAGGAGTTCCTGAGGTCATTTCAAGTCGAAAAACTTAAAAAACCAATGGAAAACGACATTAGAAAGAGTAAAGTAATGTCGTTTTCCATTGGTTTCACTCAGGGATTAACTCATTCTGAAATCCAATGGAACAAAGTTAGCATTCTTCAACTCAACTTAGAAATTATTTCATTGTATTGGTGAATCATCGTTCATGTATCGAACAGGCATACAATCAAACAGAGTCCGATGTTTACTTTTGACATTTGAGTGAGTTTGTTTTGAAGTTTTGACCGTTTTTTTGCCAATGGAATGGTTTCAGAAGAGTTCTTTTTGATTCTGGACGCTTCCAAACGTCCAATGGAAAACGACATAAGATTAAGACCGTTAGAAATCTATCGCTATGTTTTTCTCGAGGAATCTGGCTTCTGAAGCATCTTTGTTTTTTATCCTTTATTTTTTGTTTTTTTAATTTTTTTAATGCTTTAAATGTATTTTTACGTAAAAAATGTTAATTATTTTTAAGAACACATAATAATAAAAAAATTATACTTAATATTGTGAAAAAAAAATCATATCGAAGTCAAAAAAACAACCTAAAAATGCTTAAAAAATGTATTTGATAATAAATTGCGGGAAAACTGTTATCCACACAGAAAAAAGTTGTATGGTAGATACAAATTTCTAACTGTTCCTGTTTAAATAAAAAAAATTTCAAAAATCGGTTGTAGTTTGGCAAAGTTGGAGAAAAAAAAATACAAATCATAAAAACCCATATAATTCGAAAACGAAGCGAAAACGAGAAAACTACCTCTTAAGTTTTTCGACTTGAAATGACCTCATGAACTCATGGTTTTTTTCTGAGGAGGTGATTTCGGGACACACTGTACAATCATCCAAAAAGAAATACATAGATGAATGCTTATGCCACATTATATAAGCACTAAGCTTATTGAATTATGATTTAATTGCTTGGTAAACAGTATACATTTCTACTTTCATCTAAGTTTTTAAAATATAAATAATGAATTGTATAAATGTTCCTTAAATGTAATACACTTGATAAATATCTATGTTTCATGTTGTTTAAAAGCTATGAATGTGTGCGTATTTTTATATAAGTCTGGAATTTGTTTGTTTGTTCAAATTCAATATACATAATGTAAATGTAAATATTTTAAAATGCAGCAGGTCTTTAAACGTCACCAATTAAAGCTTAATAAAATTACACATAAATCTCTAATTTTACCTGTCTTTCATAATTACAAAAAAGTAAAACTTAAACCTATAGTAAATAAATAAAACCATCGAACGTCAAGCCGTTTAGTTTTTTCGCATTGGCTTTTCTACTTGTGAAATAACATATAAGTACACAGTTTTTCCTAACCCATATACTGATACGAAGCACACACTGGTTCTGTGTGCCTGGCATGAGGCGATGCTTGCAAGGCTAATCTTTGAAGGTGACAAGCTCGACATAGTAATCTTCCGTCCAGCGGATAGCACCGCTTATCTGGTTCATCAGTCAACTGCATTCCACATTCTTCACATATGTAGCAATCCACGTGGAAGTCTTTGTCCATGGAAACAACGCGAACTGTTTCATCCGTACCTTCAACAGGCGTAATACCTGCATAAATCATGTAAATAAAAGCACATTATTTTAATGATTTTATTTAGAACTAATTACCCTTGCCGCAGCTAGCACACTTTGGGGCAAACATTCTATGATAATCGTTGACGCAATAGATCTTGTGGTCCACATCAACTGTAAATGGAACCCCATCCAAGCACTCATTGCAAATGCAACAACGGAAACATCCAGGATGATAGGATTTTCCCATCGCTTGAAGTATCTTAAAATAGCAATAAATAAAATTTTATTAAAATTAAAATGTATGTGAGAATGTACCATCTCCATGATAAGGTGACCGCATATTGCACATTTTTCTGCGGTTTGTTGAAATCCTGAGTACTGAAAATCAAGAGAATTCTTTGATTTAAATGTTATCTGTCTTTGATAATTGCTTATATTCAAAATACCATGTAATCTTCTTCACAGTAGACTCTTCCATGAACATTATAAAATGCTTTACCGCGCAATGCGCGACCACAGGAGCAACAAATAAAGCAATTAGTATGATATAAATTTCCCATTGCCTGACAGGCTTGTCCAGCACCTTTAACTTTATCGCCACACGTATGACAAATCCCTGCAAATTAATGTACATACATTTGTAAATATTATTATTTCAATGTAATATCGAGCGTTTGAATTAAGTCGGATTATCTTTAACCGCAAAGAAGCACTGGGTAAACTACCACGAAAACGATCGTCGGTGAATACATTTTGTATGTGATTTTCAGACTGAGCGAAATAATAATCAATAGAAATCACAACATGAGTTGTACATCATCAAATTCGTAAATGGGGAGTCCCAAAAATAATTGCTAGACTTTTATGGTATTTTTTTTGGGAGAAATTTCTGTGTCAATAAGGATGGGTATAGTTCACAAATTGTTCCAGTTGAAAACGGTATCCCACAGGCATTTCCGCTATCAATTATAATTTATATTGCCTACATCGATTGTTCCATTCAGGAATTAACTCAACTATACGACGCTGAGATGTGCGTTTACATAGACAACATAATATATGATTTGTGCTCTGGAGAACATCAAATGATTCTCTCAAATCTAGTTCGAGTTAACAGCTGTATGTATTTAATGATGGGCCTGTTTTTAAAATGGAAGCTTCTGATGTGCACTGTTCCTGCAAAAAAGGTCCTAACTATGAAACTGTACAAAATATTGCTGAAACTGTAGTTAAAAGGAACACTTCGGAATAGTTTGACAACCTACATTTGGAAAATTGAAAAAACTTTAAAAGTATTGATGTGTATCAATGCTGTAGAACGGCGGCAGATGCTTAAAAAGTCATGCCAAACGATAAACAACCTTCAAATTGATACCAGTTTAACAAAACATAAAAAGGACTGCTAGAGTATTACAGATTCAGCATTGAGATATTAGAAATTCTATCGAAACAAAATTCTATATTCAGATGGACCATCTACAGAGGATTATACTCGGTCACCAACTCTGGCCTCAGGATGTACGACTTCTCTTCACCAAGGTCTGAACCTGCAGAGCTTTAAAAAAGCAAAACAAATATCCACTAAGTGGTCCCAAAACAACTCGTATTTGGATTAATAATTTGGGAGTCCTTAAAAGGCTTAAGAATTCAACAAATAACTGTACTGTAAAAGGTACCTGAAAGAAAATATCTTCTTACTCTCATCCTGCCTGAACACATGGAAATTCCAGAAATCGAAGAATCTGACTTTGCATTGAAAGAAGCACAAAAACTACCGTTCATAATAGGCACCCAAAACATTAATCAAATAACAAAATCGATGGTTCTTAAAACTTTGCTTCCTTACAAATTTCTCACAGCAGAGGTATGCGGATCTAAGTTTTGAAAAATGTTTTTGTTTTCCCTCCACGCCTATCTCTTGCCATGATAGTGCCGCTCATGTTATCCGTTCGGATTCGGTGGAAAATCTTAGGTCCCCTTCATTACCGCCGACTAATAACACGCTCACATGAATGGTTGAAAGTTGTATGTAAGTAACTAGGCTCTTGTTCTCGACGAGCTATCGCGCTACCAATTTATTTATTTCCATTTTTATTTCATGTAAATGGTATAATGCAACAGCCTTAACCATCTTTGACCTCAATATAAATTTTGGATTATTATTAAAAACATACTGAAGACTTTGGCTGTTGGCATTCTGTTAAAAATGTAATAATTTAAGATTTTTGACTTATTTTTTGTTTCTTGTCATTATTATTATGTACACTTTAGTTTCTATTTATTACTTTGAACTTTAGAAAAACATCTTCCGAAACCATCTAGTTACGTTAGAACGCTAGAGTTTAGCTATCGTTGCTCCACCGCTAACCGCATCTACATAGGTAAACTAAGTAGTTCTATGTGTATTTACCGCTACCAAAAATTTAACTCCAATTTTGTCATAAGTAATGTTGCAATATTTTTGAGAAAGAATAACAAGACATGCGGTTATCTGCTATTTCATAGTTTCTATATGGTTAGTTGTTTTTGATAAAAAAATTAAATGAAAAAATTAAAAGGAATTATTTTTTTTTCAAAAATATTTAAATAAATTTTTCTCAGCACTCAATTATTATACCAATACCAATTTTTTTACTCAACGTTTTTGACAATTTCTGGAAATTTTTTGCATTTTTACCAAATTCTTAAATTAGTAGTTGGGTACTTAATTAGCTCTTAATGGTGTCACCACATTATTATGATGTCAGACATAATAAAATGACTGTTCCTTACCAAAATACTCTCCATGTTCCTCACTTAATTCAATTTCTTCCTCAAGTTGACGTGTTAGTTCTTCGATTTTCCTTTGAGCTTCAGTTGGGCCAGCCGGACGTGGTGGTGTCACACTATACGGTAATAAGTTCTTCGATAGTCCTTTGATAGCAACAAAGATAAAAACGATAATAAATTAGTATTCATTGGTGATGACTCACCTGTGCTTCCCTGTGAAGGTGTGGGCGAGGTAGCTGTAGGTGGCAAAGAAGGTGACCTCATTCCAGCTGCACTATTTGCACGTTCCACACCCATTGCCATTGCGGTTTGCTGTTGATATTGTTGTTGTTGATGATGCTGTTGTTTAATTTCCTTAGGTTGGGTAATGTTCGATTTTTCTATTTGTGGAACTGGTGGGGGAGGTTTTCTATTTAAATTAGCAGTCATGCAAACATAATCGGAACTATTTATATCCTCAATGTAGTTGGGATTCAAGGAAATATTTATTCCCATCTGACCCGGGGCTAACGGTTTGGGCGACGATACCAATCTATTTGGAATGTGATGCATTGGTGACTGAAATAGAGTGTTTTTAAAAGTTCAATTATTTTATTAAATTAGCCGTAAAAATTATTCAAATATATTTGTTAAATAAATTTTGTAAATTCTTATTGAAGTTTTTGCATGAAATAACAATCACTTGATTGTACTACCACTAAGTTGTAGATATATGTAGCTATTTCACGGGCTATTTCAGCAGACTTGCATTTTCTTTACTTTGAAAAACTGTTTTGACTTCACTAAGGATTAAACATAGACCAAGCGTCTTCAGAGCGATGTAGTACACGGTAGCTTAACACGTTAGATGGCGCCCAATAGGAAACAATTCAAATTCTAAAAATTGGCATTATAGTTTTTTGTTATGTAAAAACTGGTGACTGCATTTTTTTCATTGAAGCATCATTTACATTGATTGAAGTACTTTAATTGAAAAAAGAGAATAGATTTTCTTAATCAAAATTTATTGCGTGTCGAAATTAAACCATTTATAAAATTTTACACTTCAATTGATTAATTGACGTGTTTGCCACTTTGTTACGAAAGTGATATATAACTTTTTACTATTCCTTTTCCCGAGATTGTTATCTTGATTAACAATTTTAAACTCTTAGGGAGGTTTGCTGATACTACACATAACGATTTAAGTTGAACTTAATTTCTTAATTATTACTTTATGACATGGAAAAAGTACCTCTTAAGAATTTAAGTTCAACTTAAATCGTTATGTGTAGTATCAGCAAACCTCCCTTAGTAGAGTAAATAAGCAGTTTATAAATCTGATCTTTTATTATATAAATTAAACAAAAATCTATACTGTACCACTGAGTTCAGCTTTCAAGTCATTTCGTTTCTAAGACAAGAACCCAGTTATACTGCATGGATATCCTGTTATACTACTTGAATTCGGTACCTACCTGAGGAATCTGATTCATTTTTAGGTTTTGTGCCCGATAATCAGGAACTTTATTGTTTTGTGTAGTTTGATTAGGCGACATAAGATGGCTTGGTAGCGAAAGATTCCGAAACCGTTGATTCGGAGAGGCATTACCAGGGGCTGCGTTTGTTTTCAGTGAAGTGTTCGAAATACTGCGTCGATGTTGGGGCCCGGCTATCGAATTAACACCATCACTGTGACTTAGAAGGGCGTTGGGCGATTCGAGTAAGTGATGAGGTGAATGTTGTTGCTGCATTTCAACCAATTGGTAAATAGTTGCAGTAGCTGGAGATGCTTGCGGTTGTGCTCGTTGACCTAAAGAAGGGAAATTCAAGAGTTTGCTGGGAGGAGTATGTAAATAGAATAGTACCAGAATGGGGTATGACATTTTCATAAATTGGAGTTGGATCCACATCTGGAATTGGTGTGTGAGCATATCTTGAACTTATTGCTCCCTGCATAGGCAAATATTGCACCCGATTGCTGTGGGTGTTCATGCCATAAGTGTTCTGTGGGGACTGTGGTTGTGCCCTGGTGTTGTTTGAATCAAACTGTGCCCCAGAATAAAAGTCCAAATTCTCATACACAGGCGAGTGCTGTTGCTTAAGCTCATAGTGATTTTCATTGTTCAAAGCGAGCTGCTCTATGGGCCTCGGCGTGGCGTACTTGGATGCAGCAATTATATTGTTTCTCTCGTAGATTTTGTATGATTCATTTGGCATTTGTTGTTTTGTTGGAGGCATCGTCGTCGTTGTTGGCCCACACATGTGTGCGTCACGAATAAGCGTCTCAATGGCACCGGGTCGGTCTTTAGCTTTACCTTCGTTACCAATGTGCATTTGTTGGAGTCTGTATTCCATAATGGAATGGGCATCATTTTCGAGTCCAATTGGATTGGGATTTGATGACTTTGATTGTTGTTGGGAAGATGCCATTGTTCTTCCTCAAAAAAATTGACGACTTTTTTGACTGAGTTCGGTTGTTCTTTTTTTTCTTACCGCAAAACTAGGATTCTTGTGGAAATGCTTGAGACCCACTTTAAAAGAGCTTATTTTGTTGTATTTTTACAGAGAAATTAATAAAGTGAGCAAAAACACGAAATTTTATTCAGGTTAAAGACCTTTTTGTTCGTTCTCCTTTTTTGTGTAGTGGTTTTTCGGAAGAGTGATTTTACACCCCTGTTTTTTTGTTTGACAGAGAGACGGAAAATACAAAATGACAGATGCCAGATTTGTCGTCAAGGTGAGTTTGATTTTCGTTCGCTAATACACGGCTGTATCTCTCAAACTCTATTATGTGTTTAAATGGCCGCATTCGGCTTCACATCCAGAGTTGTTGATTGCCTTGTTAAAAAAAAAAAAACATTTTTCCACATATTACAGGCATGCTTTTGTTTACATATTAGCTGTGTTTTATTTTCCCCCAGATCCAATCCAGATTAGATCATAAAAATAAAACAACCCAGGATCTCAGTGACAACTTGTTATAACTATATCCAACTCTTTTTTCCTTTTATTGATGTGTAAACATCTATGCTGGCGGTAGGGTGAAAAGAAAACGTAACGTAACGTTGTAATCGTGATCGTGGTCGTGATCGTGATTCTGAGCTTTACGAAAATTGAGTGCGTTCAACAATATGTGCGTTCAGTAACTAAACGTTGAGTATTGAAATCGAAAGGTTGAGTTCAGTTCGGGTTGAAATTTGGTTGGCTGCTTAGAGGATATATTAAGCCCCTATTACATGATGATTCTTTGCGTCTGACTCTATTCAAACATAATGAGTGCGAAAGCGAAAAAAGATAAGATGGAAGACCAGTTGCCTTGTGAGTCGTGGGCCAAGTTTTACGAGACTCTTTTTAACGCTTCTTTAGCATTAGGCTACGCGCAAAACCAACGCGATGGCGGTGGCGATCACGATAAAAATGTGGATGCCTCATATAAAAATCAAAGCACACTTCAATCGTGTAGATGTGTGCCTTTCCTTTGATTTATGTGTATGGCATCCACAATTTTATCGTGATCGCCACCGCGTTCGCGTTTGTTTGCAGCTACCTTTATCCGTATTTTGTATTCTTTGCATTTTTTTTTCAATTACATGACTGTTTTGAGACCAGCGGCCTATTTCACAGAACATACATCACATACATTGTATGAATGTATGTACCTTAAAGTAGACGCCAAAGATGGCTCAGTGTAAATTTTGAATTTTTTGAAAAACTTTGCGTCAACTTAGAAAACCCATAATTTAAAAAAAAAATTAAAATTTACGCCCACTCATCTCGTAGTCGTGATTCTTATCTTGTAGCCGTGGTCGTTATTTTGATTCTGAGCCAGAGATTAGTCTGCTATTACACGATGCATCTAGACGCATGCGACTTTTCGAACTACGTAAGTGCAAAAGAGAAAAAAAAATCGAAAAGATGGTACGGAAAAAAAGTGACCGATGTCGCGTGAGTAAAATTTTCGATGCAACTATTTGACGTTTCTCTTTTCTCCTGTCCGTTTTTTTACTATTCTGCTTCATATGGTTTTGTTGTTCAAAGAGTAAATTTCGGTGCAACGCACTGTTATTGATAGCCTTATAGGCTTTCCAGAAATGAGAATTCATCTTTAAAAACAACATATAAAAAAAATTATTGCTTTTCTTGACTGATATTCATTTAAAGGCACACAAACCTTTCTTTCTTTAATATATCTAATTATGAAAACAAAAATAAAAACAGAAAAAGTTTTTTTATTGCTTGAGCACAGCCCAACACGAAAATGAAAAATAAAGAGAACTGTCAAATTAGATTCCTGACTTTGGTTTCAACGTGTAATAGCGCTTGAAACAGCGGACGAAATAGCAAAGAAGAATTCGAAGAAGGCGCATGCAACTAGATTCATCGTTTAATAGCAGACTTATGAATTATCCATAATCTCTGTTCTGAGCTTCACGAAAATGGAGTGCGTTCAACGCTATGTACGCTCAGTAACTAAACGCTGAGTGTTTATATACGAAATCAAAAAGTCGAGTTCAGTTTGGGTTGAAATGTGGTTGGTTGCTTAGACCATATAGTACATGGACTGCGCTTTCATTTTCCATGCATCATTACCGATTTTCAAATTTGCTTATGAAAAGTTAAGATCTATATAAAAGTACCAAAAAAAAATGTTTGCTATCATCCACACCCTAAATTTGATGTAGGCTCTCGGTCTATGAGGCATTCGGACGAACGTTGATGTTTACACATCTTAACCGTGAGTCCCGGCACTCACACTTTTTTTTTTATTTGTATACACCCGTTGTCTTTTTTCTTTACACTACTGACGACATTTACAAATTAAGGGTGTGTGTTCAAAACGTATTTGGAAATCCAAATCCAAAACAAAGTTGGATCTTGTGTTGTTTTTGTAATACATGTATTTTCGTAAGCAAATCCAATCTGGTTCGGATCTCGGGGAAAATAAAACACAGCTATTATTTTAAAGTTTGTATCTGAAATGAGATCTTGGAGTTTATGAGATAATATTTTAATTATAAAAATTACTTACTTATAGGTCGGTCTGGGCATCGAACCCGGTTCCCATCAAGGCTTGGCCATCAAGGCATCATATATTCACGTCCATTGAAAAGTTTATAATTTCTTTTCACTCTCATTTCTCTCTCCTTTAATTTTTTATTGCATGTTGTTGAACCATATAAGCTATTGGCGATAATAAAACGCGGCTAATATATGAAAACATATTTACACAATTGTTGGAATGCGTTTATAAATAATCAGTCGTATTTATAAAAATTCCTTAGAATATAGTGACCAGATTTATTTGAAGGAAGAGCGGGACACATTTTCAAAACTTCGCAGGGAGTAGAAATTATGATTATGAGTAAAAAATTAATAGTACGCAACATAAACAAGAAATGATATACCTATTTATTTAAAAAAAAAAACTTTAAAAAAATCAGGCTCAATATTGCTAGCGTGATTAGACAATTAATTTTAATTAAAAATTTGAAATTAATTCTTATACCTACCTACTAAGATGCAGTATGAATTTCTTTAAGAATTTCATTATTATTTTTTAATTTTTGCTAAAATTGTTTTATAAAACATGGAAACATGGAAGACTGATTATAAAGAATTAACAACCATAGTTCTGAACTTGGGTCTTTAAAAATCGTCTGAAGAGCAATGGAACACTTTTCAATTGAGAGAAAATATGTTTTTGTTTTCGATTTAAAAATGATAGACCACAAGCAAATCTGAGAATTCATTTAATGTGGCATATACATGAACTCATTTTCTAGTACGCAGATCGTGCTAAATTTTAGCTTCCATACAAAATTGTCTCCAAAATTTAGCTCAGCTAAAACTGAGGAAAGCATTTTAGCCGAAAGGTACGCAGCTCCAGCTAAAAATTCAAATGTTTGTTTCTTACTGTACATCACATATCTGTCAAAATTTAGCGCACGAAAAAATTGTTCGGCACATTAATTCTAAAGCGAAATTTTAACAGATTCTGTAAATCTTGAATTTTGTATGAATTGTGTTTTGTGAAAAAAAAAAATTGAAATGGAGGAATATTTCGGAATAAACGATTTATCTCAGCCAAAGAAAAGAATCCATTTTATTTGATAAATTAAGTTGCAATAATAAAAAAGATTGTCAATTATTTATTATCCATTATAAGCCGTTTTTATATTACGACTATTATTTTAAATACCATAAAATGTATAAGCAAGGTTCGGATTCCGATTGCAGACACAAACAGAACTCGCCAAGAGTTATTTGAAAATTAAGTCTGAATGCATTCATTTCAAACTGCCAAAGTATTGAATGCGCAAAGCAAGAGCAACTGCCTAAAAGCCCTTCCATACTATCCCACTGAGTATTAATACAAAGTGGAAAAGAATTCCATGCTACTGCCAAATTTGTGGGAGAGAAATTTCTTTTCATTTTTTGACCACACACAACAGTTTAAATTAACCTCAATAAAAATGTGATGAAATGTGTAACAGAATTAGAACCATTTCTAAAAATTCTCATGTATTAACACATGTCAAATCGTGTAGGCTGGGAATATCATATTTTGTTTCCACACTATTATACATGATTTGTTTCACACTCTTTTGACATGTATTAATACTCAGTGGGATAGTGTGGAAGGGCTTTAACAATTTTTATTTTGTAACGCATCGTGTCTGGAATCGGAAACGGAATAAGTTGCAATAAGAGTAAGTAAAATATCATGAATTCTGTATTAATTTAACATAAAATCTTTATTTGTCAGAGAATAAACTTCATTCGTTTCATTCGCTTCATCTTTAAATAAATTGAAGTTTTATTCATAGTCAACTTGAAAGATTCCAAGGACATATTCTTTATTCTTCTTATTTTTGAGAATACTCAAAGAAGAATCCGTTTCGCCGTCAGCGAAATCTTGTTGCCGCCTGCAACATTACTCCCGCCAGGAGAAGCTCCTTTTGTCACCGCTAGCCGCCAGCTAAATTGTTGCCGCCTGCAACGCAGCCCTTTCAACAGGAGTACCTCACCTCTCACCACCGCCGACGAAGACCCGTTGCTGCCAGCGACAAAGTTTCTAGCAAAGGAGTTATATAGCCGTCTTACTCAAACGTCATCAAAAGTTGTTGCCGCCTGCAACACTTGGTCGTCTCTTCACCACCCCAGGAAAATTCTGTTACCGCCTGCCATCAGAAATAATATTGGAAGAATTTACTAACTAAAGCCTAGTACGCTGCTGATGCGAAACGAAAAATCCCATACAAAAATGACACAACGAAATCATAAACGGAATATTTCGTTCTGCTTTTCGTTTTGCAGTACGCTGTTCGAAGAGCGAAATTCATAATTGTAGCAGATTATTTGGAGAAGTCTCCGCTCCTTTTTCGCACTGAATTAATTATACAAACTATTTATTGTGTGCGGAAAAATGACATTTGGGTTTTATTTGGGTTTTTTTTTTGTTTATCATTTTTTTACATCATGGGTTTCTCTGATTTTTTGCGTTTATGTTTGATTTTGTTTCTGGAATTAGTGAAACTCTCCAAGAATATTTTCCGTTGTGTTTTCGCAAGCGTTTCGTTGTCTGTTTGGAGATCACAGGAAATTTTCGTTTCGCATCAGCAGCGTACTAGGCTTAACGATTGTAAGTACATTTATAAATTCATTTATATCTATACATAAGTACATATGCCGAACAGTCGGCCGAAAAGAGGACGTCCGGGCAAAAACACTGAAAAGCCACTCAGTGTTGTTCCAGAACATTCTGAATCGGAAAGCGATTCAACAGAAAACGAATTTGACAAAACTATCATCGATATACCCAACCAAAACGATGGAAGAGTTATTGAAGCAGATAAGTGCGTTCACAATTAAACGAAGTAACTTCCAATGTCGCAGCAGAAAAAGCCGAACGTATTCGCCAGCAAGAGCTCGAGAAGAATATACAACTATCTGTAGATACCACAGCGGTTGGCCACATGCCAACGACGTCAATGACGACGTCTGTCACCACCACAACATCTTCTATTCCATCGTTGAAGTTCAGCTTGCTTGAGACAACGACAGTAAGTGCACGAATCATTTGCCACAATGCACTTTCAACAAAAACAACGGGCTACATCGGGCCGTACTTCTCAGCATGTTGCCTTTCATCCGAACGGTCGAAAGTTGCAAGATTTACCCTCGGTCACTGGCCGACCAGAGGAATGGCCAATGTTCTCAACCGCATTTCAAGAATCTACCGTGATGTATGGCTACTCGAATGTGGAGAATCTCTTTCGATTACAAAAGTCCATTAAACAAGAAGCGCGAGAAGTCGTGGAATCATTACTCATCCACCCTGAAAATGTTGATGAGGTAATGGCTGCTTTGGAACTCAGATTTGGTCGTCCCGAATGCCTTTTGAGAAGCCAGTTGAGCAAAGTGAGGGCGATTTCACAGATTTCAGAAGGAAAACTTGAAATGTTAGTACCTTTCGCCACAGTGGTAAAAAATCTTTCCACATTTTTAGAAGCTAGTGGTTTCCACCAGCACTTCGCAAACCCAACTTTAATCGAGGAGTTAGTAGGCAAGTGGCCTATGAGTAAGCGATTAGAATGGGCTCAACGAAGCATCACCATGATACCATACCCCACGGTGAAACATTTCGCAGAGTGGGTGACTGAAGTTGCGAGATTCGTATGTTTGGTGACATCGAATACTATATTGCCACTAGCCCTAAGAGAACAGAAGTCAGAAGGTTTTTTTAATAATACAAATTCTATATACTATCTACTGAAATACATTGCAGCCAAGTAGAAGACTTAGCACTATTTTATTTGGACTTGTTGAATTATTGATTCAAAATAGCTTTTAACGGCCTTTAGTCCTACAAAAATTTGGCGTTTCGTCCCGGCGATCTCACTTGGACTCATCAGTTGACTAGTGAGCGCCTTTGTCAATACGCAGTTTTTTGTTAAGTTCAGTTCATCATACATAGATTTCGTGACGAATATCTAGTGTGAACTATATCCAACAAGACTAGAATTCCTAATCATTAAATTGGAAGTTTTTGTTTTTTGCCCGGGGCCATGGCAATGAAGTCAGTTTCAAAGAAGATTCTCCATGTGTCTGGACAAGGTACTACAGCCAGAAGCAAATGTTGCCATTGTGAGATGAAGCAACATCCTGTTGCAGAATGCAATACCTTTCTAAAAGTAGATGTCTCAGCAAGATAGAATTTTGTCAAAAAGAACAGCCTGTGCTTCTACTGCCTAAAATACGGTCACAATCTACGTTCATGCAGAACACGAAAGCATTGTGAACTTAATGGTTGCACTAAAATGCATCATTCATTACTATATGATCCGTCGTCGATGCCATCAGCTGACGTAAACTCCCAAGTCAACGTGGGATGTTCTAAGCCGATACTTAGTTGCCAAGTTCCGGTCAATGCGAAGATCCTGTTTCGTGTATTACCTGTTAGGATTTATGGTGATGACGTAACCATATCAACATATGCACTTTTGGATGAAGGTTCCTCGGTCACTATAATGAGTGCAGATCTGGCAAAACAATTGCGATTACATGGCCGCCCAAAGAAATTGAACCTTCAATGGTTTGGCAAGACGACTGTAGCAGCGGAATCATTTATGATAGATGCAGACAGAGAAGGAGCAAAGAAATACAAGATGATGGGAATACAAACCGTCAATGATTTGAATCTTACAACTCAAACCATCAGCTCTGAAGAAATTCAACATCTACATTTGGACTTCGTTCCATTCGCTATATATAAAAACGCCAAACCACAGATATTGATTGGCCTCGACAACAGCCATTTGGGTGCTCCATTGCGCACTCTCGAGCCAGTTGCAATGGGACCCATTGTAGCTGAAACCAAACTTGGCTGGATCGTATATGGTAAAACATTCACGGAAACCATGGAAATAAGAGATGACGTAATTCTTCTTGGCAACCAATATAGTGACGAAGAAGATTCTCAGATGAGCAAAAAGGTGGAAGATTACTTTTCTTTGGAAAGTTTTGGAGTCAAGAAGCCGACAGAACAGTTTTTCTCTACTGATGCTAAAAGAGCAATGGACATTTTGTTAAATACAACAAAAAAGACCAATGGGCGATACGAAACAGGTCTCCTCTGGAAAGAAGACAATCCCGATGTTCCCGATAGTTATGCGATGGCCAAGAAGATTATTGAATCTGGAAAGTAGATTGCTAAAAGATACAGAATATGCCGAGACGTATAAGAACATTATAACAAGCTACATTGAAAAGGGATATGCAAGGAAATTACCCATAGCTGAAGCAAATGAAAACTCACTAAAGACCTGGTACCTACCTCATTTTGGTGTGAGAAACCCAAGTAAGCCAAACAAATTGAGGTTAGTTTTTGACGCGGCAGCAAAAGTTAACAACGTTTCTCTGAACACCTTTCACTAAAGGGGCCTGACCAACTGAAACCTATGATAGCCGTGTTTCTTTGCAAGCCCGGGGGGAATTGGATGAAAAAAACGACGTTGGTGCTAAACAATAAACATGTTAAATGCAACAACAACTAATCCCAGAGAATTCTCGGGGTTTAGCTTAAGCGTACAGAAAAACTGTGTTACCGGCATGAATTACATACATGTTATCGATAGTTTGTATGAAAACTCCATGTTTTTTACTGTCATGGCGTCACTAAGCCCCGCTGTCGTTTTTTTCAACAAATTCCCCCCGGGCTTGCAAAAAAACACACCTGATGATGATCCTCTTCAATTTTCGTTTGAAGGTAGTAGCAGTAGTGCGGCGACATAAGAGAAATGTTCCATCAGGTCGTTATTCGGAAAGAGGATCAAAATTCGCAGCGTTTCCTTTGGAGGGAAAATAGAGAAGAGCCATATCGGTGTTTACGTGATGACATCGATGATATTCGGAGCAAGTTGCTCACCGTGTTCTGCCAACCACGTAAAGAATATCAATGCCATGAGATATGTGAACACCCATCCCAGAGCTGTAAATACAATCTTTAACCGCCACTATGTTGATGATTACGTCGATAGTTTCGACACTGAAGCTGAAGCAATTGAGGTGACTAATAATGTAATAAAAATTCATCAAGAAGGCGGCTTTGAACTTCGAAACTTTTCTACAAACTCGAAGGGAGTATTGCCAAAGATTTCTCCTCAAGATATGCATAACCTGCAGGATAAAATAGTGGATATGAATACGGAAGCTTCGACAAAGAAAATACTTGGTATGTGTTGGGACTCGGCAGAAGACATCTTTAAGTTTCAACGTCAGTTCCATAGAGTGAATAAAGACATCATGGAAAATGACAGATGCCCTACCAAAAGGGAATTTTTAAGTATTGTTATGTCTGTATTTGACCCATTCGGTATGGTCGGCAATGTCGTCATTTATTTGAAGCTATTACTACGTCCAGTCTGGGCACATAATGTTGGTTGGGACGAAAAAATTCCGGAAGAAGTTTTCAAGTTGAAGGCCGGGCTTCCGTCATTGGACCAATTCAGAATGCCGAGATGCCATGATCCTCACTTGACGCTCGCTAAGGACATAGTTCTTCACACTTTCGTCGATGCCAGTGAAGAGTCCTTTAGTGCAGTTTCCTTTCTTCGAATCGAGTATCAGGGAAATGTTCGAGTATCGTTCGTATGTGGCAAAACCAAATGCGCTCCAAAAAAGATGATTTCAATTCCACGTTTAGAATTATCTGCAGCTATCCTTGGCATACGTCTCTCAAATTCAATTGTGGAAAACCATGACATACAGTTCACCGACCGAGTCTTTTGGACCGACTCGAGAAATGTCATGAGCTGGATTAGATCGGAACCCCGTCGTTATAAACAGTTCGTCGGATTTAGAATTGCCGAAATTTTGGAAACCAGCCAAGCGAACCAATGGCGCTGGATTCCTTCGAAGCTTAACCCAGCTGGTGAGTGGTGACGCAACACGAGCGCGATACCCGTGGAAGTTTGATTTTGAAGGGAAGTGGAGTAGGAGTCCAGAATTTCTTCGGCTTTTTGAAAAGAATTGGCCCCTGCAATCAGTTAACGATATTGACCAGATATGTGAGGAAGAAGTTCGACCACGGCTTCTTCTACATGTAAACGCACTAACTAGTACAATAGTAGATTTTTCAAGATTTTCTAAATTTTCGAAAATGTTGAGATGCGTTGCACGGGTGCTTCGCTTCAAGAATGCTTGTTTGCACAAACAATTAGAAAAAGGAGAACTATGCGTAGAAGAACTTGAAGCCGCAGAATAAGTTCTGTGCATTCAAGCACAAAGAGAAGTCTTCGCACACGATATTTCCCGATTAAGTCAAAATCTACCAGTAGAAAAAAAGCATGCCGGTCTACTTAGAGTCTATGGACGAATCGATGCCGCCACAACATTACCATTTACTGCCAGACGTCCTATAATCCTACCAAAACACTATAGTCTCACGAAGTTGATAATAAATCAGTTCCATTGCCGCTTACACCATCAAAATGATGACTTAATTGCGAATCAGATTCGACTCCACTATTGGGTGCCAAGTTTACGATCAGCTGTCAGACAAACAAAAAATGAATGTATGTATTGTCGTCTTCATTCTGCTAAACCACAACCGCCATTAATGGGACAACTATCCGAAGATCGTCTCACACCGTACGTAAGACCTTTCACGTTTACTGGGCTCGATTATTTTGGTCTGGTGTACATAACTATTGGACGACGAAGAGAAAAGAGGTGGATTGCTCTATTTACATGCATGACCGTGCGAGCTGTGCACCTAGTAATTGCGGACAGTCTTTCAACTGATGCTTGTATATTATGTATCCGCAATTTCATCAATCGCCGTGGAATCCCGAAACGTATAAGAAGCGACAACGGAACCAATTTCATCGGGGCAAAAAAAGAGATGTTGAGTGCTGATATTTTTGACAACGAAGCTATAAGCCGAGCCGAACTTTCATCCAGAGGCGTCGAGTGGTCGTTCGATTGTCCATTGAATCCACATGCTGGTGGTTGCTGGGAGAGATTGATACAATCGGTGAAGAGAGTCCTCTCACATACTCTTAACGAAATCGCACCAAGACTTGGAAGTTGGAACGTTTCAAAGCGCATTAATAGAGGCCGAAAACATTATTAATGGACGTCCGCTCACGCACCTGCCAGTGTCAACAGAAAATGAGGAGCCTTTAACACCTAACCACTTTTTGTTGGGAGGCCCCACCTGGGCACAAAGACCAGGCGAGATTGACCAACGTACACTTTGTCTTCGGAAGCAGTGGTGCATCAGTCAACAACTTAAGAATCGCTTTTGGAGAAGATGGATCATAGAATATTTGCCAGTTTTAACACGAAGATGTAAAGGTGGGCGACCTATGCCTCGTGTGTGATGTCAATATACCAAGAAGTCAATGGATACACGGGCGAATAACAAGAGTTTTTCCTGGTAGCGATGGGCAGATTCGTGTGGCAGAGGTGAGGACAAGTACAGGGATCTTTCGCAGACCTGCGGTGAAGATTGCAGTTCTGAGTGTTGGTGAGGCTGAAGATCCAGAGCGCCTCACGGGGGGTGGGATGTCAATTATTTATTATCGATTATTAGCCGTTTAAAATAAAATGTAAGCAAGGTACGGATTCCGATTGCAGACACAAACAGAACTCGCCAAGAGTTATTTGAAAATTAAGTCTGAATGCATTCATTTCAAACTGGCAAGGTATTGAAAGCGCCAAGCAAGAGCAACTGCCTAACAATTTTTATTTTGTAACGCATCGTGTCTGGAATCGGAAACGGAATAAGTTGCAATAAGAGACGTCGAGTGCGGTCGCTTCCGTTTTTTGCTCTGTATTTAAAGTGCGAGCGAATTATTTTGTAATAATTGTCTGTAACTGTATTTTCCTTATACCGAATTAAAGTGATTTTAATAGTCTTTTATTTTTATTGAGAAACTGAAAAAGCCCTCAGCTAGTGTTTTTAGAGAAACTGTTAAAGCCCTCTACCCAGCTAATAAAAGGTTTTCTTAAGTGAAATCCCAAATAAGAGTTTGAAAAAATATAAGTGAAAATAAAGTGAAACTATAAAAGCCCTCCCACCCAAGTGGTTTATTTATCCCTAATGTTTAAAAAAAAAAAACTATGAGTAAAGCAGTTACTAAAGTAAAAAAGAAAAACAAAAAACCTTACATTATTAGTGTAAAATTGAACATGAAACAAATAACAAACAACGGTAGTTATCCTACCCAAGCGCCAACAAAAGGACACCAAAATAATAACGGTGGTCCGTTATCCCAAGCTTCAACTAGTGGGCAACAAAATGTAACGGGGCATGTTGCTAGCCGAGCAACAATAAACGCGGCAAAGTATCTTCTTGAATTAAGCGAAGATAACGTTAAAGAGAGACAGGACGAAACGAATTTTGTGAGTCAACATGAAGAAATAACTGAACAAGGTGAAACAGAAGCAAGTCATGAAGAAATGGATGACTTCGACACAGGAGGAAAATTAAAGACATATCAAAGCAAAGGTACATTAACAAGTACGAAATGCTTAATAATAATTTCTCATTCCATAAGAGAGATAATTGTGTTAATAATATTGTAGAAAGTAGAAATACAAATATCATAATTAATGAACCAGTAAAAGATAAGATTAAATATTGTCCACCAATAATTCTTTATAAAACTAATGTTAGAAAACTTATTGACGAACTTATATCTAAAATCCCCAACGTGCGCTTTCGGCTAGTTAATGTGAACAAAAATAAATCGAAACTTTTCGTAGATAACGCGAAAGCCCATACGGAGCTTATACAAAAAATGCGGGAATCCGAAGACATTGAGGGGCACTCCTTCACGCCTGAGGAGAACAAAAGTACTAATCTTATTTTGAGGGGTCTCACCTCTGATTTTTCAGTCGAGGAAGTGAAGGAGCGGAAGCGGAAGATAACATAAATATCAAATACTTATTTTACACTCGAGTGCAGTGGGAGAAACCAAGAGGAAATTTAGGGCCAAGGCAATGCCGGCGTTGCCAGGCGTTTGGGCATGTGGCAAAAAATTGTGCGCGATCATACAATTGCGTTAAGTGCGATTGTAAACATGAACCAGGCGCTTGCAAATTAGAAAAGCACGAAACTTCTGTCGCTTATTGTGTTAATTGCCAGCAGTTTGGCCACCCTGCGAACTGGGGTGGATGCTTAGCAAGAGAAAAATACCTATCCAACAGAAATAGAACAAAATTATCCCTTCAAAACAAGCCCCTGAATACTGGAACTTTTCCATCAACACAACCTGAAAGTACAGTGGTACAAAAAAAATTTTCCTACGCGGATAAGGTGAGGGGATTCGTTCCTAAACCTAAAGTTAACTCTGTCCCCTTAACTTTGGGTCAAAACGGAATTCTCTCAGAATTCTTTAGTCTATCTCATACACATGTTGGTGCCGACTTATCAGAACTGGTCGAAAAAGTAAAATACTTTTTAAAGAATATTAATAATAGCTGTGTTTTATTTTCCCCGAGATCCGAACCAGATTGGATTTGCTTACGAAAATACATGTATTACAAAAACAACACAAGATCCAATTTTGTATTGGATTTGGATTTCCAAATCCGTTTTGAACACACACCCTTAATTTGTAAATGTCGTCAGTAGTGTAAAGAAATAAGACAACGGGTGTATATAAAAATAAAAAAACAAAAGGAAAAAAGAGTTGGGTATATAACAAGTTGTCACTGAGATCCTGGGTTGTTTTATTTTCATGATCTGATCTGGATTGGATCTGGGGGAAAATAAAACACAGCTAATGAAGAGACAATCGAACAAAAAAAAGTTGCCTACTTGAAACTTCTTAACGAAGTGATTCTCGCACAGCCATGAAATTAAAAATTCTAACATTTAACGTTTCGTCACTGATCGGCCATAGCCGGAGGATTGAGCTTCAAAACAAAATAGATATTTGTTTTCTGCAAGAAACACACTTGCATGAGCAACACAAGGTATATTTGGAGGGTCACAAAGTTATCAGAAATGATAATAATCAAGGGGCTGCCATTTTTATAAAATCTAGTTTAACATTTGACATAATTGATCCGAATGTTTCTTTTCCATCGGTTTTTATTAAATTAAAGGTAAAAATAAGAAATGAAAATAAACTCCTGCTTTTAGGATCACTTTATTTTCACTCCAACTTCAACACTAATACACTTTTGACAGAAATGGATAAATTATTAGAAATGGAGGAAAAGTTTGATGGTTTACTTTTGGGAGGGGATCTGAATGCAAGAAACATTATTTGGGGTGATGTGTCTGCAAACTCCAATGGACGCAACTTGCATCACTGGTTAAATCAACCTAACAATCAGTTTTTCAGAATTTCTCCTCAGAAACCGACCTACTTAAATGGCCCATCATTCTTAGATCATTTCCTTGTCTCCAATAATCTGATAAACTCATTAAACCCGAATTATTGTACTTAGTCGTTTCACGTCTTATAAAAAACAAACTGGGTAAACTTTAGACGGGACCTCGATTCAAATATGTCAACTCATTTTCCACCATCTGATTTAAACCTTTCCATAAATGAGATTGACGATTATGTCAACAAGTTTGCTAGCTCAATAAAGAACACGATTAATGTTCACTCTGAAGAAATTATTCCCTCTTCAAAAAAATATAAAGACCTGCCGGAAGACATAAAAAAAACTGTTTTATGTAAAACACAAGTGACAAAAACAATTAAAAAAAATTTCCCACGCTTACCTTAACAGAAATAGCCTAGATTATATAAGATTATCAAATAAAATTTCTTTGCTCAAAATTATAATTAAGGAAAACTCAACTCAAAATTCCAACAATATCTTTCCAAAATTAACCCAAGACCTCAAGCATATAAACATATTAATAGATTAATAGGGAAAAAGAAAATTCAGCAGTGTAAAAAAGTGTCTGTAAATGGCTTGCCAGTACTTAGGGAAATTGACAAGGCCAATGCATTTGCAGAGTTTTTTAAAGAAAACTTTAAAGAAAAGAATCCTAGTTTTGACCTTGTTACGGGCGTCTGGACACCAGTGCTTCCATGAGAACCTAGGAAAGAAAAATATTTGAATTAATAGCTAATTATAATAATAAAAATTTAAGAAAACAAAATAGGAATATAAAGAACACTACTTACCAAAAAAATTTTGTAACTTTTTTTTGCTGGCGTCCATCTTGTCGGCATCTGAAATGAGATTGAGAAATGAAATGATCATGAATTACATTTTAGATAGACCGGCCACAGATTACATTATTTAAGTACGAACTCCCGACTATTCGGAATTCTGAAGTTCCCCCATACATCAATGTGACACAAGCAACAAAAAAAAAACCTTATTAGGGGGAAAACAAGCCCTTTTTCAACCGGTGCGAATAGTGTGAACATTTGATTTGATTTGTGATTTATATTCGTATATGTAAGTTTATTTGTTTGTATTGCATTGTTTCCCCACAAATAGAATTGCAAATTAGAAAGAGATGATTTTTAGAAAAGCCCAGTAGGATAATCAAGTAAGGTCAGGGAATTCGTTCGGGAAAATTTTGAGCCTTTTGAATAATTCTATAGATAGCAATATATAGCTCTCTCGGTTACACCTAAAAATGTGAAAATCAACACTTTTTTTTGAAACGAAGGACTATCTTTATGAATTGTTTAGGATAAATTGGGATGTTTATGTTTTGTTAGTGGATTATTTTTAAAATAGATAACAGAATAATTAAAACCAAAAAAAAATTGGATTCGTAGCTGAGTGCGCGCAGCGAATTAAAAAAAAAAAAAAAAAAAAAAAACCAACTATCATAATTAATATGAAAAAACTGTTATACTCGAATGTTCAGAGTAGGCCGTCGTTAGTTCAATGCAAAACCCCTACTGGTTTCTTACTGCCACTTCGGAATTTGACGGAGTTGACAATAATCCTTCGATTATCGCCTCATATAGACGTCGTGCACGCATCTATTGAATGCTGGCACGCTTGTTTGTTGGAAGTGTTTATTTGTTTTTCCACGATTTAAAAATTTCACAGAAACTAAACAATTGGACGAGATGAAAACAGGGGATTAAATTCATTAGGTAACCAGCGCCCTCTTTGAGTCACTATAGGTAAATTTTAGAGAATCGGAAGAATTAGGAGTGAGAATTATGAGTTTCCGAAATTGAAAATTGTCCGAAACGTCAAACAAATAGGTTCCGAAGTATTAATAAAAAAAAAAAAAGAAAAAAAAAACAAAACAAAACATGGAAGGAGAATCATCTCCAATACAATTGCAATCATTGGGTGTTGAAAAAAAAAGGAAAAATACTTAAAAACTATAGCGGATAAATCGGATCGGGTGATACGAATTGTGTGGGAGGTGTAATTCGGGAGAAAAGTGGTGTGTTCACCAGTCGAAACCCCACATGAAGGCACATAATTCTTCTCCAACCGTGGACCACGATCTATCTTCCATTCCAGATCAACCGTATCATAGTTATAAATTGTGGGGTGTTTCAATACGTGCGTTTAAATTTAAAATAAAGTAAGAAAAAGTTGTTCAGTCATTAAGTTATAAACTTATGATTCCCTGTTGTTCCCTAAATTGTTCATTTTTAGTTTCGCACGCCCAAGTTTTTGTCCTGATTTTGTTCTATCTGATACCTACTTATACTTACCGATGTGATCTGCTGGAGAAAATTAGATTGGAAAATAAGTTAAAGAAAAAAAAAATTAAAAGAGAAATATACCTAGGGTGAGTTTCAAAACTTAGAATGTTTATTGAAAATTTTGTCTGAAAGTGAAATATATTTATGTACATAGGTTACTGAACAAATTGAAAAGTGAATTTTTGGCGGCTCCAGACTGTCAGCGAAACACTGGGCCGCCACACTTTAATATTGAAGACGACTTCATCCAAGTCAAGTGTTCACCATTTTGTCACAACTGTTTGTAGCTGATTTAATACGCCTTCCAAGAAACGAAGTTTTTGGGTGACACGTTAACTTTTTCTGACCAACTAAATCTGGTTCTCTGAACGCAGTGGTGTAGAGGTCAGAATCATTCACCTGCTGATCCCATTCTCATTTTGGAAGAGAAACTTGGTGCAAGATTTGGAGCACTAAGCCGTATTCTCTCCAAGCCATCTTAATTGGGGATTTAAGACAGAAAAGGCAGTATCCTGAAACGAAACAAAAGAAAATAACCCCAGGTATTACCAAACTATTTTTATAAAATTATCAAGAAGCAAGAAAAAGAAGAAAAAAGTGAAGAAGCAGAAAGTGTTTTTGCCGATAAATGTGGCAATAAGTGTGTATTTACACCAAATATCGATTTTCAATACTTATACGTTCCGGAATATTTGGCCGAACTGGCGTTGAAGTTTTTTTATTGTTTATTTGTGTTAAATAATCATTAATTATTAATTTATTCATACATTTTGTTACATTCTGATTTGTTGTAAGTGATAAGGTTTTGTTTCCTCGACTGTCCCCGTTGATTCTCATAGTTTTCATTTCGGTCAGCATTGATTTTTAAATCCACCTCCATTGAGCTCACTGAGGGTAGGGAATAGCGCTGTTGAAGTAAGTCCAAAGTGCCAAGAAAGTGGTATCTACGGTTTAAAAATCCGGTGATAGTTCTGTTGGGAAACTGTTCAGAGTCACATTTTGTTTGTTTTTTTTATTATTAGTTTATTTTGTTTTGTATAAGATTTTTTATTTCAGATTCAATCTACAGAGTTAATAATTATTAAAATTTAAAACTAGACTTAAATTATTTCATAATTCTTTACTCATATAATTTATTACAAATTTACAAATGAATTTTGAATATATAAAACTTGTTTCTTGCCTAACTTTATTAGCATAATAAAACTTCAGCCCACGCCAGTGTTTGATGAAATTTGTGTTGTGTTTATTTGTTTCGAGTGATCGAAACATGTGTATGTGAAAGGATTTTTCAGGGGTGCGGATGGATAGCTAAGTCAAACGGTGATATGGAGTGACCCGAAACGGTGTATAACAGTTCATATTGGGGAAGTACAAATACTGGCCAAAGAACTTCCAGGTTGGGTGGGTTATGGCTACGCTGCCTCGACACCTGCAGCGCCCTGGTGTGGTGAAAAGTCCGTCCGTCGTATGTTATCATTATTTCAGGCCTGATGTATGTTTTTGTTGACAGGTGAGGTCTAGTTCGGGGGCAAGATCCCCCCCCATCCGGCGAGTTCAAGCCGAGCTTCGCAAGCAGGCCACGTTCCTCGAACTAGACATTCCTTTCCCTTCCATTCCGTTCCACTTCCTTCCAAATCCTTTTCCTACCCTACGTTTACACCGCTTCCTTCCTCGCTTCCTCTTGCCTCGCAACAAATGGCGCCCAACGTATTAGCATTATGTAGTCTTAGTTTTTGTTTATTTTCGTAGTGATTGTACCCAACTGGACTCGCTATGGATTTTCAAGGATCGTAAGTCTGCTTCGAGAAGGTCACTGACGTACTTTGAAGTATTGCGACGATTCCTTGGAAGTTCATAGCGACTCTGGTTAATGCGTGTTTTCTGAACTTGTTGTAGATATTTAGTTTCCGTAAGGCTTAACCAAGAAGGCCACAGGCGGACTTAGGTTAATTGCGACGGATAATTGAAGTTTGCAGCGACGACAGTAACCTTACCCAGTATTGTTTTTCCTTAATCCTATCCTTAACTTTATTTTTCTTTTCTTTCAAAATTTCATTTTCTTATCTTTTTGTCCAGTTTTAGTTAGGTTTTTATTTGGATTCATGTCCGTGTCTGGCAAATAGTCGGACATCGCTGCAATGATTTCCAATCTTCAGTTGAGTTTTTGAAACTCACATTACATCTCCTTCTAATAAATGTTGTCTCTTCAATACCATGTCTTCAAAGAAAGTCCATGAGACAGACTTGAATTGCGGGTTTGAAGCAGATAACATCGTAATGTACTTTTGTCTAATGTGTTTAGCTTCCATTTTTCTTTCACCACACCGAGGAATTATTTAACAAGTCCGTCCGATGTCTTTCAGTTTTACAAATATACATTAGTAAGGTCACTCCAATCCGTCAACGAAATAGCATCACCTACAGCTTCCTGAAGCACCCCGAATGCTTATGACAAAATACAATTAAAATTTTTGAATACATTTGTTTTTTGGGTTATTTACAATTTGAATATTTGTGAAAAATTTTCTGCAATTTATCTACTTTTTCATTCATTTTTCTTGCAAAATATTTCTTGGTTAGATGAACGTTGAAAAAGACTATTGATTGTCATTGTTTAATAAAGTTTTGTTTATTTCGTTACAATTTCGAATAGCAATCTTTCATTACTTTTTGTTAACTTATTTTTTTTGTTACGTATTATTTATTTATTACTATTTTTCGTTACTTTTTGTAACGTGTTCTAAATCAATATTACTCGTTAAACTTGGTTTAATATCTATTCAGGTAAAGAGTTTTTAATATTTGTTCTTTACTTTAATCGTTACTGTTTCTTTTGAATCAAATTTAAATCAGATTTTCAGAACTTTTTGAAATCGTTTTGATTTGAAGATTATTTTCATATCTTGTTTTGTTTGAAGTTTTTTGTTTTTTTGATATTTTTTTTTCTAGTTACATTTGTTACAGACATTTTTTTTATTGATAATTTTCGTACTTTTGAATTAATACTTTTTTTATATTTTTGGTTTAAAAATAAACACAAATATATATTTATATTTTCGTTACTGTGTAACATTTTCGTCTTCTGTTAAAGTTAAATTTTTCGTTACTTTTTTTGTAAGTACTAGATAGGTTTTTTTTATAGGGTTCGTTTCACTTTAAGTTTTTTCTTATTTAAGAAAATTTCTTAATTTTTTTGAAATCGAACAAAGGTAGTTCTGCTAAGGTTTGCAAAGTTTTCATATTTTTCTGAAGGAAAAATAACTGAAAACCATAAACCCTAAAGTAGCGTTTCCGTTCACATTTTTTTTTGTTTCCAAAGTTTTGTTTGTGTAAATTTCGTTAAGTATTACATTAATTTTGTTTTTTTTCTGCAATATTTTGTCAATTTTTTTTTTGAAAATACAAACGTTTGAATCATTTTGTTTCTTTACAAGTTTTTGAGACAAGTTGTTTTAACAATTTTTTTTTGGTTAATGTTGCTTTGAATACAGTTCAAAAATACTTAAAAATAAAAGTAAAAAGTCACATAAAGTTAGATAGTTTTGCTAACTCACCAATTTTTGTATAGATTTGTTTGCTTCATATTATCCTTTTGTCTTTGGAATCTGGTAAAGCGATAAGGTGTTGCAAAATGGCTTTCACCAATTCCGACGAAGAAGCTCGATTAATGGCTAATATTAGAAATGCTAAGATAAATGAAGAGATTAGGTTGACGAGATCAGTTAGCCAAAATTTAGATCATACCACTAGGCAGAGAGTGATGTGTTCGCCTCTCATAACCGATAGACGCATCCGATCCACACCAGCTCAGGTAGTTAGTTCTGACATTCCCCTATCAGATATTCAAAATTTCGAGACGATAGACTCAGTCACTCCTCCATCTTATAGTAGTCTCAGTGTGGGAGGTAATTCTGTACCTCCTCAACAGGAAGTTTTTGGTTCGCACGATAACACGATACAGCAAGCTGCAGGTGGAGGGAATGGTGCTAGGCCACTCCCTACTAATCCTAATCAGGTTGGATCAAGAAAGGTTTTGGAGAGTCTTTATCAACTACCACCTGGAAATAGAGTTAAAGAAAAGAGAGTTATTCCAGAAGATTTAAAAGCTTATATAAATTTAGCGATGGTTGAAGGGTTTTCGTCTTGCAAGAATGTGTTACAAAAAGATTTGACAAGTACCTTGAAGGACGAAATCCAGAATCAGCTAAGTGGATTCCTCAGGGACTTAAACCTCGCTGGGGTATCAGCTACGAATCCTGCACAAAGACCACCTTTGCCTGGGTACAACCCTGTACCTGCAGGACCGCCACCAACGCAACCGAAGCCTTCAGCTGATCCAAACAGGAGTGCTTTCGTCCCGGTAGGACAGCAACGTAGGAGACATCCTGAGCCCATGAGAGCTCCAGAGATGCCGTTTCAACATCAGGGGTATCCAGATGTTAACTATGGTCCTACTGGACATTATAGAACACCATATGCTACTCCGAATCAATATGGATACAACTCCGCGTATCCAAGCCCATTTCAACCTTCGGGATACAAAGCCCCGATCAAGGTGGACAAATGGGGCCTCAAATTTGATGGTCAAACTGCGACTCTGACAGCCGAAGACTTTGTCTTTCGGTTGGAAAGGCTACAGAGCCAATACGGCTGCCCTTGGAACGAAATCTTACGAGACTTCCACCTATTCCTCTCAGGATCTGCCTACGAGTGGTTCTGGCAATTTCAGAGGAATAATTATCAACTAGACTGGCCTTCTTTAAAAGATGCTTTGATGCGTCAATTCAAAAACACCCGAACCGATTTTGAAATTATCCGTGACATTCTGGACCGTAGGCAGAATTCTTGGGAGAGTAGCGAAGATTTCTTCATGGCCATCAACAAGATGAGGTTCCAATTGAGGAGTCCAATTCCCGAAATAGAGATGGTCCGCATACTAAAACGAAATTTGAACGAGAGAATTGGAAAGTTAGTATTCCCTCAGCCAATCTATACTTTGGATCAGCTAAGGACGGCCTGTAAAGAAGCGGAAGCAGCCTTTCCGAGAAGAGATCGGGACTTACCCAAACCAGCTGGTAAGCCACCACTTAAGTACGGTGTCCATGAACTAGAATACGAAGAAGAACACCAGCCTTTCGATGAACAGCTGGCTGCTTACCAGTTGGATGGGGCTCGTCCGAAAAATCATCCTCGGAGGTATGCCGATTCTTCTGCGTTGGTGTGTTGGAACTGCAAGGTGCAGGGACACACATATTTCGACTGTGAGTCAGAAGTACGGAGCTTATTTTGCTATAAGTGTGGCCTTGAGGGTGTAAAGACGCCGAATTGTACGAGATGCCAGTCGGGAAACAGATTGAGGGACGCGAAGATCCAGGGGGAATCGCGTACCTCCCAAAATTCGAACCCCCAATAAATTCGCATTGTGCAATGGATCCTGAAAAAGAATCCATTGATCCTTCTCCCCTAAAAGAGGGTGAAATCAAAATTTTAAAAAGAGAAAACAAATTAGAATCAAGTCCTGATAAAAGAAAAGAAAATTTATTTAAAATCAAGCCCTTACATGTTCGTATACAGGAATATAAAAGAGCGCGAAAAATGATTTTTAATAGTTCCATTCAATCCTATGTACCTTCAAATAAAATATTAAAAGCTAGAGCCAGATACAGGTTAAGAAGAGAAACCAAAAAGAGAATTTCGTCCACAATTTTAAATTTATCTTTAGATCCCCGGCCGTATGCAAAGATCAAGTTAGGCGAGAAAGAAGTTTTCGGATTGCTAGACAGTGGGGCTAGCGTAAGCATACTCGGCAAAAATTGTATGCAGTTGGTCCAAGAGCTCCATTGTCAAGTAATTCCCTATCAATCGGGCGTAAAGACTGCTGACGGTAAGAGTCAGTCGATTGTGGGCAAGGTCGAACTTAAAGTTCACTATAATGATAAGGAAGAGGGCCTCACTTTCTTCCTCGTTCCTAACTTGGATCAGGAGATCTACCTTGGGGTTGATTTTTGGAGAGTGTTCCAGTTGGCCCCTGGGATTATAAGTAATATCTCGGTCAACGACGACTTAGATTTGTTAAACGCTCATCAGTTGAACTCTGATCAGCAGGCCAGACTAGATGTAGTCAGGCAGAAATTTTTATGTTTCGACCGGCATGGTCTAGGAAAGACGACGCTAATGGAGCATGTTATTGATACCGGAGATGCGCTCCCTGTAAAGCAGCGTCACTATCCTGTCTCTCCAGCGATACAAACCATTTTGTACGAAGAGCTAGATCGGATGTTGAGCCTCGGCGTTATCGAGGAGAGTGAAAGCCCATGGTGTTCGCCAGTGGTTCTCTTGCGAAAACCAGGTAAAAATCGTCTTTGCCTGGATTCTCGTAAGGTGAACTCACTGACGAAGAAAAATGCTAACCCTCTCCCCCATATCGAGGGGCTCATCAGCCGACTACCGGATACTATCTACATTAGTAGCATAGATCTAAAAGAAGCATTTTGGCAAATACCGCTGGAGAAGCAGAGTAGGGAAAAGACTGCCTTTGCGGTACCGGGAAGACCCTTGTACCAATTCACTGTAATGCCTTTTGGGTTGTGTAACGCAGCCCAAAGGTTAAGCATGTTGATGGACAAGGTAATTCCTGCACGACTCAGGGATCGAGTGTTCGTGTATCTTGACGATCTGCTTATCATGGCGCCGGACTTCGAGACGCATATCGCCCTGTTAAGTGAGGTAGCCGACTGCTTACGCAGAGCTAATCTCACCATCAACATGAAGAAATCCAAATTTTGCTTCAAGGAGTTGAAGTACTTGGGCTTCATAGTTGGTGGTGGGAAGCTTAAAACCGACCCTGCTAAGGTGGAAGCGATAGTGGATTTTCCACTTCCCAAAACCCCAAAGCAGGTTCGGCGGTTGCTTGGTTTAGCAGGGTGGTATCGGAAATTCATAAAGAATTTTTCGAGTCTGACAGCACCTCTGACTGACCTGCTGAAAAAGAGGAGTGAAAAATTTAAAATGACGGACGAAGCCCTGAAAGCGTTTGAGGAACTAAAGAAGGCGTTGACCACGGCGCCAGTTCTTTCGCACCCGAACTTTGCAAAAAGATTTTATATCCAATGCGATGCTTCGGATGCGGGAATTGGTGCCGTACTGTTCCAAAGGGACGAGGAGGACGGTGAGGTTCCTATTGCTTACTTCTCACAGAAGTTTAACAAGAGCCAGAGGAACTACAGCGTGACCGAGAAGGAGTGTATGGCTGCGGTGATGGCTGTGAAGAAATTCAGGCCGTATGTCGAGGGCATGGACTTCACAGTGATTACTGATCACTCCAGCCTTCAATGGCTGATGAGTATGAAGGACCTGAGCGGTAAACTCGCCAGGTGGAGTTTGTCGTTGCAGTCCTATGCCTTCGACATACAGCATCGAAAAGGCACTCAGAACGTAGTTCCGGACACTCTTTCTCGGGTACATGTAGATTCTCTGGCTATAGAAGAAGTTGCCCCTTTGGTTGACTTAGAGTCACCTGAATTCCAATCGGAGGAGTACAAGAGTCTTATAGAGACCATAAACTCTAATTCTGATGAGCTCCCTGACTTAAAAGTGGAAGACGGGTTTGTGTACAAGCGTGCGTTTCGATATGAAGGTGACGACATAATGATAGAACATGCATGGCTTCTGTGGATACCTTCTGGTCTTACGGAAGAAATCATAAGAAATGCACATAATCCTACTACTGTTGCCCATGGAGGCATTGCTAAAACCCTCCATCGAATTCGTCAGCATTTCCACTGGCCTAATATGACTGTTCAAATTCGTCAATATGTGTCTAATTGTTCTGTGTGTAAGCAGAGTAAAGCATCCAATCAAGTATCTCGTCCACCTATCGTCACTTCGTATTGTTCCAATCGTCCTTTTGAAAAATTATATGTAGACTTCTTAGGCCCTTATCCCAGGTCTAAGTCTGGAAATGCTTATGTCTTTATCGTCCTAGATCATTTGTCAAAATTTGTATTCTTTAAAGCATTGAAAAAAGCTAATACTTCAAGTATCGTACGATTCTTACGCGACGATGTCTTTAACATGTTCGGCGTTCCCAGCATTATCCATTCGGATAATGGAAAACAATTTCTGGCAAAGGATTTCCAAAACCTTTTGACCAAATACGGTGTGAGGCATTTCAAAACTGCTAATTATGCACCGCAGTCGAATGCCTCAGAAAGGGTTAACCGAACTTTGATTGCTGCAATCCGGTCCTATCTTAAGACGGACCAACGCGAATGGGATTTACACCTCAGTGAAATCGCTTGTGCTTTAAGAAGTTCTGTTCATAGCTCTATAGGTGTGACTCCGTATTTTGCGTTGTTCGGAACTAATATGATGACACACGGTAGTAGCTATGAACTGGCACGGAAATTGAACGCTGCAGAAGATAGCGAATTATTCGCCATACCTCGACAACAACGACTGCAGTGTATACGAAAACAGATTCGCGAAAATATTTCCAAGGCCAATGTGAAATCAGCAAAAACTTATAATACCCGAACAAAAAGCGTTAGATTCCTGCCCGGACAGGAAGTTTATAGGCGAAATTTTATTTTAAGCGACGCTTCGAAATATTTGTCCGCAAAACTTGCACCAAAATACATTAAAAGTCGCGTAGTTAAACAAGTAGGCAACCAAATGTATGAGTTGGAAAATTTAACCGGAAAGAAAATAGGTATTTTCCATGCAAAAGACATGAAACAATAACCACCGGCTGAATAAAAGCATGCGAGTTTCAATTGAAAACAACACGAAAACACAAGACTGATTAGTTATAAGAAAACCAACACAAAGTTAACGTGTAACACACTTTCCATTGAAATTCATTAGATTTCGTAAAAGCCACTAGAAACTCTGAAAGTATGTAATTCCACACTCATACTTGCTATTATCCATGCCCGGGTTACAAAATTCACTTGACCGGAAAAATCTTGCCGATTACTTTTGAATATATTCGTTTCACTGGTGTACCTGATTACAAAAGTCTTTATTTATTAGTTTGTAGTATTTATTTGTCACCTAGTACCTGATTTTTGTCTAAACTATTGTTAAACGTTAAGCTAAAACGTCAAGTGTTGAGCAGAGCCTTAGGTGCGATATGAAACCGAAAAATAAAACGAATAAAAAAATAAAAACGCAAAAAAAAAAAAAGTAAATAAACGTTTACTTAAGGTAGTTTCTCAAAAGTGTCTCGTTGTGGTGCCGACAAGAAATCCTTGAGACACGGAGACTAGAGATCTCGAACCTCACAATTAAGCGGTAATTCAAATTCAAAGAAAAAAACAAAATCCTCCAAGGTCGCACCTTAAACCACTATATTTGTCTTTTTATTTGTTTATATCGAATGCACACTAAGCTTCTCACCAAGATTGATATAAAACCAAAATAATCAAATGATAAAATAATTTTTTTTATAGTTACGTATTGGACATGCCATTTTTGATCAGATAATTATCTTTTTACAGGACTGGGTCCTGTACCAAAATGTTGTATTAGTAATTAGTAAAAAAACACTGTGATATTAGAATTATCCAACTGAGATTTTATTATTAATTGACCAACTGTGATTTTAGATTTAGGCAACTGTGATATTAAAATTAATTAGGCAACTGTGATATTAAAATTAATTAACCAACTGTGATATAAGATTTAGCCAATTGTGATATTAGATTTAGCCAACTGTGAGATTAGTTTTACTTTGCCAGCTGCAATATTCGAATAATTAAGTCAACAGTGATAGGTATATTATAGTACATGTTAAAGGTGTTATTTTCATTTATGTTCACTGTATGTCGCAACCAATAAAATCTCACCACGGGTATAAAGAAGTTTTTTTGACGGTGGACTGTAAACCACTAGACAAACAGATGTATTCCTGTTATAGCATATACGACGATAGGTACCCGTGTCCTGTAACAAAAGAAAAAAAATTTAGTCTTTTTAAGAAAGAAATAACTAATGATATGCTTACCTTAACACAGAAGCGCAGTAGTAAATCAATAGCTTCTTTTTAGCCCGGCTGCATAGCGTGGGTTAACTCCCCACATGTCGTCTCCATTATGACGCCACCCTTTTTGTTTCCTCCTTTTATTGGAATATATCCATAAAAAGTAGGAAAATTTGTTACGGGCGTCTGGACACCAGTGCTTCCATGAGAACCTAGGAAAGAAAAATATTTGAATTAATAGCTAATTATAATAATAAAAATTTAAGAAAACAAAATAGGAATATAAAGAACACTACTTACCAAAAAAATTTTGTAACTTTTTTTTGCTGGCGTCCATCTTGTCGGCATCTGAAATGAGATTGAGAAATGAAATGATCATGAATTACATTTTAGATAGACCGGCCACAGATTACATTATTTAAGTACGAACTCCCGACTATTCGGAATTCTGAAGTTCCCCCATACATCAATGTGACACAAGCAACAAAAAAAAAACCTTATTAGGGGGAAAACAAGCCCTTTTTCAACCGGTGCGAATAGTGTGAACATTTGATTTGATTTGTGATTTATATTCGTATATGTAAGTTTATTTGTTTGTATTGCATTGTTTCCCCACAAATAGAATTGCAAATTAGAAAGAGATGATTTTTAGAAAAGCCCAGTAGGATAATCAAGTAAGGTCAGGGAATTCGTTCGGGAAAATTTTGAGCCTTTTGAATAATTCTATAGATAGCAATATATAGCTCTCTCGGTTACACCTAAAAATGTGAAAATCAACACTTTTTTTTGAAACGAAGGACTATCTTTATGAATTGTTTAGGATAAATTGGGATGTTTATGTTTTGTTAGTGGATTATTTTTAAAATAGATAACAGAATAATTAAAACCAAAAAAAAATTGGATTCGTAGCTGAGTGCGCGCAGCGAATTAAAAAAAAAAAAAAAAAAAAAAAACCAACTATCATAATTAATATGAAAAAACTGTTATACTCGAATGTTCAGAGTAGGCCGTCGTTAGTTCAATGCAAAACCCCTACTGGTTTCTTACTGCCACTTCGGAATTTGACGGAGTTGACAATAATCCTTCGATTATCGCCTCATATAGACGTCGTGCACGCATCTATTGAATGCTGGCACGCTTGTTTGTTGGAAGTGTTTATTTGTTTTTCCACGATTTAAAAATTTCACAGAAACTAAACAATTGGACGAGATGAAAACAGGGGATTAAATTCATTAGGTAACCAGCGCCCTCTTTGAGTCACTATAGGTAAATTTTAGAGAATCGGAAGAATTAGGAGTGAGAATTATGAGTTTCCGAAATTGAAAATTGTCCGAAACGTCAAACAAATAGGTTCCGAAGTATTAATAAAAAAAAAAAAAAAGAAAAAAAAACAAAACAAAACATGGAAGGAGAATCATCTCCAATACAATTGCAATCATTGGGTGTTGAAAAAAAAAGGAAAAATACTTAAAAACTATAGCGGATAAATCGGATCGGGTGATACGAATTGTGTGGGAGGTGTAATTCGGGAGAAAAGTGGTGTGTTCACCAGTCGAAACCCCACATGAAGGCACATAATTCTTCTCCAACCGTGGACCACGATCTATCTTCCATTCCAGATCAACCGTATCATAGTTATAAATTGTGGGGTGTTTCAATACGTGCGTTTAAATTTAAAATAAAGTAAGAAAAAGTTGTTCAGTCATTAAGTTATAAACTTATGATTCCCTGTTGTTCCCTAAATTGTTCATTTTTAGTTTCGCACGCCCAAGTTTTTGTCCTGATTTTGTTCTATCTGATACCTACTTATACTTACCGATGTGATCTGCTGGAGAAAATTAGATTGGAAAATAAGTTAAAGAAAAAAAAAATTAAAAGAGAAATATACCTAGGGTGAGTTTCAAAACTTAGAATGTTTATTGAAAATTTTGTCTGAAAGTGAAATATATTTATGTACATAGGTTACTGAACAAATTGAAAAGTGAATTTTTGGCGGCTCCAGACTGTCAGCGAAACACTGGGCCGCCACACTTTAATATTGAAGACGACTTCATCCAAGTCAAGTGTTCACCATTTTGTCACAACTGTTTGTAGCTGATTTAATACGCCTTCCAAGAAACGAAGTTTTTGGGTGACACGTTAACTTTTTCTGACCAACTAAATCTGGTTCTCTGAACGCAGTGGTGTAGAGGTCAGAATCATTCACCTGCTGATCCCATTCTCATTTTGGAAGAGAAACTTGGTGCAAGATTTGGAGCACTAAGCCGTATTCTCTCCAAGCCATCTTAATTGGGGATTTAAGACAGAAAAGGCAGTATCCTGAAACGAAACAAAAGAAAATAACCCCAGGTATTACCAAACTATTTTTATAAAATTATCAAGAAGCAAGAAAAAGAAGAAAAAAGTGAAGAAGCAGAAAGTGTTTTTGCCGATAAATGTGGCAATAAGTGTGTATTTACACCAAATATCGATTTTCAATACTTATACGTTCCGGAATATTTGGCCGAACTGGCGTTGAAGTTTTTTTATTGTTTATTTGTGTTAAATAATCATTAATTATTAATTTATTCATACATTTTGTTACATTCTGATTTGTTGTAAGTGATAAGGTTTTGTTTCCTCGACTGTCCCCGTTGATTCTCATAGTTTTCATTTCGGTCAGCATTGATTTTTAAATCCACCTCCATTGAGCTCACTGAGGGTAGGGAATAGCGCTGTTGAAGTAAGTCCAAAGTGCCAAGAAAGTGGTATCTACGGTTTAAAAATCCGGTGATAGTTCTGTTGGGAAACTGTTCAGAGTCACATTTTGTTTGTTTTTTTTATTATTAGTTTATTTTGTTTTGTATAAGATTTTTTATTTCAGATTCAATCTACAGAGTTAATAATTATTAAAATTTAAAACTAGACTTAAATTATTTCATAATTCTTTACTCATATAATTTATTACAAATTTACAAATGAATTTTGAATATATAAAACTTGTTTCTTGCCTAACTTTATTAGCATAATAAAACTTCAGCCCACGCCAGTGTTTGATGAAATTTGTGTTGTGTTTATTTGTTTCGAGTGATCGAAACATGTGTATGTGAAAGGATTTTTCAGGGGTGCGGATGGATAGCTAAGTCAAACGGTGATATGGAGTGACCCGAAACGGTGTATAACAGTTCATATTGGGGAAGTACAAATACTGGCCAAAGAACTTCCAGGTTGGGTGGGTTATGGCTACGCTGCCTCGACACCTGCAGCGCCCTGGTGTGGTGAAAAGTCCGTCCGTCGTATGTTATCATTATTTCAGGCCTGATGTATGTTTTTGTTGACAGGTGAGGTCTAGTTCGGGGGCAAGATCCCCCCCCATCCGGCGAGTTCAAGCCGAGCTTCGCAAGCAGGCCACGTTCCTCGAACTAGGCATTCCTTTCCCTTCCATTCCGTTCCACTTCCTTCCAAATCCTTTTCCTACCCTACGTTTACACCGCTTCCTTCCTCGCTTCCTCTTGCCTCGCAACAACCTATTCCTTTAAGCCAGAGTAAATTCTATTGTTGACCATCTTCAAAATTCCTTGCCTCAGTGTATATTCAAATTCAATTTATCAAACTCGGCCTTACATCCTACAGATCAACAAAAATTCACCTCTCATTCCGAAGTAGTAGCAATAGTTAAATCTCTAAACAATAAAAAATCTTATGGTCAAGATGAGGTATCAAATTTTATAATTAAAAAAATTTCTCCTTTTGCTTTAGAGTATCTTACTATAGTTATTAACAATTGCCTTAACATTTTTTATTTTCCTAAAGCTTGGAAGAAAGCTCACATAATTCCGGTTCAAAAAAAAAAGGTTGTACTGATGTCAAGGATTTTAGACCCATTTCATTACTATCTAACCTTGGCAAAATCTTGGAATCAGTGATTGCAACAAAAATGGATATTTTTATTGAGGAGAATAATTTGTCATCAAACTATCAATTTGGGTTTCAGAAAGACCACTCCACGAACCATGCTTTATTAAAAATTCATAATGACATCACATTAAATTTAAGACAGCAAAAATGCACTGTGCTATGTTTACTTGATATGGAAAAGGCTTTTGATAATGTGTGGAGTTAAGGCTTACTATACAAATTAGCAACGAAAAATTTTCCAGTAGAAATGTTTGCAATCATAAATAGTTTTTTGACTGACCGTAAGGCAAGTGTTCTAATTCTGGGTTCTTTTTAAGAAACATTTGACATTTGTTGTACCCCAGGGGTCAAAACTGGGCCCAAAACTTTATAACATATTTATGTCAGACTTTTCTCACGAGCTCAAAGAACAAGGGAACATTGTCTCTAGAGGAATACTTTTTGCTGATGATACTACAATTTATGCTCATGCGGACCTCCCCTCGGAAGCATTAAATTATGTGAGTCGTCATATCAATGAAATAGGAATATATTATAAAAAATGGGGCATAGCTATTAATTTATTAATTATTATTATTACATATGTATAGACGACCAAACAATCCCTTTCAAAGATAATGTGAAATATCTAGGAGTTCAAATTAACAAACTTTTAAAATTTAATGAACACGCTCGTAATAACATTGCCATAGCAAAAAAGATCTTTCACATCCTTGCGCCCTTCTTAAGAAACAAAAGTCTCAAAACAAACACAAAATTATTGTTTTATAAAACTTTTATCAGGCCTGTATTAATCTATGCCTTCCCGTGTTGGTTTACCATCTCTCCAGTGGCAGCAAAAGAACTAGAGATATTAGAAAGAAAAATTTTAAGATCGTGTGTAAACGCACACTACAAAACTAGACATACAAAATTTTCTAATAAATACATCTTTAATAAGGCAAACATAGTACCACTGATGAAATATGCTTTGACCTTAACAAAAAAGGTGATAAGTAAAATGAGTGTCAGCGAAAATTTATTAATCAAGGAAATATATGATTCACAAAGTAACTTCTTGTGGAGCTCTTCAATCTATCCATCTCCGATTGGTATTATTAATGAAAACTTGGACGATTCGACGGTTTCCGGAGACGTTTCGCTTTTACCGGCTTTCTATAGAAAGGCTTTATGCAATCAAAATAGAGGTTAAGTACTGGAGCATACCACGTCATTTCGCGAAGTGCTGTTTGCAGATCCAAAAGGGTTTAATGAGTTTCTGGGTAAATGTTCCATTTTCTTCCCGGAAGCGCTAGTACATACATATATGTAAGGAAAATCAAAATAAAAAAAAGAATAAATGTTTTTTTTTTGCTGTTTAAAAAAAAAAAAATTGGAAAGCAATTACATATAATTTTTATAATTATATGATACTCTTAAGATGTAACAAATATTAATATTCAAAAACAATAAAGTATTTTAAATCATTACTGTATTTTATCATCTATAAATGTATATAAAAAAAAAATAATAATAAAATATATTCAAATCCTGTAAAGAACTAGGGATTTCAAAAAGAAAAAAAAAAAGAAAACTAGGTAGGTATTAAAGAAATTAAATACAAAATTAAGATATACCTTCCTATACACTACTAATAAGTTATATTTTCAATATATTCATATCTCTTATCCTTTTACTGGCGGGATTAATGAAAATTTGTAACCAAAAACAAATGGTAATCAAAATAAAAAGAAAGAAATATAATTTATATCAGTTATAACCATTTGGCATATTATAATCACATAAAAAAAATTATAAAAAAAATGATTATCATGAGTTTAAACATCTCTAACTTCACTATAAACATATTTGTAAAAAAAGTACTTCATAATTGTTTTCTGCCACCTTTTATTTGCATCCTAAAGACCTAAAGCATCTGTCGCTCAATTAGGTTGAGTGTCAAGATGCTCTCTGTCTTTCACTAGTCTTAAGTTAGTTTAAGTTACACGAATCTAACTTCAAAGTAAAGAACAAACATATATCTTCGGGAGCAAAAGATATATATCACTAAAATATTCAATAAGTATATACTATTCAAACAAAACAAAATGAAACAAAGGCCATGGGGCAAACTAAATGTCAAAATGATATGGTAGAGCCACACTCCTTTAGCTCTAAGTTTTTTATGTAAAATAGAAAGAGAAATGTACAACAAAAAAAGAAAAAGTCTCAATAAAATTTACTCTTACTCTTACTAGAGTAAGTAAAATATCATGAATTCTGTATTAATTTAACATAAAATCTTTATTTGTCAGAGAATAAACTTCATTCGTTTCATTCGCTTCATCTTTAAATAAATTGAATTTTTATTCAAAGTCAACTTGAAAGATTCCAAGGACAAAGATCATTGAAATTGTTAAAAAAAATTTCATCTCGGAGAACAGCTGCTTTCTTTTACATATTCTCCACAACGCATGCTCTATGTCAAGGGTTTTTTGCTGATGTTTGGAGAGAAAAGTGGGAGCAAAATTTAAGCGCGATCTGCGTACTAGGCTTTAACAGCCAATTTGTATGCACAGGGATGTAAAATAGTATTTATATAATTGCTTAATTTTGAGAATTGTAGAGACCTACACACATTTTTACAAACGTGCGTCGTAGGAAAAGCGGGACATTTAGGGCCAGTTGTACAATAGTGGTTCAGCCTCGGTTCAAGATTTTAACTCACCGATTTCGGCGGATTAACTAAGGTTCAACGCTGGTTCAAGTATGTAATTGGTTATTATTACACACTTGAACAGTAAACTACTATTGAAAATCAATTAATCCGCCGGAATCGGTGGATAGAATTTGCTGAACCACGGTTTAAATATTTGTACAACTGGCCCTTAGCGGGTTTTTTAGAAAAGCGGGACATTTAGCGGGACAGTTATGGCCGCGGGACAGAGACCCCAAAAACGGGACTGTCCCGCTAAAAGCGGGACGTATGGTCACTATACCTTAGAACACTCCTGGACAGTCGTCCAGCTGGACTGTGTCTAAATAATTGGACATCGCCTTATTTATAAACGCATTCCAACAGTTGTCTAAATATGTTCTCAAACACTCACCGACATATCTGGAATCTGACAATTTCGTGAACATTTGGCTTTCATCTAGTTTTTAATTTTTTTTTCATTGAACATACCCACTTTAAAATAGGTTTGGACAACCAATTGCAGTGTCTAAGACAATGTTTAGATTGTGACTGCCCACTACGAAGTTACGGCAGTTTGTATCTGAAATCGGTGAGGTGGAAAGGGAGACGACCACCAGGAAGAAAACAGAAACAGTCGTATTTGTAAAATTTCCTTAGAACACAATCATCCAGCTGGACAGATGTCTAAATAATTGGTCATCTCCTTATTTATAAACGCATTCCAACAGTTGTCTAAATATGTTCTCAAACACTCAACGACATCTCTAGAATCTGTCAATTTCGTGAACATTTGGCTTCGTTCAATGAACCTTTCATCTCATTTTAAATTTTTTGTTTATTGAATATACCCACTTTAGAATAGGTTTGGACAACCAATTGCAGTGTCAAAGTTGGACACTCGATGGAACATGATTATAAATAAGGTTTTGGAGTTGGACAGCTGTTCAAAGTTAGACATACTTTGGAATGGGTTTATAAATAAGAATGATGAATTTTGTAGCTATGGCATTGCCGTCAGCTCGGTTAGCAAATTAAATAAATAAATACATAATATTATTGGTATGAATGAAAAAAAAAATTTTTAATTAAAACTATCTAACTATTTAGACAGTGGCCACTGGCCAGCTGGACAACTGTCCATGAGTATTGTTAGGATATCTAATAAATGCGACTGTATTTGTCTTGGAAAAATTATGTGGAGACTTTTGTAAGTACAGTTTGAAATAAAAGTTTAGATTTTGCGCGTGAACTTGTTGGAATTTAGAACTCATAATTACTCGTTATTACTTTGTATGTAAAATATTTAAGCAATTGTTGATTTATATATGTAACTGAAAATTTATTAAATATTCATTCTGTTTTGTTACTCCAATTGGACTGTTTTCAACAGGTTATGGGCCCAGTGCCTACGTTCTGTAAACCTCGCATAGATAAAATTAGTCGAGAAACGATGAAAATTGAAACAAATCGTGTGAGTTTGTTCCATTTTTCAGCGTTTCTCGACTAATTTTATCGACGCGAGAGTTACAGAACATGGGCACAGGAACTATATTCTGTAACTTTCGAATCGATAAAAAGTGTAAAAAATGCAATTGATTGAAAAAAATAAAGAAGACATCCGATAAACTTCTGGTTCTTCGCGTTATCTGATAGCAAACATGGATCAGACTTTGCCTTACCATAACTGGGTTCCAACAGAACATTTGAGATTTTAGCGTTTTTCAAACCCATGTCTTCAACTATCTTATTGATGTATCGTGTTGACTTATTGCAAAATATCCATCGCCATTGCGATTCACTTCAAGTCCAAGATATTGCCTGATCGGTCCAAGACATTTAAGTTCAAACTTTAACCCCAACGACTTGCCTACATCGTCAATAAGTTCCATGTTTTTAATTGAAACTAACAGGTCATCAACATAAATCAAGACAAAAATCCAAATATTCTCAACCCTTTTTGTGTATAAGCATTGATCAATGGTACTTCTTTCAAAACCTTCAATTACGAAGCCAGGAGGTTGTTGCATATAAACTGTTTCCTTTAGATCGCTGTTTAGGAAAGCAGTTTTAGCGTCAAAATGCTGCACGTTTATTTTCTGATGTCCAGCGACTGCCAAAAGAACCCTTAGTGTTGTATGACGAACAACCGGAGCAAACGTCTCGTCGTAGTCTATTCCATACCGCTGACAAAAGCCTTGTGCCACCAAACGAGCCTTGTAGATAAATTTATCTCCTCCTTCAGCTGTTTTTCTTTTGTACACCCATTTACAACCTACTGCTTTTCGATCAAAAGGCAATGAAACAACATCCCAAGTGTTGTTCTGCTGCAATGATTGCATCTCCTCCTTCATTGCATGTTTACAACATGCACTTCGTTTATTAATCGCAAAGGTGGTTTACCTTTTGTTGATCTGTTAGATATTCTTTTATGATTATCAACATCCTGAGACTCATAAACCATTTTTTCATCGAATCCAAGAAACTGAGATTCAGAAGAAGAATCCATATCTTCACCTGAAAAATATTCCAGATCATCCTGATCAGTATCCATCACCTGCTCTTTAGCTTGGTTAAGTCGTCTTATCGCCACCTCAACCGATGAATCATCACTTTGCAGCTCTCGTACATTATTTGTTCCACCATCGGAGACCACGTCTTTTTTAGGAGTTATTCCTTTGGGATAATTACATGATGAGTCACTTGACTTGAGGAAACGGACATCTCTGCAGCTGACTACAACTCTTTTATTCTCAGGATTGAGCAACCTGTACGCCTTAGAATTCTGGTCATAACCCACAAACACCATACAGTCGGACTTCCTATCCCATTTTCTTCGTTTCTCTTTTGGAACATGAACGTAACATCTCTCTCCAAACGTCCGAAGATGTTCGAAGCATGGCTTGGTACCGTTCCACATCTCAAAAGGGGTAGTCAAAATTGCTCTTGATGGTAACCTATTTTGCAAGTACGCAGCAGTCAAAATTGCCTCAGCCCAAAGCTCTTTTCCTAATTCTGCCTCTATCAGCATGCACCTTGACATCTCCACAAGAGATCTGTTGCGCCTATCAGCTCCGCCGTTTTGCTGCGGTGAATATGCGGCTGTAAACTGACTTTGGATGCCCTGCTGCCTTAAGTAATTTTGAATTTGGTGCCCGGTGTACTCTCCACCACGATCTGATCTGAAAAGCTTTGGCTTTTTCCCGGATTTGGTTTTTGCTGCCTCAACATACTCCTTCATACGATCAATGACTTCTGATTTATGCTGCAGCAATTAAACGACAGTTAATCGGCTGTAGTCATCGACAAAAGTAAGGAAATAACGATTCCCACTTACGCTGCTTACCTCCATGGGGCCACATACGTCTGTATGTATTAATTTTAGCACAGCGACTGACCTACTCTCCGATTTTTTCGGGAATGGAAGACGAGTTGATTTTCCCTGCAGGCACACCTCACAAGTGTTATCAATGCCGCATTTATCAATTTTGATACCTGAGCCCAAATCTTTCGAAACAATGAGCTCAATTGCCTCTGCATCCCTATGACCAAGTACACGGTGCCATTGATGTAAAAATTCTCCTTATGACCAGCAACAAAAACTTTATTTAATGGTTGTCTCAAAATGTACATATTATGCGATATATCTGCAACACCAACCTCGACACCACCCTTCAGAAGTCTACACATTCCTTTTTCAAAAACTACTTCAATGCCTTTTTCTGAAAGACATGAGACCGACAGAAGACTACCCTGCATCTTTGGAACACACAAAACATTGGAGATAAAAGCTTTAATTTCAACATTTTCGCTATTTTTGCCCTTCTGAAAATAGATCGCTACCATCCCCAATAAAGACCTTTTCTGTTATGGCAGCATTGAAATTCACGAAACAATCTTTTACGTTTGTTATATGGCACGTCGATCCTGAATCGATTATCCAACCGTTTGCAGTACTAAATGAAGTGAAAAGACTTACCTCATTCTTGAATGCAGATCTTGAAACCAAATGTGCCTTTTGCTTGGTTTTGTTTTTCCAGTCTTGGTACTGCTTGCACTTATTCTTGAAGTGCCCCTTTTGATGACAAAAGTAACATTCTGGTCCATTGGCTTTTGTTTATTCAGATTCATGTTTTTCAGCAAGTGGTTCTATCCGTCGCCTGTACTCTTCCCGTAATTTAGATTGAACACAATCGAAGGTTAGATCCTCTCGCGTTTCTAAGGCCATTATTAATGTGTCGAAGCTCCTCGGCAAACTGCTCTACAACATTGCAACAATCCACTGCTCTGATAGACTCTCTTCTCCAATCGCTGCAAGCTTCTCAAACAAGGAGTTCATATTCGCTATATGGACTTCCACATTTCCACCCTCATCCAAACGAAGACCGCAAATTTGCCTCATGATTTGAACCTTATTACCCAAAGTATTCCTTTCATGATATGCCTTCAAGGCGTTCCATGCATCCTTCGAGGTGGTGGGTTTCTTTATATGTTGTATTTGGCTGTCCTCGACCGACAGTGCAATGGTTGCACGAGCCTCGTCGTCTTTGGAGATCCATAGAGAAGTTACCGGCTCTGGCTTGACTACACCACCTGATACATACCCCCATACTCCTTCCTTTATGAGCAGCATCTCCATTTTATATTTCCAAATGAAATAATTCTCATTATTTAATTTTTGGAAAGAAAACTTGAATTCGGACATTTTAACTTTACTTTAGAATCTTATTTATAAAACTTTATTTCTTTATGGGTCTGGGCCCATAACCTGCTACAAACTAAAGTCCAAAAGAAATAAAATTACTATAAAACAAATGAATTTATAAAAGAGAAGTTTATTACGAGAAGATTCTGTTCAGACAGAAAATATAAACGTTGGTATCATTATTTGAATTACAAGAATGAGAGAGAGAATGAATAAGATACATTATCTAGATACAAATAAAGAAATGCTGTAGATGCGTTCAATGAGCTGTTTGAAACTTCAACAATACGAATGATAACTTTATCATTATTTCTTTTTTTACCATTTAGTTTTATACTATTTTCGTTAATATACTAACACTGCATAAATTTAAATCTTTAACAAAAAAAAATAGCTAACTTCGAAAACAAATGATAGTCCCCTTTCATACGTGGAAACAAGTTGGTGGAAATTTTTTTTGACGATTTCTTTTAATTTCCTTAAAAATCTCTCTTTGAAAACGAATGATAGTCCCCTTTCACACGTGGAAACAAGTTGGCGGAAATTTTGTTGACGTTTTCTTTTAATTGCCTTAAAAATTGCTTGTACCTTTCACACGAAAAAACAAAATCGTGGAAATTTTCTGTAGTTTCTTTTTAAAGTAGAAGTAAGACCGGGGAGATTTCATTTTCCCCTCTTACTTCTTGCCCTTCTCACCTGAACTGAAAGTTGCTAGAAACTCAGTTTCCTCGTGTGAAAGGGGACACTATGCAGCACCTTCTCTGCCTGGAAACGCAATTTCATGAAGTCGAAGCCACTGATCACTATAATCCTCGGATAGTGTATTCTTTACAAAGTATAACAGTTTTTTTGACTCTAATTGAAGATATGACATTTGGGAAGGCAGGTCCACTCTTTGACATCTTCCGAGCAGAAAAAAAAAAACATTTTGACGTAAGAATTTTTACTGTGGAAACACAATTAGCCAGTTCACGTTTCTGAGATCTCACTGAGCAAACGTCTGTCAGCTCCACTGAGGAGAAGGAGAAACCTGAACAAAATTTCTCCTTTAGAAGTCAAAAGCACTCTCCATCTCGTTTTTATAAATTGATCAACGTGCGACAAAAAATAATTGAGCACGAATCCAAAAAATTTCAGTCTCAGCTTTTTGACAGCAAAAGTGAAGAATCTCACTGAGGAATCACGTCAGATTACTGAGATTGCTGAGATCTCAGAGATCTCAAGAAACCTGAACTGGCTAAATAAAACTGATAGGTGAGATTTTCAAGCTACTTATTAGAATAAACTAAGCCATTTAAAATAGAAAGTTTTATTATATTTTTAAGAAATGTAAAAAGTTTTTTGATGACATTATAGGTCTTGTTCAAATAAGTAATAAAAGTATATTTCTTTTTTATTGTTTTTTAGCAAATAAAAAGCAAACAAAATTAATTATGGTGTTAAGATGCAAATATTGCCAAAAAGAAGTTGTGCAGGCAGAACACTTCATGGGTGACTTTTTTTTTATTATTTTATCAAACACATGCCACCAGCAACAGCACCCACATTTTGTATCCATTTGACAACTAATAAAAGCATTTTCTTCGTTGTCCCACAACAGCAACAGCAATTGCTTCTTGAAGATTGACTATTGTTGGAACCGAATCTGACAACGTTGGTGTCCGGTGCCGGTACTCCAGTCCACATTTTTTTATATCCGATGATTTCCCAATATCGCAGTTTCTTGGATTTCTCTAAAAAAATTTCACGAAACCACTTTTATATTTTCCTTTTAATTTTTTAATGGTGATTCTTTTTTAATGCTTCTTTTAACAGAATTAAGTGCTAATTCAAAAAAGCTGTCATTTATCGCTGTACGATTTACTGTTGGCCAGATTTGATTTTTCCCGTCATGAAGAAAAATGAAAAACGTTTTGGAGTGTATCTAACCAACGGTAAGTCGTAGAGCGATGGTTGATACCTTTTTGGAATTAGCAATTGATGCTTTCAAAATTTCTTGAAAGAGAATCACCATTAAAAAAAACTTAAATAAAAAGCGCTTTTTCAAAAATATAAAAAAAATTGTTTAATTTATTTCCTTTGAAGTTTTAACATAGTAAAAAACTTAAGGTAAGCCAAAATTAGTAGTATTCAGTGCACCTATTTTGTTCATACCAATTACCAACAGCACTTCCACATAATTATTGTATTATCCAAATACAATTATTCTATTTGGAATATAAGACTGCTGCTACGCACGGATGATAACCTTCATCTATCTTAATGAATGGTGTTTCAGAATCATCCACTATCCCTGGAACACAAATAAAAATTGACTTATTGAAATTTCCATATAAAAGTAATTTGCTACATTTTTCAGTTTTAAAGCAAATGCCGAAATTACTTTTATATGGAAATTTTTGTAAATCTGTTCGATTTGAAAATGGTTTTCAGAAACTTTCAGGACTTCAATTCAAACTCAAAAACGTTCCAATAATCCAAATGAAGCAAGTAGTTTGGAAATGACAACGTTGTTTATCTACAAATTTCAGGAAATTTCTATTACTAAGGGCCAGTTGTACAAAAGTGGTTCAGTCTCGGTTCAAGATTGATTTCACCGATTTTGGCTGATTAACTAACGTTCAACGCTGGTTCAAGTATGTAATTGGTTATTATAACACACTTGAACAGTAAACCACTGTTGAAACTCAATTAATCCGCCGAAATTGATGGATAAAAATTGCTAAACCACGGTTTAAATATTTGTACAACTGGACCTAAGAAATTTCTTGAAATTGGTAGACATACCACGCTGTCGTTTCAAAATTATTAGGTTAATAAGGATAGTTGGAATGGTTCTAAGTTTCGTTTTAAGTCCCCTAAGTGTTTCTGAAAACCATTTTCAAATCGAACAAAGATTTTTAAAAATTTCCATATAAAAGTAATTTGGGCATTACTTTTATATGGACATTTTTGGAAATCTTTGTTCGACTCAAGTGAATTGAGTTTCAATGCGATGTTTGGCTAACAGTTGTAAAGGTGTAAGAAAATCGATTGCCTTTTCAAATGGATCGTCTTGACGTTTGAGTTTTTTGGCGATCAATTCGGCCAACTGCGGAGACTCGACTTCGTGACATGTCTTCAGAGAGTCACCCCATTTCCCAGACGCTAATAGCCCAATGCACAATCTGTTTGGAACCACATGCATTGCATTTCCACATGTATTTAGTGCACTTGGAGTTGATGTTCCTTAAAAACACATTTATCATCAAAACCAAATAGTAACGTCACCTTGTTTTGTACTCACCTATCTGCAGTGTCTAAGCTTTGTGTGTTCATTTAGCCAAATGTACGCTTCCACTGGACTACCCGCATGTTTGTAAATTCGTCCTTTGCTGACAAACAACTCTATCGATGATCGATGGCTATGTTTATGAATTCCAGCGCATCACTTTATTTGAGGCTTCTAAAATGTTCGCCTCATGCCGAGTTGATTTTCTTTCACGTAGTTTTCTTTTACAACTTGGTTTAGTGATGTAACTATCCAAAAAAAAGTATATGTCGTTGTACTTGGTTTTAATGGTTCTTCAATAACGAGCTCAGTGGTAACCGATGTTGGGACTTGTAACTTCCCTGTAGATGGGTTTGGTTAAGATGCGGTGAAATGCGTTTGTGAACAAATATCACTGGTTGTTTTCTGGAGTTGCGGATGCATATCCGTAGAATAGAAATTATGTTTCATTTTATTATCGCCATTGCAGTTATTACTGCCACCACCACCTGAGCTAACAACACAAAAATACGAATGAATAAGCCGACGCGACGTACTCACAACTAACAAATGAGGCATTAATTGAAGATAATACCTTTGCGAAGATGTATTTAAGATTTAAAAATCGACAAAATTTCAATAATAATGTTTTTTCTCCCTAAATTTATTTTTTTAACAAGTTGAGAACAACGTTTCACATTTTCCCCTTCTTTGACGTTTGACTTCATCACTTTTTATGTTATAAAGTTAAACTGTTACACAAAAAAGTAGGCAGCTCCACTATAACAGTTCTTCAAATGGAGTCAACTTTCTTGTATGGATACGCTATCCAGTATACTATAGAGATCAGTGTATCTAGTGTATATAAAGATCAGAGTGGATACGCACCCAGTAGGAAATTTCATCCCAACTTCTTCGAAGAAACAGCAAGCACTGATTTAGTTAGTGTAAAGTAATGCGTAGTTTCACCAGTTCATGGTTTTGAGCACATTGTCTGCTTTGTACATGCGCAAAATATCGAAACACTCCCTTCTTTTACCTGGTACAAAAAATTCAAGTGAGTTTGATGCGGAATTAAAAGATTCTATTTTAGTAGGTAAAATTATTCGATGATTCAATCGTTGAAAAGTAATACATAAGTTCAGCAGTTCGTTGTCTAGATCCACTCGTCTGCTTTGTAAAGTATACTTTGAGAGAGAAGAAAAAATAATTCTCCTACGGCGCTCTCTTTTTTTGCTTGTTTTTCCCTGAGCAAGAAAAGAATAAAAACTACCCTTTCCTTTACCTGACGCGATCAATATGAGGATTTCTGTGAAAAAAAGTAATATATCCTTTCATCAGACATTTATCATGAACTAAGCATTAAAGTGCATGAATTTAAAAAATTCACTTTGAAAAATAAAATTCACAGTATGTTCATGCTTTGGTTTTTATAAGGGTCGGTAAAAATTGACCATAATTTGCGTCTTAGAGACGCATTTTGGAGTTTAGGTCACTTGGCCTTTTAATTGAATTATATTCAATCGTTCCAACTAAGAAGAAGTATTTTTCTATTTTATGAATGAAATATTTAGCGATTAAGCAACTCCCAATTCCCTATTGATTTCACTACTGAATTTTCATCATAATTTTCATCGAAAACAATAAATATTAAGAAACTTAAAAGTGGGCTCTAGGTCAGTTAAAAGATGATGTTATTTATTGCAACGTTTCGAGCATGTTTATGCTCTTCATCAGGCCTTTATTTGAACAAAAATAAATTAATACATACAAACATCAGTATAAACACTTTTATATATATATACTATATGACGTCAAATTTACTTACAAACAATATTCAAAGATTATATTTTTCTCATGTTGTTATTAATGATTTTAGTAAATTATTTCACTACCTATAAACAAATTAAATAATATAGAAACATGAGAAAAATATAATCTTTGAATATTGTTTGTAAGTAAATTTGACGTCATATAGTATATATATATAAAAGTGTTTATACTGATGTTTGTATGTATTAATTTATTTTTGTTCAAATAAAGGCCTGATGAAGAGCATAAACATGCTCGAAACGTTGCAATAAATAACATCATCTTTTAACTGACCTAGAGCCCACTTTTAAGTTTCAAATATCTATTACGATTAAAAAAAGGTCACAAAAATCATCACTTGTTAATAAATATTAAGCTCATCAATAACTAAGTAACACTCAATTAATGACTTTTTAGTTGAATATTCATCATATTTTTCATTGGAAAATATTGAGGTAGTGAAAAAACAAGTCCAAATTATTTAGCGATTTCATAAAAGAATTTTCATCAAAAATGAATAAGCAAGTCACTTTTGTTTAAGTATTTCTTCGCTGAATTTTCATCATATTTTTCACAGATTCCTCAGTCCAACTGGTGAATAAGCAACTTCCAATGAAGTAGTGATTTAGTTGTGGAATTTTCATCGAGATGGTGGAATGTGCACCCCGCCAATGACCTGCCCATGTTAAAATCCTCGATGTATTCCGCACAAAGAAGCGGGTGCTGCTCCCTTTCCTCAAGGAAGAAGCAAGATATTCCCATTGAATTTTTATAAATTTCCCACTGGGCAGCGAAAAAAAAAATTGCTGATTGTATTGTGGTTGTCTTTTTATTAGTCTTTTACTACGTTTATATGGAGAATTAAATCCGAATCGAATTAGGATTAAGGTATTTGTAAACCTGGATCAGATCGAATCCGGATTACTCGATCCGATCCATCTCGGCGAGCTTGATCGTATCGAAAATAGAAATGTATACCTAGATCGAAGAATTAAAGCTACGCGCAAACTGACGCGATGGGGGTGGAGATGGCGATAACAATGTAGATGCCGCACACGTAAATCAATCGACGCGATATGTGGATTGCGTTCACATTCCACTGCTGCGTTCAGTTACGCGACTTTTCTTGAACGCAGCAAGCACCATTTGATGGCTATATCGCCTGAAGAAAAATTACAGTCTAAAAAAGAAAATTTGAAAAACTGAAAAATTAATAGAAAAAAATAGGGGAAATTCCATTTTATATGTTTATTTTATTAAACTTCAAAAATTAAACGTTTGTATTGTCGCTGACAACTTAGCCCGCTACGCAATATATCGCGTTGATGTGAGCAAGTTTTTGAACGCAAACCGACACGATGGCGGTGGCGATTGCGATAACTTTTATCGCGCGATAAAGATGCGTTCAAAAACTTGCTCACATCTACGCGATATATTGCGTAGCGGACTAAGTTGTCAGTGACAATACAAACTTTTAATTTTTGAAATTTAATAAAAAAAACATATAAAATGGAATTTCCCCTAATTTTTTCTATTAATTTTTCAGTTTTTCAAATTTTCTTTTTTAGACTGTAATTTTTCTTCAGGCGATATAGCCATCAAATGGTGGTTGCTGCGTTCAAGAAAAGTCGCGTAACTGAACGCAGCAGTGGAATGTGAACGCAATCCACATATCGCGTCGATGTGTGCCCCTCCATTGATTTACGTGTGCGGCATCTACATTGTTATCGCCATCGCCACCGCCATCGCGTCAGTTTGCGCGTAGCTTAAAGAATCGAAATTACAGCGGCTTGTTGGTGTGTGTGTGTGCTATTGTGTATTTTTTTTCAAACTAGTTGCAGTAATTGCACACACACAATGAAAGCAAGAGTGTCACTTCGATTTCATTTCTATTCTATCTTTTGATCTGGCATCGTCATATACCTGGATCGAAATTTCGATTCAGATTGAATCCGATCCGTGGATCCGCTTATGTAAACGTAGTATGTATGCATTATGGAGTCGGGGTGTAAGGTATGATATGTTCATGTGCTCACCGCATCAGCGTGGCTGTCGTGTAATTTGACACATGTATAAATGAAAATTTGACACGTCAATCGGCTAAACATCACTTGTTTTATTTTTTGTTCCGTGTGATTCTTTGTGAAAATTCACTTTCAAGTAAAAAACCACGAAATATTTCATAATAAATTATCGTATTTCACTTTAGAACCATCCAAACCATCATTCTTTTACGGAATTACAAATTAACAGCAAAATGGCACTCGCCGAAGGACCATGCTACACAATTATAAACTCGGCCGACTCGGACCCCATCAATGAAATGCAGTTGAAGCAAGATTTGGAAAAGGGCGACGTTAATCTGAAAATTGAAACCTTGAAGAAAGTCATTCAGTTGCTGTTGAATGGAGAGCGACTTTCGGGTCTTTTAATGACAATAATCCGATTCGTTTTGCCGCTGCAGAATCACACAGTCAAAAAGCTGTTGTTGATTTTCTGGGAAATTGTTCCGAAAACATCATCGGATGGGAAGCTCCTGCAGGAAATGATTCTTGTCTGTGATGCGTACAGGAAGGTAAGTAAAGTGCTTTTTTTGTTTATAAGACAAAACTTGAAATGTTAAAAATTTCCTAGATTATGACTGTTTCTTCGACCTTCGCAGTTGAAACGTTTATTTCATATTGTTCCTCACTATGTACTAGATTCTCCCTAATTTTCGTTTTATTAGGGCATAACTATTATATTATGTTAGTTTCTTTTGTTCAGTTACTTCATAGGCATACACTTCCTCCTGTTAAAACGTCTTGAACTAAAAAAAACCTCGCTACACATTGTTTACCGCAGTCTCCCGTTTATAAGCCGTTTACATACATACATATATTATATCTATGAAGCCTGGCCAAAACAGCATAAGTCCATTCTTAAAAAATTGGGTTATAGATGCAGAATTATAAAAAAAATCTATTTTCATTTGGTCTAACGGCCATATTATTCACTTGATACATCCATATTAAAACTTAAATCCGGATGTAAACTGTACAAATTCAATGTAAATACATCCGGATTTAATTTTCAATTTGGATATATCGACTAAATAATATGGCGATAAGTGAACCGATTCATAAGATATTCCATGGTCCTAACAACACTTCGGTTTTGTTTTCAAATGGATTTAAAGAAAATTTTTGAACTTTAAAATGCAATTATCTCGAAACAAAAATTTTGGACTTATGTTGTTTTGATAAGTTTCCATAGATATACAGTCAATTTTTATAACCCCAACTAGAATGCATGCCGTGGGAAGTGAATTTGTGAGCATAGGGATTGAACAAATAACAATTAAATTCTTTAAGCCTTAGCGGACAACAAAATACTCGGCCTTATCACAGGCCCCGTCGTAATAGTTTCGTAATATGAATCTTTGTAAAAGTATCATAGCACCGTCATCGTAATAAAAATGTTACCAGGATTTTATGGGCCATCAATATCACTTTTCACGACCTTGGAATTGGTTTAGAAACATTTACGACATTCTCACCTAGTACGAATCTATTAAGACGGGCCAGTGATAAAGCCGACTTTAAGTGGTAAAATGCGAAGGTCTTAAGTTTATTGATATTATAAGCTTTGGTAACCCTTAAACGACACACCTCTAAAATAGAGGTGGCATTTTCACCCAGCAAAAAAAATGAACAATAATTTAAGAATTTATAAAATTTCCAATCCAAAATGGTTTACTTACGCACAGAAACTTTAGCAAAAGGGTGGGAAGGTATTTTCTTAATTTGCTGTCGAGATTTTAAAAAGATTGAGAAACTATTGTTTTTTGAAGGCCATTTCTGGATGTGATAACTGCATTAATTAACATGTATTGTTTTCCCAACTGTACGCACTAACACTTTCCATGAGCAACCTCCATCCAGGATGCCTCCAACACAGAATATAATATATTTCCAAATGCCCATGCTGTGTGTCTCAAAAATAAATTATATAAGTAGCCTTAAATAAATTTTGTGGTACCATTTTCTCAAAAAGTATTTGACCGATTTTGGTAAATTTTATATGGTTGGAAAGCCACAGTTGCGGAGATGTGCAGAATATACTTGAGACACGCATTTACACACTGTGGGTCATTTTTGTTTTTGCACTGTCGAGCACTATGCATATTGAAAAAAAATTAAATTAAAAAATAAAAATGTCGAAATGGGCGATATTAGTAAATAAATCTCCCAAACTTTCTTCTACCACCCCTACCTACAAGTTAAATTGATTTCTAAACCTATTGTCTATGATGTTATTACCCAGTAAAATGTTCAGCCAAACCAAATTATTCAATTCGAGAAGGTTTCCAGGATATTTCAAGCACTTGAATAATTTCATTCTCTTATTGACAAACAAAGAATTAAGCTGTTAATAATGTTTTTTAGGATCTTCAACATCCCAACGAATTCCTTCGCGGATCAACTTTGCGCTTCTTATGCAAACTAAAAGAACCCGAATTATTGGAGCCTCTTATGCCTGCAATTAGGGCTTGTCTAGATCATCGTCATTCCTATGTGCGACGTAATGCTGTCTTGGCAATATTCACAATCTACAAAAACTTTGATTGGTTAGTGCCTGATGGCCCAGAATTAGTTGCAAATTTCCTCGACACCCAACAAGATATGCCATGCAAACGAAATGCATTCCTGATGTTATTACACGCAGACCAAGAACGTGCCTTGAATTATTTGGCATCTTGCATCGATCAGGTCAACAATTTTGGAGACATTTTGCAATTGGTCATAGTGGAATTGATTTATAAAGTTTGCCATGCCAATCCAGCCGAACGTTCACGATTCATTCGATGCATCTACAATATGTTGAACTCGTCATCAAACGCTGTGCGGTATGAGGCTGCCGGAACTCTTATTACTCTATCATCGGCACCAACGGCAATAAAAGCAGCAGCTGGGTGCTATATAGAGCTGATTGTAAAGGAGAGTGACAATAATGTCAAACTCATAGTATTGGATCGGTTAATTGCTATGAAAGAACATGATAATATGGAAAAAGTAATGCAAGATCTTGTCATGGATATTCTAAGAGTTCTGGCTGCTCCAGATATTGAAGTCCGCAGAAAGACATTAAGTTTAGCAATGGATTTGGTATCGTCCAGAAATATTGCCGAAATGGTTTTAGTTTTGAAAAAAGAAGTATCTAAAACGCACAATATCGAACATGAAGATACTGGAAAATATAGACAACTATTAGTGCGTACACTGCACAGTTGTTCTATAAAATTCCCAGATGTTGCTGCAAATGTCATTCCAGTACTTGTAGAATTCTTATCCGATACAAATGAACTAGCCGCTGCCGATGTACTCATCTTTATCCGTGAAGCAATTCAAAAATTCCCTTCGTTGCGAAATCTTATAATTGAAAAGCTTATTGAAGCATTTCCTCAAATTAAGTCTTCGAAAATCCATCGGGCAGCTGTGTGGATTCTTGGAGAATATGTTGATTCTAAAGGGCAAATAAAGGAAGTCATAGAAGTCATCACGCAAACATTGGGTGATATACCTATGGTTGAAGCTGAACAGAAACGTCTTGCCGGCGATCAGTGTGAAGAAGAAAAAACCGCCGATGTCCAAAAGGAGGCTCCCAATAATAAAGTTACTTCCGATGGTACTTACGCCACTCAAAGTGCCTTCAGTTTGGCTCCGTAAATATATATTTTAGATTTTTTTAATCTCATTTTAATATTTTATTATTATTCTTAGAATTGTGAAGAAGGAAAAACGTCCACCACTACGGCAATACTTAATGGAAGGAGATTTCTTCATCGGAGGATCATTATCAGCTACCTTGACTAAGTTAGCCCTGCGATTCATTGAACTCGAAGGAGAAAAAGTAAACATTAAAAAAAACATCAAACAAAGTAAAATTAAATTGTATGATTTTCTTCAACAGATCGAACAGAACCGTCTTTGTGCTCAAGTTATGCTCATCATGAGCTCTATTTTGCATTTGGGCAAATCTGGTTTTCCAACAAAAGCCATAACAAACGACGACATGGATAGAATCTTCATTTGCTTAAAAACTCTCAGTGAACGAACCCCCGAGACGGTAGAGGTTTTCAAGCATTATTGTCGTGAAGCACTTGGAAAAATGTTAGATGCCCAGCATGAGGTGAGAATCGGGCTTTCTAGATATTAAACAAAAAATCTATTATTATTTATATGAATGTTGTTCTTATAAACTTATATTTTTGTCATTTCCAGGAGGAACAGCGGATTATTAAAGAAAAACAGAAGGTCACAGCTAAGGTACAACCAGACGATCCGGTTGTGTTTGCCCAGTTATCCAATGGTCGTGATAACCAATTAGGTGAGAATGTTTTCGAATCGAGTTTGAATCAAGCCCTGGCTGGCACAAAATCAACCAATCTAAGCGATATTACATCACCCAATAATAAGTTGAATAAGGTGACCCAGTTGACTGGTTTCTCTGATCCAGTCTACGCTGAAGCATATGTCAATGTAAATCAGTACGACATTGTTTTGGATGTTTTGATTGTTAACCAAACGAGTGAGCAAAGCAGATACAAAATATGATGGTAGATTATATTAGTTCTATCTTTCAGACGATACCCTACAAAATTGCACTCTCGAGTTGGCCACATTGGGTGATTTGAAGCTTGTGGAACGTCCTCATCCAGTTGTTTTGGCTCCACATGACTTCTGTAACATAAAAGCTAACGTTAAAGTCTCATCAACAGAAAACGGAATTATCTTCGGCAATATTGGTGAGAATATTAGATGTTCGCTTGCTGACATTTATTACGTATTTTTTGGTTTACAGTTTACGACACATCAATCAATACGAATGTTGTGGTTCTGAACACGATCCACATTGACATAATGGATTACATCATTCCAGCATCGTGCACAGATACAGAATTCCGTCAAATGTGGCAGGATTTTGAATGGGAAAATAAGGTATGTGTAAATTTTATATTAATATGTATATTCCCTTAAGTTTCTTTAAATTTATTAGGTTACTGTTAATACTACTTTCACTGACTTGCATGAGTATTTGAAACATCTTCTTAAAAGTACCAACATGAAATGTTTGACTCCCGAGAAAGCTTTATCTGGTCAATGTGGATTCATGGCAGCGAATATGTATGCAAGGTATTTTTTGTAAACTAAATTTTTTATTGGATTCTTAACTAATATACAAATTTGCAAAATAGGTCCATTTTTGGTGAAAGTGCTCTTGCCAATTTAAGCATTGAAAAACCGATTGATGCTGCAGATTCCAAAGTAACAGGTCACATTCGCATTCGAGCTAAGAGTCAAGTAATATTTATTCTTAATTAAAAAAAAATTAATTATTAAAATTTATATTAATGCATATATTTTTTTCAGGGTATGGCTCTAAGTTTAGGCGATAAAATAAGTTCTTCACAAAAACAATTAGTGCAAGCTGCATAAATTCGTAATAAATATTTTTTTAAATATAAATATATAATTAAAAGTTTATGTTGTTCAGTTAATCAATAAACAAACATTAAAAAAACACAATTGTTTTAAACTTGATTATCTGCCCAAAAATTTTGTTGAGGTAACCGCTTCATAATTAGGGTGTTTTTGTGAGATTCTTTTTCACAGCTGATGAAATTTCAGAATTCACTTTGATATGGATTGAATTATGGATTTTTGTTTTTTTCTATTTCCGTTCGATAACTCAATGTTCAATGTGTTCAATTTTTTTAACATAATTTCCAACCTAATTATTGAAAATGTGTGTTTTGTAATTTACTTTAGAGTCGCATTTGGAGGTTTTAAAGAAAATTATATAAATAACATAGTAATTTTTTTATTTTCAAAATTTTGAAGTTGATTTCGCCTGTATTTCCTCTTATTTATCTTCTGGATTTATAGTTAAATTACAACACAGTTTAGACGTACCTTGTGGGAACGGTTATTATTTGTTATTTTTAGTTGACAAGATCCCCCCCTACATCCGACGAGCTGAGCTGAGCTACATAAGCATGCCATCGCCTCCGTAGCGGACATTCCACCCCTACCTACCCGACTCCGGCCATATCGGAATCCTCTTTCTACTTTTTCTTCTCCCTTTATTCCTACTAATCCCACTCCACTTCCTACTACCTACTTCTAATTCCATCCTATTGTCTCATTTCAAATGGCTGACGTGAAAACAATTGATTTATTGAAAACCAAAAGTAATTTTTCAGTAATAGAGTTAAAAATTCTGTAAATCCAAAAATCCATAATTCCTATTTTTTTATATAAGAAATCACTGTAAATAAATAACTAAATAATTTTTTTAATTAATAGGTAGTTTATTAGATTAAGGACTTTACACTTTTCTGTTTAAATTAGTAATAAATGTCCAAACATTATTAGACCTGTTTGCTGATAAAAAAAAATATAAATTCAATTTGGAAACAAATTATCTAACCGTTTTTGAATTATGGAATTTTCAAAAAATAATTTTGAATTTTTTTTAATACAAAACTTTTTTTTGGAAAATTTTGATGTGCATTAATATTTAGACTTAAGAAGCTCTTTCAAAAAATAATTAGTTTAAATCGGTTTATTAGATGATAGATATACCTAGTCGAAATCAAAAAATGGCTCAATGAGAGGTAGGTATTCTTAATGGATAATGTCTTTTTTACAATTTGTTTCTGTTGTTAGATCGTACTAATATTAGCTGGAAAAAATTTTATTTTTTTTATCAAAATCTTAGAATTCGTTTTCGAGAAAAATAAGATTTTTTGTAAACTGTTTTTTACTCCATATTATTGAATCAATTAATCCACGTGAAACTTAAATTCGAATGTAAATTAATTTAAATTCAATGTATTTACATTCAGACTTAAGTTTAAATCTGGATTAATCGAGTCAATTTACTGGTGGTTAGACTTGGATGGTAGGTTCCATTATTATTGGTTATAAGAACATTGAAGCGAAATAAAATAGAACTTTAATTACATTTGTAAATTAAAAATTGAGCATGGCCCATGGGTAGTTGTGAGGATGAAATTATAATATGTAGCTAAATCAGCAACAGGTTTTATTAATTTCATTAAAAGTTTTTTTATTGATTATGGCCTACAAAAATATAGAAAAACTTTCCTAACATCAATATAAAAAATTGCTGGTTTAAAAATTCACTACACAATAAACAAAAAGTTCGTTCATTTAAATTAGTATTGAATTTTCATGACAAAAACTAAAAAAATCAGTCACCAAACCAACAAGACGAAAATTATAAAGTTCAACTTTTATGTGAAGTGCTTCAGCTGATTTGGCACTTCCCCCACCACAAACAACCTTCATCTGAATTTTCAGTTTTTTGTTTACTGTTTAGTGAATTTTTAAATCAACAATTTTTATACTGATGTTTGGAGTTTTCCTAAAATTTTTTAGGCCATACATATAAATAAAATTTTTTTTAATGAAAATAATAAAACCTGTTGCTGATTTAGCTCACTGATCTCTATATACACTTTATAGTGTATAACAGTTTTTGTGAGGCAAGTTTTTTAAAGGGTACCGGCCACGACCTCATATCTCGCTCTATACAACGAAGAAAGAGATTGAAGATATTTGCCGAAAATGAGCATTTATTTGATATCAGTTGATGTCAATAAGCATTGCGGCTGTAAATATTGAAAAAAATATAAGAAAATGCAGGTCCAGTAGCGTGGCGCCGCTGTTATACTGTTATATAAGGGTACCGGCCACGACTATATTTTTGCCTCAAAAATGTTTGTATGAATACACTATCCAGTGTATATAGAGATCAGTGATTTAAGTTACATATAATTTCATCCTCACAACAATTAACGCTCAATGTTTAATATACGAATGTAATTAAAGTTCCATTTTATTTCGCTTAAATGTAAATCCTATAGACGCTGTTTAGATTGGGAAGATTGAGGCCGGTATCACGCCAGTTCGTAGGCAAGAGCAGTGTGGGGTGAGGAATCTCGTGAGGCAGGAAGAAAACATAAAAACTGGACTCATGAACAGCGCTGCCACCCTATAGATGATCATGATTAAGCGCAGTATATATCAGTAAGAATCGCTGTAGATTGCAATATACCGCAGTAGATCTTATAATATACAAAAACAAAAATTCAATTCATTTAAAATACATTTTATTTACGAATAAAAACAGGTGAATCTTTTTGTTCGATGTCAGCCCTGGGGCGCCCTGAACTCGCTCTGAAGCGTTCTATGGGCGTTTTTCTTTTTTAGTTCAGAACAGAGCCTGAACTGAACAAAAGATCGTGTTTCTTTTTTAGCTCAGAGCATTCAGAGCTCCAATTTTGTGTTTCTTTTTTCGGTCTGAGCATGTTCAGAGCATGTTCAGAGCGCGCTCTATGAGCTCAGAATAAATTGATAGAGCAGACGGAGTTGAATAGCTGAACACAAAGAAAATAACAACTGTGAACAAATAAAAAAGTGAAGCGTGTTCCTTTAAATAAATCTGAACTCTCAGAGCAGAGCACGCTCAGTTCAGAGATCGCTCAGAGTATGTTCGGAGTGTTCAGACTCTGTTCAGAGTTCTACTCTGAACTAAAAAAGAAAAACGCCCTATGTAGCACTTTTTTCGCCCTAGGTTATTTGCACTGTGTTCGATGCAAAGATACTGAATTATAAAGATTGGAATCTTTCATACGTTCCATCCCCCAAAACCCATTTGTTTACATTGTTGTTTTTGTAATTTCATCTCGTGTCGATGAATAGATGTGAATTGCAACAACAATTTATGCAGTGGTGAATTCATATTTTTGCACTAGTGTGCGTTAAAACATGTAACACTAGTGCAAAAATATGAATTCACCACTGTCCGCCATTTTGTTTAGCTTGTAGGCAAACCAGAATGACAGCCGAGGATTCCAATCTTTATAATTCAGTATCTTTGGTTCGATGTGTGTTCGGGGCGAGCTCTCAATGAATCTCACGAGACCCAGGTTTTTTCTTGGGGCAAGAGTTCAGAGCAATTATTGACGAAATTCCAAAAAATACAACAGTCTATGAAACAGTGAAATGAACGAAGAAATCAGATGGTGAAATTACTAGCACCGAAGCGTTCGATGTAAAATGAAAACCCGAGCAGCCCTGAGTTTTTTGACAATTGACTGACTTTCCCCAGGTCGCCCTAGGGCAGAGAACATCGAACAAACCTATTTACTTCAAAAACGAACTCCACAATAAAAAAAATTAAATTTCTTAAACTAAAGTAACAAAATAACAACATTTCATTTGAAGAATTTATAAATCTGTACCTACAACTTCCCATTGGAAGTTATTGTAATTGTTATATTGAATTATCAAGAAATTCACATTTCATTCGGAAAATAATAAATATGTTGGCCTTATTTTCTTATGAATTTAAATTTATTGAAAAAACTCAATAATAACAGAGGAGTAGTAGATTCGTTTTGCTGCGGAGTAGATTTTCGTTTGGGGCTAAGTGCAGTAGATCTACTGCTAAAGGAGTAGAGTGGCAGCACTCCTCATGAATCTACTTTGTTGTTGTTTCAATGTGTGAAATGTTGAAATTGTTGTTGTTTCAATGTATTTTGAGGCCCCTGAAAGTTTCAAATGTAAACACGATGACACTCACCAGTCCGGACTCAGGGCCAGTTGTACAAATATTTAAACCGTGGTTCAGCTATTTTTATCCATCGATTCCGGCGGATTAATTGAGTTTCAACAGTGGTTTACTGTTCAAGTGTGTGATAATAACCAATTACATATTTGAACCAGCGTTGAACCTCAGTTAATCCGCCGAAATCGGTGAATTAAAATCTTGAACCGAGGGTAAACCACTGTTGTACAACTGGCCCTCAATCTTCCCAATCTAAACAGGGTCATAGGTAAATGCAGGAATTTGAAGCAATAAGGGCTAGTTTCACAGTGCACACTTAAAAAAATAAGTGGCACTTAATTTTCCCATTTTGGCACTTAAGCCGCAGTTTTACTACCTGAGGGCCAGTTGTACAAATATTTAAACCGTGGTTCAGCAATTTTTATCCACCGATTTCGGCGGATTAATTGAGTTTCAACAGTGGTTTACTGTTCAAGTGTGTGATAATAACCAATTACATACTTGAACCTGCGTTGAACGTTGGTTAATTCGCCGAAATCGGTGAGTTAAAATCTTGAACCGAGGCTGAACCACTATTGTACAACTGGCCCTGAGTAAGTGGAACTTAAGTGGCCAAAATGAGAAAAAGCATCGTAAACGTGGTAAACGTCTTAAAGTTTACGACGTCGTAAACGAACTGTCAAAATTTGTATTTCACACAAATCTTAAACATAAAGACACAAATTTGTGTCTTAAACGAAGATGGTAAACATCGTAAACATGGTAAACTCTCGTAACCTTAGAAGAAGAAATAGAGGAACGGGCATATCGAGGAAAAATGAGGTTTTTTTTAAAATAGTGTGAGTTACACAGACACAAATGCATTCACACATGCATTTATATGTTGATCACAAAAATAAAAATACATACATTTTTGCCAAATAACTCAAGAATAGAACATTGAAAGCAATTTGTTCATACAATTGTATAAATTTACTTTTTTGGCTTATTTTGGGCATTTTTAAAATATGGATGACAAATTTTACGAATGTTAAAATTAAATAAAATATTTTAAGCTGTTTGACGTTTAACGAACAGCTGATTTGCTTACCATATCGTTTTTTGGTGCGTTCATGAAACGTGTGTCGGAAACTTTACGATTTTACGACATCGTTAAGTTTAAGACGTTGCATGAATACCCTTAAGGCCTGGGTTCCTTCCAGAGGTAAGGTTCTCTAAGGGCCAGTTGTACAAATATTTAAACCGTAGTTCAGCAATTTTTATCCACCGACTTCAGCAGATTAATTGAGTTTCAACAGTGGTTTACTGTTCAAGTGTGTGATAACAACCAATTACATACTTGAACCAGCGTTGAACCTTAGTTAATTCGCCGAAATCGGTGAGTTCAAATCTTGAACCGAAGCTGAACCAATATTGTACAACTGGTAAACACTATCAGCCAAATTAATAAAAATCGCTTATTCCACCTTTTTTCTACGACTTAACTAAACCAGGGAATAAGAGTTAAGCTATGGGTTAAAAATTTCCATGAATAAAACCAAAATGTTCGTGGAATAGTAAGTTGACGTCTACCAGAAATCCCTTAAGAAAATATACTACAGTAAATAAGATGCCTGTTTGGTAACTTGAAATTTTCCCCAAGTTGGGTCTTTTTCGTATGGGTTCTGTCAGCAAATTGTGATGATTTGTAAAAAAAAAGCTCAAGTTACCAAACAAACCTAAGAATTCTCTTGTTAATATATTTCTGTCAAAATTGTTATCATTTTTCAATTGTTTGTGTTGTGTCTGTTGTCGGTTTTGTTTTGAAATATTAAAATGGAAAATATAAACAAAAACCGACAGGAATGTGTACACCTCTTGGGTCCCCATTTAAGTCATCTTCAACAATTGCAATGAGTTTCTTCATATTATCTTTGCGAAATCTATACTTCTTCCTCCAACCATTTAAGAGACCTTTTTCTTACACTGGAGTGGACTACTTTGGACCGCTCTACGTCAAAGTCGGGAGGTGTCTTAAAAAAAGGTGAACTATGTTATTAACATGCTTGACTCTACGTGCAATCCACATCGAGATAGTTTACAGTCTATCTAGTGATTCCTGTATTTTGGGCTTCAAAAGATTCATTTCCAGACGAGATATGGCTAAAGAAGTATACTCAGACAACGGTACAAATTTTCGAGGCGCAAGTAAAAACTACAGCAGGCCGTAAGTGAATTAAACAAACATGTATTAGCTAAAGAGTTTGAATTGGAATTGAAGTGGAACTTCATTCCTCTAGCAGCCCCCCACATGGGTGGGTGTTGGGAACGTATGGTTAGATCTGTAAAGTAAACCCTTGTTGAAATATCTCCAACCCGAAACCCCTGCGACGAATTATTGATGAGCATAATGACAGAAATAGAAAGCATTGTGAATTCACGACCCCTAAGCTACGTACCTACCCATAGATAGTGAGAATTGCGAGGCACTGACTAGAGCTGTGTCAATTGTGATTGATTCGGTCTTCATGACCCGTTCACCAAATAGAACGATTGATTGCAATCACAGTAAACCGAAACAATCAATCCCAATATCAATCGCTTCAGTTTCAATCTCCATCAAATCACACAAAGAAAGAAAGACACAAAACTTAAAAGCAAACACAATGAATAAAACAAAAACTCACCATTACAGCAACAAACAATTTGTTCTCAGTTTAATTCTCATGTCCTAACTCCTACACAATGATGCATGCATCTGTGTTTCTTTCTCTTTTATTATTTTGTGTTTGCTCTCTGTGTCTTTCTATGACCATGGGAAATGTTCTCTGGCTGTCTTGTATCTATCACTTGATTGAGAATGACCTGAAAGAACGAAACATCGTTCATTTAAACGATAGGATTGAATTGGGATCCGTTCACGCACGGCACGGTCACAATCACAAAGACCGAGACAATCTGATTGACGAAGTGAACGATTCGATCTTTGTGCATAAAAAAGTGCGTTATTTATCGATAAAAAAAAATCAATTTAAGGTAATTGTGGGTACAATGAGACAAAAAAAAACATTTTGCCGAAAGTTTTGAGGGTGTGACTGTACATTTAAGGAATATTATTCAGATAGATTGCGCTTTGTATGTACAATGTACATAGGTATAAAATTGAGTTAAATTTTTAATAAGTTTAAAACAAACTTTAAGGGCGGTATTCACCAAGCGCTCATAATAGGCTCTTAAGTTTATGAGGCTCATAACTCAAATAATATTTGTGCTATTCACCAAACACTCATAAGTATTTTTCGTAGTTCGAAAATGAGAGCGGCTCTCTCTTAACCAGGCATAACCAAACTGTAAAATCAAACTTTTTTCGCACAAATGCATCACAAATAATAACTTTAGTCCCCTATTACACGATGATTCTTTGCGTCTGACTCTTTTCGAACATAACGAGTGCGAAAGAGAAAAAAGATGAGACGGAAGACCAGTTGCCCTGTGAGTCGTGGGCCAAGTTTTCCGAGACTCTTTTTGACGTTTCTTTTTATATAACTTTATTTTGATGATTTTCAAAGGGAAATTCGATAAAGAGTCAGGCGCAAAGAATCATCGTGTAATACCCAACTAACAATTTAGCTTGTTGTAGGTTCAATGCAAGCTATTTTCTGGCTTGTATAGTAATAGAAGAAGGCCCTATGCAAACCATTTTGGCGCACATTATAGAAGTTCCTTAAGACACTTCATCACAAGTGCTATGCAAGTATATAGTCTCCAACGAACAGTGTAAAAAGGTCTTATAAAGATAAACGTAAGAAAGTCATTGCCCTGCTATGAAAGCAATAGCTCACATTAAATTTTCCATTAAGGCCTTATGCCAAGCAATGAAGTTGTATAATTGAAAAAAAATGCGTCCTTTCAAATTTGTAGTTTATTTTATTTATTTATCTGAATTTGTTTCTTCATATTAGGGGGGTTTGAAACCGCTTTTCTCTTTATCTGAAATGTATAGAATTTAAATTAATTTTAAAAAAACTTCACTTTTACTTACATGGTTTCTCCGAGATTTGAACTCGCGTCCTTCCAATCAAAGACCCAGCACGCTACCCACCAGGCTAATATGCAATACAGGAGATGGATGTTAAAATGTTAATTAGTTGATACTTCACGTATCTGCTACAGCGACATATTTTGTAATGGTTGACGCTGTTGTAATGGTTGTAGAAGTTGCTATTAACATTTTATAAAAACTATATATCTCATCTTACAGAAGCCAATAGCAAAACAAAATGGACGCTTGTTGTAATGGTTGTAGAATTTGCTATTAACATTTTATAAAAGCTTTATATCTTATCTTACAGAAGCCAATAGCAAACCAAAATGGACGCTTTTTAATCCAAATAAATTCCCTCTATTAATAGTTGCTATACAAAGGTAAAATAGTTCACTAAAGAAGGCAATTATTTCCATAAGTTTGCTGTTAACATTTTATTCCAAGTCAGTACACTTATTTGTTCCAGAAAATATTCCTATGAACCAAATAGGCGATCCTGATCTTTTAAACTTTTTCCACGAATCAACTATTGTCTGTAAAGGCTTAGATGATTTACCCTATTGGTATTTAGTTTTTCTTATAATGTGAGAAAAAAAACTTCCCTTTTTGGACTACATATTTCTAATCTAAATGAAAAACGGTTAATTTGTCAAATTTGATATAATTATTTTATTAGTAAGCCCTATACAAAATGTACTTACACTTTCTGTTGACATCTGTATAATTATGAGCAGTATTAAGATTAAATATTTATAAAGTTTTTTAAAGCAAGCCATACAGAAAATGTTGTTAATTTCTTTCAGTTGAAAGCTCTATAGAAGCTTCACTTTCATTGAAACAATTTGGGAGGCCTTGTACAGGCTTTAGTATACAAGCCTTTTATAGAACCTGTGTACCAACTTTTAAAAGGCATTAAAGAAGTTACTATTAAAAACATAATTTATAAAATGGTTGACTTTCATAATAAAGCCTTATAAAATGTATATGCTAGCTATAGCTTATCGAATTCAAAAAAATGGACCTTACACAAGTTAAATTGTTACTTGGGTAGCATGCGATTCACAGGATGATTTTCAAAGAGAAATTCGAAAAAAGAGTCAGACGCAAAGAATCATCGTGTAATAGGGGACTAAGCACCAATAACAAGACCAATTAATATTTTCAAATTAATTGGTAGGAGAAAAGATTTTCTAACAACGAAAAAAAAATAAATTTAAAGCCTCTCCCAAACCAACGCGAAATCGTAGCGAATCATTCACAATAACACAAAATATGACAAATACACAACGGTAAACAACAACAAAAATCTGTCGTCGGCGAATGTTTCGCGTTGGTTTGGGAGAGCCTTAATGGATATCAAAAAAAAAAATAAATAAAAATAAAAAATTGTGACATGTTGACAATTTGAAAGAAAAAAAAATAAATTATTTTAAAAATTTTCGAACAAGTTTTCGGAGAGAGCGGTTATAACTTATGAGTGGTCGGGAGCACTTATAAGTTTTATGAGCGCTCATAAATATTCACTATTATTGCTTGGTGAATAGATTTATGAAGCTTTTAAGTTATGAGCGTTCGGTGAATACCGCCCTAAAACAAAATATTTTTTCTCGAATATAGGTACGGAGTAAAAAACTACGACTGAAATTTTTTTCAGTCTAAATTTACCAGTTACGTCACTTTGAACAAAATGATTGGAATAATGATTGATTGAAATTTATTAGTTGGCTATGCAAATCAAGAGCATCTTTTTCAAGATCTTGTAGATGACGAAGCTGCCATTAAAAAGAATTGGTTAACAGCTGAAAAATACGCACAAACATTTTGGCAAAGGTGAGTTCGCGAATATTTGCCCGACTTCACCAGGCGAACTAAATGGTACACATCCCAGAAACCGTTGCAAGCAGGTGATATTGTTATAATCGTCGAACAAAGCAACCCGAGGAAAACGTGGCCCAAAGGTAAAGTTCTTCAGGTGAATACCGGCAAAGATGGGACGATACGGAGCGCAATTGTGCAGACTCAAACAGGGATTTATACCCGTCCAGTTGTAAAGCTTGCAGTCCTCGACGTTCACAAGTTCGAAGAAAGTGGTAATCTGGATGTGAACCCAGTTACCAGGGGGGAGTGTTGAGCGAACTTGGCACCACGCATTTCGATTAATAATAATCGAAAATAAGATAATTAGTGCAATATATAAAAATAAAACCATTATATAACTATCTCTTTCATTACGTCGAACACGCGGAAATTTTAAAGCTTCCACCCACCATTTTCTTTTCATTTTCAATTACCAGAGCAAACATTTTGGAATTTAAAGGTAGGACCGCACTCGGCGGAACTACAATTCAGCGGAACTGAACTTCACGACTTATTTGTAGGAAATTGTATGAGCTATATCGCACTAAGCGACAACTGCACTTCTAGGCGCGACACTATGCGACAAAGTTGGTAATCTTACCAACTGTGTCGCGACGTGAAGTTTCGTTCAGTTTCGTGCGAAAGTGCGCACGGTGTCGCTGAAGTGCAGTTCCGCCTAGTGCGGTTCTACCTTAAAACTTAAAGTTAAAAATTAAGATATTTCACCATTAAAATTATAGAACAAAATAACTAAACGTAGTAATAAATTAATATAATATGTACATATTTATCTATAAGCTTATCTAATTTTAGGAAAATTAACAGGGCTATTCTGGCGTTGTGAGGGCTCACAACTCACAAGTTACAACCCTTTGTGAGGTTGATTTCTTGTGAGGTGGTTGTTGTGAGGTTCTCAAAAGGAGATCACAATTTCGATAGTTTTTGTGAGGCTCACAGTTGTGAGGGTACGAAAACCTTACAAAATCGATTTCACCTTTCCTTGTGAGGTTGTTGTGACTTGTGAGGTATCAGTGAGGTTTGGCAGAATAGGGCTGTAAAGGATATTAAAAACTAAATTTTCGGAAAGATTTTTTCAATAAAGATCAAGAGTTGAACTCACCAACAGACGATTGTCAGATCTTACAATATTGTCAGATCTGTCTGTGAAAAAACTGTTCCAAATGTCTTACAATCGTCTGAACACACAATTTTGTCTGACAATATTGTGATACACGTCATTGTCAGATGACAATCTGACAAAAAATTGTCAGGTATCTTACAATTGTCTGAACACACAATTTTTATCATTGCCAGTCGCTTAGGATATTGTCAGACTCATTGGTCGTTGTCAGATGTTTTAATTGAAAAAATCTTACAATTGCTGACAATTGGTCTGTTTGGTAACGTGAAATTTCTTGCGAATTTGCACAAATTTTCACAAAATTTCACAATTTGCTGTCAAAACCCATAGAAAAAAAACTCAGTTTTTGGGAAATTTGTTGAAAAAAAAGTTACCAAACAGGCATAATTTCTTCATTGTTCGAAATGTGAGTTGGTTAAAGAGAGATAAAAAATTTACTAACAATCAAATTGGGAAGAAATCCACCAAACGTGTGAACGGATAATTTTTCATTGTAAGAAATATGTCAATTGTCAGCTAATTGTTAGCTATTGTCAGACCATTGACAGTTCTGACAATATTGTAAGATCTGACAATCGTCTGTACTTAGCTTAAAGTTTGTCTTGAGAATGTTATTGTAAAGATTCCAGTTTTTCTTATGGCCAGTTGTACAATAGTGGTTCAGCCTCGGTTCAAGATTTTAACTCACCGATTTCGGCGGATTAACTAACGTTCAACGCTGGTTCAAGTATGTATATGGTAATTATCACACAATTTAACAGTAAACCACTGTTGAAATTCAATTAAACCGCCGAAACCGCACGGTTTAAATATTTGCACAACTGGCCCAGGGTTCCTTCCAGAGGTAAGGTTCTCTAAGGGCCAGTTGTACAATAGTGGTTCAGCCTCGGTTCAAGATTTTAACTCACCGATTTCGGCGGATTAACTAACGTTCAACGCTGGTTCAAGTATGTAATTGGTTGTTATCACACACTTGAACAGTAAACCACTGTTGAAACTTAATTAATCCGCCGCAATCGGTGGATACAAATTGCTGAACCACGGTTTAAATATTTGTACAACTGGCCCTTAGATAACCTTACCTCTGGAAGGAACCCTAAGGTTCATCTAATTTTCAATTTTTTATTCATTGAACATACCCACTTTAGAATAGGTTTGGACAACCAATTGCAGTGTCTAATGTCGAATTCCTTTTGTGGTTTTTCCACAAGTAGCTAGAGAAATAATGGGGTCCACCATATCAAAGCTCTGCATAATATGGTAAGGTCTAGGTTACTCTTCGATTCGACCTACGGCCCTACTCTGTATCTCGGTCCGAAAGTCAATCCTATTCGAAAGTGCTTTTCGTTCCTTTTGAATCGGAATGGAAACAAAATAGTACTTAATACTTTTCCCATTTACGGATTAGTTTTTTTCGAGTCTCAAACTATTTCATCTGAGATCATCCAAAAAACCAAAAAAAAACCAGGTGGAAGACAAAACTTTTGTTTAAAAAAAAAAAATTATACGCGACAATTAATGTAATATAATGGAAATGTGTGATAAAAGGTAAAATTCGATTGATGACAAAGATTCATTTCACTTCTTAACAATTGTTTATTATTTTAGTCTATTCAAAAAATTGTTGGAAATTTGTTTATCGCCAAATCGGGATGCCCACACATAAATTCCACCAACATGTCAAATTGTTTTTGCTTCGTGTGTAAATTTTTGCTTAAAATTCCCTGTAAATAAATAAATATTTGCTTAAATTGTTATTTTCACTGAGATTTTCTAAAAAAAATTACATTTTGCGACTTTCTTTGTTCGTTTCGCTATCACATTTGTTGTAGAAACAAATTTTCCGCATTTCAATGCTTTTGACGTTCGGAAACGAGTTGCCAGGTACGAAAATTTCACTTTCGGAACTACCAATCCGTTAGTAGATTTCATTCCGCTTTAGAAATAGAGAGTACAAAATATTCGTTTTCGGAAAATTTCGCTTTCGGAACTAGATACAGAGTTGAGCCCCTGGTTTCAAAGAGGTACCGTTAGAATACAGCCGGTATAACCCCTGGCTGCAAACCATCCAATAGTCACGGTCCACGTAACACCCTCTATTAGGTGGGGCAGTTCTTCCTCCTCAAAATCGCTACCGAATCAAGTTCCCCAGAAAACGGCAGGTCAGATGAATCTTTGAAATTTAAGCCTCCGCACCGCCACGCGAAGGATATTGTGAAAATAAATCTCATTTTTTAAAGAACTTGATTTTGTCTTTATTCTAATCAAATAAAAAATATAAATATAATTTAATATTCACAGATGGGATAACAAATAAAGAAGACAAAATGTAATCACAAAAAATATAAATAGCTTCATTAAATAGTAAAAATGTTGTAACATTAAAATAATACAGTACACTCAAAAATGGCCACATTTATTTTCATCACACCTTCTTTTTTTATCACTTCTTATTTCCAATGATAAATCTCTTCGAAGGTGGGCAAATTGAAAAACGAAATTAAATCTTCTAAAAACTAGGAATACAGAGAAATGGATGCAATTAACCCAGCACACAATAGTTTAGTTACATGATATAAATATATTGTTCTTCGAGCTAAACAATTTCATGTTTCGATTCGAATTGTTTAGTGAACTTTTTATCACGTTTTATTTAATTAAATTTATGAATTAGTGTTATCAGGTGAGTTGTTAGGCTCAGCTTCGGATGATATGCTGCTGCCAGCACTGCTATTGCTGCCACTGCTTTCAGCCCCGCCATTATTGCGACTAGTTCGTCTGTTACGTCTAAACGCTGTAGCTGCAGCCACAACAGTTATAGAAGGTGCAGGTGCACCACTCGTAGAAGCAGTACTAACAGCGTCTGATGTTACTGCAGCTGCAGCCCTTTCTCGATTACGAAGTGAATGAATGTATGCTAACATTCGTATCATAAACGCTGCCGGAACTGTTATAGTGTCTTTAGTTTGCTTTAACATTATTGCGTTTCGTTCCATCAGCTGAAACAAAAAAAAACAATAATTATCATCTCAGCATTTTCGTTTGGTAATCCGGATGAAATCTCTGGGAATCTCTGATCTCCGTCCCTTTGGTTTTGATTCTTTATTCAAATCCAGAATCGATTTTCTTCTTTTCAAACAAATCAGGACCAAACAAAAGCATTCGGAATGTTCCAGATCGCTTTCGGACAACCAAACGAAAACGCTATCAATCTCATTTTCTATGGACTAATTACATACATCGTTTGCTTCGGATTCATTAAAACTAGCTTCTGGTTGAGTGGGAGCCCAAATTTTAACATCATAATCAATTCCCGATGTGGCAAGATAAGGGAGCTCTGGATGTGGCTGCACACAATTGACCACATGCTGGTCAGCTTGTAGCAGCATCACTAGTTTTCCCGTATGCCGATTCCATGTAAAAACATGCCCACAATCCGAACCAGACATAACATAATCGTTACCCCAAAATGTTGCTTCTTTAATCATTGTACGGGCATTTCGATGACCAACAAATTTCATTTTCATGTAATCAAACACTTTTTCTTTGGCCTCCCTTTCAAGATCTGCCAATTGTTCATTGATTTGTTCCTCTTGAATATGACTTTCATCTTGGTTTCTATCTGCATCTAGTGTTGAGGATGCTGTCTCATCATCAGCATCTTCTCGTAAATCTTGGGTGCTAAGGCTATGCGTCCACGAAGAAGACGGTTGATTACTAATTTCTTCAGTTGGAGTATTTGGGGTCGACAAGCTCTGTGCTGAGGTAACTGCAATTGAAAAATATTTTAACATAATCGCCGATTCCAAGAAAATTCAAACATACCTGTTCCCCGATCAGAGGAAACAGCCACAGCTACGGCAGCCACTGTTGCCCTGGCCATCTCTTCACTTTGTTCCCTTGTTAATGGCTCTTCGGGTGTAAAAAGAGGCACTTCTTGTCGCATATTGAAATCGTTTGTTTGCTGACCCGTAAGGCCAATTCTGGTTCGAGGATCATTAAGCATTCGAGATATCACTTCGGTCATTCGATGCATAATATTCCCATGGAGCTGGGGTCGTACTTGTCCAATTTCAACTCTTCCATTTGGATCTCTTTCTGGTCTCGCATCCGGTCCGGTATCCGACCAATCACCTCGAAGCCGAAGTTTCCTTACTTGGGGTGGAGTTTCACCACTAAGTAAATTCTTTCCTGCACGCTTTGAATGCAACTCACTTAGATCGATTCCTTGATTATTCAAATCAAACATGTACAAATAATCTGATGAATAGTTAACCAACAAATCGGCTTCGTCAGGACTGTATTTAACTGAAGTAACGCGATACGTTCGTTTTGTAGCGGACGGGATAGGAAAGGCTTTAACGGGAATTGTGTGTCGTTCACTGGGCGTTTCTGCATTTGAAAAATCAATAATAGACAAGTACCGCCGATCGTAAATTCTTATAACACTATCCGAACTTCCGACGGCTATGCAATGATTCGTGATAGGTGCAAGCGACATGGCTGTGATTGCGGACGGACTAAAAACTAAGATATTATCTTTACAGCAAGTCCTGTAGCAGCTGTAAGTAAAATGAATATGATCATTCAATTATGCTTGTGAAACGTCTTCTCTTAATCTATTTTACCTTGAATTTTGTCTCAAATCAAATAGACGCACTGTGCCATCTTCACCGCAGGTCATGAAGGATTTTGGTTCCCTCGGTACAGTCATAACCTCGTAAGTTGTCCCATTCTTGTGGCAATTGAAACACATTAACTTTGATTTATTTTCATAAAGATCACCATCTTGACCCTCATTGATGCGTCGCATATACGGGGACATGAGTTCAGTGTGCAGAACAACTCCATCTCCGGAACATGAAATTATTTCACTGTCATTAGATTGTGGCATAAATCGCGCACTAAATATATTCGCACGGTGCGCCGATTTGAATTTGAACAAAACCTTCTGACTGTGTGGATTTGTTACGCCTATAAATTGATCATCAGATCCCGATAGCAAATATTCGCCAGTGTTGTTCCACGAAAGACTGTTTACGCATCCTGAGTGCACTAGCAGGCGACATTGCAGACCAAGTCTTTGCAAATAATCCAAACTGTCTTTTTTTGAAATACAAAAGATAAACAATTTCTTAAGGTTTTGATAGAGAACATTATTTTTCATTCAAATACAAATACTCAATCATCCCCTTAATAAAAGGGGTTTAAAATTTTTCCTACGTTATAAATCTATCGGTTTTTATAGATATATGCTTTTATTCGATTTCTACTCCAAGTGCGTCGAATATTGTTTGTTTTAATAGATATGGAAATTAGTGTAATTGCTAAAAAATACTGCAATTATTGAGAAATGTTTTTGTCTCGAATATCTCGATAGCAAAATTTTTATTTATTTTTTTAAACTATCATTAAATTATAGATATATGCTTTTATTCGATTTCTACTCCAAGTGCGTCGAATATTGTTTGTTTTAATAGATATGGAAATTAGTGTAATTGCTAAAAAATACTGCAATTATTGAAAAATGTTTTTGTCTCGAATATCTCGATAGCAAAATTTTGGAAATATTTATTTTTTTAAACTATCATTAAAATCTCTAAAAAAAAATAGTAAGTTGATAGATTTCTAGCCTTAAGAAAAAACTATAGCAGAATATTTCCGTATTTTAGGTAATTTTTTAGAAAATGTCCACCTTACTCGAGAAATTATAAACAATGTCCTAGCTTTGTGTCTTATGCGAATAGTGAATCACAGAGTACATTACACACTAGCTTTTAATTCTTGTGAAAATATAATTTTGAAAAAAAAAATAAATAACGTAGTTGAATACTAATAAAAACTCTGAAAAAAAACTAACGTAGTTTTCAAAATCCATCAATAAAATAACTTTATTTTATTTCTGATACATAAAATATTTTTTTTTATTATTTTATAAGAAATAGAAAAATGGAACAAATATAGATTAATTTTGATACGTAATTTCACCTGCTCTATTACTAATTTCTCTTTCCTCCATACAATTATACCAATTGCGAAAACAAAAATTGCGGTGACCTATTAAAATGTTAATTAAGTTGATTTTATCTGAATTACCCTGAGGTTGAACCCTTTAAATTCTCTTTATATACCTATTACAGTGATGAAACCAATCCTCACGTTTTTCAAATTAACTACGAACATATGAACAAATGATATTAGAATTTTCAATTTGCTAAATTATCCATTTATAGGTAGCTAGTATATATTGACACAAAATCTAATGAATATTATTTACCTTTTGAATTGTTTACAAAGTTTAATCTTGCACGCTTTGATGGATACAATTCCTTGTTGTAAATATCACGAAAAACGCTTGGAGGTCCTTTGGACATCATATTTAGTGCTGTATTCAACTGCACCTATTAAATGAAATTTTTTTTATAGAATCAATTTTAAAGGTTTATGTTTGAGAAGCTACAGCAAAAACAGGTAAGATTTAGTTATTTTTATTTATAACACCAGAAATAATATTGGTTACGAACATTAGAGGAGTACTCAATAATAATGGTATAAGTCCAACATTAATAGTTGTATTATATTCCTAACGAGGATGATAAAATGCTTGTGTGATTGGGCAGAAAATTTATCTACCCTTCATTCAGACTTTAGCGTCATTCGAAGAAATATTTACTTTTTAGTGTGAAAAAAATGAGACTAAATTTTTTTTGATTCCGTCATTTTGTTTTTATTGAAACAAGATAGGTAGACCTGTCTATTACTTAAAGTAATTTTTTAGACTAAGCAGATAAATCTTAACAGCTTCGTCAAAGTGGTGGATGGAATTTTAAGAGACCTCACAGACAACAGCCAATCTCTTAATTGCATTATAAAAATCTTTTGTTGATACACCTTTCATAAAAACGATAAAACAAAAAAAACGAATTTTCCCATTAGCATCATCACGCCTTGACTTAACTTTTTAAGAAACACTCATCTTTTTCCCCCATTTTCGTGTAAGAAATAATAAAAGATATGCAAACCTTAATGGGAATTGAATGTACTTCATTTCTTCTTAAGCAAAAATGTAGTCCTACATATTTACGTATACATAACTATGCATAATTAAAATTAAAATAAGCATAAATGGAACAACCAACCCATACGAAAATGCACTTAATTAAAAACAATTTTGATGGCATCATAGTAAGTTAGGCAGATAGATACATAATAAAAATACAATTATGTAAAATAAATGGGAAACTTTGATAAACTTACACTATCCAATGAATCCCTTTGTTGCTCTTTTATTGATTTATTTTTGCAACTCAGCCATGATTCAAAACTCTTAGCTGGGTTTAAAAGGATGATATTAGATGATATTAATAGATTCTGCAATGATAAAATAAATTAGAAAAAAAAACTAAACTAGAAAAATTAAATTTAATAACTCCTTTTCTTAGTCTCTCGTTGACTGACCTCACTACTCACTCTTCCACAATCCTCACGTTGTTGTGTGATTTTACTATTTTTAATTTTTTGGGTGTTTTTATGCAAAGAAAAAAAGTGGAAACAAACAGGACAGGGTAGATTAGATTCCCCAGCTGCGTTGCACTATGCACTTGTGAGTTGTAGAGGAAAAAAAAATGACGTTTATAATCTGACGTTTTGGACAGACACCAACTGACCAACCCTTCACTCAAATTCAATATCCAATTTTGTCGGTGTTTCTTGGATCTTTCTAAAACGGAGTGCCTCACGTACTCCTACACAAATACTCTGCAGATATAAGCTGTGTTTGGTAACGTGAAATTTCTTGCAAAATTGCACAAATTTTCACAATTTTTCACAAATTGTCACAAATTCCTGTTTGTTAACTCAAAAAAGTTGCAACGAGAGAGCACAATGAGGGAGCAAATTATTTCCCCTGCATTGGATAACTTTCAATTTTCTGCTACACAAATATCTGTGTGTAAAGGAGTGTAAAAACGTTCAAATAAACAGCTGTCAGTGTCCGTTACTTGACGTCTTAAAAGAAGAAATAGAGGAACGGGCATATCGAGGAAAAAGTGAAGCATTTTTCAAAATAGTGTGAGTTACACAAACACAAATGCATTCACACAGGGAAGGCATGCAGTTAGACAGCTAATCATGGGAATAAAAGGAATTTTTAGCTGTTTTTTTGAGGAATGTGTTCTGAGCCAAAATAGAAAAAAAGCTCAGTAAATTAAATAAACAAGTGAAATAAAAGTAAATAAAATAAATTGGCCAGTTTATATTTCAGAGCGCTCAGTAATTTTCCTCCGTCTCTTTGACAGAGCAGGAGAATGAAATATAAACACATTGTATAATGTTCAAAGGAATTTAAGAAATCGAGCGACGAATCCAAGAAATTTCAGTCTCACTTTTTGACAGCTAAAGTGAGGAATTTTTGTGAGGAATCGTGTTTATATTTGTGAGGAAGCGGATATCTCTGAGATCTCTGAAATATAAACTGGCCAAATATGTATTCATTAAAATAAAAATATAAAACTATGTAATATGGAAGAAATTGCAATTCTAGTAATTAAATCTGCTTCAGCAGCTTTGCTGTTATCATTTATCAATCCACTAATTCAATAGAATTTTTCGCTTCACCAATGGCCGCGTTCAGGTTTCACTAGGATAGCTTATCTAAGATACTCCAGTATCGAGTATGTTTCTGAACGCAAATCAGCTGTTGTTGACATTTCTCATAGGATAGATAAGTATCCCAGGACCCATGTTCTGTAACTCGGCGATAACTTTTCGTGGCGAGGAATCCTATGGGTTTTGTTCCATTTTTCGCCGTTTATCGCCTCGCAAAGTTATCGCCGAGTTACTGAACATGGGTCCACAATTTTTAAGATAGCTTGAGATTATTTTTTGGCAATAGCTGCTTCGACATCAGCTGTGATTTTACAAGGGATTACAACAACACAAAGCTATCTAGATCGCTTTGGATACAAACATGAATGCGGCCAGTAATACATTTTTAATTTTTATTCTCATCTACCTTAGTCCCCTTTCACACGAGGAAACAAGTTGCTGGAGATTTTTTGACGTTTTCTTTCAATTCCCACCAAACGTAGACCGTTCAATCCTCTTACTTGGTGCCCTTTTCTTCCAAAAACTGAAAGTTGCTGGAACTTCAGTTTCCTCGTGTGAAAGGACTTAAGCCTCAACTACATAAGCCAAAAAAGTGAAAAAGTGCAAAAGTGAAAATTTTTAAATTGATTTTGTGATAGTTTTTCTGACTAGAAAACTTATAAAAATGATGCAGAAAGCTTAAATTTGAGTTTAAAAACAAATTTGTGTTTTCTTTTTCACAAAACAACGGCGCTAGCGGTAAAAAAAATATTTTTACTTTTGTACTTCAGTACTTTTTGGCTTATGTAGTTAAGCCTTTACCCTTCAACTAACAAGCCAAAAAATAAAAAACGATATTAAATGGAACATTTTGAATTTGAAACATGACTGACCGTCGCCATTGTTTATAAACTCTATAGTAGTCTCATGAAGAGGAACGTCCGACGCGCCGTGAGGTGAGCCGATACTGAAGCTTGTTCCATTTCAAACCATTTCAGTTGAGAAGGAACAGATAATCAAATACAAGAGAATACAAATTAAGATTAAAGAAAGAGAAGAAGAACGAGAACAACGTATAGGAAATTTATGAAAATTGAAGTGAGACAAGAAAAAATCAATTTTGGGACTTTTTCTTGTATACATTTCTATAAAAAGGGGTAGGATATAGAAATAGTGATAAAAGAATAATGCGCAAGGACGTTTATTTTGTAGAGGAAAAATTTTATTTTATTTTATTTTGATTTTATAATAACTTAATTAATGATTCATTCGTATTTTGTTAAAAATATATAGTAAATTTTTTTAAATTTGCTATTTTAAGTAAATGAGCACTAAGATGGTATTTTTCTAAATTCTAATCTTAAGTCGGGTAAAAAAGGATAAAACTGGTCGCGGGTTTAAAAACTTACTTCTAAACGGAAGGTCGTAGAACATTCATTTATTTTTTATTTAATAGATATTCAAAATTCCAGAACTTAACTAATTTAAAAATAATTCTATAAAATCTACAAAGCGAGATATAAATATTTGAAAGTTCAAAATTGAAAAATTAAAAAATTCCAATAAATCAGGGTTAACGTCTGATTGAAATATATTTTATACCATTAGAAAGGTATTTGAAAAATAAATTATACGTGTTTAAGGAAATGATTTTAATTTTGTTTGATACCATTTTTGATGTTTCAAAAATGGGGTTGTTGTTCATTGCCAGTGGAGAATTGTCCAATTTTTGCAAAATTTCAAAAACACCCGTTTTGCGGTCACTTAAATGCTTATATCGTTGGATCCAATGGTTGGATTTTCAAAATTCGAAATACTAATTAAAGCCAGAATGACAGGCGTGTACCAGCTACAAACAAATTTTCAAAACCATTCAAAATTTCATACTAAAAACATTGAAATTGGTTTTTGAGAATAAATTTCATCGAGGCAAACGTAATGAGGAAGAGGAATAATACAAACAAAATAAAAAAAAGGTAACTATTAAGAATATACTGGTTGGAGGGAAATAGGTATTCTAAAGACGGTGGAGTGTGTGAAAAAAACCATAACAAAAAAAAAACCATACAAATTTAATGGAAACACAAATTTAATAAAAAAAATATTTTCATGCACGTGTACTTGACCCTTTTAAGGAAATATGTTGTGGGTAGAGTACAGTTTGTAGGTAATTTTTTATTTAATAAAATAGTAAGAAAGGATTGATTTGGTTGGTTATAACTTCTGTTTTATTAATCGTATCTGTAAGATTAAGGTCTTAATAAATATTAAGATAAATATTTAGATTAAGGTCTTAATAAAGGTAAAATGTCAGGCTAACTTATTGAGTTAAAAAATCATTGAGATCATATAAAGCCTCAACTACATAAGCCAAAAAAGTGAAAAGGTGCAAAAGTGAAAATTTTTAAATTGATTTTGTGATAGTTTTTCTGACTAGAAAACTTATAAAAATGATGCAGAAAGCTTAAATTTTGGTTTAAAAACAAATTTGTGTCTTTTTCACAAAACAACGGCGCTAGCGGTAAAAAAAATATTTTTACTTTTGTACTTCAGTACTTTTTGGCTTATGTAGTTAAGCCTTAAGAATGTATATGAAAAAGTGAAAAATTATAAAATATAATTTATAAAATATTCAAACTGAATGAAAAAAAATCGGTTTCACTAGCATGGGCAACAAAATTGAAATCAAAGTTGGTTTATAAGTAGATAGGAAGGTACATTTTTTAGTACTCGAAAAATAAAAAATGATACCTAGGTAGGATAGGTATTTGATTTTTTTTTTTTGAAAAATAATGTTGCGATTTATGTACCTATTTAAATTGATTTTAAAAATTGTGATACGAATTTTCTTTTTTTTTTTTTCTAAAATTATTTTTCCCAATAAAAAGTCATTTTTTGTCGACAAAAAGCTTCAATTGGTATATAGAATTACATACTTAAGTGCGAATTTATTTTTTTTATTCTGTCTAGATATAGATATAGGTATGCAGGTAAGTAAAAACTTTTTTTTTTCGAAAAAAAGTTGTTTTTATTTTTTTTAATTGTTACGTTTATTTCTAACGTTTTTGGAAATTTTTACGAAGTGAAAAAAATAATTAAATTTTTCCGAAAAATAATTTTACGAGTACCTATCTAACTCGATTTTTAAAATTTGCAAACCAAATTTTCATTTATATAATTTTTTATAAAATTTTCTAACCAACAAAAAAGTATTTTCCGAAAAAAATAGTTAAATTTTCTTGGAAATATCTATTTCACATATACCTATTTCAACGGATTTAAAAAAATTTCAAGACAAATTTCCATTTTTTAAAAATTTTATAAAATTTGATAACTTAAAAAAATGTTTTTTCCATTAAAAAATTATTTATTTATTTTTAGAAAAATAGTTTTCACGTGTAGTTCAATCGATTTAGAAAATTTGCAAACTAAATTCCTATTTTTTTAAATTTTAATTAATTTTTACAAACTTGCCTTTAACAAAAAAAAAACACTTTTTAGAAGAAAATAATATTTTCTTTCAAAAATTGGTTTTACGGGTATTTTAATTGGTTTTCAAATTTAAAAACCTAATTCCACTATTTTTTAACATAATATGGTTACCACATAATAATACCTACCTAAAACGATAAAAAAAACCTAACAACAATTCATACCTACCTACCTATATACCTACCTAGGGAAAAAGCTTATTTTGCTTTATGCCACGTCAAAAAAATCTGATTTAACTATCTCCCTTAGTCTCATTATTGTTGTCAGAATAATATTAATATAACCCTCTTGTTCTTACTACTTATCTTCATTTTTTTGTGATTTACCTTCCTCCAGCCATTTAATTTCGCCAAAGTCAGATTGTGGCGATTGCAGCGCCGTTCGAGAGCCGATGCAGAACTATTGTTTTCTGTTCCATGAGAGCACAGTACACATATTAAAGGTAATATATTGCGCAGGTTGTCAAAGTTGGAAATGTCAAAAAATTAAAAATGGCTGTTCGAGTGCCCACAGGAATTCGACGCGCATCATTAGAAACAACAACAAAATATTGAAATTAGACAAGGAAGGGGGCACTGAATCCACCATTTTACCACCATAATACCTCGATTACAGATGCGCAGAACTGAACAAAAATGAAAACGCTAATGATATTTGGGCCTATTCGGTAAGATCTTTTATTCTGTTATTCTTTTATTCTGTTATGAATTTCCATATACAAATTTGTGCTGTCAAAAAATCTTTTATGAATTTTACTTTTGGTATTCGGCATGACAAAATCTGTTATGAAATCTGCTACCAAATCTCTTATGAACTGTCAACAGTTCGAAATCTCAAAAAAATTTTTATTAATCGCATTTTTGGTATTCAGCTTGCCAAAATCTGTTATTAAATCTGTTATTAATAATAAAAGAATAAAAGACAAATTTTTGTGACTTTTATCATAAAAGATTTTAATAAAAATGTAAAGTAATGAATATTTATATTTTATTTCGACTACAAAATGTTCTTTAAAGGAAACAAATGTAAGAAAATAACATTTAAATACCTATGTACATAAATTCATAGATAAATAAGTAATTTAAAATAAAATTTATTTTTCGATGAAAACACAGAACGAGAACACTTTTGTTGGAGCTAAGATGTTAAACGTTCCTTTTGTCTTCCCGATGTGCGATTCTTGCTTTACTTCAATTCATCCGTCCAATTGTCTAATGCTTCATAGATATGCGAACGAACATCGTAGTCCGTAACGTCTCTTTAACATTCCGAAGCCAGAACCGAGATGATTGTGCTTGAATCGGTCAACTGGACGTATTTTCCATCTTTGCGAGCGACATACCAAAGCCATTGGAACTTTTTTATACTCTGACCACTTTAAGTCCTGACGTAATACTGCATCAACTGCAACCACTGAATATGAGATGCCCATGAAATCTAAATAAGCCCGAACTTTACAACAGAACGGACATGTTTGGAATTGGAAGAGAATCAATTCCAGACCAGATGTGTCCTTGGAGTTAACATATTGCTTTGTAATTCTTATATTCGGCAAATATCGATAACTTTGGCTCGTATTAGTTGATATTCCATCTGGATCTCGAGGTGGCAGAATAGAATAGGATTAATTACCTTTAATATGTGTACTGTGCCATGAGAGTACTATAAAGTTTATATACAAAGCTGTCGCGTCCCTTTAAACCTCACCGATTTCACCTACAAACTGCCGTCACTACGTAGTGAGCAATCACAATCTAAACAGGGTCTTAGTCCCCTTTCACACGAGGAAACTGAGTTTCCAGCAACTTTCAGTTTTTGGGTGCCAATTTTTAGCAATATTATTTAACTACGCGAATTTTAGGATGATGATTAGGAAGATTACGATGACGAATAACTAGAAAACCGCGACTGTGGATTATGCGAATCCAACGATAATAATTTAATAAAACCACAAATGAATTAATCAATTAAATTGTGCAACCGGCACACGCAAGAGATAAGATCGATATGACGAACTGTCAAATCGATCGACGAAGAACGAGTAAAAGCGAAGAGACAAAATACTGCAACAACACTGCAACTACGATGCAGCTAACCGGCTAGTCAGCTGGGGGTGGGTTCGTCGAATTAATTGGTCTGTTTGGTAACGTGAAATTTCTTGCGAATTTGCACAAATTTTCACAAAATTGCTGTCAAAACCCATAGAAAAAACTCAGTTTTTGGGAAATCTGTTGAAAAAAAAGTTGCCAAACAGGCATAATAAGACGAATAAAAAAAGAAGTAAACCAAATGATTCAAAACGAATTTGGTTTATTAGGCGTTTTTCTTTTTTAGCCCCGAGTGGGGTACAGAGCGGGCTCTGAGCGAATAGAGCTCACTCCGAACAGAGCGTGACCTGAGCGCACCGATCTATTTAAGAAACTCAATTGAGCACTGAACTCTCATATCTGTCAAATTACATGAAAATTCTATGAAGTTAGCCGCGCTCAGCTTTGTGCTCGATGTGCTCGGTCATTTTTTTCCGAGCTCATCGAGCGAGCCCCGGTCGAGCTCTGAGCTAAAAAAGAAATGCAAGTTGAGAGCTAGGAGTGCTCCGAGTTAAAAAGTAACATAGTTTTCCTTTTCACAGCTCAGTGCCACGCTCGGGGCCAAAAAAGAAAAATGCCTATTTAAAAAAAGAATTAAATAAGAAAAAGGGTAAGCACAGAGGCGTACTTAAGCTGTAGGGTGGGCGCCAGGAAACCGTTGAGTTTCGTTTGCCTTGACCGGGTGAGCTGAAAATTCTTCTTCAAAAATGAAGGAAAACACAATTATTTATATTCCCAAAGGCAAGTTAATCAAATTTTATTTCAAATATCTGGGAAACCTTATAACCCAGAATTTTTTCGTTAAAAAGAAATACAATTATGAATTTAAAATGGTCGTGACCAATTTTAAAACAAAGGCAGATATTAAAATAGTGAAACAAAGAAAGATCAAGATCGCAAGATTGGACCGCTATCACTAGGTCCCGAAATAAACGGACAAGAAAACTACTTTATAAAAATGGGGTCGCGATTCTCACAATTTTGAGATAAATAAAACGTAATTTTAAAGACCAACCGAATATATTAATATTTGAAAACAATTTTTCACCAACGAATAATAAAACACTAAAACACTCTACTTATCTTCTTTTTCTTGAATTTTCTATCCATCCTTCTTCCTTTCCATAATCTAATCGCCCAGACTGACGAATACAAATTTCCAAACACTTTCTCAAAAACACTTTTAAACTTTCTCAAACTATAAATTATTTGATTCTCAACTTCTTATTTTCTTTTTCTTCTTCTCAAAAAATTTTCAAAACCTTTTCGCTTCGCAAGTCAACCAAAAAGTGGTTGGTCATGCGTAGTCTTTGTCCTCTATTGGCCTCCTCTTTCACACACACATTCTCACTCTCAATCCTGAGATTATGAATTATAAAGATTGGAATCCTCGCCTGTCATTCTGGTTTGCCTACAAGCTAAAAAAAAATGGCGGATGGTGGTGAATTCACCCACACATTCACTAAATTCCCCAAGTTGTTGGTGCTGTCCCAAATCTTGACGAATCCAAGGCCGTATCTAGACATATTCACAATATGAAACTCTTGAGAAAATAAAAAAAAACTATAAAAAGTTGAAAATGTTATTCTGAGCATTCTCTCAGCTACTCTACTAAATTTAACTTTCTGAAAATGTTTCGAAGGAGGAACAAATACTCTAACACCAATTTCTAATACTTTTTAAGGAATTGAAGGCGGAAGGGAAATACTCAAATCAAACTACCTAACGCGCAATCTACTATTCAGTGGATCTTTGTGCAGATTTGGGGGATTGAGGGAATAGCGTTTAGCGCTCCAATCCAGTCGGTCGATGTTATTTACGTTAAAGTTTAAGTTATAAATTCTAGGATGGGTTCGAAGCCATGTTTAAAATGAAGTTAAATGTATGTTGGTGTTTTGTTGTTCTGGTGTAAAATCCACTTTTAAGTGTAAGTCATAAGTGTATATTTCCTTCTATCCTTGAGTGTTGTTATATTTAGAGAAGAGCTTCCTCGCTCTATACATAGATGGCGTGCGAGTCTCCAGCCCATCCGCTGGCTCAATACGATCGAATTAAGATGTACCTATATTGCTATCCTCTCTGAGCAACTGTCCAGATCCATGAGGACACCGGACTCAAAATTATGGGTCAAAAAATTTGAATGGTTAGGATGTAGGGGAAACAGATAACGAGAGTTAAACTATGACCAAACAACATAGCCAGAAAGAGGTTTTTTAGAACCGAGTTTAGGAACGGTTTTTGTTGCGGTAAATCTTACCGTAACAAGGGCACCAAGTAAGAGGATTGAACGGTCTACAATTGGTGGGAATTGAAAATTAAAAGAAAACGTAAAAAGTCTCCAGCAACTTGTTTCCTCGTGTGAAAGGGGACTTAGATTTGTGTACTGTGGGCCTAGCCTGTGAGCACTGGAATGATTGCATTCAACTATTTTGAACATTCTTTACGTTGTGTACTGACATTTCGATTTTAATATAACGTAGCGTGTCGTAGACATTTGACTTTTGTTGTCATCAACGGACGAGTAAAATTGTTGTTATTCGTTGGCAAAACTAAAAACTTTCAGGTTCAGCACATTTTATTCAAAAAAATGGACCACTTTCAAGAAAAAGAAGTTATTCAAGCAATTTTAATTGCCGACAATAACGTCGAAAACTTCCGACCTCTTTCTGACAATATATCTACCGTAAGTGCCTGTAGTTGTTAATATAATATTTAATTTTCATTTCGCCTATTTCTATTTGTTCAATTGACAGGCTCTCCTCCCACTGGTAAATGTTCCTCTGCTCGACTATGCATTGGAATCCCTCAATCACAGCGGCATTGAGGAAGTTTTTGTCTTTTCTAGCTATTTTCTCAACGATGTCAGAGAACACATAAAGTGATTATATTTATTTTTGAATTATTCTAGAATAGTATATTTTATAATAAATTGTTTATGTTACAGAAAAAGTATTTCATCATGCTGTTCGTGGTCGGTTAATATGACCGTTCAAGTGATAGGTGGTGAATCATGTCGTTCCTTTGGAGATGCTATGCGTGACTTGGATGCTAAAGGATTGATACGTGGGAATTTTATCATAATGGGCGCTGATACTGTTACAAACGCGGATTTAAGACCAATTTTCGATCAACATAAGTAAGATTAATAACTTTTATTCTTATAAGTCTGTACAAGGTGTTTTGCATATTTCTCGTTAAGCGGAAAACAAAAAAAAGTCGAATTTGGAATTTACCCATCTTTTGGGTTGTTTAAACCTATACTATTTGTTCTAAACATAAATACCTACCAAAGAATCTCAAGAATGTTTTTTAGACTTGATCGAGTTCTAAAAGTAAAAGTTCTGCAAAACTGTCATTTTTGGTCCGAAGCTGATGCACAAGTCAAAAATTCTCTTATTTCTTGCGACCAATTTTCGATCAACATAAGTAAGATTAATAACTTTTATTCTTATAAGTCTGTACAAGGTGTTTTGCATATTTCTCGTTAAGTGAAAAACAAAAAAAGTCGAATTTGGAATTTACCCATCTTTTGGGTTGTTTAAACCTATACTATTTGTTCTAAACATAAATACCTACCAAAGAATCTCAAGAATGTTTTTTAGACTTGATCGAGTTCTAAAAGTAAAAGTTCTGCAAAACTGTCATTTTTGGTCCGAAGCTGATGCACAAGTCAAAAATTCTCTTATTTCTTGCGACCAATTTTCGATCAACATAAGTAAGATTAATAACTTTTATTCTTATAAGTCTGTACAAGGTGTTTTGCATATTTCTCGTTAAGCGAAAAACAAAAAAAAGTCGAGTTTGGAATTTACCCATCTTTTGGGTTGTTTAAACCTATACTATTTGTTCTAAACATAAATACCTATCTCAAGAATGTTTTAGACTTGATCGAGTTCTAAAAGTAAAAGTTCTGCAAAACTGTCATTTTTGGTCCGAAGCTGATGCACAAGTCAAAAATTCTCTTATTTATTGCGATAAAGAGAGAAAAACATTTCTACCATATTTCAAAACAGAATTCCCATTCGTGAACAAGAAAATCCTCTCTGGGTCTGACTTTCTCATTAACTTCTTATCCGCTTTCAATTAAATTTCGCATAGTCTAGAAAATCGTTATCAACGTGATATAATAAAACTACATAGGTATGTACATGAAATTAGCTTCCCTTACTTATTAAATTAAATTACTATTATATTATTTTACGTATTCAAATCCAGAATTTGTGTTTTTTTATTAAAAATCGTTATTACATACTTCTTTATTTTTTCATGTATCGTAAATTACAATAACATAATTAAATAACTAATGCCTTTTTTACCACTAAATAAAAAAAAAAAAAAGTTACCCTTATAATATGTTATAGATCTATGATTACTGTGTGAATTTACATGCATATAAAAATCGCAGTACAACCTATTAATTTCTTTTATTTTATAGAAAAAGATTGAAATACGACAAAGGAGCCGCAGCAACTGTTATCTTTAAAGAAGCTTCGTCTTTTTGCCGAACAGGTAATGAAGTAATGATAGCTATGGATGAGCAAAATAATCGACTCCACTATCATCAACGTATAAAGATGAATTCCAAAGAATCAAACTTTGAAATTCCATTAGAAATTTTTTTGACAAATTCTCAAGTTTGTCTACATCACAACTTAATCGATCCACAAATTGCTATTGGTTCGCCAACGATGCTTTCACTGTTTAGTGATAATTTCGATTTCGAAACTCGTGATGATTTTATCAAAGGTATCCTTATTAATGAAGAACTCCTTGACTGTCGTATCTATGTATCATTGCTACCAAATGAACAATACGCACGTAAGGTAAACAATTGGCTGGTTTATCAAATTGTCAGCAACGATGTTATAAATCGTTGGGCCTATCCGCTTGTTCCCGATATGGGAGTTTGTTGTTTGTGGCAGAATTATATCTTTCTTAAAAATAACATCTATAAAAGTCCAACGGCGAGTTTGGCAAAAGTTGTTCTGAGAGAAAATGTGGTTGTGCAAGGGAATACCCTTATTGAAGCGGGATCAGTTTTGCTTTCGAGTGTGGTGGGTTCGAATTGTCGAATTGGAAAAGATTGTAAACTGACACATGCATTTGTGATGGATGACGCAGTTATTGAAGAAGGATGTACACTGAGTTTTTGTGTCGTTGGACCTGGAGCAAAAATTGGGGCGAAATCATCCATTACCATGGGCTCAGTAATCGGTGATGGTTGTATTATTCCTCAGGGATTTACTTCAAAAAAAGAACTTGTTCAAAAATCTCCATCGGAAGATGGTAAGTTGTCGCAAAATTAAAAATAAAATATGAGCATACCTACAAATTAAAGAAAAAAACTCTTCCATAGATAAAACGCAAAAAATCGGAGATAAAGCCTATATCCTCAATGACGTAGAAGAACACTACTCATCCGATTCAGAAGATGAATATGTCCCGGAAGCAGTAAAAACGGAAATTCCAAAAATGATGAAACTACCGCTTATAAATGATGACGAAAGCGACTATAATTCGACTACTAGCGACGAAGATGGTGAATCACGTCAGGGATCCCCAATACCCGATGATGCCAATAGTAACCTCGTGTCTATAGAAACTTATTTCCTGTTAATCATAGCGTTGCTCTTTTTTTGCATGCACCTCTTCAGTATTTTTGTCAGAAGTATTGGACTCTTTGGCACGTGGAATCCAAGTCAAATCCAATCCGGATTTCTTGATTCTTGAAATCAATTCTTCTCGCTATGCCTACAATATGTCTTTAAAGGAAGTGAATTTCAATGTTGTCAAAGCCGTGTTCAGTTTAGAACCAATTAAAGAAGCAGCCAACACAAACGTCCTTAGTGTTATCGATCAGATTTTCAATCGCTTGGGTTCGGTTATTGGCAATTATATAAAAACCGATGATGCTATGTTGGATTGTCTAAAGGCGATCGAAGTTCGTTTCGTTAGTTGTATACCCTCAAAGGATTTTTAATGTTTTTTTGTTTTGATTTTCAGGAATGCTGTGAAGAACAACCGGCACTAAGAGCCAAAGTAGCCCAGATTGTACATTACCTTTATGATAAGGAATTTGTGTCCGAGGAAGCCATACGGTTGTGGCACAATGAATTGGATTGCGATTCAGAATGGTTGAAAGCGCCGTTGAAGAAACTAATAGAGTGGTTAGATCAGTCCAGCGAAGGTAGCAGTGATGAAGAAGACGATGATTAAATTTTTTCTTCAATTGTCCTTTACATAAAAAGTCTTCAATAAAAACAAAATTTCCTTTTTGGAGAAAAAAAAAATGGTTCATTCAAGAAATTTGAATATACAACAAAGTAAGATTAAAGTGTTTGGTATCTAAACTAATTAAACTGGAGTGCTTCGGCCAGACTCGTCACTGGTCCCTGCCATAGGGCCTGTCAAAGTTGTGTTGTGGGTATTCCTGCTAGGTGTCATAGCCAATTGGCCAATGCCAAGTCTAATATGATGCAAATGGATTTGAACGTGTTTTTGAAACACTTCGACGTTATCGCTATCCAACAGGCCAGCTTTCACCTCTTCGATGCAACCTTCCAGCACTCTAGTTACTTGTGAATTCGATTCACTGCTCAAATGTGAAGCAACCAGAAGAACGGTGGCCAGATTTTTAATCAAGCGTAGGACTTGCATGTCTTGTACGGTCCCTTGGTTGTTGCGTAACACCGAGTCATCGGCCGACTCACGACATTTCTCTCGCAAATAAGATGGTGCCAGCATTGCTTGCACCTGTGGATCGCGAGTCAGATCACCTGCAAAACTTTGTATACCATTCAAATATTCTTGCATGTCGTGATTCATCTTCTCCATTGATATCACAATGCTGGCGTATCGCCTTTGGAACTCCTCCGATAGATTGTGCTCTCCAGCGGATGATGACGACGATGCAGCTGCTGTGGCATTTTTGACCTCTGCTTCCGCATTCATATCTCGCAATCGATTGAGCTTTGATTTCTTTATGGCAATGGCCCTTTTCAATCGAACAATGGTTTCTAACAGTTTCACTGGAAATCCACCGATAGTATCTCGTTCAATAACTGGATTCTTAAACGGACTGTCATATTGCTGTTGTCCGAGCAACGGATCGCTGCGATTCAAAGAATTTCGACTTCTTGAAGGACTGTGCATTAAATTACCATTTAGATAACGTGGTCGGAAGTCTTGCATAAGGCTGTTCAATGGCAACATTTCATCAAAGTTGTCGGATACAATTTCGAAATCTGGAATTGAGTGTGTGCCCAAGCCGTTGCGGTCGAAAGAAACGCGATAAGTAGAGCTAAGCGAGTCAAATGCATCTACACTACCACTGAAAATACCATCCTGTGGTACACGAAGACGAGCTGTTACCTTTGTACCAACAGGTAGAGGTAGTGGAATCTTATCGGGCAGATCGCGAACAAAATTGTTTATGTCACCGGCTTGCTTTCGTGTTTGGAGGAATCGTATTTTCTGCCTTTTGCGCTCCAGCTCACGACGTTCTTCTTCGAAGAATGCTTGAGAACAGCGACGTGGCTTTCCCATAAGCGATCGCATCTTTTGCCATTCTGCGCGGGTAAGCTGGCGTGTTTTCAGATTTGGAAACGATTCGTTTAGACAAATTTGGAAATCATTTTCTCCATCAAAAAGGGGCTTATCCACAAATGAGTAGAACCACTCGAATATAACCCATTTGTGGGCTTTGGGTAACTTTAACAAATTACGTAAACGCAAGCCTATTTGTTGTCCCATTCTCTTATCGGCAGGTATAAGTGCGTTTCGTGATGTGGATGCTGTCGGAGATGTGAAGAATTTGCTGGGCGAACGTTTATCAGGAGTTTGCTTGTCCTCATACCGTACATAACGTGTACCAGCGATTGTTTTTCTCTTTTTCAACACTTTTGAGGGAGTTTTAGATGGTGAGCTAGGCTTTGATTGTATGCCATGTTTACGAGGCGAAAGATTTACACCAAGAGCTTTGTTGTCATTGACGAGTTCATCGTCAAAAAAGAGACGATTACGTTTCCGTACCCTTGCTGGCATTCCTCGAGCGTTCAACATTTGAATTGGCTGTGAGGGTTGAGGTTTGGGAGGCAAGGTACCGACCCGATGGAGACCAAGTGTAGCTGGACTGAAGGCGGGCGGTTCAATATCCTCGTCGTCAGACATTGATGACTTCATAGGTTTTGGTGGAGTGTCGTTGTCGGACATGATAGGTATCTAGAAAAGTTTATTTAAAAAAAAAATGCATGAATATATTGTGAATGGATACGATCGAATTTATTTATTAATATTGAATTAAACATTCTCTTGAATGTTGTACTATCGAAGAGAATCTAAAGTTTTAGGAGGTTTGGATTAGTATGTTTGTTAATTCGAGCTACTTCAGAAGAAGAATTATCGTTACCAAAAACAGTGTAAATATACAGATGTGATAGTGTACTATAACCACATGATTATAGACTTAATATCGAAGCTAAATTCTTTAAACTTTTCACCTAGGGTATTTTTTTCGAGATTCCGAATTGGATTTTTTTTTATGTACAAAAATTTGCTTAAAAAGTAAATAAATAAATTAATTAATTAATGGCTTTTGGATTGGAATTTACACTCTTAACCATTAATTTGTAGTACGTGTTCTTAGTCGGCGGGAATGGCGGATTCCGAATCCGAACTGCAAGATGAGAGGCACTTTAGCATGAAAAGAGATACTTTCTGTAAGAGGGTTCGTCTCTGCCTGGCAAGAGACCTTTTAAAAAAACGATTTTTTAGGTGGAATACTATGGATTAAATCCCAGACTGCCGGCTACTGTTTACGAGCTCCTGGACCAGCCATACATACAGTGCCTTAGCTATGACATTAAAATTGCTCTAGGTGATTTTAACGTTAAGCAAGGTGAAGAACACATCCTTGGTGGTACAGTCGGAAAATACAATTTCACGACACTACCTCCGATAACGAATTCAGGTTAATCGGCTTTGAGGCGGAGTCAATATTAACAATAATACATTGTTGAGCGTCAACCAGATTTACTCCTAAACAAGATACTACAAAGCAGCTTCGTATGGAAGGACCAAAGCTGCTAACTAATGTTTGTTTGTTCCAAATTTAAAATCCCTGGAAGTTCTTCGTTGATTGATCTGAAATTTAAAACGTTGCATTCGACCACGCAAAATCTATTTATTATTTATGTGTATTTTGAAAGTCATTTTAGGGCTAGATATGCATTAAGAGCTAAACTATTTGCCATTGTATTTGAAAGTTTAAACTTAAAGAAAGTTTTTAGGGCTTCATATTTCTTTAAAGTTAGCTTGACCTCCATAATGGTTATTTATTATGGTTATAAAAAAAATATCGTCGCTGTAGATCGAATACCTCGTAACCCAGAAAAGTTCACTTTTTAGGTAATGATGCACTTTTATTGTAAACAACTTTCCAGATCTAATGAAAAATACCTTGTTAGCCCAAAAGCGATAGTTTCAAAGCTAAACGCATAAAAAGCAGGTCAATGTTATTGGTCCTCAATACTTTTATATCAAGTTTTTTGTTTGACCTGAAAAATTAACTTTTCTGGGTTACAAGGTATTCGATCTAAAGCGACGATATATCATATTATGTAATTGACACAAAATAGGTATGTTCTGTAGAATTGAAATGAAATTTGAATTTACCCAAATTATGTTTGTGATTTTTAGGATACTGAAAACATATTTTGATGAAGAAAATTTCCTTTTGGTCAATATTGCGATAACTGATTATCTACATATGAATCTGTGTACCTATTGCAGCAAAGTCGAATGTATCGAGAAAAAAGTATTTCTCACTTTCTTTATTCATGAAAGCAAAATTGACATTTCTTGTTATATTTATTTATATTTTCTTTTGTTAATTTTTTACAAAAAATTTGTGTAGGTTCCCTTGCGAAGTCGCAATCAAAAAAAATTAATGTAGCTAATAGTACAGACCACTGATCTCTATAATACACTGGATAGTGAATAGCCTATAGTGTATAACAGTTTTTGTGAGTCAAGTTTTTTAAAGGGTACCGGCCACGACCTCATATCTCGCTCTTTACAAACGAAGAAAGAGATTGAAGATATTTGCCGAAATTGAGCATTTATTTGATATCAGTTGATGCCAACAAGCATTGCGGCTGTAAACATTGAAAAAAATAAAAGAAAATGCAGGTCCAGTAGCTTCCATTCCGCTGGCGCCGCTGTTATACTGTTATATGAGGGTACCGGCCACCACTATATTTTTGCCTCAAAAAGTTTGTATGAATACACTATCCAGTGTATATAGAGATCAGTGGTACAGACACATTGAATCGCAAAATCGACATTTTAGGCTTCTCTCAATTTAAACTAAAAACTGTTTTATTGAAAATTATTATATATATTAATAATAATTAGGTTTTGAACCTGTAGTCATAAACTTTATAGGTGCATATACATTTTATAGCCATCACACAAATACTAGAGCAACTTAGTTGCCTTATGAATCATCGTTATGTTATATTATTTGATTTAAAACTTCTTTAACAATGATAAATAATATCACAAACAAAATTTATTGATTTTGCTGTGGCGTAATTAAGGGAATGAATGTTTATTGTTGAGCTTAATGAACCGAATTAATAAATCTTAATCTTAAATTATCTGGGTATTATTATATCGAAATAAAAATGTGTATTCATATTTCTAAATCTTATTTTTATTTCAGGTGAGCTACATTATGTCTATAATTAAAAAAACTCTAGCTGAATAAACATTTCTTTGAAGGTTAAAAAATTAAATACATTCATAACTGTGTCGTCGCAGTACATAAAAGCCCTGTATAAGAAGAAAACTAGATAAAAACAGAGCAGAACAACACAAGGGGTAAAATCTTTCAGAACAGAAAAAAACTTACTATTTTGGTAAAATTTAACTTTTAATTTTGCAAAACACACAAATTATCTTACACCACTTTGACATTTCTAATAGAGTTTTCATTTGTTAATTCAGAAAAACTCTCCGCAACAAGTTCCTTTTTTTTTATTTTGAATTTTATGTTTCGTTGGAAGGTCAAATGCAGATGTTAAATTAAAGTTATTTTAATTTTTCATAGTTTGTAATCATTGATCTACTAAACTTTAAGATTTTGTTCCTATTTCCGAGGAAAATAATATGTGGATAGTGCAATTATGCTGCAAAATAGATATACATACCTAGTTAGTAATAAAATAGAGTAGATCGAATTTAATTTCATAATAATTTCCATAAATATGTACCTACTTACTTTCCTCACAAATGCAAAACCGCAAGTACCTATATTTCACGATTTTGAAGTTTAAAGTGTTGGAATGTATGCATGTTTCTTGGTTTTGATTCTTTCTTCAAATCCAGAATCGATTTTGTGTTGTTTTCAGGAGAAGAACTATCATCTAGTGCCAAACGAAAACTTTGAGAAGCACGAAAACGCTATTATTCACTTGCTTCTAAAAATTAATTGCAGAAAATGTTGTTCTAAATTGTTCTGGACAACATCATGTAACACAAATAGAACATTTGAATGTAGAACAGTTTAGGACAAGGTTTTTACTCATGAAACACACAATCCTGTACCGACACCTAAGTAATGTAAATTGCAGGTGAAGAAATTGTGTTTGAACTTTTTAACAAGAGTATGGTTGTCAATTAATTATTTAGGTGATGGAACTTAATTGTATCGTTTCTAATAATTAGGAGTAGATACAGATTATAGTGAAACCTCCTATTGGGGACATTTCCCTTGAGCGGATAAATTCTTTCAACCGTGGATGTTAGATTTAAATTCCATACATTTTATGTCCCCTTAAGCGGCGACCCCCTTAACCGGAAGCGGACAAGAAAATCAGCCCTAATTTCTTAAGTTTAATTCTCTGAGGCGCACAAAAACTTTTTGTAATTTTCTTTATTTTCAGCAATAACTTTTCATATCGTCTTTTGCATTAATGGCGTTCACAGCGGAAATAGATGCGAAAAATAAAGGCAAACGAACTTACTAAAACAGAGAAAACAATAAAATTGCCACAATGTGTGTGAGTTGCTTGCCACCAAATCACTGTCTGTGAACAAATGCATCAAAGACAAACCAATATTCAATAAAACACTCAATGTGATCAATATTTAATACTTTTATTTAGTAGTTATATTGAAGTAAATCAAAACAATTGGTAACATATATATTAGTTTGCCATTGTTACATATATTTTTGCGTTTATTGAAATTTGGTTAGATAAACACGAAAAACACTAACATTTTATTATAACAATTATTTGTAACAATTTTTCAATATAAATAAAAAATTATTATTAATTAGATTATTTTGCATAATTTTAATACTATAAGGAATGAAATAAACAAACAAAATAAACAAGAAATAAGTAGATGCTATTATGTTTTCTGTTTTTTTCTTTTTTTAAAAATTAAACATTGAATCTGGTTTCTGAACCATCAGCCAGCATTAGACTAACAGTTCTATTATTTATCCAGTACAATTTAGCCAAACGCATTGGATTTAAACGTACAACATCAGGTATTGGTGCTGTGGAATAGCCTTTCGTGCATCGAGTCTGAGACTGTCCGAGACCAAACATTCCGGTGCTTGTCTGCCAGAAAGATAATCGATTCTCACTGCACGAGTAGCTGACCAAGTATTTGCCATCGGGACTGAAAGCTAAAGCAGTTATTTGATGCGTATGCGCCGGAATCATTTGACATTTATTCTGACGCAACTCATAGATTGCAAGATGCCCATTGCTGGCTCCGACGGAGATACGGCGAGTCTGTGGGCAGTGTGAAATTTGATTAAATTTACAAATGCTTGGGAATACTTCGTTGAGGCCACGATTTTTCAGTTCGTTGACGTCCACACAATGCAAAGTAATGTCCATCACTTCAACAAGAAGGCTGGCAATCTCGCTCTGCATTTTGTCAATCAACATTTCGACACATTGTAATATCTCACCCTTGGCTTTATATAACACCGATTGAGTCAGTGGAACGTTGATTGTTTGCGCATTTTGCTGCATTGTGTTGTAGCGAGCGACCTCGCGAGCCATTGTTGTTATGAATGCTGCTGGACGGGCGGTTGCTATCAGACGTAGAGCATGCCTGGCCGTTCGGCAGGCATCTGCCTGCGGAGTGAGAGGCAGTTTGTAGTTCAAATTGGGAACCAATTTACCACCATCGCATGATATTTCCAGCAAACCCAACAAGACTTTGCTAACATCTAGATAAGGTTCCCAAACTGTGAAGCCCCGTCCAAGAAGATCAATAGCTGCTCGACGCAATGGTGTATATTGTGGCAATTTGGCCGATGATGGTGCGTATAGCAAATGTGCCAATGCCATTGACGTAAGACGTGCTAGATTGTTTGCTATTCCAAAGCCTTCGACTACAGAACTCTTTCGGCGTTCGCCTGCTGTTGATTTCCCGGGTCCATTTTTGGGGCTATCCTGTGATATATCTTGACCAAATTCAGCTCCAATTACACCCAATAGAATAACTGCTGTGTTCTGCTTTCGCTTAAGTTCTGCTAAACTTGCCGGTTTTCTAATTATCTCTTCCTCCTCTTCCTCGTAGTCTTCGTCCTGAGGTTCTGTAGATTGTAATGCAGCACCTGTATTTGCACCTGGAGCACCAGCTGCTCCACCAGCTACATTCCCTGCGGACATCAGCGGTTGTTGTTGAACAATTGGTTCAGAATGTGTGTATAGTGGAAGATATTGTGCCCAATTTTCAACCAACTGCTTGCGACCCTTCTTACCCATGCGTGTCAGTTCTCCCAAGAGAATCTGCTGTGCTGCCTCTCTAATCTCAATACAATGATGCTGCCAACGTTTAGCCATTGCCTCAACTTGGGGGCGTTTGAAATTCTTTGGCTCTAGTGCGTCTATCTTATCAGGCAATAAGAAACAATGATGAGTTGAGAGCAAGCTCCAACCTTGTTTTATTTGATTCATGTGAGTGTTGATGATTTCTTCGCGTTCCTCATCGTTGGACCAAACTGAGTCCGCACGAGTTGCCAAACGCTGCAATTTTTTACTCTTTTCGCTCTCAGGTAAGAATGAAGCTGATCGCATTGACATAAGTGTATTAGACATTGCCACCAAGGCCAAAATATGATTCGATGTTAACGTTGTGCTAAGTTGCCAATGAAGGCGAGACGTGAAAATATGCGTTAGTTTCTGTTGACGAGCCAATTCAGGTGGAATACCTTGAAATTTTTTCAGCTCGGCAGCTGGAATCATTAACATATCATCTGATATTTGGAAATTATTCTGCCATGTCGGCAACAACAGAGACATATATCCAGCTTTAGATAGAACACCAAAAGATATAGGCACCATTGGTCGAAGCAGACCCAATTGTGATTCGCATACTTTATCTAAGTGTGGATCAAGTCCCCACGAGTGCAACAATGACAACAGCAATTGAGCCACTTCCATAACGTGTGTCGCTTCCATTTTAGATACAATTTTACGACTATTCTCTTCGGTTTTATCGTCGCTTACTTCAACAGCTTTATGAAGACTCTCCACTTTGGCTTGAACTTTTTTCTCAATATTCTCGGCCCCTTCTTTGACTTTCTGAAGGAAACCATGCTTGTCTTTGTCTTTGAGAATCTTTTCCATGTCACCGGCTTTGTTCTTTACTTTGCCAAAGAAGTCTGAGATTTTCTTGGACGCATCTAATTGAGCCGATTGAGCACCTTGAGAAGCAAAAGTCAAGCCCAATTCGGCAAGAGCTTCCGGACTCAACGTTGCGTACTCCTCGCTGTGCAATTCAAATATCAACCCCTCAATATCGAAGAACAAAATGTGACTCTCAGCATCTTTCGGATTAGTTCGTAAGCCTTGGATAATAAGTGGACTACTACGATGTTTCATTAGGAAAGAGTTTTCCCCATGATGGCTGGAATGGAGCTGTTGTAACTGATGTATTCCGCGCTGAGTAGCATGACGGATGGCGTTAAGATTTCGAGACTTTAGTCCACGGAAAAAATGTACGGCCGGATTTGCTAAGCCCATCTCGGATGTGGATCCCGATTGAGTTTCTTCGGAGTTTGCCTGCTCATCACATGCCATGAGAACTTCTTCGGCTAACATTCCATGGAGAACCCGATCCAAGTGCCCAGTTTCCATTTGCCACACATACACTGTTCCATCTGAACAGCCGACTATAAGGAAGTCATCTAAAGGCCTCCATTTTATGGTCACCACAGGAAATAGATGACGGCTTGCCAATGTGATGCACTTACGCTCCTGCAAACTCAACAAAGTTACCGAATGATCTGAGGCCACAGAACAAATACATTTTTGTATTCTAGTACTGCAGTTATCTGGTGGAACCAGTAGCTGTGTTATTTCTCCAGCGTGGACACAGAATCTATGTAAAAGATTTCCACTATACAGATCCCACAAGCAAACCGCAAAATCAACTCCACCGCTAAGAAGATGTGCTTTTTCGTAACGTGTATGTGCCAGGGATGGGCACAGCAAACAATTCACACGACCTCTATGTCCCGACAAAATCTGATGCGATGGCCAGTCACTAAAATTCTGCTGAATGCCAACCAGCAATTGCAGCATTACTGTCTGCGTTGCGGGAACAATAACAATAGTTCCGTCTTCACGACCAATAACCAGGCGACTCTGCTGAGGGAGATATATGCTGGAAGTAAGTTTGACTGGAACATCTGTAATTCGACTCAGTTGATCTAGAATACCCACTGGTGGAGGATCCATCATTGACCAAGCCTCAGTCAAACTAGTGCACACACTCGATTTGAGATTCCTTGGTGGACTCTGCTTAGCTTGCATGATACTTATGTTGTCCAGAGGTAAATCAGGGATCGACCAAACTGTTATCAAACCCTCAGAATCACCTCGCAGCAAATGTGTTCTTTGAATGAGCTTCATTGCCGGTGGACAAGAGAGTATTTTTTCTCCAGGCTGTGAGAATACACAGTATAGATATGGAGCATCACGCACCACTGATTTTGAGTGGAACTCCTTGTTGTCTGGTATGCAATTTGCAGGAAGCTTATACAAATAACCCTTTCCTTCATCTGACCACAGGATAACCCTATCTGATGAGATGAAATCACCACCTTGCCAACGTTCTCTTGGTGGCGAAATAACACTACATAAAACAGTGAAATCTCCTGCGTCATATATCTGCCAGTATTTGGTGCAAACAATCAGAACAGTTCTTTGGTTGGTGGCACAGCAGTTGAGGGTAATTGCATTCAAACATCGGATTTCTTTTGATTCGTTTTCGTAAATGGGTTCAGAGTACTTATTCTCGTTGCCAATTAAAGTCCATACTTTAACAGTTCCTGTTGTAGTGATGGCCAATACAACATCATCCTTGCGCTTAGATGGCCTCAGCACATGTAATGCTGATATCCAATCAGGTTTAACTTTGGAACTGAGAACAAAAATTACCTCCAAGCTAAATGGATCCATTACCATGATCTCGGGATAGTAGCCGTTGCAAAACAATCGCACGCCATCTGTGTTGGCCATCAAGTAGGCTTGAATGTTGGTGTGAACTTGGGGAAGTTTGATGCTTTCAGTGCATTTTCCATCAACTAAGTCCCATGTGCACATTTCACCGTTTTCCGAAGAGCTTACAAGAAAATTGTTATCAGCCAGAATTGATGCTTTAGCCAAACATAGTACTGGAGCTGAATGTCCAACAAGAAGACACCTTGGTGTCATTTTCATTGTGGCAGGTTCCACTTGCCAAAGGCATATCTGCCCATCATAACATCCAGTGACAAGAATTGTTTGATCATCGGATAAGTAGACACTGGAAACACAGTGAGTTGGTGCTGTTGGTCCCCACAAAACCACTGGCACCACCAGATTTGTACTCACCATTGCTAAAAAATGGCTTTCAGATTAATTAGTATAGACGTAATTTTTTTTTTTTCGTTTTGTGAAGACAGCGCAGACAAACGCAGAAAATTTGTGTTTTTAACAAATAGATTAAAATTATATTGTGATAATTATTATATTATTAGTATTTTACGCAGTTAATTTTTATTTTTCACTTTATTTGTTGGAAGAAAAATATACTTTGCAAGAAAATTTTATCGATTCGTCTTGTGGAAAATGTCATGAGTGTCAAATTTTAAAAATAAAGACGTCACTTTAGTGGTCAGAGGGCGAGACAAAAATTTCCCTCTGAATGGGATTTTTTCTTAAAATATACCCCATTTATATGCAGAGGTCGAAAGACCGAGTTGGATTACGATTGGATTTTCGAAGCGACTGTTCTGGTACTCTCGCATCCATTAAATAGGTCGTGAAACTTTGGAAAATGGAACAAAACTCTAAGGCCGGAACCACACATACATATCTCGTTTGGTGTTGTGTGGAGTAGTGTGTCGCTAAAGCTTCAACGTTTTTCATATGCATATGCGTAGAGCCATATTTGTTTTGTGTGATGTATTGTGGTGTGGTGTGTTGTGTCGAAATCAATCAATCTGTCGGATTGCGCCATACTACACTGTGTCGGAGACATATTTTTATGTGGGGAAAGTGAGACTGTCCTCGGGGAAGATATTAAATAAATAGCGAATGCAAAAAATGAGTTTGCAATACAAAATTTGTTTGCAAAATTATTTTGCACAGTCAGCAACACAACACTCTACACCACACGAAATAGGTGTGGTTCCGTTCCGGCTTTATAATTTGTTTCAATTTTCATCGTTTCTCGACTAATTTTATCAATGCGAGAGTTACAGACCGTAGGCACTGTGCCTGCAGATCTGTGGCCGGTATATTGGTGTGATAATTGACAATATTAACTTAATAAATTTCAAAATATTGGGGATTTCCATAAAGCAAAGGACCTTAAAATTAACAGCCGTATTTATTAGATTTTCTTAGAACACTCTTGGACAGTTGTCCAGTATTTTGTGAATTTGGCGATAATCATGATGCAAAAAAGCTGTAGGAGTGTATTATTAAAATGTAATAACTCTGCTTTGGCTTATTCGAGACTGGGTTTTAACCTTTCATTTCATTAAATCATGATTGTAGAAGTGATGAGTGAGAAAGAAAATTGAAATTAAAAAAAACTGAAATTCTTTATAGAAATCAAATTCTGTGCGGGTTTGTTATTTAAATATATTATGTGGATCAAAATATTATTATTATGATTATTAATTTTTTTAAATAGTAACTAAATTACATATTCAGGGCCAGTTGTACAATAGTGGTTCAGCCTCGGTTCAAGATTTTAATTCACCGATTTCGGCGGATTAACTAAGGTTAAACGCTGGTTCAAGTATGTAATTGGTTATTATCACACACTTAAACAGTAAACCACTGTTGAAACTCAATTAATCCGCCGGAATCGATGGATAAAAATTGCTGAACCACGGTTTAAATATTTGTACAACTGGCCCTCAATAAGTGCTTGAACCAGAATTAGCTGCCAGGGCTTCTTACTAGAATGATAAATAAAATTAAATATGAATATTATTTTTTTTTTAAATAAAGTTTTCAAGTTTTAAGTTTGTCATTATTTTGTATTATTTTATTGGTCTTTACTTGATAGAGATCCAATTACTAATTTTTAAGAAACAAAATATTTGTTTTTGATAACCACTTATTTTTATTTTATTTGATTGTTACATCTGTTTCGGCAACTAATTAATCAGACTAAATAATTTAAAACTAGCTAAACTTTCTATAACAATTGTAAAATAAACGTCAATAACAATTACATTTGTAAATAATTATACACACAACATAATACATGGACACATACTTTACAAACATAACTTAGCAAACATTTATCTGAAGGTTCAGATTCTATTCAGCAAAACTGAAGAGTAATATTAATTAAACCTTCAGTTTTGTGAATGAATTATGAATGTAGACACAGACCCTACAAATTCTTACGGGGGAGATGCAAGGAAAAAACAACACTCAGTTTTCATTCATTTTCCTTGATAAATCTGAGTGCGCACAAGGAAATTTTAAAAAGATCTTCTATAGAACCCTTATGGGGTTTTCCATTGGTAAATTCAGATTTCAGTAAAAAAATTGATTTTTTTTTCGCGAATGGAACACAATTCAAATTGATTTTTTGTTTGCCACTGTATTGGTGTACTTCCTTGTCTGTGAAACTTGTGTGGCATAGCTGTCAAATTTTCATTCGAACTTGTTGTCTTTTGAAAAGTGTTTGCAGTAAAACTCATATTAAACTGCTTCCATTTTTCAATAGGATTTTATTTATTTAAACAATTTCAGCAAACTTTTCGCAAAACGAATAAATTTCAAATCAAAAACCACATTTGTCAGCTTAAATTTGTATTGGTGTTAGTAAAATGAGGGGTAAATGCGCCGAAAAATTTAGATTTGAAAATTTGATTTAAAATTAAAAATAAATTAATTTATTTTGCCCAATGGAAAGCAAAAAGTGGGGAAATTGTGTTTTTGACATATCCAAATCAAAAATAAATTGATTTATTTTACCAATGGAAAACCCCATTAGTGTCAGTTTACACAAGCCTTTTACTGAAAGGCGCAACCAGCTTTACACATACAACATACTTTACAAACATAAGTTACATATAATATAAATGTGTGGTGTAATACTAAGACAAATTTAAATTCAGCAAAGGTTATCTATTTAATTCTAACATATAATAATGTATTTGTATTTTTAGTTTGTTGATTTCAAAAGCTTCTAATAAATCTAACAATAAAAGTAAAATGTTAGATTTATTAGAAACTTTTGAAATAAACAAACTAAAAAATCCAGATACATTATTAAACGATAAGTTTGTTCGTGTACTTCACCGACTAAATCTAGCAAACTGTCAAAATTGGAGGAGTGGGGGTGAAATTCTCTCAAAGAGAAGCAAAAAGTAAACAAAGCAACAAAATTGAAATTTTCATGATAGTTTCACATTCTTTATTAAATTTGATGACGAACAAATTAAAATTAACATTGTAAGTATTTACAAATACAAAATACGACACTAAACAGGAACATCACGTAATTTTTTTTTATTAATCCCGAATTCTATGAAGAATTCAAAACTACATAAGACAGAATTAAAAAAAAAACACTGAATTAAAGTACACTTCACAAACAAAGTTTCTTAAATAATTTATTAATTTTTGTATTAAAAAGTCACTTCTTTTATTAAAATAATTAATTTTTGTAAGTTAACGAATTAAAAACTACATTTTTACTAAGACAAAACAAAAAAGTAAACAACAGCCATTTTGTAAATTTTTTCTGATACAACACAGCACTTACCAGTTTTTGCCCGAAGAAATTTCTCGGCAAAAACTGGCAAGAAGGGGAAATTATTTTCTCTCTCATGAGCGCTCTCTCCTGCCAGAAACTACCCAAAATTTGTGACGCGAACGCCTTCGGACTAAATCTGGTAAAAAATGGTAGTTTTGGGTAGTTTCTGGCGTGTAAGCGAACGGACCTGATATGTTAGAATTAAATAGATCACCTTTGCTGAATTTAAATTTGTCTTAGTATTACACCACACATTTATTTTATATGTACGGTGACCATATTTTAGAATTTAAAATAATGAACATGTGAAAAAGGCAACAAAATTCAATTCCATTTTAAATTACATATTCCATTTAATTAAAAAAATATCTACTTAAAAATGAAGGTACAGAAATCCGAAATTCAGTGTTTGTTTGTATAAAACTTAAATTTTAAAACAAAAAAAGACTTAAAAAAAAAAAACTATATTAACATATTTCATTTTTACGGATTTTGATATTTTTCTGAACCCGCGAAGCGGGGCATTCAAGGTATCTTTAAAACTATTGACAAAGTCAAAAATATTTTCGTTTTAAAATCATTAATTGAAAAACATTTTAAAGCAAATTATGAATAGATACTTTAATAGTGGGTCTTAATGCCAATTCAGAAAGGCAAAAACTATAACGGGTTTTAATGCTTTTTTGTGGTGGGTCTTATTGCCACTCCAATAAGGAAAAATAGCCTGCAGGTTTTATTTACATTTTTTGGAAATATGACCCATGGGCTTTATTTCCGCGGGTCTTGTTGAACTGTACCTAGAAAAAACTCTGCAGGAGCATTTAACAAAATAAAATTGTACTAGATGTCTTGTTCAAGCGGTCAGGATACGTTAGCATCTTTATTTTATATTTTTTTTGACATTGAATTTTGCTTTAATATTAATGTTATTGTTTTTAGGAATTTGTACTAAATACAGAAAAAATAATGAACAACTTCTGAAATACTGAACATTTATGTGTTTTTGTTCAACAAATAATTCATATTGAACATCGTCTTCAAATACTGAACAGTTCATTATTATAATGAACGGATGGTCACCATAATTATATGTAACTTATGTTTGTAAAGTATGTGACTATGTATTATGTTGTATGTATAATTATTTACAAATGTAATTGTTATTGACGTTTATTTTACATAGCTATAAAAAGTTTAGCTTGTTTTAAATTATTTAGTCTGAGGAAGGTACTGTGTGCCGAAACAGCTGTAACAATCAAATAAAATAAAAATAAGTGGTTATCAAAAACAAATATTTTGTTTCTTTAAAATTCATTATATTGTACACTAAATTTATCGATATTGATGTTATTTAGAAGATAATGAAGACAAGTTGTGGTTGGATAGTTTTGAGCGGGTAAGAAGATGAGCCATTGTGAGAGTGGAATTATCCTCGTCACAATGATGACAGATAGGAGGTAAGTCTTTAAAGCCCTTCCACACTATCCAACTGAGTATTAATACAAAGTGGAAAAGAATTCCATGCTGCTGCCAAATTTGTGAGAGAGAAATTTCTTTTCATTTTTTGACCTAACAACATATCTTCACACAACAGTTTAATTTAACCTCAATAAAAATGTGATGAAATGTGTGACAGAATTAGAACCATTTCTAAAAATTCTAATGTATTAACACATGTCAAATCGTGTAGGCTGGGAATATCATATTTTGTTTCCACACTATTATACATGATTTGTTTCACACTTTTTTGACATGTATTAATACTCAGTGGGATAGTGTGGAAGGGCTTTTATTGAAAAGGTGTTTGTGTGTGATGTATGAGTGGCCTAGTCTGAGTCTGATGTATATCTTTAGTTTTTTTGAAGATATGTTGTTGGGATAGATTGCTCTGTCGCCGTTGGGATTTAAATTAGAAATATCTTTATTGTTGTGTTGGATGAATGTTTTTAGTGGTTCTTTTATGTGCAGATTTGGCTTCCGCGACCGCAGAATCATTGCCACTGATACCAACGTGGCCGGGAATACAAACGATTTCTAGGGTTTCCGAGTTCAGGATGAGATGGTTACGTGTTATTTCTACTATTTCAATAGAGTTTGAGATGTTTTTTTATGGCTTTTTGAAGTAAAACTTCTTTTGCGGATTGGGGGTAAAAAATTTTTCTATGGAGCTGTCAGTGACATGTCAAACCGACATACAAATTCCCGTCACGAATTACAAAATTCAGCGTCACGATATTATATTTTCGTTAAATGCAATGGTTCGTGCATTTAATATATTCGTTAAGATGGTTAGTGAATTCGAGTAAGGGTTTTTTGTGCCTTGTGGGAAGAATTTTATTTCTGAGGATTTTTTTCTGTTGTGTTGGATTTTCGGCCATTGGTCGATTTAATGCGAGGAAGCATAAATTATGTATAGTTGTAGGTTTATTGGTTTTGCATGGAAGTATTCTGCAATCTATTGTGTCTCTCGCTCATTGGGTGTTGTTGAAGTAAAACTTCTTTTGCGGCATGGGGGTAAAAAATTTTTCTATGGAGCTGTCAGTGACATGTCAAACCGGCATACAAATTCCCGTCACGAATTACAAAATTCAGCGTCATGATTTTGCAACGGTTCTGAGTTTCAAATCGGGTGCTCTGAGTGGTAGGACTTGAAAAATACTTGCCCTGTTGTCGTGAAGTTTTTAAGGCTGTCGGGAAATATAATAGTTTTTCTTTTCTGCGAGTGTATTATCGGTTTGTATATAGCAAATTCTTCAGCAGTGAATGTTGATGTTTATGTTGGTCCTTTGGAAACAACAGAACCGGTTCCATTAACCACAGCAAAATAGGTGTAGGTGTCTGCTTTGGATGCATGTGTAAATGGCAGTTCCCAACCAAGGGCTTTGTAGTTGTCGGAGATGCAAGCAAAAAGAGTTTTGTAAATGTTGTCAGTGGTTGAGATTTTTGGTTAATTGTTAAGATCAGTGTTTATAGTGTGGTTTGGGAGTTTCCAGGGTGGTTGACTTATCCTTGTCTGGTCTTGAAAAGAGATTGATACTTTAAAATTCTTCGGAAACATTATTGCTCGGCATAATGTTGATTGCATTTTTTTGATATCTCTTCTGATTTAAAATCTTCTTAACTTCTGGATGTATGGATGTTTTATGTGAAGAGTTTATTTTTGAAATTATTTTGGAATCGACTCTGTCCGTTAAATGAGGAAGTCCAGCTTCGGTCAGTATGTTTATAATTGTTGTTGAACGTAGGGCTCTCATACAGCTTCTGGCTTATAATTAGTGTTGAACGTAGGGCTCTCATACAGCTTCTGGCGGCAGCGTAGTATGGTGTTGTGACAAGTCTTAAACATAGTTGCCACTATTTTTTAAAATAAATTTCCCTGACTTTCCCTGACTCTCCCTGACCAATTTTAAAGTTTTCCCTGACCAAATTTAAGCTACGCGCAAACCGATGCGATGGCGGTGGCGATGGCGATAACAATGTGGATGCCGCACACGTAAATCAGTGGAGGGGCTCACATCGACGCGTTCACATACCACTGCTGCGTTCAGTTACGCGACTTTTCTTGAACGCAGCAAGCACCATTTGATGGCTATATCGCCTGAAGAAAAATTACAGTCTAAAAAAGAAAATTTGAAAAACTGAAAAATTTATAGAAAAAATTAGGGGGAATTCCATTTTATATGTTTTTTTTATTAAACTTCAAAAATTAAACGTTTGTATTGTCGCTGACAACTTAGCCCGCTACACAATATATCGCGTTGATGTGAGCAGATTTTTGAACGCATCTTTATCGCGCGATAAAAGTTATCGCAATCGCCATCGTGTCGGTTTGCGCATAGCTTTAAACAAAATTAAAATAGTAGCTCTATGAGAAACATAACTTAATTTTTGTGACGTCATCATTATGCGCTTATCAAGTGCTAATTAGGTACCCAACAACAAAATTTAGTGCTCCAGTACTTTTCTTGTAAATTAATGCAGTTAGCAGAGCAATTACCGGAAAAAGTTTAAAAAGTAAGGAAAAAAGTTTTGGCCTAGTATTTTGGAGCTATTTAAAGCTCTAGGAACCCGAACAAAAATTAAAAAAAAAATCTTAAAAAATAGAAGACATTTAACCAGCTATAGTTTTTATTTATCGAATAAAAATGGATACTAGTATTAAATACTAAAAGAAAAACAGGAACTTAATAACATATGTACATTTTTTTAAGAAAAAAAAAAAAAATAGTAGATACGTGTAACATTTTTTTGTTTTTTTTTTGTTTTAATTTCAAGTTTGAAAATTAATGTTAAAAAACTATTCATTCAAATATAGTAATTTAAATTTGAAATAAAAGAATAGATTTCAAAAAGCTATAGTAATATTGTGTTACCGTTTTTTTCCGAATTAAAATCTTCATATTCTATTTTTTTTGTATTAAAAAATAGCTTGCCAGACGTATTTTGCAACGTCTGACACCTACATGACCTGTAATTCATACGGCAAATAGTTTATAGAACGGAATGAAAAAGAAGCCAAAACTGTTAAATGACTTTAAATATCAATTTTTTAAGGTTTCAAAAGTGACGCGTACAGAAAAACGCATCCCACCAGCCAGACTTTCTAAATTTCACTCGAGATAGTGAAGGTTACAATATAATAAAAAATCATCACTGTTAAAATGCTTTTTTCTATCGACGTTGTTAACTCTCGTACTATAACTTAAATTCGATTCTTAAACAATTTAACTTTTTGCTCGTCTAGCTAGTTATGTTAAAATCCAAAGCACCCTCTTTAATTGAGATCGTCGATCTCAACCCAAATAAATATGAATGTGCGGTCACTGAGATGAATGTAAACAATTTTTAAGTATCATCATCTTAAACCATAAAAATATAAACACACATCTCCGTCGGCGATGCTAACAATAACAATCGTAAATAAAAAGAATAATTAATGACAGAGTCTGCTAAGTAAGCATACAAATTAAAAACCAAAGAATGTCACGAATAAGATCTTAAGATTCAGTTTATAAAAACGACTCGAATGAGAATGTTGACTCTCTGAATAAAACTTACTTTTTATTTTTTTAAATTTAAAGAGTTTTGTTTTTTTCTTAACTGGCGCAGTCGGTAGGATAGGATTTGTAAAATATTAAATGTAAATTAATAAAAGAATCCTATCTAGTGGTCGAACCGCATATGTGAAATAATTGTGAAATCGGGAAATTCAAAAAGAATTATTTAAATAAAATTCTAATATTTCAAAAATCCATAGAGGAACCGAGAACAATTACTGAATAACAGTGCGGAAGTGTTAATCGAAAATTAACAAAATCGAAAATAGAGTAAAAAGGGATAAAATAATATAATAAAAACCTGTAACAGGTTATTAATAAAAAAAAAAAAACGAACACAAGTATACAAAAATTGTGAACGTAAAACTACGAATAAATAAATATTATCGCAAAGTAGTTCAATGAACACTAGCATAAAAAAAAATAATAATAAAATAAATATACAAGAGTAATAAGGACATTTAAAAAAAAAAAAAAAGAAAAAAAAAACATCATGAACGCGCAACAACAAATTGCACAACAAGCAGCTCAACAAGCAGCACAACAAGCAGCACAAGCAGCACAGCAAGCAGCACAGCGAGCAGCACAACAACCGGTGGATCAACATGGTAATCTAAGTTTAAATTTAAATCCTTTAAAATATCTTGAAAAGATACAATGTTTTGACGGTCGCAAAGAAGATCTTCCTATCTTTCTTCAAATGTTGATGATATTATACCCACACTCAATCAATATAATCAACAAGCACAAACAATGTGCATGAATATTGTCAAAAGCAAGCTTACTGGCAGAGCCAGACAAGCTATTGAAATTCATAATCACTTAACTAGGTGGTTAGATATTAAAGCTATGTTGGTTCTAAACTTCTCTGGTTTCAAATCTTCAAACCAACTTTATGAAGATTTATACAGAAAACTCTGAGTTTATTGAATCAAAAATGCTTACAAGAAGGTAACAAACAAGACTTACATAGGAATATTGACATTGCTCTAAAAATTTTCAAAGAAAAACTCCCACAACATATGAGAACGGTCTTATATGCATTAAAACCACCAACAATAGAATTGTGTCTACATGAACTAACGTCAGCAGGTTTTTTAAATGAAGAAAAAGCACATACCAGACAAAATGACATAAGCAAACAAAATTACCAGAATAAAAATTCAAATTTACAGAATTCTCATCAGAATAAAAATAACCGACATAACAATCAATTTCAAACCCAACGCAATCCATTTAGACAAAACGCACAAGAACAGAACAATCAATGGCAAACTAAGCCGTACGTGCCAAACAGACAGTACAATAACAATTATAATCCAAATTATAGACCTAGAGTCGACATTAATGACTCTGCCCAAGTTCGTGCAAATAACCAACAAATTTTGGGAAATCGCAATCCCAACGCAAATTTCAGATTCGGTTTCAATCCATCGTATCAATATAGAAATAATCCTCGTCCAATGGATGTCAATAATACTGACCCCGTTGATGAAATCAATCCTAATCCCCTTGAAATCGAAGAATCTAGTGTAAATTTTATTTACCCCGGGAAGTTGAGACACTTCCCATAATAATAGTTAAAATTGATAACCAATTTCTAAGATTATTGGTAGACACGGGAGCATCTATATCCCTCCTAAATAAAAATAAGTTACCCTATTACAAAAGAATAAAATTACCTAGTTCATTATCTATAAACACCATAGATACTAGAACATATATAAGTGAAGAAATAATAACTCCATTACCTGTGGAATTCAATGAATATGGATCCACAATGTGTTGGAAATTATTAGATTTTAAAAATAATAAATTCGATGGTATTTTAGGTACTAATGTACTCAAACCAATTGAAGCCATCATAGATCTGAAACAGGGTTATGTTGAAATAAATAGTAATAAAATCCCCTTTGAAAATTATAGTGAGGAAAAACAATGCCCCTACGAATATAAAGAAATAACTCACTTGAGCGTAAATCATTTGAGTATAAAACAATTAATTTCAGGTGACTTAAATCTTGAAGAACAACGAGAACTTCAAGAATTCCTTCATAAAAATAGTGATCTTTTTTATAGAGAAGGAGACAATCTAAGTTCTACGACTCAAACTATGCATAAAATAAGAACGACTGATGATGCACCAGTCTATACAAAAATTTATAGATACCCCAAAGTGCATGAAGACGAAATAAATAGGCAAATTTCCCAAATGCTTGAAGATGGGATCATAAGAAAAAGTATTTCACCTTATGCATCACCGATCTGGGTAGTACCTAAAAAGGAAGACAATTCCGGAAAGAAAAAATGGCGAATCGTTGTTGATTACAGAAAGCTCAACGAAAAGACTATTGAATTTAAACACCCAATACCAAATATAGATGATTTACTTGACAAATTAGGTAGATGCCAATATTTTTCTACTTTGGACTTAGCCAAAGGCTTCCATCAAATAAAAAATGATCCTAAGGATATAGAGAAGACCGCCTTCTCAACGCCTTCGGGACATTATGAGTTCTTGCGCATGCCATTCGGGCTCAAAAATGCACCGGCAACATTTCAGCGCATGATGAATGAAGTATTGGAAGAATACTTAAATAAACTTTGTGTTGTCTATTTAGATGATATTTTATAGTATTTTCAACTTCGCTCAAAGAACATATGACAGATCTTAACTTAATATTTAAAAAAATTAAGACATTTCAATTTAAAAATTCAAATTGATAAATGCAACTTTTTAAAGAAAGAAACCCAATTTTTAGGTCATACTATTACTTCTAATGGTGTTAAACCCAATGCGGATAAAATTGTAGCAATACAGAAAATTAATATTCCAAAGACAACTAAACAAATAAAAAGTTTCGTAGGACTAACCGGGTATTATAGAAAATTTATAAAGGATTATGCTAAACTTGCATTGCCTTTGACTAAATGTCTTAAGAAAAACGCAAAAATCAATGCAAATGATTCAGAATACATTAAGGCATTCGAGGACTTGAAAGAATATTTGACTAAAGGACCCATATTAGCATATCCAGACTTTAACAAGAAATTTTGTGTCACTACAGACGCTAGTAACCATGCAATTGGAGCTGTCCTATCACAAGATAATCATCCAATAAGCTATATATCGAGAACTCTCAATGAACATGAGCGTAATTACTCCACAACGGAAAAAGAATTGCTAGCGATTGTTTGGGCAGTTAAATATTTAAGACCCTATCTATACGGGAAAACCTTTGATTTAAAAACAGATCACCAACCACTAAAATGGTTACAAACTAAAAATCTAGGAAAAGATATTTCAAGTCGTCTTCAACGATGGATTCTTCAACTAGGAGAGTACGACTTTCAAATAGATTATATAAAAGGAAAAAGTAACACTGTAGCAGATTTCCTTTCTAGAGAAATAAATATGGCTGATAATAATTCTATGGTTCCAACCATTCATTCTCAAGCTGAACAAGCGAACGATCATTTTTTTATTAAAGATTGTGCCGTAAACATATATTCACAACAAATTATACTTGAGTTAGGAGATAAAATAAAAATGAAAACTTTAAAAGGAAAAACTCGACTTAGTGCAGGAATTGAAGCTGTTGATAAAGACAACTTTGAAGAAATGATTAAAACCTACATAGCACAAAAACCTACAGGTATATTTACAAATTTAGATGATTCACAGTAAAACACTTTTCAACAAAAACTACTTAATCTATATGGTACAAGAATAAAGTTCTATAAATGTTCATATTTTGCTAAAGATATTGAAACAGAGGAAGAAGCAGTAAAGCAGATACGCCTCTATCACGAACACGAAAATAGCCATTCAGGTATTGAAGAAAATTGGCAAGGTCTTAGAAAGAAAATATATTTCAAAAATCTTCGTAATTTAATAACTGAGATAATTAATTCTTGTAATATATGTAGTATGTACAAATATGATAGGCACCCTATAAAAGAAAAGTTTCATATAACAGAAACACCAAAAGACATATGAACATCAAAAACTAAATTCTTAACGTGTATAGATAGATTTAGCAAATTCGTAGAAATTCGATATCTTCCCAATGTGTCGCACATTACTTTAGAAGAAAATATTTCTGAAATAATATGCCACCCAAAGAAACCCGAAAAGCTTATTCTTGACAATGAATTTAATGCCCCAAGAATAATTGCTTTCCTAAGAAAAGAACAGATAAATTATCACTTCACCAAAGTCAATTCCCATACAGGAAATTCAGATATTGAATCTTTCCATCGAGCTTTAAAACAAAAAGTTCGAATACTATTACAAAACAGAACTAACCCTACTACTAATGAAATTAGGAAGACTTTAGCTAAAGCTACAAGACTTTACAATACATCTATCCATAGTGTTACTAAAAATACACTATGTGTAATAATGTATATCATACATTATGGCAAATGCGACAAAAGAAAGATCTATGAATTAATACACAAGAGCAAAGAAAAAACTATATCTAAGCTAAACGAAAATCGCGAAAGCTTTATCGAAAACCGAAGTCATGGTTTCATTCGAAATCCCAGAGCTGACAGGAATAAACTTGAACCAGTCTTTAGATACGGTCCAACCGAGTTACAACATAGTAACAATATTCAGAGAGAAAGAAAAACTCGTACAGAATTCAAAAATAAAAACAATCTTATTTATACAAACAAATCCCGTAGTGAGTTCGCAAAAATTAGAGATCAAAATTCTCCTAGAACAGAAAGTGATTCCCCTCTATAATATAATCTTTTTAACCAACAAAAATGAAAAATCTTTCAATATTAATAATTCTAACAGTTCTAACCATTATAAAAGCTGGAAAACTTAACATTGAAAATATAAATAGGGAAAACGGGTACACAATAATTAAATACGGATATAGAAACATAGTTGACGATTACAGTAACATAGTGCACATTATAAAAATATCTGACATTGAATCATTAATCGATACATTTGAAAATACAGTGAACAAAACGAACAAATCAAAATTTATACCCATTGATATTTTTCATAAAATAGAAGAACTTAAAACTCAGGTAAAGACAATTGAAAATTACAAGAAAACTGGAAAACAAAGACATAAAAGAGGACTATTAAACTTAGGAGGAAATGTACTTAAGTTTATATTCGGTTCAATGGATGAAGAAGATAGATTAGCAATAGAAGAAAAACTTAGAGAACTTAATGACGCATCTCAAATACTAATTCAAAATAATAATAAGCAAGTTAAAATTAATCTGCAACTACAAACAAGCATCAAACAAATATATAATCGAGTTATAGGAAATGTATTTGAATCACCAAAAACTAAATCACATGAGGAACTAATAATTTTACAATTGGAAAATAGACTTGAACAGATCGACCATACAATAGAGAAAATTCAAAACAACATTTTAAGTAGCCGACTAGGTATTTTGACAAACAATATTTTAACAGTTAATGAAATAGAAGAATATGATATTGATTTTGATAAACTCAGACAAATAAGAGTTAGCAGCGCTACCTTCGGTGAAAATCAAATAATTTTTGCTATACAAATTCCAAAAAATGTTATCCCATTTCATGAAGCTCTAATTTTACCAATGCCTAGTAATATAAAAGAAGAAATTTTAGTAGAACCAACAAAGCTTTTAATTAATAAGAAAATATATTTTTATGAAACGAAAAGTGAACTTAAGCATTTAAGAGAATATAGGATGTGTAATCCTTGTAAGAAAATAATAAATGGAAACGAAAATATTATATATGAAATAAAAGATGGAATAATTGCAATTAAAAATTCTAATCTAACAATATTAAGTAATTGTGATGAAAGAAAAGAAATAAAGGTTCAAAATAATGTTATTATTAAATTCGAAAATTGTGAAATAAAAATATCGAATACTACCTTTAAAAATTACGTAAATTTTATATATGAACCTATAAGTATAGATGTAACAGTATCTAATGTAACTGTCTTAAATGTAGATTTAGAATTAGATAATATAGATATTGTAAAGAATAATTTACATATTAATTCAAAAATCAGTTACTTCAACATTGTACTTATTTTCTTAATTGTAATATGTTCATTTGGTATACTCTGTCGTAAAATATATAATTTCATCGGGAGACGAAAAACTAAGGGGAGAGGAGTTATGTTAAAATCCAAAGCACCCTCTTTAATTGAGATCGTCGATCTCAACCCAAATAAATATGAATGTGCGGTCACTGAGATGAATGTAAACAATTTTTAAGTATCATCATCTTAAACCATAAAAATATAAACACACATCTCCGTCGGCGACGCTAACAATAACAGTCGTAAATAAAAAGAATAATTAATGACAGAGTCTGCTAAGTAAGCATACAAATTAAAAACCAAAGAATGTCACGAATAAGTTCTTAAGATTCAGTTTATAAAAACGACTCGAATGAGAATGTTGACTCTCTGAATAAAACTTACTTTTTATTTTTTAAAATTTAAAGAGTTTTGTTTTTTTCTTAACTAGCTCGAGTTAAGTACCCCATTTTCAAAAACATTTTCCAAGATTTACAAAAAAAAAATATTATTTCAATTAATCAAAAAGATTTGCAATCTGAAAAAATAACCCATAAATGAATAAAGTATTAAATACTATTTTTTGCCCTTCGAAAATTTACAAAGTTCCAATTCAAAAGCGGGACGAAAAATCACTTTCGAATACAACTGACTTTAGGAAAATAAATACAGAGTAGGGTCACTGAGTTCAACGAAATATTCATTTTTTTTCATTGTAAAAAAAAATTCAGTGCTCAACAAATTTTCCCTGACCACTTTCGAAATTCCCTGACTATCCCTGACTTTCCCTGACCAAATTCACGTTCCCTGACTTTCCCTGATTTTTCCAGACTTTCCAGTCGGGTGGCAACTATGTTAAAGATAATTTGGAGCATTTGCCATAAATTGGTAAACCATAGTTAATTTTCGATAATACTATAGTTTTGGTTACATTCCATAAGAGTGTTAATGTTGGGGCAGCTATTTTTTGAACACAAATATTTAATTATATTGCCCCTGGCTGTTAAACTTTTTTCTATGTAAATATAGTGGTTATTGTAAAAATTAGAATCAAATACAATGCCGATAAATTTCAAAGAATTCAAATTTTTTATAAAGCTATTGTTTAAGTTGACTTGAATAAGTTTTGCACAATTGTGTTTTTTACATATGTGAAATAATTCAGATTTGGATATGAAATTATCGAGCCCGAGTAGTTACTCCATTGGAGGAGACCATCTATAATCAAAGAAAAAATATCACCCAATTCTTGAAGATTTTTATTTTTAGAAAAAATAATTAAGTCACCGGCATAAAGTGAGTGTTGAACTTTATGGAAGCTAACATCGTTAAAATCTATGATGAACAATACTAGCTGTGTTTGTAAACGTGAAATTTCTTGCAAAATTGCACAAATTTTCACAATTTTTCACAAATTGTCACAAATTCCTGTTTGTTAACTCAAAAAAAGTTGCAAGGAGAGAGCACAATGAGAGAGCAAATAATTTCCTCTCCATTGGATAACTTGCAATTTTCTGCTACACAAATTTCTGTGTGCAAGGAGTGTAAAAACAGTCAAATACATAGCTGTCAGTGTCTGTTACTTTATGTCGGCTAGGAATTGATATTGATTCAGATTGTATTTATTTACTTGATGAAGATTCAGATAAGTCTATCAAAACCGGTGTTACATTTTCGTTCGATATTTTTCAATATAAAAATTATTTTACAATAATTTTAAAATTACAGGGTTCAAACAGGGTTTCACACTTTTTTCTTAAAAAAGATACCAAACAGACCTACTGATAGTGGTGATCCTTGAGGTATTCCATTCTTTAGTTTGTGTAGGTTTGAATAGATGTTCCGAAATTTCTGTTAGAAAGAAAAGATTTTATGTAGTTAAACAATCTTGGTCCGATTTTCCATTTTAATAGTTGAGTCAGAACAACATGTGCCCCGATTTTATCAAAGGCTTTCTGACATTCTAGGCTAAGAATGGTGGCATGATTACGCTCAGACAATATTGAGCAGATAAAATGGTCAACATGGAGAAGGGCATCTAGTGTAGATTTACCTTTTTTAAACGGTTGTTAAGGAGTTTCTCTTTTTCGAGGAACCAAAATAATCGTTTGGTTATGATTTTTTCTAAAGTTTTTCTGAACAAGGAAGGAGGGATTTGGGACGATACCCAAAGATTAAAGTGGGGTCTCCATTTGGCTTAGGTATTGGAATGATATTTGCGGCTTTCCAGTCATGCGGAATTATGCCTGTATCAAATATTTTGTTGTACAATTTAAGAAGGCGTGTTTTTAGATCCTGCGTAGATTTTTTTAACATTACGTAGGGAATGCGGTCGAAACCTGGTGTTTTGCCTTTTACGGTGTGCAAACAAGAAATGAGTTCCGACATGTTAATATCTGATTAAATAGAAATAGTTGAAGAACTAGGATGAAAATATGAATTTGAATCGTTAAAAGTTTTTAATTTTTCGTTGATGAAAGTGGATTCGAAATTAGAGTCGTCTAAAAATTGTTCCCATGTCTGGGCAAAGTGACCCACAATCTTTCTAGGACATGTCAACGTTGAAGTTACCGTTTTAATTGTTGCTATTTTATATGGAGAATATGTGCCTGTTAACGATTTTATATCGGCCCAAAGTTTTTGAGGTGTTGAGCCATGGTATTGGCTCATGGGTGTCCCAAACTGAAACTGATAAACCAGGTCATGACCACTCAGAATTTAGTAACTTGTCCGTACCGCATCATAACGGTTTTCGAGTAACGGCTATTTTTTTGAAATTTCGAAAAACCCCTACTTTGACCCAGTTTTTTGGTCACCCTGTCTATAATTGATTTTTGTTTTTTTTTTAATTTTTACACTAAAATATTGCCTAATAATGAAATCAATTTTTTGCATTAAAATATTTAAAATTTTCTGCACCATTTTGCTAAAAATTCATTAATTTCATGATGCTTTGATCAAATATATTTTTTTACTTCATTTTTCAAAACAGCACACTGAAAAAAAATCGTATGACTCAGAACTGGATTTTACTTCTAAAAATTGGCCATGTTAAGTTTCTTAAAATGTATAAAACTTGCCATATTAGACTTAGATCAAAAGTTATAACCTTTTTAACTCAATGAAACAGTGTTCTAAAATAAATCTTTTTTTAAATAATTGGGCCTATTCGGCAAGATATTTTATTCTGTTATTCTTTTATTCTGTTATGAATTTACATACAAAAATTAGTTCTGTAAAAATATATTTTATGAATTATAATTTTGGTATACGGCATGACAAAATCTGTTACGAAATCTGCTACCAAATCTCTTATGAACTGTCAACAGTTCGAACTCTCAAAAAATCTTTTATGAATCGTATTTGCCAAAATCTGTTATGAAATCTGTTATGAATCATAAAAGAATGAAAGTCATTTTTTTGTGACTTTTTTCATAAAAGATTTTAATAAATATGTTAAGTAATAGATATTTATATTTTATTTCGACTGCAAAATGCTCTTTAAAGGAAACAATTAATGTAAGAAAATAATATTTGAATACATAGACAGATACTTAATTTAAAATAAAATTAATTTTTCGATGAAACCACAGAACGAAAATACTTTTGTTGGAGCTAGGATGCAAAACGTTCCTTTTGTCTTCCCGATGTGCGATTATTGCCTTATTTAAAGGTTTGTTATTGCACTGGATGTCGAGGTTTCGCCAATATAAACAAACTATAATTACAAATACATTTAATACAAGAAATTAATTTCAATTCGCGAACAACCACTGTAATTTATGTGTCAATAAGAAATTCTTTTTTTAGACAACAGATTTTAGTTCTGTTTGTTTGCATATTTCGTTTTCGAAGTTTCATAGCAGAATTTTATAAAAGGTCGAACTTCTGAATACCAATTATACAAAATCTTTTATGGTGGAAATCTTTTACGATTCATAGCAGATATAACAAAAATTGTTCAAAATGGTCCTCTCCTCCACTTGTACAAGCCCGACAACGTCTAAAAAACTGTCGTGTCTTGTGCTTCCCGAACTTCGATCCATTTTTTCAAAAGGACAACATGGAATACCAAAATAAAAATTCAGAGGATACTTATAACGGGGGAAAACTTGCATTCTTTTCATCTGTAGCACCTCCTTACTTTAGTTCCAAAGAATTATCGACAAAGGCTGGAATTCTGTCGAATTATGCTTGATACAAATCAATAAGATTCAGGTTTTTTTTTTTTTTTAATTTACGGATTGATGAATTTCAGGATAAAATGATGGATACGTTAATGTTCATAAATCATAACTTCACAGTTGATAAATGCCCCTAGTCGTTAATTAGTCAATGTGGCCGGCGGGTGCTCAGCACAGTAGTATTACAAAACGCTTCTTAAATAATGTTTACCTTGAATGATAGATCGGATTTTGTGGCCATCTCGGTCACCGGGCTTAAATCCGTTTGAATTATTTTTTACTAGAGCTTCCTCGAGGGAAAAGTGTATGCAAACCAATAAGTAGCATTATTGACATCCAGCTACGGATACAAACGGCTGCTCATGAGATACAAAATTCGGGAAGCACAAAACCCTTTAAAATACAGTTTTTAAGAAGTTTTTCGATCTTGCACAAGTGCAGGAGGGGACCATTTTGAGCAATTTTTGTAAGTTAAGTAAAAAAAAGTTTTAACTAACTGTAAAAATAAAAATTAATAAATCAGCTATTATTTAAAAAAAGATTTATTTTTATTTATTTTAGAACACTGTTTTATTGAGTTAAAATGGTTATAACTTTTGATCTAAGTCTTATATTGGCAAGTTTTATACCTTTTAAGAAACTTCAAAAACATGAACAATTTTTAGAAGTAAAACCCAATTCTAAGTCATACGATTTTTTTCAGTGTGCTCTTTTGAAAAATGAAGTAAAAAAAATAGATTTGATAAAAGCGTCATATAAGAATTTTTAGAAAATGGTGCAGAAAATTTTAAATTTTTTAATGCAAAAAATTGATTTCATTATTAGGCAATATTTTAGAGTAAAAATTAAAAAAAAAACAAAAATCAATTATAGACAGGGTGGCCAAAAAACTGGGTCAAAGTAGGGGTTTTTCGAAATTTCAAAAAAATAGCCGTTACTCGAAAATTGTTATGATGCGGTACGGACAAGTTACTAAATTTTCAGTTTGGGCTATCATTTATGGGACACCCTATATATTGTAAGTAAATTTTTTGAAACAGGCCTTTTTACTAGCTTTTACTGTTTTACGGAATTTGCCATTTACATAGTTTGCGGTACAGAACAAAGTATGGATCTAAAACAGATTTTTTTTAAATTGTACCAAGCTTTTTGCTTTTGGATTTGTAGAGTCCAAGATGGACTCCATGCATTAAAAGCACCTGTTATTAGGACTGGGTTGTTAATTCCGTTGGTAATATCTTCAAGGTCTTTTGTTGAAAAAGTTTGATCGGGATGCATGTAGAGCGAAATAATTGTAAATTGGATGTTCAGATTGATTTGGATGCCTAATGCTGATATTTGTGAGTTGATTGTAGTGCTTGAATGTGGGATTGAGTTGTGAATGAGGATTCCAACACCATGTTTGGAAATAGACACGGAATCAACATTGTGAAAATATGTATATGTATATGTAGTGCTTGAATGTGGGATTGAGTTGTGAATGAGGATTCCAAGACCATGTTTGGAAATAGACACGGAATCAATATTGTGAAAATATGCGGAAGAAAATGGGTGGCGATTGTTTGAGATGAGTTTCTTGAAGGAAAATTACTTTTGGTTGAATGTCTTTTATTAGTATTTGACTCTGCGGCATGGACACAGAAGCTGTGTCCTCGTTGTTTTGGTGAAGAAGTTCATTTCTAGATTGGTTTATCATCATCATGATCCATATGATTATCAGGTTCGTAGTACATATTTGTTTTGTAAGAGAAGTGTTTTTGTTAAGTTTGTTAAAGGAGGTGAGAAGCTATTAGGTGTATGTGATTGAGTAGTTCCAAGTGAGTGTGTTTGGGAGAGTGAGTTTGTATGTGTGTTGTTTTTGTTGTTTATAATTAATCCATAGTCAGCTATTTAAATTTGGGAGGAGATTACAGAAGAATAAATATTATGTGCGATATGAGCAGACATTGATGTGGTCGAGGCAGTATCATCGTAGTTTTGTTTGTTTGTGTTTTACGATTATTTCTTGGTGTAGGTACTAGGTGGTTAGATGTGTTGTTTTTTTAATATGAAAGAGTAGTTGGGTTGGAAGAAGTGGTGGGAGGAGATTGAAGTGAAACGGGGCTTGAGCCTGATAAAGCCGTGGAAACTGTTTGTTTGTATGGAGGGGAATCGGATTTTTCTCTTTATATATTTTTTGTCGGATCAGTCATAGAGCATTTATGTATTGTTTTAATTTTGAGGATTTATGTATATTTTTGGATGACGATGGGTGTTCCTCGGCACAAAGTTCGTGTGCAGTTATCCGGTTGATGGGGGGCTAGGTTACAGGTTTCGCATGATTCTGAAGAAGTGCATCTTTTGGCGGTGTGGCCAAGGAGTTGACACTTGCGACAGCGCATTGGGTTAGGGTAAAATTCTTCTATTTTTATTATACCAACTTATATTAATAGTGGAGGGGGGCGGAAGCGATTAAATGTAAATAGAATAGAAATAGAATTAGCCCGGTGGAACGAAGTTTGTTTTTTTTTGTTTAATTTAAAAACATCGATTAAACTTTGACATTTCATTTCATTTTATATTTCTTCTTCTGGTACATTAATAAGGCACGGGGCGTAAGCTGTACTTTTAAAAGAGTTAAGGTTGGAATGGAGTTTAACCGATATTGGACATAGGTTAGTAAGATTTTTGTTTGTAAACTGAACAGAGAAGAAGACTGCCGTCGCGTAATTCCGTTATGTTTTCGTACGCGGTAATTATACTGTCAATAATTTTTTTAAGCAGGAACACGCTGATAGACGACAGGGGCTTTTTTCATAACTTGAGGAAATAGTTATGAGGCTCTTTTTCAAGCAGCTCAAAACTGTTGCCCGAGAACACAGTTGGCCCAGGGGCCATAACCGATTACGCACTTGATCACAGTATATAAATATGTATATATTTTTGCAAGATCGAGGTAAAGCAAAACAGGGTATGTAATAGGTTGTTGCAAAAGCTGAGTAAGTAACGATGAGGTCAAAGAGAGCAAAACTGAAAAACAAGTTTACGGCTTAAAAGTCAGATGGTGACTGTGGATTCAAATAATCTTGCAGAACTGCAGGTAACACCAAATACAAATGGTTTTGATGCTTTGGTGTTAACAGAAACTCATCTGACTAAAGACGTTCAAAATAGTAAATTAATGGCGAATGACTTCCAATCAAAGAATCGATTCTGTTTAAAATGTTTTCTAAACAAAATCTAGCATTATTGCAAGATTTCATATTTGAAATTTATAATAAGTCTAATTAAAAATTGCGGTGTTTCTAGAAAATAAATTATTTTATTTTGGTTACGACATTCGATAATTTGACAAAATATACAGTGAATGCACCGTGTTGCAAATATGCATGGAACTTACAGTTTAGACTGAAAAATGGTAAAAAAAATTATATAATTGACAATTAATTTTTAAACAACAACACAAACATATAAATGCCAGTAAGACCTAGGGTCTTATAAATTAGACAAATGTTAGAAGGAATAGAAGGATAGGATAGATTTTTGTTGGCACAGTGGATTGAGAAATTAGGTTTTGACTATCCCATTAAATCCCAGGGGTGGCGTTCAGTAGAGGGAATGTAGAAAAGAATGCTGCCTAGACTGGGGATCGAACCCACACATCCAGGTTAGCAGTCAAGCACTACTTCCACTGCGCCGGGGCCACTCCCGGTTATATTTATAATATTTATTTATTATTTTTATAATATTTAATTAACAATATAGCACCGTGTTGCAAATATGCATGGAACTTACAATTTAGACTGAAAAATTGTAAAAAAAATATATAATTAAATATAAATTGATTAAACAACCTCTGAAATTATTTCGACACCAATGCGATGTACACCATCCGATTTCTTAAGAAAATCTCAATTTATGAGAAAAAAAATTGAAAATGGTTTTTTTTAAATAGTTTTTTATATATAAAATAAAAAAAAAATTAAAAAAAATGGTACGCATTTTTTTAGCCTTTATTATGGAATTAAATAATTAATAAAAAAAAATTTAATCAAAATCGTAGGAGCCGTTTTTGAGAAATATGAGGTTTTCAATACCAGTTTTTAAACATTTGTATGGGAGGTACCGTTATTTTTGGTTATAAGAATAATTTTAATTAAAAATCTGCTAAACAATGTTAAAAAACTGCTGGGTAATAAGTTTAATAAAAATTGACTGAGTCGTTTTAAAATTATTAAGTTGTCAAAATAAAATTTGAAACTTTTTTTAAAAATCAAAAAAAAATGTTTGAAAATTTTGGTATTCAATATTTTAAAACTTTTTTAAACATTCTCCAAAAAAAAATGCTGAATATCAGTTCAACCGTTTTTGAGAAAATCGAAAATCAAAAAAATGGTTCTATGGAAGGTAGCATTTCTAACCATTTTTCGGAATTTTTTTTTACAAAATTGCCTTTATTGTAAAAACAATTACCGATTTTTTTTTTAAGTTGTGGGCACGTTTTTGAGAAAAAAAAAATTTTCATTTTTTGGTAAAAAAAAATTGTATGGCAGGTACCATTGTTGGGTGGGGATAATGCTTAAAAAACGCAAGGTAACAACTTTGAAGAAAATCGGCCGACCCGTTTAGGCTGCAGGCCTAAACTACTGACAGACAGACGGACAGTATTGCGAGACCCACTTTTTTCGACTTCGCTATCATCGTAATGTCAATTTTGATCTTTGATTTTGCGTTCTTTTACAATGAACAAAAACATTTCGCGATGGAAACACGTCTCTAATGACCCAGTATTGGCAGAAAAGATTTAAACAATACTTTTGGCATGATATTTTGCATCAAATTGCAGCTGTCAAGTACCACACACACAATCACAAAAAAAAATATTTTTTACAAATTCCTTTCAATCACCTAAAAAATCGATTCTGTTTAAAAAAAAATGTGTCAGTAACGGCACTCGCGGTGAGGATGTGTATACATCCACTTTTGCCTCAGACAACCTGAAAATATGGCGATGGCAAAAATTAGGAATACCCATCACATAATCCCTAGTACCATAAACACCGAATATACCAAAACTTCAAATTCTCTATTCTTCTGAAAATGAATTGCGTTTTCACCTTTAAGTGAAAATGAATTGTTTCGTTTCCTATTCTCTGGTGATTGTTTTATTTTGCATCCTTTACATCCGACTCCGCTTCCATTGCATTTTTTTTCCCTATACCTAAAGCTAAGATGTTTACACATCAAACACGTACAGACAAAAATAGGTCAAATTTAAACGGAAATATTATAAATATTTCCTTGGAACGAAATGGTAAAAATACATTGTATATTTATAGATTAACTGCCGTACAATATCCGTATCGTGAATTCGATAAAAGAGTATTTTTCAGAGAAAACAACCCTATTCGCCTAAGATTTTTCCACTTTTATTATTACCACCACTTCCGCGATTTATTTTCAATTTACCTATAAAAAGAGCTTAGATGTTTACACATCAAAAATCGATTCTTTGGTTAGAAGGAATTTGACTTAAGTATTGAAAATTTTACGCTGGTCGATAGGCGTGACACCGAATAAAGCCATACCGGTAGGATATTATGTTTGGTAACTCGAAACGTTGTACGACGTTGTTGTAGTAACAAAACAGAATTTAACAAAAAAACACGAATCTATGGTGGTCAGTAAACACTTGTTGATAGTAAAAATAAATTACAAAAGAACTTAGACCATATAAATCATTGGCTTATGCGAATTAAACTAACATTGAACATTGAAAAACCAAAAATAATGGTGTTGAATGATAAAAGTGATGACAGCGATGGTGTTTCAATTGACAAAAACAAGCGAAATAATGTTTGTATTTAGTGTTTTAGACCAAAAACTGTTGTTCGGAAAAATAAAGGAAATAAAGTATTTAGGGTTTTAGACAAAAATTGTTGCTCGGAAATCATATTGATTTAAAAAAAAAAATGGCAAAAAATAAAATTTTTATTTATTTATTTATTAGATTTTTACTAGTTAGACAGTGTCTAAACTACATAATTCAAAATAGTAAAAAATAGTTGGAAATATGCTTAATTTGATTAAATAAAATTTTACATTAGCCAAGGTTAAGTTTAAGTAAGATAGTTCTTTAACATCAAATAAAAATGTTTATCTATAACTTGGACGGCTGTCCAAAGTAATACAATGTTTATAAATACAATCACAAGTTTCCACAATCAGTGCAATAAATATATTATATAATGTAATTATTGTAAAATCTCTTTTGAGTACTGTTCATTGTTCAATTTTTTTGATTTTATGTAATTTGTGTAAGATTACAAGACCGCAAAAACTACAAAAAAAGCAATGCTATGTATTTTAAAGTGCAATAGATATAAATACGTCAATTCGTTGTATGTTGAGCCAAATTATTTATTTGATTACATAAAATTTATAACAATTTATAACCATATGCACTTGGAAACAGAAAAGATCTCAGATTTCTTAATTTTGTTAATACGAATAAATAAGATTCACTTATACATTCAGCGGCACGGAATCTTGGCCACACTTGATTTTTGTTGATTTAAATCTTATAGAGCATATCTAGGATATGCCAAAAAGAAATATAAAGTGCCCATCCCACCCGCACAAACACTGGACGAGCTCAGGAATGCTGCACTGGCCGCTTGGGAGAGCTTATCGCAAGTGGATATTAAAAAAATCATTCAGAGTATGCCAGATTGAATGCAGACTGTAGTATGGCCGAGAAAAGTGAATATACGATACTGACACGTATCAAAACCCCAAAAAAATACACGATTTTTTATTTTATACTGTAATTAGTTTTTTTCTGAGAAAATGTAAAAGATTCCGTGCCGTTTATATACAATAAAGGATTCCAGTTATTCAATAAACACTCAAACCAAAAATGAAACTTACTTAAATATACAGGGTGTCCCGGACCTAGTTTGAAGTACAGGGTGGCGCACGAATCGTGCTACAAAAATAAAACGTAATAACTTTTTTTCTGTGTGAGTAATCAGCTTATTTTTTTTTTTATTTTGTAGGTTACTATTTAGATTTATAAAAATGGATGCTTGGGATACGGAGAAAAGAATTTGGATAGTGCAACGGTACCATGCTTTGCAGTCCGTCATTTCCGTCCAAAGGGAATTTAGGCGGGAGTTTGGCGGTAATCCCCCGAGTAGATGGACCACTATGAGGTTTGTAAACATGTTTGCCGAATCTGAAAGCATCGCACGAAGGCCGTACCATCGAGATGCCAATGTTCGGGTTCAGGATACAATCGCAGCAGTAGCATCTGCAATACAGGCCAATCCGAACGTTTCGACCCGAAACTTATCGGGGCAAATTGGAATTAGTAGACGGTCATTACAACGGATACTTCATGACGATTTAAACTTGTTTCCGTACAAAGTCCAAATTACTAGCAAGTTAAACCCTCAGGATTTGCCTGTTCGCCTGGAATTTTGCCAAAAAATGATATCAATGGCCGAAGAAGACAACACATTGATCAATTGTTTGTTCATGTCTGATGAGGCCCATTTTGATCTTAACGGCAATGTAAACAAGCAAAATTGCCGTATATGGAATGAGTCTAATCCAGAAATGCTCCATGAGACGGAACTGCACCCAGAACGAGTCACTGTGTGGTGCGCAGTTTCATCAAGGTGTATTGTCGGGCCGTACTTCTTTGAAGAAAACGGTGTAACCGTTACTGTCAATGGGGACCGTTATTTAAAGATGTTGAAGGAGTTTTTTTACCCAGAACTGCGCCGAAGACGTATACCATTCAACAGCGTTTGGTTTCAGCAAGATCGAGCAACTGCACATATAGCCAGACCAGTTATGGCGGAGCTAAACAAAAAATTCGCAAACAAATTAATTTCTAGGAACTCCACTCTTCGCTGGCCCCCAAGGTCACCTGACCTGACTGCACCAGACTTCTTTTTATGGGGTTATGTCAAGCAAGAGGTGTATAAAACGAAGCCCAGGAATTTAACTGAATTAAAGCAGTCCATAACGACAATAATTGAGGCGATCCCAACTTCAACTCTTCAGGCCGCAATGATTAATTTTTTGACCAGGTGCCGCATATGCGTGGGACAGCGTGGAGGTCATTTGCGGTCTATAATCTTTAAAAACAACTAACTATTTAAAATAAAATTTAATTTTCTAACCAATAAAAAAAAAAAAATGAAATACATCGATTAAAAAAAAAGTTATTTGAATTTCTTATTGTAGAACAATTGGTGCGCCACCCTGTATTTTAGGGTGTGGTTCTTGTGTATATTCTAAGAAAAAAATCGTTTTACAATAAAGGCCTATCTCCAATTTTGACATCATTTATCGTGGATTTAATAAAACGCTTACTTTGGTGTACCCTGAACCATGTTAACAAAAATTGCTCTGCTAATTCTAGTGGTAGAAACTTCGTTTAGGACTTTAAAAGAAATACTAGCCTTAAATGCCGAAAACAGATGAGCAGCGTGGCTGCACGCATCGATACATGCAGCGCTGCACCTAAAATAGATGTGCATACTCTTAAGACGTTTATTATGCCAAATCTAAAATGACAATTGAATATTTTCTCTCTTTTCTTATTTTGCTATTGATACACAATTTCGTTAAATGTCGTCAATGACAAAGAGTAAATTATAACAATGCCAGATATCAATTATTTCCATTTTTTTCGTTTGTTGTTGTGGCTGCAATGAAACTAGGCAGCCAATTTAGAAATAGAAAAAACGTGCAGCGAAGGCTGCGTGCAGCCCTTGGAATGTGTCAACCCTCATAAGAACCTGTGTAATTTATTTTCGCTGCATGTGAAAAAGCTGCACATCTGTTTAGTGCATTAAGATATCCAGTTTCTAGCCTGTTCCATTTTTCCTACCCATGCTAATTTTTTGACTTTGAGGTCGATTTTCCCGAGAAAATGCATAATAAATAAAACCTTTTAATATTTCTTTCTTGTGAACTTAACAATAATAAAAATAAAAATCAATAACAAGATCTTGGAAAAACCCATAGATTTGATGATACTGGGAAAAACCGACGGCAGGTAAAATTTAAAAAAATTATGTTTTTTGCCTTAAGCAACAAATACTATGAATAAAAAATAATTTTGTGCGGTTTTTATTTTAAATGTGTTATAAAACATTTATAACAGGTCCTCAAAGCTTATAGTGACCAGATTTATTTGAAGCAAAAGCGGGACACATTTTCAAAACTTCGCAGGGAGTAGAAATTATGATTTTTTTTTGTCCTAGAGAGCTTATAATAGGGAGTAGAAATTATGATTTTTTTTTGTAAAAAATTAAAATAGTACGCAACATAAACAACAAATGACATACCCATTTATTTAAAAAAAGAACAGACTTCATAACATTTGTTTTAAATAAAAACTTAAAAAAATCAGCCTCAATATTGCTAGCGTGTGTAGACAGTAAATTTTAATTAAAAATTTAAAATTAATTCTTATACCTATGTATACCTATTAAGATGCAGTATGAATTTCTTTTAGAATTTTATTATTATTTTAATTTTTGCTGAAATTGTCTTATGAAACATGGAAGACTGATTATGAAGAAACATCAACCATAGTTGTGAACTTGGGTCTTAAAAAATCGTCTGAAGAACAATGGAACACTTATCAATTGAGAGAAAATATGGTTTTGTTTTCGATTTAAAAATGATAGAGCACAAGCAAAACTGAGAATTCATTTAATGTGAAATATACATGAACTCATTTTCTTCCTTTAACAGCTCTTACGTTTGTTTTATATGTGCCAATTGGTATGCACTGGGGTGTAAAATAGTATTTTTATAATTGCTTAATTTGAGAATAATTGTAGAGACCTACACACATTTTCACAAACGTCGTAGGAAAAGCGGGACATTTAGCAGGTTTTTAAGATAAGCGGGACATTTAGCGGGACATTTATGACCGCGGGACAGAGGCCTCAACCGGGACTGTCCCGTTAAAAGCGGGACGTATGGTCACTATATCAAAGCTTCCTCCTTCGCTTTGTATGTATGCTAGAGCCGGTTTTTGGATTTCACGTTGAATATTTATTGATTATAACTGCTGTCGCACATTTGCTGACGCTTCGAGGATTCGCCCTTCAAATTCGTTTAAAGTTGTTATTTCAGTGAAAAAAAAAAGTTCTTTCATTCTTCCCCATACAAAAAAAATTCAATACAGTAAGGTCGGGAGATCTTGCAGGCCAGTGAACTGGTTCATTTCTTCCCATCAAACGATCACCGTACTCTTCATCTAGCCAAATTTTAACCTCACCACCGTAGTGGGCTGAAGCGCCATCCTGTTGGAAATATGATAAAGCTATTTAAATAAGTGGAATGTCCTCCAATATTTCTGGTAAATCATTACGAAAAAAACTCGAGATAGTTTGTAGCAGAGAGAAAGAACTAATAGAGAGAGTCAAATTTCCTCGTCTCCGTTCCATCGAAACCTTTTGTTTACATTTTTTATAACGTGTTGAATTCCTATCGGTGTGTACATGTTTTCACCTCGGGCAGTGCAAAAGAAAAAAAAAGGTGGTGAGTATGCACATCTTCTTGCATATGTATTTGTCCCCACATTTTTTTATATGGAGTAAATAATTATACATATGCAAAATGGTGCGCAATTCGCATCATCGTAGCTTGTAGGCTAAAAGAGAGCCACCCTTGAATTTGACTCTCTCTATTAGTTCCTTCTCTCTGGTTTGTAGAATTCAGCCTGAGTGGTAGTTTGAAGGGGCCCATTAAATTAATTCCAGTTACACCTGCCCACATATTGACGCTGAATCCGTGTTGAAATGATTTCTGTCTCTTTGTATGGTGATTATCCGGAGCCCATGTATGAAGATTGTGGAAATTTGATCCTCCAAACTCGTTGTCATCAAAGCTTTCGAAATCATCAATAAGCTGTTCTGGCACAGGGTTATGGTGGTATGGATGAAGACGTTCTCCATGCAGTACAATATGAGAAATTTTACGTCTGAAAACGTTGAATTGCAAAACTAAACGTCTGATGCTGGAATGATGGATCAGTTGTAACAGCTCCAGTATTGTCGTGGAGTTGTAACAAAAACTCTAGCAACTGATCCCGTTTCTCGAAGCCTACGGTACGTATTTCCAAATATTGCTCTAGGAAGTCGTCGATCACTATAAATTTCATAGAAAACCACTGTTATTGTCAATTTTTTTTATAAGAAACATGAGTTTTTCCACGATCTTGACATTGATTTTTATTTTTATTATTGGTACGTTAACAACAAAAAATATTAAAAGGTTTCCTATGCTTATTACGCATTTTCTCGGGAAAATCGACCTCAAAGTCAAAAAATTAACATGGGCAGGAAAAATGGAACAACTAGAAACTGTGCCTACGTTCTGTAACTCTCGCATCGACAAAGTCAGTCGAGAAACGATCAAAATTGAAACAAATCGTATGAGTTTTGTTTCATTTTTCAACGTTTCTCGACCAATTTTAACGATGCGAGAGTTACAGAACGTAGGCACCTGATATCTTAAGAAACACTCCAATATTAATTTATATAGCTTATGTTTCTTTAGAGAAAATTTTCATTAAACAATTTATTATTCCTAAACTCATATTGAACAAATAAACATATTTCATTTTCATAAAAAGCTGATATAACAATAGGTTATGGGCGACCAGCGACGTGAAATCCCTCATGGGATAATTCAGTTTAATGACAAGGACTATGAAAATTGGAGTTTTCGAGTGAAGATGTATTTGGACTCCGTCGATGTCTTGGAAGCTGTGAACAGTTCAGCTCCAAGAAGTCAAGGCGCGCTGTTATCCAAAAATTTAATGAAAAAAACAAGAAAACTATATCTATAATTGTTAGCTGCATATCAGACGACTAGTTAGTTAGTTAGTTAGTTAAAATGACTTTTATTTCAAATTAATTTAAATATATTTTATAAAAACAAAGATAATTTTTTATTTCTAAGTCTAATTGGTTTGGCCTAAGGCCGTCTACCAGGTTGACAAAATATGAATTTAAGAATATAAATGAACTAATTTAAATACAAAAATTAAAAAACTCCCTCTATTATACGTTTTCTATAACGAAGAGCAGCTACAGTGTAGTTGTAGAGAACATCCCATCCTTTTTCACCGTTTAAAATTTTAAGCGCTTCGGTTTGGTCTAGAGTCCTTTTTCCAAACAGCATGACACGAAATTCGTTCAAGATTGGGCAAACTGCGAGGAAATGGAAAACATCCTCCCTTGTACTCATATTGCAAAGATCACACAATGTAGAAAGATCAGATCGGTGGGGGATAAAGTTTAAACCAACTATTTCTCCTCTCATTTTGAAAATCGTGCTTATTTTGTCGATGGAGTAGCAATTTAAGAAGTAAGTTTCTTTTTCCAAAAAGTGGTTCAATTTGCTGTAGTAATTCCTGAACAGCGAGGATTCTGCTTCTTCAACGAATTTGTCGTACATAAATCGGCCACAATTCTTCAGCACCAGATTAAATTTCTGTCTGAGAGTAGAAGGTTGTTCATTCGGTTGAAGAATAAAGCCAGTATCACAGTCAGCTGCTATTTTCTGCCACACGTTGAAAAGATGTCCTACGGGTTTTATTATGTTCTTCAACACTATGTTGGGTATTCTTGAGTTGTCCATCTCAAAAACTTTTATAACATATTTAAAGTGCATTTCCAATGTGTACATAAACATAGGTGGCGTTTCTGTTTCAATATATAACATATAATTTGGTGTATTTGATGGTAATCGAAATATTCTTTTTAAGAAATAGCGAAGAAATTTTTCAACTGCTTCGTAGGCGCTATGTCCCCAAACTTGGGCTCCATAGAAAAGAACAGAGGCTGCAGTCGAACGGAACAGTATTTGTTTTGCACTATGTGACACATATTTGTTTGTAATACAGCGATCCCAAATAGACGAAACAGCTCGCTTAGCTCCACAACACAGAATCAGATTGTGTTGGTAACAGCATTGAAGATGAAGAGACACCACAGTTACGTCGATCCTCGCGTATACCAATACGAAGAAAGTTTGAAGGATGTGTAACTTATTTGTCACGTGGAATAGATGATCCACTTACATACAATGAAGCGATGGCTCGCGATGATTCAAACAAGTGGAAAGAGGCCATTAAAAGTGAAATAAATTCACTTCAAGAAAACCATACCTGGGATTTGGTATACCTTCCAAAAGATCGAAAAACATTAAGAGCAAAATGGGTTTTTGTAACAAAACGAGATGAAGAAGGTAAAATTGTTCGACACAAAGCAAAATTTGTTGCAAAAGGATGCAACCAAAAATATGGAATCGATTACAACGAAATGTATGTAAGAAATTTACATTCAACAACCAGAGGGATTCGATGATGACTCGGGGCGAGTATGTCGACTTAAGAGAGCTATCTATGGACTTAAGCAAGCGGGAAGACAATGGAATAATAAACTTGAAAGAGTGTTGAAGAATTTTGCTTTACGAAAATCAAAGATGGATCCATGTATCTACTATAATGAACAATTAAACTTGATTGTATCAATATATACGATATATATACGATCAATGTATATAATACGTTTTGGAACGAAACTCCAATTTTAAAGAAATTAAAAGATGCTTTGAGTTCTTCATTCAAAATAAAGGATCTGGGACCAGCAAAGATGTGTTTAGGGATTCGCATTCAACAATCTTACAGGAAAATTGAATTAGATCAAGTTAGATATATTAGAAAAATCTTGCATCGATTTAACATGGAAGAATGCCGACCAATATCAACTTTTAGCGATCTTAACCAGAAATTATCGATCAAAATGGTTAATGATAAATCTGAAAGTGATGAAAAACTAAATAAAATTCCGTTTCAAGAATCAGTAGGACGTTTGTTGTTTTTGGCTCAATGTACGAGACCTGATATTGCATTCGCAGTAAATGATGTGAGTCGATTCAATTCAAATTTTGGTTTGGCCCACTGGAAAGCTGTGAAACGTATCATGCGATATCGGAAAGGAACAATAGATCTGAAACTTACTTACAAGAAATCTAAGTATGGAGATTTACACGGATACAGTGATGCTGATTGGGCATCTGATATTGATAAAAGAAGATCATGTACTGGATACATCTTTAAAATGTCAAATGCTGCAATTACTTGGTGTAGCAAGAGACAACCGACAGTAGCTTTATCAAGCACTGAAGCTGAGTATATGGCTATGTCTTCAGTTATACAAGAGGCTATTTGGATAAAACAATTAGCTTGCGAGCTCGGCGGGAAAGCCATTCATCCAATAAAATTAATGTGCGATAACCAAGGAGCAATGAAGTTGGCTGAATCTGACGGATTCCCGCCTAGGTCAAAACATATTGATATACGATACCATTTTTAGAAGATAAAACGGTCGCGATTTCATACATTTCTACAGACAACATGGTTGCTGATAATTTAACAAAAGCAGTCGCTGCAGGTAAACATAATTATTGCAGGATAGCAATGGGATTATATTAAGATTTTAAGAATCTCAATTGTTAAGAATTTTGTATTGTTCATTTGTTACAATTTTTTTTGGAGTTTATAATAAAATATAATTATTTTAAATTCTTAATAAGTGAGGGTGTTGAAATTAAGTACCTCTTTTGTATTTAATTATTTATAGTAACTCATTGATATTATGTTATTTAAAATATTGTATATAAATGTCTTATTGAATAAAAATATATTCACTTATTGTTTTGCCTTCGCAACAGAAACTGTGTTTCTCATAATACTAGATTTCACTTACAGCATCCCTATTTATGAAGATAACCAAGGATGTATTTTTATGTCAAAAAACTCCGAATGCAAACGATATGGATGTGAACCATCACTTCATAAGAGACCTTGTTATAAGTTGATTGTTAGAAATATTACCTGTGAGCACCGAAGACCAACTTGCGGATAGTTTTACCAAGTCGCTTGGAACTTTGCGATTTCAATTTCTGCGGAAACGATTAAAACTATTGGATTGAGAGGGGTGTTATAAGTACTGTATTGAGAAACACACCAATATTAATTTATATAGCTTAGGTTTCTTTAGAGAAAATTTTCATTAAATAATTTATTATTCCTAAACTCATATTGAACAAATAAACATATTTCATTTTCATAAAGAGCTGATATAACAATATTCTAAAAATAAAGTGCTAAACGAAGTTTCTACCACTAGAATTAGCAGAATAATTTTTGTTAACACCAAAGTAAGCGTTTTCTTAAATCCACGATAAATGATGTCAAAATGAGAGATAGGCATTTATTGTAAAACGATTTTTTCTTAGAATGTACCCAAGAACCACACCCTAAAATACTTCAAACCAGGTCCGGGACCTGTATATAAAAGTAATGTTATAGAATTCGTAAAATCCCATTAAAGTATAAGTTAAAAAAAAAACAACTATGTTGTTACGTTAATATAACTTATCGTTAATGTAAATAGTTTAACTTAAACTAAATAAATAAACTTAAATTTAAAAAAGGAAACCAAAAATAATTTTCTACAGCAGCCAAAAACCAATTTTTCAATTTTAAAAATTGTATCAAAATTTTGTTTTATTAATTTATGTTATCAAAAGTAGGTACTTGTTTACTTTCGATGTTCAATGCCTATTTATTAGTCGAACGTTAAAACTTAAACTTCTTTTAAGTCTTCTAGTTTTTGTTTTGTACTTAAATTATAAAATGTATGTAAGTTGTTTAAACAAATAAAACAAAAACTGAGAAATCTGGAAAAAAAAATCAGTGAAACGTAGGGGGGACAGATGATTTCTTATTTCATTCAAAGCTTTGCAGCTTTTAATGTGTGTATGTTATCATACAGAACCTCATTCCGAAGACGAATTAGGTTTTTATTAATTACATCAATAACATTAATCATTATTTTCAGTTGTAATTTGAAATCAAATAAGGAAAGATTCAATTTGCATATGTCGTATGTTGAGTATTCCAACCAATTCAAAGAACTTCTTGATTTACTATTTATTTACTATTTACTATTTCATGATTTAATATTTATTAACTCAGTTAATTGCTAGCTTTAAAGGTTAAAATTATATATACATGTTATAAAATTGAAAAAAAAGTTGATTTAAATTTAATTGAAGTATTAACAGTTTGGTTGAACAAATAAGTATATTTACTGTTGAAAAAATTAAATAATTTAAACATTTTATTGAGAGGAGAAAATCGTTCGTAATTAGTCCGATAATTTGAAATAAATATGCATCCGGACAAATTCCTCAAGCTCCTTTGGGGAATATTAAAGTTTATGCGAGACAGAAGGTGCAGAGTCTATGTTTCCGTTTATAAGTTTCACAATGAAGACAAAAGATAAAAACAAGCGTCTGCTCTCAAGACTAGGCATGTCCATCAGTTTCAGTCTGTTGTTATAAGGCGGGAGTTCGTAAGGATTTTCCCAACCCAATCCTCTGAGTGCAAACCTCAGAAATCTTATTTGCACTTGTTCTAATCTGGCTTTGTGACAGTCATAGTGTTTTGACCAAACCTGACAAGCATATTCAATAATGGGTCGCACAAATGTCACAAAAAGCTATTTGATAACAAAAGGATCAGAAAACTGCCTTGCTCTCTCTTTATCCACCCAAGAATTGAATTAGCTTTATTAGTTATGGAGATGATGTGTTGTATAAAGTCAAGTTTTTGATCAATAGGACACCAAGGACAGTTAAATCGCTAACTCGTGACTAATACACCATTAAGAAAATAATTTGCAGGAGATACAGATAGCTTTCTCGTAAAAGTAATAGTTTTACATTTATCAATATTGAGAGTCAAACAATTACGAACACACCAATTGAAAAACGAATTAAGATCACACTGCAACACTTCTTGTTTAGTTTACCTTTTTCTTTTGATTTTCGCAGTGATAAATAAAATATGCCTTTCAGAAAATGAAATTAAATAAACGTGTTTATACTTAATAAAGGGATTAATACTTTTCCAAATAACAACACTAGCAAATTTCAAATAATTGAAGCGTTGAGAATGAGAAGGGGTCAAGTGACATTTTTGAAGTTTTGAGTTATAAGTGTTTAAAGTTTTACGTTTACTTCAAAACAAACGTGTAGTAAACCCCTTTATCTGAAGCTAACTTTGTAAATAATAACAAAAGAGACACAAGAATTAGACCAAAATTTAAGTTGTCGCTTAACACCAGTAGGTATTGGTAAAAAATACAAAAAAAAAATCGAAAAATGTCACTTGACCCCTTCTCTCTCTAGACGCTTCAATTATAAGATGCAAACTTTAGGGTTTTGAATGAAGCTTTATCAAAATTTTGGTTTTATATTCAAAGGAAACCTGCCTAGAGAATCTTGGAATTAGGTAGTTTATTTTTGGCCAAGAAGTATCTTTTCACTTATGGGCTATGACCACGGTTATTATCAACAAACCTACATTCAATATTCGATTATTTCTGTTTTGTATGTAGTAATTTAAAAATGTATTAAAAGTCAAGCTGAAAATGGTTTTTAAAACGTTTTTCTTTAAATTTATTAAAATAGTTATTTGTAAATTGTTTTATAAATTTTCTATTTTCAATTTGAATTGACAGCACCCCATAGATGTTTATACTGGGTTCAGTCGATTTAGTTTTTCTATTCTATTCTATTAAGTCTGTTTATTAAACTTACCCAATTTTTGTAATATAAACTAATATAAGTAGGTTTATTATTTTTATAAATTTGCTATTTTATTTATGATAAATTAGTTTTATTTCGATTAAATTTGAGATACAAATTTCAAACACGAACACAATAAAAACTTTTTGACAATTTCATTATGGAAAGCAGGGGAAAATAGGAAACGTTTGGAAAGCCATAAAATGAAATCATTCAATGAAATAGAAATGTGTTTTGTTTTATTAGTCCCCTTTCACACGAGGAAACTAAGTTTCTAGCAACTTTCTGTTTTTGGGTGAGAAGGGCACCAAGTAAGAGGATTGAACGGTCTTCGATGAATGGGAATTGAAAATTAAAAGAAAACGTCAAAAAATCTCAAGCAACTTGTTTCCTCGTGTGAAAGGGGACTTAGTCCCCTGAGTTTGCCAGAAATTTCAGTTTTTAAAGGTAAAGCTAGGTACAGACGATTGTCAGATCTTACAAATATTGTAAGAACTGTCAATGGTCTGACAATAGCTAACAATAAGCTGACAATTGACATATTTCTTACAAAAACATAAAAAAAACTCTCCAAACATAAAAAAATTGTTGATTTAAAAATTCACTAAACAATAAACAAAACGTTAGTTCATTTAAATAAGTATTAATAGCCGTTTTTTATTATGACCCATGATCCATATGGATCATCCTGCGAAAATAAATCAACCTCACAGTGGCGATTAACAGCAGACTGTTTTCGGATCATGAAACGTGAACCTGGCAAAGAGCAGGTTTTTGTGTTGTTGTTGTTATGTATGTTGTTTCATGATCCATATAGATCAATTCTGATAATAAAAAACGCCTAATGTTTTCATAACAAAACCTAAAAAATCAACCACCGACAAAGCCGAAAATTATAAAGTTCGACTTTTATGTGCAGTGCTTCAGCTGATTTGGCACTTCCCCCACCACAAACAACTTTCATCTGAAATTTCAGATGAGAATTTCTTGTCACTTTTTATGGCAGCTAGCCAATCAGAAGCTCTAAAAATTCAGAATTCTGAAAATTCAGATGCAAAACGTAATGCATTGAACGTACCCATTTGGAACAGTTTTTTTACTGACAGATTTGACAATATTATACCTGTTTGGTAACTTTTTCAACACATTTTACAAAAACTGGTTTTTTCCTATGGGCTTTGACAGAAAATTGTGAAATTTTGTGAAAATTTGTGCGAGTTCGCAATAAATTTCACGTTACCAAACAGACAAATATAACAGTACTTGCCATACATATTGAAATATGAAAATCTTTTTGTTCAAAAACGTGCCCAAAATTTAAAAAAAGACTACCATTTTATAAAAAAATTATGAAGAATGGTTATATAAATATGTATAGAAATGGTACATTCCATAGAACCATTTTTTTGATTTTCTCAAAAACGGTTCTACAAATTTTAACTAATTTTTTTATGGCGAACTTAATTTTTCCTTAAATTTTTTTACGAAATTATACATATGTATATGCAGATAAAAATTATTTTTTTTATTTTGCCTATAATAATAATATCAATTTGCTTAGCACTTCACGTGATTTTAAAATTTTTTTTAAATTCACGTGATTTTCTAAAAATTTCATATGAAATTTTCATTTAAATTTCATAATTTTATGAAATTCAAATATATGACACATTTTAAGAATTTTATAATGCAATTTTTGAAATTTCACGTCATTTTCAACGAAAATAGCTAGCTATAAGTATTTAAAACATCATCGGTACACAAAATATTTTTTTTCGAAGTGATAACCGTATTATATTTTATCATTAGGCGTGTTCTTTTGAGCTGCAGCATCTACTGCCAAGTACTTCTGGCTGCTTTCAACTACTTCTACTCTATGGTCAAAGTAGTTCAAAGCACTTCAATAATGTAGTAACGAAATGTATCCACGTAAGAAAGCAACACCTTCAGTAGAAGAAATTGCATGGTATTGTTGTTGTTGATGTTTTCTATAATTTAAAATAAAATTCAAATACAAACAACAAAGCCTTCGTCTACATTGAGGTTAGATTTTTCTTTTGGCAAAAATTAAAGCGTTCCATTCATCATCTACTGCGAAGTACTAAAAAGTACTTTGCAAGGCCCAAAGGAACACACCTATTAGTATTTGCGTTCAAATATGCTCCGTGCCCAGCGAAAGAAAAAATCAATTCTTCTTTTGATCTAATTCTTGCACCAAGAAAAGGAACTTACCTTTTTGTATCTAAAAATCCATGAAGGAACTTCTCGTTCCACAATAGGGATATACTAAGAGAGAAGGGAAAACACAAATATTAGTTTTTGAAAAAGATACATTTTATAAAGAAAACAAAATACCTAAATAAAATTAAAAGAATAAAAAAAAATACTTACCTGTTGTGTTCAATGCCGGTGTTTGTTTTTCTTGTGTTGTTGAGAATTTTCAGATAGCCAAAAATTCTAATAAAGACGCTGATTACATGAAGACTTTTTCGGTTGTTTCGTCTTTCGTCTTTTTGACAGCTTGGGTGAGGAGTGTAGAAATCCTCGCGTTCGGGGATCTATCCAATGGGTGTCAACCTATCCCAAAAATGTTCGGATACGTTTGGTTGTTGGTGCATCAGCTGTTTTGTCACAAGGGATTACAACAACACATACCTATCCGGATAGCTTTGGATTGATCCCTGAACGCGACCAATGTAGAAGGAATGAAGCAACAAATCCATACATTTCTACAAGCTGTCAAAAAGACGAAAGGCGAAACGACCGAAAAAAAGACTCGTGTAATCAGCGTCTTTTTCTGGTTGAACATTGGCTGTGTTTTATTTTCCCCGAGATCCGAACCAGATTGGATTTGCTTACGAAAATACATATATAACAAAAACAACACAAGATCCAACATTGTTTTGGATTTGGATTTCCAAATCCGTTTTGAACACACACCCTTAATTTGTAAATGTCGTCAGTAGTGTAAAGAAAAAAGACAACGGATGTATACAAATAAAAAAAACAAAAGGAAAATAGAGTTGGGTATATAACAAGTTGTCACTGAGATCCTGGGTTGTCTTATGTCGAATTCCTTTCAGCCAAAAAAAATCGATCCCTGTGAGAGATTTTGATCCCGGACCAGTTTTGGCATTCCATTCAACCAAAAAAAATCGATCCCTCATGATTTGGGATCAAAATCTTTGATCCCGATTTCAAGAGAGATTTACATCTATGCAAAACACGCACTTGCACTCACACAATAGTAAAGTGACATTTATCTAAACGTCATTGTGAAATTTTTCAATTCGGAAATTATTGTTGTTTACTTTTTAGAAGTTTTGTGAAAATAAATTTATATTTCCTTTTTCGTGGCCTTTTCAAATTTAAATTGTTATTTAAATACATTCATGAATTGGAAGAACGACGGTGACAATCGGTGTTTGTCCGCTGGTGAAGCTGCCGAATGCATTTACTGTTTTGCACAATCTATGTAGACTGTAGAATACAACGCCGCCGTTGCTGTACCCATTCCAACTGCAGGGATACATATAATCCGGAAGAAAAGTGTGCTTCGACTACATGTGAAATTGCATTTCCAGACAGAGAAGGTGTTGCATTATCATTTGTTTCCGAAGTAAAATTTTTTTTTTTTTGTTAAAATAATTGAAATTTGTGCAGTGTTAGTATATGAAAGAAATAAAATTCCTACTAGTACTAAGGATCAAAAAATCCCTATGTGTATTTTAGTTTTAATTGATATTTTAGACTCATAGTCCCCTATTACACGATGATTCTTTGCGTCTGACTCTTTTTTCGAATTTCTCTTTGAAAATCATCCTGTGAGTCGTACGCTATTACACGATGATTCTTTGCGCTGACGCTTTTTCGAATTTCCCTTTGAAAATCATCAAAATAAAGTTATATAAAAAGAAACGTTAAAAAGAGTCATCGTGTAATAGGGGACATACGAGGAAAGAAAATCGTTAACTCTTTTGTAAGTTAAACAAGTCGCCATGATTTTTTTAATTTTGTTTACCATTTTAAACTTCAGCATTTTAAATAGTCTCAATTCTCAAATCTACTACTAACAAAGTCGTCAGTCACCTTCGTGTTTTAACGAATTGTTTTTCATCTGTCGCAATTATTATTTTTTGTTGTATATTATTTATTTGTACAGATTATCGCCGACATTCTGCATGCACGAGATTTTTTTCTAGAAGGTTGGAATTTGCAAATTCCTAAAACAATCAAAATACAAATTGAGTGATGGAATTTTCATTCTGTAATCTGTCAATTTTTTGGGTAATGTGACCAACTGAAAACTAAAAATTTCGGTGATCCAGTTTGTTTCATTATCATGAACTGATCTGAATTGGATCTGGGGAAAAATAAAACACAACTATTAAAAAGGAAACACAAGTGTTGTTATTTCAAGCAATTTCTGAGATGTAATTTACACGAATGATAACTTTATCATAATTTCTTTTTTTTACCATTTAGTCCTGAATGGTCGAAAATCTGCCAGTATTTTCACAATAAAAAAAACTGATAATAGTCCAACTGAGGTTTTAATTTTACTGGCAATAATTACTGTGGTTTCTTCACTTTGTAAATTATATATAACAAAATATTATAAAGATTCAAATTAATCAATATTTTCAGGCAAATCAATAGTAGTATCTTCAGAGTGCCATTATTCGACTTCCTACAGATGACAGGTGACAGAAAACTGACAACTTTGTCAGTCGTAGATTTGAGACTATTTAAAATGCTGAAGTTTAAAATGGTAAACAAAATTAATAAAATCATGGCGACATGTTTAACTTAAGCCTGCATCACATGACGCTTGTTTTCCTGCTAGAAATGCTTGCTGGCTTTCGTGCTGGTTTTGTTGCATGGTGTGGTGCTGGATGTTTTGCTGGTTTGAATTCTTCGGCTTCACTCGATGATTGTTTTGGAGCTGGATTCGCTGATGGTTTTTTGACATTTCTTGCGAATTTGTACGAATTTTCACAATATTTTTCTACACAAATTTTCACAAAAATGCATACATCTGATAGAACTAAATATACAAATGAATGAAATCACATTTAATTTTGTTTAATTTTGAAAAAAAACTATTAGAAAATAAATAAAAATGAAATAGAAAAAATGACATTTGAAAATATACATGTACCTTTTGACGTCTGCTAAAATCCAGCAGCAAAACTAGCAAGAAAAATAGCACCGGTTCTAAGTTTGAAATCTAGCAGCTCTTCTATCAAGAGAGCCAGCAGTGATGCCATTTTCCAGCTCAATAGCCAGCACGAAAGCCAGCAAGCCAAAGCATTTCTAGCAGGAAAACAAGCGTCGTGTGATGCGGGCTTTACAAAAGAGTGCTACGCCCAAACCAACGCGATGGCGGTGGCGATCGCGATAACAATGTGGATGCCGCACACGTAAATCAATGGAGAGGCACACATGGACGCGATATGTGGATTGCGTTCACGTTCCACTGCTGCGTTCAGTACGCGACTGTTCTTGAACGCAGCAAGCACCATTTGATCGCTCATCTGAAAAAAAATGACAGTTTAAAAAAGAAAATTTGAAAATGACTTCAAAAACTGAAAAATTAATAGAAAAAATTCGGGAGAATTCCATTTTATATGATCTGTCAAACAAAGATTATAAAAATATAAAAAAAAAATAAGATATGGGATACAAATATATCGCGTTGATGTGAGCAGGTTTTTGAACGCATCTTTATCGCGCGATAAAAGTTATCGCAATCGCCACCGCCATCGTGTGTCGGTGGCGGTGGCGATCGCGATAACTTTTATCGCGCGATAAAGATGCGTTCAAAAACCTGCTCACATCAACGCGATTTATTGTGTAGCGGGCTAAGTTGTCAGCGACAATACAAACGTTTAATTTTTGAAGTTTAATAAAAAAAAACATACAAAATGGAATTTCCCCAAATTTTTTCTATTAATTTTTCAGTTTTTCAAATTTTCTTTTTTAGACTGTCATTTTTCTTCAGGCGATATAGCGATCAAATGGTGCTTGCTGCGTTCAAGAAAAGTCGCGTAACTGAACGCAGCAGTGGAATGTGAACGCAATCCACATATCGCGTCGATGTGTTCCCCTCCATTGATTTACGTGTGCGGCATCCACATTGTTATCGCGATCGCCACCGCCATCGCGTCGGTTTACGCATAGCTTAAACAATTTTCTTTCCTCGTTTGAGTGTAAAATATCAATTAAAAGTAAGTCCCCTTTCACACGAGGAAACTGAGTTTCCAGCAACTTTCAGTTTATAGGTGAGAATGGCAAGAAGAAAGAGGGGAAATTGAAATCTCCCCGGTCAACGATTTGAGGAGATTTTTTTGACATTTCTCTTCACATACACAGTAGTGTGTGTTCAACCAAGCTACTTTAAAAAGAAACTATAGAAAATTTCCACGATTTTGTTTCTTCGTGTGAAAGGTACAAGAGATTTTTAAGGAAATTAAAAGAAAACGTCAAAAAAATCTCCGGCAACTGGTTTCCTCGTGTGAAAGGGGACTAAAATACACATAAGGGATTTTTTGATTCTTAACGTACTAGTAGGAATTTTATTTCTTTCATATACTAACACTGCACAAATTTCAATTATTTTAACAAAAATAAAAACAAAAAAAAAAACAGCAAATCTTAACTTCGGAAACAAATGATAATGCAACACCAGGCGTGTTTTTTTGCAAGCCCGGGGGTTATTGGACGAAAAAAAACGACGACGGGGCTTAATGAAAAACTTGGCAGCACCGTGTAATGTGCAGTGACATTTCGAAATCAGCTGACAGATTGACAGTGACAGAAGAATTTGAATTAAAAAAAAAATAATTCCTTAAATAATTTTGACCAGAAAATTGGTTATTTTATTAAGAATAACTCGAAATTAATTTAATTATCTTTGCCGTGTATTCGAAAGTCTAAAAGTAGTACAAAAAAAATGTTGAGTAACAAAAATTTAGGCTTCTACAAGAAGGTGTTGTCCAAAGGACTTGGATAAAATGAGCAAAACTTTTGGATTCCCCGTAGGAGCTGCAACTTTAACTGAAGAAGTTAGTATTGATGTAGGATCCCATATCGCAGTAGATTTATAAAAGGTATACACTCTGACAACATAGAAATTATCCTACTTCATTTACTAAATTTCTTTTTGGTGAACGCTTCAGTGGAGGCAAGATCTTGTTAAATCTGGATTAATGGGTCGTAAATCTGGAAAGGTATGATTTTTGTACGAATGAAAATCTAAGGACGGTCGAGAGGTCAATCAGGAAGCTCTCGAAATCATCAAACAATAGCAGTGTTGAAGATATAGAATTGCGTATGGTTTCTCGATTTATCTACGAAGCTGTTCTCTGTTTGGGAGAGGAAATTCTCGATAGCCCATTGGAAGGTGATATCGGTGCTGTATTTGGTTTGGGATTCCCACCATTCACCGGTGGTCCATTCCGTTAGGTTGATCAATATTCAGAATCAAAATTAGTCAACAAAATGCAATCATATTCTGATTTATATAATGCACCTTTCAAACCAGCTCAAACTTTATTAGATATGGCTAATGGTCCATCAAAGAAATTTCATATAGAAAAAACAGCTTCGAAATTGTAAGATATATTTAAAAAATCAATAATACCTACTGATAGTTCTGAATATAAAGGCAAGCGAAAGAAGATAAATCGAAATTAAGTGCACTTAAAAAGTTATAAATTATGTAAAAAAAAAAATATAATACACAACCTTGCATTTAATGTATTTATTTCTAAAAACGAAATCATAAATATATGTCTTAACGTTATGTTTATAAGAAAATAAAATCATTTTTTATCTAAAAAAAATAACTGGTGGTCCTAAGAAGTTCAATGCGAAGCATGTAGATTCTTATTAGTTTTTTTTTCCTCGGTTTGCAAGAGCATAAAGAGTTTGAAATCTTCAGAAAACGCACCTTATGCGATTTAACGCAGTTTGATGAAAAGTCTGTCTAAATACCTACCCGACAGCGCGTACGCGAAAATGATTTGGGGTAGGTGCTTGCTTCATTGGGATGATTGAAACGGTTTAGAGTTCTTACTTAGGTCCTCTTACATTATTTAAAATTCATTTTCAATTCTATCAAAAATTAAAAAAAATTTCTATCTAAAAGTAATTCTGCCATGATTTTTGAAAATTGAACAACCGCGGAATTACTTTTAGATAGAAATTTTTTTAAATTTTTAATAGAATTGAAAATGGATTTTGTGTAACGTAAGAGGACCTATGTAAGAACTCAAAACCGTTTCAATCATCCCAATGAAGCAAGTAGTTTTGTAGTTACAGCATTTTTTATGTAACCGTCAAACAAATTTCGTATGATTTTCTATTGAAATTCTTGTAAGAGCTACATAAAAAATGCTGTTATTTCAAAACTATTTGCTTTATTGGAATGATTAAAACGGTTTTGAGTTCTTATTTAGGTCCTCTTACGTTATACATAATTCATCTTCAATTCAATAAAAAAATTAAAAAAATTTCTATCTAAAAGTAATTCTGCCATGATTTTTGAAAATTGAACAACGGCGGAATTACTTTTAGATAGAAATTTTTTTAAATTTTTGATAGAATTGAAAATGGATTTTGTGTAACGTAAGAGGACCTAAATAAGAACTCAAAACCGTTTCAATCATCCCAATGAAGCAAGCACCTACCCCAAATCCTATAGTGACATGCCCAAGCAGGTGGGTTGCTTGTACGCCGTAATGCTGGATGCTAGCACTGTATTTATGTAAGCAAGCAAAAAAAGCATAGAAGTGAGAAGCACTTAATTTCGCGTACGCTGTCGGGTCTTTAGACAGACTCTTCATCAAACTGCGTTAAATCGCATAAGGTGCGCAAGTCTTCAAGTGATAAATCACTTTTGTGTGCAATTGAATTCGATGATTGATTTACACTTGTACTTCCATCAGCACACACAAATTTAGCTTATCAGCAAGAATATTTTTTATATTTTACAAATAAAAAGGTATAACTTACCTTTCGAATCGCCATCTTTGTGTTCAGACATTTTTATTTATGTAAATTGTAAAACGAAAATTGATTAACGTCGGTTTTGACGTTTCTATACAATTTATCGATAACTTAACCAAAGTTGTATTTGGTAGCACAGTTTTTAGCTTGTCCAAGAGTTTAGCACCGAGAATTCTGTACGCTTAAGCTAATCCCGCAGGAGGATTAGTTGTTGTTGTATTTAACATGGTGATTGTTAAGCCCCGCCGTCGTTTTTTTCGTCCAATAACCCCCGGGCTTGCAAAAAAACACGCCTACCTTCTCTGCCTGGAAATGCAATTTCACATGTAGTCGAAGCACACTTTTCTTCCGGATTATATGTATCCCTACAGTTGGAATGGCTGGAGCAACGGCGGCGTTGTATTCCTTATTCTACAGTCCACATAGATTGTACAAAACAGTAAATGCATCCGGCAGCTTCACCAGCGGACAAACACCAATTATCAGTTGTCCATCGTCGTTCTTCGAATTCATAAATGTATTTAAATAACAATTTAAATTTGAAAAGGCCACGAAAAAGGAATAATATAAAAAACAAAACAAAACTTCTAAAAAGTAAACAACAATAATTCCCGAATTGAAAAATTTCACAATGACGTTTAGATAAATGTCACTTTACTATTGTGTGTGTGCAAGTGCGTGCTTTCTGTAGGTGTAAATCTGTCTTGAAATCGGGATCAAATATTTTGATCCCAAATCATGAGGGATCGATTTTTTTTGGTTGAAAGGAATGCCAAAACTGGTCCGGGATCAAAATCTCTCACAGGGATCGATTTTTTTTGGCTGAAAGGAATTCGACATTACATGATCTGATCTGGATTGGATCTGGGGGAAAATAAAACGCAGCTATTAACGTTTGTGGTTTGACAAGCGTATAGAGATGAGCGGTCAGATGTCAGCAAAAATCGTACCTGATAGAAAAATAATCGATATTCAAGTACCGATTTTAAAATAAAATAAATCGATTACAAAAAATTTAAAAAAGTGCAAATAAAAATCGAAATTGTAAATCGAATGCAAAGAATGAAACTTCACAAAAACGTCCATTGTTGTCTATGTGTTCTTTCTACAAAAAAACATAATTCTCTTTGTTATTAAATGTGTGAAATTATATTTTTTTCGATTGACTAATGACTGGATGGATTCAAATTAAATTTGCAAAGAAATCGATTATTTCATGGAAAAGGAATATAAATATAAAAAAAATAAAGTGATTTTGCCTTACGGTCCATTGATTTCTACGTCTGTGCCTACGTTCTGTACTCCCGCATTGATAAAATTGGTCGAGAAACCTTAAAAAATGGAACAAAACTCATATGATTTGTTTTAATTTCAATCGTCTAGACTTATGCGAGCTACAGATTGAAGGCACAGATCATTTGAATGGAATTTCTTAGAGGAGAAAATCGATTTTTTTTTTTGAGGTTATAAGAACAATTTACTTTTTTTATTTTCTCCAAAATGTTTGATTGAAATATAACAGTTTTTTGCCTAAAAATTCACATAACAGAAATATGGTTTTAATGTTCTTATTTTTGGGTTATGGCATTTAATATAAAACCTATAGTACTATCATGAACAACATTCGATCGTTGCGCCTCTATCGAGCTAATCTCTATCTACTTTTGTAAACAGCAATATGTTGATATAACTATTATGCTGTAAGTAAACATTGTTTATATACTATGCTCCCCGTTTTTGTTTCTATACAACTTCGGAATTGTCAAAAATTGCCATGAGAGAGTACGCGATATAAAAGATAATAGAATACAAACAAAGATAATAGAATACAAACAAAGATAATATAATACGTACCTATAAATTGAATTTATGAAGCGATGCCAGCCTTGTTGGTGGTTGTTTTTTTTTTTTTGCTTATCATTGGTAAGGGTGTGTATCTACTATCTGTATAGATAGACATGCAGTAACTATTTTGTTCGTTCGTCGCGAATTTCGAGGAAAGCGTAGCAAGGATTTTCTTTTGGTGTTTTTTTTATGAGGTACCTAGGTAGGTATACCTATATATGTAGGTTCATACATAGTTGGTTATTTTGTATTCCCTGAGAAAATAAAGAAAATTATTGTTCATTAATTTATTAACGTTTGAGTTCAAAAGACGTGAGGTAGGTAGGTATAGGTGTAGGTAGGTAGGTATGGAAGTGTAGGTAGGTAGGTATATGTAGGTATAGGTAGGTTAGGAATGTAGGGGTAAAATGTGTATGCTATGATTTAAGGAACACGGTATGACAAGGTCATTTTGCAAGGGTTTTATTTGTAATCTAGGTATTTTCTACATATGTATGTACATTGTACATACATATTGGCAAGTTATGGATTCGTAAAAAAAATCGAACTCGGGATTTTGATCAAAGTTGACATTACGATGATAGCGAAGTCGAAAAAAATGGGTCTTGTTTGATTTTCGATTTTCTCAAAAACAAGTCAATTGATATTGATCAATTTTTTTATGCAAAATTTTTGAAAAATTTTTAAAAGTTTTGTTTATCAAAATTTTCAAATTTTTTTTTTTTTGATTTTTAAAAAAAGTTTCAAAATTTTTTTTGGGAACTTAATAATTCGCAAACGACTACCTATGTGAATTTTTATTAAACTTGGCACCCAGCAGTTCTTTAACATTATCTAGCAGATTTTAAATGAAAATTTTTCTTATAACCAAAAAAGACGGTACCTCCCATACAAATGTTTAAAAACTGGTATTGAAAATCTCATTTTTCTCAAAAACGGTTCATACGATTATGATTAAAATTTTTGTGTGAAGTTATACCTGTGCGATCTAATATTTTTTTGGGAAAAAAAATTATCTAACGTTTAAAAATGGTATCTCTCATAGAACCATTTTTTTTGATTTTCGACTATCTCATTATCAGTTGAACTGATTTTAATAAATTTTTTTTTCACAAAAGCTTCAAATAAGTTCTAATAATATTGGATACCAAAATTTTCAAAAAAATAAATTATTGATTTTTAAAAAAATCTTCAAAGTTATTTTTTGAAAATTCCATATTAGTCCAGTCAATGAAGTTAAAAAAATCCGCCAAATTCGGAAATAATCCCCGGAAAGCTGGTTTTTGGTTATATAGCTTCCTCGGGTGTTCTTAAGAAACTGTCAAAAGTTCCCATTGATATGACGGCCGCTAACAATTTTAGGGGGGGTTGAAGGCCCCCCACAATGGTTTTTCAGTAATAACTCCCAAATGGTAAGTTGTAAAAAAAAAATGTCGAAGACTTATTTGTAACCTGAAATATTTCCTACAAAAAAGATTAACATACTTTTTTTCATACAAATAACGGTTTTTGAAATTCGACTTAATTCCAAAATTGTGCATTTTGTGACAAAAGCAGCAATTTTGTATTTATTGTTGGTACATTATATGGACATGATTTTAAGATATCGTTCCACTATATTTGTCTACCTCTTTAGGTGGGAGGGGCAAATTAAAAACATATTTCTAAAATAGAAAATGAATATAAAAACACTAAAAACACAACGGCAACACTTACAATATTATGTTATAGCTTATCTTAAAGCCAGATATTCATTCTTAATACATGTTTTTAAATAAAGTTGTTTTAGGGCTTAGTTTTTGAATAAATGATTTTTAAACTCAAAATTTTAAAAATAAAATTTGAAAAAAAATATAATAATTATTTTGGTAATTTTCAATTTTCTCGAAAACTAAGGGCCAGTTTCACACTTAAGTGCCAAATATGGAAAACTAATTCCCAATTTCACAGTGTAAGCTTATCGGAATAAGTGACACTTAAGTCTCCCATGTTGGCCACTTAAGTTCCACTTAGTCAGGTAGTAAAACTGCAGCTAAAGTGCCAAAATGTCAAAATTAAGTGCCACTTATTTTGTTAAGTGTGCACTGTGAAACTGGCCCTAAAAGCCGCGTTTTATTATCTACGGGTCTGGGTCGGGGTTAGCTTTTAACACGTAATACAAAAACAAATTTGGATCTAGGTTTCTATTGGGGTTTGCTTTATGGAACCAGAAATAAATAAGTTCTTACTCTGTCGGGTAGACGGCTCTTCAGTCGGTAGGGAGTACAAACTGTAGTTTGAGGAAAAAAGAAAGTATTTATATGAAAAATAAACAAACAAAAGAGATGAGCATACAACAGTGTTTTCATTTGGATCCGTATCGTTTTATTATATCGGGGTGAACCATATGGGTTATTGGCGATAGTAAAACGTGGCTAAAGTCTCCCATGTTGGCCACTTAGGGTGGTATTCATCGAACACTATTAGGTTAATAGCTTCGTAAACCTATTCATCAACGTATATTAGTGCTGATTTGCGAGCGCTCTCAAAAGTTAATAGTGGTTCTGACCACTATTTAGTTGAGAGCAAAACCTATCGGAGGATATCAGAAGTAACTTCGAAACTTTTCGAAATCATAATGTAGAACGCAATAATTTCACCTCCAGACAGAAATGCTCCAAACTCTTCCTACCTGAATGCTCAGCTGATAAATCTAAATTATTGTTAAATCTTGACAAAAAAAACTTACTTATGATTATTATTTTCAAAATAAGTTTTAAATTTGTTGATACATTGTATGCACAGTAAAAATCTGTTTTATTTTATTTCAATTAATAGCAAAAGGAAAACAACTGAAATGAAAATCGACGTTGACAATGACATGTTCGAAAGAGGTACGCTCACGATTCACAATCGTCTTTGACATGTTCGAAAGGGGTACGTTTAAATTCTAGGGGTCGGGGTTAACTTTTAACACTATACAAAAATAAATTTGGATCTAGGTTTCTATCGGTGTTTGCTATATGGAACCAGAATTAATTTCTTACTCTGGCGGGTAGACGGCTCCTCAGTCGGTAGAGAGTACAAACTGCAGTGCGTGGAAAAAAGATAGTAGCCGCGTTTTATTATCTGCAATAACCCATATGGTTCACCCCGATAAAATAAAACGATGCGGATCCTAATTACAACAGTGTTGTATGCTCATCTCTTTTTTTTCTTATGTTTCTTAATTTTTCATGTAGATACTGTCTTTTTTCTTTACACTACAGTTTGTACTTCCTACCGACTGACCTGCCGTCTACCTGCCAGAGTAAAAACTTATTTCTGTTTCCATAAAGCAAACCCCGATGAAAACCTAGATCCAAATTTGTTTTTGTATTACGTGTTAAAAGATAACCCCGACCCAGACCCGTAGATAATAAAAAGGGGCTAGTATCTACATGAAAAATAAACAAACATAAGACTAAAAGAGGTGAGCATACAACAGTGTTTTCATTAGGATCCGTATCGTTTTATTATATCGGGGTGAACCATATGGGTTAGTCCCCTATTACACGATGATTCTTTGCGTCTGACTCTTTTCGAACACAACGAGTGCGAAAGAGAAAAAAGATGAGACGGAAGACCAGTTGCCCTCTGAGTCGTGGGCCAAGTTTTCCGAGACTTAGGGCGTTTTTTTTTATATAACTTTATTTTGATAATTTTCAAAGGGAAATTCGAAAAAGAGTCAGGCGCAAAGAATCATCGTGTAATAGCGTGCGACTCACAGGATGATTTTCAAAGAGAAATTCGAAAAAAGAGTCAGACGCAAAGAATCATCGTGTAATAGGGGACTTATTGGTTATAATAAAACGCGGCTATTATGTAACAGGTCTGTTTAGTAATTTGAAAATTCTTTCAAAATGAAAATTTTTGTATAATTGTTTATTATCAATCAGTCAGTGCGGGGTGTTGTGGAAACGTATTAAGTGGGAACTCCTATTTATTTTCGGGTGGATTGGGCTTTTCCACCAGCCGTCAGTTTCAAACAAGCAAACAAAAATAGGAAACAGCTGGTCTGAACTTGGAGAAAGGTAAACAAACGACAAATATTTTTATAATATAGTGCTTGTTTATTTTCCAATAAAAACGTATAAAACGATGGTTATAACGCCAATTTAACAAAAAATCAACTTCAATAACTTATCAAGCTTATTTATTAAACAAAAATCACAGAAAATATTAAAAATCCACATTGCACTGAAAAAGCATTTGTTTACATTTCTCCAAGTTCGATATCACATGTTTTGTTTTTGTTGTTTTAAACTGTCAAAATTAGAAAGAGAATAGACAAAGATAGTTTTTGGAAAAGCGCAATTTAAGTAGACTTCAAAAGAAACACCGATAAAACATCATAGAAAACGTCAAATGTCAATTGACTAGAATTTATTTTTTATTAACGTAAAATTTTACTAGCTTTTATTTGTCCACAAAAACATTTTTATTCGCACAATTTTTAATGGCAAGTACTTCGAATATAGTTTCTACTTCAACTGGCATCCCTGATTTATCTTGGCAGCCTCCGCTTATAACATTTGAAACAACGTAAGTTTGCGTATTCACCAATGGACACAATTGTTTTTTAATCATCTCATCGCCGCTCATAACTAGTTTTAAATGTATAATGTATTTTTATATTACCAGGATGGGACCAATTAGTATAGAATTATATTGGAAACATGCTCCAAACACCTGTCGCAACATTGCCGAACTGACACGCCGTGGCTATTACAACAACACAATTTTCCATCGCATTATTCCAGACTTTATGATTCAAGGTGGTGATCCCACTGGCACAGGTCGTGGAGGACAATCCATTTATGGTCCACAATTCCCGGATGAAATTCATCCTGATCTAAAACACACCGGGGCTGGTGTCCTTTCAATGGCTAATTCAGGCCCGGACACAAACGGCTCTCAATTCTTTATTACTTTGGCGCCAACTCAATGGTTGGATGGGAAACATGCCATTTTCGGACGAATACACTCCGGAATGAAAGTGGTAAAAAGATTGGGAATGGTACAAACTGATAAGAATGATCGTCCAGTAGATTCTGTGAAAATTTTAAAAGGACGTGTAGAAAATTTAACGAACAATAATTAAAAAAAAGAAAATAAATCGATAAAACAACTGTTTTGGTGTATTTATTTAATTATGTGTACGATTAACATGAGGAAATATTAGTATAACATGGTTAGTGAAGATTTGATTAAATATTAAGTAGTGAATTAAACGAAATACATTGGGTTGAATCTCATAATATCATTGTTCACCACGCGTTTGCTGTATTCGGCCTTGAGATTTTCCAAATTCAAATTGCTCCTGAAATAAAAAAATCATGGTTGAATAATATCAAAAATAAACTATTTATATTTTACACAATTTACACGAATATAACATAAATATAATCATTTTAATTAACTGCATTCAACAGCCTCAATTTAGAGCTACCACCTTGAATAAGAGTCATTCAAGACATTGCCATCGAAGACTAAGTGGCAGCGGTTTGACTACATTAAATAAAAGTCATTAACCTTGGGAAAATTCTTTAATAATCCGAATTAAAAATAGGAATACAAAAATTGCTATCTAAGTGGAAGCTAAAAAAAAAAAAAATATTTTAAACAAAAGTTAAGCAACTACTTCTCCACTGCTCACTTCAACGGACTTATATTTTCGTGTAACTGTTCAAGATTGCTGACATTTTATTTTTTTCTACAATTAGTTTATTATTCACATTTTTTGTAATGTTTACATGAGAAGCGAACGTATGAACATAAAAATATGAATTAAGTTCATCAAATATTAAAATCACAATAAACAACTACAAATGTGAAAGAAGGTTGTGGTTTTCTATTATTGTCATGGATTAATCAGGAAACTTGGATTTCTTATTTTTCTTAAAAAATCGAAAGAAAAAACAACTGATAGACTTAACCCTTAACTTTTGGTTCTAATGACGATATAGTAATATGGTCGCGGCGAAAACGTGTGCATGTATGTATATGGGAACTTCATCCTAACAGGGGGTGCTCTGGACAGGCGCCATCTGTTTTCATTAATTTACGCTTTTTGGTTACTTTCGTAGCTAAATCAAACGCGCATTTAAAATTTAAAAAAAAACAAGGCTAATTTAACCTATATATACAGTATACTCTGTTCAACAATAGAGCTAATGGAAATCTCAGATTTGCGATGCAAACTACGGAAACTGTGTGGGCTTTAAAGAGCTAACCAATGCTACCAGTCTAAGAGTCAAACATCCTATTTTTTCTAAACAGAATATAAGCCGAAACTACAGTGACCAAAAAAGATCACGGAGAGATTATAAAACAAATCTAGCCCCTTGAGTGTTGAATGACAAACACGGATTATTTTATCATTATTCCTGTCCTCGTTATGATGATAATATGCTGGTTAGTCACGTATGTATGTGATCCAAACGCTAGAACTGAAAGTACTATGTATATTTTTTTTTAATATATTATACAAACCCTTCAATGTAGGCACGTCCTCGGAGACCAACCAAATGAGCCAAATAAGCTGGGGCGGGATACGAAACTGAACGATTACAACGTGGGAATAAATGACATAAATTATAAGTAAGTGCCTGCAAATCATCGATATTTATTTTAGCATCATCGATTATGACGTTGTATCGTGTAGGTTTGGATGTTCCTTGAATTGCTTTATGGCTAACCATAAAGAATTGTGTTTCATTGGGATGACAAATTGTCTGGTCAACAACTGTTCCTGCTTTTACATTATTGAATTTGCCTTCTCCGTCGCAACTTTTTGGAAAGAATCGTGTGTGATGACGTTTTACAACAATAATAACAGTGAATTTCGCTGCACATTTCATCTGGAATTAAATTAAATAATAAGATAAAATTATTATTAAAAATGATGTTTTAATTAAAAGGATCATTGGTAAATTCAGATTTCAGTAAAAAAATTGATTTTTTTCATCGCGAATGGAACACAATTCAAATTGATTTTTTTTTTGCCACTGTATTGGTGTACTTTCTTGTATGTGCGGCATAGCTGTCAAATTTTCATTCAAACTTTTTGCCTTTTGAAAAGTGTATGCAGTAAATTTCATATTAAACTGCTTCCATTTTTCAATAGGATTGTATTTATTTACAATTTCAGCAAATTTTTCGCAAAACGAATAAATTTCAAATCAAAAACCACATTTGTCAAGCTGACAGCTTAAATTTGTATTGGTGTTAATAAAATGAGGGGTAAATCTGCCAAAAAATTTAGATTTGCAAATTTGATTTAAAATCAAAAATAAATCAATTTATTCTGCCCAATGGAAAGCAAAAAGAGGTGAAATTGTGTTTTTGGCAGATCCAAATCAAAAATTCCAACTGGTGATTTGAATTTTGACAATTCCAAAGTCCAAACCCAAGAAAAAACCTGGGTCTGGTGAGTCATTCAGAGATCGCTCCGAACACAAATCGAACACAGTGCAAATAACATAGGGCGAAAAAAGTGCTACATAAAAACACCTCAGAGCGAGTTCAGCGCCTTCATCACGTAAAATGAAAACGATCGGCGATATCGTTTCCACCATTGCTGTCTCTATCATATTTGCAAAGAAAAATAAAGACAGCTATCTTCAAAACGAAATCATTCGATCGTTTTAGTTTTACGTGTTGAGGCCCAGGGCGCCCCAGTGAGCCGAAGGGCTGACATCGAACAACCCTAATAATAAATTTTATTGTTATACAACGCATACCAATGTCATCTATTTTGTATAGTGCGTCATACAAAATTTCAGTTTTCTAGGGATATAGAATCCGTACCATTTGGATAGCCTCACACATAGTTTATTATACAATTCACTATTTTTGGTACTTCTTTGAAGTCTAATTAGAAAATTTGTATTGAGTAGCAAGGTAGAACACGATTTCTAGTATTAACAGAAATTTTCACTAATTTCTAAAATCTTTAGCAATTTTCTCCACTAGTTTTGTTAACAGTCACAAAAATGTGTATTATTTGCCATAATATTAGAATAATCTCACAGTATTTATTTAGTAGAAATAAAAACCAATTGATTAATTTTTTTAAAGAAAATAATTTGTATTTATTTTCTGTGGTTAACACAATATCTTAAAACTCGTTGTTTTGTATTACCTCAAAAAAGCGATCGTTTAAGGAATTATACAAAATCAATGTTTGATTTCTTAAACAATCGCAAACGATTCCTTAAAAATCTAAGGAAATGTTGGCCCTGGCCACTTTGCTAGCTACTATGAACTTTACTTTTCTTGTGTACGTCCTTACATTTCTATAAACCCGCAAGGTTTGACAACTCCACACATTTTTAATGAGAGTAGGGTGGTAAGGATAATTGCTGTTTATTTATGGTTTGCAACGTTTTAATAAGAGCTGTGTGAATCGGCTCTTTGTCTTGCTGCAAAAAAATCGGCAGCAGTCTTAAAATACACTGAAACTGAAGCAAGATTGTTTCCAATAAGGTATTATATTATTTCGATGTCATTTTACAGTCTACCAAATCTAAATCAACAGTGCCATTAAATGGTTCTACATCAACATACCATAATTCATCCCTCACGGCTATGATACCGATCAAAACACACATTTTGTTTTCTTAAATCATGGAAGTAGTATTTATATACATCCGGCGTGTTCAAGTTAAATAGATCATTAATTGCCAACTGTTTGAATGGATGCTGCCTTAAGCATTCCATGGCATTGGGCATCTTGCTAAATTAAGCTGCTATAGTTTACGCGCATTGTTAAACGGAGGTTTTTTCATCACAATTAAGTGCTTTTGGTGTCCGGTACTTCTGATAACCCGACTTAAAGTCATTTGGCTCACTTCTAACCCAGCTCCGTGTCTTGATTTGCTCAGAGAGTGGTTGTAATTGGAAGCTTATCATATTATTCTCGTCACTGATAGATAAGATAGAATTGAAAAAGTTCGTTCTTTGTAATTTTGTCAATACCAATTTGAGACTTTGATCAATTTTCTGACCAATAAAACGTTTCGTCAGTCCTTGATTCCGATAGGCCACTGTTTTGGTAATCTCTCCTTTAATGAATTTTGTCTGCCCATTTAAATTTTCAAATTGAAAAAATCACAAACATAACTGTTTTATCACTGATAACTTTTCGAGACCTACGCTGCTAAATTAAAGCTTACAATGTGGGATAAAATCAATTGAGGCTATTCAAATGTTAAAAAAAAATAATCTTTTAAGTGACTGCAAACAAACAAACACAGAAAATTTAACTTTAAGAAATTTGTTAAAAAATTGTCTTAATCTCAGAACCGTTCTCTTACCTCGTCTTCAAATATAAATTTTCTTATGTACAAATCAAAAAAGTATCAAAAACAGTTGAATATAAGAAAATTAAAGTGTGAGGCTATTCAAATGTTACGGACTGTATGTATGTAAATCAAGGAGGAATCTCAGATATAAGAAAAGTATAAGTAGGCGGACTTTTAAACAAAACAACACATGTCATTGTTTTGTTTCGAGGGAGATTTTTAGCCTTCTAGGTACTTCTATGAAGCGTTTTCGAATGAGGATAGGTTGATGTTAAAAAATTGAAGTCTACAAAAGGCTAAGTTCTTGTGCCCGTTGAGGAATCGACTGCCTCGGGTACCTCGGCTTGGAAAACCCTTTATAAGGATAAAATTCTATTATAAGAAAAGTGCCTGTGTTATTGGGCAGTACAAATGACACAATTCATGCTTTACGTTAAAGAGAAAGGTTTCCGAGTATATAACCCTGGTCGTATTGTTCAGGTATTTGCACAAAAAAATGTTTTAAAAACTTTTAAAAAGTAATGTATACAAAAATTGAATTTATTTTGTTGGATTTTGAAATAAAATCTAAATTCTTTTTTGAAAACTTAATAATTAAAAAATGAGTCTAGATTTTTATTAAACTTGACACCCACCAGTTTCAAAACTTCGAAAATGGGTTAATATTTTTTTTTCAAAATTAATTTTTTAATACTCAAAAATGGTGTGTTTACAAAATTTAAAATATAAAAAAATAATTTTTTAAAAAACGATATTAATTTTTTTTTTCAAAAATTAAGTTTTGTTTTATGAAATCAGAATGCTTATAAGGCGTTGGTGTTGAAATATTCTGACTTTAAAATCTCAGTGTAATCGTACATGTGTAAATGCAAGTTCGTGCCATGCCAGTCGTGCATTTTATTTAATAGTATTTTACTTATTTTTTTAAGGTTTAACTAATAATAATCTACATAACTTAAGTTCTTTGTCTAAAACAGCCTGGAAGTTTAATATTAACCAAAAAATTGAAAAAAAAAGTCGTATTGCAATAAATAATGTGGGCTTTCAATATTACTGGGCAGTACGTGATTGACAGATGTAAGATACCCAGTACGGTAAATTGAAAAAGTAAAGTTACAAAATATACAAATACATATAATTACCTGTTTACATGCTGTACGCATAGCGTTCACCTCTATTTGTTTTATCAATGGAAACTGTCCATCAGAGACACCATCGCGGTAATAAATAACGTGATCTGGCAGACTTCCAGTGAAGGTTTTAAAGACATTCAAATGTTGTGTCATTATGTTCTGCATATCTTCGATCGTTTCAAGTTTAGCCGTTTGTAATCGATACTGCATATTGTATTGGGTTCCATTAACATCATGAGAGGCAACAACACCAACAATACTGGGCAAATTAGTTTGCAATGGTGACGGATGTGATACATCGGCGCCGACAAACATCACTTTGGATTTCTGTAAACTTACTTCGTTTGTGGGCGAAATCTTGTGATTTGTACCATTTAACTTGGCGTTAACTTTTAAGAGTATATTGCCAATGGTCATTTGATCTATTATTTTATCCGTGTTGAATTTCTTAATATAGGAGCGCATTGTATCCCCTTTGATACACTGTGTTACAATGCCACAAGAGATCTCTGCCTCTTGTTTAACACGGGCGTATGATTCTGAATTGTATGGTAAAATTACAAAAACAATGCTCACTTTGTTAGTTTTATATTTTTTCAGATCTCCCAATATACTGACGGTTCCGCGTTTTTGTGGATTGTTGGGAAACTCTTTAATATCATAACATTTCGGAGCCAGGTTCATACCCAATTTCTTGGCTTCATTACAAATCTAAAAAAAAAAAATAATAAATTTGGTTACTATTAATTATCTACTACAAAATTTAAACTCACCTTTTCAATAAAATGTTCTCTCAAAAACATTGCATTAATGTCAGTTTTTTGCGAAATATTTATAATTGCCCATTGGTGAATATTTGTATCACATTTATAAAATCGATTGCCTCTATTCATCCATTCTCCAGGTCTATCAATAGCGAGGGTTCTTCCTTGATATTCAATAACCGGTGATGACAAAAGGCGAGCATTTACAGTGATAAACGATTTATCGACAGATATTCCGAATCGTTCGACCGTAGGATGGGTATAATAATTAAAGCTTCTAAGAAGTTCCATTATTTTTGTTTTTCGAACGTCGGTACTTGTGGCTGCATACCGAATCATTTGCCTGACCTGATTTTCAGTGTCCTTACGCATTATGGCTTGACCAGGGGGTACTTCAAGCAGTTCTATTGGAATATAAATATTTTTTACAGTGCTCCCTACATGTAAGCACGGAAGTTGTGGTTTCTGTAATTTATATCCTTTTGATTGGAAGTATTGTTCCACAGTAAGCTGCTTGCCATCGTCTGTTTTAAAAGTTTGCCTCGAAGAAGAATCCATTACTTTAACGAATTTAAACTCCTTTTCGGTGCCTTTAAAGCATGCAGGAGGCTTGTATTTCACTCGCAGGCCTTTGAGAAAGTCGGTTAATACCCCGGGATTTTGGTAACGCAAATTTTCATAGAAATCAACTAATTTTACTTTTGTAGGAAATGACTTGTGTGATACGTCCACATTAAGCAATGGCCGATCGCATAGCATGGCTGCTTGATAAAGACCATACCAAAGCTCAAAACCATCACCTAAATCAATTCGTCTCTCTGGTTCTTTGAAAAACGATCTGCCAGCACGCACACCAATTTCATGACATGGAGTACTAAGGACGACTTCTATACATTGCAGCGCACGCATTGGTTTATCGAAGATCCTTTCGGTGTGATAACTTGAGCTACAAACAAAACAAGAATTGAAATTGAAGTGGTCTTTTTGGTAATTTCTTACGTTTTAAGTGATTGCAAATCAATTTCGACATCATCGGTGGCCTTTAATGTAACTTTAAATGGTACCTTTCTATCTCGTTCATCAACTTCAACCTACAAAAAAGGAAACGTTCGGTAAGATCTTGTTTTAATTTTACGATCTTCAATATGGAACAAGTCAGTACTTGAAACACACAGGTCGAAGATTAATTTAAAAGAGAAGAATCAGCAGGTTCAACACGCACATCTGAAAATTCATTTCTGAAAAAATTCGGGATAATTAAAGCTGATTTCCTACTAATTTTCGAGGAAATGGGATATTCTTAACGAGACAAAAAGATTTTAGTTTTTACACTTAAAAAACCAATTAAGTATTTAAGCTGGGAGGGTTCAAGATAGCCAAACTAGGGAAAAATATTATTATTATTATTATTCTAAAAGTCTCATAATTTGAACGAAAAAAAACATAGGGAAATAAATAGGAAATTACAAAAACACGAATATCATTTTAGCCGAATTTAAGCTGTGGAATGCAATTATTGCAGCACGAATATATATTATTTTATATTGAAATTATATGTATTTAAAACGAATTGTTTAAACTTACCGTTACTTCAGAACCCAATTTATCACTTGGCAACAAAACTGGACTGTAAGCGTTTGCTCTTCCATCATATGCCAACTTATATTTGGGAAAGACTTTTCGTACATAGGCTTCGAAAGCTGGACGAATAAATTTTTTCGGGCGATCAGGATCGATTTTGACATCGTAATGGTAAGCAACGTCGGGCATATTTTTAAGGTCTAACATTAGATAATTTGTTTCAACTTCAAACTTTTGCCCAACTGTTCCTCTTGGTATGCTAGTTGGAGGCTGAGGTACTCGTACGATAGCGCTGTTTTGTCCGCCGGCTGGTTGTTGTTGGTAGCCCCCACGGTCACCATCACCGCCTCCGTATCCACCCCTGCCTCCGTATCCTCCCCTGCCACCGCCTCCACCTCCGGATCCACCCCTGTCTCCGCCACCGTATCCACCTCTTCCTCCACGCCCACCTCGACCCCCGCCTCTACCACCATCTCCTCCGCCTCTACCACCATCGCCACGATATTGTTGTTGTTGTCCGCCTTGTTGACCACAGGAACCTTGTTGTTGGGAGCCACTCTGTTGATAATTTCTATCACCTCCACTGCTACCTCTATCACTACCGCCTCCACCTCCGCGACCACCACGGCTTCCGCCTCTACCACCATCCCCTCCGCCTCTACCACCATCTCCTCCGCCTCTACCACCATCGCCACGATATTGTTGTTGTTGTCCACCTTGTTGACTCCATGAACCTTCCTGATGAGAGCCACTCTGTTGATAATTTCTATCACCTCCACTGCTACCTCTATCACTACCGCCTCCACCTCCGCGACCACCACGGCTTCCGCCTCTACCACCATCCCCTCCGCCTCTACCACCATCTCCTCCGCCTCTACCACCATCGCCACGATATTGTTGTTGTTGTCCACCTTGTTGACTCCATGAACCTTGCTGATGAGAGCCACTTTGTTGATAATTTCTATCACCTCCACCTCTACCTCTATCACCACCGCCCCCACCTCGGCTTGCGCCTCTGCCACCATCGCCACGATATTGTTGTTGTCCGCCTTGTTCACCCCAGGCACCTTCCTGTTGGGGGCGACTCTGTTGACCCCAGGCACCTTGCTGTTGGGGGCCACTCTGTTGACCCCAGGCTCCTTGCTGTTGGGGGCCACTCTGTTGACCCCAGGCTCCTTGCTGTTGGGAGCCACTTGGTTGACCGCTTTGTTGCGGCTGTTTAGATTCTGAAAGTAAAAGTGTTGTCAATTCTAAGATATAAAAACTATAAAATTAAGAAGGCAAATATTTTAAACTATAAAAAAAATTAATTTCAATTTGTAAAAAGATTTACATTGTCTGCCGAATACCAATTATGTACTGATCTAAAATTAGAGATACATATCGTCGGCTAAATACGTAAAGCTGCTAAGTCCACTTTTGGTCGAAATTGAGATTTTGATGCCATTTTCTTCAGAAACACGCTCTGCACAAATTGGCTTCATCAATTTTGTCCAATGTATCGTAGTTGTTGCAGAATCCTAAAGAGAAAATCAGTTTTTATATGGAGCCTTATGCTAAACACATACTGGAGCTGCGAGCAGAGCGGAGATGCGAGAGGTGAGCAGAGCGTCGAAAACAAACGAATGTTTTCATATGAAAGTTATCATACTGAGGAGTCTAGCAACGAGGTAGCAGCGCTGCTATAAACGAGCAGAGCGGTGCGTTCAGACAAATTTGTTTTCTTCGCTCTTATCGATGTAAAGTTTCATGAAAAAAATCAATATACAGAAGAATTAAAGGGATATTTTAATGGAAAATAATTTAAATAATGATACAAAATAATTTAAATTAATTAAATTTAATAGGTTTGGTTAAAATATGCAGTTTTCAAGAGCTTTTAATTTCTCTTATATTAGACTTTTTGGCAAAGATTCTGTCCCGATGAAATTTGTAGTTAGGTCGCCCCTAATGGCTAAAAAAAAATAGATGTACTATATCTTCCATTTAAAATGGCGTGGACACAGCATCATCTGTTCCTTGTTAATAAGTATCAATTTTTGAGCGAAGAACTTTCAAAAAAAATAGGAATACATCTTTTCAGTTTTAAATCTCATCATAACATTGCTCGTATTAAATATATAATCAGCCTTATTGTGAGTTTCACCCGAAAAATATTTCACCTTAAAATGTTTTGTTCTCCCGGAATTTTAAAAGCTATTGTGAGTTTCGCCCGAAGGAAATTTTCGTTCGCCTACTAATAATAAGTGAACATTTAAGCTGTCAATAACATTACATTCCGTCCGAAATGAATGTTCACAATAAGGGGAATTTTTTATCACAACATTTCGGGTGAAACTCACAATAGGCGAAAAGTGAATTATCAAATTTTCCAGGTGGAATGTTGTTCGGACGAAACTCACAATAAGGCTGAATATGTGGTGTCAACTCAAAATTAAACAATAATAATTTAAAGTCAGAAATCACCCTTATTGCGTAAGGCGTAGTACTAAAACGACAAGGCTCTAGAAGCGGCAATTTGAGTTTTAGTAAAATGACTATCGTTAAAAGGGTGAATAAATAAAAGAACGGTAAAGGTTAAGTTTTACTTAAACGCTGATTAACGCGAAAATGAGATTTTCCTTACCGGTTTTTAAACACCGCTATTTTAAGTTATAGGAATAAGTTTAATTAAAAATCTGGTAGATAATCTTTAAAAAAAACTCCTGGATGCCAAGAATCAGAATTAGAAAGTTAAGAATTAAGTTCTCAAAAAAAAAAAATGTTTTACTTTTTTTGAATCGAACAAATATGTTTGGAAAATTTTAGTATATCTCTTCCAGCTTTTTGCAACATTCTCCACAAAACAATTGAAAGGACACACAGACAAACAGAATTGCGACACCCACTTTTTCGACTGCGCTACCATCCTAGGTAATCAAAATCTCGAGTTCGATTTTTTTACGAATCCATAACTTGCCATATATGTACATAGTACCTATACATATATCGCAAGTAAAAATATGATAAAAATTGTTTTAGTTGTCAGCTATGCTACAAAACATGCGCGCTCTAGGACCTATCCTACGACGGCTTTTAAACGAACTACGAAGCAATTACCCCCAGTGATACCACTTTCAATTCAGTTGAAGTAAATCTACTTCTTTTTTTCAAAAAAAAAATTGAAATCTACTTCGCACCTTCACCAAAACATTGAAATCTACTTCATTTTAAAAATCTGTTTTAACGTACCACAATTTTCAAGAAAAAAAGACCAAATGTACTTCTTTTTCTCCGTTCCGCCGCAGCAGAGCACAAGTTCTCTGAAATGAACTTCATGCAATACGAAACCACCAACTCTCTCTGGGGAACTGTGAAAATCATTATGCTCCGCATATTCTTGAAAAACCATTTTGGGGGCCTTCAACCCCCCGTAAAATTGTTAGCGGCGCTCATATCGATGGGGACTTTTGGCAATTTCTTAAGAACACGATGAGGAAGCTATATACCAAAATCCAGCTTTCCGGCGATTACTTCCGAATTTAGCTATTTTTTTCGCTTCATTGACTGGACTATTATAGTAAGAGAGCTAGCAACGTCGAAAAAAAATTCATTTCAACAGTCATGATTTTTTAATATGTTGTACCTACTGCTCACTAAGTCTAGTGAAATTTTGGTGGTCTGGCTTGTGGGATACGTTGCGTTTTTCTGTAGGCGTCAATTTGTAACGTTAAAAAATTGAAAAAAAAAATTCGTTTCAACAGTCTTGCCTCCTTTTTCATTTCGTTCTATAAACTGTCTGCAGTTGGAAAATACAGGTCTGGCAGGTGTCAGACGTTGCAAAATACGTCTGGCAAGCGATTTTTTAATAAAAGAAAAATAATCGAATTTTAGGAATTTTATTCGGAAAAAAATTATTAAAAAACAATGGTAACACTTAAATTATTGTACTATGGCTTTTTGAAAACAGAGGAATTTATTCTTTTATATCACATTTAAAATTCTGCATTTATAATAATGGTTTTTTTTATATAAATTTTCAAACTTGAAATTAAAAACAAAAAAAATATTATACTTACATTTTTTTCTTAAATATTCTATGTTATTGAGTGCCTGTTTATCTTTAAGTATTCGATACTCTTATCAATTCTTAGTCAATCACTGAAAACTAGATGGTTCTATGTCTTTTTGTTTTCGAGAAAATTGAAAATTAGCAAAGCACTACTTTATTCATGAAAAATTTGTCGTGACAAATTTGACGTAAGGCCAACTCCAGATATGTCATTTTAACAGTCATATTTTTTTTCTCATTGAATTCTACAAGTATCTTTTAATATTTATTAATACATCAGGCAACAATCTGACGTTGCTAAAACCGTGCCAGACACTATTTTGTAACTTGAGAAAAACATAATTTGATGTGGTTCAACTTAAAACATATACAAGACGTTTTGCACAAAATGTGACAAAAAGCTAGGGTGTAAATGTTTGGTCAAGAGAAGGAAAAAAACTATGGTAGAGGGGGGTGTATTTCCCCTTTTTCAGGCGGGAGGGGAAATTTTCTGAAATATCGACTTTTAATAGAAAAAATAACCAATCAACGGAAACACTTACAACATCATGTTATACCTTTTTTAAAGCCAAAAATCCATTTTTTTCATTATGTTTTTAAATCAAAATATTTTAGTGAACATTTTTGAAAAAATTAATTTTCAAACTCAGTTTTGAAACAAAAATTTTAAAAATTGTATTTAAACTAATGTTGTTCAAAATTGTACGTTATTAAGTAGTATTTTTGTTTCAAACAATCAAAACTAGATGGTTAAATGTCTGCAAGTTTTTGAGAAAATCGAAAATTTCCGAAAACTCATTTTCGATTTAAACTTGCGGGTCAATTTTGGTTTTGAGGAAAACTTAATTAAATAAATGGTTTTCACATAGTTCCTCATTTTTACTCAAGTGCATGAGCAATCAGCTTAACTCATTTTACTCAGTGAAAATGAACCTTACGTGTACAAATATGTAATATAACATGATTTTAAGTTTGAAAATTAATATAATAAAAACCATTAATATAAATGCAGAATTTTAAATGTGATATAATAGAATAAATTCCTCTGTTTTCCAAAAAGCCATTGCACAATAATTTAAGTGTTACCATTGTTTTTTAATCATTTTTTTCCGAATAAAATTCCTAAAATTCGATTATTTTTCTTTTATTAAAAAATCGCTTGCCAGACGTATTTTGCAACGTCTGACACCTGCCAGACCTGTATTTTCCAACTGCAGACAGTTTATAAAACGAAATGAAAAAGGAGGCAAGACTGTTGAAATTAATTTTTTTTTCAATTTTTTAACGTTACAAAAGTGACGCCTACAGAAAAACGCAACGTATCCCACCAGCCAGACCACCAAAATTTCACTAGACTTAGTGAGCAGTAGGTACAACATATTAAAAAATCATGACTGTTGAAATGATTTGTCTAAAACGTTGCTAGCTCTTAGACTATTAGTAGATGGAAATATAAATCAATCAAAAACCAATGCCAATTTAAAGTTTTTTTGTTTGTGTCTTTTCAAAGACTGAAATATTTTTTATAACGTGTTCTAATTATTTTAAGAACATACTACATAATATTAAAATAATTTTAATGTTCCTTTTTATAAAAAAAAAACAGAATAACTAAAATGTAGCTAAACACCGAGCCCGACTCCCGAGAGAAGTTTGTTATAAAACCATGTACCTACCTACATATACAAATTATACATATGAAAATGAAGTTAAAAATAACGTATGAATTTTTGTTGAATAAATTTAATAAGTGTTATTAAACAATATATGTTAATATGAAGTCTCAGAAAAAGAATTTTTTTTTATTTTCCGATTAACTATATTAAATTTATGTAAAAAGGTTCATTATGAAATTTACTTCGATTTTTCTCAATCTACTAACGATAACGCTGATTACCCCCTGCGTCTTTTAAGCACGTTGGCAGGGGACGTTTGTGGTGGCCGGGGTAAACAGTTTCTTAGGTTGAAGAATTGCAGTGTGGAGGCGTTCCTTTTCGTTAAAAATTGCGTCATCTGATGCAACAACACAATAGCCGTTTTTTTGGGATTTTATATATGTAAAGTAGAAATTCCCCCAAAAAAAAACCGTCCGCAGTAGCCTACCCATTCGCAGTAGGATTCTACTTCTGCTTTTATTCGCAGTAATTCTACTGTGGCAAAATCCTTTGTAACTTGTGTAAAATAATACTGTAATGTGAATAGCTTTCCCAAAAAAACACGACTAATGTTGGGATAGGATAGGGATTTTTGGGATAGGTAGATAGCCTGATAATTTTCGCGAATGCAAGAAATAGCAATTTATTAAGTGCGGAAATTAATATTATTAAGCAGCTGACATTTATGTTCGTGTTAGTACAAAAAGGGGTAAATCTTGCAAAAAATATAGATATGCAAAATTGTTTTTAAATCAAAAAGATCTGAGAAAGAGGGCCCATGTAGTGTACACGTCTGGTATTTTAACAAAAGGGGAATTCCCCGTTTTCGTGTTGTGAAATACAGTTCAACTTTTAATGCAAAAACGCATCCATTCCAATTTATCAAGAACAAAAAAAAAGTTAGGTACCTTGTTTTTTCTTTTCAGATTGTTGATTACCAGAACTTCCTTGAGTCACAGATCCTTTATTATCGTTTGGAGGTTTATTTTCCTTGGGGGCATCTCCATCTCCCGATTCTTTAGTATTTTCTGCAATTAATGTTTCTTTTAGTCAACATAGATATGTAAAAATATTAAAACAGGTTTACTTTTTTTGCCTTTTCCCATTTGTCTCGTCTATATCTTTTTATGCTGAGTTAAGAAATTTAACAATATTTTATTTATTTTTTTTAATATGCCTCTGCTATTTAACTGAACGACTGTATCTTATGAGTTTCAATTACGATTTAATTTATGAATGAAAATAAAATTAAAATAACAACGTTTACATGGAGAATTAAATCCAAATACAATCAGATTTAGGTATTTGTAAACCTGGATCGAATCGAACCGGATCGAAGAATTAAAATGCCTGTTTGGTAACTTTTTTTTCAACAAATTTCCCAAAAACTCATTTTTTTTTCTATGGGTTTTGACAGCAAATTGTGAAATTTTGTGAAAACTTGTGCAAGTTCGCAGGAAATTTCACGTTACCAAACAAACCAAAAGAACCGAGATTACAGCGGCTTGTTGGAAAAGGAACACAAGAAGAAGAATTGCAAATTTAACTTTGATGATGGTTTATTTCTGTTTGACATAGATTCTTTACAAATAGGAACAATTAAAGTATTTATAAAATCTTACCGCAGTTTTCCTTCCTCTTCTTTTTGGGTTTCGGTTTGACAATGAGCGTGGTTTTACTTTTACACGGAAGTTAGAGATAAAAACAGCCTTATTTATTAGAATTCTCTAAACACCCCTAAACGGCTGAATAGTTATGTAATGCATAAGCATTTATGTAGCCACTATTCAACGCAACATAAATTATTATTTATAAAAGATTTCCCTACCCTGTATAGTTATAATACGCTTGTGTCAAATAAAGTACCAAAAAGAGGAAATCTATTACGTTTTACTTCCAAAACTGACAAACCAATCTCAGCTGTTCATAAAAAAAAAAACAATTATGTTGCGCAGCCGATTGGATTCTTTTATTTTCTTCTAATATTATTATTCAGATTATTGTTATTTGTGTGGTTTTTGTGTTGTTTGCCAATAAAGTAATATATTTTGAAAAAAAAAATCATTTTTATTGATTCATTAGAAGGTTTATGTTTACTTCTTCTCTTTTGTTCGCAATGTCTAAAATTATTCTAAGTCCTTTCCTGAAAGTGTTCAAAAATCTCCAAATTTGGCACATTTTAATTAAATTTTGCAAACATTTGAAGTAAATTTGGCACACATTTGAAGTTTTATTAAAAGTGCAAAAATTGAATTCCTCGAAGAGGTTATAGTATCCAATAAAAAAACATTTCTATTTTTTATTTTTAATGTGAAAAAAGGCTGGGATTCAATTCGTACAATTATTTTTCGGTGTTACTAAGCTAGCCGCTTTAAAAAAAAAAGCACAACGTGTTTGTATGTACATTGTACTGGTACATAATAATCATTTTTAGGGGAGGACAAAAAAGAAATTCAAAAATTGCCAAAATAAGCGCTACCCTAATATCTATGTATTATATTCAATGACTTACTATATATGGACTGCCAGGAGCCAACTTCACGATGGTTCCACCTATAACTAAACGCCGCTAGCGCTAACATAGGACAAGCGGAAAACACGGTGAAATATTTTGACTCTTCAGTTTTGTGCTTGTTTTTTCATTCCTTTTTTCATTCACTTTTGAATAAATCTTGATTAAATAAAAGATTATGAATAAATTACAGCCGAATTTATAAACGCATTATAGCGAGTGCATAAACCTATACACTTCTTATAATGCCTCTAAACACGAAAATTGTATTTATAATACTTTGCAACGTTGAATAGTGGCATTATAAGCTGAACGCGTTTGAGGGTTGAATAGTGTCTGTATAGGGATATTTTAGTATCGAAATGTCAATGAATATAATACATAGATATTAGGGTAGCGCTTATTTTGGCAATGTTTGAATTTCTTTTTTATCCTCCCCTAAAAATGATTATTATGTACCTGTACAATGTACATACAAACAAGTAGTGCATTTTTTTTTTTGGAGGGGCTAGCTTAGTAACACCGAAAAATAATTATACGGATTGAATTCCAGCCTTTTTTCACCTTAAAAGTAAAAAATAGAAATGTTTTTTTATTGGATACTACCTCTTCGTGGAATTAAATTCTTGCACACTTAATAGAACTTCAAATTGATGCCAAATTACTTAAAATGTGTCAAATTTGGAAATTTTGTATCACTTTTAGGAAAGGACTTAGAATAATTTTAGACATTGCGAACAAAAGAGCCACCCTAATAGATATATTTTCTTTTCAATAAAAACACCACCGTGTAGAGTGAAGAAAACACAAATCTTCTAATGAATCAATAAGAATGATTTTTTTATTCCAAAATATATAACTTTATTGACAAACAACACAAAAACCACACAAATAACAATAATCTGAATAATAATATTAGGAAAAAACAAAAGAATCTATTGAAAATGCCATTTAGTTTCATGAGAACTCAATCTATTAACATAAAGTTTTAACTTGGCAGTACTTGCTATTGTTTGTTTGTTTTTATATACTCTGACATCTCTGATCAGAACGATCGTTACATTATTCAAATAAACGCTTTTTTCTTTTGTTCTTTCACCGAGTTGGTTGCGTTTTTTAATTGTCTCCGAATAAACTTTAACTTTGCAGATTAAATTCATCAGGTTATGGGCCCAGATTTGGCTTAATTAAAAGATTAAAGTTTAAAGACAAAAAGTAAAGTAATTTCCGAAGAAAGTCTCGGAATTGTTTAGATCTTGGAAAATTACTCCGTGAATTATTTTAACCACAAGATGGCGAATTTACCGGCCATTGAAAGATTGCTTGGAAGAGAAAATTACGATACATGGAAGTTTGCAGTAAAGACGTATTTGGAGAACGAAGGATTGTGGAAGTGTGTGGTCGCTTTTGATGAAACGAAATTGGATGCAGATACGAAAGCAAGGACAAAGATTATCCTTCCTGTGGATCCAGTCAACTACATCCACATCCAGTCAGCCACTTCAGCAAAAGCAGTTTGGGAAAATCTGGAAAATGCGTTTCAAGATTCTGGGCTGACTAGGAAGGTGAGTCTTTTGCGAAATTTAATTATGACACGATTAGATGATTGCAATACAGTGGATGAATACGTTAACAAAATTATATCCACGGCTCATAAGTTGCGGGGAGTCGGTATGAACGTATCTGATGAATGGATAGGCACGCTGCTGCTGGCTGGCTTGCCAGATGCATACAAGCCCATGATCATGGGGATAGAAAGTTCGGGGATAGCTATTAGTTCCGATGCAATCAAAACTAAGCTACTGCAGGATGTCAACTCTGTGCAACCCCAAACTTCGTCAGCAGTTCTCGCAGCGACTAGACCAAATAATGCATTCAAAAGAGGTCCCAAGAAGATTCGGTGTTACGAATGCAATAATTATGGCCACATAGCCCGCAACTGCACGAATAAAAAGAAGCAAGTCAAAAAAAATCAGTATTGATATCTTCACTGTTAGTGAACAGGACTGATTCTGAAAGTTGGTACATTGACTCTGGGGCATCTGGCCATATGACGATGAGGAGCGAATGGTTGATAAACCATCGAGATTATAAAGACGGTGAGATAGTGATTGCGAACAACTCTCGGCTCTCTGTAGAATGTGTTGGCGACGTCGAGATGCAGCTAAGTTGTGGTGAAGCTGTTATAAAGAACGTTATGTATGTTCCAGGCATGTACAAATTTATTGTCCGTGAGCGAAATGATGAAGAACGGGAACTCTGTAGAGTTTGACGCAGTGGGTTGCAAAATTCGAAATATGAATGGTAGGTTAGTGGCTACAGCAACTCTCGAAGGAAGTCTCTACAAGCTGGATCAAAAGCAAAAAATTTGTATGGTTTCTGCTTCAAGTGAAAATAAGCAGTTTTTGTGGCATCGTCGTTTTGGTCACCTAAACTTTGATAGTTTGAAGAAGCTGCAAGAGATTGGCATCGATGGACTTAACTTCCCAGTCACGAATATAAAACCCTGCATCATTTGCTTAAAAGGTAAGCAAGCGCGTTTGCCCTTTAATACAAATGGGACGCGTGCAACAGGACTACTGGATGTTGTGCACACTGATCTATGTGGTCCGATGTCTGTGAAATCGATGGGCGGAGCAAACTACTTCTTGACATTTATCGATGACTCCAGTAGAAAGACTTTTATCTTCTTAATTAGTGCAAAAACAGAAGTCAGACAAAAGTTCCTGGAGTTCAAGTGCATCGCTGAAAACCAGACTGGAAGAAAAATTAAAATTTTGAGGTCAGACAATGGTACTGAATACTGCAATGCTGAATTTCAACGATTGCTAATGAACAATGGCATCATTCATCAGACTACCGCTCCGTATAGTCCTCAACAGAATGGTTTATCCGAAAGGATGAATCGGACTATTGTTGAAAAAGCCAGATGCATGTTGTTTGACGCAAATCTAGGAGTGAAGTTTTGGGGTGAAGCTGTTTCAACCGCAGTCCATATTATCAACAATTCGCCTTGCCGAAGTCTTACAATGAACAAGACGCCTCAAGAAATTTGGTCCGACAAAAAACCAAATCTGGGATACTTTAGGGTATTTGGATGCACAGTTATGGTTCACGTGCCAAAAGTGAAAAGAACCAAGCTCGAGCCGAAGTCCGTGAGATGCATTATGATGGGATACTGTGACAACTCCAAGGCGTACTGACTCTATGATCCTTCAACAAAGAAGATTGTCGTTAGCAGAGACGTTGTTTTTCTTGAGAACGAAACCGATCATGATCATCGAATGAACGAGGTAAATTTAAAAAGTAATGACCCGAACAAGTATTATTTCTATCCAGGGTATAAAAGTCCAGTGAGGGAACCGATAGAGTTGATGCCTGAAGCAGTCAATAATGAGTCACCACAGAATTTAGAAAACGTTGAAAGCTCCGAAATAATGTTGGATGAAAACGATTCTGTTCCTTTGGGATCAGACCCACTAGAAATCAATCAGTCTTCTACGTCCGTTTCCAACCTGGCTGACATCAATGGTTCATCAACGACTAATGACTCCTTCAACAGCGCCAATGGAACAATAGTTGATGAAAGCTCCGATGATTATCCATCACCAAGTCATCAAGGACAAGCATCTGAGATGAGAAGAACTTCAGATAGAGTGCCGAAAAGGAAAGCTTTTCCCGATTTCGTCACGTATATCGCAACATCAGGTGAGTTATCAGATCCAGTAACAGTGGACGAAGCGATGTCCAGATCTGATGCTCAATGTTGGAAGGAGGCCATGCATAGTGAGTACGATTCTCTGATGCAAAATGAAACGTGGTCTTTAACAGATCTGCCACCACAACGGAAGCCTATAGACACAAAGTGGGTTTTTAAGATGAAGCGCGATGCCTCTGGAAAAATTAATCGCTACAAAGCTAGACTGGTAATAAAAGGTTGTGCACAGCGAAAAGGCATTGATTACCAGGAAACTTACTCACCTGTGGTTCGTTATTCTTCAATCCGTTTCCTTATAGCTTTGGCTTCTGAGAAGAATTTGGAAATTTCACAAATGGATGCTGTGACTGCATTTTTGCAAGGAGAGTTGGACCAAGAGATATACATGTTGCAACCGCAATGTTTTTCGGACAACACTGCTAGGGTATGTCGCCTAAAAAAGTCCTTGTATGGCCTCAAACAAAGCAGCAGAATCTGGAATCAGAAGCTGAATAATGTTCTTCAGTCCTTCGGTTTGAGTCCATTGAGCGCAGATCCATGCGTATATATGAGGTCACATGGTGCAAAAATGCTTATAATAGCGGTCTATGTTGACGACTTATTATTTTTCTCAAATGATACCGATTTGAAAAACGAAATTAAAATAAAATTATTAAATATTTTCAAAATGACAGACTTTGGCGAGGCAAACTATGTTTTGGGAATGAGTATCGAACGAGATCGTGATAAAGGTATTATTTCGATTAATCAAGCAAAGTATATTCGAGAGGTCTTGACTCGTTTTGGGATGTTGGACTGTAATTCCGTTTCCACGCCGATGGACATACACCAGAAATTGACCAAGGACATGTCACCACAGACGCAGATGGAAAAGGATGAAATGCGTTGCGTACCTTACCAAGAGGCTGTTGGCAGCATTTTGTTCGCGTCTCAAGTATCTCGCCCGGATTTGTGTTTTGCAGTCAGTGAAGTCAGCAGATATATTTCAAATCCAGGAAAGGCGCATTGGCTGGCTGTGAAACGTATTCTTAGGTACATGAAGGGTACTATAAATGCTAAACTTACATACAAAAGGAGTAGCAGTTCTGATTTAGTTGGCTTCTGTGATGCCGACTGGGCAAGTGATGTCAACGAAACGCGATCCATAACTGGGTACGTTTTTTTAATTCAAGGCGCAGCAGTGACATGGAGTTCTAAGAAGCCACCAACGGTCGCCTTATCAACAACTGAAGAAGAATACATGTCTTTGGCTGCAATTACTCAGGAAACTCTTTGGCTCAAGCGACTTCAAGAGGAAATTAAGGGTAATAAGACTGGAGTCGCCATCAAAATATTCTCCGATAACAAAAGTGCAATTCAACTGGCATCGAACAATGTTTATCATCAACGAACAAAGCATATAGACGTTCGACACCACTTTGTTAGAGAAAAGTTATTAGAGGGCACAATCCAACTACAGTATGTGCGAACAACTGAGATGACGGCTGATGTTCTAACTAAGGGACTAGATGCAAAAAAGCACATTCATTGCTCAATTCAAATGGGTCTTGTATTTTGAATTATTTTGAATTAATTTTTTAACTGTGTTTTTTTTTTTTTTTTTGGTCTTAATTTAAAGTAAGTTAATTAATTAATATTTGCGAATATTATGGTTCTAGTGAGGGTATTGAAAATGCCATTTAGTTTCATGAGAACTCAATCTATTAACATAAAGTTTTAACTTGGCAGTACTTGCTATTGTTTGTTTGTTTTTATATACTCTGACATCTCTGATCAGAACGATCGTTACATTATTCAAATAAACGCTTTTTTCTTTTGTTCTTTCACCGAGTTGGTTGCGTTTTTTAATTGTCTCCGAATAAACTTTAACTTTGCAGATTAAATTCATCAGAATCCAATATGCTGCGCAACAGAATTGTTTTTTTTTTATGAACAGCTGAGATTGGTTTGTCAGTTTTGGAAGTAAAACGTAATAGATTTCCTCTTTTTGGTACTTTATTTGACACAAGCGTATTATAACTATACATGGTAGGAAAATCTTTTATAAATAATAATTTATGTTGCGTTGAATAGTGGCTACATAAATGCTTATGCATTACATAACTATTCAGCCGTTTAGAGGTGTTTAGCGAATTCTAATAAATAAGGCTGCTAATGTATATGATGTATGTTCCGTGAAAAGAGGGGTTCACATTCAACGACGTGTCGTCCGACCCGAGTCGTTTTGCTAGCGTTCACATTTAACGACTTCCGTGCCGACATCATTTGAAAATAATTTTTCAAAGAGCAAACATGACGAGAATTTCATTATTTTCACCAATACTAGCGCATTAATTTTATTTGTTTCTACTTTTGTTTTATTATTTTACTCTCATTTCAATCTATTCTCTTTTTATCTTACCAAAAAAATAGAAATAAGATATAAAATTAAATTTTCGGTCGTCCGACTGGAGTTCACATTTACTACACCGGTCGTTCGACAGGGCAAATTATTAAAAAATTTGAACTACAGAGGTTGCTTGATCGACAGTCGTTCGACTGGTGTTCACATTACAAAAATCTAACAGGGGGGTTTACATGGACCAGCATACTCGACAACATGGCTTGACAGCCATCGATGCTCGACCATTAAAACGCGAAAACAACTGCGAAACCAACATGTTGGATGGATTTCAAAATTTTTTGAAAACCTGCAGGTTCGTCCAACCAGCCAACTTGTGTGAACAGATGCTCGACAACTTCGTTTTTCTTGTTCATTTGGTAAATTGTCTCGGCCAGATAACACGGTAATAATGGTAAAAATAAAATTTTAAGACGATTTGTACTCAAACGTTTTTTCTTTTTTTCCTTTCTTTTTCTTTCTTCCTCTTCAATTAAATTAATTAAAAAAAAGTCAAAGATCAGGTGCTGGAGTAGACGATTTGTACTCAAACGTTTTTTCTTTTTTTCCTTTCTTCCTCTTCAATTATTTCATTCATAATTAACGCTGCCAAAATCATTTTCGCCATCCTGCGTCCGTTTGATTTGAAAGTTTTAAAATACTGATGCTCGACAACATCGTTATTCATGTAAACGCAAAGTTGTGCGTAAAGTTATTTTTTCCATCGAGCCATGTTGGCGAGCATGCTGGTCCATGTAAACCCCCCTAACGACACGACACGTGTTGATGAACATGTCGTTATATGTGAACGCCCCTAAATATGCCCCCGATATCCCCACTCCTCAAATTTGACATTTGACCAACTTTTAGTGTGAGAAATCTTGGGAACAGACCTTAGGTGTGTTCAATGAGGCTGTTCGGAACAGTTTAGAACACTTTAGAACAGAAAAGTACAAGATTTTGCTGTTCAATGAGAAATTTTCTGTTCTAAACTGCAGTGCCCATGTTCTGTAACTCTCGCATCGACAAAATCAGTCGAGAAACGATGAAAATTGAAACAAATCGTATGGGTTTTGTTCCATTTTTCAACGTTTCTCGACCAATTTTAACGATGCGAGAGTTACAGAACGTGGGCACTGGATTGCTGTTCAATGAGTCAGTTTGGAACAGTTTGGAACACTTTAGAACAGGATTTTCTGCACTTGCTTTTGAGGTAGAACAAGTTAGAACAGATTTGTGAAAACTGTCAAAATCAGATGTTGTGATTTTTTTAATGAAAGTGGTTTGTTTTTTTGATAGATTTTATTTGAATTTCTGCTTAACTGTTTCAAAAGTGTATTTTAATCAATTCTGATTCTATTTTTATGAAGTAATTTTAGTTTTAATACATATATTTGTGAATTTGTGACAAACATATATACTCCGAAAAATTGTTGTTGCTTTTTTAGTGACAACGTAGGTAGCCATTTTCTGTTCTAACTTGTTCTGACGTTTTTCACGAATCTGTGCTGTTCTGTTCTGTCCTGTTCTGTTCTGTTCTAACTTTTTCCTCACTGAACAAACCTCTTATTTTTCCAACAAATTTCCCAAAAACTGAGTTTTATTTCTATGCGTTTTGACAGCAAATTGTGAAATTTTGTGCAAATTCGCAAGAAATTTGACGTTGCCAAACAGACCAACTGTTTTTGCAACTACGTATTTTGATTTTTGTATATTTTAATGTGTAATAATCAAAGAAAATGTCCTTGTTCCCGGCATACGATACAACCACCAAAGAGCAGATCGAACCAAATAAAAAAGTTGAACCGACAACCTCTTCTGACTACAAATGGCTTGAAAATTCAAGCTTCAATAAATTAGACTCGGAAATTCTTCCTAATATTGTTACTACAAAACATCCTCAAAATTGTCCAACAAGTACGCCAAAAGAAAGTTCAAATGAATCCAAATATGATAAAAAAAATAAAAAAAAACTACACCGTTCACCGAAAGCACAACCGGTTGCTTTCGAATTCAACGGCGATGAAGAATTCTACATTGATAAAAAAGGCGCCACTCAATATCGAACGATAAATACTCTGCATAAACCAGCTTGTCCAAGGTATCGGCTACACTACCATCGAACATACGGTGGCTTTTCAGCTCGTCGTTCTATAAAACATTTCAAAAGATATTTCAAATCTGAATTGTGCCGAGAAGTCCGCACCAAAGAATCCACACCAGCCTGTCTAGAAGAAAACACTTTCACACAAGCCACAACTGATCTAAATCGAAAGATTGCACAGAATCCAAGTGAAGATTCGCACTGGGTTGACTTGGTTAAGCTTCAAGATCAGAATCCCTACAAATGGTCCAAAACATTTCTTTCAGAGAAAAAGATAGAAATTCTACAGCGCGCTCTCTTTCATCATCTCGGAAACGAAACCCTCTACAGATTGTATGTGGATATAGCAAATGCCAGCTACCCTTCATTCGAGGTGAGTAAGATCATAGATAAACTTATTAGCAAAGATCCCTACAACTACGTCCTATGGACGGCTCAAATTCTAACCACCCAATGTACTATGGCACGTTGTATTGTCCCCGATGTCTTAAAGATCTATGAGCAATGCATGCAAAAGATGCACAGGAAATTGCAAGACGATAGTGTTATGTTGAAACTCTTCAACAACTGTGCTCTGTTCTTGAGGCAGGCGGGTCTCAACGAACTGTTCTTCGCCCTGATCTTGCTTGCTCTAGAACTGAATGTTTCGCCTGATAAATTTTCATCCCTGAAACCCCTGGAAAAAGACCAACAGACATTAATTGAGTACGAAGAACTCGTCCTGCAGTCTGGTTTGCCAATGAATGAGATTTGGCTGCGTATTGAAAAGCTGCGACAGAGCTTTAACTTTCTTCCGTGCCCGGAAAACACCCAATGTAGTGACCCTCAAAGGATTGTCTTTAATGAAGACATCTGCTACTACATTTATCCCCTGCAACATCGAGAAAATTCTTTCTACATGATACTGATAATATTGCGATTGTTAAAGATCCCCTTAGTAAACAGCAGCTCTCTGCGGAGTAGGTTCAATACCCAAGTAGAAAACATCGGCGATACAGATGCAATGGAAGATGTGTTAGCCTTGCTGCTGAATAAATACAAATGTCCAGAGGATAAGTTCCTGGATTTTAACGAAGTCATCTACGAACTGTCTAAGGAAGTTTGTGTTTGCCCAACATTCATGAACACGACTATAGGATATGAAATCTATGAGAAGACAATTCACGAAATTCTCTTAACCTGCGCTAAGTGCTTCGAAGAGATTGATGAGCGAAAGAGAATCTTATTCATTTCGATTTGGCTGCGATTTGAGAGGATTTTGCTCATCCTCCAGAAGCTGGCGAACAAATTAGATGCGGAATATAAAAAAAACTTGCGTTCCAAAGTTAAGACCCTCTTCAAAAAAGAACAGAACCGAAATGTTCTGAATTTTTATACTGAGTACGCCTTGCTGGAGTACGAATTAGGAGATCTCAAAACTTGTGAGGTTATTTTTGCACAAATCTTAACTGGAAACGATCATGATAATGTTAATTCAGATATGTCAAATGCTTATGTATGTTATGTGAATATTTTAATTAAAGAAAACCAGCTAGAAAAGGCTTTGAAGGTTCTAATTTGTTATTCATTATCTCTGCCTCTGGATACATCCTTGGAATCCAGTTATAATTTCACGGCTGTTCGGAGACAATCAGGTTTAAAAAAACTCTCTGATCGACTCGACTTATTGGTGGACATTGAAAAGAATGTAAAAATAATGGAACTCGAGCAATATTTTTTTTCGGATTTTCTTTTGAATCTCCTCAGTATGAAAACATGGTATCTTTACATTTTGGGTAGCAAACTAGAAGCGATGGCATATTTGGAAACAATGCTGCGGCATTTTGTCGAAAATAATGAACGACACAAATTCGTACGTGAGCAAATTTGTGAACTATTGATTTCGCTTATGCAGTGTGATAGTTCGACGTGTATTGTTTCCAACGTACTCATCTTTGACAAGATCGCCCAAGCAATGCATGAGTTTCCAGACAATTTATTTTTTCTCCAATCTTGTTCTGTGATGCACAGCCAGCCGTGGTTTAAGATACGCGGTGTTATTTTGCAATCTAAATCAATATTGTCGATAATATTTCTTATAACAGTGGCCAGGATCAGATGTAAGCGATCGAATAGACAGTTTGATGCCGATATCACTCCCTGGGATGAAGAACATAACGAGAGCACTTATAAAAATAGAATATTGAATTTGCTAAAATCGTTGGAGGGCACAACGGTATTTCAGAGGAATGCATTGTATTGGAGATTCTATATGCGATGCTTGTCGGATAGTCGGACGCCTTTCGAAACAACCAAGAAATGCCTGCTAGCCGCTTTGGATGATTGTCCATGGAATAAAGCTATTTATTTGGATGGAGCCATATTCGTTCCGCAAGAACTATCACATTTGCAAGATTTATTGATTGAAAAACAATTAAGAGTCTGTGCATTGCCGGAAGAGCTGGAGATACTGCGTAACAATGATGTGCAGATGTAATTGGTTTTTCTTTAAATATACATAACTGAATATATCGTCAGTAAAAATATGAGTTAATATTAATATTTTTTGTAATATTATAATGTACCTACATATTATGTAATAATTTTTATTAAATTATTAAATAATTTGTGAGACAAAAAACACTTTTATTATTTGTCATGTGGGATTCGTGGCAACAAACAACAAAAGTCTTAAAATTAATGTTACCAAAACTAAATGTATGGTGATAAATATTAGTGAAGTTATAAACTTGTCGATTGAAGTGAATTAAAAAATGGATAAGATTTAAAATCTTGTTTTCCTTCGGCTTTTTGGTCACAATGGATGTGGCAATGAAACAATTAAGTTAGCATTAGCTTTTCCCGACGTTTCGTTTCGTTTTCGATTGAAGTAAAGGCTATTGAAGAAGTGATTGAAATGAAATATTTAGGTATAATATTGGACAGTAACTTGAGTGTCAAAAAAATTGGATTTCTTAAGAGAACACGCAAAAAACAACTACACTTTGTGCCATTAATATTTATTACACTATTATTAAATCACATTTCGAATTCTGTTCCACAATTTTATTTTTAGGTAACAATGAGCTTATAAATCGACTACAAGTTTTACAAAACAAAGCCATGAGAACCATCCTAAAATGTTGTTTTCCCACATCAATTAATTTGGTGGTTTTTTGTCTTAAATAGTTGAACATCAAACAAAGCATAATGTTTAATGCTTTGTTTGTTTGACAAAATATAATATAGTTCGTATTATGGAAATATTTTAGATCTTTTTTCACAAAAACTTCACTTCTTAAAATGTTTTGATATCCCAGGTGCCCCCCGTTCTCCCATTCAATCGTTATATTATAATATTTTAATCTACTCGGTTTTTACATAATTTCTATTTATAAAAGTTGTCTAACTTTGGATAGCCTTTTTAAAATAAATATTTTCTATTGATGTCGAAGAGTTTAATAATAAAAAAACGGAATCGGTTGCATAAACATTAGTCGATAATGTGATATTTTATTTAATTAAAGGAAGTATATTTCCAATTGCTTTGAAATATTAACACGCTGTCTAACTAGTCAAAAATCCAGTAAATACGGCTGAATATGTTTGGGTCTTCGATAGCCAGTCTTTGGATTTATAATCGGAAACATTATATCGAATTCTTCTTCCGTTAGAGCATCTTTGTGTACTCCCATCAAATGTTGTTTCATTCTTAACATAGAGAAAATATTATAATATAATTTCATACAGCACAAGACAACGCATACTCACCCGGATCGCGATGTTTGTCCAACACTACACAACGGGCAGTTATAAGGATATCCATCGTGTGTATATTTATGCTTTCTAAGTCCCGTTTGTGATTTAAATTTCTGTTTGCATCTATTGCAGTCGTATGTTGTCTTGGTGTGTTTAGATGTTATGTGATCAGTTAAATTGCTCTTCGATACATAGCATTTATCACATTGGTCGCACTTGTATGGAAAATCATTCAAATGATAACGCATATGAATGTCCAGCTGTGGCTTTCGCACAAATGTTCGATCGCAATGCGAACATTTAAATCGATTACTTATGTTGTGTTTCCTTCGATGTTCCTTTAAAAGTGATGGGAATGAAAAGAATAGACCACAATCTTCACATTGATGTTTTCTACGTTCAGATAAGTGTTTAGCTTGGATGTGATTTCTTAACGTGAATGGCCTCAGACAGATTTTTCCACATATTTGGCATGTATATGGATTGTGGTCTTTAGTGTGTGTATAAGAGTGCTGCCTTGCACCAATCTCCGTCGGAAATTTTTCCTCTTTACAAACATAGAAAGTTAAAATTTATAACAGAGATACTAGGTTGGCAATCCCGGGGATAGTTGGTTGAAAAAAAACGCCGGTAACACGGTTTTTCTGCGCGCTTAAGTTAAGCCCCTAGAATTCTCTGGGTTTTATCTAAGCCCACAGGGATAATTTCGTCGCTGTAAATAGAATACCTCGTAACCCAGAAAAGTTTACTTTTTAGGTAATGATGCACTTTTATTGTAAACAACTTTCCGGATCTAAAAAAATACCTTGTTAACCTAAGAACGATAGTTTCAAAGCTCAACGCATAAATAGCAGTTCAATGTTATTGGTCCTCAATACTTTTTTATCAAGTTTTTTGTTTCTCTTGAAAAATTAACTTTTCTGGGTTACAAGGTATTAGATCTACAGCGACGATTTGTTTTTGCATTTAACATTTAAATTGTTTAGCACCGATATCGTTTTTTTCATCCAATTCCCCCCAGGCTTGTAGAAAAACACCACTACTATTACAAATTCTTTAACAAAATTCAAAAAATTATTCCAAAATCTATCAACAGAAAACGATTTTGTAGTTTTTTTTCGGGATTTCTAACATCCGTCATTTCGGTAACGTTGGATTATTTGAAAATAGATAGACAATTGGTAATGTTGAACTTACCGCAAAGAGTGCAATTGTATAAATTGTCTATTTCTGTGGAGTGAGTAGCCAAATGTTTTTCCATATTAGATTTACGTATAATTCTTCGGCAATGTTGACACTTTTTGTATTCTTGCCCTTTTTGGTAATTTGTATCAGTAATTTTGTGCGTGTGCCTTTTATGTAAATTAAGACTTCTTTTTGTTTGGAAAGCGCAAGAGCAAATAATGCAAATGTAATCCGTTTTTTCTAATAAATAAAAAAAAACAAATTAAATAAAATATTTACCAACGAATATGCAATATTTTCCATCAATTGTTTTAATCATTCTATTCTTAAGCGAGAAATACACGACATAATAGGCGTGTCGTACCGACCTGGTTTGTTTCCAAGACGGTATATATCACAGACGCACGCTGTAGACAAATTCGACATTTGCATTCATGCATAATAATGTTATTTTAATTTTGCTATAAATGTGGGTAAATGCCGTGAGGGCGAAGTAAAATCAATAAGCAGGTTTTCAAGTAGGTACATATTTTTTTTTTTTTAACTTTGCGAAGCACCAGCCTGCTAGCATTTTAAGCAAGTAATACACGACATAAAAGTCGTGTCGTACCGACCTGGTTTGTTTCCAAGTCGGTATATATCACAGACGCACGCTGTAGACAAATTCGACATTTGCATTTATCCATAATAATGTTATTTTAATTTTGCTATAAATGTGGGTAAATGCCGTGAGGGCGAAGTAAAATCAATAAGCAGGTTTTCAAGTAGGTACATATTTTTTTTTTTAACTTTGCGAAGCACCAGCCTGCTAGCATTTTAATAAAAACAGAGCGTTTTGGTAATGAAATATTATAAGCTCTATTGATCCATTAGGTACTTAAAATTGTAACTTACCTGTGGGTTGGTTGTTATGATCCATGTTTAAAGATTCATGAAACAACAACCTATGCGAATTTATGTCTTTATTTTCGAAAAGCTTGTCGCAGTGAATGCACTTAGTGAGATCATTTTCGTATGAATTGTACTCATGTTGTTTTAAAACTTTTTCTTCTCTTTCACATAGCAATCCACATTCGTTGATCAACCACAAATCTGATTGACTATCTCTTCTACAGCTATCAGTTTCCAATCGGTCCAATTCCTTAGCGAGAATCTGTTTTTCTGGCTAACAATAACAGAATAATGACTAAAAAAAAAAAAAAAAACATTGCTTTACCTCACTTAGTAATTCATCTTTTTCCAAAATCACTTGATGGTCGTACACCGGTTCATAATCACATTCTTCTAGTAGGCTCTCCATCTTGACTAGTTCATCGAAACTTGACTGCATCAAATAATACTTTCATAAGCAACTTTTAATCAAATAGGAAATATATTCACTCAATTACTGAAATGTTGGAACCAGTATTTTCCGAGATCTCTTGTGACTGTTCTTTATAGATTTCATCATTTTCCTTACAACTCTCCGATTCTGGATTTGAAAAGTATATCACATCACTTTTGTCTTCTTCAACGTCGTTGTTATCGTCGTCGACAAGAAACTTTGAACTTTCTTCGGTGAGGATTTTTACTTTATTCAAAGCATAATTTGCATGTTCTATGCGTTTCATAAATAGATAAGCATTGAGAAGATCTTTTCCACATGTTGCACAAAAATTTGTTGTCACATCATGTTGATGGGTTGAATCCTTATTATCTGCAATTAGTTCATGAAATCCTTCAGAAAAAGTTATCTCCCGGCCATCAACAACGCAAAGAGTAGCTTCAAACTCGATGTATTCCATGGAAAAGTCCAAGCAGACTCTACATATTGGCAATGAAGATTTAAGTTTCGTGATAATTTCTTCAGTATCTGATAATTCTTCCATAATTTATATTTTAGCAACTTATATACGTTTTATATGTTTTTAATTTTTCTGTTTGAGAATTTTCACAAAAAAAAAAAAAAACAGAAACAAACCTATTTGGGACAAATAAATGACAATTGATGATGTCACAAATAGGCTCGTTCACAAAGATGGTATGTTTGTTTGGTTAGTCCGCTTTCACACGAGGGAACAAGTTGCCGGAGATTTTTTTTTCCTCATCGAAAGGACTTACTTTTGGGGCTAAAAATTGCAATTTTTTTCTCCAATTTTGAGAGTCAAATATCAAATTTAAGCGAGACCGAGTCTGGGAGGCAACGAAGCAGGTTGTGTCTAGTGGCACAACCTTGCAAATCGTTTTATTATTAAAACAGCAAAGTAAATTATTTTAAAATAATTTTTTTTCTTCTCATCGAAAGTTGGTACAGGAGTTGTTCACACACTCCAGCAACTGAAAAGCTAGTTTCCAAGCTGTGCCGTATCAACCATCGCTGTACGACTTACCATGCAAAAGGTATCAACCATTGCTGTACGACTTACCGTTGGTCAGATACACTCCAAAACCTTTTTCGATATTCTTGATTTTTCCCATCAAGAAGAAAAATCAAAAACGTTTAGGAGTGTATCTGACCAACAGATACAGCAATGGTTGATACCTTTTTGAAATCAGCAATTATACGGAAATTTTTTGGAATATTTGTTCGATTTGAAAATGGCTTTCATAATCACTTAGAGGACTTCAAACAAAACTTATAACCATTTCAACCCTCCTTATAAAGTTAGTGGTTTTGAAACGAAAACGATTCCAACAATTTCAAGAAATTTCTATTACTTTTAAGAAATTTCTTGAAATATTTCTCAAATCGTTCTCGCACCTCCGGTACTCGGGTCTTGTTCATCACATTGCCAACATATACATTGGTTGCCGGCGTATTGGGGGCACGACGGCTCTTTGCCGTTTCCACTTTGATTGGATTGTTGTGCAAGATGTAATTGTTAAGATTCTGTATTGCGTCGCGACCCTGTTGCTCCGATTCCATTCGACGACGGTACCGTATTTCTCGAACAGCGTACGCAGCTCGCCAGCTTGAGTATTCTCGTCGAAATTCTCCATGTACAACTTGAATGTGCCAACGCCTGGCATTTTTGTCGTCGGAATCACTCAGTCATGTGGCTGGTTGGATTGATTTTTTCAAAATTTCTTGAAGCCTAGGTGAGGTTAATGAATTCACGCGGGGACGTAGCGCGTCCGCCGGATCCTAGGGAGCTAGTAAGGAAGGAGTTAAGAGCCCGTATTAACGCTAGTATTTAGCGGATTAATAATAAATAAACTTAACGCACATAAACACTGGACGGTAGCCGATACGACGAGGACGGAGCAACGTGTTCCGGTAGCACTAGCTCTTGAAATCGAATATCTAGCTTCTTAAGCCTAGTACGCTGCTGATGCGAAACGAAAGATCCCTTACAAAAATGACACAACGAAATCATAGATGGAAAATTTCTTTCTGCTTTTCGTTTTGCAGTACGCTGTTCGAAGAGCGAAATTTATAATTGTAGCAGATTATTTGGAGAAGTCTCCGCTCCCTTTTCGCACTGAATTAATTATACAGACTATTTATTGTGTGCGGAAAAATGACATTTGTTTTTTTTTGTTTATCATTTTCTTACATCATGGGTTTCTCTGATTTTTTGCGTTTGTTTGATTTTGTTTTTGGAATTAGTGAAACTCTCCAAGGATATTTTCCGTTGTGTTTTCGCAAGGGTTTCGTTGTCTGTTTGGAGGTCACAGGAAATTTTCGTTTCGCATCAGCAGCGTACTAGGCTTTAAATTGATTTTTTTTTCTTTAGCCTAGTACGCTGCTGATGCGAAACGAAAATTTCCTGTGATCTCCAAACAGACAACGAAACGCTTGCGAAAACACAACGGAAAATATCCTTGGAGAGTTTCATTAATTTCAAAAACAAAATCAAACATAAACCCAAAAAATCAGAGAAACCCAAGATGTAAAAAAATGATAAACAAAAAAAAACACAAATAAAACTCAAATGTCATTTTTTCGCACACAATAAATAGTCTGTATAATTAATTCAGTGCGAAAAAGAAGCGGAGACTTCTCCAAATAATCTGTTACAATTATAAATTTCGCTCTTCGAACAGCGTACTGCAAAACGAAAAGCTGAACGAAATTTTCCGTTTATGATTTCGTTGTGTCATTTTTGTATGGGATTTTTCGTTTCGCATCAGCAGCGTACTAAGCTTTTGTTACGTATACACTTAAAGCCGAAACCACACCTATCTCGTGTGGTGTGTTGTGGTGTCGAGCGGTATGTCGTTGAATGGGCCAACTGTGTGTAGTGATGTTGAAAAAGAAAAGTACAGATATATGTATATGTCATTACTGTTGTTTTGATTTTTGTTTATAATACAAGTGTTCTCTTTCTTACAAATAGTAAACTCCACATCGTGGTATGGCGCAATCGAAACAGAAGCGATTCCTCCACAACACAACACCATTGAATAAATACAAATAGAAGTAGACACCCAGAAAAACGCCGCTCGAAAAATAGGATGGCGTTACTGTCGCGTCCCAGAGAGCGTTTGTGTCGCAAAGGGATGGTGTATTTAATAAAATTAATTTCTTTTTTATAAAAGAGTCATGTATTCGAATGGGATTTTTTAAAATATTTTTCAAGGTTGTTGTTTTTGTATATTGAAGTTACTATGGAGACAAATATTTTGTTTACTTTTCTAATATTCAATATTTGTGTGTATTTCTATGGAAACGAATGTACACATGTAGTTGTGTTTTATTTGAAATTAAAAATAATTTTGTTACGTTTTGAATTTTTTATTGAAATCATAACAAGGGATATATGTAGGTATACCTATAGATATATTTATCTTTATTATTGATGTTTATGAAACGAAAGTTATATTACTAAAGGCTTAACTACATAAGCCAAAAAGTACTGAAGTACAAAAGTAAAAACATTTTTTTTACCGCTAGTGCCGTTGTTTTGTGAAAAAGAATACACAAATTTGTTTTTAAACCAAAATTTAAGCTTTCTGCATCATTTTTATAAGTTTTCTAGTCAGAAAAACTATCACAAAATCAATTTAAAAATTTTCACTTTTGCACTTTTTCACTTTTTTGGCTTATGTAGTTGAGGCTTAAGGCATAAATAATTTGAGTTCCACTGTGTTAATCTTTAAGGTGAAGGTTTTAAAATGCCGGTGATAAAACAGGGGAAATTCTTGTAGGGTGGGAAGGAGGGGAGGGAGCAGAATTTCCAAACGCATGGGGGTAACTAAAAAAAGAAAATTACCTACTTAAATTATTGGAAACCTTTGGATAAATAAATTTGGTGGTGTGAAAGTTCATAAAGTATTAGGGACTTTACTGACTAACTCTCAAATAATATTCTGTGCAGGTCTGCAGAAATGCCTGCTGAATCCGAACAGTGGCTTAGATGAGAGGCACTTTATCCTGAAAAAATGCTCTTGGAAAGGGTATGCAAACTATTTATTGATTAAATAATTGAATAAAGAGAAAAGATTAAGTGATTGATATTCACTTATTCTTTTACTACATAGGTATTTAAAAGATTATAAAGTCACAAACAATTATGAAAGCTAAAAACTAATACAGTTACTTTCACGCACAGCTATATAACTTTATATTGAGGTTATGGTTATGATCTAATTGGGTCGTGTCATTTTTAGTAATATAATTAATTAATGTTTTCTTGTTTTTTCGGGGTTTATATTGAACGGGCTATTATTATTGTTGCTGTTGAGTTTTATTTTTTTAAATGTCAAGACAAAAAGCATTTCGAAATATCAAGCGAGATTTTTATAAATAATGTTCTGATTATTTACTCGATACAAAAATATTGCACATAGTCGATTTCCTTGTTTAAATTTATCATTACTATTAGGTATACATATTCAGATTGATATTTAATTTCCCCTTACGCGATTCCACCCCAGGTGTTTGTTCAACATGTCCATAATTGACTTTATTTTTTCTAAAATTTTTCACTTTACTTTTCAACAAAATGGTGAAAAATTAATTAATTAAAGTGACAAAATTTACATAAAAGAAAAATCTATTATGTACATGGTAACTATGGTGATTATGGGACACCATGTATAGGTATCGACTTTTCGTAACGTTTTGCTCACATAAGGTAAACCGTTTTTATTATAGCATATGAGATATCCCTGCATGATTGCTCGATGATTTCGTCAAGAATAAGAAGAGTTTTTCGTCAGTTGGTATCAATCTTACCTCGAAGAGGGAAAAGAGTTTGGAGATGTGGTTTCCGATTTTAATGAAGAGTAAATTGGTTTCTAACTTAACAAGCACACAGAACATCGGTTTCGAGATAAATCAGAAATGTTTTTTGAATAGTAATTTTATGGTATATACTTACATATATGTAAATACCCACCATATTGTTTTAAATACGTTATATTATATGGTGTTTAAAGGCTAGACTAGGCCTACAGGCGACACCATGTAAAAAAAAGGGGGCCATGCATTTTACATCAAAGGTGGTGTGGAAATAAATGCACCCTAACGCCCAACTTGTATCGTTCGTACATCTCGAGACTTATCCAACCATATCTTGTAAAGGACGTATTTGTGTAAGTGATTAGCGTTACCTTCACAATACATATGTACATATAAGGGTAATTCAAAATAACACCTTTCTCGAAATTCAACCGGGACTGAGCGAAATTATGAAGCTTAGGTTGGAACCAAAATATTCAAAATCGAACCCCTTTTTCAATAATTTTGCTTGAAAATTTTTGAAGATCGGAATTTTTTTCAAATAGGTATTAAAAACTGCCTAACTTTTCGAGTTTTGGTGCTAAAGACAATTGTAGTTTCTGAATATCATAGTTTAAAAATTAATTTTTGAAATACATATGTACTTTTTTATAGCTTTTTTTGTTTATAAATAAAATGAAAGCGAACACAGAAAAAACCGCAAGGGATCTGGGACTTATTGTGTATGTATTTTCAAAAAAAATCACTATAACCATGATGTAGAAAAATTCCTATCATATTGTACAGGGTGCGTCAAAATGATTTTCTTAAGAAATTCTGTAAAATGGTGGTCAAAATTATTGTACTTGAAACGTTTGAAACAGCACTCTGTTTAAAAATTGTACTACTCAATATTATTTTTTCCTTTTTAAAGCTTGTCCTTGTTTCTTAAAAGGTATACAACTTATCACAATTCACCTTAGATCAAAAGTTATAAAAAAAACAATATTGCTACAGCTTCCAAAAATTAAAAAAAAATACTGATTTCTTTGAAATTTTTATTTCTATATCTTCTGCCGGTCCTGTTACAATGAAAAGTTCTATTACTTGCTTTTACGATCATATTAATTAAGGACAACTACCATTTTGTGTAGTTAAGCCTAGTACGCTGATGATGCGAAACGAAATTTGTCTGTGATCTCCAAACAGACAACGAAACGCTTGCGAAAACACAACGGAAAATATCCTTGGAGAGTTTCACAAATTCCAAAAACAAAATCAAACATAAACGCAAAAAATCAGAGAAACCCATAATGTAAGAAAATGATGAACAAAAAAAACACAAATAAAACACAAATGTCATTTTTCCGCACACAATAAATAGTCTGTATAATTAATTCAGTGCGAAAAAGGAGCGGAGACTTCTCCAAATAATCTGCTACAATTATAAATTTCGCCCTTCGAACAGCGTACTGCAAAACGAAAAGCAAAACGAAATTTTTCCGTTTCTGATTTCGTTGTGTCATTTTTGTATGGGATTTTTCGTTTCGCATCAGCAGCGTACTAGGCTTTAGTGTGCTTTTTTTTTGCCAAGAATTAATATGTAATAAAATTATCAGATTTATATTTGCATTATTATTATTATCTTCATTAGTTACAGATTAACTTTTCATCCAAATAATCAGTAAGTACCTCAAAAACAAAAATTTTACAATGATTATTCTCAATTAAAGCTATAATTTGCGATGTGTGAACATGTGATAGAAAGATGCTGGTCAGGTGGAGATGAAGGGAGATCAATATGAGGAAAAAATGAGGGGTATAATGGACGAAGCAGGGGGGGGGGGGAAGAATGGATAAAGGCACTAGAGGTTGCGAGAAGTAGTAAGGAGGGACGGATGGGAGACTTATAACCCTTAGGGGATGCAATACAAAACAATACAGAATACAGCTATAATTGGCTTTTTGCGGTTTCTTATGCGAATAACTCTGAATGTACATTGTACCATACATAGGTATATATATTTACAAAAAATAATAACTTTTTGCAGAAACTTTACAAAACAGACCCTCATTTGACAAAAGTAAAAAACATCAACAAATTTTTATAAATCTCTAAATTGCTGACTTTTTTTTCATTTTCAGAAATAAAATAATCAAACTATTCTCAGATAGTTTTGTTCTATATTACAATATACAAAAAAAAACTTCAGCTTAGGTTGAAAAAATAATGCAAAAACAAGCACAACAACAACCATTAAAGATAAACACAAACAAATATTTTTCCCACCGCAAATTTCATGTATACATATTTCAAAGTAAACAAAATATTGAATTAGTATCGTCATGGTTACCAAAACAAAAAGGGAACTTTTAATAATTAAGTATCTCTCTTAAATTGGTTTGTGTAGACGGAAATTCGACATCATAATTTTTGGTTTCTCAAAAAAGCCGTCAAAGGAACAGCGCTGTTTTTTATTGGGTGTCACTTCTATTTGTATTTATTCAATGACAACACGCTTCACAAATGTGGTTCAAAGCATATGAAACACATTGGAGCGATAGCGACACACCACTCCACACGAGATAGGTGTGGTTCCGGCTTAACTTTGAGCAAAAAAATATGTATTTTATGATTATTTAGAAAATTTTCGCGGACATGCTGAAAAGTTGCAACACAAATCACAATACACAAATAAATTTTGAGTTTAGTCCCCTTTCACACGAGGAAACTGAGTTTCCAGCAACTTTCAGTTTATAGGTGAGAAGGGCAAGAAGAGGGGAAATTGAAATCTCCCCGGTCAACGATTTGAGGAGATTTTTTTGACATTTCTCTTCACATACACAGTAGTGTGTGTTCAAACAAGCTACTTTAAAAAGAAACTATAGAAAATGTCCATGATTTTGTTTCTTCATGTGAAAGGTACAAGAGATTTTTAAAGAAATTAAAAGAAAACGTCAAAAAAATCTCCGGCATCTGGTTTCCTCGTGTGAAAGGGGACTTATGAGTTAAATTTGTCATTTATGTTTTGTTATACTATTTTACTTTAGAACAGTTAAAAAAAGTAAATGTACCTTGCCGCTGTTATAAAATTCTTCAAAATGAGTCAAGTTTTTTGTATGGATACACTATCCAGGTCATTGACTTACTATATATGGACTGCCAGGAGCCAACTTCACGATGGTTCCACCTATATCTAAACGTCGCTAGCGCTAACATAGGACAAGCGGAAAACACGGTGAAACATTTTGACACTTCAGATTTGTGCTTGTTTTTTTTTTCATTCCTTTTTTCATTCACTTTTGAATAAATCTTGAATGATCCAGGTATATAGAGATCAGTGGCAGAGAGAAAGAACTAATAGAAAGAGTCAAATTTCCTCAGTTCCTTCTCTCTGTCAGTGGGGAATACACTATCCATCAGTATAAAATAAGAGATCAGTGTATCCAGTTACCAGTATATTAGAGAGATCAGTGAATACACTATCCAGTATATTATAGAGTTCTGTGGTTTTAGTAAATAAAGAAACTCAAAAGCGGTGTTCTCGATATTCCGAATATTTGGAATAAATAAAGAAACACACCCATTGAACGTAAAGGTAGAACTATAATAGTCGGATCACGGATGCCGACGTAAGTGGTCGTACGAAACAAAACGAATACAAAGAATTCATATGATCAATTTTCGTTAACTTTTGCTTTCGGAAGTGAAGAGCGCTCACCGACCGCTCCATGCGTAAGTGAACTGAGAGAATTTTCTTCCGACATCTTCCGACAATTTTTATTTCAGAAATAATTTCAGAAGTATTTATTCATTCATTGAGTGGGCAAATTATTTCATAAAATTTTAATTGCAATCAAGTACCCCGCCGACCAAGCACCGCATTATTTGCGCTATTACCGCACTAAAAGTTAATTTATGTCCACATTTATTTCTTCTGCGAAGACAAGATATAAATGAAGATATTTATGTCTGAAAATAAAGATTTTCTTGACATAAGTGGCCTCCACAAGAAATTTTGACGACATAACACATTTTAAAATGGTTCATTTCTAGTGGAGCCCCAGGGTAAGGAATACGTTCAAGAATGAAATAAAATGAACGAAACATTAGGCGCGGAGAAATTTTGGCTATGCCCGAAAGTTAGATCGAATTCCCAGTCTCCAGGCGAAAATACCCCTGTTGGTATTTGGTAACCTTGTGTGGTGTGCGTGTGTGTCGCTCATTGAACACGATAACAGAGTTTTGAGTTGCAAATTGTAATTTTTTGCTTTCGTAATTTACTTTATGGCGTTTGCGATTAGTGGTTCAGAAGCCTTCTGAAACCTACAAAATGAAAGTTCTTCTCGATAGAAGAGAAAATGCACACTTCAGAATCGATAAAAGCGTTCGATTGGTTCTTCCGGATTGCCAATCAAAAACGCCATTATTCTCTTCCCCAAGCACCACAACACATCACATGAATTAAATATGGCTCTGCAGTCTGCACATATGGGATGGATTGGATTGCAGAAATAGCCACACGCGAGATAGATGTAGGTAGTTCCGACTGCATGTAGAAAATTAATTAGCAAATAAGTTATAACTTATAGTTCGATATATTATTTATTCAGAAATGAGTAGCGTAGAATGGTCTGTATCGACCGTAATTTCCATAAAATGTATTTCAAAATATATAAACAAAATTAATTTTAACAAATGAGTTATACGTGAGCATTGGTAGATCTTATTGGGAACAGGATGGGCCCTATAAGACTCGGTTGCAACTAAAAGTTGCTTGGGACTTCTAATGTGACTAATCTAAAAAGACTTCACCTGTCCAAAGCTTAAGTATAATTCTATCATCTGGGGCGAAGCTCAACTAATTTGAATCTCGCATTCAATCATTTGAAAATGATGGGTGATACAACTATAAACAGACAAAATTACAATGCTCTATGTAGCTCTATTTTTCCCTCCCATTTTGATTGACCTTCCAACCAATGAACAAATGTAGATATTTTATCCTTTATAAAAAGGAATGATTTATCCTTTTTTAACGCTCGCGTCGTGTTTTATAATAGAATACTCAAAACCTCTAATCAATTACTATTTTTAAGCTGCATACATAAGGTTCATTCAGCAACTCCTTAGAGGCACGCACAGCCTGATGAATATTGAAACTCGACTTCAGATTCGAAACCAGAAGCGTTCACAACTATCGCATTATTTTTCCGAATTATTAATCGAAAAGGTAATAAAACCCGCTTGCCAAATGAATAACCTATCAGAAATATGTAAAGAATATTTAAAGTTAAACTTAATATTTATGATTTCATTGTTGGATGAAATATTCTTAGTAGAAAATATTTTCAACTTTTTTCAAATAGTCTTTTTTATTGAGTTATCAAAAATATTTTCTTATCACCAGGCTGTAGGACTCTTTAACCATTTTATGTTAAATCCAAGTATATTAATAATTATCATACAACTTCATAACGATAAGCGAATCGTTCCGCAAACTTTGGAGCTTGACACGTCAGAAGTTCATATTTTTGTAGTCGATTCATATAAACACCCTGCGATCGAATTTTTTTAAGAAATATATGCTCATCGAACTTCGGCTTTGGAGGTAGCGTTGATTTAATTATTGAATGAACAAACTCCGTTAGAACGGAATTATTAGCGGGCTCATCGCCAGCTGAATTTGGAGGTTGTTTAAAAAAATTATGAGATGGTGGTGGTTTGGTATTTTCCCCACCATTTGATCTTGCTGTATCTAGTGAAATAAGATCGTCGTTCTTAGATGCGGTAGTGTCTTCGAATTCCTTCGTCGAATCAAGCTCCTTCACAGGTTCCTTCGATAGTGGTGGTGTTTTATTTGACGTGACTTCTTTTTCATTGCTTTCAATTAATGATTGCAATTTCTGGAATGTGTCAATCATGCGCTTCTTAAACAGAACAAGTTTATGCAACTTTTCAAATAGATCCACATCAATTGAATTAAGTTTTGGTACCTCTGGAGCAGGCAACGAGGAGAGTTTCTTCTTAGATTCGATTAAATCTTGGAAATTGTTTTCATCTTTACTATCGACTGCAAAGAGTCTTGTAAATTCGACCATATCACTTGCATTGGTCATTTTTGTTCTATACCATTGTTGAGCAGTTAAAATAATTCGAAGGACTCTAGAACTATTTACCAATTTGTCCAAATCCATCGTCGTTGCGTTAAGTATATCTAGAATTTCGTTCAGAATTGCATGTGTTTCATTTTGATATTTGTCAAATTTTTGAAGGTTTAATGTCTCAACCACAACAATATTGGCACGTAATCTATGTTGCTCCATATATAAACTCCAGATAGAACGAGGTTTTGATAAATCTATTTCCAATGGAGTCGACGAATTGATTTGAAATATATTTCTTATGTTTTCAGGGTCAATTATGTGATTTTTCATAAAGACTAATAAAGCGGTAGGCATTTCATCGATTGTACTAACTTCATTAATACCCTCGATTAATTCTTTAATAGTAAAGGATTCAAATTTATTTTCCGAATAGGGGGCTTCATTTTGAATTTTTTTAAAATTCTCTAACATTTCATTTGCTAAGTCAGTGCCACTTTCCGTAGTGTCAAGCACTTCAATATCGATTGATAGATTTGCTTCTGCGCGCTTGGTATCGAATGGATTTTTATTTTCGGGACATGTGTATTTTACCATTTTTTCGATCTCAACTTTGCGATTTTGACGCTCCTCATGTATAAGCACATCTCTATGGTAGCTAGCAAGATCAAAATCGGAAAATAGAAATTTTCCTGGCAAGTCGTGACAACATTGGAGGGCTGATGGATCAATTGGATGACCTTCTGTATTGAAAATATAACCCCCTGATTCGATAATGCACATACCGTTAGGAGTTTCAAATACTCGTCCGTGGCCGCCGTTGTTGTGAAGAAAATTTTCTTCGTCAAACAGCAGATAAAGATATTTTGTGGTTTCAGAGAGAAAGAAGGATTCCATTCGATTGTCTTTACGATGGTCTCGAACGTTTCTTATCTGGAATAAAGTTATAAAAAGTATATTAAATCTTTGTTTTTCTAAGCTAGTCTTATTACTTTGAACGAGAAATATGTATATATATATTATATAATATAATATTATTATGGTAAGGTAGTGTAAACTGTAGTGCAAAGAAAAAAGCTAAAAAACACATGAAAAATAGTGTAGGATGCTATTGGGTCTTATCTGCCCATTGACATAAAATTTCGTAAACAATTTTAGATTTGTTTCTAATAATTTTAACATTTTAGATTTGTTGATGACTGTTTATATTATATAATATAATATAATATATATAATATAATATAATATATCATATATTATATAATATAATATATTATATATTCAAAATTGCTTTTAACGGCCTTTAAGTCCTACAAAAATTGGCGTTTCGTCCCGGCGATCTCACTTGGACTCATCAGTTGACTAGTGAGGGCCTTTGTCAATACGCAATTTTTGCTAAGTTCAGTTCATCACATAGATTTCTTGACGAATATCTATATCCAACAAGACTAGAATTCCTAATCATTAAATTGGATTAAATTGGACTCATCAGTTGACTAGTGAGGCCAGGCGACAGGCAAAAAACAAAAACAAAAAAACTTCCCACTTAATGGTAAGGAATTCTAGTCTTGTTGGATATATTTCACACTAGATATTCGTCACGAAATCTATAATGTACGATGAACTGATCTTGGCAAAAATTTGCGTATTGACAAAGGCCCTCAATAGCGAACTGATGAGTCCAATTGTAGGACTTAAAGGCCGTTAAAAGCTATTTTGAATCAATTATTCAACAAAGTCCAAATAAAATAGTGCTAAGTCTTCTACTTGGCGGATGTATTTCAGTAGTATATAGAATTTGTATTATTAAATAAAAAAAAACCTTCTTATATAAACTAGCCAGGCCACGGTCACGCCCACTTTTATTACTTCTTAGTTTATCAAATACGGTCGGAAATGGCTTTGTTTTTCAGAAAGGTCTGAAATGATTTACATGAAATTTTCAGAATTTGTTTTGATGAACGAGAAATACATTTTTGAAATTGGTTTTAGTTAAATCCGTCCACTGGCACGCCCCCTTTTCTTCTTATTTATTCAGAAATTACTTTAACGATTTGGATCAAATTTGCAAAATTTGTTCTGATGAACGAGAAAAAAAAAATTTAATAGTAAATTCCGCCCACTTTTCTTTGGCGATACCTGAACATGTGTGGAGATAAATTTGGAGATACTTCCACATATTTAGAGATTAACACACATGTTGAGATACCTTGATACATGTGGAGATACCTTGATACATGTGGAGATACCTTGATACATGTGGAGATACCTTGACACATGTGGAAATGCCCTACTATAGGCGCTTTTCTTTTTTACCCCGAGCGGGGCACAGTCAAGTACTAATTTGACAAATGTTCCATGGAAAGACATACATTTCCAGTGAGATCTGCATTTGCCATGACAGTACACAAAAACTCAAAGCCAAATTTTTTGTTACAATGGATTTAAAAATAAATAAAAAAGTATCCAAGCGATTCAATAAAAAAAAAAAAAATTTCATATAATATTTCATATTTCATGTAACCAGTTATGAATATTAATATTCATTATATTTGTAAAACCTAATCTGCCTGACAGCAGTCTAGCGTAATTTTACATTTAAATTAAGATACTATTTCAAGCGGTTATATCTGGTACTGAATTATCAAAATTACAATACACAAATCTGGTAACACACCGCATCTGCTAGCGCTGTGGTGAAATTCAAAACATATTATTGTTAAAGTGGTGGCAATGGTGCAGTGGATGTAGTGCTTGACTGTTAACTTAGTTAAAGGTTCGAGCCCCAATTTAAACACCATTTTTTCTATGTAACTCCAGTTTCAAATGGACGCCACCCATATGATTAAATGTGATAAATAAATAATTTATTTCTCAGTCCACTGTGCCAACAAAAATCTTATCGTTTCTATCCATTCATTCTTACTAGTGCCGTGCAATTCTGGTTGCATTTAATAGACCTTAGGTCTTACAGGCATAAAGTTAAAATCATTATTATTATCATTATTATAATAAGTTGAGCACTTAGCGAGAAATTATTTTTTAATATTCATGTTAATTACTTACCGTTGCATATCCACAAGACGTTTTTGCGCTATATTCGATGCTATGAACCATATCTTCACCAACTTCCAATAGATAGGGATCTTTTGTAGCTCTATACAAATACATTGCCGATTCAGCTAACTCCGGTCTCAAAGGATAACTCTCTCTGTTCAAGCCCGCCTCGGATGCAGGAATGTTATAAAACTCGGGCAAAAATCCATACTGCCTCCAGACAGTATGGTAAGTATGCAGTGTTTTCATGGCAGGACTAATATCTCCTATAAGGCTCAAAACACCTGGCCAGTATGCTTCTAATGATTGGAACACAGGCAGTGTAACCTGTCCCTTATTCATACCCACCCACACATACCAATCATCACGTTTCATATACTTGTCGATCTTTGCACGACCTTCGTGGAATAGTTCCAACAAATCTGGTCGGTTAAGCATTATAGAACCTTTAACCAGGTACTCAAAAAATGAGTCAACTCCAGCCCCTATTCCGGCGTCTTGTGCAGTCCACCTTCCTGTTTGTACATCAATATGATTGCCCAGCAAGCCAATAGACGAACGATGCTCCCATAACGAGTAAATAGCATTAAAAGCGACTTCCTCGTAGATAGGGTCCCCTGTCAAACGACTGAGAGCTCCGAATTCCACAATGAAAGTGCCCACACCTGCAGTGCATGTAACTGACGTTTCGCCAGGCGGAACTCCGTGTCTAAGATTGACCGTTCCGTAGGGCATTCCAGTTTTACTATCAAATGCCGGCAGAAGTCGTTTTGCTACATCCTCGGCCAGTCTTAATAGTGGACCGTTACATGGCCAGCCAGGTTCGAGTTCTATACCAGCTTTGTGGGACATCAAATGGGCGCTAAGCAGGCCCCCGACTATTCGAATATTTGTCTCAAACACTGATACGTTGATATCAGTGTCAAAGTTCATTCGTTCAATAATCAAATGTGCAACACGTCGAAATTCTGTAAAGTTTCCCATAACAGCTAGTGTATCTAAGGCATCAATTAGAGTCAACGAGTAGCTGCCCCAGGTATTGATACCATCACAGGTTAGTGGTCGCAGCTCGTCATAATCATTTGCGTGTCGAAGATATCCTTCGTAGGCATGTTGAAACATCCCACGAACGTCTTCCCTGTAGTGAATATGTACACACAGGAGTATATATTATTTAATTAAAACATTAATTATTATAATTTATTAAAACCTGTAGTTTTGTTGTATTACCTCAACTTTGCTTTCCTTGTGGATGAATACTTTCTTACACATAATACAATGGATGGAAGTGTAAGTACCAAATAAATAATTAAAAAGTTATTGGCTATCATTGTTATTTTTATTAATTATGTTTTTATCCTACGGACGAAACTATCCATTTTTTTATTTTTTTGAAAACATGTCAAAAAAACATTAGTGACATGACACCAGCTGTTGGTGAGCTCTTCAGCAAACAGTAGGTGTGTTCAATGAGGCTCTTCGGAACAGTTTAGAACACTTTAGAACAGAAAAGTACAAGAGGTTTGTTCAGTGAGGAAAAAGTTAGAACAGAACAGAACAGGACAGAACAGAACAGCACAGATTCGTGAAAAACGTCAGAACAAGTTAGAACAGAAAATGGCTACCTACGTTGTCACTAAAAAAGCAACAACAATTTTTCGGAGTATATATGTTTGTCACAAATTCACAAATATATGTCTTAAAACTAAAATTACTTCATGAAAATAGAATCAGAATTGATTAAAATACACTTTTGAAACAGTTAAGCAGAAATTCAAATAAAATCTATCAAAAAAACAAACTAATTTCATTAAAAAAATCACAACATCTGATTTTGACAGTTTTCACAAATCTGTTCTAACTTGTTCTACCTCAAAAGTAAGTGCAGAAAATCCTGTTCTAAAGTGTTCCAAACTGTTCCAAACTGACTCATTGAACAGCAATCCAGGGTCCATGTTCTATAACTCGGCGATAACTTTTCGAGGCGAGAAACGGCGAAAAATGGAACAAAAATGGAACAAAACTCATAGGAATCCTATGGGTTTTGTTCCATTTTTCGCCGTTTATCGCCTCGAAAAGTTATCGCCGAGTTACAGAACATGGGTCCAGGACCCATGTTCTGTAACTCGGCGATAACTTTTCGCGTCGAGAAACGGTGAAAAATGGAACAAAATTGGAACAAAACTCATAGGAATCCTATGGGTTTTGTTCCATTTTTCGCCGTTTCTCGCCGCGAAAAGTTATCGCCGAGTTACAGAACATGGGTCCAGAACAGTTTAGAACAGAAAATTTCTCATTGAACAGCAAAATCTTGTACTTTTCTGTTCTAAAGTGTTCTAAACTGTTCCGAACAGCCTCATTGAACACACCTAAGATTTTGCTGTTCAATGAGAAATTTTCTGTTCTAAACTGTTCAATTGCCTCCATTAAGGCTCAATTGACGAAGTTGAAAGGAATCACTGAAGATTTTGTACTCAATTGTGAAGGAAATGCTTCGGAGAATGATGCCTGCGTTAGCAGTTTGTCGTCCTTCGAATTGTGTGTCACTGTACCACTTCTTGGAGGTAAAGTGCACGGTTCTTTAGCTCGTGCCGGTAAAGTCAAGGGTCTGGCCCCATGTTCTGTAACTCGGCGATAACTTTTCGAGGCGATAAACGGCGAAAAATGGAACAAAACCCACAGGATTCCTATGAGTTTTGTTCCATTTTTGTTCCATTTTTCACCGTTTCTCGCTGCGAAAAGTTATCGCCGAGTTACAGAACATGGGTCCAGACTCCCAAAGTAGAGAAACAAGAAAAGAAGAAGAAGAAGACCGGTCGTCCAAAGAGGAGGATCCAAATGCTAACTCTTCTTAAATTTATTAATCTTTTTGTGAATAAAAACAAGGTAAAATTAAAATTTAAACACATAAAACTAATTCAGCATTTGTGTTGTTTCGATTATTTTAGAAATCTTTTGCTCATATGAAAAAAGGAAAATGCAGTTCGGTAATTTGTGCTTTGTGGTTTTCTTTCGCAGGAAATCAAGGCGATAACAAAATAAATATATTTTGGTGGCGCAAAAGCCCGTGAAGAACCATTGCCTAGTGACCAACAACTCTCAATTTTTCCTGTGTGCGTTTCAATGGCGTGGAAAATGAGGTTATTAATTATATTAAAAAGGTTGCTTTCGTTAAAAAGGTGACAATTGTACATAATGGTGTATATGAAAGTTTTGCATAAGATTCTAAAAAAGGCTAGGACATGTAGGTTGGATTAAGGCAAGAAAAAAATTGTATAGGAGGGGGCGTATATTGCCCCCCATTTTAGGCGGTAGAAGCAATTTTCTAAAAATTCGACTTTAATGAGAAAAATAATTATAATAACACTTACAACTTCGTAAGTTACACTTTTTTTTAAAGCCAGAAATCCGTCCATTAATTGTTTTTAAATAAAATGATTTAAGTGAACAGTTTTGGGAAAAATTAATTTTAAAACTCAAAATTTTTAAAAACAATTTAAAAAAATTGTCTTCCAACTAATTTTGTATGTTCAAAATTTTACGTTGATAAGAAGTACTTTTGTTTTTAATAATCAATGCTCTTAACAATTTTAAGTCAACCACAGAACCAGATGCTCATAATCAGCCATACTCTGCTAAACGATCGTGTGAATTTTCGTAATTTTTTCAATTAGATTCTCTTCAAGAACTTCAAAAATAATTATTTATAGAGCTTTGAACTGGAAAGATTGATGAGTTTAAATAATAATTTGTGATATATTAATTGAACAATTCACGTGAATCGAAAAACTTCGATTCGTATCTAATACCTGAAAATTTAAGTTTAGCAGCCCAGTCGATATAAATACAAAATAAAAATACCTGACCGGGAAAAATTTAACTGTACAATTTCTTTTATGATACGTTTGAGGGTGTTATTAGGAGCATATGTATGTGTAATTTTTGGGAAAACTGTGCTGTACCTTAAGCCGCCATCATGATTTTTTTTTTAATTGACAAAAACAACAGCAAAATGTAATGTTTTATCTTTTTTGAAGCCATAAATCCATTTTTTAATTCCGTTTTTAAATAAAATTATTTCAGTGAATAATTTTTGGAAATTAATTTCCAAAGTCAAAATTTTGAAAAGTTTGCTGTTGGTTACATATGTATATAATTTTTTTTTTTTGAAAATTTCAAAGTGGTGGCTTAAGCTCCAATCCGTTTTTCCTGAAAAAAAAACAACAAAATGTGTGAATTAGTGATAATAACAATCTTTAAAGAATAGTGAAAGAAAATTATCAAGTATTTATTCCGACTGGGCTATTAGGTATTAGATTCCTGAGTTCTGGCGGGCATCATTTAATGGGTAAAAATAATCAGTCCGGTTCAACAGAATACCTAAAAGTGTAAAACAATGATTAATTAATCAATTATGTTTGAAAAATTCCGACATATAAGTTTCTCTCATAGAAATCGAAAAAAATACTTTTTAGTAAATTTGTTATTTTGAAAATATCAACAATAGAGGGACATTTAAGAGACCTTTTAAAAGGTTGTTTTTTCCTTCCAATCTTTGCTTTTTTAGTGTAAGTCAACATTTATTTTTGAAATTCATTAAAAAAGCACCAACATTTTGGATACGTATTTTTATATACTTTCCATATACTTGCTACATACTTACTATAAACTTAAAAAAAACTCACAAATTCGGGATTCGGAAAAGTTTTCGCTTACGATGGAATTCACTCTCATACTACACCGATTTTGACACCTCAAAGAAGCGAAATTACCTGCTGATTTGAAAAATTATAATTTTATTTAAAAAATGTTAATAATTTGTTCGAAAACTGGATTTGTTTGTTTTCGTGCGCCTTTTATTTTTATGTAATTGCTAGATTAAAAAAAAGAAAAACGAATGTAAGACAAGATCACACATATGCTTTTAAAATTAAAGTCTTTATTTCAAAGTTTTAAAAAATTAAAATACATATGTAAAATAAACAACTATAGACAAATTTTTTTATTGATTAAACAACTTATTCAATTGTTTCCACTCAAATTCAATGTTAGCTATCGCAGCGGAAACAATTTTAAAAATCGTTAACAGTTTTAATTTTAATAATTTTTGTATATTATGTGGCTACCCACATCCTACATTTACATAATACATACATATATATAAATATATTTTAGATATAAATTTTGTATTTCAGTTTTTATTTATTAATTATAATATTGAATTTTTAACGTCAAAATAAATTTAAAAAAAAAATCTTAGCTACATGTATATATTTATAAATTTTCCTCTTTCACTAACAAATTTGCAGCCTTTATCATTATGACATGATCAAAAATGTCATTAACAGACATATTCATTTTCAGATCCATAGTCAGCTGTATAATCGCTATCGTTGAAGCAATCGTTGTCAGAATGATAACAATCATCAAAGTCATAGTCATCGTCATCCTCCGAACCAATATGATTAAAGAAGTCCCAAAATTGCTCGACGACCACCATAATTGCCGATTCGAATGGCATGTAATTCGTTTTAGTATGATTTCTTATATCATCCGTATTCGAGCAAAGCCCTAACTACGCGGTTATTGCCTTCTTTAGTTGCAATGTTAAGCGCTGTTCTGCCGCAGCTATCAGTGCAATCAATATCGGCACCTTTTTAGCTGCTATATGAAGTGCAGTTGAACCATCTTCTTCTTTTTCATCGATTTTGGCACCATGCTTCAAGACATACTCAAGAAACTTAGTTTGAACTTCATGAGTTGCAAAGTGAACTGCAGTCGATCCATATGTTGTCTTGGAATTTACATCGGTTCCTTTACTAATGAGCATTATCAGAATATCAACATTGCCGCTGTAAGCACTAAGATTTATTGGAAATGCGCCCGTCCCATCAGCAAACATCTTTCCATTGTATTGAAAAAGAACTTCAACCACACTGCACCAACATTTAAAGCAGGCAGAATGAAGCGTGGATTTTCCATCTTTGGATTAAGTTTTCACATTAATTTGCCAGAAAAAAATTTGACGTTAATTTGGGACAGAATTTTGTTTATATGTGTTAGTTTAGTGTTCATGTATGACAGTTTTGACTGCGTTACGTTACGGAATTTGTTAATTGTAATAGTTTATAGAACTTTCATTATTTTTACATTTTGTTATTTATTTAGTGAACTACTTGTTCACTAAATTCGAGTGTTGGCTCACTAAATTCGCAAAACCATTCCCCGTCGATTGATACCCATAAAGCCTACTTTTGTTTCCATAGGCTGCTAACTATACGCGAACCTTAAATTGTTAATAACTTTTAAACTAAGATTCACCAAATTCTAAAATTGATTCACCAAATTTCACCAAATGTTCACTTATTACTGGCATCAAAATTTTTGAAATCCGTGAAAACTCGCTGCTAAGTATACGCCGGTTCCATCGGCTGCTAACTATACGCGAACCTTAAATTTTTAATAACTTTTAAACTAAGATTCACCAAATTCTAAAATTGATTCACCAAATTTCACCAAATGTTCACCTAATTACTGGCATCAAAATTTTTGAAATCCGTGAAAACTCGCTGCTAAGTATACGCCGGTATGACAACGCCACCAATAGAGGTGGAACGAAAGTTTTTTTTTTGTTCCATGAGAGTACTATAGTTTTATATAATGGTTTACAATTTTATTTCTCATACAAATTTTTTCCCACGACAAATTTTGTCTCGGATTTTTCTAAGCAGTACGCAGTTCAAACGCAAAAACGAAACTTTTTTTCGAACTGTACATACAAAAGTCTCCACATAATTTTTCCCAGACAATTAATAATGTTTGAAGCCTAGTACGCAGTTCGGGAAAAATTTTATTTCTCATACAAATTTTTTCCCAGGACAAATTTTGTCTCGGATTTTTCTTTAAGCCTAGTACGCAGTTCGGGAAAAATTTTATTTCTCATACAAATTTTTTCCCAGGACAAATTTTGTCTCGGATTTTTCTTAAGCAGTACGCAGTTCAAACGCAAAATCCAAACTTTTTTTTCAAACTGTACATACCAAAGCCTCCACATAATTTTTCCCAGACAAATAATGTTCGAAGCATTATTTTGCTAGACAAATGTTGACGTTTCATGAATATCACGCTTTTTTTAAACGAAAAACATATTTTCGTTTTAACATTTCCAATTTTGAAAGGTATTATGTGAAAGAAGACCAAAATAACATAAAATAAAACATGAAAGAAAGTTACGGGAGTAAATTATATAAAACAGCTGTTTTCACACAGTCAGTGGCGTAGCTAATAGGAAAGAGTTCAAGAGGGCCAAATTACTAGTGCGGCAAATTTTTTAATCCAAGAAAATATACTATATTTTCATAGAAATGACTTGAATGACAACACAAACTCGCAGTAAAGGCTGCAAACCCTTTTTTGTACTGATTTTTTTTGTTATATTAATATTGCAGGGTAGATTTACAGAATACAAAAAAATATTTTTACCTACGTTACTGTCCTCATTTGAATTTTATTTTTATCTCTACACCTTCAAAATTTGTCTTGAGAAAAAGAATGTAGAGATACAATTTAGTTTGTCTCGATCTGCGTACTAGGTTTTGTTTACGTTTCTCCAAGTTCAAACCAGCTGTTTCCTATTTTTTTTGCTTGTTTGAAACTGACGGCTGGTGGAAAAGCCTAATTGAAACAAACATCCCTAGCTGGGTCGCTGACGTTTCAATTGTTAAATTTCTATATTTGTTAAAAAAGGAATAATAATATAAATTATTAATAACGTAAAAAAAATAAAACGAATGCTTAATTATGGAAGAGTACGTTTTAGAATTACCTGTTTGCCGAGTTTGTCTTAAATCCTCTGATGAATGCATAGAAATGGACTCCCTCATACTAAACGATATAGATGACGATGAATCCAAAACTTATTTCGAATGTTTCAAGGCGTGTACCCAACTAGATATCCAAATAGACGATGGTCAACCCAAGCATCTATGTTCTACATGCTCCAACGAATTATGTGCTGCCTATGATTTCATAATAAAAGCCAGGATGTCTCATGAATTACTTACATCCCAAACAAGTAATGAAGTCAAATACGAGAACGGGAACATAATTTATGACGAGTATCATCAATCTGATTTCAAAACATTTGAAACTCACGAAAAAGAGGAGGATATTTTGTATATACCAATGGAAGACAATGAAATTGTAAGTATTTGGGCTTTGTAAAAATCAATTTAAGTTTATTTTTTTAACTTAAGGTGGAGGAGGTCATAAGTTCCCAAACCGAAATTAAGTACAATGTGGCAGAAGAAGTTTCTGAAAGTAACACAAAAATATCGGAACAAACTTGCGATGAGGCTGTCTCAATAGATGATTTCAATGAAGAGGAAATCATCGAAGAAGAGCAAGTGTCTGTAGCCAAATTAAAATGCAATCTATGCAGCCAGTACTTCCCCGATTTAAATGATCTCAAGAAACATGGTGAAAAGGATCATGGTAAGGCACTATTACATCTTGAATTTTTTTTTGGTCACTCAATTCATTTGATATATTTATTTTTATATTTATTCGATAGTTTCCATTCCCAGCCTATGCCACCTACAAAAAAGAAACGTTTTTCTCTGGTACTGCCCTTTGTGAGGAATTGAGAAATCTATCAAGAGTACCTCGTGTCATGAAAAAGTTTCTCTCTGTTTTGCCGCTTGCTTTCGGGTGAAAATTGTTGATCCTCTCCATTCCTGTCAGTAATATGCACACAGGAATTGTTAAGAGTCATTTGACCCGGGTTCAACACGAGCAGCGGGCTACCAAATTTATTCACTTTAAAATACTTAACTATCTCAGTTTTTTAAACAAAAATGTATTCGTTTTATGCCCGTGAGTGAATTAATTGAGAAACCATAATATACCCATGTGTTAAGGTATTAAATAATGAAATTGAATTAAAAAAAAAAAAAAACAAACAGCAACTGTTTCCCATTGGAAAAATTAGAAAATAGGTGAAAAGTCATCAATTTGCTCATATCATCGGTACTAAAACCGGGCTCCGTTTTTCACATCCTTCAACAAGCCTTCCACCTATTCCGATCGCAAGCTTATGTACAGCACGAGTCTTCGGTGGGATCCCCGTTCCCCAAAAAAAGACTCGGCTAACACGTTGGAGTGCCTTTTACTAAGCCAATATTATAATGATTCATATATTATGTGAGTACCTCCATCTACTATTAAAACCTAGTAAGGCATAATTTCTGGATTAAAAGATCCTTGAAAGACCGTTGTTGGATCTCTTGAATTTGAGGATCGGCCTTGTGCTTATTCTTTTTCGTTGTTACTATTAACACAAGTTGAAAGGTTGACGTTCTTAAATTTCGAATTCAGCTTTTGATGTCGATGAAGGTAGAATTAATTTTTAGAGAGCATAGGAAGCTCGAAGCAAATGCTGTTTTTATTGACAACAACTAAATTATAGGTACATCATATTCTTTTTTATGAAAAAACTATTAGCAATAAACGATTAAATTCGTAAACTTCAACGAAATTGATTGCTTTTTTGTATCTCGCAGCGCAGGATTTTGATGTCAAATTTACTTTTATCGCTTTTTCTTTAAGCATGAGTTAAGCGATGAAATACAGCAGACAATAGGATCAACGATCAAAATCGTTAGACCTGAAATAAATTAAGTTCCTTTTTTGTTTTTCTTTCAGAGAGTGCAGGATTTTGTTGTCAAATTTGCTTTCACCGCTTTACGTTTAAATACGCTCTAAGCGATCACATGAAGCGCAAGCACGATTCGTCTTATGTGAAATGCAACATTTGTGAAACGTTGATACAAAGCTGTTTAATGCGCTCACACAAAAGAAGAGAACATATAAACACAACATTCCTTTGTTCAGCCTGTCGTAAGTAAAATTCCTAACAACATGAAAAATATTATCTTGTTTTTTTCCTGTTACAGCGCGTACTTTTAAAACCTCAACCGGCCTTCATATACATAGCGAAACACACAAAGAGAATCGTCAGAGGAATTTTGAATGCGAACAATGCAATAAGAAGTTTCTTACCGAACGAACGTTTAAGGTTCACACACGTACGCATTGGGATCGAAAGCACTTTAAGTGCGAATTGTGCGACAAACAATTTTTGCAAAAGATCAACCTCAAGCTTCACATGCAAATGCATCGTGGTGAAACAATGGACTGTATGTATTGTGAAAAGAAATTTGTTCGTAAAACAGATTTGACCGTTCACTTGCGATTCCATACGGGAAATTTCCCATATGAATGTCCGTTGTGTGACAAACGCTTTGCAATTGTTAGTCATTTAAATTACCATAAGAAACGGCACCAGGGCTACGTATACAAATGTGAAGTGTGTGACAAGGAGTTCATTAACAAGTCGGGATTAAGGAATCATTCGTTTCAGCACACAATTATGCCGTTTAATTGTTTACTTTGTGATAAGGGATTCCCGACCAAATTTAAGTGAGTTATATATTTTTGGTATTTTATTCTCTCTTTGTTCTCTTTTTTTTTGTTGATTATAGAATAAAACGACACTTAAAAACTGTTCATCATGTCGAAGAAAATGAAGATTTTGATCGGTTGATAACGACAGAAAAAGTTAAAAGTGAACCCGTCGGTGAAGAGACAATTGAAGAAGAAATATTGGAGGAGACTGTTGATCATCAATTTGTAGAGGATTAAATAGATATTTTTGTAAACATTTGAAGATTAATTAAAAATAAAAAAAAATAAATTGGCGGTGCGATAACATATCTCAGCCCTATCACGAATTCCATCATAATAACTTGTAACGAATATCGAAAAAACTATCACAGAATTCACCGTAGATGAAAATCTCATTCAAATTTCCATTATTTATTTATACGTACATATATATGTGTATATAATAATATAACATATATATATAAAATAAAAAACAAGGTATGGGAGGGAGAGTAAACTATTTTTTTTATCAGACACACCCCTTAATCAGAAGTTTATTACATAATTTTGTCCACACAAATTTGTAAAAGATTTGTTCACATTATATGTTTAATTTTTTTTTCTTGAACTACAGTATTCTAATTTTTCTTGATTTTTATTGTAAATAATTATAATCAGCCCTTTAAAAGACCTCATTCGAAAATCTGCGTAAAAAAAACCTATATAAAATATTTAGATTTGTTTGTATGTGATAAGGCACGGGTAAATGACCTCGTTCAGCATTTGTTTTGTCAATAATTTTATTTTAGCATAAACTTTTACTAAAGAGCCACTAACATAAATAATTTCAATGAAACAACAAAACTTGGGTGAGCTAACACCAAGTTTTATAGGCTGGAGATAGAGGACCTGATCGGGTGACCTTGGTAGGGCAATGCGAAATGCTTATGGCTCTGAGGGACCTTGGTCTAAGTTCGAGTCCCAGCTGGGCAAAAGTTTTTCAATAAATTTTTGTTGTGTGTCGTCGAAATTTAGAACCCTTACTTTGTTTTAACTGACTATGCTACTAGTAAAATGAAGAATTACAAAAACCAGGAGCCCACTTTAAAAAACTTCATTTTGAATAAACAACTGGTATGTAAATGTGAGGGATATGCTTTCTGTTTTCGTGCCATCGCAAACGCACGCGATGGTCGCATATGCTCGCAAAACATCACAAATTATATGCAAGTATGATTTTTTGTTAAGAAAAAAATGAAGACGGAACGCTCCTTTAGAAAGATATTAAACCCCTCTAAATTATTAACGTATCCTTTCACTCAAGAACTCAATAAATTCCAAATTGTAATTCTCTAGTATGTATGTACATATATACATCGGGAATCTTAAAGGGAACTTCGTTTCATAGGTATAAGAATTCAATATACTGTGACCTAAATGTTTTTAATCTGCGAGATTTTGTCTCTTGCGAACTAAGCTTTTAGGAGAGGAGGCCCCGAAATAAAGGGAATGACCCTTTCTTTTCGCACTTCTTCCCTAATAATATCAATTTCGACGTTTCTTTGTAAGAAATACATATTGATATTATTTTAACCCTGAAAATTGATAATTGAATTGAAAACTATTCCCTTCTAATTCCATAAAGCCAGAGAATCTCTAAAGTTATCATGTATGAAATTTTCAGGCCTTCGCTATTTATTGGGATTTATCAAGGTAGTTAGCCCATGCCAATTTGTCAAGCAAGGCACTACACTTTTTACAGCATTAAACCCAGCCGATTTTCAACCCCCTCTTTCTTTAGTAGGCACCCATAAAGCTAGAAACTTAAAATTCGCAATATTTTCTAAGCTGATCGAGCTCTACTGTTTAGCGATAGTTGTTCTGAGATGTAGGACTACAAAAATCGGAGAAACCTTAACTGACTGACTGGAAGATCATATAAAATTATGGAGCACTTCCTGCCAACGTTGAATCCTGTTATTCCGAACAGCGGAAGGTCTTGCGTGCAGCATGAAAAATAAAAATTCGAGTATTAGAGAATTTTTACTCAGGATGTGTCTTCCATCCACTTTCCCCTAAACGCGTGTAGCAACTCAGCCGTGAAAAGTAATAAAAGTTTTGGAAAGTTATCAAATTTTATTCAATTATAATTAATTAAATTAATAACTTAAAATATTTGATATAACTGGGCGTACTTTTTACGACTGACTTGTTACACACAGGTTTATTGTTTATAGGAGATGTATTAAAAACAGCAGAGAATTGATTGCTACTAAAAAATCTTCAGTCCTAATTCCTCAGCAGATTGAAGGGATGATTCAACAGCATCTCCGATACAAAGTGAAAAACTATCTTTTACTAAGCTTAAAGAAAACAAAAAATTATGTTTATAGCTATATGTATTTCTAGACATAGTAGGTATTTATATTTGTATATATTATATTTTATGCTTAATTTCACAAAAATTGTACTATTTATATACGCAGTTCATGGCATTTAGCAGAACAGATATTCCTTGGATAAGGGTCGGTTACCAACAAACTTATTACATCTTACAAAAGACAGCTTTTATAGACAATAATATTACGGAAATATTTTTCTTCCTTGCCAAATCTCTATACGTAAACTCTCAGTTAACTAAAAAGTAATCTTAGGGGCGAAGAAACAAAAACTAAAAAATAATAACTAATCACACAAAATGTTTTTACGCATCCTCCTTAGTTCTATTGAAATGGAACAAAAATAAATGAAACTTAACAAGTCTGAAGCTCTATAGGAACAGGAATGTTGTGTTGGGCAGCAAACTGCAGAAGAGCGTAGTACTTGTTTCTCCAATTGATAATGTCTCGATTATTGGACTCGTTGTCCTGGTGCAAGCGTTCAAGTTCTTGCCATTCGTTGGTTTTCTCCGACTCCAGAGTGTCTTTCTGTTCGATTCGTTTGATGCGACAACTTGCAGCATATCCACGGTTTTTCAATGTTCTACGTCGCTGTTTCATGCGAACAATCTCCTCTCGCGTAAGGCCACGCATTTTAAGCATTCGATTCAGATCTCGAACAGAAATCGAAACCAATTGTTCATCTGATATGTCTGGAATGGGGCATGGCGACATAGGGGGCTGTATATGCAAACAAAAAAATAAAGAACACTCATTATTAGGAACTCACGTGCAATTACTTGCAATAAATTTAATGAAGAAACATTTTTTTGATAAAATGCTTGTACATTAACTTTTTGTACCAATGGATGTGGCGCCCGAAATTCTTCTAGTCCCTGTTGATATTGGTATGCCATAGCCATTATATAAGTTGGAAGATGTTTTCAATTTAATTTGAAGACTTTTTTTTATTTAAATACGCGTTTAGTAACACAAAATATTTTTGTAACCCTACTTTGTGATAAGAAATAAGATTGTGCTTGAGACTTGAAACGAAGTATAACAACAAATTACGATGACAAATCGATTTTTATGAATAAAAAGAGATAGAAAATATTTTCGGGTTTGTTTGATTCGACTTGAACACAGAAGATTATGATTTTTTTTAAAGGAATCAAACATCTACAAACCGAAGATTCGTATTTTATTTGCTTTAAATTATCAAGAAGAAGATTCGTGTATTGTACAAAAGTGGGAATTTACTACCAATTTATTTTCTCAAAAATATCATGTCTGTTTTTTTCAAACCCTAGGGGAATTGGATGAAAAAAACAATGGGGCAAAATAATTTTGCATGTTAATTGCAACAACAACCAGAGAAAGTTCGCATATCAAAACTATATTACCGGCGTGAATACTTGCTATTGATAGTTGGTATGGAAGCTCCATTTTCTCACATGTTGTTTTTTCTTTGCGGGATTTGAAAAAACAAACCCTTTATAAAGGTAAAAATCGTTAAATAATTGATTCGCCAAATAATTTCTTTCAAACAAAATGAAAAGTAATGATAAGACTGTTACGCCGTACAGTGCCTGTTTAGGAAAAAGTAGTGACAATAATCATTTTTCGGGTGGGTCTATAATCCTCACTGGTCACTGTAAACTCAGAAGACATCTCAGCATCCTTGGATTGGTGAGCAGTGCCACCTGTAGATTCTGCGGCGCTCATGAGGAGACCCGGACCACATTTTAGGAAGTTGCGAAGCACTTGTGAATAAACGACACAGATATCTGGGACGGCACCAGATAAGGGAGAGCGAATTAGCCTCCCTAATACCCCAGATACTGAAGTTTCTCAAAAGAACAAATCTGGAGGATGAGTTATAAATGAGACACCTCATCTAGCTCTAAATGGGGCACAATAGATCCTAAGGTCGCAGTGCAATGAATATACAGGGTGTCCCGAAATCACCGCCTCAGAAGAAAACCATGAGTTCCTAAGGTCATTTCAAATCGAAAAACTTAAGAGGTAATTTTCTCGTTTTCGCTTCGTTTTCGACTTATAACGGTTTTTATGATTTTTATTCTTTTTTCCTTTGACTGGCTCTAACTTTGCCAAACTATAACCGATTTTTTATTTTTTTTTATTTAAACAAGAACAGTTAGAAGTTTGTATCTACTATATAACTTTTTTCTGTGTGGATAACGGTTTTCCCGCAAAATATTTTCAAGCACATTTTTTAAGCATTTTTAGGTTGTTCTTTTGACTTCGATATGATTTTTTTCACAAAAACATGTGATTAAGTATAATTTTTTTTTCATTATTATGAAAGCCCTTAAAAATACTTAACATTTTTTACCTAAAAATAGACATAAAATTATTAAGAAAATAAAAAACAAAAAATAAAGGAAAATAAAAAAAGTGTGATATTTGATGAAAACGAATTAAAACGAATAAAAAACTTACGCTGAGCGTTTAGTGTTGAATGTTAGAAAGAGTAAAGTAAGAGTAAGACCGTTAGAAGTTTTTTATTCGTTTTTATTCAAATATTCATATTTTCTTGTTTTTCCTTTAATTTTTGTTTTTTATTTTTTTAATAATTTTAAATGTATTTTTAAGTAAAAAATGTTAGGTATTTTTAAGAAAACATATTGGGCTTTCATAATAATGAAAAAAATCATATCGAACTCAAAAATACAACCTAAAAATGCTTAAAAAATGTGGTTGAAAATATTTTGCGGGAAAACCGTTATCCTCACAGAAAAAAGTTGTATGGTAGATACAAATTTCTAACTGTTCTTGTTTAAATTTAAAAAAAATTTCAAAATCGGTATATATATATGTATATATATATACATATACAATGTATATATATATACATATAGACAATCATAAAACCCCAAACTTTCATGCATTTATTCATTCGTTCATGGTATTTTGCCTCTTATTTTTTTTAGTGTGGGTTTGGAGTTTGGATATTCAAAATGAAACAATTCACCAAAAATAATATAATTGGACGCGTTCGAATGATAGGCCGAAAAGGAATCTAAGATCTTTTTGCATCGGATATGTTTTCGAACGACCAAAACCGGATTGGATAGGTTTGTCTGGTATTTTATAATTTATATTTATTTTGTATTTTATATAAACTTTATATTTTATTTTGTTCGGTAAAAATCAAAATCTATGCAAGAAAAACCACAAACTAGAAATCCATTGCCGCAGAAAGTGAGAGACTAGACGCTGAAAATCAGCTGACACGTATTCCAGATGTAAGCTGTATTTTTTCTCAAAAAACCGAAAACATTTATGATACCGTTCAGATTTATTTTGGAAAACAGCTGGTTTGTTCAGCAGCTGTTTTTTCCTATAGGATTACAACAACAACAACCAATGCGGATTGCTTTTAAATTTTACTCAAATGCCACCATTGATGATGAAGAAATATCCGAAAATAAGATTTCAACAAGTATCAAAAAAAAATGTAAAATTGCAATTGCATTTTGTTTAAATCGTCCACAATAATATTCGTTTGTAGAAAGTCTAAGCAACATAAAACCGAAGAACTAGAACCTCCTGCCCTCGGAGAAAAACCATAATTGAAAATAAAGGTTAAGCAGTATTTCTGATCTATTTTTTATAGGCTACAATGCACTTCGTCCTCTTTGCTTTTTTTAAAATTAAATGGTGGATTTAAAAATGTTTTAATTGTTTTCGCTTTAAATATTTCACTTTTTAATCACTTGGTAATTTCAACTACGCTTATCAAGTAAAAGAATCCGGTGTTGCGAGGCAAGAGGATGGGAAGGAATCGGTAATGGAAGGTTAGGAAAAAAGGAAAAATAGGCAAGGAAAAGGAATACAATGTCAAGTTTCGGAGAACGCGGCCTGCTTGTTATACGCGGCATTAGCTCGCCGGAATGAGGGGGATCGGCACCCCTAGAAATTTAACTTCAAAACATCATGATTCCTTTTTCAGAAATCAAGAAAACACAAATACTTCGACAAAAAGGCGTTCATTGAAGTTAAATTAAACTAGATATAAACAAAAAAATAATGTTAACAACAAAAAATGTAAAAAGATGAAAGAAAAATTAGTTTTTATAATTTGGTATATCATGGACCTTTTTTTTTTTTTTATGTCTTATTTATTATACTAACAGCTTTTGTAATCAAACAAACTAAACGCTAACAAAAAAAGGAAGATATTTCAAATGTGACTTGGATACGTTTCCTACCAGGACTATCGAAAACAAAATAGTTAATAGCACTCTTTTTGGTACCCACAGTTAAAATTCGGACCTAAAATTCCCTACCTCAAAAGAGCTCGATGGAGGAGGTTAAGAATTCCCAATCGGATTTAACAGAACAACGCGACGACAGAATGAGGAAACAATCTATTTCACTTACAAAAATAATTTATGAGTATGTACTATAATTAAGAGAAAATTTATCTGAAAAATGATTATTAATATACAAAAAAAATAACAATAACTTATTTTTAAACTTCAACGCCACTTAAATAACTAACAATACAAAAATTAACAGCAACCAATGACTTGTAACAATTATTACCACTTGGGTATCTTCTCTTTGGAGATATATATATGTATATGTATGTATAGGTAGTTTAAACTTTTCTATAGTACTTTGCCATCCAGTTTTAAAATATATAAAAAAAAACCGGCGAAAGTATATATAATTGTATATTATATTAATTGTAGTATATTTGATATAATAAATAAATGTGGATTCTATCATCAACTGGTACCTGATTTCCATTTATTTTATAATGTTTGACTCTATTATAGGACTCACTGTGACGTATTTAGTTTTGAAATACGATTTGCGTTCAGCTTTGGGGGCTGGGGCTTTCTTGGGCGCTCCCGCTTTCATAGGGTAGATGTTGGAAATTCGGGTAAAATCGAGTTAGTAGAATCTCCAAATAAGAGATGGAGTTGCTTGGGATTCCTTGTAGATTCCGATAGCACTTTATTTCTATTATATTTTGTTTCAGATGAAAACGTCCAGAATATTTGCAGCCAAAGGAATAAGTGAATCCAGCGGAAAATCACACATCCAGAAGAATACGGGTATTCTGGCTTGAGTTGCGGCTGTACCACTTCACAGGAGCAAATATATATATATATATATAAATGGTGGCGGCCCAGCGCTCTGCTGCTGCCAATCTGGGACCGCCAAATGATGAAATTGTAGAGTTAAAATAACCTATGTAAAATTTAGTCCTTTAGCACCAATTTTTAAAATAACACTGTCCCCTTATAACTCACCTTGTTCTTGATATATCTCAATTTAAATAAATTTATATGTTTATCTTGTTTTGTTTTTTTTTTTCTTTCTTTTTGTGTTAAAATGGATTGATTTGTGATTTATTTCATACAACACTCTAAACAAAAAGGTATCTCTCGATCTTTAAAAAAAATGAAAAACAAAATTATTAAACAGCCAAAAAAAAAATAGTTAATAAAGTAACAAAATTTTTATCACGCACCATCAGGTAAACTTTTTTTTTTTTAAACAAAAGAAACGTTATTGGAAATAACAAAAATCTTTAATGTGAACTGATAACACCGAACTTGAACCGACGTTTATGCTTGATACGAGAGTTGTGAAGTTCAAAAGTAACGACCCTTTTTCGGCTGTCTGGTATGGTAAGTATATCAGCTGACTTATTTGAAACTACGGTGCTTTAAGTCATGACACCTTTTTTTTTTCCTAACATTTCTTCCTCTTACAATATCCGTATCACCCGATCCAATCTACCCGCTAGTCACTTTTTTTTGTCAGATTTCATGGTATAGGTTAAATTGGGAAATGTCAATGTATATGTTTTATTCTCAATCGAATTGAATTGAATTTTTATTGAGACTTAAGAAAATTTTACAGAGTACAATTCATAATATATATTACTTAGCAAAGCTATGTTTAACTGCGGCTATAATGTATTGCCTGCTCTATCTAGTTACATTTTTGGAAAGCCTCGTGGCTGTCATTTATAATATATAAAAAATATATAGTCATTCTGCTCTTGCTCAGGAGCAATATTTCAGTTATGTGTTGGCTGTTGCCACGGATAAAAAATATACATATATACAATACCTACAAATACAAATACCTTACAAACTAATATGCCATAGAATACATTTATACATATATATAAAGTTTCATGTTATAGAGCGAGAACGCTCTATAATATTTCAAAATTAATGAAATCACATTTGCATGAGTTATTTAAAGACGATTATTTAAATACAATTTCAATTTCTACATAAATTCACTTCTTACGAGTTGTTTTAGTTAATTTTAAAGCACATGTTGGCGGCAAGGCGATAGAAAATGTAAAAAAAATATGTAAAAGGGTATAATTTAGCAGAACACTAAAAACAATAATGATTGAATACAAAAGATAATTCACTTTAACTTTTAACAAATTATGAGCAGTTATAAAGAGTTAATTATTCACTTTAACAAATTTTCTTGTGATATGATGGTCATCTCACTGATTTGGTATGATGCAGGGTGGTCATCCTTTGTCCATTGTTGTGATGAAGGTTTGTCATCTGTTATTAGCACAAGGAGTGCTGGTAGCCTGGGGACTAGATTAGCAGTTGGTGGAGTGTATGTATCTCCGGTTTTGATCCAGATGGAATCCTTCCCCCAGTGAGGTTCCATGCTTGGATTTCATGTGGGCAACACGTCGGTCACGGACACATGATACAGTTGCTAGCGGGTAATGTGATACCACGCCAGAGTCCCGTAATTAACGGGATTGGCTTCAAGTCTAGTTCCAGCGGCACAGCTTGGAAACTAGCTTTTCGGTTGCTGGAGTGTGTGAACAACTCCTGTTATCATCCAGGTGGACACCTTCCCCACGGAGTACCAACTTTCGATGAAGAACAAAAAATTATTTTAAAATAATTAACTATTACTGTTTTTACGAAAAAAACTGAATTTGCAGGTTGTGCTCTCCACACAACCTGCTTCGTTGCCTTCCAAACTCCTTCTCCTTTATTCTCAATCTCACATCCTCTATTTCACATTTCTACTAAGTTCCCTTACTTCCCAGCTGTCTCCTATTTTTCCCTTCACATGACAGATGGCGCTTGATTTGAGGACACCTTCACACCATAAAGAATTAAAAAAAAATCATCCGCAATGCTCTCGTTTAAATTAGTTTTGCATCAGTATCATTTTTTTATTAATAAGGGATGCGTTCGGGCGTCCACAACAAACTTCGGCCTTTCTTTGGATATACTCCAAACAAAGGGTAAAAGAAGAGGTCGCCCGTGAAGTATATTTGAACTTCAACGTCAGCCATTAACTATGTCCGTTGACTATAAATTACTTTACAATTGACAGCTCAACGAAGTTCTCGATGCCCCAACCATAAATCATATTCAGGCCTATCACAGAATCCATCGTGGAAAATCTCCGAATGGATTATTCCACTACGAACCCCGAAAAAAAGGATTCACAAAATCCGAATGGAATCGAAAAAAGCAATGCCTCATTAAAAGAATTAATACTGAATTTCGAAATCAGCTGTTCTATGTCACAGCAATACTTGGAGCTTTTAAAATAAAAAATCCCTTAAACTTTTTAAAAAGTCCCATCTTTTTTCCCTTTTTTTACACAAAAAAAGCTGAACATTTGTGTTAAGTATGGCTAGACTCTTTGTTCTAATAAATATCGCAAAAACAAATCCCAAAATCCCTGAGCACTTTTACAGCTGTCAGATGATTGAGATCGTGAAAAAAAGTTGTGTTGTTGATATTTGTTTCTTTATTCAATATTTTAGCATTTTTTTCTCAAGAAAATAGATTCAACATAAAAATAAATTGAAGTTATAAATAATGTGGTTTCAAATGTACTGAGGAACTAATTTCAGCCCGGCTTGTTTTAAAAGTGATGTGTTCTTTTAATTCCTCGTTTTTTTTTTTTAAGGAACATAGTTTCTTTTGACTTCTTTGTAAATTGTTTCGGCGTGGTATTCAATTATTTTAAGAGTTTAAGAATTTTTAACAAAATAAAAATTGATTTATTTGCGTTTGCAACCATTGCAAATTTTACAATTTGTAAAAAAAACTATTTTTTAATGAAACACAATCGTTTACCACTTGGCTACGACAAGAATCAGTTGTCGTAGAAAAGGACGTCATATTTCCGTTTCATTCGGAATTTGTGATAACAAATTTCCCGAATTTCGAAATTCTTAATAGATTTTCCACTACGAATGGATTCTGCAATACATTTTTCGTGATTCGTAGCAACTTTTCGATTACGATGGAATTTGTGATAGGGCTGATTAATTTCTTATTTTACTATATTTTACCGGCGGTTTCGAAAATTAGCTCAGTTCATTGCACAATTCGCGCAGTTTATTCAAAATTTTCCATCCCTCTCATTTAATTATTTCTCTCACCTTACTTGATCTTTCTCCTAGGTATCTGTTGTCAATAGTCTGTGGCTGTAGCATATCTTTGAGTGTTCGAAATCTAAGCCAAATCGTTTGATGTCTCTTATACTATTATATATTTTATCTTCTTTTCATTTTCTGATTGACACGCAGCCAACAAGAAACCAAAAAAAAAGGAAATTAATGAATCTATAGCCTGTGTAAGTTTTTTTCTTTTTTATTTTACTATTTGGTTAATATTAATTTAAATTCATTCTTAAACACCTTAATATGTTTTAATTATGTTCATTATTGCAGTTGCAAGTTCATTGAAAAGCTCTGAGCCTCGCAACTGAGAAATGGTTGTATTTTGGGTACAGTACAGTGGGGAGCTACCCACGCCATTATAAGCCGGGCTTACATGGGTTCGAGGTTAGATTCTGGGCCTCGTGGAAAAACTTTCTTGGTGCTATGCAAAATTGGTATATATTTATTTTTCTTGATTAATCTCATTTAATTATATTTATTTATTTATCCTCTTTTTTTTTCTATTAGGGCGTCAACAGCGGTACCATAATATATTGGACATTTGCCAAGTCAATTATTGCCTACCTAACGATGCCTCGGTGATGGAGTAGGGTCATTGACCTTATCATATGCACAGCTGACAACACAGGTTTGCCGTGAATTGAAATAAAAGTTTTTTTTTTCTAATAGGAGATTCGTTTTTCAGATACACCTATCCTGAAGCATAATCTTTAATGAACGGGAATAAAAAAAAACTACACCTTTAACAGAATTTTAAGGAATTTAAAACTTGTATTCCTCGAGTCATTCCACTTGATTGATCAATATCGTTTGGTGAGCGAGACTATTTAATTCAACTAACGAGAATTTTTAACCCAAGTTATATATGTAGAAGAAGGTATTAAAGCGAATAAATAAACGAAATAAATAATAAATTAACACTTAATATAACTAAAATCAAAATAAGACAAAGCCACTGATGTGATATACAAAATTAATTGTAACGGCAAACCAAATGATCCTTGTGATCTATGCTATATCGGCACCACAAAACAATTACTACGGCAGCGAATGTCTAACCACAAATCAGACATCAAATCCAACAACACTGGAAAGACTGCATTAGCCAGTCACATTATTGAAAGCGGCCATTCTCCCGACTTTGATGATGTCAAAATTCTTTAGACCGAGAGACGTGCGTCTAAACGATACACTATTGAAACGCTGCACATCATCAACAACAGCAACAACATGAACCGCAAACTAGACACACAGAACATATCCGCTGTATACTGCTCTCTTGTCTCTAACTAAACGTCAAATACCAATTTGTTGTTTTATTATAAAGTAAAAAGACCTAACTTCAATTCGAAGTGCATAATTTTTATTAAACTTTATTTATAAAAACTTATAATTTTACTTATGTAAAACTAAAATACTTATATAACGTAAGTCTTGTTAAAAGTTGTCATACAATTGTTATAATCATTATTTGTTTTTTTTTTTTTTATGTTAAATAAAGTTCCCCTGAAGAAGGCAGCAACCCCTGCCGAAACGTCGGGAAAAGTAAATGTTTCAACAACCATTGTGACCAGAAAAGCCGAAGGAAAAATAAGATTTGCTCTTATCCACTTTTTCAATTATAATCCAAATTGGTCAATAACTCATCTATAATATAACTAAAATCACAGATTGGTTTCTTATAGGTTATTTTCACAGTTCTTATTTAATCAATTTCAAAATATAACAGATAGTTCCTAGTTTCTAAAATATCACAGATGTTAACCCGTATTAATAAAATAATAAATAAACAACATTAATAAGGACCTTAGCATGCAAATGAATAAATACTAAAATAAATTAACCACTTTATTTGTTTAAATAAAATAATAAACAATTATACAATTTTTTATATATAAATATTTATTTATTTTAAGTTTTTATTTTAAAATTTACAACTTTTTTATTTTTTGTGACGACGACGCGTTTCGGAGCTGCTACTCCATCATCAGGTCGAATACTTTTGTTGTTTAGTGTTGTTGTTTTCTATCATTTTACTTGAGCTTTTTTAAATCTTCTGTTGCTGTTGTTGGTGAAAGTTTAGTTGTTCTTTGTTTGGGGTTTTTTAGTAATGTAGTTTTCTTTTTCTTTAGTTTTATTTTGTTGTTGTTTATTGTTTTGGTTGATTTTATTTTATTTTAAGCTTTTGTATGATTATAATGTTGTTTTCTTTTTTCTTTTATTGTTTATGTTCAAATTTTATTGCTGTTTCATATAATGCATTATGTTTAATTGTTAGTTTGTCGTTTAGTATGTTGTCCTGTTCTTGTCTGTAAGCTTTGTAAATTTCAAATTCTTCTGTCGCGTCAAGAATTCTGCCTTTTCTGCATATATGTAATGTTTGTAAGTTAGTTTCAATGTCTGTGTAGTTATGGTTGTGTTCTATTAAATGTAATGCGTATGTAGATCTGGTGTTTGGTTTGGGTTTATGTTCTTTGAATCTTTCTTCAAAGGTTCTACCCGTTTGTCCGATGTAAAATTTGTTGCAATTATTGCATTTTAATTTGTAGACGCCGGAGTAGAATTTTGTTTCTGTTTTTGGTTTTGGTTTAAGTATATTTTGTATATTGTTGTTTGTTTTAAAACTTATGTTTATGTTTAGTTTTTTAAATTGGTTTGTTAATATTTGTGGTACTATGTTGGTATATGTTATTGATGTGTATTTTGGATTTTCTATTGTTGTTGTGTTTGTAATTTTGTTGTTGTTTATTTTCTTTTTCTTTTTATTTATTAGTTTGTCTATTGTTGTTGTTTTGTATCCATTATTGTAAGCTATACATTTGATTAGGTTTATTTCATTATAAAAATCATTTTTGTCCATTGGAATGGTAAATGCTCTATGTATGAAAGCATTAAATGCTGCCATTTTTTGTGAATGGGGGTGATGTGAATCATTATGGATTATTGTGTCAGTTGTGGTTTCTTTTCTATAAATTTTATATTTTAATGTATTATTGTATTTTGTTATATTTATGTCGAGAAAATTAATTGATTTGTTGCTTTCTATTTCTGTTGTGACTTTTATTTTAGTGTTGATGTTGTTGATGTATTTTGTTAGTATGTCTATTTGCCTTTGTGTACCATCAAAGATCACAAAAGTGTCATCTACATATCTAGAATATGTTATAATTTTGCTGTTTTGGGGGTTGATTGCTGATAGTATATATTTATTTTCGAAATGGTTAAGATATATTTCAGCTAATAGTCCGCTTAGACCCATGTGTTGTGTTCTAAAATATCACAGATGTTAACCCGTATTAATAAAATAATAAATAAACAACTTTAATAAGGACCTTAGCATGCAAATGAATAAATACTAAAATGTTTGATTACTATTGTTTTATTATTATTATTTTTATTTTTTTTTTGATGAATTATTTTAATTGTTATCAGGCACTGAGTGAGTGATTAAAAATAAAGAAGAATCCTAGGATGTGAAAACAGATGATCATAATAACGATAGATACATAAAAGGAAATCATTTATGATAAAAAAAAAACATCTGTGAGATTCTAAAAGCATTCAGGTACAATGTGATAATAATATTATGTGCCATCATTCTGAAATTTGTTTCTTATACGTCGCTCTTGAATTTTGAACTGCGAAGTGCGAAGTAAAGAACAATACCTTCTGTGAAGAAAAAGTGATTGAATAACCCATGTTTTGTAAATCACTACTGGGTATTAAAAAATCAAAACCCCTTAAGGATTTAATAGGACTTTTGAATTGAAACTCAATATCTGCATTTTCAAGTGGAATTGTTTTGTGTTTGTCTGAAATTGGATTTCTAATATTACTTTTTTATTAAAGTGAAGCTTTCGCGGAAAAATAGTTTATTGTTTTAAATCCTTGGCATGAAATATGCCAATTTTTTTTCCAGCCAAATTTTTTAATTCATACATCTGGTTTCCAATTTGTTTCGTGATTCGACATTTGATGTATTTCGGAGCTAATTTGGCCGATAAATATTTTGAGGAATCGCTCAAAGTGAAATTTTTTCGGTAGACTTCCTGTCCGGGCATATATTGAACTTTTTTAGTGCGTGTGTTATAGATTTTCGCGGATTTCTCATTGGCCTTCGAAATATTTTCGCGGATTTGATTCCTAATACACTGCAATCGACTTTGTCGGGGAATGGTTAACAACTCGTTGTCATCTACCGCGTTTAGTTTTCGTGCTAGTTCATAGCCACTACCATGCGTATCATATTAGTTCCGAATAGGACATAATATGGTGACGCTCCGGTAGAACCATGAACTGAACTCCTTAGGGCACATGCTATATCGGTGAGGTGGATGTCCCAATCGCGTTGGTCTTCTTTTAGATAGGAACGTATTGCTGCAAGCAGCGAGCGTTTAACCCTCTCCAACGCGTTCGATTGCGGTGCATAGTTGGCGGTTCTAAAATGTCTAATACCGTATTTTGACAGCAAGTTTTGAAACTCTTTGGCCAAAAATTGTTTCCCATTGTCAGAATGGATGATGTTTGGTACTCCAAACACATTAAAGATATCCTGTCGCAAAAATTTTATAACGTTTGAAATATTCGCTTTTCTCAAAGCTTTCAAGAATACAAATTTAGACAAATGATCTAACACGACGAACACGTACGAATTTCCGGACTTTGACCTGGGATAGGGTCCTAGAAAGTCAATATATAGTTTTTCAAAAGGACGATTCGAACAATAGGAAGTAACAATTGGAGGACGAGAGACTTGGTTCGACGCTTTACTCTGTTTACATACAGAACAATTAGAAACGTATTCACGAATATGCACTGTCATATTGGGCCAGTAAAAATGTTGCCGTATTCTATGCAATGTTTTTGCAATGCCACCGTGGGCAACTTGCGGTGGATTATGAGCCTTGCTTATTACTTCTTCGGTTAGGGTTGACGGTATCCACAAAAGCCAGGTATGCCCAAGCATAGCTTCTTCACCTTCAGTTCTCAACGCGCGTTTGTATACGAAGCCGTCTTCGACTTTAAGATCGGGAAGTTCTTGCGGATTAGATTTTATAGTGTCCATAAGTGAGGCGTATTCTTCTGAACAAAATTCTTCAGAGTCTAAGTCGATTAGTGGTGCGACTTCTTCTAAAGCCAGAGATTCTACGTGTGTCCGGTACGACGTTTAGGCTACCCTTCCGATGCTGTATGTCGAAGACATACGACTGCAACAGTAAACTCCATCTAGCTAATTTACCACTCAGATCTTTCATACTCATTAGCCAGCGGAGACTAGAGTGATCTGTTATTACTGTGAAGTCCATGCCCTCGACATACGGCCTGAACTTTTGCACAGCCATCACCGCGGCCATGCACTCCTTCTCAGTCACACTATAGTTTCTCTGGCTTTTATTGAATTTTTGTGAGAAGTATGCTATAGGAACTTCCTCACCCTCCGAATTTTTTTGAAAAAGCACGGCTCCGATTCCCGCATCCGAAGCATCACATTGGATGTAAAATCTTTTTGTGAAGTCAGGATGGGTAAGAACCGGGGCCGTAGTCAACGTCTTCTTGAGATCCTTGAACGCTCTCAGTGCCTCTTCCGTCATTTTAAACTTTTCGTTACTCTTTTTCAACAGGTCCGTCAAGAGTGCAGGCGGACTAGAGAAATCCTTAATAAACTTCCGATACCACCCTGCTAAACCAAGCAGCCGCCGAACCTGCCTTGGTGTTTTGGGGACAGGGAAGTCCACAATGGCCTCCACCTTAGCAGGATCGGTTTTAAGCTTCCCACCACCAACTATGAAGCCCAAATATTTTAGCTCTTTGAAGCAAAATTTGGATTTCTTCATGTTGATGGTGAGATTCGCCCTGCGTAAGCAGTCGGCTACTTCGTTCAACAGAGTGATATGCGTCTCGAAATCCGGCGCCATGATGAGCAGATCGTCTAGATATACGAAGACGCGATCCCTGAGTCGTGCAGGAATCACCTTGTCCATTAACTGACACAACCTTTGGGCTGCATTACACAACCCAAAGGGCATGACAGTGAATTGGTACAAGGGTCTTCCTGGCACAGCGAAGGCAGTCTTTTCCCTACTCTGCCTCTCCAGAGGAATTTGCCAGAAGGCTTCCTTTAAGTCGATACTGCTTATGTAGTACGTATCGGGTAGTCGGCTGATGAGCCCCTCGATATGCGGGAGAGGATTTGCATTCTTCTTGGTCAGTGCATTCACCTTGCGAGAATCCAGGCAAAGTCGATTTTTGCCTGGTTTCCGCAAGAGCACTACTGGTGAACACCAGGGACTTTCGCTCTCCTCGATAACGCCAAGGCTCAACATCCGATCTAACTCCTCGTACAATACAGCTTGTACCGCTGGAGAGACAGAGTAGTGACGCTGCTTGACAGGGAGCGCATCTCCCGTATCAATGACATACTCCATGAGCGCCGTCTTTCCAAGACCATCCCGGTCGAAACAAAGAAGTCTCCGCCTGACCGCATCCAATCTGGCCTGCTGATTAGTGTCCAACTGATGGGCGTTCGAGAGATCTGCTTCTTCGGAAAATGTAACAGAACCTACAATGTGCAGTGCTAATTGGAATACCTTCCAGAAGTCTACCCCTAGATAGATCTCCTGGTCCAAATTTGGAACTAGGTAGAATGTTAAATGTTCTTCTCTGTCCTTGTATAATAAGTTTGCCTGAATTTTTCCCACGATTGATTGGCTCTTACCGTCAGCTGTTTTGACACCGGACCGAAACGAGATTACTGGAATTCCTAATTCTTTGACCAATTGTAAGCAATTTTTGCCAAGGATGCTTCCACTGGCCCCGCTATCAAGCAAACCTAATACTTCTTTATTGCCTAATTTTATTTTCGCATACGGTCTGGGATCTGACGATAAGTCTACAATCGTTGAAGAAATTCGGTTTCTTATGTCTTTTCTTGCCTTGAATCTAGACCTAGCCTTTATTATTTTTTTAGAAGGCAAGTTAATCGCGCTATTAAATATTCTTTTACGTGCCTGGTTATATTCAGCAATTCTTACATGTAAAGGTTTCATATAAAATTGTTTTGGATTTTCTTTAATTTCCTTATCGTTTATATTCAGCTTTTCTTTTTTTTCTAAAATCTTAATTTTTTGTTCTCCCTCTTCATTAAGAGGACCTTTTACTACTTCTGTTTCAGGATCGACTTCACATTTTAAACTTATTTGGGGTTCTGGGTTTGGGTTATACGCGAATCCCCCTGAGCCTTCGCGTCCCATGATCGGTTTCCCGAGTTACAACGTGTGCAGTGTGGTGTTTTCACACCCTCCTGTCCACACTTAAAACAAAACAGATTGCGGACATCAGACTCGCACTCGAAATATGAATGTCCCTGTGTTTTGCAGTTCCAACAAACGAAATTTGAAGTATCTGTATATTTCTTTGGAGGAAGTTTTGGACGAGCTCCACCAAATTGGTAGGCTGCAAGATGTTCGTCGGATTGCCGATAGGCATCATCATATTCGATTTCATTGGCCGTATTTTTGAAATATGGCTTTGAAGGTTTTGAAAAATCTACGTCTTTGCACGCGTTCCTCAGCTGATCCAATGAGTAAATTGGCATTGGATATACTAGGTTAACGAATCGTTCATTCAAGCTCATCTTTAAAATTCTAACCAACTCGACTTCTGGCATTTGAATTCTCAACTGGGACTTGATTTCGTTAATGGCCGCCAAGAAATCATCAATACTTTCAGAGAAACCCTATTTGCGGTCCATTATCTCACGCATAATGTCGTAGTCAGACCGATTATTTTTGAACTGGCGCATCAGAGCTTCTCGCAGAGCAGGCCAGTCAGGTCTGTAATTATTCCTCTGAAACTGCCAAAACCATACGTGGGCGTTTCCAGATAGCAAAAGATGGAAATCACGAAGTATTTCTGTCCATGGACAATCGTACTGGCTCTGCAATGTCTCAAGACGGAAAACAAAATCTTCTACCGTTAAAGTAGCAGGTTGGCCTTCAAATTTAAGACCCCACTTGTTGATCTTAATTGGAGCCTTAAATCCAGAAGGCAACAAGTGATGTGGATACCCCTGTTGATATGTATATGGATTTGAAAAGTTAACAGGAGTTGGATAATTTCTTGCCGTACCGAAGTGATTGTCATGAGAAACGTCAAGTTGGTTTACCCTGTCTTGGTTCCGCCTGAGGAATCCTCCTAACTGTTGCTGGATTTCATCCTTCAAGGTATTAGATAATTCGTTTTGAATTGTTCGTTTATATGACGAAAAGGCGTCTACCATGGCTAAATTAATGTAAGCCTTTAAATCTTCCGGCAGTATATGCTTTTCTTTCCTTTTAGTTACAGGTGGCCGTTGTGACAGACTGTCTAAAATATCCCTACACCCACCCAAGTTCGGCGATATTGTATTAGATTGCCTGTGAGCCTAGTAGGCATGACGGTTCCATTTAAAGAACCAAAACTTTTACGTCGAGTTGGTAATGCCCCTGCTCTCATACCACTGAGGCTGCTAAAGGAAGGAGGAGACACGCTATCGATGTTGTCGGAAGTTTCGTGATCAAGAGGAGGTCTATCAGAACTAGCGGGTAGATTGGATGTCGGTCTGATCCGTCTATCTGATATAAGAGGAGAACGCAAAACCCTACTTCGCTCGGTAACATTTAAATTCTGTCTTTGTGATCGTGTCACTCTAACATTCTCATCTATTTCAGTTTCCCGAATGAGCTTGTTAATACGATCATCTTTTTCTTTTCCGGTGTTATACATTTTGAATATCTTCCCTTTATCAGAAGGAGAAGAAAAGAGGTGAGTTAAAAAAAAATTGTTTCTATTTTTTTTTCTTGGTGAACAAAAATCCTAAACGTAGTTAATAAGTTAATTTAAGTTTGCTTTCTTAAAAAAAAATTAAGCAATTTTTTTTTCTTTAGCAAGTAAGTAGTATTAAGAAGAGTAGGTATAATGAACAACAAAAAAAATAGATAACTAATGGTATAATAGTAAATTAAGAATAGTATAAATACAACAATATATGAAAAATACGTAACTAATAAACAAAAAGTTTTGTTAAATAGCAACTTTTGTTTTTATTGAAATTAAGTTCTCTAAACAAAGTGCAGAGTATGAAAATTCTTTCTAAATTTTCGAAATTTGAAAAATCGTAGGTTGTTTGTTTCTTGTTTGTTTTATAATCATTCGGGGGGCTTCAGGTAGCGTCTTCGGTGGTTTTTGGACGAAATGGTATGACCTTACTATTGGCATCTTTGAAAATTAAGACTGCAGGCGGACGAAGAACTAAATCCCTTGAAGTGGTGAGGTAAACAGGAAGTACAAAAAAAAGACGAAAAGACAAGATTTTGTGTTCCTCACCGTTCCCGCAATTCTAGACTGTCTCTAGGACTTCACAAGAAGACTTGAAACGGTGAGGAAACGCAACAATTGTGATAGCAAAGTAAAAAAAGGAAGGATAGGATTAAGGAAAAACAAAACAATGACGTTATCCTTTGCTACTGCAAGCTCTCAAAATTTCGCCGCCATACACCTGGTATGTCAAAGACTTTCCAGGCGCAGACTTACGAGACTTGAAAACCCCGCAGCAAACAAAAGAATACGCCTTACAAACACTAACCGCAGTCGCTATGAACCTTCAGGAAACCGTCGCAATTCACCTAAGTGCGTCCGAGACCTTCTTGGTGAAGACATACGATTCCTGAAGACTCATAGCAAGTTTCGTTTTGGACTTTCACAAAGACATAGACTACAAAAATCTTCGCTAAAAAGCTCAGACGTTGGGCGCCATTTCGTTGCGAGGCAAGAGGATGGGAAGGAATCGGTAATGGAAAGTTAGGAAAAAAGGAAATGATAGGAAAATAGGAAAGGAAGAGGTTGGCAAAAGGAATACAATGTCAAGTTTCGGAGGACGCGGCCTGCTTGTTATACGCGGCATTAGCTCGCCGGAATGGGGGGGATCTTGCCCCCGAAACCCAACCTCACCTGCAAAAAAAAAACATAAATCAGGCCTGAAAAAAATATAAAAGTGACGTCAGACGGACGATCACCACTTCAAGGGCACTGCTGGTGTCATCGCAGCGTTGCCAAAACCCACCCAACCAGGAAGTTCGTTGGCTCAATTTGAACTTCCCCAAAATTGTCGATGACCAAGTTCCGGTCATACCATCTTCACCGTAAGAGTTGAGCTACCACCAAACAAAAAAATAATGTTAACAAGAAAAAATGTAAATGATGAAAGAAAAATTAGTTTTTATAATTTGGTATATCATGGACCTTTTTTTTTTATGTCTTATTTATTATACTAACAGCTTTTGTAATCAAACAAACTAAACGCTAACAAAAAAAGGAAGATATTTCAAATGTGACTTGGATACGTTTCCTACCAGGACTATCGAAAACAAAATAGTTAATAGCACTCTTTTTGGTACCCACAGTTAAAATTCGGACCTAAAATTCCCTACCTCAAAAGAGATCGATGGAGGAGGTTAAGAATTCCCAATCGGATTTAACAGAACAACGCGACGACAGACCGAGGAAACAATCTATTTCACTTACAAAAATAATTTATAAGTATGTACTATAATTAAGAGAAAATTTATCTGAAAAATGATTATTAATATACAAAAAAAAATAACAATAACTTATTTTTAAACTTCAACGCCACTTAAATAACTAACAATACAAAAATTAACAGCAACCAATGACTTGTAACAATTATTACCACTTGGGTATCTTCTCTTTGGAGATATATATATGTATATGTATGTATAGGTAGTTTAAACTTTTCTATAGTACTTTGCCATCCAGTTTTAAAATATATAAAAAAAAACCGGCGAAAGTATATATAATTGTATAATGTAATTGTATATTATATTAATTGTAGTATATTTGATATAATAAATATATGTGGATTCTATCATCAACTGGTACCTGATTTCCATTTATTTTATATATGTTTGACTCTATTACAGGACTCACTGTGACGTATTTAGTTTTGAAATACGATTTGCGTTCAGCTTTGGGGCTTTCTTGGGCGCTCCCGCTTTCATAGGGTAGATGTTGGAAATTCGGGTAAAATCGAGTTAGTAGAAACTCCAAATAAGAGATAGAGTTGCTTGGGATTCCTTGTAGATTCCGATAGCACTTTATTTCTATTATATTTTGTTTCAGATGAAAACGTCCAGAATATTTGCAGCCAAAGGAATAAGTGAATCCAGCGGAAAATCACACATCCAGAAGAATACGGGTATTCTGGCTTGAGTTGCGGCTGTACCACTTCACAGGAGCAAATATATATATATATATAAATGGTGGCGGCCCAGCGCTCTGCTGGCAATCTGGGACCGCCAAATGATGAAATTGTAGAGTTAAAATAACCTATGTAAAATTTAGTCCTTTAGCACCAATTTTTTAAAATAACACTTTCCCCATATAACTCACCTTGTTCCTGATATATCTCAATTTAAATAAATTTATATGTTTATCTTGTTTTGTTTTTTTTTTTCTTTCTTTTTGTGTTAAAATGGATTGATTTGTGATTTATTTCATACACCACTCTAAACAAAAAGGTATCTCTCGATCTTTAAACAAAATGAAAAACAAAATTATTAAACAGCCAAAAAAAATAGTTAATAAAGTAACAAAATTTTTATCACGCACCATCAGGTAAGCTTTTTTTTTTTTTAACAAAAGAAACGTTATTGGAAATAACAAAAATCTTTAATGTGAACTGATAACACCGAACTTGAACCGACGTTTATGCTTGATACGAGAGTTGTGAAGTTCAAAAGTAACGACCCTTTTTCGGCTGTCTGGTATGGTAAGTATATCAGCTGACTTATTTGAAACTACGGTGCTTTAAGTCATGCCACCTTTTTTTTTTTTTTCCTCTTACAATATCCGTATCACCCGATCCAATCTACCCGCTAGTCACTTTTTTTTCAGATTTCATGGTATAGGTTAAATTGGGAAATGTCAATGTATATGTTTTATTCTCAATCTCACATCCTCTATTTGACATTTCTACTAAGTTCCCTTACTTCCCAGCTGTCTCCTATTGTTGCCTTCATATGACAGATGGCGCTTGATTTGAGGACACCTTCACACCATAAAGAATTAAAAAAAAATCATCCGCAATGCTCTCGTCTAAATTAGTTTTGCATCAGTATCATTTTTTTATTAAGGGATGCGTTCGGGCGTCCACAACACCGGTTTTGGTCATTCAAAAACATATCCGATGCAAAACGATCTTAGATACACCCCTATCCGCCTATCACTCGATCGCAGCCATTTTTTTCCTTCCGTACAAAAATTGAGGTTTCATTTTTTTCCGCTAGTTGCAGTGAGGAGGGCTAGTGTCATCGAGGCTTAAATGAAACCAACCTGAGATTGGACTGCTAGTTGTCCATATACAGGGTGTCCCATAAATGATGGTCCAAACTGAAACTGGTGATATGACAGGTCATGACCACTCAGAATTTAGTAACTTGTCCGTCCCGCATCATAAAGGTTTTCGAGTAACGGCTAATTTTTTGAAATTTCGAAAAACCCCTACTTTGACTCAGTTTTTTGGTCATATTAGACTTAGATCAAAAGTTATTACCATTTTAACTCAATAAAACAGTGTTCTAAAATAAATAAATATAAATCTTTTTCTAAATAATAGCTGTTTTATTAATTTTTATTTTTATGGTAAGCTCATTTTTTTTTAATTAACTTTCAAAATTGCTCAAAATGGTCCTCTCCTGCACTTGTACAAGCCCGACAACGTCTTTAAAACTGTCGTGTCTTGTGCTTGCCGAACTTCGATCCATTGTTTCGAAAGGACAACATGGAATACCAAAATTGAAAATTCAGAGGATACTTATAACGGGAAAACTTGCATTCTTTTCATCTGCAGCACCTCCGGACTTTAGTTCCAAAGAATTATAGACAAAGGCTGGAATTTTGTCGAATTATGCTTGATACAAATCAATAAGATTCAGATTTTTTTCAAAAAAAATTTACGGATTGACGAATTTCAGGATAAACGTAATGTTCATAAATCATAACTTCATAGTCGATAATTGGAAAACCCACATTTTAAACGTGACGGCATATCCTAATACCAATTCAAAATCAACTTATTGATTGTCATTCTGGACTGTATGAACCATCAGCAACATTAAATATTACCAAGAACTTACTTGAACTTTCTGAAAAAAGAAAGCTTTTTCTACTGGAAATCTTCCCTCAGAAATGCCCCTCCTCGTTAAAAAATTTGAGCTAACTGTAAAAATAAAAAATTAAAATTAATAAATCAGGTATTATTTAAAAAAAGATTTATTTTTATTTATTTTAGAACACTATTTTACTGAGTTAAAATGGTAATAACTTTTTATCCAAGTCTAATATTTCCAAGTTTTATACCTTTTAAGAAACTTCAAAACCATGGCCAATTTTTAGAAGCAAAAACCAGTTCTAAGTACTACGATTTTTTTTCAGTGTGCTCTTTTGAAAAATCAAGTAAAAAAGATTTGATCAAAGAGTCATGATATTTTAAAGCAAAAAATCATTATTAGGAAATATTTAAGTGTAAACATTTAAAAAAACAAAGATCAACTATGGACAGGGTGACCAAAAAACTGGGTAAAAGTAGGGGTATTTCGACATTTCAAAAAAATAGCCGTTACTCGAAAACCGTTATGATGCGGTACGGACAAGTTACTAAATTCTGAGTGGTAATGACCTGGCATATCACCAGTTTCAGTTTGGACCATCATTTATAGGACACTGTGTATAATACGTCCACGCCACTGATGGCCAGTTGTGCAATAGTGGTTCAGCCTCGGTTCAAGGTTTTAAGTCACCGATTTCAGCGGATGAACTACCGTTCAACGCTGGTTCAAGTATGTTATTGGTTATTATCATACACTTGAACAGTAAACCACTGTTGAAACTCATCCGCCGAAATCGGTGGATAAAAATTGCTGAACCACGGTTCAAATATTTGTACAACTGCCCCTGAGTATTAATACATGTCAAATTGAAAGTTGGAAAGAATTCCATGCTACTTCCAGAAATTCATTTTCATTTTTTTAGCACACACAACCGTTTAATTTAACTTCAATAAAAATGTGATGAAATATTATGTGATAGAAAAAGAAGCATTTCTAAAAATTCTCATGTATTAACACATGTCAAATCGTGTAGGCTGGAAAATCATTCTGTGTAAGATGGGCTGTCATATTTTGTTTCCACACTATTATACATGATTTGTTTCCTACTTTTTTGGCATGTGTTAATACTCAGTGGGATAGTGTGGAAGGGTTTTTTACCACATTTACGCAAAATATTTGTTGGTGCGTTCTTGAAACGTGTGTCGGAAACTTTACGATTTCACGACATCGTAAAGTTTCCGACGTTGTATGAATACCCATGGTATTAAATATAATATTGAAAAAAAAAATCATATTGATAAAATGGTTTATTATTTTTTTTCCCCACTCTTTCACTGGTATTGCTTTGTTTTCTTTTTCAGCAACAAAATTTCACTCGAGAACTAAACTTTAGACTTTTTTCAAGTGAAACACAAATTATAGCAACTTGTAGCAAGCTTGGGATTCGACAGCAAATACAACGTTTCGAGTTTCCAAACAGACCTAATATTGTCAGATGTCAATGTCAATGGCCTGACAATAGCTAACAATTGACATATTTCTTACAATGAAAAATTGTCCCTTCACACGGTTAGTAGATTTCGTCCCAAAGTCTGACAATTTTCGGACAGTCATATATCTGACAATATTGTCAGCTTGAAAATCTTCTGTTCAAACGGATGGCAGATCTATACAAAAAATTGATTGATTGTTTACATCTTTTAAAAAGTTTTCGTGGTTTTGTTGCAATTTTGTGTGTGCTGAAAAATAATTAAAAGACAAAAATTTTATTTCATTAGGGGAATACTTTTCTATACGAGTTTTCCTTTTATTTTAATGCGGCATGACTGATTTTTGTTTTGCATGCCTGCCACGAAGTTGATGACATGTGATGAAGTTATGATATTTTCGCTTTGTATGGACTTGTAAAAAAACCCGCTTTTAACACAATTAATACTCTGATCCGTATGGGATGATCTGTATGGATAATGAAGATAAGCGACAATAAAATGCGGCTATTATCAATTTAAACAATTATTGAGAAAAATCATTTATTTTTTTATTCTGCTTAGCAAACAATTTATTAATTAAAGTGTACTTTCATCCGAAACTGTTGAATCTTTTTCATTTGACTCAACTTTGATCCATTCTACCTTTTCTCTTTTCGTAACCGTTGGTTGTTTAACATATATTTCCTTTAATTCGTCCATAGTCATATCTATCGCATGAGTTGCTTTAAGATGATACCTTAATCTACAAAAAGTGAAATATGTGATAGTTATCTAAAAACATAAAACTCATCTTACTTTGACTTCGTAGGGTAACCTTTTGTACAATTTAAACATTTATAGGGCATTTCACTGTGTTTGAATGCATGATCGGAGTATGCGGGTCGAGTGGCAAAGAGTTTTCCACATACTTTGCATTTAATTTTCCAACCTAAATGCATTTTTAAGTGACTATTCAGATGACCTTTGGCGTTGAACTTTTTGTCACACATTTCACATTGATATGGATAATCTCGTGTATGAAATCGCAGGTGAATTTTATATTCAGGTTTAGTAACAAACATTTTTGGACATTGAACACACTTAAATGCTTTTCCTGTATGCCATCTTCGGTGTAGGCCTAGTGATGATGATGAAAGGTATATCTTGCCACAATCAACACAAGGGTATGTGCGACGAGATTCGTCATGTATTTTTCTGTGAATCCGGGCACATTGACGCGATGGAGAAATCTTACCGCATATATCACAGGGGTAGGTCTCATTTCGACCATTATTTTCGTGGGTTTTCAAGTGATCCTTTAGAGTAGATATTCGAGTGAAAGTTTTAGCTGAAAATAAAAGAATAGCCATATATGTCATTTTATGTAATTTTTAGCTTATTTGTAGGTTTTTGGGCTTTTGTGATCAGTAAAAAGGATGCAATCAATAAAAAAAACTAATTCGAATTTTAGCTTTGATTGTTCTTTACAGCTCCCTCAAGGATTTTAATCGTGAAAGACTTTAAATTTACACTACAATTCGCGTTTACAGGATTGGGCTAAAAAACGACATGAAGGTATAGCAACGTCATCACCTGTGGCTTACACCAGCAACCACTGTTTGTGAGAAAACGGGAAGCAACAACTCCAAGTATTTCAAAATTTTGGGATAGCCTATACCGGATATGTTCTCGAACGCAAGGTTTGTATGTAAACTACATGAAAAACTCCTCGAAATTGAAACTTTTTAAAAAAATTTGATTTCCATAATGAACTCAATTAAGATTGACTTATATGCAGTCCGCCATGACTTTTGAACAAATATGACTGACGCAATCGATTTCGAAACTGTATAACTATAAAGTTTTTGCTTTTCTTTCTAAAGGTAAAACCGCACTCGGCGGACCTGCAATTCAGCGACATCGTGCGCACTTTCACACGAAATATGAACAGAATTTCATCGACAAAGTTGGTCAGATTATCAACTTTGCCGCATAGTGCCACGCCGTGAAGTGCAATTGTCGCCAAGTGCGATATACGTCTCACAATTTCCTACAAACAAGTCGTGAAGTTCAGTTCCGCTGAAATGCAGTTCCGCCGAATGCAGTCTTACCTTAAAGGGTTTTCTCTCATTGGACTGCCTCCTCCGAATTTTGTTGACGTTTGTGTACACTTATCTCACCCTTTAGAAGAAGAAATTTTTCTCCTCTGAAGGGCCTATGGTGTTCAAAAATTGGCATTTTTCCCATCGAATACGGAATCCATTTTCGGCGGCCACTCGTAACACGACTTTCAACTGTAGCAACCAGTCATCATTATCTTTGGCGGGAATAATGATGTCATCCATATAAAGAACAACCGTTCTATCCAGTATCTATTCTCGCAGGACTCAGGAAATGTATCCGCAAAATACTGGTGGTGAAATGGATATGCCGAACGGCCCATAGCAGAATTCATACTAACCGTTGTGGGTAACGAAAGAGGTGTACTTCCTTGATTCTGGTTCAATTGGAACATGGAGGCATTGGCCGAGTCCAGGACCCATGTTCTGTAACTCGGCGATAACTTTTCGAGGCGATAAACGGCGAAAAATGGAACAAAACCCATAGGATTCCTATGAGTTTTGTTCCATTTTTGTTCCATTTTTCGCCGTTTCTCGACGCGAAAAGTTATCGCCGAGTTACAGAACATGGGTCCATAATGGTATAGACTTTTGCACCATGTAGTCGATCAAGTACATCGTGGATTAGGACCATCGGAAAATTATCCCTTATCACCTTCTCATTCAACTTCCTGTAGTCACAGCAGAGCCGTTTGGTGCCGTTCTTCTTCTAGACTTATACGATCGGCGATGCGTATTTTGACATGCTAGATTGTATGATACCTTTTGTTTCCATTTTGTCACCTGCTCTTCGACAAACTGCTGGTCCACGTATGACATCCTCCTCAGTCTTTGAAATACTGGAACTTTGTCTTTCAGCAGTAGTTTAATCTCTACTGGTGACTTCATATTATTCCTTGGTATATAACTATTAACCAGAGAGAAGGAACTAATAGAGAGAGTCAAATTCGACGGTGGCTTTCTTTTAGCCTACAAGCTACAATGTTGCGACTTGCGCACCATCTTGCATATGTATAATTATTAACTCCATATAAAAAAAATGTGGGGACAAACACATATGCAAGAAGATGTGCATACTCACCACCTTTGTTTTTGTTTTGCACTGCCCGGGGTGAAAACATGTACCCACCGATAGGAATTCAACAATTCGAGGGGACGGAGACGAGGAAATTTGACTCTCTCTATTAGTTCTTTCTCTCTGCTATTAACAAGAACCATCAGCTCTTTTCTTTCAGGAACTTTCAGATGATTGACGTCCATCTCTGGTTCGCTTTCAAAATTTTTTCCGGCTGCCAAACAAATTGCTTCGAACTCCAATATGTCACAGACATCTTCAACTTCAGCGATGGTGTTCCTCTGACATCTTCGTTCCAACAACTCCTATGAGTGCCTGCTTCATTATTGGTCTCAAACGGAGTTTGAACTTTTAACTGGTTTCTTCTTTTCATCCGCTGCTTCTTCTATTTTAATGAACTTCGCGCCATCTTCAGTAATCTTAACATCAAAATCTTGCAAGATCTCCTTTCCTATTACAGCCAAAAAGAGTATGTCGACCTCTCGGACTCCATGAAATGTAACCCTCATAACAACCTCATCTATTACAATATTTGCTTCAAAGTTTCCTAGAGTAAACACCTTCTTTTGCCCTAAACCATATAACTTTTCTTTTTGGAACTTAGTTCAACGTATTCTAACCTAACTAAAAAGCGTAAAAGGTTGACTTCACTACCTATATCAAAGAACGCTGATACGCTCTCCCCATTGACTTTAATGTCTTTAAAGATTCGGCGACTGCTTACTGCTAATGAAACTTCAATCTCTGGGACGTCCTCCGTTTCATCTGTTGTTCCAGTATGGACACGGTTTTGTTCCTCCTTCGATCGCTTCTGCCCAGCCTGACTTGGATTTTGTCTGCAGTGCACTCAAACGATCTGTGGCCTGTCTGCCTGCAACTAAAGCATCTAAAACCTACCCTCCAATCTTTAGCGATATAGAGAGCCAACTTGTTTTGCCTCCTATCCGGGATACCCTTGGTATAATATTCTAAGAGACTACTCTCGTCTAAGGCAATAGCATTCCCCAACTCCATCAACCCATATAAATATTCTCGTAGAGATTGGGTGAGTTTCTTTTTGCGATTCCTTAAGGGCCCTACACACGATAAATGTTACCTGACAATACTACTTGAACGAGTCTCGATTCAGGTAAAATTGATCGTTAGTAGGCACTTCAATGTTCGTCACAAGTAAAATTGATACATTGATGAAACACAAAATTATTTTGATTTTCTTCAATGTTCATTGACAAAATTTTTGATTTACTGAACTACACTAACAAATTCCCTAGCAAAATTGTCAATGTTCATTGATCATGTGAAGGCTTTTTGTCATCAATTTTACCTGACGGAAAAAACGTCAATATTACCTGACGAGTAACATTGATGGTGCGTAGGGCCCTTTAGTTGGTGATGGACCTCAGCTGGTGATACAGCAACAATGAATTCATCTATGAGGGCTCCCTTTAGACTCTACAGTCCTTTACATTTGATTGGCTTCGAATGTACAGTTTGGCAGCCCCTTTCAGCAATTGTTTTCCCTAAATATATTTTCGCAGGTCATCCCACTGAACCGTGACTGCGTTTTCTTCGAAATCTCGTAGCTACCAATTAATGTCGTAGCTACCACGCCCGTGAAATGGCATCTCTCAGGGTGAATATTGCGCCTCTTGACGGCCTGATATCCGCCAAATGAATCGAAGTATTACTCCCGTCATCGTTCTCGACATCGACCTCATTTGGCCCTGACAAACCAAAATGTTGGATGAGGTGCTCCTGGAGTGCCTTCTTCAACCCTATCGCCAGCAAGTCAAGTTCTATAAGTTTTGTTCTAAGTCGATCTACCGTCAAAGCTAAAATGCTTCCCTCTCCATTTTACAGAAAAACTTTACTTAATTTAATTTTAAATTTTAACTTTCTATTTATTTATTCAAAAAAACAACGATAATCAAAATTTAGAAAGAAAACAAAAAAAAAACACAACGCAAAACTTCTTTGCTTGTCTATCTTCTTTGCTCGTCGGAGCATACAACAGCAATAATCTGACGGATGATGCCTTATGGCTGTTTTACAACGCCGCGTTGGGCGAATTTCAGATATAGGAAATTCTGTTTAGTGTTTACAATGGCGCGTTGTGCATAAACTTCACGATTTGACAACCGTTAGCAAGTACACAAACCAACGTAACGTGAGGAATTTGGTTTCTCGAGGTAAGAAAATAGTTTGTTCTACAAATTTATAAAATTACCTTCAAATAATAAAAAAACAAACAAACGCAATAATTCAAAGGATTGTGGAGACATCCTTGTTATTTTAAAAATGTTCTGGGTCTTTTTCTTTCATTTGATCAAAATTTAAGGCAAAGAATCCCTCTTTAACCCTTCTGAGATTCAGCTCGCGAACCCACCAACGCCGTCTTGGTGTTTCGGTTTCCTCTTCAACTCCTTCACACGCTGAAAGAGCAGCGAACGCCACTCTGGCAACTAATTCTATTGTCGAAAAAAGGTTATCGTTCATTTTAAATTCAAAAAAACCATTTAACAAAATATTTAAATTAATTTGCAGAATGACACTTCAATTGGTTTTAGCCAGCTGATTCTCGCAGAATCACCTGTCACCTCGACGCGTCCGTAAAGCTTGTGAAACGTAACGTACGTATCGCGAACTCGAACGCGTCATTGGAAATCAGCCATTATGTTGTTTCCCTTTAAATGTTTTTTTTTTTAAACACGTTCTACTTTCTTTGGGTATTATTCCGAAATTTTTTTCACACTACTGTATTTTAATTTCCGTTTTTTGTGTAAAATTTACTGCACAGCAGTTTTTTTTGCCTAAGGTTAGGCGTGTTTTTTCCCAAGCCCGAAGGAAATTGGATGAAAAAAACGATTCGGGGCTAAATAATTTACATGTTAAATGCAACAACAACTAACCCCCAATGGGTTTAGCTAAACCCAGATAATTTACGGGGCTTAACTTTAGCATGGAGAAAAACTGTATTACCGGGAATTACATACTTGTTATCGATAGTTTGTATGGAAACTCCATTTTTTTTCTGTAATGGCGTCGCTAATCCCCGATATCGTTTTTTTCAACCACTTACCTCCGGGATTGGAAAAAAACATACATACCTGTTATTATATTATACTTGTTGACGCAAGTATTTTTCCCTTGTTTTTCCACCGTTTATATGTATTTGTTTCTTACGAATATTTCAACGGCACGCTCACTTTTCTACTGTCGTGAACGAAAGTGTACACAGAGTCGGGGTTAGTTGGCACTGCACACAGCCACACATGCACCACGATATACGGTTTTCGCCGTTCACTGCACAATGTTTGTGTTGTTTTTTAAATATAATACATTTTAATGTGGCGTTGTGGTGTCTAAACCTTCTTCGGCGGAAGCTAAATTTCGATTCTCGACTACTCTTTTAAAAACATAAAATGTATGAATTAAAGAAAGGAAAAAAAAAACAAAGTAATGAAGAGGGCCGCGTTTTCTTTTTGTTTTCTTCTTCGTATGTCCGTACGTGTAAGTAAATAGTATGTCTGTATTTGTAAGTAAATAGTCCTTCAGTCGAAGAACACTCAATAGAAATGCCACATCCCACATTTATGTTATGAATCAGTTAATTATTGCATACAATCAAAGTTTATTTTCAAATTTCAACTGATACAATTGAACCATTTTCATTAGAATCGACTTTAACCCATTCTACTTTTTTTCTCTTTGTAATTTTTGGCTCTTTATCATATATTTTATTTATCTCTTCCATTGTTATATCCATCAAATGAGTTGCTTTTAGATGAGCCCTTAGTCTATAAAAAAAAAAATAACAAAGTGAAATATATGTATGTGATAATTCCTTAAAATATATAAATCCTGATCTTACTTTGTTTTTGTAGGATAACCTTTTGTACAATGTAAACATTTATAGGGCATTTCGCTATGCTTGAATAAATGTTCGCTGTGTGCTTGTCGAGAAGCAAATAGTTTTCCACATACTTTGCATTTAATCTTCCAACCTAAATGCTGTTTTAAGTGACTGTTCAGATGACCTTTGGCATTGAACTTCTTGCCACACATTTCACAATGATATGGATAATCTCGTGTATGAAATCGCAGATGAATTTTGTATTCAGCTTTATGAATGAACATCTTTGGACATTGGACGCACTTAAATGCCTTCCCTGTATGCCACCTTCGATGGTAATCTAGCGATGTTTTTGAAAGGTATACCTTGCCACAATCAACACATGGATATGTGTGACGTGATTCATCATGTATTTTTGTGTGAGCGCTTGCATTTTTTCGCGAATAAAATGTTTTGCCGCAAAGCTCGCATGGGTAGGGGTCTTTTTTGTCCTCATGTTCGTGAGTTTTCAAATGGGCCTTTAAAGAATATATACGAGCGAATCTTTTAGCTGAAACAAAAAGAATAACTCTAAAACTTTACTCATATTTAGCAAGACGTTTAAAAATAGACGAAAATTCATATTTAAGTTGTATTGTACATTATAGGCGTGTGTAATTTTAGAATCCCGGGGACAATTGGTTGAAAAACAGGAATACCTCCAGTGTGTGCACACCAGTGTGGTGTCTATGGGCCTCTTTACAGCCAAATTAATAAAAAACGCTTATTCCACGAGTTAACTAAAGCAGGGAATAAGAGTTAAGCTATGGGTTAAAAATTTCCATGAATAAAACCAAAATGTTCGTGGAATAGTTAATTGGCGTCTACCAGAAACACAGTACACATATTAAAGGTAATATCATTAGCGTTTCCATTTTTGTTCAGTTCTGCGCATCTGTCAAAATCGAGGTATTGTGGTGGTAAAACGGTGGATTCAGTGCCCCTTTCCTTGTCTAATTTCAATATTTTGTTGTTGTTCCTAATGATGCGCGTTGAGTTCCAGTGGGCACTCGGACAGTCATTTTTAATTTTTTGACATTTCCAACTTTGACAACCTGCGCAATATATTACCTTTAATATGTGTACTGTGTACCAGAAATACCTTAAGAAAATCTACTACAATAAATAAGATGCCTGTTTGGTAACTTGAAATTTTCCACAAGTTTCGCAAACTTGGGTATTTTTCGTATGGGTTCTGACAGAAAATTGTGATAATTAAAAAAAAAAAAAAAGCTCAAGTTACCAAACACATCTAAGAATTCTCTTGTTAATATAATTCTGTCAAAATTATTTTCATTTTTCAATTGTTTATGTTGTGTCTGTTTTGTTTTTATTTATTTAAATGGAATGTATCTGATGGAAGAAATATGTCCACCTCTTGGGTCCCTATTTAGATCATCGTCTACAACCGCAAGGAGCTTCCTCATATTTTCCTTGGAAAATCTACATATATTTCTTCCTGAAATCCTCCTCACTTAGCACTTCCATTAGATCATATACATGTATTTTTGTATAGTTTTCTTTTTATGGTGGTTGATGGCTGATTGTCCAATAATTAGAACTAAGGGTTTAAAAACTCGATAAATCTAGCAGACATTAGCTGTGTTTTTTTGCAAGCCCGGGGGGAATTGGATGAAAAAAACGACGTGCATGCTAGACAATTAACATGTTAAATGCAACAACAACTAATCCCGGAGAATTCTCGGGGCTTAACTTAAGCGCACCGAAAAACTGTGTTACCGGCATGAATTGCATACATGTTATCGATAGTTTGTATGAAAACTCCATGTTTTTTACTGTCATGGCGTCGCTAATCCCCGCTGTCGTTTTTTTCAACCAATTCCCCCCGGGCTTGCAAAAAAACACGCCTATTATTAATTTTATTCAAAGTTGTATTTAATTCCCGCCGGTAATACAGTTTTTCTCCGTGCTAAAGTTAAGCCCCGTAAATTATCTGCGTTTAGGTAAACCCATTGGAGGTTAGTTGTTGTTGCATTTAACATGTAAATTATTTAGCCCCGAATCGTTTTTTTCATCCAATTTCCTTGGGGCTTGGAAAAAAAAACACGCCTACTAGCTGCTTTTTCTTCTATCCCGGAGGGAATTGAGTGAGAAAAACGATATCGGGTATTAGCGATATCGTTTTTTTCATCCAATTTCCTTCGGACTTGGAAAAAAACACGCCTAAAGTCAATTTAGTTTAATTATATATAACAAAAACTTTATTAAAGTTAAGGATTTAAAATATAAGTAACTATTAGGTATGCCTAAACATTTTTTAAAATGGTGTGGTGTGTTGTTTCGGAGACATATGTTTCTATGAGTAAGAGAAAGCAGTGCTCGGGGAAGAGAATCATGTCGATCATGGAATCCGCAATACTGGATCCGCAGTGATAGTTTTTTACCATCACTACTATCGAAAAAATGTAAAAAGCGGGTTATATAATGATAAAAAAAAGATATCGACTCAAAGATAAAAATTTAAATAATTTGGTATTTAATAAACAAAACTCCAAAATTTTTAAAGACTAATTTTATATAGGTTATGAACTTTAAGCTAGGACCGCACTTGGCGGAACTGCACTTCAGCGGAACTGAACTTCACGACTTTTTTGTAGGAAATTGTATGAGCTATATCGCACTAAGCGACAACTGCACTTCACTGCGCGACACTTTGCGACAAAGTTGGTAATCTGACCAACTGTGTCGCGACGTGAAGTTTCGTGCGAAAGTGCGCACGGTGTCGCTGAAGTGCAGTTCCGCCTAGTGCGGTTATACCTTTAAAGTAGGACCGCACTTGGCGGAACTGCACTTCAGCGGAACTGAACTTCACGACTTTTTTGTAGGAAATTGTATGAGCTATATCGCACTAAGCGACAACTGCACTTCACGGCGCGACACTATGCGACAAAGTTGGTAATCTTACCAACTGTGTCGTGACATGAAGTTTCGTTCAGTTTCGTGCGAAAGTGCGCACGGTGTCGCTGAAGTGCAGTTCCGCCTAGTGCGGTTCTACCGTTATGGTCATTATTTTATAAAACAAGACTTTGTGTTCGCCATCAAAATGTGTTCTTATAAATTAATTACCTGTTACATGTAAATGACTTCAGTTTTTTTATCACTTAATTTCGAAAAAGTGGGTCAAATAATCTTTAGTATATTTTTTATTAACATCATCTAATGGAGTTGGGTAATTTTATAAAACTGAAATCAAGCCGTACATATATAGCAGTTCAATCTTCAATTTGTTGAGATTCAGATATTGTCTTTTAACGTATTTTTTTATTATTAATAATATATTAATTTAAAGTATTAAGTTATCTTATAAAATTCTAAAAAAAAGTAAATTCTTTTATTTATGAAATTTATTGAAGGATTTTTTTTAAACCACCTTGTACTCAACTGTGTTAAAAAAGATTAAAAAACAAGATTCAAAGAATGGATTTTACTTTTTAAATAAAATGTCGAAAAAATGATTTCGGATTTTACTTATGTATATATGAAATATGAAGAGACGTATAGCAAAACTAGTTTTTTCTACCTAATCCCTATACCCCCAAAAGTATTTCGAAGGTAATTAATGCATAAGGTCTAATCATCATTCAGAATCTCTTACTGGTAATCAGCCACCAAAGATAAACTACCTTATCATTGATCATTGAAATCTTAGAAATCGTTTTATGTGAAAGGTAGGGCCAAAATGAAATATATTTTTTTGACTAGAAATAATAATCGAGTCATCAGCTTTTTATTGGCATCAAAGTAATCACTGATATCGCTTTATTAGGGCCCCAAAACTGAAGATTAAAATTTTCAATGATGAGTTTCAATGAAAGCTATAACTGGCCCCTTAAACCCCGATTAGGATTAGCTAAGCCCGCAGGGGATGAATTGTTGTTGCATTTAACATGTAAATTGTTCAGCATCGACGTCGTTTTTTCATCCAATTCCTCCCGGACTTGCAAAAAAACACGTCTACTATACAAGTGGGCAATATTTTTTTTTTTTTTTATTTCTGTAACAGAAAGCAACAAGTATGACAAGTGTAAAGAATTTGTTTTATATATGAATAACATAACATGACTTGTCAGAAAATCTAAATTCACTTGTAAAATAAAGACTTGTCCGACAAATACAAGTGAATGCTGTAAAACAAATAACAATTGTCACAATGAATACATTTCTCCGACTTCATTAATAAATAGGATTACAATAAAATTAAAAAAAATTAAAAAACAAAAATGAAAAAGAGAATTATTATACAATCTTTTTTCCTATATAGAATGGAAATTATGTCGCTTATTTTTGTACACTTTTTGGCGGAATCAAACAATTTCGATATCTGAATTTGTAGCTAATTTTATTAAATTAATAACGAAACGAAAATTTCCAAAACTGAAACAACGTAATCATAACCGAAAATTTCGTTTTCATTTTTGTTCTGCAGTAGGTACGCTGTTCAACTACTTCTACTCTATGGTCAAAGTAGTTCAAAGCACTTCAATAATATAATAACGAAATGAATCCACGCAGAGAAAGCGACACCTTCAGTAGAAGAAATTACATAGTAAATTATTGTTGTTGATGTTTTCTATAATTTAAAATAAATTTCAAATACAAACAACAAAGCTTTCGTCTACATTGAGGTTAAATTTTTCTTTTGGCAAAAATTAAAGCGTTCCATTCATCATCTACTCCGAAGTACTAAAAAGTACTTTGCAAGGCCCAAAGGAACATAGACTCTGTTTAGATTGGGAAGATTGAGTCCGGACTGGTGAGTGTCATCGTGTTTACATTTGAAACTTTTAGGCGCCTCAAAATACATTGAAAAAACAACAATTTCAACATTCCATACATTGAAGCAACAACAAAGTAGACTTATGAGTCCGGTTTTTATGTTTTCTTCGTGCCTCACGAGAGTCATCACCCCACCCTTCTCTTGCCTACGAACTGCCGTGATACCGGCCTCAATCTTCCCAATCTAAACAGCGTCATACCTAATTGCAGATTATTTGGAGAAGTCTCCACCTTTTATCTCACTGAATTATTTGCACGAACCATTAAGCTACGCGCAAACCAACGCGATGGCGGTGGCGTTCACGATTAAAATGTGGATGCCTTATATAAAAATCAAAGGAGAGGCACACTTCAATCGCGTTGATATGTGCCTCTCCTTTGATTTATATGTGCGGCATCCACATTTTTATCGTGATCGCCACCGCCATCGCGTTGCTTTGTGGATGCCTTTAAGGCTACGCGCAAACCAACGCGATGGCGGTGGCTATCACGATAAAAATGTGGATGCCTCATATAAAAATCAAAGGAGAGGCACACTTCAATCGTGTAGATGTGTGCCTTTCCTTTGATTTATATGTGTGGTATCCACAATTTTATCGTGATTGCCACCGCTTTCGCGTTGGTTTGCAGTTACCTTAATGGTGTGCATAAAAGTGACATTCGAATTTTATTTCTATTTCTATCTATTGGGAGAGTAGGAGGCAACGAAGCAGGTTGTATCTTCAGCGGCACAACCTGCATGTACAGCTTTTATTTAATAAAAATCAGCAAAGTAAATAATTTTTTTTTAAATAATCATTCACCTCATCGAAAGTTGGTACTCTGTGGAGAGGGGAGTCCACCTGGATGGTAACAGGAGTTGTACACATACTCCAGCAACTGAGAAGGTAGTTTCCAAGCTATGCCGCTTAAACTAGACTTGATACCTATCCCGTTTAAATGGGACTCTGGCGTGGTATCACATTACCCGCTAACAACTGTATCATGTGACCGTGACTGACGTGTTGCCTACGTGAAATCCTAGCATGGAACTTCTCTGGGGGATAGATTCCATCTGGATCAAAACCGGAGATACATACACTCCAGAAACTGCTAATCTAGTCCCCAGGCTACCAGCACCCCTTGTGCTAATAACAGATGACAAACCTTCATCACAACAATGGACAAAGGATGACCGCCCTGCATCACACCAAATCAATGAGATGACCATCATATCTTCATCCAATTTCCCTCGGGCTTGCAAAAAAACACGCCTATAAGTACTATATTATGGCAAGTTATGGAATCGTAAAAAATCGAACTTGAGATTTTGATCAAAAGCCCGGGGGGAATTGGATGAAAAAAACGACGTCGGTGCTAAAATGTTTACATGTAAAATGCAACAACAACTAGTCCCCTGCTTGCTTAGCTAATCCCAGAGAATTCTCGGGCTTAACTTAAGCGCACATAAAAACAGTATTACCAGCATGAATTACATACATGTAGGAACTCTATATTTGGCACTACGAGACTTCCCATCAGCCTAATCATTCCAATCTCGGCATTACTGCATGATTGGTATAATCCAGTACATTGCTACCAACGTAAATCGATGTGATAGTCGGAGACCTATAAAAGGAGAGCGCAAACCGTGGGCGGGCCCTTTTTTTCCCACGACGACACCTGCCGCGCAGAATCAACGAGACGATAGACGGATACTACGAAACCCCACCATACACCATAACATCATTTTTCATTATATTACAAAAACTAAAACTAACTTTATTAAAATTATACTTAAATTTAACTTAAATCTACATATTTTAAAATTGAATTATACAATAAACTTACATACATGTTAGCGATAGTTTGTATGAAAACTCCATGTTTCTTTCTGTTATGGCGTCCCTAATCCCCGTTGTCGTTTTTTCAATCAATTGCCCCCGGGATTGCAAAAACACACCTAAAGTTGACATTACGATGATAGCTGACTCGAAAAAGTGGGTCTCGCAATTCTGTCCGTCTGTCTTTCTGTCCTTTCGGCTGCAGCCTAAACGGGTCGGTCGATTTTCTTCAAAGTTGGTACCTAGCGTTTTTTGGGCATTCCCCCCACACTTTTTTTTAATTTAATTTTTAGACCAAAAATAACGGTACATGCGTTCAATTACATATTTTTTTTTTTACAATTTTTCAGTCTAAACTGTAAGTTCCATGCATATTTGCAACACGGTGTTATATTGTTCATAAATAAATGTATCTATTCGCATAATACCTATTCGCTTAATACCTTAAACTTAAAAACGTTTTAAGCAGGTAGTATACAATATAGGCTCCCTTAACTAATTTATTTCTTTTATAAGATAAATATAGTCTATGAAATATTAAAACTTTAAAAACACAGTGTGATCGGCGATCGCACATAAGAGCTAGTTCGAGCCACAAAGTCATGCACATATTTTTTTAATTGGAATTTGAAGCATATCAAATTGCTCAAATACTGATTAGTTCCAATGTTATTTCAATTTACCGGTTTTTCTACCAGAATTTGCAGCTTTTTAAATGCGAAAAAATATTTTTTTTAATTCAAAAAACGCCCATTTCGCTAACAAACAAATGTCCATGAGAGCTAAACGCAACAAATTAGCATTTAAGTCCCCTTTCACACTAGGAAACAAGTTGCCGGAGATTTTTTTGATGTTTTCTTTTAATTTCCTTAAAAATCTCTTGTACCTTTCCCACGAAGAAATAAAATCGTGGAAATTTTCAATAGTTTCTTTATAGAGTAGGACTAATTAGCCACAAACTGAGATCCAACAATTATTTGTTTTCGTAAAAAAATGTTTACCGTATGGAAATAACTAAGAATTTACCTCGAAATAATCTCGTTCCGTCACTGATTTTGAGCTTTTTATGGAAAACGTATCAACCTAAAGTTGAATCTTAATAATGCAAAAATTTTCATTGGTCAATTGGATTTTATAAAATTTTAAATTACATATTTGTAATCTTCTGTTTTTTTTTCAGTTTATATAGGTACACTTGTCCGAGTTCGACAATTCTGAATTCACTATCGTAAACTAAGCAAATATTTACAAGTCTTTCCTAACACTTGTCACATTGTGTTACAGAAAGAAGGAAATTTAGAAATTACTCAGTTGTCATATACTGCCACACTTGTCCAAATAAAGGCAGACTTGTCACTTTGTGTTACAGAATTTCTTACAAGTTTTTGGGTTTTGCTTATAATTATCTGTATTGTCGAGGGAATTTTAAATTCCTGACAAGTTTTAATAGATTGAGTTGTGTTACAGAATAACTTGGACTTGTCGAACAAGTGGATTAAGTCTTGTAAACTTGTCACGTTGTGTTACAAGCCCCAGGTACGCCAGTACATCGCTCCACCTAAACAGAAGTACCCTACTTTTGTTTAATTTTTGTCATCTTGGTTACTGATATGATAAAACTGTATGCTGTCTATAGTGCTATTTGATGGCACGTAAATATTTAATAAGCAATCTACATAGATTTTTAAAAAAATCAAAACACACAAACCAGCAAACAAATATACGAGGAAAATGAAAATATAGCTCAATGTAGTCGTTAATATGTGTAAATATCTTACGCGAAGGTTTGTTCTCTCTAAAAAAATTACTGGGTTATCGAATGCACTCGCCGGGTACTGTACATCAGTCGTTAGATAGAAATATTTGAAAATATTTCAGTTGAAATTTGAATGTGCGTTTTTTATGTGTAAACATCGGGTGCCTATTGTTTCGCTGTTTTACTTCGAATTTTTCTTTTTTCGCTTTTCTTACAATTATTTCTGTTTATTTCGTAATGCCTTATTTTGTTTTTGTTTTATTTTGTTTTTCGATCACTTCGCCCTACAGTCATTTCGCATTTCGTTCTCTCTCCTTTTAATCGTTTTGCATTTTCGTTAAAAGTGCAATGAGTTATTTAGCTCAAAATTATTTCGCTAAAGATTTATTTCTCATTTGGTGTTAAATAGACTATTATTTTAGCGCGGGTTTATTTTGGGCCCTATACGAACATAACTCCCAATGAACTAACACCCACTAAAATTAAACCAAGTCTCATTAGTGCGCCGAAGAACCCTCTCGCACCTACTTCAAATCCTACAGTGTGCAGGGGGCAGCATGCCCCCCATACATACCTCACTGTTTATCGTAAACGATGACGAAATAATTGAAATCGAACTAAAAAAAAACCAAATAATCAAAAAACTAAACAATAAAAAGGGAAACGACCTTAAAATGAATTTTTTTCGAAAAAATTATAAACCAAATAATGGAAAAACATATTAATGAAAATCCTAAACGAACGAAATGTGAAACGACAAAAGCAAAACAACCAAAAAACGAGATGAAAAAGGCGAAACAAACTATACCCGTAAACATCTTAGCTCTAAGTGTAGGGAAAAGAAAATGTAATGGAAACGGCAACGGCAACGCCAGCGGATTCAAATATAAGAGCCTGTTTACACAGGCATTTTACTGAAATCCGAAAGATTTGGTCTTAAAATCGAGAATTAATCTTTAGAATGAAATGAAACACGTGGGCACGGTTTTGAGTTATACATAGGTGACAAACATGGCCTGTAGACAAAATTGTCTACTTTTTGCTTTTTGAATTTCAATTCAAAAAAAACATTTTCTAATCGCAATGAAGAAACAAAGTCCATTGTTTATTTTGACTTGTTTTTAAATAATTTTAAGTTGAAATATCTCGTCCTCGGCACAAATAAATCAAAACAAACAAATTGTCTAATGTCGATCTTACGTTTGACAGAAAACTGTTTAAATGTATCGGTGAATACAGATCAAATCTCCCTGACATAGAAAGATTGCATCTTTCATCTTTGTGAAAGATTCGAGATTTCATCCCGAATGCATAATTTTTTGAAAATATGAAAAAATAAAAAAACATCAAATTTTTACGCAAAAAAATTAAATCTTTTCTATAAAAAAAATCACTAGGTTTAAATTTCTTAGAAATATTTAAACGGTTTTGACTTACCAACACATAATTAAACACAGTGCGAACGTTAAGTTAAAAAGAAAGGATATACGACATAACGTTGCGCATTGGGTTTGAAGTTCTAAGTACATATTAAAATGTTAGAGAAAAATAGAGTCGGGTTAAGATGATGTAAGTTTGTTTTATTTTATCAAAGAAATTGTGTTGGCTACAATCCAAGTTTATTTTCAACTGAATCAGTTGCATCTTTATCATTAGAATCAACTTTGACCCATTCTATTTTTTTTCTGTTTGTAACTGTTGGCTCTTTACCATATATTTTATTTATCTCGTCCATAGTCATATCCATCGAATGAGAAGCTTTAAGATGAGCCCTTAGTCTACAAAAAAAATAAACAAAGTGAAAGATTATGAGATATTTCTTTGAAAATGTAAATCCTTATCTTACTTCGCTTTCCTAGGGTAACCTCTTGCACAATGTAAACATTTATAGGGCATTCCAGTGTGTTTGAATACATGATCGGAGTATGATTTTTCACTAAGAAAAAGTTTTTCACATACTTTGCATTTAATTCTCATACCTAAATGCACTTTTAGGTGAGCATTCAAATGAGCTTTGACATTAAAATTCTTTCCACACATTTCGCATTGATATGGATAATCTTGTGTATGAAATCGCAGATGAATTGCATACTCAGCTTGATGAATGAACATCTTTGGACATTGGACACACTTAAATGCCTTTCCTGTATGCCACCTTCGATGTGAACTAAGGGAATTTTTTGAACGGTATATCTTGCCACAATCAACACATGTAAATGTGTTTTTGTTTTCATCATGTATTTTGCTGTGGGCCTTCGCATTTTGGGGCGAAGAAAACATTTTGCCGCAAATATCGCAAGGGTGACATTTATCTTTACACCGATCTTTGTGAGTTCTCATATGCAGCTTTAAACTATATGGAATAGCGAAAGTTTTGGCTGAAAAAAAAGAACAACCTTTAATCTAAAACCGCTTTAATACAATGTGTGTGTTTTTTCATCGTGCGTGCGTCGGTGCGCTAAAAAATTTACATGTTAAATGCAACAACAACAACAGCCCTGATTGAAAGAAGAAAAACCAGTTGAACGCTCGGTTGCGTCTGAGTCTGAGCTAAAAAAGAAACACATTTTTTTTTGACGGCTTAAGGTAGAACTAGAATAGGCGGAAACCAACGTACGTGGTCGTACGAAACCGAGCGAAAACAAGAAATTAATATGACGCGCACATAATTGCGATCTGGAACTTTTCGTTTAGTTTTCGTTAACTTTTTCCGTCGGACGTGAGAGCGCTCACCGACCGCTCTTTCGTACGTGGACTGACAGCTAGCTTCAAAAATCAAAAAAATCACTTCCAACCACTCAAGTGCATTATGGGTGACTTATGAATTTGACGTTTTGCAAAGCAACTTTTCGTTCGCTTTTGACACTAGCTTCCGACAGCTACTGCCTATTCTAGTTCTACCTTTAGTCCTATGAGCTTACAACTAGCTTTAATAGTATTTTGAACGTGCATTTTATGTACTATTTTCCAGAAACTTCCAGTTTTAAGGTGAGAAGAGCACCAAGTTAGAGGAGGTTGGTGGAGATTGGAAATTTAAAGAAAACGTCAAAAAATCTACAGTACCTTGTTTCCTCGTGTAAAAGGGGAATTACTGCTGGGGTGAGAACTGGGGTGACGCCTTTCTTTCTTTTTTTTTTGGTTTGCACCTTAACCTAATCTTCGTTTAAAAAAAACATGAACAAAAAATAAAATTCAGTATAACTTATTCTCTGTATGTAAAATAATTTAATTGGGTAGCGCATATAGCAACTATCAACAACACATCATGCTGACTCCGAACGACTAAGGTTAGAAGCACTTTTTCCTGATAAGAGATACTCTTAGAGCATTTGTCAGTTGCTTGCAAGAGGCATTTAACCCGTTAATCTAACCCGCTAAAATTAAAATTTGACTTGACATAGTTCCGACAAAGCTGAATTTTGGTGGTGAATTTATGCGGCTTAAGCACATCGTACATTTGAACAACTGTCGAATGCATTTGATTTTGTGATTGCATTATAGGTCCGTTCATGCAAAGTAAAATGTACCTAAATTTATGTAAATGCACCTTAATAATAATTACATTTCGTCCCGGCGATCTCACTTGGACTCAGTGAGGGCCTTTGTCAATAAATTGCGTATTGACAAAGGCCCTCAATAAATTGCGTATTGACAAAGGCTCTCACTAGTCAACTGATGAGTCCAAGTGTGCCGGGACTTAAAGGCCGTTAAAAGCTATTTTGAATCAATAATTCAACATAGTTCAAATAAAATAGTGCTAGAAATTTATAGAAATTGTAATATTAAAAAAAACCTTCTTAAATAATTACATTTGTTTTATTAATATAATGTTAATGGGCAAAATCGGCATTATTGAAATTGGAAATTGTTTTGTTTTTTTTTTTTGAAATAGAATAGTTCTATATATCTAATCTATTCAGTTGCATCCTTTTCATTAGAATCAACTTTGATCCATTCTACTTTTTTTCTGATTGTAACTGTTGGCTCTTTAACATATATTTTATTTATCTCGTCCATAGTCATATCCATCGAATGGGTTGCTTTTAGATGATCCCTTAGTCTACAAAAAAAAATAAACAAAGTGAAAGATTATATAGTTCTTTGAAGATTTATAAACCCTTATCTTACTTCGATTTCCTAGGGTAACCTTTTGTACAATGAAGACATTTAAAGGGCATTTCACCGTGTTTGAATACGTGATCGGAGTGTGCTCTTCGACTACCGAAAAGTTTTCCACATACTATGCATTTAATCTTCCAACCTAAATGCTTCTTTAGGTGAGCATTTAAATGAGCTTTGACATTAAATTTTTTGCCACACATTTCGCATTGATATGGATAATCGTGTGTATGAAATCGCAAATGAATTTTATATTCAGATTTATTAACGAACATCTTCGGACATTGAACGCACTTAAATGCCTTTCCTGTATGTAACCTTCGATGGGAGCTTAGCGATTTTTTTGAACGATATATCTTGCCACAATCAACACAGGAATGTGTGGGACGAGATTCATCGTGTATTTTGATGTGGATCTTTGCATTTTGGAGCGAAGTAAAAATTTTACCACAAATCTCACAAGGGTAGGACTCATTTTCACTCGCATTTTTGTGAATTTTCAAGTGAGCCTTTAAATTAGATATACGAGTGAAAATTTTGGCTGAAACAAAAAGAATAACCTTTAATCTAAGACTACTCATATAGTTACATTGTTTTTTTTTTGAACAACAATCCCAAGTCTTAGCTTAAGCCTCTGATTGATTTCCGGAAGAATCAGGTTATTGATATTCATCGAAATAACAGATAAATTTATTCTATCAAATAGTTAACTGGTTGATGTGATTTTTTAAATAGTTTTATTCTCTATATTCTGGTTAATACATTTTTAATAGGTGTATTCTTTTGGTCCTTGGAAAGAACTTTTTAGTACCTCCCAGCAGATGATGAAAAGATCGCTTTGATTTTGCCAAACAAAAAATCTAACCTCAATTTAGATGTAATTTTTTTGTTTCTGTTTTGTATTTTATTTTAGATTAGAGAAACATCAAAAACAATAAATTAAGGTATTCGCCACGACTATAGAGAATACAATCCCGGGATCCCGAATCCCGGCACATTTTTCGATCCCGAAAATCCCGAGATTATAATGCTCCAATCCAGGGATTTCCGGGATCAGTGGCTTTAATATTCGCATACCTTAATTTATTTTTTTGTTTGCTTATTTCTTACAGCAAAAGCTTAAGGTTTTACAATATTAATAATTAAATTATTTTTAGAAAAACGTAGGCAAAAGTGAAAATTAAATATACGATAAAGGCATTTGTGTGCAAAAAGTTTAAAAAAAACACAGTTTTTAAATATGTCTTTTCAGTTCAGATTAATCTGAAAGATCATATGCTTTCCCCACCCAGGTACTCTAGCTCATGTTTTTCATTTGTTGTCATATTTTTCCCACGTTTTGCAAAAAGTTTCAAAAAGTAGTTAAGTTTAACCAAATGTTTGTTTTTCAAAACAACAACCCTTTTTCTAAACTTCACAAGCATCTTCTTTCCTTTCTTTAAAAATACTTTCCATTATGAAAAAAAATAACAATAGCTATTACTCCCTTATTTCGTTTTAGTGTGACCAACAGGTTTAAAATAAAGCAACTTAAAATTAAAAATTAAATACTTTACTGGTTATCCACACATGGCTTAGTTTTATTTTTAGGGGATACAAAACAAAGTTCAAATGATAACTTTCATATTTTAGAATAAAATAAAAATTTTAAATTGCATAATAATATCCAATGCATACCTAAAGCCTAGTACGCTGCTGATGCGAAACGAAAAATCTCATACAAAAATGACACAACCAAATCATAAACGGAAAATTTCGTTCTGCTTTTCGTTTTGCAGTACGCTGTTCGAAGAGCGAAATTTATAATTGTAGCAGATTATTTGGAGAAGTCTCCCCTCCTTTTTCGCTCTGAATTAATTATACAGACTATTTATTGTGTGCGGAAAAATGATATTTGAGTCTTATTTGTGTTGTTTTTTGTTTATCATTTTCTAACATCATGGGTTTCTCCGATTTTTTGCGTTTATGTTTGATTTTGTTTTTGGAATTAGCGAAACTCTCCAAGGATATTTTCCGTTGTGTTTTCGCAAGCGTTCCGTTGTCTGTTTGGAGATCACAGGAAATTTTCGTTTCGCATCGGCAGCGTACTAGGCTTGAAACAAAAATTTAATAAACAGAAATAAAATCAGTATAATGTTAAGAAAAACCTCGGGTCTATTTTTCAAATCATACATCACATACATTGTATGATTTTGACAGTTCAGCTGTATGATTTCTGTTTCTCAGATTTGTTATATGATCCTGGAAATATTGAAACGTTGTATGATTCTGTTTCTCAGAAATTTATCATACACATCATAGAGCAAATTAACCTCAAATTTTTCATACATTTCATACAGCATATAAATTTTGTGTAATTGTTTAAAATGTAAGATCAAACAGCAAATACTTGTCCTTCAGGAAATGATAAGCTAAAAAAATTACTTTTTGGCCAATTTGCCGGATCGAACAAAACCAAAGAAGAGATAACGTTAGCTTAGAGGAACATAGTTTCCTTGGCATTGGCATATAGAAAGTAACTCCATTTTGAATTATAAATAAAGGATGAATTTTTATTATTTCATATTATTATAATTTACTTTTATTTCTAGCAAAGAACGCTCTATAATTTACTTCGTAATAAAAAATTTTAGATTTATTTTAACTTGACACTCAATAATAATGAAATGTCAAAATCATACACATCATACAACAATTTTTTTTTAAACTGTCAGATCTTTGTCGAAGAGAGCTTAAGGCAAGCTACAACAGCTAGCGACCAAAGATTTGCCAACACAAACTTGTGAATACTGGCTCATCACTTAGTGCAGTGTTAGTAGCAAATAAGCAAATAACTACAACAAACGCACTCTAAATAAATAATTATAATCAAAATATGAAAACAAAAGAATACAAACAAGAATAAATAAACTAAATCAAATAAAGTACAAACATTTAAAAGCGTGGTAACACTAGTCTTCAATACAGTTTTATGTTGAATTTTATTAATATTAAAATCAAAGAGAGTATCATTCAAATTTAATAGTTGGCACATACGAGTTAGAGGTTCATGCAATCCATAGTTAGTTCTGTGGCGGGGTAGATTCATCAGATCAAAACCACGAAGGTTGTGAGTTCATCCACTACAATTTATACACTTTAATAATTCAGGTGCATCAAAAACACCAGTTAATAGCTTGGATAAATACAATATCATTATTAAGCCTCCTCTGTAACAAAGTTTGAATGTGGAGAAGTTTAATCCGATGTTCATACGGAGGAAGGTTATAACGATCAGACCATTTCAACCCTTTCAATGCGAAACGAATAAAATTACCTCGTGAAGAGGTGTCCAAATCGGCGATGCATATTCTAAATGGGAACGAACTATGCAATTGTAAAGGGCGAGAGTAACGTATGGATCCTGAAATTCTTTGGTACATCTTTTCATAAAGCCTAGCATGGCGTAAGCCTTGTTGACGATTAAATTAATGTGCCCTGTGAAATCTAGCTTAGAAGTTAGAATTAAAAAGAACTCCGAAGTCTTTAATACTTTGGACACGAAGTAAAATATGTTGCGATATTTTATAATTAAACAAACTGGGAACTCGTTTTTTAAAATAAGTTATTGCCTGGCATTTGCCTGATGAGTAATCATCATGAAGTCAGGTGAGGTAATGAAAAACTTTATCAATGTCAAAATTGATATTATTAATGCTGGTTTGTGGACAGTCTTCTAAGTAATGGAAGTACTCCTTGTTAACAATAACTGGCAAGTCAATAAAAGATTGACGAAAGTTATTTGCATATGCCTCACAAATTTCTGTAATACTCTTTAAAATATTATTATTAAAAGTAAAATTGACTGGGTAGCCATCAGATTTTTTTTTTAAGTTAACAAATTTCCAAAAACTTTTAGGATCACTCTTAATTGAACTTTCCATATTATACAAGTAGTCATTGTATAAACTATTGGAGAGATTTTTAAACTCATTAAAAAGGGTTATATAAACTTCAGCAAGTACTTTTTATACAATTCTTCCAAGCCCTGTTGCTTTTATTGCGAAAAATTTTAAGTTCTTTTGTATAGCATGGATGGCAGAAGCTAGAGTATTTGGAAATTTTTTGTGGAACTGTATCTTTAATACAATTATTTAAAACAAGATAAAAGTAAGCAACTGAATCAGTGTTAAATGCTGTAAAAATACCTATAACAAGCAGTGTATAATTGTGCATTTCACAGGTAAGCTGTGTCCCATATTCCACGTAAAGTAAGTAAAATTACTCTGCACTACGGGCGATCAATGGATTTGAGCGCCTTGCCATCACAAACAAAAACTAATGCGACCCTAGACGAGAATTTCAATTCTCTTTCAAAGAACATTCCCAAGAGTTTTGTTGTATACCTACTGTGAGACTCGGTCATAACGCCGTAGCTCATAAACGTATCGTACAGCACTATTAAAAGCAACGCTAAGCTTTCTTTTGCTTTCTTAGTCAAGATTACAGAAAATTTCACAACCGTAAGTAATTAATGGTAATATAAGCGTTTTCACGAGTAATTCACGTATTTTTACAGGTATGTAGTACTGTGTAGGCCAAAGCGTGCGGAGAACACCCCATATGTCTTGCCAACAATAGCCGTGTTTTTTTGCAAGCCCGGAGGGAATTGGATGAAAAAAACGACGTCGGTGCTAAACAATTAACATGTTAAATGCAACAACAACTAATCCCGGAGAATTCTCGGGGCTTAACTTAAGCGCACCGAAAAACTGTGTTACCGGCATGAATTGCATACATGTTATCGATAGTTTGTATGAAAACTCCATGTTTTTTACTGTCATGGCGTCGCTAATCCCCGCTGTCGTTTTTTTCAACCAATTCCCCCCGGACTTGCAAAAAAACACGCCTAATATGGCTATGTGATTATTCCAAGTCAGGGTTCGGTTGAAAATAACACATAGGTTCTTTGCAGTTTCAACGAACTCAGTAGGAAAAGAATTTAAAATGATAGGAGGAAAATATGACAGTTCTAACTTACTCTTTGAAATAAAAACACATTTTGATTTATTTGGGTTGAGCATTAAACCATTATTGTTCGACCAGCACTTGACTTCTTCAAGATCTTCAATCTATCGGTTAAAGTAGTACGCTGATGCGAAACGAAAAATCCCATACAAAAATGACACAACGAAATCAGAAACGGAAAATTTCGTTTTGCTTTTCGTTTTGCAGTACGGAGAAGCCTCCGCTCCTTTTTCGCACTGAATTAATTATACAGACCAGTGATGGAAATCGACTTTTTTCGATTGTACTGAACGCTGAAACAAAATAGTACTGAAAAAGAACAAATAGTACTGGGCTCTTTTAAATGGATAAAAACTAGCAAACACACAAATTCAAAAACAAAATTGATTTATTACGAAAAAAAAAAAATTATTTGTTATAAATATTAAGGTAACATAAGGCGCGTTTTTTTGCAAGCCCGGGGGGAATTGGTTGAAAAAAATGACAGCGGGGATTAGCAACGCCATGACAGTAAAAAACATGGAGTTTTCATACAAACTATCGATAACATGTATGAAATTCATGCCGGTAACACAGTTTTTCGGTGCGCTTAAGTTAAACCCCGAGAATTCTCCGGGACTAGTTGTTGTTGCATTTAACACGTTAATTGTTTAGCACCGACGTCGTTTTTTTCATAAAATTCCCCCCGGGCTTGCAAAAAAACACGGCTATAGTAAAGGAACTTCATTATTATAGCTAAATAAATAACGGACAGATCCCGTATCACAGTAAGGAGCCAGTTGCAGGTTTCATTGAATCTCATCATTGAATATTTAAATTTTTCGTTTTGAGGTTTTTAAAATCCTAAATCATTATTAAACTGTCAGGTTTATTTTGCCATTAAAATAATCACTTTTGCTTCCTTAACATCTTAAAATTAAAAATTAAATTTTCAATGATTATTACGTACATATAACTGGTGCCTTAGATAAGAAAATAATAGTAAGTTAGGTAATTAACATTTTTTTTTACTCTAAGGCCTGTATTCACCGAGCGCTCATATGAGCCTCATAAGTTTATGAGGCTCATAACTTTGGTGTATTCATCAACCACTCATAAATATATTTCGAATTTCGAAAAAGAGAGCCACTCTCTGTCAACCAGGCACTCCCAAACTTTAAAATCAAAGTTTTTTAGGTAGATGGGGTGGTAGCGATGGAGATGTTTGTGTTTGTAGGGGTGGTGGTTGTGGAAGTAGTTTCGAAAATGTCGGAATATTTTTCGAAGAGAGCGCTCATAAGTTATGAGTGGTCGGGACCACTCATAACTTTTATGAGCGCTCATAAATATCCACTTATTATTGCTTGGTGAATAAGTTTATGAGGCTCATAAGTTATGAGTGCTCGGTGAATACCGGCCTAAAAGTTCTTCTTTTTGAAGAGGATTGTTTGTCACGTTTTTATTCATAAGATCTTTATTAATTACAAAATTGAGACAACATTCCTTTTTTAAAAGATTTTTGGTTTCTATCAGCATTCATTTTTCAAAAACCAAATTTTTTCCCAAAATTCCGATACAGATACATTTTCAGTTTCTTAATATATTCGCAGTCAGCTAGAGCTCTATATTCGTTGCCTATAGCTTCAATATTTTTGTGTTCATTAGGAAAAAAATTTAAAACAAATTGAACGATGGAGTTAACTTGACCATCCAATACTGCGCTTTGTGAGAAATTTTGAAGTGCGTTTGAGAAAACGTGATGAGCCCAACTGTCGTACCTGGGCGAAACGCAACTTTTGGAGTTGAGGTCACTTGAACTTAAAAATTAGAAGCTAAATATGTACTCTTACATTTTCAGTTCAGTATTTAAAAGCAAATGACCACCTTCAGCCCAAGTGGGGATGGTTTTGATATTGGGTAATTGGGCTTTGAGTATGTTCGCATCGCACATAGATTTTTTTAATGAAGATAAGAGAAAATTATCAATTTTGTACAAACAATTCAAAATTGTACTGAAAGTGGCAAAGATGTACTTACGTACTGAGAAAATCAAATTGTACTGAATTCAGTACAATAGTAAGGCTTTTTCCATCAGTGATACAGACTATTTATTGTGACATTTGTATTTTTTTTTGTTTATCATTTTCTTACATCATGGGTTTCTCTGATTTTTTGCGTTTACGTTTGATTTTGTTTTTGGAATTAGTGAAACTCTCCAAGGATATTTTCCGTTGTGTTTTCGCAAGCGTTTCGTTATCTGTTTGGAGATCACAGAAAAATTTCGTTTCGCATTAGCAGCGTACTAGGCTTAAGTAAGAATTAATCAGTAGGACTGGGAGAAAAGTTATACAAATTTAAAAGTTTTTTACAAAGTAAAGAATGGTTAACCATGTCAAATGCCTTTGAAAAGTCCAGAAGTATTAAAACGTTATATTATCAAGATTAATAGCTTTCCGAATATCCTCTGTAACACTTATTAATGCTGTTATGCAACTATTTTTCTACGGAAAGCAGATTGCTTTGATGTTAATAAATTTTCGTTATAAAGAAATCTATTTATTTGTTTTTGAATGATCTTTTCAAATACCTTTGACAGAAATGGTAGAATAGAAATCGGCCTTAAATCATCACACCTAGAATTTTTAGGCACGGGTACAATTTTCGCCCTATTCCATTAAATAGGAAATTTACTAGTGGAAATAATTGAATTAAATATATGTGTTATATATGGTAGAATCAGTGACAATAAATGTTTTGAAATAAAGGATGCATTGTATCTAGCCCTATTGCATTTGACTTAATAGAGGGGACTCCTTCAACCACATCCTCAGAAGAAATTGGTAAAAATTTGAGTGAACGTAAACTCGATGTTCCTTTATCATAAGCGGTTGATGAAGTAGCGCTAAAATTATTGTTGGACGAGATAGAGTTAGAAACGAATTTTTGGTTCAAGTCATTAATATCTAACTCTTCACTAAGAATATGTCGGGACTTACCGATTTGTTTGCTGCTTTAACATCTATTAAAACGGTTAGTATGTAAAGCAACCTTTGCGTTTCGAAACGAACAATATTGTTGATGAAAACTATCAACACGAAATTTTTTCCATCGATTGTAAGCCAAATCGCGTTGCTGCATTAATGATTTGATTTCGTTGGTAAACCAAGGTTTTCTGCAGGGAACGAAGCTTTTAGTTCTTAATGGCACGTGCATTTCAAAAAGTCTTAACACAGTACTGTTAAGATGTTCTATTTGTTCAGAAGGTGAAGGCTGAAAAAGTATAATGTCCCAATATGCATTAAGAACATCAGAATGAAGTGAACGATAGGTAATGTGCTTGAAATCTCTGTATTCATAAATGTTAGTGTAAATGTCTACTTGAAAATCAAAGGTTAAGAAAATAAGTTCATGTCTAGAGAAAACAGGAAACGATAATTGATCATAAAGTAAAGTTTTTCTTTTGTTGCCAACCAATAACAGATCTAGCAATGTAAGTTCGAAATTAGAAAAATGAGTTGGAGTAAGTGTGTTCACAGGGTGAAGATTAAGAGAACTAAATTCGTCAACAACTGTATTTTCACTAAGCAGGTTGCAGTTAAAATCACCACACAAGATTGTGTAAGAATATGAAATTGAAACTTGTTCTAATTATAAAATAAGTGGAAGAATACAAACATTTCTACTTTCTAGAAGGTCTGCATATTGTACCCAGAAGAAGTTTTTCAACCCCATTTTGCAATTCTACAAAAATAAAATCGATCTCACTATTATCGACTGAGCAGCTCTTAACCCTTCACTGTAAAACTTCTCTAATGAAAATTGCAACGCCTCCACCTCTACATCGTTTCCTATCTGATCGAAAGATTTTATATCCATTTAGCGCACATATTTATCATAATGCTCGACGGTTAACCAAGTTTCGGATAGACAGATAACGTCACTTCCGATTCTTCGAAAATGTAACGGAATTCATCTATTTTACATAGTAAACTTTGTGCATTTATGTGGCATACTCGAAGACCAGCTTTGTCGACTTAAAACTTTAACTATGGCATGTATATTACTGGCAGCCATTTTTAATTTTTTAATTCGCTAAGGAAAATTATCAGCACTAAATAAGGAAAGGAAAATTACTACAAAAAAGAAAAGAAATCAAAAATAAATAAATAAAAATTAGAAAATTAAATTTCCAATATAATTATTTAATATGAAAGAAGACAACAATTGCAATAATAAAGTTCAATAAATATAATCGAAAAAGCAAATAATAAGAGAAAAAGGAAAAATAAGAAAAAAAAAAATTCTTTAAATTTATCAAATTAAATAAATTAGTATACATTAAATAAACAGAAATCATTAATTTGTAGAGTTGTCATCCCACTTTAAAGGTTCCCCCACACCAACGCGAATTTTCGCTGGCGACGACGAAAACAACAATAACAACACGTGGTTATCAATTAAAACAACACGTTGTTATTATTGTTTTCGTCGTCGCCACCGAAAATTCGCGTTGGTGTGGTGAAACCTTAATTCTTCAATGCAATCGATAGACTCAGCTGCGTTATTCTTGTAAAGTTTCACATAGACTAGTCCTCGAGATGTGTATACAGATGATATACTTTATCCAACAAAAACAGGCAGTACACGTCTTATGGAAGAGCTTTTTCAAAATCAGTAGCGCGCCATATTTTTGCACCATACTAAATTGAAAGAACTCCTCCTTAAAAAAGTGTGTGCCCGCCCGTGAATTTTCGATTGTATCTGACGCAGACTCAACGTCCTACTGAGCGCACATCTGAGTGCGCACTGAATTGCTGTGGCTACCTATATGGCTGCTGCTGCCATTAAATATTGATGTGCATTCAGAGTTACCCGTGTCCAGTTGGTAACTCGTTCATCTCTTTTTTCCTTGGGTTTCTGTTGATTAGCTTTTGATTTTCGAGCTTTAAAAAATGTTTTTAATAATAAGTGTTATCGTGGAGTGTTTTCATCTTTTGCATTTTTTTTAATGTGTTAAAGTTACAAAAGCTTAGCTGTTTTCTTTGAAGAAGAACATTATTCGCGTAGATTTTCGTAGCGCGTGGTCAATTGATGTGAAGTAAATTGTATTTTTAAATGGTAAAATGTGTTTTAATTTTTATAAATAAAACAATTAAATGAAAATTTCTATCTAAAAAAAGGGTGGTAACCCTACATACTATTTTTCATATTTGAGTCAATTTAAAATAAACACTACGACAACCCTTTGAGAGCTTTAATGAAGGACAGATTTATACAATCCACTGTAGCCAGAATGCGAGGCAAACGTCCTATCTTGCCCACACTGCCTATTTTTGTTGGATGAAGTATAGTTGTTTTTATTTTTTTTATTTTTTTAGACTCAATCCATGTTGAAAGATTTTGTATTTGTTTTTTGTTAAGGTCTCACGCATATAAAGAGATTTAAGGCGTGTTTTTTTGCAAGCCCGTGGGAATTGGATGAAAAAAACGACGTCGGTCGGTGCTAAAAAATTTGCATGTGAAATGCAACAACAGGCGTGTTTTTTGCAAGCCCGGGGGTAACTGGTTGAAAAAAAACGACGACGGGGATTATCGACGCCATCACAGAAAAAAGCAAACTATCGATAACATGTATGTAATTCATGCCGGTAACAGATTTTCTGTGCCCTTTTTTTCATCCAATTCCCCCCGGGCTTGCAAACAAACACGCCTAACAACTAATCCCCTGCGGGCTTATTTTGCATGAATTACATAATCCCGGAGGGAACTGGTTGAAAAAAAACGATATCGGGTATTAACGACGCCATTACAGAAAAAAAATGGAGTTTCCATACAAACTATCGATAATAAGTATGTAATTCCCGCGCGGTAATACAGTTTTTCTGCGTGCTTAAGTTAAGCCCCGAAAATTTTCTGGGTTTTGCTAAGCCAGATTAGGATTAGTTTTTGTTGCATTTAACATGTAAATAATTTAGCCCCGAATCATTTTTTTCATCCAATTTCCTTCGGGCTTGGAAAAAAACACGCCTGTTGTTTACGAAACAATTTAATTGACTTTAACACAAAATTGCGCTCATACGGTAAATTAAATTTGATAAGAATCGGAGTGTCATTAGAATCAGAGTTTGAGCGTGCTGGCATGTGATAGATGTTATTTATTGATGGTGGTTTAAATTGCAACGCGTTACAAAGTAAATTAAAATTTGATTTTAAATTCTCATCGGAAAAATGAGGTACGCCGGATAGAATAACATCACAAGCCACAGTTCGATTTTCTTGCATATTTTGTTTTTTTTTATAACTGCGTTCAGTTCATTTTTTGCGGAAGTTGATTGTGTATTTACATCACTTAGTGTATTTTAAGTGTGGATATTTCGGAGTTGTAGTTATATTTGTTCTAGCGCTTAAAAGTGCAGATTCAAGTTCGTTTACTTTTGATTTAGTGTTTTCAATAAAATTTTTTAATTCATTGATTTGGCTATTAATATTATCCGAAATTCTTTTTTCGGAATCAGTTGTGTGTTTCGATAAGAGTTTTATTATATAATCACTTTGCTCTTTTAAACGGTTTTACATTGCTTTCGACTCTTTACTCTTCTCGATGCTTACTGATTTCTGAAGGGTAGAAGTAGGGGAAACTGTTACAGGAGTGTTAATTTTGCGAGAGACTCCGGAACGAGACATTTTAATGCAATAAAAAAAAGCGCAAGGTGAAATCGGAACACTAAATAAAAGTTTATTTTATTAAACTAATTTTAATAAAGCACTTTTGAGACAAAAAACACAATTTATTCGGTAAATTAATTATAGGCGTATTTTTTTGCAAGCCCGGGGGGAATTGGTTGAAAAAAACGACAGCGGGGATTAGCGACGCCATGACAGTAAAAAACATGGAGTTTTCATACAAACTATCGATAACATGTATGTAATTCATGCCGGTAACACAGTTTTTCGGAGCGCTTAAGTTAAGCCCCGAGAATTCTCTGGGATTAGTTGTTGTTGCATTTAACATGTTAATTGTTTAGCACCGACGTCGTTTTTTTCATCCAATTCCCCCCGGGCTTGCAAAAAAACGGCTACTATGTTTATAATTTTTTGGTAAGTGTAAATACTTTAATTATTGTTAATATTTAACGCAAAGTGGATCAAATTAGAAAGCCAGACTCAAACACACGTTTATTCAGTAGCTGTCATATCGTTCTTTTCAATAGCCGTGTTTTTTTGCAAGGCCGGGGGGAATTGGATGAAAAAAACGACGTCGGTGCTAAACAATTAACATGTTAAATGCAACAACAACTAATCCCAGAGAATTCCCCGTGCTAAAGTTAAGCTCCGTAAATTATCTGGGTTTAGCTAAACCCATTGGGCGTGTATTTTTGCAAGCCCGGGGGGAATTGGTTGAAAATAAACGACAGCGGGGATTAGCGACGCCATGACAGTAAAAAACATGGAGTATTCATACAAACTATCGATAACATGTATGTAATTCATGCCGGTAAAACAGTTTTTCTGTACGCTTAAGTTAAACCCCGAGAATTCTCTGGGATTAGTTGTTGTTGCATTTAACATGTTAATTGTTTAGCACTGACGTCGTTTTTTTCATCCAATTCCCCCCAAGCCCGGGGGGAATTGGTTGAAAAAAACGACAGCGGGGATTAGCGACGCCATGACAGCAAAAAACATGGAGTTTTCATACAAACTATCGATAACATGTATGTAATTCACAGTTTTTCTGTACGCTTAAGTTAAAACACGGCTATTGGGGGTTAGTTGTTGTTGCATTTAACATGTAAGTTATTTAGCCCCGAATCATTTTTTTTTTCATTTATTTTGATGCCAATAAAAAGCTGATGACTCGATTATTATTTCTAGTCAAAAAAAACATTTCATTTTTGCCCTATCTTTCACATAAAACGATTTCTAAGATTTCCATGATCAATGATAAGGTAGTTCAATCATTGAAATAAAGGAATTCATTTTCTGCGATAGGCTGGGCCAAAATGAAATATTTTTTTGGACAAGAAATAATAATTGAGTTATCAGCTTTTTAATTGCATCAAAATAATCACTGATTTCACTTTTTAAGTGCCTCAAAATTAACAATTAAATGATGAGTTTCAATGAAAGCTATAACCGGCCCCTAACGCACCAATTATTGGCCGTGTTAACTTTTTTTTCACTTTCTTATTGAATATTTTCACTATTTTAACGTTTTAAAATCTCGAAACACTTTCCTATAGCTCGGCAAAATGACAGATCGGGTTCTTTTTTTTTGTTTTTATTTGGTGCTTCACTCACATACACTGCAGTTTATGTGATATACACCTCTTCCTTATCTTCTTATTCTAAGGAATTACCAAAAGTAACTACTTCTACTTGGCAGTAGATGCTGAAGCCCAAACGAAGCTGAAGCCTAAATTCTCTATTGGTGAATAGGTTATAATTATTAAATTCAACGAAGCCACCGCGATTTTTAAGCACGTAGGCGGGGGACGTATGTGGTGGCTTAGACGACTTTTGTCAGTTGTGAAAAGTAGTGTACGCAGAGTTGCATATGTATTATGTATATGTATAAGTTTATCAAGGTTTAATAGCCGTGTTTTTATGCAAACCCGGGGGGAATTGGATGAAAAAAACGACGTCAGTGCTAAACAATTAACATGTTAAATGCAACAACAACTAACCCCAGAGAATTCTCGGGGCTTAACTTAAGCGCACAGAAAAACTGTGTTACCGGCATGAATTACATACATGTTTTCGATAGTTTGTATGAAAACTCCATGTTTTTTACTGTCATGGCGTCGCTAATCCCCGCTGTCGTTTTTTTCAACTCATTCCCCCCTCATTCATTCATAAAGTTTATTGTTTAGTAAATTTTTAAATCAAAATTTTTTTATATTGATTTTTGGAAAGTTTGTCTATGTTTTTGTAAGTCATACATATATCAATAAAAGGACTTTTAATGAAATTAATAAAACCTTTTGCTGATTTAGTTAGGTACATATATTTTCATCCTCACAACTACTCACGTTTCAATGTTTAATTTACGAATGTAATTAAAGTTCTATTTTATTTCGCTTCAATGTAAATGCTTTAGGTAAATGCAGGAATTTGACACAATGACTTTCGACTGAAATTTTAGTTTTTTTTTTGCGTTCAACGACATAAATTCAGAAATCTGAAAATTCAGATACATACATATAAGGCGATTTTTATTGAACCCACAAAGTGATGTCGAATTCCTTTTGCCATTTGGGATTTTGATCCGGGATTTCGGATTTTTCGTGGTGAATGGAGAGCAAAATGGGATTGATTTTTTTTGTAATTGTGTGTGTGGCATGTCAAATATGACACTATTTTCTTGATGAAACCAGTGATAGTATAGATACGGACAAATTCCCAGAAGTATAAGTATTTTCAAACTATAAAAGAAATTTTATTTTTATTTAAATATATACAAATGTTTGTGTTTTAACGAATTGTTTTTTATTTGTCGCAATTATTATTTATTGTTGTATATTATTTATTTGTATAGATTATCACATACTGCATGCGCGAGCTTTTAAGCTAGGACCGCACTAGTCGGAACTTCACTTCAGCGGAACTGAACTTCACGACTTATTTGTAGGAAATTGTATGAGCTATATCGCACTAAGCGACAACTGCACTTCACGGCGCGACACTATGCGAAAAAGTTGGTAATCTGACCAACTGTGTCGCGACGTGAAGTTTCGTTCAGTTTCGTGCGAAAGTGCGCACGGTGTTGCTGAAGTGCAGTTCCGCCTAGTGCGGTTCTACCTTTATTCGAGATGGTCGGAATTTGCAAATGCCTAAAACAATCAAAATACAAATTGAGTGATGGAATTTTCATTCTGTAATCTGTCAATTTTATGGGTAATGTGACCAACTGTGAAAACTGAAAATTTCTGTGATCCAGTTTGTTTTATTATCATGATCTGATCTGAATTGGATCTGGAGGAAAATAAAACGCAACTATTAAAAAGGAAACACAATTGTTATTTCAAGCAATTTCTGAGATGTAATTTACACGAATGATAACTTTATCATAATTTCTTTTTTTTACCATTTAGTTTTAAATGGTCCAAAATCTGCCAGTATTTTCACAATAAGAAAACTGATAATAGTCCAACTGAGGTTTTAATTTTATTGGCAATAATTACTGTGCTTTCTCTACTTTGTAAATTATATATAACAAAATATTAGAAAGATTCAAATTAATCAATATTTTGAGGCAAATCAATAGTAGTATCTTCAGTGCCATTATTCGACTTCGTATAAATATAGGTAGGTGACAGAAAACTGACATCTTTGTCAGTCGTAGATTTGAGACTATTTAAAATGCTGAAGTTTAAAATGGTAAACAAAATTTAAAAAATCATAGTTAAACATCTTACAAAAGAGTAAACGATTTTCTTTCTTCGTATGAGTCTAAAATATCAATTAAAAGTAAAATACACATAAGGGATTTTTTGATCCTCAGTACTAGTAGGAATTTTATTTATTTCATATACTAACACTGCACAAATTTCAATTATTTAAAAAAAAAAAAAAAAAAAAAAATCTTAACTTCGGAAACAAATGATAATGCAACACCTTCTCTGCCTGGAAATGCAATTTCACATGTAGTCGAAGCACACTTTTCTTCCGGATTATATGTATCCCTGCAGTTGGAATGGCTGCAGCAACGGCGGCGTTGTATTCCTTATTCTACAGTCCACATACTACATATTACAGATTGTACAAAACAGTAAATGCATCCGGCAGCTTCACCAGCGGACAAACATCAATCGTCAGTTGTCACCGTCGTTCTTCGAATTCATAAATGTATTTAAATAACAATTTAAATTTGAAAAGGCCACGAAAAAGGCATAATAGCCGTGTTTTTTTGCAAGCCCGGGGGGAATTGGATGAAAAAAACGACGTCGGTGCTAAACAATTAACATGTTAAATGCAACAACAACTAATCCCGTAGAATTCTTGGGGTTTAACTTAAGCGCACCGAAAAACTGTGTTACCGGCATGAATTGCTTACATGTTATCGATAGTTTGTAGGGAAATTCATGTTTTTACTGTCATGGCGTCGCTAATCCCCGCTGTCGTTTTTTCAACCAATTCCCCCCGGGCTTGCACAAAAACACGCCTAATATAAATTTATTTTCACAAAACTTCTAAAAAGTAAACAACAATAATTGCCGAATTAAAAAATTCTACAATGACGTTTAGATAAATGCCACTTTACTATTGTGTGTGTGCAAGTGCGTGTTTTGTGTAGGTGTAAATCTCTCTTGAAATCGGGATCAAAGATTTTGATCCCAAATCATGAGGGATCGATTTTTTTTGGTTGAAAGGAATGCCAAAACTGGTCCGGGATCAAAATCTCTCACAGGGATCGATTTTGTTTGGCTGAAAGGAATTCGACATGAGAGTCTAGACAGCTGAAAATCAGCTGACACGTATTTCAGACGTCAATTGTTTTTTTTTTTCACAAAAATCGAAAAAATTTTAGGACATCTCAAATTTATTTTGGAAAACAACGGGTTTGTTTATCAGCTGTTTTTTCCTATCGGATAACAACACTAACCAATCCGGATTGCTTTTAAATTCAACTCGAACGCTACCGATTCACTCGATCTTAATTAAGAAGCGGAAGTGTGAGTGCAAATTATGCAGTGTTCAGTTATCCACTGTTGACCAGTTTACCTTAAATTCTTAGACCATATAGTAGCCGTGTTTTTTTGCAAGCCCGGGGAGAATTGGTTGAAAAAAAACGACAGCGGGGATTAGCGACGCCATGACAGTAAAAAACATGGAGTTTTCATACAAACTATCGATAACATGTATGCAATTCATGTCGGTAACACAGTTTTTCGGTGGGCTTAAGTTAAACCCCGAGAATTCTCCGGGATTAGTTGTTGTTGCATTTAACATGTTAATTGTTTAGCACCGACGTCGTTTTTTTCATCCAATTCCCCCCGGGCTAGTATACATGGACTGCTCTTCCATCATGGCTGCAAGGTCTCAACATTGGAGGCCGCCCTGTTTGGCAAATGAGACATAAAAGGCGTGTTATTTTGCAAGCCCGGGGGGAATTAGTTGAAAAAAACGACAGCGGGGATTAGCGACGCCATGACAGTAAAAAACATGGAGTTTTCATACAAACTATCGATAACATGTATGCAATTCATGCCGGTAACACAGTTTTTCGGTGCGCTTAAGTTAAGCCCCGAGAATTCTCCGGGATTAGTTGTTGTTGCATTTAACATGTTAATTGTTTAGCACCGACGTCGTTTTTTTCTTCCAATTCCCCCCGGGCTTGCAAAAAAACACGGCTTATTTAGAGTTATAAACCGTTTCAATTTAACACGTCTAACCAACAATTTTTGGTCCAATACATGGCGGCCTCCTATGTTGAGACCCTATTCAGTTGTACGAAATGATAGGGAAACCGCAGTCCATGTACTATATTGTTAACAATATTAACAAAATATTGACTTTGAAATCATATCCTTAATAAAAAGTAACTTTTCTAACAGTTTTTGATGCCTTGGATTAAACATAAGTACCTACTATTATTAATAACAACTTGGACTGTTAACAACGGCACATGGATAAAATTAGTTTTATTTTATTGGTCTATTGTTGGCTTATATCAACTGAAACGTTTGCACCCATTTCATTAGAATCAACTTTGATCCATTCTACTTTCTGTCTCTTTAAAAGTGTTGGCTCTTTAACATATATTTTATTTATTTCTTCCATAGTCATATCCATTGAATGAGTTGCTTTTAGATGGGCCCTTAGTCTACAAAAAAATAAATAAAGTGAAAGTTTATGCGATATCTTTAAAAATACAAAACCCTTATCTTACTTCGCTTTCCTAGGGTAACCTCTTGTACAATGTAAACATTTAAAAGGCATTTCACCGTGTTTGAATACATGATCGGAGTGTGCTTGTCGATTAGAAAAGAGTTTTCCACATACTTTGCATTTAATCTTCCAACCTAAATGCTGTTTTAGGTGACTTGTTAAATGACATTTTACAGTAAAATTTTTGCCACATATTTCGCATTGATATGGATAATCGTTTGTGTGAAATCGCAAATGAATATTATAATCAGATTTGTGGGTGAACATCTTTGGACATTGGACACACTTAAATGCCTTTCCTGTATGTAACCTTCGATGGGAGCTTAGCGATTTGTTCGTAAGGTATATTTTGCCACAATCAACGCAGGAATGTGTGGGACGAGATTCATCATGTATTCTGCTGTGGAGCTTTACACTTTGGAGCGAAGTGAAAATTTTACCGCAAATCTCGCAAGGGTGGGACTCATTTTCACTCGCATCTCTGTGAGTTTTCAAGTGAGTCTCTAAACTACGTAAACGAGCGAAAATTTTGGCTGAAACAAAAAGAATATCCTTTAATCTAAGACTACTCATACAGTAACAAGTCTAAGCTTGCGATTTTGATTGGATTTCAGGAAGAATGAGACTGTTTATATTCATCGAAATAACAGATAAATTTCTCCAATATGGGTCAATATTTTCAAATTTTAGTATTCTGCGGTCAGGTGTTTAAAGCTTTTGAAACATATTGTTTTTTAAATTGTTTATCGAGAAACGCTTCTGCCAAAACTCTTTTAAGGTGGACTTTAATGTACCTACATAAATCAAAAGAAAATGTGCATTTATTATTTAACAAAAACTAGATGAACGTTTTCCTACTGTAGCGGCCTCTAGACGATAAAATCGGTCGTACAACTGGAGAGTGGAGTTGAGCCGATATCAGCACAACCGTTGAAGACATAAAATAATATTTTTTCTTTAATAATCCTCGTCGTCAAATTGTTATAATATATTCAAGAAAACAAGTCTTTATTTAACAAGTTAATATAATTTTAATTTCGTGATATACTCATAAATTTCATAAATATTTATAAAAGCTACTTGATAGATTTGAATATTAATAGTAAGAACCATTGTAGGTATATAAAATCTATAGTACACATAGTATGAACACATATTTTTTTGTCGAACATATTATGTCCTGTACGCGTCGCTGAGATCGCCACAAATTAGACTATTGAGACTTAGCTAAGTGTAGGGAATAAGTAGTAAGAGCGAGAAGAATCTATTATTTAAATTCTGCAAGCATAATAAGATTCCTTAAAAGGATCAAGTACACGTGCACGAACATATTTTGTCGAAAGTGCGCATACACACCATTCAACAGTTGTACGGTTGTTAAAAATCTGAACGTCGATTACATCGTCTAGAGGCGGCTTCCACACTATCACACTGAGTATTAACTATTAACACATGCCAAAAAAGTGGGAAACAAATCATGTTTAATAGTGTGAAAACAAAATATGAGACCCCATCTTACACAGCATTATATTCCAGCCTACACGATTTGGCATGTGTTAATACATGAGAATTTCTAGAAATGGTCGCGTAAAATTTAATAGCAATCCGGATTGGTTGGTGTTGTTGTAATGCTATACAAACCTGCTGTTTTCCTAAATAAATCTGAAAGGTATCCTAAAATTTTTCGGATTTTTGTGAAAAAAAACACCTGCCATCTGGAATACGTGTCAGTTGATTTTCAGGGTCTAGTCTCTCACTTTCTTTGGCAATGGATAAGAGAACACGCGGGATTTCTAGTTTGTGGTTTTTTTTCACATAGATTTTGATTTTTACCTAATAAAATAAAATATATACATATAAATATAAAATACCAGACAAACCTTTCCAATCCGGTTTTGGTCGTTTGAAAACTTATCCGATACAAAACGATCTTAGATACCCTATCGGCCTATCATTCGAACGCGGCAAATGTTTCTAATTCTATCACACTTTTGATCACATTTTTATTGAGGTTAAATTAAACTGTTGTGTGTGATAAAAAATGAAAAGGCATTTCTCTCCCACAAAGTTGGCAGTAGCATGGAATTCTTTCCCCGGTTAAATGATTTTTTTTAAATTCCCTATCAGCTATTTTGACAGGTATTATACATTTTACTGAAACGCTAGTCTTTCGCTTCGGTTCGGAGGATTAAGTCTTTATTTATTATGAACTGCAACTTGGCCTGTTATCAACTGCACATTGATAAAATTTATTATATTTTATTGGTCTATTGTTGACTAAAACCAACAGAAACATTTGCATCCATTTCATTAGAATCAACTTTGATCCATTCTACTTTCTGTCTCTTTACAACTGTAGGTTCTTTAACATATATTTTATTTATATCCTCAATAGTCATATCCATCGAATGAGTTGCTTTTAGATGAGCCCTTAGTCTACAAAAAAATAAACAAAGTGAAAGTTTATGATATTTCTTTAAAAAATTAAAACCCTTTTCTTACTTCGCTTTCCTAGGGTAACCTCTTGTACAATGTAAACATTTAAAAGGCATTTCACTGTGTTTGAATACATGATCGGAGTGTGCTTGTCGATTAGAAAAGAGTTTTCCACATACTTTGCATTTAATCTTCCAACCTAAATGCTGTTTTAGGTGACTAGTTAAATGACATTTCACAGTAAAATTCTTGCCACATATTTCGCATTGATATGGACAATCGTGTGTGTGAAATCGCAAATGAATTTTATAATCAGATTTGTGAATGAACATCTTTGGACATTGAACACACTTAAATGCCTTTCCTGTATGTAACCTTCGATGGTAGCGCAACCATTCTTTTGAAAGGTAGATCTTGCCACAATCAACACATGGATATGTGGGACGAGATTCATCATGTATTTTTTTATGGGTATTTGCTGTTGGGCGCGAAGAAAAACTTTTGCCGCAAATATCGCAAGGGTAGGACTCGTTTTTATCCGCTTCTTCGTGAGTTTTCAAATGGACCTTTAGGGCGTATATACGAGCAAAAGATTTAGCTGAAACAAAAAGAATAATCTTTAACTACTCATACACTTATAAAGCTTAAAGAGTTTATTAAACTTGCTCTTGAATGGACTTTCAGGAGGAATAGATTATTGAAATTTTTCGAAGTGCCAAAAGCAATTTAGCGAAATATCAAAATTGAGACTAGTTGCCACCACTGTAGTTCATTCTGTAATTGGGTGAATGTTTTGCACGGCAGTGAACATAATTGATGTCCATTGTATTGTGATTGCTCACACAACGAACGCATATTCGATATTCAATCGGGACCTTAACCATACAATCTGTATTTTATACGATAGTTTGTATCTTGTATCTACATTATACAACAATTTTAATGTTTTTTAAACAAAAATCATCAAAACGATTACTGTCTACGTGATCGTCAATAAATTGCATCACCTAACTCAACCACTATCGTTTCGTCTATCGTTTTTTCAAAGAATGATATTTGAGAGCAATTAGTATCTTTTAAGAGATTGAAATGTCATAGATCATAAGGCCGCGTTCGAATGATAGGCCGATAGGGTATCTAAGACCGTTTTGCATCGGATATGTTTTCGAACGACCAAAACCGGATGGAATAGGTTTGTCTGGTATTTTATATTTAATTTGTATTTTATATATATTTCGTGGCCCTTTAAGAAAACCGGCATAACTCAAAAAACGTGATTCTTCAGAAAATGAGTTTAAAGTTTTTGAGTCATACGATTTTCCATATAATATTATTTTTCTTTTAATATTTAGATTTTTTTCGGGTTTCCGAAGTGCTACAGTTATGCCAGCTTGACAGAAAGATCTATGTTTTCTTAAAGTTATTTGTGGAATAATAGAATATAAATTAGGATAATGATAAAATAGTTAATTTATGTAATAAGTTTAGCATCGTTGAAAAAGTTGAAAATTTTGGAGATGATATTTTTATTGAACGTGTGAGTGAGTATTGAGTATACTGTTTCATTAGAGGGAAGGATGGTATTAAATTGTGCGGAGATGTTGCATGAGGTTTGGTTCAAATTAATAAAATTAGATTCAAAATAGTTTTTAAAGGCCATTTGTCAACAAAAATTGGCGTTTCGTCTCGGGGATCTCAATTAGACTCATCACTTGATGAGCATTACATTGTTTCTATGCGAATAATTTTTTTATAATATAAATTTAAATATCGTCGGCTAAATACGTAAAACTACTTAGTCCACTTTCACAAATTCTACAGGGAGAACGAAAAAACGAAACAAATTTACATAGGCTACATATGTATAAAAACTGGTTTTCTCTTTAGGTTTCTGAAACAACTATGATACATTGGCTGAAAGTGATTAAACAAATTTGTGCAGAATGCGTTTCTTAATAAAATGGCATTAAAATCTAAATTTCGGCCAAGAAGTAAGTCTACTTCTTGGCAGAAATTTAGCAGCCTTACGTATTTAGCCAACGATATGTGATATAAATATCTACCGCTCACACAGAAACTATAAAACCCACTATACCAGAGCCGTGACCAAACCTCGAAAATTAAAGTGAGTACAGCTATATCATATTTGTTTTTATATTTGCTATATTTATATATATATATTTATGATCATCTTTAATCAAGGATTATTGCAACTGGTAAATTAAAGAATGTGCAAGGTAATCAATTTTTTTTCAAGGAATCGATAATCTAAGTTGTTAATCATGGAAATCGCTAATCAGCCGCCATTTAGTTAGAAACTGTGAAAGTCATCGTTCAGATTTAACCCATTGTGAACAAACTGGCCCTTAAACCAGTGCAGGTTTGCCACTTAGCGCAGAAATCAGTTAAAAAAATTCTGTAAATTGGACTTTCCCCAATAGATTTTTTTATTTTAAATAAAAATACAAAGTTTATCAATTTAAACAATATTAAAAATGTTTTTTTAAAAACAGGTATGTACGTAGGTATACAAACTAAAAAATCTCAATCACTTGTTTTGTGTATGAATTATAATTATTCCCAAATCTATTTAAGTCGCATTTAGATTATTGCGTCTCCAAAGTAGTATAATGCCATGTTGGAAAGTGTTTTGTATTAACAACTTATAATTCTTGCGTTCGAGAACATATCAGATAGGCTATCTACCTGACCCAAATTTTTTACATGGGATTACAACAACCCCAGGATAGCTTTGGATAGTTGCTCGAAATGCGACGAATAAAATCAAGAATTTTGAGTGTTACTACCTGAACATAATAGAAAAAGAGCTACAACTAAAATTGGAGCCGGAAAGCTGTCAATTTTTTTTCAAGTTTCATGAGTAATGAATTTTGTTTTTACCAAGGGTTTTTATACTACCTACAATATGTATTTTAACTCAACTTTGAAAGAAGAAAAAGAAAAACGTTTCGTAGTGGAGTTTTACCCAAACATTTAATACTAGGGTATTCCTTATTTTGAATTTGTATTACGCATTTCATATAGGGAATTTTGATAAAAAAATATTTTGTAAGTTTCAAGTAACTTAATTTTAACCCTAGATTTTTAAGTTTTTCATACAAACTAGTGGAATGGACTTGTCTAAACGTATGTGTTATGTGAAATAGTGTCATCTTTTTGTCAAAAAATAAAACAGAGGCGTTAAAAGAATTTTAATATCGATCAATCAATGTATGGGTTTATTTATAATCGTCAAACTAACATAGATCTGCTTTATTTAATTTCATTAATACGTTTTCATTAGGACGTATTTAGTTTAAAATTTTCTAACTAGATTTGAAATCATCTTATTTACTATACGAATTCTTATTTCGGATTACATACATATTGTAATTTCAACCAAATTTTCACGAAATTCGATAGGAAATTACGTTAGAACATGTTGAATCCATTCAAAGTGGATCAATTAAATATATCAAAACTGGGATATATAAAAAACCAAAAAATAACAAAAACAAGCGATTAACCGCCATCGGATTTCATATAGGGAATTTTGATATTTTCAATTGATCCACTTTGAAAAGATTCCACTTGTGTGTGTTCGTAAAGCTGTGAAAAGAAATAAACAAATTTGAGATAAGAACGATAAAAGTGTTTTCATCTAAAATTTCCTAATAATGTTTTACATCACATTGCATTTTGAATTTAATTTGACCGTTAATAGCTTTGTTGTTTTGTCCTTCTGTTTTTCATACATAGATTTTAGACGTGATCAAATGACAAAAAGTTCCAAGAAAACCAGATGTAAATTGACTGGAAATTTTGGAAGTACAGAAATAGTTTTGGTTTTGACTACCCTAAAGCCCGTATGACACTACATTTTTTCTTCATTTTTAGCTCATTAAATAATACTAAAGTGGCAGCCAAGAGAAAAAGGGAAAGATGTTGTTTTTAGGAAAGGAAAAGCACTTATCTGGCAAAAAAATAATATGAATTGTCAACATTATTTAAAAATCCTTTTGTTGTTTTCTTTTCTAATGATGCAATTTTCTCCAAAAAGTTTATTAATAATATGTTTTAATTTTCTTACTTCTGAACTTAATTCTGAACTGTCAAAAAAAACTGCTAGAAGCTGAAAAATGTAAATCGAATAACATTTTTAATACATTTTTTCAGACTTTCACATTTTTTCTGAGGTTCTAACATTTTTTGCAAATTTTCACATTTTTAGGGTTTGATGTGTATACAATCAATCATATGGGAATTTTCAGTAATAAATTAAAAATGAGAAAAAAATGTAGTATCATACGGCTTAAACACAATAAAATGAATTATGCAGTATAGGAAAATGGGGAAGGATTTGAAAGGATGTAATTTACCAACAAGCTGTCAGACTGCGGATAAGAAATGAAATAGTATGTGTGAAATCAGCAAAAACCTCACACAAAGGCAGTAGGATTCCCACACCTCTTTTTATAGTTATTATATTTGGATTTCACATCTATTCATGGACTAGAAATAAAATTACAAATACAACAATCTAAAAAATAGGTTTTGGAGGGTGAAACGTACGAAAAATTCATATCTTTATAATTCAGTATCTTTGAATGTAATGGCAGAAAAAAATATATTCGGATTAGGGAAATAAATAATTCGAAAACCTTAGAATTATTAACTGAATATTGATAAATTATATTTAATTAAAAAGTTTATCATTGCATCATTCAAAATTGATTTTCAATTGAAATAGTTTCATCCTTTTCATTGGAACCAACTTTGATCCATTCTACTCTTTCTCTCTTAGAAACTGCTGGTGATTTAATATAAATTTTATTTATTTCGTCCATAGTCATATCCATGGAATGAGTTGTTTTCAGATGATACCTTAGTCTACAAAAAAAATAAACAAAATGAAATGTTATGGGAGAGTTCTTCAAAAATATAGCCTTATCTTACTTTGATTTCCTAGGGTAACCCTTTGTACAATGTAAACATTTGTAGGGCATTTCACTGTGTTTGAATGCATGATCGGAGTATGCAGCCCTAGTGGCAAAAAGTTTTCCACATTCTTTACATTTAATCTTCCAACCTAAATGCATTTTTAGGTGACCATTTAAATGACCTTTTACATTAAAATTCTTGCCACACATTTCGCATTGATATGGATAATCGTGTGTATGAAATCGAAGATGAATTTTATATTCAGATTCAAGTATGAACATCTTTGGGCATTGTACACACTTAAAAGCCTTTCCTGTATGCCACCTTCGATGTTGGCTTAGCGATGAAGATGTGAGGTATATCTTGCCACAATCATTACATTCAAATGTGGGACGAGATTCATCATGTATATATCTGTGAATCTTTGCACATTGGCGCGAAGGGGAAATTTTGCCGCAAATGTCACAAGGGAAGGTCTTATTTTGACCATCATCTGGACCCTCTTTTTCGTGATTTTTCAAGTGGTCCTTTAAAGTAGCCAAGCGAGTGAATGTTTTAGCTGAAACAAAAAGAATTCACTTTAAAACTTCTCGTACAGTTTCATGATTTGAAAATAAAATGCACGACTGATTCGCACGAAACTAAATTGTCCTTGTATTTCAAGGTTTTAAATTGTGGCTTAACATTGGAGATGAAACATGAATGGTAGGGATTTATTTATACAATGACGTTATTTTAGAAAAAAGTTCTAATGTATTAATATTGATTTTCTTCTACCCCTCCTATGTATATTTTATAATTCCAAACCGATAATTGCATTAAAGTTTTATTAAAAGAAGATAAAATACTTAAAATGTATTTACAAAATTTTTACATTTATTATTTTTCTAAATAGAACTTTGATATATCGAATGCTAATCAATTTCAATTTTTGTATGAACTTCAACTTCTTTAATAACGGTATCAGCCTGAACTAAGGTAAATTTTCTGGATCTAGGTCTTTTTGGTACAGTAAATTTACACATTTTTTGTAATTCATCATTCGAGAATTCCACCATGTGAGCAGTTTTCAAATGAACTTTGAATCTGCAATAGACAAAATTAACAAAAGTTAGTTTCTGAACTTGAGAGTGTTATTGAAAAGGAATTTTAATTTATTACTCACTTCGGTTTCGAAGGATAGGCTTTTGGGCAGTATGGACATTGGTAAGGCATCTCAGAATGATAGAAAGAATGCTCTTGCAACGCTTTGGTGGATGTAAAGAGTTTTCCACATTCTTCACACTGCAACTTTAGACCTTGATGACGCCACATATGCGTTCTCAGATGACCCTTAATAGCAAATTTTTTGTGACACAGTTCACATTGGAATGGATATTCTTTTGTGTGAAATCGCATGTGAACATTCAATTCGTATTGCCGACCGAATTCTTTTGCACACATAACGCATTTAATTGTGTCACCCGTATGAATTCGCACATGATTTTCTAGGGAATTTTTTGAATGATAGGTCTTATCACAATAAGTACATTCTAATAGTTTACGTTGCTCCTGATGTATAAGCATATGCTTTTTGAGATAGTGATTCGAAGAGAATACTTTGCTACATATATCACATGCCTCCGATCTGGCATTGACATCTTTTTTTTCGTGATATTTCAAATGGGCATTGAGTATGCCAAGCGTACTGAATGTTTTGGCTAAAATGAAGAAAAGAATTTTTTTGAATGAGGATTTGTATAAAGCATAAATGCTATAATTTTGATATTGAAACAAATCTATGTATGAATAAGAAAACTTGAAATTGTTTAAATTGGGGGTATAACATTTTTCAACTCATAAAAAACATTTTGATTTTCATGCTATAGGCATTACTATTTCTTTTGCAAGGGGTCAGAAAAAGAAAACTGCAACAAAGCTGTTTTCAAATTGGTCTTATAACATTTTTTACAAAATCTTCGAACGATTGTATGAAGCCAATTCCCTTTAAGCTTATACTCAAAACTGACAATAGGATTGAAACTGGTTTGCCCTGTACCATAAAAATCCTTCCATTCCAATTCCTTACCAATATTGCCCACTTCTATTATGCTAGAGGTTTGTTCCGTAAGGAAATATTTTAAGCCATAGCATCTCAATCGAATCTCAGTTATGTTCCCCAGAATAAAAGTAAGGCACTATTAATAGTGCCTTTCTTTGATAAAAAAGTGTTCTGTGATTAGTTCTTCAATTCTTTTGGTATATTTTATAAACGGTGACTCTTTGTTTTTGACATCAATTCGGTTTCATATTCTTATATTTTATTTTATACTTTACACTTTGAGAGTACTTATGATGTTTGATATTTTAACAAATTAATAAAAATTCAAAGGTTTTTTCGGAAACGGCTTTAACGATTTAGATTTTGTTCTTATGAGTGAGAAAGAAAATTAGAAAGTAGTAGTCAAATAACTATAATTCCAGACCATAAAAATTTGGTGGTAGCTCACTCAAGTGTTATTGTTTCATTCAAACCTTCAATATTAATATGATGGTGCAAAGGCTTGGCAGTCTAACTGCGCGTGTTGTCACACAAAAACCCCTTCTAACTTCAAATTAGAAAGTAGTTTTAGTAAAACCCGCCCACTGCCACGTCTACTTTTATTGTTTCTTTGTTTTTTCGGAAAGGGCTTTAACAATTTGAAGTTTGTTTGAGAAAAAAAAAATAAAAAAAAGGTGTTTTTATTAAAATCCACCAACCTTCACGTCCATTTTTCTAATTTCTTTTTTTGTGTATAGATAAAATTTTACATTCCAAGTTTATTTTTATTTTTGAATTTTATGAATTTCATCCAGGGTTATTGAAAAGTAGTTGAGGGAGTTTAGTGACGATTGTATTTCTATAATTCGTCACTACAATGCAGAACTAGTCTAAGTCACATTTTTCAAATTTTTCAAGAAGAACCTTAGTGCATAAAATGCTGACTTTCGACATTATGATTATATTCTATTATTTAAATTCTGAAAGAATTACTGCACGTAGGAATATTCAGAATTTGCAGAAAATGCTTGGAACACAACAAGTTTCCTTATGACATAAAAAAAACTCATTTTTGAATTTTGGACTTAGACTAGTTCAGGGGTGCCAGCATGTAACTTGAAACAATCGAGTTTAGTCGATACAATCGAGTATAGGCAGTTCCCAATTTTGTTCAATCGAATCGAAAACACTATCGAGTTAAATTAGGAACTGTCTATCCTCGATTGTACCAATGAACTCGATTGTTTCAAAGTTGCGTGCTAGACCCCGTGCATTGTAGCGACGAATTATGTCCTATAATTTGAGGAATGAGTTAAATTTCATACGGGAAAAATAATTTTTTTTAAATACAAAATGAAAGGGCAAACTAACAAGTTAAAATAATTTGAATTTTCTTTTAACATAAAGTTTATTAAAAATAAACACTAAGAGGGAGTATAAATATCTCGGAGTTATCATTACTCCGCAGCTCTCCTTCAAAAAGCATCTACAGGAAAAGCTCAAGGAAGCAAAAAAGGCAATTAATTTGCAATTGGAAAGGAGTACTGGGGAAGAAATATATTGTTCCGAGTGTTAAGTACAAGCTTTTTGAAGCGGTCATACGATCAGTGATGTGTTATGCTGGGCAAGATATTCTGGCTTCCGGAAAACACCCGACATACATATATGCTGCACTTGGAGACAGGTGTTTCCCCACTCTTCATTTTCTCACTCAAGATGCATATGTGTTATATATTCAAAATAATAGCCCTTCCAAGTCATCGTCTCCCAAACAAAATAGCAAGACATCTTCTATCGCAAAAATCGCAGTTCATCGAAGAATGGACACGACTCGGCCTTCAACATGATGTCCAGTTAGTAGAAAGGAACACGGAATCTTGGAAAGACAGTTACCCTATTTGGTGGGAGAAATTGAGGATTCAATCTTTGTTAAATTCGAAGAATCGGCTCATATGAGTGAGACTCGAAATATGTATAAACTGCTGCAGTACAACCTTGGTGTAAACAACTATATCAGTGACCGATATTATATCAGTACAATATCTCTAATCTTGAAAACTAGAGGGGAATTGCTTCGGTTAAACTATCAGCCTTATGGACTTGACGGAAACATAGAATGCAGTCTTTGCAACTTGCGAACCATCGAAAATGTTCTCCACTTCTTGGGAACGTGCACATTGGGGAAAAAGCTCCTTGACTTTAGAAGAAACCAAGGATATACGTCAAAGCAGCATACAATTATAGAAGCCAAATTATAAAAGAAGCTTTTTAAAAGATAGGTGTGAACCCAATTATATTATGTAACCTGAAATACTAATACTAAAAAAGTGAGCCTAAAAATATTATACTTAATTCATTTTTTAACTGATGTAATTTATCTTAATAATACTCTCTTTTTTTCTGGCTGACGGCAAACGCCAATGCTATATTTTGTGTATTTGTAAGCATATGTAACTCAATATTTTGTTTGTAAATAAAATCACACTACTACTACTACTACACTAAGAGGGTCTTTTTTATTTTGTTTAGATTATGAAGAATGAGACCGGACGGTGCGTTCTTTAGCGTAGAGGCGCCTAAAATAAATTGAAACAAAAAATTTCAACACTGTTTTTTGTGTTTCCTTCGTGCCTCACCAGATTCCACACCCCACATTTCTATTGCCTACGAACTGCGGTGATACCCGACTCAATCTTCCCAATCTAAACAGGGTCCAATGTCATGTTGATTGACATATTGGGTCATATGCAAAAAGATGAGTTCAAACTCTTTACTCACTTTTCTGTGATCTTACCTAGACTGGTATGCAAAACAAAATTAACATACCGAGCTCGATCTCATGTTGTGATCGATCTCATTTCAAAAGCACTGTATGAGAAAGTTCTTGATTTTGTATGCAAAAAGATGAGAAAATGGTTGAATATATGAGTTCGAACACATAAATTGTTAAGCATGTTATTTCTCTTACTCAGTTTGTTATAAGGGTTGGAAAAATGTTTTTTTTTTGTGATTTTGGCTTGTATTATTTCTTTTATGACCAATTGAAACATGTTGCCTTAAATATAACTGAGTATTTTGAATGTAATCTGTAAAAACTGGTAACACTGAAAAATATTTCCAGTGAAAAATACATATATGTATACATATTAAAGGTTCCCACAAACCAACGCGGTGGCGGTGGCGGTGGCGATCACGATAAAAATGTGGATGCCGCACATATAAATCAAAGGAGAGGCACACATCTACGCGTTTAAAGTGTGCCTCTCCTTTGATTTTTATATGAGGCATCCACATTTTTATTGAGATCGCCACCGCCATCGCGTTGGTTTGCGCATAGCTTAAAACTCTAAATCCTGAAAGGTTATACAAAATTAAAAGTGGTAGCAACTACTTTTTAATAGCGTTAAAATTTTTGGAGAAATTAATATAAAATTATTTTCGTCATACCGGACGGAACACAATTTTGATTACAATTTTTAAAGATGTACATATAAAGTAGGTATTTTAGTAAGTAACAATAATTTTTGTTTAAACAAATACGTATGAAGATTTTTGATTTAAAAAGTTGGCGAGTGAAGCTAATGTCAGATTTCGAAGACTGACAAGTTTTCATAATTTTTTTTTATTTTATAAGATTTATAATTTCCTCGTGGATCTTAGTGACTGACTAATTTAAAAAACTTGTATCGCGTTGTGTAAAAATTCTGATTTAAATTGTGAGAAGAAAGCAAATAGGCATAGTAGGGAGAGAAAATGCAAAAACTCTATGCTTCACCATGTTATTACACTTGTGCTGAATGTCGCTACAAAAAAATACAAAATCCTTAAAACTATTTAAAACTTCCCTTGACAGATCTGAAAGAAAGGGATTCATGAAATTGCTTTTCTTTCTACAATAAAGGATCGATTTTTGAAAATTCATAATTATACCTTTATTAAAAAATGTTTAAAAAAAAAAAACCCAATATTACAGGAAAATATTTCTATATAATTATGTTAAATTTGCTTTATGTTAATTTGAAGTTTTTAAAAAAGGTCCAATGAGTTTTTTTTTTAAACTCCTTTCTCAAAACAAATATTAAACAAATATAAACAAAAATTATTCCTCCATATTTTTGTTACATTCATAGTTGCTTTGAATGTACATTGGTATAACATTTTCAGTAAGCAATATAATATCATGTATGTATATGCACTGAATAAATAAATCTTTAGAAGTTCGAACTCCTAGATACATGTTTTAAAAATTTGTTGGTATACATATCGACGGTTAAATTGTAAGACATCGTATGTCGAAAAATTAAGAAAAAATATTATTTATTAAAAAAAAAAATCTGCAGAATCAGAGCCACCATTTGGCAATTTCAGCGTTACAATGATGTTCTGAGCATTTTACAGAAAACGACAGAATTTAAAACATCTTACTATAGATCGCCATACAATGCATGTACCTATGTGATTTCTGAAAAAAATAAACATGCAAAAACGATTTACGACGTTCTCAGCTTTTAGGTCAATTCAAAAAAAATATATACAAATCTTAAACATACATAATATGTATGTATATAATAAAGTATTTGTTTGCAAAGTCTTCATGTTTACCGCTATTTAACCTGTTATTTTTTGCATTTTTGTTTCTAGTCGTTTACAGTCCTGTAGTGGGGTGAAAAAGTTTACACCTTTCAGACCTTGCGACCGCTCGGAACCACTGACTCGTTGGCTTGGGTATTTTATGGTGAAGTTGTCTGAGGATACTGTTGGAGTACGTGACCGCCAAATATCCGGTCGCACAAGCACTTTTGAGGACTCTAAACAGGCGAAAACCACTGACAAAACAGAAATTCTTATCGTGAGAGATGAGTATTTCTCAAAAATCCATTTCGCTCACCATTAAAAAAGATTTGGAGTGCAGAGAAAAAAAAACACACTTAATACCTGCTCACAGTCGTACTGAAGCAAAAATCGAAAACTCTGCTTAGCCGGTACGCGAATGATCAAAGACAGTTTCTATTTACTAACGAAAAAATCTTCACCATCGAAGATACGTTTAGTAAACAGAATGATCAAGTGTATGCTCGGACATCAAAAGAAGGGTCAGAACTCATTCTAAAGGGGTTGAAAGAGGCCACCATCCCACAAATTTAATGGTGTATCGGGGAGTGGCCATGAGGGCGTTATCAACTTTCGTTTTTGTGAGATACGAGTCAAAACTTCCGCAAAAATTTACCAAACGAATTTTCGCAATGGACATTCCAAAAATATTCTGCTTCAGCTAACAAGGCAAAAAACAATGGTCCGAACTTCGTAATACAGGATGATTGGCCAGCTGGTAGTCCAAACAAACTGTGATCCGTTTTAGAGCGAAAAACCTGCTCTAGTAGACATCGTTCAGCATTCAGCGAACAATTTTCCAATGTCGCGACCGACGATTCGCCAGGGTGTCTTAGGTCAAATAGCGGGTATTTTGAATGGTGCCTTTTATGATTAGTAGCTAGTGATCTTCCCAATAAATAAAATACAAAAGTTTCTAAAAATATTTGCTCATTATCATTTGGTATTCATTTCTCCTTGTATCAGTATTTAGGACTGACGCATGACAAACTAAATAGTTTCTTTATATAATAGTAAGGAAGTAATGTGTTATAAATTTGTTTGATAACTATACAATATATGGGTGATTCTCTGCCAACTGTGATTCTTTGTGTCCAGGGCTTTATTTGTAGCTTAATGTAAAAGTTTCTGGTTTGAATTGTGGAAACAAGTTGGTACTACAGTTTACATTACAGATTGTTTAAAAATTTGCTACCCTTTCCCCTTGACTTGAAAAACGCAAATATACGCAAAATGTCAGTACCGCGGCATGTCCCATCCTTGTTTTTCCAATTAAATGTACAATTTTCTATTAAAATACATCATTGAATAAAAATTTTGTTCTCAGAAAAGTTTGAGTACAATAGTTGCTTGATTATATTTTGAGAATATCAAGTCGAAATATTTGCTCTCTAATTAAATAATAATAATTGAATGTTGTCCACGGATTTCAGTTTATTTTTGAATTCAAAAGATTTACCGCTGAACCGCCATTTTGTTTTTAGTTTTATGGCATTTGTGTGGTACCGTTTGAAAGAGGCACTATTTATTTATTGTTAACAAAAGTCAATTTATTTTATTAACGCAATTTTGCTGTAAGAGTGAAGTGTTTTTATTCTAAAATTGTGTGTCACAAAATTACCTGTCAGTACCATGGTAGTGTTATCCAAGCATGTTATGAAATTTGTTGGGGTGATTTTTTGAATATTGTATTTCTTCTCAGAAGCTTTGAGATATGAGGTTATATTAAAGCGTAAATGTCAGTACCGTGGGTGTCAGTACCGTGGTATATTTATTTATAATGAATTTAAATTAAATGATTTCAAGCAATTTTGTTAAAAATCTTGTTATTTTTTTATTAAGAATGGTACCAGTACTTCGGACAAAACATATTAAAACAAATCCGTGCAATAAATGTTGAGTTATAACCTAGCATAAAAATAAAGACTCCAACCTCAAAGAACAGATTTAAAAAACTAAAAAAACATACAATTTTGAATAAAACATTGGCTTTTAAAGTTGAAAACGTCAAAACGTAAGAGAGAATTTAGAAACACACCAAAAATATTGTCAAAAAGAGATAGAACGTATAAAAGTTCAAAAATAAAAAATCAGTCTCAGCACCATGTTTTCGAGATTTAGTACTTTTTACGATATTTTTTGTTCCTTAAAAGTTGTAGTAAAATGCTCTTACAGATTTAATACCATGTCTATTTAAAGACAAATAAAATAAAAAAAATTAATTTTCAATGACTTTTAATTTTAGCAAAATTTTTATTTAAATAATCACAGTTAGCAGAGAATCACCCATATGTACCTATGTGCATACTTAATAATATGACATTAGAAACAATGTGTTAACTCACAATTTAATCTAATGAGTTTCAATTATAACAAATTTGGCATTAATATGATTAGTCACGATACAATTTAACTAAAGACCAAACCATGATATTCTTTTTCGTTAATTTATTTGATTTCGACTTTTTTGGTTTATATATTTCTGAGAAATAGAAAATCACCTTTGCCAAACACTGGCCAGCAAAATCTAATAAAATGGTTTAAGAAATTGTTTTTTATAATTCTGATTGCAAAGGTTTTTTTTATTTCAACAGCAATATAATAAACTGGAAAAATTTGTTTACCCTCGGGGTCTTCTCACTTTTTCTTGAAAAAGTGTCTTCCTAACTAAAGCACTAAAAAAATCTATTACACATTCATGTTTTCCTTGCAACTCATTTTAAATTCATAATTTTACCTCAACGGACAACATAATAGAACACCGATCGCAAATAAAAAATATAAAAATATTAATATCATTGATTACTTACAGCAAACATTGCATAAATAGTCTTTGGATTCTGAATGTTTCCGCTTCATGTGGTCTTTCATTTTAGACTCTTGGCATTCATAATCACACTCCGTGCACTTTACTACATGCGAATGTCTTTCTTCTATGTGAGTCTTCATATTGGCAGCTTCAACCGTCTCGTTACATATTTTACAACGAGACTCAAGAATGTCAGAATGGTTAGCTTTAACGTGTTTTTGCAATGAACGCTTTGAAAAGTAAGCCTGAAAACAGTACTCGCATGGAAATTGACGAACACCTAAAAAATAGATATGATCCGAAAATAATATTTAATTTCATGTTTTTAATTAATTTTTTTTTTAGTAGAAATACCAACCATTATGAACGTTCATGTGTGCACTAAACGAAGTTATTCGCACATGCTTCTTGCAAATCTCACATTGTTTATGTTTCTCCTTTCTAACTAGGTGTTTTTCTTGTTCTGTTAACATTTTTGCTATCACATGGAAATCTGAATCTGTTTCGTTTTTAATTTGTGAAAGCATCTCATCTTCATCTTGATCAACTGGTTCATAGCCTTCAGAGGCAGTTACATCTTGAGAGTCATTTACATCTTGGGAGTCATTTACATCTTGAGGATCATTTAAATCTTGCGAGTCATTTAAATCTTGAGAGTCGTTTACATTTATTCTCACATCTTCTTCATCTGTAGAAACATTGGTCATATCAAGCATTTCAAATTCGACATCTTCGGGTTCGTCCATAACTACTTCCTCATAAATTGATGTTTTATCTTGATTATCGATGTCTTGAATGTTTGATTCTTCTTCATGCATAAGCATATGGGTGTGTAAGTTATCTATAGGCAAAGCCATTTCGCAAATCTGACATTCAATTTTGTCTACTGCGTTGCTTTGATCTTCTAACAAATTGTGTGTATGTAAACGATTGGCATGTATGTTTAGAACCATTTGTGAGAAAAATTGCTCCCCACAAACTGTACAAACATATGTTTTCTCTAGAAAATTATAAAATTTTATCAATAATTAATTTGATTAAAATGGTTTAAAAAAAATTACAGACAAATATTTACTTATGTTATTGTTTATTGATCCAAAGAGATCACTTATTTTGGCACTTCGAAAGTGACGATTTGAGATAGTTCGGCGGTCACTCTAAATTCAGTAAGGTAAAACATTTAAATCCTTACTGCTAATCAATCAGAAGAGAATTGAGAAAAAAAAATTGGTATCATGGACTGTTTCAAAATTCTAAAATTTATCATCTTTTGCAATTAGCAGTAATCGAATTGATTTAAGTCTCAACCCTTCTGATAAATAACGTTTTTGCAAGATGCCTCAAATTTGATGGGGCGACAGCTCGTGAAGAACCAGTGCCTAGTGACTCACAACTCTCAACAATTCCTGTGTGCGTCGCAGGAATGGAGGAGACCCACAATCCTGTTCAATTCGAACGGCTAGGGTAAAGGAAATTTTTTCATGACAAGAGATACTCTTGGAGTATTTGTCGATTCCTAGCAAGAAGCAGTACCCGTCAAAAACATTCCGTCGGCTTAATACGTAAAACTGCTAAGTCCACTTTTGCAAATTTTGCAGAAGAGCAAAAAGCAAACAAAATTTGCATAAGGTTCCATTCTACATCAACTACGATACATTGGAAAAATGTGATTAAAGCATTTGCGCAGAATGTGTTTCGGAGCGACTTTCCATTAGCGAAGCACGCGTATATTCTTGATTTTTTTTTACAGTTAGGTAGGGTCCTCAATAGAACAGATTTAAAATATTAAGGCGACAAAACACCGTTAAATCAAAAAAAAAATGTTTTTTTTTTCGGTTTTAACCCTATTTTTTTTGTACGCATTTTTTTTTGACACTGTACACGCCTTCGTCAAGTTTTTTTCGCGTATAAACAGTTAAATATGTATGGGGGGCATGGTGCCCCCCTGCAACCCCCCTGCTTGGGCTCACTATAGGATTTGGGGTAGGTGCGAGGTTGAGTGTATGCAAGTTTCTTTTGCATCTTTTGCCTGATTTCGGCATATTTATCGTTAAATAACTGCTTTTTCTAAGATGATATGTAAATTTTATTATTTTTTTATTATTAATAAATGTGAAAATAGGAAATTTCCCAAAATTTCTTTTATTTATGTATAATTTCCTTAAAAAAATGAAAAAAAAGAATCAAGTAAGCCGAATGAAGTGGGACAGAGCCATTATTGTGTGTATGTGAAAAAGTGAAACTTTAAAAATTAATTAAAAATAGAAATACATTTTTCCTCGCCTTAAAATTGCGATAAATATTATTTATTTACGTATATCTATCGAATAAAAAAACCGCGTGTGAAAATTCGTGCTTCGCTAAAGGAAAGTTGAGCCTGTGTTTCTTAGGAAAATGGTATCAAAATCTCAATTTCGGCCAAAAGTGGACCTAGCAGCTTTACGCATCTAGCCGAGGATTTGTCTCTTCTAAGGTGGCACACAAAAAAAAATAACTTAGCGAAAATCAATTATTTGAATATTCTTTATCATTTCAATAGAAAAATACAACGCAACCATAGAAATATTTCATCTTCTAAGAACGCAACTTACCATCATCCACTTGGTTTTCTATCAGTTTCGGGCGTTTACTTGGATTATCCTCAATTGCCAAACTATTATTTAATGATATCAATTCAGGTTGAAGGAAACATTTCATCTAAAAAGAAAAACACTTTTTTAATTAAAAAATACTTTTAAAACTACTTATTGGTTAGAAACTTACTTCTTCATCGTCGAATTTTTCAACTTTTCTATTTGCAGATAATTCGCGTAGCGTCTTATCCGCAGACTCGGCTTTTTGAATGAATTCATAAGCAATTTTGAGTTCAAGGCCACATGAACTGCATAAACTTTGTGGGCAATTTTCATCGAATTCGATTTCAATACGAGTACAAGCTTGAAAACAATCAAGGTACGTAAGATCATTGTCCATTGCTTTTATGCTGGCGTCCACCTCAAATGGTGTATCGAAATCAATATATTCTAGTGATGTTTTTAAACACACACGACATATAGGCAGCGAGTCAAACATTTTCTTATGTTTTTTCGAGACTCAATCTTATGTTTTTATAGAATATTTGAAATAAATAATTTGCAGAAAATTATACGACACAAATACAAGACATTTTCAGGTCTGGTTTCTGGAAATGGAAATTAGTGAAAAAATATAATAGATTTATAGATTGACAGTTGTTGAAGGCGTGTTTGTTTAAAATAACGCGGAAATCGGAATGCCGTCTCCCATAAATGTACTAGATTTTTGGTTGAATAATGGGTGTGTTCATAGAGTACGTTTATTATTATGGGTGTATCAGCGCTGCCGATGTGGCACAATCGTGCCATTTTGACACGGAAATTTTCTCGTGGCACGGTGGCACGAAAAGTTTCAATATGGTACGTTTTTTTTTCATTATATTACCTAAATTTAAACTCAAACAGCTAAGGGCCAGTTTCACAGTGCACACAACAAAATAAGTGGAAAAATACAAAATAATTATGACATTTTGGCACTTTAGCCGCAGTTTTACTACTTGAGTAAGTGGAACTTAAGTGGCCAACATGGGAGACTTAAGTGTCACTTATTCCAATGGGCCTTACTAATAACCAAATTTAGTAAATAGTTAAACGAAAATCTCCAGATTACAGAACATTCGCATACTAATAACGAAGTTAGTCTCGTTATTCACTAGCAAGACGTTAAAATTTAATACAATGGAAATCCATCTTTAAGGGCCAGTTGTACAAATATTTAAACCGTGGTTCAGCAATTTGTATCCACCGATTCCGGCGGATTAATTGAGTTTCAACAGTGGTTTACTGTTCAAGTGAGTGATTATAACCAATTACATACTTGAACCAGCGTTGAACCTTAGTTAATCCGCCGAAATAGGTGAGTTAAAATCTTGAAGCGAGGCTGAACCACTATTGTACAACTGGCCCTAAGCCTAGTACGCAGATCCCGCTAAATTTTAGCTGCCACTTTTCTCTCCAAATATCAGCTAAAACCCTAGCTAAATTTTGACATAGGAGAGTTGTGGAGAATATGTGATTGAAATAAGTGGTCTGTTTGGTAACTTGCGAATTCGCACAAATTTTCACAAAATTTCAGAATTTGTTGTCAAAACCAATAAAAAAAAATCAGTTTTGGGATATTTGTTCAAACAAAAAGTTATCAAACAGGCATAAGGGCATTGTGTAAAATATGTTAAAAACACCTGGTTCTCCGAAAAAAAATTTAAAATTAAGAAAGTTTGTTTGAAAAATTTCAAGTATTATTACATTTAGAAACAAAATGGATACAAGGGAAATTGAAGATTTGGTGATGGGGTATTCCCGATCCGATGCAAACTGGTCTTGCATCATTGCAAAAGTGCAAAGTTTTTTTTTTTACAATGGGGTTAGGGTATAGTAATTTTACACTTTTGCATTTTTGCAATGATACAAGACCAGTTGCATCGAATCGGGAATACACCTAGTATAAGATTGTTTTGCATCGGATATGTTTTCAAACGACCAAAACCGGATTCTTTTACCTGATAAGCGTATTTGGAATTACCAAGTGATTAAAAATTGAAATATTTAAGGCAAAAAGCCTAGTACGCTGCTGATGCGAAACGAAAATTTCCTGTGATCTCCAAACAGACAACGAAACGTTTGCGAAAACACAACGGAAAATATCCTTGGAGAGTTTCACTAATTCCAAAAACAAAATCAAACATAAACGCAAAAAATCAGAGAAACCCATGATGTAAGAAAATGATAAACAAAAAAAAAACACAAATAAAACTCAAATGTCATTTTTCCGCACACAATAAATAGTCTGTATAATTAATTCAATACGAAAAAGGAGTGGAGACTTCTCCAAATAATCTGCTACAATTATATATTTCGCTCTTCGAACAGCGTACTGCAAAACGAAAAGGAGAACGAAATTTTCCGTTTATGATTTCGTTGTGTCATTTTTGTATGGGATTTTTCGTTTCGCATCAGCAGCGTACTAGGCTTAAAGGCTCTCCCAAACCAACGCGAAATCGTAGCGAATCATTCACAATAACACAAAATATGACAAATACACAACGCTAAACAACAACAAAAATCTGTCGTCGGCGAATGTTTCGCGTTGGTTTTAACTTCTCCAAATAATCTGCTACAATTATATATTTCGCTCTTCGAACAGCGTACTGCAAAACGAAAAGGAGAACGAAATTTTCCGTTTATGATTTCGTTGTGTCATTTTTGTATGGGATTTTTCGTTTCGCATCAGCAGCGTACTAGGCTTAAAGGCTCTCCCAAACCAACGCGAAATCGTAGCGAATCATTCACAATAACACAAAATATGACAAATACACAACGCTAAACAACAACAAAAATCTGTCGTCGGCGAATGTTTCGCGTTGGTTTGGGAGAGCGTTGGTTTGGGAGAGCCTTAAAACTCAAATGTCATTTTTCCGCACACAATAAATAGCCTGTACAATTAATTCAGTGCGGAAAAGGAGCGGAGACTTCACCAAATATGAGAAGACCCAAGAAAATGGGCCTTATACTACGTTTTCACTGACCACTAATCCGAGATTTAAGTAGATTTACACTAAATCCTCATCAAATCTTAAAGATTTACCATACAAAATTGAATCTTCAAATCTAGTAGATTAGAAATTAATCTTGTTAAATCTTCATAGGGCCAATAGTTGAACAAATCGAACACACCTTTTCCTCTCTGGCGCTGAGTACAATATTCGAGAATCGAGAGAACATTTTAGAGAATCTATTTTTTTTTTCATCGTTGAACTATCTATCTCACTTCCACTTTAGAAGAAAAAATGAAACAGCATTAGCATTTTGAAAGGAACTGTCAAAGTTAATCTACTCTTTAGTCTTTTTATGTGGTGAAAACACTAGGGGTATTCCCGATCCGATGCAAACTGGTCTTGCATCATTGCAATAGTGCAAAGTTTTTTTTTACAATGGGGTTAGGGTATAGCAATTTTACACTTTTGCACTTTTGCAATGATACAAGACCAGTTGCATCGGATTGGGAATACCCCTACTATATAGGATTTATTAAATCTCAACGAGATTAACTTTCGGTGAAAACGTAGTATTAGTCCGAGAAGTACTTGAACAAACCTAGTGTACCACGCTTGTTTGTTTGAGGCGCGTCTACTGTGTAAAGCCCTTATTAAAAAAACTACATACAACTGTCAGTTTTTTTTTTTCTTAATTTTTTGTCCTAGTGAAGCTAAAGATTTGAAAATTTTAAGAATCAAATTTTCTTTATATACAAGTTTAGCCCTTATCAATGTCGAAATTCTCTCACAGACATGAGTTTAGATTCATCTATTTGTCGAGTCTGCCTGCTATCAGATTCTAAAGGCTTTTCCCTTCAACAGAAAACCGATTTAAACAAGGAATACACGTTCTTGGAAATGTTCAATGCATGTACCCGTTTGGAAGCGCTTGAGTTCGACGACTTTCCTCAATTTATATGCCAGAGCTGTTCTATGGATTTACAAATCGCCTTTGACTTTTTGTACAGAGCAGCTGCCTCTGATCAATTTCTGAAAGATCAACAAAAAGTGAAAACGGAAGTGGAGTTTAATTACTTTTCTTATGAAAACAATATAGGACAGGTTGACAATACAATTGTAGGTACACATAGGATTAGGAATAATTATTATGTATTATTGCCCGTTTTGTTTAGGAAGAAAAGTCACTTGACTTTGAGGAGAGCTCGCAAATTGGCCACCAATATGAAATAGTCCTTGATCAATTCAATGATGACATTCCCCTTCAAAGATTTGAACCGGTCCAATGTGAATCCATTGATCCCGAAAATGACGAGAGTAAACAAGGATTCGATAAGGTAGAACTACGTTTTTATCTACGTTTTTCGATCAAAAAACAATTATTATTCCAGCATTTTGTTGAAGGAGAATTAACCTCCGAAAGGGTTTATATAGATTCTAATGAGGATTCAATTCATGGGAGTGAGGCTGGGATATTAGCATGTGACCTTTATACCGAAAAAGAAGAAAACGAATCAAGGCCTCTTGATTCACAAGTTAATTGCGGGCGTAAGGTAATAAATACATAAGAGCATGATTAAATATCATTTGAATTAATTTTGGGTACGGTATGCTTAGGAAATATGTAAAGTTATCCATGATTTCAATTATATATTTAATATTTCTCAAAACTATCTTAAAATGATTGAAGGAAATGGCGTGAAATAAATGTTTAGATAAATGTTATAAATATTTAAGAAAACAAGTCTGTATTAAACAAGCTAACAATTTAATTTAATTTAATTTTAATTTCATGTTTTACTCATACATTTCATATACAATTATCAAAAGCTACTTGATTGATTTGAATATAAATACTAACAAGTATTTATTTTATTGCTAACAATAAATATGATATCTTTTAGGGTGCAGGTAGTACCGTTCTTTTTGGAGCTGAATGAATGAATTATATTTTTCCCTAGAAAATCCCCTAAAAACCTTAGCTCCAATTTTGAGAACAAAAATACATATAATCTCATTTATAAACGTTGTCTAACTTTAGACAGCTGTCCAAAAAACCTTGTTTATTGTTGTCTTAGAGCTGCCTAACTTAGACTTAGAATTTATTTGACCTTTCCCAACAAAATTTCTACCAAATTGTAAAAGAAACAAATTGAGCGCTTTGTTGTGTCTGAGCTAAAACACAACACAGATTTAATTTCGACAACGTATCCAGAATCAGTGAAAAAACTTAAATTAGAAGTTAATTCCCAATATTGCCATTGCTCCAACGTGCCTGGGTCTGTACCAAAAAGCTTCATATTACAAGTGTTTTGAATAAAATAAAATCCATATCTAAATATGTATTAACTTATATTTACTATCATACTCATACAGTTACATATTACGTTTATTTTTAAACATTTGATAGACTTTTAAGGAACCTAAGAAGTCTCTTGTGATAGAAAGCCAATCTGTTGAATGTCCAATTTGTGGAAAGATTCTAAAACAAATGTCAATAAAACATCACCTTAAAAGATGCCAAAAAGATGAGAAGCTTCATCTTTGCAGTTCATGTCGTTAGTAATAATATGTACGCTTAATTTTTTTATTTTTTCTACAATTTTTTTTATATTTAGCAAAATCTTTTGCTGTCCGTTGTGATTTAAAAAATCATATGAGAACACACGACAAAGAAAGAGAAAGGAGGTACATGTGTTCTGAATGCGGTAAAGGGTTTTTTGAAAAACAATCTCTCAAAGTTCATATGACACGGCATATGGGTGACAAGGAATACCATTGCACAATATGCCCAAAACAATTTACAACCAAAAAAAGTCTAGATGTTCATGAGTTTACACACAACAGAGAATTGGGAAGATTTGTTTGTAAGCACTGTGAAAAAAGGTTTCCTTCAAAAGCCGATCTAACTGTGCATGAACGTTTCCACACTGGCGACTATCCATTTCAGTGCGAATTCTGCGACAAAAGCTACGCTGTGAAATCACATTATAATTATCATTTGGCAAAACACAAAGGCATAACATACAAATGTGATCAATGCGATAAGGAGTTTATGAATCGTGGTAGTTTGACTGCTCACAAATTCAAGCATAATGAACGAATGCCTCACGAATGTTCGATTTGTAAGAAAGGATTTGCGTCACCTTATAAGTATAAAATTTATATTGAGTTAATTTTTAATGGTTCAGTTAATAAAGCGTTTTTTTTCTTCTTCTTAGGTTAAATCGTCATAAGAGCTGTCACAAACCTAAAGAAGATGAAGACCGAATAAAATAAGTTTTATAATGTAGATTAGTGGTAGTTGAATGAAAGTTCAAAATCATATCTAAATAAAGGAAATATTTGTATTTTTATCCCCTACAGTCGCGGTTAATTTAATATATTATTTTCCATTGTATAATAGGGTGATTCGCATAAATGCAAAAAAAAACATAAGGCTTAAGTTTTCCCCACACCAACGCGAATCTTTCGTGGCGACGACGAAAACAATAAAGGCTCTCCCAAACCAACGCGAAACATTCGCCGACGACAGATTTTTGTTGTTGTTTAGAGTTGTGTATTTGTCATATTTTATGTTATTGTGAATGATTCGCTACGATTTCGCGTTGGTTTGGGAGAGGCTTAATGTGTTGTTTTCATTGACAACCACGTGTTGTTACTATTGTTTTCGTCGTCGCCACGACAGATTCCCGTTGGTGTGGGGGAACCTTTATACAGAGATTATGAATTATAAAGATTGGAATCCTCGACTGTCAATCTGGTTTGCCAGGCCTACAAGCTAAACAAAATGGCGGATAGTGGTGAATTCATATTTTTGCATTAGTGTCCATGTTTTAACGCACACTAGTGCAAAAATATATTATACTTTATTATAAATAAAGAATTATAAGTACCAGGCCTATCACAGAATCCATCGTGGAAAATCTCCGAATGGATTATTCCCCTACGAATCCCGAAAAAAAAGGATTCACAAAATCCGAATGGAATCGAAAAAAGCAATGCCTCATTAAAAGAATTAATACTGAATTTCGAAATCAGCTGTCCTATGTCACAGCAATACTTGGAGCTTTTAAAATAAAAAATCCCTTAAACTTTTTTAAAAGTCCCATCTTTTTTCCCTTTTTTTACACAAAAAAAGCTGAACATTTGTGTTAAGTATGGCTAGACTCTTTGTTTTAATAAATATCGCAAAAACAAATCCCAAAATCCCTGAGCACTATTACAGCTGTCAAATGATTGAGATCGTGAAAAAAGTTGTGTTGTTGATATTTGTTTATTTATTCAATGTTTTAGCATTTTTTTCTCAAGAAAATAGATTCAACATAAAAATAAATTGAAGTTATAAATAATGTGGTTTCAAATGTACTGAGGAACTAATTTCAGCCCGGCTTGTTTTAAAAGTGATTTGTTCTTTTAATTCCTTGTTTTTTTTTTTAAGGAATAGAGTTTTGTTTTGACTTCTTTGTAAATTGTTTCGGCGTGGTATTCAATTATTTTAGCCGTGTTTTTTTGCAAGCCCGGGGGGAATTGGATGAAAAAAACGACGTCGGTGCTAAACAATTAACATGTTAAATGCAACAACAACTAATCCCAGGGAATTCTCAGTGTTTAACTTAAGCGTACAGAAAAACTGTGTTACCGGCATGAATTACATACATGTTATCGATAGTTTGTATGAAAACTCCATGTTTTTTACTGTCATGGCGTCGCTAATCCCCGCTGTCGTTTTTTTCAACCAATTCCCCCCGGGCTTGCAAAAAAACACGCCTTTTAAGAGTTTAAGAATTTTTAACAAAATAAAAATTGATTAATTTGCGTTTGCAACCATTGCAAATTTTACAATTTGTAAAAAAAACTATAGGGGTATTCCCGATCCGATGCAAACTGGTCTTGCATCATTGCAAAAGTGCAAAGTTTCTTTTTACAATGGGGTTAGGGTATAGCAATTTTCCACTTTTGCATTTTTGCAATGATACAAGAGCAGTTGCATCGGATCGGGAATACCCCTTATTTTTTAATGAAACACAATCGTTTACCACTTGGCTACGACAAGAATCAGTTGTCGTAGAAAAGCACAGAACACATATTAAAGGTAATATATTGCGCAGGTTGTCAAAGTCACAGTACACATATTAAAGGTAATAACGGGTGATTTTTTAAGAGGTTTAGAACTTTAAAAAAAAAAAAACACAAAAAATTCGAAAAAATGAATGAAATATTTATTTGAATCGATAGTTTGAACCTTGCAATTTAATGTTTAAAGATAATTTCATGCAAATGTTGACCGCGGCTGCGTCTCAGTTAGCCCATCCGCTGAGTCCAATTTTGGCATACTCTTTCACACATATCGGCCGGTATCTCACGAATGAATGCATGGATGTTGGCTTCCAGTGCGTCAATCGAAGCGGGCTTGTCCCTATAGACATTAGCCTTGACATACCCCCACAAAAAATAGTCTAATGGTGTCAAATCGCACGATCTAGGCGGCCAATTGACCGGCCCGAAACGTGAAATTAACTGTTCACCAAACTCGCCTCGCAATTGCGCCATTGTTTCGCGTGCTGTGTGGCATGTGGCACCGTCTTGTTGAAACCACATATCATGCAAGTCAAGAACTTCCATTTCGGGCAAAAAAAAGTTTGTTATCATCGCTCGGTAGCGTTCACCATTGACAGTAACGCTGCGATTCGCATCATCTTTGAAGAAATATGGCCCAATAATGCCGCCGGCCCATAAACCGCAACAAACAGTGGCTTTTTCGGGATGCATTGGTAGCTGTTGCAATGCTTCTGGCTGATCTTCACTCCAAATGCGGCAATTGTGCTTATTTACGTACCCATTCAACCAAAAATGAGCCTCATCGCTGAACACAATTTTTCGATAAAAAAGCATTTCGAACCGAGCACGAATTTTCATAGTAAAATTCAATAATTTGCAAGCGTTGTTCATTTGTAAGACGATCCATGGTTAAATTGCAAACCAAACTGAAGCTGTTTGACAGTGACACAAGGTACTAAACACACGTCAGCTGTCAAAACCAGTGTTGCCAAAACCAAACCAGCTAAAAAATCACCCGTTATATTGCGCAGGTTGTCAAAGTTGGAAATGTCAAAAAATTAAAAATGACTGTTCGAGTGACCACAGGAACTCAACGCGCATCATTAGAAACAACAACAAAATATTGAAATTAGACAAGGAAAGGGGCACTGAATCCACCATTTTACCACCATAATACCTCGATTTTGACAGATGCGCAGAACTGAACAAAAATGAAAACGCTAATGATATTACCTTTAATATGTGTACTGTGGTCAAAGTTGGAAATATCAAAAAATTAAAAATGGCTGTTCGAGTGCCCACAGGAACTAAACGCCCATCATTAGAAACAACAACAAAATATTGAAATTAGGCAAGGAAAGGGGCACTGAATCCACCATTTTACCACCATAGTACCTCGATTTTGACAGATGCGCAGAACTGAACAAAAATGAAAACGCTAATGATATTAGGTCCGTTCGCTTACACGCCAGAAACTACCCAAAACTACCATTTTTTACCAGATTTAGGCCGGTATTCACCGAGCACTCATAACTTATGAGCCTCATAAACCTATTCACCAAGCAATAATAAGTGGATATTTATGAGCGCTCATAAAAGTTATGAGTGGTCCCGACCACTCATAACTTATGAGCGCTCTTTTCGAAAAATATTCCGACATTTTCGAAACTACTTCCACAACCACCACCCCTACAAACACAAACATCTCCATCGCTACCACCCCATCTACCTAAAAAACTTTGATTTTAAAGTTTGGGAGTGCCTGGTTGACAGAGAGTGGCTCTCTTTTTCGAAATTCGAAATATATTTATGAGTGGTTGATGAATACACCAAAGTTATGAGCCTCATAAACTTATGAGGCTCATATGAGCGCTCGGTGAATACAGGCCTTAGTCCGAAGGCGATCGCGTACGCAAATTTTGGGTAGTTTCTGGCAGGAGAGAGCGCTCATGAGAGAGAAAATAATTTCCCCTTCTTGCCAGTTTTTACCCGAGAAATTTCTTCGGGCAAAAACTGGTAAGTGCTGTGTTGTGTCAGAAGCCAGTTTGAAAGACAAAGAACAACAAAAAATTTACAAAATGGCTGTTTTTTACTTTTTGTTTTGTCTTAGTAAAAATGTAGTTTTTAATTCGTTAACTTACAAAAATTAATTATTTTAATAAAAGAAGTGACTTTTTAATAAAAAAATTATTAAATTATTTAAAAAACTTTGTTTGTGTAGTGTACTTTAATTCAGTGTTTTTTTTTCAATTCTGTCTTATGTAGTTTTGAATTCTTCATAGAATTCGGGGTTATTAAAAAAAAATTACGTGATGTTCCTGTTTAGTGTCGTATTTTGTATTTGTAAATACTTACAACGTTTGTTCATCATCAAATTTAATAAAGAATGTGAAATTTTTATGAAAATTTCAATTTTGTTGCTTTGTTTACATTTTTGCTTTACTTTTTGTTGACGTTTAAAAACTGGCAAATATTTTGGTTTAAGGCGTTCGTGTATTCTCGGACAGTTTTGCTTCTCTTTGAGAGAATTTCACCCCCACTCCTCCAATTTTGACAGTTTACCAGATTTAGTCCGAGAAGTACACGAACAAACTTATTACCTTTTATATGTGTACTGTGGTAGAAAAGGACGTCATATTTCCGTTTCATTCGGAATTTGTGATACCAAATTTCCCGAATTTCGAAATTCTTAATAGATTTTCCACTACGAATGGATTCTGCAATACATTTTTCGTGATTCGTAGCAACTTTTCGATTACGATGGAATTTGTGATAGGGCTGACTATTTCATATCTCGAATGATCATTCGATTATTGGAATCACTCGAATACTAAGGTCTCGATTACGCAAATCATTCGATTATACACTACCATGACTCTTCGTCATTGGGATTGATGTTTTTTTTATTTATTGTTGACCTCAACTTCCCCACCCAGGCATGCGGTTTCATCAAGGTTTTCGATGGGAGAGATTTGGCGATTGTATTAAAATTGTATCAGATTGTACAAAATTGTAACAAACTGTATCAAAATGCCCGGGGATACTCTTTTTTTTAGAATTTATTAAAGATAAAAAAACGATAAGATTTTTTTTTTTAATTTCACATTCTAGAGAAGTACTAAATGGTATTAACTAACTACTTTCGACAGCACTTAAATAAACCACACGCATATTCACAAAGCCAGACCAGACGCAGCCAGACTTTTTTCATAAACAAATTTATTCCAATCCGAACGGACAATACCAGCACATTTCAGTGATTTTTTTTTAATTTTAAAGTGAAAAAGGAAAATGTTATAATATTTTTTTATATTATTGCAAATTCAGATATCAGTGCAAAATTATAACATGAATTAAACTTCTATTGGATATTAACAATTCATTTGTGCAAAAAAGAAATCAAAAAAGCCACCAACCTACCACACACGACTCCAATTGTGTCAACAAAAACAAAAATGGCCACTACCGAAATTTCTTCTTCCAACGAAAGGCACTACTATGCGAAGCTAGAAGCTGTTAAGGATATTCGAGACAAAACCGTTCAGCTAGAAAAACTCAAAGTAAAAATTATCAAAGAAGTGAAAATCAGTGATGACGAAGAAAAATGCCTCGAAGAATACCGCAAAGAGATGGAGCATCTGCTGGAGGAAAAAATGAGCCATGTCGAAGAACTGCGACAGATACACGCCGATATAAATGACATGGAAAACGTCATCAAGCAGACGAAGGAGAATCAAACACGTTCAGTTGATATGGCCAATCGTACCTACGAAGAATATCTGGCCATGAAGTACCAAATCGATCACATGCGAAGAGATTATCTTGGTCTGAGTCCACTTAGGGATTTGCACGAGGAAGAAGGCAGCCCCATTTCGAAAGATCGTTTCCAGGCCAATTTTTTAAAAGCTCAAAGCGCTGTAGCAGCTAGTTCTTCATCGGCGTCGTCTCTAGCACGTCCACATCCCAGACATCCCTTGTTACCAGAAGCTACAGTCACATCCTTGCCACCATCGGGTCCCCAGCATGCATTTATGCCCCCAGCACCGCCCCCGCCCTCTTCGGTCGGTGGTTCAGTGACACGACTCAATAAGAGCGAATTTCCTCCTTCGAATCGCCTTCAACAAAGTCCATCCATTGGCATGGGTCATCCCACCTTTCGTTCTGATTTTAATGTTAATCTCAGGCAGCAACCACCGCCCATGAAGTCTTGCTTATCTTGCCATCAGCAGATACATCGCAACGCTCCTATTTGTCCATTGTGTAAAGCGAAAAGCCGCTCACGGAATCCCAAGAAGCCAAAAAAGAAAAACAATTGATTTGATTTCCGGAAGGCAAGGAAAGCTAAGACGACAGCTGCAGCCGCTGATTCCACATTAAGCCCTGGAAATAATTTTACTTATATAATTATTGTAATCCGCATTATATTGTAAAATTGTAAGTTTCGCACAGTAACTTTAGTTTATTTGTTGCTGAATTTGAATGAAAAAGTAAACCTTTTGTCAGGACCGGACGATTGCCCTGTTCAAAATATTTTTGTTCGGTCATTTATGTTTTATTTACATATATTATGTATACATGTACATATGTCGCTGCTAAACCCTCAAATGTGGAAATTCTAAATTTTATCGGTAAAACTTAGAATTTTTCAAAAATATTGGTAAAAGTCGGAAATGTTTTGTTTTCAAGATTCATTCCGGACTATTAACACCGTGTATTTGCTTAGCTGGCTACCCTACGTTTTTTTTTCGTTAGCTTGAGTATACCCTAAGCGGAGCAAAGGAGTTGGGTGAGACGAACAGAGGACCAACTGAAAGAGGGCGTTAAAATTTTGGGAACTGCAAAAGCCGCCACCAAAACTACTATTGTCCAAGACAAAACTGCGAGAACAAAACATTTCAGTCTTACACTGGTAAATTCCAGAATTTCTTAATTTTGTATTTTTAAAGTATAACATGTGTATTTATATATGTAAATTATTGAGTGGGCTAAACAAAATACATTGGTGTTTAGGTCTACCTCAAAACCTAGAACACGGAAACCAAATTATAGTTATACCTTTAATTATAAGACAATTAGTTATAAATCATTTCGTAAAAAAAAATAAATTTCATTTCATTTTTTGTTTGTTTAGCAATATTTAGCTATTTGTATAAACTACTTTATTATTATATAATCATAAATAAACATATTACTAAACATACTTTGTTTTACATAACTTAACAATTTCTTTTTAACCATTTTCAAATTTTGTTCCCATTTTGAATCATTGGCAGTTTATTAAATATTTTTAGATACTAAAAACAATATTGAGTATTGAATTTGTACGATGCTGATGCAATTTCATTAGCAATAGCGTCAAGAAGAAGAGTGAAGTTAGTTTGATGTATTTATGAACGTTTGAAGAAAGTGATTTTTGTAACGATGCGTTTATAAATATAAACTAATTGTATACCATTAATCCCATATACTTTATTTGGCCACTAGTTCTATCATCTGGTAATCGATTTCAACTTCATCTATCTATTTGTTTATATACACATTGTTTTTCCAGTAATATAACTCTATTTTTTCTTTTACCTATAGTTGCATTAAATCGACATTAATTTTATCAACACATTCTTTTATATTTCCGTTTGTTTTATTTGTACTTTATTTAAAGATCCTATTATTATTCTCACGATAAAAATTCTTATTTGCAATGTAAGAGGTATGCTTGTTAGTTGAGTTATTAACTGTTATCTGATCGATACATTAATTTGGGGCAATCTGTTCCCTCCGACGGATAACAGAATGCAAACATTCACTTGAACGTCTAGCAGAATAGGGCTGTATGTTGAAATCTCCCATAAGAACAATATTGTTTCCGTACAATACCATTCGTTCCATTACTATTAATTCTATAAAAAATTTGAAAAATCGGGCTGGGAACGAACTTGGTGACTATGTAGCCCGGCTAATATAAATTTTTGTTTTGCTATAATTTTAGGACATTTTACACCGCGAAAGAATTTCACGGTTTACAATTCGTGTATATGCGTATTTTAAATATCCCTATTTATTTTCAAATAACCCGTATCATTATTCAAGGTAAATTATTGTATGGGAATAAGTCACCATTAAGGTTCCCACAAACCAACACGAATCTGTCGCGGCGACGACGAAAAGAATAATAACAACGTGTTGTTTTCACTGACAACCGCGTGTCGTTATTGTTGTTTTCGTCGTTGCTGCGACAGTTTCGTTGGTTTGGAGGAACCTTTACATACCAAAAACAAATTTGTCGTGCATTTTGTTTGAAATGAACGTCTATTACGGTTGTCAATTATCAATTGAAAGTTGATAAATATTAAAAATTTGGTACAACTCAATTTATTAAAAATCTGATCAACTATTCCGTGATAATTATCAATTTTTAAAATTTATGAACTATCAATTGATAATTGACAACTATGTTGTGGTTTAGATACAAATATTTCCGACGATTTGAAATTGGACGATTAAATTGATTTGTATTACATGTAAAATACTCCATAGAAAAATAATTCTGAAATGAAGAATCAATATAGACCAAACAAAAAATATCTATGGTGAAAGTGTGTTTTTCTCTTATGCGAAACTTTTTTTCCAAGTATGTATTTACAGTTTTCTAATTTTTTTTAGGTACTACAAAAAAAAATATTTTTTTTTTTTAAACGTCTTCTTTTAAACGTAGTATCATACTAAAAATGTTACAACATCGTACTTAATTGGATGAAAATTTGCGCTCATATCTTTAAAATAACGTTACTGTTAAACTAATGAAATATTTATACATTTACAAACTGAGGGCTATTCTGATATAATCAATTTTGTTCGTTCAAGAGGAGTCAATCTAAAATATGAACCCTAGAAATTGGACTGCAGAAAATAGGCTTTCTACCTATCATTATTTCGAAATAAACAATTTAAGTATTAATATCCTCTTTTGAAAAGCCAATTTTCTAATAAGCATGATATAGGTAACTTTTGTAGAAGTTCCCCAAATAAGGCTACTTTTCTAATAATTTTCTACCTATTCAAAGTCTCGATTGTTGATATTTTGTAAATAAAGTTTTAAGAAAGGATAACATGGGTACTACTTTTAGAAACTCACCTACTACAACCACTCCGTTTTCAAAAATACGTTTTCCCCACAAATTAATTAACTTTAAAATCTAATTTTGCAAAATTACTTTTTCGTTTCAAAATTAAGCAACAAATATATTTTATTTTTAATTAAAAAACATTTAATATTAATCACATTTATTTATTTTCCAAACAATAATTATTTTTTAAAGAAAAATTAAATAATATATGTAATATTTTTACTTTTTAGCTTATATAATTATGTACTTTTATTTTTATTTTCTATCTTACTATATATAATGCATGATTTATAGTTAAATTAAGATAAGATTTGCAATCAGTATTGAGACACAGGTTTTTCTGTTTACATTAATATTTAACCCAATGTTAATTATTTTAAAGAATAGAATCCTGAAAAATAGTAACCAAAATAAAGTTGAACTCCCAGGATTTCTAAAGACTCTCTAACTTGATTTAAACCCCCCAGTCTATATTATTTAACTTTATTTTCATCTCATTAAAGATAAGATAAATTGTTTTTTTTTTATCAATAATCCAATACATACATATGTATTTTAAATTTTAATAAATAAAAAAGTATTAAATATATACTGAAATATTTTTTTTTAAGAACTAGTAAAACATAAAATACTAGTAAAACATAACATAAATTATTATAAATCATATAATTGCATTAATAAGTTAGTATTAATTAACATCATCAAGAGAATTAAGTTTCTAAGTGGGGCTCAGCTTTCACTTTAGTATTTCTGTAGAAGTTTTTCATGTTTTTTAAGCGGTTTTCGTCAACATCTGCATCAGTCAAAATAATTCCGTGATATCTTTTCATATGACGAATAAAGCTGTTATGCATATGAACAAAATATTAGTATTTATTATATATGTATTAATTATTAAATTTGAAAAGATTGATATTCTAACTTCTATGCAAATAGGAATCGGTATGTGGAGAAAGAACTATTCTAAATACAAGCGTGTAGTAAGCTAAGTACAGACGATTGTCAGATCTTACAATATTGTCAGAACTGTCAATGGTCTGACAATAGCTAACAATTAGATGACAATTGAAATATTTCTTACAATGAAAAATTGTCCGTTCACACGGTTGATAGATTTCTTCCCAATTTGACTCAGCTATTTTTTTTATCTCTCTTTAACCAACTCATTGACATTTCGAACAATGAAGGAATTGTCAGCAATTGTAAGATGTTTTCAATTAAGACATCTGACAATGACCAATGAGCCTGACAATGTCCTAATCGACTGACAATGATAAAAATTGTGTGTTCAGACGATTGTAAGATACCTGACAATTTTTTGTCAGATTGTCGACTGACAATGACGTGTGTGACAATATTGTCAGACAAAATGGTGTGTGTTCAGACGATTGTAACAGACGATTTGGAACAGTTTTTTCACTGACAGATGTGACAATATTGTAAGATCTGACAATCGTCTGTACTTAGCTTAAGATCTGTTTCCCGATATTTAAATATAAATGAGTTAATGTCATTTTAAACGCATATATGTGAATATATGTGCTACTTTTATCTCTTAAGTAGTTTAAATAATAATTTAAGTATAATTGCATTGCCCTATGATCGTCTACCAGGTTGACAATTTATAATGACCTTAAATTATTATTTAACAAAAAGAAATTAAATTTTTAAAAATCTTCTTCTATAACGCATTTTCCGTATCAAAGTGCATCCGTATTCCGTTTGTATTACACATTCGATACTTTTTCTTTTTAAATTAAATTTTTAAAATTTTTAAATTCATTAATTTTTCTACAAAGTAAGCTTTCTTTAAGAATTTAGCACGTGATTCCTTTAAAACGGAGCAAATTGCAAGGAAATGAAAGATATCAGATATAAGATTTATAAAAATAATACAATTTTCTAAGAAACGTCAAAACTCTATTTACATAATGCAAATTTGTTAGCATAAGAGACCTATTTCTCAACACTTGTATCTTGTCCAACAAGTTTTCAAGTATGTATTTAATAGCCGTTTTTTATTATCAGAATTGATCTATATGGATCATCAAATAACATACATAACAACACCAACACATGAACCTGCTCTTTATCGGGTTCACGTTTCATGATCCGAAAACAGGCTGATGATTCTCGCCACTATGAAGTTGTTCTATTTTCGCAGGATGATCCATATGGATCATGGGCCATAATAAAAAAACTGCTAATGTCGAATTTCTTTCAACCAAAGAATCAAATTTTTTTCTAAAAAGAATCGAATTTTTTCTACCGTTGAAAGGAATACGAAAAGAATCGTTTTTTTTTCGTGGTTGTATGTGTGGGTGGCACTTAACAGCAGCAAAATTTTGAAGTAAAATGTCCAGAAAATATTCAATTTGGAAATTATTATTAATTGAAAAACAATGCACAAATTATTTTCTATAAATATAAAATTCACCAAAAACACAATTTGTTTTCATAAAAAAATTTGTTTTCTTAAAACACCGCGATATTCAATTTGATATTTTAGAAATGTCAAATCTTGCAAGTGTGTGTGCTAATCGATGTAAAATCTTTCTTGAATCTTGCAAAATTAGCAAGATTTGTTTTCACAAAAAAAATTCGAATTATTGAGAAAAAAAAATTGATTCTTTTAGAAAAAATTCGATTCTTTTGTTGAAAGGAATTCGACATAAGTTCAACAAGTGAAAATACCTGGCTACCAAATTTATTAAAAAGCACACTTACCTTACTCTTTTGTGATGATTTTCTTTGCAAAGATCACATACGTATGGATATCCTATGTGCTCAAACCTATGTATTCTCAATTTTGCCATATTATCAAATGTCTTTGGGCAATGTTCACACTTGCGTACAATACCCTCATGTTTTGCCAAATGATATGTCAATCTAACTTTAATGGCAAACTTTTTGTCGCATAAATGACACTCAAAGGGCAATTCATTTGTATGCGTTCTGAGGTGTACTCTCAAATAACATGGTTGTACAAACTTTTTGTCACAATGTGGACAATCAATTTTTTTGCTATAATGATTTTTTTCATGTTGAAGAAGTTGTGGTTTAAGTTTAAATGCTTTGGGGCATTCTTTACACATGAATGGACGATTATTTTCATGTGCACTTTTTTTATGAGTTTGCAATTTAAAGTTACTGTAAAACTTTTTATCGCACAAATCACATTGATGAGCAGTTTTTTTTTCGCCATGTTGATAATCTTCATGATCATTAAGAGGTTTTATGTGCACAAATTTCTTAGCTGAAACACAAAAATATTTAAAATGATCTTAAAATATTTAAATAGAGGATAACAAACTTACGGCAGTATGAACACAGATATTTTGGAATTCGATCGTGGTGATAGTTGTAATGCTTTTTTTTGTGTTTCATTAGTAAACACAAATCATTTGTAGTAAAGTCACATTTGTTACATTTTCTAATGTTTGGGTTTACGTTCCCTATTGGGTGCATCGAAGTTTTATGTTCTTCGAAAACTCTTTTACCTTTGAAATCTTTTCCGCAAGTTGCACATGTATAATCGTGTTTCCCTAAAAAGGTATAAAATATGTACATACAAAAAAGGGTAGTGGTGGAATGTGTCGTTCCAAGTATCGACATCGAATATAAAATGAAAACAAATAAATATTTATTTGGAATTTGTAAAAGTTCGATTATATCTTCTCCTTCTTAAATATTGTTTCTGAATGGCCTAAGGCGGTTGCAGTGGTGGAGGAGGTCTTGAAGATTTATAGCGTTGGCGCAGGTTGGGGGACTTTCCCTCTTAAGGATGTGGAGGTGTGTGTGGTAGAAGCATGACCAAGCCGAAGTCGAATGAAGTTTTTAATTTTCTCTTTAGGGATATTTATATAGGATGCATTGGCTGTTGATAATGAAGTAAAGAGTCTGTTGTTGGTGGTTTAAATAAGATCATTTTTTGTATATACATTGTATAGGTAAACTGATGCTTTATTCGCGAAATTGGCAGGTTTGTCTGCTACTTCATTTTTTCGAATAACAGATTGACCAGAAGTCAGCTTTGTTCAAAAACAAGATTTTATTAATAGATGACGGATGTTACTGATTGAGAGATGTGTTGTTGTTAGTGTTTGTGATATCTTTTATTGTAGAGAGACTATCTGTAGGAATAATATATTTTCTGTCATTTTGTATTGCCTCCTAAAGGGCGATTAGGATAGCCCTAGAAGTAAAGATGGATGCGAATTGTGAGAGCGTTCCAATTCTCAATGTGGTGCCGTAATCGAAGATGATTGCAAACGCTATACAATAATTGTTTTTAGATCCATCCGTAAACATAAAATAACAGTCATTGGTCATTGGTCATTGGTCAAAAGACCAGAGATCGGACAACAAAAAAATCTAGGTAATCCGATTTTTGTATTCTTTTTGAGCTTAAATGTCGTTATAAAATTAGTTAGGGCTTCATGTTTTTCAAAAATTTTGCATTTATAAGGTGAAATGGAGTAAAAACAAAACAATTTATTTGTTTGAAAGTTTGTTTGAACTTAAAGAAACACTTAAGGGTTTGAAATTTTTCAAATGTAAGATTGGCCTCTATAATGGCCTTCTTCCACGGAGTATAAAACAAACAGTAACAGTATAAAATAAATTTCCTATCGAGCGTCTTTCCTTCCGCTAATCTCAAATTTTAACCGGGCGGTTGATAGTATGATACTAAATGGAATTGTAACCTTTATTCTCATACAAATCACATATGATGAATATATTTTCATCCATTTCCCATTACAGTTGACGAATAACATCTGACTAAGAATGTCATCACATATTGGCGTGCTATCAAATACACGGGGCAATTTTTTAATCTCTTTTCAATTTTTCTGTTGCAATGGGGATGGGGTTTGGTGCGTTTATAAATATTTGAGTAAAGTGATTGTAATCATTTATTCAACGATGCGTTTATGAGTTTACAAATTCTTACATATTATTTATAGGATATTAAATAAAAGACCATTATTATATTTTGTATGTTTGGAAAGGTACCTTTATGTGTTGTAATATGTTCCTCCAACTCGGTGGGGCTTTCGCAATTTTCAAAACAGTATTTACAAGTGAATTCTTTATTTTTCGAAGCATGAACCACATCGAAATGTGCATATTGAACATGCATTGGTAGGGTATTCAACTGGTACTTCTTTTTGCAATGGGTGCATTCAACTGGACATTTCCTTGACCAGTGTACATCTTTTACATGCTGTTCTAGGGCATCTTGGTCAGAAAAAGAATAACCACAGGTTAAACATAAGCCGAAATTAATATCTTCAAAAAATAAAAAAATTAATAATCATAAAAACAGTATACTCGTATATAAACCTTATTACTTTTATGATTTTTATCTTGGTGTATATTTAGCTTATCTACGGATTCAAATGCTTCCCCGCACTTCTTGCAAAACCAGGCATCTCTGAACTTTTTATGGTTTTGTGCCTTGTGTGTTTTGAATTGTTTAAGGGTGAAGAATGAATCCTCACATTTATCACATCTGTATGCTCTGTTACCTGGTAAATAGGTAAACAACATATTTATTCAAGATATCAGTATGATATAGGGAAAAAATTAAATTACAAAGATAAATAATAACATTAAAATCCTATAAATAGTGTGAATGCATTCATATAAAATGTATCGTCCCATCCCACTGAAAATTTCGCGGCTAGATCATTATTTTAAAGTTTAAAGATTACAGAATCCGATGATCGAGCTGCTTAGGGAGTCGGAATCAATTAGCAGCTAAATTTCAAAATTGAGTCTGATTCCCTTCGCAGCTCATGCATGGAATTTTATAATTGGGGTAAATATGTTTTCATCGATCTCCGCGCATGATATTCCATGGTGTCCGCTAAACTGGAAAGTCAGGGAACACAATTTTGGTCAGGGAAAGTCAGGGATAGCCAGGGAATTTGGAAAGCGGCCAGGGAATTTTTTCTGTATCATTTTTTAAAAATTCGCTGAACTCCTTTTTCACTTTTTAACATAAGAAACTTTTCCTAACCGAAAATTTCGTTAAAATGATATCTCTGTTCAAAATTATTTATTTCATATCTTTCGCCATACCTGCACCCTGTTGAAAACCGAGTTCTTCGAGTCCCAGCTTTCATTTTTGTATACATTACATCGGAATTTGAACCTTTTTTAGCAAAATATCAAGGCAAAAACCTTTAGTATTTTACTTACATATATGAAGAATTACTTATATTGATACAAAAATTACTATCACGCATAGTAAAAAAAATCATTAACGATTGCACGAAAGCATCTCAACTATTGGCGATTGATCTGTCTAATGAGTCCAATTTATTTGAAGTAAAATACGTTGAGATTGGTTTTAAGGCCAATAAGTTGATTACAAAAAAATAAAAGGTACTCAAGGGAGAAAAAGAAATTTTAAAGTTTAAACTCGAATGGCGCAAATAAATTATTACTTTCGTCTCCAAAATAGAAGAAAGAAGTCCGTTGAGTTATGATCTCGTAGCGAACTTATCGAGTTTAAACCCCAGAAATATTTTAAAAAGCAATAATATTTACACAAAGAATTTTCAAAACCTTCTTCATAATCTCTATGATTCTAATCGTATAGACGATGAATGCATTGAGAGGGCAAAGAAACAGTATTTAAATGCGTGTACAGATGCAACAACAATTTTTAATAAGGAATGCAAAGACTTTGTTTTGAATGAAACAACCCAGAGTTGGTAATTTTTACATTAGACATTTAGAAGAAAAAAGAAGCAACAACAAACAGAAGAGAATGCTGTTGACTTTAAAAGAAAAAGAGAACAAGATATCAAAAAACCTCAAGATCAAAAGAAAAAGTTAAAAATGGAAGCCCGAGCTGAAGAAGACAAAATAAATTACCATCTCTCGCTCTTGATAAATATAAAATAAAGTATGTTGTAATTTTGAATGTAATTATTTAATTTCTTAAATACAAAAATGTACGACGTTATTATATGAAGCTTTTCTTTGTATAGAGAAGATTCATTTGTAAAAATATAAACACATTTTGAAGTAGTTTAGGGCTTATATCTTGTTTTCTAAATTCGTCCATACTATGTCGATTTGAGCTTGATTAAAATTTTTTTCAGGACAAATGTAATTTTAAAAAAATACGATATTTACTGTTTTTGATTTGATACAATTTTTTTCTTAAACTCCCTTAACTTGAACAAAAATTTAATTCGAACTTCACATCCATTTTCTGTCTAACTAACACATGAATTACTATTCCTTTTTTTTAAATATATATTTATCTCTTCCGCAACAAAGACTAAAAACGCGGTTTCTGTATACCTGAACTAATACATTGTGATTTATTTATAAAAAAATAAATATTTAATTTATTGATCCCAAAGAGTTATGATTGAAAAATATTTTATTTAAATTTGCATTACATTACAATGAACTGTAGTTACTACATACACATAGGTACGTATAGTCGCTACTTTTGCTAAGCTTAACAATTTTTATTTTTATGTTTAATTTGTGCAGTTACTATTTTTCGCTTTCAATGCAATCGGTAATAGATAGATAGATATTTGAAAAATACAAGGTTAGTTCTTGGTCTGACATTGAATGAACTCCATTCAAATATGTACATTTCCTACCACTTTATGGAATTATATAAATACGTACCTACTCATGAAATGATATTTCAAAACAATATTTTTTGGTCAGGGAACAAATTGGTCAGGGAAAGTCAGGGAAATTTATTTTGAAAAATTTACCCGATTTGCCATTCCAGCATAGTTGTGGTACATTAGAAATGAAAAAAGCTTTTATGTATTTTAAAACTTTGAATAAATTCTTTTTTAAATTTGCTCTTCACATACAAGCCTACGAACAGGGTTGGCCGAATTAACTACACTACATTTTCTACATCATTAACTACGCGTAGTTAATTTAATAAACTACACGTCTTATTTTCTACAAATTGTTACGTTTTCATATACCTACATACAAAGTAAATTTAGAGAAATAATAAAATTTCAATAAAAATTTCAACATTTTAACTCAAAATTCAAGCTTCAAAGTTACAACTGACAGACCATTGATATTTCAAACTAAGTGTGTTACAATTTGTTTCATTAACTACATTTAACTAAGTTTAACTACATAAAATACGTAGCAAATTTGAAAAATGTAGTGACCATCCCTGCCTACGAACACTTCTCCTTTTTTTGGTGTCCGTTTTATCATCTTCTTCGTATTCTGCATAGAGTACCTATATTATCTAGAGAACCGACTCGTACCCCCCTTGCCTAAAACACCCTCAAATTTTATTTAGCTCAATGAGAGAAAACTCTCTTAAATTCCCTGTCCGTGAATACGTGTGAATTTTGATACAACAACAATTGCTGCCAGTAGCTCAAAAAGTTTTAAAATTGAAAAACACCCGATTTGCGATCATTTAAATGCTTATATCTTTGGATCCAATGGTCGGATTTTCAAAATTTAAAATTCAAATTAAAGCCAGAATGACAGTCGAGTACCAGCTATAAACAAATTTTCAAAACCGTTAAAAATTTCTTACTAAAAAAATTCAAATAATTTTTGGAGAATAATTTTCATCGAGGCAAACGTAACGAAGAAGAGGAATACACAAGAAAAAAATAAAAAAGTTTGCTATTAAGAATATACTGGTTGGAGGGAGATAGTTATTCTAAAGACGGTGGAGTGTGTGCAACAAAACAGCATAACCTTGGCAAATTGGGTTCGCATCGGGAAAAAATTTGCTGTACATATGTAGGTATGCATGTTTTGTGGTAGGTATTTTTCATTCATTATTTGTTAAGGTGCCTTCATATCCTTAGTTTGGTTGGCTGATAACTTTTATTCTAATAGTCGCATTGTTAAGGTTGAGAACTTAAAATTCAGGTTGAATATCAGGCTACATATTTCTTACAAAATCATTTCAGAGTAACATAAAAGTATGTTTACAATACAATATGTGTAAGATACAATATACTATTAACTATCATTAATCATTAATTTTGTCTATTAAGGTAGCCATTTCTCTTTCTTTCTTTTACAATCTTTAAAGCTGTTGACTATAGTTTGAAACGTCGGCAGGTGTCCCGCAGGGATGTATTCTAAGCCCTCTTTTATTTGCGCTTTTTATTGATGATATCTCTGAAATACTTCCTGGAGGGGTTATGTTTGCTGGAATTCTCATCAAAGTTCTTCTCTACGCTGATGACTTGGTATTAATAGCTGACAATCCCTTTACTCTCCAACTCCAAATCAATCGTCTGGATGAATACTGCAAAACTTGGGATCTCCACATAAATGTCCAAAAAACTAAAATTATGATTTTTGAGAGTCGACATAGAAGGGTAAACTTACCTGATGTACGACCGATACATCACCTGTGGACAGAGGCCCTAACATGAGTGAAATTTCTAACATTGGCAACCAAATTATAGATAGTATCAAGGTGGCTTGGGCCATAGACTCCTTCTCAGCATACAAGTCTGCAGGGCCTGATGGAATAATTCCAATTATGCTCCAATGCTCTAAAGACATTATTGTTCCAATTCTAGTGGACATTTTTAGGGGATGTCTAAACATCACCTATATACCTGCTAGTTGGAGGGAAGTCAATGTCATCTTCATTCCAAAAGCTGGCAAGCCCACTCATACTGAACCGAAGGACTTCAGGCCAATAAGCCTATCTTCTTTCCTTCTCAAGACCTTAGAAAGATTAATTGAAACACACATTTGTCTAAAGCTAAGTGATGGTGTCCTCTCGCAGTCTCAACATGCATATACAAAGGGCAAATCTGTTGAGACGGCACTACATGAGGTGGTCGGCACAATCGAAAAATCAATCCATTATAAGGAATTTACTCTAGCAGCGTTTCTAGACATAGAAGGGGCCTTTAACAACATTGATAACATTGCAATTCGACAAGCCCTTAACTCCATCAGCATCGATTCGATGCTGGTAAAATGGATTGACTCCATGCTTCAAACGAGACTTGTGAATGCAGAAATGGGTAACAGCAAGTTAAAAGTTAGGGCATGCAGGGGCACACCACAGGGTGGAGTCTTATCTCCTCTGCTTTGGCTTCTCGCCGTTAACCAGATTCTCGTTAAATTGAGTCTGAGCGGAGTCAAGGTCGTGGCATATGCCGATGACATCGTAATTATGGCCTCTGGGAAATACGTACTCACACTCTGCGAGCTACTTCAAGTAGCCCTTAATAAGCTCAGCTGTTGGGCAACCAACTGCGGACTCAATGTTAACCCCCTGAAAACAGAGCTGGTTTTGTTTACAAGGAAACACAATATACCAAACACAGACCCGCCCACCATCAGCGGTATACCACGACGGATGTCGGGTACGGCCAAATATCTTGGCGTGGTTCTTGATCGTAAACTAAACTGGAAAGAAATTATTAAAGAAAGGATGAATAAAGCCACAATAGCATTCTACGCATGCAGTAGAATCTTTGGCAAAAGTTGGGGACCTAGCCCTAAGACCATTCACTGGATGTACACAGCTATAATAAGGCCAATACTGACGTACGCATGTTTGGTCTGGTGGCCAGCCTTAGACAAGGTAACCAATCTAAAAACCGTTACGAAAATTCAAAGACTAGCGTGCATTGGCATTACCAGTGCCATCAGAACTACACCAACCGCTGCCCTAGAAACTTTCCTTTCACTAGCCCCACTTGATTTATTTACGAACTCACTCATTTACTTACGACTCAATCAGTGTAAGAATTGGAAAAGAGGGCTCTGCGGTCACAAAACAATAATGAACTTCACTGACATTGATATTCAAACGGACTACATTTCGCCATACATAGATTTTAACCCAGTGACTGTAATAGATATTCCAACAAGGAAAATCTGGAAGGAAAACCGGGTCATAAATACAAATCATGTTTCGGTATTTACTGACGGTTCTAAGACAAATGAGGGTGTAGGGTCAGGTATCTTTTCAGATAACCCGCCCATTAAAATATCAATAAAACTTCCTCATTTCTGCAGTGTCTTCCAAGGGGAGGTGCTAGCAGTATCCGAGGCTGCAAAACATCTTGTAGCATGTGAAGTGGTCGATAAATACATTGATATTTTCATAGACAGTCAGGCGGCAATCAAAGCCATTTCCTCAATCATCACAAAGTCTAAACTGGTGGATCGTTGCCGCAGCGACTTGAAACTACTCAATGCAACGAACACAGTTACCCTCAAATGGGTCCCAGGACACAGTGATATATACGGGAACGAAATGGCAGATGAACTGGCCAGAAGCGGGTCATCTTCAGATCCGAGCCAAACCGTATTCTCGGTACTTATGCCACTGGAACAAGAAAAAAAGAGAATTCACCAATACTTCCTACAAACCGCTAACGATAGATGGTCAACAATTGACTCTTGTCGGGTTTCAAAGAGCCTATGGCCGAATATTTCTAAGGGAAAAACAGACTACTTACTTAAGATAGGTAGGCCTCAATTATCACTCCTAGTTGGAAAACTAACTGGACACAACTCCATGGGTATCCACATGAGCAGAATGGGCCTTAGCACTTCTGACTTATGCAGAGGGTGTCAGGATGAAGAGGCGGAGGAGGGCTCATCTCACTTCCTCTGTGAATGCCCCAGCTTATCCAGAATCAGGAAAGATGCCCTCGGAGAATACTTTTTCGACGATCTGGGCGACATCTCAGCCTTACCACTAAAAAACATCCTGAACTTCATCCAGAAGTCAGGATGGTTCGGGGCCCACATTACCTAACTTCCGCACCCCACCCCAACCCTCCTCACACACATACCTATACCCACATATATCCTGGGGAACGCAATGGATCCATCGTGATCCGAGTGAGATGATACGGTCGCCGTATCATCACCCCTTCTAACCTAACCTAACCTAAGGCTACCTGAAGAAACTTGGCGACTCAATAATGAACAGATTGACATAGTATGTGAATTCAAGTACCTTGGAGTTTTGTTAACATCGAACTTGAACTTTGACAAGCATGCAAAGGATAAAAGCAGAGAAGCTAAGCTGGCGCTAAATTTTATGTGGCCAAGGTTCTTTGCTAACCAAAACATTGACCATTCGACAAAATATCAAGTGTTTAGTGCGACAGTTAACACTTGCATGTGCTATGGAGTGCAAGCCTTTGGTGTTACGCCCTTCGAAGAATTTGAAGCTGTCCAAAGATTTTTCTTTAAACGAATATTTCGATTACCGAATTCAGCACCAACCTATGCCATTCACGTGGAATCTGGCTAACCACCCATATACATTAAAAATCTAAATGCTCACGCAGACTATTTAATAAAAGTGATGAGGAGAAGTGAAACCAGTCTTCATAAATCAATTCTGTTGAGACAACTGCAATTGAATCAGTATCCTTTTAGGGAGTGGAACCAGTTGGCTTTATCCCATGACCTTTCTCTGTCCTTAACAGAGGTCAACATTTCTGAATGGCGCAATATATTCGCAACAATTATTGCTAAGACCGATGAAAAGATATATGATCAGCACTTAACCAGAGCTTCGTCGTCAACCTCCAGGTTATACTACAGGAACCTTAACCATCAAATTCTAACTGAGGATAGCTATTTCAACGTTAAGTACTCGTCTGAGGCTATAAGTACCATTTTCAGAGCAAGAGTAGAAATCCTTAATCTGAACTACATCCCACATAGAACTGATCTTCGGCAGACTTGTGATTTATGTAACAGAAGAGAATGTGAAGATGTTTACCACTTCATTGCTGTTTGCCCCATATTACAAGAAATACGACGCTTGTATTTCCAAGAGTTTTATTCCGCTCAACAGCTTGTGTGAAATATTAAATGGCGGCCGTGGGTGGTCTAATTTATATAAATTTTGCAAACACGCTTTAAATTATCGGAATAGTTTTTGAAATTTTGTATTCTCTAATTATTTTTTCAAATTGTTTCTTTTTTATGTGGCAAATCATTAAAATTGCAAAAATTCCAAATCATTTAAAATTATTAGTTTTTTATGTGGCAAATCATTAAAATTGCAAAAATCTCAGGGTTATCGCTCTCCCATTATTATTTATCTAAAATTTATATTTTTATGCTTTAAATCATTTAAATTCTTTACCTTTTATGTTACAAATCATCAAAATTGTGAAAACTTAAAACCACACCGATTAATTCTTAACTAAAATTATAAATTTAGTACTACTTTTCGTTTTATTCTTGCTATTTCTGATTAAAAAATTATTGTTTCATATCAACTTATGCAAATCATCTTGTTAAATTATTGTTAATTATATTATTCTTTTTTTTCTACTTTTCTATTAACTCATTCATGAAATGTCATATCCGGCAGACGGCAGATTGCCATGTCCGTATTCTTAAGTCTAACTTTGTATCAATATAGAATCGAAAATAAAGAATTTATCTATCTATCTATCTAGTTAATAATCTTTTGTATCTTACACATACTGTATATGTATTGTAAACATACTTTTATGTCACTCTGCAATGATTTCGTAAAAAAAATGTAGCCTGATATTCAACCTGAATTTTTAAACAAAATTAATGATTAATGATAATTAATTATATATTGTATCTTATACATATTGTATTGTAAACGTACTTTTATTTTACTCTGCAATCATTTTGTAAAATAAAATGTAGCATGATATTCAACCTGAATTTTAAGACCTCAACCTTAACGATGCGACCATTAGATTAAAAGTTATCAGCCAACCAAACTAAGGATATGAAGGCACCTTAACAAATAATGAATGAAAAATACCTACCACAAACATGGATACCTACATATGTAAAGCAAATTTTTTCCCGATGCGAACCCAATTTGCCAAGGTTATGCTGTTTTGTTGCACACCGTCTTTAGAATAACTATCTCCCTCCAACCAGTATATTCTTAATAGCAAACTTTTTTTTATTTTTTTTCTTGTGTATTCCTCTTCTTCGTTACGTTTGCCTCGATGAAAATTATTCTCCAAAAATTATTTAAATTTTTTTAGTAAGAAATTTTTAACGGTTTTGAAAATTTTTTTTATAGCTGGTACTCGACTGTCATTCTGGCTTTTATTTGAATTTTACATTTTCAAAATCCGACCATTGGATCCAAAGATATAAGCTTTTAAGTGACCGGAAATCGGATGTTTTTCAATTTTAGCAAAAATTGGGCAATTCCCACTGAAACACGTCGGTTGGCAAGGAACTAGATGCGAATTAAAAAAAAACTATGGATGCAATAACTTAAGAGTTATGAGGTGATAAATAAAACAACAGAAGTATGTCTATATCTCGGTTAAACAAAATTTGAAAAATCTAAAAATTTTACAAAACAAGTAGATAACCAATATCTCTCATCTGTAATTAATTTACTTTTTAATTTTTTAATTTAACGGACTCTTATTTTGAATATCGGAGCGCAGAATCCTCCATATTTCAAACTGAGCGTGTCTACTTTTGCTCAAAGAGGTGTTGTCATGGGCTCCCATTTAAAATGCACGGGATCACTAATACATGCTTATGAAAAAGTAGATTTCAGTGTTCTAGCAGCTTGTAGGTCGAAAGAGAACAAACCCCTTAAGTCGGTTATCTAGATAATATATGTACTCTATGGTATTCTGTTTCCTCAGACCAGTAAAAAAAAAGCACGAACGCAATAATTTTGTCTATTCCCCTGACGTTTCGCCCTCTTTCTCTACTCGGCGTTACACTTTTTTGAAATTCTGTTGATTTTTCACATTGTTAGTAGGTATGCCTCCGCTTGAACATTTCTAATGTTAAAATAGTGGACACCATGTATTCATTTTATGAAATTTCAATATGCTTTTTAAGATTTCTTACTCTTTTCTCAAAAAAACGCTAATTTAAGGTAGTTTTTTTAAATTCACTACTTTAATTCATCTTTACGGAAAAAAGCGAATTATTGTTTCTATTTATCATTAAACTTAAATAACATTCAGAGCCTTGTATAAAGTATTAATTGTATTACCTGTATGCTGGTTCATATGATCTGCGAGGTTTTTGCGAATTCGGCACTCGATTTTTGGTTTGAGAACGAGACCATCCGATTGTCGATTTGCACTCGAGGTTTCTCCAAATATATCGTCAATTTTAAATGGTACAAATTCAGTTTTAATAGGGTCCTTCTTTTGTTCAATCAAACTTGAATCAGTGTCTTTTTCTATGACAAAAATGTTTGTATGTTGTTTTCGTTCTTTGTTTATTTTTGGCACTGTTTCTTTTTTTGGTAATACATCCTTATATGTCTTAAATTCGTGTTTTGCATTTGTGTTTCTTGTCAAATGTACTGCATCTTCTTTTTTTCCAACTTCAATAGATTCTGAAATGAATTTATTTGAAATAGAAGACCAAATGGTTTCGTTGATTGAAGGTTTTACTTACCAATAATTTCAAATACAGGAAGTCCATTTGCAATAGCTGCATCCATTTCTTCAATTAAACTCAGTTCTGTATCTTGTATGGTATCTACAACAATGTCTGCGTAATGATTTTGTTCTTTATTTATTATTGGCTCTGTTTCTTCTTTTGGTAGTATATAGGTGTATAGTTTTACATCTTCTTGTGTTTCTAGATTTCTTTTCAATTGTGCTGCATCTTCAAGTAATTCTTCATCTTGGATTGATTCAGCACTTTCTATCATTTTCAATTGATTATTGCGTGTAACATCATCTTCTTCGTTATCATCTACATCAATTAGCTCATTATCTGTTGTTTTTGGTTTAAATTTTGATACAAGTGTTCTATTTTGTACGGAAATGATTGGGAGAACGGAAATTTCCTAGAGAAATTTATTTTTTGATAAATTTAATTTAATTTAATTAATTTTATTTTGCCTTTTACGTTGAATCCAAAAGCTTTTGAAAGAATTCAAATAAGTAAAAGTAAGTCCGCCTTAAAATCGACACACATAGGACTTTTTTATTCTTGTTAAACTGCAAACACAACATGGAGACTACATCACAAATTTATTGTTAAACATAATCGGTCGTATTTAAAATCGTTGTTGAACTTTGAAAAACTGTCCAAGTTATAGATAAGAATTTTTATTTGATGTTTAAGAGCTATCAAACTTAGAAAACAGACTCAATTGTCTAAACCTTGGCTAAAGAAACTTTTTATTTAATCAAATAAATCATATTTCCAACTATTTTGAACTATGGTGTCTAACTCAAAACATTCGAAAATTAAAATTCTAACGCGTAAAACCCCTAGAAATATACAATGCAGATTGTTACTTTCCAGCTAGTTAAACGATTATACAAAAATCTGAGAAAACTTTTCTTCAGGCTACAAGGAATTCAAAAACGCTTATTAATTTCAATAAAAAATTGTTTGCCTTTTTTTAAAATCGGAAATATGGGAGATTTCAAGAATAAAATAAAAATATGTAGGTACCTACATATTGAAGATTAAACTGTTTCTTACTTATGAAGATGATCTTGTCATAAGATTGACTTGATTCCACTGCAGACGATAACATTCTACTCAGCAAAGAAGCAATCATTCTTTGTATCATTTTCCGCAAAGTGAAGGGATTGATCATTTTCTAGTTATTACCTACTTTACTTTTACATTTCCTAAACAATACTTTAACCAGCCAATCAATTCGTTTGCCAAATAATTAGAGACGAAATCTAAAAGTGATAGCAACGACCATACTTGAAAGAAAAAAGGTAATCTTCAAAATAATATAGGAGCAACTTAATCACTTTAATAAAGAAATAAAGTGAAGGGAACCCCAATAACCGAACTTAGAAGCATTTGAGAAAAACCTTGTTTAAACAAGATCGAACGGAAAAGGCTTGAAGTTGTTGTCTTCAAAATCGGAACTTAGAAAGATGTTTTGAACAAACACTAACCGCACCTGCCTATCCTCACCTATTTGGAGCTTAAACGGTTTTATAAAATTTAGTAAAAAAGCAACTTTGTCGAGGTCACAAGTTTGTTTGTATTGTCGAGGTCACAAGTTTGTTTGTTTACCTTTGATACGATCTCATCTTCTTCAATTATGAATTTGGTATCATCATCATTATCTTCCAATTTGGAAAAATATTCATGTAAGAAACGATCCGCTTCAGCGGCAGCGTTAATAAAATCATAGGTCATCTGCAGTAAATTTGCACACGAAAGACAAATTGTCTTTGGCAATTTGTCGCTTGATTTAGCTTCTAATTTAGTACAGTAGTTAAAACATTCAAAGTATGTTGTTTCGTTGAATGGAGTATCTAAATCTATATACTCCAAGGAAATGGGTTGCATGCAGACACGACAAATTGTGGAAAATTCCATTTTTCATCTGTAAATATCAAATTTATTTGCCTCTGTTCTGTTCAAAAATACTGTTCCTGTTGGTTTTGACGTTTTGTTGGTTTTGACTTTCGTTTACGTTACGTATCGCAAAACAAAGCAATTGGGCGGGTTCAATAAAAATAACTTAACATCTGAATTGTCAGATTTCTGAATTTATGTCGTTGAACGCAAAAAAAATCTGAAATTTCAGTCGAAAGTCATTGTGTCAAATTCCTGCATTTACCTAAAGGATTTACATTGAAGCGAAATAAAATAGAACTTTAATTACAGTTCAAAACAACAAAAACAAAACATGTGATATCGAACTTGGAGAAATGTAAACAAATGCTTTTTTGGTGCAATGTGGATTTTTGATATTTTCTGTGATTTTTGTTTATATAAATAAGCTTGATAAGTTATTGAAGTTGATTTTTTGTTAAATTGGCGTTATAACCATCGTTTTATACGTTTTTATTGGAAAACAAAAGCACTATATTATAAAAATATTTGTCGTTTGTTTACCTTTCTCCAAGTTCAGGCCAGCTATTTCCTATTGTTTTGCTTGTTTGAAACTGACGGCTGGTGGAAAAGTCCAATTCAGATGTAAAACGTAATCGATTGAACGCACCCATTTTCTATGATTCTTAGGCTGGTATTCACCGAGCACTCATAACTTATGAGCCTCATAAACCTATTCACCAAGCAATAATAAATGGATACTTATGAGCGCTCTCTTCGAAAAATATTCCGACATTTTCGATACTACTTCCTCAACCACCACCCCCACAAACACAAACATCTTCATTGGTACCACTCCATCTACCTAAAAAAGTTTGATTTTAAAGTTTGGGAGTGCCTGGTTGACAGAGAGTGGCTCTCTTTTTCGAAATTCGAAACATTTTTATGAGTGGTTGGTGAATACAACAAAGTTATGAGCCTCATAAACTTATGAGGCTCATATGAGCGCTCGGTGAATACAGGCCTTAAAGCCCTTCCACACTATCCCACTGAGTATTAATACAAAGTGGAAAAGAATTCCATGCTATTGCCAAATTTGTGAGAGAGAAATTTCTTTTAATTTTTTGACCACACACAACAGTTTAATTTAACCTCAATAAAAATGTGATGAAATGTGTAACAGAATTAGGCCGGTATTCACCGAGCACTCATAACTTATGAGCCTCATAAACTTATTCACCAAGCAATAATAAGTGGATATTTATGAGCGCTCATAAAAGTTATGAGTGGTCCCGACCACTCATAACTTATGAGCGCTCTCTTCGAAAAATATTCCGACATTTTCGAAACTACTTCCACAACCACCACCCCTACAAACACAAACATCTCCATCGCTACCACCCCATCTACCTAAAAAACTTTGATTTTAAAGTTTGGGAGTGCCTGGTTGACAGAGAGTGGCTCTCTTTTTCGAAATTCGAAATATATTTATGAGTGGTTGATGAATACACCAAAGTTATGAGCCTCATAAACTTATGAGGCTCATATGAGCGCTCGGTGAATACAGGCCTTAGAACCATTTCCAAAAATTCTCATGTATTAACACATGTCAAATCGTGTAGGCTGGGAATATCATATTTTGTTTCCACACTATTATACATGATTTGTTTCACACTTTTTTGACATGTATTAATACTCAGGGCCAGTTTCACAGTGCACACTTAACAAAATAAGTGGCACTTAATTTTCCCATTTTGGCACTTAAGGCGCAGTTTTACTACCTGAGTAAGTGGAACTTAAGTGGCCAACATCGGAGACTTAAGTGTCACTTATTCCGATAAGTTTACACTGTGAAATTGGGAATTAGTTTTCCATATTCGGCACCTAAGTGGCACTTACTTCACTGTGAAACTGGCCCTCAGTGATATAGTGTGGAAGGGCTTTTAAGGGTTGCAACACATTTCGGGAATAATCTTCCATAATAAAGGTAGAACCGCACTAGGCGGAACTGCGCTTCAGCGACACCGAGCACACTTTCGCATGAAACTGAACGAAACTTCACGTCGCAACACAGTTGGTCAAATTATCAACTTTGTCGCATAGTGTCGCGCCGTGAAGTGCAGTTGTCGCTTAGTGCAGTATAGCTCATACAATTTCCTACAAATAAGTCGTGAAGTTCAGAAATTGGTATGACGCGCACATAATTGCGATCTGGAACTTTTCGTTAACTTTTGCCGTCGGACGTGAGAGCGCTCATCGACCGCTCTTTCGAAAGTGGACTAACAGCTATACCTTCAAAAATCAATTAAATCACTCCCAACCACTCAAGTACATTATGGGTGACTTATGAATTTGACGTTTTAAAAAGCAATTTTTCGTTCGCTTTTGACACTCCCTTCCAACAACTACCGTCTATTCTAGTCCCCTTTCAAACGAGGAAACTAAACTACATTCAACAAAGGTTCCCTCAAACCGAAGACGAAAACAATAGCTGCATTTTATTTTCCCCCAGATCCAATCCAGATCAGATCATGTAAATAAAACAACCCAGGATCTCAGTGACAACTTGTTATATACCCAACTCTTTTTTCTTTTTGTTTTTTTTATTTGTATACACCCGTTGTCTTTTTTCTTTACACTACTGACGACATTTACAAATTAAGGGTGTGTGTTCAAAACGGATTTGGAAATCCAAATCCAAAACAAAGTTAGATCTTGTGTTGTTTTTGTAATACATGTATTTTCGTAAGCAAATCCAATCTGGTTCGGATCTCGGGGAAAATAAAACACAGCTAATAATGGCGTTTTACTTTTTTAGTCCCGAGCGGGACACAGAGTGGCCCTATACGAATAGAGTTAGCGCGCTCCGAACTGAGCGTGATCTGAGCGCACCAATCTATGAGTTAAGAGCGCTTTAACTTTTACTTTTGTAAAATATGAGAGAAAAGATAGGATTGCGTAGTAGGTTGAAAAAGACAAAACATTTTGTTCACTTTTGTACAAAAGTAAGTTGAATGTAGCTGAGCCTTTAACATTTTATTTATAGGGGTATTCCCGATCCGATGCAAACTGGTCTTGCATCATTGCAAAAGTCCAAAGTATTTTTTTTACAATGGGGTTAGGGTATAGCAATTTTACACTTTTGCACTTTTGCAATGATACAAGACCAGTTGCATCGGATCGGGAATACCCCTAATAAAATAAACATTTTTCTAACTATTTCGAAGTATTTTGATCTATTTAGACACTGTCTAAGTAGTAAAAAATCTAATAAATACGTCTGATTTGATTTACGGTCGTATTTATAAACGTTGTTTAATTTTGGACAGCTGTCCAAGTTATAGATAAACATTTTTTTTGTTAACTTAACCTAAGTACAGACCATTGTCAGATCTTACAATATTGTCAGAATTGTCAATGGTCTGACAACAACTAACAATTGACACATTTCTTACAAAAAAAATTGTACGTTCACACGGTTGGTAGATTTCTTCCCAAAGTCTGAGTCTGACAATGTCCTATCGACTGATAATAAAAATTGTGTGTTCAGACGATTGTAAGATACTTGAAAATTTTTTGTGAGATTGTCGTCTGACAATGACGTTCCTGACAATATTGTCAGACAAAATTGTGTTTTCAGACGATTGTAAGACATTTGGAACCGTTTTTTCACTGAAACATCTGACAATATTGTAAGATTTGACAATCGTCTGTACTTAGCTTTAGACAACGGACTCGGTTGTCAATTTATTTCCTCAAATATTGCTAATTCCCCTTTCACACAAGGAAACTGAGTTTCCAGCAACTTTCAGTTTATAGGTGAGAAGGCAAGAAGTAAAAGGGGAAAATGAAATCTCCCCGTTCAACGATTTGAGGAGATTTTTTTTGACATTCCTCATCACATACACAGTATGTGTGTGTTAAACCAAGCTACTCTATAAAGAAACTACAGAAAATTTCCACGATTTTGTTTCTTCGTGTGAAAGGTACAAGACATTTTTAAGGAAATTAAAAGAAAACGTTAAAAAAATCTCTGGCAACTTGTTTCCTCGTGTGAAAGGGGACTAATGGAGACGCTGGGTAAACAACTCTATTATATTGGTTGAAAGTCCCCTTTCACACGAGGAAGCTGAGTTTCCAGCAACTTTCAGTTTTTGGGTGAGAAGGGCACCAAGTAAGAGGATTGAACGGTCTACGATTGGTGGGAATTGAAGGGTTGGGTTCGATATCCCGCTTTTTGTAATCCCGTTTTTTAAAATCCTGGTTTTACAATCCCGCTTTTTATAATCCTGTTTTTTAAAATCCCGTTTTTTCAAGATCCCGCTTTTTATAATCCCGTCTCTTATAATCCCGTTTTTTATAATCCCGTTTCTTATTATCCCGCTTTATCAATTAAAACTACTTGTTTTAACTCCCACCAAAATTTCGTTGGGACTTAGTTCATAAATTTGGGAGTTAATTCATTTGTGACTTATTTCATTATGAAATAGGTCCCAACGATTTTAATAATCAGTGAGGTATGTATGGGGGGGCATGCTGCCCCCCTGCAACCCCCCTGCTTGGGCACACTATAGGATTTGGGGTAGGTGCGAGGTTGGGTGTATGCAAAATTTCTTTTTATCATTTTGGTAGTTGGCAGTTAGTTCCTAAAATGATGGGAATGAGTTCATAATTAACCAAGTTTAATACCCAAATTAATTGCGAAAAACGGGATTGGCGGGATTTGGCGGGATTTTAAAAAGCGGGTTTTTAATACATTGGGATTATGAATAAGCGGGATTTTAGAAGACGGGATTTTAAAAAAACGGTATTTTAGTAGACGGGATTTTAAAACTTTTTTTTCGGGATTTTCGAAAAACGGGATTTTAAAAAGCGGGATTCTGATACGCTCCCGGAATTGAAAATTAAAAGAAAACGTCAAAAAATCTTCAGCAACTTGTTTCCTCGTGTGAAAGGGGACAAAGGAATATATAATCTACCCCGAATGTCCCCTATTACACGATGATTCTTTGCGTCTGACTCTTTTCGAACATAACGAGTGCGAAAGAGAAAAAAGATGAGACGGAAGACCAGTTGCCCTGTGAGTCGTGAGCCAAGATTTCCGAGACTCTTTTTGACGTTTCTTTTTATATAACTTTATTTTGATGATTTTCAAAGGGAAATTCGAAAAAGCGTCAGGCGCAAAGAATCATCGTGTAATAGCGTGCGACTCACAGGATGATTTTCAAAGAGAAATTCGAAAAAAGAGTCACACGCAAAGAATCATCGTGTAATAGGGGACAATGAAACTTTGACCCGTTCAAATACGTGAGTTTTTTTTGCATCAGCTTTTTTTCACAAACCTATCCGGCTATGGATTGTTCCTCAAACGCGACCAATACTTTTGTTCTGAAGCCTAGTACGCTGCTGATGCGAAACGAAAATTTCCTGTGATCTCCAAACAGACAACGAAACGCTTACGAAGACACGACGGAAAGTATCCTTGGAGAGTTTTATTAATTCCAAAAACAAAATCAAACATAAACGCAAAAAATCAGAGAAACCCATGAAGTAAGAAAATGATAAACAAAAAAAACACAAATAAAACTCAAATGTCATTTTTCCGCACACAATAAATAGTCTGTATAATTAATTCAATGCGAAAAAGGAGCGGAGACTTCTCCAAATAATCTGCTACAATTATGAATTTCGCTCTTCGAACAGCGTACTGCAAAACGAAAAGCAGAACGAAATTTTCCGTTTATGATTTCGTTGTGTCATTTTTGTATGGGATTTTTCGTTTCGCATCAAGCCTAGTACGCTGCTGATGCGAAACGAAAAATCCCATACAAAAATGACACAACGAAATCAGAAACGGAAAATTTCGTTTTGCTTTTCGTTTTGCAGTACGCTGTTCGAAGAGCGAAATTTATAATTGTAGTAGATTATTTGGAGAAGTCTCCGCTCCTTTTTCGCACTGAATTAATTATACAGACTATTTATTGTGTGCGGAAAAATGACATTCGGGTTTATTTGTGTTTTTTTTTTGTTTATCATTTTATTGCATCATTGGTTTCTCTGATTTTTGGCATCTATGTTTGATTTTGTTTTTGGAATTAGTGAAACTCTCCAAAAATTATTTTCCGTTGTGTTTTCGCAAGCGTTTCGTTGTCTGTTTGGAGATCACAGAAAAATTTCGTTTCGCATCAGCAGCGTACTAGGCTTCAGCAGCGTACTAGGCTTGAGTAGGAATTCTTGTAATTACTAGTAGGTCCGTCTGGCAAATTGAAATTTCACAAATTGGGTTTTTTTGTATGGGTTTCGACAGCAAATTGTAAAGGCTTAACTACATAAGCCAAAAAGTACTGAAGTACAAAAGTAAAAATATTTTTTTTACCGCTAGCACCGTTGTTTTGTGAAAAAGAATACACAAATTTGTTTTTAAACCAAAATTTAAACTTTCTGCATCATTTTTATAAGTTTTCTATGTCAGAGAAACTATCACAAAATCAATTTAAAAATTTTCACTTTTGCACTTTTTCACTTTTTTGGCTTATGTAGTTGAGGCTTAAAGATTTCTAAAGCCTCAACTACATAAGCCAAAAAAGTGAAAAAGTGCAAAAGTGAAAATTTTTAAATTGATTTTGTGATAGTTTTTCTGACTAGAAAACTTATAAAAATGATGCAGAAAGCTTAAATTTTGGTTTAAAAACAAATTTGTGTATTCTTTTTCACAAAACAACGGCGCTAGCGGTAAAAAAAATATTTTTACTTTTGTACTTCAGTACTTTTTGGCTTATGTAGTTAAGCCTTAAGAATTTTCAAGTTCCCAAACAAACCCAGTATGCCTGTTTGGTAACTTTTTTTTTCAACAAATTTCCCAAAAACTGAGTTTTTTTTTCTATGGGTTTCGACAGCAAATTGTGAAAATTTGTGCAAATTCGCAAGAAATTTCACGTTACCAAACAGACCAAGTATTTCAATTGACTTGTGAGCCGCAGCCCGCACGTTCCGGACTGAAATTTTTTTGAAGTCTCAGAAGAAAAGCAGATCTTTGTTTTGAAAAAAAACAAGGAATAAACACCGAAACGAATAATGGAAAATTTATAGTGAACCGCAAAATTTTTCAACTAATGGTTAGATTATTTATTTATTAAAATATGAACTATAATTAACGTTAATTAAAGCAGAAGTTTAAATTGCGACTACATGGTGGTAGGTCCATTAATTTCATACAATATACCAACGTAGCGATACTGCAGCAATTCATCTTTTCATAATGAAGAAGTGAAATTTAATTGCTGACCAAGCTTTATTATCTATTTAATAATTAATTATCTATCTAATAAAAAAACTAAAACTAAGTTGATATACTATTTTGTTGAGTAAGATGCATTATTACCATATTTACCCGGAGAGCCAATACCAAAAGGAAAAGAAACTGTTTTTTGTATATATTAATAGAACTGTGTTGCGGTTCTCTCCCTTCCAAGTCAATTGATTATTAACAATCAACATCTAAACCAAACAATTTCTATAGTTGAAACTTAAAATATAAATACAGTGTATCGGAAGATTCATTTATAGTGAAACGAAAGTACTCGGACGAACTAGAACAAATCTAGATTCTAGTTTCGCCTTCTGATTATAAATATTAAATGGATACGTAAAGAAAAAACACTGATAAAAAAATCTATTCAAAAACAATTACCTACCCAAAACAAGTAAGTTAATCATATTTGTAAAAAAATATAATATTATGCCGCTTGTACTATACTCCATTCAATCTATAACTTCAATGATGTATCCTTCGCGCACATTAATCATAATTTGTTTGTGTCATGAGTTAACTTATTAATTGCGTACGGTCCTTAAATATCCCATGATTTGAAATCAGATCATTCTTCTTTAATTGAGCGATCAGCTGACTAAATAACTTCTATGAACCAAACTCACGAGGAAATACCAACTCTTTGATTATGGTTGTTTGATTATTTCTTGCATTTGTCTTTTCTTTAATATAGTTGTGATTGTTGTGGGCTGCGGCTGTTTGAAGTAGCTACATACTTAATTTTTAAATACCTGAAAGATCAAAAGATTGATAGTTTTGAAAGTATGTATTTATATTTTGTGTTATTTGTTATCAACAAATAAATTGAGAGAAGTTTTAAAGTAAATCTTAGTAATTCCTACCAATTCCTATCCACGTATTTTTTTATAATATGGTAGCCCAATAGTTTATAAAAGCATTCTCATAACCGTTTGTAATATTTGTGAAAGATCTGAGCTTTCAATACATTCCTACCTGAGGAGTAATTTTTCAAAATATGTTCCTACATCAGAAAAAAAAATGTGAACCGTGAATTTCCATATGATATTTTAGGTCAGAAAAATGATTTATCATCTTTTAAAAGTCACTCTGCTAAGTCCATTTTGGGTAATTTTACAGAAGAGCGATAAACAAAAAAAAAATATACATAATGTTCCATTTAAAAACTGATTTTTTCTTTAGGATTTCTACCGTACCGTACAGGTAAAAAGTGATTAAAAAATTTGTGCAAAATGCGTTTCTTAAGAAAATGGCATCAAAATCCTAAGTTTCTTTTTTAATTAAATCTTTTTTTAATTTAACTCATTAAATTTTTAAAGTATTATTTATTCCTGAATCCATATAATCATTTCAGTTTCATAATACAACAAAAAACATTTTTAATTGAATCGTTTTCAAAATTATACATGAGTCTTCCTTCAATTTTTCTATTAAAATATTATTGTATTGCCAAAAAGTTAAAATTTGAATCTTCGCGATTGGAATAAGAGTAAAAGATCTATTTGAATGAGAAAATGTATTCTAAAGCTTTTTAATATTTTTAATAAACATATTATGATTATGATGATTATGATTTGATGTTTATGTCACAATGTTTCATATTTCAACAGTGTTTCTTTTATGGAAATGTTCGTATTACAACATACTGGTTCGCCACTTTACTCCCACGTCTACCAATCATAATATTCTTTTATCGTGCTAGAAAGCCTATATACTTTTGGCAAAACTCTGGACCGTTATCTGCACACTGCATGCAAGATTAGAGAAGAGTATAGCCAAAATTAAAAACAGCTTTCAAGGTTTACAAGTTATATTTTACATCCCTTTATTTTTGAATAAATGGTATGCAGATTTAAATCCACCATTATTGTTTTAACGATCTAATATTGTCATGTATGTATGTATATTAGGTTGGTCGTTAAAAAAAGTTCATCTTGGATGGGTCTAAATAAGCTTCAAATAAAGAAAAAAATAATTCCCTATTTTTTTCAGATTTTTACTTTCATGCCCTACGGACTCTGTAAGCCGTTAAAAAAATAAGCTATTTTAAAATGAATATCGGGTGATTCCCGTAAAATCTCAAAAAAAAGCTAGGGAATGGTAGGTTGAAACCAGACAAGAAAAAAATTGTATTGGAGGGGGTAGTATATCCCCTAGTTTAAACGGCAGGGGCAGTTTTATTAAATTATTACTTAAAATGTTTACAAATTTATTAAAAATCAACGAAAAAACTTACAACATTAAATTGTAGCTTTTTTAAAATCCAAACATTCATTCTAATATTTGCTTTTTAAATTAATTTATTTTGACGAATAGTTTTTGCAAAAACTATTTTCAAAATCAAAACGTTAAAAAAAATTGTAACATTTTTTGTTTGTAATTCAGTAATATTTTGAATTTTAGTTTTTGATGCTTTTACCAATTTTCAGTCTAACGCTAAAAATCAGATGGCTGTCTTCTAGTTTTTGAGAAAATTGAAAATTACTACTACTTTTGTGATAAAAAATTACATTTTTTGATATGTTTTTCTTTAATTTAAACCGTCATGATCAAAAACATTTTTTCAAAAACATTTTTACAATTGGATAGGGCTTAAAACTTAAACGGTTAATTAATTTAGATTTTTTAATAATCTACAGGGTGGGGCGCGGCAGACGCATGGATTCAAAAAGGTCATTGTTTACTTTCTAACGGTTGTAGAGGGTTAAAAGTTAAATGGTTCTAAAGAGGGGAGTAAATCATTTAAATAATTTATGCCAGCTAGATTGGCGAATTAAATTAGATATGGTACTGACAAAAAAAAATAAATTAAGTAATATAATCTATATATATAAAAATTAATTGATTTTTTTGTTCTCGACAACATAACTGGGCTGAACATCAACCAATTTGCATAGGGATTTTTTTGTTGGATTAGTATTAAGTAAGGTAAGAACACAACGGAGCCGAAAATTGGAATTTTAGAACAGAATAGTTAGCAAATAGTTAAATTGCATAATTTAAGGGATGCAACTCGACTGAACATCAACCGATTTGCAAAAGGATTTGTTGTTGCATAAGTATTAAGTAAGGTAAAAACAAAACGGAGCCGAAAATTGGAAATTTATACGTTAAAAGATGGAAAATCGTGAAATTGCATAAATTTAAAGGCTGGATGGCGGCGATATCTACACTGTACATATAAACAAGATATACCACAAAATAGAACCACGTGGAACCAATACGTCGATTAAGTGATCATTATTGTTAACATCGACCCTCTTCTTCTTCTTCTATTAGATAAATAGTATTTTATAAGAATAACTGATTTATCTTGAAAGTCGAAGTAGCTATTCAATTTCATAAACAATATTTAATGTTTTACTATGTCGAGTCTCCATATTAAATGAGAAACTGTTTTGAAATAAGAAAATGGATTTCACACATTTCAGGTGCACTGCAACGCTTTGTGATAAACATATTGTTGTATCTAATTGTCCGTGAGACTCGCTTAACCTTATCGTCGTGTTGTTGTGAGATACACTCATTTATTGCCATGTAAATATATTTTGACTTCACTCCCTATGTTGGGGAAGTCACTTGCGCGTCGAACGAGAAACTGAATGCTTTTATAAACTCGAATGGTTAGTCGGTCGATATTATCCGAATTCTTTGAATGAGAACTTTCTCGCCTTTGAATTTGATTTTGATGGCTTGGATGACGTTGTTCATAAGTTTCTTTACCACCAGCCTGATTCCATTGCAAAAATTCGGTGGGTTCAGATTGTGCAGCATTATGATGAAATTGACGACTTAGAGTTGCACGTTTTACGGTGGTACAACAGGTACATCCAACGAATTAAAAAATTCGACTGGGTAGCTTATTGCTTCTTTATGAGTTATAATACGATCAACCGAATACACTGGCTGTGATTTGATTTTGAATAATTAAATTCAAATCATCTACATATGTATGTACGTCGTTAATCTTCGCAGCTATAATGACGCGCGTTCATTCAGCCAATCGTGGTCCAAATAATTGCGGCCGATGTTCGGTAACACTTAGATATTTGCTAATTAATTCTTCCTTTGATGATGTAAATTCATAAAAATTCGACGGGAAAGAAATCAGGGGCCGAATTACGGCACCAGTGACTAAACGACACGTGAGGGAAATTTCATACAAAATATCGATGATGTTCGATATTTCGTATGAAATTTAACTCACGTGTTGTTCAGTCACTGATGCTGTAATTCGGCCCAAGGTAATTTGTAGCATCAAGCAGAATACCTGCATTTCCAATTGTCAACAGTTGGTCTGAGAAATTAACGGCTGATAGATTGTTATACAGCACAACTCTCATTTTCGTTGTCAATTGTAACTTCGTTAACTATCGCCATAGAAATTATAATTTCAAGCAAGCGTTGATCGCGGGGTGACCGATAAAGTTTGACGGAAACGCCACCATTCACTTCTAAAAGTATTTTTTGGCCATATGATCACTGAATGTATTATAGTACGCAATTTCACGATTTTCCTCTTTTCGGCCCTAAATTTCCAATTTTCGGCTTCGTTGCAGTGACATGTAAAGTGTTAAATCCATTTTCTGTTTAAATAAATTGTATTGAATTTAATTCCATAAAAGTTCGCCGAGACAGCTAGTACAAAATAAAAAAAAAAGAACTAAGAAAAAAACTATGTATGTATTAGATAAAAAAATAACAAGATTGAAGTTATCTCAGTACTGTGGCAGATACTTTTGAATAAAATTTTACTGCATACTGCATTTAAAATTCCTTCTAAAATTATGTGATAATGTAATTTGTTGTGTAATATGATAGTTTTTGCTCTTTTCTATTATTGTTTACATAGTATTTATGTATACTTATATTTGTTTATTTATTTTCAATTTTGTGTCAATGAGTTGTCGATTTAATTATTTTACTTCTTGTACTATACTAACTGCCATATTATTCACTGACTTTAATCCTTATAAATTAACACCTGAGTTAAAAGTTATTCACTCGTTATACTCGGAAATAAAACCATTTTATTAAACCTTCAACTCGTCAAGTGTTCAAACCGATTCAGCACTCGTTTAGCTGCAATCCAGTGTCCTGGATCCTGATTGTAGCAATTGTTAAATTGGCTAAGAGCGCTTGCTGAATATGCTATATCTAGACGTGTTGCTACTGCGAGACACATAAGAGCACCAGTTACCTCACGATAAGAAACTTTACAGGACTGATCCTTAGATTCATCACATTCTTTGGAGAGTTTGCAGTCTGATGCCATAGGAGTTGCTACAGGCTTGCAATCTTCCATACCAAAACTTTTCAATATGTTTTGGGATAGTTGAATTTTGTTTTGACATCTTTTGATTTGAATTCCCAAACAGTAATTGGCTTCACCTAAATCTCTGGTATTAAATTCTTTTGATATTGAAGCTTTAACAATATGTACCATGGCTCGATTACTTGAAAAAATTAAAATATCATCTACATAAATATAGTAGAGTACAAATATTTTCTTACATTGGCTGGTATAGATGCAGGGGTCGGAAACAGTTGCGGCCAGTCCAATCTTTTTCAAAGTTCCATTGACGTCCAGTTTGTCGTAAGTGCATCCACTATCCAGACACCATCTTTCCTCGTCATTAACATCATTAAGAGAGAGGTCTGCAAAATATGTGTCTGTGTGCTTCAGTGTAGATCCCTTTTTCTCGAAACAATCGATGGAATTGTGACCCTTCTTTCCACAAAAATTGCAAAAGTTGCACTTGAAGCCTTGATTCGAGATGTTTCTGCTTCGTTCTGGGTTTTCGTTGCGTTTATTTCGAGATGTGCATGAGTTGTGTTTGGCAAACATAGCTCCAGATGATTGATCTATGGACTTCCGAATTCTTGTATCATGTTCCTCTGTTATCTTGATTTTAAGTGTTTCAATTTCAGGAAGGTTGTCACGAGATTCAATTGCACATCTGAAATTTTCAAAGAAATCAGGAAAACTAAACGACGACCCTTCCATGCATAGACTATCTGAAGCTTCAACCAAATATCCCTCGACGTCGAGCATCCTCGTATTTGACTTAATTCAGTTGAATTGATTGCTAAGATGAGATCAGATCTCGCTTTTCGGTCTTCCAGCGACCAGCATCCATGCGTCCACAACTTTTTAATCCGTTGGCTTCTCTTCGGATACATATTATCGCCACGTATCGTTTTTCACCATTACGGCTTCCATTTGGATCTTCCATGTTTCATAATTCTGCTTCGATAAATTTTCGATTCGAATGGAATTAACGTGCGCCATTGTATTTTAAGGATTCTTCGATAATTCAATTAAAAATTCATAATAATATTATTTATTGGTTCTTCTGGCCCATAACCTGTTAGAGTTACGCTTTTCCAAAAAGAATTAAAAAGAAGTTTTTAGAACAAAAGCAAATAAGAATTATATTTATTAAAAAAATTAAGTGATTATGTGTCTTGCAACGAAAATTGGCCGAAAAAGAACCTGAAGATAGTTGCAAGAAAAAGAAAGAGAAGACAACCTTGTAGCTTCAATGTAAAATTTTTGTTTAATTTAAAATAAATTTTGGTTCCCGAGAGGGTTATTACTTTTTTTGTATTAGTTGTTAAGTTGGGCGAGTCTCCGGAAAAGTTGCAAGGTTTCTGTTTGCCGCGGCAACGTGGTCGTTGATTTTTCTCCGAAAAAAGTGTGTCGAATTTATTGATGCTAGGATCGCAGATTATGGAAATCGTTTTCGTAACATTGCTTCCCTTTCAAGACTCAAAGTCCCGATTGAGTCACAGCTGGTTCGGTGTAGGCTGCGAGATGGTTCACATGTACTACTCTGGACTTTGCCTGGAGTCTGTATCTGATTCTGATATACTAGATCTGAAGGACACTTTACCACCTTAACTGGTCCTTCCCAGTAACATTGGAGTTTAGAACAAAAGCCCACTCATCTTTGAGGATTATAAAACCAAACCTTTTCTCCTAGTGCAAAAGTTATTGGATTTTCCTTCAAATCATACCTGGTTTTCATGGATTCTGCTGTAACCTAAAGCCTCCTTCGTAAATCCAATACGAAATCGGGTACCATTTTAGGATCCTCTGGTGGAGTGCTACGCAAAAGATCTATAGGTAATTTCAGTTCGCGACCAAACTCATAGCTGGAGAAAATTGTTTGGACTGGTGTTCAGCGGTCCGATAAGCTTAAAGTGCGGGCTGTAGATGTTTGTCCTATTCTGTTTGATGTTGACAAGTGAATTTTGCGAGGTAATCTAGGAGCGTACGGTTGAATCTTTCGACCATTCCATCCGACTGAGGTCTTAGCGGCGTCGTTCTGGTCTTTTCTATTCTCAGAGTCTCCAAAGCGTTTTTAAAGATCTCGGCCTCAAAATTCTGCTTTTGGTCAGAGTGGATGAAATGGGGTAATCCGAACCTGCAAAATACCTCATCGATTATTTGGAAATAATTGCCTCAGCAGTTTGACAAGGCAAGGCAAAACATTCGGGCCAATTCTTAAAATAGTCCATTACCACTACGATGTATCGGTTTCCGCTGGACGTGCGAGGTAGAGGCCCAAAGACGTCAACCGCAATTCTTTCGAAAGGAAGACTTGGAGTGCTTGGTTTAAGTGTTCCACAATTTCTACGGGGTGGCCTTTTGCGTGTTGCGCATTGGTGGCAGCTAAGAGACCCAATTTTAACGTCAGTCGTCCGACCTACCCAAAAATATCTGCTCTTTACTTTACTAACGGTTTTCTTTTGGCCAAAATGTCCACCACTTGCGCTGTTGTGCAGCGATTCCAATACATCTGGAACGAAACTTTTAGGAACAACCTCTAGGCAACTCACCTTATCAGAATCGCCTTCTAAAATTTGGAAAAGTACGTTGTTAATGAGTTTAAGTTGACTAAACAAACTCCAGTGAGACTTCACATCAGGATTTTCTCCAATTATGGTTTCTTTTGCAGGACGGTTTTCCATCTTCCAACCAGGTTCTTACCTTCGACAAAGTAGGATCTTCTCGTTGCCTTTTTTCCATCGTTTTAGGCGCTACCCGAAGAGTGATAACTTCTGCGTACAATTTTTCTTTTTCTTCTGCTCGAGAACAAACCTTGCAATTCCCGCAGCGTCGCCTAGAGAGTCCGTTAGCATTTCCATGTTTAGATCCCGGTTTGTGAAGAATTTCAAAGTCGTGTTTCTGAAGCCTCTCGATCCATCTTGCCATTTGCCACCGAAGCGAAGCATGGTCTGTCCGCAACACAAAACGTCTTCCGAATAAATAATGATGAAACCTTTTTGCGGCCAGGACGACAGCCAGCAACTCCTTCCGCGTTACACAGTAGTTGCACTCAGCCCTATTTAATGTTTTGCTGAAATATTCGATGACCACTTCAGACGCACCCTGTTTCTGGCTCAAAATAGCACCTACTCCAACGTTTGAGCCATGGGTGTCGAAGATAAAGGTTTCTTCAGAGGTTGGGAAGCCTAGAATTAAAGAAGTGGTATCTAAGGGTTGTCTTAAGTTTTATAAGCGCTGAAGGAGTCCATTCGAAACGACGTTCTCCTCTGTTGGTTCGAACAACGGCTTAGCGATCGTTGATAAGCCTTCGATAAATTTCCTGTAATATGAACAGAGACCAAGCTTCTGAATTGCCTTTTGGTTCTCGGAACTGGCCATTGTTGAATTGCTTCAATCTTTTCGGGATCAGTACACAAACTAGTCTCCGATACGATGTGACCTAAGAATTTGACACTTTTTCGAAAAAATGGCACTTACTCGGACTAAGTTTTAAATTGGCGCCTTGTAGCCTCTTGAAGATTTCCTCTAGCTGGACCAGATGCTCGTTAAAACCTTTTGAGTGGCAAATGATGTCATCTAAATAAACATAAAAACCTTGTAGCACCCGGTCCATCAATCTTTCGAAGGTTGCGCCAGCGTTGTTCAAACTGACGAGAAAATGCCTGGCATGACGAGAAAATGCCATAACCCACTGTCGTTCGTGAATGCTGTTTTTTCCTTGTATTTGCTGCTCATCTCGACTTGCCAATAACATCTCTGCAAATCCATAGTAAAGAACCAGGAAGATCCTCATACCGACGCAAGAAGCAGCTCTTCCATCGGAGGTAAGGGATATGAATCCTTCTTATTTTCGTCATTCAAACGACGGTAATCGACGCAAAACCGCACCAGAACTACGGGGGCTGCCCAGGTTTGATGGTTCGTTAACCCCTCTTTCCAGCATGTCATGGATGAGTCCGTCCATTTCCTTGCGCTTAGTAATCGGTATTCGTCTCGCCGGTATTTTAATGGGTTTTGCACCGCGCGTGTTGATGCTATGTCGGGTCAAATTTGTCCGTCCAAAGTCTGCAGGTCCAGCTGAAAACACAGCCGCATATTTATCAAGTAAATTTCGGAATTTTTGTTCTTGTTCCTCTGAAAGTAGAAGTTTTGCCTGAGTCAACAAACCTTCTATCGTAGATGGATTGCTTTCTACCGCAGGAGTCGGAATTTCACATACTTCAGCTTGCTCCATCTTACCGATCAACTTATCCTTTGGAAGGATGATGTCCTTCGAAGAAGTATTGATCATTCGGAACATAACCTCGTTTCCTTCCGGCTGAACGAAGCTCCTTTCCAAGAATACACCGTCAGGTAATTCAGTTTTCCGATGCATTTTCAGAAAATTGATCATCTCGTTGTATTGATGCGGCTCTTGTCTTGTTCTGACGATCATCTCCCCTAGCTAGAAAAACATGTTCGTGACCACGACGCTCCAAACGAGTAGTGATATGCGCAATTCCGAGAGCATCCTGTAAACTTTGTGGTCGACCAACAGCGACCAGGTTTTGAACTTGTTCGTCACGTATGCCATCAACAAATTGACTTAACACAATTTTTCCTACAACTTTTTCGGTACAGTCCGGAAATGCAGCGACTGAAAGGCGTTGTAATTGGATAGCGAACTCTGATAGAGTTTTTCTGTGCGCTTAAGTTAAGCCCCGAGAATTCTCTGGGATTAGATAAGCCACCAGGGGATTAGTTGTTGTTGCATTTTACATGTAATTTTTTTAGCACCGACGTCGTTTTTTCATCAAATTCCCCCGGGCTTGAAAAAAACACGCCTAACATTGGATATATTGGTTTCCATCGGGGTTTCATTTAAGGATCCAGAAATTATTTTTTAGTCTGACGGGAATCTGATGGCTTTTCAGTTTTGCAAATGCCAATGTAGTTCAAACTGTTGGTCTGTTTGGTAACGTGAAATTTCTTGCGAATTTGCACAAATTTTCACAATTTGCTGTCAAAACTCATAGAAAAAAAACATAGTTTTTGGGAAATTTTCTGAAAAAAAGTTACCAAACAGGCATTGTATAGTATAAAGAAAAAAGACAGTATCTTCATATCATAAGCATATGAAAAATAAACTAAAAAAAAAAAAACAAACAAAAAAGAGGCGGGCGTACAACACTGTTTAGAATTCGTATCGTTTTATTTTCACGGGGTGAAAAATATGGGCTTTTGGCGATAATAAAACGCGCAGCTACTATTTTTTAACGCAGACAGAGGTTGCGGGCTCCGGAAGCTCAGAGAAGCGGACGGGTAACAGCTTTTAGGAATATGTATAGGAAAATTTCGAATGATGAATAATTCATGCCGATTATGAAATCCGCAATATTGGAATTCCGGGGTATCGAGAACTTTCACAGTACGTACGTGCATATCAAATTAGTTTTGTTTTTGAGACGACCGCTGCGTATATAAAAGGAAATTTATTCAGAGTGAATAGAGAATTAGATTCACAGATGAATATGTATTAAACTGGCGGATTCAGTTATTGAGGCGATTGATATTACCTGTTATATTATTTATTTATATATTTTTTTGTAAATTTCTTACAATACTTTGCTTTGTCAACCCGTGCGAAGCCGGGGTGGACCAGCTAGTTAAGTAATATAAAATAAACAAACAGAAACAAGAAAAAACTATGTATTAGACTAAAAAAAATAATACTTTTGAATATAATTTTACTGCTTTTGAAAATACCTTCTAAAATTAATGTAATTTGTTGTGTAATATGATAGTTTTTTTTTTTTTCTATTATTGTTAACATACATATGTATATTTGTTAATTTATTTTCAATTTTGTGTCAGGAGTTGTCGAGTTAATAATTTTACTTCTTGTACAATACTGTAAACAAGTAAGGCTATACCCGCAGTGAACCTTTGATTAACGTTTTACCATGTCTCACAATGGGGCAAGATACCCCGAAAACTGGAATTAATTCATTTATTGGATTGTGAGAGCTGGATCATTTTTTTTTTGTCTAAGAACCGATTACGAATAAACATATTTCCACTTTTATATTTATCATTATTCTTATTTAATCACTTTTCTTTGAATCTCGACGAAATTGTTTTGCCCAAACCTCGCATTTTGTATAACACATGTTTTTTTTGTTGCAATGTGTAGTGCATCAGTTGGAGTATACAAAATGATTGTCGGGGTTGTACCCCTCCCCATTTGGCGGGTGGGGGATGTAAAAGGGTATTCGCTATATCTAGAGAACTATAAATCCCACAAACAAAATTTTACCTCGGTTTTGCAGAAAATTAAATTCTCTACAATTTTGGTATACCTACGTATTTTTACCGAGAAATCGCAAATAGAAAAGATATAACCAAAAACAGACTATCGTTTTCAAAAAAAATATCATTTTAATTTTTCGATTGATTAAATGACGAAACGTTGTACATTTTTAACTATAACTTTTTTATTTTCGATTTTTCGGTAAAATTTTGTATATCAAATTTAATTTTCTACCAAACCAAAGTTAAATTTTGTTTGTGGGACTTAAGGTTCTCTAGATATGGTGAATACCTTTTTAACGCCCCCCACCCGCCAAATGGGGGGGGGGGGGTTACAATCCCTAAAATCATTTTGTATACTCATATTGATGCACAATCCACATAACAAAGAAAAAAACCTTTTCCTATACTAAATGCGAGATTTGAGCAAAATTTTGTAACATTTTAATGGCGTATAAGGTGGTAGTAAAAAAAAAAAAAAAATAATAATACAAAGTGGAGCACATATTATGAGCACCCGTTCTTTTAGGAACTACAAACACAATATGTCAAATTACATAAAAATACCAAAATCTGGATGTGGAAGTTAACTTTAAGCTTAAGCTTTTAAAAAAGAACTTAATTAGGACTTATATATTTTACACAATCGACTTTTGATACAAAATTGAACAAAATACTTCCACGATTTTTAATTTCTTATTTAAATATTAATTAACACACCTGACACTGTCGATTTCATGTTCAAATATAATTTTACCGTTATTTTTAAGGAAGGTACAGCTATTTAAACCCCAACCTTTTTTTAAATCACAAGAGAACCAAAGTGGTGACTTCAAATATACGTTTTGGAGTGGGAACTCATGTAACGAAACAAAATGAGTGAGGTTTTGATGCATTCGAATATTTTATAACGGAAAAACATCAAAACATACTCCACTCTTTTGTTTTATTTTTTTAATTAATTCCAATACTGCCATACAGGTCGCCCCACTGTGTTTCTATAAGAAAAGAAAAATCTGTTTTTATAAATACAGTCAAACTTCTTTAAAACGGATCCTCAAGGCGAAGTAAAGAAATTTGTTCTAAAATTCATCGCCCGCAATGTTTTTTTTTCATATCAGGCAGCTATACCTACAGATAATATAAGCTTCGGAGTCCAAGTCGATTATGACCTTCTCGATTATGTCTCTGCAATATTTTGACATCAAATAAATACTTGTTAGGATCTTCTCAAATCAACTAACATTAGGTGTTTTCCATAATACGAACAAGTAAAGACAACTAAATTAAATTCCGCAGGGACTCGTCATAATCCATAATAGGTACATGAAATTAAATAATTGCAATGGATTTAAAAATAAATAAAAGTGAATTTAACAAAATAAATCAAATTTTTAAATAAGTTTTATAAAATTCGTATTGGTAATTCAGAATCATCATCTGATGAACTCTATACAGGGAAGGAAATAATTTGTGTGTATTGTTCGAGAATTGAATGTTTTTCCAGTCAAGAAAGATAAACGGGATAAAAACCCATGAAATAGGTATGTAACCGAAAAAGTGCATTTTCTTACCGAAAGGTTGTGTTTTTTTGCAACCCCGGGGGCAATTGGTTGAAAAAAAAGACAACGCCATCACAGAAAAAAACATGGAGTTTTCATACAAACTATCGATAACATGTATGTAAGTCATGCCGGGAACACAGTTTTTCTGTGCGCTTTAAGTTAAGCCCGAGAATTCTCTGGAACTAGCTAAGCCCGCAGAGGATTAGTTGTTGTTGCATTTCACATTTAAATTTTTCAGCACCGACGTCGTTTTTTTCAACCAATTCCCCCGGGCTTGCAAAAAAACACACCTGAAAGAAATAAGAAATAAAAAGTTTGTCCGATCAGCTGTTTTGGTAGTGTGTGACTAAAGCTATGCTCTTTTTCAATATCCGCAAATGGGTTCATAAATAAGCTGTTGAAAGATCCTAAACGTTTGAAATAAAATCAGCAGCAACAGTTTGGAAACAATTATATAGGTAATGTTTATTGAATAAAAGCTTAAATGAGAATGGGAATAAATTCGAGAATGAAAAAAATATTTGATTACAAAACAAAATTATAAGTTAGCTATGTTATTATTAGTAAGTAGGTAGTATTACTTTTTATATCTCAACACTCCCACTAAAAGTATACTAAAACTTAAAAAAGTCTTATTAAACTTCATTCTTCTTTTTGATGTTTATCATATTTCTTTGATTTTCAAATGTTAGTTTTGGTAGTGGTTTAGTTAAAAAATCCGCTTGTTGATCCTTTGATGAAACGTGTTGCAAAATGAACTCTTTGTTGTTATATTTGTCTCGAATAAAATGGTAACGAACATCTATGTGTTTGCTCCTTTGATGGAATTCCGGATTTTTGATCAACTTTATTGCACTCATGTTATCAACATTTAAGCTTATTTGCATTTCGTTAAAAATTTGTAGGTCATTTAGTAAGCTCTTAACCCATACAATTTCTTTAACTGCTTCGCTTGCTGCAACGTACTCAGCTTCAGTGGATGACAAAGTGACTACTTTTTGCTTTGTTGACTTCCAAGAAATTGTAGAATCCCCGAGCTTCATTATAATACCAGTTGTGGATTTTCTGGATTCAACATCTCCTGCGTAGTCAGAGTCACTAAAAGTTTGAAGATGGCCTTCTTGTCTAGATGGAAAGTAAAGTCCGTGATCAGTTGTTCCTTTTACATACTTCAAAATACGCTTAACGGCGTTCCAATGTATTTTCTTAGGTTGTTCCATGTATTGACTGGCGTTGTTGACCGCAAATGTTATATCCGGTGGAGTAGATATAGACAAATACATTAAACTGCCAATTACTTGACGATAAGGCGTATTTGATGCATCTTGTTCACTACTTCCATGAATATCTGCACACATTTGGTGATGAGGATCTGCTGGAATCGCAATTCAGTTGTTTGTCGGAAATATGAAGGACACTTCATTTGATGATCTTCGGTTTAATTCTTCAGAATAACTTTTGTACATTTGACCAGTGAATATAAGGTCTCTGTATGTTTTTACCTCATTTTTCGTTGGAATCCAAATACGATAGCCTTTTGTATTTTCGTCGTGACCAACAAAATACCCCTTTTCTGCCTTTGCATCCCATTTTCGTCTTTTTTCTTTTGGGATATGTAGAAAAACTTCCTCGCCAAAGATTTTTAGACTGTCAAGACAGGATTTTCTTCCTAGTCCAAACCAAATTTCGATTGGTGTCAATTCTTTAACACTAGTTGTTCCTGTGCGGTTTAGTGTGTAGGTTGCATAATTTGTTGCTTCAGCCCACATTTTAGTTGGGATTCCGCTAGCTTGAAGCGATGTTCGTGCGAGTTCAACTATGGTTCGATTTTCACGTTCTATTGCACCGTTCTGTTCTGGAGTATATGGAACAGTCTTTTGATGGATGATTCCATATCGATGAGTGAGTTCGTTGACTTCTCGATTAATAAATTCCAGTCCATTGTCTGTCCTGAGAATTTTCACTCCCTTGTCTAAATGTTTAGTAGTTTTCTTAAAGAAATCCTCTAAACAACGAGTAGTTTCATATTTGTGTTTAATGAAGTAGATGCTTCTCCAACTACTGAAGTCATCTTTCAAAAGAAGAAAGTAACGTGCTCCTCCCAGGGAATTTTCTTGCATCGGTCCACACAAATCAGCATGTACTAATTCACCAGCTCGTTCTGATTTAGAAAGGCTCTTTGAGAATGGAAGTCTGTGCATTTTTCCTTTTAGGCAATCTTCCAACAAAACTTCTCGATGTCCTCAAACACGATTGCTGATCCTTTAAGTATTTTCTTAACGTGAGTGATGTTTTGATGAGCCATACGTTTATGCCAGTTAAGGAGAGAGCAATGAGTTGCTATGTTTGCTGTTGTTGTTTCATTTTGTATGACCTTGAATCGCATTTTGAATAGCTTATTTAGCCTTTCTCCCACTGCAACTATATTTCCGTTCTTGAGTAGTTTGCATATCTTGTTATCCGATTCATGTATTATTCCTTTGTCCAGTGCAGCACCAAGAGAGAAAAGATTGTAGTTGATGTCCGGAACGAAAAGAACTTCAGTCAAGTGTTTAGGTTTCCAATCCTTTCCATCGAATGCCAATATGCGGATTTCACCTGCACCAATTGCTGAAATATGATTACCATCCCCTATGCGAACTAGCTTCGCTTTCTCAAACACCTTGAATGTGTTGAACCATTCTCTTTTATGTGACATGTGATCGGTTGCACCTGAGTCTAAGTACCATTCGTCGCTGATTGAATTTTCATCATGAGCTACAGACAAAGCCTCTCCTACAAAAGCATCGCCTTTCTCTGATGAACATTTTGATTGTGCGGCTTTGCGCTTCCTACAATCTTTAATCCAGTGACCTGGCTTATGACAGAAATGACATGTACCTGGTTTATCAGATTTCTTCTTATGGAATCTTCCAACATGTTTTCCAGCTGTGAAAGCTGCGTTTTCGGTATTTTCACTCATACCAATTCGGGTTTCTTCTACTGTGAGTCTAGCGACTAAATTCGTGAGCGTTCGATCTGTAGAACTTGTTGATTCCCACGCACTAATAAAGTGCTTATATGAAGGTGGAAATGTCATTAACAGCTTAGTTATGACCATTCGATCCGGAATTTTCTCACCGAGAGTTTGCAAACGATGAGAAAGATCTTCAAGTCTGGCTACATGTGTAGCAATATCATCATTGTAGTTCTTTTGGTAACTATACCACTGTTGTAAGAGCATGTGGACACTTGTTTCCGATTTCTGTTCATATACGGAACACAATTTGTCCCACATTGCTTTCGATGATTCGCAGTTGATAATATGTAATAGTGGTTTCTCCTCTACTGATGTCGCTATGACTCGCTGTGCTAAATTATCTTTTGCTGTCCATGCTGTTCTTGCATTTTCTTCTGTAGGATATTCAGCTGTGCCACTAACAATGCCCCATGAATTATTCGACAGGAGTGTAACTTGAAATTTCCATATTGACCAATTTTCGGTTCCCTTCAGCTTAGTTACTCTTGCAATTTCGGTTTCCATTTTTCTCTTTTGCTCGTGACTGGAAAGAAAACTTATTTTTGCCTTATCTGATTCTTCCACTGATTTATTTAAGGAATAGCGTTCCTGGGCTCATAACCTGTTGAAAGATCCTAAACGTTTGAAATAAAATCAGCAGCAACAGTTTGTAAACAATTATATAGGTAATGTTTATTGAATAAAAGCTTAAATGAGAATGGGAATAAATTCGAGAATGAAAAAAATATTTGATTACAAAACAAAATTATAAGTTAGCTATGTTATTATTAGTAAGTAGGTAGTATTACTTTTTATATCTCAACATAAGCCAATCAGTTAAAATTTTCAAGTTACTAGGAGTGCACAAAAATTGATTCATCTTCTGAATAACACAAACAAATATACAAAAACAACCAGTTTTGTTGAATTTCCAACCTACATGCTAAGACTATAGGCTCTATAGTAACTGCTGTTTAGAAATCAAATAATAATAACAGTTCAATATTTGAACAATTGGGTATTTCAATGGTAGGCATTTTTTTTTTCACACATTTTTAATATTTGTGGTTAACACAAATCAATTTGCTAATACATAATGTATGTATTAAATGGTGTTGCAGAAACCACAAATTGGTGAAATGTTTTTCGTGAGAAGGTGTTGATGAAAAGCTAAAGCGAGAGAATTTAGATATTTTATGTTTGGCAATATTTGTGCGATAAAGAGGTTTCAGTCTTTTAGGCTTTACATTTGTGTAATGGTGGTGGTAAAGGTTCCAATCATGTTTTATATTTGTTATTGTGATGTTTGGTATATATTTTATTAGGTCCAATTTTGTGAAAATATCAAATCTATACACTGGAGCATTATTTGCAAAATTAGCAGCAGAGTCTGCGTTTTCATTTTCAAGAATTCTAACGTGTCCAGGAGTCCACATCAATTTAATATTTTGTTGGTAAGTTAGTTTCGGAATTCAGATAAAATATCAGTATTGTTTTTTAGGATATTTTTTTACTATCAATACCGAAATACTATATCTGAGCATATTATTACATGTAAACCTCGCTGGTGCATGACAGTTTTCGTGGGTTAGAGAATGGCCAAGGTTTCTGCAGTAAATATTGGTGCGATACATGGTAAATTCCCAACGCAGGTAATAACTCCATCTTCGAGTGATAAGACAAATTAGGTATTATCTGATGTCTTAGATCCATCCGTGAACAAACAGTTGACAATAAGTTGTGTTATTCATTTTATTTCTCTATATACAGTTAGTATAATAGATTCAGAGAAGATAACGTGCTTTCGCTTTATAGTGAAAGATTATATTTGCTTTGGTTTTCAAGTATGTTATCGCTCGCATATGAAGTCCTCCTTGGAAATTTGGATAGTTCATTCCTTTTTTTTAATAGTTGTTGATTATTTAGTTCCTGTAAAGCATAAGTTTGGTAATGAGCAGCCATATTCCTTCGTTCCTCGATGCATGGTAGTCCTGCTTCAGTTAGGATATTTTTTAATGCATTTTTTTAAATAATTAATAAATTAAAATTTAAATAAATAATAATTTCTTCTTGATTTATTATAAAGAAAAAGCTGATTTCTACCAAGGGACTATCATTTTTCGCAGTTTAAGCGTTGTCTGGGTAATCAAACGTTCTAATTTCTTTCTGAAGTAAAGTTGCTTCTTTATTGTTGTAATTGGATACAGATTTATTAGACAACTAGTATGTTATTTATTCTCTAAAATACTTCCACTCAGGAAAATTTGTACACGCAAGCAACAATAAATATTTTTCGGTTTTGTGTGTTTGTACAAAAAATATTTATAATCACTTTTTTTTAAATAAATTTCTTGTACACAAAGTTTTAAGCATTAATTAATGTTGTACTCCAAGATTCTCGTTATTTGCAAAACAAAAATTAAAGTTACCGTTATTTGGTCTTTATAATAATGAAGAAAAAAAACGTGTTGGTTAGTTGACGCACATAATTGTGAAACCCACTTTTTCGCCTTCCCTATGTGAATCGTTACGTGAATTTTTGATCGAAATCTCGAGCTCGATTTCGACTTGCAATATACGTACATAGTATATGTACATTAGGGTGGAGCGTCGATGTATGGAGAAAAATAAAAGTTATTGTATCAATTTCGAATACCTCCATTTTTTTGCGTTTCGATGAGTAGAATAACTTGACATTAAAAAAAAGCCCTCTACCTTAGCTCAAAGTTTCGAGTTTTTGGAAAAAAAAATTTTTTTTCGGAAACGTTAAAATTATTTCACAAGTTTGAAATAAATTATATGATATCATTCATGAAAAAGGAAAAACATAAATTATAATATATTAACTTTATTTAGACAAATAAATTAACACAAACTTGAAAATAAAAACTTAAAAATTCATAATACGCCATTCAGAAACTAACCCAATTAAACTTTTTATTTTTCAAGTTGTAATTTTTTTTGTGTGGAAAATTGACAATTTATTTCGAGAATATATCTTATTTTTTATTGGCCCGTCTCTGGCCTTTTTACCAGCTACTGTTATTGAAGCTTCGGTCACCATCTTCACACAGCGCTCAACAGCTTGAGTGTGATAAAGCAAGTCCGAAAATGACATGCCAATAAGAGATTTTTTTTTTTGGAAATTCTTCCAAATCCTGATCGCTAGTTCTATTCTATCCAACAAAGGGGGTGATGTGACTTGTAACTCTTTCCAGATAAAAAAGATTTCCATAGCGCTAATATATGAAAAAATTGAATTTATGTAGCTTCTTTTAACATATATCTCGAGAGCGGCTAATCATACAATATAAGTTGTTGTACATTTTTTATAGGAAATTTAATTATCTTTCTTTTTACTACAAATATTATTTTGTAGGTTGTATACTTTCGGAAATACAGAGCAAAGCAAAAAAATTTACGACTTTTTTTCCAATTTTGCAAAACTTTGACCTGTGGCAGAGGGCTAAGAAAGCAATTTTTTTATTTTTTTTTTATTTTTTTACGGGTAGCTTACGTAATTACGCAACTTTTTAGTGCTATTCGAATAGCTAAATCGGAAAAAAAATTTGACGCTCCACCCTAATGTACATTGGTACTATGTTTGTACATATGTACATACATATATGGTAAGTTATGGATTCGTAAAAAAAAATCGAATTTTGATCAAACTAGACATTAGTATGAAAGCGAAGTTGAAAAAAGTGGGTCTCCCTATTCTGCCCTTCTGTCTATCTGTCTGTCTGCCCTTTCATCTTCAGCCTGAACGGGTGGGTCGATATTCTTAAAACTTGGTACCTAGCGTTTTTGGGCAACCATTTTTTTAATTTTTTATTTTAACAAAAACGGTTAAACTAATTTTAGTAATTTTTTTTTATGAAGAATCTGTTAAAGATGAAATTACCAAGGTCAGGAAATCCACCCTCTAGTCTTAAAAACTTTTTATTAAAATGAACACTCGGAAGCGAATTCGTTATTTAATTACTTATTATTATTGGAAAAGTTAGATATAAACTTAATTAAAGAAACATTGAATCAAATATCTTTTAATTAGAAAATTAATGATAATTCAAATAATATTAAACGAAATTAATATTTAAGTTATAAATACTTTTCTTTTCTCGACCGAACCGGTACGCTTTCCAAATTTAACTCTTCGATTTATCTTTCTGTTTCTTGGATATTCGTTGAATTCCACAAAATGTGTGTCAACGTTGCCAGATCGCTAACAAATGTTTCAAGATATTTTTAAAAGAATTGTATACCAAAATTTTCAATATATTTTTTTTTTTTTTTTTTTTTTTTATTAAAAAGTTTAACATTTTTTTTGAGAACTTAATAATTTGAAAATGGCTCTGTCGATTTTTATTAAATTTGGGACCTAGAGCTTTTTAAGATATCTCCCAGATTTTTAATTAAAATTATTCTTATAACCAAAAATAACAGTACCTACAGTACAAGTGTTTAAAAACCGGTAAGGAAAATCTCATTTTTATCGAAAACAACTACGACTTTGATTACAAATTGTATGTGATCTGCCATAATATTATTATTGTAAAAAAATTTTATCTATCGATTAAAAATGGTTTATCTCTTAGAACCATTTTTTCGACTAACCGAAAACAATTACCTAACTCTCATTATCTGTTTAAACAATTTTAATGAAATTTTTCACTTAAGAGCTTCTAATAAGTTTGAATATTGCATGTCAAAATTTTCCAAAAAATAATTTCTATTTTCATAGGTATATTGATTTTTTAAAATTTTTGTGGTTTAAACTGTATAAGTTCCATTTCTATGCATACATATTATGTACAAAGCGGTAGTATATTATTTTTATGTATTCACATAATTTCTACCTTAAGCCTAGTACGCTGCTGATGCGAAACGAAAATTTCCTGTGATCTCCAAACAGACAACGAAAAGCTTGCGAATACACAACGGAAAATATCATTGGAGAGTTTCACTATTTCCAAAAACAAAATCAAACATTAACGCAAAAAATCAGAGAAACCAATGATGTAAGAAAATGATAAACAAAAAAAAAACACAGATAAAACTCAAATGTCATTTTTTCGCACACAATAAATAGTCTGTATAATTAATTCAGTGCGAAAAAGGAGCAATATTGAAAATAGAAAATGAATATAAAAGCACAACGGCAACACCTACAATACCATGCAAGTAATTTATTCTTTAGTTATGTTTTTAGATAACGTTATTTTATTGCTTAGTTTTTGAATAAGTGATTTTTAAACTCTTAATTTTTTGAATAAAATTCGAAACATAGGTAACTAAAGAATAAATTACTGGCTTTAAAAAAAAGTTATATTATGATATTGTAGGTGTTGCCGTTGAGTTTTATATTCATTTTCTATTTTTAATATTTATTTTAATTTTCCATTTCCACCTAAAGGGGTGGACAAATGCAGGGGCCGATATCTTAAAATCATGCTCATATAATGTACCGACAATGAAAAAAATTGATGCATTTATCACAAAATGGTTATTTTTATGAAAAAAGTATGTTAATCTGAAAAATGAAAAAATTATTTTGGGGGTCTTCAACCCCCCGTAAAATTGTTAGCGGCGCTCATATTGATGGGGACTTTTGACAATTTCTTAATAATGCCATGAGGAGGCTATATGCCAAAATCCAGCTTTCCAGCGATTTTTTCCGAGCCAAATGCTTTATTGACTGGACTACTACATATTATGTACAGAAAAATACAATTGAAACACGTATTTACTTGTTCTGACTCTATTGTAATGTAGTAGGGTGTAGCTTTTTTAGACATTTTTCTTAAATCAATAGGGGTATTCCCGATCCGATGCAAACTGGTCTTGCATCATTGCAAAAGTGCAAAGTTTTTTTTTACAATGGGGTTAGGGTATAGCAATTTTACACTTTTACATTTTTGCAATGATACAAGACCATTTGCATCGGATCGGGAATACCTCTAATGTGTGAAATGTGTGTTATGTCTTCGAGTTCTTCTTCGGTTGCTTTCTGATTTGTTCCCCTAATGACTCAAAATAAAGGGACTGTTACGCATAAACCATGATTTGCTCACAGTAATTAAAAAAAAATAATCTGAAATCGCTCCACCTTATTCTACAGCTAATTAATTCCGTACAGTTCTTTAAATAAGTACCTAGTATGATATGATATGATATCATATCATATTATTCAATTATTACTACACGATCTTCTTACTGAATACCATGAAAAAAGCAAAGTTCAAGAGGACAGACAAATTCTGTTTTAGTTATTGTTACATTTTTGTATTGGAGGCATGGGCTTAAGCAAATACTAAATAGTATCTAAATACGTAATTAAAATAGATATATTACTCTCGAGAAGTTCTGTTCCATGTCTGTACTATGTGTTTGAAAGTTCAATAAAGTGTTTTATGTGACACGTTTTATTCTTCACAGTTTTGAATGCATGTCTGATGCCAGCGTGGGAAATTATACAGTTAAAATATGGTCTAAAATTTAAAAACAAAAATATTTTTTTTTATTTAGATGTATCTACATTTCGGAAGCTATAATGCTTTCATCTTCAGGCCGAAATGGAAGTATAAACAAATGTTGAAGATAATCAGATAAACATATACAGGCGTATTTATTAGACTAGACTAGTTTTTGACTAGTTATAGGTTGTCTTGATAGTTTTATTTGATTAAATAAAATTTTACATTGGCCAAGGTTTAGGTAAACGAGTCCGTTGTCAAAGTTAGATAAGACTTAAACTTCAACTAAAAATGTTTTTCTATTACTTGGACATAAATACGACCGATCACTTTTTAATCTGAAAAATCGATTTTGGAAAGATATTGATATCGAAAGAAATGCCCGGCGTTTATATCTGCATATCTAAAAAACACCAAATTTTAGTTCAAAATGTATGTTTCAATCGAATTTCCTTTATAAGTAAGTTGTAATAATGCTATAGTCAGTTTTATCTTTTAACCGACCGACGACGATGTAATAATACATACATATGTACATGAACATTAGGATTAAGGGACGAAGCCTTTATACTGAGTGGAATGAGTACTTCCGTTAAGCAATTAAAAAAAATAAAACATTCATGACAAAGAATTATTAATTCGAAATTCCAAATCGTAGATCTAATAATTGTATTTTACTAATCGAATCCTTAAATTAATAAATTCGTTTTTTTTTTAATTCAATTCCATATGGACTTGCAAATGCAACCAATTGCAGCCTAAGTTAGAAAATCCATTGTTATCCAGCTGAATAAAGTTAAACATACTTTGAAATGGGTTAATAATTGTCGAATTGTGTTGTTGTAATTCCTTGTGAAAAAAAACAGCTGATGTAACTCAACGTATCTGAAAATTTTGGTGGATAGGGTATTAGATATGTATGTTCTCGAATATGAATATTGATACAGTATCACATGAGAGTACGATTTGACGTATGTGATTGAAACGGGGATATCAAATACAGACCATGAATTGGATGACCCTTTATTAAATTTTTCATTATGTACTCGTACTCTTCCGTCTACGGATTGTTTGTAGCCTCTTAAGGTATGAGTTTTAAAAAAAGTTTAATGAACATTTCCAAATAAAAGCTTAGCCTTTCTACTTCTCCTACGTATCATACAATTCTGAATATTTTGACAGTACACATATTATTATGTGCATTAGTACATCGTTTTATATTATTAATAAAATAAGTATAATAATATATTTATTCTTGAATAATTTGCATGTAAAATAAAGAACCATTGTAAACGGTTTTTTCTTCTAAATAGTTTTATTTTTTTTTTAGAAATAGTTGTGCGTTTATTATAAATCATGACAATTGTAAATATAGTTTCCAAAGTCGTTCCCGGAGTAAAGTGGTTAAATGGTTACAATGTGCAGTTTGCTATATCTGATATGATAGCCGGCATTACAGTTGGTCTTACTGTATTACCACAAGGACTAGCATATGCTACTTTAGCAGGTCTTGAACCCCAAGTAAGTTTGCTGAACAATTTATGTACATAAAAGTACAAAAAGTTAATTGCAAATTATATAATTTTTTCCCTAAATTTCCTCTTAGTATGGTTTGTATTCTGCTTTTGTTGGAGGCATTTTGTATGCCTTACTGGGTGGATGCCGTCAGGTGACAATAGGCCCAACCGCCCTCCTGGCCTTAATCACCAGCAAACATACTGGTTTGGGCTTGGCTTCAGGACCAAACTATGCTATTTTATTATGTTTTATATCAGGATTAATTGAGTTGCTGATGGCATTATTGAGACTTGGTAAGTGACTTTTGAAATTAAAAAAAAACAAAAATTCATTAAAATGTTCAAATTACAGGAGCACTTGTAGATTTAATATCCTTGCCAGTTACAGTTGGTTTTACATCTGCTACTGCTGTCATCATAGGAACTTCTCAATTGAAGGTTACTACTCAGCCAAATTTTCATTTTTCCCTTATTTACTTAATTATTTTTTTTTAGGGATTACTTGGCTTGAAAGGAGGCTCTGGCTCTGAATTTATAAACACAATCAAGTCAGTATTTACAAATTTGGACCTGGTGCGTCCTGGAGACATGACATTGGGTTTTATATCGATAGTTTTATTGCTTTTCATGAGGGTATGTTTTTTAAGTTACGAGTATATGCAAAACAAAAACTGTTTTCCTTATAGAAACTGAAAGATATTAAACTAACCGAAAGAGTCCCCGGACATAAATTATTTAATGGATTCTTTTGGCTTCTGGCTACCGCTAGAAATGCTTTGATTGTACTTATATCAAGCACAATTGCCTATTACACTTGCCAAGGAGAATCATGTATATTTATTTTAACTGGAAAAGTTAAAGGAGGTCTACCTGATTTTAGTTTGCCTAGTTTTGATACAACTATTTTAAGTGAAAACAACACTGAAATTCACCAAAATTTCACAGAAATGGTAGGTATTTCTTCCATGAATAGAATTTTTTTCATAGGCTTTTTAACTTTATTATTTATGTAGATGAATGAGCTGGGATCTTCTATCATTATTCTGCCGGTTATAGCTGTGCTGGGAAATGTTGCAATTTCCAAAGCTTTCGGAGGTTCTGGAATAAGTGCAACACGTGAATTAGTGGCCTTATCACTTAGTAACATTTGTGGTTCTTTCTTCTGCTCAATACCGGTAACCGGGTCATTTTCACGTAGTGCAGTTAATCATGCTAGCGGCGTAAAAACACCAATTGGTGGTATTTACACTAGTGCTCTTGTATTAGTGGCGTTGGCAGTTTTAACTCCTTATTTTAAATACATTCCCAAAGCAGCTTTGAGTGCTGTTATAATTTCGGCAGTGATTTTTATGATTGAATTTGAGGTATGTTTCTCTTAATAAATCATTGAGCATTTTTGTTACATTGTTTCGATTGTTGTTGAATATATAATTATGTAGGTCGTGAAACCCTTGTGGCGGTGTAGTCGTCGAGAGCTCTTCCCTGGAGCCATAACGTTTATATTTAGTTTAACATTTGGCGTAGAAGTGGGACTTTTACTAGGTGTTGCTGCAGATGTTGCGTTTTTAGTATATCGCATTGCCAGACCTCCACTCGGTGTGACGAAAGCTAAGGTCTTTTTTGTTTGTATTTTATTTTGTACTTACTTTAAATAATGTTTTTCAGACTAGTAATGGCGTTGAACATATTTTAGTGCAACCAAGTTACAGCTCAGTATATTTCCCTGCCATAGAATGGTTAAGAAATGAAATTTCAAAGGCAATTTCTTCATTTGGAATTTACCCTGTTATATTAGACTGTACACATGTATACGGTAAATTAATTATATTATTAAATTTATTGTGGGAAACTGTAATGAATATTATTTTTTTTTTAAAACTAGACTTTGATTTCACTGCAGCTCGAGGTATGGGAGCTTTGTACAAAGAATTATTGGATATGAAAGTACCATTTTATTTATTAAGAACATCGAAAGAAATAGATTTGATACTTAAAGAATCAACTGATACAAATGTGCCAAGTATAGAAAATATTGAAGAGATAGAATCACTACTTGATCAAAGTAAGTATAAAATGTACCTACATTATTTATGTATGTATTATGTGTAATTTAGGATTTGTATATATTTTTATTTTTTGAATATTAATATTATATTTTACTAGAATTATAACATTTCTTCTCTTGCTATTCCATTTATTATTGTAGCTTTGACAATTCTTTGACCCAAGTGTTGTATTTTTAACCCTGTACCACATATCACATACAATATATCATCTCTGTACTTTTCCCATTTGCTGAGGATTTGAAAGTCTACAGGTCGATATAAAACAAAGAAAAATTCGCTAGTTTTATATGCTGATCTACATTTTATAACTTCTTCCATTGTCAAATCCTAATGGTAATTATTTCCTCACATGCAGCATCTGGCTATTATACTTCCCCAATTCACAACAAGAATTTGCTCCTGCACATTGTGTAAGAACATCCTTCAACAAAAGCTATCTATCGAATGTAACATATATTTTCTTATATCATCAAAAATAATTATTACTTGGTGGAAATTAATCTTACGACATTTGTTATTACTAAGTTTTCAACCTATTTATTCCATTCATTACAATTTTTTTCCCGGTTGAATTGCCCCAGTGATATTTTAAAATGTTTATATACAGTACTGGTAATATCATTCGGTAATTTATCAATGCAACTCATTAACTCAAAAAAAAGTTTAACTTCCATGAGGGGGCAACTCACTCTTGTAAGAATATACATATTATTATGTTTTATCCTAAAAATAATATTTATAATTGAATAATCAAAAACAATAACATACAAAATTATAAATACTGCTTATTTTGTACCAAAAAAAAAAACAAAATTATAACTAATAACGATTATTTTGGATTTGAACCGCGTGAAATCTCAAAATCAAATTAACTTACGTCGAATTCCTTCCAACCAAAGAATCGATTCTATTTAAAATTAATTTAAAACAAATTTTATGTTCTAATTATAGACCGCAAATTTCTTGTTTCTTGCTTTGAAAGTCAACAACACAATTTACAGCCCTCGTGTGTACATTTTTGAAAATCAATTTTTTTTTACCTTGGGAAAAGTTTAACAAACGAAGCTATAATAATACTAGTCATTCGGTTTTTAATTTTATTTGAATACGTACAAACCAACAAAATTGTTTACACAATTAATTCATTTTGTTAAATTTCAGGTCCTGATAATGAGTTTTTCTTGCAAGTGACAGTACCATTGGTTGAAGAACATGACAAAGTAAATTAATTAAAAAAAACTTATGTTAAAAAAAAGCTATATATGTACTTACTTTATTAATTAAAAGATTAAACATCACAAAATCAAAGAGCTTAGATCACATTTCAACTTAACTTTTTTATTTCAGCAACTATCCTAAAAACCAAAATGATATGCCGTGACCTTATTGCTGCCTGAGAGAAAAAAAAATAGATATAAGATAATCCATTATTTATTATTCCTTCTTCGGATAAAGAAAAAAAAATTAATTTATACCTTTTATGAATCGAATTCTTCAGAGCTCTCAGATGGGATTTTTCAAAATACCACGGATTTAAAATCCATACAATGAAAAATAATTAAAAAATATAATAAATAAACAAAAATATGAGAAAAGTTTTCGCGTTTACTTACTATTCAATTTATTGGCAGTTTGCCAAGTGAAGAATGCAAACTAAGTATCCAACTAAGTAAATTGATGGCGTGACAGATCATGGAGAACCAGTACTTAGTACTTATACCCTCAACCATTCCATTCCATATGTAAAGCGGCAGGAGCGGAGGTGATCTACAATTTTCTTCTGAATCTGAATGGCTACAATGAGAAGTACTTTATCACGAGTATTTGTCGTGAGATATCACGACAAATACTCGTGGATGTTTTGTCCCTCCCTCGCAAAAGCAATACCAATGAAAAATAATATTTTAAGTGAAATAGGTTGGATTCGAACCGTGATCTCATAGGTGATAATTCAACTCATTAGCCATTATGACAAGGGGTACGCACTAAAGAGCGATAAATACAGCAAAATAAATAGATCACAGTTCCAAATAACTAAAGGTAGATTGGCTTCGTCAGCCGTTTCTTTCGAATATCTTTGTATGAAAAGTGTTCACCCCGAAAATAAACACATTCTGCACTTTATTCTAATTATTTGTACATCTCACCTATAGCTACAAAATAGAAGGTATGTATATTTTTGTTTATCCATTTAAACTAATTTCTTCAATATTATGATATTAAATTAATACCTGAGAGACCGAGATTTGCTCGGCTTTTCCTAATCGAGAAAATTGAAATATGTATGAGAGAAGTAGACATGGCAGTTAGTTGAAAACAACAAATGCCATCCATTAAATTTGTTCCCTTTATAAATGCGTTCAATAAGGAAAAACTCCAAATCAAGCTTCACTCACTGATTTGTTAAGATCAACATGAAAAGCAAAATATTATATTAATACAAAATTTCATCAAAATTGTAAAAAAAAAATGAAGCTTAGGGCTTCTTCTAAACATAAAATTGCATCCAAATTGTTAGTAACGGGCCTGGATGATACTTATTTTTACTAGCTTTGAAAATTAAAATATTATCTAAATACAAAACTTTATCCAAATTGTTAAAACTGTTGTTTAAGCGCCCCCTTAGTTACGGGCCTGGATGATACCTATTTTTATTACCTTTGAAACTAGAATATTATCCAAGTGCAAAACTTAAACCAAATCTTTCAACCCATTGTGGAAATAAGCGCTCCTTTAGGAGCCCTGGTCCTACCTGTCTAGATCATTTTTTAATGTAAAATTATGTCATAATATAAAATTTCATCAAAATCGTTAGAGCCATCTCAGAGGAACCAAAAAAGGGCAGTAGGCGGAATTTACCAAACTAAATTTTTTTAATTTTCTTTTTCTTCATAAGAATAGGCCCTGAAAATTTCATCTAAATCATTTGAGTCGTTTCTGAAAATAAAGAGCGGTTTCCGCTAAAGAACGCAATTAAAAAGTGGGCGTACAGGGGCCGATTTGATTAAAACCAATTTTTAATTTTTTTCGTTCATAAGAACAAAATAACAAAAGTTCATCAAAATCGTTGGAGCCATTTCCGGGAAACCATATATATACATATATATAAATATATTATATTATATACAACAAATAAAAATAAAAATAAAAATAAAGGCTCTCCCAAACCAACGCGAAATCGTAGCGAATCATTCACAATAACACAAAATATGACAAATACACAACGCTAAACAACAACAAAAATCTGTCGTCGGTGAATGTTTCGCGTTGGTTTGGGAGAGCCTTAAAAAAAGATAAGATGTAACTAAAAACCAATTTACTTATTTCATATTTATTAGACTAAAATAGTGTAATACAACCAACAATTTTTATTAAACTTCTAACTCAGCATTGGAATTATCAAGTAAAGCACGATCGCTAACAATACCCCTTTTGATATTTTTTTCGTTTTTGAGTCTATTCTGCAACAATTCATCATCGGTCATGGTAATTTTGTGAATAGCTTTCGTGTGACGACTTAACCTATAAGGATACGAATATTTTTAAATTTTATATATGTAGATCATGAAAATTGTAAAAAAAATACAGTTGTTAAATTAAAATTTTACATTTGGAAAATTTTAAACATAAACCACAAATATCTATCACGTCTTTATCTTATAATATAGTCTGGGATAGATTTTGGCGACCAAACGCACCAAAGATAATTTTTAGTTATATGGTTAATTTGTGTAATCAGCTGCGGCACCATGGGTGGGTGTTGCTACAATACCCTCCCAATCTTTTAAATAAAAAAAAGATGAGATAGTGATTTCACCAACGCTGAAATTTGGTATTATTATAGTTAACACATTAGATTATATAAAAAAGCAGTCAGCTGGCTGTATGTGGGTGGAAAGATCGTCAGCGTTCAAATCAAAAATTGATCAATTATTTTAACAATGGAAAACTGCAAAAGTAAGTTTTAATTAACGGTGTTTTGCATAAGAATTACAATTTGTGAATTTGTTATTTTCTTATTATGAATAGCGATTCGCAAAAATTAAGTTCGTTAAAATGTCAAAACTTAAGCGAATTCGATTATCACTTGGTTACAAATGACGAACATTCACTAATTTGTTCGCCTAATGATTCAAAACATATGGAATTAAAATTCTAAGTGATAAACAATCGAATTTAAAATTTAAGTCGTTGAAATAATTATTGATTGTTTATTTTATTTAATACTCAATAACTAATTAATTAAAAAATTAAATGCAAATAACAAGCGTTAACATAAAGATTATTGGGAGCAGTTTTTCATATAGAATTGCAAATCCCTTGGTTCTCCATCAAATTAGAGAAAAGAACAAGATTTCTTTGTAAAAATATGAATACAAAATTATTAAATAAAAAATCTGGGGATTTCAAAGAATGAGAACAACTACTAAGGCTGCTGTCTTAGGTTTTTTCTGGGTCTGCTAATCTTAATTAATTCGTGACACCATTTTTTTTTAAAACTATCTTTTAATGGAGGTACCAGGGATATGAAAAAGAAGAAACACGAAGAGCTGACGATGATGCCACACGCGACGCTAAACATAGATATTAAGGTTTTTGAAGTGTGTAGGTACTTGATGGTTCGTAGTTATATACCCAAATACGAATTCCGAAGGGGTTATGTTTTAATATTTTGTCTTGTGCTAAACAAAATTCGACTTAAGGGATGGAAAAAGATTCCAATAAACAACAGAATGTGTTCGAGTTAGAAAGAGTTAGATAGAAATCCGACTTAGAAGGAGTGACTTAGGGAGAATCGACTGTAAATACTAAGTACGGAACAAATCACAATTCACAAACTGAATTGAGAAATCAAATAGGGTTTGACGTTTAGAATATGTGTAAAAGCTCTTGGCAGCATTGATTTCTGAAGCGAATATGGAAAGATCGCTTTCGATAATATCACAAGTGTGGTGACTGGTGTATGGGCCGCTTTGTTTGTTAAACTTCCACTCATTTGCTGCCTAATTTTAGAAAGCATAGGGCAGTGGTATGTTATTATCATTCTTCTTCTGCATGCTTACTGAAGAACTATGGGTCAATTCATGGATTCGTTAAAGAAATTTAACGGAAGATAGAAATCGAACATGGCATTACGATTATATAGAATTGACTTAAATATGTCACGAACTCCCGCAATATTAAGAATGTTGTGATTTCTTGCAAACAGAAATAATAATAAAATTTTGTTTGTTAATGCAATACTCACCCTAATCTGGTTTTAAATCCCGTCTGACAATTATCACACACAAACGGCATTCCAATGTGCTCGAACATATGCAGCCGTAATTTGGGTTTACTATTAAATTCACTCGAACACAGCTCACAAACATGCTTGGTACCTAAATGCTTTTGCAAATGATAGGTCAGTCTTACCTTTATTCTATACCGCTTTTCGCAAAGATGACACTGATACGGCAATTCACCAGTATGTATCCTCATATGAACTTTTAAGTCAACATTTCGAAGAAATTTCTTTTCACACTCAGGACATTCAATAGTCCGTTCGGTGTGAAGTTTCTTATGCGCTCTCAGTTGAAAGTTATTTTTGAATGTTTTTTCACACTCCGGACATTGATAGTTGCGGCCATTTGAATGGGCGCTTAATTTGTGATAATCGAGTTTTTGTTTATTCATAAATTTCTTGCCACATTTCTCACATTTTGCAGCACATTCTTTATTACCATGTCGATAATCCTCGTGTACAAATAATGATTTTGGATTGGCAAACTTTTTTGCTAGATAGTTGAGTGATGATGATTTTGTATTTAGTTATTTAAAATGAAAATAATTGAAGAAGTACTTACGACAATACGAACAAAGATATTTCTTTTGAGTAGGATTATCATGACGATATCTATGAGTCTGCCAGGAACTTAAACTTGATGTTCTAAATTCACAGAGTCTGCATTTTCGTTGTTGGGAATCATCGTCTTTGTGGTCTAGGAATTCATGTTTGTTTCGATTAAGCATGTTGTTAAATAGTTTTTCACATGTGTCACATTTATACTGGCGATTAGCTTTAAGAATATAGTTTATTGTGAATTAACAAAAATAGTTTAATTTAATTTGAACATTTTCTAAACAAAAATGTAGGTATTTAGGACTTTTTTATTGTTACACAAACTTAGATTTTGGAAGTATGCAGGTATATAGAATGTACATAATATATAGACTTTTATGGAAGACTATTTTATTTTTTACACAATTGTTGCTTTCTTACCGTTATATTATTCACTCGATTAAACCAGTTTAAAACTTAAATCCGAATGAAAACTGAATTAATCGAGTGAATAATATTTTCTTTTTTTAAATTTAGAATATGAAAGATTCACAGTGGATCATAAATAAAATTTTAATTAAACAAAATAAAAAATCTTAAACTTAGATATGTATAGTGTAAAAATTGAGAAAAGATTTCATAAATTGAGCCTTTATTCTCAATAATGTACACTAAATAATTAATTATGGATGATGTTACCTTTAAATAGTTTTTTTGCTTCGGTAATTCCATTTGTTCTGTCGTTCTCATAATGCATATCATCAAAATCTTTGATAAATCCATCATGGATATCTGCAAAAAAAAATCAAATTTTGTATATATAAGTTATACAAGACAGTGTTCATGAGTGCTCGCTTATACCGCAGTAAATGCCAGCTTCGTTATTGAGTTCACATTCTTGGGATTCGACGTTATCATCAGATACTTCTGCTTCGGCCATTGACTCAATATAATATTGTCCATCTTCTTTGATTAGTTCGATATCTTTGGGTAAAAGAACTTCTAACTGGGGCTTCTCATCTTCTTCCTTGATTTCCAAATTGTCGATATTTTCAATAATATATTCTTCAATATACTCTTTATCAGAATCATATTTAATCTGAAAGGTTTTGTTCATAAAAAAAGTTTTTACTTTATGAACAATTTCAAAAGATCCCTTCGAAAATGCTTTAGGTGTCACTATTTCGCCGGTCGGGTACTTAAAGGTTGTATGTCGACCAAACTACCAAAAATTAGTTTTATATGCCAAAATTTTCGTAATTTTATCGGCTTTCCGATAGAATCAAAAAGAAAAATCGTTCGCAACTCTACAGGCAAAAAAGACATTGAAGTTTCATGTATTCACACAAATATTTAGTGCTATAAGGTTCTAAGATCAACTTAGAACATAGAACCTTTTTTGTCACACAAAAATTCAACGCGTTTAAGTTACATAGAACTTTTTAGCACAAAATTCCCCTACATAGAACTTTTTTCCAATGAATACTTTGTTAATGAAGCGAAAAGTCCTATGTTTTCGATTACATAGAACCATTTGGGTTAGTTTTAAATCATTTTGTTTCGTAAACAATAAGGCATAGAACTTTCATTTGTTAAAATGCTTGTAAAACCCTCTATATTGATTAAATAAATATTTTTTTATTAATGGTTTTATGACTTTTTGATGGTTCTTTATCAGATTACATCAATACTTAACTTATATATTACCGTTTTACACAAAAACCAGCCTCCTTAAACTTTACTCGATATATTTTTTTTTTCACATACAGCCTTTAAATACTCGACCAGCGATTGGTCTTAATAATATATGAACCAAATTGTAATTCCTATCTACGAATGCTTTCGTACGAGACATGACGTGAAGAAAAATATTGCAAAATTACGATTTAATTGTTTTTTAAGGATATGGTGATTGTTGGTGATTTGTACTTCAATTATTTATGAATGAATTTCAGTGTGGATCTGATTTACCTCCTTTAAATCTTGAATTATTTGTTCACTATAATCTTCCTGTGGTTCCTTTTCTGATTGATCAACGCTTTTGCGAAGTATTTCATCCGTTTCATGGGCCGTTTTAATAAAATCATACGCTGCTTGCAATGATCTACCACATGGAATGCATATGCTAGTTGGAAATTCATCGTGCAAATTTGCATTAAGTTTAGTGCAATAATTGAAAATCTCTAATACAGTAGTATCATTAAGAGGTGTATCTAGAGATATGTACTGACGAGAAATTTCATTAAGACACGCTCGACAAATAATAATTGATTCCATGGTTTTTACTTCATTATTTTGCTAAAAATTATTTGTTGATAAATTGTTTGTTATGAAAAGAGTCAAACGTCAAAGTCAAAGATGAATTATAAAGATTGGAATCAAAGATACTGAATCATAAAGATTGGAATCTTTCGTACGTTCCATCCCCCAAAACCCATTTGTTTACATTGTTGTTTTTGTAATTTTATCTCGTGGCGATGAATAGATGTGAATTGCAACAACAATTTATGCAGTGGTGAATTCATATTTTTGCACTAGTGTGCGTTAAAACATGAACACTAGTGCATTTTGTTCAGCTTGTAAGCAAACCAGAATGACAGCCGAGGATTCCAATCTTTATAATTCAGTATCTTTGGTCAAAGTGAATAGGTTTGTTCAGTGAGGAAAAAGTTAGAACAGAACAGAACAGCACAGATTCGTGAAAAACGTCAGAACAAGGTAGAACAGAAAATGGCTACCTACGTTGTCACTAAAAAAGCAACAAAAAATTTTCGGAGTGTTATATATTGAGCTTGATTGGCAATGCTTTTGGATACTTTTGTGAGAAACAGATCTGGCAATGCGGCGATGTCTATCATGATTCGAATTCCAAACGTACAAGTTGAAACAACGTATATATTTAAGAAAGATATTTATAACGATTAAATAATAGTGAAGTAATAAAGAATATCAATTAATTAAACAAAGTAATTAATTGTCAAGTATTTATATTCATATATTGGATTAAAGGATATCCAATATAAATTGGCGACGAGGGACGGAACTACGCATTTCATTTTGGCTACAAGGATTAATTGTATTCGTTGGGCGTGGCACGCTGCTTCTACTACACGCCGTCTGCTGTCTACTGAGTGGGTAAGAAATCTACTGTACCTATCTGTGTTTTTTTTCTGGGCGTCGAAGGATTTGTAAAATCCTGGCGAATACTGCTACTAATTCTACTGCTGCTGCTCCTGCTGGGGTTCGTGCGGCAAACATGATTGGACAAGTTGGTCCATTTGACATAAAGTCTTCATGGGGAAGTTATTTGCAACAACTGCAATTCTTTTTTGAAGCAAATGAGATAGAGGATGAAAATAAAAAGAGAGCCATGTTCCTGGTTCAGTTTGGGGATGCTGGGTACGAGATATTAATTTCGTTGCTGACTCCAAAGGGACCTAGAGATTTTACGTTCTCGGACATTTGTAAAAAATTGTCGGAGTATTTTGAGCCTGCACCTAATGAGATCGTGGAAAGGTTTCATTTTAACAGACGAATCCAAAAGAAAGGCGAATCTATCGCCGAGTTTATCAATGACCTACGAAGATTGAGTAAACATTGCAATTTTGCAGAACTCGATAATATGCTACGTGATCGGATTGTCTGTGGGGTATTTGACGAGGGGGTTCAAAGGCGTTTATTCTCGGAGGAGAAATTAACACTCCAAAGAACGATAGAACTGTGTGTTGCTGCTGAGACAGCTGGTCTCAACGTATCTGAGGTTCGTCATGCTACTGTTATTAAAGACGAGCTTTTAATGGTGAATAGAGACAAAGGTAATGCTAAATGTTTTCACTGTGGAGATGCTCATCGTGGCAAGGATTGTAAATTCCAAAATGCCAAGTGTTACTACTGTAACAAAATGGGTCACATTTCTAAGGCATGTTTAAAGAAGAAGAGTGACAATAAGATTCCACATAGCAGAAAGCCATTTGTTAAGAATTCAGTTATAGGGAGAACTAATGCTATTGGTTCTAACGATTCGTTGCACGTTTTAAAAACAATCGCTATGGTTGGTGCATCTGCCAAAGGTAAAATTATGGTAGACGTTAAGTTGAATGGGTTTCCATTATCAATGGAGGTTGATTCTGGAGCAACTTGCACCATTATAAATGCTGATACGTGGGACAGAATCAAATCTGCTGAAGTAAAGATGAAACCATCAAGAATGATGCTGACTACTTGGAATTCTGATCGTTTGAATTTGCTCGGAGAGGCAATGGTGAATGTTACATTCAAGAAAATAACTACAAGGCTGCCTGTTGTTGTTGCTGCTGAGAGAGGGTCAAATCTACTGGGTCGAAATTGGTTCGACGATCTACAAATTTCTGTACAGGGTGTACAAAAAATTATTACATACGAGAATATCGACCAGTTATTGGATGCTTATCCAGAAGTCTTTAAGGAAGATTTGGGTGCTTACAAAGGACCAGAAGTGAACATTGAACTCATGGAAGATGCTAAGCCACAATTTCTGAAATACAGGCAAGTTCCATTTGCGATTCGACCTGCGGTTGAAATCGAAATTGATCGGATGATCAAAGAAGGTATTCTTGAGTCGGTGACTTACTCTGAGTGGGGTACACCGGTGGTTCCTGTTCGTAAGAAGGATGGAAGCATTCGTTTGTGCGGAGATTACCGAAGCACAGTGAATAAAGTGATCAAGAGAAACTCGTATCCGATTCCTCCTATTAAGGAAATGCTTACGTTAGTTGGACAGGGAAAAGTGTATAGTAAAATGGATCTTTCGCATGCATATCAACAGTTGCGCGTAAACGAAGATTCTGCAAATATACTTACTTTGAACACGCATAAAGGGCTGTTTAGAGTTAAACGGATGCCATTTGGGGTGGCATGTGCTCCGATCGATTTTCAATGTACGATGGATAAAATTTTGGCTGGTGTGAAAGGAGTTGCTGCATATATCGATGATATTATTGTTGTGGGCAATAGTAAGGCAGAACATCTGGAACGGCTGCATGAGGTGTTGAAGCGTTTTAGTAGAGCTGGAATGACTCTAAAAAAGGTCAAGTGTCAGTTTGGTGTAACAAACATGGAATTTCTGGGATTTAAGGTGACATCTGATGGTGTAAAACCAACGAATGAACGTTTCAAGAGGCACCAGCACCGAAGAATAAAACAGAGCTACAATCGTTTTTGGGTTTGTTGAATTTTTATAACATGTTTATTCAACAGAAAGCTACGGTTGCAGAACCACTACATCGTTTGTTGGACAACAACGCAAAATGGGTTTGGAAAAAAGAACATTCTACGACTTTTGCTAAATTAAAGAATCTACTTCAGTCAGATAAACTACTAATACACTACGATGAGACTAAGCCACTCATTTTAAGCTGTGATGCCTCACCGTATGGCTTGGGGGCCGTGTTGTCACAGCAGGTAGAGGGTGAAGAGCGACCAATTGCTTATCATTCTCGTACTTTGGGTAAAGCAGAACGTAACTACGCACAAATTGATCGAGAAGCTCTTTCAATTATAAATGGGGTGAAGCATTTTCATCAGTATCTGGCAGGACGAGAGTTTGTTATATACACAGACCACAAGCCATTGTTAGGTCTTTTGGGTAAAAGAAGCCAATTCCTGTATTGATTTCTCCAAGGATGCTGCGTTGGTGTTTGAGGTTAGGGGCTTATGACTACGAGCTACAATATAGAAAAGGTGTTAACCATGGAAATGCAGATGGACTCAGCCGATTGCCGGTACCGAGTGATTTAGATGAGGTTTTTCCACCTGCGGATATATTACTACTAGAAGCCGAAAACCATTACATGACTGCTGAAGATCTACGAAGAATGTCGGAAAAGGATTACATAATCAAGACAGTTAAATATTGGGTACTACATGGATGGCCAACTGCGAAGGTGGACAGCGATTTTCAACCGTATAAAGCAAGGTGCACTGAGTTATCTTTACATCGAGACTGTCTACTCTGGGGAAATAGAGTTGTGGTACCGAAAGAAGGACGTGAAATTATGATGAATTTATTGCATGCTAATCATCCTGGCATGGTGGCAATGAAGATGAATGCAAGAAGTTATTGTTGGTGGCCAAATCTGAATGCAGACATAGAAACTTGTGTAAACAAATGTGTGTCGTGTCAACTACATCGAAATAATCCACCGAAGGCTCCTCTACAGTTAGTTGAGAAACCAACAAATCCATGGTCTACGCTGCATTTGGATTTTGCTGGACCGTTTAAGGGCTACACTTTTTTGATAGTTGTGGATGCAATGTCAAAGTGGTTAGAGGTAGTACTTGTGAATAGACAGTCATCAGCAGAGGTTATAAAGCATTTGAGAAGTATGTTTGCGACACATGGTATTCCGGATTTAATCATATCTGATAATGGAACTGCATTTGTTTCGGAGGAGATTAAAACATTTTATAAGAATAATATGATTAAATTTCGAACATCATCACCATATCATCCATCGAGTAATGGCCAGGCTGAACGGATGGTACAATATACAAAGAAAACTTTAGCAACATTGACGGATGGTGATATGCAGTTGAAGCTTCAGCGATTTTTGTTTCGTCAACATACCACAGTACATGCTGCAACGGGTAAAACTCCATCCGAGATGTTAATGGGTAGGAAGCTGAGATCATTATTGGACAAGGTACATCCATTTGCATTGGAAGATAAAACTAACAAGCATCATGAAGATAAAATGAAGAAACAAAGGGTGTTCCTAGTCAATGACTTAGTTTATGTGCGAAACTATGGCAGAGGAGAAAAATGGTTAGAGGGAACGGTGATTGAAGTCATCGCTCCAGTGACATACAAAGTAAAAGTAGCTGATGGTAGAAGCGGAAAGCGACATATAAATCAACTTCGAAAGCGCTACGCAGATGAAGCGGCACAGAGGGTAACTTTAGAAAATTATAATTCTGATTTTTTATATAATCCTCAGGTCTCGAGTGATGGTTCTACTGAGCAACCTTTAACTGTTGTCGAAGTGGAAGAGTTTGAAAGTTTGTCACCCGAGCCTGATGAAGCGGAGCGAATCACAGGAACACCAACAATATCTGGGGTTCCTAATAATGAAGTGGTGAAGATGGAAACGGATACACCTAAACGCCAGAGACCTGTTCGAGCAAGACGAGTTCCTGGTCACTTTCAAGAATATGACGTCGACATCTAGGTGGGGAGGAGTGTTATATATTGAGCTTGATTGGCAATGCTTTTGGATACTTTTGTGAGAAACAGATCTGGCAATGCGGCGATGTCTATCATGATTCGAATTCCAAACGTACAAGTTGAAACAACGTATATATTTAAGAAAGATATTTATAACGATTAAATAATAGTGAAGTAATAAAGAATATCAATTAATTAAACAAAGTAATTAATTGTCAAGTATTTATATTCATATATTGGATTAAAGGATATCCAATACGGAGCATATATGCTTGTCACAAATTCACAAATATACGTCTTAAAACTAAAATTACTTCATGAAAATAGAATCAGAATTGATTAAAATACACTTTTGAAAGAGTTAAGCAGAGATTCAAATAAAATCTATCAAAAAAACAAACTACTTTCATTAAAAAAATCACAACATCTGATTTTGACAGTTTTCACAAATCTGTTCTAACTTGTTCTACCTCAAAAGCAAGTGCAGAAAATCCTGTTCTAAAGTGTTCCAAACTGTTCCAAACTAGCTCATTGAACAGCAATCCAGAACAGTTTAGAACAGAAAATTTCTCATTGAACAGCAAAATCTTGTACTTTTCTGTTCTAAAGTGTTGTAAACTGTTCCGAACCACAGTACACATATTAAAGGTAATATATTGCGCACGTTGTCAAAGTTGGAAGTGTCAAAAAATTAAAAATGGCTGTTCCAGTGCCCATAGGAACTCAGCACGCATCATTAGAAACAACAACAAAATATTGCGATTGGACAAGTAAAGAGGCACTGGGCCCACCATTTTACCACCATAATACCTCAATTTTGACAGATGCGCAGAACTGAACAAAAATGAAAACGCTAATGATATTACCTTTAATATGTGTACTGTGGTTCCGAACAGCCTCATTGAACACACCTAATGCTATGGAATGATTCAACGCTCAAAATCAGAATTTTCATTGCAGTGCTGAAGATAGCTTAAAGGCTTAACTACATAAGCCAAAAAGTACTGAAGTACAAAAGTAAAAATATTTTTTTTACCGCTAGCGCCGTTGTTTTGTGAAAAAGAATACACAAATTTGTTTTTAAACCAAAATTTAAGCTTTCTGCATCATTTTTATAAGTTTTCTAGTCAGAAAAACTATCACAAAATCAATTTAAAAATTTTCACTTTTGCACTTTTTCACTTTTTCACTTTTTTGGCTTATGTAGTTGAGGCTTAAACCATGCTTCGACTCCTTGTAGGCCAAATAAATCGTTCAACTACATTCAATACATGAATGAAAGAATACAAGATTACGTCATTTTATTTTTTGTCTTTTTTTTCTGACGTTATTTGAGAAGAATAAATTTTACTTAGTCCCCTATTAGTGCCTGTTTACATAGGCATTTTACTGAAGGGAGGATCCAGTGAGACAGGTAGATTTTATGTGCGTAGAAATGAGAAGGATTTTGGGATGGAATTTAAGCCTCAACTACATAAGCCAAAAAAGTGAAAAAGTGCAAAAGTGAAAATTTTTAAATTGATTTTCTGATAGTTTTTCTGACAAGAAAACTTATAAAAATGACGCAGAAAGCTTAAATTTTGGTTTAAAAACAAATTTGTGTATTCTTTTTCACAAAACAACGGCGCTAGCGGTAAAAAAAATATTTTTACTTTTGTACTTCAGTACTTTTTGGCTTATGTAGTTAACCCTTTACCCTTCTCGTTTCTACGCACACATAAATCTACCTGTCTCACTGGTTGCGCCTTTCAGTAAAATGCCTATGTAAACAGGCACTTACACGATGATTCTTTGCGTCTGAAGGCTTAACTACATAAGCCAAAAAGTGCTGAAGTACAAAAGTAAAAATATTTTTTTTACCGCTAGCGCCGTTGTTTTGTGAAAAAGAATACACAAATTTGTTTTTAAACCAAAATTTAAGCTTTCTGCATCATTTTTATAAGTTTTCTAGTCTGAAAAACTATCACAAAATCAATTTAAAAATTTTCACTTTTGCACTTTTTCACTTTTTTGGCTTATGTAGTTGAGGCTTGACTCTTTTCGAACATAACGAGTGCGAAAGAGAAAAAAGATGAGACGGAAGACCAGTTGCCCTGTGAGGTCAGTTGTACAAATATTTAAACTGAGGTTCAGCAATTTGTATCCACCGATTTCGGCGGATTAAGGGCCAGTTGTACAAATATTTAAACCGTGGTTCAGCAATTTGTATCCACCGATTTCGGCGGATTAATTGAGTTTCAACAGTGGTTTACTGTTTAAGTGCGTGGTAATAACCAATTACATACTTGAACCAGCGTTGAACCTTAGTTAATCCGCCGAAATCGGTGAGTTAAAATCTTGAACCGAGGCTGAACCACTATTGTACAACTGGCCCTAATTGAGTTTCAACAGTGGTTCACTGTTCAAGTGTGTGATAATAACCAATTACATAGGTACTTGAACCAGCGTTGAACGTTAGTTAATCCGCCAAAATCGGTGAGTTAAAATCTTGAACCGAGGCTGAACCACTATTGTACAACTGGCCCTAAGGAAATCTAATAAATACGACTGTCGATGGAACATGATTATAAATAAGATTTTGTAGTTGGACAGCTGTCCAAAGTTAAGCTAAGTACAGACGATTGTCAGATCTTACAATATTGTCAGATCTCAGTGAAAAAACTGTTCCAAATGTATTACAATCGTCTGAACGCACAATTTTGTCTGACAATATTGTCAGACACGTCATTGTCAGTCGATAATCTGACAAAAAATTGTCAGGTATCTTACAAACGTCTGAACACACAATTTTTATCATTGTCAGTCGATTAGGACATTAGCTGTGTTTTATTTTCCCTCAGATCCGAACCAGATTGGATTTGCTTACATGTATTATATTATATTATACATATATTACAAAAACAACACAAGATCAAACTTCCTTTTGGATTTGGAGTCCGCTTTGGATCCGTGCAACTAGTAAACAACGTATGGATGACTCCGTATACGGATCCAAACATGGATCCGCAAAACTGCGTTTGTCGGCTCAAATTAGTATGGGAATTAGAATAACCACGGACTCATTTTGTGCATATATTGTGAGGGAGAGAGCTTCCCATTTCACCATATTCAGCGAGAACCGAAACAAAATGGAATCCAGAACGGATCCAAAAAAATGAAGGAACGAGACAGGCGTTTTGTGGTTGAAGAATATTATGCAATTTATTTTCTTCTATCGTTTCTATATAAATGTAACATCACGATGTATTTTGTAATTAATAATTAGGGGTATTCCCGATCCGATGCAACTGGTCTTGTATCATTGCAAAAATGCAAAAGTGTAAAATTGCTATACCCTAACCCCATTGTAAAAAAAAAACTTTGCACTTTTGCAATGATGCAAGACCAGTTTGCATCGGATCGGGAATACCCCTATTAAATAATTTTTTGATTTTAAATTGATTTTCTTTCTCGAGGGAATTTTTATTAAACTGTTGGGCTGGGCACGAACGTGAACATATTGAATAAAGTTAATTGTTTTTGTTGTCTTCTCCTTTGTTTTCAGTCCATAAAAAAATACTCACCATTAGGGTATTGCATACATTCTCTCTCGATTTTCGTTCTTTTTTTGCATGCATATACAAAAAATGTGCTAATGTGTGTATGACACTCCGTTTTGAAATGATCCAAGAAACACCGAGAAAGTTGGGTCAGTGAATTTGCTTGAAGGGTTGTAAGATCTGACAATCGCCTGTACTTAGCTTAACTACAACGCGCATCTACCAGAATTTCACACAGTGAAATGATCAAATAAACGGTCTGTATTATGTATTATCTAGTAAACCTCCTAGACTCAGATTTTTCGTTGTGACTCTCCGATCGAAACTCCATTTCAATTCCATTTACAAAAAAGAGTCGAGACTCATTTCAATACCTCAAATAAACGATTAACTTTAGTTAGAAAAAGAACTTCCGTTTAGTTCCTTTGGGCTGCAGTATCTACTACTACTTCAGAACTGAACTTCACGACTTTATTTGTAGGAAATTGTAAGAGCTATATCGCAGACAACTACACTTCACGGCGCGGCAGTATGTGACATAGTTAATAATCTGACCAACTTTGTAGTGACATGAACGTTCAGTTTCGTGGGAAAGTGCGCGGTGTCGCTGAAGTGCAGTTCCGCCAAGTAAGGTTTTACCTTTAATATGGATGTATCGAGTGAATAATATGTGGGTTAGTAGAATATAAAATAGAATACAATACAAACAACAAAAAATTACAGCCATATCTCTTAGAGGCTATTTATAGTAAAGTGTGCTTAAATATTCAAATTGCCTTTAAATGACGTTACTTAAATTCTTATCTATAATCAGGCGTGTTTTTTTGCAAGCCCGGTGGGAATTGGTTGAAAAAAACGACAGCGGGGATTAGCGACGCCATGACAGTAAAAAACATGGAGTTTTCATACAAACTATCGATAACATGTATGCAATTCATGCCGGTAACACAGTTTTTCGGTGCGCTTAAGTTAAACCCCGAGAATTCTCCGGGATTAGTTGTTATTTCATTTAACATGTTAATTGTTAAGCACCGACGTCGTTTTTTCATCCAATTCCCCCCGGGCTTGCAAAAAAACACGGCTATCGTTTCACACCGATACTTAACTAAACAACGATTGTTTCATGTATTATTATTGTTTTTGAAAGCTTCAAAAAATGCCAACAAATAACATTCTCATTAGCAAATAAGTGAGAAAGAGAAGCAACATGGAGGTAAAAGAAATGAAACCACACTCCATTTTGCTTTTTGACAAATTTCTTTGGTTTCTTTTTCAGCCGATTGATATAAATACATATATACAAAAAATGAAACAATTTATTACTCAATTATATATTATCAAAGGACATCACACTTATTATTCATACCTACTTTAATTACAACAAAAAAACTGAAAACTCTACCTACATAAATTACATACATAGACACATACATATTTCTCTAATAAAAACAAAAAACAATTCTTCTCTGATGTCAAAATATATTTAAAATGGCTTTAAGTAACCTTTAAACGGGGTGGATGACGTCTAAGTTAAGAGGCTTTTAAGTAGCGTTACTTTAAATGTGAAAATTGATTATAGATACCGATTTCACACTTAAAAGCTATTTAGAAATATTTCAAAGTTACGATGGCTTTAAAATAAATAATAAAAGACTACCCGGCATACTATTTTAATACGGTTTGCTACAATTTTGTACAATCTGCTACAATTTTAATGTTAATACATTTTAATACTTTTGACAAAACTAAAACAAGCATCACTAAAAAGTACTTTTCAAGGACAATGGAACACACCTAATTTGTTATTGTAAAATTAGGTCTGTTCGGAGTCAAACCTAGGTTCGTAAAAGTTTTATGAAATTTCATGTTATCAAGCTAACCTATTATGCTGTCAATTTTTTAACTTTTTTTGCGGCCAACTTGTTGACTACCAACTATCTAACGAAGTCTGTTTAAAAATTTTGTTTGCTTCTGTAGTTTAGTTTTGTACATTTGTGACCTATTTCATGGAATTCCTTAAATAAATACAATATTGCTGACTCGACACACACAACTCGATCTCAATAGTTTTTTTAAAGATTTTACTAATAATTTTAAACGTGACTGGAGTAAACAAAGGTGTTTATTAGGTCAAATTATTTATTTTTATGCCTAAATGTTAAGATTTCACTTTTGTTAATTAGAAGATTCATTAAGAAAAGCTTTCTATTACACTATCACAAAGTTAGTTAGTATACTTTATTGAATTAGATGAAAAATTGGTTTAAGATACAAATTTCGATTTTATAGATAAACATGTTGAAAGAAAGAAGTACAATTCCTGGTAAGAAGTCTCTCCTAGTGGCCTATCTTTTGTGGTTTATTGGCGGTTTCATCGGACTACATCATTTATATCTGCATCGTGATCGACACGCCTTTATTTGGTGGTGTACTCTTGGTGGCTACTTTGGCATTGGATGGATTTCAGAAATTTTTCTCATCCCAGAGTATGTAAGAGATGCCAACGAGGATCCTGAGTTTGTAAAGAAATTTGTAGCAAAGTTGCAAAGCAACAAAAAACCACCCTACTCTTCCCGCCGGTTTGTGGGAGAGGTTTTGGTTGGCTATTTGTTTGGCCAAATGATTCAAATGGCGATTCCAGAGAACATCTTCGGTGGCATTGATTGGACTTTCTTACACTGGGCCATACCTGTCCTAATTGCCGTTGGGGTTTGGACAGTTGGAAATATCGGTCGTGAGCAAGGAGTCCTATGGCATTGTCTGGTTGCAGCGATATTAGTGTATCCCATCCGGTATCTCATATATGATGAAACATACACTTTGCTTATTACATCTTTGGCGACTGCTTTTGTATTTGATACATTCTCAAAAGAGTGGCAGCGTACTCCACCAAAGCATCGAGGCAAGCTTGAACGGACATTAAAACTTTCAACGGGTATTTTGTTGTATTTTGCTCTTTGGGCCAGCTTCCTCTACTTTAATGGAACCATTAAAGATGAGGACGGCGGTGAGATTCCCGTCCACGAGGCCATTCAGAATTTCCTTGCATCTGCATGGTGGACAGACCTTACACAGGCCTTATACGATTCCTATCAATATGCTCAACATCATGGTTGGTACGAGACTTGGAAAGAAATTTTTGAAAGTATGGATGTTGATGGAGAAAGAAATTCTTACAAAATACTTGGGGTGAGTGCAACTGCCTCGCAAGCAGAAATAACAGCTGCATATCGAAAACTTTCCAAAGAATACCATCCGGATAAGGTGAAACAAGAAAAGGATAAAAAAGTAGCAAATGCTCGTTTCATTGAAATTCAGCAAGCTTACAATGTTCTTAGTAAAATCAAATCGAGTCGTAGAAGAAAAAATAAACAGTTCAATGAAGATATTATTTTATAGAGATAAGCTCGAAGAGATAACTTAATACATCTATATCAAATTCATTCCATAGAAAAATGTAACACTAGTGGTGAGCACTAAGGAAGAAACCGTCCAAAAAATTAAATTATTTATACTTTTTTTGAACAAATTTTAAGAAAAAAAAAAAAACAAAAAACTTTTTTAAGACAGTAAAGCAAATTCTCAAATGTATGTGAAAACCATTGCATACTATGAAAAAAATTTCAAATAAATATAAAAATCATAAGAATTCAAAACGTATATTCTTCAATTTCGTTTTCAGAACATTTCGAGTTTAAGAGCCCCCGCACACTACAGACTTTCTTTCGGCTGACAGTGTGGTCGGGCTCCTAATCGGTATGAAAATATATATGAGAGTGCGCACACAACGATTGTGTATCGGCCGATAAATAAGTTTGATGTGCCACACGATTGCCATCAAACTATCTTTATCTGATAGACAGAAAAAATTTAAATAATCACCCCTGTTGTCGTTGTCGTAAAGACTGGTATACATTATACAACTCGTCTCTAGAAGTGATAATAAAATTGGCTTTTTCGATTGGTAATCCGGAAAACTTTTCGCCAATAGAACAATTGAGCAAACAATTGGATTAAAGAATAATAGAACAAAAACAAAATAAATGCATCCCCGCAGTGTTTTAGTGCGAATTACATACAACACAGCAAAAGCCTTTCAACAAAACAATGTGAAACAAATAGAAAAATGTGAGTGCCAGGACTCACGGTTAAGATGTGTAAACATACGTAACGTAACGTGAATCACAATCACCGAATTACAATCACAATCACGATCACAAGATACGTTACGTTTTATCTCACCCTACCACCAGTATAGATGTTTTCACATCAATAATTACTTTTTGTATGTTAATTTCATAGTTCCTAATCGTTTCAAAGTATAGACATATTTAATGAAAACCGAATTTGATTAGAAAAAAAAATAATTAGCAGTCATTTATTATTTCTGCATTACGTGTTAAATTTTAACTGGCTTAGTTGGGAAATCTCAAGAAAACCAGAACTGTTATAAATTGGCATTTCTCTAGTCCTTTTTTTTATTTCCAAGGATAACTGTCAACTGTTTATTAAAAATAAAGAAGTGGCTGAAGAAATGCCAATTTATTTTTAATTCTGGTTTGAATTTTAAAATTTTAGATTTTATTTTAAAAATTTATGGGAAAAAAGTATTTTGACAAAAATACAAATACGGGTTCACTTTTTTATACGGGAAGACAAGAATTTAACTAAGCATACTTTTGGTCCGTGATCAGTTTTACGCCATCAGCAGCTCGGGTTTTCGAGGTATTCCCGTTTCTTGAAGTTAACGCTAAATTATTTGTTTCAACAAAATTTGCAAAGATTCCTGAAAGAACTATGTTCGTCTTCAAAATTCAGTTCAAACCTTTCTTATATCTTTTTTTACTTTCGGAAAAATCCTTTGTTTAAGGTTATGTCTTTGGCATAGTACTATGCCTTATAACATTTTTTAAGTTATGTAGCGACATTTAATTAGGGATTTCTCTGAAAGTTTAAAGAGAAATTGTAAAGATTTTAACTGAATTTTAAAGAAGAAACATATAAACAAAAATGCTCGATAATTTTTGTAAAAATAATTATGTCGACCACTGTAGGTACATATGTACTCATAAATTAATTGCTTAAAATTTTAAATATATTTGTACGAACTTGTAAACAAAAAACCATACCGCAAAGCCTTGTATACAATATAAATTTAAATATATGTACGCACACACATATGTATGTACTTCTGAAAATAAACCTATCTACTTGAAAACAACTACAAAATTTTAACAACCTTCGACAATATTTCATGTGATTTCTCTCCTCCACCAGAGCATGACAGAGTGCAGATTCGTATTCAACCTCGCTATGAGTTGTTTATTCCTTATTAAATTTGATTTACCCTTAGTAGGAACCACACCGAAGTTTTCTCCTAGCTTTTTAACTCGGTTTCATTATTTTAAAGATTTAAAAATAAAAATACATATGTACATATTTGTTTTGTGTCATTGAATATTTGATTTTTAAAACAATGTACACTGATTCCAATCCGATTTGTAGAGTTTGTTTGCAAAAATCTCCAGAATTCGTTGATTTCGATATGCCACTTCAAAATGAAAACGAAGAAGACACCAGCATTACATACTTGGATTTTTTCTTTGAGTGCACACGCATCGAAGTGGAACTTATAGAAGGAGGATCACAGTGCTTTTGTTTACCATGTGGCGATGAACTACGTTCGTTTTACAAATTTATTAAAATTGCAGAAATGTCGGATCGTATTTTGAAAGAAAAAAAACACTCATCGTTCAGCAGGAAAAGTTCAAAAACACACGAAGTATTATTGTTAATCAAATTTAGAATATTAAGTTATTTTTAGAAATGGTATTCATAATGCTTCTAATGATTTCCAAAATAGATCAATGAATTGGGAGACAAGAAGGTGTGTATACTCAACGAAGATTTATTATGTATTAAAAACAACACAGAGGAAATTGTAAAATGCAGTGATGAAGAAGCAATAAAATATCTGTTAGAAGAAAGAAATTATCAGAAAACCGTTAAAAATCATCGATTAGTTAAATTACGAGTAGAACGTGTCAAGAAAACAGATTTGGATAAGATAACTTGTGAAACTGAATCAATCCTAATTGATGAAGACCATGTCACGAAAAATGTCAAAACGAAATTAAATAAAAAAAAGTCTAAAACAGGTACATACATGCATCTACACATGTAACTCAAAATTATTAATAAGTAATGTCATTTAAAAGAAATTAACCAGTATGTTTTGGGTTAAGGAGGAATGATTCAAATAGTTTAATTATTTTAGAACAAGTTTAGATAGACAGAGGTGGTATTGTTTAAAGATGGTGTGTCTCGTTCTTAAAGCTAGAGATCACTTTTAAAACACTTATTTTCTTATCCTATTTCAGTTATTTACTGGCAAAATAAGTGTTTTTAAATAAAAAATAGCTCGGTAGTTTGCATATTTTATTCTTTTTGTAATTTGAATTACATATAAGAAAACAATTGCGATAAAGTAGATTATTGAATTGCTAAAAAGATGTTTTTGTTGGGTTGTAAGTGGCCCTTACCCTATTTATTATTAGCACCGACGAAAAACCTACAAAACGACAACAAACAATTTTAGATTGCTTATTTTTTCTTTTAGGTCCAGCTGAATGTGCATTTTGTAATGAAATTTTGAGAAATCAAAAACTTCTCGATCGCCATCTCATTGAAGAGCATCAAAGGCGCACAAAACCATGTGAGATATGTGGAAAAATGGTTATACGCATGCGGGATCATCTTTTGATCCATGAACGTGAAAAATACAGCATACAAAGACCAAAGACAGAATGTCCTATTTGTTTTCGAATGATATCAAAACAAACTATAAGTCGACACATAAGTCATGTTCATCAACGTGAAGTAAAAAAACAAAAATGTACTGATTGCTGTAAGTATAAAAAAAATATTAAATTAGTGAAAAGCATCTGCAAAGTCTCTCCGAGACCGAAAGCATTGCGTAGAAGACTAATTTCGTTTTTCATTGGTCGTCCAGAAGCCTTCTGGTTTTGATTCTGAAATGAAATCCAGAAGAACTGCCATTTTAAGGGTTGCAGAAGGCTTCTGGACGACCAATGGAAAAATGTTTCGTTTTGAAATCCCAAGAAACCATTAATTTACGTACTTTTTTTTGTTTAAAGAATATTATGTAGCGAAAGTTAGGATTCAATTGCAAAACGATACATTTATATTCATCTATCTAATCTGTATCATCAGAAACACAATTTTCAACCAATTTTGCTTTTCTAGTTCTTATCATTATTATACAGCAGTACAGTAATTTTAAAATATAATTTTTTTTTTTTAATTACAGTCCAGACTTTTGCCGATGCACACAAGCTTAAAGTTCACATCCTTAAAGGTCACAATTCTAAGATGAATTTAAAGTGTGTATTATGCGCCAGAACATTTGCAAATGTAATTTCACTAAACAACCATTTGAGAATTCATCCTTGCTTGGAACGTGTTTCTCGGAAATATTGATCCACATATAACTTTATTTTTATAAAAGTAATCTTGAACATTTATTAACATAACGGATTCGGACCGTACATACTACATAATATTTATAAACTATTTAATTTTGAAATAAATATTTTTTTAATTTTTACCTTTTCCAATACAATCTGGATTACAAATGTTATTATTATGCTTCTAATTTTGTTTAGGTCGTATCTGAAAACCGTTGAAATTACAAAAAGGCTTTGTATTTTTTCTTATTTCTATTACAGGCAACCTTAGATCATACTTAGCTAGCGTTTTGTCCAGCGAAAAAACGGTTTAACGAGCATTAAGAAAGTCATCTAGGTTCATTTGGTGTCACAATGAACCTTCTTATAGTGTGCCGTCAATGAAAGTAACAGCTGCTTTTAACATAACATAACCTGTGCCTACCTACATCATTGAAATTACAACTGTTCTACATTCAAGGTCATTCATTTTTTGTTGCATAACAAACCCCAATAATATTGCTATTTTGTTTTTCTTATTTTTACTCTTTATTATAACATAACTTTTTCATAATTTAAATTAGTAAGCGTTTAATTAACAACAGTAGCTACAAATAGATTCCAAGTTGTTCTGAAAAATCTAAGGACTAGTTACCTCTCTTAACATCCAGATTTATATGTTTTGTTTACCATTCAGATGTTGAAACCGGCTTGGCGCATGCATTGCTTATGCGCTTCAATCAGCTGAGTGCAGTTTTCTTCGCCTCGCTCTACAATGCTTTGGAAAAGAAATAATAATTGATTTGAGTATGATGCAAGATTGTAGTGCTTTAACGAAAATCATACCATTGATCCCGAACTCGTTTTGTTTCAGGGCATGCACAACATGCTTTGCATTTAGGTTTTTCTGGTTGGATTCCAGTAACGTTTGTTGCGGCAGCTTGAACAGCTTCTTTTACAGGTGCATTTCCCATTTTATATCTGAGAAATTTAAGAAGAAGCGTACTTTAAGCTATATTATGTATAAATACAAAAAATATGCGTTCGAAAAATTACAACTCTTGTGAAATATAACTTATGCATCAATAAATTTTAATATTGATTAAATATCCATATATATTTTGCTTACTTTTTAAAGGGTTTTTAGTGACGAAGATTCTAAATTATTCGATAAATAATTAACAAATTTGGCTGGCTAGAATTTTTTATTCCTTCTGCTTACTGCTAAGTGCTAGTACAACTTTGATTTTGTATTTCTAAAATTGACAGTTGACACATAACTTGATGAACACAATAGACGAGCCGCATAGCGCGCGTCCTCACGCGCGTGATAATTAACTTGCTGAACACAATAGACGCGCGTCATTTATTGCTCAAACGAATATTTATTGTCGAATTCCTTTCAGCCAAAAAAAATCGATCCCTGTGAGAGACCAACAAAAATCGATCCTATGAAAACTTTTAATAATTGGTCTGTTTGGTAATATGAAATTTCTTTAATTTCGTAAATTACAGAAAGTTTTTGTCATTGCAAATTTGGTAATTTGTTTTGGCAGTTTTGGCTTCTTTTTGTTGGGTTCTCTTTCTGTTTCTGTTAAATGTGAGGTTTTTCCTCATTTCACACCTTAGAAAGTACCTATATTATCTGGAGAATCGGCTCGTACCCCCCTTGCCTAATTTTATTTGAGCGCAGTAAGAGAAAACTCTCTTAAATTCCCTGTCCGTGAATACGTGTGAATTGTTGCTACAATAACAAATTGGCGTCAATAGCTTAAAAAGATGAAAAACACCCGATTTGCATTCTTTTAAATGCATTTTTTAAAATTCAAATTAAAGCCAGTATGGCAGGCTACACAAAAATTTTCAAAACAGTTCAAATTACAAAAATTGAAACAATAGTAACGAGGAAGAGGAACACACATTAAAAATAAAAATATACAGCCGTATCTATTAGATTTTCTTAAAAAATCTCTTAGAGGACATTTAGTTAAGTAGGCTTAAATATTTAAATTGCTTTTTTAAATGATGTTTCTTAAATTCTTATCTATAATCGTTTTCCCATTGATACTTAACTAAACAACGATTGTTTCACGTGTTCTACGAATTGCATACTTTTAGACTGTTTTTTTAAGCTAAGAAAAAAATGCAAACAAAAAACAAGTTCATTAGCAAATAAGAGAATGAGCTAGAGGCACCAATATAGTCCAAAGCAAAAGAAATGAAACCAGAATCCATTTTGTTTTTATGATGTGTTTTTATTTTCACAAATTTCTTTGGTTTTTTTAGCTGCTTGATATAAATACATGTACATATCTTTTTTATAATTATTATTCATACCTACATTAATTAGAACAAAATACTTAAAACTCTACCTACATACAATAGGTACATACATACATATATATATATATATATTTCTCTAATAAATATACAAAAACAATTCTTATCCGATACCAAAATATATTTAAAATGGCTTTAAGTAATCTCTAAACGCGGTGGTTGCAGTTTAAGTTAAGAGGCGTCAAAGTAACGTTACTTAAATGTGAAAATTGATTATATATATAAGAGCTATTTAGAGGTATTTTAAAATTAAGATGGCTTTAAAATTTCTTTATAGATATGGCTGATACATTTTTAACTATAGTCAACAGCTTTAAAGATTGTAAAAAAAAGAATGGCTACCTTAATAGACGAAATTAATGATTAATGATAGTTAATAATATATTAGCTGTTTTATTTTCCCTCAGATCCGAACCAGTTTGGATTTGCTAACGAAAATACATGTATTACAAAAACAACACAAGATCCAACTTTCTTTTGGAGTTGGATTTCCAAATCCATTTTGAACACACACCCTTAATTTGTAAATGTCGCCAGTAGTGTAAAGAAAAAAGACAACGGGTGTATACAAATAAAAAAAACAAAAGGAAAAAAGAGTTGGGTATATATCAAGTTGTCACTGAGATCCTGGGTTGTTTTATTTTCCTGATCTGATCTGGATTGGATCTGGGGGAAAATAAAACACAGCTATTGCATCTTACACATATTGTATTGTGAACATACTTTTATGTTACTCTGCAGTAAAATATAGCCTGATATTCAACCTAAATTTTAAGGCTTCAACCTTAACGATCCGACTATTATAATAAAAGTTATCAGCCAACAAAACCAACCTTGACGGCATGCAACTTAAAAATTATTATGAATGAAAAATACCTACCACAAACGTGCATACCTACATATAGCAAAATTTTTCCCAATGCGAACCTAATTTGCCAAGGTTATGGTTTTTTGTTGCACACACTCCACCGTCTTTAGAATTGCTATCTCCCTCCCACCAATATATTCTTAGTAGCAAACTTTTTTCATTTTTTTGGTGTATTCCTCTTCCTCGTTACGTTTGCCTCGATGAAATATTTTCCAAAAATTGTTTCAATCTTTTTAGTATGAAATTTTGAGCGGCTTTGAAATTTTTGTGTAGCTGGTACAAGCCTGTGACTCTGGCTTTAATTTGAATTTTGAAAATCCGACGATTGGATTCAAAGATATAAGCATTCCAATGAACGTAAATCGGGTGTTTTTCAATTTTAGCAAAAATTGAGCAATTATCAACTGAAACACGTCAAAAAACACTTCATTCAAAAACATTCACGAATGAGTTTTTGGCTTTAAGATAAGCTATAATATAATATTGTAAGTGTTGCCGTTGTGTTTTAGTATTCATTTTCTATTTAAAATTTTTTTTTTTTATTTGCCCCTCCCACCTAAAGGGGTGGACAAACAGAGTGGACCGGTGTCTTAAAATCATGCTCATATCACAAAATGCACAATTTTGGAATTAAGTCGCCTAACTACATAGAAAAGTAAAACCCTTAACTTTTCTGATTGGTTTATTTCAAAAACCGTTATTTGTATTAAAAAAAGTATATTAATCTTTTTTGTAGGAAATATTTCAAGCTACAAATTAGTCTTTGACACTTTTTTTGTACAACTTACAATTTGGGAGTTATTCCTGAAAAACCATTTTGGGGTACCTTCAACCCCCCGTAAAATTGTTAGCGGCGCTCATATCGATGGGGACTTTTGACAGTTTCTTAAGAACACCATGTGGAAGCTATATACCAAAATCCAGCTTTCCGGCTATTTTTTCCGAGTCAAATGCTTTATTGACTGGACTATCAAGTAATATTTCTGATATTGATGAAGGTGTGTAGTTTTTATTTTAAGAAAAATTTGAAAAAACTTTTTTAAGTATATAATTACAAGGTTACAAAAATTATGTTTTTTTCTAAGGTCTCACATGAAACTTAGAGCAATATCTTCTGTTTCGACATTTTTCAACCAGGACTGTGAGTGTTGCCAGATGAACAGATACTTGGTGAATATACATCAAAAAAGAAAAGTGCTTGAAAAATGGCGAAATATTTTTTATGAATTTTTTAAGTGAAAAATGATTGAAACTATAATTTTTTATATGGTTATTTAATTACATAACAAGTTAAAACAAGCCGGAAAGTACCGTTTACAAAACTAAACTAATATATAATAATATAATCCTATATAGTCCTGAAAATCGAAACCAAACTGTTTAGTTCCATGTGCGCACCTGGTCTAACATTACATAAATATAAAACGAGGAACTAGTGTTCATCTTTTCGAATACAAAATTTCAACCCGTTCGTCTTTTTGAGCACTATGAAGGTTGAAGATATGTGTTTGACGAATCGAAAAATGTTTTCATAACGTATACGGAGAGGTTCGAGCAGTTACTCGAGTAAAAGAAGAACAAAAATTGTCATTATTAATTTCTTTACTTGGTGGTGAAACCTATAGTATTTTAAAAAAATGTATGCATACCGAACAAAGCAACAGATAAGACTTGTCAAGAGGCTGTTGCCTTGCTCACGTCGCATTTCAGTCCTAAAAAGCTCGTCATAATTGAACGGTTCAAATTTCATAAACGGGACCAAAAACCATCAGAATCAATCAATGAATATTGTTCAGCTCATAAACGGGACCAAAAACCATCAGAATCAATCAATGAATATATTGTTATATATTTTAGCAATTGGAAATTTAGGGTTAAATGCCTGCTGGATGAAAAACAAGTAAGTGTAGCATTAACAAAAGAAGCATCATTATTTACAGATGCGACAGAGAAAAATCAGCATGAATTAAAGGATGCAAAAGCACGGTCCATCATTGTACAATGCATTATAGACAAGCACTTGGATTTAGTGAAAGATGCAAAAACGGCAAAAGGGATGATGGATAAACTACAGGAAATTTTCGAACGGAAAAGTGTAGTCACAAAACTACATCTAAAGAAGAAATTATTATGCCTCAAGTGCATGGAAGGCGAAAAACTTGAAAATTATTTCATGAAATTTGATGCTATTGTGACGGAAATTGAAAACGCCGATTGTAAAATGGACGAATCAGATAAGGTATGTCATCTTTTATTATCATTACCTACCAAATATAATACTGTTATAACGGCAATAGAAACAGTAAGTGAGAAAAGTGTTACTTTAGAATTTGTCAAAACAAGGTTGTTAGATGAAGAAATAAAATTTAATTCAAACAATACGCAAGTAGCAGCTCAGGAAGAGTTTCCGTTTGGTGCATACCACATTAAATGCTATCGTTGCGGTAGGACTGGTCACAAAAAAGCACAATGTTATGCTAGAATAGGAGCTAGCCAAAAAGTTAATAGAGGAACTGGCAGGAAATGGTTCAGGGGAGGAAAACTAAACGGTAGTAACGAAAAAACACAAGGGCTAAGTACAACTTTAGAAAATGAACTGGGATTCTTCGCATTCTCAACACAAGTTGAAATGCAAACAACAAGGCAAATACAATTTATAGTTGATTCGGGTGCTACGGAAAATCTTATAAAAGAACATTTTGAAAATGAAATGTCGAAAATAATTGACTTAGAGACTCCAATAAAAATCGGTATTGCTAACGGTCAAAAATGAATTGCTTTTAAAAGGGGAATATTAAGAACGTGTCTTAATGGGCGCACTGTAAATATAAGTGCACTTATAGTTCCTGCACTGAGTCACAATTTACTCTCGGTAAAGAAATTAATAGAGAAGGGATTTACAGTTACGTTCGTCAATGGTCGCGTTCGGGGATCAATCCAAAGCTATCCGGATAGGTTTGTGTTGTTGTAATCCCTTCTAACAAAACAGCTGATGCAACAACAACCCAACGTATCTGAACATTTTTGGGATAGGTGGATAGCCTATCTGATAGTTCGCCGAACGCAAGGAAAGATAAGTTAAAAATTTCGATATCAGATTTTATATCCTTTGATGAATCATATGGTAGACTTTATGCTTTAAATATGAATTTAGTAGATGAGGAAAATAGTAACATAGCAGATGTGAACTTATGGCACAAGAGACTAGGACATATCAATAAAAAAGGGATTAATATTATTGAAACTACCATATTCAAATGAAAAATGTGGTCCTTGTATGGAAGGCAAAGCAACTAGACTATACCATTTAAAAAAGTTGAAACACCAAAAGTTGAAACATTAAGGCCGGTATTCACCGAGCACTCATAACTTATGAGCCTCATAAACCTATTCACCAACCAATAATAAGTGGATATTTATGAGCGCTCATAAAAGTTATGAGTGGTCCCGACCACTCATAACTTATGAGCGCTCTCTTCGAAAAATATTTCGACATTTTCGAAACTATTTCCACAACCACCACCCCCACAAACACAAACATCTCCATCGCTACCACTCCATCTACCTAAAAAAGTTTGATTTTAAAGTTTGGGAGTGCCTGGTTGACACAAAGTGGCTCTCTTTTTCGAAATTCGAAACATATTTATGAGTGGTTGGTGAATACCCCAAAGTTATGAGCCTCATAAACTTATGAGGCTCATATGAGCGCTCGGTGAATACAGGCCTAAAAGTAGGAGATCTCATTCATTCAGACTTAGCAGGACCAATAAAAATTCCATTGAATGAAGGGTTTAGATACTTCCAAACGATTATAGATGACTATTCCCACTTTACTGTCGTCTATCTTCTTACGAATAAAGATGAGGCGGCCAATAAATTGGTAGAATATATAAAGAAATTTGAAACAGAAAAGGAAACAAAATTAAACGAATAAGGTGTGACAATGGGGGTGAATACACCCCACATTGGTTTAAAACATTTTGCAATAACAGAGGCATTGGAATTGAGTATACGTATCCATACAGCCCTCAGCAAAATGAAATGGCTGAAAGAATGAATAGAATGTTATTCGACAAGGCTCGTATAATGCTCAATGAAGCAAATTTGCCAAAACATTTGTGTAGTGAAGCAATTCTCTGTTCTGCATATTTAATAAACAGATCACCGTCTCAAGCTATAAAAAAAGAAATACCGGCTAATCAATTTAACAGAAAATTGAATATGGATGGAATCAAAATATTTGGTTCAAAAGCATGGATGGTTAAAATTCCAAAACTGGATAAGTTTCAAATGAGAGCTAAGGAAGTAAGAATGGTGGGATATGCAAGAACAGGTTATAGGCTATGGGATTCAGAAACCGATAAAATAGTGGAATCAAGGGACGTAAGATTTGACGAAACCCAAATTAAATATAATGATAACTCAAGTAACATAAAGAATCATGAAAAGACTTATCAAGATTTCGAAGAGGATGAACAACAACAAGAAATAGAATATGAAAAATCAAAAATTAATCAAGATTTCGAAAAAGATAAACAACAGCAAGAAATAGTAAGTACAAACTCAAAATTGAATATAATTACAGAAAATAATACCGAATCTAGCGAAACCGAGAACGAAGGAGACAATGGCAGTACAAACGAGAACAATCAGCAACAAACTATAACAACACGAATAGGAAGACAAGTTAAAACACCTTTGAATCTCAACGATTATGAACTTTTTCAAGCATATTGCTTGAAGATGAACCTCAGACTTACGAAGAAGCTATGAACAAAGGTTGGAAAGATGCAATAAATAACGAACTGGAAGCACACAAAAAGATGAAAACTTGGACAGAGACAAAACTACCAGATGGAAAAACTTCAATTGATACAAGATGGATATTTCGAACAAAAGATAATGGAATTAAAAAAGCGAGACTCGTAGCAAGGGGATATCAACTTATAAAGAAGATAGAGAGTTTGGTAAAAACTACGCACCAGTAGCAAGAATATCTACCGTAAGAACTGCTTTATGCCATGCAATACAAAATAATTGGACTATAAGACAACTAAATGTTCCGACCGCGTTTCTTAACGGGAAATTAGAAACTGAAGTATTCGTAAAACCACCGGATGGTGTTAAATTAAAAAATGGAAATGTTCTACAACTAAATAGAGGATTATATGGATTAAGGGAAATTCCGAAATGCTGGAACAAAAGATTCGATAATTACATCAAAGTAAAAGGATTTGAAGGATCACAAAACGACTTTTGCCTTTATATTGGAAAAAACAAATTTCTTGTAATATACGTCGACGACATTTTACTGATTGGAGAAAAACTCGACCAAATAATAGATGATCTCAAGCAAGAATTTCAAGTAAAAGACTTTGGAGAACCCAAAATATTCTTAGGAATGGAATTTGAAAGGAAAGCAACAATCTTAAAAATTACCCAGAAACGACAAATTGAAAAACTGCTGGAAAACTTTGGAATGACAGAATGTAAAGGCATGTTATCACCATTAATAAAAGGATTCCAAGCAAACTTAGACGAAGAGCTGGAAGATGTACCATATAGACAGCTGATAGGAGGATTAATGTTTATATCAACAGTTTCTCGACCGGACATAACATACGCGACTTGGTACTTAAGTCAATATTTGGACAGACCCCTGAAAAGTCTTTGGATACAAGCAAAGCGTGTACTAAGATACCTTAGGATACTCAAGATATAGGACTGGTTTTTAACAACACAAGTAAAAGAAATGTCATCGAAACTTATTCGGACGCAGATTGGGCAGGCAACCAGACGGATCGGAAGAGCGTATCAGGCTCCTTAACTTTGTATAATGGAAATATAGTAGCATGGCTATCAAGAAAACAAGGATGTGTAGCATTATCAACGGCAGAGGCTGAATATGTGGCTGCTGCAACCAGTGCATCTAAACTTATGCACATAAAAGGAATACATGGTGACTTCAATAAAAATCAAAATGCAAAATGCTGGCTGTAGGTACATGGACAATAAAGGAGCAATTGAATTAACAAAATCTTTTGAAAATAGTAAGAGAGCTAAACACATTGATATTAAATATCATTTTATTAAAGACTTAGGGCCATTGACCTATTATATATGGACTGCTAGTTGAGTTTCATTTTCATACAAAAACCCCAATCAAAGTGGTTCCACCACTCCTTAGCGACACTAACCCTTGCGTAGAAACACGGGAAACAGAAGTAATTAATTTCACTGTTTTAATAACAGATGTCAGTAGTTTCTTCGTTAAAAAAATCGTGTCCAGACCAAGTGGTAACAAAGAAACTACTGACATCTGTTATTATTTCTTATAAAACCACTAACCAGAGCCACCTGTTTCAATTCAAATGCGCATTTTGACGTTTGTCATTTGTATTCTATATTTTTGTTTTCAGTTTCAATTTGGTCGTGCATGGTAATTACTTTTGTTGAATTACATATTTTATTTTATTTTATCGCTTAAAATCCTTAGGAAAAACAAAGCAGAAGAATTTCCATTAGATCCATGCACCATTGAATATTGAACATGACCAGGACTGCGCTATGATCACCAAAAAACATGCCTTCTTTAGTAGATCACGGCCCGATGATACCACAGAAACCAGAAAATTTTCCAAAATCGTGGCACTATCTTCAGGTCTGGTTCAACGCATTCATCTTCGGAACATATTTATGCCGGCATGGATGAAAATCGAGGAGCCTCGAAAATTTCAGGGTCGCAGTCCAATATAAAATATCCAAGCTATGTAACTCCTTTTATTCCAACATGCTTAATGTCCTGCTGAATTAATAGCACGATCCGAGTATATGTTACGGCCAGAATTTGTACAATTTTTTTTACTATTTACATTTATTTACGGGTTTTCTATTTGTTTATATTGTGTTCGAAATACATAATTAGAAATCTAATCTAAAAAAAATGAGAGAAGAAATTCAATTTTCTTCAGATTTGCCACATCACATAATAAAGTTTAATTTTTCTTTGAAATAAAACTTTTCAGAAAGTCTTTATTTAATGTAAGTTAAAATTAAATAACAGTAACAGAAAAGCAAAAACTGAATACAGATTTTTTAACATAATAATAATGCTTAACACAAGTTCTCGCTTCAATTGGCATATGTTATGCGAATTATGTTGGTATTTTTATTGTTGTTAAATTTTAGTGAATTTTTATTGTTTTTTTTAAATATTTTATTGATGAATCTATTTCCATATTAAAATTTAGTTTCGAATCGGGTGCATTAAATCTTTACAAATCAATAATAAACGTTACTTTCTTATTCATCTTCTTTCGCCACTTCAAAATATACCTACTACCTTTTTTATTTGATATGGTAATGTGTCTAATCAAATAGGTAATCCAAGTTATGCACCAAATATTAAATATTGGATTTTTTTGCGGTTGTGTTATATTTTTAAATAGTTTTGTGATTTAACACACATTAATATTTAAAAAAAATATTAGTTTAAGAAGAAATATTAACTCTTTTCTCTAAATGCTTCGTAGTTCAAAGAAAGGCTCTACGAAATCAGGCGAACAAAAATAACAAATTTGCATGCAAGACAACAACAAAATTTCTTATAAAAATAAAAACCCATTAAAATAAAACTCTAAAATTAAAGTAAAAGAGACTGAAGACTCGCAACATAGCGTCCTAAATGAATAATTTTGCAATATTTAATTTTCCTTCAATTAAAAGATGACTATCGTCAAAAAATGCTCATCATAGGCAAATGATGCTTTTTCCATAAGCTTAGATGTGTTTATTGCCGCTAAGGAGCAGAAATTTTTGTATTTTATATGGAAATAATTTTGAAATCGTATGAACCTTAGCAAATTAACTAATACCAACAACTTTGTCGCATCGGTGCAATCTTAGAGGTCAATAGGGGTGTCATAAATTATTCAATAGAGTTACATTTATGGACTTCGTATTTGCGTAAATTTACACTATAATTTGCTTGAACAAAAATATGAATCAAGCCGTGTATATGTGACCTAATTCCTGCCTATTCATATAAATATTACTTATTGCTTCATTTTTTTTTTTTCGAAAGTGCATTCAAAGCTAAATAAAACGAAAGGCACACAATTTGCCAATTAAAACCGGACCACTGACTTACCAAGGAGTTGTTATTGTAATTGTCCTCAATATTGTATACATCTCATAATGAACATCATGCCTGGCCTGGCAATTGGCATACAAGCGAGGGAAATCGTGGTCACGGCGATTGTACTCATTTAAGATTGACTTCAGTGTTTATATTTTGTTGTCGAAAATTGTATAAAAATTATGAGAACCAAACTATGTAGTTAAATGTTATTTCAAACACCTTATTTATACTAATAGGTACATGTATGTATGTATTATCAAATAAAAACGAAATTGTATAAACTTTTATAAGTGTTTGTTTTTGTATTTATTTATTTGTTCACTGTATCTAAAAGGATTTTTTTTTCTTATATCGCTTCCCTAACAACATGTTTTCCTCTAATTCGAATAGGTATTAATACAATAAGCATAAAACATTTAACTGATACAAAACAAAATAATAAAAAAAACTGAAATCCAAAATAAAACAAAAATTAAACAAAACTCATCTCGATTAGAGTAAAATTTATTTGTAAAAAAATATTTTTTTGGTTCTTATTACGTAAATCGCTCAAATGTTCTTAGCATTAGCATTAACTAGTAGTTAAAAATAAATATAACTCTATGTAAGTATTATAAAACTCTTTCGACTCAAGACTCGACTTAAAGAAATTTGTGTTCAACAAAGTAAAGAAAACACACAAAACATATTTTATTTCTTAACAGAGTTCAAACAAATTGTCTATTATAATGTACATTATTTATATTAAAAAAATAACAATAGAATCCCTTCGATCACAATACTTATTGAAGACATGTCTTTTCTCCTTCCTTCTATCACTATTTGGATATTTGCTGAGTGATGGAATTAGCAGTGGTGGTTTCTTCTTGAATTTCATTAAGATCGCCTACATATTCATTTGGAGGTGGTGGCGCAGGGTCTGGACTTGCCAATAAACTTCGGGCATGGGTTAAAATATGATATGATTACAATTGTTATTGGTTTTGAATCGTTCATCACAATAGGGACAGGCAAAGTTTCGGTAATCACTGTGTGACATCATGTGTCGCATCAGCAAGGACTATGTGAAGAACTTAGCATTACACACTTGACATAGGTGAGTTTTCTCAGCAGTGTGGATTTTTAAATGATGATTGAGGGAACTTTGCGTTGTATAGGAACTAAAACAAATTTCACATTCAAATGGTTTATTCCGTTATGGGTGGCTTCATGCTGCCGAAAATGGGACAATTTTTGCATTTTCAAGCCACACACAAAACATTGATGGCTTTTTTTCAAATACTCTTCTGGTTTGTAAGCTTCTTCGGCGATATTTGTATGAACTTGAACGGGAGACTTTAGAAGCTCGCGAATACTATCGAATTCTTGATCCTTTGTATGATGCTTATGGGCAGAGAAACCAGCTTTGGATGTAAAATTTTTCGAACAGATGTACGATATGGAATTTGTATGGGTTTTCGTGTGAATATCGAAGCTACGCAAGGATGTAAAACGCTTACGACAATCATCTACCGCACATTCATAAGCTCTGGCTGGCTTTGCTTCAGATGAACAATGAGTGTTGCGATGAGTTTTAAGCCCACTTTTTGTGGAGAAACTTTTAATGCAAATATCACACTGAAATGGCTTTTCTTTGGTGTGAGTTCGATGGTGTCTCAAGAGATCATACTGCCTCTTAAATGGTTTATCAGAATATACACAAGCGATTGTTCGTTGTCCTTTGTAAATAATTTCTTTAACTTTCTTAAACGTCTTTTCTTTTTTTTAGATTTATTGTATCAACAATGGTTACTGTATTGACTATCGGTCCAGGTGAAGGCGGTTTCATTAGGGAAAGTTCCAATGCAGGTGGTTTCATATCCATAATTCCCATAGATTCCTGAAAACTCTTCAACTGTTCCATAACTTGAGCAACGTTAACATTATCATCGTCTTAATCATTGTCATTCGCATTGAAGCGATCCTGATCGGTTGAATTCTCTTTTTCTGGGTGCATCATTGCCCGATGACGATTGACACTGCTTAGCTTTGTAAACACACACGAACAGAATTCACAAGAAAACATTTCTTCGACATTAACATTGAGGTAATGAGGTTATGTTTTTGAGAAAAACTATAACTGCACATGGGACATTTGAAATCTTTTACACCTCTATGCAGCAGCATATGTCTGTCGAGTGAAGACTTTTGCGTAAATCCCTGATCGCACTGGTCACATTGAAACGGTTTGGCTCCCGTGTGACAAACTTCATGTCGTTTCAACATACAAGGTTTTGCAAATTGGCAGCGATATTTACCATTGACTTGCTTAGAAGTCCTTCTGCATTTTGTGTTATTTGCCACTTTCAACAGAATCTCCTCGATCCTGGTTTGTGTGCCTCCGCCAGATGTTGTTAATAATAGCCCTTCAGTTCGAATTCCTTATCACAGCGATTATATTTGAATCTATCGTTAGTCTGGTGTGTTTTTAAATGACCTTTGAAAACCATTTTACATTCAGGACATTGCTTATTCGTACTACAACTGGGAACATGCGATGCCAAATGAAGAATAAGATTCGATTCAAAGTTATACGATGACGGGCATTTACGACAGCGAAATTCTTTGGTTGAAATATGTTGAACACGCCTGTGTAGACGAAGAATTTGAGTTGAGAAAAAAGTCTCACCACACTGATGTTAAAAGTACATGTAAATTATATAAAAATATTAACAACTTTTTTCTTTTAAATTGACATACCTTTCCACTGTAGATTTCAAAGAAACTCGCCGAAACTTCCAAATTCAAACTGCGATAGCGTGTCCCATTCAAATAGGCAAATACATCCTTAGCCGCCATTGCATAAATACCATTTTTACAGTCTTGTATTTTTCCATTAAATTCACCACCAATGGTGTGAGTTTTACCAGAACCAGTCTGACCATAAGCAAAACATGTAGCTATTCCGCCATCGAAAATCGTCTTAACCAAAGGTTTTGCAGTATATCTTTAATTTGCAAAAAATAAAAGAAAAGATATTCCATTAAAAACGACGTTATTCTTGAATTGAATTCAGTGAAATAGATACATACTTGTAAACGGAATTTATGATTCTCTAGGAACTTGGTCAAATCGACCTTGTTTTTAGTCTCGTGTAATAAGTGTGTTCTTGCAAGGCACTGATATCACTAAAAATAATAAAACATATTCAATCGTCAGCAACTTCTTTGTTTGAATTAAAACTCATTTAAAATTTACCGTATCATTGCAGCAGTTTCTCAATTTGGATTGCCTGGATCAAGATTCATCAGAGCGGTTTTTCCTCCTTCAATTCGGCTTGACGAGCTCGACGTTTTTCACGATTTTCTTTTTAACGTTCAAATTCCTTGACCACATAAGATCACCGCGGACCGGCGTTATTGTTCGTCACAGAGGAACTCGCAGTTGTTGTCATGTTTCTTGTATTATTGGTTGTTCGTGACCTACCCCATTTGCAAGCATACAAGCTACAATTTTTGTTGCGGGACGTGTATCCTTGTAAACGTTATTTCGATTTCTCATTTGATTCTCGTTCAAGTTGGAGCTAACGTTTTGATTAACATAATCCAATTCCTGGTTTTTTTTCCCATTCTAAAAAAAAACCTAAACTTAGGTCCTTCTATATTTTCAAGCGATTATAAACTTACTCCAATGTCCCCCTCAGTGACCGTGTCAATTTTCAGTTTCGAGCCAGCAAATATATATTTTATAAATTTTATAAAACAAATAAATTTTTCTAAATTGAAAGACAAAAAACAAAAACAAACAAATATGAAAAAAAAAACAGCACAAAACTGAATGTCAAAAGTGTTTCACTGTGTTTTCCGCTTTAAAACGTGAGGGCTAGTGGCGTTTAGTTATAGGTGGAACCATCGTGAAGTTGGCTCCTGGCAGTCCATATATAGTAAGTCAATGCTTAGGGCGGTATTCACCGAACGCTCATAACTTAAAAGCTTCATAAATCTATTCACCAAGCAATAATAGTGAATATTTATGAGCGCTCATAAAACTTATGAGTGCTCCCGACCACTCATAAGTTATGAGCACTCTCTCCGAAAACTTGTTCCAAAATTTTTAAAATAATTTATTTTTTTTCTTTCAAATTGTCAACATGTCACAATTTTGTATTTTTATTTAATTTTTTTTTTTGATATTCATTAAATTTATTTTTTTTTTTCGTTGTTAGAAAGTCTTCTCTCCTATCAATTAATTTGAAAAAATATTAATTTGTCTTGTTGTTGGTGCTAAAGTTATTATTTGTGATGCATTTGTGCGAAAAAAGTTTGATTTTACAGTTTGGTTATGCCTGGTTAAGAGAGAGCTGCTCTCATTTTCGAACAACGAAAAATACTTATGAGTGTTTGGTGAATAGCACAAATATTATTTGAGTTATGAGCCTCATAAACTTAAGAGCCGTTTATGAGCGCTTGGTGAATACCGCCCTTAGTTAACAAAAATGAAATAGAAATTAAATATATAGAAACAGAAAATAACTTATCAGATATGTTCACAAAAACTTTGTCAGCTGAAAAATTAAAATTAATCAAAAGTTCATTGAATATTAATTAAACTTGTAATAAAATTGAAAAATCAATGAACTCGTTCACCTACCTCTTGGACACACTCAATATATTTTATATATTCTGAACACTTACTTCTGAACACCTACTAATTTAGTTTAAAAAACTTTACAATAAAATGTGAACAAGCTGAAATATAAAAGCGATCTTGTGTTTCATTTAAATTATATATGAAATCATTTAATAATTTAACAGACGCAAGAGGGGAAAATGAAATCTCCCCGGTCAACGATTTGGGGAGATTTTTTGACATTCCTCTTCACATATACAGTTGTGTGTGGTCAACCAAGCTAATCTATAAAGAAACTACAGAAAATTTCCACAATTTTGTTTCTTCGTGTGAAAGGTACAAGAGATTTTTAAGGAAATTAAAAGAAAACGTCAAAAAAAATCTCCGGCCACTTGTTTCCTCGTGTGAAAGGGGACAAAGGCTATTCATGAACCTTGTTTATCTGTAGCAATAGATCGTCATAAGGGATTTTCGCGAAATAGTCATAAAAATAATCTTATTAGGGGCGTTTTTCTTTTTTAGTTCAGAGTAGAGCTCTCAACAGAGTCTGAACACTCCGAACATACTCTGAGCTATCTCTGAACTGAGCGTGCTCTGATCTGAGAGTTCAGATTTATTTAAAGAAACACGCTTTACCAGCTGTCACTTTTTTATTTGTTCACAGTTGTCATTTTCTTTGTGTTCAGCTATTCAACTCCGTCTGCTCTATCAACTTATTCTGAGCTCATAGATCGCGCTCTAAACATGATCTGAACGTGCTCAGAGCGAAAAAAGAAACACAAAATTGAAGCTCTGAATGCTCTGAGCTAAAAAAGAAACACGATTTTTTTTTGACAGTTCAGGCTCTGCTCTGAACTAAAAAAGAAAAACGCCCTAGAATGAGGCAAAGGTAAGGTGGCGTAGTTAAAACTGAGAATATAGCGAATGATTGTAACGAAGTTACATAGAATACCCACCAAACACACTTCACACACTAATATAACATAAATCAAGGCGCCCACAACAGCATTCAACATTGTATTGCATACCTCAAGGCGCCCACGAAACCGATGACGACAACAAGCAGCACAACAGCAAGCGAAGTAAATGAGTCAACAGTGGCTGCATACAAATATTAATATATATTGTTTTTTTTTATAAGTTGTTTTTTTTGCATTTATGTAGTTCACACTCTCTCTTATCGCCAAAATGCATAAGGGAGAGTGAAACTGACAGCTAAAATCAGGAATATTTCCTCTAAGGTGCTGACTAGTGTTTTCATATAACTAGAAAGAGCCAAGAAGCAAATCCGAGGGTGTGTAGTACACTAAGGTAGCTTCCAAATGAACTTTTGGCATTTTTGCTAAATATCCTCCTCCTCCTCCTTTATTTGCTTTGACATTGTCACAGCAAGGGAAATCATCCCAAAAACAACCAACCGTACCCCGATTTGTAATAAGGCTAGGGATCTAATCCCAATTAATTTCGCCTTATAGTCAATCGAGGCTAGGGAATTTATCCCACCGTCTGCTTGCCGTACCACGCCTTTTTAAGGCTAGGGAATTTATCCCACCGTCTGTTTGCCGTACCACGCCTTTTTAAGGCTAGGGAATTTATCCCACCGTCTGTTTGCCGTACCACGCCTTTTTAAGGCTAGGGAATTTATCCCACCGTCTGTTCGTCGTACCACGCCTTTACCTCGGTTTAGGCTAGGGAATTTATCCCACCGTCTGCTCGCCGTACCACGCCTTAACCTCGGTTTAGGCTAGGGAATTTATCCCACCATCTGCTTGCCGTACCACGCCTATTTAAGGCTAGGGAATTTATCCCACCGTCTGCCGTACCACGCCTTCCTAAGGCTAGGGAATTTATCCCACCGTCTGCTCGCCGTACCCCGCCTTTACCACGGTTTAGGCTAGGGAATTTTATCCCACCGCCTGCCCGTATAGATATACTATGTTTTTTTATTTTAAGCAAATATGGAAATTGTAATCCTATCTTCAAATTGTTAATTAAGCTACTTTAAGGCTGGTATTCACCGAGCACTCATAACTTATGAGCCTCATAAACCTATTCACCAAGCAATAATAAATGGATACTTATGAGCGCTCATAAAAGTTATGAGTGGTCCCGACCACTCATAACTTATGAGCGCTCTCTTCGAAAAATATTCCGACATTTTCGATACTACTTCCTCAACCACCACCCCCACAAACACAAACATCTTCATTGGTACCACTCCATCTACCTAAAAAAGTTTGATTTTAAAGTTTGGGAGTGCCTGGTTGACAGAGAGTGGCTCTCTTTTTCGAAATTCGAAACATTTTTATGAGTGGTTGGTGAATACAACAAAGTTATGAGCCTCATAAACTTATGAGGCTCATATGAGCGCTCGGTGAATACAGGCCTAAGTATTTATTTTTCGACCCTTGGAGAAACTTGCAAGGGCATAAGGAACTGCATAGGCCTTGCAGAAAATGGGTGTGAAACGCTCTCGTAACACTATACTGATGCCTTAAGTCCTTATATCGTAGACATTTCCTTAGAAAACACTTTAGAAAAATCCACCTTTATAGAAGCTGTACACTATTCAACTGCAGATAATGAGCTATAAACTTTTTTTATAACATTTCCTACACCAGGCACATAAGACATATTTTTCCAGTTTAGAAAGATCACATAAATCCAGGTTCGACTCATAAGAGGTCTAAATGCCATGTTGTTTTTGACTACGTATACGTTTAGGTTGTACTTTTTGCCTTCAACCGCAACATTCACGTTAGATTTTCCTAGAACGCTAATAATTTCACCTGTAACAGATCTGAGGCATTCGCCTGGTTATAATTTCAAATTATTAAAATGTTTTGAAAACTGTTTTAATGGCATAACTGTTTCACAAGCACCAATCGAAAGTAAATGGTATAATCGATTAAAGTACCATTTACTTTAATTTGCTTGATTAATTATTACATGATACCTCTTGAATTTTTTTGTAAAATATCCCGTTAATGCAACTTAAAATATCATCGCCGTCATCTGAATAAGTTAAGTTAATTGCTGGACAATCATCAGCCCTGTGATTTCTCCCACAACGAAAACATTCGACTTTACTTTTATCATGTGATGCTTTTTTGTTTCCAGCTGAGGTAGGCCAGCGGGGTCCAGGGTTTTACCGAAGAAAGCAAATTAAAACTCGGTTTTAGAAAATTCGGAACTCCAGTTAATTTTTATTAGGCTTTTCTTAGATCTAAAGCTAACAACTTTTTATAATAACTTTACAATTTTTATTAACTCTTAGGCCTGTATTCACCGAGCGCTCATATGAGCCTCATAAGTTTATGAGGCTCATAACTTTGGGGTATTCACCAACCACTCATAAATATGTTTCGAATTTCGAAAAAGAGAGCCACTTTGTGTCAACCAGGCACTCCCAAACTTTAAAATCAAACTTTTTTAGGTAGATGGAGTGGTAGCGATGGAGATGTTTGTGTTTGTGGGGGTGGTGGTTGTGGACATAGTTTCGAAAATGTCGAAATATTTTTCGAAGAGAGCGCTCATAAATTATGAGTGTTCGGGACCACTCATAACTTTTATGAGCGCTCATAAATATCCACTTATTATTGGTTGGTGAATAGGTTTATGAGGCTCATAGTCATAAGTTATGAGTGCTCGGTGAATACCGGCCTTAGTTTTAAATATCAAATGATCTGTCAGTTGTAACTCTGAAGCTTGATTTTGAGTTAAAATGTTCAAATTTTTATTGAAATTTTATTATTTCTCTAAATTTACTTTGTATATATGAAAACGTAACAGTTTGTAGAAAATAAGACGTGAAGTTTATTAAATTAACTACGCGTAGTTAGGGCCAGTTTCACAGTGAAATAAGTGTCACTTAAGTGCCAAATATGGAAAACTAATTCCAAATTTCACAGTGCAAACTTATCGGAATAAGTGACACTTAAGTCTCCCATGTTGGCCACTTAAGTTCCCCTTACTCAGGTAGTAAAACTGCGGCTAATGTGCCAAAATTGGAAAATTAAGTGCAACTTATTTTGTTAAGTGCGCACTGTGAAACTGGCCCTTAATGATGTAGAAAATGTAGTGTAGTTAATTCGGCCAACCCCGTTCGTAGGATTTCCAGATTTGTATGTGAAGAAGAGCAAATTTAAAAAAGAATTTATTCAAAGTTTTAAAATACATAAATGCTTTTTTCATTTCTAATGTACCTCAACTATGCTGGAATGGCAAATCGGGTAAATTTTATTTGATGACGCTTCCAAGTGGATGGAGATCATTGCGATGAAGGATACAACAGCAATTAGTGTAATTCATGAATTAGAACGTATTTTTGCTACTTTTGGACTTCCTAACCAACTTGTCTTAGACAATGGACCTCCTTTCAGTTCGTCTCATTTTACCAACTTTTTAAAGGCAGGTGTTCAAAAAGACATTTAAACATGTACAAATATTTACTTTAAAGCCTAGTACGCTGCTGATGCAAAACGAAATTTTTCTGTGATCTCCAAACAGACAACGAAACGCTTGCGAAAATACAACAGAAAATATCCTTGAAGAGTTCCACTAATTCCAAAAACAAATTCAAACATAAACGCAGATAGTCAGAGAAACCAATGATGTAAGAAAATTATAAACAAAAAAAAAAACACAAATAAAACTCAAATGTCATTTTTCCGCACACAAAAAATAGTCCGTATTAGCCTGTTTACATAGGAATTTTACTGAAAGGCGCAACCAGTGAGACAGGTAGATTTATGTGTGCGTAGAAACGATAAGGGTAAATTCCATCCCAAAATCCTTCTCGTTTCTACGCACATAAAATCTACCTATCTCACTGGATGCGCCCTTCTTTGACTTCTCCAAATAATCTGCTACAATTTTAAATTTCCCTCTTCGAACAGCGTACTGCAAAACGAAATTTTCCGATTATGATTTCGTTGTATCATTTTTATATGGGATTTTTCGTTTCGCATCAGCAGCGTACTAGGCTTAAAACAAATAAATTCTCATATTAATAAATGTTTTATTTTCAAACAGGAACACTCCCAGCCCGTCTACAGCTTTGTATCCTGCTGAATATATTTTCAAATATCAACCTCGAACGATACTACGACAAATTAAACCTCCTCTTGGGTCTTGTCAGCGAGATGAAAAGGTTGAAGAGTTTAATCAAACAAGAATATTTTCCCCACATCAAGAAGTCTGGTACCAATTTAATAATAGATGGGAAAAAAGTCGTGTTGTGGATCAGTTATCTGGCAGTCGCTATATGATAAATTACAGTGGTTCAGTTAAGCAGGCTCATCAAAATCAACTTCTTCCAGTGAATGATTGGTTTGTGGACAAAGCACTTATTCCAGTAACCAATGTTTCAAACGATGAAGTGACAAGTCACATCCCAAAACTAGCAAGTGAAGAGCAAAATGTCGTCGTAAGTCCTAATTTGTCTGCAAATACAACAAAATCTAACAGAAGAACAAGTCGTGAATAAAGATGAAACGCGAGTATTAACACTTTCTAATCGCAACAGAAGGCCTCCTCAGCGATAACAATATTATTAATTTAACAAAAATTACAGTCGTCGCCCCCAAAATTCGCATTGGTGTGGGAACCTTTATTCTTAACTATTTTGAATTGAGTAGATATAATATTAGGTGTGTTCCTTTACTTGAAAACTCTGTGCATTTGTGTGTGACGTCATTTTATTTTTTTTATATGAACTTTAACAGACTTTGGTGAAGAAATTCACAGAAATGTACAGAAATACACAGAGTTTCAAAGTAAAGGAACTAGGCTATTAATAAAAGCCCTTCCGCACTATCCCACTGAGTTTTAATACATGTCAAAAAAGTGTGAAACAAATCATGTATAATAGTGTGGAAACAAAATATGATATTCCCAGCCTACACGATTTGACATGTGTTAATACATGAGAATTTTTAGAAATGGTTCTTATTCTGTCACACATTTCATCGCATTTTTATTGAGGTTAAATTAAACTGTTATGTGTGGTCAAAAAATTAAAAGAAATTTCTCTCTCACAAATTTGGCAGTAGCAAGGAATTCTTTTCCACTTTGTATTAAGTGTGGAAGGGCTTTAAGCCCAATGTAATAATTTCAAAAATATTTGCGTTTCTGACAGATTTCTCAAAGCTGACATTATTAAAGCTTATCAAAACAATACTTTGTCATTTTCTACACATTCTCTTAAAATGATATTTATTTGGTGTTCAGAAAAATGAGATCTCAGAGAATTTTATCACTCAAAAAGTGAGCAAGCGAATCCAAGATTTTTTTTCCTCAGAGTTTTGAGAGCAAAGCTGAGAAATTTTGCTGAGGAATCCTGTTCAGGTAACTAAGATTGCTGAGATCTCCGAGATCTCATTTTCCTGAACATGCCTATTTTTTTATTATTCGACAAAATTGAAAACTTGATATTTTTTAAAATTTGTGAAATCAAAAATTTTTTTTTCTATTGTTGTGAACGTTTGTTTTTAAAGTTATGATTTTTTTTTCTTGTTGGCCCGGGCATGGGGCCAAATGGCCCAGTGGGGCACTTTAACACAACGCTGCGCCGCATCGATTCAAAAATTTTGAACCTCTCCCGAAAAATAGCATATTTGCACTTAGTATACTTAGTTTTGGATGGGGCCATCGATATACAGTGTATGTGAGTGAGGCACTAAATTTAAAAAAAAGGGTGCCAATTTGTCATTTTGCTGATCTAAAGAAAAGTGTTTTGAGATTTTCAAAAGTTTCAAAAAATATAATTAAAAAATTAATAAAAGTTAGAATAGTGAAAACTTGCAATAATTTATAAAAAATGTAAAACAACATGCGGTGCTGTGTTAAATTGTGTAATAACACCTATAATATGGAGTTTACAATTTTTTTTATTTCACGGGCTGATTGTGTCTCGAATTCCACATAAGTTAATGTGAAGTGAATACTTTAAAAATGATATTTCATAGCATTTTGCTATAAAAAAGGCAAATTTGTTGAAAACACAAATATATGTACTTTAAAATGTAAAACGTGCCTATCTGTCAAAATTGAAATTTTCGCCCAGGGTCGAATTAGTTTTTGTTGGTAATGGCAAGGCGATCAATTGTTTTGAGCGCCCGTAGTAAAGAGTAATTTTACTTACTTTATGTGGAACATGAGACACAGCTTAAGCCTAGTACGCAGATCGAGCAAAACTAAATTTTATCTCTACATTTTTTTACTCAAGACAAATTTTGAAGGTGTAGAGATAAAAATAAATTTAAACAAGGGCAGTAACGTAGCTAAAATTTTTTTTTTTTAATTTTGTAAATCTACACTGCAATATTAAAATAATAAACAAATCAGTACAAAAATGGATGTCAAAGAAAAATCTTCTCTATTTAAAATTTACCATATTTTCATGCTAATATGTTGCCGCACTAGTATTTGGCTCTTTTTAACCCTTCCCTATAAGCTACGCTACTGACTAATTGAAAAGCTGTTTTATATAATCTATTCCCGTAACTTTGTTTTATGTTTTATTTTATGTATTTTTGGTCATCATTCACTTATACCTTTCAATATTGGAAATACTAAAACGAAAATATGTATTTGGGTTGATAAAAACCGTGATATTCATGAAACTTCAATATTTGTCTAGCAAAATAATGCTTCGAACATTATCGGTCGTATTTATAAACGTTGTCTAACTTTGGACTGCCGTCCAACTTATAGATAAACATTTTTATTTGATGTTTACCTGTGAATTGAAAAAAAAATGGACTGCTAAGGTGTTTTTACAGGATTTAACGCAGCACCGCATGTAGTTTTATTATTTTTTTTTAATGAAGTATAGCATATATTCACTTTATTTACTTCTATGTTACACAAGATAAAATAAACTTATTAAGTGTCAATATGCAAGTGAAGAATTTCTTTATTTGAAAATAATATTAAGGGTATTCATGCAACGTAAAGGGTATACGTTGTCGTAAAATCGTAAAGTTTCCGACACACGTTTCATGAACGCACCAAAAAACATTTTGCGTAAATGTGGTAAACGATATGGTTAACAAATCAGCTGTTCGTTAAACGTCAAACAGCTTAAAATATTTAATTTAATTTTAACATTCGTAAAATTTGTCATCCGCAATTTAAAAATGCCCAAAATAAGCTAAAAAAGTAAATTTATATAATTATATGAACAAATTGCTTTCAATGATCTATATTCTTGATTATTTGGCGAAAATTATGGAAAGTATGTTTATTGTTGTGATCAACACATAAGTGCATGTATGAATGCATTTGTGTTTGTGTAACTCACACTATTTTGAAAAAAACCTCATTTTTCCTCGATATGCCCGTTTCGACGTTTACGATGTTTACCATCTTCGTTTAACACACAAATTTGTGTCTTAAAGTTTAAGATTTGTTTGAAAAGATTTCCCATACAAATTTTCTTTTTGCCTCTTCGTGCCTCACGAGATTCCTCCCCCACACTTCTCTTGCCTACGAACTGCCGTGATACCGGCCTCAATCTTCCCAATCTAAACAGCGTCTAGTGGATTTAGTGGATCTAGTGGACTGTATACAATTAAAGCTCTTCAGCTTATTCCTGTGTTTACATAAGTACGACCTATTTATGATTTTCTTGTTTTTCAATTTCTAACATCCAACCCCCTCCTAACGGAGTGAAGTCATGTTGTGACAGAGACAAAGAATCTTAATACTAAAGGTTGATTGATGATCAGTCTTCTTGGTTAGCTGGAATCGGTCTTCCTTCATGTTGAGTTGTCTTCTTAGGCTGCAGTAGCTCCAGTTCCCACCCCTTAATCTTCGTCTTGGACGGGTAGTCGCACTAACTTTCGTACAGGTCGAACTAACTCGGTAGTTGCTGTCTTCAATTTTACTGAACCCACAAGATATCCACTCCCGGATAGACTTCTATAATTCGCCCGAGGCACCATGCATTAGGAAGAGTGCCATCCTCTTTTAATATTATTAAGTCGCCTATTTTTAGGTTTTCCTCAACGGTATTCTATTTATACCTGGTTTGGAGTGAACTCAGATAATCCTTTCTGAATCCATTCCAGAAATCTTGATGTATAAGCTCCATCCTCTTATTGTACTGTAGCTGTTTTAGTGTTTTGTCGCTCATGTCTCTCGTTAACGGTTGCACTGCTCTAGCGCCATTATGAATTCCTGCTGGGGTTAGGTAACTCAAGTCCATCGGTTCATCAGTTATATCCTTGTTAAAGGTCTACTATTCAAAGTGCCGACTATTCGCATAAGAATAGTCTGATAACGCTCGAATGTGATAAACCTCCTTGAAAAGGCGCACGAGGTGTGATAAATACCCATTGTATATGGTTTATCGATAAATAATTCTTAACTTCATTCGAGTCCCAAGATTGGGAGATTCGTTCAATTCGTTATTCGCTCCGACAAAGGTTCTACCATAATCACTGAACATTTTGACTTGTGTTCGGTATATTGCGGACATTCTTGATAATGCCCAAAGAAAACGCTCTGCTGTCAAATCTGTACAACATTCCATATGCACTATTTTAGTCGTCATGCAGACGAAAATAGCTACATAGCCTACAACTGTAGTATTGCATAATCCTTCCCATTTATGTAGTGATATAGGTCCAAAGTAATCTACACCGCAATAAGTGAATGCCGGTGCGATTGTCAACCGCTCTTTTGGTAGATCTGCCATCAATTGTGTTCGCTCTTTGTGTGCATGTCGAAGACATACCACACACGCTTTACCGCTCTCAAAGCCGCTCGCCTTGACTGAATAATCCAGTATTTTGCTCGAACATAGTGTAGCATTCAGGCCTATCACAGAATCCAGCGTGGAAAATCTCTGAATGGATTATTCCACTACGAACCCCGAAAAAAAAGATTCACCAAATCCGAATGGAATCGAAAAAAGCAATCAAGCAAAGCAAAAAAAGCTGAACATTTGTGTTAAGTATGGCTAGACTCTTTGTTTTAATAAATATCACAAAAAAAATCCCATAATCTCAGAGCACTATTACAACTGTCAAGTTATTGATCGTGAAGAAACTGTGTTGTTGATATTTGTTTATTTATTCAATGTTTTAGCATTTTTTCCCAAGAAAATAATATATTCAGCATTAAAATAAATTGAAGTTAAAAAAATAAAGTGGTTTCAAATTTACTGAGGAATAAATTTTAATCCGGCTTGTTTTAAAAGTGATGTGTTCTTTTACTTCCTTTGTTTTTTTTTTAGCGCAATTGTTTTGTTTCGACTTCTTTGCAATGTTTCTCACTGGCGTGGCATTCAATTATTTAAGAGTTTAAGAACTTTTAACAAAATAAAAATTGAATAGTTTGCGATTGCAACCATTGCAAATTTTAGAATTTGTAAAAAAAACTATTTTTTAATGAAACACAATCGTTTACCACTTGGCTACGACAAGAATCAGTTGTCGTAGAAAAGGACGTCATATTTCCGTTTCATTCGGAATTTGTGATACCAAATTTCCCGAATTTCGAAATTCTTAATAGATTTTCCACTACGAATGGATTCTGCAATACATTTTTCGTGATTCGTAGCAAATTTTCGATTACGATGGAATTTGTGATAGGGCTGATTATCTGGATGTGACCATGCTGGGTCCTTTCATGCGCTTTTTGCATTATTAGTCGCACAAACCGAGTATGAGCCGGTAAATTAATTGAATGCTGCTCATCGTAGTTTACATTCGCATTTTCTATCCTTCCACGAAGTCTCAGTATAGACCGCTCATCTAGGAAAGGACTTATGGTGGATTTACATTCATCTTCATGCGGAATTCCGCAAAAAAAGGATGTAAGATATAAAATTTACATTTGTTGAATAGAGACGGAAGACCAAAATGCAGAGATCTTCATGAATGCAGATTATAGGAAATTGGAGCGATGAAGATGAAGATTATAGTAAAGACGAACATGTTCATCTTTATTATAGCATGTTTGTCTGCATTTACGTTTGTATTTTTGTTTTCATACCTTCCTATAATTTTTTGGATGTGTTTGTTCAATAAACAATTGAACTGTCAAAATATTTAGGTATAATAAAACGTTTTATCTTTAATAAAAAGAAAATTTCTTCTCTTCAAAAAAATTTAAAGAAAATAGAGATTCATCCTTAATCAACGCAAAAGATGGTTCTTAAGAATAAATAGCTTTTTTACTCATAAAAATAAGTCGTGGACATTAGACAAGCCATCACCATCAGCAGTACATACAATAAGGAAGCAAATTAGTGGCCGTGAACGTAATGAAATCTTTCACATAATTCCAGAGCTTCATTCAGAACCAATAACCTGTAGGAAAACTAGAATCGAAGACACGCGGTCTGATAGGTAGTTATTAATATCCTCAACCATATGTGGGAACTGTATTGATTGTGCATTTCCTTTTACCAGTTGGGACATACGCTTTAATTAAGATGAATATAATTTCATTTGTCTTCATAAATTTTGCATAATAACTTCTACTTGGTATTCTTTTGTTTAGAACCCAAGCAAAGATAAAGAATCTTGAAAAGCATCCCACAATTTAAAGTGATTTTTTTACTTTAACACGGATTATTTTGATTTCGTTGTGAACACAAATGTTTTTCTCAAAACCTATTAGTCGGAATATTGAAAACAATGAACCTTTGTGGTAAGTTTGAAATGCACCAAATATTAATATTTAATTCAAGACAACTTCACACATCCAGATACTGCGGGAACACTTGCTTATTGATACCTCATTGTGATGTGCAGCTATACTCCATTAGCTCTAATAAATTAAAAATACGCTCACAAAGATCTATTCAATTTATTGGTAAAGCATTTCAACATTTAAAGTAAGCAAATCAATTACAAAAAAATAATTTTGAGTTATATCTTTTGACTGGAATCTTCTATCTTTTTAGTATTCAAGCATTTGATTTAAACATCACCATATGATGGCATTTTTAATTTATTGATTTTCGGAGTCCAATGCTTCTTACTGAGGATATCAACCTAAGATGCAAAGCTATGTGCAGTGAAATTTTGGTATCAACGAAGTGGTCTATAATATCGTAACATGAAATGCTATTATGAAATAGGGAGCTTATCACGGCTACTCTATTCACCAACTTTATTCAAATTTATAAAGGTGTCGTAGTCTTGCAGTTAGTCTACTATTATACTGTGATTTTTTAACAATGACTTCAAAGAATAATGAATGCGAAGGGAAAAATTAAATAATATAAAATAGATATATATATCTCCTCCGTGAGTCGTTTCGAATAGAGATTAGAGTTGAATATCATAGTTGAAAAAATGAACAAAAGAATCAAGTTATAAGCTTTATTCTGGGAAATAGGATTAAAGAAAATAAATTCTTATTCTAATACAGAATTTGTTTTATTTATTAACAAACGTTTTCGAAAATTTATCTTCTCATCTTCAGGTGGTGACCAATTGACAAAAAAAATATGAGAATAAGAATTAATTTTCTTTAATCCTATAATTATTAGTAGGTAGGTACTCATATTTATATATTTGCATCAAAATAATAGTTAATTTAGCTTTGTAAATGTTTGATTATAAACTATTAAAATTTTCATTAATAGTTCTCAATTGTATATGTAGTTATGAATGGTGTCTAAGCTGAACTTAATAAATGATAGAAATCCAAATAAAATGTACCTCTTTGTTTATATTTTTGGTCGCCCTGAAGACATTATAGTGAAACAAAGTGGAATGAAAATATATTCCAAATTCAAACACTCAATTTGTATTTAAATTATTTTAGGACTATTTGCATTTTCAAATGCTTTAAATCAATCGACAATGTGCAGATTGAAAAATCATATGAGTGAAATCGATCAACCGTGGGTGGGTAACGATTGCTATCAAAGTTGCGTGTCTTTGAATTCAAAATTTAACTCATAAGCTAGTGGGTGACTTATGACTTAAAAATATTTTTATTCATAAGCTAGATGAGAGATATATGAATTAAAAAAAATTGGATTCATAAGCTATAGTTGGTTATTATGAATTAAAAAAATAATTTGAAAATGAAGTCATAAGCTAGTTGGTGTCTTAGAATTAAACAATTTTAATTCATAAGCTAGTTGGTGATTTACGATTTTAAAATTTATGAATAAAATTTTTTAAATTCTAAATCATCAACTAGCTTTTGAATTAATTTTTACTTGCGATATATATGTAGGTACTATATGGCATGTTATGGATTCGTAAAAAAATCGAACTCGGGATTTTGATCAAAGTCGATATTACGATGATAGCGAAGTCGAAAAAAGTGGGTCTCGCAAATCTGTGCGTACATCTGTCTGTCTGCCTTTTTGGCTGCAGCATTGGGCAATGGGCATTCCCCCCACACGTTTTTTTTTCATTTCTTTTTTTAAGACCAAAAATAACGGTAGCTGCCGTAAAAATATTTTTTTGCAAAAAATTAAAATCTTATTTTCTCACAACTTTTTTTTTTATAAAAAAATTTCCGAAAAATGGTTAAAAGTGGTACCTCTGAGAGAACAATTTTTTTGATTTTCGTTTTTTCTTAAGCAGCTCAACTAATATTGATCAATTTTGTTACGGAGAGTGTTTAATTATTCGAAAATGACTCAGTCAATTTTTATTAAACGTGGCACCCAGCAGTTTTTTAACATTATCTAGCAGATCTTAAATGAAAATTCTTTTTATAGCCAAAAATAACGGTACTTCCCATACAAATGTTTAAAAACCGGTATTGAAAATCTCATTTTTCTCAAAAAAAGCTTTAATTAAAATTTTTGTGTAAACTTATATCTTTACGATCTCCATATCAGAGTTGGGAAATAATGATTACTTTTTGTAATTTATTACAACATTCATTTCAATTACAAGTAATTAGTAATTGAACTTTTTCCATTACAATTACACGTAATTGTAATTAAAAAAATATAAATTCCCATTACTTGTAATTGTAATTGAAAAAAATTCAATTAATAATTACATGTAATTGAAAATAGTAATTGATTTTTGCAAGTTCTTGAAGGAAAACACTATATTAATTACATTTAAGGTAATTGATTCCTTGGATTGTAATTCATTACATGTTTTTGTTAGTTAACTTAATCCATCGTAGGAAATTTACAAAATAAAATATAAATAAATAATATAACTGTTTTTTGTAGGGCATGGCATTGTCAATCACCCAAATTACTGAATCCGCCAGCTTATATTATATTCAGAGCTTTAGAAAATAGAAAATTTGTTCTGCATACATTTATTTTTCTTTTGTATCCGCACCGAAATTGTTGTTGTTCAAAAACAAAAAAAGCAATTTGGTAGGCAGTGTCTTAAAATAAAATAATTAAAGGTCCTTAAATATTGTTGATTTTATAATCAACATGAGTTATTCATAAGTCGAAATTTTATTATATTTCTTATAGCTGTTACCTTTCCTCATAAAATAGTATATCTTATACCCTTATCAGTCTAGACGTTTAAACATGGCGGAAACATACTTCACAACTATAATATTAAATGTAATGTTTGGAAAGGATGAAAGTTTATCTGCACAGCAATTTCAAGTCAAAAGTGAACAAAACTGACAGCTTGCTTGTTTGAACAATTGTTCTTGCCACAAAAATAGCAGAAATTTAAAGTTTTCCAATAATAGCAACTTTTTTTCTATTTTTTTCTCCACCATTTTTTGTATTTAATTATTATTTAAAAATATGTATGTATTTTTAATATTTTTTGCCTTTACCCAATTTATTCTATAAATTTTTACATATAAAAAGAAATTTAAAAATTAGACGTTATATTTTGACTCTATGGGGTAAATGGCTAAATGATGAAAATAATATTAAGACGATATATAAAGCCAAAAAATATCTATCCCTTAAGTTTTTCTTACACAATAATTATAACCTTATATAAGAGGATTTTTTTTTTGTTTTTACTTAACCCTTACTTAAAAAAACGATGTTGGAAATATTAATGCATAAATCCATCCATTAAAAATTAATTAAAAAGAATACATTTTAAAGATCTAATTTTTTTCTACCGCATTTCACCTTATAAAAACCTACACAGGTAAAGTTTGACCAAGCGAATTCAAAATTTGTTTTCAGAATTTTGATAGAAAATTTGAAATTTGTTTTGAGGAATCCTGTTTATGTAACTGGGATTCCTATAAGATCTCAGTATAGCAGATGTTGCTATATGCCCAACAACAGATGACGCTGTTTTGTAAGAACAAAATTTCAAAGAAATCTGAAGATCTTTCAGAGATTTGCGAACATTAGCATTTTAATTTATATAGACACAAACAATGGAAGTAAATAAATGGTATTTTAATAGTGAGTTACTTAAAATTGACTAAATATGTTCTATTTAAGATTAAGATCTAATTGATTAAGTTTTGATTAATTAAAAACACAAATTCTAACGCTAGAATTTTATGTACTTCGCATTATCATAGGAATTGAAAAAAGGCAACGAGTAATTTTCTTATACATACAATTATAATTAATTTAATTGTTTTCAAATGGGTATTATTTAAAAGACGAATGCAAATTTAAAAACCGGGATCATGACGTAATCTCGAATGACACAAACCTCGAATGCAAAAAATCTCGGAAAAACAATTTTTTAATCAAGAATGAAAAAATCTCGAATGCACAAAAATCTAGAATGAACAAAAATATCAGACTATAATTAGAAAAAAATCTCGAAAAAAAATCAATTTAGATATTTTGTACTTATAAGGAATTCAAACTCAAATAAAACTAATTATTATATTCAGTTTATCAAACAATTTATGTTTCTGGGCCCACTTGTGATTATGTAGTTGTGTTAGTTGACGATGACTTAACACGGTTATTATATGTTGGCCACACCAAATGATAAAAAGAAACTTTGCAGAGGACACACATACTACGCCGTAATGCTGGGTGCTAGGACTGTACTAATTTTTTTTTTTCAAATAAAACATCAAGAAATTATTATTATCTTCTATGCCTCTATGGATGGTTATTAATTATTATTAATTCTTGATTTTTTGCATTCGAGATTTTTTTTCTAGATTTTTGTATTTCTAGATTTTGCTTTCTAGATTTTTGTTTCCGAGATTTTTACTTTCGAGATTTTTGCTTTCTAGAATATTGGTTTCTAGATATCGTGGTAAACCCTTAAAAAGCTGATAAAAGCGAATAAAATATATGCTGATTAATTTAAAAGCAAACACAACGACATACTTAACACTACAGCAAACCATTTGTAGAATATCACGTAGAATGTAATTGAAAAAAAAACATTATTTAATTACATTTTTGTGAAATAATTAACGAAAAAGTAATCATTACTGGTTTTTTGATGATTACTTTTGTTTTCAATTACATAAAAGTAATAGAATTGCAAGTAATTGACGTTTTTCAATTACATGTAATTAGTAATTGAAAATCTTCAATTACATTTAAAAGTAATTGAAAAAGTCTTTGTAGATTTCAATTACAAGTAATTGTAATTGAATCTTTGTGTAATCATTTTTTCCCAACTCTGCTCCATATTATTGGAAAAAAATGATCTATCGTTTAAAAATGGTATCTCTCATAGAACCATTTTTTTGAATTTCGACTATCTCGTTATCAGTTGAACTGATTTCAATTAATTTTTTTGCACAAAAGCTTTAAATAAATTGTAATAATATTGCATACCAAAATTTTCAAAAGAATAAATTATTGATTTAAAAAAAAAAATCAAAATTATTTTTGGAAAATTCCATATTTCGATAATTGGTAGATGATATTTTTTTAATAAATTTTTTAACTCCGTATTGATAAAGGCTAAAAAATTACTATTTTTTTAATTTTTTCAAAAATGTATACATATATAAAAAATTATCTAAAAAAAAACCGGTCCAACGATTTTCAATTTTTTTCTCATAAATTGACATTTCCTTAAGAAATCGGATTATGTGCATCGAATTGGTGTTAAAACGATTTCAGAGGTTGTTTAATCAATTAATGTTTAATTACGTATTTTTTTTTAGAATTTTTTAGTCTAAACCGTAAGTTCCATGCATAGTTGCTATTTGCACGGTGCTATATTGTTCATAAATATATGTACTACTCGCATAATACTACCCTAAACTTAACTACGTTTTAAGCAGGTGGTATACAATATAAGCTCCAATAACTAATTTATTTCTTTTATAAGATTAATATAGTTTTTGAAATATTAGATCTATAAAAACACAGTGTGATCGCACATAAGAGAAAGTTCGTGTGACCCAGTAGTGTACTAATTTTTCATAACTGATATCGATATTTGGAAAAATGACGGCACATACATATGTATATATAGAACACGGAGTTCATTTTAAATTTGAGTTTAAGTCCTCTACCTTTTTATCACAACTCAGATCGTGTCCTTACAATAAATAAAAACTACTTACAAATCAAAGCACCAATTTAAATATTAAATTATTTTTCTTAAATTTTATTCAATATAAAATATTATAGATGTATGTATGTAGATATGTATGAAAACTATCAACTAAGTTTAAATTATATTTTTCAAAAATAAATACACGATATTAAAAACATGAATTCTCTGTACATAATAAGTATACTATGTATATGATATATTTAGTTAAATACACCTACATTATAAATCAATAGAAATATCAAATTAGATTTTTTAAAAAGTTGCCTTCTTAAGTATATCTATGTATGTTTTTATCTTTTATATTTTAAGGATAAGGCTTTAAATAAAAATAATTAATTCTATTTACAATAATTATTTATTTTATTTAATAAACAAAATAAATTGGTAAAGTTTTGCACTTGCTTATAAAAGAATTTCGCTTGGTCTGATATTGGGACAGGATTTGTATGTTTTACATGGATCACCTTTTTTGGCTCTGATTGTTGAAGTTTACCTTTGCATTTGGATTTTTGGAAAGGAGGTGCTAGTTACGTTGAACTTTAACCATTTCAGAAGCGATTTGTCGTTCTACGAAGACATCTTGTTTCGACATGTTATAACGGTAAGCGAGCAGCAGCCGATGTTACTTCTCAACGAGGATACGTTTGTTGACTGGGATGTTCTCGAATTTCCTTTAAAAAGAAATTCGATTTAGCTAAGTAAAAAACTTATAGACAAACAAATTTACGTATTTCAATATTTTTTATTGGTCAAGTTTGTTGAACTATGCAAATGAATATTTTAATAAAATTGACCAAAAAGCTCAACACAAAACTATGAAGTTATTGGTCACATTACGTGATAAAAGGATTAAAAAAAACATTTGAAAAACTATTCTATGTTATATTTTCGAAAGGAATAACAAAAATTCCATCTTACCAAAGAGTTCATTCAACACTTCAGATATTGCAGCTACCTGCTCTAACGAGCTCAAATCTTTTTGATCAGAAATTGGGATCATCCCCCTATAAATTTCATCACACATTCCTTTCATCTGACTCAATCGCTTATCGCCAAAGGTTTCATAATCGGATCAGCCAGAAGAACTCCCACTTGATCTTTTAATTTTTCAGCTCGATTCCCTATGTAGTATGTTAGCGCATTTATTTTCTGCAAATTTCTTCTCTGATTTAATTTTATAGCACACCAATCACTGAATTCCTGATATCTTTGTTCCGATTCGGGCAAAATACACAGAGTGTAATTCAGAGGTCATGGGCACTTCTATTTTCTTCATATTGACCTTACATTTTTCTTCATCAAGTTTAGGTTTTACTATCTTTCCAGAATACCTAACATTAATTGGTTTATGTTGCGTTGGATTTCAGTGGTTGTGGTGATGACGAGCATCAAAAGTATTTGCGTATTATATTTTTTGGATCAACTAATTTTAAATACATTTATTTAAATCTAAAAAAAATGTGAAACGTATTTACAAACATTTAAGCTTTATTGAACTCGTCACGTTTAGGTCTATGTTTGCTTTAATTTTGAAAAGGCCTTCGGGTGTTGCAGCTGCTTTCAAACTGAAATCTAATGTTACATCTTCGCATTTAACATTGAAAATTTCCGTCTGTTCACTTTCCTCGTTATTGCGTTATTGGCTTCTTTCTTTGATTTCTCAACTTCGACAACAACAACACTTGGCAGCAGCGAGGCTTGGCCAAGATTCGAGTGGATAGTAACTTTGTATCGAAAGCACCATGGATGGTTTTGGAATTTCCTGCAAGTAGGATTGGCGCGCCAGTTCGAATTTTGCTTGGAAAAGCTTTACACAAACTGCATGCGGAGATATTTTCGTGTCAATTTCTTTGTCGGCCTCGCCCTTTGACTTCAGTTCAAATTCCTTGGTGCTCTCGTTACAAGTAGCTACTAATGTACTTACATGCGTCTTGGATTTTTTCTGGGGCCAGTGTTGACTGTGAGAGGAAAAATTGCAAGCTGTTGGAAACGCAAGAGGCCAGCTTTGAGGACATTTTCTGCTTGGCAGTCAAACCGCACTCGATCTCATTGCCTTCGGCAAGGAAGCGAGACATGGTCACCTTGCTTGTTGGCTATAACTTCAGGATTTCCATCGTCTTTTACTGTGGCAATGCAAAGTGTGCTATTACCGATTTTAATTCCAAATCTTGGCCACATATTTTAGTGATTTTTGTTTTTTAAAATTGATGGACTATTTTTAAGCAAGCAAAGAAAATTTTTATAACCTCACACACGATGCCAATTGACAAATTTCTATTTATTATTACTGTTCTTACATTTTCCATAATTTTTTTTATCTTTTTATCCATTGCGGGAAATTCTTGTCGCAGAATACCAATAAAAGTAAAAAAAAAAACAATTTATTTTGAAATAAATGACACACCTCCTGACAGTTGTCAAAAAATTATGGCAAAATTATAGCAAGAAAAAGAGTTACCACCTGTGTATTCTTTCGCACTTTCGTATTGCGAACTATATCTGACTCGCTTTACTTTTCTTCAAATCTGCAGACGAAGATGAATGTAAATCCACTATTAATCTAAATAAAACACTACTCTTGCAAAGCGCTTTACCTTCTTTCAGAGAATTAATTTCAGACAAAAAAATGCTCAGTTGAGTATATCTAATCCAATACTCCAAGGCTTCATTCAATAATTTGTTTGAATAGTCAATCGATTTCAATTCTTTCTCTTTTCTTTACAGACGAAAGCATGAGAATACGCATGCTATAATACGCACTAATTTATTCAAAGATGAATATCTTTCTATCAAATATTGTCCATTGATTTGGAGCCAATAAATATTTTTAAATGTCGTACGCGCACACACACTTGGTTTAAATTCGCTTTGAATCTGTACCAATTGATTATTTAATAAATCAAGCTCTCCCTGAGGCCAATCTTGATATGATTGCTTTAGAAACTCCGGTCCTTGCCACCATAATTCGTTTTGGGGCAATTGTTTCGCTCTTATCCCTCTAGAAAGCAAGTCGCCGGGGTTATTCTTAGTTGAAACATGACGCCAACGTCGCAACTTCGTACTTCTTTGAATCGATGCGACCCGATTCGCAACAAAGGTCTTAAACATGACTGATTCATTTTTTATCCAATTCTATGTTATCATTGAATCCGTGAAACAATAATAATTCGCATATTCGATGTGACTATCTTTTCGCACTTGTTCCATCAATGTTGCTAGTGTTTCCGCTGCGCATAATTCCAATCGCGGAATTGAAAATGTTTTTACTGGTGCCACTCTAGACCGAGATGTCAACAGATGACAGTGAATGTTCTTTCCATCATTCACTCGCACATAGATTACTGCTCCATAGGCCCTCTGAGATGCATCAGCAAAGCCCACTAACTCGAACGCTCTGCCACTCGAAGTTTGCAACCAACGAGGTATACGCACATCATTCAAGGCTTCTAACTGTGTGAAGAAGTCTCTCCATTCTTTTCTTAGTTCAAAGGATAACTCATCATCCCAATCCATTTTCTTTTGTCAAAGCTTTTGTATAAAGGATTTAGCTGTCACAATGACAGGTGCTAAGTAACCTTTCGGATCATACAGCTTAGCTATTTCGCTTGCCACAACACGCTTCGTGGCCTTATTGTCGTCGTTCCATTCTGTTTCAATATTAAAGAGAAATGAATCTGTCCTTGAATCCCACTTTAGACCTAATACCGCTGTGTATTCATCATTCAAGTCAACCATTGCATTGACTTCTGTAACATCTTGTCTTATAAACTGAAGCAGTTCTTCACAATTCGATCGCCATTTGCTTAATGCAATACCAGCTTGGCCTAACATGTCGCTCAATTCCTTATATAACATCTTGGCTTGTTGGATATCATCTGCGCCAGAAAAATAGTCATCCATATAACGCTCCAATAGAGTCGCTCTCGAGGCTAACGGATATTCTTTCTCGTATCTCATGGCTATTTCTCTCATAGAACGAATAATAATAATAATAAAAACGGACTCGATTTCTGACCATATGTCACAGTCAGCAAAACATAATCTTTTGGAGTTTCAAGCTCATCGAAACGCCATACAATCTTTTGGTATTTCACATCTTCTGGATGGATGAGAAATTGTCTAAATATCTTTCGCACATCTGTCGCTACTACAAAACGGTGAAACCGAAAACGCACAATAATCACGTCTTGCTCTTGTAGATTCGCTCCTGCCAATTGAAAGTCATTCAATGACTTTCCGTTTGTAGTTATGCAGCTTGCATCAAACACAACCCAAAATTTCTTTATAACAGCGTTGTGTGGTATGCAATATCCACCTGTTGTTTCATCTTCGGTCACTACGCGCATGTGATCTAGATTAATGTACTCCTGCATGAAGTCATTATATCTTTCTCTTAAATCAGGATCGCCCGCTAATCTTCGTTCAAATTGCTTAAGTCTGTTGAAAGCCGTTAATCTTGATTCTCCAAGTTCTCTCTTCTCGTCGCTCCAAGGAATACGAACAATGAAACGTCCTTCCTTATTACGCTCAACAGAATTTGCATATTGATATTCTGCCTTTTCTACTAGTAAAGGTAGTTTCTTTACTGAATTATCTCTTAATTCCCAAAAACGTCGCATAAGCTGATGGTATCTAAATTATACTCGCTCATTGTCATAAAGTTATGAAAACTTTTCTGATTCGAATCCTGCCAGGATACGGATCTAAAAACTATAAATCCAAGCGTTGAGGATTGTGCAATCAATCCATTGTCACTACGCACAATACGATCTTTCATTATTTTCGCCCAAATAGATACTCCAAATAATATGTTTATTGGATCATTTTCATTCGTAAACTATGATTTAATATTTGCCTGTACTAAACCTCCGTCCACCAATTTTTACCAGAAATTCCTTTTATTTCTACGGCAAAATTTCCTCTTCTCAAATTTAACGCTCTTACCGCTTTTTCCGATATTAAATTCCCTTCTGACCCAGTATCAAACAGCGCTCTTAACAAATGCTCCTCACATCGCTCATTCTGCAGCCGAACGTAACCTGTCGCGAGCACTGACCTTGTCTGGTTAAGCTGCTTTAATGAAAATCCTGTTGTTTTGAAGACGTCGATACTGCCTTCCATGGCTGAAAAGTTGTTGCTTCAGCGTTTAAACCCTCTTCAATCGGTTTGGATCACAATTGAATACCAATTGCACTAATTGCAACTGCTTTGTAGCACGATAATTCGGCATCATACAATTAAAGCATAATTGTAATTTTCTTATTCTTTCCCGTCGCTCGCTCACGCTCAACTTTTTAAATTGCTCACATTTATACAATGTGTGTTTACCCTTGCAATGAAGGCAAGTCAGTTCATTATACTGATTCGGTTCTCTCGCACTTGATTTGAAATCAAATCTTTTCATAATCGTGTTGTTGCTCAAAAACTTCAATACGTCAGCAACCAACGGCATATCACGTAAATCTTGGCTGGTTTCCCACATCTGCACCGTTCGTGGGGCCATACGCGAAATTAAAATGTGAACTAACACATGATTCCAATTATCTACTGGACAACCAGCAACTGATAATTGTCGCATCACTCTGTTGGTATTGTCTACCAATTTACGCAAAGATTCGTGCGTCTCCTTCGCGCTCTTTCCTATATTCATAAGCTCATCTAAATGGGCCATAATTATTTTCATCATATTTTCAAAAATCTCTACAACTATGCAACTTAATAATTTGCTCCGATGGTTTGCCAACCACCAAGCACTCGCTCTGCCGCACCAGATAACGATTTTTTCAGGTAGTGAATTTTTTGTGTTTCAGATAACACATTGGCCGCGTTCAGGTTGCACTAGGATAGCCTTTCTAAGATACTCGAGTATCCAGTATGTTTCTGAACGCAAATCAGCTGTTGTTGACATTTCTCATAGGATAGATGAGTATCCCAGAATTTTTAGGATAGCTTGAGATTTTTTTTCGCCAACAGCTGCATTGTCATCAGCTGTGATTTTACAAGGGATTACAACAACACAAAGCTATCCAGATCGCTTTGGATACAAACATGAACGCGGCCATTGTTATGCACTAGGCTTTCGTACATTGCCTTCCATTCGCCCCATCTGTTGAACTCTCCATTGAATACGCTTGGAACAATTCTTTCTAATTGTATATCAGCTGACAACGCTTGTAATGGTGTCTGAACCACTTGAGCTGGCAGCTCATTGTTCAAATTCAGCCGCTCTTGATCTATCTGCACTGGTTGATTATTTTGCATAGCCTTCCCTCTACGCTCATGCTATAATCTTTCTCGCGACTGCTCTTCCAAAACAGTCAATCCTGTAGCCATTATTTCTATGGCATCTAAATACGCATGCTCAACTTCAGCCGCAAGTTTATTATATATCCCTATGTTTAAACGCTCATTCTAATCACCCTGTAGATTTAAATGTTCTGTATTAAATCTTTCAAAATAGCCTTCTAATATTCTCAATCGCTCTCGTAGTTGAATCATACCTATATGATCAAACTCTTCACTTTTCGCAAATTCCAACGCTCTAATTATATTTGCCTTCAAAATCTTGCACCGATTAAACTCCATTTTTAGCAAAAAAAAAAGAAATAAAAATCCCAACGATAATCGCTCCAACCAAAAACAATTAAAACAAAAATGTTTTCGAATAGTGAAATAATATTTATTTATTTTTTTTAAATCAATATAAAAAGATGAACAAACAAAAAAATTCAGAAAATAAAATCTTTTATTTTTTATTAAAGCCCGTATGACACTACATTTTTAGCTCATTAAATCATACTAAAGTGTCATCCATGAGTAAAAAGGAAACATGTTGTTCTTATGAAAGGAAAACCACATATCTGGGAAAAAAATAATATGAATTGTCAACATTTTTTAAAAATCCTTTTCTTGTTTTCTCTTCTAATGATGCAATAGGTATTTGAATAATTTATATTGACGGCAACACAAAACTATATCCGATTGAATTTTGTCCGAAATGTTTATTAATAATTAGTTTTATAATGTTTTTTGAAATATGTTTTAATTTTCAATTCTGAACTGTCAAAAAAAAAGCTGCTAGAAGCTGAGAAATGTAAATCGAATCACATTTTTAATACATTTTTTCAGACATTTCACATTTTTTCTGACATTCTCACATTTTTTTGTAACATTTTCACATTTTTAGGGTTTGATGTGTACACACTCCATCATATGGGAATTTTCAATAATGAATCCTTCGTGCTGCTATAGTTTAATTTTCAATGAATTAAAAATGAGAAAAAAATGTAGTATCATAAGGGCTTAACGCTGAGAGGTCTTTTTCGGTCAACGGTTAGCAAAGAAGTAAAAAATCATTTCATTTAATGTCGTTTTCCATTGGTTTCACTCAGGGATTCACTCATTCTAAAATCCAAAGGAACAATGGTAACTACTTCTACTCAACTTAGAAATTTTGTCATTGTATTGGTGAATCATCGCGAACATTTCATGTTATCGAAGAGGCATAAAATCAAACAGAGTCTGATGTTTACTTTTGACATTTGAGTGAGTTTGTTTTGAAATTATAGCTTAAATGTATTAGTGCTTCTTGAGTGGATTCTGATTTCAAATCGAGAAGCGAAATTTTCTTCTGAGAAGCGTCGGTTGACCGTTTTTTTTGCCAATGGAATGGTTTCAGAAGACTTCTTTTTGATTCTGGACGCTTCCAAACATCCAATGGAAAACGACATAACATTCTCCTTTTATATTTTTCCAATAGGTAATTCATACGCCAGCAGTTAAAAAAAAATATTCGAAAAACCTATAACTGCCACTTCGCACATCTGCCTTTTCAATTCAACTGTGAACACAGCAGGCTATTGTGGTATTGTCCCACACTGCACCAGTGTTGCCGCTATGCGACTTTAGTCGCATTTTGACCCCTATTTTGCCCCATGCCACTATGATACGACCACAGATAATAAACTATACAGATGTAGCATCCCCATAGAAAAAAATGTCCCAATTTATTTTTACACCACGCAGACGATCAACAGGCAAGAAAGCTCTTTGCCTGTTCATAGTAAAGCACAGAAAGAAAGCTATTTGTCTTTTGGAAAAAGTTCTCTCTTGCGTGCTCGCTCATGTGTTTTCCCTCTTGCTCTGTTACTCAGGATATATGAATTAATGAATGAAATGAATGGGGAAAAATTGAATAAAAACGTGTTTTTTTGTTTCTGCAATACTATGCAGTCAGCAACGATCGAGAGGAAGACGAAAGACATTGCGATTATATTTGTTTTTTTTTTTACTGTGTTGTATGTACGATTTTTTTTAAGGTCGTCTGAGGCTGGCGACAAAAAATAAAAAGTATATGAACTCTTTTTCTTTTTTGGATCCATGGGCAGAGAGAAAGAACTAATAGAGAGAATCAAATTTCCTCGTCTCCGTCCCCTCGAAACCTTTTGTTTACATTTTTTATAACGTGTTGAATTCCTATCGTTGTGTACATGTTTTCACCTCGGGCAGTGCAAAACAAAAAAAAAGGTGGTGAGTATGCACATCTTCTTGCATATGTATTTGTCCCCACATTTTTTTTATATGGAGTTAATAACTATACATATGCAAGATGGTGCGCAAGTCGCAACATCGTAGCTTGTAGGCTAAAAGAGAGCCACCGTCGAATTTGAATCTCTCTATTAGTTCCTTCTCTTTGTCCATGGATATTGGATATATTCTTTATGTGGGTAGGTAGAACATTTTTTTGAGTTGTGAGGGTTATTTTTTTAAAGACGGAAAAATGTCTTATTGTTTGTGTAGTTTTCGTATTGTATTCTAGATTCGTTAGATCGGAGCATTTTTTGATTAGCTAGGTAAACATCATTTTTAATTTTATTTAGATAATCATTTTCCAGTTTATTTCTAGGGATTATTAATACATTTCAACAATTTGAACCTGTTGTTTAGGAAAAGGAAACAAATACAAAATAATTTAAAAATACGTAATTATAATAAAATATTTAAATTTGATCTGATATTTAGATTAGGTATACCTACCTACCTAAAAATCAAAAAAAAAATGTCTCTAGAGGTGGAAATTTTCAAAAGAAACTTCGTAATATTCGGTACCGAGTAGTGTGGGACTTGTGCTGCACTGCACTAAAACCACCGGAAAATCAGGACCAATCTATGAAAGATCGACAATTATTCCTTCAATTCAAAATCGAATTGAGAGAAGTTTAAAGTTTTTATACTTTCTAATCTTCGAACATTATCTCTTACATTTAATACAGTATCCATCTCGGAGTTAAAATGACTATGTAGTCGCTGATTATGTGAAACAGCGTGTTTGCTAATCACTTCAGAAACCATTTCTATTTGTAGGTCACGATGTAAATCGCTATTTCTAATATACCAAGGGACATTTATTATTTCACGAAGAACTTTATTTTTGGATGGTTTTAGCATCAATTTTCTTTGTACAACCCCACAATTGGATGCCATAAGTCCAATCCAAACTGTGCCTACGTTCTGTAACTCTCGCATCTTTAAAATTGGTTGAGAAACGTTGAAAAATGGAACAAAACTCATACGATTTGTTTCAGTATTTGTTTGTATAGCATTATTTTGTTCTTAATAGAACGCATTTATCAGACTTCACAACGCATTAATCAGGCACTTAAATGGCGGTATCATCTGCAAATGTGGCCAAGATAGCATAATTGTCCACTGGAATATCCCTAGTATATAACAAATACATTGTTGGTCCTAGGCCACTTGCTTGTGGTACACCGGCTTCAGTTTTATTAATTTCTGAATACTCTTGCTCGTACCCTACTTCAGTATTTCGTAGAGCTGCCTTGGGAGGTCTCTATGCCTTGTCAAAAGCTTGAGCAACATCTAGAAATAGAGTGGAACATACTTGTTTTTCTTCAATACCTTTTCAACAAAATCCGTAATTCGATGCACTTGGTCTCTCGTGGAATGTTTATTTCTGAATCCAAACTGATGGTTTGGGATTAGTTTTCATTCTTCTATTACTTTGCTAAGCCTTTTCATGAGCAGTTTTTTGAAAACTTTTGCCATAATTGGTATAAGAGATATTGGCCTGTAGGAAGTTACTTCTGTTGGTGGCTTTCCTTGCTTAGGAATAACAATGACTTCTGCAATTTTCCAATGATATGTGGTACATATCGAAGCTTAAGACATACGTTTAGTATATATTGTAGTTTTTTAAAGCCTACTGTTGGCATTTCTTTCAAAACCCGAGCATTAACTAAAATATTCCCCTGTGCTTTTTTATTTGATAGCTTGTGTTGACACCTGCTTTTTACTTCTTTGAGCGTGAAGAAGGGAATTTCCAATTCGTCGTTTCTATCAACAAAATGTAAATTATTTTTACCTAACTGCACTTTCTGGAAAGGGCTCAAAAAAATTCGAGAGATGTTCCGCGAGGATTTCAGCTTTCTTTTCGGGTTTGCAATCAATTTTCTGTCTTGTGCTTTGATAGGCGGGTTTGAATTTGTGGTCTTTTTAGGCGTTTAGCTGCTTTCCATAATTATAATATTAATACTTATATATTAATAATTATAATAATTAAAAATCGAAATATTTTGTATAGGTATCTATACATTATATAAAGTTTTGAGCAAAATTTGGCAGCTTATGCTTCGTCCTAATCCTTGAACCTTCCTTTATTAAAACTTCACCCTATTAAATCCCCAAAATTTAAAAATCAACAAAAAATAACCTCAACAAAAAAGAGATTTTTCATAAATATACCAAATTAAAAAAAAAATTTAAAAAAGTTCTTTTAGCACGCCTTAAATACATACTCATACAATTTACAAATTTACCTCAATCAAACATCACCCCGATAAATGACCAATAATGAATTGAATCTAGGCAAAATAGTGGGGCGGTTTAGTTAAATAATTGTGCACTTTGTGATAAAAGCATAAAATTTTTTTCATTGTTGGTACATTATATGAATATGATTTTAAGATATTGGGCCACTTCAAAATTCCGCCCCTTTAGGTGGGAGGGGCAAATTTAAAACAAAAATTACATAAGATTGAAAAAAAAAATTCAAAAACAACGGTAACACTTACAATATCATGCTATACCTTTTTTTTAAAGCCAAGAACCCATTCTTCAATTCTGTTTTCAAATTAAGTTTTTTTAAGTGCTTAGTTTTTAAAAAAATTATTTTCAAACTCAAAATTTAAAAAAAAAAAATTAAAAAAAATGTATGATTTTTTTTGCAAAATTTTACATTATTAAGTACTTATTTGCTTTTTCATTTTCGATACTCTCATTAACTCTCAGTCGAGTGCTTAAAACTAGATAGTCTTAAGTCATTTAGTTTTCTATAAAATTGAAAATTACAAAATCTATTTTTTTCTTAGAAACATTTAAACCGTCATTTTTGAACAAAATGATGGATTTTGACTTTCTTGTCTAAATTATAAAATTGGTCCAAACGATAAAACTATTAAAGGTCATGTATTTAATTATAAATTTTTAAAATGTTACTTAATAAGTTTGGTAGATAAAAAAAAACAAATTTTCACAACCACGCCCCCTCCACCCCTTCAGTATCATAATAAAATCACAGAAAACCATCACTTTTTCAGTCTTTTGCCTTGAACATCATTCTGGTATATGTAATTTAAGTTATTTTGCGACTTGTAGAAAACAAATGAAGCTACAAATATGATCCTCATGGTATTTTTGTACATAATCGACACCATTAAGCTCCAATAAAAACCTAAAATTCCGTTAGTTGTAAAATTCTCAGTTTCTTCGCACAGTACAGCGCACCCCTTTAAATCTTCTGAATAAATTTAAAATTTGATCACATACAAATTACTGGTACAACTTTTGTTTTGCGACGAATATTTTTATTGAGGGGGGGATTGAGAAAGTGTTTTTTTTTTCAAACGTTTCATTTTCAATTAAACCGATTTCTTTTCGATCCGATTTTTAACTTATTGAGACAAGAAATAAAGTACATATGGGGCTGATGTTATCGGTCGAAGCCAGCAGAGGTAGGTAGGTAGGTTGAAATGGCGGTCACGAGCCACCTAGCTTATTGAGCCAATTAGAGCTAGAGTGCGTCGTTTTGATACCATAACTCATAGGACCTATGGATGGAAATGGTATGGATTGTTTGAGTCTCGCAGAAACATGCCACATTGATCAGATTATCGGTTGGCTCAGAGACTTACAAGGTTTGTACCCTTAGAACGATCATCTAGTCCTAGGAAAGATGTACAGTGGCTACTGAGGTTTATCCTAGAGCTAGTGCGTTTCGTTAAGGAAGGAGATCAAATCTTTGATCCTCATCTCAGAAAGTTCGTTAAGGTCACGGAAAAAAGCTTTACCAAGTGACTGAGCTCTTTTTCCGGCCAAAGCGGAGCTTTACAGAGGAAATGAATGACTGTTTCCTTTTCCTGCTAGTCCCCGCAACTACGACAGTGATAATTGTGGAGAATATCTAGCTTCGCTGCATGCTCTCCGATTGGCCAGTATCCTGTTCGTGTTGCAACGACCTGGCTATGTCTCGCTTGGGTCTGCAAATTAAGTCGTTTGTTCGGGATTTACTCTAGGTGGGCCAAATCTTCCTATAAATGATGGAATTTGACAAATTGCCCCACCTTGCGATTGGATTCGGTAAGGAAAATAGAGAATATATTGCCCTTCATGACTAGTAATATGTACTAGTGGTTGAGGGAAACCGTTTACGGGAGAAGGTTATAGATTAAAAGTAATGTTGAGTTCTAAGAAATTCTTTTCGAACCAAGTTTGGAATAAATTGAATTGACCTTAATGATTTTAATATCAAATACATAACTACGATATGAGCCAGTAGTTATATTGACTGTCAATATCGTTTATTGTTAGAACAAAGATAAGAGGGCCCAAGTGGCTTTGAAGAAAGCATGAAGTGGCGTAAATGGGGATATGGGGGTCAGAGATTGAGAACCTGAACAAAACGGGAATGATCATTATAAATCCTTCTTTCATTCCGTTAACTATTTTCCAAAGTGGTTTGAAAAATATATGTCAATTCACAAACGCATCGTTGCAGAGATGATGCACAATCACTTGGGTCAAACATTCATAAAGCCAGTTTTAATGTAAAGTGCTCACTATTGCAAACTGCATCAAATAATGCGCAAACTTAAAGCAAAACTAGAATCAAGAAAATGCGATGCGTAGTTGCTGATGTCTTGCATCAGCATCAGCTGCGTTGTGCATCAGCAACGCAACAAAGCGAATGTTTGATGTTTATGAATGTACCTACACTATTGTTGATTAAAAAATTTACTGTTCGTAATCAATTGAGACAAATTGTATAAATTACACCCAAATGATGTCATTTTTATATTATAAAACAATAAAAGTCTTCTTAATTAAGTGAATAAAAAAATTTTAATCTTAATATAATACGTTTTGTACTAAATAGTGTAAAACAATATCTCCCCATACACTTTAAACGAAAAACGATGGGGTGCATGCAATAGATCTTAGTAATAATTCTCATTTGATTGTATTTGTCGCAAAATGTTTTTTTTTTTGTCTAAATAAAAACCAGAATGAAGTTATAGGCAAGAGACCGAAAAAAGTGTGGGTTTTTCAGAATTGTGAAGGCAGACGTATGGGGCGTGGTTGTCGTAATTTGTTTTTTCATCAAACAACCATATTAAATAACATATTAAAAGTTCATAACTACCTAAACTATAAACTAAAAACTAGGTCTATTGATTAAACTAATTTTATAATTTAAACAAGAAAGTCAAATCCATTGTTTATGTTCAAAAATGACGGTTTTAAGAAAAAAGTAGTTATGGTAATTTTCAATTTTCTAAAAAACTAAATGACTTACGACTATTTGGTTTTTAGCACTCGATTAAAAGTTAATAAGAGTATCGAAAATAATCAAGCAAATTTGTACTCAATAACGTAAAATTTTGCAAAAAAATCATAATAAACTTTTTTTTTTCAAAATTTTGATTTTGAAAATAATTTTTTTAAAAACTAAGCATTAAAATAACTTAATTTGAAAACAGAATTGAAGAATGGTTTCTTGGCTTTAAAAAAAGATATAGCATGATATTGTAAGTGTTGCCGTTGTTTTTTAATATTTTTTTCTCAATCTTATGTATTTTTTTTTTAATTTACCCCTCCCACCTAAGGGGGCGGAATTTTGAAGTGGCCCAATATCTTAAAATCATATTCATATAATGTACCAACAATGAAAAAAATTTTATGCATTTATCACAAAGTGCACAATTATCTTTTATATGGACGCTATGCCGCTCCACTAAAAGCTATTCGGTCTTCCATCAAATCTAGATGAAAATAATTGCATATATTTAGGTATACAAAATCAACAGCTAACCGACGGCGACGCTCTTCCTACCCTCATTAAATCTATTAAAAATAATACATAGTTCAAAAAACCTCTTCTCTGTGCAAACTGACATAAAATTTTCCTTTAATGAAACGTTCTTGTTTAAAGTACCTATTTAAATTAATTTTTATTTCAATTATTTTTTTCCAAACATTCTCAAAAAATCAATTTCAATATTTTTCTTAACAAATAGGAGCCATGAAGCGCACATGCAAAATGCTTTCCCATAGGTTAGAGTCATAGTCTATGGTTAGAGTAGTAGAGAAAATAAATTGAAATGTTGTCCCTTATCTAAGAAGTTGAACTTTTAAGAAAGCTCTTTTTTTGGACGAATGTCGTTTTCATGGACATTTTTTCCCATATGGATGCTACATAAGTATAGTTTATTATCTGTGATACGACCTTTTAAAAAAGTGGCTATTTTGACCCTTTTTTAAAATTTTGCGACTTTTCTGTCCCCATCTCTAGAAAATTGCATGGAAAACTTTAGTTGTTGGTCTGTTTGATTTTTATGCGATTAAAACTAACCCATTTTTTAAATATTCCTGACGTTTCGTTGGGTACTTTCCAACATTTTCAAAGGATTTTCTTAATTGGACTATTAAGTTACATTTTTTGTAAAGTCATCAAAAAAAATTGGAAATTTACATATATATTGCACTATTTTATAATTTGAGACAAAAAAAAAATAAATCTGCCCTACCGAGGTATCCGTCGGAGCGGAATCGGAGGATTTTTGCTTCGAGGTATTCTTCCGAACAGCGCTCGGAACGTTTTTCCGACATTATGGAACGTGCATTGTTGTTTTGCGTTGCAGTGCGATCAAGTGTGTTTTGAATTGACATTTTTGAAATCTCTAATGAACTTTGAACCTCCGACGTCGTATGCGTTTCGGAGAGTTTTCCGCTCCGAACGGATACCTCGCTAGGGCAGAATAAATAAATATAAAGCACAGATTAGTTCTGATGACCTTGTGTGCACCATCACAAAAGTTGCAATAGATTCTTGCTTTTCTATCTCCTTTTCTCCTCTCGCCCAATCGCTCACGTACACCATATTGTGTCTTTTCCACCACGCTTTTTTACTCTATTCTTCTTCAACGGTTGTCGCTCTTTCAATTTTACTCGCTCTAAATTTCTGTCTCTTCTCAGGGGAACTTGATGAATGAGACGACCGAGAAGGGGAAGTTGATTTTGATTTGGTTCTACCCCTCTTGCCTTTCACCACGCACGGTGATTCCGCTCTCTTGCTTACATTTCCCATACAACGCAACATATCTTGGCGCTCTCTATCTTTAATTTGTCCATTATAACGCGCCATTGTACAGTTAAAAATTTTTTTAATTTGACTAAAGAAACTATCTTCAGCCATAAAACGCTCCTTATTCTCATGCTCTGAGACTATCTTTTGATGTTCAACCATAAAACGCTCGTAGGAATTTTCGAGGTAACTTTTCCTTTGCGATAGATCCTCTTTCGTAGCGCTCTTGAATTGCTCAGAAAGTGTATGTCTTTCTGATCTGTGAATCGCATTCACGTATGTACGACGCACATTCGAATTCATCGGAAGACGCTCCACGCTCTCCTGAATTGCAACAACAAAAAAAACTTTTTTATTTTTCATCTGACTCGATTGGACCAAATTATGTTACAAAGGATAAAATAAAAACGACTTATTCAGTTGACGGTCCCTATGCAAGGTTGAAGAATTTCTTTATTTGAAATAATATTATTGTGGATACATTCTGAAAGCTCTTGAAAGCTTGTGGATATTGTGTATCTAGTGGATTTAGTAGATCTAGTGGACAGTATACAATTAAAGCTCTTCAGCTTTGTCCTGTGTTTACATAAGTACGTTCTATTTATGATTTTCTTGTTTTTCAATTTCTAACATTCTATTTCACTTGTTTATTTTAGTTACTAAGCTTTTTTTACTATTTTGAGGTTTTAGGGCCAGTTTCACAGTGAAGTAAGTGTCACTTAAGTGCCAAATATGGAAAACTAATTCCCAATTTCACAGTGTAAACTTATCGGAATAAGTGAGACTTAAGTCTCCCATGTTGCCCACTTAAGTTCCACTTACTCAGGTAGTAAAACTGCGGCTTAAGTGCCAAAATGGGAAAATTAAGTGCCACTTATTTTGTTAAGTGTGCACTGTGAAACTGGCCCTTAAAATCACACATTCCTCAAAAAAAAACAGCTAAAATTTCTCTAGGACTTAACTGTGTAATTGCATGATGTGTGAATGCATTTTTGTGTTAGTGTAACTTACACCATTATAAAAAAAGACTCACTTTTTTCTCGATATGCCTTAGAATAAGAAGATAAGGAAGAGAAATATATCACATATACAGTGTATGTGAGTGAAGCACCAAATAAAAAAAAAAACAAAAAGGTGCCTATCTGTCATTTTGCCGAAAGTGTTTCGAGATTTTCAATCGTTAAAAAAGTGAAAAAAGATAATTAAACTAAATAAAAAATTAAATAAAAGTGAGAATAGTGAAAGCTTTCAGTCCTTTATTATAAAAATATAAAACAACATGCGGTGCTGTGTTAAATTGTGTAAAAACACCTATAATATGGAGTTAAAAATCTTTCCATTTCACTGGCTGATTGTGTCTCAAATTCCACATAAATTAATGTGAAGTGATGTTTTGTATGTAAATACATCATCGTGGAATACTTTAAAATTGATATTTCATAGCATTTTGCTATAAAAAAGCCTAATTTGTTGAAAATGCAAATATACTTTGAAACGTGGTATGTCAGGTGCCTAACTGTCAAAATTGAAATTCTCGCCCAGGGTCGAACTAGCTTTTGTTGGTGATGGCAAGGCCCTCAAACGGGCATATCGCATAGAAGAAGAAATAGAGGAACGGGCATATCGAAGAAAAAGTGAAGCATTTTTCAAAATAGTGAGAGTAACACAAATACAGACGCATTCACACAGGGAAGGCATGCAGTTAGACAGCTAAATCATGGGGCGCCCAAAGGAATTTTCAGCTGTTGTTTTGAGGAATGTTTTTTGAGATTTTAAATCGTTAAAATAGAAAAAAAGCTTAGTAAATTAAATAAACAAGTGAAATAAAAGTAAATAAAGTGAATATATGCTATTCTTCATTGAAATAAAAATATAAAACTACATGCGGTGCTCCGTTAAATCCTGTAAAAACATCTATAATAATCATTGCAACTTTTGTTCATTTCACAGGTAAGCTGTATCTCATATTCCACATAAAGTAAGTAAAATTACTCTGCACTACGGACGCACAATGCATTTGCGCACCTTTGCCATCACCAACAAAATCTAATTCGACCCTGGGCGGGAATTTCAATTTTGACAGATAGGCACCTGACATATCACGTTTCAAAGTATATTTGTATTTTCAATAAATTCATCGCTTTAATAGCAAAATGCTATGAAATATCAATTTAAAAGTATTCTACGATAATGTAAATAATAATTAAATGAAAAATTTGTTAACTCCATATTATAGGTGTTTTTACACAATTTAACACAGCACCGCATGTTGTTTTATTTTTTTTTTAAATAAAGTATTGCAAGTTTTCACTATTCTAACTTTTATTTCATTTTTTTATTTAGTTTAGTTATCTTTTTTTCACTATATTAAAGTTTGAAAATCTCGAAACACTTTCAGATACAGATAGGCACCTTTTTGTTTTTTTTTTTTAATTTGGTGCCTCACTCACATACACTGTATATGTGATATACACCTCTTCCTTATCTTCTTACCTATTCTAAGGGCCAGTTTGTTCACAGTTGATTACCTTTAATCAAGGATTAATGCAACTGGTAAATCATCGAATGTGCATGTTAACCAAACTTTTTATTAGGGAAATCAAAATCTGAGTTGTTAATCATGGAAATCGCTAATCAGCCGATTATAATTGTTTACCAAAAATTAATAAGTACCTTTAAAGTGGTGGTCCAGATTTAACCCACTGTGAACAAACTGGCCCTAAGAGTTAGAGAGAGTTCGACTTAGAGAATGGTTTTTTCATGAAAAATTGAAGGGAATGATAAGATATGGCGATATAATTTGATTTAAACAGAAATGCGACTTAGAGATAATACGTCTTAGGGAGAGTCGACTGTAATTTGTTATTTATGTATTTATATATACTAACAATTTAAATTGTTCTATAAGTTTCACATTATTTTTTTAATATAAGTAGTTTGTAATAAATAAAATTTATAATTAAAAAAAAAATTATTTAATTAATCATTTCATTTGATAGTTTTGTCCGTTGTTCTTTAACTTAAATGTTTGTATTGATTTTTTATTGTTCAATGTATAAAATTTTAAAAAAGTATCTTAAATAACAACACATTTAAATATGTATAATACTTTACAGTACAAGGTTTTAAAAATAATTAAACTACTTTTACGTTGGACTGTAGCTCTTGTTCTTTCGTTTCATTGCGTAAAAAACTAGTCCGGAAATGATAGCTAAGCCACATATCGAAACGATAATAACTATTAATCAAAGAAGAAAAAGGAGCTGTGAAATAACAAAAAGTATTTATTTAAAACAAAATCTCTCACTTGTAATTGTGTTGCTGCTTTCATTTGATTCGCCTACAAGTAAATCAGATATTCTTTCTGCCGAACCATCCCTTACTGTTGAATCTTCAATGCCAAGAATTTTCGTAAAAAGATGGAAAAGATCGACAGATTGAAATGGTTTAGCTTCTTGTCCCCCAGTTTTGAATGCTGGACCTTTTGCCATAAAAATTGGAAGCATAAGCTCTTCCTGATTGTCATAGCCATGCACACCATAAGATGTTCCTTAAAAGACCATGTATGTATATCTCTTATTTCTTTTTAAGTCAAAAGTCCCATACCATTGTCTATGTCGTATTCCCATAAATCCTGAAAGGCGTAGTTCATTTTAGCAACAGCTATCAGTGGACCAAAACGCTGCTTGTTAGTAGCATGCCATCTTTTTGGTAGGTCTTCACTTTTATATATGTCAAAATTTCCATTCGATTTGGATGCGTTTTTAAGAGTTTGATAGACATATTCCAGTTTTCCTTGAAGACAAAAATTAGGACAAATAGGAATTAAATTTCAATTACTATTTGTCAAATAGAAGATTTAGCACTCATTAATTGGAATTGTTAAATTATTGATTCAAAATTAGTCACTAAGCCATTTTCACGGGTCACTAGCTTAAAAATTAACTGCAAATAAAAATAAAACTATATTTATAATTGTGTCTTGATGTTGCAACAATGTTTTTAAACAAGTGGGATATGTTGATTTGTTTTCATAAAAACTTCTTGTTAATGGTTTTGTAAGTTTGTAAATTTCAATTGGTTATTAGTACCTAATAATACAAATAATAACTTAAATAATGTAAGAGAACAAGTTTAGTTGAAAATTATTATTTTATTTTTACAAAAATGTTCCCAGAATTCTCCACCGAAATTTTGTGGAACAATTTGTTCATTAAAGTTTACATGATTTAGTTACATACAATATCTTCAGAACTACCTATTCTGAATTTTAAATTTACAAATACACTGCCGGCCATTTGAATAGGTTGAAACATTTACTCACGCTATTGTTTCTCTCTTTTGATATCTATTTCAATTAATCAACTTTGTTGAATATAATAAAAATATGTAATAGAACATTTGATAGTAGTCGCCATTTCAACTGAAATTATCTGAAAGTGAAATGACCCCAAACATTAAATTGCCATTGAAATTAACTCAAATATTGGCAAAGGAGCTACAGCACAGTCATAACGTTTTTCGGAACAAAAAAGTGCGAAGGTCATTTTTATCTTTTGATTTGATTTGATTCTTTATTTAGCTTCAGCTATTAATTACAATAATTTTTTAAATCTAATTGAAAGGTAAAACTAAATTTGTATATAACTTAACTATAATTTGATTTAACATATAAAATTAATTTTTTTTTAAATAATATCACATTACTTTCTGATTTTAATTCATTAGGAAGATTATTGAATAATCTGAAACCTTTGTGGAATAAAATATTCTGAGATCTGTTTGTTGAAAAGAAAGGTAGCCTAAAGTTACAGTTATTTCTCAACTGATAAGGTTGTACATCTGATACATACACTATTTGGTTAAAAAGATAATTTGGCAACATGTTATTTTTAATTTTAAATATGAAAATAAGTACATTCATTATCGTTCTTTGATTGATATTTAGCCATTGTAAAGTGTTAAGCATAAATTGTATTGGTGTTAACATATTGCACATTAAAATACACCTCATTCCACGATTTTGTAATTTTTGTAATCGTTCACTCATTTGATTATTACCTAAAAAAAGTATTGTTGAACAATATTCAAAATGAGGTTTTATCATTACATTATAGATTTTTATTGCACAACTTGGTGATAATCTACTTCTAATTCTTTGAAAAAAACCTATTTTCTTTGCAATTTTATTGCATATATAGTTAATGTGTTTCTCAAAACTTAATTCCCTATCTATAACCACTCCTAAGTACTTTATTTCATTAACTTTTTCAATATTATTGTCGTTAATTACAATGTTTTCTATTGAGTTTCCATTGATTATAATTGCTTTTGTTTTAGCTACATTAAGTTTTAATTTATTCATTTTAAAATATAATTCAAGATTTCTTAGATCGGTATTAATATGATTGATACATTCCTCCGCTGAATTCCCCGCAACGTATATTAACGTATCATCTGCAAAAAGTCTAGCCTTGGCATGCTGTAGGACGTTCTCCAGATCATTAATATAAATAATGAATGAATAATGCATTCATTAAATTTCGAATAGTGTCATGATCCTTGGTTCCTCGTGTATTAGCCGACTAGCAATTGAAATAATTTAACTGCCATATTATTCACTCGATTAATCCAGTTCAAAATTTAAACTAGGATGTATTTACATTGAATTTATATTAATTTACACCCGCATTTAATTTTTAAACTGGATTGAGTGAATAATATGGCGGTAAATGTACAATTGTAATTATTTGCGCTCATATGGTTATTTATTTTAAAATTTGTCTGACTGAAGGGATCTCAATTAGGCCCATTTACTGAAACAAAACTTAAGGCCGTGTCCGAATTGCGTTAAAATGTTGGTTAAAACTTGACGTTTGGTAAAATTTTGACACTAGTGTGGTGAATAAAATGGGTTAAAAATTACACATGTCCAGAGCAGGTTAAAATTTGACACTAGTGGTTAAATTTTGACTTTTCTCAAGAAAGAGAAAATTGAATTTGAAATTATTTTTAAAAGTGCAACAATGGACCGGCAAACAAGGAAAACAAGAGCATGTACACATACCTCGCGTAGTCGTTGGTGTGTTATTGCAGTCTTCGTAATAATACGCTGATATTTTAGAAAATATAAAAGAATTAATATAAAATACTTCCTCAATTTGTTATTCATCTTACAAAATTAATGCCAATTGTTTTTTTTTTTTTTTTTTTTTAGTTCGTTGACAGCTGTGAACTAGTGTTCGCAGACTGCATAATCGAGCAATACACTGTTGTGGCCACCTAGGAAGATTTTTGGTTGGCTCGTCATGGACTGAAGTAATCCTCGCTTCAGAAAAGAAAAGCGAAGGTATAAGTTCGGGAACACCCAAGGAATATCCTTTTATTTATCTCATGCCGATATGTACAAATGGAATATAAAACTTATATAAGGCGTGTTTTATTCATTGCTGCATAGCCAGCGCAGCACAAGTCTGAATAAAACGAAAGCTCACTCTATACGTTAATTTCAATAATTGAAAGCTCTATCGCCAGCACAGCCATCTTTATTTTTACTGACTTCTTTTTCGCCAGCAATCAAATTGTTTTTGTTTGCCAGGGGAAATTTTGCTGCGCTGGCTATGCAGCAATGAATAAAACACACCTATAACTAAACAAACCGTTAGAGTTACTCCGTGGGAAATTCTTAAGAATCCGGCGATCACCTTTTGAGGAGGTACCGCGGTAGAACCAATGTTGTCATTCTGGTGTAGGTTGTAGTTATCCATAGGACTTCGAATTTCGATTCAACTTCAGAGAGTGAGGGATATTTCTATTCTGGCGAAATTTGTCCGTGAGTGTGTGGCCTATGGGAAAAAGGGTTATTAGAGAGATTCGGCACAGGGTAAGGGGCAGGTTTGGTGCGAAATAGGATTTTCATCCAACGACCACCAAAGAACCTGTTTGGAGGACGGAAAAAGGAACTTAACTGGATGAGAATTCGGCGTAGATAGATGGGCTGGAATCAAGGAGAAGTTGATATCCCTTTCTGAGGGATTTGATGGTCGGTTAGGTTCTAAAGAATCCTCCAATGCACCACGGTATCGATCGTCGTGGATTTAAACGATGCACGAGAACCAGTGTATTGGTCTAAAGCTCGGTAGCGTGGGATGAAGGTCTTAATTTCTTGAAACATAATTACACGACCGAACAATTACACGTTCTATCCACGCGAGATTAATTATAAATTGACAAGTATTGCGCAAAAATGAGGAAGTTTCAAAACGACGCGACCGGCTAGGACAAATAAATTATGATTTATGAAAAGGAAAGGTAAAAAACTTAACAGAGAGGGAGGTATACTAAGATTTATGAAACAAACTGTAATTATGCACTAGGAGAAGAGATTAGATATAGTTTGACTATTTGTTGCTAGGAAAATGAAAACCTATTGCCAAAAGAGGACGGGAGGCTGGACGAAAGGAGAAAATAAGAAAAAAACTGAAAGCTAGGTCGGGAGGAGAAAACAGGTTCAGGTACAAGATATATTGGCTTTAAGCTTTTTGGATACGAGATAATAGGTCCGTTCGCTTACGCGCCAGAAACTACCCAAAACTACCATTTTTTACCAGATTTAGTCCGAAGGCGTTCGCGTACGCAAATTTTGGGTAGTTTCTGGCAGGAGAGAGCGCTCATGAGAGAGAAAATAATTTCCCCTTCTTGCCAGTTTTTACCCGAGAAATTTCTTCGGGCAAAAACTGGTAAGTGCTGTGTTGTGTCAGAAGCCAGTTTGAAAGACAAAGAACAACACAAAAATTACAAAATGGCTGTTGTTTACTTTTTGTTTTATTTTAGTAAAAGTGTAGTTTTTAATTTGTTCATTTACAAAAATGAATTATTTTAATAAAAGAAGTGACTTTTTTGATAAAAAAATTAATAAACTATCTAAGAAACTTTGTTTGTGAAGTGTACCTACTTTAATTGTTGTGTGTTTTTTTTTATTCTTTCTTATGTAGTTCTGATTTCTTAATAGAACTCGGGATTAATAAAAAAAAATTACGTGATGTTTCTGTTTAGTGTTGTTTTTCCATTTGTAAATACTTACAACGTTAATTTTAATTTGTTCATCATCAAATTTAATAAAGAATATGAAATTATCATGAAAATTTCAATTTTGTTGCTTTGTTTACTTTTTTGCTTTTGTTTAATTTTTGTTGACGTTTAAAAACTGGCAAATATTTTGGTTTAAGGCGTTCGTGTATTCTCGGACAGTTTCGCTTCTCTTTGAGAGAATTTCACCCCCACTCCTCCAAATTTGACAGTTTGCCAGTTTGTTCGTGTACTTCTCTGACTAAATCTGGCAAACTGTCAAATTTGGAGGAGTGGGGGTGAAATTCTCTCAAAGAGAAGCGAAACTGTCCGAAAATACACGAACGCCTTAAACCAAAATATTTGCCAGTTTTTAAACGTCAACAAAAAGTAAACAAAAGTAAAAAAGTAAACAAAGCAACAATATTGAAATTTTCATTATAATTTCATATTCTTTATTAAATTTGATGATGAGCAAATTAAAATGAACGTTTTAAGTATTTACAAATGGAAAAACGACACTAAACAGGAAAATCACTTAATTTTTTTTTTATTAATCCCAATTCTATGAAGAAATCAGAATTACATAAGAAAGAATTTAAAAAAAAACACTGAATTAAAGTAGGTACACTTCTCAAACCAATTTTCTTAAATAATTTATTCATTTTTTTTATCAAAGTCACTTCTTTTATTAAAATAATTCATTTTTGTAAATGAACGAATTAAAAACTACACTTTTACTAAGATAAAACAAAAAGTAAACAACAGCCATTTTGTAATTTTGTTGTTGTTCTTTGTCTTTCAAACTGGCTTCTGACACAACACAGCACTTACCAGTTTTTGCCCGAAGAAATTTCTCGGGTAAAAACTGGCAAGAAGGGGAAATTATTTTCTCTCTCATGAGCGCTCTCTCCTGCCAGAAACTACCCAAAATTTACGTACGCGAACGCCTTCGGACTAAATCTGGTAAAAAATGGTAGTTTTGGGTAGTTTCTGGCGCGTAAGCGAACGGACCTAATATTAGATGTTATTTAGATAGAATGGGTTCGGATGAGTAGCAATCATCTGCACTACTAAGTTCGTTGAACCTTAAATAGGAATCCCCCGATCAGGTTGAATTATGACGAAGACAAAGAGGTTTATGGATAATGACACTGTTAGGGTAGACGGTACAGTATCAAATTCATCTTCGTCATTCTTGTGCAAACCAAGATCGCAGCCAGTTAGACCTTTTTCTATATAGTGCATCCAATTTGAGTGCGGTAATAAATTGTCGATTTTATATTTGAAAGTAAAGAAACTTACTAAAAGGTTTTATTTCAAAGTTTTTTCGGTGTTTCTGAAGATTTTCGTCGTTGGATACCTACCTAGCTGCAGATTTTAGTAAAGATAACTTTTTTATCAAGTTTCTTTAAGGGTGAGTTAGAAAATTAGAAAAGTGATTATAGAGATAGTGCAATATAGTGATTTGAAAATTTACAGTGAGGGTGAATTTTGGCGGTCAACGACGCAGATATAAAGTCGAGGCCGCCGTCCATTAACTGGGATGGTGAATTTTAAGCCGAGAAATTTAATAAAGTGAGCAGCAGTTCAAAACTATCTCCAACCCGAAAACCGAGGAGATAATAGTGAACAGAAAAGACTTCTCAGGAGAGGCATCCCATAAAGGGACAAAGTCCGTGCAAATCCCGGGCTAACAGTAGAACCATCCAAGAAAAATTCTTTGGTACTCCTTTTATTTTAAAAACCTTGCAAAATATGCACTGGTCAAAATACAAATTATTCGCCCTCACCTGAAAAATATAGAAAAGTTGATATCACCCGTTTTTTTTTGTGGCAAGAAAATACATATATGTACCTACCTAAATTCTTGTCATACATACGTATACCTACATATATATCTTTGCACAGCCATTTGTATGCATATTGTGGAGCTGAGCCAAAAGACGGCGATTCCGGATACATCATTCTTTAGTTAAAGTAAAAGTTGACGTGATAATACTATATAAGTTATTTTTTTTTTGTTTCTTTTTTTATTGTAAATTTAAATTGTTTAAAATTGCTAAGGGTTAGGAGAGAGTGAGTGGCAAGAAAAGATATACCTAGTGGGTTTTTTTTTCGCGTAGCCGTTAGACCAGTGTCGACATAGGTTCCTTTAAACCACCACTTTTAGCTACGTTACACAGAGCTCTTTTTAGTTAGAAAAAAAGGAAATAAACGAGTACCTTCGGTCAAAAGGAAGGCTCAATTCCCGACATCAGCCGGACATACGGGAACTTGGTCCCCACGTGGGCTGATATTATTCAACGGCCATATTTTCGAACTCCTTAGAATCCCGCCACTTTATCCGAATCTTAATGCAAAGTCATTTTTGCTTTGTTTTTCATTACATTTGTAAGTCAAAACTTTATGTTTGTATATTTTAATTGATTATTTTTGGTGGCTAAGTGTTTTGGTTTTTAGTTGGCATGTTGTGAAGTTTGTCTACGAAGGCAAGATCCCCCCCATATCCGGCGAGCTGAGTCGAGCACAGCGAGCATGCCATCGCCTTCGTAGCAGACATTCCATCCCTTACAACTTCCTATCCTAGCCCGGCTGTCTCCAGTCTCTTCTGAAATTCCTTTCCTCAATCCTAATTCCTACCTCCTCTACCTCTACCTCCACCTACTATAGCTTCCCATCCCCTCCAATTGCCTCATTTCAACACAATAGGACTTTTTCCGTAATGTTTGGGGATATAATCGATGCAAAACCTTTAAAAGTAAATCAAAGTAAGAAATTTGTACTTTATTCGCGTCGAATTTTTATTTTGATACATTTTAAGCTGGATTTTGTATAAAATATTTATTTTCTGAAATAATAAAACACATTTGTGGTTAGGTAAATTTCTTTAATCTTGCGGGAATTTTAACTAAAAATCCCATTTAACCCATCCTATTTTAATCCAGTTCGGACAGCAAAAATAAAAAAATTAGGCCATTTTAACCAAACGTCAAAATTAAACCAGTGGTAGAAAATATTAACGCAATTGGACACGGCCTTAATGTTAAAACAAAATGTTTATGTTCTACTTTTTCCTCAGCATAAACAGTCACATATAGTGTAAGTTCTTTATTTAACATAAATATTTTAGTTTCATTTCAGCAAATTAGCCTAAGAAGTGAAGGACAAAAAGTTGTTGAAAGCTTGTTGAATAGCTTTCAACAACTTTTTGTTTCAACAATCATCTTAGAAACCATTGAATGGGAACTCTGTTATGAAAAACGATTATCGTTGAAATTACTTCGCTACCGTTTAACGCAATTACTTATAGGTACCGATAAATGTTTTTAATTTCTTATTAAAATAATAAATTAAACACCTGACGCTGTCGATTCCATGTTCAAACATAATTTTACAGCTATTTAAAAACTTGGAATTTAAGGAACACATAATTACTTGCTATTACTTTGTATATTAAAATTATTATCTGAGCAATTGTTGATTTATACATACATGTAACTGAAAATGTATTTAATATTCATTCTGTTTTGTTCCTCGAAACTAGTTTCGTATATTTATTACAATTGGACTGTTTTCAACAGGTTATGGGCCCAGAATAACCTACGCTAAGTCTTTGTAATTGTAGACGTGAAATTTAAGTTTGAATTGAGATTCTTGAATAAAGTTCAAATATTAAAAAAAATTAAAAAGCAGAGAAAATTACAATGACTGGAAGTTCGCTGTAAAGAATTATATCGTGCTGGAAGAACTTTGGGAATCTGTAATCACTGAAGAAAAGGACAAAAGGAAATGTGCGAAGGCAAAATCCTAAATTATTTTGTTTATCGAACCAATAAACTTCGTGCATGTCAGTGATGCCACAACAGCAAAAGAAGCTTGGGACAAGCTGGCTGCAGCTTTTGATGACAAAGGATTGACGAGGCGTGTGGGATTTCTTAGGACTTTGATAACAACCAATTTGAGAGAAACTGGATCTGTTGAGTATTATGTTAACAAAATAATTTCAACAGCACATAACCTCAATGCGATTGGTATGGTGGTTTCCGACGAGTGGCTTGGAACATTGTTGTTGGCTGGACTTGGTGAAAACTATAAACCACTGATGGAAAAAGCTTTACTATTGTACTGAATTCAGTACAATTTGATTTTCTCAGTACGTAAGTACATCTTTGCAATTTTCAGTACAATTTTGAATTGTTTGTACAAAATTGATAATTTTCTCTTATCTTCATTAAAAAAATCTATTTGTGATGCGAACATACTCAAAGCCCAATTACCCAATATCAAAACCATCCCCACTTGGGCTGAAGGCGCTCATTTGCTTTTAAATACTGAACTGAATATGTAAGAGTACATATTTAGCTTCCAATTTTTAAGTTAAAGTGACCTCAACTCCAAAAGTTGCGTTTCGCACAGGTACGACAGTTGGGCTCATCATATATTCAATCGCTCCACTTAAACAGAAGTAGTTTTCTAATTATCTTCATCTACGTTATTATTTTGCTTCCAACAATGGAATAAATTTTTAAACAATTATGTAAAAATTTTATGGTAAGGGAATCTTTTGATGAAAAGCCCTTATTGGCTTTTGCAAAATCACCTACCAGTTATGGAGATATAGTATCGGAATTTTGGGCAAAAATTTGGTTTTTGATAAATGAATGCAATGAGTTTATGTTTCAAAATATTCATCGAATTATACCGGGTACCTTTTGTGTTCCTCATTCTTTAGCAAACGTTGAAAGAGTTTTTTCATATCAAAATATAATAAAAACTAAATTAAGAAATCGATTACAATTTCCAATGTGTTCTACACTGATAGAAACCAAAAATCTTTTAAAAAAGGAATGTTGTCACAGTTTTGTAATTAATAAAGATCTTGTGAATAAAAACATGACAAACAATCCTCTTCAAAAAGAAGAACTTTTAGAGTAAAAAAAATGTTAATTACCTAACTTACTATTATTTTCTTATCTAAGACACCAGTTATATCTAATAATCATTGAAAATTCTATTTTAAATTTTCAGATGTTTAGGAAGCAAAATCAGTGATTATTTTAATGGCAAAATAAACCTGACAGTTTAATAATGATTAAGGATTTGAAAAACATCAAAACTGGCTCCTTACTGTTATACGGGATCCGTCCGTTATTTATTTATTCACTCGATACATCCAGATTAAAACTTAAATCCAGATGTATTTACATTCAATTTGGCCCCAATAAAAAAAATGAAAAAAGGCCCCAAAAAATGAAATAACACCCCGAAATTGGAAAATGTTCGTTGTTGTTGTTTTGCATTCAATGAATTGGTTCTTTATTTCATTTTGTTTTTGGGGTCTTATTTCCTGGGGCCTGATTTCGCAGAGCCGTTACTAGTTTGGATTTTTCTGGGAAGGCAATTGGTCGATGTGTGAATTGTCTTGAAGGTAAACATTCAAGAAAACCATTCGCAAAATCGCAGGTAAAAGACAAATTCAACCTTCAAATGGAGAACGAGAGTGGAAAACGATTAAAAACTCTAAGGACGGATAATGGTACGGAGTATTGCAACCAAAGACTGCTTACTTATTTGAAAAGTTGAGGTATACGTCATCAAACCACCACGTCATCAAACACTGTATGAACCGCACTATCATGGAGAACGCTCGGTGTATGCTGGCGGACGCTGCTCATTTGACAAATCGGACGCCAAGTAGGATGCTTGATTTCAAAACTCCAGAGGAAATTTGGCCAAACAAAAGGGCAAATATAAGTCACTTATTTACTGCCATGGTACACGTTCCTGGACAGAAGAGAAAGAAATTAGATCCGAAATCTATGAAAGGAATTTTTGTTGGATACATTGAAAACTCTAAAGCATACAGGATTTACGACCCAATTAAGAAAAAGCTTATTGTAAGCAGGGATGTTGTCTGCTTAGAAGACCAAGAAAAAGAATTTCAGCTAGTACAAAAGAAAATTATATTGACATTTCTTCTTCCAACGTAGGATTTTTAGTGGGGGCTGAAATTTCTAATGACGTTGACTGCAATATCGACACCGGCAATGTTGAAGTTGATGCTAATAGAATTGAAAATAATGCAGAATTATTCGATGGGCAGAATCGAACAATGAAGAGGATTAATCATTTTACTCTGATGAAGATTTTCTTCCAGCAGTAACAATATCACAGAGCGTGCGAAGATCCAATAGAACACCAAAACCTATAAGAAACGATGATTTTGTATATATGGTGACAGAAACAAATGATCCAAAAAGTTACAATGAAGCCATTAGTAGACTAGATTCCATGCAGTGGAAAAATGCTATAGAAGCAGAATATAATTCAATAATACAAAATGGGAGGAAGCAAAGTTGCCGCTTGGAAAAAAAATCCTTAGTACAAAATGGGTATTCAAGACCAAGATTAATGCAAATGGAAACATTACGAGGCAAATCAATTTATGGTTTGAAGCAATCTTCAAGAGTTTGAAACATGAAGCTGGACGGTGTTCTAAAAAAAATTGGAATGATACAATCAAAATAATATCCATGTATTTACTACAAAAATGATAAAGGGAAAATAATGGTGGTTGCAGTCTACGTGGACGACATGCTTATCATTGATAATCATCCTGAGCTTAAAAAACAACTGAAGTCAACCTTGATGGGGGAGTTCCATATGAAAGACTTGGGAGTTACTAACTCGTTTCTTGGACATCATTGACGAGAGATAGAAAAAGTGAGAAGATTTGGATTGATCAGGAGAATTACATCCGGGAGATCGTTGAGCGATTGGGACTGACGAATGCCAATTTATGTTCGACACCGATGGATGTAAATCAAAAATTGTGCAAGGAGATGTGTCCAAAAACAAAGGTTGAAATTGAAGAAATGTCCAAGATTCCATACCAAGAACTTATTGGAAGTTTGCTGCACAGGTGTCAAGGCCTGATATTAGTTGTGCTGTAAATTTTTTGAGTCGATTCAACGCTAACCCTGGCAAGGCTCAATGAATGGCTGCAAAAAGAGTACTTCTATACTTGAAAGGTTCTGCAAAGAAAAAGATGTGCTACCAGAAGGAAAACGACAATATTGGAACAATCAGTGGGTTTTGTGATGCTGACTATGCAAGTGACGTTGATGACAGAAAATCCGTCACAGGATACGTCTTTAATAAGGGACATGGAGCAATATCCTGGTGTTCCAGAAAACAACCAACAGTGGCCATATCATCTACAGAGGCTGAATACATGGATATGAGTTTAGCTGTACAAGAGGCACTGTGGCTTACGAGTTTGGAAAAGAAACTTTCTGAACATCCAAAAACTTCAATCAAATTATTTTGCGATAATCAAAGTGCTGTTTGCCTGGCGACAACTAATGCTTATCATGCCAGAACAAAACACATTGATGTTCGCCATTATTTCGTCCGAAACGAAATTATCAACGGTACGATAAAAGTTCAACATATACCAACTACAGAAATGGTAGCTGATATAATGACAAAACCTTTAACAGCAGAAAAGTCTAAAAACTTCACAATACTTATGGGACTGGAAATATAAGTCTTATGAGTTCTAGTGGGGTGTTGGAATTTAAAGAACACATAATTACTTGCTATTACTTTGTATATTAAATATGTAAGCAATTGTTGATTTATGCATGTAACTAAAAATTTATTTAATATTCATTCTGTTTTGTTCCTCGAACTATTTTCGTCTATTTATTACAATTGGGCTATTGTCAACAAAACCCAACTTTTGTTCAACTTTTTAAAATCACCAAATAAAAGAGAGCCAAAGTGGTGAATTCAAACGCACGTTTTGGAGTGGGAACTCATGTAACAAAGTAAAGTGAGTGAGGTTTTAGATGCATTCAAATATTTTATAACGGAAAAACATCAAAACATATTCATCTCTTTTGTTTTATTTTTTTTAATTAATTCCAACACTGCCATACAGGTCGCCCCATTGTGCGACTCGACGACTTAATCTTTTAGTAAACTGAGTCTGATATGAATCCCTGTTCTGTGGAAAGATTTGTCTAAATAAAAAAACGGCAGTAGTTGCTTACATTTAAGGCATTAAATATTAAAAATCATAAATGAAATCATGCCCGGATCAATTCATTGTTAGATATATTTTTTGAATTACCTTTTGACGGAACTATTTGAAGCACTGGTGAAGTCCCATACATTTTACATGAGTCAGTTTCCAAATAATCTGTGAGATTAATAAATTTAGCAGGAGGCACCCCAGCCATTCCGTGATCACTTAAGTGTATCACATTTGTTCTATTCTCCAGGTTGTGTACAATTAATTGTTCTTGGATGTATTTAGTCAGCAAGTCTAAATGAGCGACAGTTTTTGTTATCTATCCAACAAAAAATTTCAACATTATATAAAAATTAGTAAGCAAAAAATTATATACAACAAACGTTATCTGAATCCGGTCCGATTATGTGAGCAAGCTTATCTGGCAGCTCAGAATAAAACATCACCAGATTAGCTGGTGTTATTGGATCGGTAAGCCACTTCATCATTGTGTCGACGCGTTGCATTAGTGGGAATGTGCTGTTATATTTTGTTGTGTGGGTACATCCGGTGCCAGAGTATTTGAAGTCGCTTCCTGGCCACATCATACAGCCAGAAATTCCATTAGCCTTTTCATTTACTACCTGGAATTGGAAACAATTGGTTGGAAAAATTTTACTTGGGAATACCACAATTCAACTCACAAGTCACAGTACACATATTAGAACTGTGTACTGTGAAAGCAACTTACCCAAATTGGTTGAATAGAATTGTTGTAATGGAACAACTTATCTGAATATTTCAAAGTTCCATTGATAGACGAGTCATACAAAGTATTAGCAAGGACCCCATGAGTATCTGGGTAGAAACCCGTCGCAATAGAGAAGTGATTGGTAAAGGTTTTTGTGGGAAATACATTAAGCATGTGATCTGTATAAATGCCTTCTTTGCGGAATCTCAGCATTGCGGGGGTGACGTTCCTTTGGAGGTATTCTTTACGAAATCCATCATAAGAGATAATTATGAGAATGGGGTTTTCTTCCCGAGATTTGATATCTCTCGCAATTAGTGTTGTATTGCTGTTCGTTGCGGTTGGTGCTGATGCCGATAAGACTACGCAATGCAGAGTAGAAACCAGGAATGTTACCACAGATCCATTTAACTTTAACTTCATAATGAATAATTAATCTTATGACCTTCGTATGAGATCAGTTATTATTTGATTTTTTTAACATTAAAACGAATGATAAGGATTGAATTAAATAAGAACAAAGAACTCGAAATACGAAACACAAACCAAAACACTTCAGTCAAGGTCAAATAAATTTATAATAAAAATAAACACAAGATTGCGAAGACCATTAATCGGTTAAGCCACTCACCAGAAGCCACGAATCAGAGAGAAGGAACTAATAGAGAGAGTCAAATTCGACTGTGGCCAGGGTTCGGACTAAGGTTTTGAATTTTCGAAGTAAATACGGAAAAAAACTGAAGTAGATCCAAAATTTTCTAAGTAGTTTTAGGAGATTAAAAAAAAATTTTCGAATTAAATTCTTAACAAACATTTTATTCAGTATTATTTGATTATTTTTCATTAATAAATAAATAATTAATTGCGAACAAGTAACTATAAGGTACAAGAAAGTCAAACTTAAAATAAAAAAAATATAACTATAACACAAACTTCAGACTTCAATAGAAACAAATTAAACATAGATATTAAATCAGCACCTTGAATTTTAGTTAGGTTCAAATATTGTATTAAGCAAAGTTTACTGTCTTCAAATTCAAATCCTGATTTGTTTTAAGTACACAAAGCAATATAATATTTTAAAATGTTTTGTTGACCAGCGCTGTCAATTTGTTGGTTAAGAATTTTTTCAAAGAAAAGCAAATCCTAAAAAAGAGGAGTAGAGAAGCAGATTAAATTTTTTTCTCAAAATCGAAGTAGATCTACTTCGATCGAAGTAAAATCCGAACCCTGACTGTGGCTCTCTTTTAGCCTACAAGCTACGATGTTGCGACTTGTGCACCATCTTGCATATGTATAATTATTAACTCCATATAAAAAAATGTGGGGACAAATTCACATGCAAGAAGATGTGCATACTCACCATCTTTTTTGTTGTTTTGCACTGCCCGAGGTGAAAACATGTACACACCGATAAGAATTCAACACGTTATAAAAAATGTAAACAAAAGGTTTCGAGGGGACGGAGATGAGGAAATTTGACTGTCTCTATTAGTTCTTTCTCTCTGCCACGAATCAACATTCAACAATGAACAAATCAGTCGTCGAGTCATTGGGCGCGTTCTAGGAACTATCCAAAGATAATCCGTATATGTACGTTCGTAGATACAACCAAAGATTATTGAATTTCAAAGATATGAATAGGTCTGTTCCCAAGATTTCTCGCACTAAAAGTTGGTCAAATGTCAAATTTGAGGAGTGGGGATGAAATGAAAAGAAAACTGAAAAAATGTCTGGAACGGTTTTCGCACTAAATTGGACTACTTTTTAAACGTCATAAAATATATTCGACTATGGTTGCCGTAGATCAGTGATAAATCTTAATCAAAATTTTCAAGAATCACATCCCAAGAAAATAAAATGTTAACAGAGAATAAACGTACAAGCTTACATCAAGTATATTAATATACAAACAAACAAATCTTTAATTATACATTAAATTATGAAGCTTAAGCGTGTTTTTCTTCAAGTAGCACTATATAATATAAGTAATACTCAATAGTGTCAATTTTAAATTTTCTTTTTAAGAAATGGTTTTGCTTATTGGCGTGAATTTTTTGTAATTAGTTGATTAGTTAAAAGATTAATAAAATGATAAAAAGTATGCTTATCTTTCAAAACTAAAATCAAAATAAAATTAACACTTGGGCAACCCTTGTCCGGCATTGATATTTGTACTCAACTGACAAATTACGTATTCTGACATACGGCAACCAGGCATTTGACATCCAGCCCAGAAAAAGCCAGAATAAATTCCTCGGACTAAATCTGGCAAGAAGGGGAAATGCTTTACTCTCTCGAGAATTAGCACAACTTTTGAAGTCTGGAACGACTTCGGACTAAAAATGACTAAATCTGGCAATCTGAAACTGTTCGAAACTGGGTGTGGAACACACTTAATATTTCGAACGTTTCACCCTACAAAACCCATTTTTTTTACATAGTTGTATTTGTAATTTGGTTTTTTATCAAAGATACTGAATTTTGATATTAATCTTTTGACCGTTTCACCATCCAAAACCCATTTCATTACATTGTTTTATTTGTACTTTCATTTCATGCCTATGAATAAATGTAAATTCAACAACATAAAAGGAGTTTTGCCTTATTAGGTACCTACTTCTTTATGAAGTAAATTTTTTACACTTTCTCATTTCTCATCCGACATCAGCTGACAGTTGTATCTTCTTGTAGGCAAATGAGAGTGCTGCATTCACATCTTTATAATTCAGTTATTTATTTCATTTCATACCTCACCAATAATATGGAGCGTCCAAATATTTCATTTCACAACACGGCCGTAGCCAACCATACGCTAGGGTGAGCTCAGCTCACCCAAAAAAAAATTGAAACATTTTAAAATTTTCCACATTATTTAAACTTGTGTGATAAAATATTTGTTCATATCAAATTCAACTGGTTTACTTTTGCCCGTTTTAATACGCACATTAATTCCTTTCATCAACAAGTCACGAATTTCCCTTTAAAATTCTTCCTGTGTGTTTTTGTTGTCATCTTCCTTATTGTTTTTTTTTTCAGTGAAGTCAAATGTTAAAATTTTTTTTTTGCTTTGATTTTTATTTAAATTATTGGGAATAATTGAAACAGCTTATAGAATTTTGCAGAATTTTGAACAGTGCAATAGCTGCCTACTTTTTTGTATAACAGTTTAACTTTATAACATATAAAACGCCAAAGAAGTGGAAAATGTGAAACGTTGTTCTCAACTTGTTGAATTTTCATTAAAAAATATAAATTTAGGGAGAAAAAACATTATTATTGAAATTTTGTCGATTTTTAAATCTTAAATACATCTTCGCAAAGGTATTATCTTTAATTAATGCCTCATTTGTTAGTTGTCGCGTCGGCTAATTCATTCGTATTTTTGTGTTGTTAGTTCAGGTGGTGATGGCAGTAATAGTTGCAATGGCCATAATAAAATGAAACATAATTTCTATTCTACGGATATGCATCCGCAACTCCAGAAAACAATCAGTGTTGTTTGTTCACAAACGCATTTCAACGCATCTTAACCAAACCCATCTACAAGGAAGTTACAAGTCCCAACATCGGTTACCACTGAGCTCGTTATTGAAGAACCATTAAAACCAAATACAAAATACAACGACATATACTTTTTTTGGATAGTTACATCACTAAACCAAGTTGTAAAAGAAAACTACGTGAAAGAAAATCAACTCGTCATGAGGCGAACATTTTAGAAGCCTCAAATAAAGTGATGCGCTGGAATTCATAAACATAGCCATCGATCATAGATAGAGTTGTTTGTCACCAAAGGACGAATTTACAAACATGTGGGTAGTCGTACACAGTGGAAGCGTACATTTGGCTGGATGAACACACAAAGCTTAGACACTGCAGATAGGTGAGTACAAAACAAGGTGACGTTTGTATTTGGTTTTGATGATAAACGTGCTTTTAAGGTACATAACTCCAAGTGCCTTAAAAACATGTGGAAATTCAATGCATGTGGTTCCAAAGAGAATGTGCATTGGGCTATCAGCGTCTGCGAAATGGGGTGACTCTCTAAGAAATGTCACGAAGTCGAGTCTCCGCAGTTGGCCAAATTGATCGCCGAAAAGCTCGAACGTCAAGATGATCCACTTGAAAAGACAACCCATTTCCTTACACCTTTACAACTGTTAGCCAAACATCGCATTGAAACTCAATTCACTTGAGTCGAACAAAGATTTCCCAAAATTTCCATATAAAGTAATTTCTTGCATTTTTCAGTTTTAAAGCAAATGCCGAAATTACTTTTATATGGAAATTTTTAAAAATCTTTTTTCGATTTGAAAATGGTTTTCAGAAACACTTAGGGAACTTAAAACGAAACTTAGAACCATTCCAAACATCCTTATAAACCTAATAGTTCTGAAACGACGAAAAAGTTTTGGAATTTCGAAAAAGTTAAAAATTATAAAAGAATAAATCTCAAATGTAATGATTCGAGGCGTGCCTTGAAATCAATCAAAACAATAATTATAGCCCTTATTATGTAAGGCGTTTTTTTAAAATGATACTGCTCGGAATGAAATCGGAATTGTAAATTGAGTGAATTTGTTTTCAGACTCCTTAAGTATTGTGACGGCAATTGTGTGAACAAAGAACTCGTTTGGCAAAGAAAAACACTTTTATGTAGATTAATAGATTACTTGAATTTTACTTCACATGAACATTAAATTATACATACAATCTGAATTTGCTAAGTACTTTGTAGGTACGTTTTAAAATTTTGATAAATTATAACTTCTTAAAATGCGACCGCTGCCTCTTGCTGTTCGATGTTCACTCCCCCATTTGATAGGTTTCTCCCGTGTAGCTTAAAAATTTGCGATAGAACGGCTGTTCTGATTGGTCAGCCTTCAAACAATTGGTCTACCTTAAAGTTTGGGGATCACAGTTGCAGTTGTTGATACGCCATCTATTGTTGGTTGTAAAAAATCTTGGGTGACGGCTACATCGACGACGACATCCCACCCTCCGTGAATCCTCGTAGAGATTCACAACATACTTCCAAAACGGCTAGTTTAGACGCAGGACGACGTAAGATTCCGCACATGGTTTTAATATCGGCGCTTCGAACTTGTCCATCTTTAGCTGCGTACACTTTCACGACTCTGCCTCGTTGCCACTTACTTCTCGGTTGACTGCCATCACAAATAATTACTATGTCATCCACCTTTAAAGGTTTAACTTTGTCGTGCCACTTGCTTCTTTTTGTCAGATATGGTAAATACTCCAAAATCCAACGCTTCCAAAATCGATCCTTAAGTTGTTGGGCTATTTTGTATTGTTTCCGGGTACGTATTGGTGCGTCATCAATATTAGGCGTTTGGGTTGAATTTGGACATCCGATTAAAAAATGGTTTGGTGTGAGGGGTTCCTCATCAGCTGAACTGACTGGCAACTCTGTTAAGGGCCGGGAGTTAATGATGTTTTCCGCCTCTATTAATAAGCTTTGTAGGGTTTCCACTCTAGGGGCTTCTTCTCGGAGCGTCACTGTCAAAATCTTCTTCACGGATTGAACCATCCGTTCCCATATTCCACCTTCGCTAGGGTTGAGCGGACAATTAAATTTCCAGTCGATGTTCTTGTTGATCATCTCATCTTGGATCCTTTGAAAGTCAAAGAGCTGGGCTTCCTTAGTAATTTCACGTTGAGCCCCAATAAAATTAGTTCCGTTATCGGATCTTATACGGACTGGAGTTCCCCGTCTATTCACAAAGTTTCTCAAGCATAATATGAAGGCATCTGTGGATAAATCGGCTGCCAACTCCAGATGTATTGCTCTCGTTGTAAGACATGTGAACAGAGCAACCCATCTCTTTTCTCTTCTGCGTCCAATGGCAACATTTAATGGTCCAAAATAATCCAGCCCGGTATAAGTAAATGGGCGGATGAAGGGTGTCAGACGGTCCGGTGGTAGTTGTCCCATAAGTGGGGTAGCGGGTTTGGCACTAGCGAGTTTACATTTTTGGCAACTCTTTTTTACGTACTTGAGAACAGATTTAATGTGTGGAACCCAATAGCGTTGACGGACTTCGTTTATGATTAAGGCATCGTTTTGATGATGGAACGAATCATGGTACTTATGCATTATAAGATGTGTGAAGGCATGTTTCTGAGGTAAAATTATAGGTCTTCTAGCCTCTTCTGGCAAACAGTACGCCTGATCGATGCGTCCTTGTACCCTCAATAAGTTATCCTGATCCAGGTATGGTGAAAGCTTGTAGATTGTGCTCTTTTTTGAAATCTCCTTTCCTTCCTCGAGTGACTTCCTTTCTTGATAAAAGTCTTCGTTTTGGGTTTGAATACATACAAAGTTTTCAGCGGCTTTAATTTCCTCTAAAGTAAGTTCTACTTTATGATTAGAGCGAATTATTTCACCTTTTTGTTTCGTGGCTATTCTTATTCTTGCACGGTTTAAAACTGCACGACTACGTAAGATCCAAGCTACTATTCTTTTTAATTTTAAGAAAGAAGAATAATTACTAATATTTATTATGGCCTCTGCCTTTTCGATATGAAGAATCCTTGGTCTAATTTCTTCTTGTAAAGTCTTTGGCGGATGAGTTTCTTTAGAATGAGGCCATTGTTGTGCAGGTAGGAGTAAGAACTCCGGGCCAGTTAACCATCGATTAATTTTACTAAACTTAGGTATCCTTTTAGCTCGCGTCGCGTCGTCCGCAACGTTAAGATCAGTTGGAAGCCAGTTCCAGTCCGATGGCTTCGATGATTCTAATATTTCTGTTATCCTGTGTGCGACAAACGGCTTATATCTTCTCTGTGTAGATTGAATCCACCAGATTGTAGTTTGTGAGTCGCTCCAATATACTACTTTTGAGATAGGTACATCGTGGTTCATCTGTATTGTTTTTTGAAGGCGGCTGCCGAGCACTGCTGCTTGTAGTTCTAATCGTGGAATCGAGATAGTTTTCTTTGGTGCGCATTTTGATTTGCCAGACACGAACGCAACGTACACCTCACCTAGGTATTGAAAACGGAAATAGCCGACTGCTGCAAAGGCGCTTTCACTTGCGTCTGTAAAAATGTGGAGCTGGATGGTAATACAGGCGAATAACAGCGAGGCAACTGAAATTCACTCACGTCTTTCAGTGCTGTCCACCAGAGTTTCCACTTAGAAAATATCTCGTTCGGCAATGGATCATCCCAAGCTATTCCAATGTTCCAAGTTTTTTGAAGAAGTATTTTAGCGTATATGAGGAAATTTCCCAAGAATCCATAAGGGTCGAACACAGACATAATTATTCCGAGCATTTCTCTTTTTGTTGGTGGTGTTGAAAGATTTAATATTTTATCACTTACTCGGTGAAACGCAAGCCGAAAACGAAAAGTATCATCATCTGTGTTCCAGTACATTCCTAAAACTTTTTCAGCTGCTTCCTTTGATTCTAATTTAATTGTAGACGGAGCATTTACTGATACGCTGTTAAGTTTCGCTTGAACATCTTTTGCATTTGAGACAAAGTTTCTCAATGTGAATCCTCCTTCCGCGTGGATTTTTTTCACTTCTTGACAAATCAGCTCCGCTTCAGACGGGGTGTCAAAGCTGCTTACGAGATCATCCACGTAGTGTTTGTTCACAATGACGTTGACGGCTTCTGGTGAGGTATTTTCGAAGGAAATGGCGTTTAAGTTTTTTATGTATTCAGCTGTACATTGAGAACAAACGGCTCCGAATATCATTGAAGTCATAATAAATGTGCGTATTGGCCTTTCGGCTTTATCTCTCCATAGAAATCTCTGTACATTTTGGTCTTCAGTTCGTATCTTTACTTGCGAGAACATCTCTTTGATGTCTGCTACTACTCCGACAGCTCCCTGCCGAAACTTAAACAAAATAGTCAACAGTGGTTTGGCTTGCTCTGGCCCTTTCAGCAACATCGAGTTTAAAGAGACCCCCTGGGACTCGGCTGCAGCGTCAAAAACGATGCGAAGTTTACTCGGCTTATGCGGGTTGATCACTCCGAAGTGCGGCAAGTACCAAACTCGCCCGTGGTTTTGTTTTAAGTCGCTCGGTGTGAGTTCTCTAGCATACCCTGCTTCAATATAGTTGGCCATTTGTTTTTTATATCTCAAGGAAAAATCCGCATCCTTAGACATTTTTACCTCAATATTTCTTAAACGCTTTAAGGCCATCTGATAGCTGTCCGGTACGTGAAATTCATCATTGCGCCACAAGAGTCCAGATTCATACTGACTTCCAACTTTTTTCGTGGTATCTTCTAAGATCTTTCTCGCTTTTTGATTTTCATCGGATTCCATGGTAATTTCTGGTCTGTTTACCCCAAAACTTTCCATGGAAAAATACTCTTCTACTAGTTTGTTCAAATGTTCGAGTGTGTCTTTTTCTTTCATATGCATAACCACGGGCCAATTTGAGTTTTCAGCATGTTGGGGTCCATAAGCTACCCATCCCAGTTTTGTATGTGCGGCTATGATTCTATTGCTGTTATTTCTATCTTCTATGACCTGTCTGGCCACTCCGAGATGACAATTGTCTAGACCTATCATAATGACCGGCCTTGCATTTTTGTAGTTTTGAATTGGGATATCCTCTAAATGTTTAAAGTCGACCTTATTAAAAGATTGGCTGGGTAAGTTTAGGTCCTTGACTGTTCTAACGTTTCTAAGAGGAAAGCACATATCAGTTTTACCGATCCCTTGAATGTCAACAGCGACTTTTCTTGACGGCTCAGTAACTACTTTGGTTCCGTACCATTGCAAAGTTAGCTGTTGTACTTGACCCTTTAGTCCTAGTTTGTCTGCTAATGCTTCTTCTAAAACGGTAATGGAGGATCCTTCATCAAACATAGCGAACGTTTGTACATTTCCTCTAGGACCAGTCAATGTAACTGGTAAAATACGAAAAAGTTGTCCATTCGTAGCCTTTGTCTGGCATGTATGCATACGCATTGACGATTGTACAGTAGTGGAAGGCTTTGGATGTTGGGATGTTGAAGAAGACGATTTGTCCAAAGATGAACTTGTTGGCGATGAAGAACTGACACTTTCATGTAACTTTCTATGATGGTATTTAACGCAGCCGCCAATATTGCAGCGCTTTTTAATGCGACACGTTGCAGTTCCATGACCCCTTTTAAGGCACGAAATGCAAAGATGTTTACTTTTAATCATTTCCCACTTATCTTTGACGTTCAGACTTAAGAACTGACTGCAGTCTACAAGCTGGTGACTTCCTCCACAGCTCACACAATTTATCCTCGAGTTGTCTCTTATTGATGTTGAAATATTCTCGTTGGTATGTAAAATTCTCCTTGGTTGCGATGTATGACCTCTTATATTTGACGGACCACTTAACTGAGGTAGCATTTGGATAATTTTGGCTTGTTCGCTCAGCCAAGTCGCAAAGTCCTTTATCGATGCATATGGCTTAATGCTTAATGCTCTTTTTGCCCACTCTAATCTTTGTGAAGGCGGCAACTTCACCACTAATTCCTCCAATAGCATTGGATTGGCTAGGTGGTTTTCACACTTTGCGGATATTAAAAAGGCGACAATATTTTCAACCATTGTTGCAAACGAGATAACACACTCAACTCTGTTTTCGCTTATCGCTGCAAACTGTTGGATTTTTGTAAGCTGTGCTTTTACCAGCAAATCCGGACGCCCGAATCGAAAACTAAGTGTATCCATCACCTGCATTACATTGTTCGGGTGGATTAACAAAGCCGCAACCGCTTCTTTAGCTTCCCCTTGAAGGCACTTTTGTAGTCTGATTGTGTTCTCTATTGGAGAATATCCAAAATTATTCGTTGTTTCTTCAAAATTGGCGTAGAATAAAGGCCATTCGTCTGCTTTCCCATTGAACGTTGGTAAATCGTACAACTTTTTGTATGGCTGCATTGTTGTTGTGGTTGTTGCTTGTGATGCTGATGGTGTGAACTGAAGACCTGGTGTGAACTGAAGATCTGGCGCGTTGATGGCTTGGACTGCATTAAAATTCGGGAGCTGTTCCCAATTTTGCTGATCTATAGTTTGTCTTAAGCGCTGTGTTTCAGCTTGATTTATGCTCGTGTCGTCACGCAGCTGGTCAACCGACTCTTTAAGCGCCTGAATCTGCGCTACCAGAGCCGTTAAAAGTTGAGCCTGTTGTACATGTCCTTGAACATTTTGTAGCTGCTGAGCTTGTTGTGGTGGTATTGGCTGCTGGTGTGCTGGCTGCCCTTGTTGTTGTTGCGCTGGCTGCACTTGTTGTTGTTGCGCTGGCTGCACTTGTTGTTGTTGCGCTGGCTGTTGTTGCACTGGCTGCACTTGTTGTTGTTGCGCTGGCTGTTGTTGCACTGGCTGCACTTGTTGTTGCGCTGGCTGTTGTTGCACTGGCTGCACTTGTTGTTGTTGTACTGGCTGTTGTTGTTGTTGTCTTGCTTGTGACCTTTCCATCTTCGTATATGGTGTAAAACGTGCAGGTGGTTTACCCTTGTTGGTCCTTGAGCTGCTGCGGGGCGGTGACGGCATAAACTGTGCTGATAACTCTTTGTATTTTTTTTGTAAATTATCGGCTAATATGTGATGCACAGCATTCAACAAAAAGAGCTTGAAAAAAAAGTTGTCTTAGACCATAAATGGTTTACTCAAAAAATTTAACTTGTATCAAAAGTACGATGACCAGCAACGAAGATTCCAAAAACAAAAAAATAACTGCTTGTATTTCTGTATATGTATGACCCAATGTTACGTACATAAAAGGTCCGATTTACTGTTGTCTCGACGGAGTCTGAAATACCGTAGCTTGTGAGGTGATACGTTTTTCTGTCTTTGTCTGGCAAATCTATATAAATTTAATAAAAAAGGAAACTCTCGAAATTTCTTGAAGCAGGCTTATGTATTTACTGCTAATTTGCTGCGCAAGTGTCGGGCTAATGCATGTACCGTATCTCTTAGTATATGATCTGGTTATAAAATATGATTATGTGCTCATGGCCAGTGAAACTACGATTTTTATAAATATGATGGCCAAAGAACAGCTACGCACTAAAAACATATATTTAAATTAAAAAACGAACCAAATCCGTAGGCGCTGGTGATCCAAAAATTATTGCTGGCTGTTGAAGTAAGTGGCACAGAGTCGTGTTGAACATTTGGCGACAATTTATAGTTGGCTTGGCGATATAAGCCTTAGATTAAATGTTTTCTCCATGCGAATTGGCTACCAGGAACATACCGGCAAAATGTCTGGATTCGATTTGTACACTGCAATGGGCAATAGGCAGTATTTTTGTAAGATGAAATATAATTTCTTACACTTACAATTTTGCTGCAGCTATAAGTAAGCTGCAGCAGTAAAAGGCAAAGGGCTTTTTTTTTAAATTTTATACAGGCAGTGGAGATCCTTGGCATCCAGACTTCCCAGGTCAATTCTTCTTTGGTTCACAGACTTGGCGGCAATTTGATCTTATTAGTTTTATTTTAATTCTTTTTAACAAGATCACAATTTATTTCAATCACGTTAGGCAGCGGCGCACAGTTAAAATTATTAAATTTTCAAACAGCAAAATTTTAAAAGGTATTGTGACGGCAATTGTGTGAACAAAGAACTCGTTTGGCAAAGAAAAACACTTTTATGTAGATTAATAGATTACTTGAATTTTACTTCACATGAACATTAAATTATAACGGGTGATTTTTTAGCTGGTTTGGTTTTGGCAACACTGGTTTTGACAGCTGACGTGTGTTTAGTACCTTGTGTCACTGTCAAACAGCTTCAGTTTGGTTTGCAATTTAACCATGGATCGTCTTACAAATGAACAACGCTTGCAAATTATTGAATTTTACTATCAAAATTCGTGCTCGGTTCGAAATGTTCATCGCGCGCTGCTTCCATTTTATGGTCGGCATTCTCGACCTTCTGAGCAGTCTATTCGGAAGATTGTGACCAAATTTCGCACCAAATTTACTTTGTTGGACATTAAACCACCAACACGTTTACGTACTGTGCGTAGTGAAGAAAATATTGCGGCCGTATCAGCTAGTGTGACAGAAGACCGCGAAATGTCGATTCGGCGCCGTTCCCAGCAGTTAGGCCTTTGTTACAGCACTACGTGGAAAATTTTGCGGAAGGATTTGGGCGTAAAGCCTTTTAAGATACAGCTGGTGCAAGAACTAAAGCCAGCCGACCTACCACAACGCCGAATTTTTGGTGAATGGGCTCTTGGAAAGCTGGCCGAGGATCCGCTTTTTTATCGAAAAATTGTGTTCAGCGATGAGGCTCATTTTTGGTTGAATGGGTACGTAAATAAGCACAACTGCCGCATTTGGAGTGAAGATCAGCCAGAAGCATTGCAACAGCTACCAATGCATCCCGAAAAAGCCACTGTTTGGTGCGGTTTATGGGCCGGCGGCATTATTGGGCCATATTTCTTCAAAGATGATGCGAATCGCAGCGTTACTGTCAATGGTGAACGCGATGATAACAAACTTTTTTTTGCCCGAAATGGAAGTTCTTGACTTGCATGATATGTGGTTTCAACAAGACGGTGCCACATGCCACACAGCACGCGAAACAATGGCGCAATTGCGAGGCGAGTTTGGTGAACAGTTAATTTCACGTTTCGGGCCGGTCAATTGGCCGCCTAGATCGTGCGATTTGACACCATTAGACTATTTTTTGTGGGGGTATGTCAAGGCTAATGTCTATAGGGACAAGCCCGCTTCGATTGACGCACTGGAAGCCAACATCCATGCATTCATTCGTGAGATACCGGCCGATATGTGTGAAAGAGTATGCCAAAATTGGACTCAGCGGATGGGCTACCTGAGACGCAGCCGCGGTCAACATTTGCATGAAATTATCTTTAAACATTAAATTGCAAGGTTCAAACTATCGATTCAAATAAATATTTCATTCATTTTTTTGAATTTTTTGTGTTTTTTTTTTTTTTAAAGTTCTAAACCTCTTAAAAAATCACCCGTTACATACAATCTGAATTTGCTAAGTACTTTGTAGGTACGTTTTAAAATTTTGATAAATTATAACTTCTTAAAATGCGACCGCTGCCTCTTGCTGTTCGATGTTCACTCCCCCATTTGATAGGTTTCTCCCGTGTAGCTTAAAAATTTGCGATAGAACGGCTGTTCTGATTGGTCAGCCTTCAAACAATTGGTCTACCTTAAGGTTTGGGGATCACAGTTGCAGTTGTTGATACGCCATCTATTGTTGGTTGTAAAAAATCTTGGGTGACGGCTACATCGACGACGACATTAAGGCTTTCCCAAACCAATGCGAAACATTCGGAGACAACGATGAAACAACTATTACACGTTGCTATGTTTGACAACAAACATTGTTGTTATTGTTTCTTCGTTTTACGAATATTACGTATCGGTTTTGCATTGGATTGGAAAGCCTTTATTTCGATCGATTGCAATCTTTTGAAAACTTTTCGAAATCACATCACTTTAGTGAAATTGGAAATACTGACTTTTTTAATTGATTTATAAAATAAAAATTTAAAATTAATTCTGATTATGGTGGTGCAGAGCGTCAACTGGCGAACTGTTGAACCTGCTTTAACAGTCTGTTTTCGAAAAATGTGAAAAAGTGTAAGTTAGTGAGATAAAGGACTATATTTGTATTCACTTTCATCTGAAGTTAAACTGAATAAATAAACTTAAACTTAGACGATGTTGGATCGGACCTTTTAATACTGTGCCGAGTTCACCAGTTGAAATAAATCATAAAAAATTCATAATACCTATATATGTTGCTATTTGATATTGATATTATTTATCTTTCTCAACCCGCTCGTCATCGCATCCTTCTGTGTTGATCCATGACTTTTGATGTCATTTTTTCTTCTTGCCATATTATCCTTATGCGTCTTAAAATAGTCATAGTCAAAATCTGCAAAGAGCAGCCTTGTATACTAATTTTAATCAACCTTATTGCGTTAGTAAAACGACAGGACTTCAAAAGCGTTAATCGGCGTTTAAGTAAAACTAAACCTTAACCGTTCTCTTTTTTCTTCACCCCTCCAACCATTAAAATAATAGTCGTTTTACTAAAACTCAGACTGTCGCTTCTAGAGCCTTGTCGTTTTACATTTACGAAACATACAATTTATACAATTTACTTAGTTCTTAAATTATGTATTTGCTTAGCGTATTTCGTGGAACTTTTGCGTTTGGATTGGCCATGAGTTTATCGTACTGTAGTTACTTTCCCTGTCTATTTTGCCCGAAAAGTGTGAAGCTATCATAAAAACTCGCTTTCGATAAATGAAGGTATATTTATAGTTTTTGTTCTCTAGCGTTTCTGTTCCATTTGGATCTCAATGAGCATTTGAAATGATGCTTTGATTGTTCAATTTGTTTGAAAAGTTTCAAGCAAGAAGCTCACCTTAAGATTTACAAAAAAACAAGAAATTACAAATTTAGTGAATGTGCTAGGGTATTTATTACATTCTATATTCTCAACAAACATTATGAGATCGCACAAAGGAAAGAAAAACGGCAGTAAACTAAATTTAAGCGTGGCCGTAGGCAAACAGTTAAATTACCAGAAAAAACTGAATATTCCGCTTGGCAGCTTTGTATGTACGTTGAAAAACTAAAGAAATGAATATCTGAATGAAGGAGTGTCTAAGACTGTTAATTTTGCATCCGAACAAATTCAACCGCAACCAGAAGTAGCAGTTTCGAGAAAAAAACGTCCAAATTACGTGTGCACTGTGCTCTGTTTCAATTGATCCACAATGTAAATCAGTGTCTTAGAATATCAAAATCTGCTAAAATTAAATTGAAATATTAACCTTTACAATTTCAAACCAGAATGTCCAAGACGAGGAACTTAGTAACTAACACTGGCATGGCCGAGCACTGTTTAGAATTCAAAACATATAAGACCTAAACAATACCTATCTATTACGAATTTTAAATACGTATAGGAGTGGAATTTCTCACTTCTTGGAAAATTGGGAACGTAAAATTATGGTCGAAGTTTTCCTCGGAATTTATATTTGGAATATTTATGTGACAACTTACCCATGAAGTGTTCTTCCAATCAATACCTCCTTCTTTTCTGCAATACTTGCAAATTCGCACCATTTTCAAATATTTCAATTTCACTTACGTAATTTAATTTAGTTTAAAGGCAATAATTTAATTTACAGCCCTATTCTGGCAAACCTCACTGATACCTCACAAGTCACAACAACCTCACAAGAAAAGGTGAAATCGATTTTGTGAGGTTTTCGTACCCTCACAACTGTGGAGCCTCACAAAAACTATCGAAATTGTGATCTCCTTTTGAGAACCTCACAACAACCTCACAAGAAATCAACCTCACAAAGGCTTGTGACTTGTGAGCCCTCACAACACAACGCCAGAATAGCCCTGTTAACTTGCAAGCAAAAATTAAGAAAGCAATTGAAGTCAATAAATTTTTACAATTTGTTTTCACAGACAATTTTACGTCAATTTGTTTTTTTTTTTCAGATAAACGTCAAAAGATGCGCTTGACCACTAGTGTCATTTTCAATTGGAGTCAAAAAAACTGTTATACGTTATTTGGAATACACATCCAGTAATATATAGAGATCAGTGATTGTGACATGCTCACTACGTAGTGAATAGTCATGTCATGTCTACACTCGAAATTTTTCAGTCATGTTTATCGCTGAATAATTCAATATGCATTTTTTGTGCCTACCACCGACCAATTACACATTTCTTATTTTTGGTCTCATCTACCTCACCCTTCAACGAACTAGCAAAAATGAAAAAATGGTATTAAATGGAACATATTTCGGATATGAAACATGAAATCTCACTACAATCTTTATGTTTTCTTCCTGATTGTCACCTACCTATGACCCTGTTTAGATTGGGAAGATTGAGTCCGGACTGGTGAGTGCCATCGTGTTTACATTTGAAACTTTGAGTTGCCTCAAAATACATTGAAACAACAACAATTTCAACATTTCACACATTGAAACAACAACAAAGCAGACTCATGAGTCCGTTTTTTATGTTTTCTTCGTGCCTCACGAGATTCCTCACCCCACACTTCTCTTGCCTACGAACTGCCGTGATACCGGCCTCAATCTTCCCAATCTAAACAGCGTCTTTCCACCTCACCGATTTCACCAACAAAATGCCGTCACTACGTAGTGGGCAGTCACAATCTAAACAGGGTCTAAGAACACACAAATTCTAGCGTCAATATATTGTTTTAGAGAAGATCCTAGTAATCTGTTAACATACTGTGATATGTGGTCATGTCTACGTAAACCATTAATATATCGCACTGCATCATTAAATGCCACTTGTAATTTGCGCTGTGATAAGGAGTCTAAAGTACTATAAACGCATTCAGCATATTATGTTATCAGGGGCAGAATGAGGCTTATGACAAGTTTTCGCCTAGTAGCAATGGGAGTAAAACTAGCAGTTATCCAAAGCTTTTGTAGACATCCATAGATTCGACCAACAACATAATTTGTTTGCTCATATCCTGGTAGGTTATGATTTATAACAAAACCAAGGTTTGTAACAGTTTTTACAATTTTCAGTTAACTACAGGATAGAAGAATGTCAGAGAAACTGCTGATAGGTGGTATAAGATATAGGGATAGCTTGCGATTTTGATGGATTAAGGAGCAATCCATTTTCTTTGGACCATGACTGAATACTAGAAAGATCCTCATTTATGTTGTTTGTTAGCTCAGTTAAATCAGAAATTGGTCTGGATAAGTATGTATAGCTGCACATCATCAGCATAAAGGTGTATGTTTATGTCGACAAACAGATGGCATGTCATTATCGAAAATACAAAACAGAATTGGGCCGAGAATCGATCCTTGTGGCACACCCTGCTTAAAAGGTATAAGTGCTGAGAAATAGTTGGAAGTTAACCATTCACTTAAAAAACAATGTGCAATAAATCGGTGCCAATAAATAAGAGGTAGTATAATTTGAATTTAGCGTCATTCTTTTTCAGAGGGACTAATTGAAAACATAATTTCGAGCATTAAATTTAGCTCGGAAAAAACGCCGTGGGCTTTCACTTTGCACTACATGGTCTTGTAGAACATATAGTTCCTCAACCATTTGTCAAGTTATAAAGTGGCGAATTCCAGCGGAAGATGGCCTCGATTGTAATGGATTGAAAAAGCTCTGAACTCACGCATTCGAAGCAGCGATACCAGATCATAGGACTTATCCCTTTTTGTTGGAATTTCACGTTTAAAATTAGCTAAAAAGGGAAAAGGTATTTTTCACACCTCATAGTACAAAAATGGTTTTTTCGTTATGCTTAGATTTTTTCTTAAATTGTTCATTTTATTTAAAAAAAAAAAATTGCATTGAACTATGAACAAAGACCCTCTTTAGATTTTGACTTTTCACTACGCCATGACGATGGTGAGATCGGTGAAGGGAACCAGAGCTCCTATTCCACAAAATCATCGTCATGGCGTAGTGAAAAGTCACAATCCTTTCTTTGAGCTTTGTATATGAACACTATAGTACTCTCATGGAACAAAAAATATTAGTTCAGAATCACCTCTCATACAGCGCTGCAATCGCCACAATCTGAAATTGGAGAAATAAAAAGGCGGGAGGAAGACAAATCAAAAAGAAATGAAGATAAGTAGTAAGAACGAGAGGATTATATTAATATTATTCTGACAACAATAATGAGACTAAGGGAGATGGTTAAATCATATTTTTTGACTTGGCATAAAGCAAAATAAGGGAAAGAAAATGAAATTTTTTTGTCGTATGGAAGAAGCTTATTGTGTTTTGTCATGACAGGGGTGTATATATAGGTTTAGGTATAGATATGTAGGTATTGTTTGAAGCGAAATATTTTAAATTTTCAAATTTGATGCAAATTGAATATATCAAAGCAACGTTGTGGTAAATTTCACAATATGTGAGGTAAATACAACGTTGCTATATTTATCATTTATTATGCTTTTTCCCTAGGTAGGTATATAGGTAGGTAGGTATGAATTGTAGTTAGGTTTTTTTTATCGTTTAAGGTAGGTATTATTTTGTGGTAACCATATTATGTTAAAAAAAATAGTGGAATTCGGTTTTTAAAATTAAAAACCAATTGAAATACCCGTAAAACCAATTTTTGAAAGAAAATAAATTATTTTCTTCTAAAAAGTGTTTTTTTTTGTTAAAGGCAAGTTTGTAAAAATTTAAAAAAAATGTGAATTTGGTTTGCAAATTTTAAAAATCGATTGAAATAGTTAGATAGGTACTCGTAAAACTATTTTTCGGAGAAATTTAATTATTTATCTGAACCATCATTTTTTGATTAGACATTTCGTAAAAATTTAAAAAAGGGGTATTTCGTATGCAAATTTCCAAAAACGATAGAAATAAACGTAACAATTAAAAAAAAAATAAAACAACTTTTTTTCGAAAAAAAAAGTTTTTACTTACCTACATACCTCTATCTACATCTAGACAGAATAAATTCGCCCTTAAGTATGTAATTCTATATATCGTCACCCCAGTATTGGAGTGATACATATGCATTTTCACCATATTTGAGTTAGGAATGTTTCCTTAGTGACAAAAAGGAGATCTTTCTGTTGGAGTAATTAAATCTGTCCTATCTCTATTATTACTAAAGATATCAGTGTTTCAAATGATCTGAACGCACTTTTCTGAAAGAATAGTCAGCATTGGTCTGCCACATAAGCCTTTGTATTAGAAGGTCATAATTTTGTATGAACTTTTTTCAAATATCTTAAATGCTTCAAATGACCTATACGTACAATTGAACACAAATATGCCTTTTTTGTATTCGTTAAATTGATTCAAAAACTGCTTTTAACGGTACCAGTCATAAAATCTTTTTATTTTCGACTTTCTCATTAACCGATTTCGATCAAAATGTTCATGCAGATGGTCATATTAAGTTTAAATTATTGCATTAAAAAATTTTCAAAAAAAATTTGTAAAACAGGTTAATTAATTTTTTTTTTTTAAATAAGGTAATTCTTGTATGTTCATATTATAATTGTTAAATACATAAAATTTTTATTTTATATTTTGTCTTTTTTGTCTTTTGTAGGTAGGTATACTATTTTTTTTATAGAATTTCAAAATCCAGAAATGTCGGATTTTAAGATATCAGTCATGAACGAACAAGGAAATTTTCGAACACTTTTTTTCATTTAAAAGTTACCTTAGCTTGTTTTGCTTATGAAAAATAAAGTTTAACACAAAAAACAATAAGCAAAATAAAATAACAGTAATCTTAAAAAATGTATTTTTTTTTACTTTTGTATGAAAATATGCTCTATACGCATCCAAAAAATACAATCGTGTTCCATATTTAAATGCCTCATAATTTGATCAAATAGTGCCTCTTGCCATACAAAAAAGCGTTATTGGAGAAATAAAGTTATGCCACATATGCAATTTTTTTTTCAATTTGTGATTTAAAGAAATCCAATGAACCGATCGAAACAAAAATTTAAGTGTAAGTAGAACCCAATAGCCTCTATTTTATAAAATTTGTTTAATGGTTTATTTATTGAAGGTTTTTCTGGTATTCGAATTCAAACTTCAAACGTCATTTTCTCGAAACTAGGTTTTTGTCGTTTAGAGCACTCCAATACTGGGGTGTAGATATCAATTGAAGCTTTTTGTCGACAAAAAATTACTTTTTATTGGGAAAAATAATTTTAGAAAAATAAAAAAAAAAGAAAATTTGTATCAGAATTTTTAAAATCAATTAAAATAGGTACAAATACATCGCAACATTATTTTTCAAAAAGAAGTTATAACTTCTGGACCCATGTTCTGTAACTCGGCGATAGCTTTTCGAATGGAACAAAACTCATAGGAATCCTATGGGAAAAGTTATCGCCGAGTTACAGAACACGGGTCCTGTTTACCTTCGGAAATTAATACGAATAAAAAAAAACAAACCTAAATGAAACTCAAAGCATTTTATATAAACTCTATAGTAGTCTCATAAAGAGGAACGTCCGACGCGCCATGAGGTGAGCCGATACTGAAGCTTGTTCCATTTCAAACCATTTCAGTTGAGAAGGAACAGATAATCAAATACAAGAGAATAAAAATTAAGATTAAAGAAAGAAAAGAAGAACGAGAACAATGTATAGGAAATTTATGAAAATTGAAGTGAGACAAGAAAAAATCAATTTTGGGACTTTTTCTTGTATACATTTCTATAAAAAGGGGTAGGATATAGAAAGAATGATAAAAGAATAATGTTCAAGGTCGTTTATTTGATAGAGGAAAAATTTTATTTTATTTAATTTTGATTTCATAATAACTTACTTACTGATTCATTTGTGTTTTGGTAAAAATATATAGTAAATTTTTTTAAATTAGATATTTTAAGTAAATTAGCACCAAGATGGGATTTTTTTAAATTCTAATCTTAAGTCGGATAAAAAAGGATAAAACTGGAGGGTTTAAAAACTAACTTCTAAACGGAAGGTCGTAGAACATTCATTTATTTTTTATCTAATAGATATTCAAAATTCTAGAACATTACTAATTTAAAAATAATTCTATAAAATCTTCAAAGCGAGATATAAATATTTGAAAGTTCAAAATTGAAAAATTAAAAAATTCCAAAAAATCAGGGTTAAGTCTGATTGAAATATATTTTATACCATTAGAAAAGGTACTTCAAAAATAAATTATATGTGTTTAAGGAAATTTGGATTTTAATTTTTGTTGATACCATTTTTGATGTTTCAAAAACAGGGATTTTTCGTGGTGAATTTTTACCACTTTTAGATTTTTATCTTTTTACCGGGTTGTTTAAAAAATCTGAAAATCGTGTAAGTGATAGAAATTATTAATTTACATTTGTTGTAAAAATTTTAGATTTTTAAAAATGTTTTCAACCGAGATATTGACATATTTCTGTTGTTTTTTGTTCCCCTCATAACTCTTTAGTTATTGCATCTATACCATTAGTTTTTTTTTTTTATTCGCATCTAGGAAAATACACAATTAATTTGATACATCATTCATAATTGTATACCCTACACGACCTTCACAATAGTTAAATAAGAAACAGTTTGAAAAATCTCGGAAAAATTAATAAAAATGGGGTTATTGTTCATTGCCAACCGACGTGTTTCAGTTGAGAATTGTCCAATTTTCAAAATTCGAAATTCAAATTAAAGCCAGAATGACAGGCGTGTACTAGCTACAAACAAATTTTCAAAACCATTCAAAATTTCATACTAAAAACATTGAAATTGGTTTTTGAGAATAAATTTCATCGAGGCAAACGTAATGAGGAAGAGGAATACTACAAACAAAATAAAAAAAAGTTAGCTATTAAGAATATACTGGTTGTAGGGAGATAGTTATTCTAAAGACGGTGGAGTGTGTGAAATAAAAAACCATAACCTTGGCAAATTGGGTTCGCATCGGAAAAAAAAATTGCTATATGTACCTATATAGGAATACACGTTTGTGGTAGGTATTTTTCATTCATAATAATTGTAAAAGTTCCTTCATAGTTGGTTTGGTTGGCTGATAACTTTTGTTCTAATAATGGGATCGGTGGTTGACGCCTTAAAATTTAGGTAGAATGTCAGGATACATTTTTTTTACAAAATCATTGCGGAGTAACATAAAAGAAATATGTATGTGAAAAAGTAATTATTTTAAAATTTAATGGAAACACAAATTTAATAAAAAAAATATTTTCATGCACGTGTACTTGACCCTTTTAAGGAAATATGTTGTGGGTAGAGTACATTTTATAGGTAATTTTTTTATTTAATAAAATAGTAAGAAAGGATTGATTTGGTTGGTTATGTTCCATTTTTCGCAGTTTCTCGCCGCGAAAAGTTATCGCCGAGTTACAGAACATGGGTCCAGTCCTGCTTCCAGTTTTTGACTAGTGCGAACAGACTTCAAGTATCATCAAATCGAGCATCGACACTCGATAGTCACCGATACTCGAACATGTTTTCGCAAATCGCAACTAGACAGATTTCAGCTGTTTAACAAAAAATAAATAACAAATAGAAGTGATGTTTAGATTTTTTGCTAAACTCTTTGCCTTTAGATTTGTGTTTAATGAATTTCAATATTATGTTATTAAAAAAGTTAAATAATAAAAACATAAATTAAAATTAGCATTTCTTCTATTCTGCTTGATGAAATCATATCTGCAATTTGAAAATAATAGATGCATACAAACACAATGAATCTTTTGTATGATGGCGTTCAATACGAAGTTGAAAAGGAAGGTGATATGGAGCCCATCAACCTGTTAGCAGAGGATGAAAATGAAGACAACACGCAATTATTGATTAATTCAAAATATTTCCAAGAATCTAATTGGACACCCAAAGTTATGCATCTTTTCTTAGATGAATGCATTAAAAGAAAAATGCTTATTCGTGATCCCAAAGTTCAAGGACATAAGGTTTTCTTTGCCATACATAAACAGATGAAAGCAAAGGGATATAATTTTAAAGTTATAACCCTCGAAAGAAAATTACGGACTATGAAAAAACACTACATGGTTGTGAGTGAAAACAACCGGAACCCCTCATCGAAACGTGCCTATTGGCAATATTATGAAAAACTGAAGACATTATATCCAGATTGTTTAAATAAAGTAACTCAACCATTAGCAATAATAACTGGACAAAAGCAATCGCCTTCAGCTCTCCCAATAGCTGGTTTTTGTGAAAAATCAAAGCCTATCCACACATTTTCCAATACCGATCATGCCAGCCAAGAAAGTTTAATAACCCAGCTAATTTTGAAGGATTATTCTTCATCAGCTCTATCAGGATTTACTTTTGGTGGAAAAGAAAAAAAACAAACAAATGAGGATAGTAATAACTTTGAAAAGCCCACTAACATCGAAATATTGAGAAAGGAAATCTTGATACTTGAGGAACGACGAACGATAGCGACTGAAAAGATCTTGATAGAAATGAGAAAATCAAATAAGCTTAAGGAGAAACTGTTGGAGCTCAATATTAAATTATTTGAAGAAACAAAACAAATGAATGAATACTGATCTTGATACTTGAGGAACGACGAACGATAGCGACTGAAAAGATCTTGATAGAAATGAGAAAATCAAATAAGCTTAAGGAGAAATTGTTGGAGCTCAATATTAAATTATTTGAAGAAACAAAACAAATGAATGAATACTGATGCATTTGTGTTTTTTTGTAATAAATCGTGCCGATTTTTAAAAATTTATTTTGCGTCAATTTTCTCTGTTAACGTTTTACTTTTTAAAAATTGTATCGTAAGTTAATGGTTTTCTGATATTTTTAAGCAAGAGGTGGAGGAGGTTGAGTAACCTTGTACTAGAGTACCACGAATTGCCCGGTTCAGGGTATCCATAGACGAACTAAAGGAGAAGATTGTTGGTATTAATACTTTTTGATCTCATACAAATTTTAAATATGTGAACCCCAAAAATGACCCATTTGGGTTGAACGTAAACAGGCTGTTTCCAAGGAGCGTCTTGATCTGTAACTTTAGGTGATTTTAAATGTTGGTGATCAAAATTAAATGTTTATTCGCAAAATATTCCCCCCCCCCCCCCATTTTTTTCTTTTTTTTTAAGACCAAAAAAAAAAATTCCGAAAAAGGGTTAAAAATGGTACCTCCCGTAGAACAATTTTTTTGATTTTCGATTTTCTCAAAAACCGTTCAACTGATACTGGGGCCTAATTCCGTAAAACGAAAACGATCGAACGATATCGTTTTGGCAATAGCTGTCCCTATCTTTCTCTTTAGATGTGATAGAGATGTGTATAGTCAAAACGATATCGTTTAATCGTTTTCGTTTTACGGAATTAGGCCCCTGATTAATTTTTTTACACAGAATATTTGAAAAAGTTTTAAAAGTTTTGTATACCAAAATTTTCAAAAAAAATTTTTTGGGATTTTTAAAAAAGTTTCAAAATTTTGTTTTGAGAACTTAATAATTCGAAAACGACTTTGTCAATTTTTATTAAACTTGCAATTCAGCAGTTTTTTACCATTATGTAACAGATTTTAAATGAAAATTATTCTTATAACCAAAAATAACGGTACCTCCCATACAAATGTTTAAAAACCGGTATTGAAAATCTCATTTTTCTCTAAAACGGCTCCCACAATTTTGATTAAAATAGTTTCGTGAACTAATAGGTATTAGTATGATCTACCATTTTAATGAAAAAAAAGGCTAACAAATTGCGTAAAAATTTTTTTTAATCAATTTTTTCAAAATTTTATATATAAAAATTATTTTTTTAAAAAACCGCTCCAACGATTTTCAATTTTTGTTCTCATAAATTGAGATTTCCTGAAGAAATCGGATGATGTACATCGCATTGGTGTCAAAACAATTTCAGAGGCTGTTTAATCAATTTATGTTTAATCACTTATTTTTTTTTTTTTAATTTTTCAGTCTTTATTGGAAGTTCCATGCATATTTGGTGCACGATGCTATATTGTTCATTAATAAATGTACCTACTCGCATAATACAATCTTAAACTTAACTACGGTTTAGCAGGTGGTACACAATATAGGCTCCCTTAACTAATTTATTTCTTTTATAAGATAAATAAAGTTTTTGGAATATTAGCTGTGTTTTATTTTCCCCCAGATCATAATCATAATCATAAAATAAAACAACCCGGATCTCAGTGACAACTTGTTATATACATTTTTTTCCTTTTTTTTTTATTTGTATACACCCGTTGTCTTTTTTCTTTACACTACTGACAACATTTACAAATTAAGGGTGTGTGTTCAAAACGGATTTGGAAATCCGAATCCAAAACAAAGTTGGATCTTGTGTTGTTTTTGTAATACGTTTATTTTCGTAAGCAAATCCAATCTGGTTCGGATCTCGGGGAAAATAAAACACAGCTATTAAAACACAGTGTGATCGCATATAAGAGCAAGTTCGTGCGACCCAGTGGTGCACATATTTTTATGTAGTTTTCGTATTCTATTCTTGATTCGTTAGATCGGAGCATTTTTTTATTAGCTAGGTGAACATCATTTTTAATTTTATTTAGATAATTATTTTCCAGTTTCTTATATTGAAAAATATATTTCTAGGGATTATTAATACATTTCAACATTTTGAACCTGTTGTTTAGTAAAAGGAAACTAATAAAAAATAATTTAAAAATACGTAATTATGATAAAATATTTAAATTTGATCTGATAGGTGGATTATGTATACCTAGTAACCTACCTACAAATCAAAAAAACATTTTTTCTCTACAGGTGGAAATCTTCAAAAGACACTTGGTAATATTCGGTACCAAGTAGTGTGAGACTTGTACCGCACTAAAACCCACCGGGACATCAGGACTATTTCTAAAATTCAAAATCGCATTGCGGGAAGTTTGAAGTTTTAATACATTCCCATCGCTTTTAGACCATCAGCTCATGAGGCTTTGTTCTTCTTAGTCTTCGAACATTATCTGTTACATTTAATACTGTTAGCTATATTCATTTGAAAGATGAATGTTGTGTGAGAGTAGGCACAAGGGGTTCACTTTTAAAAAAGGAACACCCGTTTTGTTTAAAAATTTGGAGTTCTAATTTTATTGTATCAAGAAAATAAATAAATATAAATCGTTGTTGTTTTACGAAATTATTATAGCTGAATAATTACCAAATTAATACATACATAAAAAAAGAACATCAATTTTTCTAACTTAATTCTTTAAATTCTAACAATACAGTATGTTTTCTAATCACTTCAGTAACCATTTCTAATTGTAGGTCACAATATAAATCGCTATTTCTAATATACCAAGGGGCATTTATTATTCCACGAAGGACTTTGTTGAAAATTTGTTTTAATAAGTAAAAGACTAAATTTTTGAAGAATTTTAAACAAATAAAGTTACTTTAATTTCATAAAAAAAGCAAATAAATAGTTTTATTTAAAGTATTTTCTCGTTCGTTGTTCTTTTACTTCTCGCCGTTAAAATGTCTGGCTTATTCAAAATTGACAGTGATCGGCTTTCCTCTTTCAGGGTTGTTCTTCGGTGCTGTCGTTGTTGATTTGTAAATTAAGTTTTGGAGTTGATACAATTTGCAACTTGAGTGTTGTCACTGCTACTTTTCGTAACAGACTTTATTTTGGAATTTTTGGATGGTTTCAGCATTTATTTTCTTTGTACAACCCCACAGTTGGATGCCATAAGTCCAAACTGGTTTCAGTATTTGGTTGTATAGCATTATTTTGTAAGGGCAGTATATGCTGTCATTAAGAAAGATCACTTAACACCAACGTCTTGGACGGAACGTCACCATAGACAGCTATAACTTTGAGGTAGTCAGGGACTTTGTCTACCTAGGCGCCGCTATTAACTCAGACAACGACACCAGCGCTGAAATCAAACGGCGAATAACTCTTGCCAATCGCTGCTTCTTTGTACTAAGAAGGCAATTGAGTAGCAAAGTCATCTCTCGAGCAACTAAAGTGTCCCTTTACTACACACTTATCATCCCAGTCCTTATATATGGCGCAGAGGCATGGATTGTCAAAACTGGATAAGAACGCTTTAGGATGTTTTGAGAGGAAAATTCTCCGGGTGATTTTTGGTCCCGTCTGCATAAATGGTGAGTGGAGGGGAAGATACACTGTATCTGTACGGCCTGTACAGCGAGACTGACTTGGTCAAACGAGTCAAGGTCCAACGACTTAGATGGCTGGGGCATGTAGAGCGAATGGACCCCAATGCTCCGGCCCGTAAAGTCTTCGAATCCAATCCCGAGGGATGGCACAGTAGAGGAAGACCGTGGGTTCAGGTGGCGCACACAGGTGGGAGAGGACCTGAACCAACTTGGCGTGCAAAACTGAAAACAGCTAGCTAGAGAGGCATGTTGGTTGAGGCCCTGCTCTGTGCATTTAACGCTAGCATAAAGTGCTGCAGATAATATCTTTGAGGTGACTTATATCAGTTTTGAACTCTATAACAACTTGACTCCCCGTCAGAAGTATTAAATGAACTATAAAGCAACAAACAACTCTGAAATTTCGGAAATCGGAAACAAAATTGTTAGTTGGGAGGTCACTTTCTTGTGGTACACCGGCTTCAATTTTATTAATTTCCGAATACTCTTGCTCGTTCCGTACTCTCAAGAATCGGTCTGTAACATAGAATATCAGTATTTCGTAAAGCTGCCTTGGGACACAGTACACATATTAAAGGTAATATCATTAGCGTTTTCATTTTTGTTCAGTTCTGCGCATCTGTCAAAATCGAGGTATTATGGTGGTAAAATGGTGGATTCAGTGCCCCTTTCCTTGTCTAATTTTAATATTTTGTTGTTGTTTCTAATGATGCGCGTTGAGTTCCTGTGGTCACTCGAACAGCCATTTTTAATTTTTTGACATTTCCGACTTTGACAACCTGCGCAATATATTACCTTTAATATGTGTACTGTGGCCTTGGGAGGTCTCTATGCAGTTTGTACCCAAGTCCCAAATCTCAAACCTTCTCAAAGGCTTGAGCAACATCTAGAAATAGAGCGGAACATACTTGTTTTTCTTCAATACCTTTTCATCAACATCCGTGATTCGATGCACTTGGTCTATCGTGGAATGTTTATTTCTGAATCCAAACTTAAGATTTGGGATTAGTTTTTTTTCTTCTATTACTTTGCTAAGCCTTTTCATGAGCAGTTTTTCGAAAACTTTTGCCATAATTGGTATAATAGATATTGGCCTGTAGGAAGTTACTTCTGTTGGTGGCTTTCCTTGCTTAGGAATAAAGGTAAAACTATAATAGTCGGAAGATGTCGCGTAAAAAAAAACCACATGAGATTAAGTTTATATACAATGTTTATAAATATAAATATAAATATAAATATAAATATAAATATAAATATAAATATAAATATAAATATAAATATAAACATAAATATAAATATAAATAAAAATAAATATAAATATAAATATAAATATAAATATAAATATTATTATAAATATAAATATAAATATAAATATAAATATAAATATAAATATAAATATAAATATAAATATAAATATAAATATAAATATAAATATAAATATAAATATAAATATAAATATAAATATAAATATAAATATAAATATAAATATAAATATAAATATAAATATAAATATAAATATAAATATAAATATAAATATAAATATAAATATAAATATAAATATAAATATAAATATAAATATAAATATAAATATAAATATAAATATAAATATAAATATAAATATAAATATAAATATAAATATAAATATAAATATAAATATAAATATAAATATAAATATAAATATAAATATAAATATAAATATAAATATAAATATAAATATAAATATAAATATAAATATAAATATAAATATAAATATAAATATAAATATAAATATAATATAAATATAAATATAAATATAAATATAAATATAAATATAAATATAAATATAAATATAAATATAAATATAAATATAAATATAAATATAAAATATAAATATAAATATAAATATAAATATAAATATAAATATAAATATAAATATAAATATAAATATAAATATAAATATAAATATAAATATAAATATAAATATAAATATAAATATAAATATAAATATAAATATAAATATAAATATAAAATATAAATATAAAATATAAATATAAATATAAATATAAATATAAATATAAATATAAATATAAATATAAATATAAATATAAATATAAATATAAATATAAATATAAATATAAATATAAATATAATATAAATATAAATATAAATATAAATATAAATATAAATATAAATATAAATATAAATATAAATATAAATATAAATATAAATATAAATATAAATATAAATATAAATATAAATATAAATATAAATATAAATATAAATATAAATATAAATATAAATATAAATATAAATATAAATATAAATATAAATATAAATATAAATATAAATATAAATATAAATATAAATATAAATATAAATATAAATATAAATATAAATATAAATATAAATATAAATATAAATATAAATATAAATATAAATATAAATATAAATATAAATATAAATATAAATATAAATATAAATATAAATATAAATATAAATATAAATATAAATATAAATATAAATATAAATATAAATATAAATATAAATATAAATATAAATATAAATATAAATATAAATATAAATATAAATATAAATATAAATATAAATATAAATATAAATATAAATATAAATATAAATATAAATATAAATATAAATATAAATATAAATATAAATATAAATATAAATATAAATATAAATATAAATATAAATATAAATATAAATATAAATATAAATATAAATATAAATATAAATATAAATATAAATATAAATATAAATATAAATATAAATATAAATATAAATATAAATATAAATATAAATATAAATATAAATATAAATATAAATATAAATATAAATATAAATATAAATATAAATATAAATATAAATATAAATATAAATATAAATATAAATATAAATATAAATATAAATATAAATATAAATATAAATATAAATATAAATATAAATATAAATATAAATATAAATATAAATATAAATATAAATATAAATATAAATATAAATATAAATATAAATATAAATATAAATATAAATATAAATATAAATATAAATATAAATATAAATATAAACAAAAAATAAATTTCTTATGACGGACAAATGTCAAAGCGCGCGCTAATACTTTGTCAAGAAAGGGAATTTCCAGTTAAAGGCATCATTTTGATGCGTTAATGGAGCTCTCGAGTTCAATTAACTAAAACCGCAGTTATCGTAAATTGACGTTTCTCTAACAAGGCTTTTTAATTTGACTGAAAGTGAAGAAAATCAAATCTGGAAAAAATCTGGAATAATGGATGCTATTAAATTTAACTGAAACTCACGGCAATGGGCCTAAGTTTTTGAATTCGTTAAATATGTACATATATACATATAAATGTGTACATATATAGGAATTTATTTTCCGTTAAAATTTAGATCAGGGACTGGAAAAGCGGTGTTACGATGACTTTAAACATTTTCACTCGTATTTATTAGATTTTTGTCTACTATGACACTAGCCGTGTTTTTTTTGCAAGCCCGGGGGAATTGAATGAAAAAAACTACGTCGGTGCTAAACAATTAACATGTTAAATGCAACAACAACTAATCCCAGAGAATTCTCGGGGTTTAACTTAAGCGCACAGAAAAACTGTGTTACCGGCATGAATTACATACATGTTGTCGATAGTTTGAATGAAAACTCCATGTTTTACTGTCATGGCGTCGCTTATCCCCGCTGTCGTTTTTTTTTTTTCAACCAATTCACCCCGGGCTTGCAAAGAACACGCCTACTGTCTAACTATTTTCAAATTGGTGGAGATATGCTTTATTTAATAAAAATAAATATCACATTATTCACGGTTAAGACAATCTACTCTTGTGTCTAAGTTAGGCATCTACAAGACAACAATAAACAAGGTTTTTGAACACATTTTCCAAAGTTGGACAGTCGTCAGTAGTGTAAAGAAAAAAGACAACGGATGTGTACAAATAAAAAAAACAAAGGGAAAAAAGAGTTGACTATAGGTGCGTTTTATTGGTAATTTATAGCTAGTGCAGCAATCAGGTACCAATAAAACGCTCCGGCTGTGTTCAAAAACGCTTTAGCCACTTTTGGTTGTGTTCAACACAAAGTATTTCTGCTTCCGTGTCTCCACTAAACTACAAATATCATAGAACACATCCATTTTATGAGTGAAAACTTTGTATATAAAAACTATAGTACTATCATGGAGCATAATTTTTAGGGTTGCGTGGACCTATACGGTGGCGCTAGTCACTTGAAATTTTTTTTGCAGACTTTGAAATATGGCAGGATAAGAAATGAAGAGCAAGTATTAACAGCGAGAGGATTGTATTATTTCAATTCTGATTACTGTAAAGAGAGTAAAGAAGGAGATAACTTTGCAAGCTGTTTGCGTCATGGCAAAAAGCAGAATAAATCAAAGAAAATTAAAAAAAAATTCTTTGAAATAATAAATTTTTTTGTTCGCATTGCTTATGGGAGTTTAGATGTGAGGAAGAATATGTAAAGATGTAAAAGTGGTAGGTAGGTATACTGTCCTAGACCCTGTTTAGATTGTGACTGCCCACTACGTAGTGACGGCAGTTTGTAGGTGATATCGGTGAGGTAGAAAGGGAGGCGACAGTCAGGAAGAAAACATAAAGATTGTAGTGAGCAGTCATGTTTCATATCCGACATGTTCCATTTAATGCCATTTTTTTTATTTTTGGCATGTTCGTTGAAGTGCAAGGTAGATGAAAATAAAAATTAAAAATGTGTAATTAGTCAAGCAAGACGCAAAAAATGCTTATTGAATTGGTGGATTGATAACAGCAAAGATGCTGAAGCAGATTTAATTATTAAAATTGCAATTTCTGCTATATTTTGCAACTACTTATTTATTTAATATTAAACTCATGGTTCATGGTGCTCAGAATCAAATGTTTCAATTTAGAGATATTCCATCAGAGTTCAGCGATACTCATGACTGAGAAATTTTGAGTGTAGACACGACATGACTATTCACTACGTAGTGAGCATGTCACAATCTAAACAGGGTCCTAGACCCTGTTTAGATTGTGACTGCCCAGTGCCCACTACGTAGTGACGGCAGTTTGTAGCTGAAATCGGTGAGGTGGAAAGGGAGGCGACAGTCAGGAAAAAAACATAAAGATTGTAGTGAGCAGTCATGTTTCATATCCGAAATATTCCATTTAATACCATTTTTTCTTTTTTTTCTAGTTCGTTGAAGGTAGATGAGAACAAAAATATGAAATGTGTAATTGGTCAGGGGTAGGCGCAAAATTGCATATTGAATTTGTGGATTGATAACAGCAAAGATGCTGAAGTAGATTAAATTACTAAAATTAATCCAGGGTTCATGGCGCTCAGAATCAAATGTCTCAATTCACAGATATTCCATCAGAATTCAGCGAAAAACATGACTGAAAAATTTCGAGTGTAGACACGACATGACTATTCACTACGTAGTGAGCATGTCACAATCTAAACAGGGTCCTATACAATTATACATTTATATTTTCGCATATATATAATATTGAGGTTGACAGATATTTGATTTGATTTGTAATTTTCAAGTGGTGAAAAATCAAATAAAGCGGGAATCTCCAAGCAATGTTGCTATATTTCTTGATATGTGGAACAGATGTACATAGAATTAGGTATATTTATGTAGGTACCTATGTACTGTATAGGTATTTTGCCTCCTTTAAAAACAGTTATTAAAATCTTGAAGATGATCTTATATTAATATTTCTGTTCTTCAAAATGACCCAAAATCGGATTTTCGAACAACAAAAATAATAATATAAATGTATGTAATAAGGTATCTACCTATTAGTTATTTAATAATTAGTAATTAATTACATATGTACATACCTAGATACCTTACATAATATTTGAGGGTTTCCGAAAAATAATAAGTTTCTCAGAGTTTTAGGTGGTTAAAAGGTTGTTTTGGATTTTTAAAAAAGTTTCAATTTTTTTTTTTTTTTTAATTTTTTCAAAATTTTATATACCTACCTAAAAAAAAAAAACGATTTTCAATAAATTCAGATTTCCTTAAGATATCAGATTGCATCGCATTGGTGTCAAAACAATTTCAGAGGTTGTTTATCATCGTATCGTATAGGTACTCTCTCTAAGTCGAATTTCTCTCTAACTCGAATTTTGTCGCCATATTTTAACATTCCCTTCAATTTTCCATACAAAAACCATTCTCTAAGTCGAACTCTCTCTAACTCGAACAAATTCTCTCGATTATTGGCATCTTTTTTCAATCCTTAAGTCGAGCTTTATTTAGCACAAAACAAAATAAAAATATATTACCCCTTCAGAATTCGTATTTGGGTGTAGTATAACTACGAACCATCAAAACCTTAATATATATGTGTAGCATCGCGTGTACCATCATCGTCAGGTCTTCGTGTTTTTTCCTACTTATATCCCTAGTTAAATTATTCTAAAATAAGCCAAGAATTGATAACGGTTTTTTGTAGAGGGGTCAAAAACAATAATATTTTATTATGAGAGGGGGGGGGTCTATCTCGCCCCGTTTAGGAGGTAGGGGCAATTTAAAAAAAAAGACTTAAATTGAAAAAAAAAAAATTATTAAAAAACAACAGCAACACTTACAAAAAAACACTTACTTAAAAAATGCTTGTTTTTGACCCCTCTACAAAAAACCTTTATCAATTCTTGGCGCCATAGTTATCGTACTCGTGCCAAAAGCCAAATGCAGTCTTTGTTTTTAATCGATGTTTATTGAATATTCGCCATTTATTGAATATTCAATAAATATCGATTAAAAACAAAGACTGCATATGGCTTTTTTATTAGAAAACACGTGCTATATTGTTCATAAATAAATGTAGTTGCCTAGGTATACTCGCATAATGCAAACTACCTTAAACTAAACTACTTTTTAAGCAGGTAGTATACCTACAATATAGGCTCCCATAAGTAATCTGATGCATTATGTACATACCTATATATCTATGTATTTTTCTATTAAAATACCTACCTAATTTTGTTTTCATTAAATTTTTATAACTATAAATAAATAAACAATCAAAGTAATTTGTATGTGATCTCAGTGATTTTTTAATTCAATAAGTTAGCCTTACATTTTACCTTTATTTTAAGACCTTCATCTTACAGTTCCGATTAATAGAACAGAAGTTATAAGTCAAAACCAAATCGATCCTTTTCTTTTTCATCATAAAAAAAATTAAAATTACCTAAAAAATGTACTATACCAAGTTAGGTACATACCTCCCTTAAAAGAGTCAAGTACCTACATTTGCATGAAAATATTTTTTTTATTAAATTTTGTTTCCATTAAATTTTAAATTAATAACGTGATTCATTTAAAGGTTTTATGTGCCTCCGTAATAAATTTGTAAATAAAATTTAGCTTCACATTCTACCTAAATTTAAAGACCTTAAACTTACTTACATATCTATCATACCTATATGTTATCAGCCAACCAAACCAACCAACAGTGGCCTTCACAATTCTTAGGTGAGAAAAATACCTACTACTTTTTTATTTTTTGTGTATTCCTCTTTCTCGTTACGTTTGCCTCGATGAAATTTTTTCTCGAAAACATTCTTTAACGTTTTTAGTATGAAATTTTGAACGGTTTTGAATTTGTAGCTTGTGCTCGACTGTGATTCTGGCTTTAATTTGAACTTTGAATTTTGAAAATCGGACAATTGGATCTAAAGATAAAGCATTTGACTGAGCAAAAATCGGGTGATTTTCAATTTTAACAAAAATTGGACAATTCTCCACTGAACCACGTCGCGGTCGGTTGGCAATGAACAACAACCCCAATTTTTTCAATTTTCCGATATTTTTTTTAACTTTTTTATTAAACTATTGTGAAAGTCGTGTGGGGTGTACACTCTACAGTTATGTATGATATATCAAATTAATTGTCTATTTTCCTAGATGCGAATTAAAGAAAAACGAATCCTATAAATGCAATAACTACAGAGTTATGAGGTGATAAACAAAACAACAGAAATATGTCAATATCTCGGTTGAAAAAAATTTTAAAAATCTAAAAAAACAACACATGTAGATCAATAATCTCTATCACCTACATTTTTTGAGATTTTTAAAGATAAAAATCAAAAAGTGGTAAAAATTAACCCCGCAAAACCTGTTTTTGAAACATAAAATATGGTTTCAAAAAAAATGTTTATCAAAATTTCCTGAAACATGGATAATTTTGTTTTTAAACACCTTTCCAATGTGAAAAATTTATTTCAATCGGACTTAACCCTGATTTATTGGAATTTTGTAATTAATTCAGTTTTGAACTTTCAAAAATTTATAGGTATCTCGCTTTGTAGATTTTATAGATTTTTTTATCAAGTTAGCGATATTCTGGAATTTTAAATATCTATTGAATGAAAAATAAATTAATACTTTACCACCCTCGTCTAGAATAGATACCTGTACTTAGTTTGATCAATTTTACCACATTTTGTCCTAGGTACCTACTTTAAATTGAAATTTCAAAAAATCCCGTCTTAAATTAAGTCTAAACAGATTTACTATGCATAGGTATATATCTACCTACATTTTTTAATGCATGAAAAAGTGAGCGATTCACTTATACTAGTACGTCCAGCCCCCGAAACTCGAGTGCTAATAACATTATCGTCTAATTGAAAAACAACTTCTAGAAAATATATTGTAATTCACATGAAATTCTAGAAAACTTTATTTTTCGATGCATACGATTTTTGGAGGTGGATACTCCAACGTTAAGTAAAAAATCGCAAGAATAATATCATCGTTTAAAAGCAGTCTTGAGCGTGGAGAAAAACTGAGCTAATTATTATTATATGAGCTACTTTTTATTATTTCCTGCAGCACTGAACGCCGCGCTTCCGGGTTGTGTTTAGCCGATCCCAGAACCACTGGTCCCAAGACCATCCCGGAAGTAGTCAATAAAGACCAATTAAATTTATATCGAAAATAATACTCGTCGAATGCATTGATTCGTGTATTTAATATATTCGTTAAGATGGTTAGTGAATAAAAATTTATTGTTCCACGCCTCAGCTTAACCATCCCTCACATTACATCTACAAATTGAAAGCGTTCTTCCTTTTTTTGCTCACATTTTATTTCAATTTAAAAAACAACACCCAATGAGCGAGAGACACAATAGATTGCAGAATATTTCCATGCAAAACCAATATACCTACAACTATACATAATTTATGCTTCCTTGCATTAAATCGACCAATGGCCGAAAATCCAACACAACAGAAAAAAATCCTCAGAAATAAAATTCTTCCCACAAAAATCCCTCACTCGAATTCACTAACCATCTTAACGAATATATTAAATGCAAGAACCATTGTATTTAACGAAAATATAATAATTTTGTGAACAAATACTCGGTCCTGCTCTGGCTCTTGCTATGGTTCTCGCTCTCCTCGCACTTATAATGCAATTTTACTTTATTGTTTTTTAGTCTTTGTGGTAAAATTATTTAATTAATGTTTGCTTTGTGCACTTCTATGCAAAAAAACCTTTCCATCAACATATAATTTATATACTTTCGGCTTTTGTAGACCGCGTAAATGGTACCCCAAAATTCGTGTTTGTCGTTTTATTCACTTATATTATAATGGCTTAATATCGATAAACATAACTATACCTATATATACATTTTACAATCATGCCAGATTCATTCAAATGTAAACAAACCAAAATTATGTGAGTGAGCGATTCCCTTATAATGGTTAAATATCGATATAACTATACCTACATATATGTATATACATTTTACATTCATTATGTATAGGTATAAAAGATTTTATATAGGTATATACAGATATTTTATTCCTTGATTTTATTCTGTACCTCGCACTGCACTCACTTTAATTTAATAAACAGCGTTCATATTACGTTCCTCATTTAACAAATATCTGCAACCTGCAAAGCTGCAAGTTACCAAACTCTTGATGAGAAACCGTTGCGTGGACAATATAGGTGTCGCTACTGTCGCACCTAACCATGATAGTACTATAGTTTTTATATACAAAGGTGAAAAACAACATTAAGGTTCAAGTCATGAATAATTTTCAACGCGCCATCTTCATCTTCAAAGTTTCAACTTTCTTTATCCACTTCCATATCCACTATTTTACTGGCAAATTTATCGGCAGTAATTGATTGTTGTTATTGTTCACCGAGGGAAATTTTACTGTGCTAGCTATAAATTTACCAATAAAACGCACCTTATATTACAAGTTAGCACTGTAATCCTTGGTTTTTTTATTTTCATGATCTGATCTGGATTGGATCTGGAGGAAAATAAGACACAGCTATTATTATTATTTAATTAAATAAAGTACATTTTCAACTATTTTTAACTTTTGAGATAGTCTTTTAAAACCGGCATGGATGCAACTGGTCTTGTATCATTGCAAAAATGCAAAAGTGTAAAATTGCTATACCCTAACCCCATTGTAAAAAAAAAACTGCACTTTTGCAATGATACAAGACCAGTTTTCATTGGATCGGGAATACCCCTATTATATTTTGATCGATTAGTTGATAAACTGATCAACTTTGTTGCGACATGAAGTTCCGTTCAGTTTCGTGTGAAAGTGCGGTTTGAACCAAATTAAAATCATATGTGTTTTATCTATTTTTCAACGTTTCTGCGAGATCAACAGACCGTAGGCAGTGGAATAAAAATCCAACCCAAATCGATTTTTCAATCGCATATAAACGTTGAAAAACCGACGACGTGTATCATCGACTTATTCGAGCAATGCAACATACACCCTTATGGGATTTTTATAACATTTGATTAGTAATTGAAGGTTGGTAAAACTTACTAAAAAAGAGATAGCGAAAGTGCTGACTAATTCATATTAGTTAGACAGAGACTTCTAGATAGTGAACTTAATCAAAAGGGAATTTCTTAGCTGTCACGTATCGTTGTCGAAAAAGTGAATTTTTAACGTAACGTTCAGTAACCAGACGTCATTTATTTCCATAGTCGAGTGCCAGATACCACTGCACCGAATTCAATTCAAGAAAAGACGAACAAGATTTATCAAGGCGACAAATAGAAATCAGAAAAATTTATTATATTTTCCAGTGAAAAATTAAAAAAAGTATTAATCGGTTTGCAATAACACTAATTGGTTTACACAACAGCACTTCCGTGCCCGACGAACACAAATTAATCATAAATATAAAGTGATTTTTCCTGCAACTTTGTTCAGTTTTGTTTTAGTTTATTTTTTCCTCATTTTGCTGCTTTTTCAGTAGTTTGACTTAAATTTTCTTCTTACGTGCCAGTGCCAGCCACTTATACGTAAGCCGTCGGAAGAGAAGTGAACGTTGAACGTGCGGAGGTAAAGGCGAAGTGAATTGAGTGACATCGCCGTCGTCTGCATTTTGAAAAATTTCTATTTTTTTCACTTGCAGTTTTGGCTGTCGGAAGCTTATTTACAAAAAAAAAAACTTATTTATGCTGCAGTGTCAATTCATTAGCAACAAGAAGTGTTTTTAAAATTAAAGAAACAAGAAAGAAAACATTTTAACCATAAATGTTTAAAGGTGTGTGAGCTTACCGCAAAAGTATCATTCTCTCTACCGCACACTTCGTTTTTGTCCATTGCCTTCGTCGTTGTTGTTGTGTCGCGTCACTTCTTCATATCTTCGAAAAAAAAAATTATTATCAATTCGTTGTGTCAAAAATTTTCGATTTGATTTTATTTTCTCAGAAAAAATAAAGGAGAAATTTTTAAAAAATTTGGTGCACACGAAAAGAAGTATTTGTTTGATTCGAATAGGAAGAGTGTGTCTTTTTCAAGGTCTTCTGCAAAATTAGTTTGACTTAAGACGGAGGTTCTTAGTGCGGCCAAAAAAATCATGCCACTCTTTGGTAAATCGCAAAAAAGCCCTGCGGAATTGGTAAAGGCTCTTAAAGAAGCTGTCAATTCACTAGAACGCGGCGACAAGAAAGCCGAAAAGGCACAAGAGGATGTCAGCAAAAATTTGGTAAGTTTCTATTCAACTTTACTTTAACAAAGATTTAGTTTAAAAAAGCAAGTTACTGAAAAATAATCAAAATATTACAATTAGAAATATATTTTTCGGGGTTTGGTTTAAAAACTCAGTAGAATAGACGTCTTATGTATGATAGTAAGAATGCGTCAAGTCATACGTAAAGTGTTTTGCTTGGAAGTTCTGCGTGTGATTCATAATAGGTTTCATGTTTATTTCTCGGCGCACTGCCAATAGGAGTAACAGCGAAATAGACGAATATGTTTTTATGGTCATGACAGTGAAAAGGTTCCATTCATTAGCAAAAACATAGTAGATAGGTACCCTTATCCAATTAAATTATTTATTTACCTTATAAAAATAAATTAAAATTTAAGACGGTTAAAAATTTAGCATATGTATCAAACAGTCAAATGAAATTACTATTTGTACAAAGATTTAATTAAGTTCCAATAAGGATGATAATCACGATGCAAACAACTGAAGAGGAGGCATTTTATTTATCGAATTGCATAACAAACATCTATTTTATTTTATTGTATGTACTACTAAAAATTAAAAAAAGTCTACTCTTCGTGTATTGCCGATTTTGATGAAATACCGAGAAAACTGCTGATATTTAAATTACAAAAAATATGGAAGTTTAAACAAAATCCATAAATTATGGGAATGCACTGATGTGAATAATTTATCAGACGGAAGATATTAAACTACTTATTGACAATTTTGGGAATAAAACGAAGATTCTTTTTGTTATTAGTAATTTTAAATTCTACACTATTCATTTATAGTACCTATGTACATACCTGTAGGTAACGTCAATCTATTATATACAACCTTAATATGCGGTACTCAACTCCAACGTTTCCCCCTTTTTTCTGCATTAAAAAAATCGATTTATATTAATTCGTTTTGGTCGGAGAGCACATCAATATCCTAAATCCAGTGTCAACAGATTCCTTTTTTTTTTGGTCCTCCCTTAAAGGTACGAAGTGAACTTGAATTTTCAACTTTCGCACACAACATCCGCTATAAGTTATAAGCTTCGAAAAAATACCATATCGACTAAGATATTGCGTCTTATGCACGATAGTGGCAAACAAACAAGCAGATACAAAATTGTTCCCCTTTTTGATTTGTCTGATTTTGTATTAAACTTAAATCAAAGTTTGAGTTGCTTATGTAGGTTGTAAAGAAAATTTATCCATGCTCTCGCCATAGATTTATTGTGTGCTACCCGAAACAATCGAAATATTTAATTTTGTACGTTCTCAAAAATCAAAGACACCATTTCCTATCATTTTCTTAAATTTCATTTCATTTTTATAATAAAAAAACCAAAATATTAAAGTACCTACATAAATTTTTCAAAAATATTCCGTACCAAAATTGACCAATAAATCCATATAGGTACCTACCTACCTATTATTCCCCAAATATGACTATCAAACATCACCCAGATTTATGGGAAATTATTTGTAAGGCGCCAACTTGATTTCTGAATTGCAACATTATACGCGATACCCGTGTTTAGCGTAACAAAATCAGGATTTCAAATCCCTTGGTGGGCAATTAATAAGTAAGTAACAACAGTATTATTTATTTTTAGTTCCATATCGAGTTATTTGATTTTTTTTAATTTATCCGTTAAAACAAATTTGTAAAAAAAAAATAATTTAATTGACGTTTAAAAATACTGAAATAAAAAAAATAAAGGAAATAATAAAAAAAAATAAAAAAGGAAATAATAAAATTAAAATAAAAAAGGAAATAATAAAAAAATAAAAAAGGAAATAATAAAAAAAAGTAAAATGAATCGATCCTGCCAGGAGTCGAACCTGGAATCTTCTGATCCGTAGTCAGACGCGTTATCCATTGCGCCACAGGACCCATGTTTTCTTTGCTGACCAAGTGGTTAGAATATGCCTGTTGTAACAGCTGTAACTTGGTCAACAAATTTTTGAAACTGATTTTTTTTTACAGCAAATTGTGAAAATTTGTGCAAATTCACAAGATAATTCAGTATAGGAAGTTGCATTTTCTTAAATGAAAAAAAAAATTATGGCTTCATAACCGTGCCGACATAAAATGTTTTAGCTCTCAGTGAATATTTTGTTTTATTGTGGAACGTAGTGTCTGCAAAAAGCACAACAAACGAAAACTCATAGTTTATACCATATGCTCGATCATTATCGCTGGTAAAACTTACGTCTCGGACGACTGAGTTACCTCCAAAATCCGTTTGATATTAAAAGCAAATGCAAATGCAACGCAACACATTTTATTAAAAAATTAAATGTATTTCATGAAATTAAATAAACAATATCTACTACTTACTGATTCAAAATAGCTTTTAACGGCCTCTAGACCACTGCTCCTACTTACATACCTATTAGGCGTTTTTTTTGCAAGACCATATGGATTTCTCGAAAAATACGACATCGGAACTAAGACTTTACACGTAAATACAACAATAACTTAAGTCCAGGGGGGTCATTCCGTAATTTTCTAAACGATAATCGTCAAAACGATAATCGTCGATGAGATCGTCCATGATTTGCTTCACGTAACTCGATCACTATCGTCTCGTCTATCGTTCGCAGTTCCAGAGCGTTTAATGTATCTCAGAAACCCTCAATCTGTAATTGAAAAATCAAATTGGCTGTCATAATTGTCAATATAAATAAATTTTTATTGTTTTTGTTTTGTGTTTGGTGCCGATTGAAGACAAAGGGAAATCATTTTAAAATGTAAGTTGTATTTTCGTTATATATTCTTACAAATTAATATAATTTCAAATACCTATAGGGCAGTCATTCAAGACCCAATTGCATTAACCGTCTGTTTGCTACGTAGCGTATGTAATTCCGCACTTCTTCTGCGGTCAATGGCGGATAGTTCTTCAGCATTTCCTAAATCAAAGGCAAGCTTTATAAATTTGTCCTCAAGCTCAACAATAGTGTGGCATGCAGAATATAAATTCCTCTTTAAACTCGTTGTCCCAAATTTCATTATGCTCTTTAATAAATGTATTAAATAACAATAATTGAATTGGTGTGCAAAGTTTCATCACGGGCTGACCAGGCGATTATCTGTCCCATGCCTTTCATTTTTCCAACAGATAACGAGTTACGGAATCACCCCCCACATAATTTTCGGGACTTAACTTAAGTACCAATAAAAACTGTATTACCGGCGCTATTTACCGTTTTGATATCGAATTTGTAGGGAAAAGTCAAATTATCCTAGTCATCGAATGAAACAATTTTTTTATGAAACAAAAAAAATTGCGATCATTAGGTCTGTTCCCAACATTTCTCGCATTAAAATGCCTGTTTGGTAACTTTTGTCCCAAAAAGTGCTGAATAATATGATGGTAAAATAAATCAATCACAATATTCATACGCTTTTTCGTACACACTTATGCTCATTTTTAAAAGCGTAAAATTGGTCGTAAACGTTGTAAAGTCGTAAATCTGTCAATATTTAATAAGGCAGATTAACGCAGTTTACTACTTTTACGACGGCCTTTTTTTACCCTTAAAATACTTTTACTGTCTTATTATTCAGTCTTTTAATCCAGGTTCAATTTTAAATCCAGGACCCATGTCTGTAACTTGGCGATAATTTTCGGGGCGAGAAACGGCAAAAAATGGAACAAAATCCATAGGATTCCTATGAGTTTTGTTCCGCTTTTGTTCCATTTTTCGTCGTTTCGTATTTAATCCACTTTCATATTATTCACTCATTTAATCCAAATTTTAATCCAATTTTGTTTTTGTTTTTTTTTTTTTGATCTGTAACTCGGCGATAACTTTTCACGGCGAGAAACGATGAAAAATGCAGCAAAAAAAAATAAGTGTGTACGAAAAAGCGTATGAATATTGTGCTTGATTTATTTTACCGTCATATTATTCAGTCATGGGTTTAAATGAACTCTAAACCCAAATGCATTAACCTAACATAAGAGCACACAAAACAACAACAAAATTGGGTTAATTGAGTGAAATATACATCCGGGTTTAAATTTTAACCTGGGTTTAACGACTAAATAATATGGCAGTTAAAGATCAAACATACACTCAACTTCATTAAAAACATTTTTGCAAGCCCATAAGAAAGAGAAGTTAAAATTCAAGACTTTTTATGCACTTGAAAGGCGAAAAGCATTGGTTTTGAAAAGCCTTAAAAAGGAAAAAACAACATTTTCGATTTTATATTTTATTTTTATTATGTATTTTCATTAATCATTACTCTTTCGATCTAATACAATAATTACCCGAAACTTCCACTGCAAATTTAATAATATAAGGTGAAGTCTAGACTTTATGATTCGTTTCACTAGATGATATGCTTTTTGAACATAGCCAAAATGGGCGCCGTTTTAGTGGTAGAATGTATCAAGTTGCACTAGTAGGTGTGTTGGTTTATACATGTAGTTGGTTTATACAGGGTGTCCCAAAATCACCGCCTCAGAAGAAAACCATGAGTTCCTGAGGTGTTTTTGTGAAAAAATCATATCGAAGTCAAAAAAACAACCTAAAAATGCTTTAAAAATGTGCTTGAAAATATTTTGCGGGAAAACCGTTATCCACACAGAAAAAAGTTGTACGGTAGATACAAATATCTAACTGTTCTTGTTTAAATACAAAAAAAAATTTGAAAAATCGGTTGTAGTTTGGCAAAGTTAGAGCCATTCAAAAGAAAGAAGAATAAAAATCATGAAAACCGTTATAAGTCGAAAACGAAGCGAAAACAAGAAAATTACCTCTTAAGTTTTTCGACTTGAAATGACCTCAGGAACTCATGATTTTCTTCTGAGGCGGTGATTTCGGGACACCCTGTATAAAAAAAAGCGACTGTCAAATCAAAACAAATTCACCGCATTAAATTGTTTTTGTAATTCACATATATTCATCGACAAGAAATCAAATTACAAATACAACAATGTAAACAAATGGTTTGGGGTGAAACGTACGAAGGATTGGTATCTTTATATTTTTGATCTATGAGCACAACTTTTGAAGTCTGGAACGACTTCGGACTAAAAATGACTAATGTCAAATTCCTTTCAACAATTGAATCGAATTTTTTTCTAAAAAGAATCGAATTTTTCCTGTCGTTGAAAGGAATACGAAAAGACGAAAAGAATCGATTTTTTTTTTGTAAATGTGTGTGTGGCACTTGACAGCAGCAATTTTGAAGTAAAATGTCCAGAAAATATTCAATTGAGAAATTATTATTATTATTAATTGAAAAACAACGCCCAATTAATATTTACACAATTTGTTTTCATAAAATAATTTGTTTTCTTAAAACATCGCGGCATTCAATTTGACATTTTAAAAATATCAAATCTTGCAAGTGCGTCTGCAAATCGGTGTAAAATCTTTCTTGAAGCTTCCAAAATTAGCAAGATTTGTTTTGACAGAAAAAATTCGAATTGTTCAGAAAAAAAAATCGATTCTTTTAGAAAAAAGTTTGATTCTTTTGTTGAAAGGAATTCGACATAAATCTGGCTGTCTGAAGCTGGGTATGGAACAGACTTATTAGGTGTGTTCAATGAGGCTGTTCGGAACAGTTTAGAACACTTTAGAACAGAAAAGTACAAGATTTTGCTGTTCAATGAGAAATTTTCTGTTCTAAACTGTTCTGAATTGCTGTTCAATGAGTCTGTTTGGAACAGTTTGGAACACTTTAGAACAGGATTTTCTGCACTTGCTTTTGAGGTAGAACAAGTTAGAACAAATTTGTGAAAACTGTCAAAATCAGATGTTGTGATTTTTTTAATGAAAGTAGTTTGTTTTTTTGATAGATTTCATTTGAATCTCTGCTTAACTCTTTCAAAAGTGTATTTTAATCAATTCTGATTCTATTTTCATGAAGTGATTTTTGTTTTAAGACGTATATTTGTGAATTTGTGACAAGCATATATCCTCCGAAAAATTTTTGTTGCTTTTTTAGTGACAACGTAGGTAGCCATTTTCTGTTCTAACTTGTTCTGACGTTTTTCACGAATCTGTGCTGTTCTATTCTGTCCTGTTCTGTTCTGTTCTAACTTTTTCCTCACTGAACAAACCTATTGTCTGGAATTCATTTTGTTTTCCTATAAATGACTTGAAATTAAGATTTATTTGTTTATTTAATTTTATTTTGTGAAGGGTAGTGATTTTCTACATAAGTTTTCTTTTTATTTTAATGTGGAGTGGCTGAGAAGTTTTTTTGACCGGGAGTCATACAGTAGGGTCCTCGATATCTGGTTTCAAGTTTGCCGGAAGTTCCGGTTGCAGCAATTCCGTCTTTTATCGACATCACTAGATCGCCTACCTTATATATAGGTTCTTGCCTTCTTATGGTTCATATCATGTTGGCGTTTTTGTGCTGCTTATCACTTTTCGGTAGATTCGGCTGCCTCCGTTCGAAGAGTTTCAATACTAGGAATTGTTTGATTCAGGTTTACACATGGGGCGAGAGCATCTTTGAGAGGGTCGCGGGGCATATATCCCATTAGCAACTGATGTGCCGTCTTACCTGTGGTCTCATTTTGCGTATAATTGATTCCTTTTTGTTGTAGGCACACTCAACACATGCCTTTAGGTATTTTCTTACAAATTGGGTCATCCGAGTGAACCAGTGTCGTAGTCGTAGATGCATCAGGGTTTTCTTCTCAGAGAAATGTCCCATTAGATCGTGGCTATTTCGTAGAACTCTATTCCTCGATCCCTTTGACACAAAAAGCCCAAACTCACCGTCGACTTTCCAATAGAGTCGGCCGTGTTGAAGTGAGTAATCGTGATGTAATTGGCTGTCAGTTTCTTTGATTGGTGGGCTCTGTAGGATTTTGACAATGTCAGCTACCTCATTGTCCTGTAGTTGCAGAGAGTACACCCAATCCGTTTCTTCGATGTTGATTTTCAGGATGTCATGTCTACCTGGAATCGATCTGTCGCTTCAACTACAGCAAGGGCTTCAAGTTCGTAGCTGTGGTACATTGATTCATCTCTTGTTGTTTTTCGGCTGTAATAAGCAACCGGGTGAAGATTTCCGTTTTCTTTTTGCAGAAGGACTCCAGCGAGACCCTTGCTACTATCATCTGTGTGAATTTCGTGTTCGGCTGTTTTGTACCAGCACTGGCTCTCTTGCTAACGAGTCCCTAAGCTGGTCAAACGACACCTGCTCTTTGGCCAGTTCACGTTCTTTCATTAAAATGGTTCTTTGGTTCTCCAGTAGGTTCCTTTCTCTCCTAATAATGTCCCATTCTCTTTCCCTCATTGCTCGTTCGTTACACGTTCCTGCTTGCTATACAGTTGGTATTTCATCAGTGGATGGAGCTCCAGAATCAGCAGCTGACAAGTTCTCGTTCGACTGAGGCACAGACTGGTCTTGTTTCTCTTTATCGTAGGTGCATAATCGGTTTATCGACGTCCTTTTAGTTCCCGATGTCGGCAACCCTTTCTTCTTCAGTTCAATTTGTAGCTGTTGAGTGTTGAGTTTTTTCATTTTACTTTGTCTGCAAGAAGAAAAATATTCATATATCGTGTTTTACACTTATTTCAGAATTAATTTCAATACAACATCAATATAAAATCTGACATCCCAACCCATTTATTTATGCACAGAGTTATTCCTCTATGAAAAAAAACAATAGATACAAAAATCTAACCTAGGAACAAGGTTCGTAAATCATTGGTTTGTAGATAATGTTTTATAATCTCAACAGATAGCATATTAGCCTAGTTCCTTTACTTTGAAACTCTGTGCATTTCTGTGAATTTCTACACCAAAGTCTGTCAAAGTTCATAAAAAAAATAAAATGACGTAGAAATTCACACAAATGCACAGAGTTTTAAAGTAAAGGAAAACACCTATTTACTCAACAACAACGAATGGTCTTACCAAGGGAAGTTCATCCCTTATAACACCTTCTATCTTGGTTAAACTTACTATAACTACAAGCTTATTTTTCCTACTGTAATGTGCTAAGTAAAGCCCGCATCACACGACGCTTGTTTTCCTGCTAGAAATGCTTGCTGGCTTTCGTGCTGGCTATTGAGCTGGAAAATGGCATCACTGCTGGCTCTCTTGATAGAAGAGCTGCTAGATTTCAAAGTTAGAACCGGTGCTATTTTTCTTGCTTGTTTTGCCGCTGGATTTTAGCAGACGTCAAAAGGTACATGTATATTTTCAAATGTCATTTTTTCGATTTCGTTTTTATTTATTTTCTAATAGTTTTTTCAACTTTAAACAAAATTAAACGTGATTTCATTCATTTGTATATTTAGTTCTATCAGATGTATGCATTTTTGTGAAAATTTATGTAGAAAAATATTGTGAAAATTCGTACAAATTCGCAAGAAATGTCAAAAAACCATCAGCGAATCCAGCTCCAAAACAATCATCGAGTGAAGCCGAAGAATTCAAACCAAAACATCCAGCACCACACCATGCAACAAAACCAGCACGAAAGCCAGCAAGCATTTCTAGCAGGAAAACAAGCGTCGTGTGATGCAGGCTTAAGATTAATCATCAGTGCTGTCATTTTACAAATTCCGAGAGTAGCACTTTTCATAAAATTAGGGAAGCATTTGCGGAAGTTAAAATTCGAGATCACAAATGAAAAGCAACAAAAATATTTGTTTTTCTATTGACATTTTTATTCATCCCAAAAAATGTTTGATAAAGACACAAGAACGTAACGTCCCATTGGTGATTGGACTAAACAAGTATAGCCTCATAAGAAGCCTTATTTTAAACAGAAAAGTAAATAACTTAAAATAGATCATTATTATGACATTAATTAATATTAAAAGTACTTTAAAAACAAATAACTTATTTAATATAAAAATAAATATAGATTATTATTTTTTTGAGACTAGGCCTCTTTTTGTTGTACTTTTAGACGGTGCCCACTTTTTGCACGAGTTAAAAAAAAACTTTCTTTCCGCAATCGCACTACTGTGTGGAAAAGCAATTATTGTCACACATATTTTTTTTATTCAAGAAAACGAAGTCTGAAAATATGACATTTTGAAGCTTTCATAGATGTTCAATTTTTAATAAGAGCAGGAATGTGAGAAATCAGGATTTAAAAATATTTTAAAACTGCAAGATACGATTTTAATTAAAATTACCATGTGGAGACTTGAGCCTTTTTCAGACAGGGGGGCACAGTAGCCCCCCAAACAGAACGCGGTCAGCTTTCGGCGTTATATTGATTTAGTTGATCGTCTCGCCCATCTAAGTCATGTCGAGTGTACTTTCACCAAACAAACAACGAAAATTCTTTTCAAATTTGTAAAATCTGAATTAAAATTGAAACTTACTTATTGATTTTCGTAACAAGAATTCACAAAATAAGAGTTTATGTTAATATTTTGTATTCTTTTCAGCCTGGAACCAGCTCGAAGAAATAAACACATTCAACAAAGTGCAAAGAGCTAGCGATTTTGTTTTTTTTTTTTTTTCTGTTTTGTCTTTTGACCGTCGCGTTCTTTGTAAAAATCTACAACTTTAATTTTACCGTCGCGTACCATTTTTTCCCGCTGAATTTGACCGCGTTCTGTTTGTACAACAACGTATAATTCTCTAGAAGACAGAGAACGCGATGGGCAAAATTGTTTCCCGTCCCGCCGGACCGCTCTCTGTTTGACCAGGCCTTAACCCTCGATATATACCTCTCACTCTCACAGTAGAAAGTCTTTCCCGCTGAATCCGAGAATATTTTTGTACAGAAACCCTGACAAAAAATGTGTTAGATTCAAAAAAAGTCTGAGAATTTAATTATGAATTAAATTTAATGAACAATTGACAATCACATAGAACTGTAGTAAATTCTACTTAATAACCATTTCTGTGCGTTGTTCTTTCTTTCAGAAAATAAATCAATTTTGTTTGCCCAATGGAATGTGAAAATGGTCAATGTCGGCTTTATGAGAGATTCCAATAAAAAAAACTGATTTATTTTAACAATGGAAAACAAACAAATTAAATTCCGGGAAAAAAACATTAGCTGTGTTTAATTTTTCCCCAGATCCGAACCAGATTGAATTTACTAACGAAAATATGTACATATATTACAGAAACAACAGAAGATCCAACTTTGTTTTGAATTTGGATTTCCAAATCCGTTTTGAACACATACCCTTAATTTGTAAATGTCGTCAGTTATAGTGTAAAGAAAAAAGACAACGGGTGTATACCTACAAAGAAAAATAACAAAAGGAATAAAGAGTTGGGTATATAACAAGTGTTCACTGAGATCGTGGGTTATTTTATTAGCTGTATTTTATTATCCACATGATCTGACCTGGGTCAGATCCTCATAATAAAACACAGTGAGAGCGAGGGTATATAACCATCTCTTTTTGTATTGTGTTTGTATATTTTTCATGTTTTTGCACAAAAAAAGAAAAAAAGCAGGTTTACGTGTTGTTATATGATGTGGATAATAAAATGCAGCTATTTTCATGATCTGATTTGGATTGGATCTGGGGGGAAATAAAACACAGCTAATATTACTCTCTGAACTTCCATACCCATAATGGTTTGTTAGGAAAAATTCTTTAACGGAAGATTATTACAAATATACATACGCAGTTTCCACATTCTTCTATTTTTTATGCTCAACCTCTGAAAAATAAATACAGGAACATGATCATGTCGGTTCCAAACATTTAGGTATTTTTTTTTTTTTTTAATTCAGCAGCGAACATTTTATTTCACTATGACAATAAGTCAAGATTTATTTCATAATTGCTAAAGATATTATGTATAACTGTTGATCAAGACTCAAATAAACTCAAAGCTGTAATGCTTATTAAATTCAATTTGCAAAGTGTTTTTTAACAATACATCGGTCACCATAGTCCGTGATATTATTTTCATCTATCCAAAACAATGCTGTTGTTGACTATTTTCGTATATTGCCGTATACGAGTTCACCGCTCACCTTACGTTATCGGTGGCAGAGTTCAGGCATAGACCGCTACCGCTAGAATCAAATTTAATCTTCTTTTTTGTCAAACGGCCACACAAAAAGTATTACGTTTAAATAGAGATACTATTACGTCGTGCTTTCTTTAAGGCAATCATTTACAATAAACTCGAGCTTACCTACATAATATTTACTTGTTGATACCTACATGTAGATATACCATACGCAATTTGCAATTTGTTTGCTTAACAGCCCATGAATTGCTGAAACTTTCAGTGGTCTAGTAAACTTTAATTCGATTTTTTGGTTCATTCTTTACTGTGTATGGTGATGTACTTACATTATGTGTATGCACCTACTTAAAGAGATGGGCGACATGACATGGCTGTCAGTCGGGTTATCCCGACAAATTTTCATTAATCCAATTTGTGATCCAACCTCGCCTGTTCAGGCGCTGTAGATATTTTATTTTATAATCTAAACCGTTAGTGGTAATCAAGTGAATGGCAGAGTGCAGTGTAGTGCAGTAAAAAAAAGGGACGTAGTCAAAAGAGTAGGAGTTGGGGTTTACTATCTTTTTTCTCATTTCCACATCCTGAAAAATGTATGTTGATAAGGTGCGATCACAAACAATATATTTCTATTTATGTTTTTCAAAAGAGCATTTCTCAAGAAGTTCTTTCACATTGATGAAAAATGACATAATAGCCGTGTTTTATTATCTACGGATCTGGATCGGGATCATCTTTTAACACGTAATACAACAACAAATTTGGATCCTGCTCTGTATCTGGATCTATTTTAAAGATCCGTAAATAAGTTTTAACTCTGGCGAATAGACGGCTCTTTAGTCGGTAGGGAGTACAAACTGTAGTGTAAAGAAAGAAGACAGTATCTACATGAAAAATAAACAAACATAAGAAAAAAGGAGGTGAGCATACAACACTGTTGTCATTATGGATCCGTATCGTTTTATTTTAATGGGATGATCCTAATCCAGATCCGTAGATAATAAAACACGGCTAATATTGTTTTGGAACAGGAGAGGTAGAATTGTAAATTTTATGAACAAGTCTATAATCTAAGGCATATTGCACATGTTGTCAAAAATCATAGTCAGATAATGAAAAAAAAAATGGATTCTTTACAAATCAAGTGACAAATGATATCACAACACGAAAATGTTTGAATTGCATCCAAAACAGGACATAAACACTTCGGCAAAGAGAAAATATTTTTTTTGTTAAATTGATTCACATTGATTGAGTGACACATCAGTGGACTTGCAAAGAACAACAGTTTTTCCAAATTTGTATCATATCAACAAATATATGTACAAATTGTACATACGTTTTAAAAACAACATAATTTTTTTACTACATAGTAAGAATTGATTAAAATGCACCTTTAGAAGAGTTAGATAAAGATTCAGAAAAAATTCAATAAAAAAAAATAAATAATTTCCAATTAGCCAGTTCAGGTTTCTGAGATCTCCACTGAGTAAACTTCTGTCAGCTTCACTGAGCAGAAGGAGAAACCTAAACAAGAATTCTCCTTTAGAAGTCAAAAGCTCTCTTTTTCACAAATTGATCAACTGCGACAAAAAATAATTGAGCAAGCAAATTCAAAAAAAATTCAGTCTCAGGTTTTTGACAGCAAAAGTGAGGAATCTCAATTATGGTCAGATTTCTTAAATTGCTGAGATCTCTAAGATCTCAAGAAACCTGAACTCGTTAAATAGAAAAAAACACAACAGCTGATTTTGACAGTTTTCACGAATCTGTTCTAACCACATCTGACTTAAAAACAAGTGCAGAAAATTATGTTCTAAAATATTCCAGACAAATTAAATGAGCAGCAATCAGTTGTAATTGTCTGTTGAAGACAGTCCAGTACACCCTCATTGAGCATAATAACATAACTCGTTCGTGTGGCCTAAGAGTAAACGTCGGTTTAATAAGTTCAGGAAAATGAGATCTCAGTGATTTCGCTTCCTAAAAAGTGAGCAAGTGAATACAAATATATTTTCCTCAGTATTTTGACAGCGCTAAGGAATGCTGTTCATGTACATAATTGTGGTTGATGAGTTCTCCGAGATCTCGTTTTCCTGAACTTGCTTATTAGTCCGATAACCATAACTATAATATAATATATAATATAATATAAGAACCATATACATACTTAAGTGGTCATATGAAAGCAAATTAGCAAGAGATAACAAGTCAATCATATGATTCGCTCATAATTGCGGATTGTTGCTTTCGTTTAGTTTCGTCAACTTTTGCTCTCGTAAGCAACGAGCAATTTCTAATGCCGCGCTTGATTTTCCATAAAAATGATTGAATTCAGCAAAGTTCTTCTCTACCTATTTACCAAGTATTGTGATTGCTGTATTAAGGTTCTCTTAAACTAAGGCAAAAATAGCTGACATTAGCTGCATTTTGTTATCCACATATCAAATTTTTAAATACAATAACAACATGTAATCGTGCTCTTTTTCTGGATCTATTTCATGATTAAAAATCTAGTACTTTTTCATTATTATTATGGTAAGTTATTGTAAACTGTAGTCAACAAAAACATGAAAAACATAAAAACACAATGCAAAAGAGGTATTTATTTACCCATGGTTGTTTCTGTGATCCTGTTTGATTTATTATGAAGATCTGATCTAGATCAGATCATGTGGATAATAAAATGCAGCAGCTAATATTACTGTAAACTACTTATTGTTTACTGTACTTCTTGCTACAGTTTGCTACTTGTCAAAAATTGCTATGGGATTTGACAGAAAATTTTGCTACGTCGCGGTCGTACAATGTTTCATGTTACCAAAAAGAAATAATAGTTGCGTATATAAATTCGGCATAGTTTACTCCACAACAAGCCGTTAGAAGTAATTCATTTTTGTATAGCTCAATATGGTAAAATAAAAAAATGACACATGTGTATGTATACAAAGCTAACAATCCCTTGACCACCGCTGTGGTGGCGGCGGCGCGGCGTCGTCATCAGTATGGTTGCACTCATCTATCGCCAAGTAAATAAATTTTAACCGACTAAAGTTTCGTTGGCATTTAAACAGATCCCGACTACGGCCCTGCATTCAATTATTACGGTGGGGTGCAGAACTACAGTGACCGTGAGAGGAGAATTTTCTTGCCTGCTTGCACGTCTGCGGCATGATAAAGTTATTTGGTTACCTTGACATTGGAAGAATTGTTTGTTTTTTTTTTTTATATGTTTGAATAATATATTTGCTGGCTCGAGTTTTCTTACTCCGTTATGAGATATCAACATCAAGAGTATTGGTTTAAAGGTACTTCTATTTATTATACACAGTTTTATTGATTTTACCAAATATTTATAGTATAGGAACATAAATGTCATGCAGGCGAACATTATTTCGCTTGGACTGTTTCTTTTGTTTTGATCTATTTTTGGAAATTTTTTTTAATATTAGCTGCGGTTATTGAGATGATGAAATTAATGGTTAGCCTTTCACGGGGCTCAATGTATTTTTATATATAGAATATCCTTAGAAAGTAATTAAAAAAGGCTTGATTTTGTTATATGCGGTGACTTCGTGTGAGTATACAATTAAAGCACGATATGGGGGGTAAATAACAAAATGTTCACAAAATCGGTGAAATTGGAACTGGTATAGTGCAATCCATGAATGAAAGAATACAAGATTACGCCTTTTCTATTTTTTCGCTTTGTTGTTGTAATTTTTGACATCTCGTTATGACGTCAATTGAGATGAAAATGAGAACAAATTAGTTTGCGATAAAAGCGCGAAAAACAGATACTGTCTACTTAAATTTGTTTTAAAATTAATTTTTTTGTGAAATATCTTAAAAATATTGTGTGCTGTTTGCAGTGTAACAATTTCAATAATAAAAATAATAAAATAAGAAGAGAAGATGTCTCCTATCATACTTTCCCAAAATATCCTGAATTGCTGAAAATTTGGATTCGTTTTTGTAAAAAGAATGATGTCTTTAACCCAAAAACCAGCAGAACCTGTAGCGACCATTTTACTGCAGATGACATGGAAACGAACCTCCAGTTTGATTTGGGTAGGTAAACCGAGTGGCAATGAAATAAATACAAAGAATAAAAAATATTTTCATTCTTAATAGGCTGCACAGACAAGAAACGCCTTCGCCTTAAACCTGGTTCAATACCAACTGTGTACAAAACAACAGGAAACACCGATTCATCTGGCCGGTCAACAAGGTTTTTGGACAGGGACAATCAAAAAATAGTAAAAACCCTTTTAGACACAATCGCGAATGCACTGGATAGTGAAGATTTGTGCCTTGCCTTGGGACTACTGTTTCTCATGAAGATGCCACAGAGTCAATTGAAGTAGGTGATTGCGAAAGTTGTTTTTCTTGGCATCCTATTCATGGGTGGACCACCTTAGTAAAGGGGGAATCTCATATTTCATCAGATGTTGACTGCGATGAGCATATAAAAAAACTTGTTTTCGGCACCAGGATGTATTTCAGAATTAGGTCTCTAAACAGAGCAATTGTAAATTAATCAAAATCCAAAAAGCGAAAATACAACATCACAACATAATTTTCATTTTGTATTTATTTATTGGACTCTCATTTTATTTTTGAAAAACGTAAAATGTAAAATTTGTTTCAACAAATGATTATTATTCGCGCACGAAAGATCCTCGGCTGTCAAATTTATTCTTCTCAAATAACGTCAGCAAAAGAAGACAAAAAAAGAAATGGCGTGATCTTGTATTCTTTCATTCAAGAGTGCAATCCATCTGGATAACAAAATACTTTAATTTCTGTAAATCTACTAGAATTTAAGCAGAAAATAAATCGGGATAGTAAGGTGTGTTCAAAACACACAATCCCAAAACCCAAAGAAAAAAGGAATAATGTCGAAATAAAAATGTATCTATTTTTAGAAATATCCACTTATTTAAATGGAATAAAATAAAAATCTCTTTTATCTGTATCTATGCATGTTCAGGATAATAAGATTTCAGCAATTTCAGTTACATGAACAGGATTTCTCAGCAAAATTTCTCAGCTTTGCTGTCAAAATTCTGACAAAAAAAAAATCTTGGATTCGCTTGCTCACTTTTTGAGTTTGATTTCTCAGCTTTGCTGTCAAAATTCTGACAAAAAAAAAATCTTGGATTCGCTTGCTCACTTTTTGAGTGAGCAAAATCTCTGAGATCTCATTTTTCTGAACGTGCCAATTATCTGTTCACATTAGACTGCCTCCGCCGACTTTTTTCTTACGTCTCTACTTTTTCTCATTCCCACTTCATTGCGAGAAAGAGATGCTTTTCTTGACTACCTCTTTCTCGCTATGATGTTGGAGTGAAATAAGTGTACAGAGACGTCGCCGAAAGATTCGACGTCGTTCCGAATGTTTCGCGTTGGTTTGTGGAGAGCCTTTATTCATCAACGTAGGTTCCCCCAAACTAACGCGAATCTGTCGTGGCAAAGACGAAGAAATTTGAGGTAAATTTTAGGAAGTGTAAATAAATATTTGGTATTCACCACACTATTTTTTCGCATGCAAAGTAATAACCTTACAATATGCATTCAATTAAAATTATCCAATCACAAATTCACATTTACTGATGATCTAGTACATGCAAGCACATCAAATTTCGATGAATTTGAATAAATTAAATATCAAACACTAAATGAAGAATAACTGATTTGGTTATATGTACTTCATTTCAAGGGTCTTGTATAACATATTAGTTACGGGTTCAATCATATGAAATTGTCATAACATTTTGCTGTATTACATTTTATTTGAAAAAAAAAAAAATCTTTTTGTATATTATAAATAATAATAACCCTCTTAATCTATTCGACTGCAGCAAGAATCCTTAATGAAACTTTCTATTTCAATAATATACGTATGGTTCCCACTTAACTGCTTTTGACATTTGTGCTGCTGAAACAGTGGATAGTTTAAATAAGAAACAATACTCCATTTATTGTTTTCAATATACCTTTGCACTTTTTCTTGAAAGTTTGCCAAAAATATACATGCATTGAATGGATTTATGAGACATTGTCCCTGTCTGCGCCCTGAACCAGCAACACTAAAGCAAGCTGAAATCCGGAAATTTATAATTTAGGGGAAATTCATTTTTGCTTAAATTAAATCCAATCGAAAATTTTAGATTTATGAAGATGCATAAGACTATATTATTTTTTTTTTTTCAAGAGGATGAGATGGTATATCAATTGAATAGAATTTGTTTTTATTGATAGTGAAGATTTATATTTCATAGATTCAAGGTGCAGTATACCCTGTACATTATTGTAGCTTAAGTGGGAGCTATACATTATATTTTGTGGTTATTATATTAATTGTATCAGCGGGTTGATTTATAGAAACTAAAAAATAGTCTTTGATAGTAGTGATTAAAATCTCTTACTTAAGCACATTACTATTATATTTTTGAAAAACAAATTTAACCCTTCTTACAACCCAGTTAACTATCAAAAATGAGGAATTTATAATCGGAACGCAGTTTTACTAATAAGAACTGTCTATAAAGGTGCGCGTCCATTTGAGAGTAAAACCATTGAGAGTAGCTCTCAGGCCACTCTCGAGAGAAAACTCACAAGTGGAAACAAACTTTGAATTCATGTAACTTTAACTACTTTCAACTTCCTATCAAATGGACACGGTTATGAAAGTACTCTCAGGAAATCATCTCTCAAAACTAAACAATTAAAGTCGCCATATTAAAATCTCAAAAAATTAACTCTCAAATGGACAGGCACCCGAGAGTAACGTTCGAAAGTTTACTAGCGAAAGAACTCTCTAATGGACACGCACCTTAATAATTAAATCCTAAATTCAAATTTACATTTAAAGTACATTGACGTCTGTGGTAGTTTTTCACATCACAGTGACATTTAAAAGCCACACACAGGTAAAATTTCCCAAAAACATGGCCAAAATTGCATTAAGTCATTGAAAAAAGCAATTTTTAGGTAGATCCACATTTTTAGGAAAATTATTATTTTTTTTATTTTGTTAAAATTCGAAATAAAAAGTGAATCCAAAAAAAATTAATTTTTGTAAGTAGTTTTAGTTATTTTCTATTTTCTCAAAAACTAGAAGACATAGCACCATCTAGTTTTTAGCTTTCGATTAAAAAATAATAAAAGTATTTAGTACTCAAGCCAAAATAGTACTTATTAACATTAGTTTTGTTTGTAAAATATCAGTAATATTTATAATAAGTTTGTGCGATACAGTTTTATTTTCACTTTTTTTTAATATCTTGCATTGTCATTATCTTAAAAAGTCGCAAAAAGTGCACAGAAATCAAGCTTTTCCTTTACGAAACAAATACTACGATTTTTTATTATGTCCCAAAAATCATATTTCGATAAATAAAAAATCTGCCCCATAGTCAAAATATCTAAAAAAACAAAAAATTATTGAAATTATTCTACTTCCTACCAGCAACAAATTCCATTATAAATTTTTTTTCATCAAAAAGCATATATAAAAAAGAAAAAGAAAATAAATCCACTTGCTATCGCACACCAAAATTGCTCCTGAACGGACTCTCTAAGCGGTATTAAAGTTAAGGGTGGTATTCATCGAACACTATTAGGTTAATAGCTTCGTAAACCTATTCATCAATGCATATTAGTGCTGATTTGCGAGCGCTCTCAAAAGTTAATAGTGGTTCTGACCACTATTAAGTTGAGAGCAAAACCTATCGGAGGATATCAGAAGTAACTTCGAAACTTTTCGAAATCACAATGTAGAACGCAATAATTTCACCTCCAGACAGAAATGCTCCAAACTCTTCCTACCTGAATGCTCAGCTGATAAATCTAAATTATTGTTAGATCTTGACAGGAAAAACTTACTTATGATTATTATTTTCAAAATAAGTTTTAAATTTGTTGATAAATTGTATGCACAGTAAAAATCTGTTTTATTTTATTTCAATTAATAGCAACAGGAAAAAAACTGAAATGAAAACCGACGTTGACAATGACATGTTCGAAAGAGGTACGCTCACGATTCACAATCGTCTTTGGCATGTTCGAAAGGGGTACGTTCATCAGGTCCAAACACTAATATTTCGAAATATCTACTTAGCGAAACCCAGAACCTATTAGAGCTTGGTGAATAGGACCCAAAAATTTAAAACTAATAGACTCTTAACTTTAATACCGCTATTAGTATGCTCAATGAATACCACCCTAAGAGTCTATTAGTTTTAAATTTTTGGGTCCTATTCATCAAGCTCTAATAGGTTCTGGGTTTCGCTAAGTAGATATTTCGAAATATTAGTGTTTGGACCTGATGAACGTACCCCTTTCGAACAAGCCAAAGACGATTGTGAATCGTGAGCGTACCTCTTTCGAACATGTCATTGTCAACGTCGGTTTTCATTTCAGTTGTTTTCCTTTTGCTATTAATTGAAATAAAACAAAACAGATTTTTACTGTGCATACAATGTATCAACAAATTAAAAACTTATTTTGAAAATAATAAGTAAGTTTTTTCTGTCAAGATTTAACAATAATTTAGATTTATCAGCTGAGCATTCAGGTAGGAAGAGTTTGGAGCATTTCTGTCTGGAGGTGAAATTATTGCGTTCTACATTGTGATTTCGAAAAGTTTCGAAGTTACTTCTGATATCCTCCGATAGGTTTTGCTCTCAACTTAATAGTGGTCAGAACCACTATTAAATTTTGAGAGCGCTAGCAAATCAGCACTAATATGCATTGATGAATAGGTTTACGAAGCTATTAACCTAATAGTGTTCGATGAATACCACCCTAAAAGCTATCACTTTAAACGCATCAACTGACGAAACGGGTGCAATTTTAATAGCAGGATCAATCAGAAATTAAGCTCTTGTTAATTGTAAACAACTTTGCATTTAAGAGAAAAAGAACAAAACGATTTTAGTTTTTATAGTTTTGGCGACGGTGTTGGGAAATTTTCCTGTGTGCGCCTTCTTAAAATATGAACAGTACTTTTTCGAACAAAAAAAAAACGTCGGACATAATTTTCACCCTAAAGCCGGAGCCACACTTATCTCCCTATCGCTTCAATGTATTTCATATACGTAGAACCATATTTGTCTCGGTTGATGTGTTGTGTTGTCGTGTGGTGTGGTGTGTTGTGTTGTGCCTGAATCAATCTTTTTCCGATTGCTCCATACCACGCTGTGTCGCAGAAATATTTTTCTATAAAAAAAATAAGATAGTGCTCGGGGAAGAGAATGAGTAAAAAGAGAAACAAAAATATGACAGTTTGCGCCACAAAACTCTGATTATTGTGTACAGTCGGCGACACAACACACCCTACGAGATAAGTGTGGTTCCAGCTTAACGAAGAAGTTATACACGTTGTTATACATATAAGGTCCGTTCGCGTACGCACCAGAAACTACCCAAAACTACCATTTTCTACCAGATTTAGTCCTAAGACGTTCGCGTACGAAAAGTTTGTGTAGTTTCTGGCAGGAGAGAGCGCTCATGACAGAGAAAATTCTTTCCCCTTCTTGCCAGTTTTTAACCGAGGAATTTCTTCGGGCAGAAACTGGTAAGTGCTGTGTTGTGTTAGAAGCCAGTTTGAAAGACAAAGAACAACAAAAAAATTACAAATTGACTGTTGTTTACTTTTTGTTTTATCTTGGTAGAAGTGGAGTTTTTAATTCGTTCATTTACAAAAATGAATTATTTTAATGAAAGAAGTGGTTTTTTGATAAAAAAAATTCATAAATTATATAAGAAACTTTGTTTGTGAAGTGTACTTTAATTCATTCTGTCTAAAGTAGTTATAATTTCTGTATAGAATTCGGGATTAATAAACACAAATTACGTGATGTTCCTGTTTAGTGTCTATTTTCCATTTGTAAATATTTACAATAGGCGTGTTTTTTTGCAAGCCGGAGGGAATTGGATGAAAAAAACGACGTCGGTGCTAAAAAATTTACATGTAAAATGCAACAACAACTAATCCCTGCGGGCTTAGCTAATCCCAGAGAATTCTCGGGGCTTAACATAAGCGCACAGAAAAAACTGTGCTACCGGCATGAATTGCATACATGTTATCCGTAGTTTGTATGAAAACTCCATGTTTTTTTCTGTGATGGCGTCGCTAATCCCCGTTGTCGTTCTTTTTCAACCAATTGCCCCCGGGATTGCAAAAAACACATCAATGTTAATATTAATTTGTTCATCATCAAATTTAATAAAGAGTATGAAATTATAGGCTTGTTTTTTTGTAAGCCCGGGGGTTATTGGACAAAAAAAACGACGGCGGGGCTTAACAATCACCATGTTAAATACAACAACAACTAATCCTCCTGCGGGATTAGCTTAAGCGTACAGAATTCTCGGTGCTAAACTCTTGGACAAGCTAAAAACTGTGCTACCAAATACAACTTTGGTTAAGTTATCGATAAATTGTATAGAAACGTCAAAACCGACGTTAATCAATTTTCGTTTTACAATTTACATAAAAAATAAAAATGTCTGAACACAAAGATGGCGATTCGAAAGGTAAGTTATACCTTTTTATTTGTAAAATATAAAAAATATTCTTGCTGATAAGCTAAATTTGTGTGCTCTTTGTGTAGTGTGTGCTGATGGAAGTATGCAACTACGATCTCTGCAGGACTTTAAACTCATCACCACCATTGAGGTCCCTAACGAGCAATTTGTCTCGGCTGCTTATTGTAAGACACTGGACAGACTATGTGGATGCACTAGAGTGGTTCTCTTATTTTCTATTCGCTGCACTATACCGATAATGAATCTGGCGATGAAACGGTAGATGATGAAAACGCAACGTTTGTGGAAATACGGATTTCTCACAGGGAAGTGGAGGTGCTGGCGATGGAGATTTGTCTGAAACGGATGGCCGAAATGGCATTCGAGCATCGGGATGCAGTCGTAAACAGCAAAGCGAAGCTCCATCAACAGGTACAACACCAGGTCCTAGTACAAGTGAAAATCAATCATCGAATTCAATTGCACACAAAAGTGATTTATCACTTGAAGACTTGCGCACCTTATGCGATTTAACGCAGTTTGATGAAGAGTCTGTCTAAAGACCCGACAGCGTACGCGAAATTAAGTGCTTCTCACTTCTATGCTTTTTTTGCTTGCTTACATAAATACAGTGCTAGCATCCAGCATTACGGCGTACAAGCAACCCACCTGCTTGGGCATGTCACTATAGGATTTGGGGTAGGTGCTTGCTTCATTGGGATGATTGAAACGGTTCTGAGTTCTTACTTAGGTCCTCTTACGTTATTTAAAATTCATTTTCAATTCTATCAAAAATTAAAAAAAAATTCTATCTAAAAGTAATTCTGCCATGATTTTTGAAAATTGAACAACGGCGGAATTACTTTTAGACAGAAAATTTTTTTAATTTTTGATAGAATTGAAAATAGATTTTGTGTAACGTAAGGAGACCTAAGTAAGAACTCAAAACCGTTTCAATCATCCCAATGAAGCAAGTAGTTTTGTAGTTACAGCATTTTTTATGTAACCGTCAAACAAATTTCGTATGATTTTCTATTGAAATTCTTGTAAGAGCTACATAAAAAATGCTGTTATTTCAAAACTATTTGCTTCATTGGAATGATTAAAACGGTTTTGAGTTCTTATTTAGGTCCTCTTACGTTATACATAATTCATCTTCAATTCAATAAAAAATTTAAAAAAATTTCTATCTAAAAGTAATTCTGCCATGATTTTTGAAAATTGAACAACGGAGGAATTACTTTTAGATAGAAATTTTTTTTAATTTTTTATTGAATTGAAGATGAATTATGTATAACGTAAGAGGACCTAAATAAGAACTCAAAACCGTTTTAATCATTCCAATGAAGCAAATAGTTTTGAAATAACAGCATTTTTTATGTAGCTCTTACAAGAATTTCAATAGAAAATCATACGAAATTTGTTTGACGGTTACATAAAAAATGCTGTAACTACAAAACTACTTGCTTCATTGGGATGATTGACACGGTTTTGAGTTCTTACTTAGGTCCTCTTACGTTACACAAAATCTATTTTCAATTCTATCAAAAATTAAAAAAAATTTCTGTCTAAAAGTAATTCCGCCGTTGTTCAATTTTCAAAAATCATGGCAGAATTACTTTTAGATAGAATTTTTTTTTAATTTTTGATAGAATTGAAAATGAATTTTAAATAACGTAAGAGGACCTAAGTAAGAACTCAGAACCGTTTCAATCATCCCAATGAAGCAAGCACCTACCCCAAATCCTATAGTGACATGCCCAAGCAGGTGGGTTGCTTGTACGCCGTAATGCTGGATGCTAGCACTGTATTTATGTAAGCAAGCAAAAAAAGCATAGAAGTGAGAAGCACTTAATTTCGCGTACGCTGTCGGGTCTTTAGACAGACTCTTCATCAAACTGCGTTAAATCGCATAAGTTGCGTTTTCTGAAGATTTCAAACTCTTTGTGCTCTTGCAAACCGAGGAAAAAAAAACTAATAAGAATCTACATGCTTCGCATTGAACTTCTTAGGACCACCAGTTATTTTTTTTAGATAAAAAATTATTTTATTTTCTTATAAACATAACGTTAAGACATATATTTATGATTTCGTTTTTAGAAATAAATACATTAAATGCAAGGTTGTGTATTATATTTTTTTTTTTACATAAATTATAACTTTTTAAGTGCACTTAATTTCGATATATCTTCTTTCGCTTGCCTTTATATTCAGAACCATCAGTAGGTATTATTGATTTTTTAAATATACCTTACAATTTCGAAGCTGTTTTTTTCTATATGAAATTTCTTTGATGGACCATTAGCCATATCTAATAAAGTTTGAGCTGGTTTGAAAGGTGCATTATATAAATCAGAATATGATTGCATTTTGTTGACTAATTTTGATGCTGAATATTGATCAACCTAACGGAATGGACCACCGGTGAATGGTGGGAATCCCAAACCAAATACAGCACCGATATCACCTTCCAATGGGCTATCGAGAATTTCCTCTCCCAAACAGAGAACAGCTTCGTAGATAAATCGAGAAACCATACGCAATTCTATATCTTCAACACTGCTATTGTTTGATGATTTCGAGAGCTTCCTGATTGACCTCTCGACCGTCCTTAGATTTTTATTCGTACAAAAAGCATACCTTTCCAGATTTACGACCCATTAATCCAGCTTTAACAAGATCTTGCCTCCACTGAAGCGTTCACCAAAAAGAAATTTAGTAAATGAAGTAGGATAATTTCTATGTTGTCAGAGTGTATACCTTTTATAAATCTACTGCGATATGGGATCCTACATCAATACTAACTTCTTCAGTTAAAGTTGCAGCTCCTACGGGGAATCCAAAAGTTTTGCTCATTTTATCCAAGTCCTTTGGACAACACCTTCTTGTAGAAGCCTAAATTTTTGTTACTCAACATTTTTTTTGTACTACTTTTAGACTTTCGAATACACGGCAAAGATAATTAAATTAATTTCGAGTTATTCTTAATAAAATAACCAATTTTCTGGTCAAAATTATTTAAGGAATTATTTTTTTTTAAATTCAAATTCTTCTGTCACTGTCAATCTGTCAGCTGATTTCGAAATGTCACTGCACATTACACGGTGCTGCCAAGTTTTTCATTAAGCCCCGTCGTCGTTTTTTTCGTCCAATAACCCCCGGGCTTGCAAAAAAACACGCCTTATAATGAAAATTTCAATATTGCCGCTTTGTTTACTTTTTTGCTTTTGTTTACTTTTTGTTGACGTTTAACAACTAGCAAATATTTTGGTTTAAGGCGTTCGTGTATTTTCGGACAGTTTCGCTTCTCTTTGATAGAATTTCACCCCCACTCTTCCTTCATAAACTTATGAGGCTCATATGAGCGCTCCGTGAATACAGGCCTTAGTCCGAGAAGTACACGAACAAACCTATACAGTGTATGTGAGTGAAGCACCAAATTAAAAAAATTAGCTTTTGTTGGTGATGTCAAGGCGCTCAAATCCATTGCAGAGTAATTTTACTTACTTTATGTGGAATATGAGACACAGCTTACCTGTGAAATGACCAAGAATTGTTCTACGCACCTAACCATTGCGTCACAGGCTTACGGTGTTACTGCCTCTTGTGAGGAATTGACAAATCCTCCAAGAGTATCTCTTGTCATGAAAAAGCACTTCTCACCTTAGCCCCTCAGGTTTGGCAGATAATTTTAGGTCCCCTCCATTCCTGACAAAAACACGCACCCAAGAATGGTTGAGAGTTGTAAATCACTAGACCCTGGTTCTACATGAGATGTCGTCCTATGATAAATTTAATTGCTATAAGAAGGTATAAAAATATTGGGGCATATTCATAGATAGTTTTTAAACCGCTACTAACCTGTGACATATCGCACCCTTAGAATGAAAGTGACCTAACTCAAAGTTTCTGTAACTTCTGATTTTTTAATTAACTGACCTTTAAAAGCGAAATGAACTCTAAAACCTGGTTGTAAAAAAGATGCCGAATTTTTGAGTTAGGTCACTTTCATTCTAAGGGTGCGATATGCAAACCTGAAGTTTAAGCTATTCATAAACAAATTTAAACCTATACTTAAGAATTAACCTGGAGTTTATTTTTAATTATAGGTAATGCTGTGTTTGAGTTGCTACTACGCTTTTAAATGTTAAAATAATATTTGATTAGCTCCATTATTGATCTTGATAAAATCAACAAAAGTTTAGTGAAAATTGTTATTAAGTTTCTGCTTTTTTGTTACCTACATACAAAAAATATCAATTGATATTGAATAAGATTTCAGTGACATTGATGTATCTATGTAAGTATATGTAGTTGTGCAGTTCAGATATTTTGTTCTCTGCTTATTTCTAATAAATTAAAATTTGTCCTGACTGTATTGCCAGGAACTTTCTCTATACAAGAACGCAGCAATGTTGACAACAACGATAGAAATCGTAACTCTATGTTCGACAATACCTACCTATAGTCACTACCATCATCAAAGTGTTTTAAAAAAGTTAGTGCCTGCAGCCCTTCCACCTTCAGCCACAGCACAACAAACCTAAACAACACCAGCAACAGTAGCCATCTCACTCAACAAACGCAACCAGAAAAATACCTACATATGTATGTATGTACATCATCACGTTATCATGCACATGCAGAAATAGATTTGAAAATAATTTGAATAGTTTTTGACAGTTCTTATATCAAATTTCTTCATTTGAAGTAAAATTGTAGTAGATTTGTTCCTTAAACTCCAGTTCCGTTAAACAACACCAGAAAATCGTCTATGAATGGCACCTGTGTTTATTTAATTAACTTGACTTAAACTATGTGGACTGTAAAGTTACGACTTTACTAAATTTTTATGAATATGTCCCAATAAATTTGGTATTCGAGTAAATAAATCAATTCGCAAGTTTTTGAGAAACATAGGATTTTAAAATTGGTAGCGTAGTTTTAGACACGTAACACGAACAGACATGTTGTCTTTGTAATCTTGTTAATTATCCAGTTTTAATTGTGTTGATTATAAAAAGTGGTTTTTGTAACCCGTACTTATGTAACACTTCTTTTTTTTTTGCAGGTGTTAATCAAAAATATGTTATATGGAACGTCAGATGCAGAACCCCAGACAGAGTATGTCGTAGCGCAATTATCACAGGAACTTTATAATAGTAATTTACTACTGTTACTAATACAGGTAATTATTTTTTCCTTACTTATTCAGTTCAGTTTTCTGGGATCTCAGATACTGTCGTGTTTTCATAAATTTAAATAGAGCTACGAAGAAGCTGTAAAGATGGATCCACACTTATCTCGTGTGGTGTGTAGTGGAGGGGTGTGTTCCTATCGCTTAAATGTATTTTATATGTGGAGAGCCATATATGTCTGTCTCGTCTGATGTGTTGTGTCGGAATCAGTCTTCTTTCGATTGAGCCTTATACTACGTTTTCATTGGAGCCGAAATGAGGTAAATTCGTAAATTACAGAAAAGGAGTTTTCATTGCAAATTTGCTAATTTCGTTTGACAGCTAATTTCATTTTGAATTTGATTTGGCAGTTAATGGCTTCTTTTTGTTGTGTTCTCTTTCTGTTTCTGTGTTCTATACATTGAATTTTGACATTTTCAATGGTTTCCAATGGGTTTCCACAACGGATGCATTCCACTTGGGGTGTCATGAAATTTTTAAGTAATTTCTAACCAAATTTCGTGCAAATTCGGTTGATATTATCGCATTTCGAAATGTGAATTTGTATGGGAAATAAGATAATTTGGAATCGAATTTGGAAATTTTCAACGAAATTACCTCATTTGGCCCAATGAATACGTAGAGAGACATATTTTAACATTAGAAATGTTTAAGCGGAGGCATACCTACTAACAATGTGAAAAAATCAACAGAATTTCAAAAAAGTGTAATGCCGAGTAGAGAAAGAGGGCGAAACGTCAGGGGAATAGACAAAATTATTGCGTTCATGCTATGTTCTTACTGGTCTGAGAAAACAGAATACGAAGAAGATGATAAAACGGACACCAAAAAAAGGAGAAGTGTTCGTAGGCAGGGATGGCCACTACATTTTTCACATTTGCTAAGTAGTTTACATATGTAGTTAAACGTAGTTAAATGTAGTTAATAAAACAAATTGTAGCAAACTTAGTTTCAAATATCAAATGATCTGTCAGTTGTAACTTTGAAGCTTGAATATTGAGTTAAAATGTTCAAATTTTTATTGAAATTTTATTATTTCTCTAAATTTACTTTGTATGTATATGAAAACGTAACAATTTGTAGAAAATAAGACGTGTAGTTTATTAAATTAACTACGTGTAGTTAATGATGTAAAAAATGTAGTGTAGTTAATTCGGCCAACCCTGTTCGTAGGCTTTCCAGATTTGCATGTGAAGAGCAAATTTAAAAAAGAATTTATTCAAAGTTTTAAAATACATAAATGATTTTTCATTTCTAATGTACCTCAACTATGCTGGAATGACAAATCGGGTAAATTTTTCTGTGGGAAAGAGGAGGCAGTGCTCGGGGAAGAGAACAAGTAAATAGCGAAAACAAAAATTGGCAGTTTACAACATAAAACTCTGATTACTGTGCACGGTTGGCTCCACAACACATTACACACAACACGAGATAGGGGTGGTTCCTGCTTAATTGTCATTTAAAAAAAAATTGATAGAACTCTATTTTGTAACTTTTTGTTGTCAGATAAGCGAAAGTTGTTTTTGCATCAGGGCCCTATTTCTCAGATCATACATCACATACATTGTATGATTTTGACAGATCTGTTTTATGATTTCTGTTCCTCAGATTTGCTATGTCAAAATCATACACATCACACAACAAAAAAAATATCATACAACACTTCCAATGAAATCTGAGAAACAGATAATTGTATGATGTATGAAAGTGTTGTTTGTTGTATGAAATGTATGTGATGTATGATCTGAGAAATGGGCCCCAGGGTGTTTTTATCAATTTTAGACAACAAACAATTATTTGCGTCGATAAGGTCAATTTATGCCCATGATGGGCTATGCGTTATCTTGTTTATTTGTATGATGGGAACAATCGTTATGTTTATGTATTTCTTCAAAGAGTGCAATTACATATATTATGTATGTACCTACTTCTTGCGAGGGACGAACATTTCGTCCCTCATCTCACGAACTGACGTAGCTGCTTTTTTAACATCTTAGAAAAATGCATATTTTAGATATAGTTCTTATTTAAACCATTCAATCGATCTTTAAATTCCAAAATATAAATAATGCAGTTTACAAAACAATAAGAAAAAAATCGTTTTAACAAGATCCAACACCTTTAAAAAGCGTTTTTGTGGAATGTGAAAAAACAGATACGTCAGTTCGTGAGCTAGGGGACGATTTGAGGGATCTTAGAAGCAGGAACTAAAATAATAAGATTCAAAATTTTTTACAAATAAAATGTCAGTTTTAGGAATTACTTTAAAATTTTAATTTGAGCTTATAGATTTTAATATATTGATTATCTTGTTTATCTTGTTTATCAGAACCTAAATCGGATTGATTTCGAGGGTAAAAAAGATGTTGCTCAGGTATTTAATAATGTCCTGCGACGTCAAATTGGCACACGATCACCAACAGTTGAGTATATTTGCACGAAACCGGAAATTCTATTCACACTCATGGCTGGCTATGAACACCAAGAAATTGCCCTGAATTGTGGAACAATGCTGAGGGAATGCGCTCGTTATGAGGCACTTGCCAAAATCATGTTGCATTCAGATGAGTTCTTCAATTTCTTTCGTTATGTAGAAGTATCAACGTTCGATATAGCGTCAGATGCTTTTTCAACATTTAAGGTAAGTTCTCTTCAAAAACATATACTTATACATATATAAGATATAGGTAGGTACATAAGATTTTATTTTATATTTTTGACAGCTTTAAAACATTTTTCAAACCACAATGATTTATTCTTATAGGGTGTGTTATATTGGAGCTGCGATAAGCGATTCGAGCAGCGATGTCAGTCAGTCAGCAGTCTTGCATCGCTGCTCCAATCAGCAATGCCATATCGTGGGATTTATCCCTTATTGGGGGAATTTCACTTCTAAAATAAGCTAAAAGGGAAAAAGGAATTTTTCGAAACTTCTAAAATAAGCTAAAAGGGAAAAATGGATTTTTCGAAATGCACGCGCATAGTACTAAAAAAGGGATTTTACGTTTTGCTCAATTTATTTCCCAATTTACTCATTTTATGATCAAATAAAATATTTGCATGCCTTGAAAGAACTCATTCTAAATATCTGAATGCATTAATTTCCATATTTGAATTTGCCTATAACTAAACAAATTTGCTGCTCACGAAAAACGAAAAATCTCATACTAAAATAACATTTAAAGTACTAAAGTTATTCGATAAGCAAAATTTGTTAGCTGCAGCAAAATATTTGGGGAAGTCTCCACACTTTTTTCGTACATAAATAAAGGGTGTCCCAAAATTCACGCAAAATTTTAATTTTCCGCTATTTATTAGTACAGTGTTGCCAACGGAAAAAAAAGTAACAATGTGAAAGCTGACATTTCGGGGTTAGTAAAAATGGAGCGCTATACGAAAGAACAACGCATTTTCATTGTTGAGCAATATTTTAAAAATAATGAAGGTTTGTCAGCGACAGTGTTCTTCAGTGCTCATAGAAGCTCATTTTTATCTCATTAGTCCTCAAAATTGTCGCATTTGGGGTTCAGAAAACCCACGAGTAATTGTTGAGAAACAAATCCATCCACAACGCTTGACTGTTTGGTGCGGATTTTGGGCTGGAGGCATTATCGGACCATTCTTCTTCGAAAATGCCGCTGGTCAGGCAATAACAACTAATGGTGTTCGTTATTGTGACATGATAACCCAGTTTTTAGAGCCTAAATTACAAGATATGGATGTCACCAACATATGGTTTCAACAAGACGGTGCCACATGCCATACAGCCAGAGTAACTATTAAATTACCGCATGAGTCATTTCCTAAACGTCAGAATTGGCCATCCAGATCTTGCGATTTAACGCCATTGGACTTTTTTCTTTTTTGAAGTCAATGGGATCCCCATTAAGTGGACTCTTAGCAGAAATATACTTACATTTTTACGAAAACAAATACATACTCTCACAACTCAACAAACAAGAAAAAAAAATCATATTCTACGCACGATATGTAGATGACACTTTTATTATATTTGACGGCACGAATAGACAAATCGACATGCTTAACAAATACCTCAACAATATCAACAACAAAATAAAATTCACAACAGAAACTGAAAACAACAACGCGATTAACTTCCTCGATCTAACCATCTCCAAAAACAACAACAAATTAAAATATAAAATATACCGCAAACCGCAACAACAACAGATATCATAATAAACAATAACTCCCACCACCCATTTACACAAAAAATATCTGCGTATAATGCATTTATCAACAGACTTTTAAATGTACCAATGAGTAAAGAAGATTACGAAGATGAAATAAATACAATAAAGCACATAGCACTAACAAACGGATACAAAACAGATATGATAGACAAATTAATCACCAATAATAAAAAGAAACTAGAAAACAAAAGCAAAAACTTAACTAATGAAGATATCACACCAAACAATAAATACATCTCAATAGATTACACTAATATAATACCACAAACAATAAAATATGAATTCAAAAAACTAAACATAAACGTCTCATTTAAAACAAAAAATAACATACAAAAAATATTACAACAAAAACCAACAAACGAAATAAAAAATAGCTCAGGGGTATATAAAATCAATTGTGACGATTGCCAAATGTATTACATTTTACAAACAGGTAGAACTTTCTACGACAGGTTCATCGAACACAAACCGAAACCAAACACAAAATCAAACTTCGCACAGCATCTAATAGACAACAGCCACAATTACACAAATTTTGAAACAAATGTAAAAGCATTACACTTTTATAAAAAAGGGACAACAATGGATGGTTTAGAAGAATACGAGATTTACAAAGCTAATAAGACAAACCAAGACAAAATACTCAACGACAAATTAACAATACAAAAAAACGCACTATATGACACAGCAATCAAATACGAAAATAAAAAAAAAAAAAAAAAAAAAAGGAGATAGACACATATTACACAATATGACACCTACATTAGAATTGGCTTTCAAACAAAAACACCAAAACGTCAACTGCACCTACGCCCGATGATGGATTTTTAATCCGAAACGCGTCGCGAAAACATAAAATTAATTATCAAATAAAATAATGTTGTAATTATTAAAGTTAACTAAAAAAAAATAAAAATAAAAATTTGTTTATACTAAAATTTTGTTTTTACGTTTATCTTTATTTTCATAAATTCATTTGATTTGTAAGGTTCGACCAAAATGAAAATTTTTGTTGACTAAAATTAATAATTGAAATTAATAATTTTTATTGGCATCAAAATATTCTCTGATTTTGCTTTCAATGTGTCAAAATAGGAAATTAAATTTTTCAATGGAGTTTCAATGAAAGCTATAATTGGCCCCTTAAAAAAATGTGCTTTTTAAAATTCTTGCTGTTAATAAAAAAGTTTAAGCAAAATAAAACAAATATTCAATTTCTTCGGTCTCATCGAATTTTGACATTTTCTTATTTAAGCTGTGTACATTGGGGTCATTGGGTGATTAAAAATGACACATTTCTCGAAATTCAAAACGAACCGGTCGAAATGATTAAGACCCAAAAATTCAAAATCGAACAACATTTATTTATTTATTTCTTTCATCAATTGATCAAAGATCTGCTGATTACAATAATAACAATAAGTAACTAATAGTCTCTACATTATAAATTTACATATCACATAATCTTAAATTTTAAGGCATATTTACAAGCATTTAAAAACTAAGCTACATACCCAATTGCAAGCAAATCTTTTTTAATAAATCTCTTTTCGTCTAAAGATCGATTTCATTGCATATCATATTAAAAGGTCTAAGAGAACGCGTAATTGGTTCATTCAACCCATAGTTAGTTCTATGAGGAGCAAAGTTCATTTCTATTTCGAAGGACCCGGGTTGGGGCATATAAAGGCATTAATGACAGCAATTCAGAACAAGATATACGATTATCGAAAATATCTTTAACAAATAAAATACGCTGGACTTGCCTGCGACATTGAAGCGTTTTTAAATCAATAAGAGAACATTTGCTTTATATTCGGGTAGTACTCCATTCCAATTTAGCTTTCTCAACGCATACCTGGTAAATCTTTTTTGTTTTCTTTCTATTCTTAATATATTATTCTCATAGAAAGGACACCAAACAACACAGCAGTACTCAAGGTTCGGTAACACTAAAGCCCTAAATAATGTCTTCAATGTATAAGCATCTTTACAATCATTCGAATTCCGTTTTAAAAAACCTAACACAGAATTACCTTTTGAGACGACATAGTCAACGTGCGATCGAAAATCAAACCTTTGATCAAAATGCAGACCAAGGTCTTTGACAGTGTTTACTCTTAACAGATTAACATTTTGGAAATGATAATGAGTAATTAAAAGAGATGCTGATCTCGTTGCGCTAAATATTTTTCACTTAGAAAAGTTGAGCTTAAGGTGATTGTAATTGCACCATTTAAGAAAATTGTTAATATCTATTTGCAGAAGTACACAATCGGCAGGTGAAGATGTTGCATGAAAAAGTTTCACATCGTTGGCATACATTAAGCACTTATAGTAATTAAATACCGATGGCAAATCATTAGTAAATACTATGAAAAGGAGTGGTCCCATATGACTTCTTTTAGGAAGACCCGATATGACATCAATATGAATGGAAGTGCATCCATCTATTTTAACAACTTGCTTTCTGTTTGATAAGTAGGAATTAAACCATTTTATGAAAGATATGTTTAAACCCAATCTTTGTAGCTTCTGCAAGAGAAGACCATGATGAACGCGGTCAAATGCCTTAATAAAATCGGTATATAGGACATCAACTTGTTTACCTTTTTCTATAGAATTTATACAAACATTTGTAAAGAGGCTTAAGTTTGTACACGTTGATTTTAATTTTACAAAGCCATGTTGACAAGGGGACAAGAACTCCTTAACCGAATAATAAAGACTCTGAGTTACTATTTTTTTGAATAGCTTCGGAATCGCAGATAGCTTTGAGATGGGCCTATAATTGCTTACTAAGTGCTTAAGACCATTTTTATAAACGGGATCTGTAAAGGATATCTTCCATTTCTCTTCCATTGCCTTTTGATATAGATTTATTGAAGATACTGGTCAAAACACCACAAAGGGAAGAAGAAAATTTTGATAAAAGAATATGAGGGATTGAATCAAAACCAGCCTTTTTGGTAATATCTATTTACTTAAAATTTTTTAAAACTTCTGTTAATTTAGTTAACGAAAAATCGAGTAAAGCAACAGTGTCCGGATATAAGTCAACAATACTGTCAACTATATCAGAATTATAGGATGTTTGGAAATAATGCGCAAAGAGATCACAAGAGGATTGAATATCGCTAGATTTATTACTTTCATACTCCATACATTGAGGAAAGAATGAACCTTTTCTTTTAGAGTTGAGAAATACCCAAAAGGATTTCGAATTATTTTTAATATTTATATACTTTGTCAATTTAAAACGCTTAAGCTTTATTTTTAGCATTTTCAAGATTCTTTATCCTAGGGTTAGACCATGGAAGCTTAAAAGTTTTTTTTCTTCTTGAGGTAGGAACAAAACGCTCTATACCTTCAAACAATATTAATTTAAATTGAGTAAACATATCTTGTAATGATTTGCCGCCCATTAACTCATTCCAGTGTACTTAATTGTAAAAATTATTAAGTTCAATGAAATATGCCTTTGCGAAATTATAAAAATTCTGATTTTTTAGTGAAGTATTTGCATAATCATAAAATTCAAAAGATAAATATACAGCCTTATGATGAATGGAACTATTTGTTAAAGGAAAATCAGAAATAACTAAAGAGTATTTTAATTCATTGTTTATAAACACTAAGTCTAATATTCTGCCTAGGCTGTTCTTAACATTATTAATTTGAAAAAGACCCATAGCGGGGAATGAGTCAACAACCAACATTTCTACATCTTTAATTACATTAAAAGGTATTAAAACATGATCATCTTTTTGCCAGTCGATGTCACCTAGGTCATGGTCGATGTCACCTAGGTCATGGGGCGAATATAACTTACAATAAAAAATAAATCTTTACTATCAGCAGAATCTTTGGAACTTACACTAACACAAAGTTGCTCAATTTCATCTCCGTCATGCAAAAGATTGCATTGCGTGCTGCAAAATGTTGTTGGACGGCAATCAAGACGCCTCCACCTCGATCTCATCCTGTTGTAGTAGAACGATCATTGCGATAAACGTTGAAAGAGGAGTTGAAGTTAAAATTTGAGTTAAGCCATGTTTCAACTATGACAATGACATCAAACTCATGAATGGAAGATGATAAGAAAAGCTGGTTTGTTTTAGTCCGCAGGCCACCAGCGTTTTGAAAGTATACAGGAACTTCAGTAAAATGTACACTAGGTGTTGAGGCTTTTATTATTTCACCTTGGAAGTGTCGTCCTTCTTTGGAAAATTTACAAATTTTTTTAATGAAGTAAAACTTCTTTTGCGGCATGGGGGTAAAAAAATTTTCTATGGAGCTGTCAGTGACATGTCAAACCGACATACAAATTCCCGTCACGAATTACAAAATTCAGCGTCACGATTTTGCAACGGTTCTGAGTTTCAAATCGGGTGCTCTGAGTGGTAGGACTTGAAAAATACTTGCCCTGTTGTCGTGAAAGAAGTTTTACTTCTAGCGCGTGTACATAAGTACGCACACTCTTTTTTGCACATGAATAGGCCAGATTGATGGATCCAAGGCTATATCAAAACAGTTTGTTGGAATCCCTAGTTTGAAATTGACATAGCGAAGTGCAGCAGAGTCTGTGTCTTTCTTAATTAGCTTCGAACAAGGTAGAGATCTTTTCGGAATATTTAATTTAACCGAAGCTTAATCTATTACGTTATCTTCAGTCACATTATTGTCCAAACGAGCAAGATTTAAATGTAGCTACCAGAGTTTTTTCAATAATTTTGCTTGAAAATTATCAAAGCTGAATTATTATTTTCAAATGTTAAAAGACGCATATCTTTTCGAGTTTTGGTGATAAAATCATGAAATTTTCAGAGATTGATCGTAATTTTTTTTTTAATATTAAATTAAAAATAAATTTTTGAAACACAATTTTTATAATTTTTATTTTGTTTATAACAAAAAATTAAGCGTCTACAGGAAAAAAACTTGATGTTGATATCAAATTACGTTTACCTCCACCGAAAATGCATTCCAGTGACCACCTGTCCAAAGTTTATTTCTTAAAAATTATATAATAATAAAAATGAAAATTAAAATTAAAATACGAGTTTTTTATTTTATTTTATTTTATTTTTATTAATTTTATTTAAAACTCAATTTTCACAACTTTTATTTATTTTGTTCTTGCGACGCGTTTCGGAGTGTTTACTCCATCCTCGGGCGAAATATTTTATTTGTTGTTGATTTTGACTGTCAAATTCGTGATCATTCGTCTCAAGTTGTATATTATTGTTGTTTTGTATTGGAGCTTTTTTATTGTGTATTATGTTGTCCTTTTTTAACTAATTGTTTTGTTCGTATTTAATTGCAGTTTCGTATAAAGAGTTGGTCTTAAATGTCAGTTTATCGTTTAGTACTTTGTCTTGTTCTATTTTGAAAGCTTTGTAAATTTCATACTCTTCTTTCGCGTCTAGTAATTTGCCTTTCTTACATATGTGTAATGGTAGGCGTGTTTTTTTGCAAGCCCGGGGGGAATTGGTTAAAAAAAACGACAGCGGGGATTAGCGACGCCATGACAGTAAAAAACATGGAGTTTTCATACAAACTATCGATAACATGTATGCAATTCATGCCGGTAACACAGTTTTTCGGTGCGCTTAAGTTAAGCCTCGAGAATTCTCCGGGATTAGTTGTTGTTGCATTTAACATGTTAATTGTTTAGCATGCACGTCGTTTTTTTCATCCAATTCCCCCCGGGCTTGCAAAAAAACACGGCTGGTGTAAGATTATTTTGTAGGTCTGTGTAATTGTGATTGTTGTCCATTAAATGTAGAGCAAACGTAGATTTTGTGTTTATTTTTGGTTTGTGTTCTTTAAATCTTTCGTTAAAAGTTCTCCCCGTTTGGCCTATGTAGAACATCTCGCAATTATCACATTTTAGCTTATAAACACCTGAACATGATTCTATTTCTTTTTTAGTTTTTTGTTTTAAAATATTTTGTATGTTGTTGTTAGTTTTAAATGAAATATTAATTTTAAGTTTTTTAAATTCATATTGAAGAATTTGTGGGGTCAAATTAGTATATGTGGCTGTTGTGTATTTTATGTTTTCTGTTGGTGTATTTATGTTGTTTTTGATGCTATTTATTTTAAGATTTAAAGAACACAAACCAAAAACAAACACAAAATCTACGTTTGCTCTACATTTAATGGACAACAATCACAATTACACAGACCTACAAAATAATCTTACACCATTACACATATGTAAGAAAGGCAAATTACTAGACGCGAAAGAAGAGTATGAAATTTACAAAGCTTTCAAAATAGAACAAGACAAAGTACTAAACGATAAACTGACATTTAAGACCAACTCTTTATACGAAACTGCAATTAAATACGAACAAAACAATTAGTTAAAAAAGGACAACATAATACACAATAAAAAAGCTCCAATACAAAACAACAATAATATACAACTTGAGACGAATGATCACGAATTTGACAGTCAAAATCAACAACAAATAAAATATTTCGCCCGAGGATGGAGTAAACACTCCGAAACGCGTCGCAAGAACAAAATAAATAAAAGTTGTGAAAATTGAGTTTTAAATAAAATTAATAAAAATAAAATAAAATAAAATAAAAAACTCGTATTTTAATTTTAATTTTCATTTTTATTATTATATAATTTTTATATACAACACAACTTGGAGACAACAAGCCAAAAAATTTGTTTATTTCTTGTTAACAGTTTTTTAAACAATATTTTCAAAAAAACAATAAACCGTTATGGAGAAATAAATGCATTATTTTAAAATAATTTTCTTAAGAATTTCGTAACCTGTAATAATTTAAAACCGTTAGGTTTTTGAGTTAACATTTTTTTTAATTTAGAAAAACCTTTACTTTGATTTAATTTGAATTTTTTTGTCTTACGCCCATATTATTCACTCGATACATCCAGATTAAAACTTTAATCCAGATGTAAAGTATACAAATTCAATGTAAATGCATCCGGATTTAAGTTTTAATCTGGATGTATCCAGTGAATAATATAATTTCGACCGTTCGCAGTGGAATTTCGAGAATGGTATTTTTTTGAATCACTCTAATGTACATATATAAAATAAAATATAAATAAAATAAAAGAAAATAAATTATTTATTAAAATGTTATTTATTAATAACATTAACTAACACAACTTAAAATTTAAAATTAGCGACGCGTTTCGGAAACAAGTTCCATCTTCGGGCTTTTACAACTGTGTGGTGTTCGACTGTCTTCGTAGAGCTTTTTTCGTTATAATTTTTCTTGTCATTTTTGTTCTGTTTTGTTGTTGTTTTTTGATGCGTTTTGGTGTTGTTTGTAGATATTTAGCATATTATTTGTTGTGGTTGTCTTTATCTGTTAGCTGATGTGTTTGAGTGCATTGTCATATAATTGGTTTGTTTGTCTTCTTCCTTTTTGTGTGCCTTGTATATTTCATACTCTTCGAGGGCGTCAAGCAATTTGCCTTTTTGGCAGTGGTGTAAGGGGGTGAAGTTTGCTTCAAAATCGGTATAGCTGTGATTTTTTCTATCAAGTGCATGGCAAAATTGGATATGGAGTTGGGTTTAGGTCTATGTTCGTTAAATCTGTTAAAGAATGTTCTCCCTGTTTGATCAATATAAAATTTGGTGCAATCATTGCATGTTAATTCGTAAACACCTGTGCTTTTTTTTGTCATTTTTTGTTTTCGGTTGGAGTAGTTTATTTATGCGGTCATTGGTTTTAAAAGATATTCAGGCCTATCACAGAATCCATCGTGGAAAATCCCCGAATGGATTATTCCACTACGAACCACGAAAAAAAGGATTCACAAAATCCGAATGGAATCGAAAAAAGCAATGCCTCATTAAAAGAATTAATTCTGAATTTCGAAATCAGCTGTCCTATGTCACAGCAATACTTACTTGGAGCTTTTAAAAGAAAAAATCCCTTAAACTTTTTAAAAAGTCCCATATTTTTTCCCTTTTTATTTTACACAAAAAAGCTGAATATTTGTGTTAAGTACGGCTAGACTCTTTGTTTTAATAAATATCGCAAAAACAAATCCCAAAATCCGTGAGCATTATAAAAAAAGTGGTTTCAAATGTACTGAGGAACTAATTTCAGCCCGGCTTTTTTTAAAAGTGATGTGTTCTTTTAATTCCTCGTTTTTTTAAGGAACATGGTTTTGTTTATACCACTTTGTTTCTTAATGGCGTGGTATTCAATTATTTTAAGAGTTTTAAGAATTTTTAACAAAATAAAAATTGATTTATTTTTAGAATTTGTAAAAAAAAATATTTTTTAATGAAACACAATCGTTTACCACTTGGCTACGACAAGAATCAGTTGTCGTAGAAAAAGACGTCATATTTCCGTTTCATTCGGAATTTGTGATAACAAATTTCCCGAATTTCGAAATTCTTAATAGATTTTCCACTACGAATGGATTCTGCAATACATTTTTCGTGATTCGTAGCAAATTTTCGATTACGATGGAATTTGTAATAGGGCTGATTATTATGTTCTTTTTTATGTATTTTGTGTTATTTGTGGAAGTAGATAAGTATATTGTGCAGATGTGTATTTTGATGTTTCTAATTGTAGAGTGTTGTTGTGATCGGTTTTTTGATTAATTTTTCTTTTTTTTTCTTTCTTTTTGTTGATAATTGTCCATTATTTCAGGGTTCTACCCATTTGATTTTACTATATGTTTTATTGTATTAAGCTCGTCTCTGTCTCATCCATTGGGATGGTTAACAGCCGGTTTACAAAAGCATTATAAGCTGCCATTTTGTGTGTTTGCGGATGACGTGAATTTTGGTGGATTGTTATGTAGTTAGTGGTTGGTTTTCTGTAGACTTTGTACTTAAGAAGCGTTTTTCTTTTTTAGGTCGAGCTCTGAGCTAAAAAAGAAATGCAAGTTGAGAGCTCGGAGCGCTCCCAGTTAAAAAGTAACATAGTTTTCTATTTGACAGCTCAGTGCCACGCTCGGGGCTAAAAAAGAAAAACGCCTAAGGTTGTTGTTGTTCTTTTTTATGTTTAGGTCTAGGAAGTTAAGTTCATTTTTGTTTTCAATTTCTGAAGTGAATTTTATTTTATTGTTTATGTTGTTAACGTAATTTTTCATGATTTCTATTTGTCTTCATGTTCCATTGAAAATAAAGAATATATCATCTACATACCTGGAGTAGGTTAAAGACCCCACAAAAAATTATTTAAGAGAAAGTAACAATACTATAAACAAATGCAATAACTTACTCACAAACACAGTCAAACAGAAAATAAAACAAACAAATGCCAAAGCCCCACAATTCACGGGTTTACCAACAATACATAAAGAAAACACATCTATTAGACCACTTATCAATTACAAAACAGCACCAAGCTACAAAGTTGCTAAAACTATTCAAAAACTAATTAAAACAAACAGAGACGAGCTTAATACAATAAAACATATAGCAAAATCAAACGGGTACAACCCTGAAATAATAGACAAAATTATCAACAAAAGGAATGACAAATTTAACAAAAAACTGAACAAAACAACACTCTACAATCAGAAACATTTAAACATATATCTGCACAATACACTAATCCACTTCCACAAATAATACAAAATACATTTAAAAAACAGAACATAATATTATCATTTAAAACCAATAACCACATAAATAATCTACTCCAACCGAAAATAAAAAATGACAAAAAAACAAGCACAGGTGTTTTCAAATTAAAATGCAACGATTGCACCAAATTGTATATTGGCCAAACAGGGAGGACATTCTTTGACAGATTTAACGAACACAGACCTAAACCCAACTCCAAATCCAATTTTGCCATGCACTTGATGGAAAACAATCACAGCTATACCGACTTTGAAGCAAACCTAACCTTATTACACTACTCATTATCAGTGTTGCCATAATCTCAAATTTCATTGTGCTAGATTTCAAATTCCATAATGCTAAATCGTATGGGAGCTCAAAAAACAGAATGCTAGATTTTAAAATCCATTCGTAGAAAATTTTCCCTTTTACAAACTTATATTTCAATGATTAAAAGAACAAAACCTTGTAATAATGCAAAATTAAAATTTATTATTTTATAAATAAGGCCCAGTTTCACACTCGAAAAAGTGCCACTTATTAAGTGCCAAATATGGAAAACTAATGCCCAATTTCACAGTGTAAACTTGTCAGTATAAGTGACACTTAAGTCTCCCATATTAGACACTTAAGTGCAACTTACTCAGACAGTAAAACTGCACCTAAAGTGCCAAAATGGGAAAAATAAGTGCTACTTATTTTGTTAAGTATGCACTGTGAAACTGACCCTAAGTATCATAAATGGGTGACGTGAAATAAGGCCCAACGAAATAAGACCAAATTTCATATTTGACCTTATTTCGTTTTGAAAATGGAAATAAGGCCAAATTGGCCTCACTGTTTATACGCCGTAATGCTGGGTAATGAATTATAGTTCTGCACATTTTTGGAAAGAAAAAATAAACATAAAAACGAAATATATTCATACTGGGATTATTTCGTTTTCAAAAGCGAAATAAATCCAAATCGAAAATTAAAATACATATATTATTTTGAAAATATTTTTTCGGGTATATGAACTAATGATTGAAAATCAATTTTGGCATTCAATAATGCCAAAAAAAAATTGGATAATGCTAAAAAAGCATTTGGCATAATTTTCAAATTTCATAAAGCTTTTATCTCGTCTATAATGCTAGATCTAGCATTAATAATGCCAAAATGGCAACACTGCTCATTATTGCAAAAAAGGGCAAATTGCTTGACGCCCACGAAAAGTATTAAATATACAAGGCAAACAAAAAGGAAGAAGAAAAACTATTCAACGACAAATTGACATAAAAAACAAACCAACTATATGACACTGCACTCAAACACACCAGAAAGAGACAACCACCACAAATAATATGCGAAATATCTACAAACAACACCAAAACGCATTAAAAAAGAACAACAAAACAGAACAAAAATGACAAGTAAAATAATAACGAAAAAAGCTCTATGAAGACAGTCCAACACCACACAGTTGTAAAAGCCCGAAGATGGAACTTGTTTCCGAAACGCGTCGCTAAGTTTAAATTTAAAGTTTTGTTAGTTAAAGTTATTAATAAATAACATTTTAATAAATAAAATTTGTTTTCTTATATTTTATTTATCTTTTATTTAAAATACACACTTGGAGACGAAAAACCAATAACATTTATGTATATTTAAAATGACTAAGATATGTTCACTTTTATTAAATAGTTTTAATCTCTTCCTTTTTTTGTTAAAAAGCGCCATATCAAAATCACACTTGTTGATTGTAATTAATTAAACTTAATTTTGAATACACAGTTTTGGGAAATTTAAATTCAATTTTTTGGTGACAATAGGTCTGTTCCCAAGATTTCTCGCACTAAAAGTTGGTCAAATGTCAAATTTGAGGAGTGAGGATGAAATGCTCCCAAAGAGAAAGAAAACTGAAAAAATGTCTGGAACGGTTTTCGCACTAAATTGGACTACTTTTTAAACGTCAAAAAATATATTCGACTATGGTTGCCGTAGATCAGTTATAAATTTTAATCAAAATTTTCAAGAATCACATCCCAAGAAAATAAAATGTTAACAGAGAATAGAGAATAAGCTTACATCAAGTATATTAATATACAAACAAACAAATCTTTAATTATACATTAAATTATAAAGCTTAAGCGTGTTTTTCTTCAAGTAGCACTATATAATATAAGTAATACTCAATATTGTCAATTTTAAATTTTCTTTTTAAGAAATAGTTTTGCTTATTGGCGTAAATTTTTTGTAATTAGTTGAATAGTTAAAAGATTAATAAAATGATAAAAAGTATGCTTATCTTTCAAAACTAAAATCAAAATGTAATTAACACTTGGGCAACCCTTGTCCAGCATAGGTATTTGTACTCAACTGACAAATTACGTCATCTGACATACGGCAACCAGGCATTTGACATCCAGCCCAGAAATAGCCAGAAGAAATTCCTCGGACTAAAACTGGCAAGAAGGGGAAATATTTTACTCTCTCGAGCGCGCTCTCTTTTGTAAGAATTAGCACAACTTTTGAAGTCTGGAACGACTTCGGACTAAAAATGACTAAATCTGGCAGTCTGAAACTGTTTGAAACTGGGTGTGGAACACACTTATTAAGGGCCACTTTCTGTTTCTTGTTTTTTTTTTTAAGTTCTGGGCATAACTTTTACATAATATTCTCAATGTACTTCTTCTCTACAGGAACTGCTAACACGTCACAAAATCTTGTGCGCCGAATTTCTTGAAGCGAACTACGACAGGGTTTTTACACATTACCAACGATTATTAAATTCAGAAAACTATGTTACGAGGAGGCAGAGCCTGAAACTTCTTGGAGAATTGTTGCTAGACAGACATAACTTCACTGTTAGTATATATGCCCGTTCGCGTGACTTCTAAAACTTCGAATTTCTACGATTTGTATGAGTTTTGAAGGACTTTTGCCTAAAATCCGTAGAATTTCAAAGTTTTGGACAGTACGTGAACAGATGTAGTAATTAATTTTTTGTTCACAAAACGTAATAATAAAAAACATTTCCTTATTCTTTAATATTTTTCCAGGTAATGACAAAATATATATCTAATCCGGATAATCTGAAACTTATGATGAATATGCTGAAAGAGAAATCAAGAAATATTCAATTTGAAGCCTTCCATGTGTTTAAAGTAAGAAACTTTAGAGAGAGATTTTATTTGAATAATTTTCTAAACTCTATTTTTCAGGTATTTGTTGCAAATCCGAACAAACCCAAACCTATATTGGATATTCTTTTGAGGAACCAGGCAAAACTAGTTGATTTCCTTACAAAATTCCATACAGACCGATCGGAAGACGAGCAATTCAACGACGAAAAAGCGTATCTAATTAAGCAAATAAAAGAGCTTAAACCACTTCCTGAACCTTAGTGATATATTCATATTATATAATTATTACAATATTATTATACTTAAATTAAAGAAAAAAATAACAAACGCAAAACCACAACAAAAAATATAAAAAAAAATAAATTCTGATGATGATTTCATGATTTTGGAAAAAATCATAAAAAAAACTTCAAAAACGTGTCGACCAGAAGTTATTTTATCTTTTGTCTGGGCACTTATAAAATTAATTGCTTAATTGAAAAAGAATAAAAATTCATACTTCAACAACGAGTTTCGTTTGCAAACAAGTGGCAAGACGTTAAAATTTAATATTGAGTATTTCTTGCAGGTGTTAATATACGGCCTTATCACAGGCCTCGTCGCAATAGATTCGTAATACGAATCCCGGAAAAAAGTATTTAACCTGCCGTTATAACAGAAATATTTCCAAACCAATTCAATGGTCGTGAAAAGTTATATCGATAGCCCACAAAATCGTGGCAATATTTTTCTTACGACGCACGACGTTGCTATGACACTTTTTTCAGATTCTTAGTACGAATCTTTTACGACGGGGCATGTGATAACGCTGATAGCCATAATTATAAGGCAACTACCATCTTCAGCAAGCAAGTGCAAATTATTACTCTCCTTGTTTTCTTTACCTACTTTTTTCTTAAAATAAAATGGGAGGTACGTGCTGTTCACATTAAATGATAATTTAAAAAATTAAAGAAGCAAAAAGTTAGTTTTTATTTAAAAGTAGGACAAAATACAAAAATTACAGTTATTTGCCTGTAGTTTTATTTGTTCCACTCAATCTTTCAAAATACATGTGATTGTAATGAGAATTGGTTGAACAAGGGGATGGAACATGACATAGACATTAGCTAAAAACAGACACTTTATTTGTCTGTCTGTTTTGGGTGGAAAGATTTACTTTTTTTTGATCTTCAAGATTATTATTTCAAAGTTTGGTATTTTCAAATTCTTCAAGTATTTCATCATAAGAAACAGAACTTTGATTACAATAGCATATTACATATTTGTACTGTAAAGTAAGGGGCCGCACAGTAAGGTGGAGCGTCGATGTATGGAGAAAAATAAAAGTTGTTGTATCAATTTCGAATACCTCCATTTTTTTGCGTTTCGATGAGTAGAATAATTTGACATCAAAAAAAAATACCTTAGCTCAAAGTTTCAATTTTTTGAGAAAAAAATTTTTTTTTTTTCGGAAACGTTAAAATTATTTCACAAGTTTGAAATAAATTATATGATATCATTCATGAAAAAATAAAACACAAATTATAATATAACATATTTTGTTGATTGACAACCACGTGTTGTTATTATTGTTTTCGTCGTCTCCACAAAAGATTCGCGTTGGTGTGGGAGATCCTTAATGCTACTAATATCAACCAAAATGCATTGTGAGCATTTTATTTACTTTTTGTAATTCTTTTATTACAAATCTGAAGTATTTTAGTCAAAAAACACTAAAAATAAGTTAAAAGACTTACAGTTAATTAACTGCAGTTAAAAGACTTACTGACTAAAACCAAAACAAGGCCAGTACTGAAGACTTTCGAGTGACTAAAAACTAAAACCAATTAAAAAGTACTGCAGTTAATTAACTTTTAGTCAATTAACTGCTTTCATTAACTGCACAGTACTAATATGAGTACTGACTACGACTGCCCGAATTACAGTTACAGTCTTTTTGTAAGTTAAAAGACTTAACGAAATTGGTCTTTTTAGTCAATTAACTGCAGTACCGAAAAGACTGCATTTTTTACAACTCTGCAAAACAGCATAACCTTGGCAATTGGGTAGGTATTTTTCATTCATTATTTGTTAAAGTGCCTTAATATGGTTAGTTTGGTTGGCTGATAACTTTTTTCTAATAGTCGGATCATCAAGGTTGAGGTCTTAAAATTCAGGTTGAATATCAGGCTACATATTTCTTACAAAATCATTGCAGAGTAACATAAAAGTATGTTCCAAATCCTGATCGCTAGTTCTATCCAACACTTACAATATAAGTTGTTATGAAATTTAATTATCTTTCTTTTTACTACTAATATTATTTTGTAGGATTTATACTTTCGGAAATACAGAGCAAAGCAAAAAAATTAACGATTTTTTTTCGAATTTTCCAAAACTTTGACCTGTGGTAGAGGGCTAAGGAAAGAAATTTTTTTTTTTAATTTTTTACGGGTAGCTTACGTAATAACGCAACTTTTTAGTGCTATTCGAATAGCTAAATCGGGTGGGTATAATGCAAAACTTTTACATTTTCTGAATTAACAAATGTTTGGAGCTCTAGTAATCGAAAAAATTATTTCATTTGTATGAACGGTTTGGCTTGTAGATTCAGTCAAAGTTGACAAATATTTATGGTGAGAAAAAAATATTTTTTTTTATTTTAACTTTGAGTGTAAAAACTAGGATAAGAGTATAAGTAAAACTTTTTTATTTTTACTTGATATATGTGTTAATTGTTATAATCAGAAATGAAAAAAAATGTATACATTTTTTAATGTTTTTTGAAACACCACTTTTTGCACACTTTTTCAACTTTACATTGAGTAGAAAAAACAGATTCAAAAAGATTCAAGCTAAACTGGACGACGGATTACCTTATTAGGATGTCGTAAAATTGAATATTTTTAGTGCAGGTAATTAGTTTTAAGTTATAAAAAGATAAAACATTGGGATGAAATTATCATTGAAAACTTGAACGAGAGATTGAGCAGTTGTAAAAGGAAAAATTATTTAAAATGGATATACCATACAATATTTTGTTTGAACTTTTTTTTTAAATTGATAGTACTGACGAGTTTTTTTCGGCTTAAAAAGTGAACACCAACTATCCGATGAAAATTTACGGGAAAATAAAACAAAATTAAAAAACTTTCATTCCGCTATTAAGAAAAGATGGGTCGAAGCCCATAGATCGAGATCAAATTTCATAAACAAAAATGAAGAATGGTTATCCTCATCTCTACATATCAATACCGGACAAACAGAAGTAATATGTGATCTCCCAACTACATCAAGGTCACCAAGAGGAAGGCCAATAAAGTCAGTCCATGAAAACGCAACACTCACAAAAAAAAACAAAAACTAATCAATGCAACAAAGGAGTTATGTACTGAATATCTCTCTGATGCATTAATGATAAGATATAAATACCATGAAAAGGCGAAGAGTGATGTGATCAAGGCAATTTCTACTGCCAGTCCACTTCCAGTCCACTTCCAGTCAAAAGAGTCAAGGAAAGCATTCCTACTCCTAAAAGGATCCCATAAAATATACTAATGAGAATGCATTAGCTTTGTTTAAGGATTTGGGTCTATCAAAAGAAAAGTATAAAATCCTGAGAACTTCGTTGAGGACACACAATATAGATGTTCTGCCCATCCTACAACACAATTACAGCTACGAAAAAAAAAGCAGTTCCAAAAAAAAAAACAGCACAATACAGAAATGATAACTTTATTACGCATTACCCCGGACTTAGATGATAGTTTTATATGTAAATTTTTGTTCCTTTTATTTTTTTCTACTTTTTGAACTGTAATCTGCCAATAAAATAATTTATTAATGTACTCTTTTATAAATAAAAAAATCAATAAAAAAAAACGTTTTTTTCCCCACTGTTTCACTCACTTAAAATGGTTTGTCTTCTTTTTTCCCCACTTTTTCATTTGAATTACACTCAAGTTACTTCATGAAATGATTTTCAATCTTTTTAGAATTAAATACCAATTATGTTAACCACCTTAACTAAAACTTCTTATTTCAACAGAAAATTCTGAAACACCCTGTACTTGCTTTTTTTTAAACTCACCGTTATTATAGCCTTGGAAATTTCCTTCAAGATAAAAAAAAATTTTGGCCATATTCGTTTGCAACCAAAAAAGTCAATACGGGCCACTGTGTGTTTGTTATATCGATCAGGGAAAAAATTTCTCTTGGTTATTCAATACTTTATAATACGATTTGAAATATAAAAAGAATACGAATCGATGATAAATTACTCGAAATATAATTTTCATAAGAAAAATCTTCATTGGAGGAAATATTTTGTCTAAAAAATGCATTTATTAATTTTACTGTTGATTGTCATTTCTGATAAAATGGAAAAATTCGTTCCACTTATCCGTGCTTCAATTTTTTACTGTTGCACTGACATCGAAAAAAAATACTGATGCCGCTTCATGGGTAAAACAAAAAACATTAAGTAGGTCGATGGTGCTGGCGCAGAAAACTTTTGTTCGCTATAAACTACCGTCAGGAAAAAGTATTCAAATTTATTCTGTTTCAACTTTTCCTTATGCTTTTTCTGTTCGCTATGACTGACGCCCAAAAAAAAATTAGGCAAAAATTTAAATTACTTTCTAAAACCATTCTCAAATAAACTACAAAATTAAAAGAAGGTAATTAATTACCACACTCCTTCTCATCGTTGCTGGAAATTTCAAGATTTTCAATTGTATTCCATTTTTTTAAAGAGGCTCTGGAAAATAAAAATAATTATACTCTATTCAATTTATATTTGCAGTACATGCCTTATGGGAGAGCTTTTTAAGAAACACTGATGCTTGAACGGTACCTTAACTTAAGAAATTGTCAAATGCCACTGAAATAAGAAACAGAAACACTGAGTTACATTTAAATTGTTTGTGTAATCTTCTTTGAGCTCACGTACATCCCGCCATGACCTATCTGCTCCGCGAGTGAAAACTGAAAGGAGACTGATCGCCAATTTGCAACCAACCCTTACTGATATTGTGTTTATTAAAAAAAAAAACTGATTCAGAGTTAGCTACTTTTGCCAAGTTGATGGAAATTCATATGGCATTTTCTTTGGTTTATTTATACTATGCAACTTTCAGGATTTAATCTTTTTTAGAGCTTCATAGCAAATATTTCTACTTTAGAGAAAAAGGTGTTGACGCTTGGTGTTTTTTTGTTGTCATGTTTTAGGGTTTCCTTTTATGTATGGCAAAACAGTTAAAAATTGAAATGCAGTTATACAAATTGATTCAAAATAGCTTTTAACGGCCTTTAAGTCCTACAAAAATTGGCGTTTCGTCCCGGCGATCTCACTTGGAATCACTAGTTGCAATTTTTGCTAAGTTCAGTTCATCTTACATAGATTTCGTGACGAATACCTAGTGTGAACTATATCCTAATCATTAAATTGGAAGTTTTTGTTTTTAGGTTCTGGCTAGTTATATAAGGTTTTTTTAATAATACAAATTTTATATACTATACTGCTGAAATACATCAGCCAAGTAGAAGACTTAGCACTATTTTAATGGACTTTGTTGAATTATTGATTCAAAATAGCTTTTAACGGCCTTTAAGTTCTACAATATGCGTGTGCACAATACAATACAACATGCGTGTGCAATTACCAGATATTTTGCAAATTAATTGTTAGATATTTGAATTGGTAAAATTCCACTACTACTACTTCCTACGACTTCAAAAGCGTTCGATTGGCTCCTCCGAGTAATGTTTTCATACGAGTGCACAGGAAATAAAACTTAAAAGGGTTTCAAAGCTAAGACTGCATTTAGACAATTTTTAAGCTTCGTTTCTCGTTTGCTTTCCTTTCGGTTGCAAAGATGCTTTTATACTACGTTTTCATTGGGGTAAATGAGGTGATTTCGTTGAAAATTCATCATCATTTCTCATACAAATTCACATTTCGAAATGAAGTAGTTTCAACCAAATTTGCACATCAAATTCATAGTGGAAACCCATTTGAAACCACGATAATGGCCGTGTTCAGGTTCGTATCCAAAGTGATCTGGATCACAGTACACATATTAAAGGTAATATATTGCGCAGGTTGTCAAAGTTGGAAATGTCAAAAAATTAAAAATGGCTGTTCGAGTGCCCACAGGAACTCAACGCGCATCATTAGAAACAACAACAAAATATTGAAATTAGACAAGGAAGGGGCACTGAATCCACCATTTTACCACCATAATACCTCGAATTTGACAGATGCGCAGAACTGAACAAAAATGAAAACGCTAATGATATTACCTTTAATATGTGTACTGTGATCTGGATAGCTTTGTGTTGTTGTAATCCATTGTAAAATCACAGCTGATGTCAAAGCAGCTGTTGCCAAAAAATTAATCTAAAGGTATCCTAAAAATTCTTGGACCCTGTTTAGATTCGGAAGATTGAGTCCGGACTGGTGAGTGCCATCGTGTTTACATTTGAAACTTTGAGGCGCCTCAAAATACTTTGAAACAACAACAATTTCCACATTTCACACATTGAGTCCGGTTGTTATGTTTTGTTCGTGCCTCACCAGATTCCTCAACCCACACTTCTCTTGTCTACGAACTGCCGTGATACCGGCCTCATTCTTCTCAATCTAAACAGCGTCTTGGATACTCATCTATCCTATGAGAAATGTCAACAACAGCTGATTTGCGTTCAGAAACTTATTTCGAATTCCTTTCAACAAAAGAATCGAATTTTTTTCTAAAAGAATCGATTTTTTTTCTGAACAATTCGAATTTTTTCTGTCAAAACAAATCTTGTTAATTTTGCAAGATTCAAGAAAGATTTACACCGATTTGTACACACACTTGCAAGATTTTAAATTTCTAAAATGTCAATATGAAAACAAATTGTGTTTTTGGTTGCAACGAATTTTCGGTGAATTTTATAGTAAATATTTGTGCGTTGTTTTTCAATTATGTAATAATAATAATAATTTCCAAATTGAATATTTTCTGGAAATTTTACTTTAAAATTGGTGCTGTCTAGTGCCACACACACAATCACAAAAAAAAATCGATTCTTTTCGTCTTTTCGTATTCCTTTCAACGACAGAAAAAATTCGATTCTTTTTAGAAAAAAAATCGATTCTTTTGTTGAAAGGAATTCGACATTATTGGATACTCGAGTATCTTAGATAGGCTATCCTAGTGAAATCTGAACGCGGCCAATGTCAAAATTTGATTTATAAAGCCTAGTACGCTGCTGATGTGAAACGAAAATTTCCTGTGATCTCCAAACAGACAACGAAATGCTTGCGAAAACACAACGGAAAATATCCTTGGAGAGTTTCACTAATTCCAAAAACAAAATCAAACATAAACGGAAAAAATCAGAGAAACCCATGATGTAAGAAAATGATGAACAAAAAAAAAACATAAATAAAACTCACATGTCATTTTTCCGCACACAATAAATAGTCTGATTAATTAATTCAGTGCGAAAAAGGAGCGGAAACTTCTCCAAATAATCTGCTACAATTATAAATTTCGCTCTTCGAACAGCGTACTGCAAAACGAAAAGCAGAACGAAATTTTTCGTTTATGATTTCGTTGCGTCGTTTTTGTATGGGATTTTTCGTTTCGCATCAGCAGCGTACTAGGCTTAAGCATAGTACGCAGCTGAAGCCTAGTACGCTGCTGATGCGAAACGAAAAATCCCATACAAAAATGACACAACGAAATCATAAACGAAAAATTTCGTTTTGCTTTTCGTTTTGCAGTACGCTGTTCGAAGAGCGAAATCTATAATTGTAGCAAATTATTTGGAGAAGTCTCCGCTCCTTTTTCGCACTGAATTAATTATACAGACTATTTATTGTGTGCGGAAAAATGACATTTGAGTTTTATTTGTGTTTTTTTTCTTGTTTATCATTTTCTTACTTCATGGGTTTCTCTGATTTTTTGCGTTTATGTTTGATTTTGTTTTTGGAATTAATGAAACTCTCCAAGGATATTTTCCGTTGTGTCTTCGCAAGCGTTTCGTTGTATGTTTGGAGATCACAGGAAATTTTCGTTTCGCATCAGCAACGTACTAGGCTTGAAGCAAAACAAAAATTTCCATACAAAAATTGAAGCAACGAAATCATAAACGAATAATTTCGTCTTCATTTTTGTTCTGCAGTACGCTGTTCAATGAGCGAAATTGCTAATTGTAGCGGATTATTTGGAGAAGTCTACACTCTTTTTCGCACTGAATTAATTGCACGAACCATTAATTGTCTGCGGAAAAGTCACATTCGAGTTTTTATTTGTATTTTTATTTGTTGTTTCTTTGATTACAGCAAAGGCATCTGTGATTTTTTATTTTGTTTTACAATTACCGACAATTATTTTTTCCGTAGTCGTTTCGTTTACGTTTTCGTTATTGATTTGGAGACCCAGAGATAATTTTCGTTTCGCTTCGGCTGCGTAATAGGCTATAGAAAACAGAGAGAACACAACAACAGTACACATATGTGTACTGTGAACACAACAAAAAGAAGCTATTAGGTTTGTTCGATGTTGTTTGCCCTAGGGCGACCTGGAGAATGTCAGTCAATTGTCAAAAAACTCAGGGCTGCTCGGGTTTTCATTTTACATCGAACGCGTCAGTGCTACAAATTTCACCATCTGATTTTTTCGTTAATTTCAGTGTTTCATAGACTGTTGTATATTTTAGAATTTCGTCAATAATTACGTGAAAACAAATAAATAACAAAAATTATCAACAAAATAACTAATATATACCAAAATATTTATTACAACACTTGTTTTTGCTTCAATGCCAACAGCCGATTTGAATTTTGGCAGCTCTGAGCTCTTGCCCCAAGAAAAAACCTGTGTCTCGTGAGAGTCATTCAGAGCTCGCCCCAAACACACTTCGAACACAGTGCAAAAAACCTAGGGCGAAAAAAAGTGATACATAAAACCCTTTAGAGCGAGTTCAGGGCGACCCAGGGCGCCCCAGGGCTGACAACGAACAAACCTATTAACTGCCAAATCAAATTGAATTGAATTGAATTTTATTGAGACTTATAAAAATTTTACAGAGTACAATTCATAAATATATTACTTAGCAAAGATATGTTTAACTGCGGCTATAAGGTATTGCCTGCTCTATCTAGTTACATTTTTGTAAAGCCTCGTGGCTGTCATTTATAATATATAAAAAATATATAGTCATTCTGCTCTTGCTCAGGAGCAATATTTCAGTTATGTGTTGGCTGTTGCAACGGATAAAAAATATACATATATACAATACCTACAAATACAAATACCTTACAATAATATGCCATAGAATACATTTATACATATATATAAAACTTCAAGAACGCACTATGTGGAATTTTCAAAAATTAATGAAATCACTTTTGCATGAGTTATTTAAAGACGATTATTTAAATACCATTTCAATTTTTACATAAATTCACTTCTTACGAGTTGTTTTAGTTAATTTTAAAGCACATGTTGACGGCAAGGCAAGGTAAGAGGGTATAACTTAGTAGAACACTAAAAACAATAATGATTGAATATAAAAGATAATTCACATAAACTTTTAACACATTATGAGCAGTTATAAAGAGATAATTATTCACTTTGAAATTAGCTGTCAAATGAAATTCAAAAATTTGCAATGAAAACACCTTTTCTGTAATTTACGAAATTACTTCATTTCCCAATTATACTAATTAATTTACGAGTGCCTTTGACTATGAGGTTTTTATTTTATTTATTTAAAGAAAAGTAAGGAACATTTTAATATGAAGGTTTTTTTTAATAATACAAATTACAAATTCTATATACTACTGAAATGGGTAAAAATTTGGCAAAATTCATTTGGCATTTCTTTGTTTCGGTTTAGTCGTTAAATATTTCGTTTAATTCGCAATCCATAATTGGCAATTTACGATTGGTTTTTTATTCATTATGTTTTTCAATAATTACGCAATAAAACATTCGACGTTTTTGGATTTCGCTTTTTACCAAAAATATTTTCAATCATTTCGAAAAAATCATTTAGCAATTTGTTGTTTAGTTTTTTTTGTTAGATAACGTTTCGCTGTTTCATTATTTCGCAAAATAGATCATTTCGCCGTTTAGTTGTTTTGATAATTAATATTAATGTTTTTTGAGAAGTACCTAATTTTTTTATATAGAAAATCGTTTCTTTTTTTGGGTATTTTTTGGTGACGTGAAATAAGGCCAAAATTTGAGATTTGGTTTTATTTCATTTTGAAAATGGAAAACGAAATAATGCCAAATTTGACTTGGAAATAAAGCCTAGTATTTTTGTCCAACACTTTAACTACACCCAACCTCGCACTTACCCCCAATCCTATAGTGTGCCCAAGCAGGGGAGTTGTAGGGGGCAGCATGGCCCCCCATACAAACCTCACTGTTTATTTCGCGCGAAATTTTAAGGCATGTAATTAAATGGAAGCCAAAAAATTGCAAAACAATTGAATGCCAAATAAAAAAAAGCGAAACAACAAAATGCCAAATAAAAAAAAGCGAAATAAAAAATTGCTAAATAAAAAAAAGCAAAACAACAAAATGCCTAATAAAAAATTGCGGAAATTCAAAAATCCAATCGAACTAAAAACTAAATGAAAATTGGGAAATGAAAAATGCGAAATGATAATTTGTAAAATTCTTGCGAAATATACCACACCCTACTTAAATACATAGAAGAATTAGCACTTTTTTATTTGGACTGGTTGAATTATTAGGCGTGTTTTTTTTCAAGACCGGGGGGAATTGGTTGAGAAACCAACGACAACGGGGATTAGCGACGCCATGACAGAAAAAAACATGGAGTTTTCATACAAACTATCGATAACATGTATGTAATTCATGCCGGTAACACAGTTTTTCTGTGCGCTTAAGTTAAACCCCGAGAATGCTATGGGATTAGTTGTTGTTGCATTTAACATTTTAATTGTTTAGCACCGACGTCTTTTTTTTCATCCAATTCCCCCCGGACTTGCAAAAAAACGCGGCTATTGATTTACAATAGCTTTTAACGGCCTTTAAGGTAAATCCGCACTCGGAGGAACTGCAATTCATTTTATTTCTTTTTTGTAGATTATGGAAAGACTCGTATGATGTGTAGTAGAGGAAAACAGTAGAGCACATTTTACATTTAAGGAAGAACCACACTAGGCGGAACTGCACTTCAGCGACACCGTGCGCACTTTCGCACGAAACTGAACGTCGCACATAGGAGTATTTAACACAAAAACTTGGCCAACATTATTTTTTACATCTTAATGGCAATAAGAACGTTTTTTAACTTTGTTCATGGAATATGAAGTATATTTGTGAAAATGAGGCTTACAATTATTCAAAAAAAGTTTTTTTATTCAAAAAATTATAATTTAAGGATCCCCCAAACCAACGCGAATTTTCGGTGGTGACGACGAAAACAATAATAACAACGTGTTGTTTTCATTGACAACCACGTGTTGTTATTGTTGTTTTCGTTGTCGCCACCGAAAATTCGCGTTGGTGTGAGGGAACCTTTATTCAAATATTTTCATAATATCTTATATCTACTATATAGAGTGTCTCCTTTTTCGACATCCATATTTCAGGGGTGAATTCTATCACCATCCCTGAGACATGGGGGTGGCAATTTCTGAAAAATTGGTTTTAAATTAAAAAAAAAAAATATAAATTAACGAAAGCACATAATATTATAATGTGCTATGCCTTTTTAAAAATTGATGCTCCATTCTTTTATTTGTTTTTCAAATAAATTTGTTTAAGTGAACAGTTTTTGAGATATTAAATTTCAAAGTCAATTTTTTTTAAATTGTGATTTTTTTTTCAAGTTGAATTTTGAATTTGAAGTTTAATTTCTCAAAAAACTTTTACTTAAACAAAAAGATATAATTTTCTCCCCATACAAATATTTTCTTAGAATGATCCCAGAAATCATTCCCCAAAACATGGATGACGAATTAGGGGACACTCTGTATATCATATACACGTTTCCCTTTCACACAAGGAAACTCAGTTTCCAGCAACTTTCAGTTTTTAGGAGAGAAGGGCACCAAATAAGAGGAATGAACGGTCTACGATTGGTGGGAATTGGGAATTAAAAGAAATCGTCAAAAAATCTCCAGCAACTTGTTTCCTTAACTAAGGATTCTTCATCTGGTTCATATGCATCTGTTAACAGCATATCTAGAGCTTCGTTATTTAAGTTTTTCACGGGGTTGTTTTTTGTTGATCTAATACTTGTGATAAATGGATCCGAAGTTAACAACAGCCTGTTTAGTACATCCATGTTGCAACTCGTTCGTGAAGTTTTTCTTGCATAATACAATCTGTATAAACGAAAATGTTTATTCCTCGCTTCTGCTGCCTCTTCCGATAATTGTCCTATGGCCTATGGGTAATAACGCCTATTTGACTATAATAGGGTCATGTATTAAGACCTTGTGTAGTGTAGGGGTCATTGGATGCCATCCATACAGATTTACGTACAATTTTGCAGTATCCATTGTAAAAGTTTCAAATTTTTTTAATTCAATTTTGTATCCACCTGAGATCACTTCTAAAATTGTATTTAGTCTATTGATTAAACGAATATCTATTTCTGTTATTTCAGCCGCTAGTTTTATGTCATTGAAAAAACTGAGGCTAGTATTGCCGTCATTTGTATTACCATAGCCGGCTTTTGGAACATCCACGTTAAAACCCAATTTATTTTTAATCTCATCTTGAATTTTTGCCTTTCTTTCCTTTTCTCATCGTCATCGTCGAATTTGCCACTTTTTGATAGGTAACATGTATGAAAAATGGAGTATGCTTTCGAAAAATCGAATACGAGCATGTAAAATCGATAAACCAAAACGTAAAGTGCCCTCATCAATTTCTTTTGTTTTCGTTAGATCATTAAAGTCCTTAGAGGTTGCACCACATATGTAACATCTCATTGTTGACTGAGTATTACTTGCAGCGTTGCAGACTTTACCATCTACCATAATCATTATTAAAACGTGTCTTACCTGTAAAACGATACAGACTGTATTATCAACCATTGTTTTAATTAATTAATAAATGAGATATCAAAATGACCCTAATTGTATTTATACGCGAAATTAAGAAAAGCCAAAGTAATCCACTCATGCATTCAGCTCGAGCTATAAGCTCGTATGTGAAGGTGCTATTCCGTTCGACGGTATTCTAGGGTTCAAATTGTTTGTATTCAAATTTAGATTAATAATTTCTATCTATCAAAACTTCAATCTTTTAAATCCACCCGTTAAAAAGATCAAATATCTACTACACAAATTTCAATAACCATTGCATACTTTTAAAATTTTAACTATTTTTTTCTTTTTAACCGGAAGAAATGTATCACGGAAATGGGATTTTATGAATTTACCCCCTAAACAGATTACAAAGATGTTATCAAAATGTGTCTTACCTGTAACTGTAAGGATTGATATTTGTCTGATTTTGTAACATTAAGTGAACTAATTTGGGCCTGGATATAATTTATCTCTTTCTGAATAATATCTGTCGATGGTAAAGGATTTTACCAAATCACTTAATCTTAAAGGAACTAAGGAACTACTGAATTTTTGTTTATACTGAGCCTGGTGTGAGCCATCGCATCCCCATTTTGTGATTAACTCCATAGATTTGCACTCATCTTCATTTTCGTCCAAGTAAATAAGCAATCTTCGAGTTGTATGGTGTAGTAGATCTTGAAGCTTTACTTCAGCTTCTTTCTCATTAATATTATAAGCTTCAGAAACAGGATAACACTCCTTTTTTGCCTTCTGTAAGATGCTATAGCAAGGGTACTTTTTGTCATTTGCACTTATTATTTCATATTGGCTTCTAGATAAGTTTGCCTCGACAAAGAGCTTTAAGTGTTATCATAGGGCCACTTTCTTCGAGATGGCTGCAAGAATAGGTATGCCTTTTTATATTTCTGTGCTTTTGTCGGTGAAGTTGCCGCTTCATTTTTTCCTGAAGCTCGAAGTTTCATGGAAGTTGCAAGTGCTAAAGTTTCTGTATCTATTTCGGCTCGAATATCTTAAGTCTTACGCCTTTTACTTCGTTGACTTGATTCTTGAAAGATTTTAGTTGGCCTTCCAGGTATTTTTGTAACAACTGGTAAATCAAAGGTTTTCTGGAGCTAAATTTAATTGTATTTAAGAAAAACGTCTTTCCTTCTATGTGATTTTTCCCATCTTTTTCTGAACTCAAGACTAAGACTATTAATTCGTGCCGTTAATTCTTTTTTTTGATTTTTAGAAAGAATAATTATCTTTAGAAAGTAAGTATTGTCTTGATAACTCCATTTTTGTCTTCATATTAAGACCTTCTCTTGCTTCAATGATCTCAAATAAATGTTTTCTGGTGAGAACAGTCAACCCAGACGATTCTGATGTTAAGAACAAAAAAAAATATTTTTTTTATATCCACTAATATTAAGACGCTTAAAACAGCTATCCGCAAAAATCTGCAAAACTTTTTTACTACACAATAAACTAGAGCACTTGCACTTTACTAACAAAATAAAAATGACTTTTCAATTCCACCTACAACATCAACAATTTCACTAACACATTTTAAATTAATAACAAAAATCTTACACTTTTAAAAATTCGCACCAAATAATGATTAACACAAAATATCCTTGTTATAAATATACATACCTGCTCTCAAATTATCCATTTTTAATAAACAATAAACTTTTTTACCAAACTTGACAACACTCTGCCCCTCGATAGTTCAACTATGTATATGAATGCATGAAAGTATTTTTTTTTCACGTTTTCTTATCTTCATCTTCAAGCCCTCTTTATCAATTGTAACTCTCTCTCTTATACATATATAAGTCCACTCCAGTGTTTAACGTTTAGTGTACTACCAAACGGTACCTTTATCACGTGTTTAAATGGATTTTTTTAAAATGGACTTTTGGGCAGGTTTTCTTGTGAAATACTCCTAATAGTCTCGACACAGTTGGTCAGATTATCAACTTTGTCGCATAGTGTCGTGCTGCGCCGTGAAGTGCAGTTGTCGCTGAGTGCGATATAATTCATACAATTTCCTACAAATAAGTGGAGAAGTTCAGTTCCGCTGAAGTGCAGTTCCGCCGAGTGCGGTCTTAGCTTTAGAATTAAAGATTTACGAGAAGACATAAGGCGTGTTTTTTTGCAAGCCCGGGGGGAATTGGTTGAAAAAAACGACAGCGGGGATTAGCGACGTCATGACTGTACAAAATATGGAGTTTTCATACAAACTATCGATAACATGTATGCAATTCATGCCGGTAACACAGTTTTTCGGTGCGCTTAAGTTAATTCCCGAGAATTCCCCGGGATTAGTTGTTGTTGCATTTAACATGTTAATTGTTTAGCACCGACGTCGTTTTTTTTCATCCAATTCCCCCCAGGCTTGCAAAAAAACACGGCTATAGTCATAGAATTAAAAATGGATGCGTTCAGGTTGCACTAGGATAGCCTATCTAATGTCGAATTCCTTTCAAAAAAAGAATCGATTTTTTTTCCAAAAGAATCGAATTTTTTCTGTCAAAACGAATTTTTCTAGTGTAGCAAAATTCGTTTTGACAGAAAAAATTCGATTCTTATGTCGAATTCCTTTCAAAAAAAGAATCGAATTTTTTTCCAAAAGAATCGAATTTTTTCTGTCAAAACGAATTTTTCTAGTGCAGCAAAGATACTCGAGTATCCAGTATGTTTCTGAACGCAAATCAGCTGTTGTTGACATTTCCCATAGGATAGATGAGTATCCCAGAATTTTTAGGATAGCTTGAGATTTTTTTCGCCAACAGCTGCTTTGTCATCAACTGTGATTTACAAGGGATTACAACAACACAAAGCTATCCAGATCGCTTTAGATACAAACATGAACGCGGCCAATGAGATGCCATACAAGAATTGGTACCCATATGATATAGTATAATATAGGTACTTAATATAAAATAAATATAATAAACTTGAATTAGGTAAAATGGGTAAGCTCTGCCAACCAATAATTTTACATGTTTGTTTAATTGTTTTGATTTTTGTTTTTCTTTTTTTTTAAGTGTATGAATTTTTGATTTGTTTGTGTTTTTTTTTTTGTTTTTATTTATAATCTATGTTAAAAGGAGCAAAGTCCAGAGTCCAGGAATCTAACCGCGGTTTTGACCAATTGTAGCTTTCTGATAAAAGTGTATCGGAGGCCCGTCGGCAGATAGGTCAATTTTATCATTGATGATACTGAAGGGTGATAGATAAGGCGAGCTGTCCAGCGACTTTTTTGTGTATCGTATATATGTTTTATTGTATCGTTATATAATTGAATCTAATTTTTTCAAATGATTTAAGTAAAAGAGAACGGCATATTTGGAAAACGGAATGATTTTAGCATCATTATATGGGTGTTTCTCTGCTATTTGGAAATTCGTCCTTACAAGACTGTCCTAAGCAAATTTTGTGAAATATTAAAAATGTTTGTTAATAAAATGAAGGGCAGTAGTAGTAAATTAAATATATATATTAAAGAAGCCCACACATTTTCCTCTTGGTTTCTGAGTTATGGACGATTTTATAGAAAAAAGTAACAGGGGGACTGTTGTAACCATTCAGGGGAATGTTTTATTGACAAAAACAATTTGTTTGTGTATTAAAGTAATCAAAGTCTTTATTTTTCTTTCTTTCTGAACATAATATGTTATTTTTTGGAATAAATCAACAGTATTAAAAAATATCACTTACTGTAGTGACTTTCCTTAAGACTAAAGGCTTAACTACATAAGCCAAAAAGTACTGAAGTACAAAAGTAAAAATATTTTTTTTACCGCTAGCGCCGTTGTTTTGTGAAAAAGAATACACAAATTTGTTTTTAAACCAAAATTTAAGCTTTCTGCATCATTTTTATAAGTTTTCTAGTCAGAAAAACTATCACAAAATCAATTTTCACTTTTGCACTTTTTCACTTTTTTGGCTTATGTAGTTGAGGCTTATTAATAATAATATTTGTGTTAAACTTAACAAAATCAACTCTTTAGTTAGTATTTAAAGAAATCTAATTGTACGACACTTAAGTCAGTCTTTATGATATTTTAGGTTTACATAATACTTTGAAACATTATTGTACTTTTAAAGTAGGTAACTAAAGTAATTAACATTAACTACAACGCCTTACAAAAAATCAGTCTAAACATGGCACTTCAGAAAAAAAATCTTTAAATTAACTTATTTCTTAAAGACCGGTACAGATAATGGAAAATATTAAAATAATCTTCTCCCTGTTTCACTTTGATCTGAATCTGGTAACTTCTTCAATATTTGGTCTAATTTAACATCAGAAATATCAGAAATGACAGGGGACTTTTGGCTGAGGTTTGTCATTTTTAAAATGAATACTTAATAAAACAAAATCGTTTAAATATATCAGATTAGCGAAACAGATATGGCTACATACTAGATAATCAATTATTTTAAACAAATTGTCGTTATTAAAACTCCTGAAATATTAAAAAAGGCTTTCCTGGGGACTGTTTTCACTTGCGGCCGAGAGGCGTGGTTGACAAACAAACGAAGTTATAGCACTAACAAAATGGCGGCTGCCCGCTGGGCTTCACAACCGAACCAACTTCACACCGGTTACGATCCGTTCCACGATCTTAATATTTTGCGCCAAAACGAAATTTGACTTTAGCGGGGAGGTTTTAATAATTTGAGGACAATATTCGCACATAGATATTTTGATTAAATTTCTGTTGTAAAATTATAATTATGATATGTATATGTATAAAGATCCTTACAGTTTTTTTATGTATTTATTTAGATATTTTTTATTCAGTTATCAACGTAAAAAAAAATATTGGTAACAAAGTTTGTAATTCTGGAAAAGGGACGCACCAGGGGACTGTGTTTTGAGGTGTTTGAGGTTAATTTATTGAAATATTAGATTATTAAATTACTAAAAAAGCTGTGGCGTGCCAAAAATACCTAATACAATAGGGGTATTCCCGATCCGATGCAACTCGTCTTGTATCATTGTAAAAATGCAAAAGTGTAAAATTGCTATACCCTAACGCCATTGTAAAAAAAAACTTTGCACTTTTGCAATGATGCAAGACCAGTTTGCATCAGATCGGGAATACCCCTAATGTCGTCCGAAGGAAATTGTATGAAAAAAACGATTCGGGGCTAAATAAATTCCATGTTAAATGCAACAACAACTAATCTCCAATGGGCTTAGCTTAACCCAGATAATTTTCGGGGCTTAACTTAAGCACGGAGAAAAACTGTATTACCGGCGGTAATTAGATTCTTGTTATCAATATTTTGTATGGAAACTCCATTTTTTTCTGTAAAGGCGTCGCTAATCCCCGAAATCGTTTTTTTTCAACCAGTTCCCTCCGGACTTGGAAAAAAACACACCTAGTGATACAAAAAACTGAGAAATATTAAGATTTATTACATAAAATTAGCTTGGGACAGCGATTTTCCATTTAGTGGAGAAACACCCATATATATGAGAGTTGGACTATCTTTTGTTCTGAGAGGCAAAATTTTTATTGATGCAATGTCTTAAAATTCTTCTTTCTAGGGCTTCCAGCTCTCCCATAAAGGTAGAACCGCACTAGGCGGAACTGCACTTCAGCGACAACGAGCGCACTTTCGCATGAAACTGAACGAAACTTCATGTCGCGACAAAGTTGGTCAGATTATCAACTTTGTCGCATAGTGTCGCACCATGAAGTGCAGTTGTCGCTTAAAGCCCTTCCACACTATCCCACTGAGTATTAATACATGTCAAAAAAGTGTGAAACAAATCATGTATAATAGTGTGGAAACAAAATATGATATTCCCAGCCTACACGATTTGACATGTGTTAATACATGAGAATTTTTAGAAATGGTTCTAATTCTGTCACACATTTCATCACATTTTTATTGAGGTTAAACTAAACTGTTGTGTGTGCTCAAAAAATGAAAAAAAAATTCTCTTTCACAAATTTGGCAGTAGCATGGAATTCTTTTCCACTTTGTATTAATACTCAGTGGGATAGTGTGGAAGGGCTTTAAGTGCGATATAGCTCATACAATTCCCTACAAAAAAGTTGTGAAGTTCAGTTCCGCTGAAGTGCAGTTCCACCAAGTGTGGTCTTAGCTTAACAGTGGGGGATATGGAGAACCATACGGGAAATACGTAACAAAGTATAGGTCTAATCATAGTTTTGAAAATCTAATCGTCTGAAAACACAATTTTTATCATTGTCAGTCGATTAGTACGTTGTCTGACTCATAGGTCATTGTCAGATGTTTTAATTGAAAACATTTTACAATTGCTGACAATTTCTTCATTGTTCGAAATGTCAATGAGTTGGTCAAAGAGAGATAAAAAAATAGCTGTCAATCAAATTGGGAAGAAATCTACCTACCGTGTGAACGGATAATTTTTCATTGTAAGAAATATGTCAATTATCAGCTAATTGTTAGCTATTGTCAGACCATTTAAGGTAGAACTAGAATAGGCGGAAGCCAACGTACGTGGTCGTACGAAACCGAGCGAAAACAAGAAATTCATATGACGCGCACATAATTGCGATTTGGAACTTTTCGTTTAGTTTTCGTTAACTTTCGCCGTCGGACGTGAGAGCGCTCACCGACCGCTCTTTCGTACGTGGACTGACAGCTAGCTTCAAAAATCAAAAAAATCACTTCCAACCACTCAAATGCATTATGGGTGACTTATGAATTTGACGTTTTGGAAAGCAACTTTTCGTTCGCTTTTGACACTAGCTTCCGACAGCTACCGCCTATTCTAGTTCTACCTTTACAGTTCTGACAATATTGTAAGATCTGACAATCGTCTATACTAAGCAAGTATGTTCTTCGTTAAGAAAAAAATTTACAAAAATGTATTCGAATTTCCGGCCTCGGTAGGTTGAACCCTTCACAATAAAAATAAATCTACCCTATCTGCACATAATAACTGAACGCACTCCAAATCAAATGACCCAAAATTTCTTCTCATCTTCTCAGCAAAACAGAAAAAATACTTGCTCGCAAAGCCACAAAAATCAATAAAAACTCGACGAAACATTACCAACTGACAGCCCTGCTATGACGCAGCTTCAAAGATGTCTATTCCATGATAGGTGTTGGCCCAACTGTCAAACACACACAAAAATTTTTTTTATAGGATAAATTTTTTCTCTCGTTTAAGTTGAATTCTCGGAATAAAAAATTGTGATGAATTTCTATAAAAAATAACCGGAAAAATCTATCGAAAAAACACCAGAAATTGTTTTAAATTGTGAAAAATATTGTAAGCTATTGAAATACCATCAATTTCAAATATAAAATTGAATTTTTCCTCAATTTATTTTCAAGTTTTCTATTTTCTCACACGGTGGTGCAAATTGCAATTTTGGTGTACCAAAGAAAAAATTTTTCTCGGTTTGGTTGGTGTATGGTGGAAATTTTTCTCTTGTGTAAAAACGAAGCCTGCGAACATTAATAAAATATCCCCAAAGCTATTTAAGTTCGCCAGCATAAAAAATCATAAAATTTAAATTTCGCACAAATAAAAAAAGAAAATCTAAATTTTTTCCCAAACGAAAAAAAAATATTAAATTTGTTGGAAGTGAGCACAGAAGCGCAGAGAAAAAATCCAAGAGGTGGAGTGCGAGAAAAGGGGAGGAACAGCGCATACACACTCATCCATAAAATCCGTGAAAGAGTGAAAAAGAAGGCGGACGAACGGAGAAATCCAGAGCAAGTGTAGCAGTAGCCGTACTATCACCTGCACACCGGATAGACAGAGTAAGCACAAAGATCGAACGAACGAAATAGGGAAAATTTTTAAAACAGGAACAAAAAAAAAACAGGAAAGAATTTTTTTTCACCCTTGCTTTTCAGCAACAACAAATTGTGTGTGTACTTTTTCATAAAAAAGTAAAAAATTAATTTAACTAGAAAATGAATGAATTAGACAGCCTACGGCAAGAAGCTGAATCATTAAAGAATGCAATCCGTGATGCCCGCAAAGCAGCCTGCGACACCAGTCTGGTGCAGGCCGCAAACAATTTGGAACCGATCGGGCGTATACAGATGCGTACGCGCAGAACCCTACGCGGCCATTTAGCAAAGATTTACGCGATGCACTGGGGCAATGACTCCCGGAATCTAGTATCTGCCTCTCAAGATGGTAAACTAATCGTTTGGGACTCGCACACCACGAACAAAGTGCATGCCATACCGCTACGCTCCTCTTGGGTAATGACATGTGCATATGCGCCTTCCGGCAGCTACGTTGCCTGCGGCGGTCTCGATAATATGTGTTCAATCTACAATCTAAAAACTAGAGAAGGAAATGTGCGTGTATCCCGCGAACTACCCGGACACGGTGGCTATCTGTCATGCTGTCGCTTCCTAGATGACAATCAAATTGTTACCAGTTCCGGTGATATGTCCTGTGGTCTGTGGGACATTGAGACTGGCCAGCAAGTGACCTCATTCATGGGTCACACCGGCGACGTAATGGCTCTATCACTGGCTCCACAATGTAAAACATTTGTGTCGGGTGCATGCGATGCCTCGGCTAAACTATGGGACATCCGCGAGGGTGTTTGCAAGCAAACGTTTCCCGGTCACGAAAGTGATATTAACGCCGTTACATTCTTTCCAAATGGTCAAGCATTCGCCACCGGTTCCGACGATGCTACATGCCGACTTTTTGATATTCGTGCTGACCAGGAGCTAGCGATGTACTCACATGACAACATCATTTGCGGTATCACATCTGTTGCATTCTCCAAGAGTGGCCGCCTTCTTCTCGCCGGCTATGACGACTTTAATTGTAATGTCTGGGACACAATGAAGGCCGAACGGTCTGGTATTTTAGCTGGCCACGATAATCGGGTGTCATGCTTGGGTGTTACCGAAAATGGCATGGCGGTTGCCACAGGATCATGGGATTCATTCTTACGTGTGTGGAATTAAACAAAAAAAAAACACCATATAAATTTTAAATTACACACAACACACAAAAAGAGTAAATAAATAATTATATATATATAAATATATACATAAAGTAAATATTAAAGCAACAACAACAAGAATAATTTAAAAATAAAAAAGCATTTACATAAAAAATAAATAAAAAAATTACAAAAACCATTAAAAAAACAAAAAACACATTTATAACATTTTTCTTATAATATTTAAGTCTATAATTTATACAAATTTTATATGGCCATATAAGCTATGCATAAAAAATTATCTTAAAACTAAAAAAAACAAAAAAAAAACAGTGTGCAAAAAGGATAACAAAAAAAAATAATTTATATAAAACTAGGTAAAAAAACACAAAAAACTGATAATGAGTACGTCTAAAGTAAAAAATTAAATATTGAGCAAATAAAATAAAAAAAAACACAATCCCATTCTTTTTATATAAATATTAAAAACAGAAAATAGAAAAAAAATAATCTTTCATTTTAGAATTTCCAAGTAGTACATACATATAAATATATAAAAATTAAATAGTTTACCACTGAAAATTAATACTAAAAACTAATTATTTCGAAAAGAATTGAAACAATTGAAAAACAAAAAAAAAACAACACAAAAGAAGTACATAATATATATAAATATATATTTATTTTCTTCCCTATATTTTTCCTAAAAGCAAAAAACACGCATACAAACACACACACAAAATTAAAAAGATTTAAGTAAAATATACCTACTTCTACTTAAGAATAATAAAATAATGAATTTGTAATATGAGATATTAGCTTTAAAAAAAAAAACAAGTTTTATGTTTCTCAATACAAAAAATACACCAAACAACAGCGATTTTGCTTATTTCTATATTTTATTTTTTTCCTTAGCGTGAAACTATAAAAATGAAAATTTTTAATTTTTTGTATTTGTATTTCTTTAATGTTTATTTATTTTTATTTCAAACAAAAATTAAATTTCACCCGCATTGGTTATGTTTTGTAGGTATCTTGGCATAGGGCACTAAGTTTGTTTTTTTTTAATTTTCGGTAGAACTTGACTCTTACTTTTGGAAATAGTACGTGCATTTTTGTACAACTTTGATGAGTTCTTTAATCCTCATAATCAAACAGCCATCCGATTCTCGTCAGTATTTCATCATCATCGGTTTTACAACCGGAGACCGATCTCGGCTTACTTCAACAATTCCCTCCACCGATTTAGAATCGATGTCATGCAGTCCCCCCCCTAGTTTTCGGGTGTTTTGGTCACGCCATCCTTCAAGCTCATTTGTCGTATGATAAAGGAATTTCCATCAAAATTGAACGTATACATATGGCGAAGAGTTATTGGTTGTAGGGTGTTACCATCGTCCTTTTAAATTTCTGTTGGTAGACTCTTTCATAGCTATTGAAATAGTATTAGCTTGATCAGAAATATATATAAACAGATATTTATATCCACTGCATATTCATTTAATGTTTTTTTGTCGGATAAAATATAGAAAGATTTCTCATTCTCTTATCAAACCAGCTTTTTCTTGCCATTTTGGCAAAAGTTTCGTTTTTTTTGTCTCTTATAAAAAAGAAATATGATTTATCTGATTGTTTTCTTATTTTGAGTTTTTTTCATTTTTTATCGTTGTAAGAATTACATTACTCAACAAATCAGATTTGTCAACAGAGGCAAACAAATTTAATTGAAAAATGGAACTATTATTAAAATATTTATTCCACGCAAGAGATTTGTATGTTTAAAATACTGAATTAGAGTTTTATGTTTTTCCAGCAGATAGTTTTTTTTATGAACAAAAATTGCATTTTTAACTCGATAATTTAATTGGTTGAGTTGTGTCATTATACTTTCGAACCGATAACATGGGTAGAAATGACCCCGCATCAAGAACCGATTCTTGCATACATATTATTCAGCCCTATCGTCAATTTATATGAAATTTTTTCTCCGAAAACAAAATAAAAAATACCGAGGAAAAAATGTTTCTCACCGCGAATCTCCCACGAAATAATTTTTCCCTGACAACTTACTTGCGCAAAAATGAAAAAAATCATTCACTATTTTTCTGAAAGGAATATTTCACTAAGATGATTCTTGATAGAAAATTTCCAAAATTGGAAAAAACTTTCGCGAAAGGATTGATTATGTACTGGTGGAGAATTGTAATTTATTCATTCAACAGTATAAAGATGATGTAATCGATAGATTTTTACCTTACCTAAAGGTTCATACCTCTTTGTGAATTTGCTGTTAAATAAACACAGAACGTTCTAGATTCCAGACTTTGAATTAATTTATTTCAAGCTTGATATTTTTATTTTCATATTATGTATGTAAATAAAATACCCTATGAAAATAGAATTAAGAACGTTAAAAGACCTTACGTGGAATAAGTATAAATAAGACAAAATGTTTATTTTGTTTATGGTATCCATATGTAAAACGCTGTACAAATCAATCTATACCTATCGATTGAACGAGCGAAGACATTTGTTGAGAATGTTCGTTAGTATCGACTAAAATCGATCAAGTAACAAATGGCAAGCTATTGAGAACTAGATAACACACATTTCCAATAATTTAAAGTAATTCATAAAACCGTGGGATTGGAAAATACTTTTTTTGAATAACTGTAAATCCTTGTATATTTATCAGTCTTATCAGCATTATTTACTCTGCTCTTAATCATAACGTCAGACCGACCTCTTGCTATTATTGTACCTTGATTTTATTCAGTTCAAATACAAGAAAAATACAAGTTTCCTAGATTTTAGATTCGATATTGCTTGTATAAGAAGAATTAAAAAAAATCATTATGATTAAAAACATTCAAAACCGAGGTTATGCGTAAATATTTGACTCAATTTTAAATTTTCATTGCAAAATAAAAGAAAATATCATTGTGAATGAATCACATATCAGCATTTATTACAACATGATTGTATTGTTTTAAAATTATAACATGATATCAGTAACTTTGTAGGAACCAATCAACATTAAAAATTAACGAAATCTTCAAACATTAAAATTAAATAATTAATTTCAATTGACTCATCCATGATAAACTACATTCCAAAATAATTTTTTTTTGAAAAAGTTTTATATGAATAATTCGCAAAAAATATTAAGCAAAGGGTTGAATAGTGTTCAAAAAATGTGTATCGGTTGACGAAATATATAATACATTGATAAGAAATCAAGTAAAACTTTGAGTTATTGAATTGCTTTGCTCTGAATTACGTGCCTGTTAGGACTTAAAGTACAATAATTGTTTGCAATGGTGGTGGTAGTGGAAAATGACTTGGACGGCTGGACTGGGACATATTTCAAATTATATAAGTTTGAAAATGGTGCTAAGCACTGCAATTTGTTTGATTCATGAGTGAAGTTTTTTTTTTGAAACATCATTTGCAGTGAATCCCCCGAGCGCGTTAAAATATTGTTAAGTTTAAAGATTAATTCATAGCTTTAGCGCCATGTTCATTTCTGCCTGCTACTATGGAAATGTTTTTGGAACGTTGTCTTGGTATTTTGCATTTTTGAAAGCTTGAATAATTTGTCTAGTTCATATTTTTTCTGTGAGAAAATAGAATAGAACTGAAATCAAGCTATTCTGGGTATAATGAAAAAAGATTTGACCCAAATTGTTCAAAAATATCAAATTATTTTTATTAAAAAAACGCTCACGAGCTGTGTTATCTATTAGATTGTCATGCATTTCAAATTTTGTTTTCTTTTTTAAGATTAGTGCATTTTTCTCATTCCTTGCAAATTATATTTTTTTACCATATTCTCGTATCTTTTTCTCTTTCTCAAAAAACAAATGGACCACACAATATCTTTTATTTTTTTTAGTAAATTTGGAATTTCGCCACCTTATTTGTATTCCTCCCAAGTACAAGTACATTGTGTATCGTAAATCGTTGTGTAATTTTGTTGTAGTTTTTTTTTCTTTAATTTTGTTCTTTATTTATTTTTTATTCGTACAAGTAAAATAGAATGAAAGAATTATCTAAATTAAAGCACAAAACATTATGTAAACTAAATACGCATACAAATGAAACCAAAACTTATTATAAATATATATTTAAAAAAAAAACTACATGCATATAATATTAAAAAAAAAAAAAACAATCAAATGAAAGGAATTTCTCAATTTTATTATTTTTATTTAAGTTTTAACTATGTTTATTATTATTATGATTATTATTATACATACTATTATTACTGTATTAAAAAAATATATAGCACAAAACTCTATATACTATTATTTAAAGTAAAATTAGTATAAACTTTTAAATAAAAAATTAAATAAAAAGATATAAAACAAAATAAACCGATTCGACGACACACAAAGCCACAAAAAACATCTTTTCAATAAAAACAACAACAAAAGAAAACTGTAAAAATCACAACGGAGATAGCCATACTTAAAGCAAAAAAAAAATTATTTGCCATTGATTTATACAAAAAAATAAAACTTAAAATGAGAAAAATACAGATCCATTATTATTACTATTAAATAACTTATTGAAGGCAAAATAAAAATCTAAATAAAAACTAAAAAAAAAAATCAACGTGTATTAGAATAAAATAAATAAATATAAAAGAAAAAAACTAAGGGCAGTTTTATCATCATATTTCATAAATTTCTAGCATTTTTGGTTTGCGCGTGGCAAAGAACAAACATTAAGAATAAAATAATTAATTAATAATAAAAAACGTAATATTTAACAAAAAAAAAAAAAAACAAGAAAAATCAATAAACACTAAATAAAATAAAATAATAAATTTTCAAATTCTATTATGTCTTATGTTTAGGAAGATTTCCTATAAATTGTAAGAATCTGGTGTGTTTCGAAACAGTTGAATAAAGTATGTTGTACAACAATAAAAAAAAATAAAAAATAATAAAGCGTTTTTTTGTATATATTATATTATATACATGTTTTTATTGGAACTTTCCCAGCTCAATACAGCTTAGCAAACATTCAACTGTTTTGACAACGAAGAGAAAATGAAGGGAATGGAAAATAGTAAATCAAACCCGACGTCCTGTTGATATTCGAATGCCTATTTTAAATGTTGTACAAAGGAAATCAAGATCTTGAAATGCAACAAAAGCCAGCAGTTGATGTCCGTATTTCATTCCTACACATGCCTCGCTGAAAAACTCAAATTTGTTACTAAGCCAATTTCGTTTGTTGGAAATGATCCGGAAGAATATTTTTTATAGATTTTCGCATGAAAATGTACATATTAAACAGAAAGAAACGGTTTCTGTCTGTTGAAGAGACAATTTGGCACGAAAAATCCTTATAATTTGGAAGTGACTAAAGAAATGCCAATTTATAAGCCACCCAGAGTTTTTTTTTTTCAAGTGTCACGCACATTTTTAGTGCTGGAAAAATGTTATAACTGATCTAAATTGTCATTTCTCTAATCTGGTTCAAAATAATTATGATCGAATTTAATTTTAGGGCGATTCCATTATTGCGGGTGCAACGTTTAGACGCATTTGAAGTATATTTATGACAAAATAAAAAAAGATTTTAATGAAATTATTACATGAAGGGCTACATTTTCACCTATTCTCTTTGAATGCGTTTATAAAACTCAAATAAAATAAATAAATGGTCAGAAAAAACTTTTTAAAGTGCGATCTCGGGTGCAACATAATTGGCCTAACCTTTCAAGATCATAGTACAAAAAATACAAAATCTGTCAATTGTGAAACATTTATTGTGCTATTTTTACATATATTGAAAAATGTTGATTCAATCAACTAAAGAGTTAAAAATAAAGATGGAAAACAAATCTAAACAATGAAATATTCACTTTTAAAGCAATCGCGGGTGCAACATCAAATTATCGCGGGTGCAACTCGTCTAACTTTAATGAATATTAATACCAGAAAAACGATAAAAAAACTGGATGAGAGATCAAATGACGTTTGCTAGTCAGCACCCTTCTCTATTAATTATTATTTTCCAAATATGTACGTCAATATTTTTCGAAAATATCGTGTATATATTAATGTCATCAATCTTTTTCTTTGGCGCATCCAACTTTACGAATATGTCTTCAAATTGCACATCTGGTATGCCCGTTTGTCATTTTTTTTAGTGAAACGACCAACGATAAATTGTCTTCAAAAATTGTAATCTAAAATTGTTCACTGGTTCACTGGCCAAGTTTTCAAAATTTTTTGAATTGTAAGTAATAAAAAAAAACTTGCCAAGTAATCCCACCGAATTTTAGTAAGTAATTATTAAATAATAATAAATTTCCCTCAGATTTCGGAGTAATTTTAATATTACTCTACTTTAAATATTCGATATTAAATCTTCATAAAGGAAGAACTTGGCGTACCTACTTTAAGATCGCACTACTTTTCACGGCTGGTTTGTTGAATATAGGTTTTTGAATAGAAGAACTTGGCCTTCTTTTAAAAATTTATGTTTTGTTCTGATCTCACTCCGTTTTGCAAAGATTTAAATTTGTTTGCCAGATAAAAATTTGGAGAGATACATCCGCTAGAAGTGTAGGTCGTAGGAGTCATTCTTCAAGAATCGGAAGTTCTCCATTTAATTGATAGTAATTCTGAGAAAATAGACGGATACAACGCCTCTAATATATTTTTTTCTATTGTATCCACTTCAAACCCTATACCCCTCTGCCAAATTGCATCATTCTACAGCAATCGGAAGTGCTCCATAAATATATAAATGCTACTAATTTTTAGACAATGGGCGGATACCACGCCTTCTATATGAAAAACTTCAAATATTTTATTTTTTCCTTTTATGACTCGAAAACCTACCACTATGCGAAATGACAAGATTCTGTGTCGTCGGAAAGTGCTCCATTTAATTTTTATGTTTTGTGAGTGAAGTCGATTTTTGAAGTCCTATATCTCAGGAACTACTTGTATTAAGGGGTTTAAATTTGGTGAAGCCCCTGTTTTTTGTCAGCTTAGCAAATATTAGAGAGAGTCGAAAATCGTTTGAGTTTGTTCCTGTAAAAAGGGTATAGTGTAAGTGTATGTCTGTGAAGCAGCCTCTTTCCCTGTTTCCCTCCCATTTAACCTGATATTTTTATAAATAAAGAACAAAATATTATATTAAATAGTTTAATACAGAAACCTTAAATAGCAGAAATTATTATTCAAGAAATATTTTATCAATAAAATATGATAAATCAAGTTATAATATTAGTAGTCAGTAAGTTGCACCCGCGATCCTAATATCGCGATCGCGGGTGCAACCATTTTGAATAAGCGTTTTTTTCAATTCAACTTACAATTTACTCTTAATTTAGACTGATTTAACTTTGTTTTTCATTTCCTCTCACTTTTACAAAGTTTCAAAACGTTAGCACTTTATTTCTGTCAAAAAAACAAACTTTTATATCTTTTGTATCGCGGGTGCAACAATCTTACAATGGCGATTTGCAATCAATAGTGCTAAAAAAGTAATACAAAATTCTTAAATTTTTTTTGTGGAAACCCTTAATTACCTTAAAGTGTCGATAATGGCTATTTCACGAGTGTGTTACCAGTAATGATAATTGCAGTTCGTAACGATTCTTCGTATGACGATGTTGCGAAGTGCAAAAAAATGGTTCCTTTAAGTAAGATCACATTTTTTGTTTTTTTTTTTTTATCAAATATAGTTCTTCTACTTTGCATTGTTATCAAAAAAAAGTTCAAAATATTGTAATTTAATTAAAATTGCTCCATATCTAGTAAAAACTAGCAGAAACTTTTATTTTTTTGACAATACACGAATAGAGAAAATAATTTTTTTAGAATTTCAGACCATAATTCAATTAATTTTTTTTTGAAGAGTATGCGTTTTTTTCATATGGAACGGTTTTTTTAGAAAATGTGGCACAATTATATTTTTTGGTGGCAATGCTCGTTAGAATACGCAAAAATTAAAAATCTTCCTTATGTAGGTAAGGTATGTACCTATGTATGTATATGCGTATGACTGTAAAACCCCTAAATTGGTAAATTTTAGAATTTACCCAAAATTTTTTTAATTTTTCAGCAACATTGATAAAAGCCCGAAATGTTTTGCTGTCTTAATTCATTCCGGAATTTTACCACCATGTTGGACAAAACTAAAGTATCGCTTTTTAAAGAGCTTTACGCCTGTTAAAATCGATATGAAGCTAAATGCATTCTAAAGTTAATGGTTTTAAGATTTTTTTAGCAAGTGAAAAAGTCGTTATTTCGCAATCATAAAAAATAGTTCACGAAAATTTTTTTCAATGGAATGGTATTAAATATTTTATTAAATATTAAATACCGGGTCCACTCGAAATTAAATTATTCATATGGTCGGGTCGACCCGAAATTATTGTATTGTAGGTATTGTATTGTTTCCCCTGAGGGTTACAACTCTCCTATCCCTCTCGCGTTACTCCTCGCAACTTCTAGTGCCTTTATCCACTCTTCCCCCCTCCCTCCTTCGTCCATTATATCCCTCATCTTCTCCCCTATTGACATCCCTTCATCACCACCTGACCTGTATCTTTCTATCACATGTTCCCACGTCTCAGATTCACCTTCACACATTCTGCACATTCTTTCTTCTTCATGCTTCCAGTACCATCTTTTTCTCACCTCATTCCCTAGCCTGACTCTCGCTATTCTCCTTGTTCTGTCTGCCTTCCATCCCGCTTTCAAATATTGTGGGATCCCCTCGGTCATTACTTCCTTATACCACCTATTATATCTGGATTCCAATATTAGTTCCAGTCTTTCCTTCTCCTGCTCTCTTCTGTCTTCCCATTCTACTCTCTCGTACCATGTCATACTGTCTCCTCTTCCTTCCCTTCCTCTCTTTCCCATTCTCCCTTGTTCCCATCGGGATCCTCTCTCGCTTCCTTCCCTCTCTCTCTCCCTCATCTCCTCTAAACATTCCCTCGCTATTTCACTTCCTTTCCCACCTGTTAATTTCTCTTCATAATTCCATGCCCTTCTCCCTGCCCTTATCATTATCTTATCTCTTTTGGTTTCCTCTCTCACCATGTATCCTGGAGTTTGCCATTCTACTCCTAGTGTCCATTTGAGGTAACTCTCCTGCATTCTTTCCATTTCTTGTCTCTCCTCTCATCCCCATATCTCCGCCCCATATCCCATCACCGTCCACACCAGGGTATCAAAAAGCCACATCTTCCTCTCCCATACCTTCTCGAATTTCCTCCTCCCAATCCCCCATGGCTTCCTTCATTACCGCTGCTGCCTTTTTTATTCTGTCCCTTATATGTGCCTCCTGCCCTCCATTCTTTTTGAACACATACCCAAGGTATTTGAATTCTTTTACTTCTTCTATCTTTTTTCCCCTCCATCTCCACTTTACTGTTGTACTCCTCCCTCCTCCTTTCCTGAACCTCATCACTTTCGTTTTTCCCACGTTAACTTCCAGTTTTTTCCTTTCGAAATACTTCTCCAGTTTTCGTATCATATTTTGCATCTCTTCTTAATTTTTCGCCATTACCACCACATTATCTGCGTATGCCAACGAGCAAATTCTTCTTCCTCTTACTTTTATCCCTCCCCAACTCCCCTTGCCCAATTCATCTTCTATATCCGCTATCAGTAAGTTAAAAAGAATTGGGCTCATTGGGCACCCCTGTCTTACTCCCTTTCCCGTCCAAAATCTTTCCCCCATATCTCCTCCCGCTTTTACTCTACTCATCGTTTCTTCGTAGACCTCCCCCACTCTTTCCCTGAGCCCTTCTCTCATTCCTCTTTCTTCCAATGCCTCCATCATGATTTTTCTATCTACTGAGTTAAATGCAGCTTTTAAATCTATAAACAATGCCACTAGCTTACCCTTCTCCTTTGTTATCTCTCTGTTCACCACATAGTTCAAAACATATACATTGTCTATCGTTCCTACTCCTCTTCTAAAACCCGTTTGATTTGGTGGAATCATTCCTTTTTCCTCCACTTCTTCCTCTAGCCTCTTCGCTAAAACTGCCGTATATATCTTATATAGCGACGGCATGAGCGTTACTCATCTGTATTCTTCCACCTTTGTTCCTGCCCCTTTCTTTATTATTGGCGCGATCACTCCCTCTTTCCACCCCTCCGGCCAACCGTCTCCCCTCCACACTCTTCTGCATATCTCCCATGCTACATCTAACGCTTGTTCTCCTCCATATCTCCACGCCTCATTCGGTATTCCGTCTATGCCCATTGCTTTTCCTTCTTTTAGTTTTCTCACCACCTCACTGATTTCCACTTTGCTAATTTCAGTCTCATCACCCGCTCTTCTTGTTCCCTCTGCCCCCATTGTCCCTCTTTCTTCCACCCCTCCAATCAGGCTCATAAAATATCTTTTCCATTCTTCTTCTTTAATTATATGTCGACCCGAAATTAAATTAATTATCAGCCCTATTCTGCTATTCACGTGGATCGTATATTCGATTCACCCATTCGATTCCCTTTCACACTGCCTTTGCATTCTGCTATCCATCGGGTGAACTACATTATCCCAAACCAATTTGACATTCACGTAAACAGCTGTTCATGTCAAAATCTTGGATAAATTGTTTTGATTTTAATTTGATTCATCTTCGTAATTAAATTTGGAAATGGACAGTATTGGACTTTTTTCCAATTGTAAACAGAGGAATAAGAGAATCATCGAACAGAGCTACGGAGAAATGTTAAAAAATCGAAAAAAAATATTATGGAACTGCCGGACGAAACGTAAGTTCATTTATTTTCATTTTGAAATAATAATAAACCAATTATTTCAAAATCATAGGTTTACCAAAAACTTTCGGTTAAATAAAAGAGCATTTCTGTATGTATTGGAGATTGTTGAATCGAATCTTCCACCTCCGCAGCGAAATGATTCAATTTCAAGAAAAGAAAAATTAATTGCAGAAATTATTGCCGTAAATTGGATGAATTTTTTTTCGGGTCGACCCGAAATTAAATTATTTATGAGAATTTAGTTTCGGGTCGACCCGAAACTAAATTATTTATTAGAATTTAGTTTCGGGTCGACGCGAAATTTAATTAGTTTCGGGTCGACCCGAAATTAGAGTTTAATTTCGGACCGAGTTTAGACGGAAATAGTTTTGCACACAAAAGTATCAATTTTGCATAAAAATGGGTACTCATAATAATTTTATGAGTATGAAACAAAATTTGTATGGGGCCCCCAAAAACGATATTTTCTAAAAATGTATTCAACGAAAATATAGGTTCATAAGTATATATTTCAAACACAATAACAGCGTCTATAAAGTGATGATGTTACTTATTAGGGTTTTAAAGAGTTTGGATAAAAAGAAAAATATTCAGTTCGGAATTTCGTTAATTTTCTGTTTAAATCAAATTTGTTTAGTAAATAGTTTTTTAAAAATTTATCTTCGAACTCAAAATTTTGAAAAATGAGTTATTTTGTTAAAACTACCTTTTCTCAAAAATGTACGTTAATTTCAATATTCAATGCTCAATTCAAGTTCCTAAGCAACGGAATTTTTGTCATGATCCCCCAGCACTGCGAAACAGAGTACATAATACATCATTATATCTACTTAAATTATTGTAGGTAGATATACACTGCCGCTCATCTGAATAGGTTTAAACTTTTGTTCACTTTATTGTTAGCCTCTCTTCATATATATTGCAATGACACATCTTTGTTATATATGTAATGAAAGAGCATCATTACACGCTTAGTTTGAGAGACAAAATGTTTTCTTAAAGCTTACCGTTATTCTGAAACGCTAGCTAGAACAAATGTATCCGTAGAAGCGATCATATTTTTTGGCTCAACTGAATAGGTTCAACAGCAAAAACTTTAGTTTACGTTGTGCTGCGTCGGTCAATTTTACTCAAAACTTTGTCTGCCAATAATTTACCTGTTAGCGTCGAAAATAGGCCGCGGAAAATTTTTAAGCGAGGAAGAAAACGGCAAAATAAAAGCATTTCGAGAATTAGGCCTAAACCAGCGATGCATCGCGAAAAAATTAACATTATTTGCGAAAAGTCGAAAAGTATAGACTAAATATGAAATATGAAAGTTATACGGCCACGTTAAGAGCCCATAGACGTGCAATCATCACAGCAGCTTCCAATTCTCATGATTACGTCAAAAATCAAGATAAAACCGATGTAACATGTAGTTTGGCGGCGGTAAAACGGGTTTTTAAGAGTGCCAAACATTTGAAAAGAAAACAAAATCTGAAAAAAACCACCACTTAACGAATCCAGAAACGAAATTCGTCTCCATTTTGTAAAAAATACATGTCGTAGAAGTCTGACTGGCAACAAGTGATTTTCTCAGATGAACAAAAATTTTATTTAAAGGGCCCCGATGGCTGTAATTATTATTTTCATAACCTTCTAAAAAAATAGGAGCATTATTAAAGCCGTTTGCATAGCTGTGGAGGTAGTGTCAGGGTGTGGGGAGCTATTTCCTTCTACGGAACCTTCGAACTCCAATTTCTTATATCGAGAATGAATGCAAATGCGTATAAAGGTGTGCTAGAAAAGGCCTTCCTACAGACCTCATCTGTTTGGAGCTATCGTTGACATTCCAACATGATAATGTCTCTATATTAACGCGGCGAAACTACATGTTACACCGTTTTTTATCTTGATTTTTGACGCGGAATCATGAGAATTGGAAGCTGCTGTAATGATTGCACGTCTATGGGCTCTTAATGTGGCCGTATAACTTTTATATTTCATATTTTGTCTATACTTTCCGACGTTTCGCAAATAACTGCTTACTTCATTTTGACTTCTGTTAATTTTTTCGCGATGCATCGCTGGTTTAGGCCTAATTCTCGAAATGCTTTTATTTTGCCGTTTTCTTCCTCGCTTAAAAATTTTCCGCGGCCTATTTTCGACGCTAACAGGTAAATTATTGGCAGACAAAATTTTGAGTAAAATTGACCGACGCAGCTCAACGTAAACTAAAGTTTTTGCTGTTGAACCTATTCAGTTGAGCCAAAAAATATGTTCGCTTCTACGGATACATTTGTTCTAGCTAGCGTTTCAGAATAACGGTAAGCTTTAAGAAAACATTTTGTCTCTCAAACTAAGCGTATAATGATGCTCTTTCATTACATATATAACAAAGATGTGTCATTGCAATATATATGAAGAGAGGCTAACAATAAAGTGAACAAAAGTTTGAACTTATTCAGATGAGCGGCAGTGTACTCCACAGTATACAAATCAAAGGTATTATATTGCGCAGGTTGTCAAAGTTGAAAGTGTCAAAAAATTAAAAATGGCTGTTCCAGTTGCCACAGGAACTCAGCACGCATCATTAGAAACAACAACAAAATATTGAAATTAGATAAGTAAAGGGACACTGGATCCACCATTTTACCACCATAATACCTCAATTTCGACAGATGCGCAGAACTGAACAAAAATGAAAACGCTAATGATATTACCTTTAATATGTGTACTGTGGATATACTCTGCTGCTCATGTTGCTGGGCTATCAATTCAAGAAGAAGTTCGTCGAACTATGTTCGAATGCCTTGACCGATTTAAGCAAGAATTGTCCCATCGATGAACAGCTACATATGAAGGAAATAAACAACATTTTCCAAATCGTTCCATTAAAGTTTATGCTTGAAGCTTCTGATGACGATTTGGACAATCTGGTACATATTTACGACGAATTTAAAAAAGAAAAAGTGCTGGAAGAAATAAAAACATCGTATTCGTAGACTTTTGAGTGCAACCGATACGAGTGTGGACGTTGCTGCGAAATGGAGAGCTCAAGAAAATCTACAGTTCATAATTGATTGGGAATTTAGCGAATCATTGCCTCACACATCACTCATTATCCAATATTTTTTGACCATTTTTGCCTCCGTGGCATCATGCGAAAGGAGCTTTTCAAAATTGAAACTTATAAAAAATTACCTCCGATCTACTATGACCCAAGAACGTCTAGTCAATCTCTCCGTTTTATCAATTGAGAGAAAAGTTTCAAGGGAAATTGATTTCAGCAGAATGAAGACACGAAAACATTTATAAATTAGTTGGACAAAAACTACTAACTGTATCTATAGGTAAGTTTGCTTGTTAGACATCTATTTAAAATCGATGTTTGTTTGTATATACAGCCATTCACAGCTAATTAGAAACGATTCTATTTTGCTGTATTTTTTCAAATAACGATAAATGTATCTCACCTAACGGTTTATATTTCGATCTTATTAAAGCCCGGCGATGCCAAAAGGCATCGCTGGAGAAGCAGTAACATATCCGTTATTTTTGCCAATATTTTTGACTGTGTTTTATTTTTATTCCGTTTTTTTTTCATCGGCTGATTGTGTAAGAAGTATTATTCCGGTCAGTGGTGCTTTGAAAGTTATTCAGTGAAGTTTTAAGTTAGCCAGTTCACGTTTCTGAGATCTCACTGAGCAAACGTCTGTCAGCTCCACTGAGGAGAAGGAGAAACCTGAACATAATTTCTCCTTTAGAAGTCAAAAGCACTCTCCATCTCGTTTTTATAAATTGATCAATTGCGACAAAAAAAAAATGAGCAAACGAATCCAAAAAATTTCAGTCTCAGCTTTTTTACAGCAAAAGTGAGGAATCTCACTGAGGAATTACGTCACATTTCTGAGATTGCTGAGATCTCAGAGATCTCAAGAAACCTGAACTGGCTAAGTGTTTTTAAAAATGGAACAATTTGTGGACCTCGAGTCTTTGCGAAACTCATTGGCGTAAGTTACCAATATTTTTATCTTTTGTAACTATTTTCATTGTTTTACCATAAAAACATGTTGCTTTTTCAATACCAAACAACAAATACCAAGTATACTAAATTTTGTGCTATTGGGATAAGCATATATAATGAGTGATGGCATACGGCATCGCTGGGCAGTTATAGTGATGTCTTTTATTGCTGTGTATGTAGTGCATAAAGCTCCGTATGATGCGAATATTTTTTTTCAGACCTGGATTTTCCCTGCAGGACGCACTCGATATTCTTTTTTCCGATACACCTGAAGGTAATGCTCCTGTTGACATCTATATCGAGCCTCCTGAGCCTTGTATTCTTACTGACGAGGAATCTGGCAACGAGGAAGATGAGGTTCAAGATATTCGTCATTTTCCCGGGAAACAATTATTGGCCCCAGCGGAAATAATTGTTGGGAATCAAAGAGTTGGTGACACGGATGAAAAAGATCAATTTGAATCGGAAGCTAACCCATCAACATCAGTTCAGTCCGATCCCCCTGACCCGATTGCTCTGTGGTTGCAAACGCGATTGAAAAAAAAGGAAATGGGACAAAGATCTTCTTGGAATGCAGGTAATTTTCAAAATGTAGGAGACGTAGAATTTCCGCAGCCAAATTATTCAAGTTTTAAGGATAAAACATCAACTGAACTTTTTGAGGAGTTTTTCGATGAAGAAGTATGGGAGTATTTACGAAAAGAAACTCAGATATACATGGGCCAAAAAAATGTAACTTATGTTACTCCAATCACGGTGGAAGAACTCAAATGTTTTGTGGGGATTCTTGTCCTAAGCGGCTATAATGTTCGACCTTCCTCTCGTCATTATTGGGATCAAAAGGGCGACATGTACAATGAAATGGTCAGCAATGCGCAGAAATAAATTTTTTACGTTAAAATAATTACTCTGCAACGGGAACTTTCCGCGAAAATACGATTTACAAAGTGACGCAGGCATCATCATCTAAAGAAAGCGTTGTGGAGAAAAAAACCAAGACCATCCTTTCGAAGCTTACCAACAAGAAAATAAAGCAAATCCCTAAAGAAAAACAAAGAAGACAATTTATTTTGCACAGCAAAACTTCAAAAATCATCTTCCCCAGTAAATCAGATTTCGAAAAACAGCCAAGAGGTACTATATTGCCAGTGCCATGGAACAAAACGATATAGGATTTTGTATGTCCGTTGGAGGGATAATGGTGTTGTGACTGCCGGATCTACAAAATTTGGAGTGAATCCAACTGTGCCAGTAAAACGCTACTCCCCCGATAGCAAAAAAAATGTTATAGTTCAAATGGTCTCAATGATCCAACGTTATAACAAAGGAATGGGTGGAACAGATCGCATGAATCAAAATATAAACGTTAACCGGATCAGCATACGTAACAAAAAATTGTGGTATGGGATTTTTTCTTGAATGATCGATGCAATGATTCAAGACTCATGGATACTTTCGAAAAAAAAACAACAAAATAACGCAACTAAATTTCAGGCGCGCAATCGCTGCATTACAAAATATGCAGTTTCAAAGAAAAACCTTCTGGAAGGTATATTTCTTCGGCCAGAGTGCTGGACGATATAAGATTTGATCGTAATGATCATTGGATTATTTCTACGACAGACAAAAGGAAGATATGTGCTGCGCCAAACTGGAAATCTCAAACAAGAACAATGTGCTATAAATGCAAAGTCGGCTTATGTGTTGATTGTTTTATGGGTTCTCATTTTTTTTTTTTTTAATTTTTCCTAGGTCCTAGAAATTATAAGGAACAATCTGAACAAATATCATTAAAATTTTTAAACAAAAAAAAGATACGGATGTTAATGGGTATGATCTTTCTTCTTTCCTCTGTAAAATAATATAAGTAAGTACATTAAAATCATCAAAATGTGATTCTGTGGTGGTCAACTAATTAGAAACGATTAAGTTTAAATTCAAAATAATTGAAAATTACTGCATTTTTTATAATAAAAGGTAAATATTTAATAGAATTTCATATAAAATGTCTATTTTTACCAAAAAACTGTAAGGCAAGCGGTTTTCAAAATGGTCAGAGGCAAGAGTTGTACAGTGGCAATGCGCAAAGATATTGTTGAGTTTAATAAGGCTGGATTGTCATATCAACATATTGCAACCCAGCTAAAATGTTGAACAAACATGGTTTTCGGTGCAATTGCACATTTCCGAAATAATATCACAGAAATATTCAGAGCCGAAAGAGAACCGGAAAACCTCAGTGTATACTGATAGAAAAGGTGCATCAGTCATTCGCCGCGAAATAATGGATGAATCTGACCCCAAAACGACGTAACCGATTTTGATGAAATTTTCAGACAATCTTCAGATTAGCCCAACTTAAAATCATTTGATGTAGCGATCAACAGAATTTCGTTTTTTGGTTTTTACTTTAACCTTCTTCCCATACAACGCTGGGGGTGGGTCGCTTCTATTAAATAAAAGCTCTTATTTTGTTTTCAATTCATTATTTTTTGCACACGGCCTGTTGGTTGCTTTGCCTAATGCTGATGTGCATTCTTTCGAAACCCGTACGTGTATTATAATTAATATGATTGGTGTTATTTGTTTTGTCGTAAAAGCTGACGTTATAGAAACTACAAAAATTTCTGATCAGATAAGGGGCCCCATTTGGCATTATCGCCCCGGGCCTCTAACAAGCTTAGTCCGCCACGCGAGTAAGTACATTTATTTATGAACAATATAGCACCGTGTTGCAAATATGCATGGAACTAACAGTTAAGACTGAACAATTGCAAAAAAAAATATGTAATTAAACATTAATTAATTAAACAGCTTCTGAAATTGTTTTGACACCAATGCGATGTACATTATCCAATTTCTAAAAGAAATCTCATTATTTTTTATATATAAAATTTTGAAAAAATTAAAAAAAAATGGTACGCAATGTTTTAGCTTTTACTAATGCGGAGTTAAAAATAAATTACAACAAATATCATCTACCCATTTTCTTAATATGGAATATTCAAAAAATAAAATTGGAAATTTTTTTTTTAAATCAATAATTTATTCTTTTAAAAATTTTGGTATGCAATATTATTAGAATTCATTAAAATCAGTTCAACTGATAATGAGATAGTCGAAAATAAAAAAAATGGTTCTATGAGAGATACCATTTTTAAACGATAGATAACTTTTTTTTCCAATAATATTGTAGATTGTACAAATATTAGTTCAGAAAAAAATTTTAATCAAAATCGTAGGAGCCGTTTTTGAGAAAAATGAGATTTTCAATAACGGTTTTTAAACATTTGTATGGGAGGTACCGTTGTTTTTGATTATAAGAATAATTTTTATTTAAAATCTGCTAAATAATGTTAAAAAAACTGCTGGAAGCCAAGTTAATAAAAATTGACCGAGCCGTTTTCGAATTATTAAGTTCTTAAAAAAAAAAATTTTAAACTTTTTAAAAATCCAAACAACATTTTTTTGAAAATTTTGTAGGTACATAAAACTTAAAACTTTTTCAAAAATTCTCCATAAAAAAATTGATCAATATCAGTTGAATTGTTTTTGAGAAAATTGAAGATCAAAAAAATGGTTCTATGGGAGGTACCATTTTTAACCATTTTTTGGATTTTTTTAATAAAATGGTTGCCTTTTTGTAAAAAAAAAATACATTTTTTTTTAGAAAAAAGTTGTGTGCAACCAACCGTGTGAACGGACAATGGCCGCGTTCGAATAATAGGCCGATAGGGTATCTAAGATCGTTTTCAATCGGATATGTTTTCGAACGACTAAAAATGGATTGGATAGGTTTGTCTGGTATTTTATGTTTTATATTTATTTTACATTTTATTTTGTTCGGTAAAAATCAAAATCTATGTAAAAAAAACCACAAACTAGAAATCCCGTATGTTCTTTAATCCATTGCCACAAAAAGTGGGAGACTAGACTCTAAAAATCAGCTGACACGTATTTCAGATGACGGCTGTTTTTTTCACAAAAATCCGAAAAAATTTAGGATACCTTTCAGATTTATTTAGGAAAACAGCTGGTTTATTCATCAGCTGTTTTTTCCTATAGGATTACAACAACACCAACCAATCCGGATTGCTTTTAAATTTTACTCGAACGCGACCAATTTTTCATTGTACGAAATATGTCAATTGTCAGCTAATTGTTAGCTATTTGACTGTTTGGTAACGTGAAATTTCTTGCGAATTTGCACAAATTTTCACAAAATTTCACAATTTGCTATCAAAACCCATAAAAAAAACGCAGTTTTTGGGAAATTTGTTGGAAAAAAAGTTACCAAACAGGCATATTGTAAGATCTGACAATCGTCTGTACCTAGCTTAACCATATGAGACGAGTGGCACCAATTTGTTGTTGTATCAACAATTCACAGGTATTCACGGACAGGGAATTTAAGAGAGTTTAGGGCCAGTTTCACAGTGAAGTAAGTGTCACTTAAGTGCCGAATATGGAAAACTAATTCCCAATTTCACAGTGTAAACTTATCGGAATAAGTGACACTTAAGTCTCCCATTTTGGCCACTTAAGTTCCACTTACTCAGGTAGTAAAACTGCGGCTTAAGTGCCAAAATGGGAAAATTAAGTGCCACTTATTTTGTTAAGTGTGCACTGTGAAACTGGCCCTTAGTCTCACTGAGCTAAAATAAAATTTGCGGGTGTTTTAGGCAAGGGGGGTACGAGTCGGTTCTCAGTCTAGATCATAGAGTACCTATATTATTTTTCAAAACCGTTAAAAATTTCTTACTAAAAAAATTGTATTAATTTTTGGAGAATAATTTTCATCGAGGCAAACGTAACGAAGAAGAGGAATACACAAGAAAAAAATAAAAAAAAGTTTGCTACTTAGAATATACTGGTTGGAGGGAGATAGTAATTCTAAAGACGGTGGACTGCGTGAAACAAAACAGCATAACCTTGGCAAATTGGGTTCGCATCGGGAAGAAATTTGCTATACATATGTAAGTATGCACGTTTCTGGTAGGTATTTTTCATTCATTATTTGTTAAGGTGCCTTCCTATGCTTAGTTTGGTTGGCTGATAACTTTTATTCTAATAGTCGGATCGTTAAGGTTGAGGTCTTAAAATGTAGGTTGAATATCAGGCTACATATTTTTTACAAAATCATTGCAGAGTAACATAAAAGTACAAATGTTTACAATACAATATGTGTAAGATAGGTACAATATATTAATAATTATCATTAATCATTAATTTTGTCTATTAAGGTAGCCATTTCTTTTTCTTTCTTTTACAATCTTTAAAGCTATTGACCATAGTTAATAATCAATTGTATCTTACACATACTGTATGTGTATTGTAAACATACTTTTATGTCACTCTGCAATGATTTTGTAAAAAATGTGTAGCCTGATATTCAACCTGAATTTTTAGACCAAATTAATGATTAATGATAATTAATTATATATTGTATCTTACACATATTGTATTGTAAACATACTTTTGTGTTACTCTGCAATGATTTTGTAAGAAATATGTAGCCTGATATTCAACCTCAGCCTTAACGATCCGACTATTAGAATAAAAGTTATCAGCCAACCAAACTAAGCATATGAAGGCACCTTAACAAATAATGAATGAAAAATACCTACCACAAACATGGATACCTACCTACATAATATGTATAGCAAATTTTTTCCCGATGCGAACCCAATTTGCCAAGGTTATGCTGTTTTGTTGCACACACTCCACCGTCTTTAGAATAACTATCTCCCTCCAACCAGTATATTCTTAATAGCAAACTTTTTTTTTATTTTTTTTCTTGTGTATTCCTCTTCTTCGTTACGTTTGCCTCGATGAAAATTATTCTCCAAAAATTAGTTAAATTTTTTTAGTAAAGAATTTTTGACGGTTTTGAAAATTTTTTTATAGCTGGTACTCGACTATAATTCTGGCTTTAATTTGAATTTTAAATTTTGAAAATCCAACCATTGAATCCAAAGATATAAGCATTTAAATGATCGCAAATCGGATGTTTTTCAATTTTTCAACTTTTTGAGCTACATGGTACCAATTGTTGTTGTATCAACAATTCACACGTATTCACGGACAGGGAATTTAAGGGAGTTTTCTCTCATTGAGCTAAAATAAATTTTGATGGTGTTTCAGGCAAGAGGGGTACGACTGTACGAGTCGGTTCTCTAGATAATATATGTACGTACTCTATGAGCATAAACATAAATGTAAAATGTAGCCAGCTGGGTAGGTATTTTTTTGCACCAAATACAAATCCAATTAACAGTAGGAATTTGAAGGTTGATAGAACCAATGTGTTCATCCGAAGATTTTGGTGTTTTTAATTTTGACGTTTCAAAATTCCCTCGGAATAATAGTCTACTCTAAACAGCTGGTTAAATCTTTGGTTAGACTACCAAGGATATTACTGAAATCAAATCACTACTGTAGCCGTTTTTAATTTTTATCAACAAAACATTACTTTTCCATACATCGGTAAAATTAATCTGTGGTTTAATTTTCTTTGGATTGGCGGTGAGTGAATATATAATTTTTGTCTTCTTAAATTGAATGCAAATGTTTTTTAGCATGAAAATGTCGAAGCACAAGCGAGCAACTAATTTTTCCAAAAGCGAAGAAGTAAAACTTATTAAATTAGTTTTGGAGAAGAAACACATTTTTCAAAACAAGAAAACTGATGCTGTCTCATCGAAGCTAAAGCAAGTAGCTTGGGAGGAATTGGCACAAAAATTTAATAAATCGCCGTTTGAAGAAGTTAATAATGTTTCGTTCTTAATTTACAACATAATTGTATATCGATATTATATAAAATATAAATGCTATATTATTCCACAGATTCGAAAACCAAAAGTTCTTAGAGAAAAATACAACAACATAAAACGCTGTCTTCGTAAGGAAAAGGCCGACAAACGAAGAGAATTTCGTATTAGCCAATCAACAAAAGAATGGAAAGAAAATGATTCCCTGTTTGACGAGTTGAGCGATGTGATGAGCGTCAGTGTTGATGGCTTGCCATCCAGGTGATTTAATTTTTAAAAATTCGATTTGTGTAGTTGTACGTGGAACCTAACAACTATTTTCTTAATTAGATTTGATGATGCAGACACAGCTTATAAAGAGATTAGTGATCAAACTGAATTTAAAGAAGAAATCATCGATTATTTCGATGAGGATATCGAGGATGATGCTGAAGCACCTGAAGATTGTGATGTAAGTTCAGCAGAATTTACAGACATTGGTATGCAAAAAGATAAAGGAGTAAAAACCCCACAAAAAAACTGGGAAGAATATCATCTTGAAACACTGAATAGTCAACGGCCAGGTTTATTGAAAGATTCAATAACAAAACACACTACAAAGACAGACCTTTCTGATATTACTGTTTTAGAGAAACAAATTTTGGAGCAGCAATTGCATCATGCTCGCTTGGTTCACGAGCAAAAGATAAAACTTGACCTTTTAGAACACGAACAGAGAATGTTGCAGTCTGCGGAGGAACATAAAATAAAAATAAAAATTTTAGAGGCTGAGTTAGAATTAAAGAAATCGTCAGTTAAGTAATTTAATAAAGTGTTGTGTTAAGGAACTTTTTGCAAAAAGTATTCAATATGCTCTATCCACTAGTAGTGCCGGAAAATAATTGAACACTAGGAAACGAAAACTTCATATCAACCAAAACAACGCTTTTGTAAGCCACATATACATATTATATTGAGATAAAAAAAACCTTTTCTGTATTGAAAATGTTGGCACTAACTCTTCTCAGAGATTTGTTAGAATTATTGAATGCCATGAATAATATCAGTTCATTTCGATAAGAATTGATCGACTGTTCTTTATTTTAAAGGTTTGAATGGCACAACAATCATTTGGTAAACTATCACCACGTTTATAGGCTGGAGTTATAGCTATTTCGCGTCTTTCCACGCCGATCATTAGACTCCATTTAGTGGTGCTTAGTGATTAGTCTATTATGTTCACTTTTAATTTGAAAAAACTTTTTGACTCCATCGAGGATTGAACCTAGACCAGTTTCAGAGCCATACGCACTTCGCATTGCGCTACCGAAATTAAGTCCATCCCAATTTAAGTTTTATTGTTTGACAATTATATTTGAATCAAAATAATTTTGATATCCAATATTATTCAAAATTATAAGAAACTTGTGTAAATAAGCCCAATACACAAAAAAATAATGAAATGGTCGAAAACCAAAAAAGTGGTTCTATAAGAGATACCATTTTTAATCGATAAAGTAACTATTGGTAGAGCGTACTTTTATTAGCTCACATACAAATTTTAATCAAAATCGTATTATTATTATAACAACCATTTTTGAGAAAAATGAGATTTTCCTTACCGTGTTTTAAACACTTGTATGGCAGGTACCATTATTGTTGGTTGAAAGAATACATTTTATTTGAGATCTGCTAGATAATGTTAAAAAACTGCTAGATGCCAAGTTTAATAAAAATCGACTATAAACTATGTATTTTTAAAGATCCAAACAAAAAAAAATTAAAATTTTGGTTACAAAACTAATAAAAATAATTTCTATAAAAAAATTAAACAAAATTAGTTGAACCGTTTTTCAGAAAGTCGAAAATCAAAAACAATGGGAGGTACTATTTCAAACCATTTTTAGAAGAAAAAAAATATATAAAGTGGAAGCCTTTTGGTAAAAAAAATTACTGATTTAGAAAAAGTTTGTTTTTATGAAAAATAAGATGTTCATTAATTGCTTAAAAAATTGTAGGGCAGGTAGGTACCTAGTTATTTTTGGTCCTTAAAAAAAAAGAAAAAAACTGTAGGTACCAAGTTTAAAGAAAATCGACCAACCCGTTTAGTTGTAGCTGATTACGAGACCCCCTAATTTCGACTTGGAGATCAGTAATTGTCAACTTTGATCAAAATATCGAGTTCGATATTTTTTACGAATCCATAACATGCCATTATAGTATCTTTATCGCAAGTAATAAGATATTTTTTTGTTCGTGGAACACGGCTATTGTATACCTACCATTTCTCTCAACAAAAAAAATCAATTTTTAGATTGCAGAACTTTCCAATAGAAAACCCCATTCTTTTAATTGACATTTCAGCCAGCTTTGCTTTGGGAACTGTCATCTTTTTCATTTCTGTCATCGATTGTCATGTGAAAAGCAAAGATACTGGAGGTAAGAAACTTTCGTACGTTTCACCCTGCAAAACCCATTTGTTTACATCCGTATAGAGTATCTTTGTTCAATAATACTCATTGCCAATTAGACATGCTTTACCAATTGAAACTGGTTGGTTTTACAATTTATCAGCGTGTTCGTTACCAACAATTTTATAATTCTTGTCGAAATTTTGCATCTCGAGCTCATAAAATCCTAAAAATGAATAAAGTCTACTTTCGCAACGAACCCGGCAGTGCAGAATTACAAATTAGTTTTCACTACAAAAATCCGGAGATGAACGTCGATCGAGAATCTAATTTCTGTCGAACAATGAATGAAAATATTGACGATGCACTTGTAAGAATACGCACTAATATTTCAAAAGAATTAAATAAAAAGTCGAAGAAAAAACAAAAGAAATCTAGGCAATCTCAAGGAGATACTGCTACAATTTCAGCTGTCCAAAATTTGGAAATACAAGATGTAAGATTAAATTTTTTTTTAAACAAGATCTACTACCAACTTTAAACATGTCCTGACTTTTCGTAGATTGCCGTAGATTTCATCCGAAGCAATGTGAAACTGTCTTCGGTTACATTTGCTCAAATGATTTCAGACTCAAAAGAATTGATCCTTAAAGTGCTCGACGATAAATTAGAAGTGGTTATTAATAATCCGTGGGTTTGCAATTTAGTGTTACCTCAATCTATATTGGCTGGATTCATTGTATATCCAACCAAATTGGAATTGCAATTCTCCGATCGAAAGCATTCCCTTGGAACATGGTACAAAGGAAGGAAGGTAAGTCAATTGGATATTTTAATGAAACCGCCGAAATCTAAACACTTATCCCAAGCCCAGTTCAGGAAATCTACAAAACACTGAGTGGATCAAGTGTGGAATTGGACTCAGTTACACAACAACTACCGCTGATATCGGCTATCACATAAAACTCGATCTGCAACCAGGAAATGCTAGTTGCTTGGGTCCTTCGGTTGAAGCTATTTCTAAAAATGAAGTGCAAGCGGGTCCTGGAAAATGCCCATTCGAAGAACGTCATGTGTTTACACAAAATCGCTTGAGTGGATCTAAGTTTCGGGTTGTTTCCTATAACCTTTTGGCCGATTTGTATGCCGATAGTGAGCACAGCAGAACTTTTCTCTTTCCATATTGCCCACCATATGCTCTCTCTATTGACTATAGAAGGCAATTATTTATAAAGGAAATCATTGGGTATAATGGTGATGTGTTGTGTCTACAAGAAGTCGATACAAAGGTCTTTGATCTAGATTTGACACCCATTTTACTGGAAGAGGGGTATCATGGATTGATGCAACAAAAGGGGTCCAGTGGAGAAGGTGTTGCGACCTTCTATCGCACCGATAGGTTTGAAATGATCAGGACTTGTGGATTGAAGATTGGCGAGAATGTTCCTACTTTGCCTGTTTTTGGAGACCTTTGGAAAAAAATCAAGGACAATACAAAACTGGTGGAACGCCTGTTAGAACGCGCAACAACTTTACAGGTATTTTGAAGAAACAAAAGAATTTTATTTTGTTGTTGCGAAAAGTTTGAAATGGGTTCAAATTCTAAAGCTACGCGCAAACCAACGCGAAGGCGTTGGCGTTCACGATAAAAATGTGGATGCCTCATATAAAAATCAAAGGAGAGGCACAATTCAATCGCGTAGATTTGTGCCTCTCCTTTGATTTATTTGTGTGGCATCCACTTTTTATCGAGATCGCTACCACCACTGCGTCGGTTTGCGGATAGCTTAAAGACTAACAAAAATCACAAGCTTCAATTATTTTTTTTTTTATAATTTACGCGCACTTAACATGTAAAACAGTGCGATCGCTAGGAAAATAGGATAGGGTTAAAAAAGAGATACCGATGCACATTGGTTTTGAATTTCTGGACATCACGATGAGGGGTAAAAATAGAGTGGAGGTAAAGCACTCCTCATTCGTGTAGTGCGGTTAAATAAAGGATCTCTGAACGTCCGAAATTGAGCTTAATGGTAAACGGATAGGCATTCCTGGAAGCGCGAGTATTACGGTTAAATTGTTTCAGGGGAGGAATGCAACTAGCTATTTCATGGCTTATCAGTCCGACAGATTATTTGTTTTCGAATTTTTCCAAAATGATGAATGTTACCGCTTAGTATCTTAATAATAATAATTCTTCTTAATCTTTTATTAAGTCTGGTTTAAGTTTTTGTGTGGATAGGCTACAATTGTTCAGTGAGAACGAAGATATGTTAAAAGTTTGGGCAAGTGAAATTATGATCCCAGTAACATGAAGGCACAAATTTATTTTTAAAGATTTTAATAGATTAGACTTTATGTACAAGTGAGCATGCGGTAAGGTTTATGGCATTTTCACCAATCCATTTCTTTCACAGCTTAGTATACTTAGGTGCAAAGATACCGGGAAAATACTATGTATCGGTAATACTCACCTATACTTTCATCCCGATGCCGATCACATACGTCTTCTACAAGTTGGATTTTCTATGCTGTATATAGAAAATGTATTTAAAAAACTTCCTTCTGAACTAGCCACTTCGGAGGATAATATCTCATTAGTATTTTGTGGAGATTTTAATTCGGTTCCGGAATGTGGAATATATAAACTTATGACGGAGAAATTCGTAGATTCTGATTACATTGATTGGAGAAGTAGTAAGTATTTAAATATATCTATTTCAATAAACCCACTATCTGACTTTATTGTATTTTCTCAGATGCTGAAGAAGCTGTACAAAATGTAAAGCTTTCACAACCGTTCAGCATAGCCTCAGCTTGCGGAACACCTGCATATACAAATTTTACTCACGCGTTTTCCGCATGTTTAGATTATATTTTCTATCAAACCGATCGTTTGATTGTCGAAGAGGTTATTCCATTGCCGTCAGAGGACCAACTTAAGACACATATTGCCATCCCATCTGTAGTATTTCCTTCTGATCATGTCGCACTGGTAGCTGTTTTAAACTTCAAGTAATAGGATGTTATGTGCAACTTATATTTAAAGAAGAAAATAGAAAAAAAAACATGTTTTACAAATATTAATATCAATTCTATTTTTAAAAAGCATCGATTTGTGTTAGATCTAGATCATCGTCCCACGCTGTCTTCTCTTGTTGCGTGCTATATTCAGTTTCTTGCGTCTCTGCAATGGACCACAGCTCATCATCATCTGCTTCGGCGAATGTATCCACATTTTTTCGTTTGAATGCTTTCTTAACTGGCAACGCAGCCGCAGATCCACCTCCATCACGATTTCCCATTAACTTTTGACTCTCTTCAAAGTACTGATTGGGATGATTTATTCCTACTTCTACCTTTGAGTCATGGGTTACTTGGAAGTATTTGCCACAAGCCAATTGGAAGTGACCTTTGGCCACATAACTCATTATATCTTGAACATGAGCCGCCCCAACACCGTATCCCGTCAGTTTCATTTTTAATGCCGATGGATCGTAGATCTTGTATGGGCATCCATGACATTCACCAGGTCCCCCAGCCTTTTCTTGAATAATCTTCATACAAGAATATGGCGTATAGTTTACCATGGAACCAACTTTTCCATAATTATGGCGAATACTGTAGGCATAGCTCTTTTCAAATTTTTCTGCATCAATCTTTTTGGTGAATTCTTCTCTCCAAAAACGTAACGAGTCTTCCAGAGTAACCCCGATTCCTTTCAGAAACAAACCAAACTGCATTCGTCCCGAGTGCTTGTGATGATGTGTTGTTCTTAGATGTTCATGTGCTACTCGCATACATAGAGGAAAGGATTTTTTCGACAACTGATCGAGTGCTTCTATCGGTACCGTCGAGCTATGTGAAAGGGCATAATCCTTACCCGTATAGGTTGTGTGTAACGATTTGAGAAGATGCAATAATCTTTCATCATTCTCCAGATCGGCAATAAGTTTACTGGCCGATTGGAGTCCGCATTCAATTTCTTCATGCTGCTTCACAGCAATAATTGATACGAAATCGTGAGTATTAACATAGGCGAAACCATCTTTGAGGTAACATCGACGAGATTTAATCAAATCTAAAACCTCTGTAAAATGAACTTTGTAAAAGTCCAGCATTTCGATTTTTGTAACACTCTGGCCCATGGTGCTTTCGTATAGGCCATCTTTGACATTGTCCTTTTGGTCTTCCGTGAGAGGTGTGTATTTGAGGTTTGATATATCCAGAAACTGTTTGATTTCGTTACTGCCCAGTTGACTGAATTTGTATTTGAACACTTCCATTTCACATCTTATAAACCATCTTTAAATGACGAAAAATAATGAGACATGAAATAAATGAGTACTAACATCCTACCTTTGCAAATCTTGTGTTCGGCAATATACAAGACGTAAAATAAAGTGAGATATGAAATCTCGCCGGCGAGCTTGTAAATCAAGTTCTTTTTTAGTTCCCGTAGATGTTGATGATGAGCCTGTGAATAAACGAAGATATCCCTTAAGACCTTCTCTATTCAATTCAGCATTGACATATTCCTTCCAATCGTCGGAGAGAAAACGAAGACTTTTTAAGTTAGCTGCATCAAATATTCGCAGGACTTTCAGACGTTCTAGAGCCAGCTCTTCAAACTCTTGAATTTTTATATCTTCTGTTGGAGGATATTTGTAAAGAAGAACATTACAAGGATAGCGGATTTCGAGGTCATCTTTTTGAGGTTTTCTTTCGATGCGTTGTCGACTTTTGCGTGTAAAATCCATGTTATTGTTTATCAGAATAAAATATGTATGAGTTTGAACATTGGAAAGGAAATTTAGAAATAGAAAAAAAATTATTGGCGCCAAATATAAAGGCAGAGATTCATCTCTGTTTAAAGGTTGTGACAAAATTTTGACAGTTCGTCTATTGGGCTTTTCCAAAAACTATCTTCGTCTTTTCTCTTTCTAATTTTGACAGTTCAAAACAACAAAAACAAAACATGTGATATCATACTTGGAGAAATGTAAACAAATGCTTTTTCAGTGCAATGTGGATTTTTAATATTTTCTGTGATTTTTGTTTATATAAATAAGCTTGATAAGTTATTGAAGTTGTTTTTTTGTTAAATTGGCGTTTTAACCATCGTTTTATACTTTTTTATTGGAAAACAAACAAGCACTATATTATAAAAATATTTGTCGTTTGTTTACCTTTCTCCAGGTTCAGACCAGCTGTTTCCTATTTTTTGTTGCTTATTTGAAACTGACGGCTGGTGGAAAAGCCCAATTGAGTTTCGAGTATCGAATGGAATAATAATAAAACGAGGAGTTTACATTAGGCGTTTCCCACGAAGAAGAACAATCTCCGAGGCCTCAAAGAATTTTTAATTTAATTTCTACACATTTTATTTTTTTATATGCACATTGACAGACTCTTGTGTAGAAATTAACAGAGTATCAAAGTAATAATAGGTATGTTCCTTTACTTTTAAACTCTGTGCATTTGTGTGAATTTCTACGTCATTTTATTTTTTTTATATGAACTTTGACAGACTTTGGTGTAGAAATTCACAGAAATGCACAGAGTATCAAAGTAAGTCCCCTTTCACACGAGGAAACTGAGTTTCCAGCAACTTTCAGTTTATAGGTGAGAAGGGCAAGAAGTAAGAGGGAAAATGAAATCTCCCCGGTCAACGATTTGAGGAGATTTTTTTGACATTCCTCTTCACATACACAGTAGTGTGTGTTCAACCAAGCTACTCTATAAAAAAACTACAGAAAATTTCCACGATTTTGTTTCTTCGTGTGAACGGTACAAGAGATTTTTTAAGGAAATTAAAAGAAAACGTCAAAAAAGTCTCCGGCAACTTGTTTCCTCGTGTGAAAGGGGACTAAGGAACTAGGACCCTGTTTAGATTGGGAAGATTGAGTCCGGACTGGTGAGTGTCATCGTGTTTACATTTGAAACTTTGAGGTGCCTCAAAATACATTGAAACAACAACAATTTCAACATTTCACACATTGAAACAACAACAAAGAAGACTCATGAGTCCGCTTTGTACCTCACCATATTCCTCACCCCACACTTCTCTTGTCAACGAACTGCCGTGATACCGGCCTCAATCTTCCCAATCTAAACAGCGTCTAGGATAATATCTATAATGTATATAATTGTCTGTTTGGTAACTCGAAACGTTGTGTAAATTCACAAACGCATCGTTACAGCACTGATCTCTATAATATACTGGATAATAAAAAAGAGATAAATATATTTTAACCCACGAAAACGAAAAATAAACACCACAAATGATAAAAACAAACAATAGAAGGTCAACTTTGGCCCAACAACACCACAGTCAAGATGAAGAAGAGATGCAAAGTATGATACGAAAACTGGAGAAGTATTTCGAAAGGAAAAAACCGGAAGTTAACGTGGGGAAAACGAAATTGATGAGGTTCAGGAAAGGAGGAGGGAGGAGTACAACAGTAGACTGGAGATGGAGGAGATAGAAGAAGTAAAAGAATTCAAATACCTGGAGTTTGTGTTCAAAAAGAATGGAGGGCAGGAGGCACATATAAGGAGCAGAATAAAAAAGGCAGCAGTGGTAATGAAGGAAGCATGGGGGATTGGGAGGAGGAAATTCGAGAAGGTATGGGAGAGGAAGATGTCCCAACTAACAATTTTTCTTCTATAAGGTTCATTCTTTAAGTTAGTACTTCCTAATAGCTTGTTTTGGACTTTTGCGTCAAAGCTACAAATTTTGGAAGCTTTATTTTCGAATATAACTCCAGCTAAACCTATTAGAGGTGAAGTAGGAAGTTAAAAACATCTTTTCAGTTTCGTTAATTTCTCGACAAGACTTCCAGAAATTCGCTTATAGAAGCACGGGAAATAGTACACACAAATTTGTATAAGACCTGTTTACAAAAGCCTTCAACAAGCAATTATTTGTTTAGAAATAAAGTGTGAGAAACCCGCGCTTTAGAAAGAAGTATTGTTTTCTTTCAGTTGGTCTTAACAAAGTGATGTCAAAAATTTTATTTGTAAAAGTCCTCCAAGCAAGTGCTCGAAACAAGCATATTATTGTACTTTTTGTCAGGTACATGCGAGAGAAGCATTGTTTTCTATAATTTTGTCTTAGCGAGGTCATGTCAAATATTTTTGTTGGCATTATGTCCTGTGAACACAAGCATTTAATGTATGTGAAGTTAGGCGCATGCGCAAGAAGCATAGATTTCGGTGGATTTGTCTTAACGAAGTGATGTGAATTAAATTTATTACTATAAGTCCTTTCAATAGAAGCCCCATACAAGCTTTTATTTGTGAGCTGTCAGGCGAATGTGGGAGAAGCATTGTTTTCGTTAATTTTGTCTCACCGAAGTGATGACAAATAATTTTGTTAAATAGTTTTGTGTGACTTCGAAATTTGAGGTCTTAATTAATTTGTAATAATAGTAGTATCTTCAGAAAAAATGAAACGTCAAGAAATATTAAAAAGGTATTTTCGGTTTCTAGTGCTTACAATTTGAAGTCACAAATCATATTGCAGATTAGCTCGATACATAAGGCACCTGACTATCAACCGGCACATCTATGGTTCAAATTCCAGAAAATGCAAAAAGTAAGTAAAATTGATTTTCTATTATTAATAATAATTGTACATTTAATTTCAGAAAAAAATCATTGCCTGTGGAGTAGAATATATAAATTAAATAAAGAACAAAAATTAATGTAAAAAGATTTTATTTTTTCAATTACATTTTGAAGATTTTTGAATCGAAGACAACATTTTGAAATTAACTGCTTCCCTGTGAATGCAAAATATATAAAATAAATAATAGCCTGCTGCAAAACCTTGTAGATTGCTTGTCTAGGAAAGTAAAAGCCTTCAACATTTGTAGTGTTTGAATGATATGTTTCTATAAGGTTTTAAGGAAATATATTGAGTATCTCCGAGTATTCCCAAGTGGGCCTAATATGAAATTCTAAGGCCTTATACAAGCTATTTTGCTGTATAGGAAATAACTTCGATAGTCCCTTATAGAAGTAAAATTATTAGTTGGGGTGGTTTTTTGATACCCTGGTGTGGACGGTGATGGGATATGGGGCGGAGATGGAAGGCAGACAGAACAAGGAGAATAGCGAGAGTCAGGCTATGGAATGAGGTGAGAGAAAGATGGTACTGGAAGCATGAAGAAGAAAGAATGTGCAGAGTGTGTGAAGGTGAACCTGAGACGTGGGAACATATGATGTAAAGATCAGGTGGTGGTGACGAAGGGATGTCAATAGGGGAGAATTAGATGAGGGATATAATGGACGAAGGAGGGAGGGGGGAAGAGTGGATAAAGGCTTGTAACCCTTAGGGGAACAAAACAATACCTACAATACAATACTAAAATTATATGTTTTGAAAATTTGATTTCTAAACGAAAAGATAAAAAAAAATTATAAAAATAAATAATTATGAAAAAAATGAATCTTAAACTATTACAGCCAAATTAATAAAAAACGCTTATTCCACCTTTATTCCACGAGTTAACTAAAGCAGGAATTAAGAGTTAAGCTATGGGTTAAAAATTTCGATGAATAAAACCAAAATGTTCGTGGATTAGTAAATTGACGTTTACCTACTACAATAAATAAGATGCCTGTTTGGAAATTTTCCCCAAGTTTCGCAAACTTGGGTATTTTTCTCATGGGCTCTGACAGAAAATTATGATAATTTGTAAAAAAAAAAGCTCAATTTACCAAACACACCTAAGAATTCTCTTGTTAATATATTTCTGTCAATGGGTGGGTTCAAAAAAAATAGCTAAAAAACTGAATTTTCAGATTTCTGAATTTATGTCGTTGAACGCAAAAAAAATCTGAAATTTCAGTCGAAATCATTGTGTCAAATTCCGGCATTTACTTATAGGATTTACATTTAAGCGAAATAAAATAGAACTTTAATTATATTCGTATATTAAACATTGACCGTGAGTACTTGTGAGGTGAAATTATATGCAACTAAATCAGCAATAGGTTTTATTATTTTCATTAAAATTTTTTTTATTGATATGTATGCCCTACAAATTTCTAGAAAAACTTTCTAAATATCAATATAAAAAATTGTTGAAATTCAGTAAACAATAAACAAAAAGTTCGTTCATTTAAATTAGTATTGGATTTTCATGACGAAAACTAAAAAAATCAACCACCAACAAGACGAACATTATAAAGTTCAGCTTTTATGTGTGCTTTTGGCACTTCCCCTACCACAAACAACTTTCATCTGAATTCAGATGAGAATTTCTTGTCTGAAAATTCAGATGAAACGTAACTAAACGTAACTTAAAGTCACTAAAAGTCATCTAACTTTTTATGACAGCTGGCCAATCAGAAGCTCCAAAAATTCAGATGTAATCGATTGAATGCACCCAATATTTGTGTTGTGTCTGTTTTCTGTTTTGTTTTCATTTATTTAAATGGAATGTTTTTGAGCACTTCCATTATAGATCATATAAATGTATTTTTGTATAGTTTTCTTTTTATGTTGGTTGATGGCTGATTGTTCAACAATTAGAATTAATGGTTTAAAAACTCGATAAATCTCGCAGACATTATTAATTTTATTCAAAGTTAAATTTAGCAATCTTCACTTAGGTATTTTTTTTATTTCAGAATAAGTTTGACATATCTGGTTCTTATTCCTTCGCTAAACCACCTTCTCCGGCGGTTTAACTTAGTACAAGTCAATTTTTAGATATTTTCTTTTATTCATAACATTTTTCACTTAGTCCACGGAATAAGACCTAACCCTTCGCTGTTTCACGTTTATTAATTTTGCTGTTGATAAATACTTAAAACTTAAGCTGGCCATACACGATAGAGCCATTTGACTCGGAGCCATTTGGACCGGGTCCATTTGGACACTTTACTTACTTTTTTAAGAACTTTTTTTTTAAGAATAATATAATTTAAGAATAGAATTCTAATTCTATTGTCTATCGATTGGCATTATCAACGGATCCTAGAATTCCACTATTTATTGCTTGCTTAACATTGTTTAAAGACATTAAATTAGCTAACTTTTATTAAAAACATTTTGCTGTGGATATAAAATGAAAATGTTTGTATTGAAAGAATCAGACTCCTTTTATCGGATTCGGTTATTGCCTCTTCATCGAATGGCACTTCATCTAATATAGATGACGTCGTCTTGGGCTTCCGTGGTGTATCGTGATCAGCTAGGAAGTTGAGGTATGAATATGTCCATAGTTTTGGTACATGTACACTTTCTGGATCACACCCAGTTTTCATTGAATCTTTAACCTTTAATTAAAAGCAAATAAACAATAAAAACAAAAACAAAAACGGTGTCCTTTACTATTAAAGCTTACCTTTCTTTGCTCCTTTTTATATGACACACGTAAAGATGCGATTTTTTTCCGATTTGCTTGGGGATCCTTTGTTGTGACCAACATCAGAAGTTGGTTTAGGACACTATTCCGCATATCCTTGTCGTGATATTTTTCGTGCGTAACCTGCCATGAGCAAGGATTTTCTCTATAAATGTCGATAAATTCTAAAACAAAATCCCTACCGGCTAAAGCCATTTCAATTTTTTTTATTTTTGAGCCGATGTACGACAGCGATAAATGACAACGGAAAACTGTAGTTTTTATATTAGTTGCCATCAAAAATAGAAAGAGACAAAGTAATACATTTAGCAAAAAATTTAATTCACAATTTAATGTGCGAGAGTGAGAAAGTTGTGCGTTGTCATTTAGTGAAGGTGGCGCGATTGTATTTTTGTGTGTGCGGCTCGCCGGTTCCACACACACGATGGAGCCAAGCCGCGGCTGGACGGCTCGGGCCGAAAATCCAGATGGACTTACCGAGCCACATCGAGCCATCTGAGTTTCCCCACACACGATGAATTTTGGCTCGGCACGGGGCCATTTGGCCCGTTGGCTCGCTCGTGTATGGCCAGCTTAAAAATTTTAAATTACTATTTGATTTTAAATCTCATAAATTATTTTTTTTTTGGATCTTAGAGATCGATTTTTGGTGGGGTTTAGGAAACCCGTTTTTAATTTTTTTTTTTGTTTTTTATTATTTTTTTTTTGTTTAATATTTCGGTTTATTAGATATATCGGGATGTAACAAGAGGGTCGAATGAGTATCAAAACTTCGCACCGACCTTCTTCGGACCGCAGACTCTACTTTTGGCGATCTTTTCTCTTTTTTTTTTGTTTTGCATGTTTTTCGGAGACTCTACCCATACAGAGCTCTCTACAGGTTTACGCCCGCCGAAATCAAAAGCCTTAACTGGCAAAAACGACCGCGAACGACCGTCCGAAAGCAAGTGGTTAATTTGCTCTTTTCCTTCCTTTATCTCCCTTTACTAATATTTACTGGTTTTAATTTTTTGATTCTTAAATAAATATTTACAAATTTAAAATTTATATTTAAAATATCACGCCAAAAAAAAAAAATTCAAAACGTTATAAAAATAATATTTTTTTTTTCTGCCAATTGATGAAATGCCCCAATGTAGGCCACAAACTTTCCTCTAGAATCTTCAGCTTCACCGCTAATTGGTTCAGAACAGCTATACAAACTTTCTAGCCGTTGACCGCCAAGGATCCGCTTATACCGCTAACCTGTATATTTAAACCCTATTCATTTGTTTAATTTTTTTCACATTACTTGGTTCTAAGATTATATTCACTGATCTCTATAATATACTGGATAGCGTATCCATACAAGAAACTTGACTCCATTTGAAGAACTTTTATAGTGGAGCTGTCTACTTTTTTGTATAACAGTTTAACTTTATAACATATAAAAAGTGACGAAGTCAATCGTCAAAGAAGTGGAAAATGTGAAACAGTTTTCTCAGTTTGTTGAAATTTCATTAAAAAAATAAATTCGGGGAGAAAAAAACATTATTATTGAAATTTTTTCTATTTTTAAATCTTAAATACATCTTCTCATAGTCCCCTATTACACGATGATTCTTTGCGTCTGACTCTTTTTTCGAATTTCTCTTTGAAAATCATCCTGTGAATCGCACGCTATTACACGATGATTCTTTGCGCCTGATTCTTTATCGAATTTCCCTTTGAAAATCATCAAAATAAAGTTATATAAAAAGAAACGTCAAAAAGAGTCTCGGAAAACTTGGCCCACGACTCACAGGGCAACTGGTCTTCCGTCTCATCTTTTTTCTCTTTCGCACTCGTTATGTTCGAAAAGAGTCAGACGCAAAGAATCATCGTGTAATAGGGGACATAGGTATTATCTTCAATTAATGCCTCATTTGTTAGTTGTGAGTACGTCGCGTCGGCTAATTCATTCGTATTTTTGTGTTGTGAGTTATCCCTCAGATCTAATTATGAAACACACTTGAGCACTGAACATGTCATATGCATAGTAATCTGTCAAATTAGATAAAAATTGTATGAAGTTGGCTTCGCTCAGCGTTTTGCTCGATTTGCTCGGTCATTTTATTCTGAGCATACAGATCATGCTCCGAGGTAGCTCAGATGGAAAAAAGAAACACGACTTATGTGCTCTGATTTGTCTGAGGTAAAAAAGAAACATAGAATTAATTTTTGACAGCTCGGTGATCTGCTCTGAGGTAAAAAAGAAATATAAAATATAGTGCTGTGTTTGTTTTCCAATAAAAACGTATAAAACGATGGCTATAACGCCAATTTAACAAAAAAATCAACTTCAATAACTTATCAAGCTTATTTATATAAAAAAAAATCACAGAAAGTATTAAAAATCCACATTGCACTAAAAAAGCATTTGTTTACATTTCTCCAAGTTCGATATCACATGTTTTGTTTTTGTTGTTTTGAACTGAAAGAGAAAAGACAAAGATAGTTTTTGGAAAAGCCCAATTTTATATAAAACCTTCTATAAAACAGGGTCCAGCGCAATAGGGGAATAGATGTGTTTCGATTTGTGCAACTATTGGCCCTATGAAGATTTGCGCTGAGTACAATATTCGAGAATCGAGAGAACATTTTCGAGAATCTAATTTTTTTTACATCGTTGGACTATCTTTCTCACTTTCACTTTAGAAGAAAACATGAAACAGCATTTATTGAGTGTATTGTACTGAGATAGTGGTTTTTCATTCCGTTTTGCGCATATTTTCACAGAAAGCAAGGGAAAAAAAGGAAATGTGTGTACTTGTTTTGGGAATTTCTTTTTGGAGTTTCTATCAACACTGAAATTTGTTTGAAATCTCAAACAAAATCTAGTTTATGTGTGGTGTGGACGATTCATTTGAAAATCTTGTTGCCGAAATCCGAGATTTTGGTTCGGTGTGAAAACCGTATTAACAAAAAATTGCGTATTGATAAAGGCCCTCACTAGTCAACTGATGAGTCCAAGTGAGATCGCCGGGACGAAACGTTAAATTTTGTAGGACTAAAGGCCATTAAAAGCTATTTTGAATCAATAATTCAACAAGTCCAAATAAAATAGTGCTAACTGCTAAGTCTTCTACTTGGCTGATGTATTTCAGTAGATAGTATATAGAATTTGTATTATTAAGGTAGGTATGAATTGTTAGGCAGAAACTGGTAAGTACTGTGTTCTATCAGAAGCCAGTTTGAAAGACAAAAAAAAAAGGGGGTGATCCCCATCCGATGCAAACTGGTCTTGCATCATTGCAAAAGTGCAAAGTTTTTTTTTACAATGGGGTTAGGGTATAGCAATTTTACACTTTTGCATTTTTGCAAGGACACAAGACCAGTTGCTTCGGATCGGGAATACCCCTAATTTAAAAAAAATACAAAATGGCTGTTGTTTATTTTTTGTTTACCTTTGTAGAAGTGTATTTTTTAATTTGTTCATTCACAAAAATGAAATATTTTAATAAAAAGAAGTGAAATTTTGTATACAAAAATTTATTTATAAAGTATTTATGTAATTTTAGAAAGTTTGTTTGGGAAGTGTACTTTAAACAGTGTTTTTTTTTTAATTCTGTTCTACTGTATTTATGATGCTTCTTCCAATCGGAAAAAATAAAAAGAAACGTAATGTTCCTGTTCAGTGTACATTTTCCATTTGTAAATATTTACAATGCAAATTTTAATTTTTTTATCATCAAATTTAATAAATTAATATGAAATAATGATGGAAATTTCAATATTGTCGCTTTGTTTACTTTTTTGCTTTTGTTTACTTTTTGTTGAAGTTTAAAAAGTGGCAAATATTTTGGTTCAAGGGGTTCGTGTACTGTCGGACAGTTTTACTCCTTCCTGAGAGAATTTCAGCTCAACTCCTCCAAATTTGACAGATTGCCAGATTTGGTCCGAGAAGTTCACGAACAAACCTATTATGTGGTAACCATATTATTTAAAAAGAATAGGGGAGTTCGGTTTGTAAATTTAAAAAAACCAATTGAAATACTCGTAAAACCAATTTTTGAAAGAAAATAAATTAATTTTCTTCCAAAAAGTGATTTATTTTGTTATAGACAATTTTGTAAAAAATTTAAAAAAAAATGGGAATTTTTGTTTGAAAATTTTCTAAATCGATTGAAATAGACGTGAAAACTATTTTCCAATTTCTGCAAAAAAAACTAAATTATTTTTTCGGAAAAATATTTTTTTTGGGTTACCTAGCAAATTTTATAAAAATTAAATAAATGAAACTTTGGTTTGCAAATTCAAAAACTCGATTGAAATACACGTGAAAACTATTTTTCTAAAACAAAATTATTTATTTTTTTGGGAAAAAACATTTTATAAAAATTAAAAAAAAATTAAAATTTAGTTTTGCAAATTTTAAAAATCAATTTTGTTGCCCATGCTAGTGAAACCGATTTTTTTTTATTTAGTTTGAATATTTTATAAATAAACAACGAAGAAATTCACTTTTTTCACATAATAGCTGCGTTTTATTTTCCCCCAGATCCAATCCAGATCAGATCATGATAATAAAACAACCCAGGATCTCAGTGACAACTTGTTATATACCCAACTCTTTTTTCCTTATGTTTTTTTTATTTGTATACACCCGTTGTCTTTTTTCTTTACACTACTGACTACATTTACAAATTAAGGGTGTGTGTTCAAAACGGATTTGGAAATCCAAATCCAAAACAAAGTTGGATCTTGTGTTGTTTTTGTAATACATGTATTTTCGTAAGCAAATCCAATCTGGTTCGGATCTTGGGGAAAATAAAACACAGCTAATGTATGTAGGTACCTACCTACATTTTTATGTCAGCATGACATTTATCTTTATTATAAGAACTTAATCTTACAGATACGATTAATAAAACAGAAGTTATAACCAACCAAATCAATCCTTTCTTACTACAGTCGACTCCCCCTAAGTTGTACTCCCTCTAAGTCGAATTTCTCTATAACTCTCCTATAACTCTATAACTAATGTCAGAACCCATCGAAAAGTTTGCTTAAGTTTCAAAAAGCAGACATAGCCATAATAACTTACGCGCGCAAAAGCATCTGTCAAAATCAAATTCACAGCTGTTTAATTTTGTTGAGTCTTGCGAGTTTTAACATTTTCCTTAAAAATGAAATCAACGACAACGATATAGCAAAGATATCACACATAACACTTTCATTAATCTCGAATTATTTACACAGACGATGGGTTTGATGTGTATTTTGTATGTGTTGGACCGTATGTGTCAAATTCACTTATGCGCTGAGCGAACCGGACCGCTCTTGCTTATGTTTGTTTAATTGAACGAAACTAAGAAAAATTGGACGAAACGGAGCTGGACTCCATTATGGCTACTCAATAGGAATTTCATATATTCGCTCGTTGGCTTAAGCGTACATAAGGTAGCTCGTGCCTATTATAGTTGGGCCTTAATTTTGTCGTCATATTATAAATCATTCCCTTCAATTTTCTACACAAAAACAATTCTCTAAGTCGAACTCCCTCTAACTCAAACACTTTCTCTCGATTATTGGCATCTTTTTTCACCCCTTAAGTCGAATTTTGTTTAGCACTAAACAAAATAAAAAATATTATTCGTTTTTGGATATAGTATAACTATACGAACCATCTAAACCTTAATATACAGGGTGTCCAGAAATCACCGCCTCAGAAGAAAATCATGAGTTCCTGAGGTCATTTCAAGTCGAAAAACTTATGAGGTAATTTTCGCGTTTTCGCTTCGTTTTCGACTTATAACGGTTTTAATGATTTGTATTCTTTTTTCCTTTGACTGGCTCTAACTTTGCCGAACTACAACCGATTTTTGAAATTTTTTTTGTTTAAACAAAAACAGTTAGAAATTTTTATCTGCCATACAACTTTTTTCTGTGTGGATAACGTGTTTCCCGCAATTTATTATCAAACACTTTTTTTTAAGAATTTTAAGCCCGCATCACGACGCTTGTTTTCCTGCTAGAAATGCTTGCTGGCTTTCGTGCTGGCTATTGAGCTGGAAAATGGCGTCACTGCTGGCTCTCTTGATAGAAGCGCTGCTAGATTTCAATGCTAGAACCGGTGCTATTTTTCTTGCTTGTTTTGCTGCTGGATTTTAGCAGACGTCAAAAGGTAGATGTATATTTTCAAATGTCATTTTTTCTATTTCGTTTTTATTTATTTTCTAATAGTTTTTTCAACTTTAAACAAAATTAAATGTGATTTCATTAATTTGTATATTTAGTTCTATGAGATGTATGCATTTTTTGTGAAAATTTGTTTAGAAAAATATTGTGTACTGTGTTCTCCCAAAGAAACACATCAAAGAAATGTCAAAAAACCATCAGCGAATCCAGCTCCAAAACAATCATCGAGTGAAGCCAAAAAATGCAAACCAGCAAAACATCCAGCACCACACCATGCAACAAAACCAGCACGAAAGCCAGCAAACATTTCTAGCAGGAAAACAAGCGTCGTGTGATGCGGGCTTCATGGTTGTTTTTTTGACTTTGATATGATTTTTTTCTAAAAAACACGTTATTAAGTGTAATTTTTTTCTTTTTATTATGAAAGTTCAATATGTTGTTGCGAGGCAAGAGGAGGTGTAGGAAGTGTCGGTAAAGGAGTAGGACAGGGAAAGGAATAGGTAGGAAAATTGGAAAGAAATAGGTCAGAAGATAGGGTCGGAATGTCAAGTTCCGGGGGACGCGGCCTGCTTGCGATGCTCGGCAGTTAGCTCGCCGGAATGGGGGGGATCTTGCCCTCGAAACTCAACCTCACCTGCAACAAAACACATATCAGGCCTGAGAGAAAGAAAAAACAACTATCGAAAAGGACCACGGACGGACTATCACCACTTCAAGGGCACTACTGGTGTTGGTGTAGTGATGCCAGCCCTCCCAACCTATAAATCTGTTGGCAGTTTTCAGATTTCCCCTAAAAGCGATTACCGCGTTCCAGTCATACCATCTTCACCTTCGTTATTTTGCTACCATAGGCACCCCTGAAAATATGGTCCTTAGAAAATCATGTTTCGTTCACACGAAACAAGGAAACACAAGAATTTCATCCAAAGGCGTTAATCGAAGTTTTATTTATGTAATTACAATGGATCATAAGGTAAGTTGTTTTACGAAATGACGAATCAAATTGCAAATATTGTACTTTGAATTTTATAGTATTAACAATGGAATCAATTAAGAAAACTAAACAAAAAAAAAAGAAATAAAAAACAAGATAAAATGTGACCCAGTGATGTTTCCAACGAAGAATTATAATGGTACTCTTTTTGGTACTCCGAAGAGGTAAACAAAAAATAGGATTTTCGGAAGCCTAATTCCCTACCTGCAATGCTCTTTGAAGGTGGTATATCAGCTGAAAACAATAAGTATCAATCGAGACAAAAAAATGGAGGAAACACAACTTAGTACTTACAAAAATAAAGTTATTATTAAGAAATTACTAAAAAAAAGTAATAAATAAATGAAAAAAACTTCAACGCCACTTATAACTATAATAACAAAAAAATTGGTATATCAAACGGCAAAACTCAACACAAAAAAAAAACAATGGATCAAAATTTACATAGAATTTATCTTAAATTGAATCTATGTATCAGGTTGGTTTTCCTGCTATATTGGCAATTAAATATTCCAAAAAAGGTAATTACTTAGTTTTATCAAATATAACTATATTAGCTGCGTTTTATTTTCCCCCAGATCCAATCCAGATCAGATCATGATAATAAAACAACGCAGGATCTCAGTGACAACTTGTTATATACCCAACTCTTTTTTCATTTTGTTTTTTTTATTTGTATACACCCGTTGTCTTTTTTCTTTACACTACTGACGACATTTACAAATTAAGGGTGTGTGTTCAAAACGGATTTGGAAATCCAAATCCAAAACAAAGTTGGATCTTGTGTTGTTTTTGTAATACATGTATTTTCGTAAGCAAATCCAATCTGGTTCGGATCTTGGGGAAAATAAAACACAGCTATTATGTACATAGAATTTCACTTTTTTTCGTTCTTTTCAGTATATGTATAGGTTTATAAGTAGATTTAAATACCTTCTCTATTTTTCTTTTGCTGGATAGGTTTGTTTTGGACTCACTGTTCTGTGTCTGGATTCTGTTGTGAACTGCTCTGGCTGAGGCGCCTGAGGTGGAACTCTCATGGACGCTGGTTTCATATGATTTAGTAAGTATATCCTATTTAGTCGCAGGTCTGGTAATAAACATAGATTTGTTGGGAAACTTTACAGGTGTCTACGGTGCTCCAGTTGCAAGAGGATGGAATCCCCGGGATATGTGGTAGTTTGGTATCCCAATGGACTGTGCCGGACACTCAACACGTGACCTCCAGAGGACGGCAGTGGTCAACAGAAAAATTTGGTCCAATGAGGCCAAAAATCAAACTTTTTATGTTCGAAAAATTATTGTATAACACAAAAAAAATTGCAATACAAAAACGTAGTATAACACAAAATGTTGTATTGTAGCCAAAAAATATAAAAAAAAAGTTTGGCGGCCCAGTGCTTCACTGGCAACTTGGGTCCGCCACAATTCAAAACGTAGAGTAGATTGGTAACTTATGTAAAATTTCTTAGTTTTAGCACTTTTTCTCTTTATAAAAAAAAATCATTTCAAATAAACTCACCAATTGTAATCTTTTTGCACTATTTTATTTATATCGTTTTAACTACACACCCTTTTGGCGGTCAGAAAACGTAGGTATTTTTCTCCTTAAAAAAAAATGTAATTTTGATTAATCTTCAAAAGACAAGAGTTTAACAAAAAAAAAACGTACTCGGTAAGTATGGGTTAAAAAATGGAAAAAACTTTTATCCGTTCAAGAAAAAAAAACTTTAACTTTGAAAAATTTAACTATAAAAATTCAAATTGAACGGCTTTCATTAAAACGTCTTGTCTGTTCAACCGGTAGAGAAATTTTACCATATAGGTATGATCTACATATATGGCTCTGAATGATGTGGTTTTCAGTATTGAACATACCATCTTTTTCATAATTGCTCCTCCCACATCATTTGAATATCATCCGATCCAGATCAGCCGCTAGTCATTTACCATATTTTTGTTTTTGTTTTTAAAGGTTTCTATATAGTGGTGAACCTACTTTATTTCCCCTCTTTTTCTGACATTTCAGAAACGTCAACTCACAATTTCATAAATTCTGCCCAATAGAGGGCGCTAGCGACAAAAAAGTTAATACCTTGGTTTCATTAGGACCTTTCTTAAAAGGTTTCATACCAAGAAAACCAAATCTATTTTCTGGGCGGTTTTTCCTTTTAATTATAAAATCAATTTCTCATAAATAAAATAAATGACAGTTTCGCCATCTAAACTCATTGCGAATCCTTGAGAAGAGTGTCGTTATACTTTCTATGGAACAGGCCTTTTATAGAGTTCTATAAACTTTTCACACTTAGAAACTCTACAAATAACGAAGAACTAATGAACTTCCATTTTAATATCCACAACTAGTCACATGAAACGGAAAACAAACTTGAAGTGAGACAAAGAAGTAAAATCATAACTACACACATCCTTCGACAATCTCGTGAATCTACTACACATCCATCTACAATGTGGTGCGTCAGCTGTTTTGAGTAGCCATACGCAAACCACAATGACAGTTGGGTTTCTTAAGTATATCTTGATTATCTTTGGTAAGTAATTTGGTCATTTTTTTTTTTTTTTTTTGATCCAATAATTTTATTATTTTTCTTCCAAAGTTAGCTTATTGAATGTGTGGCCAGGCGTCCACAACAATGTGTTCTTAAAAATACTCAACATTTTTGACCTTTAAAATACATTTTAAATTATTAAAAAAATAAAAAGGAAAAAATAAAGGAAAATCAAGAAAATATGAGTATTTGAATAAAAACGAACAAGAATTACTATTTCAGCAAACTTATGATTAGGGGCTTGAATAGGATTAGAAATTAATTTATATTTTATTCCCCTTATAAGAGATATTAATTTAATATCTAATGAAGCTTCATTAAAATATTTTTTAACACAGGCTTTAGCTTCTTCAATTTTATTTCTGTATCAAAATAATTTTATCAATCCATAAATTTTAAATAATAATAACATTAACATAATAATCTTATCACTATCAGCTTTATTAATAAAAAGAGGAACTGCCCCTTTCCATTTTTGATTCCCTAATGTGAACTCTAGTCGGACGACCGAAAATTTAATTTTATATCTTATTTCTATTTTTTTCGTAAGATAAAAAGAATATATTGAAATGAAAGTAAAATAATAAAACAAAAGTAGAAACAAATAAAATTAATGCGCTAGTATTTGCGAAAATAATGAAATTCTCGCCATGTTTGCTCTTTGAAAAATTATTTTCAAATGATGTCGGTACGGAAGTCGTTAAATGTGAACGCTAGCAAAACGACTCGGGTCGAACGACACGTCGTTGAATGTGAACCCCCCTTTTCACACGAGGAATCAAGTTGCCGGAGATTTTTTGACGTTTTCTTTTAATTTCCTTAAAAATCTTTTGTACCTTTCACACGAAGAAACAAAATCGTGTCAATTTTTTGTTATTTCATTTTAAATAGCTTAGTTGAACACACACAACTGTGTATGTTTAGAGGAATGTCAAAAAATCTTCACAAATCGTTGACCGGGGAGATTTCATTTTCCCCTCTTAATTCTTGCCCTTCTCACCAATAAACTGAAAGTTGCTGGAAACTCAGTTTCCTCGTGTGAAAGGGGACTTAGGGGCAGTTTGTTCACTGTGGGTTAAATCTAAACCATGACTTTTATAGCTTCTTATTAAGTGGCGCTAATCAACTAAAATCCGCTGATTAACGGTTTCCATGAGCATGAATTCCTTGAAAAAAATTTTATTACCATGCACATTCAATGATTTAACAGTTGATCAACTGTGAACAAACTGAATATAAGAAACTGGAAAATGATTATCTAAATAAAATTAAAAATGATATTTACCTACCTAATCAAAAAATGCTCCGATCTGACGAATCTATAATAGAATACGAAAATTACAAAAAAAAAAGATATTTTTTTCCGTCATTAAAAAAATATCCTCCACCATTAAAAAAAATCTCTACCTACCCACATAAAGAATATAATATCCAATATCCATGGATCAATGCAAAGAAGAAAAAGAGTTCTCAGTTCATATACTTTTTATTCTTTGTCGCCAGCCTCAGACGACCTTAAAAAAAATCGTACATACAACAAATATCATGGCATAATTTTTTAACTTGCAGCATAAAATGCGGTATGGCCAACTCTACAAACTCTGGTTTTTTAGCCATAGTTATGACATTTGCGAACGTGTGCTAACGAACTATAAAACTATGGGATCAATTTTAAAAACCATCCACACCAATAGCATTTTAATTTTAGGTATAAATAATTTGAACAATTTCACTTTCACTTTAACTGTTTTAAAGAGAAAAATCGTTATTAAAATCCGGTCGGAAAAAGATTAGAATTTATGTAATGAAAATCATTGAGACCATTAATTATTCCATAAACCCTTGGAACCAAGTTTCGGAATAAGCTTTGAACAATTATAGTCCTTAGCTCTCCTCGTTACCCAAGTAGCATTGTTGCAAGTCTGGCAGTATAATTTTTATTTTCTGTTATGGCGCATTACTCAGTAGTTTCCGTAGAAATATTTTTTTGTACGTCGTGGTACTGACTTTTGTCTTTGAAAGGCACCAAGATATCATAGAAAACAATAATTGTTAATTTTGAGACTTTAAGAAACCGAATTCAGTGTTTATTTATATGCTAAAATAAAGCTTATGAGTCAATAATAATTTCTAACCAAAGACAATTTTCATTTTGGCCCAGCCTTCCACATGAAATAACTTTTATTAGTTCAATAATTGATTTACCTTACCCAGAATGAACATTTTTTTTTGTTGATTTTACTTGTAAGGGCGTAAAAGACTATTATTATGTATAAAGGTCGAACATTTATTTTTTAAAACGGAATCAGGAAGAGAGTTGATTTTGTTTGCAATCGATAATTTTTTTTTAGTATACGAAAGTCATTTGTGAAATATGGAAAACCTATTATTAAAATAATAAAGTTTGGGAGTCGAAAATTTTTTCATGTGTCCTACCTATGGTTATATTGTACCAAAAAGCCAACCGTATCTCCAATGATGAACTTCAAGAGAGAACAGGTGAGGAACCCATAGACGCTATTATACGAAGATTCAAGTGGTATAAGGTGACGAGTGCATTGCGAGTCAAGCGATGCAATGGAAGGAACCCGGTCACACTGGCAGGTAGACAAGTGGGCCGACCTAGAAGTACTTGGCGAAGAACGGTTGAAGAGGAATCAGCACAACTGGGAGAGTTGCAGATAGATCTTCAGAAATCGTACACGATGGCGCGTAGCAGAAGTGGAGGCCCTTTGCCCCGCAAGGGGAACTTCACGGACGTAATAGGTCCGAAGACCTAAACAAACAAAAACGAAATAAATATTTCAATATAATAAACATTCAACCTCATTGAAAGCGACTATAAAAAAGGCATTAGGTAAGTGGGACGGTTTTTTCAATGTGTCTTAGTCCTTAGATAAAGGAATTTTGTCTACTTTTATACCTTCGCTAAAATCAAACCGAGATTTTGCCAATCAATTCTTTGTCAAAGGTGGACGAGAAATATTAGGAAGTTTTAGAGGGAAATGTTTTGTGTGATTTTGTGTTTGGTTCTGCATAAACGAGTTATAATTAAGAATTGCTTGGGCTGTGCAGCAAATTCGAAAGAATAATAATCCAAAGAGGAAGTCATGCAGAGCGAATGGACATCAATGCTAGCGAAGGACAAATCTCTGAAAAAGACCTTCCTTAATAGTGCTCGGAGATGAAAAACCCGGTAGCCGTTCTTAATTCAAGCAGATCACCTTATCAAAAGATAGTGAATGTATATTGAATTAAGCTTGGATTTATAAGTTAATACAGGTTTGTCAGTTTTCTTATTAATTTAGAAGGTACGTGTACCTATCTATAATTTGCACATTATCTTTATATAGGTACCTATCTCCTAGGAATACAAATCAAAATAATAAACTTAACTTGCTGTTGAACTTTTTAAACTCATTAGGTATATAGACAAAGAGAATATTTTATTACTTTCTTTTCCATGCTGAATACCAGTTTCTTATAGTTTTAATACTGTCTTCTGCATCTTGCGCCGTGTCACCTTTTATTTCAAAAACGATGTCATCAGAATAGGAAGCCTTTGCTTCTTCCCCAATCAGTTTAAATATTTCACACTCAAGGTTGGACTTAAGTTTTTTTTCATTATATCCTCGATCTTTTAAACGATCATAGAGCGTAGTATTATTGCAAGTTACAACAAACACAACCTGAAACCAACGTTCTGGAAAGAACTCACAGCCATGGTACTCGACAATGTTTCCACCTTCTTCCATCTTTGGTTCTAGATAGTCAAGAAGCTGAATAAAGATAAATCAGATTCTGTTTATACAAAGTGGCAGGAGAATCCGAAATACCTTATCTTCATCTAATATAGGACAGTCATATTCGTCATCATGTTCCTCAACAAAACTCTTTTCTTTTGCTATTTTTGAGACATCCCACCATTTAAAGTTCCATTTCTCAACTACTTTGGCACATAAGTGTGATTTGCCAACACCTGGAGTTCCTATTTTATTATTGTGGTTAGAAATAATTTAATAAGATTTATCGTTAGCCGACATATTACGCTATTTACCTGTTACTAAAATATTTGGTCTCTTTTCAGATTTTTCATCGGACATTATTAATTTGTCCTTTATATAGAAAAAAGCACAAACAAGAAGTGTATAAACAATTGCGAAAAGAATTTTAGTGCAGTCGTTTTCGTGTCGATGTTTAACGTAGGGAAGGGACTAGGGAGATTTTCATGTACCAACATGGTTGACAACATGGATTGATGGACTTAATGTATTCAAAACACTGATCCCTTTTCACACGAGGAAATTGAGTTGCCAGCAGTTTTCAATTCTTAAGTGAGAAGGGCACGAAGCAACAACAGATAACAACAAAATGAAAACATTTCATTCAGCAGTTGTGTGAATTATCTATTTAAACTCATATCGAGATACAAATGAAAATTGTAAGAAACTGCCTGTCTACACAGTCGTTTTACTTAAAGGCGCATCTAGCAAGACATTTATATTTTATGTGTGCGTAAAAACATAGAAGGGTAGATTTCATCCCAAATTTTACAGAAATCCTTCTCGTTTCTACGCACACTGAAGGGCGCATCCAGTGAAACAGGTAGATTTTATGTGTGTTATAGATACTACTTAGTATTATTATCACTCTATAAAATACATAATTTAGAAATGATATCAAAGAAGTCAATCACTATTCTGTACAATATAATTTAATTTTATTCATTCTTTTTCCGAATTTATCAACGTTAAATGTTATACATATTTTATGATATTAAATAAATTGTTCATATTATAACATGGTGTCAGATGTGGATACGTAAATAAATAGTAAAAAAACAAATCAACAAATAATTAAAGCAAATAAAGAAAAATAAAATGGCTGAAATTAAAAATCTTAAAGAAGAAAAGAAAGAAACGAAATGGAACGTGAAGGTATAATTAAATACGAACCTGAATATACAAAATGGACAAGCAACATAGTTATAGTTGAGAAAAACAACAACAAACTGCGAATATGCATTGATCCAAGAGAACTAAATAAAGCACCAGAGATGTGAAATTCCAATTACCAACAGTAGAAGTTTTTGCTGAATTAGCAGATGCCAAAATATTTAGCACATTAGATGCAAAAAATGGTTTTTGGCAACTACAACTTGATGAAAAAAGCAGTAAACTAACAACATTTTGGACTCCAGATGGAAAATATAGATTTACCAGGCTACCATTCGGAATCAAACCAGCTATGGAAATTTTTCAAATGCGTACAATGTGCAAAATTCACCGATGCGCCAGATTCAAGGTGAAACATATGAAAGACTTTTTTAGTGTGAGTGAGATATTCATGAATTTTAAGATTATGCCTGTTTAGTAACTTATTTTTCAACAAATTTTCCAAAAACTGAGTTTTTTTTTCTATGGGTTTTGACAGCAAATTGTGGAAATTTGTGCAATTTCGCAAGAAATTTCACATTGCCAAACAGACCAAATGTGAGATAGGGAAAGGTAGATTGAACTGAAAGGGTTTGTCCCCTTTCACACTCTCCAGCAACTTGTTTCCTCGTGTGAAAGGGGACTTTTTTCTTTATGTGTAGACACGCTTTCAGTAGAACGACTTTCAGTAAAATTCATATGTAAACAATAAACAGGCACTAAAATTAACTATAAAAGAAAGTTGTCAATAAACAAATTTATATCGGCAAAATTAGCAATTTTTCAATTATTTATATCGCCAAAAAAGAATATAATGAAACGTACACTTTGGGGTACTGCTACAGAAAAGCACGAAGAAACTCTTTTCAATAAACTCGTGTCACAAACAGTCAAACAACAAAAGTTAAACGAAGCGGTTAAAAACAAACCAAAACCTAAAGATATCCAGTAAATAAAAACATATTTTTATAATATTATATTGTTTTATATTGTTTTCTTTCATACACAGAGTATCGGTTAAAGTAAAAAATCCTCTGGTTACTCAAACAATTGAAGTTATGAAACAAACGGAAATGTTGCAGTCCCTTATCGACACCTACTCCAATAAATCGGTAAGTACTAATGACCCTTTCTTTATTTTTGTCTGAGGTTTTTTGTTATAATTTATCAAAGGGTTCCAATAACTATCTCCTCAATCCATGTCAAATGATTCCACAAGTTGACTTTCCTCCCGAAAATGCCACCGATTTCGTAAATGACGACAAATTCGCCAAACCACTTTGGTTCATACCGCCAAATCAAACTGACTTTACACGGGGTGTACCCATGGAATATCCACAAATCAACAAACAAGTTTGTAAGGCATCACTGCGAAAAGCAATCTGCGGACAATTGTGCATAGCTGGCTTTACAGACACCGCCGAGAGTGCATTGGTTCTGTTTACTGATGCTCTCGAAGAGTTCATCAGGAATTTTATATTGCAAATCAAAGATATCCAAACTAATGAGCACGAAGAAAGACAAAGTTCGATTGATATATTGACACTGGAGAGAGCCTATTATGCCCTGACGAGCACTTCACTCACTGCAATTCACAACTACTTCAAGAACAACCTAATCGCTCGCAATCGCTCTGAAATTCGAGAATTCAGGGGAGTTCTACAAGAATACGATAAGCTTATGAAAGAAAGTCAAAACATGCAAAAAGGTCCATTTCAGGAAAATGAGTTCATGAATTTTCTAGACTTTACAGCAACTGCTGGCACAGCTACACAAGACAATGCTACAGCTTCCACTTCTGGTCATGTTGTTGGCTACATTGAGGGACAAGACCACATAACAGTGCAGAATTCAAGGTGATTCTATCACAGTCACCATGGTAAAACAAAAAATCTAAAGAAAACTCATTTCAGCGTTTTTAGTGTACATGGAAAGATTGTAGAAGCCGATAGCACCCAAGAGGAACAGATTCATTACTCAAATGAACCGTCTTCATCGACAGATCAATAGTTTAAACTAATAAATATGAAATAATACATATAGTTTTGCTTTTTTGGTGGCCACAGGCTAATTGATATCGGCATCTTCAAATCTAATAGGGGATAACACTTCGGCAATGGAATCCAACTTAAAATAATAAACGCTCTCAGTGTTTTTTGTCAACCTACAGTAGTGACATTGTAGTATGTCAATTTGAACTTTTTATAGAAAGTATAGCTTGAACCAAATCACTTGGCCAACGGTCGATTGCGCAGAGAGAGGATTTAAGAGAACAAAAATGGTGCGCAAGATATTTAATGGGTAAAGTGAGTGAAGTTATAAGCAAAACTCAGTGATTTTCGTATTTTTTTTGTGTATCTGCAGAGAAATTAAAAGAGAGCTGCGCAGTAAAATGGCCAAGTGATTTGGTTCAAGCTATAACATAGTTTGTTTAGAGAGCTTTGCGAGCTATTTGCATAATTTCAGTAAAATTTTCGGAAAGCTGAATTTGGTGTATAGTTTCCTTTCGATGTTTAGAGCCTGTCGATAAAAGCGCCACATAGGGGTAAAAGGAACCCAAAATAAATTTTGTATGAATATCTCAGTAACGGCTCCATTTACAGAAAAAAAATAGTTTGAGACGGAGTTTCCTGTTTGTATTTTCAATAGAAACTAATTAAGGTGAAACCTACTCAATACTATAAGGGGCCCCCACCGTTAAATTGTTAATGGTGCTAATATTGACCAAGGCTTTGTACTGTCTCATAAGAACATCCAAAGGAAGCTATGTATTAGAATTCAGTTTTATCACAATAAATTCTTAAGTTACTCGACCATTTGCAAGTTATTCTTCCTGTAATCTCTGCGTTGGTATCATTGTATAAACTCAAGTACTTAGCGTACTCTAGGTACACATAAGCCTTATCTAACTAATTTTATATTAGTACCTGACTTCAGTGTTTCTTTTAGTATTATATACTTGGCCATACCTACACTCATTGACCGTTTTGGGATAAGAGTCCCTACACTATTCGTATTATTTGATTTGATACAATGATATTAAAAAGATTGGAAGCAAAAACAAAATAAATCAACCTCAAAGATACTATCCCAATGAAAAGTTTATTTAGTATAAAATTTAGCTTTTCTTATCATAGATTCATTCCATTGGTTCTTGTTTCGTGTTTTTGAAAATTCATTTGGTGGTTCGATCAAATGGTGATTCTTATTGATGCCTTTTCCTAGTTTATACTGATACACCTTTCCTTTTGGTCTATTTGACCAGTTAACCGTCTCTTTAAGCGACAAAACAAATTCCCCATCAATAGCAACAAGTTTATGCTTTGATTGTTCATCCAGACAATCATCATCAATATTACGTCGTTTGATATTAGGTTTTTTACGTGGGGATAAGTCCTCATATTCAAAATCTTCAAATGGTTTTACATAACAATCGGATTCATTCAACAATCTAACCCTGCTCTTTTGGCTTTTCTTCAACTGTTCGGATGAGTCTGAAGCAGTAATGAACTCAATTTGTTCTTCTACTAGGTGGCTCAATTTTTTTGACATGATTTTTTGTACTGATGCCGAAGGCACAAAATCAATGCCAGTATTTTCATCACAACTTAAATGCCTTTGCGAAAGAAGTTCTGAAATTGAATTGTATCATATTAAATGGGTAAGTTTGAAGTTTTTATCTGAGATATACCATTTGGTTCCGATGGCAGTATTTCCTTTTCAACTGGCTTTGTTATAAATAACGAATCCGTAAGGAAACTTGTGTCAGCTGCTTCAAGAACTTGCTTTAGATTTGCATCTTCAGATTCACTTGAGCTGGACATTTTTGGTGTAATGTTATTTAATCTTGGTTCTAAATAAAAACAAATAAAACTTTTTAAATACCTAACAGCTGATTTAGAAATAGGTCTGTTGGGCAACGTGAAATTTCTCGCGAATTTGAAATTTTTAGTTTGGTCCATCGAAGGCAAGCACGTGGGCGCGGGACGTATGTGTTGGCCGGGGTAAAAAAAGGCGTGTTTTTTTTGCAAGCCCGGTGAAAACAACGACGTCGGTGCTAAACAATTAACATGTTAAATGCAACAACAACTAATCCCAGAGAATTCTCGGGGTTTAGCTTAAGCGCACAGAAAAACTGTGTTACCGGCATGAATTACATACATGTTATCGATAGTTTGCATGAAAACTCCATATTTTTTATTGTCATCGCTAAGCTCCGCTGTCGTTTTTTTCAACCAACTCCCCCCGGGCTTGCAAAAAAACACTTAACAACTTTCTTTTAAGGGGCCAGTTATAGCTTTCATTGAAACTCATCATTTGAGAATTTTAGGGCCAGTTTCACAGTGAAGTAAGCATAGACATACTAGATATGGACTGCTAGTCGATACTAATTTCCATACAAAAATATCAATGGAAGTAGTTCCTTATTTAAATAGTGACATAAGCGCTATTTATGTAAAAGCGGCAAACAGAAGTAATTATTTTGACGTTTATCACTTATGTGCCATATGGTTTTGGCTTTTTGCGTTGCGTTGAAAGCAATGTTCGTTTATTCTTCCACTCTACAGAAGTTATTTTGCAAAAATATAAAGAATGAATTTTGTAGTTTGTATTTTTAGAGCCAGGATTTCTGATCGGATCTCGTTCATATCTGGAATACTTGACTTGGTACTATATTATAGGTTTGTTCAGTGAGGAAAAAGTTAGAACAGAACAGAACAGGACAGAACAGAACAGCACAGATTCGTGAAAAACGTCAGAACAAGGTAGAACAGAAAATGGCTACCTACGTTGTCACTAAAAAAGCAACAAAAAATTTTCGGAGCATATATGCTTGTCACAAATTCACAAATATACGTCTTAAAACTAAAATTACTTCATGAAAATAGAATCAGAATTGATTAAAATACACTTTTGAAAGAGTTAAGCAAAGATTCAAATAAAATCTATCAAAAAAACAAACTACTTTCATTAAAAAAATCACAACATCTGATTTTGACAGTTTTCACAAATCTGTTCTAACTTGTTCTACCTCAAAAGCAAGTGCAGAAAATCCTGTTCTAAAGTGTTCCAAACTGTTCCAAACTAGCTCATTGAACAGCAATCCAGAACAGTTTAGAACAGAAAATTTCTCATTGAACAGCAAAATCTTGTACTTTTCTGTTCTAAAGTGTTCTAAACTGTTCCGAACAGCCTCATTGAACACACCTTATGTCGTCAGTTCGCCTGACGAAAATCAGTACCACCTCCTTGGTTTAGGGCCAGTTGTACAATAGTGGTTCAGCCTCGGTTCAAGATTTTAACTCACCGATTTCGGCGGATTAACTAAGGTTCAACGCTGGTTTAAGTATGTAATTGGTTATTATCACGCACTTGAACAGTAAACCACTGTTGAAACTCAATTAATCCGCCGGAATCGGTGGATACAAATTGCTGAACCACGGTTTAAATATTTGTACAACTGGCCCGAGATCCTTTGCTTTTTCGCCAACAAGCAGTCGAATCGTTAGCTGATGCCTCATTGCAACGTAGCGCAAGCGAAAAGCAGGAATTATTGCCGGAGCCAAAGCTGGTGAAACTTGTTTCACCAATACCTGTAAGGACGAGCAGGAAAGATGCATCACCATCAAGTCAACTGCCATCTCTATGTACTTCGAAGTTGAAGAGAAGTATTGCGCCGTTTGAAAAGAAAGACGGACCAGGAAAGAAATCCGCTTTTATGGATAGCTATCTAAAATTTTTGCAAGGTGAACGCGATGAATCACCCCCGCCTCTAATGAAGACCGGTAGAAAATATAACTACCAAAAGCCATGCATGCAAAAGGATTAATAGCAACAAAAGAAAATGTAATGAAAACAGTTTTTCATCTAATACTTCGTCTGTGACAGAAAACACTTCACCTGCAGTAGAAGGCTCCGCCGCGCCTGTAACCAATAGTGAAGGGACTATCACTGGTTCAGATGATGGCCATAAAATAAAAACAATAAGTCAAACCCTGAAGAAACTCCACAGCAGCATCAGGTGCAACAACAACAACAGCTTCGCGTATCACAACAACAGCATTCGCAACAATACCGGCAGATCCAACCACAAAATCAGAATTTTCATCAAGGTGAGTGTACTATGTAATCTGTTTCAAGGTTAAGGTGTTTCGTTTTTGCATTACAGAAAGACACTGAATGAATAACATTGTTTAAAACGTGCGGCATTATCTTCATGAATATTGTAGAAATAAAACATTTCATGTGTAACGAGTATATTTTGTTTCGATTCACATTTTAATTTTATTGGTCTTGTTTCATTATCACATCTATTAAACTGTAATTGCGTAATATTACAGGTGCAAACCTATTTTCATCTACAATGTTTTAAAATAACTTATAAAACAAACAAAGATTTTGTATTTTTGTAAAAGTGTTCTTCAAAAGAAAATTTCCACTTTCTATACTAAATAATTTTTGAAAAAATTCATAAAACTAACATCGCTTTCTTCATTTTTGGGGATTCATACGATAAACGTTGTAGTATTAATAAAGAAAAAGATGTAAATACATTTGTTACCGATAAGAAATAAACAAAATATATTTCCATTATGGTCTACCGAATTTAGAATCTTTCACTTACTACTGTTACGAGTAGTAAATTTATAGATTAGATACCGTTTTTCATTTGCTGTTCTTCCCGAATTTTATGAAGTGAGAGAAAAGAATGTATTCTTCATCGTTTTTGTTTTTTGATCAATAGTTTTTGCTGAAGCACCTCTATCTTCATCAAAAGGAAAATAGTCTGATACCTAACCAAACAATACGAAGAAACTAAAAATCAAAGGACATGGTTGCCAGCTGGAGAATCCTTGTTGCAAATGATAGCCATCCACTTGCCATACCAAATCGTGCAAGATACACGCAAACGTAAAGGTCTTATGGAAGGTCTCTCAGATGTTACTCAATACCTAGACAAATTGTAAAATGGCATAGAGCACACACTATAAGGCTTTAAGTTTTGAGGTACCCAACATTAAAATAAATGAAATAAACAAAAATAAAACCAAATTACATGTTTCCATATTGTTTTAATAAATACATATTTTATTTATCTATCGTAGACAATATAACTGTTTTTTTCTTTTCTAATTAAACCTTGAAACGGGATATTTTTCTAGATGATCTTTAAGAACAGCGGGGAAGATCGACAGGAACTTAAATCTAGAACTCATTTGATTTGGATCGGTGAGCTTATTGTAGCCAGATTTAATGTTTGCCTAATTCTCAGGTAGTGCGTTTTCTAAGAGAAAAATTGTTTCAGATTCGATTTTCAATAAATGATTTTTAAACTATATTTAAAAAAAAAGCATTTCACCTCAAGTCTAGTATCTCCTTGCATTCTCTTGAGAAAAGTGCCCTGTTCAACCGGACCTATCGTAATGGCATGGCCATTCTTTTCTGCTATGTAGGTACATACTTAATTCTCTTGAAATGAACGTCAGCGGTGAGATCTGCAGTTCCTGGTTCAATCAATGGATCATGTAATTTATGCTTTTCAAACGCCTTTTTATCAATATAAAACAGTCAGTAAATATATAGGTAATTCATATTATTATTTTTCTGAATGTATCAGTTTTCTCTCCAAAGTGTTCATAATCTATTATTAAACTAATTCCTCAATCAGTTTTTGTTCTCTCAGCCAATGACTCAATTAGTGTATCTGTTTCTGTTGAATATTCCAAACACTCTCGGTTGTCGTCTTTTGTCGCTTGGAAAATCTTCGAAATTGGAGTTTCCTTTTTTTATAAAACACCTAAAATGGTTATATGTTTGTATCAACATCTATAAGAACCTTCTTTCCGTATTCCAGCTTATTTTTGCAGCTTGTGAACTGGCAAAGCAATGAAGAACTCATGTGCCAGGACAATAGAAAAGCCTCTGGGTACATCTTCGAAGCGCTTATACCAAAACACCTTTGTCATCGTTATGGTTTCACTTTTCAAATAACAAGGTTCATCATCGACTTGATTATGCTTAAAACAAAATTTCGGTGCTTGCATCTTGCTAAGATATGGACTCGCTTCAACCAAATGCAATGAAAACTGCCCGCCTAGGTTGAATTGTGTTAAAATTTTAAGTACGTCTACCGAAAGAGTTCCTTGTCCCGGTCCGAGTTCAACTACTTGAAACGGTGATGGGGAAGAAACTTTGCGCCATTCATTTAAGCACCAAACTGCAACAAGCTGTAAAATTGATAGACAAGTCTTAACAAACAACAAATGATTTGAAAGAAAGTTTCTTACCTCGCCAACAGTTTGGGAAATTTCGGGCGATGTTATGAAGTCACCTTCTCTACCAAAATCATCTCGGTTCATGTAGTAACCGGCATATAGATTTGTTAAAACTTCTTTCATGTAGTCGGCCACGGTTATAGGTCCACCGGTAAGGATTCTTGATCGAATCTGGGCAGTAATATTAAGATGATTCCTCTTACCATCCCCATCGGTGGTTTCCTGTGGAGATGTAAGTTTCCTCGTAGCTGAGAAGTCGGGTGGTAGGTATTTTTTATTGATAATAATTCTAAAGGTACCCTCACGTTGCACTGAAAAAAAACAAACAAGAATGAAAAAAAAAACAAAACTTTTCCATTTTGAATAATTTTTTTTTCTAAAAAATGAAATGACAAATAACAAAACCAACGTCAAACCAATGTGTCATAAGTTACACCATATTCTCCGCTTTTAGGCCTTTAAGCCTAGTACGCTGCTGATGCGAAACGAAAAATCCCATACAAAAATGACACAACGAAATCATAATTTCGTTCTGCTTTTCGTTTTGCAGTACGCTGTTCGAAGAGCGAAATTCATAATTGTAGCAGATTATTTGGAGAAGTCTCCGCTCCTTTTTCGCACTGAATTAATTATACAAACTATTTATTGTGTGCGGAAAAATGACATTTGGGTTTTATTTGGGTTTTTTTTTTGTTTATCATTTTTTTACATCATGGGTTTCTCTGATTTTTTGCGTTTATGTTTGATTTTGTTTTTGGAATTAGTGAAACTCTCCAAGAATATTTTCCGTTGTGATTTCGCAAGCGTTTCGTTGTCTGTTTGGAGATCACAGGAAATTTTCGTTTCGCATCAGCAGCGTACTAGGCTTTAGCGCTCGTGTCGTTTATAATTAAAGTTGGAACCAACGTGAAGATAGCTTCTAGCAGTCCATATCTAGTATGTCTATGGAAGTAAGTGTCACTTAAGTGCTGAATATGGACAACTATTCCCAATTTTACAGTGTAAACTTATCGAAATAAGTGACACTTAAGTCTCCGATGTTGGTCACTTAAGTTAAACTTACTCAGGTAGTAAAACTGCGGCTTAAGTGCCAAAATGGGAAAATTAAGTGCCACTTATTTTGTAAAGTGTGCACTGTGAAACTGGCCCTTAAAGCTAGGACCGCACTCGGCGGAACTGCACTTCAGCGGATCTGAACTTCACGACTTATTTGTATGAAATTGTATGAGCTATATCGCACTAAGCGACAACTGCACTTCACGGCGCGACACTATGCGACAAAGTTGGTATTCTGACCAACTGTGTCGTGACGTGAAGTTTCGTTCAAACAATGTAGGTATAACGATTTGGAAAAATGTATGTATATACAAAAATTCAACAAAACAAATAAACTGGTAAACTATTATAATTTATTTTTTTGCTTTTTTTTTTATTTACACAAATTGAAACTACATTTAACGAATTAAGATACTATAAACAATGTACATATATGAAAAGAAAATTCGAAAAAACTTATAAAATGCTTTGTTTTTAATCGTTAAAAAATTTAACCGCAACGAAAGTAATCACTGTGTTGGCCAAAACGTCGATAATACTGAGAATCTAGCAAGTAGTACTTCCCGTGGACTGGAGTGACGTTTCCGGCTTTTTCAAGAACCACTTTCAATTCCTGGATGATTTTTTTCGTTGCTTCAAGGTCATTCAGGTTTGTGAGGTAAATATTACATTGACGAACCTATAAATAAGAGCAAGTTAAAGTATGTAGTTCCTTATAGAAAAAACTACTTTACCTGTGTATACCAGACCGCCTCATCGCAGATCTTAACTTTGTCTTTTAATTTCTCCAAAAACGCAACTGCTTCTTTTTTGTCCGCAACATGTTCCATAACTTCAAGAATTTCAAGTAAGCGATACGGATTGATCCTTTAAACAAAGAAATTTTGTATCATTGTTCGTTTGATGTAAAATCTTTGGTTAGGTGTACCTACTTACTTCACTTCAAACGATGATATAAAGTTTTGATACAGTTGCAGCAGAGAATCCTCATCCTGGAGAGATTCATGACGAATGAATTTAATCAATTTTATTGTAAGTTCATTCCAGAGCCTTAAAAGTAGAACGATAAAATGAAAAACAAAAAGAAAAAAGGTTAGTGGCCGGTGGTTTTGGGTCGAACAACAAGTGCAAATTTCACAAATCAAGAACGATATTTAAGTGAAAAACTTACTTTTCATTGTAAAGATCTTCAATTATTGCCCATTCGAAAGCTAATTCTTTATTTGTGGTTTCCTTTTGAGTTGATAAATATGCAGAAACATTTGCGTTGGACGCCATCGTGATGACTTTCTTAAAAATTTAATGAAAGCATGAAAGAATTCACCATGTCTCAATTCTGAAATGATGAAAGCAAAATAGAGGCTTAAAAATGTACAATGAAATACAAATTTAACAGAAATGTTTTTAATTTTTTACATCTTACTATAAAACAATCTTACCCACGGACCACGGTTGCTCGATTTCATCCATTTAATCTGTGCACAACGATTTATTTACCAAATCAATTGCAATTGCCTAAGTCTGACGTTTCAATACAATTTATCGATAACTTAAACAATGTTGAATTTGGTAGCACAGTTTTTAGCCTGTTAGAGGGTTAAGCACCAAAAATTATCTGGGGTAAAGCTAAACCCAATGGGGTTTAGTTGTTGTTGCATTTAACATGTAAATTATTTAGCAACGAATCGTTTTTTTCATGCAAATTCCTTCGGACTAAGAAAAAACCACGCCTACTATTCCTTAAGTATATTAGTTGTGTTTTATTTTCCCCGAGATCCGAATCAGATTGAATTTGCTTACGAAAATACATGTATTACAAAAACAATACAAGATCCAACTTTGTTTTGGATTTGGATTTCCAAATCCGTTTTGAACACACACTCTTAATTTGTAAATGTCGTCAGTAGTGTAAAGAAAAAAGACAACTTGTGTATACAAATAAAAAAACAAAAGGAAAAAAGAGTTGGGTATATAACAAGTTGTCACTGAGATCCTGGGTTGTTTTATTTACATGATCTGATCTGGATTGGATCTGGGGAAAAATAAAACGCAGCTTTTATATACTATCATAGGTATATTTTACTTTAAACCTGTCATTATCCCCACAAATGTAAGCATATTAAAGCAATCGTTCCAAAATTTTAAAATCTTATTATTAATCTCAGATCCAGAATATATATATATATATTTGTATATTCACCCATGCCTTGACTCATCGCACCTTAGCGATTCCTTTCCCCTTTCCCTTTTTTTCCCATTAGCTTTAAGATATTTTGTATCTGTTTTATAATAAATATTAGCTGTGTTTTATTTTCCCCAAGATCCGAACCCACATTGGATTTGCTTACAAAAATACATGTATTACAAAAACAACACAAGATCCAACTTTGTTTTGAATTTGGATTTCCAAATCCATTTTGAACACACACCCTTAATTTGTAAATGTCGTCAGTAGTGTAAAGAAAAAAGACAAAGGGTGTATACGAATAAAAAAAAACAAAGGAAAAAAAGAGTTGGGTATATAACGTATGTCACGGAGATCCTGGGTTGTTTTATTTTCCTGATCTGATCTGGATTGGATCTGGGGGAAAATAAAACGCAGCTATTAGCTGTGTTTTATTTTCCCTGAGATCCGAACCAGATTGGATTTGCTTACGAAATTACATGTATTACAAAAACAACACAAGATCCAACTTTGTTTTGGATTTGGATTTCCAAATACGTTTTGAACACACACCCTTAATTTGTAAATGTTGTCAGTAGTGTAAAGAAAAAAGACAACGGGTGTATACAAATAAAAAAAAAAACAAAAGGAAAAAAGAGTTGGGTATATAACAAGTTGTCAGTGAGATCCAGGGTTGTTTTATTTTCATGATCTGATCTGGATTGGATCTGGGAGATAATAAAACACAGCTATTGTATATTCACATAGGTGACTATGCGTCACCAATTAATGGTATTTCTAGCTCCTGAGCAAGAGCAGATTCTCCCACAACAGCTGCGCCGTGAGGCAAACATATATGTAACTGAAAGAGTTGGCAATACATTATAGCCGCTGTCAAACAAATATCTAATATCTATATCTATATATGTAAACCTTATTCTAGTCTCAATAAAAAAAAAAAAAAGTGTTTTAAGAAAACAAATTTTTTTATGAAAACAAATTAGGGGTATTCCCGATTCGATGCAAACTGGCCTTGCATCATTGCAAAAGTGCAAAGTTTTGTTTTTACAAATTGGGGTTAGGGTATAGCAATTTTACACTTTTGCATTTTTGCAATGATACAAGACCAGTTGCATCGGATCGGGAATACCCCTATTGTGTTTTTGGTGAGAACGAATTTTCGGTGAATTTCATAGTAAATATTTGTGCGTTGTTTTTCAATTAATAATAATAATTGGTGTGTTCAGAAAAATGATATCTAGAAATTTTTCTCACTTAAAAATTGAGGAAGCGAATCCAAGATTTTTTTCCTCAGAGTTTTGACAGCAAAGCTGAGAAATTTTGCCGAGGAATCCTGTTCAGGTAACTGAGATTGCTGAGATCTCCGAGATCTCATTTTTCTGAACATGCCTAATAATTTCCAAATTGAATATTTTCTGGACATTTTACTTCAAAATTTGCTGCTGTCAAGTGTCACACATAATCAAAAAAATCGATTCTTTTCGTCCTTTCGTATTCCTTTCAACGACAGAATAAATTCGATTCTCTTTAGAAAAAAAATCGATTCTTTTGTTGAAAGGAATTCGACATAAGCTATATTTTATTCATAGAATTTTCTAAACAGTGTAATCTTATCCCTATCATTGCCATACATAAGAAAGTTTTTAATTTGCTGACATACCACGGTTTCCGGATGTCACCACAGAAGCAGCACTTTCGCGACATGTTCTTTTCTCGGCGAACGCCATTGCTGTTTGCATCGGTTGATTTTTCACAAATTATAAATGTAAGAAAATTAATAATAAATCTTTTAAAAAATCATTATTTATGTAGTGCTAATGTAAATTTATATATTATGTAACTTTTGGTCATTGAAATTGATATGAAAATGTGTTTTATCGTTTTATCTAAGCCAGAACTGGGTTCTAAAGAAATTGGGTTATGGCGGATTTTTAAAGGAAAACCTTACACGTGTTAAATTTAAAATTTAATTTTTTTTGTGAACATGGTAGTAAAATTGCAACCAACAAGCATTATTCTTTAAACAATAGACTTGGTTAAATATTGGCATAATAACCATGTGGGAATTATAGCCAAATTACATTTACTTAGATTATCAGCTTCGTCCGTCCTGCCCATCTGTCGAAAAAAACCTAATAATTTACGGCATTTTCCAGTATCCAATACTAAATAAATCTACAAAACTTGCTCTTAATGATTTGTCCTTAAAAGATAATGCTATACCGACCAATATTTTCAGACTGATTTGAGAAGATTCTTTCTTCATAAAAATTCAAATTATTCTTATTTTATTATAGAATGGCTGACGTTGAAAGTGTTGAAAATTTTGAAGGGGAGCAGCCCGTTGAAGCAGAGCCACTAGCAGTTCTTGATACAACCTCGCTGCCACAACCGGCCGAGCTTCCTGATATCAAGCTCTTCGGTAGATGGAGTTGCGATGATGTTACCGTGAGTGACATTTCCCTGCAGGATTACATTGCAGTTAAGGAGAAGTACGCTCGTTATCTGCCTCATTCCGCTGGTCGCTATGCTGCCAAACGTTTCCGCAAGGCACAATGCCCAATTGTTGAGCGTTTGACCAACTCTCTGATGATGAAGGGACGCAACAATGGCAAGAAACTTATGTCCGTGCGCATTGTCAAGCATTCGTTTGAGATCATCCATTTGCTTACTGGCGAGAACCCTCTTCAGGTAATTTGAATCCCAATCGAAATTGGTCTTTCTCGTCCCATGCTAAACTGTTGTTTTTCGATAATCTAACGTTGCAACAGGTAGAATGTGGACGTAAATTAAAACATTGGCTTCCGATACTTTGAAATAAACTTGATTTTTTGTTTATTTCGCCCACACTTAGTCGATGGACATATTTGATTCTTTTAATTTAATTTAAATTATATTTAGTTTTTGTTTAATTACAATTTTGAATACATTTACAGACTCTTGTGAGCGCTATCATTAATTCCGGACCACGTGAAGACTCTACCCGTATCGGTCGTGCTGGTACTGTTCGTCGTCAAGCTGTAGATGTCTCGCCCCTTCGTCGTGTCAACCAAGTAAGTTGTCTAATTTGATATACCTACCCTTTAATTTTTGCCGTGAACATTTCTTTGGTTCATAGCTACCTTAAAAAAAAATAATGATAGTCGGCTAAACAAAACTACCGGTATCCGTAGCTTCTACATGTTTTAAATAATGCTAGGCGTATGACCTAGTGAGAAAAATATTTTTAGGCATTTCACATAATTCTTATCTTTAGAAAAAAGATTGGTTGATATTTAAATTGTTTTATCCTTGAAATTGAAAACATTTATAGGAGAGCCGTTAAACGTGTGAAAATAAAATTGATATTGATGATAAATAAACAAAATTTTACTTAAACTTAGTAGAAGAGCTTACTAGTTTCATTCAATGTTAGTTAGAATTTTATTTAGCTTTAAATTTGCTATTTACAAGATTTTATACAGTATGTACATATTAATAATTGTTTTTAACAAAATTTATAATTGAACATAACATTTAATTAGTTTCTATTTAGTACTTATTCATAATAATTTTTGGTTTCACAGAAAGCAATTTTAAAGTACTTAACATATTTCTTATAGGTGTATATCGATTACAGCATAATATAGATCTCATATCCTTGTTTTGTAAAACGTATGTGGATACTTTAAAAAGCAATGGTTAGTTCTAGTGACTCAAAAACGACCTACTTCTCGTAGTTCATTGAAGTATTATAAATTAAAAATCAAGAAAAATATGGCAACTGCATTTGTCTACCAAAATATATTTTTAATTTTAATGTTTTGGAAAAGGATATTATAATTTTAAATTATTTTGCCTTTCATGTCTATCTGCTATCACCTATTATGTCCAGCTTCATAGTTTTCTCTGTTTTTTTTATGAGACAAGCTTATGCTTCTGGACAAGAAAAAAACTAGTTTTGAGTTCCGACAGAGTTAATAAAGATATTTGTAATTCTACAACGAATTTAAAACACATTTTATTTATTAACCCTTTTTTGTAATACAGTAAATTCGATATTTAATTTATTAATTTTTTCCTTTTCCTTGTAAGGCTATTTGGTTGCTTTGCACTGGAGCACGTGAAGCCGCTTTTAGGAACATCAAGACCATTGCTGAATGCTTGGCCGATGAGTTGATTAACGCTGCAAAGGTAAGTTAAAAACAATTTTTCATAATCCTTGTTATTTATTTAGTTGAAAAGTCCTTTCTAATTCTGAGCAACAAAAATAATTCCGTTGTTACAGCTTCGCTTATGGACAACATAAAATTGTTTTATTATCCTAGCACCCAAATGTATGAATCCTTTTTGCGGTGCTCGAGAAACGTAGAACAACATTTCAATTAATAGCTTTCTAATATCGTTTAATATTGATCAATGACAATCATAAACGTTGATACTGCTTCATAATCTTCGTTTTTATTTTTTAGTGAAAAGTCCTATTTAATTCTGAGCAACGAAATCACTCGTCGCTACAGTTTCGCTTTAGGACAACATAAAATTGTTTTATTATCCTAGCACCCAAATGTATGAATAATTTTTGCGGTGCTCGAGAAACGTAGAACAACATTTCAATGAATAGCTTTCTAATATCGTTTAATATTGATCAATGACAATCATAAACGTTGATACTGCTTCATAATCTTCGTTTTTATTTTTTAGTGAAAGTCCTATCAAATTCTGAGCAACGAAATCAACCGTCGCTACAGTTTCGCTTTAGGATAAAATAAAATTGTTTTATTATCCTAGCACCCAAATGTATGAATCCTTTTTGTGGTGCTCGAGAAACGTAGAACAACATTTCAATTAATAGCTTTCTAATACCGTTTAATGTTGATCAATGACAATCATAAACGTTGATACTATTTCATAATCTTCGTTTTATTTTTTTAGTGAAAAGTCCTATATAATTCTGAGCAACGAAATCACTCGTCGCTACAGTTTCGCTTTAGGACAACATAAAATTGTTTTATTATCCTAGCACCCAAATGTATGAATAATTTTTGCGGTGCTCGAGAAACGTAGAACAACATTTCAATTAATAGCTTTCTAATATCGTTTAATATTGATCAATGACAATCATAAACGTTGATACTGCTTCATAATCTTCGTTTTTATTTTTTAGTGAAAAGTCCTATTTAATCCTGAGCAACGAAATCACTCGTCGCTACAGTTTCGCTTTAGGACAACATAAAATTGTTTTATTATCCTAGCACCCAAATGTATGAATAATTTTTGCGGTGCTCGAGAAACGTAGAACAACATTTCAATTAATAGCTTTCTAATATCGTTAAATATTGATCAATGACAATCATAAACGCTGATACTGCTTCATAATCTTCGTTTTTATTTTTTAGTGAAAAGTCCTATCTAATTATGAGCAACGAAATCACTCGTCGCTACAGTTTCGCTTTAGGACAAGATAAAATTGTTTTATTATCCTAGCACCCAAACGCATGAATCCTTTTTGCGGTGCTCGAGAAACGTAGAGCAACATTTCAATTACTATTTCTTTATGAATGTCTTGTGTATTACTGATCAATGACAACTAGAAACGATCATCTAGCTTCGCTTTAGGGCTAGGTTTTATCCTAGCGCCTGAACCTAATAGTTTTTAGGTGTCTTATTGTTAAGAAACGCTCACAAGAATTGTTGGAGAGTTTGAAAGTCCCAAGGCCCTGGTGCTTCACGAGCTGTAGCCCCTAAATTTAACTTATTTTATACTGTCGCTTAACCATGTTTAACTAATTAAATTTCACTTACGAACGAATACAAAATCCAAAAATATTATTCTTTAATTAGTTCTGACAATTTAATTACTTTTTTTATTGTTTTTTTTTAAATCTATTAAACTTTTTCTTTTTATTTTAATTATAGGGTTCATCTAACTCATATGCTATCAAAAAGAAGGATGAATTGGAACGTGTTGCTAAGTCCAATCGATAAGAATTTTACATTCGTGTGTATTTTTTTACACTAAATAAAAACAAATAAAATTAACAAAAATTGAAGCTTAAGCAATTATTTTTTGAATTCGATAAAAAAATGAAACTTTTTCTTAAAAAAGTTGAAGTGGAAGTAAAAAATGTTTTTATTTCGATAGATAGCGCTAAAAGAACAAACTCACAATTAGCTTAAACTCAAAAGTAACCTTCCTAAACTGAAACTTGCACATTGCACAATACTATATTTTAAATATATAAAAATAAATCCGTTTTGCTCGTACGCGCTTAACTCGGCTGCACATCAGCATGAGAATTTTTACTCGCGAAATATAGGTACTACATATATGGCAAGTTATGGATTCGTAAAAAAAATCGAACTCGCCCTAAACGGGTCGGTCCGTTAGTACCTAGCGTTTTTTGGGCATTCCCCCACCGGTTTTATTTTTCATTTTTTTTAAGACCAAAAATGACGGTACTTGCCGTAAAAATTTTTAAAGCAAAAAATGAGTCTTATTTTTATTAAAAACGTGCCCACGACTTAAAAAATTCAGTAATTTTTTTTTGGTAAAAGGTAACCATTTTTTTGATTTTCGATTTTCTCAAAAACTCTTCAACTGATATTGATTAATTTTTTTATGGAGAATGTTTGAAAAAGTTTTGTATACCAAAATTTTCAAAAAAAAGTTTCAACATTTTTTTTTTTTTAGAACTAAATAATTCGAAAACGCCTCGGTCAATTTTTATTAAACTTGGCACCTAGCAGTTTCTTAACATTATCTAGCAGTTTTCAAATGAAAATTCTTTCTAATTTATAGCCAAAAACAACGGTATCTCCCGTACAAATGGTATTGAAAAATTTTTCCATCGTTTAAAAATTGTATCTCTTATAGAACTATTTTTTTTATTGCGATCAGTTGAACTGATTTTAATGAATTTTTTTTGCACAAAAGCTTCAAATAAGGTCTAATAATATTGCGTACCAAAATTTTCAAAAAAAATAAATTATTGATTTTTAAAAAAATGTTCAAAATTATTTTTTGAAATTTCCTATTTTGAAAATGGGTAGATGATATTTTTTTTAAATTAATTTTTTAATTCCGCATAAATAAAGGCAAAATTTTATACATAAAAAATTATTTTTTTAAAAAACCGCTCATCGCTTCTCAATTTTTTTTCTCATAAATTGTGATTTCCTTAAGAAATCGGATGATGTACATAGCATTGTTGTCAAAACAATTTCAGAGGTTGTTTAATTGTTATGTTTAAACATATTTTTTTTCCAATTAATAAGTTCAAGTGACCTCAACTATACATATTATATAACGGGTGATTTTTTAGCTGGTTTGGTTTTGGCAACACTGGTTTTGACAGCTGACGTGTGTTTAATACCTTGTGTCACTGTCAAACAGCTTCAGTTTGGTTTGCAATTTAACCATGGATCGTCTTACAAATGAACAACGCTTGCAAATTATTGAATTTTACTATCAAAATTCGTGCTCGGTTCGAAATGTTCATCGCGCGAAAAATTGTGTTCAGCGATGAGGCTCATTTTTGGTTGAATGGGTACGTAAATAAGCACAATTGCCGCATTTGGAGTGAAGATCAGCCAGAAGCATTGCAACAGCTACCAATGCATCCCGAAAAAGCCAATGTTTGGTGCGGTTTATGGGCCGGCGGCATTATTGGGCCATATTTCTTCAAAGATGATGCGAATCGCAGCGTTACTGTCAATGGTGAACGCTACCGAGCGATGATAACAAACTTTTTTTTGCCCGAAATGGAAGTTCTTGACTTGCATGATATGTGGTTTCAACAAGACGGTGCCACATGCCACACAGCACGCGAAACAATGGCGCAATTGCGAGGCGAGTTTGGTGAACAGTTAATTTCACGTTTCGGGCCGGTCAATTGGCCGCCTAGATCGTGCGATTTGACACCATTAGACTATTTTTTGTGGGGGTATGTCAAGGCTAATGTCTATAGGGACAAGCCCGCTTCGATTGACGCACTGGAAGCCAACATCCATGCATTCATTCGTGAGATACCGGCCGATATGTGTGAAAGAGTATGCCAAAATTGGACTCAGCGGATGGGCTACCTGAGACGCAGCCGCGGTCAACATTTGCATGAAATTATCTTTAAACATTAAATTGCAAGGTTCAAACTATCGATTTAAATAAATATTTCATTCATTTTTTCGAATTTTTTGTGTTTTTTTTTTAAAAAAAGTTCTAAACCTCTTAAAAAATCACCCTTTATTATTATAATATTCAATCGCTCCACTAAAACGGAAGTAGTTTTCTAATTTTCTTCATCTTCGTTATCATATATTTTTTTTTTCAATTTTTCAGACAACTTTTAGTTCCATGCATATTTGCAACACGACTGGAACATCATGAAAACCCGAAATTGCATACGTTCAGGGGATGAAATCTATCTGGGTCCTACTCTGTATTTCGATCCGAAAGTGCTTTTTGCTTTGGAATTGAAAATCAAGAAACCAAAACATAAAACAAACAAAGTTTTTAAGGAAATCCGAAAGAAGTGGATTTTATTCCACTTTAGAAATAGAGTAAATAGCTAAAAACTCGAAAAAAAAACTCCGAATGATCGACGAACTGTGTAAAAGCAAAATGACAGTCACAATGCGAAAAAGTTTTCAGTGGTTTGTTTTATTGCAGGAAGATGGCGGGAGAAAATATTTTCTTTTATTACCGGCTACTTATCATCATTCATTTATATTATTTCTGTTGTCAGACTCCTTTTTTCTCACTTATAAAATAGTCAAATCTACTAAATTAGATATCACTGGATAGGAAATTACACATAGCGATGATATTACACAAAAACTTTATGTTAAACCACAATATTTTCTATAAATTTCGGCAATTTCAAATAATTAAATAAATAATAATGAATAATTTGACATAAAGAATGTCTCACTTTTAACCCATTGAATGAGTGAAAGAGAAAAATATGTATTACTTCTGTAATTTCAAATTCTCTTTTATTCGCTGCACGTTGAGTGAGTGGGGGAGAAACATATTTGTTACTTCTGTTCTTTATAATCTTAAGTCGGATGCATTTATTAGGTATCACTAGATTGCATGAATGAAAGAAACATATTTATCAATTCTTCAATTTAAAATCCTCTTTTTTCGCTTGCACATTGAGTGAGTTTGGGAGAAACTTTTTTTTCGCTGCACCTTGAATGATTGGGGGAGAAACATATTTATTTGTCACTTCTGATTTCATTCTTACATTAAATATTGTTTACAAAGAAGTAAACGTTTTCGATAATTCAAAGCTCTTGACTACTTGCAGCAGCAGTTTTTCTGTTCATAAATGCATTGAATAAATATTTTTTGCATGACACGTGAAACAATTTTGCAATTATGAACTTGTTTTATTCAGTTTTAACAATTCGAAGCATGTGGAGTGGTGTGTCAAATGTGTGTTCTTTATAAGCCACATCCCCTACACAGATTCGGCAGTGAAGACGTTTTTGCAAACAATGATTCTTCATTGTTTGCAATCACACAATCTGTCTGCACGAAAATCAGTTTGAAAACCTTGAAAATTCATAATAAAAAAAAAGAAGAAATTCGCAATTCTCGAAAGTACGCGAACATAATAACTTTTATGATTATGTTTTAGTGGGTTCTTTTGGTCTGTTTGAAATATGAATGCGAATAAAAAACTTTTATTCCATTCTTTCACCCAACGTTTCGTTAGAGTTCTTTACTTCTTCAGTGGTATTTATTCTATCTGTTAATAAAAACTTACAATACAATTTTCTTCAAAACAATTCATTTAATATTCTTACTTTCTGCTTCACATCATATATTGCATCATCCCGACGGCACTGACACAAATTGAAAATAAATAACAAATATGATAACGAAATAGAACCAAAAATAAAAACTAACAAGACAAATTGACATTAATATCACAGCTTGGCTTGGCAGGTACTTCGTTGTTATAGCGCTACAGCATAGCTTTGTTTAATGCTATCGGTCCTCTTGATTTTTTGTTGAATACGTAAGCTTTCTAATGTAAGTCTTGACTCTTGTGTTTAGTTTCCTCACCCTGTCAAGTATTGTTACCCCTTCGAAGTTCACCGAATGTCCAGTTTGTGCCAGGGTTGCAAAAGCTTAAGTCACTTTCTAGCTTAAGCTTGGCTTTAATTCACAAGCTAGTGGGTGACTTATGAATTAAAAAAAATGTAATTCAGCAGCTAGTTACTGACTTATGAATTAAAAAAAATTTAATTCATAAGTCAGTTGGTGACTTGTGAATTAAAAAAATTTAAGTCATAAGCTAGTAGGTGACTTATGAATTCAAAAAAAATTTAATTCACTACCTACTAAGTGACTTATGAATTAAAAAAATTTAATTCACTTCCTACTAAGTGACTTATGAATTAAAAAAAATTTAAGTCATGAGCAAGTTAGTGACTTATGAATTAAAAAATTGTAATTCCTGAGCAAGTAAATGACTTATGAATTACAAAAAATTTAATTCACAACCTAATAAGTGACTTATGAATTAAAAAAATTTAAGTCATGAGCAAGTTAGTGACTCATGAATTAAAAAAAATTTAATTCACTATTTACTAAGTGACTTATGAATTAAAAAAAATGTAATTCACTACCTACTAAGTGACTTATGAATTAAAAAAATTTAATTCATAAGCTAATGGATGAATTCTGATTAAAAAAATTATGTTTTTAAATACTAAAGGTAAAAAGATTATAAAAAAACGTACTAATAAACGTATATGTATATTTTTTAAACTTTTTAATATTGAATAATCACTTTTTTCACTTTTACACTTCACAATTATGTATAAATTTAATGCGCACTGGTCACTAGTCACTGAACAATTGATGGGTGAATGATTTATGTTTGTAAGTTTAAATAGTTTTTTCTATTATTTTCATAAAATCTTCCAAGAGAGAGAATGATAACCCATCATTTGCTCAACACAAATATTTTATCGATATTGCTTTTTTATTCTATTGCGTTATAGGGACTGCATAGACGTAAACTCACACAAAATTCTTAAATAGCTTGAAAACCACTTTCGTTAATAATGAAAAAATTATGTAGTCAAAACAAGCTTAAGAATTTCCAATATACCGACTAGCTTATGAATTAAATTTTTTTTAATTCATAAGTCACTTATTAGGTTGTGAATTAAATTTTTTTTAATTCATAAGTCATTTACTTGCTCATGAATTACAATTTTTTAATTCATAAGTCACTAACTTGCTCATGACTTAAATTTTTTTTAATTCATAAGTCACTTAGTAGGTAGTAAATTAAATTTTTTTTAATTCATAAGTCACTTAGTAGGTAGTGAATTAAATTTTTTTTAATTCATAAGTCACTTAGTAGGAAGTGAATTAAATTTTTTTTTAATTCACAAGTCACTTAGTAGGTAGTGAATTAAATTTTTTTTAATTCTTAAGTCACCAACTAGCTTATGACTTAAATTGTTTTAATTCACAAGTCACCAACTGACTTATGAATTAAACTTTTTTTAAATCATAAGTCACTAACTAGCTATAGAATTATTTTTTTTTAATTCATAAGTAACTAACTAACTTATGAATTAAATTTTTTTAATTCACAAGTCATCTACTAACTTATGACTTAATGATTTTTTTAATTCACAAACTCGCAACCCTGGTTTGTGCTATGTGTTGCGAAAGCCCTGTCGTCTCTTTGTTTCTCCTTACGTCTGCTTCGTGTTCAGTTAGTCTTATTTTTAAATTTCTTTTTGTGTCCTATGTAAACCAGATCACTAACACATAATCATAAATAATTAAAAAAGAATTGGTCAAACACATACAGCAATATAATAACTTTTAATTGATTGATTGTATTGATTTTGGCGATATAATTAAGCCGTATTTTATTATCGCTTATTATCCATATAGGTCGTTCCGTGAAAATGAAACAATTCAGGGGGTCTAGCACGTGGCTTCGATAAAATCGAGGAAAGGCAGTTCCTTATTTAACTTGGTCGACTAATGAATCTTTTATTTTCTATCCGTCTTACAATAGTAACTTAAGAATAAGTACATGGAAAATCTGGCGTCTTTTTATTACAACTAAATAACAAACACAAATAATTAATTCAGAATTTGTGGAGTAACCATATTATACATTTTTTGAAAATATATCTTTCGAAAGTAATACACACGTTATTTTAAATAAAATTAATCCTTTTCAAGAAACTGTGAAATGTAATTTTTAACCCATTCCTGAAACTTCAGCATATGTTCATCAACAGCACCAATATAAGTGTGGGCTTGAAATTTCGGTGGCGGATATGATCCCGGGCCAAAGATGTTTTGAATTAAATTTTCTGTCATATAAATAGCAGCAATCGCATCGATCATTATCACATCATGACGGAATGATAACTTAGCAAATGATTCGGCGAAAAGTTTAAGCGTGGAAAATGATTTTTGTGTCAAACAATCTAGAGAAGAAAAAAACTGAACGATAATGAAAAAAATTATTATAAATTATCTATTATACCTGGCCTATCCATTCGTGTAGCTACAAAATACTTCCTAAGAATTTCTGAAGCTTCATCTGAAAGATCTACCCTTCTTTTACTTATTATCGAGAGAAATTCTCGCATATCATCAGCACAGATTGAGAGTTCATCAATTGTAGATTCGAATGTTTTTATTGACGCCTGTTCAAGCATAAAATCTACCAAAACTTCGTGGTTTTCATCTTCAATTATAAGAGGTATACCAAAAATTCTGTGCAATGGAAAATATGCACTTTTTACGTTCAAAGAAACTTAAAACTAATTTTAACTTACTCGAGAAATTTATTAAAAGTATGCTGATCCTTGGTATCATACTTGTACGATCGCCAGTGTGTCCAGATAGCTGCTTCCAATTGACAAGTAACCGTGCTCTTTTCAAGGGCTACTCGACCGCACTCAATGGTTTTAAACATTTTAAAACTTCTAGGTGCACTTAGTCGCCCCCAGTCTCCCACATAATATATTCCACCTTTAGCCATTACAATGGGATCAGCTTCAATCCAAGTGTGCGCGCTATTCTTTTTGGGTGGCACTTTGAAATCGTCATCTGGGCCGACGAATCTTTCCGCCACATTGCCAATGGTCTCCATTAGATAGTTGGCCATTCCAAATTCAGGACCAATGGCGACTATAGAAATGGGAGGACGATCAGGATTATCGTCTAGTGAAGCTATGCTAAGCAGTAGACCGATTTTCAAATGCACAAAACAATCCATGGGAACTCTTTCTTGGCACATTTGTGCACTAAGCGAGTAAACAAAAGCAAAATCTGAATATGCCATTTTAATGGTTTCATAGAGGCGTTGAACTGAGTTAGGAACCAGGGTAAGATCCTTCTGTACATTTTGAGATGTATGCAGATCTCTTCGTGTATTTGCAGATCTTTCCTCTTCTAGAGAAGTTTGACTGTAGCTGAGAGCCAAATAATCTATGGGTGATCTATTTGAAGTACTTGGACCTATTTTGTACGGATCTTCCTCTCCAGATACAGCTGATTCATTTGCCCTCGTAATCGTCGAAAAACACCTTTTGGGGAAAATTGGATCTGCAGAAAACTCAAGATCTAACTCGTTGTTTACGTTATTTTCTAATTTGGACGATGTCGTAGCGGAAAATATGGGCGATGGCACAGAAAGATCGAGTGGTTCATCTTTCATTTGAGGATGAACAAAAACAGATTCTTCAAGGTTATTTTGTACGCTAGCGCAACTAAGTTCTATTCTATCAGTCTTCTGTGAGTTTAACACCAATGTTGGATCTGGGGCTCCGACAGAGAAAGTAAGATTAAACTCCGGAGGATACTTTTGAGTTTTGTTATTCGAAGTTAAATCTTTTTCGTCATCACGAAAAAGGTCTGTTGTGTGAAGAGAAATTTCCATTGATTGGTGATATTGAAAATCAGATAAGTCTGCATCTTCATTTACTTTTTGACTGAATACCAGAAGATCATCAAGTTCTGCGTCAGGAATAGATTTCACAGCCGATAGCGATGAACTTTTTATTGTTTCACTAGATTCCATGCTATGAATTCAATTGTTTTGAAATCCAAATGACCAGTTATAGTGTACTTTGCACCCAATATTAAATCACAGTCGAAGGTATAATCTTTAATTTAGAAACTTATTAAATTACGGATAAGTAGTTTTTGTATTATTATACCTTTTAAACGAACAACTTGACAGCGAAAAATTTTATTTAATACTCTTGGAGTAGATACGCTTCGAATGGAAAATACTCTGAGCAGTTGATATTTGCCCGTGCAACGTAGTTTGGAATATTCGCTCATAGGTCGAGCACAATTATAACAATTAGGTTCTGGAAAAGATACAAAACATATCGACACATGTGGTGGTTATTTATTCGGCCTGCTACCTCGTATATAAATTCAAAAATTAAATAAGTCTGTGTTAACTTCGAAAACCCAGATTATACAATACTTCGAATACCAATCACAAGAGGACAGTGAAAGATACAGTAGGTATATATGGGTTTTCAAGCTTATAAAAGCGTTCGCGATAACATTAAATTCACAGAAAATAATTTTGAATTTAAAATATTTTTGAATCATATAAGACTAATGTCGTCTTCCAATGGTCTTTCAGAATTCTGGTTTCCATTCTGAGGTGTTCAGAAATCTTCTTCATTGTCTAGTTTAGCAGAACATTGACATTCAGATTGTCAAAATAGCATTAGTATTTATCTACTAAAAATTATCTCGTGGTTTGGAAACTGTGAAATTATATTGAAATTAAATGGTCATTTACAAAATAGAGCTAAGTTTTTAAAAGCTTTCAAAATATCAAGTAGGTACATAAATTCAAATAAATGAACCAACGTATTTTCGGAGATGGGTTTTTGAGAGGGCGGATGTGACGGTTAAATATTCACGGTTTTGACTTAGGTCGGTATACTTTTATCTTTAGTAGTGGCATTTGAACGTTTCTTAAAACATTGCAAATAAGCCTTAGTTAAGTATAATTGATCACCAAATCTCTTTCGTTTTCGGATTTCATTCCTAGAATAATTATTTTTTTTTGGATTGGTACATACCTTTCGTTACTTCTTTTTTTATGAGGTTTGTTTGGCAGCCCGTTGTACAGTACCAAATTGATTGTATCCTAAGAACATGTATGCAGGTATAACACAAAAAAAATTCTCTACTAATAACTACGATTTACTTACGTATAACTCTCGGGTTCTGTATATGCAGACAAAACACAATTAAGCACCGCTAACCCACCTGGATATCTATTCGGTATGATATCGTAGATCAAATCTTTTGACACTGGCAGCCCTACGAACCGGAACCGAACATGAATTTGTTCGGAATCAATAGTTTTCAAAGCCGAATTCGACGAGCCTCTAAGTATTGTCGTTATTAACGAATAAATAAGATACTTTGCCGTATCCAGGAACTCCAATGGTTCTTCAACTAGGAGATGAAGTAGTGTTTGTGATCTTTCTACAAAATCTCTATATTGCAAAGGTAAATCCAGAATTATAGCAGCACGAGCGTGCTCTGGCTTCTTGGAGTTGGCGTAGTTGTTGACGAATTGGTCTGTTTTATCTTCGATTATTTTCATTAACTTTGTGCCTTGTAAAAAGTTTTCGAGAAGTTTTTGTTCTACAAAGCTGGTAAAAGATACACAAATATTTGTTAAAACAATTTGTAGAATATTTTCTTAAATGTAAATATTTACGATTCGTTTATTACGGCCGCCTGGTTTGTTGACATTTTTTTTTGTCGTCAATCATTTTGTCCTTGTTTGAATTTGAATGATGGCGGCAAAATAAAACGCACCCTGGTGATGAGCACAAGTATTTAAACACATTCAGCGGGAAACAGATTGACCACACAAAAGAAGCGATGCAGGGACGCACGGTCTAATACAAATACTACATGAGCCAGGCAGCATAAAAATAAATATGTTTTTTAAGCTGATAGGATTGAGCGGCCAAATGGAGTGTCTTGTTGCTAACGCCCATATTATTATTAAAACTTTAATCCAGATGTAAAGTATACAAATTCAATGTAAATACATCCGGATTTAAGTTTCAATCTGGATGTATCGAGTGAATAATAAGGGCGTAAGTAAAGGCAAGTTTCATCTAGTTATGATTTTTGCTGTTGTTTATAAATAAATAAAAAATAATATTACTCGCCTAAACGGAAAACGTCGACGTGTTTTTGATTTTCATACACATTTGTTTTTGCTCAAAAAATCTAAATGAAGCGTGATGATGGGGTTACAAAAAAAAACTGTATTAGGTGTTTTTTTGTTGACCTTAATGTTTCCATTAGGAAATGCTCAGAAAAAATCTACCTTTCCAGTTTCATTTAAGACATTTTGCATCGGAATGTTTGCACTATTTGGTCGGGTCATCTGTCATTTGCCGAGGTATAAAATAGTAAGGGTATTCCCGATCCGATGCAAACTGGTCTTGCATCATTGCAAAAGTGCAAAGTTTTTTTTGAAGTAAAACTTCTTTTGCGGCATGGGGGTAAAAAATTTTTCTATGGAGCTGTCAGTGACATGTCAAACCGACACACAAATTCCCGTCACGAATTACAAAATTCAGCGTCACGATTTTGCAACGGTTCTAAGTTTCAAATCGGGTGCTCTGAGTGGTAGGACTTGAAAAATACTTGCCCTGTTGTCGTGAAAGAAGTTTTACTTCTAGCGCGTGTACATAAGTACGCACACTCTTTTTTACAATAGGGGTATTCCCGATCCGATGCAAGGTCCCCTATTACACGATGATTCTTTGCGTCTGACTGACTCTTTTCGAACATAACGAGTGCGAAAGAGAAAAAAGATGAGACGAAAGACCAGTTGCCTGTGAGTCGTGGGCCAAGTTTTCCGAGACTCTTTTTGACGTTTCTTTTTATATAACTTTATTTTGATGATTTTCAAAGGGAAATTCGATAAAGAGTCAGGCGCAAAGAATCATCGTGTAATAGCGTGCGACTCACAGGATGATTTTCAAAGAGAAATTCGAAAAAAGAGTCAGACGCAAAGAATCATCGTGTTATAGGGGACAAACTGGTTTTTCAACATTGCAAAGTTAAGTATTTTTTTACAATGGGGTTAGGGTATAGCAATTTTACACTTTTGCAATGATACAAGACCAGTTGCATCGGATCGGGAATACCCCTAGTGTTACGAGATTTTAAAAAGACAAAATGGTGAACACAGCTTATTAAACTAAATCAGCCTTATTTATTAGATTTCACTAATACTCGATTCAACCTTGGAATAGTTAAACCGAGTCGAAGCACCTCCGTCTTTACGCCACGTCAAACAAATTCTTATTTATAAAATATTTTCTTGGCGGTTTTAATAACACCGTCCTTATGTCAAAAATATTACCAAAAAAATGACCAATATAAAACTCTGGTTATTATATAAACGTTAACAAACCCCAGCTGATTTCCACACTTTTAAGTAATTATTATTGGTGGTATTTTGTCGAAATAAATGGATAAACAAAATAAAATCGGCCTGAAAACTGGGACAATTCTCAAAAGATATATGAATAAATAATTTGCAGATTACTATGTACATACCAGTTTTAGCTTACTCCGCCTCTAATACTCGTTTATTTTTTTTATAAATAGGTTTTTCAGGATTAGAGACGTTGTAAAGTCGGAGTAAAATTACGCCGTCGCTAAAACGAGTTAATAAATAAGGCTGAATAAAAATAAACACAGTAGTCAGTCGTATTTATTAGATTTTTGTCTACTTCGACACTGTCTAACATTTTTCAAATTGGTGGAAATATGCTTTATTTAATAAAAATAAAAACACATTATTCACGGTTAAGACAATCTACTCTTCTGTTTAAGTTAGGCAGTTATAAGACAACAATAAACAAGGTTTTTGAACACATTTTCCAAAGTTGGACAGTTGTCTAAAGTTAGACAACGTTTATAAATAAGACCAAGTGAATACTTATACTTTATTTAAAAAAATATAAAACAACATGGGTGCTGCGTTAAATCGTGTAAAAATACCTTTAAAAAGGAGTTAACAATTTCTTTCATTTTGTTAGCTTACTCAGGCGTATTTATTAGATTTTTTAATAGTTAGACAGTGTCTAAATAGATCAAAATAGTTAGAAAATGTTTTATTTTATTTAATAAAATGTTGCATTATGCTCCTATAATACATCAAATAAAAATGTTTATCTATAACTTGGACGGCTTTCCAAAAGTTAGACAACGTTTATAAATACAAGTGGTATGTCTTTGCAGCTAGAAGCTCATTAATATAATATTATTAGCTTGTAATTTATTGCATGTTTAATAAATTAATAATAGTAAATACTGCCAATTTAAAAGGTTTTGAAAAATAACTAGTGAAACTTTTACCACATTTTAGTCAGTAAATTGTAAAAAACCAATTAAAATTTCTTTTCTTTTTGGGAGAAATCCTCAGTTGAAATTTATTTATTTGATTATTGTTTTGAAAATAGTGGTGTGTTCGGGAATTGAGTAGGGTTAAGGGAAGATTAACAACTATGTAACGATTTCTAGAAGATGAAAGAAAAAATCGAGAAAGGTTGAAAATTATTCTTGAAGGAGGAAACTAAAATTAAGTATTAATATAACCTCATGCATTATGAAAAAACGCAATTTTTCGGAATTTTTGTTTATCATATCTCAAAAACATAAAAGTGATGTAACATAAAATGTACTCTAAAAAAATATAGGGAAAACCTCACTGATCGAGTAAAACAAATAAAAGCTCGTATAATATATATGTATATATTTTTTATTGTTACATTATAAATTATTATTATTAACTAAAAAAAGATAAATTCTTGATAAAACACAAGTCAATCCAAAATATGAAATATATAATTTATTTAGTAAATGAACAAAATAGTAAGGTATTTGTGTCCCTTCGTAATTTATTTGAAGTGATCGTAGTTTGGTAGTCGGTACTTCGTTTTCAAATTAAGAAATAGACTCACAAACGCGGACTACGAACAAACTGCTAAGTGACATGAGTACATCTATTTCACTTAAGATGAATTTAAAAAAAAGTTAATAATATATATTTTTTTATATAAATGTAAAATATATAAAAAGTTAGATGGACAAAAAAGATGACAACAAATTTTCTCTATTCATATCAATCTAAAAAGCAGACTATCTAATTCAATTCGAACTTAAAATCTAACCAAGGTGCCAAAGGAGTTTACTAAGAATTCTCATAATTAACATCAGCTGTAATATAAATATTTTAGTCCTTTAAATAAACAAAACAAAGGCACATATACATAGAAACTATTGTTTGGCGCTATATTCATCTCCATTAACTGGAGAATGAATACACTATTTAGTTTAAAAAAGAAGATCAAATAACGTTTATAATTTTTCTTAGTCTAATTATAAAAAAATACATGTCGCATTACGCTAAAAATAGTGTATTTTGATTCTTTTTGTTTTAAGTGTTATTTTTATATACTGTGTTTGAATTTGAAAATTCACTTTGGCATAGAAATCTGTATTTATGGAAAGTTAATCCTGTGATTACTTTTAATACGATACAAGTCTATTAATAACCTTAATGAAAATATATATAATTAATATAAAACAGAAATGCCCTAATAATCTAAATTTCCTTGAGCTCCAGTTATGATGGCATCAATCCAAATTCGAGCAGCTGAATCTGAAGCTGCCTGCAGGTGGTAGCTACGCTTTTTTGTCTTTACAATAAATGTGCAATGTGGTCGGCCACTTTTTGATGCATTCAAATGGTCAAGATAGACTTCATCAATTGTCTGAAATTAAAAAAAAAATTATTATTATTCCAATTTTGTGACTTAAATTATCAAAAAAAATCTTAAAAACGTTAAATTTAGATATCTTAAAATTAGTGGATATCAAGTGCGTAAAATTTCTTGAATCTTGATTACTCACCGAAAAATAAGCTCCACCACGAGGTTTCCTCTCTGACTTATCTGAATAGTAAATAAATGCGTTACGTTGCCGATCCAAAACAAACCATCTCCTTGACCAGCCATGGAATGTGGCGCCTAGTTTGTGCAAATACCTACAAAAATAAAATAAAATCTGACGTTATTTCAAGTTCAGCTCTACAATAATAGAATCATACCCTCGACAGCTGTAAGAATCGACAAAAACATGTGGGCACTGGGCGATTTGATGACCTGCAGATTCAATGTGCTGCCGCAAATCTAAATCGGGAGAGAAGATCGGTAAATACCGAGTAAGTGGTCGTTGGTGTTTTGGCAGTGATCTCTTATTGCCCGATGTTAGTCGATCGCTGTTTGTTGTGTCACTTGAATTGACACTTGAGCGTTTGCCATCGTCGCTTTGCTCCGAGTGACGATTACCACCACCTCCAATTCCTGCTCCGCCACCGTTACTACCACCACCACCCGCCGATGAAGAGAGCTCTATACTGGATTTGTAGTTGTTCTCTGATAAAAGATCGCAACTTAGTTCCGAATTTGCCTCAGACAAGGGTCGTGACCGTTGCGATTCTAATTCTGGCTGTGAGTGACGGTTCTGAAATAAAAATAGAAAATTTACTTTCGATTTACTGAATGATTTAAATTAAATGTAAATGTCATTCACCAGGAGAGAAATAAAAATTAAATGTTGATTTATCGTCACTTGGAATAAATTCTATGGGTAAAACGCATAGAAAAAAAAAAAAACAAAACAAAAATTAATTAATTTTTCATTTTTATATGCGTTTCTGAAAATAGCAAAGAAACTAATGTCACGGGCCTCCAAGTAAAATAAGATCTACTCGTAAAATAAAAAATACATAAAAACAATTTACGAGATAATTCATTGTTGCTTTGGTATTTGGCTATGATCCAAATTTGACGATGATTCGCTTTGTAAATTTACTAGATACTATAGCATCTAAAGGCGGGGACAACGCATTGTGTTTATTATAATGATAATTGGATATTGGAAGTCCGTAGTAGGGATGGATACAATATAATATTGTTTTTAATGTTTTTTATATAAATTTTTTTTTCAACATTTGATTTGTTATTTTATATATAAAAACGAAAAAGCAATGTGTATAACAGAGAGTTTGGAGAAGAGTTGGGTTCGATATCCCGCTTTTTAAAATCCCGCTTATTATAATCCTGTTTTTTATAATCCCGCTTTTTCAAGATCCCGCTTTCTATAACCCCTTCTTTTATAATCCCGTTTCTTATTATCCCGCTTTTGCAATTAAAACTACTTGTTTTAACTCCCACCAAAATTTCGTTGGGACTAATATAGTTCATAAATTTGGGAGTTAGTTCATTTGGGACTTAGTTTATTATTAAATAAGTCCCAACGATTTTAATAAACAGTAAGGTATTTATGGGGGGCATGCTACCCCCCTGCTTGGGCACACTATAAAATTTTTGGTAGGTGCGAGGTTGGGTGTATGCAAAGTTTCTTTTCTTCATTTGGTAGTTTTTATTTGGTGGAACATAACCCTTCATTTGCATTTTGTGATTTAGTTCATTTTATGTTGGGAGTTCCAAAAATAATGGGAATGAGTTCATAATGGACCAAGTCCCAATTTTAGTGGGAGTTAGCGCATTGGGAGTTAGTTCATTTGGGAGTTATGTAGTTCCAGGGCCAATTTTTTCAATGAGTAAATATATGTACATACATAATTTTGATTTTATGAGAAAAAACAAATGTGTACAGTAAAAATTAAAAACACCCCCACATATTTTCTTTTATTCGAGTAATTTGTATTTTTTGAAATTTACAAACACGTTATAATTTTTGTTAAATATCCAAATGAATTGCGAAAAACGGGATTGGCGGGATTTTAATAAATTGGGATTATGAATAAGCGGGATTTTAAAAAATCCGCTCCCTTTGGAGGGTTGGGTTCGATATCCCACTTTTTATAATCCTTTTTTTTTGTATAATCCCGCTATTTCAAGATCCCGCTTTCTTTAATCCCGTCTCTTATTCGAGTAATTTGTATTTTTTGAAATTTACAAACACGTTATAATTTTTCGTTTAATTCCCAAATAAATTGCGAAAAACGGGATTGGCGGTATTTGGCGAGATTTTAATACATTGGGATTATGAATAAGCGGGATTAAAAAAAAAACGGTATTTTAGTAGACGGGATTTTAAAACTTTTTTTCGGGATTTTCGAAAAACCGAGATTCCGATACGCTCCCATTAAAAAATTTGGAAGATTGGGCTTTTGTTTTCTACTTCTAGACATAAAGAAGCAAACATTAACTATTTTGTTTGGACAAAATTAGGATCACTGAAAAATGTAACCTAGAATTCAACTAATTTCCAATTATCCCTATTTTCTTAACTTATTTTTTAATGATAGCAAATGACAAAATAGTTATAGATTAAACAACGTTTTTTAACATAGCCATTATTACAGATATTGAAGATTTTAAGGGTGAGAGCGGTAAAGAGCTCTGTTCCCTTAACCGCTTTTATCCATAATACTATCGTCTCGGCGGAGTGCAAAATCATAATCTAAACAGGGTCCAATACGTTGCCAATTAATAAATTTCACCGCTACTGTGAATATTGAATAAAGCGATTGTGATTGTATATTTTAGGTTTGGATATTAATTTAAGACTTAATAATGTTTTGTTTTTGTTTAAATTTAATTATATGAATGTAATTCAATGTTCATTGTGTTTAAAATGTAATAAAAACAAAAGAAACCATTTTTTTTCCTCAATATTTTGACGTCAAAACTGAGAAATTTCGTTGAGGATTCTTGGTCATTGAACAGAGATTGCTGAGGTCTCCATGAACTTGCCTCATAGCTGTTCAAAGAAAGTGTTTCTCTCCCAATAACTCCTCTCCCGACAATTGTTGGATAATTCATAAATAGAAATAATTTTAAGAAGGACAATTTTTGACGATAGAACTATTCACAATCTTAACTCCGTGTAACATTCACGAATGATCAAAATATTAATTAATTTTGTTGGAAAACGTTAAATGCCGCATGGAAAACTGACAATCCTCAAAGGGGATATCTTTATATCTATATATAAAGTTTTCTAACATTAAAGTAGATTCTTTTCCAAAATAAATTCTAACTAGTTATTTCTAACAATAAATAGGCACGCACTTCAAGAACAATTCACAATAGTTTGCTAATAGAATGCAATTTTATTGTCTAAGACCGTGTGTGATTAAAATTTCGATTTAATTTTATCCGAGATTAAATTTTAACGTTTCCACGCATAGATTCATCTCATTAGTGTCGAAAATTAAACTTTTGATACAATTTAATGAGATTTTAATCCAATTCACACACACGGCCGAACTAAATAGACACACGTCTTGCGTAATTTTACACAATATGTCAAGTTAAAGTTTACGTTAGTATATACAAAAATTACTGCATGGTTTGTAGACACCACGAACAAATAAGAAAGGGATTTTAAATGTAACAATAATAACAATTAAACTCACAAGGTAATATTCAACTCTCACTCGCGCTTGTGATGGTTTTCTTCTGTTCACATAAGTCATCCAAACCGACATTTTTAAATTACTATTATTATGTTTTTAGTTTTTGAAATTAGAAATTCACCAACTTGACCAGATTTATATTTAGAGACAAACAAAAAAAACGAAACAAAAACCTAATAAATGCAACTTATGCCGTAGACAAACGAACGAACGAATGAACAAACTAACTAAGGAATGAATAACCAGCCAACGGACACGGCTGAGATCAAATCAAATTTATCAACCACTAGCTGAATTTATCAACGCTTTTATTAATACACACAAGAAAACAATAATTATTCAGAAAATAAATTTTCTATTTCGATAAAAACTGTGCTAACACACATCGAAAATAAATGTGTGCGCAGGAGGCTCACAATATTTAGAGGGTACACAAGCCACCTCCCTATCTAATTCTGAAAACCCAAAACTGTGGTGACTATTCTTTACAGAATGCCAAGTGCCAAGAGCAGAACGTCAATATGCTGCGTAAGCAATGACAAAACCAAAACAGATGAATGCATATTTTTATTTAATAATAAATAATCTAAAAACGTATGACTAGATGTCTCCGGCAATATTGATGATACTAAAAGGAAAAATCGTCAGTTTTTTTGTCTTGAAGTAAAAACTTGTGATACACTAGGTACCAACATAGTGTGAAGTATGTATAGATATTTTAAAAGCAAGTAAAGCATTCATAAAAAATAAATAACAGGGTTGCAAAAGCCTAGCGATGACGAATGCATGCAGTTTTCATAAATTTAAACTGGAAAAAACGTTGAATGCAACAATAATTGATTATCTACGGGTTAAACTAAGTCCATAGAACTCTAAAAACGATTTTACCTGCGCGAATTATTACATTGTATGGAAACGTTGACATATTTTTAAGCTATCAAAAGGCGTGTTTTTTTACAAGCTCAGAGGGAATTAAATGAAAAAACGTCGTCGGTGATAAATAATTTACATGTTAAATGCAACAACAACAACCCAGAGAATACTCGGGGTTTAACTTAATCGCACATATAAAAACTCTGCTACAGGTGTGAATTACATACTTGTTATCGAAAGTTTGTATGAAAGCTCCATTTTAATTTTCCCCCGGAATTGGTTGGAAAAAAACCACATCAGGGGTTAGCGACACTCATTCAGTCTGTTTGGTTACTGTAACTTCTTGCTTCAAGTTACTACTCGTCTTTTGATTTGACAGCAAGTTGTTTGGTTTGCATGGGAGAGCGGAAATACTGTAAAATCTGACCTATTTAGCGGATTGTTATGAAATTTAGCACACATGTTAAGATTACTCTTTTAGATATTTGTTCAAAATTTGGTTATGAAAAATGAGTAGATAAAAGTTTTTGTAATTTTTCCTAAATTTGAGGGTTATGGTGTTGTACTGATATTTCAAGAGAGTCTGTTAAATTTTAACTATTACACGAATTTTTAAGAAATTTGGTACACATGTTAAAATTAGACATATTTATACATATTTGGTAAAATTTCGGTTCAGGCAAAATTATTAGAAAAAAAGTTATTCACATTTTTTTTAAATTTAAGGGTTTTGAAGTTTTAAAATTTCAAAAAAAGTCTGTTGAATCTGAACTATTCTACGGATTTTAATGAAATTCAGCACAGATGTCAAAATTAGTCTTATTAACATTTTGTCAAAATTTGGTTATTAAAAAAATGATTAAAAATGGACATTTTTCTAAAATTTGAAAAAAAGTCTGTTAAATCTGAAAAACTTTACGGATTTTATTAAAATTCGACACACATGTTAAGATTAGTCTTATTACTATTTGGTAAAAATTTGGTTAGGAAAAAATGATTAGATTAAAGACTCACATTTTTCTAAAATTTGAAGCAAAAATTAGAAAAAAACACCCTTTTTTATTTTTACCTGCTTGTACTTTTTGCGTGAAATCAAAAAAATGTAGGATTTTATTAATTCTTTATTAAGCTCTATCATATTATAACTAAGACAATTATAAAATGACAATATTTTTATATTGATTTTTTCCGAGAAAATTGAGTTGAAAGTTGAAAAATTTTTTAGTTTCGCAAAAAATCGAATTTCTTAGACCTGGGTCAATGTATTTTATTTTAAAAATAAATGTAACTATTTTTTCAAAAAACAATGGGCTTAACCATCTCATTCTGACAGTTAGAGCCGAAGAAATTATAACTTTTTGATATATACCACCGCCGTCAAAACGGTGTTTTTTGAAACCCGATTCACTGAGACAAATTTGAAGATTACTCCCAGATCTGCAAGTTTCTGCAGCTGATTTCTTCTGTGCTGTAACTTGAAAGTATGGAGCACACGCTGATATACGTCACTGCTTGGAGGCAAGTGGAGTTAAACTTAAAACTCAAAAAGTTTTCATTAAAACCATTTTTTTAGTACCACTGGTGTAGGCTACTTATAGAAGGCTTCTTTTATGAATTATTTTCTTTTTTTTTATTTTAGATATAGTCAAGAATAACACCAATAAAATGATATATAAAATTACAGAATTTATTTTAAGAAACTTCGGAAAAAGACATTTGAAAGTTTGTTGAAAATATGGTTCGCGACTTGAATAAAATATTTTTTTAACTTTGAGAGCTTGTAAATAAATATATATAATATACATACACATATTAAAAAATACTTTGAAATCATACGCTCGGGTTATCTAAGAGTAGTTAGACATAAAAATAAAAAGGCTACCTATGATTTTTTCCAAAGCCCTTTTTTCCGCTCTCAGCCCACTGTGCGTCGTACAAACAGACTTCGTCGTTACCAAACAGACATATTTTCTTGAGTTTTGAATTGAATTTTATTGAGACTTAAGAACAATTACAGAGTACAATTCATAATAATATATGTTACTTAGCAAAGCTATGTTTTACTGCGGCTATAATGTATTGCCTGCTCTATCTAGTTACATTTTTGGGAAGCCTCGTGGCTGTCATTTATAATATATAAAAAATATATAGTCATTCTGCTCTTACTTAGGAGCAATATTTCAGTTACGTGTTGGCTGTTGCAACGGATAAAAAAATATACATATATACAATACCTACAAATACAAATACCTTATAAACTAATATGCCATAGAATACATTTATATACATAAAATTTCGTGTTATAGAGCGAGAACGCTCTATGTAGAATTTTCAAATTTAATGAAATCACTTTTACATGGATAGGTATAATTAATTAAAAAACTGTTTTGATTATTTTACATTCACCTCTTTCACAGTTACATTAAAAAAATAAATTACTGGCAATGAAAATAAAGTAAAACGATATGTCATAAGTTACATTAAAACATTAAAACATTAATGATTTAACACATTACAATTAGATTGTTTTTTTTTTTTTCGATTATGATGATGATTAACCCATCTGGGTTCACAGGGTGATGGCCTCGCCTGGAGAATCTGCCAGCTTGCGCTGCGTCTGTTGCTAGTAGAAACTTTCTAGCTGTAGTCCGTTTTAACGGTAAACGGAGTAACGGGGTTAAGTTCTAGTCTGGTGACGATGAACAGGAACTAATAAGTTGTTGAAGATAGAAATCTCCAGATTACCAAGCAGGTATCCCCCTCCAAAGAAACCGTCGGTAGACCGTTTTGACGGTAAACGGGAACGGTATAGGCCTGGCACGAGGCACAGGAAATAATCAGTTGCTGGAGAAGCCTCTCCTGACGCCATGCAGAAATCCCCTCCCCAAAGAACTCTGCCTGGTGGTGGTTCACTTTCACGGTAAGTGAGAACGAGTGTAATCGGTCCCAGTGAAGAGGCACAGGAACCAATAAAAAATAACTAGAGAAAAATCTCCGGAAAAAGCACGGTGTGCAAGGCACGACCGGCCACGTTGCGCTCTCAAACCAAACTCATATTTTCTTGAGGATGATCAATCGAAAATTCAAGTTTTTGCACATAATTATTAAAAATCAATAACAGAAGAGTAAGAACGTGCGACACGATTGTACGTTTTTATTTTTTGAAAACTACACCCCTTTTCACACTGCACGTTCATTAAGTATAGTAAGTCATTCGTTCATATTCATTCAGTGTAGGTGACAGCTATCAAACTAAATGTTTCTGACAGATTTACGGAATACAATATCCAAAGTTTAAATGGTGTCTAATTTATAAGAGGGGGCGATTTTAAATTAAAGAAAAAAAACATCAATGAATGTTATCAATGATCTAATAAAAAAAAACAATTTTTTTGATTATCAAAGGGCAATTTGAATGACACTGCCATTTAAAAAAAGAATCAAATGAAATTAATAATTAATAAATTTAGTTCAATGATGTTTCCTGTAATTATATTATTTATTATAGACAAACATTATTAAAGTTATTAGCACATAAAGTAAACAACTGGGTCGTACGTGTTTGTTCTTAATGTAGAAACAACTTATTTTTCGTATGCCAAGCTCCACGCAGACGATAGCCGATAGGTTCACTACATGTATTTAAATGTAATAAGGTATCAAAATATTGAACTAACCAATAAACTTTAAGTTGTTTAAATGAGGAAAAAATATAGGTACATAATATATTTTTCGTTAACATTATCATTGGGGTCATCAACATTTGTTTGTTGTACTCAATTGAAATTTTAGTACATTCATAAAGGATTTACTTTAAACAAATCACCAAAAAAACATGATAAATTGTTTATTCACAACAAGTACCTACAAATGTGTAAGTACAAAGTGTACGGAGACAAAAATTTAATATAATTCAAGGACAATTCACATATTTAATGTGTTAATTTAAGTGATTTGGATTGATTCCAAAAATGAAAGTAAACGAAAACAATGTGTATCGTGTTGAACAGTGGGAATTTCAAAAGACGTAAACACAAGTATGTACATATACATATTTAAAATATTATTGTTATATTTTTTTTGAACTGGAAAGAGTTATTACTAAGGCATTTTAATCTAAAATATGATAAAAATGTTGTTATTGTGACAAATAAGAACACACATTTGTAGTACATATTAGTTATAGTTTTGAGAAAATATTTAAATATGTAATTTAGTGAAAATCTCTTAGCCAACATTTTGAATTATTTTTAAATGTATGTATGTATATATGTATATTTAAACTACTCTAGTTCCGAAAGAAAAATTTCGGAAACGAATTTTCTAAAAAGGAATTTTCATTCCTACTTTGTTCGGATTTACTACTTGGTACTAACTACTACTACTTTCGGATTTACAATTTGTTTAAAAACTAAAGTTTTCCTTTACGGTTTTATTTTTTTTGGTTACTTGATTTGACATCGCAGAAAATCCCCGAATGGATTATTCCACTACGAACCCCGAAAAAAAGCATTCACAAAATCCCAATGGAATCGAAAAAAGCAATGCCTCATTGAAAAAATTAATAATAAACTTTTTAAAAAGTCCCATCTTTTTTCCCTTTTTATTTTACACAAAAAAAGCTGAACATTTGTGTTAAGTACGGCTAGACTCGCTTTATTTTAATAAATAGCGCAAAAAAAATCTCATAATCCCAGAGCACTATTACAGCTGTCAAATAATTGAGATCGTGAAAAAACTGTGTTGTTGATATTTGTTTATTTATTCAATGTTTTAGCATTTCTTCCCAAGAAAATATATTCAGCATTAAAATAGTTAAAGTTTAAAAATAAAGTGGTTTCCAATGTACTGAGGAACAAATTTTAATTCGGTTTGTTTTAAAAGTGATGTGTTCGTTTACTTCCTTTGTTTTTATTAGCGCAATTGTTTTGTTTCGATTTATTTGTAAAGAGTTTAAGAATTTTTAACAAAATAAAAATTGATTAGTTTGCGCTTGCAAACATTGTCAATTTTGGAATTTGTAACAAAAACTATTTTTTTTAATGAAACACAATCGTTTACAACTTGGCTACGTTGTAAAGACGTCATATTTCCGTTTCATTTGTGATAGCAAATTTCCCGAATATCGAAATTCTTAATAGTTTTTCCGTTTCATTTGTGATAGCAAATTCCCCGAATTTCGAAATTCTTAATGGTTTTTCCACTACAAATGGATTCTGCAACACATCTTATCATGATTCGTAGGAAAATTCGATTACGATGGAATTTGTGATAGGGCTGACTATTTTTGGCCTTCGAATATTTTACAAAGTACCAATGTAAAAGCCGAACGAAAAATACTTTTCAATAGGATTGACAATCGATATGAAATACAGAGTAGGACCCTGCCCTTTCATATCACTTTTCCATCAAGGGTTTCCATCTATTAGCTTCTATATTGGTTGCTGATTTCAAGTTAAACTAAAGTTACAAAACCAACTGTTTCCTTATAAAAAAGGAAATAGTTTACCTCATTCGGTTCGATAAATAAAATTATTACATTTTATTTTGGTTTTTAGGAAAAAGTATGTTTCAAAATAAATATTATATTTTTTTGAAACTTCAACTGTAACTACACCTATCATACAAAAAAAAAAAAAAAATTAAATTAAAGGTGTGTTTAAATTTTTATATGGCAGTAATTTTTGTCCTTAGGGTTTGTTATTGAAGAAAAAATCATTGTTTCTGACAGCTGAACAAAATAACTTGTGGTCTGTTCTGTTACCAGTTTCTATTTTTTTATGTTATTCGAATGGTCGTGATTTTTTAAAATGCTTACATTAATACATTAATGAAAAATGTGATCAAACTAATATCCACAATTAAGTTAAGCTTCACTTCTTTATTGTTCTTATAAACATTTTCATTACAATAAATTAATTAACTAAACTCACTTGCTTAAAATAAACTTCTACAGTACAGCCTAGAAATCCTTACTGAAAAGTCGAATTCACAATTGAATTCAAAGGACACTTTAAGGAAGAAACAGCAATCATTTATTTCGTTAGTGTAAAGCAATGCATCGTTTCATGAGTTTATGGTTTTTATCGCAATATATGCTTTGTACTTGGGAAATATATCGTTAGTGTAAAGCAATGCATCGTTTCATGAGTTCATGGTTTTTATCGCAATATATGCTTTGTACTTGGGAAATATTTCGAAAGGACTCCTTCTTTAATCTTGTACAAAAAACCCAAATCAGTTCAATACTGAATTAAAGCAATAAATTCGTGTTATAAGTGTTCCCGAACAAAAGAAGAGATAAAAACCTACAGGACTGCCCTTTATTTGACACGTAAAATTTATGAGGATTTCAGTGATGAAAAAATTAATGAATCTCTTTATTAGTTCATGACTTTTATCACATATTCAGAAGGGTACTAAAATACAGAAGAGGGACATTTCAAAACAACTCTTTCTTTTACTTGGTACAATAAAAATCATACGAAGAATCAATGGGAAAAAAGTAATGCCTAAATTCATTCATAATCAAATTTTCTTAAAAATCTAAAACAGTATATTCATGCTGTGATTTTTATAAGACTCCGTAAGATCGACCATAATTTGCAACAGCATGTATATAACTGATGAGCCCACTGTCGTACCTGGGCGAAACGCCTTTTTGGAGTTGACGTCACTTGAATCAATAGCTACAACTAACAGAAGTAATTTTCTAATTTATAAATGGTAAACTATTTGAAGAAAATGGATTTGTGGAAATAATTAAGTACTGAATAAGCAACCCCTAATTCACTCGTGATCTCAGTATTAAAATGTCATCATATTTTTTATCCAAAATAATAAGCCGGTTAATAAGTTACTCACACCCAATTCCACTGTTGAATTTCCTCATATTTTTCATCGGCAAATAATGAGATAGTGAATAAGCAACTCCCAATTATTAGAAAGTGATTTCACTACTGAAATTTCATCACATTTTTCATCAAAAATAATGTGCTGATGAATAAGCAAGTTACATTTATTTAGTGATTTCACTGTTGAATATCCATCATATTTTTTATTGAAGTCCAGCTGACGAAGCAACTTCCAAGAAGTAGTGATTTCATTGTTGAATTTTCACCGAGAAGGTGGCATGTGTCTACCGCCAATGACATGTTCATGATAAATTCCTAAAGGGATTCGGCATGAAAGTGGCGAGTGCAGCTTCATTTTTCTTCAAGGAAAAAGCATTGAATTTTTCAGAAATTTCCCACTGGAAGAGAGCAATATGACTTGTGATCTCTTTCGTCTTTCTACACTCAGACAATAATAAAAAATGAAATTTATAAATGCAATAATTATTCCGACTTAAAAAGACTGCATTTAAGGAAAGAGTCGAAAATCAAAACAAAGGGTCTATACAATTAAATACACAAAAAAACTTATCAAGACCGTTAAAGCTGTTTCTGATATAAATAACATCTAACCATTATGGTCGCATAGCAAGCAAGAATTCATTACGAACAATTTTACCATGCCATTGAATTTTAGAATCCACTATTTCCAGCGTGAAATCAATGAAAAACCACATAAGAAAAGTAGTACCTAGTAGATTTAATTGTTTGAACCAGTCATTAAAAAAAAATTTTGATTAAACATAAATAGTATAGAAGAATTCATTCTTATTTAGTAAACATTTAAACACGATATACATGCATCACTTGCTGCCCTTTTAGTTTATAGACCAAGAGCAGGAAGCGAATTTTGACATTTTCGGTATAACCAAAATTTAAGCACATGTATGTAGGTATACGCACCATTATACGAAATCCAACCGTCTGCCAGGTTTTTTTTTCAGCCGGGGGTGGGGGTGGGCGTTCGAAAACTGTAATTTTTCTGATTTTGGAGTAGAGGGTATAACCACTTGAATTCATATATAAACAATAGAGGGTTGGGCACTGACTTCAAATACTTGTGTCCCAGACGTTTCACTTTCAGCCTTCCCCTTGCTAGACGTCACCCAAAGTGGGCGAAAATCAACTTTTAGTGTAAAGGGTATAACCACATGAATTATATACCAAAAAATCAGAAAAATTCTTCTGATTACAAAAATATAGGTCCAAGTGGTTTTGGTTTCAGCCTTCACCCCGCCAGACGACTTTGAAGTATGCAAAAAAAAAAGTTTAAATATTTTGAAATATTTTAAATATAAAGTAGGTAAGCAAATAAATTTTTTAATTTTAAAAACAGTGAATTTATTTTACCATAACCATAATGAGTTAAATGAAACAAAAAGTGCACCACTTCCATATTCCGTCGTCACAAAAAGACGTTATTATAATATTTAAAAATTCACTTTTCAACTGAAAACCCCAAAAACTTTTTTGTTTTCATGTATAACCGTATGATGGTCACATCAAAATACTCTGCTCTTCTTCCTCTTTAAGGACAACATTTTTGCAGCCAACCCCCCGCCAGACGTCACTAAAGAATTCTCAATAATGCATTTTTCAACTGAAAACCTTAATAACTTTTGTTTTTGGTATAACCATATGATGGTCACACCAAAATCCTCTGGTCATCTTCCTTTTTAAGGATATATAAGTCTCAAATAAAATATTTTCAGCCAACCCCCCGCCAGACGCCACGAAACAATTTGCAAATGCATTTTTTCAACTGAAAACGCCAATAACGTTTTTGTTTTCAGGCATAACCGTATGATGGTAACATCAAAATACTCTGCTTTTTCGTCTGGCGGGGTGAAGGCTGAAACCAAAACGTCTGGGACCTCTATTTTTTGTAATCAGACGAATTTTTCGGATTTTTTGGTATATAATTCATGTGGTTATACCCTTGACACCAAAAGTTGAATTTTTCCCACTTTGGGTCTGGCAAGGGGAAGGCTGAAAGGGAACGTCTGGGACACAAGTATTTGAAGTCAGTGCCCAACCCTCTATTGTTTATATATGAATTCAAGTGGTTATACCCTCTACACCAAAATCGGAAAAATTAGTTTTCGAACGTCCACCTCCACCCCCGGCTGAAAAAAAAAACCTGCCAGACGGTTGGATTTCGTATAATGGTGCGTATACCTACACATACATGTGCTTATATTTTGGTAATACTAAAACTGCCAAAATTTGGTTCCGGCTTTTAGACTATTACGTTTTTGGAAAAAAACATCTGTTTGATTCTTATACCAGCCGTTGATACTGCCTTAATGAAAGATAACCACTGAGTAATTTGCTATATTTTCTCGCAAAAATAAACTTTTCTCTCTTCAAAATTCTCTCCTATAAAATTACTCTTTTGATCTTATGACAAACTTTTTGCCCTAATGTTATAAGAGTAATTAATAAAAATATTCTAAAACATTTATTAAAATACTTAGTAATACAACCTTTTCGTTTGGCTGCTATACATTCAATGATCTTTTTATCACAAACAATCCTAAATATTTATTCAATGACGACTCTATAAAATTACAAAGTATCTCAAAATTATTCATGTAAAGTACACAATACTACACATTCAGAATATTAAGGAATCAAAAAATGTATATAAATTCCGGCGGAGCAACACACACACGGCTGTGCTAGTTTTTTTTTTTAAATACATAAGTCTTTACTCACTTGACTAGATTTATTTTGATCATTGTTGCTCTCGCAGTTGGTGCTGTTTGCATTTGTACTGCTATTGTGTTTATTACTGGCGGTGGTACTGGAGCTGATGATTTTCCTTTCTGCATCTTCCACCTGTTGTTGCCGATTCTCTTTATCAGTCAAATTGTCCATTTCCGCCGACTCAATCACATCCTTATTGCTTGTTGAGTTACTACAAAAAAAAACAAAAACAATATAAGACAATTTCTAAGATAATTATAAATAATTTACCAACAAATTAATGATGAGATTTTTTCGAAATTCATTTAGAGAGTTTCTTCGATTTAATTAAAGGCCTTTTTTTATTGGCATTGGCACTAACGCCCAAAATTAATAAATACTACTTTTATTATCGCCTTCTTTTCTGTTACGTGTTATATTATATGAAGGCAAGTAATATTTTAAATTGATCGAAATTACTGAGTTTATGATATAGGTACACTTTATCGATACTCAAAACAAATTTCAATTTATCGCGCGTTGTTGATTAGTGACACTGCAGGTAATGACTATGACTACATATCAGAATGATATCGATTTTATTTTTATCTTTTTCAACTTTTTGTATGTTTTATTTAAGCACGGCACAATGGAATGTGTGATAACAACGGTGTGGTTGAGGTGGCCGGCCGGCGCGGCGGCAGCTACAGCTACTAGATATACCCTGTGTTAAGCTTACGACTTATTTCCTTCAGTTTGTTAAAGCAGATAATGAATGTTGATCGAATGGAAGAATGGAAAAATGAGAACGGATTTACTATGTATAATAATGGTTACCGACCGGTCAGGCGGGTTTATTGCCGTTATAAGCCAAGAGTTGTACTTGAATGGGATTAAAGGGAGACGGAGAAACCCCCAACAGAAACTCTGTGATGTGCAGAGTTCGCGTTGCGTATTCATTCAATTTATTTGATTATGTTCCCAAATGGAATTATCATCAAATACGCGTGGAGTGGAGCAGATAAATAGCGCAGCATGAGAACTGAATGTCTCTCTATATGAAACTTAATGAAGCTACTTTAATTTTTCTTATTATTATAGAGTATGACAACAATTAATTCGCTTTAGTGTAGGTATGCATACATACATTGTATATGTATGTGGAAGTACAAATGATATAATTGTGTGTACATTAATTATGCAAATAGCCTTGGATCTATAGGTTGTATTGTAGGTATGTGTTTTCTAATCACCAAATAAAAATATTTACTTAAGAAATCTTATGGCATGTGAAAACAAGTAGTGTTTTAAGTTTATATTGATTTAAATTGAATCTACAGAACTGAAAAGAAATTTTTAAAATTTTAGATTATTTAAATTACATGAGGCGTTTTTTCTTTTTTAGTTCTGAGCAGAGCTTGAACTGTCAAACAAAAGATCGTGTTTCTTTTTCAGCTCAGAGCATTCAGATTTTAGAGCTACAATTTTGTGTTGTATGAGCTCACAACAAATTGATAGAGCAGGCGGAGTTGAATAGCTGACTGCTGAACACAAAGAAAATGACAACTGTGAACAAATAAAAAATGACAGCTGGTGAAGCGTTGTCAATGATTGTAATAAGCTACATTGAAATGAAAATTGCAGGTAGGTATGTAAATACATAATATGTAGAAGTGTATTCAAATCTTTGTAAGATACCTCAAAATGAGTTGATTAAGAGAGAAATGAGTCAACCAAGTCAAACAGACGAAACAAATAATTTTGAATTGAAGATGACCGTCGGTATCGCTATGTACATTGTACGTAGGTCGAATTACCTATACGAGTATTTATCATTAAATTATACTTTGTGAAGTGCAATATCAATATTTGCAGTAGATATCCTGTGTGAATTTTAAAATATTTTATTTTGAATTGGAACATGGATGTAATATAGAAATATAACTGAACGCAAGCCATAAACATATTATTATATTCAACAATTTATTTTTTTTTTATTTTTCATATTGAAAATATGCTAATTTTTCATGAGTTCATATAATTCGTCTAACCGTTTCCTCACCAGGCAAAGTTTTCGGGATAAATATATCAAATATAAAAGTAAAAAAAAAGATTTGTTGGCTATATTTAAGGTTTATTTCAGTTACGAATTTATCCCAAGAAAAGCCGTTACGCAACAATAACCTCAAATATCGCGAAAAAACTGGAAAGTACATAAATTACACACATACATATGTACATAGCTACATGGGTGATTCTCATTGAACTGTGATTCTTTGTTCCCAATGCTTTATTTGAAACTTAATGTAAAATTTTCTCATGAATTTCTGGTATGAATTGTGGAAATAAGTTTGCACTACAATTTACATTAGAGATTGTTTAAAAATTTGCTACCCTTTCCCCTTGACTTGAAAGAAGTAAACTCAATATAACTACTGTGACATGTCCTTGTTCATTCCGATTAAAATGCTTCATTGAATAAAAATGTTGTTCTCATAGAAGTTTGAGTACAGTAGTAGCTTGGTTAAATTTTGACAATATGTGTGTTTTATTCATTGCTGCATAGCCAGCGCAGCAAAATTTCCCTTGGCAAACAAAAAAAAATTGATTGAATTGAATTGAATTATTGAAATGAACGTATAAAGTGAGTAATCGTTTTATTCAGACTTGTGCTGCGCTGGCTATCCAGCAATGAATAAAACACACCTAATATAAAGACAAAATATTTTCTCTCTCTAGTTATCGAATGGTGTCCCCGGATTTCATTTTACATTTGCATTCAAAAGATTTCCCCTTGAAAAGCCAACTTGCTTTTAGTTTTTGTGGTGGCGTTTGACAGAGGAACTATTTATTTATTAGTCTAGTTCCTTTACTTTGTGCTTTTGTGTGAATTTCTACACAAACGTCTGTCAAAGTTCATATGAAAAAAATAAAATGTGTAGAAATTCACACAAATGCACAGAGTTTCAAAGTAAAGAAACACACCTATTGTTAACAAATCGTCGGCTGAGTTCTATCTTATTCAATAGACCAATTTTGGTAAAATTGAGTTAGCTATGCAGTCATACTAATTTGCGGACGCTCTTTCGTTTGGTGAAATCCTATCTATTTTTTTCAATAAACCATTTTTCTGGGAACTTTGAATGTATTTTTTTTTTCAATAAACCATTAAAAATAATTTTTGTATAGTATTGGACAAAATTTAATACAGTTACAAGAGAAGCATTTTTTTCTATTACGTTTAATATCAACAAAAGTGGGTATTCTGTCAATGAATTACAATACCAATATATATATATAAAGTAACTAAAAATATAAGAACGACGATGATCCTTTCGGCAGTCAAAATTTATTTAAAGGGCGATAAATGAGGGTACCCACACCACACATTTGAACTAACTTTTACCCATCCCATACATCATTGTCCAATATTCAAAATGACATGATTCTAATTTTCAATTAATTTGTAGAAACTTTAGGTACAAAAATATTTTAGTTATTAAATTCAAAATTGTTTGAGCTTTTTAAAAAAAAAAATACTTAAGAACAAAAATCTGCTTGATTGAATAAAAACTTTGAACCTGAACTTTAAACATCGATTTCAAAACAATTTAAAAAATGGACATTGGAAAACATAAAACTCAGCCGACGAAACTTCAAGTAATTGTGCTGTAAGAGTGACATGTTTTTATTTTAAAAAAGTGTATCACAAAATTACCTGTCAGTACCGTGGTAGTGTTATTCAAGCTTTTTTTTAATTTTGTTGAATTTTTAGAATATTGTATTTCTTTAAAAAAAAATATTTTTCTCCAAAGTGATTAAAGCCTAAATGTAAGTACCGTGGTGTATTAATAAACTTAAATTAAATGATTTTAAGCTAAAATATTAAAAATCTTGTTATTTTTTCTACTTGGAATATTACCAATACTTCCGAAAAAAACAAAAACAAATCCGGGCAATAAATGTTGAGTTATAATCCAGCATAAAAATAAAGACTTCCACCTCGAAAAACAGATTAAAAAAAGATAGAATTTTGAAGAGAAAATTGCCTTTCAAAGTTTAAAATGTCAAAACATAAGAGGCGATTCAGAAGCACAGTACACATATTAAAGGTAATATCATTAGCGTTTTCATTTTTGTTCAGTTCTGCCAAAATCTGTCAAAATTAAGGTATTATGATGGTAAAATGGTTTACTTGTCTAATTTCCATATTTTGTTGTTGTATCTAATGATGCGTGCTGAGTTCCTTTTGTTCCTTAAAAGTTGTAGTAAAATGCTCTTACTGATTTAATATCATGTCTATATAATTTTTGCAAAATTTTTATTTAAAAAATCAAAGTTGATAGAGAATCACCCACATACAGACGTACTCTTAAGGTCTCAAATTCTTATTAGTACCTGTTGTCCCCTAAACACGCTCTGAGATAATTTTTGTGAAGCCTGATTCACAATGTGACGAGAAAACTTGAAGGAGAACTTTAAATTTGCAACAATCAACCAGTTCAGGTCTCTTAAGATCTCTGAGATCTCAGAAATCTGAACGTAATTCCTCAGTGAGATTCCTCACTTTTGCTGTCAAAAAGCTGAGACTGAAATTTTTTGGATTCGCTTGCTCAATTATTTTTTGTTTCAGTTGTTCAATTTATAAAAACGAGATGGAGAGTGCTTTTGTCTTCTAAAGGAGAAATTTTGTTCAAGTTTTTCCTTCTTCCCAGTGGAGCTGACAGAAGTTTGCTCATTGAGATCTCAGAAACGTGAACTGGCTAAATGTTTTCTGTGACAACCGATTTGGCAGTTCTCTGTTATTTTAAGGTTAATTTGATTTGACAGTTCATCATGAATAGACTCTTGAGCAATATTTGCAAATTGTTCAAATTTATTAATTGTAAAAAATTGTGTCAATTTGAGAAACTAATCGAGCATTACGTGCATTTTATGGTGATCATAACCGTCCAGAGCGATTAATTCAAGAAACTGTGGATAGTTTTCGCAATGCATTTACTCTGATAATTGTCGAAACACCATAAGTCCAGAAAAAGTCACCGTTCTGATGCGGTTTAAGGGCCAGTGATTGGTTTATATTTCTTCAAAAATGATTATGATTAAAACGTTAAAGCCCATTCGTCGCTACAATTCAGAACTAATCTAAGTCACATTTCCAATTTTTTTAAAGAAGAACCTTAGTCCGTAAAATGCTGACTTTCGACATTATGATTATATTCTTTTATTTATATTCTGAAGGAATTACTGCACGTAGGAATATTCAGAATAATATGTAGAAAATGCGCGGAACACAACAAGTCTCCTTATGAGATAAAAAAAACTCATTTTGAAATTTTGGACTTAGACTAGTTCTGCATTGTAGCAACGAATTGTGAACGTTACATGCGTTTTCAGCAGGACAACACAATTCATTTTCTGTAAACATTTGACGAGCATTTGGAAGGTAAAATTCGACGCTTTATTGCATAAATACAGACTGATTTAGTGCAAAGAATGTGTTAAAATTGTATTAGGTTTGTTTGTTTAGTCCTGAAGTCACCTTGGGATCGCCCTTAACCGTTTTTGGAAAACTCTGAACTCATTCTGACAATAAAATTCTGTTTTTTGAAATCTGGGGTCGCCTGAACTCGCCCTGAAGTAGAACTAGGTCTTTTACTATGGCGAGTTGAGGTAACGAATAAACATCTAAATTGTTATGAGTTGTGAGGCAATTATTTTTTTGTAGACTCGCATGCTGTAGGTAATAGTTTGTTTTTGAAATAGAAATTAAAAGAATTAGGAAAATTAATTGAAAAATAATAAATAGAAAATAGAAAAGTTTGAAATTGTTTTAATTCATTTCAAATTTTAAACAAACTTTATGTTTTATTTACTGAGCTATGAACTTCTTGTTTCTGGCTTTGAATGTGAAAAATACAATTTACAGCGAGGGGGGTTTTTTTGACAAACCGAAAAACCCAGGTTCTTTCTTGTCAAAATATGTGTCAAATAAGCCCAAAAACTCCCTTTAAATAATAATAAATTTCCTAAGTGCATACCCCTAATGCATGTTCATTTCTTCAAGGACTAAGCCAACAATGATACTAAAAGGCATAAACCTTTTGACAAACAAAACATTTAACTCAAATGTGTCCACTCAATTCAAAAATTCTTTTCAACGTAACGCGGTAAAAAACTTTAATAATGTTGGGAATTGAGGATTGTCTTTGTTTTGTTTTATGCAATAGCTCATTGCACAAAACAAAACATTGTTTGGTTTTTGGGAAAACGAACAAACCAAACGAAATACAAAAAACTTAAACTTAACATACTAAAAACAAAAATTGTAACTTTAAGTATATTTCTGTTCTATTTAAATATGTCAAACGTCAAAGTGGAAACCATTACATTCGACAAACTATTAGATAGGCTATCCCCCTCTCCCAAAATGTTCAGAGATGACAGGTTGTTGTTGGATTTGCTGTTTCGTCATAATCGATTACAACAACACAAATCTTTCCGGGTAGTTTTGGATGAAACTTTGGTCACAGGAAGACTTATGACCAACAAATTAAAAGAAACGATAAACTTACACTTCGGTTCGGATGATTAAAAAGCAAATTTTCAAAGATTTTTGCGGAATTTTAAAGTAAGTATGTAGCAGAAGTTACAAGCCGCATATGTTTTCATTTTATATAACAACTCAAACTGATCGGCCTAACCGATAGCTTTATCGAACGCAAGTAATAAGGGTTATCTTTTCTTTACCCTCTGAGTGAATACCTCAGAAATCTTTATTGCAACTGTTATAACCTGGCTTTATATTCCGGCAAAATAAAATCATTAATTGATTAAATATAATATTTAACAAAAGAGCAAGAAAATTGTCTTGACTATCGATCTAAATTATTTATACAAATGGATACTTACTCTAAACTAGTACTCAACATGGACAAATATTGTGCACGTGCTTCATCATGACTTTTCTTTTTCAAATCGACCATTTTCTGCCTTGCATGTTCAATAACATGACATCCTGCAAAATAAAAGAAGAGAAATTGTTTTTTTATTCGAAACTGAATCAAATGCATGCATACTAACCTTGCTGTGCCAGCAACAATTGCCGATTTCTTTCAATCTCTTTAATACTGTCAAATATCTTATTACTGGCTCCTTTGGTTGAAATCGGTGCATCCGATGTCACCTTCGAAATTCTATCGATATCATCCTGTGATGGAATTCTCCGTTCCAATGGATTAACCTCAAAATCATCACTACCAAGCGATAGATTAAAATTTACCCGTTCACCTGTTTGCTCCTGTTCACCGTTTACATTGTACTTAAGTTTCAATAATGGATCGTCTTCTTGCTTGTGTAATCGGCGAACAACTTGATCTTCAATCGATGGTGAATCTTGAGAATTCCTATAAATCTGTCTTGGGGGTAGAGCGGGGGCATCATTGATTAAATCATCTTTAATGTCGACAATTTCTAGTTTCCTCTTGGGTGTGCTTGTCACCGGTTGTTGTGATGGCAATTCAATTTTATTGTTGTAAAACATATTTTCGTTTACACTCTTTGACATAATGTCCTCTGGATGGCGTTTCGGACAGAGGATTTCTGCTGATCCGAACAGAGATTGTGACATTATTCCGTGTTGATTATCGGCTGGCGACATTTCACTCTCATCATCATCATCATCTTCCTCATCATCATCATCGTCATTTTCAGATGATGGATCTGATTGCCCATTGAGCTCTCCAGTTATGTCGGAAATATTAGATTCAACTATTCGTAGTTCTTCTTTGTTTTCCCGTAATTCATTTATTAATGACAACAAGTTATTTTTTAAAGCTTTAGCTTCAGAATACGCACTGCTGCGATTGGCGGTTTCCAATTTCTCCAACTGACGCATCTTAATATGCTGTTCATCGATTTGTGACGACAAATCCTTTTGTTCCATATGGAGTTCTTCTCGGTACGCCTGCCAATCGGACTCTTCTTCCAGATACTGAAATTCCAAATCTTCAAATGTTTTGCGATCGTTCTCTAGGGATTCGCAGAATTTATTGAATTCTTCATTTAAACAATCATCAGAGGGTTTTTCTTTGAGCATTGTTTTCAGTCTACAAAACAAGAGAATAATTAATTATTAGAGAACGGAAATTGATTCACACTCATAAGTGTGAACTTACCTTTTAACTTGGTCTTGTTTTATAGCAATTGATTGTTTTAGCTTAGCCTGTTGATTCTCTTCCATGACACGTGTGGCATTTCTTTGTGCTTCTAATCGATGAATTTTTGTTTGCAGCGATGTTAATGATTTTTCTAGTTTTCCGAGAGTGTTTTGGATTGATAACATTTCAGCTGATCCTATTGATTTCTCCATGTCCATCTAAAGTATTTAATTTGATAATTATTTGAATAAATTTATATATCTAAATACTTACGCCTCTTAACGTGTTTTCTTCCTGTAATCGCAGTTCACCGATTTCTGCTCTAAGCATTAGAATGTTTGCTTGTAATTCTTTACGAGTGCAATTGAGCTTTTCTAGATTATTGTTCGAGTTAGTCATATCGGATAAGTTCGAACCCCCCACAACAGGAGCAGTTGTATTAGTCTTCATTGTTCGCACCGCAGGAACTGGTTTTTCCTTATCTGTTTTATCAAAGCTCAGATTAAGTGTTAAATTATTTATGTTTTTATTTGCTCGCTTAGGTGTTGAACTGAAATCAGGTTTACATGATGTTGGACTTGCTAATCGACTTTTATCCTGTATAGCCTGCATTTCCATCTTGAGCTTATCCTCGAATGTTTGTATTAATTGTTCATAATCTGATGTCGAATGAGTCTGAGATTTTTGTTGAGTTTGAAACATGCAGGAACCATTAAAAGAGCTTTCCTTCTTGGGTGACATGCATGTGGTTCGTATTTTTGTTCTTGGGCTTTGCGGTACATACTTTCCGACAATAACATTCTCATATCCTGACTTTGGTGACCCGATGCACGAACCACTAACTGGAGTACCACCTCCAACCCCGCTACCAGCGCCACCACCAATTTCTACTCGACGATCGCCTATAATCCGAACATTCTCATAGCCAGAACTAGTCTTAGTTTTTTCGGGAAAGAAGACTTTTGAATGTCCTCCAGAATGTTGAGGACTTAGATCATAGAATGGTCCTTTCTTTTCCCGTGGCAGAGAACCGTTTGTTTTAATACGATTCTGAACTATAGGTGATGAGGTAATACTCGAATTCTGGCGCTCGTACTCAGTACAAATCTTTAGAATCTCCTCCAGACGCTCATTTTCCTGTGCCGATATATTTTGCTGTGATGAATTGTGTGCAACCAAAGATTCATAGGTGACACTATGATACGATGACGATGAAGTATTAATTTCTGTATTCACACCATTCATTGGGAAAAGCTGCAAACCACCATATGACTTTGGATACTTATCATACGGAGTAGTGTTTCTACTATTACTCGATAGATTATTATTTACTTTAGCCAGAATCTCATTGCCAGCACCAGTACCACCACCATTTATGCTGGACGTAGAACTATTAAAATTGCTATTGTGCTGTTGTAGAAAACTTGAAGTTGGAATGTTAACATAGTTGTTCATTTTTTGATTTTTTTCGTTTCGATGATTCTCTGCGAGATTCTTTGCAAAATTAGCATACTTCGGACCGAGAACATCTTTTGCTGGTGTATTTACAGTAATCGAATCGGCTGTGAAAACCTTCGGACATGTTAGACCATTTAAGTCGATATTTTGAATTAATTTAGATTCTTTCGGATGAATTTTCGATTCGTAGAATGCTTCGATTTGGGCTTCTTCGGATTCACCACAACCACTACCATTGCTGATGCATCGGCCCGAATTGCGTCGCGGTACTTGGGTGAAGTCGATTTGTGGCATTGAGATTCGTTCGTTGCTGCCCATTGCTGAGCGTATTAATTGAGCTTCGGCAGGATTATTGAAACGCAAATAATTCGAATTGCCAATCGTAATCATTGCGCCTTGGGTGAGATTTGTTTCGCCATCGAGTTTTGTGCCATCAATGAGAACTCTAGCTTCGCTTTCTGGAACGATGGTTACTTCATTTTCTTCACTACGATATATAGTGCAATGGACCGGGCGCACCCCAGATCCGTTTAGAGAGACACTGCAGGTAGGCGATGAACCTATTGTCATATCACCTGAAATAAATAATTATTCCTTTATTTCTTGAAATTGAGAGTTTGTTTGGTTAGTATTATAGAAGCCATCTACAAAATGGTATTAAGGTATACGTACAACATATTTATATTCAAAAAATTGTTTATTTGCTATGATTTAAAGGGAGTTTAATAATTTCTAATTGATATTTTTTGTCTCATATTTTTCTTTCACACTCGGTATCAAGAGCATCTTGTAATACCAGTCTAACAGACTTTCTTATATGGCTAAGTTAAGCACAAATATAATTTTTGGCCTACAAATCAAAATTGGAAAATGTGATAAGACAAATGTAAAATCCAGAAAAATGCATCACTTGAATTCAGCAACAAGCATTTTACTAAAATCAAAATCGATGCCAAAATTTGCACTACCGTCAATGGAAATTGTTACCGGATGATAAAAACTTGGACAAGACATGGTGCTATTTTAGCAAGAACGTGGTTTCGAAAAATCTTGTGTTCCAGGAGCAGTGTTGCATACAGTAACGAATGTATTTTGCCTTACGTTGGAAATTCATTCAACACTTACATACCAAAAAAAGATTTTCAATGGGAAATTCCTCTTGTTGGATTGCAAACCAAAAATGAATATTAATAAGAATTTCTCCCACTATTCACGAGTTGGGTAAACTTGTTTTTTTCCTCTTAAAAAGAAAATCATTATTCAAAGCATGTAAATTTACAACTGTTTTTAACTAACTCACCAATGGGTATGTAATGTATTGTAACTGCTGTACTCAATCGACCACCACCAAGGCTGACTAAGTGCGGATCATTAGCAGCAACTCTTAATGATGGATCTTTCTTTTTCAATGACATCTGTAATACAAAGTAAAACATGATAAAAAGTTTAATAATGCAGTTATATATTCATATATATGTATATAATAAAATTACAATAATAATGAAAACAATTCAAAATCAAATCATTGACTTATGTATGTAGATTGTGGCAGACTGATAGATAGAGTCAATCAAAGATCACACTTTATTTGAATTTTTATCAAGGCTATTTTCTGGAAAAAGTGCCTTAATACTCTCGATTATAATGCATATAATAGAACAAGATATACTATACAAACAGGTTGTCAGGTTGAATTTCTGTTGATACTTTAAAATTGAGGTTTTTTTTTTCAAATAAAAATTCAATATTGAAATTAATATTAAGGAACTATTTCTAGGATAAGAATCCCCGTCGATGTGTTTACTTGATCTGAGCACAAGAAATGTTATGAGAATGAATCAAACGCATAGATCAATAGAAATAAACCTTAATTATTGAAAAATGTTCTGAGGAGTTGAAGTGTGACTGCACAACAGTCTTATAAAAAGGACGAAGGTTAACCTTTGATGGATTTGGTAAATGTGCAGTGTGCATTAGGGCAAATCCTTGTAAATTCTTATTCTGACCTGCACGTGTTAAACAAATGGAGGGGTAATAATTGTTCTTTATCTTAATGGGTTTCACTGGGTTATGGACCAAGTAAAGCAGATGTGATAGAATTGGCTGTCCGCCTCGCACAGACACTGAAGTTGCACCACAGTCGAAGCACAAACATAACAGCTGCAATTGATTAAGAAATGGGAAATATGCATTGGAGTGGGAAGAGCAGATGTATGATGTTGTGCATTTTTGGAATAAGAGACAAATAAATATGTGGTATATAATCTATTTCGCACTGAAGCTAAATTTTTTCATTAATGAAAGTGGGGGTGAACTAGGTTTTTTTTTTGTTAAAGAAAGTAGTTACATACATACACCTTTATGTTTCTTAAATGTTATGTTTATAAATAACGAGAAAAGTTGGATATTTGCCGATTTGAAAAGGGAAAATTTGTATTGTGATAAAAAAATAATTGTTTATTCACATAGACAACGGTTTAGTCTTAAACAGCCAATGTGGAATTATTATTGGACATAGTCCAACTTTTTGTGTATAGATGCATTTTAGATTATGTAAGGCTAGTCGTTAACTGGCATTTTTCAATACTTGTTTTATAAACTCTAGTTATACAGTTTTAATTTTACTTTCACTATTATTTAAAAAAAAAATCGGAAAAAATGGGAAACTTGTCGAAAAAAACAAAAGTTGCCAAACAACATGTTTATGAATGAACGTTGATGATAAATTTAAATGTTAAATATGAGATATTTCGTTAATAATTTAATATTTATTAATTATAGACGAAATTCCAAAATATCTATACTAATGGTGAAATGAACGAAAAAATCATATGTTAAAACTTGTAGCATTGAAGCGTTTCATGTTTAATAAAAACCCCAACAGCTCTGAGTTTTTTGACTATTGATGCCATTCCCCAGGTCGACCTGGGCAGAGAACATCGAACAAACCTTAATGTTTATATTTTTCAAATTGAAATTGTTCGTTTGGCACTAAAATGATAGTTCTTCTTCTGAAAAGAAGAGAAAATCGATTCTGGATTTGAAGAAAGAATAAAAAACATCCACACTTTTTACGCCAAAACCGTGAAATATCATTTTTTTGTTATTTAATTCATTTGCATTGCAATGTACATTTATAAAAAAAGACTTCTTCCGGATTACCAAAAGAAAATGCTATTAGTCACACTCGTAAAATTAACTTGCCACACCAGTAACAAATTTAAAACTAAAATCTCTTAAATTCAATGATGGACTTCATGCTTTTTTTAGATTATTCAAGTTTTATTAGCCGTGTTTTGGTGACCGTTGAAATTGTATTTTTTAGAACTATATTTATATATTAAATTCTTTAAAACACTCCACATTGGGCTCCAGTCAGAAGTTTTTCTTATTTCAGAGGGCGAAGCCTCCTTTTCAGTAATAATTTCACTTTTTTTAATGAGATAATTGCGTATTTATTCACGATTCTATACTGAAACTACAATTAAAACTTACACGGCAAATGTACTAGAATAACTGCCTTTTGTATATACTTACATGTTAAAGTTTACAAAGATACAACCGAAACAATTTCACTTTCATGTGGGGAGATTAGATTACAAATAATATTCCCTTTTTCACGAATGAAATACTGGTGAAAGTCTAATTGAGAATGAGAGTTAATTAATCATCCAAAAAAAAAACAATCTTCTTGATTACTTGTTATAAAATGGCAAGGGGTTTTTATAAACTAGAAAAAAAAACGTTTGTAATATAAACTTTGTGATGCTTTTTCAATACAGCGATCACGCTTAAAAACAAACTTAAATTACTTAATCAGTATGAGTTATTATTACATTGTAATATGTATATACAAATTGAAATTTTGATAGATTACAATGAACTTTTACAATTGGGGATGGCAGCCAAAGCTTAATCATATCAAATTATGTGACACCAAAGTTAGATATTCTTTCATAATTTTCACACTTACTTTTATAAATAAAAAAATTTTGATAAGATAAAATTTATCATTTTTCAGATAACTAACTTGACAAAATGATATTATAAGAAATAGACATTTTTCTGTACACATTACAAAACCCAAAAAAAGTTTAACTACATATCGTCGGCTAAACTGCTAAGTCCACTTTTGCAAATTTTACAGAAAAGCGAAAAAACAAAAAAAAATTACATAAGGCTCCATATAAAAACTGATTTTCTCTTTAAGATTCTGCAACAACTAAGATACATTGGAAAGAAGTGGTTAAGCCATTTTGTGCAGAATGTTTCTTAAGAAAATGGCTCAATTTTCTCAATTTCGGTCAAATGTGGACTTAGCAGCTTTACGTATTGAGCCGACGATATTCATTGATCTATTTTTAAAACTCGCTGGTGGTTACTTAATATGTTCAATGTTTGCAAATTTGATAAAGGATATTTATAATCATTTTTCTGGAGCGGAACTTTTCGGTGGTCCTATATGCAGATGATCTTGTAATTTTGAGGGATGATGCATTGACTTTTCAACTACAAATAAATTGATTGCAGGAGTTTTGTCATAATAAGTGTGACCTCAAAATTAACGCAGCGAAATCTCAGCCCTATTCTAGCAAACCTCACTGATACTCACAAGCCACAACAACCTTACAAGGTGAGATAAAATTGATTTTGTGAGGTTTTCGTATTCTGATAGCACCGTCACAAATTGTGAACCTCAGAACTCACAAGAACAATCGAAATTGTTATCTTTCAAGTTCTTTCTTTGTTACAAGTTCGACATTTCAATATAACAAACAAAAATTATTCAATGGATCCGTTCAACAAAAATTCTGATTGTTAAATCAAATAAAAAATTCACCTTACTGTGGTGTGTTTTTTTGTGAGGATTGTCTGGAAATGGTATCGAATCGCAACAACCTCACTAGAAATCAACCTCACAAGTGCTTGTGACTTGTGAGCCCTCACAACGCCAGAATTGCTCTGTAATATAATAATTTTTCGCTCTCGTTCAAAATATAGATGTTTGTCTATCTGCGAAGTTATAAACTATCAAATTCTATCGAATGATGGCTGCGATGTAAAAGGATTAAAATACCTCTAAGAAATCTGAAATATTTTATTAATTGCTTCGGAAAATAGGCATTTTAAGGCTATACATAGTTCGTCTCCCATTTGTTAAGACATAAACTTTCAAATTACATGGAAGGATGACTGCAATATCAATGAATTAAAAATCCTCTAAAACAAATATTTTATATTAGGCTTTAGTTAAATGTTAGTGTATTTTGGTGACAATTCAAATTACTAGCGTTTTCGATTGATCATTGAATCTGTTTTCGATTTTGAAATATAATCTTCTTTTTTTCAGAAGAAGGATTTCCATTCTGAAAGGGTCAGAAAAAGGTCGGATGGATGACGTTATAAATACAATATTTACGTCAAACTAATGGCGTTTCTGATTGGTAATCCGTCATCTTCCGACTATTATAGTTCTACCTGAAGTACTTCTGGTCTCAATTCTGAATTCAAATCCAGAAGCATTTAGGCCTATTCAGCCACATCTATTATTCTGCTAAGAATCATAAAATATTTCCACCATAAAAGATTTTTTATAATTGGTATTGAAGTCCCACCTTTTATAAAATTCTGTTATGAAACTTCGAAAACGAAATATTCAAGCAAACAGAACTAAAATCTGTTGCCTTAATCAGCTGTTCTAAAAAAAATCATTATTGACACATAAATTGAAGTGGTTGTTCGCGAATTGAAATTGATTTTTTGAACTTGTATTAATTGTCATTATAGTTTGTTTATATTGCCGAAACCTCGAGATCCAGTGCAATAACAAACCTTTAAATAAAGCAAGAATCGCACATCGGGAAGACAAAAGGAACGTTTTGCATCTTAGCTCCAACAAAAGTATTTTTGTTCTGTTGTTTCATCGAAAAATAAATTTTATTTTAAATTAAATATTTGTCGTATGTATTTCTGCATTTAAATGTTATTTTCTTACATTTGTTTCCTTTAAAGAGCATTTTGCAGTCGAAATAAAATATAAATATTCATCACTTAACATACATATTTATTAAAATCTTTTATGATAAAAGTAAAAAAAAATTGTCTTTTATTCTTTTATGATTCATAACAGATTTCATAACAGATTTCATAAAAGATTTTGGTAAGCTGAATACCAAAAATGCGATTCATAATAAGATAAAAGATTTTTTGAGAGTTCGAACTGTTGACAGTTCATAAGAGATTTGGTAGCAGATTTCGTAACAGATTTTGTCATGCCGAATACCAAAATTATAATTCATAACAGATTTTTTGACAGCACAAATTTTTGTATGTAAATTCATAACAGAATAAAAGATCTTGCCGAATAGGCCCAATTATCTCGTCTATGGAGAGGAGTAACTATCATCCTGGGGGTTCAGAAGGCTTCTGGGTGACCACCTAAAACGTCAAAAATTTGATTGTGAATGTCATATTATGTCAAACAGGGAAAATGAGATGAGTACAATAAATGTCATAAAAAAAAACAAATATTACAATAAAACTAATCAATTTAAAAATTTATCTAGTGTATGAAGATCGTCAAAGATTCCACCGAATAATTCATGTTATGCCATCCAACAAGAAAGTTAACACAGGCTTCTCTGAGTTGACAGAAAATTCTGCTGTTCCATCATTGAAAAAAAAAAGTTAAAGAGCTAACGTGTGCTAACTGCAATTAGAGAATGGTTTTTTAATTATACTTTCAACGAAAATAACCAATGCTTTAACAAACTATTTGACAGCTTTGGGACAGAATTTGACATCATAATTATTTTCTCTATAGATTTGGAGACGATAGAAAATTTTCGCTTCGGTTCAGCTGCGATACTATAGACTTAACCAACGCACGCAGTCTCTGAACTATGACGTTTTACACTACAAAAATATGAATTTAATCCACATTATTTAATAGTGGGAATAAATAACCAACTAAGATAGATTTTTTTCAAAACAAAGATTATGTTTCACCACTCAATAACCTTCACCCATAAGGTGACCTAGTTGTTAATTTTATTTCCTTGTACCTACCTACTTTTAAAATTGTTCAAGTAAAGGTTCATGTACACAAGTATTTTCGCTTACTCTTATTACGTACTGCATAGTTAAGTTAATTTGAAGTCCAAGTGAATAACCCAAAATAATGTTTGGTTAGTCCCACACAATTTTTTTTCCTAATGCACTTCAAACAAAATAAACGAACCTCCACGCGATTGTTGAATCAAAACACATTTAAAAGGAAATAAATAAACTTTCGTTTATTAACACAAAAAAAATAAAAATCTAATCTAGTCTAGTCTCGTAGTGCATTTGAATTTCTGAATTTCTATTTTAAGTTTTATTTATTTTTGGCTCAGTTTTTGTTTTCATTTGTGATGCTTATTTTTGCGCTGCGCCGTAATGTCAAGTACTCATAAAAAATTATTAAACTTGAGCACAATACCGATTATGTACATATGTACATGTATGTACTTTGATTCTAATAGCTGAAACAATAACAAAATTTTTAACCTTGTAATGTCATAGGGTTAATGGTTTTTGTAATTCAACTGCCATTATTATACGTCATGATAATTATAAATAATGTCAGTTTTTTTATGCGATTTGAATGAATCTTCAAAAATGTCAAAACAATGTTAAGTTCAAATTAAAAAAACTTATAGGTATGTATGCACATATGTAAATTTTGAAACATTTAATTTAACCCTGGATGGTTATCCTTCGTCGAATCGACGAACACTTCTTTTATTTTGTATGATTTCTCTTTAACTATTCATCATTTTTAATTCTATCTTTGTACAACACCGGTTGGTGTTGATTTCTACCAGTGAGCGGACGTATGGTATCCTGCGATTAATGAAAATACATTTTTTTTACAGTTATGTTCGTCGAAACTACGAAGGATAACTTTAGTGTGATTTTTTTGTATGCTTTTGTTACTTTTTGTAAGGAGTCGAACACTAAGAACCTGGTTTTTGGTGAATATTATGTGAAAGAACTAACAAAACCAATTCATGGTTCAAAGAGAAATGTAACAATAGATAATTAGTTTAAGTCTGTCAACCTTTTGTTGGAGTCACATAAGTTGACCATAGTTGGAACCTTGCGGGCAAAAAAATTAAATGTGGAATCAAAAAAAAAAAAAAAAACATAAATATATACCTACAGGAAAAAAAGGCAAATTTGTGGATTTTGACCAAATTTTAAAAACGCATGACAAAACCTTCGTGCTACAAATGCAAAAAAGCATCTGTTTTGAACACCAAATTGAAGCTTCTGCCTCTTGTATAAATTATTTTTTTTATTTATTTTTTTTTTAGTTTTTACGGTTGATATGAATTAATACTTCAAGTTTTTGCAGTTATTTCCAAAGGTGATATTATTTTATTATTTTTTGTAAAATTTTTTTTTAAACCAATAATTGTTTGCGTAACAAAATGAACTAATAATTTTAATTTTATTTTTAAGTGCAGGAAACAAGTCGATATTATTAAAAAATCGTATTTAATATTTAAAAAATATTTCTAAGAGCTTTATTTAAAATTTTCATGATCAAGGTTATCGAAATTTAAGAATAAGGTAGGTTTAAAGGTGAACTTCGTCGATTCGACGAAGCATAACTTTAGTGTGCGTTAAATATGCATAACCATAGGGTTAAATATGCTGAATAAATTGGATTAGTAATGGCTTTTTGGATTGGTAATGGCGAAAGACATTTCGCCAATATAACAGGGACACGAAATGAAAAACAAAACTATAAAAAAAACTCAAAAAAATCAACCTTATAGTTGTGACGTTTTAAATAGAGAAGCATGTTAAGGGTTCTGGACCCATGTTCTGTAACTAGGCGATAACTTTTCGTGGCGAGAAACGGCGAAAAATGGAACAAAAATGGAACAAAACTCATAGGAATCCTATGGGTTTTGTTCCATTTTTCGCCGTTTATCGCCTCGAAAAGTTGTCGCCGAGTTACAGAACATGGGTCCTGGTTTCTAGAAGCAATAAGCCAGTTGGTTTCAGAGATCTCAATGAGCAAACTTCTGTCAGCTCCATTGAGCAGAAGGAGAAACCTGAACAAGATTTTTCTTTTAGAAGGCAAAAGCACACTCTATTTCTTTTTTTTATAAATTGATCAACTGCGACAAAAAAATTGAGCAAGCGAATCCAACAAATTTCAGTCTCAGCTTTTTGACAGCAAAAATGAGGAATTACGTTCAGATTTCTGGGATTGCTGAGATCCCTGAGATCTCAAGAAACCTGAATTCGTGGGGTTCAGAATGCTTCTGAATAGACGCGTTCAGAAAAATGAGATCTCAGTGATTTTGGTCCCTCAAATAATGAGCAAGCGAATCCAAAATGATTTTTCCTCAGAACATGCCTAATGTCTAATCTAAAAACACAATTAACATGTCTACACTCATACATAATATTTTATAAGCAAAGTGTCAAAACTAATATTTGACAGAAGAGAAGGTAAACAAATGTCTTACATTGTTTTTGAAAGAAATGTTATTGCACATATTCTTAGGTACACACATACATATATCCAAAAAGTCGTAAATGTTTTTCTTTTTACATTTCACATCTCACGAACAAAATATTATTCAATTTTCGAAAGATTATATTTATACAATCCAAAATTAGATGTTTGATTTTTAAATTAAATGTTTGTTTTAAGAAAAGATGAATCCAACACTTGGAAGTGACATCTGGATGTACTATATAGTCAAAAGAAAATTGTTTGATTGTTCGTTTCTGTAGAATTAATTAAACAAGTTCTTTCTGGTTTAATTGTATCTCTTATAAAAAACTTTATGCTGAAAAAAAAATGCGCAATAGGTTTGGAAGAAAATGACAGCATAGATTGTAAAAATTGTAAAAAACGACCAAAAGAGATAATTTTCACAGATAATACTAAGTTTTCGAAAAATTGATATAGTGTGCGATAAGTTGGCCTCCATTTTCAAGGTACAAAGGTCTCCGTCTTTTGATATCTCTCCAAATTGAAAATCCGCCCACCTCCGCGCATATTTTTCTTTAAAATTTATACTTATAGATATCTGCAAGTTTTTAGTTGAACATAAAGCGTTACATTTTCTTTTTCTTTTGGAAATCTGCCCCCTGTCACACCCACTTTTTTAATATTTGAATTTCTTTAACAAGTTCAGGAACCTTAAATTTTGTAATTGAGCTCCCAAGAAGACCTAAGGAATATTATATGCCCATGCATATAAAAAGGAATTGCCTTTCGTTGAATCTACATAATAGTCTTGGAAATCACTTGACCGATTTGCATGGAACTTTCAGAATCTGTTATTTTAAGCGGGAGAAAGGCTATAGAAATAGCTCTATCTATATAAAGTCGCAAAGTGTTACCCTCTAGTGTCGTACACTTATTTCGATAGATTTTTGACAACTGAAAGTTGAAGTAACACCGAAAAACTGCTTCGGTTCGACTTATGTATTTGCAGGACTAACTACTTACTCAGACACTGAAAAACTGGCCCTAAATGTGAAAATTTGTTCGAAATTCGACCATTTTTTAATACTTGAAGGTTTGAATTTAACAACAATCACTTGACTGAACTACCATCAAGTTACAGCTATTTCACGACTGCCATTGGTCTATTTCACCATTTTACAATTTACAATTACAAACAAGTACTGATATTGCATTCAAATATAAGTAATTGCATACATTATAAATTAGTTATTTTACAAATTTGTTGGATTTTGTAAGAAAATTTTACAGGTGAAAGTTAATCTGTAAAATTTTCTACAATTTTGTATGCTTTTAAATTTGTCATATTTGATTTTATTTTTATTTAACATCCATTGAGAGTTGAAACTTATGAAGATAAGATAATATTTTGAATTACAAACCATCTTTCTTTTGTTTTTATTCATCAATCCTCATTACTTATTAAAACTTGGTAAAATTCGTACGCAAATTTATAATTTACCCGTGTGAAGTTGTGGCGGGTCAGCTAGTAATAAGTAAAATAATTTAAATATCTAAATCTAAACTCCCGAAGGCGTTATATGGTCTTGTTAGCCTATATAATGCCTTAACTTTACCAGCCACGTGATTCACTCGATTCATCCAGATTAAGACTTAAATCCGGATGTAAAATACATAAATTCAATGTAAATTAAATACATCCGGATTTAAGTTTTAGTCTGGATGTATCAAGTGAATAATATGACAGTAAGAGTATACAATTTTTTTTTATAAACTTCTTTCTAAACGAAAAATAAATAAATATTGTGTACAAGATAATTTTACTTGACAAAGGAAAGTGTTAAATATTGATACCTATAAGAATAAACTTTTTTCATTCCAATTAAATATTCTTCATTCGAAATCTTATCAAGTTTTTATTGCCAAAAAAAATGATAGCGCAATGATAAAACTTCCTGACTCAGTATGAATAATAAAATTCAAGCTGAAAATAAAATAAACAATTAAAATACACGTGCTATCGCGAATAATAATAGCTCTTCACACGAATTGTTAAAACTTTTTTGCTTGAAACAATTCATTGACCCCTACGTTTTAAATATTCTTCTTTTATAAGAAGATACTACAGTACAAGTAAATAATATTTAAACATAAGATGTTTGTATAAAAAAATATCAATTGAGTTACGTACATAAATACTCATATCTGATATCTTTCATCGGATACCTAATGAAGTTTGAATTTAAAGAAAAACCGTAATTGTAATTATAATTAAGGTTATTTCCAGATTTTTGAAGATAATCGTTATCTTATCTATGATGTTATATGTTAACACACACGTATATTCGTTACACATTTTATCTCAACTAATGCACTATTTAAATTAACAAAACGCTTGAATCAGTGCTGCTGAATTAAGTACTTATAGTCTGTTCAATTTATATTTGCAGTTACAGAGAAGTTAGGATATTTGCTTTCAGTCTGACCATTATGGATTTCAATAAGCATTTTTATTTTAAAGCTCTTCCAGGGTTGCCGTAGTGAGCATTTAAAATTGCCGCAAATCTCACAAAAATATCGATAGAGTTACCAACTATTTATTAATGTACGCATAAAACAAAAACTATTAGCACTTCAAAATCAAATTTCCTCTTATTTATCTTCATGGATTTACATTTAAATTACAAAATTAAATTTAAATTAAAAAAAATTCTGGATATACAGAATTTTTGATTTTCAGAATTTTGGAATGCAGAATAATGAATTTACAGAATAATGAAATACAGAATAATGGTCATATAGAATCTATTTACAGAATTTTGGCCATACAGAAGTTTGTAATACAGAATAATGACCTGTTCCTTTTTTCCATACATAAAAGGAAAACCTAAAATATGAAAACAGAAAAACACCAAGCGTCACACCTTTTTCTCTAAAGTAGAAATACATATTTGCTATCAAAAGCTCTAAAAAAGCTTAAATCCTGAAAGTTACATAGCAAAAATCAAAGAAAATTCAATATGAATTTTTATCAACTGGCCAATGGTAACTCTGATTCAAAGTGTTTTTTTTTTTTTTTAATAAACACAACGGCTTCAGTTCTCGTTTAAGCAATAAACCCGACTCTAGTTAAAGCAGTCATTTATTTAAAAATTCTTGTTTAAATTTTTCTTAATTTTAAACACTTTCAACAACTCTTCTAACTTAAGAACCTGTTAAACAAAACGCCAGCAAACTTTTGTGAAACACGCCCAATTTTGACAGCTGAATATCAAGCAGAACGAAAAAAAAAAAAAAACCCGAGCCGAGCTAAGGGAAAGTGTTTCGAGAAATAGTGAAATGAAAGTTAACACAGTAAATATTTGCAATAATTTATTTAAAAAAATATAAAACAACATACATACAGTGCTGCGTTAAATCGTGTAAAAACACCAGCTATAATAGGCGTTTTTCTTTTTTAGTTCAGAGCAGAGCCTGAACTGTCAAACAAAAAATTGTGTTTCTTTTTTACCTCTGAACGTTCAGAGCATCAAATTTGTGTTTCTTTTTTCGTCCTGAACGTGTTCTGAGCTTGTTCAGAGCGCACTCTATGAGCTCAGAATAAAATAACTGAGAAAACCGAGTTGAATGCTGAACACAAGCATTTGACAGCTGAAATTGAAAAAAAAGCTAAGTGTTCAGGTGTGTTTCAAAAATAATTCTGAGCGCTCAGAACACACTTTGTTCAGAGGATGTTCAGAGCATGCTCGATATGCTCGGACTCTGTTCAGAACTCTATTCTGAGCTAAAATAGAAAAACGCCTGATATGGAGTTTTAAATTTTTTCTTTTCACTGGCTGATTGTGTCTCATATGCCACATAAAGTAATGTGAAGTGATGTTTTTTAGGTTCATAAATACATTATCTGAGAATACTTTTCAATTGATATTTCGTAGCATTTTGCTATAAAAAAGCAAATTGTTTGAAAATAAAAAAAAAACACTTCAATCACGGGAATTACATAGCTGAACCCGATCTGTGAAAGTTGAAACTCTCGTCCAGGGTCGCATTACTTTTTGTTGGTGATGGCAAGGCGCTCAAATCCATTGAGCGCCCGTAATGCAGAGTAATTTTACTTACTTTATGTGGAATATGAGACACAGCTTAACTGTGAAATGAACAAAAATTACATTCCTTGTTATAGGTGTTTTTACAGCATTTAACGCACCACCGCGTGTAGTTTTCTATTTTTTTTTGTCAATGAAGTATTGCATGTAATCACTTAACTTACTTTTATTCACTTGTTTCTTTAATTTACTAAGCTTTTTTTTTTACTATTTTAACGTTTTAAAATCTCAAAACACTCTTAAAAAAAAAACAGATCGAAATTCCTTTTAGCATTTAGCTGTCTAACTGCACGCCTTCCCTGTGTGGATGCATTTGTGTTTGTGTAATTCGCAATATTTTGAGAAAAGCCCCACTTTTTCCTCGATATGCCCGTTTCTCTATTTCTTCATCTAAATTCTAAGAAAACAAATAACAAAGTGATAATTTCCCAAAGATAAAGCGTACTTTAAATAGATAGAGAAGCGTTTTGCTGGTTTTAAAGTTAGAAGAGCTCTTTAACGTTAAAGTATATTTTATGTCGTTTAAAATTTACAAAGAACCGACTCTCATTCTAAAGTTATTATTTAGAGCTGATTTCTCATTTTAAAGTAGATTTAGAGCCACGTTTAAATGTTTAAAATGTCAATAAGGGCTGTTTGCAAATTGATGATCAGTCTCCTTTCGGCTTTCACCCGGGGAGCAGATAGTTCATGGTGGGATGTACGTGACCTCAAAGAAGATTACACAAACAATTTAAATGTAACTCAGTGATTCTGGTTCTTATTTTGTTAAGTTAAGGTGCCGTGCAAGCAGCAGCAGGCACCAGTATTTCTGAAAAAGCTCTCCCATAAGGCCTGTGCTGCAAATATAAATTGATCAGAGTATTTGGAGAAAAGGGATTCAAAAGGAAAGAGACGGGGCCGTTAGCTGTTTTGTTAATATCGATCCGATCTAGAGCTAAGTAAACAGTAAGCAGTCTTGTTTTCCAATCTGACAGTTAATCAAATAAGGAGCACTAAAATTGGAGCACAAAAAAGCTTTTAAGTGTTTTGACGGTAGAATACAGTTTCTACGGTTGACTTCGTCTGAATTTTCAGGTTTATAAAAAAAGACGTATTGGTTGTCTTGGCTGCTTCGAAGTCCATGTTCTTCGAAATACAGTTACGAGGGTTTCAGATTAAACTGCAGGAATCTCAGTATTTTTAATTGTCAGAATACATTTGCTATTTCTTATGCCAAAACGAAGTTTGAATTCAGCCTTCTCGGTAGCCCTTCTGCTCTCCTCACTGATCTGCAGAAGGTAAAAAGCGCTGTTCGGAATCAGCGTATTTAGTCTCGGAAGACCGCAGATTAGCTAACCACGTGCTTTGGAGCCCATGAAAGGTAATAAAATTCGAGTCGCCGACAAGAATACTAACGAATCTTTCGATGTCGAGAAAAGTGTAAGACAACGGGAAGCGTTATCATGCAACTTCTTTAACATCGATCGTTCCTAATCAATTGTACGCAACTCGCAAGTGAAACGCATAACCACAACTTTTCACATAAGCACAACTTTTCACATTTTCAATTATACTTGCTTATGCTGATTATATTGACATTAACAGGAGAACGGAGCGAGCTGTCGATGACGCATTTGTGAAAATGGACTTAGAAAACTTAACACCGTCAAATTGGTCATAATTTATCACAATTATTAGATCTTTTACGTAGTCAAGAACTTTCTCAACCTTGGCCCTACTTTTACTCCGCAAAATGACATCAGTAAAGAGATCAAACGAATAACCACTCTGATTATTATCGTTGTCCCTTTGGGCTGAGAAAGCATTTATGTAAGTAGTAAAGCCCTTTCTGAAAGAACCAAGGAGACCTCATCAAAATCTTGATCTGCACCCTAGTCCTTCTGTACGGAGTAAGTGTCAAATTAGTGTGAAAAAAATTATTTTTATATTTTACTTTTACATCCAAAAAATTAGAATACCAAAAATCAAACACATAAATGTGTGAAATGTGGAAGAGGTCTTAGAACCAAACCTAAATCATATATAAATTGACATTCAAATAGTGTGAGATGAACTGTCAAACTCTTTGTAATGGGCTGTTAAATGTGTAGAGCTTTAAAATGTTCAGATTGTTGAAATGTGTACATACATTGTGTGATAGTGTGAAAGTGCTTGAAAAATCCATCGCAACTTGTCTTGATTTTTGCGATACAGCACCATTTTGAAACATCGTGCTTTGTTATTATAAAGTTTGTTGAATTTGATCGAATTTCGTTTGTTTTTTTTTTTTTATTGACAGCTCTGACTGCAATGTATCCCGTATCAATCGTCATATATGTAGGTTCTCTGGTAAGGTCTTTTTACTATTACAGTTTCCGCATGCTGATATATTCAAGTACACTCAAGTCTCAACCCCCAAGTGTCCCCCATCCCTTTTAAGGGAATTCAACATAATTTTATTTGTTTTTTCTTACTGCATTGTATACATATCTATGCATACATTTTTGGGAATTTTATGTGAAATCACTCCCTGCCTTTCATATACTCATCCGCACTTGATGGAACAATAACTTGTACTTTCGAGGATTCCGATTCATAAGAGATAGAAATCTCAATTAAATTCCAGTTTACTTTCGATGGGAATATACGTCTCAAGTACGGAATTAACATTGGGGCGGTTTAATTAGGTGAAACAAATAGCCGCATGCTATATATGCATGTATGTACTTACAGACTTCAGGGTCTATCTCGATAGGACTTTATGAAAGAACAAAAAAAAAAGAGTACAGAGGGAAGCATGAAATATATGGTTATTTGTTTTTTTTATAGCAAAGTTTCAAGTGCAACCAACGAAGTGTGAAACAGTATGAAAAATCTTGTTTGAATAATGAAGTCAGTTGAGTACTTGTATTGTACACTAATAAAAAAAATTGCAAGGGGGTATTCGAATCTTGAGACATTAAGATAAAAAAGACGTTCTATTGAAAAAGGTCAATTAAGTTCAATGGTATACCCTTGAAATATTAAAAAAAAAAAAAAACAAAAAAAAAAAACAACAAAAAAATATACTTTTCTTATGTTAAACTTGAAGGCTTTCAAAATCAATTTAATCATGTTTATCTTATAATGAAAGTATATAAGTAAAGAACATGAAAATTAACCATCAGATAATAAATCAGGAGAACGTTTTTTAAGAACGAAAATATTTCCAACTAGAAAATTTGTCTGTGGTCTAAATATGCCATTAGTTTTTCGTTGGGAATGTCATTTCTGCTTAAACTAACTCTTACTTTTTACTTTCATATTTCCAAATTTTATAGAAGAAGAACATCTTAACCATTTGTTCAATGGAATTTCACACTATTACTTGACTGATACTGGACACAATTTTAACGTGTATAGAGTATTTTCCAAATGCCACCATAATGCGCTTAATTTCCGAGGCGAAAAATAAAACATCCATGCCTATCACAGAATCCATCGTGGAAAATCCCCGAATGGATTATTGCACTGCGAACCCCGAAAATAGGATTCACAAAATCCGAATGGAATCGAAAAAAAGCAATGCCTCATTAAAAGAATTAATTCTGAATTTCGAAATCAGCTGTCCTATGTCACACCAATATACTTGGAGCTTTTAAAAACAAAAATCCCTTTAACTTTTCAAAAAGTCCCAGGTTTTTCCTTTTTTATTTTCCACAAAAAAAGCTGAACTTTGTATTAAATATGGCTAGACTGTTTATTTTAATAAATATCGCAAAAAAAATCCCATACTCCCTGAGCACTATTACAGCTAGCTGTCAAGTGATTGAGATTGTGAAAAAAATGTGTTGTCAATATTTGTTTATTTATTGAATGTTTTAGGATTTTTTCCCAAGAAAATAGATTCAAAGATTTCTGGCTTTTCAAAAAGATATAGCATGACATTGTAAGTTTAACCGTTGTTTTTAAATAATTTTTTTTCAGTTTTAAGTCAATTTTTTAGAAAAATTCCCCTCCCGCCAAAACGGGGGAAATAGACCTCCCTCCTACCTAACCCAACCTACTTGCTCTAGCTTTTTGGTGGACCTTATACCGATCACACTGTATACAAAAAAACAAAAACAATAAACAAATTTTTACTTCCATTGTAGAATGATGGAATTTAAAAACTGGGTATACCAAATTTTTCGCAATAAAATGATCTACAAAAAACATCTGAAGTGTCTTTTCAATAAAACTGCTAGAAAAAAAGTTATAACCCTTTAAAGTACTTTTTTTTTTTTTGAAAACGTTCGTAGATTATTGGCTGTATCTTTTTTATTTTCAATTTAAAGCCTAGTACGCTGCTGATGCGAAACGAAAAATCCCATACAAAAATGACACAGCGAAATCAGAAACGGAAAATTTTGTTTATCATTTTCTTACATCATGGGTTACTCTGATTTTTTGCGTTTATGTTTGATTTTGTTTTTTGAATTAGTGAAACTCTCCAAGGATATTTTCCGTTGTGTTTTCGCAAGCGTTTTGTTGTCTGTTTGGAGATCACAGAAAAATTTCGTTTCGCATCAGCAGCGTACTAGGCTTAACGGTAAAAAGTCTCTTTATCAAAATTGTAGAGAATTAAATTTTCTACAAAATTCGTCTACAATTTTTTTTTGTCAGACCTATATTTCTCAAGATATTGTGAAAAGGGGTTTCTTTCCCCATTTTCAATATGGCGGCCAAATGGGGGGGGTATGTCAACTATTATACCCATAATTCACCCTTTTTGCTGACTTAGACTAAACTCATACTGGAGCTGCGAGCAGAGCGGCGATGTCTCGCATCAGCGAGCCCAATTAGGAAATAATCGCCGTAAATCTGCATTTTGGTATATAGCCTCCTTATGGCGTTCATAAGAAACTGTCAAAAGTCCCCATCGATATGAGCACCGCTTACAATTTTACGGGGGTTGAAGGCCCCCCAAAATGGTTTTACAGAATAAATGCCAAAAAATAATTTATAGCTTAAAAAATGTTCTTTAAAAAAGATTAACATACTTTTTTTCATAAAAATAACCGTTTTCGAAATAAACCAATCGAAAGAGTTAAGGGTTTTACTTTTCTATATAGTGGGGCGGCTTAGTTAAAAAAAACTGTGCATTTTGTGATAAAAGCATAAATTTTTTTTGTGTTGGTACATTATATGAACATGATTTAAAGATGTTCGCTCATTTGATTTGTACACCCCTTTAAGTCTGTACAACTTACATTTCGAAGTTATTCTTGAAAAAACATTTTGAGGGGCACTTCAAACACCCGTAAAATTGTTAGCGGCGCTCATATCGATGGGGACTTTTGACAGTTTCTTAAGAACACCATGAGGAGGCTATATACCACAATCCAGCTTTCCGGCGATTATTTCCTTATTGGGCTGTTTTTATATGGCTTTATTGACTGTGCTATGCAATTCATTTAAAAAAATCGCGAAATTTCCAATTCAAATCACTGTCGCAAAATTTTAGACGATTAAGTACGATGTTAAAGCATGATGCTACGGCAAAATCAGGATTTTCCAAATTTCAAACGAGCAAATTTCGTCCTATCTTTTAAACATTTTATTAAAGTTAAAATCACCAAATGACTATTTCATCTTTTTAGTATCATACTTACTCAAAATGTCACTTCGAAAATTATAAATGGGTTTAGTATGATACCTATATAGTTAAAAACTGTTAACTAAGAACATTTTATTAATGATCTTTAAAGTTGGCATATTATTGAGTAATTTAAAACCAGACTAACTCCAATTTTTTTTATTTATTCATATTAAAAGTAGTATAATATACCTATATGACGTGTGAACATAATTCTAACGGCTCCTGTATGACACAATTTAGATTTGCCTGTTTTGTTTCATTTCTTCCGATATTATTCAACTTTTTTTTTAATTTAAAACCGCCAAACGGAAAGACGAAAAAAAGTCAGCCCCTAATTAATCTAAACATATACTTTGTCTTACAATGACGTTTTAATGTGCAACACCTGTAAAATAAATATAAACGCACCAGTAGAGCCAACAACTAACTCATCGTCGTCGTCGTCGTCGTCGTCATCGGCGTCGGTCGATCGTCGTATAGAAACAAAACAGAGTGCACTCAATGCGGTGTCGCTGCTGCTTGTGGTGGTGCGGTGTTTTCTAACTGAAGGTGCGTTCACATTGGCATGTTGCGCTTTTTGTTATTTTTAAAAATAAACAAAAAGAAATAAACAAACGTCAGTAGCAGGGCGTTATATATATATTTTTTTATTGACATCAGTCATCGCACCGAAACGATAAGTTTTTTTTTACGTTCTTCGTTCTACATATACCTACGTACAATTTTCTTGATTTGTTTTGTCACATAATTAGATTTAAAAAAATATATATACATATATTCATTGCGTATCTATCTAGCGACATTTTTGGGGGTAGGCCAAGGCAGAGACATAATCAGCTATATAGCTATAATAGGAGTAGGTACATATATGACGTTGACGATAATAGTATCGACGAGAACAACGACGACCCGACGCGACGTCAACCACAAACTGGAGCGTGTTTAAAAAAATGTTTGCTCAGAAAAAAAAAACCATAGCTGCGCCTTAGGTAGAGTATATGGTTAAACATTTTATTAAAATAAAATGCGGGTCACACCGCGGATATGTCAATGTTTTGCTTCCCGATTGGGATTTTAGTCTATACAGACAGACAAGGAGAGTTAGAAATAAGGAATTAATAATGGTTAGCTACCTATAACCGTTGCAACTTGCAGATGGTTATCAATTCAGAATTATTTCTACTGAGTTGACACTTGACAGAAAGAATTATAGTTAGTAGCGCACCGTAGCATCGACTTTAAATCAACGGAAGCAGTGAAGTATGCATTTAGAGTATAAATATGAAGAAAATAAAATGCTTTTGGATTAGTATTTTTAATTATTGTAAGGGATAATCATTTGGAATGTGTCCAAAAAGATGAATTGAAACGCTGTCATTCATTTCAAAGTCTGGCATAAAATATCGGGGGTATGATGTCAAAGGAATGAAGAATGTATGTTTGTGGGCATTTATAAAAAGTGAACAAAAATATGGATCAGACAGAAATTTGGGGCATTATTGACATACGTATTGGGTTGCAGAATATTTTGAAACTCACTAACCTTAAGGTATAGATATGAAATGATTTTGGTCTTGTGGTCATGAGGGATGTTCATTTGTGTGTAATCTGTTAATATGAAATGATACCGCTGGACATGTTTAGGAACCGAAAAAAAAACAACAATTTCAACTGACATTTTCGGTGCACTTAAAAGTATAAAGATTTTCACAAAAGTAACGGAACGGCTCAATTTCAGTTCAAAGTCTTGTCAAAATGTATATTAAAAAAAAAAAAAAACATTGGTAGAAATTGGCAATGTTGGGAAGTAAACGAACAGACAATAAGAATCAGCTTTACCTTTTTGAAAAATATCTTACCTAAAATATACTTTATTTTAATTACCAAAGAATGTAAAAGAATCCAAAACAATTGCATTCGAAAAATGTTTCCTTAGAAAAATAACGATTTTAGTGCTTTCGCTTGATATTTTTAATAAGATACTCATGGTCTTATTTATAAAAGTTGTCTAACTTTAGACAACTGTCCAACTTTGGAAAATGTGTTCCAAAAGCTAGTTTATTGTTGTCATATAGCTGACTAACTTAGACACAAGAGTAGATTGTCTTAACCGTGAATAATGTGATATTTATTTTTATTAAATAAAGCATATTTCGACCTCTTTGAAAATAGTTGGACAGTGTCTAAGTAGACAAAAATTTTATAAATATTTATGTCAAAATATGACAGCATGTCAACACTTTTCAATCAATGGATATAATAAACACGCAGTAAAAAGTTAAAAAAGAGTACCTATAGATTTTTAGTAACTAGTTTAGTTATTGCTGAGCTGGCTTTAATTATTTACCGATTAAACACCGGGACTATTGTCATACATATGTATACATAGTTTGTAATACTTTTAAAGTTTATTTCCAAAAATTATGATAAGCTGACAGTAGTGTGAATCCAGCATTGTTTATGACAAAACATAGACAAGAAGTCACGATCGACCAGAAGCCTTATAAACCCCACAAAATTATAGTTCTTCTTCTCGATAGAGGAAAAAATGCTTCAGGATTTGAATTCATAATCTTAACCAGAAGCTAATAAATTGGCATTTCTCTTCCGGATTATCAATCAAAAACGCCATTAATGTCCAATTAAACAAAATTGGAATGACATTAACTTTAATGTTTTATTTAAAACGTCAAAATTAAAGCAATATACTAATTGTTTTTGTCTCTCTATATATATTAGTAAAAAAAATAATAGCATGAAACGATACTTAAACATACATAACTGCCAACCGTTCCACTACACGGCACTTACATATACACACATACATATTATGTTGGATTCTGTCAAATTAGTGGCAGTTGGTAGTCTGTAGTCTCACTCCGTTCTTCGGTTCGCTGTTTTAAAGTCTAAGCACCCATCATCATCGTCATAAGTGTTTCTGCTCCCTTTATTTGCAGTAAAGCGGAAATAATCATTTGAAAGAGACCTAAAGACAACAAGCAGCGAAAATAAAAATAAAACGAATAACAAAAAAAAAAAAAAATTAAAAAAACAACAACCAACAACCATGAAGCACATTATTATTATAAAAAGTTAAAGAACCAATCAACAGTGCGTTAAACTGCCGTTGCATGCTAAAAGAATTGCCACCACCAACGCCACCCATTTTGACAGTTCGGACGCCATTGTTAGCTAAGCAGACCATTTTTGTTTTGAGCAAATACGGAAAGAATACGGTCTGATGTACAATTTTTTTAAATTAAAATTATATGAAAAGACAAGTTCCTCCAGCATATAAATTTATTTATAAATTAAAATACACGTGTTTTATTGAATGCATTTTAAAAGTTTATTTTCTGTTTTTTGCTTCGGTCTCTTAATTTTCATGATGATTTGTATGTTCATTTTTTATCCAGATTTTTGTTTTATATTTTTAACGAACTGAACTCGTTTGTTCGGAAATGTGTAAAAAACGTTTTGGGGCGGCAGAACGACAATAAAAATAATCATTGGCGCGACTGTTAGTCGTACAAATTCTAATTATAATTTATGATTTCCTATGCTGATGGTATAGGTATTATAGTGCCGCAGCATTAGTTGGTTCTTGGATCTGACAGTGGCGTAGTCGCAGCATTCCAATAAAAAACGATCAATATTTTAGGTAAGAAGTGATTTGCATCGCAGTGTTGCAGCATAACAGTGAAGAACAAAAGTAAGTGAACACATGTTCATTTATTATTGAAACAGAAATATTATTGAATAACTCTATATATAGATAATGGGCGGGTTCAATAAAAATAGCTTAACATCTGAATTTTCAGATTTCTGAATTTATGTCGTTGAACGCAAAAAAAATCTGAAATTTCAGTCGAAAGTCATTGTGTCAAATTCCTGCATTTACCTAAAGGATTTACATTGAAGCGAAATAAAATAGAACTTTAATTACATTTGTAAAATAAACATTGAGAGTGAGTAGTTGTGAGGATGAAAATATATGTAACTAAATCAGCAACAGGTTTCATTACCTTCATTAAAAGTCCTTTTATTGATATGTATGACTTACAAAAACATAGAAAAACTTTCCAAACATCAATTAAAAAAATTGTTGATTTAAAAATTCACTAAACAATAAACAAAAAGTTCGTTCATTTAAATAAGTATTAAATTTTCATGACAAAAACTAAAAAAATCAACCACCAACAAGACGAAAATTATAAAGTTCAGCTTTTATGTGTGCTTTTGGCACTTCCCCCACCACAAACAACTTTCATCTGAATTTTCAGATGAGAATTTCTTGTCTGAAAATTAAGATGAAACGTAACTAAACGTAACTAAAAGTCACTAAAAGTCATCTAACTTTTTATGACATCTGGCCAATCAGAAGCTCCAAAAATTCAGAAATCTGAAAATTCTGATGTAAAACGTAATCGATTGAACGCACCCAATGCTATATAAATAAGGTGACAGAAATGACGTATTATCGTACATAAATATACCGAACATGTCAAAAAAATTAAGTCATCGATGCAAAAAAGGCGACTCTTAAAGGAATCCATGAAAAAAGTGAATGTCACAGCGAATTCAAGTGTGGGATTGATCTGAACTGCAACTTTGGTGATTGCAGAAGATTAAAATCCTATTATGACTATTACCGCCATATTATTTTACTCTATAAATCTAGATTAAAACATTAATCCGGATGTAAAGTATACAAATTCAATGTAAATAAATGCAGATTTAAGTTTTAATCTGAATGTATCGACGTTTAAAAGCAACAAAAAAAACAGTCAATCACCGCGAAGAACATTTAATCCAAGCTCGTTTTGTATCGAAAGATACAATTCATTCCCCTTCCAAAAATTTTTACAGATTTAAATTTGTCTTCCAGAAAGTAAGGTACCTACATGGTCGCGCTTATTATCAACATCGACGGAATCATGCCATGTTTCTTTATTATATTTGAGAATGTGAACCCCATATATTCTGAACTTATCTCTCACTCTTTAACTTTATCTGAATTGTCTCACTATTTGGCTTATACATATATGCAGTGGTAAAATGACGTCATATCATTCGTATCTTCTTGTTAATACTTTTAGGTGACAGCTAACAACACACATTTTATTTTCGGTAAGACTGCTTTTAAACGATGCAATAACCCCTTGCGATTTTGAAGAAACTAGGCGGGGGACGTATGTGGCGGACGGGGTAGACAAAATTGCTGAGATTGAAAAAATTGCAGAGTTATCGCCCTTTTTTCTTTGTGAAAAAAGTGTTTTTTAAGACATAAGCAGAGCGAAGAGTGTGCAGATATAATTTCCTTTTCATTTAACAAAAATTGCAACCATTAAAAATCGCAGTGTTTAAAAGCATCCTTGCAACCGAAAGAAGATCAAAGGAGAAACGCCGCTTAAAAATTGCAATCGTCTAAAAGCAGTCTAAGACTGTTTTTAAACGCAGCAATTACTCCCTATTTTAAAGCATCTTTGCAACCGAAAGGAGATCAAAAGAGAAACGTGGTTAAAATTCGCAGTAGTCTAAAAGCAGCCTGAGTTGTTCGCAAACTGTGAAGATGAAAGACACAAACACAATGGACCGAAGCGATTGTGAATTTACACGAAGGAAAAATTGGACGACAGACGCACGTCGGACGTTTTCAACAAATTGTTTAAAAAACGATCTTCTTAATATCATGCGATTAGCGGTCAGGAGAGATCGCCCATTCCACTTTTATCTACTACGTCACCCCCCCTCCCCCCCACAAAAAAAAACTGTGGAAGAGCCGGCTCCTTTATGATAGTCGCGACAAACAGCACAAGACGATCAGAACAAAATAAATAGAGCGAAATAATGTTTCAACATAAAAAACCTTTTTTATTATTCACTCAACCACAGAAAATATACATTACGTATGTATTTCATTGTACATATATGTATGTACATACCTACATGCATTTATTATTCCTATCACATTGAGAAATAAGTCTTTAAGAACTTATAAAAACAAATTTACATATAGTGTAACCGAGTCTAATGGCTATGCCCTATGTATATTTTTGGCAGAACATATACTTGGGTGTGCACAACCCAATTGTTCCGCCTTGGGCCTTGGAATTGCGCTAAACCATAACATACGATTTCACTTAAAATTCTTAAAGCCTAGATATAATATATAAAATGAACCTTAACAATATAAAAAAACAGTCATAAGACGTGAAATTAAGACTAATGATAGTAATGTCTCGAATCCAACAAACTCATTCAATTAAACTTCTTCTTCGTTTTATTAAGTTCAAAATTTAAAAATAACAAATTGAAAGTGGAAATTAATTAAAGGGTGTTACTTTAATAACAACAACAAAAATTCAAGAGAGATGGAATAAGAAAATGAAAAACTAACTAACGTCATTCAGACCATCGGACGATCATTTGCTATAAATTTAATTCACCTTCTTATTCTTTTTCAATTGATTTCAATTTAGCTATATATTATACTTAAAATTCATCACATGATTTTGAATCAAAAAATGCACAAGAATTAAAAAAAGAGTTCTCCTTCTTTGTGAGTTGTGACCAACCTGAACGTTTTCCCTCGTTTTGTGGTGATAGAACTTAGAACGAAGCGAATGAATCACCATCACCACGACCGACATCGAATCGAGTGACGCGACTCGTCGTCTTTCTTAGGAAAATATAAACAGAGCAGGAGATTCTTTATTTTTGTTTATGTTTAGTGTTTACATTTTATTTTTATATTTTATCTTTCATTACTCATGCGATATGGCGTGGAGAAAAATACTTTTCCTGTGAAGACAAACTTATAGGTTAGCGGAGTAGTGGTGGCATTTTCCACTATGACATTAATACCGAATGTCATTAGCATTATACGACTATAATATTGACACTATCTAAAGGTAAATATATACAGCTATGGACAGAGAAATAGCACACTCATGAATTTTCTTATAAAAGCATAGTTTATTTTTAATTTAATAAATTTAACATTTATATTTCTTTGTATTTCAGATACTTTAAAACTAAATATTAAAGATAACTCCTTAAGGTTAAATTATAAAAAAAAATTGTTTGTTATGACATTATTTCTGCTGGACATTTTAAAAATCTGTTAAAAAACAAAATTTTAGAAAATAAAACTTTACTTTCATATCGTATCTTTATTTACCAATACTTCGTTGACCGACCACGATTTTTCAAAGTAGCTTGGCATCTTCATGGTAAACTCTTCACTAATTATTGGCATCTGCTCTCTGGAATAGAGTACCATGCTTCCTGGACTCCAGTCCAAAGTTCTTCCGCATTTTTTTAAGTTTTTTCCCCCGATCTTAACTTTTATACATCATCCCACAAGTTTTCTATGGGTTTTTTTGAAAAAAATGGAAATCTTATTTTTCTCAAAAGCCTGCCCACAACTTAAAAAAAAAATCAGTAATTTTTTTTACAATTTAAAAAAAAATTCCGAAAAATGTTTTTTTGGATTTTTAAAAAGTTTTAAAATTTTTTTTTGAGAACTTAATAATTCGAAAACGACTCGATCAATTTTTATTAAACTTGGCACCCAGCAGTTTTTTTAACATTATGTGGCAGATTTTAAATGAAAATTATTCTTATAACCAAAAATAACGGTAGCTCCCAACAAAAACCGGTATTAAAAATCTCATTTTTCTCAAAAACGGCTCCTACGATTTTCATTAAATTTTTTGTGTGAACTCTGTACGATCTACCATATTATTGGAAACAAATTATCTATCGTTTAAAAATGGTATCTCCATTAGATAATTTAACCTTAAGGAGTTTAATTTAATTTTTAGTTTAGTATCTGAAATACATGTCTGAGATTCCAAAGAAATATAAATGTTTAATTTATTAAGTTAGAAATAAACTATGCTTTTATAAGAAAATTCATGAGTGTGCTATTTCTCTGTCCATAGCTGTATAATATGATATTTAATACACCACTTAAAGAGATTTTTGATATTTCATTCTTATATACAGATTGTGTGTCAACTAAAATGAACAACTGTCAACTTGCAAGAACACAAAAAAAAAATGCTTATCGATTTACTGCTGATTCTCACGGTGCAACATTCAATGCTGGGTCGGTGCAGTGGTGTTATGATAAAATAAAAGAATGTGCTGCAACAAGTATACTTTTAGAATGGATCCTTGTACATATGTCGTGTGGGAAGTGTGATTATTTTTATTTGAGTCAAAGATTGCAACATGAACTGCAGTCTGCATTGTATATTTTTAACTATAGTTGAGTTAACTGTGCTCTTGGAAAGCGATGGTGAAGATGATGTCGATTGCCATTTAGAAGGAATTCATTTTATCGAACACTGCACACAATTCGTCACAATATTAAAGGATTTAATTACACCAATTGCAATTTCTTATACAGCCCACACGTATTTTATACGAAGACATTGATGGGCATATTGTGGGCGATTGGATGATTGTTTAGCTGTGATTGAGATAAGAGCTATATACAATGACAGTTGTCCACCATTAAATTAAAGGAAAATTGCTAAAGTGTCAATTAAATCGATTGGAAAGGGATACACAAGATTAAAATCTTGAAAAAGAGTAAGTTTTTGTTCATTATATGATGAAGTCAATTACATTGATTAATTTCTAATTTAACCAGAAAAACTTTTTCAGGTTCGAGATTAGACCAGAGTAAGAAAAAAATAGTGTTTGGAATGGTTTAAATTCACGATGGAAATTGAAACAAATCATGTGAGTTTTGTTCCATTTTTCAAAGTTTTATCAATGCGAGAGTTACAGTTAACAGAACGTATAGGCACAGAGTTAACTCACCAAATTCGTTTGAGTCAACTCGTAAATTGCCTGAAAAAGATTTTTCAGGAGTAAACTCGGGTAACTCCGAAACAAGGAAGATCTCACACTGAAAAACTGAGTCTTAAAAGGTGTAACAATCTACTACAATTGTCTCGTGTGGTGTTGTGTCACCGACTAGACTGTGCACCCTTATCAAGCGTGCTCTTTTGCAAACAGTCATTTTTGGTTTCACTATTTACTTATTTTCTTTTCGCGAGCACTGTCTTCTCTTTCCGGTACAAAGCAAAACGTGATATGGTGCAATCGGAACAATATGGAATGCGACACTAAACCCTGCAATCCACATCACACGAGAAAAATATGCCTCTACGCATATGAAATACATTTGAACGATAGCGCTTAAACCTGGTAGTAATTCTAAAGTGGGGAATACACGATTAAATGGTTGTACCACAAGTGTTTGACGGAATTGCTGTTCAATGCGAGATTGTACCGCTTATGGTCACAAGACAAACGGTGGTACCGATTTTCGGAATTCATAACATATCTTCTAGTTTCAGCCCTGACCTAGACTATGAGGCCCTAGAAAGTTTTACATAGATACTATTAAGACAATTTCTGCTTACCAGTTCGATACGCTTATTACTGTGCTAATTTGCAATACAGAAGTACAATGTTGAAAATTAACTATAATTACATAATATATGGGTGATTTTCTGCCAGCTTAATCTAAAAATCATTGAACATTTTTTAATTTTATTTATCTTTACATAGACATGGTATTAAATCTGTAAGAGCATTTTACTACAACTTTTAAGAAACAAAAAATAGAGTAAAAGTACTAAATCTCGAAGAAGCGTTACGTATTCAATTTTTTTAGGTGAGATTCTGAATCCCTTTATGTTTTGACGTTTTAAACTTAGAAAGACAAGTTTAAACTTCAAAATTGCATCTTTTTAAGTTATTAAATTCTGTTTTTCGAGGTTGCTGTCTTTATTTTTATGCTGGATTATTACTTAAGAATTATTGCACGAATTTGTTTCTATTTTTTTGTCGGAAGTTTTAACAAGATTTTAATCACTATTGCTTGAAATCATTTAATTTAAGTTCATTATACATTTATGTATGTACCACGGTACTGACATAACCTCATATCTTAACGCTTCTGAGAAAATAATTTTTGATATAATTAATTATTATATAGGTACCTAAGAAATGCAATATTCTAAAAATCACCCTACGCTTGAATAACTCTATCACGGTACCTACTGACAAGTAATTTTGTGAAATACTTTTTTAAAATAAATACATATACCTACTTCTCTCTAACAACGTTAGAAAGAAAAAATTGACTTTTGTTAACAATAAAACGCCACCACACGAGCGCCATAAAATTAAAAAAAGATGGCGGTTCAGTGGGAAATCTTTTGAATTCTAAAATAAAATGGACAAATTAACTTCTTGTATTTTCAAACAAAATTTAGGTACCTTAAAGCAAGTTTTAAACAATTCGCATGTATATTCGCATATACATATACTATATACCACCACCTCACCAACACTCTGCAAAAGGGCATACTCAAGAGTCAAACAGATCAACTTCAATGGACCTCATTTAATTAGGCTCATTCATCATTAATTCATTGCACCGTGCACATAATATTATATACTCCGATGGCATGTCAACCTAACAAAATGTGGAAGAAGATGAAAAAGAAGAAAAGGGCTTAACATTGCCCTCTTGGCATTATTTCCTCTCAAAACTCTCCAAGCCCTTCCCTCTATTCCATATGCATACATAGATTTTCATCTTCAATGGGCTCTTAATAAATTGAATGCGACACAACCATAGGCATATTATATGGCTCCGCACAAAGTTTCAAAGTTTAAAAATGTTCATTAATTTATGAGGACGGAAAGATGGGATGTCGTTTTTATGATGTGGATGTTATGTATGTATATGAATATTGTATGTAGGAGCATCGAGTATAATAATATGCCTAATGTGTATGCAGCCAAAATTGCATAAGTTCTTGTGCGGTCTTTGCTTTTATCTTGCAAATGGTTTGTTTTTTTTTCTACAATGTGGTATATGGACTTTCCATCTTTTTTTTTTCTCTTTCTCGGATGATGATGACTGTTTACGTGTTGAGCCTAAAAATACAATTTTTTAAATAGAAAGAGCAAAAAAGCATTATATTTATTTCTTTTTTATTTTATATTTTTTTGTCTATATTTGATAAATTGTTGATGTGCAGCATAAAATGTTTGAGCTAATTTTATTTTTTTTTTTTTAAATTGAGGGTGCATCGAGAAAGGTGCATCAGTATTTTATTTTTAGAACAGTTTGTGGTTTCAACTTACATCATGAGGACAAAGTCATTTCGTCACGTCAAAGCATTACCCCCTAGATGAGGTTAAAAATTAAGATAGGGCAAGTTTTTAAGCGCTTCAGGTTTCTTATTATTAGAGTCAAAACATTTGATTTTTTTTTTACATTCTCATCCCTTCATATCTTCAACTCTTAGTTCTTCAAATTGTATATGGTGCTGTTGCAAAAGGCCAAACAAGGATATTTGTGTTTATGTATAGTTTTTCAGATTCTTCATATGTAGCTTATAAATGTATACATTTATGTACCTATCTCATACCCGCATTGGGCGTTTTTTTTTTTTATTTCAGAGCAGAGCCTGAACTGTCAAACAAAAGATCGTGTTTCTTTTTTAGCTCAGAGCATTCAGAGCTCTAATTTTGTGTTTATTTTTTCGCTATGAGTATGTTCAGAGCGCGCTCTATGAGCTCAGAATAAATTGATAGAGCAGACGATTTTGAATAGCTAAACACAAAGAAAATGACAACTGTGAACAAATAAAAAAGTGACAGCTGGTAAAGCGTGTTTCTTTAAATAAATCCGAACTCTCAGAGCAGAGCACACTCAGTTCAGGATCGCTCAGAGTATGTTCTTAGTGTTCAGACTCTGTTCAGAGCTCTACTCTGAACTAAAAAAGAAAAACGTCCATTGCTGGAGCTGTGAAGACAAGTTGAAAAATTAGGGAGTATTTTTTTGTATATAAGCCCGTGTCCTCTTTTAGCCAGATCGATACAATCAGTTTGTAAAACATATTTGGTCGATTAATTTTACTAGAGAAAGCAAGAAAGTGTTGTAAACTGTAGCCGGACGATCACAAAAAAAGACTGAGGGCCAGTTGTACAAATATTTAAACCGTGGTTCAGCTATTTTTATCCACCGATTTGGGCGGATTAATTGAGTTTCAACAGTGGTTCACTGTTCAAGTGTGTGTTAATAACCAATTACATACTTGAACCAGCGTTGAACGTTAGTTAATCCGCCGAAATCGGTGAGTTAAAATCTTGAACCGAGGCTAAACCACTATTGTACAACTGGCCATGAATCTGTTAGAATGTAGGTGGTTCAGTGTAGTTCACGAACAAACTAGTTCAAAAAAGCAGCTCCTGTAAGTGAACTAGTTCACCATCTCATAGTTCAACTTGTTCAGTAGTTCAATTCAATAACGAACTAAAGAGTATTGTAAAATTTTTACCACAGATTATTAATCAACCAACCAAAAGAGAGCAAAGAGCCAATGAACTAAAACGAACAACGAAAATGCAGAATTCATCATTTTTGTTTATCATGTGTTTGTCTTTGTATGTATCTGGTTACCTTACCTGTAGTTGCTCTACTCTACTCTACGCCACGCAGAACTGGGATTGCTACAAAATCTCTTATTTTTTTTGCGAGATTTTGTAATTGCGAGATTTTAAAAAGTGGGATTTTGTAATTGCAAGATTATGAAAAGCGGGTTTTTGTAATTGCGAGATTATGAAAAGCGGGTTTTTGTAATTGCGAGATTTTGATTTGCGAGATTTCGTAGCCATCCCGATTCCCGAACAGCCGAAGAGCTAACGAACTAAAGAACTATATGTACTATGTGAACTATCTGAACTATCTGACTATATGAACTATGTGAACTAGGTAGTTAAAGACCTAACGAACTAGGTAGGTAGTCAATTGAAAAGATCGAACTAGAGACAGAGGAATAAGTGAGTGGTAAGTGGTGACCGGTGAGCCAGATAATGGAGAGGGTTTCTCTAATTCCTTGAATAGAGCACATTGAGCACATTTTTCCGAAGCAGAAAATAAATTTTTCGTATTTTTCAGAGGTTTTCTAATTCATCGTCATCGTAGCCATCCTTCGATGGAATTTGACAGTTGATGGCTTGACAGATAGGTGACAAGCTATATTTTGAGGCATAGAGAATATTTCGTTTATCAACGGATTTCCCAAAAAAAAGCATTTTTCCGGAGCAGAAAAAAAATCGAAATTATTCGTATTTTTCAGAGGTTTTTTAATCTATCGCCTTCGTAGCCGTCCTGTTATCCAATTTGACAGATAAGTGGACAAATTATATTTTGAAGCATAGAGAATATTTGGTTCCAAATGGATTTGCCCTAAAAAAAACAAGCAAGAGAAATAAATTTTATATTACCTTTGCAAAAATCCAAACTTTAATTTTTTAAGATGTAGATTGTATTAAATTAGTGAACTAGAAGAGCGAACTTGTTCAGTAAATATTTGTTAACTAAACTGAGGGCTCTTTGAAGTGAACTAAAACGCACAAGCCTAATTCAAACACAAATGACGGACCAACTAACTAAAAAAGTGAAGGCTGAACTGGAAATTAATTTGATTCTATTCGACTTTAGCAGATGTTTCCGCAAAATGGGGGCAAGGGGGCACTTGCCGCCACGGTTGCAAAAGTCGATAGAATTGTACTTTTTTCGATACATTCGACTTGGCTAAAGTCCACAAATACACTTTTATAAAATTCGATACAATTTTTCTATTTTGTGTTAATTCATTACACTACAGTTAAAATTAATAGGTAATAGAAATAATTGATTTATTTTAACTTATGTTTATTTTTTCTTGAATAAAGAATTTTACTCAAAAAGTAAAGTTGCTTAAGTCGACTAAGCGAATATTTATTTAATATTAAAAAAAATGAAAAATAGCTTTCGCCGTAATCAATGACAATCAAAAATCCGCTGATAATAATTGTTTTCCTTGAAAAATGCTAAAAATTTACTGAATAAAGAATTCCCGAAAGTTAAACTCGTTTAGATTTAAACCCACAACAAGATTTACTTTGACAATTCTTTTCAAAATGAAAATACTGTTTCATACGCCATTTGCGTCAAAAATGCATTTACAAGATAATCATTAATGCAAACTGGAAAGCCAACTGTTTAACAAAAAAAGTGCTTTTTTTTCTAAAACGGAGTTTGCTAAAGTCATATTTTCGATAATATCAGCTGTGTTTTATTGCTAATTTATAGCTAGCGCAGCAATACGAGTATGTAGTGTTCATTCTTTATTTCCGTGTCTGTGTTAGCAAAGTATTAATGTTTCCATGTCTCCAATACGCATAATTTTATGTTTTGATTATCGATGGGTTCTAAGCGACAGATGCAAATTCAAGAAAAAATAAATTTGTATGAGAAATCTTCGATATTTAAAGAAGTTTAAGTGTAAACCTACTTAAACATCGGTTGAGTGGTGGATATAAACGTAAATGTAATATGATTACTTTTTTTTCATACAAAAAATTTTCTTATCTTGGTATTCTTCAAACGAGATTTATTTGTGGGAAAAAAAAATCAAGGAGTACAAATCGATACACTTTTTTTAACTTTTGGTAAATTGCTGAAATGAGATTTTACTATGGTATACCCTGGTCGATTTTAGGTATTACATTTCAATACTAAAGCAGTATGCTTCAAAATAGAAAAAAATATTTAAAACAATGGCAACACTTACAACACGATAATATACCTTATTGAACCAATAATGTCACGCTTCATTGGATTGGTGAATATATTGGTGAATGTGATTAAAAATGAAATCAATAAAACAAGAGGCGAAAATATCAAACATTTGGAAAGAACTCCCCAAGCTGAGGCAAGCAAGACTTCTTCTTGGGAACGATACGGACTGCACAATTTTAAGTAGGAACCACTTAATTATAACGGACCTCCTCACCGGTCACTATCAACTTAGAAACAATATTCAAGGTCTATATAGTGAGTAGTGCCACATGCAGATTCTGCAATATTCATGAGGAAACGCCGAACCAAATATTAGGCAATTGCGATGCACCAAAGAAATAAACTCCTGGGACGCTACAAGTTTTTATCAATTTATAGTTTAGTTTTTGAGAAAATATTAGAAATAAGTTTCCATTAACTTGGCTTCAATCCGTTGTTCAAATTCCTTCAAAAAATCCTATTTCCTTTTTCTAAGTAGTAAAGTACATTTTGTTATGTTCAATTTTCTCAATTTTATTTTATTTTGTTTTGCTTTATTTTGCTTTATTTTATTTTGTTTTATTTTGTTTTATTTTATTTTGTTTTATTTTATTTTATTTTATTTTATTTTATTTTGTTTTATTTTGTTTTATTTTGTTTTATTTTCTTTTATTTTATTTTATTTTATTTTATTTTATTTTATTTTATTTTATTTTATTTTATTTTATTTTATTTTATAGACTATAGATAATTTTTGATTCGATTAAATTTCGCAGGCCGTATAACTGATTTGATTTTATGTAAAATTACTGACACTAAATCATTGACAATGGATGCGTTCACAAGACCAGACACTAGGGGCTACTTATGAAGTCAACTACATTCATTGAACGCAAAATCGAGTAAGAAAACTAGTTATTTCTTACGATGTCGAAGATGTGAAAATTGGGTATTTACTTCAAATTTTTACATTCTTATAATATGATTCTCAGTACAGTTTTCTCTTTTCTTTTCACGACAAATGGTTAAAGAGAAAGGAGAAAACTGCTCGCGAATCACAGCGTATTGTGGATTCCATTATGGACATGAATATGTTTATCTGAAAAATACCTCAAACAAACAAGGCAAAAATCAATATTTCTTACATTTAAATTCTTGCCATAATATATGATAAAAAACCACTTCAACCAAAACTTATAACAAACGTGAAAAAAAAGAAGTTGCAGAACAAATAAGTTCAGCTTGCCGTTTAGCGATAAAAATATAATCTGCTGATATTTTGACAAAAATACACTTGACTTAAAATGAAGGGAGATTTTTCTTGACTAGCTTTCCAGTCAACTTTCCAATAAAGTTGCCTTAATTGAAAGGCAATTTTTTGACAGCTGACCAATCAGAGACTAGAAACTTGCCTTAATTTCTATTACCTACGTGCTTCTGAACGTACCCAATGAGCTCCAGTCAACTGACAGAATTGTTCTCTTTCAATCTGACATCTTTCTGATTCAGAATCAGTTCTTAAACTCACATGCATAGGTAATAATGTCAAGAAGGTCTGTTTGATTTAAATGTAAATTTTTTTTTCAACTTTAAAATTATCCACGAGACCAGCTTAAAATTGAAATAAATTAAAGTAAGTTTATTTTTTTGTTTATATATCTTTCGTACCTTGGCCCGCATAAATTATTTTAACTCAATCCCTCACAATTTTTGAATACATTTTAAATTACCCCTCTGGAAAGCACTGTTTCATGACTCATCGTAAATTCTTTTGGTAAAAAAAAATGGCTTCAGGACGTGAATCAATTTCATCATTTAAATAACCCACTTATCAAGTTGTCTGATGATTCTTTTTTAAATAACTAATTTATTGTTGCAGGGTGTTTTTTTTTTGGTTGCGAAGTGAAATTGTCACTTGGAAAAAAATAATTGTGTTTTGCTTTGACAACGTGTGATGCAATACTATTAACTAAAATTACATCGAATTAAATTGATGAATTTTCATTTTAAAATACATATCTAATAGTTGCCAAGGCAAAATTTAGGTACCTACACTTTTACTGCGAAAAATATTCAATTGAAGATTTTTAAACACATTTATCTTCATTTTGACAATTGAAATATGCACTTTCTTAAAAGTTTATTAAGAAATCGTGTGCGTTTAAAATGTTTTCAAGGTCAAATATCAAAAATATCTGTTTTTCGAATATAACTTCACCATTTCGCAATTTTTGATTTTTGTAACTGATACCTAATGCAGTCATACCTCATATAGGAAAATATGTGATTATATTTTTTGTAAAAAATATTATAATCAAAAAAATAATTTTTTGACAACTTCGCAATTTAAGACTTTGGACAAATTTTGGAAAATAATGATATCTTTTAAATTATAGCTACTACTAGAATAAAACATGTTAATACTTTCTTATAAAAAGTAAAAAAAAAAAAACAACAACACAAACATATATAATGCCAGTAAGACCTAGGGTCTTATAAATTAGGCAATGTTAGAAGGAATAGAAGGATAGAATAGATATTTGTTGGCACAGTGGATTGAGAAACTAGGTTTTGATTATCTCATTGTGGCGTTCAGTTGAGGAAATATAGAATAGAATGCTTCCTAGACTGGGGATCGAACCATCCAGATTAGCAGTCAAGCACTACTTCCAATGCGCCGGGGCCACCCCCTGAATAATTCTGAATATTTGTTTATAAAAAACCGATAAAACCTACCGATTAATATTAATTTGTGAAAATGAAACACCTATATTTTTGTATAAAATGTGTATATATATATATTAACTATAGAAAAATACTTTTACCAAGGAAACACCCTGTACTATCTTTTCCACCTACCTAATTATAACTAGTTTGGCCAAAAGACGAAGTTTTTTTTATTTCTTTCAATATCAAATGGTAACTAAAACAACTATGTACTTGGTCGCGTGAGTCAAAGACCAAAGAAAAATATAGACGCAATCAATCTTTGTTTTTAGATTGAATTTTAATGTGCACTCACATAAAATGGTAGGTATCTCGATTCTTGACTCTGACAGGTGTAGAAAATATATCTCGAACAAGGTCGAATGCTTATCTAAGGCAGTTTTTGTTGTTGGTGTTGTGTTATTTTTTTAATTTATTGTTATTATTATTATTATTTTATTTATTTATTCGAAGAACGTGATAAATTCTGCTGCATTGTCATTGATTTGTTTATTGAATTCTTCATTATCACTTGTTTATTTTAGAGTAAATCTAAAGAATATATATGTACATACATATACTTATATGATTTTATGTATATTTTTTTGGAAAATATATTAAATCGATAATCTTTTTCCGGCAAAGGCAAATAGATAATTTCATTGGAAAATAGGCGTAGGGACATAAGGCCCAGTGGGCTTACGTCCCACTTAAGTGAGTCATTAAGCCCAAATTGAATTTGGGCCTTAATTCCCACCCAAATGAGACCATGAGCCCCAAATAAAAATGTTGGGGGTTATGTCCCACTAAATAAAAACTACCAAATGATAAAAAGAAACTTTGCATACACCCAACCTCGAACCTACCCCAAATCCTAAAGTGTTCCCAAGCAGGGGGGGCAGCATGCCCATTGCCCACCCATACATACCTCACTGAATATATTCCGTAATGCTGGGTGCTAGCACTATACTTATTTTTCTTTCAAATAAGACATCAAAAAATTATTATTATCTTCTATGCCTCTAAAAAATTTGGGAATTTTTCTCATTGCTAACAAAAAATATTTGGGGCTTGGGTCTCATTTGGGTGAGACTTAAGGCCCAAATTGAATTTGGGCTTTATGTCTCACGCAAGTGGGGCGTAAGGCCCAAATATAAAAATTGGGCTTTATGTCCCCGAGCCTGCCAACAAGCCTCAGACTTTTGAAGGCCTCAAAGAGAATTTCCGTCAAGAATGCGAGAACCTATCACCAGAAGTTCTGCCAGGAGTGATAAAAAATTTTATAAATCGAGCCTGAATGGTCATCAATTCTGGGGGCACGGTACTTAGCCGTTATTATTTTCTCCAATTTATGAAAAAAAATAAATTAGGATATCAAACAAACATCAAACATAATCCAAAAACAGAACCAAAGTTTTTTATTCATAAAAAAACTACAGTCAAAGCACATCGGGTGACAGCTTTTGTCTCACCTTATACATTAAATATATACCTACAGATATTATGTATACAAACTTCTTTTCGCATCAGCTCCGTCATATGATTTGGTTTAAAATTTAGTTCAAAATTTAGTTCGAATTTTTTTTTACAAAAAATTTAAATTTGCAATTTATTTCTCCCACAAATCCACGAAATAAAAGTTTAAAACTTCTGTTAAATTAAATGACCTTGAAAAGACCTTACATAGAAAAAATTAATTGAAATCGTAAATATAAAAAGTTTAATTTCATGAAAGTCTTATCAACTTCAAAGCAACTTATACAAAAAAAAAAACAAACCTAACCAAAAAGCCTTAAGTTCATCTAAAAATAGCTGAATCATTCATTACTGTTTTGATATACTTATTTAAGTACTTAGGTACACTTAATAAAAACAATTTTCGGAATATTAAACTATTATTGCCAGTTCGTATATACCTACCTCTATTCACACCCCCCATTTACTCATACTTGATCGTTTAATATCACAAAAATAATAAATTCATCTTCGATTTCAAAAAAAAAATCAATGTACAGTGCCAAGGTGTAGTTTAAAATTTATTGCTCTAGATTTGGCATTCATTATTTAGCTTGTAATCTACCACTAAATTATTATTATTAAATTATGGCTCATTGCGGTTTATAGAATAATCTCTTTGCTTTCGTCTTATTTTATGTGCGGTTGCGGGTGGTAGTAGATATGTATCTATAAGTAACTTGTATAATTATTATTTTTATTAAATAAATATGTTTTTATTTGTTTTTTTTTAAAGAGAAACTCTCAAACACATTTCAATTCATTAGTGAAAAGTAAATTGATCTCATCATAATATATATAAAATCAAGAGTAGGTAGAATACAAAAAAATTAAATCGATTGCCCTCACATCATCTCAACAATCAAATTAATCTATTAAAATTATTTGGAAAAACAAATAAAATCAATCGTTCAATCTTGACATAGCACGTTCGATGGATTTGGTTTTCATATTCATACATACTACATACTTATTCCTATAATGTAGTTTATTGAAAACTTTCACCTTCTCGACGAGATTTCATCCATCTCTCCCATCATCATCTGCAGGAATAGTTAGATATCAAATGAATGTATAGATAGATGAAACAATCTAAAGCTGGCGTGCGCACTTGCAAGTAAAACAAATCATTAAGCAAAAATGAAGATATTCCTGTTAAGTGCCGCCGCCGCACTATGGGACCGAATGATGTAAAACCCATCTCAAAAGTCAAAAATTTTATTGATTCTCAATATTTTTGTTTTTGTTGAAATATTACATATTATGTACGTACACTTAAATATAAAGGCTCAACTTTTAAAGAGCCTAAAGTTAAAGTATTAGCATGACACTACTTAACAATTTTCTAACTTTACTAAAATGTTCTTTTTTTTTAATAAAATTCAGTTTAACACGCCTTAAACAGTAACAGTAAAGGTAAGCATTCATACCATACCATTGTCAAAGTGACAGTTGGAGTTAGTAAGGAATTTAACATATGAAATGGGTATTTGGTGATTTTAACATTAATAAAATGTTAAAAAGTTATAAAGATTTTGTTCCGCCCACTTATATTATATTTATTGAATTTCCTACTTATTTAATATCCCTCGAATGTCGAAATCTTGTTATTTAAATTTATTATAAACTTAAAGTATGACATACATATATACATTACATATTGTATGTAGTTGTTTTGAAAATCCGCCCATGCTTCACCCATTTTTTTTTATACTTGAATTTAAATTTGAAATTTTATAACTATGGCTAATAATTGATTAAAACAAAAAACAAAACTCTGACTTGTCCGAAGTATATTCACTGGCCAAAAATGGCCTGGACAATCAAGAATTCTCGGAATTTTCGTTTTAAAGTGAAAGCCTAATTTTACTCGGTCATTTTATTTTCAGCCAAGTTTAGTAGTCTTTTGGTCCATTGTGGGCACCGTCGTCGTCGCATCGGTCGGTCGCTGGATAAATCTTTAGTCCACACTAAAAAATTCGGATTAACGTTGTGCGATTATGAGTTAACATGTTGCAAATTTGCAGCAAAATATTTTTTCTTTTCTATATACAACTATCAGCCTTCTTCTGTGGGAGTTTTATAGAGAAGGAGGTCGTCGAGGAGGTGGATGAAGATACAAGCCAGTAATAACATTTTCTCCGTTAAAGACTCAAAAATGAAATACCAGCACGTAATGCTTGTTAGTGATGTTAATGGACTTCCGCAAGTTCGCTAAAAACTATTAGACCGGCCGGGTGAGAAAATTTCGTAGAGATTTTCAAGTCTATATGTATATCTTAGAATATAGGAACACATTTTAATCGAAAATTCATTACCATTAACTTCTGTTTGGAAGGCTGGCATGTTTATGTCGTTCGTCGAGTTTAAGTACAAGGTTTTTTCGTTAATTAAATTATTATATTATTATTGATTCAGCGACAGCAAAAAAAATGTAATAGACCTTGCAGACGATAAAAAATAAAAGACACAACTGACTGTGTAATGAACTTGAATAAATTTAATAGTTCGCGGCGACTATAATGGCTTCAGGCTTACATTTTAAATCTGTAGGAGTTTATGTTATTTTTAAGATAACGTTAGAGTCGTGGTTGTAAACAAAAATTTGTCAGAGCTTTACATTTGAGCTTTTTATTTTCATTCAGAGAATTATCAATGATTTTATTGAATCTGAGAATATATAATAAGTAAGAATAAGTATAATTTTAAACTTGGAGTGGTAAAATTTATTATAGATTCGATCCTTATCTTGAAAACTGTCAAATGTAAAGGAATAAGCCTACGTATGTTGATACTTTTTGATATGTTGAAAATATTCATTCTATGTCACATTTCAGTTGAAATTGAAAGAATGCGTCTCATATATAAATAAACAAACAAAAAGTTTATTCGGAAAACTCAGTTATAGAATAAGTAACAAAAATTCCAATTGTGTATATAACAAATTCCCCAATAATTTCAAATATTCTGAATGAAAAAAGAAACACATAAATTGAACTATGTATATAAATTCATTACTTATCATTAAATTGCAATAAAATTTAGTATGATCGAATTTTACGTGCCGATTAATCGTGTCTCAGCAGGGGTCAGCTAACTGTTAAAAATACGACGGAGAGTTTTTATTGGTTTTATGTTTTGTATCCATTGAAAGCTATTCATTGCAATATTTATATATAAATTGAGTCATTCAGAAAAAAAAAATATGTAACTATAAATAGGTGTATCAAAGTTAATTATTGCCTTTTTTATTGTTGAATTGATAAATTAAAACTGTCAGAATCATTAAATGATTACGCGCCTAAAAGATGGCAAGTTTTTGAGAAGTTTAGTCAAGGACCTCGAAAAAAATATTCAGTAAGGACAAGGAAAACAATCAGAAATATAGTATATAAATGGGTAAAACATAAAAATTTGTGAGGGACAAAATTCAGAAAACCCAGAAAACTCAAAATCCCGAAAAAATAAAACCCAGAAAACCCCAAATCCCGAAAACTAAAAACTAGGAAATATAAAATCCCGAAAACTCGTTATCCCAGAATAATAAGGTAGTCCACAGGAAAATGTTTGGAGCCAACAAATCACCGGAGTTCACTGTCTCACCAGGGCACAGTAAGACGACCCATAGCCATAAATAAAAAAATCAACTATTTTAACTGTACTTTTGAGTGCTCGGTAAGTCATTTCATATATCGTTGGCTAAATACGTAAAGCTGCTAAGTCCACTTTTGGTCGAAACTGAGATTTTGATGCCTTTTTCTTCAGAAACACATACCTACTGCACAACTTGGCTTCATCACTTTTGTACAATGTATCGTAGTTGTTGCAGAATCCTTAAGAGAATATTAATTTTTATATGGAGCCTTATGTAAATAATTTTTTTTTCGCTCTCCTGTAAAATTAGCCAAAGTGGACTTAGAAGTTTTACGTATTTAGCCGACGATATGCGTATACTATATAATATGCTCTAAATGCATTAAAATAATTTGGGTTTGTCAAATTGTGCAACAATTACAGAGCCGAGGTGTATGTGGTTTAATGTGATTTACTGAATGCGTGGGTATTGAATGAATGAAACAATGAAACAAGAGCTCATCTCGCAACGTAGTACAGAGGAGAAAAGTTATGCTACAGAAATTAATGGTCGTTCTTCTCTTTACAAATCGGATAAGGCTTTAACTGCAGCAAAACTTAGCATTGTATTTAGGTTTCTCTAAGAGATACGCTCTTTAATGCCCTGTTGTCAATGTTGAACATAAAGATTGTTTTCGAAATTAACAAAAAATACAAATATATACATAAATATATAAAACTTGCCGGAAATTGGTGCTGTATCGGAAACTATAGCTGCAGTTAACCTACAATCGTTATTTTTATTGCTATTCATTTCAAATTTAGTTCAATAATATTTTACACAAAGTTCGCTGTTCAACTCTTTTTTCCAAACGACAGCTACAACTCTATTCAAGCAAAATCAAGTTTTATAACACAGTTATATACGTACAAAATGTATTTGTAAAATAAAGAGGTTTTTTTTCATAAAAACACGAGATATTAATTTCACCGATTTCCCCATACACTCGTGCCACTGTGCAGCCAGCAGCGGTGTGTTAAATTACACCGTCTTGCTGAAACCAATAGTTATCTCCGAAACCAAAGCCATCCCCTTGAACCATAAGCGCAAGTCGTTGCGACCCAATCGTGCATTTTATTTAAACTAAACGCAAATCTCTCATAAATAACATGTTTATGTCTTTTAAAATCGTGTGTGTCCTTCCAATAAATCTCTACATTTTACAAATAGTGGCTAAATTATTATTTTTCTCATCAAGCACCTCATCAACCCAATGCTCTGATTTGATCTGAGCCCATTCTTATAAGAAACTCAACAAATTATTATTATGTATGCCTACATTAAATATCTCACCATAACTCATGTTTCTGTAAAAAAAAAAACAGAAATGTTACTTCAACACTGCACTCTAGGGAACATCATGCTCCCATTATTATAAGTCTGCTGTGCTGTCTCCAGTTTGGTGTCTCTATTTTTGTTTGTTTTATTAGCACAATAGCCACCTCTTACATAACTACATACATATATAAATATTTATATTCATTCATATTTTGTATAAATTACTGGTTAAAAGCGATTCTCATGATATCGGTAATTTACTCATGATTATTATTAAAAAAAACTTGAGATTTTTAATTAACAACTTTTTGGTTGTAAATAACAACTTATTGGTTGTATTAAAGTCATTCAACCAAAATACACAAATAAAAATTTAATTTCGTAAGTTTAGAACTAGCAGAAACAAAACTAATTCTCATAAATAGTTTTGTTTTATCAGAAATCAGATTCAGATCAGAACAACCCATCATAGATGATGTAGAAAAAAAAGTTTGCCCGTATGTTCTCTAATAGTAAATACGTAGCTCGTATTATATACATTACATAGAAGAGTGTTGAGAGATTCAAAAAACAAAACACTTTCCAGGACTTACTTTGCGAAAAATTAATTAATTAACTTTAGTTTAAAAAAAAAAATAAAATAGATAAATTAACACTAAACACAAATTTAAAAGTGAAAATAACAGATTTTGATAGTTTTCACAAATCTGTTCAATAAAACTTATCCTGACTCAATAAATAATAAACTTTTCCAGACGGAATCACTGACCAACATTACAAATAGTTTTTTTTTTCGTTTATGAACACCCTAGAACAGCCTCACTGAATAAAAAAACTGATATCAAAACAAATGTATAGCATACGCAAATCTAAATTATTAAAGCATTAATAAATAACAACGACCCTACTATAAAAGTTCCCTAAAACCAAACCAAACCAGTCCTAGCAATTGGTATTATAGTATCCTCAAGCAAATAATAAAAAAATAAATGTATGTATGTACAAACTTTCGCTGCAATGTTTTTTTGCTGCAATAAATTGAAGTACTACTACAATGGCAACTGAAGGCTCACAAGATGTAAATAAATTAAAATCTAGAACAAAACAACACCGTGATTACTATGACGAGACGAGGTAGGAAAGTACATCCACTCTTTTGTGGTGCTAAAACAATAATTCTTTTGCTTTGCTTTTGTATCGTATTGTGTCACTTGACAAACAAGGTGTGTATCGTGTGCTTTTAGTTCGTTTTCATTTGAAATGAAAAAAAAAAACATTTAATGGTTCTTCCTCATTTAAAGGGTATTTTTTTGATGGTTAGATCTTTTAATTCAAATTAAATTTAAATAAATTTAATCAAAATGTAAGTTAAGTTGAGATTGATTTTGAAATCCTTTCTTTCCTTTTCGACATTTTTGTAATTAAATGTAGGTAACTCTTCGCCTGTCTAATTTAATTCCCGAATATTCCTTTATTATGAAAATCTTATACATTTGAAGTATACTATCTCCAAGGAGAATTATAATCTATTGGACAAAGTTCAAATGGATTTTGAAGGGGGAATTGGTACACGACGCAATTCGAGCTCAAGCCATCAAAAGCCTTCGGAAAAGTATAATCAGTTTTCCGCAACAAAAAAGATTACATTTAATTTTATTCGTATTTCATTTAAAAAAAAACACCCTTTCTAAATACTTGGATACTTAGTATTTAAATACAAATTTTAGTATTTAAAATCAACGTGTCGTTTGTTTTCAGCGTTGTTTTTTTTTTTTGCAAAAATACAACAACACACCTTCGTACGACTGTTGTTATTCTGAAGCGCTTTTTTTTTTTTTTAAATAAAATGCTTTACAAATACCTACATATGTAGCTTGAATTGCGGTTAGTTTGTGTAGTTACCAGACTGATTTGAATCGTACAATGATTCTTTTGAGCTGGAAGTACAAAATTACAACAGCTACATATGTACATCCATATGCGTCAAACTAGTTTGTTTATTTAAATTTTTTTTTTGAGCAAAAATCTGTCGTTTTAAGTGAGTAACTTGTTTAGCAACCCTATGGTTTGTTTGTCATTTTTTCAAGTTGAAATTAAACCCTCAAGATGTTTGTTTTGTTGCGTGTGATACATTGATTTTGTAAGGTTGCAGTACATTGTCAATGTCGCAAGAGATATTTTTTTTTTATTCTTAAAACAATTTTTTTTTTTTTTGTGGTAAGAAGATTTGTAGGTGAAAAGCGAAAGTCTTGTGGTTGAACAGAAAAAAAAGAAAGAAATACGATACACTTAAGGCTTGAACTAAAACCTTCTATGTCCTGTATGGACTTGGAGATAAGAAAAAAAAGAATATTTGCTTAACTCTGAATATGTGGTTTCTTATAATGCTTTAACCAATTAAGTATTTATTTCTTATGGAGTATAATTTTACTTGCGTTAAGTTAACAATTCAATTGAAGCAAAACCAATGAAATAATATGTACATGTATCCCGGTATTGCAAACTCTACATGCTGAATCTACATACATAACCATCTACAATTTACTTACTGCCTATATAAATGTATTATGAATTCGTACTTGATGTCATCTTCGAAATTTATTTTAATTAAATGGCATATAAAGTTTGCATATTAAATTTGATAGAAAGTGAAATGCCATTGATGATGCGATCTTCTTTCATCTTAACAACATTTATAAATTTAGGTATTTAGTGCGCAGCAAACAATTAAAACCAATTCATTGGTTATTTCCATAACTTTGAGCACAACTATCATCATTATCTTCTTCTCCAGTACGCACTAAGCAGTAAATAGAGCAATTGACTTACAATGCAAGTTCCGCATTTTATGAACAATTACAGCGAATTCAGTAGCATCAGCTGCATTTGTCCATCATAAAGCAAAATTATATAGGCAATTTGTGAGCAAAAGCAAAAAAGTGTCATTATTCATGTTTTGTATGCATAACATAGACTTTACGGTACTTCATAACGATAGACATAGCATTTGCATGTAATTAGAACCCGTGCACTTTGTTTGTATCGATGAAGTGCAGTTACTGTGGTATTGCATGAACCCAACCCAACCCAACTCAAATAAGATCGCGTCGCAGTGATAATGATGTCGGTCGTATGACATCATTGCAAATTAATACATATTAACAGAGTTTTAAGCATTGTAAAATGATTCAATAAAAATTAAGGTTCTTTTTTAATAATTTTTCGAATGATGTTTCCTTTTCAATTTATGTTTAACACAAACAACGACGCCCTTCGTTTTAATTTTTTTGGCACGATTACGATTCGTAGGGCGCCGAAAAGTAGTAATGGTTTTTTTTTAAGTGACCCAATACAAGCACTTGTAACTATGGGAGGGGGGGTCTATCTCACCCCGTTTAGGAGGTAGGGGGAATTTTAGAAAAAAAAATGACTTAAAAAGGAAAAAAAGATTAAAAAACAACGGCAACACTTACAGTAAAGTACGAAAGATAAAAATCTATTCTTTGATCTAAAATTTAAATTGAATTATTTATGTCAATAGTTTTTATAAAATTCACATACAAACTCAAAATGTTGTAAAAAAAAAATGAAAAAAAAAGTTTCGACCAATTTTTTTTTTCAAAATTGTGAAATGAAGTGCTAAATTGGCTTTTTGTGGTCAATGCTAATGTCAATTCTACCTAATGGTTTTATGTCTTCTAGTTCTTGAGAAAATTTAAAATTACATAAGATTTATGTATTGTGAGGTATGTATGGGGGACTGTCCCCTGCAACCCTGCTTGAGCACACTATAGGATTTGTGGTAGGTGCGAGATTGGGTATATGCAGTTTCTTATCCATATATCCAATGTCAACTGTTGTTTTCTAAATATACATATATACAGTGCTGCCAAAAACATTCCGGATTTTTTCCCATAGTAATACCAATTAGAAAACTAACAACTTTCCATAAGTTTTTTAATAATTTGTAAAGAGTATGAGACAAGTTAATAATAACCTTAAAAATTTAATGCTACGATGACAAGAACAATAAAAAAAAATTATTTTATAAAGTTACTCAGTAACATGCCTGTGCAAAACTAACCGGATTTCAAGAAGATTGCGAGTCTCGATGTTAAAGTAACGGTTTTTTTGAGTCTTTTGACTCAAGCCGTAGATTAAAACGTTTTTACAAGTTGAGAGCTGTGTAAGTTGAAATTATATAGTGCATAAAATGGCTAAAATACGTTATAGCAACGCGATTCGATACGAAATAATAGAAACGTTCCAAGCCGGTATAAAACAAAAAGTAATCGCTGAAATCTTAAAAATTCCAACGTCAACGGTTTGCGACATCATTAAAAAATTTTAAAGTTGAAAATCAGTAGAAGCAGATCATTTTGGTGGACGCCCTCGCAAAACAACAATTAAAACTGATAGGCGCATAAAGAATTTCGTGCTTAAAGACCCTTTTGCGACTTCAAAAACAATTTCTGATGAACTTAATCTACCCATAGGGCCAAGTACGGTCAGGAAGTGTTTAAGAGATTTCGGTCTTTTTGCATTTCGACCAGCTAAAAATACTCTTCTTACTGCTAAACATCGTAAAAAAAGGTATTCCGTAAAAGGTATTTAGGAAAAACTTAAAATTCCTAATCAAAACACTTAACCCAGGGTTGAATTTGCAAAAAATCATCTTAACCGGTCTTTAAGCAAATGGAGGAGTGTGCTTTTCAGTGATGAAAGCAAATTCAACTTATTTTACTCAAAAATGAATGGGAGAATATTCCTGCTTCTGTTTTCGAGAATTTAATCCAGTCAATGCCTCGTCGATGCCAAGCTGTGATAAAAAACAGGGGTTACTGGACAAAATATTAAATAATTAATAATAAAAGTTATTTGCAAAAAAATAAAATCCGGTTAGTTTGTCACATTAAAATTTTGAATTAACTTTAATTTTTTGAATTTTTTTTTTTGATGGATAAAGTTCCATGGTTTTTGTTTCAAATAATAAAATTGTTCAATAAAAATGGGAAAAAATTGCAAACATTTGATTTTTTCATTTTTATATCACAAACCAACAATCAATGCAGTTTACCAAAAAAATCCGGAATGTTTTTCACACCACTGTATATGTTGCTAAAAGTTCCACATTTAAAATTTTCAGATATGAAAATGTAATGCATTATAAAAAAATCACATTACCTAGGTACTACTGTATGGTTGCAGCAAATTTATATACATATGTTCTTAATATGTATGTTTGTGTCTTACATACTTATATAATGCAACTGTAACGCTAAATGAATTGCTATACTTTACTTACAAAAATGAACCTATCATCAACATTAATCCTCAAAATGAAATCACCGTAAAAACCAAAAAACAAAAATTCTCATAAAAATATGGTTTTAGTAGTTTTCATTTTTCTCAAAAACTAGAAGACATAAAACCATTCAGTTTTTTTATGTTCGAATCAGAATTGATATAAACATTGACCAGAAAAAGCCAATAAGCACTTCATTTCACAATTTTGAAAAAAAATTTTTGTTTAAATTTTTTTTTCTTTTTTTATCAAAATTTTGAGTTTGCATGCGAATTTTTCAAAAACTATTGAATTGAGATAAATAATTTATTTTAAATTTACGATTTCAAACAGATTTCTGGCTTTCAAAAGCGGTATTTTGCGGCGCCGCCGTACGAATCGTAATCTCCCCAAATTTTTCATTAAACTAATGACGAGAGTTGAATATATGGGTGAATATTTTGAAAAACGAAATATTTTTAGACCTTAAATTAGTCACTGCCAATTACTACAGGCGTATAATCCAAGTTGCATTTAAAAACACATTATTGCAATTCGACAAATTCTACTCTTAAGAATTATCCGATAATCTCCAATTTGGTTGATGGTAAATGCTTCCAATTCGGCCTGTTAATGAAGAATTGCGTGATAACTTGCTAAAAGTAGTAGCCCTTGGCGTAATGGTTAGTGCGTAGGAGTATAACACCAATGGTCTTTGGTTCGATTCCTATGCCACCTTAAAAACAGAAATATTTTACACCGGCTACTGCCTCTTGCGAGGAATTTACAAATCCTCCAAGAGTATCTCTTGTCATGAAAAAGTGCCTTTCGGATTCAGCAGAAAATTGTAGTTCTCCTCCATTCCTGCAAACATTCCCACATGCATGGTTGAGAGTTGTAAGTCACTAGGCCCTGGTTCTACACGATCTGTCGCGCCACCCAATTTATTTATGTATTTTTTGCTAAAAGTTAAGAGGACAGGAAATGGTCTTCTCTCACTTGCTTTGGCTTCTGGTTCTTGACCGGATCTCAGTTAAACTAACTCTTAAGTCAAAATTGTGGCGTACGCCGACGACATCTTGAATTTGTCCCCACACTTTGAAAGTTGCTTTAAACAGCCCTTGAAAAGCTCACCAATTGGCCTAGTATCTGCGGATTTTAAGTCAATCTGCTCAAGATAAAACTGGTTTTGTAAACGGGGAAACGAAAAAATTCGATCTGACTTATTTATGTAGAAGGTATAAGGAATAAGAAGTGGGTTCATTTTACTTCATTCATAAATGCCCCAGCCTAGCCCAGTGCATAATGTATGTAGTTGTAGAGATAACTATGTATATGTACAATAAATTTTGCTGAAAAGAAATTTTATTCAACAAAGAGGATTTTTATTTAAATCTATAGATTTTTTAAATAAATATAAAAATTCGTTAAACATCGAGATATTCGAGATATTGAAAGTCAAGTATTACAAATAGATTTAAAAAATATATAATAAATACATGTAGCGTTAACAATCGAACAGAGGCTAAACAAATTGAAAATGAAACCAAGCAAAAGGGCGAAAACCTATAATTTCTAAAATATTTAAGATATGCAGTAAATTTTGTTTTTTTCATTAGATCGAATAAAAAATACTATAAGTTGTTTGTTAAAAATATATTTAGGGCATTTTGAAAATAACTTTTTTTAAATGGCATCTTTTTGATTTTCAAATCCCTGTTAAACTAAAAAAGGAATTAATAAAAACTTATATAACGGCGACTGTAAAGAATATTAATAAAATAAATAAATAATTCTTCTTTCTTCACAAACTTATACATTAATAATAATTCTTAGCAATTCTGTTTTGTTCTCATCATAGAAATTTCAAATAAATGAAGTCTTGAACAAAAAGTCAAAATTTAGTCAAGGGCTAAACGCAGCAGTACTGAGTTCCTCCGAGAACTCACAAACATTCCATCCTCAGGATTTTTCAAAACTTCTGTATATCCATTATTTTCCTATAAAATGTCAAATCTTCGATTTCTCCCCATTTATGCCCACAATGGTGCATTAGAAAAGTCAAAATTATTCTTTTTAGCTTCTTAAAGAGGAACTCCTGATGGCAATGATAAAAGATATATCATATCAATTTTTTTAGCCGGACGCATAAGGAACCTTGAACTCCAACTACAGATTTGTAGTTCATTTCGTCACTTTTGTTTTGATAATACCACAAACGCTTGTTTTAACAAACCGTTAGTTGACTTAAACTTAAAATGCCATTTACTGGTTGGCTTTGAGTTTTCTTGGGCAGCCGCTTTCCAGGTTATTACTAGACACACTTTGCCGTTTCAAGTTTTTTGACAGTTTCATGTTAATTGAAAATTTCATGATTCTTTTCAGGAAGGGAGCGAACACTGTGTTCAGAGAAAAAAGTAATGGGCAACAATTGATAAGATTATTTAATTATTTTTAGCTGAAGGATTCTTATTCAGCCAATGTGAAGCAATGTATATAAATTTTTATTTTGGTCTGCACAACAGATGCAAAGACGTAGATACCATATTTTCTTTGGTGTTGATACCACAAAGCTCCGTTTTGAAAATCAATACTATCAATTTGATTTCATTTAGAAAAAAAAGAGCCGTTTTGAAAATTACTAGCTATTATAAAAGAGATTGTTAACAAAATACTAAATAGTCTCGTTTTTATTCAAAATTCACAAACAGTAATAACTTCTTGATTAGATCGTTTTGAAACAAAAAAAAAATTTTTTGTGTCGTAGGTATATTGACTTTTTGGGAACTTTTGCCTTTTACATATGTACATACCTAACCTACATATCAAAGGCTAAAGTGCAGGACCTCGTAAGTCGAAAAATTACAATGTACATAGTTCTGAACATTTTACAGCAAAAATTAGAATTCAAAACCTTGTATAGAAAGCATACAAAATTTGGAAATTTTTTGTACCTATTTCTGAAAAATATGAAAAAAAAAGGACTTACGAACTTCTGCACTTTAACCGTGCGCCGCTATGTAGATTCAATGTTTTTTTTATTTATACGTGTTTTTATAAAGCAAAGTAAGAAAAATGAACTTGTGTGCTGATTATTAAATTGTTGATTCAAAGGTAAAACTTAGCCACTTTTCATATATTGAAAGATGTTCAAATGAATTATTTTTCTATAGGTACCTATTTGTAAAATTGTTAAGCTCCGGAAAAATCTTATTCTATTTTTTTTTTCAAAAATGTATTTTGTAATTTTTACTTTTGACTCGATTTATTTGAGTAAATTGCTACCTTGTTTATTTTGTGTTCTAGAGGCATTTTATCTTATCTATGTAGGAACGATGCAGTGGGTTAAATTATGGGGGCTTAATTCATCGATAATTGACTTCGGTCAAACAGTTTTATAATAATTAATTTTTTTAGTACCTAATCAAAAAAAACCTGATTTATTTAAGAGTCTGTCTAAAGACCCGACAGCGCCTACGCGAAATTAAGTGCTTCTCACTTCTATGCAACCCCCCTGCTTGGGCACACTATAGGATTTGGGGTAGGTGCGAGATTGGGTATATGCAAAGTTTCTTTTGCATTTAAAGAATCTTTCGCGTACGCGCTGTCGGGTCTTTATTTAAACTTAGATAAATCTTTATATACTCCATTTCCATTCGAACGTCTGGTAAATACGCAATAGGTACCTAGGTCAACATAAAAAAGTGTTAAAGTTCCCCAAATTCTATTTTAACTTAATTTTAAATTAAAAAACTACTACATTCCATACCTACAATTTCAAGTTGTTTAATAAATAAATACAAAACTCAAAGCATAATAGAAATGGACATAGGGAGTTTCCTTTGAAGGACGACAGTATTTTGTCTATGCCGAGGCATCGATTACATCGTAATCAATCAAAAAAGCTAATAAAGTGTTCTTTCATTATAGCCATTATAAAGGTAAACTTACTAAACTTAATAGGTAACTAAAGCTATCTATCATAACAAAATATCTATTGATTGAGGTCATTGTTATTTTAATTGATATATCAAACAGCACACACGCTCAAAAAGGAAACAAATTAAAACCAACCCCAAGTTATGTAGAAACTGGTAGTACGTACCTACTTACTTTTTAAAGATTAAAAAGTAAAAAACTTTAAACGATGAACAAAACAAACTTATTACGACCATTTTATAAAATATTTATTAATTAATAATACTTACCGCGATTTTCAAACTGGAAAATATATTACAATTTTTAGAAAATTGTTGGAATATTTTTTTTTTTATTTTAACTTTGTGAGGGAGTTGTTTGTTTGCAAGTCGAGTCAGGCAAGCTCGCGTTCTTGGCTCTTTTATTGTTTTAGATAGATATTTCGCAAAACTTGTTTTCTACACACAAAAATTAACCGTGAAACGCACTTGAAATATTTCGCTTTCTCACTTAATACACGCAATCTTCTTGTTATGATTTTTTGTCTTCATTAACTTTATTAGAAGTCAAAATATAAATAAAATAAGCCAGACAAAGGGTTTTGCAAAAAAATAAAAAGAAATAATAAATCAACTGGATGAGAGTAGTAGTTCTTTTCTACATTATGATGAGTGTCAACAAAAAAAAAATAAAAAGAGGCGCACCCGATCTCCTTGTTCACAGTTCGCCGTTTTTACACTACTGCACTGCAAATGCAACTTTTTTTGAAGACGTGCTGTACTGTGGTCTGTGCGTGCGAAAGACAGAGAGATGTAATGTGTTCGATTTCGTTTCAAAAAATTGTTGTGACAGCTGCTGTCGTTAGTGGAGAATTTCGAATTAAAGTCTACAAACAGTTCCCATCTAGATGTGCAGTTATTGGGTGCGTTTAGATTTTTAGACCATACAAATTCACATTTCGAAATGAGGTAATTTCAACCAAATTTGCACGAAATTTGGCTGGAAATTACATTAAAACGTTATGAACACTCCCAAGTGGAATGCATCCGTAGTGGAAACAAATTGGAATTTGGAAACCAGAGAAAATGTCAAAATTTGATGTATAGAAAACAGAAACAAAAAGAGAACACAACAAGAAGAAGAGCAATTAGCTGCGTTTTATTATCTACGGGTCTGGGTCGGGGTTATCTCTTAACACGTAATACAAAAACAAATTTGGATCTAGGTTTCTATCGGGGTTTGCCATCTTACTTTGGCGGGTAGACGGTTCTTCAGTCGGTAGGGAGTACAAACTGTAGTGTGAGAAAAAAAGACAGTATCTACATGAAAAATAAACAAACAGACAAAAAGAGAAGAGCATACGACACTGGGGGTATTCCCGATCCGATGCAAACTGGTCTTGCATCATTGCAAAAGTGCAAAGTTTTTTTTTTACAGTGGGGTTATATTTACTTTTGCATTTTTGCAATGATAAAAGACCAGTTGCATCGGATCGGGAATACCCCTATTTATATGCATAAAATTTCGTGTTATAGAGCGAGAACGCTCTATGTAGAATTTTCAAATTTAATGAAATCACTTTTACATAAATAGGTATAATTAATTAATAGAACTGTTTTGATTATTTTACATTCACTTCTTTCACAGTACATTAAAAAAATAAATTACTGGCAATGAAAATAAAGTAAAACGATATGTAAAAAAGTCATAAATTACATTAAAGCTAGGACCGTACTCGGCGGAACTGCACTTGAGCGGAACTTAACTTCACGACTTATTTGTAGGAAAATGTAAGAGCTATGTCGCACCACAGTACACATATTAAAGGTAATATATTGCGCAGGTTGTCAAAGTTGGAAATGTCAGAAAATTAAAAAATGGCTATTCGAGTGCCCACAGGAACTCAACGCGCATCATTATAAACAACAACAAAATGTTGAAATTAGACAAGGAAAGGGGCACTGAATCCACCATTTTACCACTTCAATACCTCGCTTTTGACAGATGCGCAGAACTGAACAAAAATGAAAACGCTAATGATATTACCTTTAATATGTGTACTGTGATGTCGCACTAAGGGTGGTATTCATCGAACACTATTAGGTTAATAGCTTCGTAAACCTATTCATCAATGCATATTAGTGCTGATTTGCGAGCGCTCTCAAAAGTTAATAGTGGTTCTGACCACTATTAAGTTGAGAGCAAAACCTATCGGAGGATATCAGAAGTAACTTCGAAACTTTTCGAAATCACAATGTAGAACGCAATAATTTCACCTCCAGACAGAAATGCTCCAAACTCTTCCTACCTGAATGCTCAGCTGATAAATCTAAATTATTGTCAAATCTTGACAGAAAAAACTTACTTATTATTTTCAAAATAAGTTTTAAATTTGTTGATACATTGTATGCACAGTAAAAATCTGTTTTGTTTTATTTCAATTAATAGCAAAAGGAAAACAACTGAAATGAAAACCGACGTTAACAATGACATGTTGGAAAGAGGTACGCTCACGATTCACAATCGTCTTTGGCTTGTTCGAAAGGGGTACGTTCATCAGGTCCAAACACTAATATTTCGAAATATCTACTTAGCGAAACCCAGAACCTATTAGAGCTTGGTGAATAGGACCCAAAAAATTAAAACTAATAGACTCTTAACTTTAATACGGCTATTAGTACGCTCGATGAATACCACCCTAAGTCCCCTAGTCCCCTATTACACGATGATTCTTTGCGTCTGACTCTTTTTTCCTCTTTTTTCCCCTATTACACGATGATTCTTTGCGTCTGACTCTTTTCGAACATATCGAGTGCGAAAGAGAAAAAAGATGAGATGGAAGACCAGAATTGCCCTGTGAGTCATGGGCCAAGTTTTCCGAGACTCTTTTTGACGTTTCTTTTTATATAACTTTATTTTGATGATTTTCAAAGGGAAATTCGAAAAAGAGTCAGGCGCAAAGAATCATCGTGTAATAGCGTGCGACTCACAGGATGATTTTCAAAGAGAAATTCGAAAAAAGAGTCAGACGCAAAGAATCATCGTGTAATATAGGACTAAGCGACAACTGCACTTCACGGCGCGACACTTTGCGACAAAGTTGGTAATCTGACCAACTGTGTCGCGACGTGAATTGTTTCGTTCAGTTTCTTGCGAAAGTGCCCTAGGTGTCGCTGAAGTGCAGTTCCGCTTAGTGCGGTTCTACCTTAAAGCCTAGTACGCTGCTGATGCGAAACGAAAAATCCCATACAAAAATGACACAACGAAATCATAAACGGAAAATTTCGTTCTGCTTTTCGTTTTGCAGTACGCTGTTCGAAGAGCGAAATTCATAATTGTAGCAGATTATTTGGAGAAGTCTCCGCTCCTTTTTCGCACTGAATTAATTATACAGACTATTTATTGTGTGCGGAAAAATGACATTTCTGTTTTATTTGTGTTTTTTTTTGTTTATCATAGTCTTACTTCTTCGGTTTCTCTGATTTTTTGCGTTTATGTTTGGTTTTTTTTGTTGGAATTAATGAAACTCTCCAAGGATATTTTCCGTTGTGTTTTCGCAAGCGTTTCGTTGTCTGTTTGGAGATCACAGGAAATTTTCGTTTCGCATCAGCAGCGTACTAGGCTTAAAACATTAATGATTTAACACATTACAATTACAGCCGTGTTTATAAACACATTATAGCGAGTGCATAAACCTATACACTTCTTATAATGCCTCTAAACACGAAAATCGTATTTATAAAACTTTGCAACGTTGAATAATGGCATTATAAGCTAAACGCGTTTGATGGTTGAATAGTGTTTGTATAAGGTCTAGTTGTACAATAGTGGTTCAGCCTCGGTTCAAGATTTTAACTCACCGATTTCGGCGGATTAACCAACGGTCAACGCTGGTTCAAGTATGTAATTGGTTATTATCACACACTTGAACAGTAAACCACTGTTGAAACTCAATTAATCCGCCGAAATCGGTGAATAAAAATTGCTGAACCACGGTTTAAATATTTGTACAACTGGCCCTAAGTATATTTTTGTATCGAAATGTCACTCTGACTCACACACAACAATATAATACATAGATATTAGGGTAGCGCTTATTTTGGCAATGTTTGAATTTCTTTTTTGTCCTCCCCTAAAAATGATTATTATGTACCTGAACAATGTACATACAAACACATTGTGAATTTTTTTTTTGAAGCGGCTGGCTTAGTTACACCGAAAAATAATTATACGGATTGAATCCCAGCCTTTTTGCACCTTAAAAGTAAAAAATAGAAATATTTTTTTATTGGATACTACCTCTTCGAGGAATTAAATTTTTCCACTCTTAATAGAACTTTAAATGTGTGCCAAATTTACTTCAAATGTGTGCAAAATTTACATAAAATGTGCCAAATTTGGAGATTTTTGATCACTTTCTGGAAAGTACTTAGAATAATTTTAGACATTGCGAACAAAAGAGCCACTCTAATAGATATATTTTTTTCAATAAAAACACCACCGTGTAGAGTGAAAAAAACACAAATCTTTTAATGAATCAATAAAAATGATTTTTTTTATTCCAAAATATATTACTTTATTGACAAACAACACAAAACCACACAAATAACAATAATCTGAATAATAATATTAGGAGAAAATAAAAGAATCCAATCGGAATTATTTTTTTTTTATGAACAGCTGAGATTGGTTTGTCAGTTTTGGAAGTAAAACGTAATAGATTTCCTCTTTTTGGTACTTCATTTGACACAAGTGTATTATAACTTTACAGGGTAGGAAAATCTTTTATAAATAATAATTTATGTTGCGTTGAATAGTGGCAATATAAATGATTATGCATTACGTAACTATTCAGCCGTTTAGAGGTGTTTAGCGAATTCTAATAAATAAGGCTGTTAGATTGTTTTTTTTTTTCGATTATGATGACGATTTACCCATCTGGGTTCACAGGGTGATGGCCTCGCCTGTAGAATCTCCCAGCTTGCGCTGCGTCGTAGAAACTTTCTAACTGTAGTCCGTTTTAACGGTAAACGGAGTAACGGGATAAAGTTCCAGTCTGGTGACGATGAACAGGAACTAATAAGTTGTTGAAGATAGAAATCTCCAGATTACCAAGCAGGTATCCCCTCCAAAGAAACTGCCTGGTAGACCGTTTTGTCGGTAAACGGGAACGGTATAGGCCTGGCACGAGGCACAGGAACTAATCAGTTGCTGGAGAAGCCTCTCCTGATGCCATGCAGAAATCCCCTCCCCAAAGAACTCTGCCTGGTGGTGGATCACTTTCACAGTGAGTGATAACGAGTGTAATCAGTCCCAGTGAAGAGGCACAGGAACCAATAAAAAAATTACTGGGGTAAAATCTCCGGAAAATGCACGGTGTGCAAGGCACGACCGGCCACGTTGCGCTCTCAAACCAAACCCTTCCAAATCAAATTCAAAATGAAATTAGCTGTCAAAAGAAATTAGCAAATTTGCAATGAAAACAATTTTTCTGTAATTTACGAAATTACCTTAACTACATTTAACTTACTTTTGTACAAAAATGAACAAAATGTTTTGTCTTTTTCAACGTACTACGCAATCCTATCTTCTTTCTCAAATTTTACAAAAGTAAAAGTTAAAGCGGTCTTAAAAGGCTTAACTACATTCAACTTACTTTTGTACAAAAGTGAACAAAATGTTTTGTCTTTTTCAACGAATTACAAAATCGTATCTTCTTTCTCAAATTTTACAAAAGTAAAAGTTAAAGCGGTCCTAACTTTTACTTTTGCACAAAAGTAAAACACCAACACACATAGACCCTGTTTAGATTGGGAAGATTGAGTCCGGACTGGTGAGTGTCATCGTGTTTACATTTGAAACTTTCAGGCGCCTCAAAATACATTGAAACAACAGCTGCGTTTTATTTTCCTCCAGATCCAATCCAGATCAGATCATGATAATAAAACAAACTGGATCACAGAAATTTTTAGTTTTCACAGTTGGTCACATTACCTATAGAATTGACAGATTACAGAATGTAAATTCACACACAGAATTGATTTTTGATTGCATTTGCAAATGCTGACCATCTGGAATAAAATCTCGAATAAACCGTGGGTAAGATGGTTATATAGATAGATGTGTTTTTAATTGTATGTACATTATTAAGCCTACAATTTGATTTCATCATTTCAGAATTGAGATATGGTGACTCTTATGCAAAGCGTATCTTCTTACCCTCGACGGAAGTGACAGGATTTTTTACGAAGCTGTTACCAAATTCAATTAAAATGGATCAGACACAATTGCTTTTAAGCGAACGAACTACGTCAAGTTCGGATGTTGGGATCTTATCCAACTAACTTGAAACTAAAGATCTTTCCAATTTTACCTACAGAGTTGTAGTTCAGTAATGGATCGCATCAGAAAAAAGTGAATAAATCCGGTAATTGAAACACATTTTACGCAGACTTTTCCATTTAATTTCTTATTAAATTTCCTCTTTAGGTCCCGGTAACCGGTTCAACAAAAGCTGTAATAACCAGCCACTTGTACAATAGTGGTTCAGTCTCGGTTCAAAATTTTAACTCACCGATTTCGGCGGATTAACTAACGTTCAACGCTGGTTCAAGTATGTAATTGGTTATTATCATACACTTGAACAGTAAACCACTGTTGAAACTCAATTAATCCGCCGGAATCGATGGATAAAAATTGCTGAACCACGGTTTATATATTTGTACAACTGGCCCTAATATTTGATTTATTTTCTGATTTTTTTTGCCCTTCAGGGGAAGTGGAAGTCCTCTCGTAAGTAGTGTTGGTGGAAATTTAGGTTTTCTAACACGATCAGACTCACGTCCTGGCGGTGCACGATTCGATCCATTGAGGCCAGGATTCTCCGCGAAGACAAAGAGTTAACCAGAATGTTTATTGAGAAACAAACAAATGAAAAATACAAAAATATGTATGCTGCTAAAAAGAACCTTCCCGCTTTCGCCTAGATGACCCAAATGTTGAATCAGATTCTTGGAGAAACTGGATGCAGAAAAAGTACACAGATACACCAATTCATTCTGGACAATTGGTTGTTCGACTCTCAATTCTGTCGGAAAATAAAAAAAGGGAGAGACAGAAATAATGCGAGAGTTGGAGAACTTTGATATACAGGCTTTGTTTGAACCCCCACCAAGGAATATTTTAAAGATGAAAATCTTAACAATCGAGATATACGCTCGATATTCCAGTATGTATCACTGTAAATTATTTAAAACGTTTGAATCATGTATCAATAAGACTTTATTTTATAAATGTTAAAATAAATAATAATAGTAAAATTGAATGCGATAACTATTTTGTTTTTTATTGCGCCACGGGAATCCTTATAATCGTGTTTACTTTTTTTGTAAATCATTTCAATGTTATCGAGTTTCACAAACTCGGCCTTTTCTTTTTCCAGCGGTCTTTTGCGGCTATTGGTTACAGTCTTTTTATTGTTGGCCATATCAAAGGAAATGACAGTGTGGTATATGTACCAATATCAAGAAATGTATACCAATTTTTAGAAATTTCTTGAAATTGGTAGACATACCAAGGTGTCTTATCAAAAATGCTTGCTTCATTGGAATTATTGAAACGGTTCTGAGTTTCATTTTAAGTCTTTTAAGTAGTTCTGAAAACCATTTTCAATTCGAAATGCCGAAATTACTTTTATATGGAAATTTTTTGGAATATTTGTTCGGTTTGAAAATGGTTTCCAGAAATACTTAGGGGACTTAAATTTAAACTCAAAACCATTCCAATAATTCAAATGAGGCAAGTAGTTTGGAAATGACATCGATGTATACCTACCAATTTCAGATAATTTCTATTACTTTTAAGAAATTTCTTGAAATTGATAGATATACCAAGCTGTCTTTTCAAAACTATTAGTTTTATAAGGATAATTGAAATGGTTCTAAGTTTCATTTTAAGTCACCTAAGTGTTTCTGAAAACCGTTTTCAAATATAACCAATATTCCAAAAAATTTTCCTATAAAAGTAATTTCGGCACTTGCTAACTAAAAAATGCCGGAAATTACATTTATATGGAAATTTTTCGAAATATTTGTTCGATTTGAAAATGTTTTTCAGAAACACAACAAATTTCCTTGTGAAGTAAAAAAAAAAATTGATTTTGAAATTTTGGACAAACAATAATAACAACCTGTTCTTTTCATTGACAAGCACGTGTTGTTATTGTTGATTTCGTCGTCGCCACCGAAAATTCGCGTTGGTATGGGGGAACCTTTAAGGCTCTCCCAAACCAACGCGAAACATTCGCCGACGACAGATTTTTGTTGTTGTTTAGCGGTGAGTATTTGTCATATTTTGTGTTATTGTGAATGATTCGCTACGATTTCCCGTTGGTTTGGGAGAGCCTTTATATCGCAAAAACCTCATTTTCGTTCTATATTTTCGATAGCTCATTACAAACATTTGAAACATTCACAATGGCAACCATGTTTTTGATAAATGACATTGGAAAGTATTCAATTGTATTAAATTGAGTTGAATCACCTTACCCAGACGGAAAACTAAATGACAATCACATGTGACTATGGTTGATGTGACAATCATATATCATCTTAGCCGATTCCACCCCAGGTTCATGAATTGTTGTTGTTATGTATGTTATTTGATGATCCATATGGCTCAATTCTTATAATAAAAAACGGCTAATGTATATTACAGAATAGGTTGCATGCATAACCTGAACAAATAACTACTACAAGAAGAATGTCAAAAAAATCTCCTCAAATCGTTGACCGGGGACGGGGAGATTTCATTTTCCCCTCTTACTTCTTGCCCGTCTCACCTATAAACTGAAAGTTGCTGGAAAGGAACTCAGTTTCCTCGTGTGAAAGGGGACTAAGGAATAAACAACTCTACAGTCTACACTACAGTCTTGTCGATGGCTTAAAATTTTACTGAACGCGTTTATTCCACAGCTGTCGATCTGTCATCATAATTTTTTTTGTATTTAACAGCAACGAAAGTCAACTTTCGCAAAAGTGTTATGTTTTTTTTTACGAAAACTAAAATATTAAATAATTATTTGTGATATGAGGTCATGAAATGGTTAACGGCATCAAAGTGAGATTCAAAATTGTATTATTTATTTTAAGTAAAGAATTTTAAAGAAAGTTAAATCTAGAAATAAACTATTAAAAAAATAAATAAAGAACACCATGGACCTCTTTCACAATCTTACAGCGAATATCCAAATATATCTTTGTAAGTTGATAAAGATTCATAATATTTTCATTAGTCCACGTTGCTTACATTTAATTTGAATATTTCTATTTTCAGCTACATACATTGACTTGGACTACTCGCTATGGTTGTACAGAATTTTACTGCCACTGATTATAACATTCCTTTTGCCATTCGTATTTGTAGCGCTTATTTACATATCGTTTATTGTTTTATTTGTTTACAAAATGCATAGGTAAGTAACAAGAAAGTAGTATAGTTGTTTTAATCGGATGATCCAGTGATATATCAATATCTTACTTAGATTAGCGTATTTAAATTTAGAAAGTTAAAACATGAGTTTATTTTGGAATGCAGGTACTTGATAAAAAGTTAGCTGATATTTTACTTCCTCAGTTAATTGACATTTATATTTTTAAGTGGTAGGCACTTGTTCTACCCCATTAAAAAGGAATTGCCAATGTATATTATAAATAAAATGCAATAAACCTCATAAAATCTCAATTCAAATAGGTACATAAACATTTTAAAACGCATAAAAATTTCCCACAAATTATTGTACATGTACATAAAACCATGTGACTTGTGGCACTCGAACAAAGTGTCTACCCACGTTGTATTTATTAGTTTGCATCTTTAGTACTCATGCAATGAAAACTTCTTAAAAGCAAAGAAATGCCACCCAAAAGTGTCTTTTCCTTACATATCTCATATATACGTTACTCACATTGAAAAAAAAAACACTTAAAAAAAAACTTAGCTATAAATATTATTTTATTGAACTTGTTTTGGGTTATGACCACAAACTCGATGTCGCCAAAATAGCTAGGAAAATACAAGAAATCTGTTTCCCCTTTTGATCTAGCTGAAAAAAGCTAGCACTGGATCCCTGTTGTAGAGCACAAAACAGCAAAACATCATTTTCCCACGACAATCACCAATAAATAATTATGCTTTATCAATTTAAAAATTTCTTTGATAAGTTTTTTATTTGTTAAATCTTCACAACAGGCAAGTGATTATGCGTCACGTCAATACAGATCGTAATTTTTGGACCTTTGGTCGAAAGTTAGTAGCTGCTATATGGGATGCCCATGCTCGCATTTATCATGGGTACGAAGTAATAGGAATGGAAAATCTTCCAGCTGAAGGCCCGGCCTTGATTGTCTACTACCATGGTGCCATTCCAATTGACATGTACTATTTTAACTCGCGTGTAATGCTGCAGAGTGATCGATTGATCTACACAGTTGGCGATCGTTTTCTTTTTAAATTACCTGGTTGGGGGCTATTGGCAGATGCTTTTCACATCTCTCCGGGAACCGTACAATCGTGTAGTAATATTCTGAAAGAAGGAAATCTATTGGCAATTTCTCCTGGAGGTGTCTATGAAGCACAATTCGGTGATCACTATTACGAACTTCTGTGGCGGAATCGGACTGGTTTCGCAAAAGTCGCTCTGGAGGCTAAAGTGCCAATTATTCCATTTTTTACGCAAAACCTGCGTGAGGGATTTAGACAAGTAGGGATATTTCGACGACAGTTTTTATGGCTATATAATGCTATTCGAATCCCTGTTTGTCCAATCTATGGTGGATTTCCTGTTAAATTTCGATCGTATCTCGGCAAACCCATACCATATGATCCCAATGTAACGGCAGAAGAACTTCAATTAAGAGTATGTTTGTTTTTCGAGATCAAAATTAGTTTTTCATACTTATTTTTGGTTTTACTCTTACAGGTCGCCCTTGAGTTATCAGAATTGATAAGCAAACACCAGAGAATACCTGGGAGCATAATGCACGGGCTACTCGATCGATTTCGGTTTCGGAAAAAACAAGAATAGGAAAATCATGTTAAAAAATTCATTTCCAAAAATACTCACGAATCAGTATACCTAGAATTGGAATTGTAAATTGTGTAGAAATTACACATGTAAGACAAACAAATGGACCTGAATGCTATTGATCAAAGTACTTAAAATAAAAGTCCAACTTTTCATAATTGCTCTGTTTGGTAACGTGAAATTTCTTGCGAATTTGCACAAATTTTCACTAAATTTCACAATTTGCTGTCAAAACCAATAGAAAAAAAAACTGTTTTTGGGAAATTTATTGAAAAAAAGTTTCCAAACAGGCAAAATATGTACGCTCATTATTCGAATTAAACTATTAGTATTAGTTCTTTTTTAAATTTTGATTCTAATACGAGTATCTATCTCTGTCTCTCTATCTTTAAAATAATTGTATTTTTTGCTCTGTCAAATGTATTTATTTATAAAATTTGGTGATTAATTTGACCAATTTACGTAGATAAATATTAAATTTTATCCACAAAAAAGTACTTGTATGTTTAAATAAAGTTTTAATTTATAAGCAAATATAGTTTTACTAGGTCGTTAAACGGAAAAATACAATATTACTTAATCTAGAAAATTGTAAAAAGGTAAATGATTAAATTTATAGGTATATTTGTGCAAAAAAACGTAATAAAAACAGTTTATGTGTGATTTCTGTTTGATTTTTTATTCTAATATAAAAAAAGTGGTTCTGTAGACAACAGTTACGAGCCATATTCTTGCATCAAATCGGAATATCGTTTTGGCGAAAATTGTAAAGATCGAATAAAACCCCTGAAGAAGTCGTGAAAGGAGAATGTGGAGTGGAAAGGACATGAAATGAAGTTTGTTTTATTTACATTTAAATTCAAATCGACCAAAAATACGATACCAAATTGGTCACTTAATATAGGTATTTAAAGAAAACTGTCTTTGTATACAAATATCCACTCTGCTATTTTTCAGTGGAATATTTGTATTCTCCTTTCCTTCGAAAGAAAACCGACAGTTACTTTGAATTTATGAATTTTAAAATATTAAATTCACAAGCTATCGCACTTTCAATTCATAAGCTTCTTATGATTATCTATGATTGAAGAGTACTAAATTCACATCATAGAGCATAGAGTAGGTACGTATATTCGGCCTTATCACAGGCCCTGTCGTAATAGATTCGTACTACGAATTCCGAAAAAAAAGTATTAAACCTTCCGTTGTAACAGAAATAATTCCAAATCAATTCAGAGGTCGGGAAAAGTTATATCGATAGCCCACAAAATAGTGGCAATATTTTTCTTACGATGCTAACTTTTTTCAAGATTCGTAGTACGAATTTATTACGACGGGGCCTGTGATAAGGCCGATTATCTAGATTCTAGACAACCGACCGGTAACCGTCTTGCCTGAAACACCCGAAAATTTATTTTTGAGGTGAGTAAGCGAAAACTCTCTTATTTCTCTCTTCTTTTCCTATCTGTGAATCCGTGTGAATGGTGGATGCAAAAAATAAAATGGCGACGTTTGCTCAAAAATGGTGAGATTTTTTTGTATTTATTTACAAAAGTCACACTTCTCGAAATTCATTTTAGTGCTTCTTGTTTTGCATTTTTGTTTAATTTTCTTTAAAAAGTTTACTTGGAAGCATGTCGTTTGATCTGAAAGAAAAGAAGGTACTATTCGCCTGGCTTTTCTTCTTTTGGCCCTTTAAAATCCATAAATATGTCATGGACTCCAATACACAAACGCACAAAGGATCCGCATTTACCGAGTATGAAATACCCGAAGGGGCACAACTGGCTTTGGAACAAATTAATAGTGTGAGGGCGAAACATAAATGTTTTTCGTCCTAACAATATGCCACAAGCACGAGATTCAAGAAAACGCAAAGAGGTTCATACATGTGGCTTCCATAATTTGCCTGAAGGTATCAAGAATATTTTTGACACCTTCAAATAGATATTGCAATGGGATCTATCTAAAGGGACATCGTTGTACTCCTACAAGGGATGCAAAAAACCAGGCCATAGATGAAGCTATTGCCAACATAAACCTTTTTGATTTTGGTGGACAATTTAATGTTGAGGTAAAATTGTAAAAATGTAAAATTTTGTATTTATTTGATGCTAATTCAGATTTTGCTTTTATTTGTTGTTGTTTGTCTATAAGTACAAAAAACCTTCTTAGACTTAAAAAGTATGTTAATTTAAAAATGACATAACGCTACATTTTCTTATATTTAAAGTTATGTCATTCGAGTAACACCATTCAAGCAATTTATCTAAATCCTTTTGAAGTTGAAAACAATATGCAGGGGATTTTATTGTTTTATAAATTTTAGCATCATCCGCAGATTAAACAAGATGAATAAGAAATGTGTAGAGGTAAATTATTTATAAATAACAAGAACAGAAGTGGGCCAAGACGACTGCCTTGCGGAACACCTGAGAGGTTGAAAATGTTCACAGATTTTTTAGGGCCGATTTAGGGGTGGACGTCACTCCACCAAATACCTTGTTATGACCTTGGAACAAATTCAACAATGCTTAAGCTGCAGCTGCTGCGTTGTGGCTAGTAACACATTTTGGGTTTCATAAACTCCATGATCTCTCTCAATTCCGTCATTAGCAGTATTCGTGCAAAAGTTAGGGCTCTTTCACTACTTACAGCTGCTGCTTGACTTCACCTGGTATCGCAGTACAATACAACAGGATTCAAAACCAACGCTGTATTTGATTATGGCAAGATAAAAATAAATAAATATATACATATGTACATATATATGTAAATACATAGTTCTCAAATCAAAACAGAAAATTAAATTATTCGTCTGCCATATTTATTTATTATCCGCCATATCGTTCTATAAATCGAATAAATTATGCTGAATAAATAAAATAAATAATTTTTTTTTGTTTTATTTTGTCTAAATAAAATGTTATTTTCTTTCCTTCGGAACATTTCAAGGCTCTACCAATTAATTTATTGAATATAGACAAACTAAAAAAAAGTAAAATTTTGAATGGATGGATCAAATTGAAATTGGTAAAAACCAATTCTTAGAGACGAACATATACGGTTTTTATCGAATTTCAGCTTAATTTCCAAAATACGTTTAAACCAAAAGTCAGATTTTGAACGGCTAGCTGAAATTCAATTTGGTAAACGCCACTTTTTAGGGGATTTAAATTAGAATAAAATATGTGTGTTATATTTTTTTCTAGAAGATACACCTACGAATTTCGTATATTTTTTAAATTCTTGTGAGGGTTACATATAAAATGTAGTAATTTCAAAATTAATTACTTAATTGGGATAATTGAAACGGTTATGAGCTCTAATTTAAATCCACTTACTTTATTTGAAATGCATTTTCAATTCTATCAAAAATTAAAAAAAAAATCCATCTGAAAGTAATTCGGCCGTTGTTCAATTTTCAAAAAGCATCCGAATCTTTGTATATAAAACCTATAGTCATTGACCTATTATATATGGACTGCTAGTCGAGCATCATTTCCATACAAATTCCGAAATGAAAATGGTTCCACCTCTCCCTAGTGACATGAGCGCTATGGTAGGACACGCGACAAAGAGAAGTTACTATTTGCAGTGCCATCTGTTCCTACTTTGTCTGAGCAAGCTTTTTTTGCCATAGAAACTACGGACATCTATTGTTATTTCTTATAAAAAACTGAGCCATCTGTTTTTGCTAAAATTTATATTTTGACGTCTGTGTATAATTTGAATTTTCATTTCACATTTTGCATCGTGCGTCGTTCGTGGTAAATTTGTTTTTTTATAATTATATTTTTTGTTTAAATTTGGATAACGATTGGTGATTCAACAGCATTTGGAGATAATTTTTTCAAGTACTTATATTGATTTTAATTGATGTTGTTTTTTGTAGCAAATAATTCCGCAAAAGTTTTCCAATTCAATCCGAAACTCGATCCTGTAACATCGCTCAAATGAGAATTTGGTCAGGATCTCTTGTACCAGTATGGCAATTGAGTACCGATCAAGATTTGATGGAAAAAATCTTCCAGGAACTTAAATCTTATCCGCATCATCTTTAATAAAAACTTACCAGAATGGTTCGAGACTACTGAGATTTGGGCTCACATCTTTGGCAAAAAATACAGCGATGAGTTTGAAAATCTCATGAATCAAATTGAACATGTTTACCGAAAAGACTCGTCCTGTGTCAGTGGGTTGCAAACAGTTTTACTTGCGCCAAGTGCCAGGAGGCACTTGGATGCAATTCTAGCTAGCACGAATTCCTACACGGCTGGAAACCAATCCATAACCAGTCGCACTTGGGAATACATTTCTTTGGTCACCAGAACCTTCTTCACTAGGTCTTCATGCTCTGTGAGAACAGCCAAAGCTCTGAGTTTCACAGATCTTTGTTCAAAATTATGCTGTGGAATTAATACGTTTAATTTATTCATAATCTTTTATTTATTTTTGTAAATAAAGTTTTCTAAAATGACAAAAAAAAAAAAACAAAAAAAAAAATTAATGAAAAAACGAATGAAAAAAAACAAGCACAAAACTGAAGTGTCAAAATGTTTCACCGTGTTTTCCGATTGTCCTATGTTAGCGCTAGCGGCGTTTAGTTATAGGTGGAACCATCGTGAAGTTGGCTCCTGGAAGTCCATATATAGTAAGTCAATGCCTATAGTACTATCATGAGGTTGAAAATTTTATCTTTATGTGTGGACGCTACGTGGCGCAAGAATAGCAAAACTTGACAATGGAGAGTTAAAGTGGAAGAAAATACTAAAAGGAAAAGCAAAAAATAGAAGGAGAGGGTTGTATTATTTTGATTCTGACAACAATAGGGGGAATAAGGGAGATAGCTAAATCAGAAGTTATCGTCATGACAACGACAACAAAAAACTCATGTCCATGCTGTGAAAACGGTATATACATATAAAAATATAGCTACGACAATTTTATATGGATTATACGGTATACCTATGCAATATGCATAAATTAAAGAATACAAGATTACGCCATTTGATTTTCTGTCTTCTTTTTCTGACGTATTTTGAGAAGAAAAAATTTTCCAGCCGAGGATCTTTCGTGTGAGAATAATAATAATTTGTTCAAAAAACTTACATTTTATGTTTTTCAAAAATAAAATGAGAATTTGTTTAACAAATTATTATTTTTCTCGCATGAAAGATCCTCGGCTGGAAATTTTTTTTCTTCTCAAATGACGTCACAAAAAGAAGACAGAAAATCAAATGGCGTAGGTAATCTTGTATTGGATTATATGGGTCGAATTTGTTTTCGTTGGTAGGTAGGTAGGTATTATGTTCTTTTTTTTCGTTGTTGCCTTTTTTCACTATCTAGGTAGGTATAATCTATATTATGTCGTATGGGAATGGCAATGTTGCGAAATTTGGTTGTTTTGTTCTATTGGTAGGTATTGTAATAACATAATTTAGTTTTTCAAAAACGTCACATTTTATTGCAACTTTTGGCAAAAATATTATAAAAAAAATCAAAAATGTATATTTTTGAATACCAATTTAAAATTAAATTCTTTCATTTTTTATCATTTTTTTTTTGGAATAAAAATAAAAATATACCTTATAGTCTAATAAGTCGTTAGGTACATAGGTACCTATAAGGAAAATTTTATTATTCGCAAAATAGATTTTCATGTTGCAGGTGCTAGGTATATGACTTACCTTTTTGTATTTTTTTCCACATCACCCAGTGGTGTAAAATACTAGATGGGTTTTTTTTTTGAGGTTCCCCGATAGGCCTATTTCTCTCTATTACTACGTTATAAATTATGTATAGATATATAAATATATATATATAAATAATATATAAATATAAATGTTATGTTTAAATAATAATAAAATATCAAGATAGATGAAGATAAGTTGAACACATGTAGGTATTAAAAAAAGTTTTTTTTACAGGTGGAAATCTTCATGTTAATAAGAGATTAATTTAAAATTCGTTTTTTTGTTTATCATTTTTTTTTTATTCAAAGTTTAATTTTATCATGCTGATAATTTTGTAAATATCAAATTTTGTAAACATTTTTAAGAAAAAAAACTGGTACGCATTTTTTTTATCAACAAAAACTAATTAAAATTTGTTTTAATTCAAAATTCAATTTTTTTAAATTTATATGCTGATAATTTTTATACCTAGGTATATAAAATTTTGAAAAAAATTTGTACGCAATTTTTAAGCAACAAAAACTTATTTAAAATTTTTTTTTTTAAATTCAAAATTTAATTTTTTTAAATATTGATAGGTATGCAATATAATTAAAACTTATTAGAAGCTCTTATGTAAAGTATTAAAATCGGTTCAATAAATAATAATACAATAAATTAAATATCGATGGATACAACTTTTTCTAAAAATATGGTAGATGGGACAAATGTAATCAAAATCATAGGAGTGGTTTTTGAGAAAAATGACGCTTGTCTGGGAGGTATGGTTATTTTTGATCCTACGAAAATTTTTTATTCGCAATTTTATTTTTAAATATCTTAAAAAAAATTAAAAAAAGTTTGTTCATTTATTTTTGTTCTCAAAATTTTATATTCAGCCCAATTCTAAATATTCCCCGGCAAAAGAACTCTCCGGGAGAAGTGTTCTCCCGGGAGTAGAATTCTCCTATTCCGAATTCCCTGGGAGAACATTTTCCCTTCGAAAGCGGGAATGAGAAATTTGAATCTTCGAATCAGCTGTTTCATAGCTTTTGACAGGTAAAAGAACTCGCAAACAAAACTATAATTGAATTTGTGTAAAAAAGATTTCGGTGACTAAAAATGTTTTCAATCGCGAGAAGGATTTTACGTGAAGAGCAAAACGAAGAAAGCGAGAACCAACAGCCAAGGGCTATTAGAAAATATTTAAGAGACATTTCAAATCCAATGGAGTTGCCACAACAGTTGTAAGTACACAAAAGTGAAACCTAATTTAATTTCTGTAAATGATATTTATTGGTTTTTTATAGGTTTGAAAAGTATTGTAGAGTTAACAAAGCTGCGTTTAAATATTTGTTGGATGTACTTACCAGTTCCAGTCGACCAACTAGAAAGTGTTTTGGAATTTCACCTGTAATTAAATTGAGTGCGTGTTTACGTTTCTTTGCTGAAGGAGGCTATCAAACAGGTGTCGGAAACGACCATAGTGTTGGTATGGCTCAACCTACCTTCAGTAAGGTGCTAGCTGAAATTCTTGATATTTTTGAGGAGCAGTTATGCCCACGTTGGATAAAAGTATACCAAACGACTGCAGAAAGAAGAAAAGTTGCGTTGGCGTTTTACACAAAACATAACTTTCCTGGAATTTTTGGTTGCGTCGACGGAACGCACGTTCAGATCATAGCTCACAAGCAATCATAGCCCACAAGCAATGTCGCGGTGGGATTCCATTAACTTCAAAAGAATTTGAAGTTGAAGTTTATTTGTTGTTTTTGTCCTAAAAAAATTAAGTTTTTATATCCATACTTAAATATTAAAAGATTAAAGAAAAGAAAATCTTACATTTTTTTTTCAACTCTCCAGCAAATGTTCGGGGAAAAAATTCGAGCCAAATGAATTTGACATTTCCCTTTTTTCAACATTTAGAATAGGTCCATTTTTCTCGTCCGTTTTTTTCCCACATTCGAAGTTTCTTTAGAATAAGGGAAATGGAGAAAGGGAATAAAATTCTCGGGAATTTTTCATTTAGAATAAGGGAGAAGCGAGAAAGGAAAATTTTCCCCGGGAATTTCCATTTAGAATTGGGCTGATTATTAATAATCAATTTTTTGAGAAAATTGATATAAAAATAAGTTTCTATACTTTTTTCAGTATAATTAGTCATTTTGGCAGAAAACTTAATTTCAAGAAGTAGCAACCATAGTTTCAATTTATATTTTTTCATAAACATATATATTAGGGTGGACCGTCGATGTATGGAGAAAAATAAAAGTTGTTGTATCAATTTCGTTTCGATGAGTAGAATAACTTGACATTAAAAAAAAAGTTTGGATTAAGTCTTTAGCCCTCTACGTTAGCTCAAAGTTTCGACTTTTTGGAAAAAAAATTTTTTTTCGGAAACGGTAAAATTATTTCACAAGTTTGAAATAAATTATATGATATCATTCATGAAAAAGGAAAAATACAAATTATAATATATTAACATTATTTAGACAAATAAATTTACACAAACTGGAAAATAAAAACTTAAAAATTCATAATACGCCATTCAGAAACTAACCCAATTAAACTTTTAATTTTTCAAGTTTTTTTAGTTCTATCCAACAAAGGGGGTAATGTGACTTGCAACTCGCTCAAGATAAAAAAAGATTTCCATAGCGCAAATATATGAAAAAATTGAATTTATGTAGCGCCTTTTAACATATATCTCGAGAACGGCTAATCATACAATATAAGTTGTTGTACATTTTTTATAGGAAATTTAATTATCTTTCTTTTTACTAAAAATATTTGTTGTAGGTTTTATAATTGCGGAAATACAGAGCAAAGCAAAAAAATTTATGACTTTTTTCCAATTTTGCAAAACTTTGACCTGTGGTAGAGGGCTAAGAAAAGCAATTTTTATTTTTTTTTTTTCATTTTTTACGGGTAGCTTACGTAATTACGCAACTTTTTAGTGCTATTCGAAAAGCTAAATCGGAAAAAATATTTGACGCTCCACCCTAATATATAGTCATCACCCATAGCTTAAAAAAAAAATAATATTCGACCAACATCCTAACAACCCTGCAACCAACATTCTTCCCTTTCTTCCAACCTCTTCTTCATCAAAATTAAATCTATTAAAAACAAAAACAATTCACGAAATTGTTGCATCCTTTTTTCCTTCCAACTCTTATAAATTTAATATACTGTGCTCTCATTCTATTATTATCGCATTTTCTTCTTTGGATGGCAATTCTTTAAGCTACGCGCAAACCGACGCGATGGCGGTGGCGATAACAATGTGGATGCCGCACACGTAAATCAACGGAGGGGCACACATCGACGCGATATGTGGATTGCGTTCACGTTCCACTGCAGCGTTCAGTTACGCGACTTTTCTTGAACGCAGCAAGCACCATTTTATCGCTATATCGCCTGAAGAAAAATGATAGTTTAAAAAATAAAATTTGAAAATGACTTCAAATACCGAAAAATTAATAGAAAAAATTCGGGAAAATTCAATTTACATGTGTGGACGCATGGTGGCACACATCGCGTCGGGCGTTTGTCACGATGATAGTACTATAGGCATTGACTTACTATATATGGACTTCCAGGAGCCAACTTCACGATGGTTCCACCTATAACTAAACGCCGCTAGCGCTAACATAGGACAATCGGAAAACACGGTGAAACATTTTGACACTTCAGTTTTGTGCTTGTTTTTTTTCATTCGTTTTTTCATTAATTTTTTTTTTTTTTTGTCATTTTAGAAAACTTTATTTACAAAAATAAATAAAAGATTATGAATAAATTAAACGTATTAATTCCACAGCATAATTTTGAACAAAGATCTGTGAAACTCAGAGCTTTGGCTGTTCTCACAGAGCATGAAGACCTAGTGAAGAAGGTTCTGGTGACCAAAGAAATGTATTCCCAAGTGCGACTGGTTATGGATTGGTTTCCAGCCGTGTAGGAATTCGTGCTAGCTAGAATTGCATCCAAGTGCCTCCTGGAACTTGGCGCAAGTAAAACTGTTTGCAACCCACTGACACAGGACGAGTCTTTTCGGTAAACATGTTCAATTTGATTCATGAGATTTTCAAACTCATCGCTGTATTTTTTGCCAAAGATGTGAGCCCAAATCTCAGTAGTCTCGAACCATTCTGGTAAGTTTTTATTAAAGATGATGCGGATAAGATTTAAGTTCCTGGAAGATTTTTTCCATCAAATCTTGATCGGTACTCAATTGCCATACTGGTACAAGAGATCCTGACCAAATTCTCATTTGAGCGATGTTACAGGATCGAGTTTCGGATTGAATTGGAAAACTTTTGCGGAATTATTTGCTACAAAAAACAACATCAATTAAAATCAATATAAGTACTTGAAAAAATTATCTCCAAATGCTGTTGAATCACCAATCGTTATCCAAATTTAAACAAAAAATATAATTATAAAAAAACAAATTTACCACGAACGACGCACGATGCAAAATGTGAAATGAAAATTCAAATTATACACAGACGTCAAAATATAAATTTTAGCAAAAACAGATGGCTCAGTTTTTTATAAGAAATAACAATAGATGTCCGTAGTTTCTATGGCAAAAAAAGCTTGCTCAGACAAAGTAGGAACAGATGGCACTGCAAATAGTAACTTCTCTTTGTCGCGTGTCCTACCATAGCGCTCATGTCACTAGGGAGAGGTGGAACCATTTTCATTTCGGAATTTGTATGGAAATGATGCTCGACTAGCAGTCCATATATAATAGGTCAATGACTATAGGTTTTATATACAAAGTCCGAATTACTTTTAGGGCCAGTTTGTTCACAGTGGGTTAAATCTGAACGATAACTTTCACAGCTTCTAACTTAATTGACATATTTCTTACATTGAAAAATTGTCCGTTCACACGGTTGGTAGATTTCTTCCCAAAGTCTGACAATTTGATTGTCAGTTCTTTTTTTATTTCTATTTAACCAACTCATTGACATTTCGGACAATGAAGAAATTGCCAGCAATTGTAAGATGTTTTCAATGAAAACATCTGACAATGGCCAATGAGTCTGACAATCTCCTAATCGACTGACAATAGGCGTGTTTTTTTGCAAGCCCGGGGGTTATTGGACTAAAAAAACGACGGCGGGGCTTAACAATCACCATGTTAAATACAACAACAACTAATCCTCCTGCGGGATTAGCTTAAGCGTACAGAATTCTCGGTGTTAAACTCTTGGACAAGCTAAAAACTGTGCTACCAAATACAACTTTGGTTAAGTTATGGATAAATTGTATAGAAACGTCAAAACCGACGTTAATCAATTTTCGTTTTACAATTTACATAAAAAATAAAAATGTCTGAACACAAAGATGGCGATTCGAAAGGTAAGTAATACCTTTTTATTTGTAAAATATAAAAAATATTCTTGCTGATAAGCTAAATTTGTGTGCTCTTTGTGTAGTGTGTGCTGATGGAAGTATGCAACTACGGTCTCTGCAGGACTTTAAACTCATCACCACCATTGAGGTCCCTAACGAGCAATTTGTCTCGGCTGCTTATTGTAAGACACTGGACAGACTATGTGGATGCACTAGAGTGGTTCTCTTATTTTCTATTCGCTGCACTATACCGATAATGAATCTGGCGATGAAACGGTAGATGATGAAAACGCAACGTTTGTGGAAATACGGATTTCTCACAGGGAAGTGGAGGTGCTGGCGATGGAGATTTGTCTGAAACGGATGGCCGAAATGGCTCTCGAGCATCGGGATGCAGTCGTAAACAGCAAAGCGAAGCTCCATCAACAGGTACAACACCAGGTCCTAGTACAAGTGAAAATCAATCATCGAATTCAATTGCACACAAAAGTGATTTATCACTTGAAGACTTGCGCACCTTATGTGATTTAACGCAGTTTGATGAAGAGTCTGTCTAAAGACCCGACAGCGTACGCGAAATTAAGTGCTTCTCACTTCTATGCTTTTTTTGCTTGCTTACATAAATACAGTGCTAGCATCCAGCATTACGGCGTACAAGCAACCCACCTGCTTGGGCATGTCACTATAGGATTTGGGGTAGGTGCTTGCTTCATTGGGATGATTGAAACGGTTTTGAGTTCTTACTTAGGTCCTCTTACGTTACACAAAATCCATTTTCAATTCTATCAAAAATTTAAAAAATTTTCTGTCTAAAAGTAATTCCGCCGTTGTTCAATTTTCAAAAATCATGGCAGAATTACTTTTAGATAGAAATTTTTTTAAATTTTTTATTGAATTGAAGATGAATTATGTATAACGTAAGAGGACCTGAATAAGAACTCAAAACCGTTTTAATCATTCCAACGTAAGCAAATAGTTTTGAAATAACAGAATTTTTTATGTAGCTCTTACAAGAATTTCAATAGAAAATCATACGAAATTTGTTTGACGGTTACATAAAAAATGCTGTAACTACAAAACTACTTGCTTCATTGGGATGATTGAAACGGTTTTGAGTTCTTACTTAGGTCCTCTTACGTTACACAAAATCCATTTTCAATTCTATCAATAATTTAAAAAATTTTCTGTCTAAAAGTAATTCCGCCGTTGTTCAATTTTCAAAAATCATGGCAGAATTACTTTTAGATAGAAATTTTTTAAAATTTTTTATTGAATTGAAAATGAATTTTAAATAATGTAAGAGGACCTAAGTAAGAACTCTAAACCGTTTCAATCATCCCAATGAAGCAAGCACCTACCCCAAATCATTTTCGCGTACGCGCTGTCGGGTAGGTATTTAGACAGACTTTTCATCAAACTGCGTTAAATCGCATAAGGTGCGTTTTCTGAAGATTTCAAACTCTTTGTGCTCTTGCAAACCGAGAAAAAAAAAATAATAAGAATCTACATGCTTCGCATTGAACTTCTTAGGACCACCAGTTATTTTTTTTAGATAAAAAATGATTTTATTTTCTTATAAACATAACGTTAAGACATATATTTATGATTTCGTTTTTAGAAATAAATACATTAACAGGGCTATTCTGGCGTTGTGAGGGCTCACAACTCACAAGTCACAAGCCTTTGTGAGGTTGATTTCTTGTGAGGTTGTTGTGAGGTTCTCAAAAGGAGATCACAATTTCGATAGTTTTTGTGAGGCTCACAGTTATGAGGGTACGAAAACCTCACAAAATAGATTTCACCTTTCCTTGTGAGGTTGTTGTAAATTGTGAGGTATCAGTGAGGTTTGCCAGAATAGGGCTGTAAATGCAAGGTTGTGTATTATATTTTTTTTTTACATAAATTATAACTTTTTAAGTGCACTTAATTTCGATATATCTTCATTCGCTTGCCTTTATATTCAGATACCATCAGTAGGTATTATTGATTTTTTAAATATACCTTACAATTTCGAAGCTGTTTTTTTCTATATGAAATTTCTTTGATGGACCATTAGCCATATCTAATAAAGTTTGAGCTGGTTTGAAAGGTGCATTATATTAATCAGAATATGATTGCATTTTGTTGACTAATTTTGATGCTGAATATTGATCAACCTAACGGAATGGACCACCGGTGAATGGTGGGAATCCCAAACCAAATACAACACCGATATCACCTTCCAATGGGCTATCGAGAATTTCCTCTCCCAAACAGAGAACAGCTTCGTAGATAAATCGAGAAACCATACGCAATTCTATATCTTCAACACTGCTATTGTTTGATGATTTCGAGAGCTTCCTGATTGACCTCTCGACCGTCCTTAGATTTTCATTCGTACAAAAATCATACCTTTCCAGATTTACGACCCATTAATCCAGCTTTAACAAGATCTTGCCTCCACTGAAGCGTTCACCAAAAAGAAATTTAGTAAATGAAGTAGGATAATTTCTATGTTGTCAGAGTGTATACCTTTTATAAATCTACTGCGATATGGGATCCTACATCAATACTAACTTCTTCAGTTAAAGTTGCAGCTCCTACGGGGAATCCAAAAGTTTTGCTCATTTTATCCAAGTCCTTTGGACAACACCTTCTTGTAGAAGCCTAAATTTTTGTTACTCAACATTTTTTTTGTACTACTTTTAGACTTTCTTAATTTAATTAATTTCGAGTTATTCTTAATAAAATAACCAATTTTCTGGTTAAAATTATTTAAGGAATTATTTTTTTTTAAATTCAAATTCTTCTGTCACTGTCAATCTGTCAGCTGATTTCGAAATGTCACTGCACATTACACGGTGCTGCCAAGTTTTTCATTAAGCCCCGTCGTCGTTTTTTTCGTCCAATAACCCCCGGGCTTGCAAAAAAACACGCCTAATGATAAAAATTGTGTGTTCAGACGATTGTAAGATACCTTACAATTTTTTGTCAGATTGTCGTCTGACAATGACGTTTTTGACAATATTGTCAGACAAAATTGTGTGTTTAGACGATTGTAAGACATTTGGAACAGTTTTTTCACTGACAGATCTGACAATATTGTAAGATCTGACAATCGTCTGTACTTAGCTTTAGCTTTAGATACAATTTTTTTTAAATATGCACCCTAATAAGCGGTAAAATTTCCTTTTTTCTACTTGGCAGGGAGTTTGAGAGTAGGAGGCAACGAAGCAGGTTGTGTCGAGTACAGCGGCACAACCTTGCAATTACAGTTTTTTTTAATAAAACAGCAAAGTAAATTATTTTTAAATAATTATTTCATCTCATCGATAGTTGGTACTCTGTTTTGACACTCCAGTAACTGAAAAGCTAGTTTCCAAGCACTACCCCTTGAACTAGACATTAAGCCTATCCCGTTAAAACGGGACTCTGGCGTGGTATCACCTTATACCCGCTAGCAACTGTATCATGTGACCGTGACTGACGTGTTGCCCACATGAAATCCTAGCATGGAACTTCTCTGGGGGAAGGATTCCAACTGGATCAAAACCGGAGATGATCATACACTCCAGCAACTGCTTATCTAGTCCCCAGGCTACCAGCACCCCATAACCTTGTGCTAAAAACAGATGACAAATCTTCATCACAACAATGGACAAAGGATGACCGCCCTGCATCAAACCAAATCAATGAGATGACCATCATATGATAAGAAAATTTGGTAAAGTGAATTATCTCTTTATAACTGCTCATAATGTGTCAAAAATTAAAGTGAATCATCTTTTATATTCAATCATTATTGTTTTTAGTGTTTCTACTAAGTTATATCCTTTTACATATATTCTATATTCATTTCCTATTGCCGCCATCATGTGCTTTACCCCGGCTTCATAAGCAATTTTTATTTCTAAGTTTATTTCAGAAATAATTTCAGAAGTATTTATTTCTTCGTTGAGTGGGCTAATTATTTCATAAAATTTTAATTGCAAACATTTCCCCGCCGAGCGACCACCGCATTATTCGCGCGTTTACCGCATACATTTATTTCTTCTGCGAAGAAATGAAGATATTTATGTCTGAAAATAAAAATCTTCTTGACATAAGTGGCCTCCACAAGAAATTTTGACGACATAAGACCCTGTTTAGATTGGGAAGATTGAGTCCGGACTGGTGAGTGCTTAGACCATATAGTCTATATGGTCTAAGGGTGAGTGCATCGTGTTTACATTCGAAACTTTGAGGTGCCTCAAAAAAACATTGAAACAACAACAATTTCAACATTTCACACATTGAAACAACAACAAAGTAGACTCATGAGTCCGGTTTTTATGTATTCTTCGTGCCTCATGGAAGTCCTCACCCCACACTTCTCAAGGCGATCGCTATAACTTTTATCGCGCGATAAAGATGCGTTCAAAAACCTGCTCCCATCAACGCGACAACTTAGCCCGCTACACAATATATTGCGCTTCTTGAAAGGAATTCGACATCAGATTTGACCTTTCAATAAAAATTTTCGACAGCAAAGTGAGAAAATACACTTTTATATGTCTCAGAACGGAGCGCTCACAGATCTTTTCGTAGAACACGCCTCTTCCATTATTTGATTTTCAAATCAAACAGTTCTCACTCAATTTAAACCCACTCAATGTTGACGTTAAAAATGCCACTCAAACAAATTGGTGCCTCTCAAAACATTTCCATTTGTGGTTATGTTTGAAGTTTTTTGTAAAATAGAGCTTTTTTTTAATAAAATAAAATATTAAACAAAAGAATATGTCTACTAACACAAAAAAATACGATGAAATAGATGAAGCTGAGGTAGTTTAAACAAATAAATAAACAAAGATTGCTTTAAAATATTGCTTAAACCAAAAATAGGAAGAAGCCCTTCTCAAATCGGACGAAGAAGGAGCTGCAGGTAATGAAGCTCTGGCCGATGATGATGAGGATGTAGTTCTTATGGATGAAGATACTGTTGGAGATGTTCAGACCCATGATGTCGATAACGAGGACGATGATGATGATGATTCAGATCTTGAAGATACCACTAAGTATCTTATTGAATATAATAATCTTATAAAGGAAATCGCCGAGAACCAGTATGCTTACGATAAATATGTCAAATTGTGTGAATTATCGCAGTAAGTTTCTTTCTTTTTTTTTAATTTGTTGTATTCATTGCACAAAAAGTAAATTGAAAATTATTTTTAATTAGTAAAACAGATGATTTGGATAACATTCGAAATGCTTACAATTTGTTTGCATCCGTTTATCCTTTATCGCCGGAAATTTGGTTGGAATACTTGAAGATCGAAGCTAGCGTTGCACTTTCAGAGGAAGAAATAACAAAAGTCGATGATCTCTTTAAGAAGGCACTTAAGGATTATTACAGTAAATTGCTTGAATAATAATTTAATAATTTCATTAATTTTCTTTTGAGCAGGTACGGAAATTGCTTTGGAACTTGCAGCACTTGCACCTAGAACTAATCGTGCAACAGAAATTTGGGATGAAATATTGGGCATTTATGGTTTACACTGTTTAAAAGGGAATCATTTTTTCAAATTGTATAGACAGTACGTTGCAAGTTTAGAAAAGAGGTAAGTCAATTTCCCTGAATTACATTTTATTTTTTTTAAGGTTGTATAAAAATGTGCGCATTTAAAAAAGAGTCTGTCTGACCCGACAGCGCGTACGCCAAAATGATTTCGCGTACTCGAAATTAAGTGCTTCTCACTTTTATGTTTTTGTTGCTTGCTTACATAAATACAGTGCTAGCACCCAGCATTACGGCGTATAAACAGTGAGGTATGTATGGGGGGCATGCTTCCCCTGCAACCCTCCTGCTTGGGCACACTATAGGATTTGGGGTAGGTGCGAGGTTGGGTGTATGCAAAGTTTCTTTTGCATTTAAAGAATCTGGATTTAAAGCCAACCTCGAACCTACCCTAAATCCTATAGTCTTTAGACAGAATCTTTAAAAAATAACATCGCAATTTACTTGTGGCTGACTTCTCAAGATGTGGTGGCTAATCCTGCCGTTTCGTTGTAGAATCTTCTTAACGAAATCTGTTTTTCAATACGCTAAGGTATTCTAATTGCATCTTTAATAAGGTTACACAGCTGAATGTATTATTCATTTGATTTATGGCATTATTTGTCGCTAAAACAACGAATGGTTTTTTTGATTTCTACATACCTACTGACAATTATTTTGATGTCCAACAAAATAGTAATTTTTTAGCTCGATTTAAGCCCAAAAATTTATTGGAAAACTGGTGAATTATATGTTAAAAAGCTAAAAATTATTTGATCTACCCATTTACATATCTATGAATTCTTGGGAGCCACTTAAGTGTATATACTTCTCGTACGGTCCACGTTTCCAGGTAGTAATACAGATGACTCGAACAGTGTCCGATTTTGTTAAGTTTATTAAGTTTATCATTTCAACTTGAATTGTTTTGCTTTGAAGCACAATGGAATTTTTTTAGAAAGGCCCATGTGTACTTTATTTTACAGTGTGGACGAAAAGACAACATTAAATATTCAAAGTTACCTGCGTCAATTGAAAATACCTCTTCTCGATATGGAAGACATATACATCGAGTTCAAAGTGGCCTACGAACATAACAAAACAACTGCAGCCTACAGCAGCCTCGAATGGGATATCATAGAAAAAGAATACTTCCGGGCCAAAGAACATTTGCAAAAAATACTTCCACACGAACAAAAACTTCTAGAGATCGATGAAAAATTATATCGCGAAAAAGCCGATGTTTATCGAACTTATATTAAAGAATCGGATAAATTTCTCGACGAAAATATCCTGCAAACTCTCTACGAACGACTTGTAGCCGATTGTTGCTTAAATGCCGACTGCTGGTTTGAGTACATTTCATTTCTCGATTATCAAGATGAATATGAACGTCCAAAAGAACTTCAAGATTTATCTGTATTCCGCCAGAATGCTGTAGATGTAAGCAATCGAGCACTGCGCAATTGTTCGTGGAACGAAAAATTGTACATAAAAAGAATGCAATTGCTGGAGAAAATAGAAAAGAGCCGACAGGAAATACAAGAGGTTTTGGAGAGTTCATTATCTGTGGGTTTTCAGACGCCCGAACCAGTTGTGGCTATATGGTTAGAATATTTAACCTATCTTAGGCGGCTCACTAATTACGAGGACGAAGAGGAATGCGAAGTTTTGAGAAGAAACTTTAATTTGTGTTGGAATTCATTGGGACAGGAATGGGGTGTCTTGGCCGATTGTAACTGTGAGATTTTGCAATTTTGGGGAAGACTGGAATATGGCCCACTGCAGGATCCCAAAAAAGGCAAAGAACTTTGGACGACAGTAATGGGTAAGTTGCACCTAACATAATTAATATTTTTTTTACAAAGTGGTTTTCTTTTAGAAAGTTCTGATAATGCCACTAGGAGTGGTCTATGGATTGAGTTCTCGCAATTAGAAATGAGACGTGACCTTGATGCAACTAGAAAGTACTAAGTTTATATCTATGGCAGCTTTTTTTTTCAATTATTATAAAATAAATTTTTTTCTAGACTCTTTCGAAAAGCTCTTCATTCCCAAGATCTGGATAATCCATATGTGATTATTTCAGCGTGGCAACGATTTGAACGTTGTAATGGCTCAATACGTAACATGGTGTCTTGTCAGAAGGCTTGTGATCAATTTTTACAACAGTTTCAAAGAAATGTAAAAGATATTTCAAAGAAATTCGAACAAAAAGTAAAAGCCGATAAAAAAGGTAAAGACAGAAAAAGAAAAGCCAGTGATGTCTCACAAGATACCAACCTAGAAAAGAAGGTAAAAATTGTTACCACCGATGCTACTGCTGAGTTTTCATCTAAAGAAGTAAAATCGACAGGAGCATTTAAGGAACATGAGAATCAAGAGATTGATTTGACTAGAGATCATTTAAGGATATTTATCAGTAATTTGGATTACAAGTGAGAATTGGTTTTAACTTTTTTTCAGGTTCTTTTTTTTTAATATTTGTTTTTTTTTTATTTGTAGTTTAAATGAAGAAGATGTCAAGAATCAGCTGTCCGAGCTGAAAATTTCAAGTATTAATTTAATACGATCAGCAAATGGTAGGAGTAGAGGTTTTGGTTATGTAGAACTAGAAGATGAGGTTGGTTTCTTTAAATAATTTACATATTTAATTTTTTATTGTTTCTTGTTTAATTTTGTATGTATCAACATAGACTGAAGTTGATAAAGCCATAAAGATTGATCGAAAGCTGATTAGTGGGCGACCCATTTTTATATCCAGTGTTCTAAGGGATAAAGAAAAAAGGCAGAAATTCAAGTTTTCAGGTAAGGTTTCAATTTTCAATTTAGTTTTATTTTTTTTAATATATATTTATATATTTATGTTGTAGATGGGCTAGAACCGAAAAAACTTTTTGTCAAAGGCCTCCCTCCAGATACAAAAAAAGAAGAAGTCGAAAAAATGTTTAGTGCATTTGGTAAACTACACGATGTCCGTTTGGTGTTTCATAAGTAAGTTATTCACGTTGTTATTGCCATATCAGGATTAACACCTTGAGTGAACTGTTACAAAACGCGCTAAATAAGCTAACAAACTGGGCAGTTCGCTTCGGACTGGGTGTTAACACACAACACAGATCTTGTCCTTTTTTCAAGACCATTGGCAATAAATGTGGTCTCCAACCCGCATTGCTCATTGGCTATACACTTCGGTAGTCAGACCGATTCTAATATACTGTTTGTCAGTAGGGTGGACCGCCTTAGATGAACGAAAAATGTTGGTAAACTAAGCCAGGTCCAATATTCAGTCTGGCGGAGTACAACTCTCGATATATTTTGCAAATATTTTACAAGGCCATCTATTGTTTGTTATTTTTGTGAGGACATATTTCAAGCACTAGTTCGGAAGTCGGTTGGAAGAAAAAAAAATATGTTACTATACAAATTTTTTTGAAAAGGTTATTTTTGTTCTTCACAAGAAGAAAAAGGCATAACAACTGAAAGAGTATGTATCGCCATTTTAATGTATTTTTATCATTTTTTTGTAGAAGTGGAAAATTCAAAGGAATTGCTTATGTTGAATTCGATGAGGAGAAATCTGCCTCCACAGCTTTAATGAAACTGGACCAGAATGAATTGCGCGATCACATTGTAAGGCTATGAGATACATTCTTATGCCAAATTGTAATTAAAAAAAAATCTTTTTTTATAGATTTCCGTCGCCATTTCTGCACCTCCTCCAAAGGCGTCCGCAGGCAAGGAGCCTTTAAGCGTTCAAAAAATTCTTGGAATGAACACAGGTAAAAAGGCAAAAATTATTGGACAACTTAATCAAAAACCTCGAATGTCGCTGATTCCTAATGCAGTGAGAAAACAATTAAACCCATCGCCAATATCTACAACATCAGCAGCAAATGGTTCGTCAAAGACGAACGATGATTTTCGTAAATTGCTTCTCTTGAAGAAACCTACTTCGTAGATAAAGAATAATTACGTTTTAAATTTGTGAATTAAAAAAAGATATTTTTTTTGTAACAAAGAAGAACGAGTTTTGTTTTTCAATTGGTTTGTTGTACCTACAAATAAACAAAATTAGGGACTCCCCTCTTGTTCTCTTGAATTAAAAAGTTAATGCTTCAAGTTATTTGTCAAAGAATATGCTTTAGCGTTTATTTATTTGCAACTGAAAACGCCATAATAAGAGAGCCAACAAAGGAAAAGACAAAACTTAGAATTGATGCTCCACTTTTTGAAAAACAATTTTTTTTTAGATAAACACAACATGCTTTATAGTTCGGTTCTCATACAAGTTATTGATTCTTGAATACCGGTTCCGATATTATTTCGCGTTATAATGTTTTAATAGACCATTAATTCAAGTCATTGAGTCGTTTTCGACCCTAATAAATTCTGAAAGTTCAAATTCGCAAATTTTGCTGACCCAGCACAGGCGACCCACCAATTTCAACTTCTTAGATTTAGTGCTTCCTGAGATATAGTCGCAAAACAGTAACTGACTGATAGATCCCGAAACCGAAGAATCTTGTGATTTCGCACAACGGTAGGTCTTATGCGTATCGTATGATACATGCAAATGAAACAAATTGAAAAATCGTGTTTTTTTATTTAGGAGCATTGTATGAGGGATCTAAGTAAATTTTTAAATTTCAAATTGTTGCTTCGCTGTGGTTGTCGTCGTGAAAACATCTCATTCAAAAGCATTAGATCTGAATAACTAAAAATATTTGAATGAACAAAAACTTATTACTGATTTCTTTTAATAAAAATATGATTTTTGAATATTTTATTACAACATATACAAAGTAATTAAAACAAAATATAATATTATCATTATTAAGATTTGATTTTGATTCCCTTTTTGGTTGTCGCTTTGATACCAGAAATTTCTCCACCATATCGTTGAGTTTCTTTTCGTACCGTTCGCACAGCACCTTTGCGACGAATGAGTGCTTTGCGGAACTTGCTGCGATGCTTGACACGAGGATTTCGCAGTTCCTTCTTGCGATGCGGCATAAGACCTTTGTTCTTTGCAATTTGATAAGTAATACCACGACGTTCAAGATCGACTTCTTCGTCACCCTCTTCTTCTGCATTATCTTTGTCGTCTTCGTCTGTTGAACCATCATCATCATCCTCTTCGTCTGCCATTTTAGCTCGTTTACTGCTAGGTTGATCCTCGTACTCCTCGCCACTATCTCCATCCTCTTCCCCCGGGAATTCCTTCATCATTTGCAGTTTCTTAATTGACTTCTCATTGACCTTTTCAACTGGTCTTAGATCTAATTCAATTTCTTCGCCAGAATTGATTCGTTCTAGCAAATCTTCTAGTTGAGGCTTCACAACATCTACGTATCTTTGCTGCACTTGATTTATTAGTTTCTTTAGGGTCACCAAACGCTTAGTTATTGGATGATTCTTGATCGATATTCTCTGTGACTTAAGTAGCAGATAGAAGGCCACATTTGTACAGTATGTCATAATCATATTGTCCCTTGTTCTGACAAAGTCGAATATTGGCAGATTGAGCTCCAAACTATCGGCAAAGTCTATGACTGGAGTTAGAATATTTTTACTTTCATCCACGTACGTATGAAAATCCTCGACCAAGCCAGCAAATTCTGGAGAATCCTTCTTGAAGAGCTGCTGTATCTGTCGCTGGGACAAATTACTGAAATCTGTCTTAAGATTAGTACTTTCCTCCGATTTTTTTGATTTGAGTTTTGTGTCTTCTTCTTCGCCGGAATCGGATGCGGTACCAGTTGGGAGGTCTAGGAAAAAATCTGCTTCATCTAGTTGTTTTGCAAGTCTCATCTGAATAGCTTTGGCTTCTTCTTCTTCTTGCATGGCCTGCTCTTCCTCTTGTTCATTATAAGCACTGTAGTCTTGGTCGACAAAATCTGTATTATAGTACGATCGGCGTTGTTTGCCCCAGGCTTTGGAATCGGGAATGCCATCGTTTTCATCGCCACGTTCAATATCACTATCACCAATAATATCATCTGCATCATCAGAATCCGCACTCTCGTCGAACGCTAGAATCTCCTGTTTGGCATTGGTTTTTCTCTGTTTGCCTTTGCGAACTTCTTTAAGAATTTCTTTCTCTCCTTCGCTGAGCTCATCTTCTGATTCAGATAGTTCGTATGGAATATCTTCGTTGTCCAAAAGTATTTTACTTGCCATTATTAATTCATTAGTTTTTATAATAAATAAAAATATATTTTGTTTTATGTTAAAAGGCACTACAAAGTGCACGTGCCAAAGTTTGAAGATGTTGTCCCCTTTCACACGAGGAAACAAATTGCCGGAGATTTTTTGACGTTTTCTTTTAATTTTCTTAAAAATCTCTTGTACCTTTGTCCCCTTTCACACGAGGAAACAAGTTGCCGGAGATTTTTTTGACGTTTTCTTTTAATTGCCTTAAAGCCCTTCCACACTATCCCACTGAGTATTAATACAAAGTGGAAAAGAATTCCATAATACTGCCAAATTTGTAAAAGCCCTTCCACACTGTCCCACTGAGTATTAATACAAAGTGGATAAAGGCTTAACTAAATAGGCCAAAAAGTACTGAAGTACAAAAGTAAAAATATTTTTTTTACCGCTAGCGCCGTTGTTTTGTGAAAAAGAATACACAAATTTGTTTTTAAACCAAAATTTAAGCTTTCTGCATCATTTTTATAAGTTTTCTAGTCAGAAAAACTATCACAAAATCAATTTAAAAATTTTCACTTTTGCACTTTTTCACTTTTTTGGCTTATGTAGTTGAGGCTTAAGAATTCCATGCTACTGCCAAATTTGTGAGAGAGAAATTTCTTTTTATTTTTTGACCACACACAACAGTTTAATTTAACCTCAATAAAAATGTGAAGAAATGTGTGACAGAATTAATTTCTAAAAATTCTCATGTATTAACACATGTCAAATCGTGTAGGCTGGGAATATCATATTTTGTTTCCACACTATTATACATGATTTGTTTCACACTTTTTTGACATGTATTAATACTCAGTGGGATAGTGTGGAAGGGCTTTTAAAAATCTCTTGTACCTTTCACACGAAGAAACAAAATCGTGGAAATTTTCCGTAGTTTCTTTGACCCCTTTCACACGAGGAAATTGAGTTTCTAGCAACTTTCAGTTTATAGGTGAGAAGGGCAAGAAGTAAGAGGGGAAAATGAAATCTCCCCGGTCAACGATTTGAGGAGATTTTTTTGGCATTCCTCTTCACATACATAGTAGTGTGTGTTCAACCAAGCTACTTTAAAAAGAAACAACAGAAAATTTCTACGATTTTGTTTCTTCGTGTGAAAGGTACAAGAGATTTTTTAGGAAATTAAAAGAAAACGTCAAAAAAATCTCCGACAACTTGTTTCCCCTTTCACACGAGGAAACTGAGTTTCCAGCAACTTTCAGTTTTTGGGTGAGAAGGGCAAAAAGTAAGAGGGTTGAACGGTCTACGATTGGTGGGAATTGAAAATTAAAAGAAAACGTCAAAAAATCTTTTCACCCAAAAACTGAAAGTTGCTGGAAAGTCAGTTTCCTCGTGTGAAAGGGGACTTACTTCTTGCCATTCTCACCTATAAACTGAAAGTTGCTGGAAACACATGTCGAATTCCTTTCAACAAAAGAATGGAATTTTTTTCTAAAAGAATCGATTTTTTTTCTGAACAATCAGATTTTTTTCTGTCAAAACAAATCTTGCTAATTAAGGGGCCAGTTATAGCTTTCATTCGATTTGTAACGCAATTGATGCACTAATTGATGGCAAATAATTGAAAGAATTTTTTGTGTCAATAAAATTTTCAATTTAACAAATATTTTTTGTGAAAAATGTACTTAATTATTTTCTTGACTGAATTTTATTTTCCGTACCAGCTGATTGTCATTTCGATCAAAATGAAACAAATCGTTCCAATTATTTGCGTTCCAGCTTTCACTGGAAAAAAAAATTAATTTGCATTTCAATCAGGAAAACTTGATTGGCAGCCTACGCAGTACTCACTGACGTAATTTTCATGTTCGCTATAAACGCTCATGAGGAAAAAATTCCTATTTCCATCTGTTTCAACTTTTCCTGATGGTTTTTCCTGATCGCTATAACTGGCCCATAAGCAAGATTCACGATTGATTATACACCGATTTGCACACACGCTAGCAAGATTTGAAATTTCTGAAATGTCAAATTGAATGTCGCAGTGTTTTAAGAAAACAAATTGGGTTTTTTGGTTGCAAGGAGTTTTCGGTGAATTTTTTAGTGCGTGGCTTTTCAATTAACAATAATAATATTTTCCAAATTGAATATTTTCTGGACATATTACTTCAAAATTGCTTCTGTCAAGTGCCACACACACAATCACAAAAAAAAATCGATTCTTTTCGTCTTTTCGTATTCCTTTCAACGACAGAAAAAATTCGATTCCTTTAAGAAAAAATTCGATTCTTTTGTTGAAAGGAATTTGACATCAGTTTCCTCGTGTGAAAGGGGACTTGGAAACAAAAACTACAAAAAAGTAGTATCAATTATAAATAAATAAATGCACCGCAAACAAAACTCAATTCGTGTAGATGAAGAAAATGGAACATACCTTAGAAAGTTTCGATTTTTTTTCGAACACCCTATGACGTTAATGCCGCTTATAGGAACAGAAAACACTCAATTTTGACATTTGACGATGCACTCATTTTGAGTTTTTTTAAAGTCATTTCAAATTGAAAGAAATTCACAAAAGCCATCACACGTGTTTTGATTCATTTGGGAAGCAAAAAATCATCTATTTTATTAAAATAAATATTAATTAAATTTAAAATGGGGAAATTTCGTTCAAAACTAAAGCGTCACACAAAAGGAAAGACATGGGCGAAGGGACAATCAGCTACTACAAATCCCGAACAAATGAAGCACCGCCTTAAGGCCAAGTCCCGATTTTTTCAACCGAATTTGAGTTTAGGTAAGATTTTTGTCGTGTTCTGAAAAAAAAATTGTACTTTGCTTTGTTAAAAGTTCCCCCAGAATCAGAGCCTGGGAAGACAACTCTAACTTTGGAAGCAGTGCTCAAACACGAACAGCGTCAGCTTTATGCCACCTCCGGTAAGGAACCCACTGTTAACGATGTAGCTGGTAGTTTACGATCCTTTAGTATAAACGATGATGATGGGGAAGAAGACATGTCCGAGTCACAACTAGGCACGTTCAAGACATTCAAAACATTTGCTTCAAACTACAGTACTTGCACGAATATGAGTTTCAAGAAGCTTCTATCCGGTTTCCGAGCCTCTTCAGATCTACATAAAGAAATGTTAGCTATTCTAACTGCATTGACGGAGATAATCAAAGAACGAGGTGGTACTGGTACTTCGACGGAGTATTTTATTCTTCTCATGGAAACTATAGAAGCCAGTGATCAAGAATCTGATATAATAGCTGGTATTTCTCTGCTAGGAATGGGCATTAAATCTGTACCAGTTCCCGTTCTAAGGAAGAGATTTTCTGAAACAGCTCAGTCGTTGCTATCGAACCTACAGAGGTTTTTGGATTCAAGTAATCAATCGATATTAAAATATGTAAGTTTTTTGGTTTAGAAAAGTCAACTATAATACTAAAGCTTTATTCTTAGATCATAGGTTGCTTCTCAGTGCTTCTTCGTGCACAGGAGTACATGACTTGGACTTACTCTTCAACATGGCAGTATATCGATGCTATTCTCTCATTTACTGTGCATTCCAAGCCAAAGTTACGTAAAGCTGCACAGCATGCAGTTACTTCCATTATACGTGGAAGCTATTTCATGCTTCCACCTAAGCAAAGCTCAGATGATCCCGAAGATAAGGCGCCCGAGTCTTTAAACCGCGTCAAATATCATCCAGCTGGAAGTCGAGTTGTTCGGTTCTGCCTGAACCAGTTTAAGCCCGAAGTTCTTATCAATTCTCAGACTACAATTCTTCATGCTCTTTCATTGTTAAAAGACACATTAGCCGGCTTCAAAACCGATGATATTCGATCAATATGCGAGAACCTTTTGTCAATTATGACTGCCGCTAATGTTCTTGTCCGAACGAATTGTCTGCAAGTTTTTCACACATTGTTTCTCTCTAGAACAGACAATCTCAATGGGGATTTATGTGCTAAACTTTTGGCTGCAATTTATGAATACCGACCAGATCGTTCTGATGTTCGCCAAACTTTAGCCTGGCTAACTGTCCTCAAGGAGGGGCACATCCATTTGGCTACCCTTGAATTACATATGTGTGTTAATTCCCTACCACGATTGGTAGATATTTGCACAACTGATCTATGGATGTCCGATAGATCTGAAATGGTTACTGGGGTTTCCAATATAATTAAAGAAATTCTACAAGAATGTGTGAAACCAGCGTGCGTTAATGAGGAATTAGCCGAACAGTTCCGTGCTTCCATCACAAAAATAATAATTTTGATAAGTAAAGTACTTTCGGCACCGTTCGGAGACGTCGCCAAGTATGTAATATTGACTTTCTCTATTGTCTTTGATATTTGCGGAGAATTCTTTAGGTGAGTTGATGATTTAATGTGATTTCAAAGCAAACGATTACCTATACAGTAGAAATGTTAACATTTTGTATTTTTCTTCTGTATGGACAGGAATACATTTTGTATTCAAGCTCAGCTCTGGTTGTATCGTTTAAAAAACTATTTTCTGATAATATATAGATTAGCGAAAAAACAACAAAAAGTTATATGATTTTCCCATCCAATAGCAATGAACTTATGGCTCCATTGGCCACTCTAGCCAACCGTTATGACACCCAAAGTTCCCTTCGTATTCACATCGAGCATTCGATTATTTCTGCAATCAAGTCTATGGGTCCAGAAATTGTACTCAAAACTGTTCCTCTAACCAATGCCAAGGGAGAAGTTTTACTTGAGAAATCATGGCTTCTACCATTATTACGTGAAGGTGCAACTGGAGCGACATTTAAATTCTTTAAAGATGTCATTCTGCCCTTGGCTTTAGATTGCAACAATAAATGGAATCAATATACTCAGGAAAAGAATGTTTCTCTATCACATACTTATGAGTTGTTGTGTTGCCAGCTTTGGGGTCTGCTTCCAGGATTCTGTCGTAGTCCAAAGGATCCAGAGAATTTCCGTTTAGTTGCTCCAACTCTAGGAAATGCTCTTGACAATAATCCCGAGTTTCGAGCACCAATATTTGATGGTTTAAGTGAATTGATTTCTTGTGAGGACGTTACAATTCGTGGGTTTTTGGGGAAATATTCAAAGAATTTCCTGCCACGTTTGTTCAATGTTTACACACAAAAAGCAAATGGAACATATGAAGCAGATTTGCGTAAAAAAGCCTTAGATGTCATCAAGGTAAGCTTATTAAATTTTATTTAAATGTGATTAAAACAATTATTTTTTGTTTCTTTGAGGCTTATGTGGCGATCACACCTGAACCAGTTTTGAAAGAACTTTTTGAAAATGCAAAAGCTCAATTGACCTCTACAGCTACAGGAACATTTGAAAATGATTCAATTTTTGATATTAATTGTGCTCTAGTGTTGTATCAGTCAGAGGATGTCATCAAGATCTTCTTTGAAACGTTTATAGTTCCAGTTTTGAAAAAAGAAAAGTCGAAAATAGTTGCCAAGGACGAGCAAAAACTAAAGAAGCAACAAAGAAAAACTTATGAGTAATATTTAAACATTTTGTTCGATTTTTTTTTTAAGAATTTTCTATTAATTTAAGTTCTGTTCTTTCTTTAGACTTCTTCGGGACATTCTCACTTCGGATATAAGACAATGTAAGAAGTTTAGCAAAAAAAATGTTGTTGCATTGCAGAAACTCTTATTGGAAGCCTTTGCAACTAGCTGCTCAGTTTGTCAAGCTGCACGTTTGAAGTGAGTTTATACTAAATAAATATCTTTCTCTAGCCTTTTCTTTATCTTGTTTATACTTAGATGCCTTAAGATTCTCATCGAAAATCGCAAAACCCTTACTGTCAACGACAAAATTGTTATTAAGACGATTCCCGAAGCAATCGTTAGCTATAGAGAATTCTCTACGAGAAAAGAAAACATCTCTGAAGAAATTATCAAATTGGTTGGAAATTTATATCAGGAAGCGGATAAACTCAATGATTTTATTGATATTTTAATGGCTGGATTTGCTGGTGATGAAACAATTGTAACAAATTCTATATTGGCATTCCGTTCGGTAGTGCAAAATCTTGGTAAACATTTGACCATTAATACACTAGAATTCATATTGGATCAAGTGCTTGTGTTTTTGGTACAAAAAAGTCGAGGACAAGCTGAAGCTGCAGTTGCGTTCTTAATAACATTGATCAAGGTTATGCCATCGCCACTGATTGCTAATCATTTGGAAAATATTGTAAGTTATTTTTGAATACACCTTTCTTATTCATTCCTTCTTTAATTAGGTAAAATTTAATTTCTATGTAAACTCGTTTCAATTTTATATGCAAATTCAAATGTGATAAATACCAAAATTAACAGTCGATTAGAAATGGTGCCTCACATTTTTATTTAGAGATGACTGATAATCTCTAATACTCTGTATTTCGATTCGACAGTAAAACCTTTTAAATTCGCAAAATTTGCAATTAGGAATGTAAAAACCTGACAGACATTGTTTAAAACGAACGGCCTCATAACAAGTATCGTAATGAAAAATCATGAAGGAACACAAATTGAACGTGGCGTAAACAAATTACATTCTCGGTTCGAATCTGTAACAGAACTTAGAAAAAAAAACTGCGCACGACTATACTTCTCAGTACAAAATAATTGTTTAACTATATTGGTACCTAGGAACATTGATTTTTCTAATATGATCTTGCTCGTTTTATAACAGAAAAAATATCTCATTATTTCAGATGAGAGCTCTTTCCGCGATGGTTAGCGACACCAAAAGATATTGTCGAATTCAAATTGGATATTTGCTTAAAAAACTATGCAAGAGATTTACAGCTGAGGAACTCATCAAATGCGTTCCTGGAGACGATGAGCTTACTCATCGACGACTAAAGAAAATCCGCAAGCAAATGCGACGTGAACTTCGTCAAAAACACGAAGAAGATACTAAAGGTGACGATGATGATTCTGAAGATGAATTCATTCCAGGACTCGAAAAGAAGAGTGTCACGTAAGATGTTTTTTTTGTTTCTTTATAAAATTCAATCAGAAAATAAATATGTTTTTATCTTTACTTAGAATTGATGACATTCTTGAAGACTCTGATTCAGATCTGCCTGAGCAAATAAATAGTGATGTTGAGATGGATAATGCTAAAACGAAGAAGAAATCGAAGAAACAACAAGAAACCTATATTCGTGAAGATCCTGAAGACATTGTTGATTTGGCTGATATAAAATCCATTGGAAATGTTCTAAGTAGGATAATGATTTTTTATTAATATTATGATATACTAAAAATAAGTATTTTTTTATAAGCAAACAAACCAAGCACATCTTCAGCAGCTACAACATCTACAAAGAAAAAACAAACAGAAAAGAATCGAGGCTTTAAAACAGCTGACGATGGAAGACTGATTATAAGTGATAAATTTATTGGCAGTGCTTCAGGCGATGATAGCAGCGATAGTGATGAAGATGATGAAAATGCAGATGGTCCAAAAAAAACAGCAAAACGAGGAATGGAAGACGATAGTAGTGATGGTAGGTTGTTGGTGGAATATTGTTTTTGGTAATTTGTGTCATTTTATGTGAATATTTTAGAAGAAGAAACCGCAGCTGGACCAAGTCGCAAACGTAAAGCTGTTGACTCAATGAGTATGAAATCAGGACGCACAGGAACTTCACGTTATACAGCTGGTGGCAAAGGTATTCATAGACCGGTAGCTGCATCAGTAAAATCTGGTCATACAGGCTATTCTGTTCAGACAACAGCTTCAATGTACTCAACGAAGAAAGCTCAAGGTGATATGAAGAAGAAAGGAAAATTGGATCCGTATGCTTATATTCCTCTCAGCAGGAATGTTCTCAATAAAAGGTATAAGCTTTATTATCAATTAAAAGATTTTTTGTTTCTGCTGTCACGGGACAGGACACATTTTTTATCAATCCTCAAAAAAAAAAGTGTGAGTACCGGGACTCACGGTAAAGATGTGTAAACATACTTAACGTAACGTGAATCACAATCACAGAATCACGATCACAAGATCGTATTTTTTCACCCAGCCGCCGTATAGATGTTTACACATCAAAAAAAAAGTGTGAGTGCCGGGACTCACGGTTAAGATGTGTAAACATACGTAACGTAACGTGAATCACAATCACAAAATACGTAACGTTTTGTTTTCACCCTACCGCCAGTATAGATGTTTACACTTTAAAAACAGTTTGTCTACTCATCACAAATAAATGTTAAACGGCGCGACGTGAAGTTCGATTAACTAAGTTTAAATAATTTAAAATCAATTCATTTGAGTCGGCGCAAGTTTCTTTTCTTTTCGTTAAAAAAAGTACACTTTACAGTTAATAAACCAAAATAAAATAAGCCAATTACTTGTGCCGACTCAAGTTAAGTTAATATAATGTATTTTTTAACCCATGTTACCCTTGCGTTAAGGTTATAATTCTTTAGCATGATCCACAACAAAATTACAACGCACCCATCGAAATTTCAGTGCTCTCAAACCGAATGAATGGCAGCTAAATTCACAATATTGCTCGCACCGAAAGTATGGTCGTTTTTCTCCTTTTTTAACTCAGTGCAAGGCAGAATTGTAAAAAATAACATTGGTCAACACAAATTTGTTTGAATTCGATCTCAGAGTTTTTCTATCTTCTCAGGTTTTAAATATCTTAAAACTCGAAAAATCTTTTTTAGGAATATTTAAGATGTTACATCCCGAAAGTATTTACTTTCCCCTTTAAAATTAATTTCGAGAAATCGAATATTTTGAAAACCAGATCTAATTAAGCATTTATGAGATAGGATTCAAGTTCAAGGGGCGACAGCATGTAACTTTATATAATAGAGTTCAGTCGATACAAATTCAATCGAGCAAAGACAATTCCTACTTTTGTTCAATCGAATCGAAAACAATGGATTGAGTTAAATTAGAAACTGCCAATGCTCGATTATATCGAATGAACTCAATTGTCTCAATTGTGCTATACCCCAGGACGTGTAAAACTTATAAGAAATGTAATCTGGCTTCCGCAACAAAAGTAATGATAACATTTTGTAGACTAGTGTTATCTGTGTGTTCTTTTTTAGCTCAGACAGATCAAAGCCCCCTTAAAGAGCATATTAAATGGCAAAGATTTGTTCATACTCTGCTCAGACTGTACTTGCCTTACTCAGGTTCAGGTGGCGCAAGAGAAACAAACTATCCGATCCGATCGAATTTTTTTTCACGTGAATTGTTCACTTAATTTGTCACAATTTATTCTTTAAACTCTTTAATCTTTCGAGTTCAAAGCTTTATCAATAATTATTTTTGAATTTCTTGAAGAAATTTAAATTTGTATGCTTTTTGCATCATTCTTTTTCCTCCGAAGGAAAGGCGAACACGGTAATTCATCGCTTGGGTTGTTTCTCGAATATTCTTGTACTGATAACTGACGAATACTCTTTCTTCTGAAAGGAAAAAATCGGGAGCGGTTAAATTGGGAGAACTGTGGGCAGTTGAAATACCTCTTTTGAAATAACACATTCGCTAAAATGTCTCATAACAGCGCCATGAAAATGCTAAGTGCGAACGCGTTAAAATTTTTGAACTTTGATTTTCAAATTATCGTTCGGTGTTCTTTTGCACCACCCTGTATTAATCGTCAAAAAGTATTATGGCGCAACACAATCTTCAGTTTGTGCGTTTTGTTTACACATATTCTGTTATAATTTTGAATAGTTTGCTCCCGGACTAAAATTTTATCTAACATTTTTTCTTTAACAGAAAACGAGCCAAGCATGCTGGAACTTTTAATGGAATTGTTAAAGGTGCAAAAAAAGGAGCATCTAAAGGTGTCAAAAACAGAATACAAAAGAAATATAAGAAATAAAGATCTACGATAAAAAAAAAAAACATAACTTAAAGGAATGTTAAAGCAATTTACTTTTCGAAACACTAAATGGATTTTATTTATTTAAAATAAATATTGTTTGTATACAAAAATACTTGACTTTTACTTAAAAAAAAATTAATTTGAATATTATATAGCACCAAGAATACTAACTTTTCGAGATTTGTAAAATTCTTTTTAGATTTTACTGTTACCATGTTCAGCTTTAAAGAATTGTTCTACAATATATTTGCTATGCCATTTTCCAGCAGGATCATCACCCTCCATTGTTTCTTCATAGAAATGCAATTTATCTTCAGCATCTATAATAATCACGCTGTGTGTTCTGCTGCCATAGCCAGCATCGGGTATTTTAACATTGATTGCACTTAAATGATTTCCCCAATTTGGAGCACGACCAGCTAGCTCAGCGTCGGGCCAGTGCTTTTTTTCATCTTTCAACAGATTAAAGCATTTTTCGACTAGATATTTCTGAGATGGTTTATTACCCTGAGTTGTTAGATATTCCTGTAGGATTTCCTCAAAACGTTTTCGTCCTGCTATGACTTTTAGAAACGGAGAATCACCTGGACTGTTGCCAAAACCATAACATTCTAATTCTTTAAAAAATTTGATGTCTTTTGGTGCATTGCTAGATAACATAATCGAAGTAGGCGAAGATTTACTGAAAGATATAAGAAAAATGTTACGCATACGCCCGAGTGACCGATAACAAATAGAAATATGTAACTTACTTTATTTCAATGGAAACAAAATTAAAAGCATTGTACTTTTCTGCTTCAACCAAAATTTGTCTATTGTATTCCTCAGTCGATAAATCACCAGAGACGAAATCAGAAACAATCATTCCGCGGCCTAGTAAGAGATTAGTAGTTGGTGGTGCTTTTGAAATGTTTTCATAAGTGGAACGAGTGGTGAAGGTGGCAAAGGAATGCTTAGTTAAAACTTTTTTTTTTTTTAATTTTCAATGAGCAAAGTACAATCAGCTCTCTTAATCAAAACTACGCGTCTATTAAATCTGTCTAGAAAGATAGGCACATCATTTGAATTGAGCAAAAATGACGAACCGAAACAAAGACTCTGGAGGAATCGCCTATAAAAGTGATTCAAAGATTGGAAAATGAGTCCTACTTCGTAGGCGATTAAATAAATATGTATTATTCGTTTCATTAAAGAACTCCGAGTACTTTCTTGATATAAATGTACGTAAAAACACATGAATCAAAAAGAAAAATTTAGTTAGAGAGAGTCGAGTGTAGTTTGATGAAATTCTATAAACAAGGAACTATGGTAAAATGATTGCAACTTACTTTCGGGATCTTTTAGTTTTGGCTCGCCAGTGACATTAAGCAATGCACCAAGTTTAAAAGAACCATTCTTTCCACTAACAGCCAACCAAGTTCCACCTTCACGTCCAGCTTGCAGATCAATTCCTTATAAAATCAGAACATATTAGATTTAAAAAAAAATGTATTGATGAAATGATTACCTCCAAAAACATGTGGAAACTTCAACCATCTATCGGCTTGAAGGGTTTCTCTTGAATAAAACTCGTCACGATTTGAGACGACAATCAATTTGATACCATCTGATCCAGGATTTGAATTCACATAAAAGAAGATAACACACATTTTGCTTGCTGAAGAAGTCTTCGATTTTTGGTGTGGACTATTTTGTAATTATAAACAAGGGAATTGACTAGGTAGTGTTCACTTAGGGTAAAAAAAACTTTATAATTTATCGTTTAATGACTAATTTATCAGTTGATGGTGTTAATTAAGAATTATGTGACAAAATAATCACTTTAAAAATCAAAATTAAAACAAAGAAGAGCAAAGTCTATTATTTTTTTCCAGCTGTTCGCCCGGCCTGCAGTGTAGTCTGGAGTGTTCAATTCAAATGATAACTTCATAACTTAGAACAACAACAATTTTATATTTTAGCAACAAAAGTTTGCTTTATTGTGAATGGTGCTTTAAATAGAAAATTCTTCGGATGCGTTCAATGACTAGAGACTCATGAACTTGGACTCTGATTAGATTGTGACTTTTCACTACGCCGCGTCTCAAAAATGTTCACAATTTTCTGCATAAGAAAAAAACTCAGCTTTGGCAAATTTGTTGAAAATTGTAGACATAAAGATAAGACCATGTTTTCAAAAACGCTTGCCTTTTGTCCCATTGGCTATTGTAGCTTTGGAGTACTTATCAGCTAGGCTATCGGGCTATCCAAAATTGCTCAGGTTTTAAAGCCCTTCCAACCTCTCCAACCTCTCACGTAGTATGTGACACAAGTGAAAAATCTGGGATTATGTATATATACTTGTGAAAACAAAATATGAAATTCTATCTTACACGATTTGACATTCTCACACAATTTGATATAATAGGCGTGTTTGTTTGCAGGCCCGGGGGAATTGGAATTGAATAAATCGATTCGGGGCTAAATAATTAGCATATTAATTGAATCCCCAATCGGCTTAGCTAAACTCAGATAATTTTCGACTTAAGCGCGCAGAAAAACTGTGTTACCGGCATGAATTACATACTTAATTGGTATCGATAGTTTGTATGAAAACTTCATATTTGTTTGTTTTTTTTTTACCTAGACGTTAAATCGATTTCACACCAATAAAATTAAAATAAACAAAAAATTTAAAAATTAATTAAATTCTAAAAATAGAAGTTATTTAATACTATTTTGATACAGTTCTGCTACATTTTTGTACAGTCTGCTACAATTTTAATACAATCTGCCAACATCCACACCCATCGTATTTTTGAAAACGACACTTTCTACATATTCTCTCTCCTCCCTTGTCCCCTTTTTCACAATGGTGAAAACCGGTGTCGCCACCTTTATTCTAAAGGTAGAACAAGAATAAGCGGTAGCTGTCGAAAGCTAGTGTCAAAAGTTGCTTTTCAAAACGTGAAATTCATAAGTCACGAGCGGTCGGTGAGCGCTCTTACGTCGGACGGCAAAAGTTAACGAAAATTAAACGGAAAGTTCCACATCCCAATTATGTGCGCGTCATATGAGTTTCTTGTTTTCACTCGGTTTCGTACGACCACGTACGTTGGCTTCCGCAATCCGCCTATTCTAATTCTACCTTTAAGGTAGAACCGCACTAGGCGGAACTGCACTTCAGCGACACCGTGCACACTTTCGCACGAAACTGAACGAAACTTCACGTCGCGACACAGTTGGTCAGATTACCAACTTTGTCGCATAGTGTCGCGCCGTGAAGTGCAGTTGTCGCTTAGTGCGATATAGCTCATACAATTTCATACAAATAAGTCGTGAAGTTCAGATCCTCTGAAGTGCAGTTCCGCCGAGTGCGGTCCTAGCTTTACTGTTTTTTTACTTCCGTGGAGTGGAGACAGTGTTGCCGCAGAGAAATATTATAAGGTAGTACTGCAGACAAAAAAGAGGAGTATTTTGGAAAAATAGAAGTACATACATTTTCTAGTCTTCAGAAAAAGTGAGTGCACAAAATTTTTTTTTAACTTTATTTTTAAAAAATTGTCAAGAAAAATTCAGTTCGGTTTTTATTTGCACGGTGTATCAATTTCAACAGCAAATACTTCTTCAGCATTTGAAAACTCAATATCGTTGTCACTTGCACAAGGTGATTTTGGTGCTGAATTTCCAGGAACAGCATTAGACTTTTTTTCAGAACCTCCAGGAAACAAGATACATTTACAGCTTTTTTTGCCTTTACCTTCTCCAAGGAATTCATTCACTAAATACATATAACTATATAATACAAGTTTACTTTTCCTAAAATTATCTTTGTCTTTTTTCCTTCTTAGTTTGACAATTCAGTTAATTTTTTTATTTTAGGTCTTTAAAAAAGTGTGAGTGCCGGGACACACGGTTAAGATGTGTAAACATACGTAAAGTAACGTGAATCACAATCACACAATCACGATCACAAGATACGTTACGTTTTTTTTCACCCTACCGCCAGTATCGATGTTTACAGCTGAGATTATGAATTGGAATCCTCGACTGTCATTCTGGTTTGCCTACAAGCTAAAAAAAATGACGGATGGTGGTGAATTCATATTTTTGCACTAGTGTTCATGTTTAAACGCACACTAGTGCAAAAATATGAATTCACCACTGCATAAAATGTTGTTGCAATTCACATCTATTTATCGACACGGGATAAAATTACAAAAACAACAATGTAAACAAAAGGGTTTTGGGGGATGGAACGTACGAAAGATTCCATTCTTTATAATTCATATTCTCTGGTTTACACATCAAAAAAATAGGATTACGACTGTGAAAGGAGGAGCACGGGAGTACGGAGCACAGGAAAGTAGTAGAATACTATTATGTGAATACTTTCGGCAACACTGAGTGGAGATCTACCACTACCACAATTGTAGTGCTGCTGTCTGCTCTATTCAATAGCCCATAAAAGCTTTCTGCAAAAGCTTAGTGTCTTGTCAATATTTGTTTATAAATTAAAAATATAAAATAAACACTCAAAGCAACAATGGGAATGTGACACATAACCAACATGTTACATGCGAAACGGACTTTGAGTGAGAGCCAACGGCCAAAGACAGAATGAACAGACATATCGGAGGAGAAAAAAGCTAATACTCAACGTCATTACTAATTTATGTGAAATATGTGCACAAGCACAACACAACCGCAAGTGAAAGAATCATCTCAATTGTGTTGTTTTTCTCTTGTAAATTGTAAAATATTGCACAAAACCTGTATTCGGCTGGCACTTGGCAGTCTTGTAGGTTTAAAGTTCTCGTGCGAACGTTTGAAACTTTGAGTTAATTCTATTTAATTATTTAAACGTTGTTATAAGTTAAAAAAAATAATAAAGTAATAAAAAAAGAATTTGTTTATAGTGCGAGAAGAGCAGAGGGACTGACTTTCGAAAAAAACATAATCGAAAAAGTGTGACGACCAGTTTGCTTAAACTTTTCGGTTTTTTTAATAATAAATAAAATAAGTGTGTGCCGTGTAGTAGGTCGATTTATATACAAGTGTTGTTTCTTTGTGTGATACAAATACAAAATTTGTATAAACTATACAAGCTATAGTGAAATCCAATACAGTCATTCCATTCAAGTGTTCAAGAGCTTAAAGTCTATGTATTCGACAAAGTTGCCAGAATAAATAATAGTGTTCTTGCATTCTGCTTTGCTTATTCTGTTGTGATTTCTCTCCCTGTATGTAGGTGTAAACTGAAACAAACATATTATATCCCGTCCCGGGTTTTATTATATCACGTGCTTTTTCTTCATTATATTTTCCATTTCTCATTTTATTGCACTCTTGAATTTGGAGTGTTTTTTTCGTTCATCGAAGCCCAAGCAAAGCATTGAGAAAGTCTACCTCAATTACACTGCAAAAAAATTGAATTTTAGTTCACAATTTCCCTGAACTGAGTGAGAAAATCGCTGGTCGTGCTCGTACCTAGTTGGTTCACGAAGTGAGGAAATTACGTGCGAGGTTGTTTTTTGTTGAAATTTTATTTTGCTGCTACCCGAGAAATATTTTTGTGAATCATTTTATTTTTAGAATACTGTCATACACTTTATTATTTAAAATAAAATAATAAAATTATTAAAAAAAAATCATTTCTTGGAAAGAAAGTTTATAATTTATTCGTGTAAACGTGTAAGAAGTATTTTCCTTTGGGAACATAATTTACAAATACAAAAAAGAAAGTGATTTAACATCTCTACAACTATCATCTTTTCTATCCAGTTCTGAAATAATTTCTTTAAATTGTTTTTGTCTTGACTTCTCAAAAAGGTAAGCAAATGTATTATTTAATTTTTATAGGTATGACATGATCATACACATATTTCATTATTCAATTGTGATTGTGGACATGAAATTTTTTTAGGCTCCCCTTCGGCCCCTTTTTTTATTTGTCTAATAATGTTCCCCCTTTATCGATGAAGGTGGCTATTAGATAATTCGTGGCTAATCTTCTATTTTGTTGATCCTAATTAACTACTATTTTAATAAAGCGTTAAGGCGGAGAATTGTTGTCTATAGATAATAATAATACCACAAAATGCATTAATTCACTCAATAATCTGCAATCTGAGTTATTCCTCTTAAAAAAAATATGAACAAACATAAGCAAAAAATAACTGGTAGGTACATTGCTCATATTTCTTATTTCGTCATTTTTGTTTTATGTGTTCGTTCGGTTTGATCAGTGGCAGATTAAGGTTTTCAGAGCCCAATCAAGGAAAATTATGGGGCTCTCAATTTTTGTCGAAATCCTAGAACAACTAAAAATTATGCCATTTGGGTGATAAATAGAAATTTAGAAAATAGAAACTCTTTGAAAATAATGTAAAATGGTGTCGGATAAAATAAGTGCAACAAATTCAAAATGGTTGCACCTGTGAAGAAGGAACACTGCACAAATCTGAAATTATTTATTTATTTATTCAATCTACGATAAATAATCCACAGATTTTAGTTGATGCTTATTAATTTGGTCTGGTTGGTAACGTGAAATTTCTTGCGAATTTGCACAAATTTTCACAAAATTTCACAATTTGCTGTCAAAACCCATAGAAAAAAACTAAGTTTTTGGGAAATTTGTTGAAAAAAAAGTGTGAGTGCCGGGACTCAAGGTTAAGATGTGTAAACATACGTAACGTAACGTGAATCACAATCACGATCACAAGATACGTTACGTTTTTTTCTCACCCTACCGCCAGTATAGATGTTTACACATCAAAAAAAGTAACCAAACAGGCATATTATTATGTTAGTAGAACCATATTCCACCTATATAGAGTAAAACCCACTTACAGAAAATGAAAACTAACAAATGTGACTATGAAACAGACTAGGATACAGAATTCAAAATCATATCATATCTGTCAAATCAGATGAAAATTAAATAAAGCTAGCAGCTCTACTTTTTTCTGTGCTTTAAAAAAAATCCTTTAATCCTGTCTCATGAAAAAAAAACCCAGATAACAAAAAATCAAAGGCGAAATGAAAAAAAAAACGTTTCGTCGTCGAAATTTGTTCTTCAGTAACAAATCTTTGTTGTTTTTCTACACCGGCGTTTTTATTACTTGGATCTGTCAATCGAAAGGGGTAAACAAAAAATCAAAATAGGTACCTACATTAAGAATGAAAAATAAAAAAAATGTTTGGTTGTATGTATCTAATTTTAGTAGACAAAATATTATCATCACTTAAATGCATATCTACAATATTTAAATTAAATTCACATTAACTTTATATTTGTACAAAATCGATTCATCATAATAAAGACGATTCATAATAAACACAATTTTCTGTAAAAAATCTACCGAATTGAAAGATTAAAATATTAAAAGAAAAAAAAAACTATAGGTATCATCAGTTTTGTTGAAAATAAATGCAAAAATTAAAACAACGAAAAGTAAACAAAAGATATGAACAAATTCAAATCTTTATACCAAATCGGAGATTTTCTTTGAAAAATGGAATTTTTTCAACGCATTTGAGTTTTTTTTTTGTCATGCTGGAGCCTTATGCACGTGTTTATTGGATTTGTCTGTTAGTCTGCCACTGCTTTTTTTTCAAGTTAAATTGGGATTATTACTACACTAATTTAACATAACGAGAACGACATACATACATACATACATTCATATTCCTAACTGTGTTTCTCCATAATCAAATCAGCGAGGGTCGATTTCGGTTTATTGCATGCACACAAGCTATACAGACTACTATAATATAGTAAGTAAGGTATATTTTTGTATTATTTGATGTATGCACATGGCATACCTACATGTGCAAAAACAAGTGTGTATCTACAAATGCATTTAGACTGAAAGCTGTCTATCTCTTTTACACCAAAACAAATTCTCACTCCATTGAACCAACAACGAAAACGACTGCGCGGTGTCGGTGATCTCAAATGATGTCAAAGCTTTGATAAAGAGAACAAACAAAGATTGGCATGTAGAAAACAACTTCCACATGGTGGAGGGTGGCGGCCTGACGGGCCAGCAACTACCAGGCGGCGCGGCGCGCGGCGGCATTGGCAATCGCATGAAACAAAACAAAAACAAAGAACTAAATATATATACCTATATAGTGAATATTTGTGTTGCTTTTACATACTTCATTCGCAGGGAAGGCGTCAGTAAATTGATTACATTTACAGATAATGAACATAACATAGTGTTGCCATGTGGCAGAACTATCACATAATATTATGTACCTAGTTTAAGAGCTTAGGACCTTAGGATGGATGATATGGTACGTAGGAAGCTATGTATATTGAGTCCTATTAATCGGATCGTCAAAATTACATTCTGCTAGGGAAAAGCAGCACCATTTCCTATTTTAAATACATAGGTATATAAGTATACTTAGTACCTTTGTATATAACATACCTAGGTACATGTAGTAGGTGGGTAGGTATAAATTGTATAGAAGCCGTATGTTGTTCATGATCCAATCATTCTTAAATGAACGATAGGTACCTACCTATTTTGTTTATAAAACTTTAAATTCTCATAAATAAAGACTACAAAGAAGTTGTTTGATTTTATAACACGAATTCAGGAAAGCGACATTTGATTTTATAACACGAAAATTCAGGAAAGTGACATAAGGGTGTTTTTTAACGATGAAATATTGGTGAGCGAAACAAATTGTGTCTATCATTTTTAAAAGAGAGTTACGACGATGGTACGGCAATTTCTTAAATATCAGGAACATGACTTGTTTTTTTTTATACATAAATACGGAAAAAAACTAATAATTTTGAAACAAAGAAAAAAAAAGATAGAAAAAATCCTTTGCATTTGTTTAGCTTTACAAAAGGAACTCTGAGACAAATAAATTGTTTTAAATTTTTAAAAATATAAACAATTTGGTACCGACACAGCACGTGGACAATAATGGAGGGCTAGTTACTTACAAATTTCAACCTTTCCTGTATGTGTGCTGTCGGCAGGAATGAAAGGGACCTACAATTTTCTTCCGAATGCGAAGGGCTTTTACACGATAATAGAAATCATATGACCTGTTATTAAATTTTCTGTAGGTATGATTTCTCAAATGAGCTGTCATTCCACTTTTGAATATCGTATTGCATTTCGTATGTCTTCACGTCTATGGCTTCAACTTGATTTTCTTAAAAATAATTTCATATTCTTAGTTTGTTGGTAAGTACTTTCCATTTTTCTTTATACAAAAAATTAAAGATTGAGCACAAAATCACAAAATTGCATTTGCTCAAAATGTTAATTAGCCTGATGTTAAGGTATTAATTAGAATGATATTACTTAACAATTCTCTAATTTTAAAGCTCTTTGCTAAAATGTTCTTAGTTTTAAACAAGTGTCATTATACCTACTTAACCTAAATATTTTTCTCATAAACTTCAGCTGAACGCGCCTAAGACAGTGACAGTTCATGCAAAAAAGTAATGTCCAATTCCTTTCAGCCAAAAAAATCGATCCCTGTGAGAGATTTTGATCCCGGACCAGTTTTGGCATTCCTTTCAACCAAAAAAATCGATCCCTCATGATTTGGGATCAAAATGTTTGATCCCGATTTCAAGAGAGATTTACACCTACAGAAAACACGCACTTGCACACACACAATAGTAAAGTGACATTTATCTAAACGTCATTGTGAAATTTTTCAATTCAAGTTTTGTGAGAATACATTTATATTATTCCTTTTTCGTGGTCTTTTCAAATTTAAATTGTTATTTAAATACATTTATGAATTCGAAGAACGACGGTGACAACTGATAATTGGTGTTTGTCCGCTGGTGAAGCTGCCGGATGCATTTACTGTTTTGTACAATCTATGTGGACTGTAGAATAAGGAATACAACGCCGCCGTTGCTGTAGCCATTCTAACTGTAGGGATACATATAATCCGAAAGAATAGTGTGCTTCGACTACATGTGAAATTGCATTTCCAGGCAGAGAAGGTGTTGCATTATTATGCGATTATTATTATTAAACGATTTTTGTAAGTTAAACATGTCGCCATGATTTTTTAAATTTTGTTTACCATTTTAAACTTCAACATTTTAAATAGTCTCAAATCTACGACTGACAAAGTTGTCAGTTTTCTGTCACCTACCCATATTTAAAGGAAGTCGAATAATGGCACTCTGAAGATACTACTATTGATTTGCCTGAAAATATTGATTAATTTGAATCTTTCTAATATTTTGTTATATATAATTTACAAAGTGAAGAAAGCACAGTAATTATTGCCAATAAAATTAAAACCTCAGTTGGACTATTATCAGTTTTTTTATTGTGATAATACTTGTAGAATTTGGACCATTTAGAAGTAAATGGCAAAAAAAAGAAATTATGATAAAGTTATCATTCGTGTAAATTATATCTCAGAAATTACTTGAAATAACAGTTGTGTTTCCTTTTTAATAGTTGTGTTTTATTTTCCCCCATATCCAATTCATATCAGTTCATGATAATAAAACAAAATGGATCACCAAAATTTTTAGTTTTCACAGTTGGTCACATTACCCATAAAATTGACAGATTACAGAATGAAAATCCCATCACTCAATTTGTATTTTGATTGTTTTATGCATTTGCAAATTCCAACCTTCTAGAAAAAAATCTCGTGCATGCAGAATGTCGCCGATAATCTGTACAAATAAATAATATACAACAAAAAATAATAATTGCGACAGATAAAAAACAATTCGTTAAAACACAAACATTTTTATACATGTAAAATAACTTTAATTTAAATAAAAGTTCTTTTATAGTTTGAAAACACTTATACTTCTAGGAATTTTTCCCTATCTATACTATCACTGGTTTCATCAAGAAAATAGTGTCATATTTGACGTACCACACACACAATTACAAACAAAAATAAGATAAAAAAGAATTCATGCAACGTCGGAGACTTTCTGACGTCGTAAGATCGTAAAGTTTCCGACACAAGTTTTATGAACGCCCCAAAAAAAAAACATTCATGTCGATTATGGAATCCGCAAAACTGGATCCGCAATGATTTGCAGTGCAGTGCTCTCTTTTCTCTTATTTACAATACCATTAAAAAAAAGTTTACTATTTTCATTTAAGATGTTTACGACACAAATTCTTGTCGGAAAGTTTACGATTTGTTGGAAAAGTTTTTTCATACAAATTTTGACAGTTCGTTTACGACGTCGCACAGTGGAAAATAATGGTGTGTTTCGGATCAAAAATCCATAACTATTTTGTTTTTAAAGATAGAGCGTTGTAATTTTGCACAAATAAAAAGGAATGTATAATGTTTCCAGTAAAATGCTTTTAATAAGAATAATAATAACAATAATAAATATTTAAAAAAAACTAAAAAAATTTAAAAACTCAATGGAATGATACAGGGTGATTTGCATAAGATGTGACAAAAGACTAAAACGTGTAGGTTGGGTTGAGGTAAGAAAATAATCGCATGGAAGAGGGGTCTATTTCCCCCCGTTCAGGTGGGAGGGGCAGTTTTGCAAAACAAAAACTTAAAACAGACAAGCAAATATTAAAAAAACAATGGCAACAATTAATATATCATACCTACTATAATTTTTTTGAAAGCCGGAAATCCATTCCTTAATTTTATTTTTAATTCCAGTTGCTTGAGCAAATAGTTTTTGAGGAATTAATTTTCAAATTCAAAATTTTGAAAAGAAAACTTAATTTTTGTATTCAAACTAATTTTTTTCAAAATTTAAAAGTCCTGATTCAATATAGACCATTGAATATTAAAATTAAAAACAGTACCTACCAAAAAACGTAAAAATTTGAAAAATTTCAGTTTGAACAAGAAAAATATAAAATATAATTTTTAGTTAGAAAATAAATTTTTTAAAAACTATTTGCTCAACTTGATTAAAAAAATTTCACCAAAGAATGAATTTTTAGCTCTAAAAAAAGGTATAGATGACATTGTGAGTCTTGCCATTGTTTTTTAATATTTTTTACAAAAGCTGAAATCGCGATTTTTAAATTTATCGTGTTTATCACTGTTTTGCTGATAACTTCCGAAACCTCACGTTTCTCCAGCTGATTCTTATAAATGTTTTTTTTTTTTATAAAAACTTAAGCTTTTAATCAAAACTAATTGTAAGGCGTGGGTAACTAGGAACTAAAAGTCTCGGTGAACTTAAAAAATATTTTTTTTAATTTTAATTAATTACTTGTGAACTTAATCACACAATTAAAAACTTAAAAATGTTTTAAGATCTCCATAAAATAAGCTTTTCAGAAATGTATAATACTTTATACCTATTCCTACAAAGTCTTAAAGAAAACTAACTTTCAAAGTGATGAACCAAACGGACTTGAATTGAAAACCCAAAAAAATAATAAGCAATAATGCTTCGGAAAAATTGTTTTTACACATATTACCTATTTATGTAAAATTCTTGTATTATCGTAAAGATTGACAATTTAGTTTTAAAATAACATTGAAATGTAATGTCAGTAGCGACTTCAGTAAAAACCATTTATGATATGCTATTCTACCATTTCCCACTGTGCGTCGTAAACTTTCCGACGTCGTAAACTTTCCCCGTCGTAATAGTTTCGTACTACGAATCCAGAAAAAAAAAGTATTATAGCTGCCGTCCTAACAGAAATATTTCCAAACGAATTTCTAGTTCTTAAAGTGATATCGATAGCCCACAAATTGATGTCCAAATTTTTTTTACGTCGATGGTGCTGTGTTAATTTTTGTGATTCGTAGTACGAATTCATTAGGACGCTACGGGGCCTATGATAAGGCCGATTGATGTTATTATGAATGTACATAGTTATGAATAAATTATTATTCTAGTGCTAAATGAGAAGCTGACATCTAAGTCCAACGTTTGTTTAAATATCTTATAGGTTATAAAAGTGGATATATGTACATTAATCTATCTGCCTACATTATTATATTGAACAATTTTTCCAAACCTTGTTGAAAATAGGTACTTAATTACCAGTCTAAAACAAAGGTAAATCTATAAAGGGCAAGGTAAATACTCGCAGTAGGTATCAACTTTCATAGTGCGCATTAACTCTACAAAGTACTAAAACAACGGTGTTAATTCCAAAATAGGATAGACTCGAAGGCAACATGACAAGAGCGAGCAGCGAGATACAAATAATTATTTTAGTATTAAGAAAACAAAAGAGAGAAGAAAATCCAACGAAACAATACACTAGCAGCAGCAATTCTGTGGCATGGTATATGGTGGTAGCTATCTGATGTAAAGTCTAGCTCTGCACAAAGTCAAGGAAAGTACAAAACAAAAAGATTATAAAAGCTTTTGCTGCATTTAACGTCGTCGTTTCCTTTGTTGAAACCTGTACGCTGTACTTATGTATGTACGTACATATGTATGTATATTCACTGTATAGGTAACCTACACATCCCTAAGGAGAGAAAGCATGTTAAACGGGACCGCATATTGTGGTTCTGTTTCAACCAGTTCATCCCAGATTTCAATTCAACGCGCAAGTGAAACACAATAAAGACAAAATGCTGCTTGAACACCAAATCCCTGTTTTCTTGCTTTTTTCACATTCTATTACCTACCTGGAATTCCTTTTCTATCCATACAGACAGGATATATCAGGTGGGCTTTTTATGCACCGTTGTTTTTGCAAAGTGTGAAGTGTTTTAGATTAAATTAGAGACATAAAAAGAGAGTGCCTACATTTATTGTATAAAGCTACCTATGTATATATACAAAAACACTACATATAATAATGTGTTCATCCGGGCCAACTTGTTTTTTGTTTTCGGTTGAATGTACGCGCAAACGTCATCGTAACTTTTGAGCAAGTTAACACGTTTGTCGTTTCCATACTATCAACCATGGACACACTTTTGGACTCTTTTTTTCTCTCTAATTGGTTTATGAAATGTGAATAGAAGCTAAAAGGTAGAGCTTGAATGATAATCTGAGAAATATCGTTGCATTATGTTAAGTAATTTTACACCAATCGATATTTGTCTAGTTTTAGCTAAGATACTACATTTCCATAGATATTGCATGCAGATATGCATATGTATTGGCCTCAAGCTGTTACATGGTTCTTAGGTTATTGGCGAACATTTTACTTTTTATGTAGCCCCAAAGAAAAAATCTGGAGTCGTTATCCGATCACCAAAAATTTCCCTTCGGAGGACCATAGTTGGGAAAAAAAGTGTGACTGCCGTAAAAATCTATGCAAAGACTGCCTAGACTTCCCCAACTGCTGAAAACGTCGCCTGATGGAAGTTTTGGGCTATTCCTCAGTACCTACTTTCTTGCGAAATATAACAAGTTTGGTCTTTGTTCTGTGCTGAGACTTTCCATCATAAATTTCTCAAGTTTTTCAAGTTTAAATTCCAACACATATACATACATACATAACAAAGCCGGATGCTGTGCCAATATTTCCCTTGGCTTACTCGTTTCACAGTCTATATTGAACCCCACGAGAACAGATTCTCCTTTTTATAGTTATTTTATATGACAATTTCTACAAATATTGTTCAACGATCTCTCGATAATATTTACAGTGATCATATGAAGTTATAAAGTACAAGGTACTTTCAATTATATACATGTTATAACATGTACGCACTTGTTGAAGAGCTTTGAAGAAAAATGTCTAAATTTCATAAATGGTAAACGCAAACCAAAGAGAAAAGAACAAAAATGAGATTAAATTAACAAATTTAGCAAATTTTAGATTTTCGACTTGAAAATGAATATTATTAGGCTATAGTATCATTCATTTACAAATTCCAACGAAACTTGCCAGACTATATAAAATACTGGAAATACCTATACATACATACATATGTACATATGTATTACTTATGTATTTGTATTTTTTTAGAACGTTTGGTGATTATTTTATTATACTTCAATTATTTATTTAAGGAATTAATAAATGTGCCCAAAAATGAGTGAGGGCGGATTAGATGTTCAATGTTTCACCAAGTCTTTGAATGTATTGGATTAATTTCAGACTCACCATCTAATGCAATGTATGGGTACATTGTTTACTTATATATAATAACATAGAACGTAGAAATATATAAGTTTCCAATATTTTCCAAGTGCTTGTTTGACCTTGAAAAAAGCGAAACATTTTGAATAAACAACATTTTTTTTTTTTGATATTTTTGGCAATGAAACGATCTTGACATGGTTATATGAAAGAGAGAGAGAGAGAATTGAACAACTCTCTAGGTTATGGTCAAGGATATTTCTATTTGATTCATCGTTTGGAAGTGGTTTCTGTTTAATCTTTTTTTTTGTCAACTAATGTATACCTACGTATTGTGTCTGGGTTTTGGTTGGTAAATAAGCTAGGTACATAAAAAAAAAAGATTCTAACTTAATTGATTTGAAGTTTCAAGTTCAAATACGTATAAGTAGGTACAACTTGTTTTTTTTTAATTCGAATACCTACCTAGTATATTAATCTAAGTGGTGAGGGCTAAATTAAGAAATTAGTCAACACAAAATAAAAGCATTCTTTTGACTTGTTCTATAGGGCAACTATTTGGTTTCGTATACTAATACAAAAGGTTGTTATCAAAATCGAAGATGGAGAATTCCGAAAAAGTGGAATTTCGACGGCTGAATACGTAAAGCAACTAAGTCCACTTTTGGTCGAAATTTAGATTTTGGATGTGATTTTCTGCACAAAAAGGCTTAATCACTTCTGTCCAATCTATCTTAGTTGTTGCAGAATTGTTGTTTTTTCGCTCTCCTGTAAAATTAGCAAAATTGGAATTAGCAGCATTACGTATTTTGTCATAGATACCGTCCGTTTGTCAGTCAATAAAGCGCACTGCATACAGAACGAAAATCAGAAATAAATCATATGTTAAGTATTTCTTCGTGATATTTTTGCTTCGCATCAGCAGCGTTCTATAAGCTTATGATTTTGTCATTAATGCCATCGTGTAAATTTTGTGCTAAACCAATTTCATTAATTTTTAGACAAAGAAAGATTGAATTTGCTCGTTATTTACTTGTTAATATATACCTATGTAGGTAGCTACTGACAATCATAAGGATTCCATTGTTTGAATGTCGTGTAGATAGGCATAACAAATTGTTTTTTTAATGAAAGATGAATGTGTTCAAAAATATTTAAATGTACACTACGTTTTTCATTTTTAAATGTTTGAGGTTAGTAAAAATTATTTTATACTTTTTATTCCGTATGTGAGTAGGATTCTTAACCCGAAGGTCTGGTGATCGAATTCCACGGGTAATACCTACCACTTGCGAGAAATTGACAGATCCTCAAAGAGTACCTCTCGTCATGAAGAAATGCCTCTTATTATCCTGCCAACAAGTCCCACTCATGAATGGTTTAGAGTTATTAATCACTAAGAGTTATATGTATATTAAAAAAAAAAATAATAATATTTTCTGCTTTAAGTTATGTGTGTGTAAAATTTTGCAAATGATTTGAAATTATATATCAGAACATGTGACAAATTTTAGTTGAATATTATCTGATCGATATAAATTTATTTGTCAATCGGTTTTAAAGTTAACTCCTCGATGAGCTAGAAAATATAAGTAAACGTGTTGTCATGTGTTGTTTAAAACCAATTGCTAAATTTCTATACCGAACACTGGACATATACCTAGACGCCGACAAAAAAGCAAGTTCATTAAAACTTGTTAAAAAAGGATTTAAAAATGAAAACATATCAACAAGTACATAAATTATTGTATAAATTATATAATTAGGTATTTAATTTTAACATGACAATTAAAAAAAATAAGAAAAATAAAATGCAAATGATTGTGTGCTTTATTTTTGGAAATCCATTCAACACAAATAAATGCATTTGATATCATAATAATATAGAATCTATGTATGGTATATCTGTGGTTTTATTTTTATTTAAATATCCATATGTACATACATATGTATACATATATTGAAATATTGTTATTACATTTTTGACTTAAAACAACACACAAACAAGAACATTTTTATGCACATGTAGAGCTCGGGTTTTATTATTTCTTCTTAATCTTGTTTATTTATTTCTGTCCACTTTGAGAGATTACTTGTTTGCATTTTATACATTTCATTTAAAAATAATTTAATCGTTTTTTTTTCGAATAAAAATTTTCATTTTAGTCAATAAAGATACTTATTTGACAGTTTGTTTTGACAGACAAAAACAAATTAGCTCTGTTTAGTAACGTGAAATTTCTTGCAAAATTGCACAAATTTTCACAATTTTCCACAAATTGTCACAAATTCCTGTTTGTAAACTCAAACAAAGTTGCAACGAGAGAGCACAATGAGAGAGCAAATTATTTTCACTCCATTGGGCAAATTTCTGCTACACAAAGTTCTGTGTGCAAGGAGTGTAAAATAAAAACTGTCAAATACACAGTTGTCAGTGTCTGTTACTTGACGCGTCGGCTAGGAATTTACAAAATATTTATTTACATTAGGCATGTTCAGGAAAATGAAATCTCGGAGATCTCCAGCAATCTCAGTTACCTGAACAGGATTCCTCAACAAAATTTCTCAGCTTTGCTGTCAAAACTCTGAGGAAAAAAATCTTGGATTCGCTTGCTCACTTTTTAAGTGAGAAAAATCTCTGAGATCTCATTTTTCTGAACACGCCCATTGTCTTCATTTACTTGATGAAGATTCAGATAAGTCCATCCGGTGTCACATTTTCGTTCGATATTTTCCAATATAAAAAATTATTTTACAATTTAAAAATTACAAGATTCAAAATGATTTGTCAACGTTTAAAGTCTTGTACACAAAAGTGACATTTTATACAAAAAGTGATTCAGTGCGTTTGTTAACTTTTAGACAAGTTCTCCTTCTCTGAGAGTATTTTCTCCTTCTTTCAAAGTTTGACAGGTTTTACACTTTCTTCTTAAAAAAGATACCAAACAGACCAGACCTATTATGTGATAATCCATACTCTCATAACTGACTTCAAACAGTACGTATACATGGCATGGCAGTAGAAATTTAGTATTATGTACATTGACACTGGGTGCAATTTTTATAAGTTTAAATAATTTTGGAATTTTGTTAAAATCCTCCTAGTCACCCTTTGTTGCTATTTTTAAAAATTAAATGAGCATTTGATAAAGCTACATACTTATTGTAAATTTTTAAGAACCATCATTAAATGTTTGCAACCCTATTAACAATAATATGCTTTACTATCTTCTAATTAACTTAAATTTTGATCAAACGTTTATTCACGAATTACAATTTCTTTTCTAAAAACCTGCTAGTTCTCATTTAGTACCAAATCTTAACGACAATCTTCTACAATCAATAAGAACATTATACTTTAGCCAACGAGTATTAATTAACATGCAGATAGACTTTCTTAATAAACTTTAACCTTTGAACACACTATCGAAGTTTAGTGTCATTTGAGATTATAAATATCATGTGTGTCATAAGAGTTTTGCTTATTGTTTTTATTTGTATCTCTAATTTTTGGCAAAAGTAGCAAAGGTATTTTATACTGAATTACTCGTAAATCCAGCTGTTTCGTTGAGTTAGTTAATTAGTAACAATTTAACTTTAATTTTGGTTTATTAATAAGACATCGCATTTCTTCTTCTTAACCTCCGAAATATCCCAAATAAAAATCAGAAAGATCTCAACCGAACCACACTGTACTTTTTTGTATACCTACCTAGGTACAAATAAATGCATTTTTTTGCTCAATCTGATTTAGATTTATCTAAACGAATACAAGTGCGAACGTGCTAATGAACGATTGGAGAATGGCCATCCCGATAAAAAAGTGTTTTCAATTTAAAAGCACATTTTTTGTTTGTTAATTTTATATGCATATACATCAGTTCCTATAGATAGATATTTATACATCAGCGGAATAAATAAAAAAAAATGGTTTGCACATTTCAAACTAAAAATAGAGAGGGTAGCGTATGCGCAACATTTTTTTCTATCAAAATTCAACCCCCGTTGCTACCTGATTAAAATTGAAAAGAAAACGCTTCAAATATGTATGTAGGTATATATTCGTCAACAGATGACACATTTCTCTATACACATCCATCGGTGGTATGTACATACATATATTTAAATTGTAATAATATGTAACGCAACCGCGTAAACAAAAAAGCTCCTCTATAGAGATGTGTTCTATAATGGATAAGGGTTGGGAGGTGTAGTGTTAAATTGCAAATACACCGAACACAATCTGAATCAGACACACCGATGTGTTTACAATCAATTATTCTACATATATTATAATTTGTCAGAGTAGTAGTAGTTCACATGCCATGTGTAGTGTATGCCCTGTGTAAATAAGAGAAGTAAAAAAAAAGAAAGCACATGTTCATTGCTATTGTTTACTCTTGCAACGGGCAAATACCAGGGTCGCCTTGAGGCATTTATGCGCCTTGCACGTATTTTGTATTATTTTGTGATTTTATGGCAGCTGAAGAAAAATTCGAGACAAAAAAAAATCGTTCACGATAATAGCAGCATTTTATTATTCACATGATCTGATCTGGATCAGATCCATCATAATAAAACAAACAGGATCAGAGTGACAGGCATCTTTTTTTTCATTGTGTTAGTACCTACCTATATATTTTCATGTATTTGTTGGCTTTTTTCTTCGCACTACAGTTTACATTACCTTACCATAATAATTATAAAAAAGTACCTACTAGGTTTTGGATAGTTATCCGCGTTTTATTATCCACGAAAATCCATATAGAACATCACATGAAAATAAAACGCATCCTATCCTAATGACAACAGTGTTGTATGCTCATCACTGTTTTTCTTATGCTTGTTTATTTTCATGCAGATACTAACTTTTTTCCTTACACTACGGCTTTTACTCCCTACCGACTGAAGACCCATCTACCCGACAGAGTAAGAACTTATTTTCGGATCTTTAAAATAGATCCAGATACAGATCAGGATCCCAAGTTTTTTTTAAGTATATTACGTGTTAAAATTGGATCCGGATTAGATCTTGTGGATAATAAAATGCACCTATTAGGTCCGTCCGTTAGCGCACTAATGCTGTCAATATTAAAATTGATTTTTGTAAATCATCAATCGCATTATGGAATTTTTTGAAATCAAACGGTTTTCTTGTTCCATATTTGATTTTCTTTCTCAGGGAAAAAATTGACTTTTTTTTACAAATAAAAAACTCCAAGTTCAATTCTATTCTAAGCAAATTGGTTAATTTCAAATAAATAAGAAGCAACTTTTGACTTTTGTTTGATCTCGGCATTTACACTCCATCTGAACCGACCCTGGGACAGACACTTTTTAAGTGCGAGTGTAGTAGGTGGAATGGACAACTCGCAACGTAAGTGAATGCAGCTTTCGACGTAAAGCTCACATCGCGTCAGTCAGTAATGATGATACAGATGCCGTGGCGGTGTTTTGGAGGAAAGGGGCGCACATTACAGTTTATGGCAATCAACAAGTTATTTAAAATTACGAAGTAAAAAAAAAAAATTTCAAAATGGTGTTGTTTGCTTCTTGATCTCATTTTAATAATTGCGACTTAGCTTATTTTCGCTAAAAAATTCTTTAACTTGCAGGAGTTTCTTTGTGATTTTTGTGTACCCACATAGGTATATTTGTTGAAAAGCGCATACGCAATGAAAATTAAGAAAATGTCATAAATTGTATACCTATACCTACATACCTACCTAATTTCGGAAAATGATTGCGAATATTTATGTATGGTATCTATGTACATATGTAGTTGCGTCTTGTGGTCGGCATACATAGGCATAGTTATGTTTTTATGTCAAATATAGAAAGAACAAAGGTTTATGTATCTTTATCTACATGTGAGTAGGTAGGTAATTCCCGGGAATAGAAACGACTAAAATGACCTATGTGTCAGTTAAATGTCATCTGAACTGCGCCATCGTTGCCAACAACTAAATAGAAAAACATACTAGATAAGCAACTATGTATACATAGGTATATTATTTTCTGATTCTTTAGAGACTATTTTTTATGCTGACTTACAGACGCGATGAAAAGAAATACAGATATGTGAATACATCGAACAAAAAAAATTGCAGAACAAATTTGAATATCTGTCATGTGTTTGTTAAAGCAAAATGGAATAATTGTTACATGGCATGTCGAATGCTCCGCAACACTACGAAAACGAGTTGACCAATGCTGTTGCTGTTGTTGTTGCTGTCATCGCGTTCGCCGATAGCGATAACTACAATTAGATTCGGATCTTTCTTACTTTGCTTTGTTGATCTGAGAACTCTCTCTCCATAATACAAAGTTACATCGTTTGTTGGCGTATATTATACCCTACGTGTAAGTACGTGGTTTCTTAAAAGAGAACAAGAGAATGCCGGTTCTGGTAGTTTTCATGAATCATGACTTAAGAAAAACTTATAAAAGAAAATAACACGAGAGAATATTTATATGTACAGTCATAGAGCATGCTTTGCTTACACATTCAACGACAAAACGTGAAGGTATATATTTCTATGATTTACAAAAGCTGTGTTGACGTGGAGTTCTAAGGTTTATTTTGATTATCTTCATAGCTTTTTGTGTTTTTATTCTCGTTTGGAAAGTGCCGGCTTGGAAAAATAAAACATACCTACATACATACCTATACAGTACGGATAAATGATAGGCAGGTTAGGTAGGTAGGTAGATATATTAGATATTTAAATTAAAATGTGCTAATGCCCGCGTACATAAGTCTATTCAGGTATAGAAATGAATAATAAATTAACAATAGTTGCTAGGTGTTATTGTATATGGAGAGTTGAAAAGTTACTGACCTTTTTTAATGACTTGAAATCTTTGAAGGTGTACGAAATACGAGTCTTGCCATTTTAGAGTTTTATTAAAAATTACCTTTTTTAGCTATGCAGCTATGCGGTGAGAGAAGCGGGAAGAAAAACACTTATTGGTACCTATTCGTACCTTTTAACATTATAAAGAATAGGTACATACCTACCTACGGTATTTTAATAAAGGAAGTGTCTAAAGAAATTCCAGTTTATAAAAGTTTTGTTTATAATGGTACTCTTTATGCGGTCCCGAAGGGCCCACAGTCGCCAATAGACATACATACCTTTCTTTTGGGCACCTAGAATTTTCTTTTGCTCAAGTCGTGAAAAGCGCGTTAATGTACACGCACTTTAAATGGCGCTAAACTGTTATAACTGTTATAAATTGGCATGTCTCCAGACTCGTCCTTTTAATAAAAGACGAATCTAAAAACATGTAGGTATAACAGCTAAGACGAATGCTATGGGTTTGCGGGACCGTATAAACAGTGCCTGCATAAACAGAACTTTTATACCTACCTAGCATCTACTCATCTAAATTGATATTTCTTTAGGAAGTGACTAAAGATATTCCAATTTATAACAGGGCCAGATCTTCCGCCAGTGAGCATATTTTGGGCATCTAGGATTTTCTTTCAAGTCCGTGAAGCGCGTTAATGTACACTTTTAATGGCGATTAACTGTTATAACTGTTATAAATTGGTATTTCTCAAGTCTCGTTCAGTTTAATAAAGGATTAATTTTTAAATATATGTACCAATTTATAACAGTTATAACAGTTGTTTGCCATTAAAAGGGAAGGCTATACCTATCGCCTGGATGAACAAAGCTGTTATTCCTACCTAAATTGGTATTTATTTAGGAAGTGGCAAAAGAAAAATAATACTCCTTTTGGAAGTGACTAACTAAATGCCAATTTATAACACTTGTTTATAAAGGTATACCTACTGTTTATTCCCTATTTTGGCAAGCCATACAAAGAAGAAATAAAAAGACTTATGGTAACTACAGTAATAATAACACTGGTCTGAGAACTTTTGCTAAAGAACTTATGATTAAGGCAGCTTATTGTTTAGCCAGTTTGGTTTTATTTTATTTTCATCAAGAAGACGGTCACATATCATGATAATACATGGACACATGTGTCTCAGCTTCGAACTATCAATATATAAACTATTAATGGTTGAGTGCATGCATAATTATCTACATGTATATATACTATACAAAGGCACTTACAGTATGTTATGACTGTCAAATTCAACAATTTTCAGCAAATTAATTTTAATAGCTTCAAAAACATAACAAAATAAAACAAGTAGGTAAACATATTATGTAGTATACGTATGTATGTATGTACCTACATAAAATGATTTCAATTTCATAAATGTTTCCAACGTCACTGTCACACAGAGAGGTGACTTTCTCTCAAAGCCAGATCGACAACAACGCGCAGCGTTTGCCAAAACAAAACACAAAAGCACCACCATTTAACTTGTTGTAGGTATATATAAATCGTAATTTAACCTCCATAGCCATTTTCATTTACATTATTATGGTGCTTTAACTGTGCCTATGAAGTGAAGGCAGCTATTTCTTTTTGCTATGTAGGTAGGTACTCTTTGTTGCTTTGTTTTCTGTCATCCAACATTCAACCCACGCAAATTGCTCTGCTCAGATTCTATGAGTATATATAATATGTACCTACATATATATCATCAAAACAATATTTGTTTCTCAATTTATTACACAAATTTAAGTGTGCAGCTTAAGTACGTATGTAATTTATCTACTACTATACGAAACTCTATGAATGTCTACAGCCCTTTATTATTCCTCGCAAAAGATGATGTGGAAGTAAAGTAAATTACGTCCGAAATGATTTGAAATAAAATGTTAAGAAAACACACAAATAAAAAAACTCCGGACATTCACTTTGTCTTCATTTGGTTATTTCTACTATAAAATAATGGTAATAAAAATAACAATGTGCTGTGTCGTGTCTGTGTGGAAGGAAATAAACCTCTCGGACACTGGGATCGGATTATGACTTCAGAAATATATACTGTTATTATACCTACATCATGGGACTTTGTCCCTGATGGAAATTTGCCAGTTTGGTTTTGATTATATTTTCGTTATTAAAATGAGGGTGACTAAAAAAATTCAATTTATAACAGTTTTGTTTATAAAGAGGTAGTGTTTATGCGATACCGCAGGTCCATGGGCCTCCGACGACCCATGGTAGGTAATTAATGCACAGCTAATTTTAATGACGAAAAAATGTTATGTGTTTTAAATTGGCATTTCTCTAGTCGGTTATAACAGTTTATCGCCATCGAAAAAGCAAATATACTTGAAGCCAATTCCGACCGATCTGTTATACAAACTGAAATCTAAGTTCCGCTTCCACGATTGTAAAATAAAGTCCGAACCCTAATCACATACCTTTTTTGGTGGTTTTTTACCTTTATTCGTTTGCCTTGTAGGTATTTATTTTTGAAAAAAAGCAAAACCGCGCATGAATATGAATATGAATAAAAAAATCCCGTGTGGTACCTAGTAGAAATTAAAAAAAAAAATATAAAGATAAAGATAAAGATAAAGACAAAAACAAAATAACAGTATGTGTAACAATTTGTTTTTTTTTTTTTTATTTTTACTGTACATTATACATATTGGAACGTTGCTTTGGTGAATGCTAAAATGTTTTATATGCACCGTTACACGTGAGTAATTTTTTGGTTAAACCTATAATGGAAGTTGGTTTCTGTTTTTGTTTTATACCTATATGAAAGGAACGAATACATAAACTTTAATTTTAGCGTTATAACTATTGACAGCACAAGCAAAGTTGGCAGCAGAATATTTTAAGTGCTTAAATTTGTAACACATTCCATTTTATTTGATGCAGGATACACACAAATCTATATAACGGTTACGATGTCCTTATAATATATCCCTTACATTTTTAGCTTTAAACGAAATTTTTGTCATTAAAGTTCAACTGCGTTGGACACACGTGGCAAAGGACATATTATACAATGAACGATAGACAGAAAAATAAAAAATAAAAAAAAAAAACACGAGTGCAAGTACCTAATTGAAAAATGATGTATCTACTTAATCTTTTAATGGAAGAATGGTCACAATAAAGTGTGTGCATGTGCAATGATAGATGATTTGGTATATCTATAGCTTGTAGTTTTTTTGTTAAAGCAGTTGTAATGCACAGAATATCCTAGAAGTCGAAGATACCCTTTTAAACGTGGCTTAAAGTCCAGCTCATAGCCCACCAGAAAAATTTAATTTGTTTCTAAAATATCATGATTTTCAAGAATAGTACATACTTACATACCTATAATATGTAGGTAGGTATACATAGCTACTTAGCATTTTTTGGAACTCATGACAAAACGAACTTTGGAATAGTTGAAGTTAAATTTGCTTTATTTTGAAATGCTTTAATTGAAAAATTACACTGAAAGTTTGCAATCAGACAATAAGTTTGATAAATATAACTGTCTGAAGTTAGTATATGTACATCGGTTTAAACCGCAACTTTGGGACTTAAGTCCTTAATACATAATTTCAAGGCGGCACGACGATTTATAGAGGGTTACCACCACAGTACACATATTAAAGGTAATATCATTAGCGTTTTCATTTTTGTTCAGTTCTGCGCATCTGTCAAAATCGAGGTATTATGGTGGTAAAATGGTGGATTCAGTGCCCCTTTCCTTGTCTAATTTCAATATTTTGTTGTTGTTTCTAATGATGCGCGTTGAGTTCCTGTGGTCACTCGAACAGCCATTTTTAATTTTTTGACATTTCCAACTTTGACAACCTGCGCAATATATTACCTTTAATGTGTGTACTGTGGGTTACCACTATTAGTACACCAGATGCATAAATGAATTCCACTGGCGCGTTCAGAAAAAAATGAGATCTCAGAGATTTTTCTCAATCAAGAACTGAGATTGCTGAGATCTCTCAGATCTCATTTTTCTGGACATGCCTGATGACACCTGTCAAAATGACATCTGTCAAGAGTCAAGATGACATTTGTATGACATCGGTCAAGAGGCGGGTATCACGGCAGTTTGTATGCAAGAGAAGTGTGGGGTGGAGACTCTCGTGAGGTGCGAAGAAAATATAGAAATGTGCGAAATCTGAAAATTGTTGTTGTTGTACTTTGAGGCGCCTCCAAGTTTCAAATGTAAACACGTTGAGACTCACCAGTCGGGACGCAATCTTCCCAATCTAAACAGGGTCTTAAGCATGGTAAGGGAACAGTTCTGTGTGGACAGTGTGTCGATTATATTGAAATCGAGTTAAATTTGATCCCAAGTTTGAAATTTCTTGCGAATTTTCACAAAATTTCACAATTTGCTGCAAAAACCCATAGAAAAAAATCTCGGTTTTGGGAAATTTGTTAAAAAAAAGTTACGTAACAGGCATTTAATTGAAATTTCAATCCAATTCACACATACCACCTAATTAACCTTGCATTTGAGAATAATAATTTAACCAAATCAAAATTGTACCTAATAAAAAAAGGAATACGAAATAAATTTGTCTGGAAATACGAAATAAAAACGCTTTATAAGCTTAGATGGTTTATAAAGAAGAGTAAATGATAAATCTTGTGGAAAAAAATAACAGTAAAAGCATGGATGACATCCCAAAACTAACAAAGCAATACTAACTCTGACAAACAAAATTCCGAGTTTAAATTTTATTCTTGATCTCCATAAATCAAAAGAATTTTTGAAACTTTTTATTCTGATTGTTATTTTCGAAAGAATTTTACGATACATTGTGTTTTGTAGTATAGTCATATGTTGTTATTAACGTTCCTATCCAAGCGTAGCAAGCAAAAATTTCTCAAAATCGTATGAGAAGAATACAATGTCATATATTGGTAGGTATAGGTATGTTTGTTTATGTATGAGCATTCATTGCGCACAGTGAACGCATTCTTTTATTTTTTTTGTTTTGGAATTTATTTGCAAAATCGTTGCAGCAGATATAAAAATAGATCCAAGCAATTGGTAAATATTGCATTTTGTTGTTGTTTTTTGTTGTTTGTATGTAGACTGAATTCCTGTTTGTATAAATAGAGGTATGTATATAGCTCTGTCTTCATGGCACTGGACATGTTGTTCGATGACTTTGGTTTCTTGCTTGGCTTGTTTTGTCGCTTATACTATAAAACTAAAAACAAAGTCAAATCGTAAAGTCGTTATACTACTTTTTTGTTTTTTATTCACCTTCGCAATCAACAGAAATTAATGTTTTTCCAGACCATGCTGCTTCGGGATAAAAATACAGCTTACATTCAAGTGGGTGTTGCAGGTACATATACATACATATATAAGGGGGGGAGGAATAGAGAAGAATATTCAAAAAGAAAAGACAGCTATAGGTATATGCATATTTAGATGCGAATGCAAAGAGAATAGGCGAATCTATAGAAAAAGAGAAAAATGACCTCCAAATGTACTCTCAACTTTGTTGCTGGTTCAAAGCAAGTATATGTTTTTCCGGATGGGAAAACTTTTAGCAATAGGTGCATATGTCTTGAAATGTTTCAGAAAAACTCGCCTGTTTAACCATATTCTAAAGCTTTTAAATCAAAGAATTAAACCTTGAGAAGATTTAACTTGACTGAACCAGATTCGATATCTTGGTTGGTCTTAATTTTCATCGTCTCCAAATAACTTATTTGAAAATATGTGTGTGTTTATAGTTAGAGCACTCTTTGAAATATGTCACCACAGAAACTCAAAAGTATCGACAATCAACCGAGTTTTAGGGAAAACTTTTGAAATTTGTATATTGTTGTAAAATCTTGCGAATTCAGCCACCCGACAACAAACTTCTGATATACATATGTGGGAACTGTGCGTACTAACACTATTTCTTTTTCTAAGGTTTTCTAAGGTTACGATATAAAAATTTCGCGCGTTTTTCAGAAAAATGAGATCTCTGAGATTTTTCTCACTCAAAAAGTGAGCAAGCTAATCCAAGATTTTTTTCTAAGCATTTTGATAGCAAAGCTGAGAAATTTTGCTGAAGAGTCCATGTTCCTGAAAGTGCGATTGCTGAGATCTCCGAGATCTCATTTTCCTGAACATGCCTATTAAATATAATATATTTTTTTTTAATTCAGTGATATTACCTACCTATGATGCTAAACTCGATTATAATTTCTAAAGCCGTCATTTTAGCTAACCCAGCGGCTCCATTCGCAATATTTGAGGAAATAAATTGCTTGGCTCATTGTAATTGCCTTGAATATTGCTAATCGAGATGGTGATGATGATAGCAATATTGCTCGATTGATGGAAGTCAATTATTGGTTCCCATCGCTGAGGCAATAAATTTTGACGTTTCACCTCTTTTAAAATGGTTTCTCGACGATTATGAATGACTTTTCCATGGTGTTGAATTTAAAGTTCAACATAAGAAATTAAGTGAATTTAAAGTTTGTTATTATCAAAAATAGTGACTTAAAAGAGCAAAAAAACATTTGACAGTGGTTTTTTGGGACTTTATATAGTAAAGTAGAAATTCCTAAAAAAATCCCTTCCGCAGTAGCCTACCCAATCGCAGTAGGATTCTACTTCTGCTTTTATTGGCAGTAATTCTAATGTGGATGTTGTATTCGTAACTTGTGTAAAATCATACTGTACTGTGAATAGCTTTCCCAAAAAAAACACGACTATTGCCTCAAATATTGATCCCCAGCGTAAGCATATGGTCGTTGGTACTAAATTGATTTAAATGCTGCGTCAATCATACTTTTTTGTAAAGTACCTACTGCTTACATTGATTGGAATCTTTAATCATATGTCGAAGTGCTGTCGCACATTTTTTCTTATTGTCTCGTTTACAATGTTGCAAACTTTAACATCTGCAAACCTTAGTTCAAGTCCATGATAAGCAGGAATTCAGGACATTGATTGACATAATGACATATTGAATTTAATCCATTTAATCTACCTTTTTACACCTTAGCAAAATACATGTTGTTACCTACTTCTCCGAAATATACATACTTCGAAATCTATCGTGCAGAATTTGTGTGATTATTTTTGCAACGATTAAAAAAAATAGCTCTCCTATCTACAACGAGTAGCTATGAATCAGTAGCGTTCGCAGGATTTTGTGGAGTTTTTTGGGGAGGGGGCTCGATCTCAATTTTGGTATGAAAATCTTTCTTATTATTAACCATCTTATATGAATAAGAAGTAAAATTTCAATAAGAAAACGAAAAAAAGAAAAACAAAAAGCACTCCCTAAGCTATGACATGAATTTAATTCATTTTTTGATATACAGTCGACTCTCCCTAAGTCGTACTCTCTCTAATCAAATTTCTCTAACTCGAATTTTTTCGCCATATTTTATCATTCCCTTCAATTTTCCATACAAAAACCATTATCTAAGTCGAACTCCATCTAAGTCGAATTCTCTCTAACTCGAACTCGAACACATCTTTTATCACCCCTTAAGTCGAATTTTGTTTGGCACAAAATAAAATAAATAAACACTACCCCTTCACTCACTCTTCGCGTTTCTTCCTATTCATATCCCTGCGTACCTTTATAAAAAGATACAGTTTTTAAAAAGTTGCAGCGCAAAAACAAAATAAGCATTGTTATTCTTTTCTTTGTGTTGTTTGTTGCTTTATATACATACATTAGCCTTTATTTATTAAATAAACCTTTAAAATAAAAAAAACCTAACTTCCATATATTATGGCCTTGCGCACTCTAATCTGCAGCATACGGGTTATCTAGTTGGGGTAGTTCCTATGCAAACATCTTATTCGAATTATTTGCAACAAAAATAGTTCTACAGAAAGTTGGCCTTTATACAAGGAATTGCGAATCCTACCTATGAGACACCTTTATATTTTAAAAGTACCGAAGCAATTTTACAAGCAAAGTGGTATTATAATAAATTAACTCTGTCCATCAGAACAACTCAAAACTTAAACTCATTTTTAAAAAAAGTAAAAGACTGGTTTTATACGATTGACTTAAATTCTATTGTAGACTTTTATTGAAGTACATATGTATCATATTTTTCTAATTACAATTAATTATCATTTTACTTCTCATTTTCCACATTTGTTGATGAATTGTTGTACTACATATTTTAATTTCTCAACTACTTTATCATTGTTAATTTTCTTAAATAATTGCTTAAGTTACATAATTTATTATTATTATCATATTGCTGATTGTCACCCTACATCAGTTTTTTTTTATTAATGTAAATAAAATTCTCAAATGTATCATTCAACACTAACTTACAAGTTAAGGAATGATAACTATTACCTATTTATTTCATTTAATTTTTGAAATTTATGTAATAGCTTTAAGTAAAATGAAAAAAATTAATGAATAAACTTTTTCTAATTCTAAATTTTCTAATATACATAATTCAATTAAAGTATTTAATATAATTTATATTATATTATTTATTTTTTATTTCCCCAATCTTTTTATTTACAAAAAAAAAAACAAAAAAAAAAGGAATTATTGTGTTTATTATGTTGAGTGCAGTTTATTTAGCCGGTGCGTGGGATTTCATGGGTTTTTTGTAATGGAAAACGAAAAAAAATAAATGTGTGAAATCATTTTGGAACTTTTGCCTGATTGCAAAGGAATTTTTTTTTGAAGTTTTAATACTTCGATATTATTATAAATAAATCTTAGCATAGAATGTAATTTTGCTCGGGGTGCTCAAACCCCCTTAGCCCCCGCCCTGCGTACGCCATTAGCTATGTATATATATATATGTTTATAAAGCTCTATTACGAAGTGCATTATTTTTTATTCGTCATAGGTAGTTTTTTTATGTTTAAATATCTTTTTATGTTGCTTGGGTCCACCCTTCTCCCACCAGCGTTAGAGCCTATTCCACCCATTTAAAACATAACTCAACCTCTTATGTTTTGTTCGTTTCTCTTTTCTTTTTGTTTATTTTTGTTTGTAGTTTTCCTTTGGCTTCGTTTGAGTTTCACAAGTCAAGTCTCGCGCAATATTTGGAATCAACTTCAACATGAACAATTAGTCATTCTTGTTTTTTGTTTTTTGTTGTTTTTTTTTTTTTTTTGTAACCGTTTTGTCGATTTTTCATATCCATACAAACATGACACGGCTCGGATGACGTGTATTATTTTCGTATGGTGATTTCTGCTTCCATCTCAATTTATTTACTTGCTAGAGACTAGAGTCACCTTACCTAAACCACCATATCACCACTACCTACTCATGTATGAAAAGAATTGGAATTCTCCCGTTTTCTTTTGATGATTCAAAAAGAGAGCTTAGTAACACCGCTAATAGTTTTTTTTTTCTGTTTTTCTTTTACTTTTGCGAAAGTTGAAATTTATATTAAGCTCTACAAATACCTACATAAAAAAAAATATGGACGGACTGCAAAACAACATACCTACCTACTCGTACCTACTTATTTATTATTTCAAGCAACGTGGTGCACTCTTTATGTTTCTGTTGCCATTGCCATTTTGTCTATTCCTTGTTGTTCCACTTCTGTTGCCATTGAACACACAAAGTCAATGCACGATGGCAACAAGAATATTGCAATACCCATGCATAAGTTGTGATTTGTGAATGATAAGGGTGCAACAGCAGAGAAGGCATAATAAGGAGTGGTGAAGGGGGGCTATCGTTTGGATAAAAATACGATCCAGTAAAATATTATTATGCGATGAGTAAACAACAAAGAGTGCAAGAAAGAGAAAACAAAGTTAAAAAAAAAGTTGCCATATTTTTGTTTATAAGCTGAAGAAGCACTTTTTTTCGTTGCTTAATACCTATGTTTGTATACGAAAGTTATACAAAATTAGGTTCATGTACTCCGTATATATACGAACTTTAAAATGGTGACATAAGTTGATAATATCAAATATGAGCCGAGTGGAAAAAAAGGTATAGGAAGATAAGTTTACCTACCTACCTAATGGCCAAGAAATGTTGAGAAACAAGACCATTTCATTCAAATTTTATAGCGCTTAATTTTGAATCGATGATTCATTCAGTGGGGTGAATCATTCTGTGAACAATACCAACCTATTTCATTTAAACAGTGAAATAGTTGGTAACGCAAATTGTGTTTATTTCCCATAAATTTTGACAAGATATAATGAAAATGTGTAAGAATAAAAATTATTTAACTAGACGAAATATTTTAATTTGCTGGTATTCAGTGCCTTCAATTACACTTTTTTAGTGAACGTATACCTATCTAATGACGTTTCTACACACCCAACTATTCTTCAGTTACAATAGTTGTGTTTCATTAACTTATTCGGATCAGATACTGATAACAAAAAACAAACAGGACCACAATGACAGCAGTGAGATAATATGTGTAACCAACAAATAGATTCAGAAACAAGAAATGTGTGTTTGTTCTTTTTATTTATGTGTTGAAAACTGATCCGGATCAGGGGCCTATATTTGATAGAATTACATCACATACGCATTGTATGTCCCTTCAAGTGTTAATTTTGAATTTTTGAACAAAATTATTCGAGAACATAGAATAGGCCTAGTTTAAAAAAAAAAAAGTCAAAATTTTGCCCACTCATCTTGGACCTTTTTAACGTCACATATTTTGTATTTGTATACCTACATATATGTTCAGTGAAATAGGGCCCAGATCATGTTGATAATAAAATACATATATCTAATGAGTCTAAACTTAATTCATGGACATTGGAAATATACATTTGAATATATACAAAAATGTGTAAACTTTGGCAACCCTACGCATTGAATACTGATATCTTTCAAATTAACTGCACCCTCACACTTACATGATATACCAATTGCCACTACATCTTGAAAACACTTAATCGCATTCGCATATCGCATGCAATGTTTGCAACCCAAGAAAAAAGAATCAAAGAAGCAATACTCGTTGTCGTTGTACTTTGTACGTACGAACGTACGAAACAACAACTAATTTAGAAAAAAACAACAAAGCGGAATTGATAGAAAAGATACAACATGAACTTTATATGCATAGAAAATACCATAGATGAAGAAACTACAACAACAAAATAAAAATAAATAAATTGTCTGGGACTGACTGCCTTGCCTGATGTGTTCATTTTTCTTTGTTCGAGTTTTACTTACTCGACTACCTACTATACTAGTACCAGTTTTACACTGCTGTGAAAAAAATGTTTCTTATGTCTCTTATAAATCGTAGGTCAGGGAATAAAATGTAATTGTATATTTGGTGTTATATGAATTTATTAGTTAAACATTTTACAGCTTTATCTTTGAATTCGTCAATAAGTCCAAAGTGTTTTCAACTAAATTTCTTATACATAGGTACTTTCATTCTTGGTTTGACAGCTACCTACCTTTTCTAGTTTATTTTGAGAGTTGAGTGCTTTGATATGCTTGTTTTCTCATAACTTTTGGATTGTTCATTTAGCCATTATTACCCGCGTTTTGTTATCCACGAAGATCCAAATGAATTATCACATGAAAATAAAACGAAACGGATCCTAATGACAGCAGTGTTGTATGCTCATAACTTTTTTCGTATGTTTGTTTATTTTTCGTGTAGATACTGTCTTTTTTCTTTATACTACAGTTTGTACTCCCTACCGACTGAAGAGCCGTGTACCAGCCAGAGTAAGAACTTATTTTCGAATCCTTTAAATAGATCCAGATACAGAGCAGGATCCCAAGTTGTTGTTGTATTATGTGTTTAAAAATGATCGTTATACGCGTCTTACGAAACTAGCGGAATATATAGACACAAGAAATTCATAAGAGGGGCTCATAACTGGGGATTCCTGCGTGAAAGTTAAAGTCGTTCACGACCGCAGCTGGACTCTGAAAATTTGACAGTTAACTTAGAATTTGACATATGACATTAGCTTCAGAAATAACCTTTAAAGATTTACAATTCCCGATTGTAAATCCGTTCCTAGTTTCCACCTAACCTATTTTATATTTCTTGTGTTCATTTAAAAACTGACACTTTTGAAGAAAACTTAACGAACAACTATGTATTACATTTTTTTACACTTATTTTTTCGAACAAACCAACCTAAATAAAATTTTGTTCACGTCTCTGTTGCAATGTTCATATATTCATCGTTTTCTCTGCTTTTGTTACTTTTTCTGTTTATTCCGTATATCATTCGTCCATCGTACAGCAGCGACTTGGCTTTGTTCGTTTCCCTCAGTTATCGCAATTTTCATTTGTGTATTAGTTCCCCGTGATGACTGTTGTATATCGTTCAACATTTTTTTAAAAAGATAGATACCTACAAGCGATACAATACGTGACCGTAAAGCAACAGACCGGAGAGTTAAAAAGTGTGATTAAGGAGAAAAAAAAAATAATTCGTCACTTTGTGTATTAATTTTTTTTCATTTTTTTCGGGAGTGATTTTATTTATCTCAAAGATATTTAAAAAAATAAAAAAAAATTCCACCATATCGACCTTTTTCGTATTCAACTATATCTACATAAATATTTCAACATAGATTTTTTTTCAAATAAAAAAAATTAAATATTTTAAGTGTTTTCCGTTTCACGCGAGTGTTTTGGAGAAATTAATTTAAAATTTTTTTTTAAATAATAAAAATATTTTCTAATTCGAATGGGAAATTATGCATAATTCATGTATCTAGATAGATTCCTCCTGTTGAAAAGAGTCAGAGGAGTGAAGCAAAGCGCACGCAGACCAATCTCAAGTACAAAAGAGTCGTTGTCATCATCATCGTCGTCGTTGTGAACACCTTGGTTAAACAAAGCAGCAGCAGTAGCAGTAGCAGGAAAAAAAAAAACAAGTGACACAGGTATGAAGCAAAAAAAAAAAGTGAGAGCGTTAAGTGGTTATAAGATCATCATCAGCAGATTTTTTTTCCTATGACAGTTAGTCTAACTAGATTTTTCATTGGTAAATCACATCTTTTTTGACAGTTCCTATAAATGCAATTTAAAATCAAACATCTGCTATACCATAGCTACCTTGTTGAAAAGTTACTAGGTATTTTCTCTTTCCACAGAATGTTGTGTAATGTCATATTATCTGACAGAAGAAATTGAAAAAATTGGAAAACAAAGAAGGCCAAATAGCAAAATAATTGTTTTTGGCGTAGAATTTTGTCTTCTTATATATATCTACGTATATCACACCCCTACCTATATAAAATAAAAAACAATTTTTCTTTATTGTTTTTATAGATACACAAAAAAATGCATACACAAATTTCAGAGATAAAGCTATAAAGGTATGTGCTTTTGCATTGTTCCCAATCCAGTGATGTTATAACTGTGAAGGTATTTCTTTTTTAACTTTTACGAAGAATTTCCTACAGATATATTGAACAAGAAAACATAAGATGTTTTTTGGGAATCCCCCAATTTGATTTTTAATCTCTAGACCGAGAGACAATAAAATGTCCTACTTTTTCTTAAGTTTGACTGTCAAGCATTGATCAAGTGAATCCAAATTTCGTCGCTACAATACAGAACCTAAGTCACATTTTCAAAATTTGCTGTGGCCCAAAGTTAATACTTGATTTTAAGCATTTCTGCATTTTTATGCATATCAAAGAGAGTACCTATGTACATACTTTGAAATTCTCTAGTAAAAACATTTACTATGTTGTGTGCATAGCATCACCCATTGTAGCGCTGTATAATATTTTCGTACCCTTCAAATTTGACAATGCTACCTATGAGCTACAGTTTCAGCTACACAACTGTTATCAGCTATCTATTATACTTACATAGGTATGTACATATTAAAGAAAAATTATCGATTCGAATTGTGGATGTGTTTAAAAAATTTGTGAAGTATATTTTTGTGTATTAAATACCTATAACATCGCTGTTTAGAAGGTACAACCTACTCACTATAGTGGATTTTTGTGTATTTTCTTCATCAGGCCACCACTACTATTAAGAATATACTTACTCACCCAGCAGCCAGCCAGCCACAGCATAGCCACACTACTTACTTGCGATTAAGTATAGGTACATTAAATTTATACCTATCTCTCTCTGTTCTACTAAAAAATTATGGCAAAATATTAACTAAACTCTTTAAACTCAGTAACGTGCTCTGTGTGGTGTGTGAGAATGGGTCGAAAAGAACACAAAAAAAAAAAAAAAAAACCAATGGCATCATCGTTATTTTATCAAAATAGAAATGAAAAATATATAAAAATTGTTGCATGCGCTATTTTAAAGTTTCATAAAAAACCAGCACACATACACATAAAGCTTTGGGGGGTTTGTATCGGATGTGTCCATGATGTCTTTGTACAAAGACTTGCCGTTTTTCTCGCATCATGTTTTGATCGTCCAACGACGTTGTTGGTTGGGTTTTTGTGTTTACCAACCATTACCATCTCTCTCTCTCGTCTTTTGATGTTGTGTTGTGTGGTGTGTTTTTTCTTGTGTTGCTGCTTACCATCATCGTCGTCGTCGTAATTGCCGTAACATGTGAGCTGAGCAGTGAAAATTTATTTTAATGGTTAATGAGAAGCAACTCAAGGGAAAGGAAACAATAGGACCAGGAGTTTTATTCCGGTGTATAGGTAGGTACAGAATATGGAAGGAATAGAAAAAGGAACATAAAGTGTACCTGAAGGAGAATTTTGTTATTTTTATTTGTTGAATTTTCAAGATTTTGTTGTTGTTAAATTCTATGTTCTAGTTTAGTTGAAGTGAACCTGATGCGTTTTCTTATTTTTGTTTATTTAAAAAAAATTGTTATTTTTAAAAGGATAAGAATAGACACCTAAATAAGATGTAAGATATATATGTACATATTTTATATTTATTATAGTAGTCTGTAAGAGTTGAACTCTCTGTTTGATGAAATAAACTAAACTAATTATAAAGGTTATAATTTATAAAAAATATTTATATACAGGTAGGTAGGTAGGTACCTAGGTACGTACATACCGCTTATAAGAAATTTCACAATAGGTATACCTAGGTACCTATTTGTTCTTTAAATCGAGTTTTGTCTTATAGGTATGTATCACAACGGATATGTAGGTAGGTATAAGAAACAAGTTTGCTGTACGAAAACATAATGAAAATATACATAGATAGGTTAGGTAGGTACACTGTAAAAAACAAATTTTTCAAAAAACGCTTTCAAAACAAAAAAAGCCAGAAGGCTCGGCTCAAGTTGGTTTTGGCAAACAAACAAGCTTTATTTCAGATTTAACACTGAACTGAATTTCTCAATTAATGTCAAATTGACTGAAAAATGCTTCCTATATCAGTTTTTCTTATAAACGTGGACGCGGTGCATTTGTCCGTGTTTTGTTTTAAGCGAGTTTTTCTTGAAAGCGTGTTTCTTATAAGCATTGTGGGCTATACTATAGAATCTTTTTTATTGCAATTCTGACGTTGATTTGTTAGGTAGGCAGGTATGACCTACAGTACACAAATTTAAGTACCTGTTTATACAGGAGGGTCATTCCTTAAAGACTCGATTATCGTTAGACAATATCGTTTGAGCGATAGTGATGACTTTATTGGCTTCTCGTAAGTCGATAATCGTCGAAACGCTATCGTCAAAACGATAGCGTTTGGACGATAGCTAAATTGGTATCGTCTTGCATTAATTTTGAAGTTTTTATGTGACTGTAGTTAAATGATTGAGTTGGCACTGTAAGTTGCCATCTTGTGTTTTAACTGTTGCATTGAAAAATTAAATTTAAAATGTTTTGGCCAAGATATTTTGGCGCGCTATTTCTAGTCAGTCCAAACTTTTCTCCATTTGCGAATGCTCTTTGTGGGAAGCCCGTCGTCATTCGAATTTGCAGCCAAATCAGCCCACAATTTGTTGTTTAATTTTTGAGTTGGACGGAGTTCGGCTTATATCTCCTGGCCAAATCGGGATGTTCATCCATAAACGAAGTTTAAATCATAATTTAAAATTGCGTTACTGTCCTATTAAGTATTTGCATTTACATATATTAATTTAAAAAAATAGAACAAAAAAATTACATTTTAAAATGATCTTTCAATCGGCACCAAACACAAAACAACAAACACTAAAAATGCATTTTATTGACAATTATGACAACCAATTGGTCATTTAAACTACAGTTTGTGTTTCTGAAATACACCAAACGCTCTCAAACTGCGAACGATAGACGATACGATAGTGGACGAGTTACGGGAAGCGAATAATGGACGACCTCGTCGACGATTATCGTTTTGACGATTATCGTTCAGTAAATTACGGAATGACCACCCAGGCCTTTTACTGAGACAGGTAGATTTAATTGTGCGAAGAAACGAGAAGGATTTTGTGCTGGAATCTACCCTTCTCGTTTCTACGCACACATAAATCTAACTGTCTCACTGCCTTTCAGTAAAATGCATTATAGTGTTTAAGTTGTCAAAGTTGAAAGTGTCAAAAAATTAAAAATGGCAGTTCGAGTACCCACAGGAATCCCCAGCGCATTATTAGACACAACAACAAAATATTGGAATTAGACAAGTAAATGGAGAACTGGATCCACCGTATTTTCCTCGATTTTGACAGATGGGCAGAACTGAAAACGGTAATAATATGTGTACTGAGGGTACGTACCTATCTATGACCTAATTTAAAATGGTAAGCCCCCTTTCACACGAGGAGTTTCCAGCAACTTTCAGTTTTATGGTGAGATGGACGCAAAGTAAGAGGAGTGAACGAAATCTCCCCGGTCAATGATTTGAAGAGATTTTTTGAAATTCCTCTGTACACACACAGTAGTGTGAATTTAACTAAGATATGTACTTTAAAAGGAAACTGCATAACATTTTTAAGATTTTGTTTTTTTTTCGTGTGAAAGAGACAAGAGATTTTTAAATTAAAAGAAAACGTCAAAAAAATCTGGAGCAACTTGTTTCCTCGTGTGAAAGAGGTAAGGCTGAAATTGTTTTCTTCATTGCAGGAGCCGTTAGCCAGCAAAATGGTAGAAACTATAAACATAAAATTTTTCAATAAAAACTCAACAAAAAATGTTATAGGTGCCCACATATGAACTTCTTAAATCTTATTTTTAGATGCCAGCGCATACAAAACTTGGACCCTAATTCAAAGACACGACAAGCTATAAATCTCTTTAATTGAACCATCTGAATAGCGCCAGTGAGAAGCTTGAACATTTCAGAAATCTGAATTTTCAGATGTCCATTCCTCAAAATAACGTCAAGTATGATGATGTATTTACATTTATAGGTATAACAAGATACAGTCGACTCTCCCTAAGTCGTACTCTATCTAAGTCTAATTTCTTTTTAACTCGAATTTTATCGCCATATTTCATCATTCCTTTCAATGTTCCATACAAAAACCATTCTCTAAGTCGCACTCCCTCTGGAAACTTTCTCTAACTCGAACACATTCTCTCAATTATTGGCATCTTTTTTTAACCCTTAAGTCGAATTTTGTATAGCACAAAACAAAATAAAAAAAAACTTTCGTATTTGGGTATATAACTAAGAACCATCAAGAAACCCTTAATATGTATTTGAAGCATCGCGTTTACCATCATCGTCAGCTCTTCGTGTTTCTTCTTATTCATATCCCTGGTACCATCATAAAAAGATGCAGTTTTTAAAAAGTTGCAACGCAAAAACAAAAAAAAACATTGTAAAGCCTCAACTACATAAGCCAAAAAAGTGCAAAAGTGAAAATTTTTAAATTGATTTTGTGATAGTTTTTTTGACTAGAAAACTTATAAAAATGATGCAGAAAGCTTAAATTTTGGTTTAAAAACAAATTTGTGTATTCTTTTTCACAAAACAACGGCGCTAGCGGTAAAAAAAATATTTTTACTTTTGTACTTCAGTACTTTTTGGCTTATGTAGTTAAGCCTTAATCCTTTTTTTGGTTGGTTGCATTATATATATGTACATATATTGACCTTTATTAAATAAATCTTTTAAAATAAAAAAATGTTTCTCTCTATAACTCGATTTTTTCCAAACTCTTAATCGAACAAATCTCTTTCTTCGTTTGTATAGAGCGAGATATGAGGTCGTGGCCGGTACCCTTTAAAAAACTTGCCTCACAAAAACTGTTATACACTATAGGCTATTCACTATCCAGTGTATTATAGAGATCAGTGAGTAGAAGGCGTAGTAATAGTAGTAGTAGTAGTTTGAGAACAAAATCATGCATCATCTTAATTTTTTTTGTAGCTGAAAGCCAATAGGTACATTTTTATAAATTTTTGTAATGTTTATTCTGCTGAAGTTTTTTTTGTATTTGTACATACATATGTATGTATAAATGTACCTATATTCAAACTTCAAACGTCGTTTTCTCAAAATTAGGTTTTTGTAATCACTTTAATACTGGGGTGACAAAAATTTGTTTAAGTTTTTTTATTTAGTAAATTACACACTCAATTATAATATAGGCTGATAGGTATCGTCGGCGTCTGACACACACACCATGTATATAAGAACATAGGTAGGTAAAGTATGTATATCAAAAATAAATTTAAAGGCAAAAAGATACAAGCACATGCATTCCCACATTTTAAATCTATTATATGAACCCACTTAAATACATAGTAGGTATACTATGCTTGAAAGCAAACAAACAAAAACTAAAAGAACCGAATTCTCAAATTAACATGTGCCTACGTGTATGTACATTTATGTATTCAATACAATACAGCATTTAGGACCGTATACTTTCCTCTAGAATCTAGATGAACCAGAAAGAAATATAGCTAAAAAGAGAAAATAAAGAACCACAAGTTCATGCTTATTTATTTCGTGTCTTCATTCGAATTTTTTGAGCTTTTGTTCTATTTTTTTATTCCCTAAGAATTATTCTTTTGAACACATCCCCTTAATGATGGTTTCTTACTTTAATCTTCTTTGCATAAGTCATGTCATTTAGTGTCTATCAATATGTGACACACGCACATTTTTCTCGATTTTTTTTTTTTTTTTTCATGTGTATACAATTAATTTCAATTTTCATTTAAATGTATGTATTTGCTGTACATATGTATACATAATAACCTTGTTCGTTTATTTTTCCAAAGCTACCCATTTCTACCATTTTTAGCCCGAAATACTGCCAAAGTTCATATAAAAAAAATTAATCTGGTAGAATCTGGTAGTTTTGGGGAAGTACGCGAACAGAACTAATAACTCGTATAAAGTCATTTGTCGTCTTATCTGACAGCAGAAAAAAATGTACACTACGATGTACATACATATCTACCTACAAAAAGTGGAAATGCAATTGAAATTGATTATGTTGACGACCAACGACCGACGTTTATCAACTGACAGGCTTTGACTTTTCCACACTGTGCAACTTCCATTGCGCAATTTTTTTTGTTGTACATACATACCTACTATACGTTTTGTGACACAGAAAATCAACGTCGGAGAGGGCTCCTTGTCCCTGGTAATTCTAGCAGAGGAATAAAATGAAATGATGATTTTAAATGTACACACAATTCAACTTTTTCAACATCCCTTTTGTTAAAAAAAAATCAAAAAACAACGTGTAAAAGTTTGTCGTTGGACTTGTGTCTTCTTTATACCATTTTTCTGATTTTTTTTTGTATTTACACAACAAAGTTTTAAAGCATCAAAAATGAAAAAAAAAACCATTGTCAAACTCTTATAAACCTTAAAAAAATAAACAAAAGAGGAGAAAAAGTCTTTTTCTTTCTCATTAGAAAAATTATGTAGAAAATGTCAAATGGGGCCGCTGACAGAGCGGCACACATTAGTGGTGTATCTCTATATGGTACCAGCACCTTGTGACAAACGAGGTACTGTCAGTCTGTAAACCACAACTGGGGAATTTATTTTGTGTTCATTTCGAGACATTCCCAATCATCGTCACCTCGTTCTGATAATCCGATTTAGAGCCAAGCCAAAACACAAAGAAAAGAGCAGAGGACACATATAGAACTACTTTATTTTCGTTCCCTAACGGTTTAGTCGCTGCTAACGGAGGTATTAGGTCTCTCACGCCCGCCTCAAGAACAGAACAGAACAGCCTTATACAAAAAGGGGTTACTATAAATGTATCGTCATATCTAGCTGGATGTAGTTATATACCTAATGTGTTGTGTAGTCCACATCCATCCACACATTGAAGTGCTACATGCAAATGTCATGCGGGTGTAATTTTGTTTCCATCGATTTTTCATCCTTTTCAAGTACTAGATGCCAGTAACCCACCCGATTTTTATTTTCGCAATGTGGAAAAGAACGGTATAGTATGGGGGAAATGGTAGGGCAAGGGGTCTGTCAGGAGAGTTCGTTAACGGAAACAGTATGGCATTTACAAGGAAATCAATTTTCGAACAGGATTTTGATGATAATGCGGTGAAAATTGAGATAAGAACGCACTTGGATGTGCTGGTGTGGGGGCTATATGCTGTATGAGTATTAGGTATATTGGGTTCAGTTCTCAGAAGGGAAGATTCTTGGTAGATAATTGATTGTAATGTAAATAAAAGATATATATAAAACGGTTGACAAATTATCGTATATATGAAATTGGGTGACGCAAATTCAAACATTTCATGGGGATTAGGACGTAATTTAGTGGAGCATGTGAATGAATTGTGTTTCTAAAGAGTTGAAGGATTTGGTATTGTTGGTTTTGTTTTGATTTATTATCCCGTTTTGAAAAAAAGCATACATAATTTAAACAATAACTATTTTAAATTAAACTATTTTACAAATCGTAGTTTTAAATAAAATGTAGGTATATGTAGGTAAGTATTTAACCAAAATAAAAACAATTAAGAATTTTTGTCGCTATTAGAAAAATCTCTTAGATCTCAGAGATCTTTCCTCATTTATGTCAAAAAACAGTCTGCAGTTTGAAAATGTAAAAACGAATTAAAACTGCATTATCATTGCGTAACTGCTTAATTCAAATGTTTGAAAAACATCATCTGTCGGCAGTGCAGTGCATCTAACGCGTTGAGCAAAACTATCATTTGTGCAAGCAGGACGATCGCATACCTATCTGACGATTTTAATTTCAGCATCTGACGTACGACGAATGATCGCCGTTCAAATTGACTTTGATTTGATGCTTTTGAAAATGGCTTTGGACTTGCTTAAAGCAAGCCATTAGCCGAACTCGATTGATTATAAACAAAATAGGTTTGTTCGTTGAGCCCTAAAGTCACCCTGGGGTCGCTCTAAACCTGAACTCACCCTGACAATCAAATTCTGTGTTTTTTGAGACCTGGGGTTGCCCTGAACTCGCCCAGAAGTAGAACTATGTTTTCTGCTGTGGCGGAGTTGTCAAGAAAACGTGGGTCAACCCTTGGTAAAGTTCAACAAACGAAACTAATGCCTGCGTTCGGGTTGCTATCGGATAGCCCATCTAAGTACCCGATAAATGTTAACAAAACCTTTAGTTTTTGTTGCATCACCTGTTTTTATTACAAATGAGTTGGCTGGCTACAATAGAAACACTGGACGCAGCAAGTTGGAGCAAGTTGTCAGAAATTTCAAATATTAAATTCAAATAGAAGTGATATTTTGTACACTCCCGAGTCCCGATTCATAGCGGTTTTCATTTTGTTGGAATATTTCGATAGACCCTTGATGGTCTAGTACTCGGATGATAGTCGGAGTATACTCTGAGGGACATTTTTTCAGTGTCTTAGTTAACTCTGAGTTAAACCAGGGTTAGTTAACCCTGAAAATAAATACCAAAATTAACTTAGTAACAGTTTTTCAGTGTACGATAAACTCAAACTTAACTGTCAAAAATCAATCGAAAAAAAGTGCAACACTACGGAATTGTACTTTCGCTGTCGAAAAGAAAGGGCGACACTATGCGGCACTCAGAAAAAGAATATTTCTATAGTTCTCCCTTTCTATTTCGATAGAAAGGGCGACACTATGCGGCACTAAGAAAAAGAAAATTTCTATAGTGCTCCCTTTCTATTTCGATAGTGTTTTCACACACATCTGTCAGAAAAATACATATATTCATTTAATCCAGAGTCAACTCACCAAATACAATGAGTTAATTCGGGATCTAAATTGACTGAAATCCGAAATCCGAAACTGGGATGATCTCCTACTGAAAAACTGGGATTAATTACCAATCTTAACATAAACGCAGCTACGTTTTCATTGGGGTAGTTTCGATGAAAATTTCCAAATTTGATTGCAAATTATCTCATTTCCCGTACAAATTAACATTTCGAAATGAGTTAATTTCAACCAAATTTGCACGAAATTTGGTTTGAAATTACGAAATGAGGTAATTTCAACCAAATTTGCACGAAATTCGGTTGGAAATTACGAAAAAAAACTTTATGTACACACCCAAGTGGATTGCATCTATAGCGGAAACCCATGTGGAAAATATTGAAAATGTCAAAATTTGATGATATAGAAAACAGAAATAGAAAGCGAACACAAAAAAAAGAAGCTATTAACTTCCAAATCAAATTCAAAATGAAAATAGCTGCATTTTATTATCCACGTGATTTGATCTGGATACAAATAAAATAAAACAAACAGGATCACAGTGACAGCCAGAGTATATATCCGTCTCTTTTTGCATTGTGTTTGTATATTTTTCATGTTTTGTTAGCTTTTTTCTTTGCACTACAGTTTACACTACTTTACCATAATAATAATAAAAAAGTACTAGATTTTGGATCATGAAATAGATCCTAAGAAAAAGCAGAATTACATGTTGTTTTTGTATTTACATACGTGTAAGAATTAAATCCTGTGCCTACGTTTTGTAACTCTCGAATCGACAAAACTAGTCGAGAAACGATGAAATTTGAAACAAATCGTATGAGTTTTGTTCCATTTTTCACCGTTTCTTGACAAATTTTATCGATGCGAAAGTTACAGAACGTAGACACAGATCATGTGGACAATAAAATGCAGCTAATATCTGTAATATATTCTCATTTCGGCTCCAATGAAAACGTTAAACTGTCTAACTTTCAAAACACCTTTTTAGAAATTTTATAAGAATAAGGGGTTGTTTATTTGTTTAAATATTCCCCTTTCTTGTACCTATTTCTAATAAATAAACGACTAGGTACATAAAGTATAACATAAAGTAAACGTTAACCTCATGGCTTACGCAGTAGTTAAAAAAATTTTATATAAAAGATCTTTAATATGGAAATCATGAACGCACTACATATACGCATTACAATTCATATATGTACTGGTGGAAAACAAGAAAAGAGTCCTCATCTCATGTGTCAAAGTTGCGTAGGTATATACTATGTAGGTGTCGCCAACTTCCACAATCCACACATTATCACAGAAAATACAACACTCAATGCAAATAAAAATGTGTATGCATTACGAAAATATTGTTACGATATCTTGCTGTTTGTCTGCTGTCCGTCAGATAATCCCCAGAATCCAAGTATCGATGGTTTTGTTTGTTTTTGCGTTTACTTATTGTGACGCTGACGACCTTTGAATTCGCATTGCAATCGCAACTGAACTATACCTACATAACATACCTACTTAAAAGAAAGAACACAAAATCCTGAAAATGAATAGTACGTTACGAATACGCGTCCATTTCTACAACAACTTGTATCAAATTCAACTTCTTACTATACGTACTATAGAATAGTACGAAACGAATAACGTACAAAGTTGGGATAACTGGCAAGCGTACAGTTTGTATATACATATGTACATATATATGTATGTATAATGTTCACTCTTTTGACAACAAGTAGAATGCGAGAGAGAGAAAGAGAGAATACGGTCAAATGAAACATGCATTAAAGCACGTAACAAGAAAGGATTATAAAACCTTCATCGACTTTGTAGTTTTGTACTCCTCAAACCTATAACATACCGAATCAACCACCCACAAAAGCCTGAAGACTGAGGACACGTATATAAACCAAAAACAAAAAATTTCGCTGCATATTTTCATATACCTACCTACATATTTGTATGTACCTATATGTATAAACGCACCAACACCCGGTCCGCCCTCGGTTCTTGTTTTGGTTTTAACTATACACGAGTACATCACCACGACATGGCACCAGCAACACACGACCGACCCGGTTGCGTTCACCTTTTTCCGATTGCATTTCCTACTATGTATTTCAATGCGAATTCTGCGCGAAGTGCACACTGACATAAAAAGTTGGGTTTGAGTGCGGGTCGGGTGGTATATGATTGGTACGGTGGTATACAACACGGTGGATTATTTCCTCTCCATTCATACCTAACCTATACAACACACTGTTCAAATGTCATTTGGTATCAACATGTTGCTACCTTCGCGGGCCGCGAGAAATGAATGACAAATAATATAATGATGGCGAAAACAATTTTTGTTAAGTGCACGAAGCGTCGCACATATTTAATCAAATATATTTTTTTGTTTTAAAACTAAAGATATTAAAATACTTGTACGTACTACTTTGAAGATGATTTCACGACTCGTTTTTTGTGTCGTTTCGTCTTTCGTCTTTTTGACAGCTTGTAGAAATGTATGCTTTCGTTACTTCATTCCCCCTACATTTCTACACCCCGCACCCAAGTCATTTAATCAGCGTCTATGCCTTTAGTTGAGGGTTTGTTTTGTAAACAAATTAAAACTGTACAAAATTATTATAATCAGAGAAGGAAATCTTACTTACTTAAGTGAGGTTCAACTTTAGAAAAATAAAGCTCCATTACTTTTGTCGGTCATCGCGTACGAATTCTAGATTCTCTCCAACTATTCCCCAATTCGGTTGATTCCTCAGTGAACGCACTCCTTTTCTACTTGCTTGTGTGTCTGGGTTGACAAATTCCAATGCATCGTTCTTCATCTACATTTTTGAGAGACAAATGTCAAAAATTAAGAGCTAAAACATTTTTTACACCAAACCCAAAAAGGGGTTTTCGGCAAAAAGATTACAAAAACTCGCAAAGCGGTCGCATTGAACATTTACCCGTTTTAATTTGACATTTCAATTACCTACATATTTTGAAATCAGCTGCTATCTTGAACACAATAGCCGCATGTAGACCGCAACGCTTGTATTCTTGCATCACGTCAACTGTGTTCAAGTATAGTGAATTTAATGGTATCATGAGATAATCTCGAATGACAAAACTCGCGGATGCAAAACATCCCGAAAAAACATTTTTTTAAATCTAGAATGAAAAAATATCGAATGCACAAAAATCTAGAATGAACAAAAATCTCGAAAGACTATATCTAGAAAAAAATCTCGAAAAAAATAAATCATTCTACTTTTTTTGTCACTATATTTAAGGAATTCAAACTCAAATAAAAGTCATTATTATATTCAGCTTATTAAACAATTTATTTTTCTTGGCCCACTTTTTGTGTTAGTTGACGATGACTAAACACGGTTATTATATTATGTTGGCCCGCACCAAATGATAAAAAGAAACTGCATACTCCCAACCTCGCACCTACCCCAAATCCTATAGTGTGCCCAAGCAGGGGATAATAAATTATTATTATCTTCTATGCCTCTAAAAAATTTAGGACTTATGTCCCATTTGTTAACAAAAAATATTTGGGGCCTGGGTCCCACTTGGGTGGATGGTTATTAATTCTAGATTTTTGCATTCGAGAAAATTTTTGTATTTCTAGATTTTGCTTTCTAGACTTTTTTTTCTCGAGATTTTTTCAATTCTAGATTTTTACTTTCGAAATTTTGCTTTCTAGATTATTGGTTTCTATACATCGTGGTAAAACCCGTTAATATCTCTTGAAATCATGTTGTCAGCTTTTTTATGTTTGATCAAGCGCTGAATGTTTCTTAAGGTTTGTTTGTTTACTAATTCAACTCTGAATTTCATCTTGGGAGACAAATGTCAAACATTAGCGTCGTAAGATCGTAAAACAAAGTTTTGATATTTACATTTTTATCATAAGAGATAGTGAATGTATTTAAATAGTTCTGATTTGATGACTTAAATCAATAAATCCAATATATACGACCTTATAAAAGACAAAATAAAGACATAAAATGCAGTGTTGCACCCACAGTTTTGATATTCACTGCAGCTATATCACCCAGTTATTTTGTTTTGTTGTCAAGTGTTCAAGAGTTTAATAATAATTGGTATGATGTGTTTTAACATTAAACGTGCATTTAGTATAATGCTTTCCTTAAACCAGTTGAAGGAAGTTACATTCTACATCTTTTTGTCATAATGTAACAATCGTATACATATATACATATGTATATACGTATGTAGTTTGACTTTATATTTTATTTACGTCGCATTTATTTAAATTTTGTCATTTTGACATTCTGTCATTCAACGTTTGTTTAAAATTAAATGAAATAATTTTAGGACACACAAAAATTAAAACTGACACATATTAGAGCAGTTCTATCTCTGAATGTTTAGTTATTATGTCCAGAGTCTGATGACACAGGGCAGAAAAGTTGATTAATTTTTAATGAAACCATGTCTTTATTGTGTTGGGTATATCTAGTGGTCGGTTGCATATGTTGTTCTGTTGGTTTATAACCGAGGTAAATTAGGATATAATTGTTTTTAAATGACATAATGACTTTTTGTTCTTGTTTTTTAATCTACAAGTACCTGTTTGATATAAATTACATTGAAAAAAAAGGAGTTTATTCATATCCTCGAACGGATGGGCTTGAATTAGTTATAGGCATGGATACAATAGAAAGGCAGGTACACAAATCTGAAAATCACAAAATGATGTAATAAAAGTACAACAAACACGAATAAAACTCATTTAATGATCCGAGGAATTAATTCTGTGAGAAACTTCTCCAAATAATCTGCTACAATTATCAAAAGGTCCGTTCGTTTATTTTAAAAAACTTCCAATTTTTCTATCCAGAATTTATAATTTCGTTGTGTCATTTTTGTATGGTATTTACGTCAATAGTTTAAAATTAAACCAGACCAGTTCAATTTTCTGAAATTTCAGCGATCTGTTATTGCTTAGTTTGCTTTTATAGACGATTGCGATTTTTAAATTTCGTTTCTGCTATGGTTTCCTTTTGGTTGCGAAGATGCTTTTAAACACTGTGATTTTTAATAGGTGTTATTTTTGTTAAATGAAAAGGAAACATCTCTCCACACTCTCTACTCCGCTTATGTCTCGAACAATAAGAAAAATCTCAAAGAAGAAAGATCTACATATTTGGTACTCTGCAATTTTCCCAACCTCTGCAATTTTGTTTTTGTTGTTTGGGCTTAAAAATCGCAAGGTGAAATTTTATCGTTTAAAAGCAGTCTTAGAAGTCTAATTATATAATAGCCGTTTTTTATTACCAGAATTGATCTATATACATACATATATGAATCATTAAATAACTTACATAACAACAACGACAACAGCAACACATGAACCTGCTTTTTATCGGGGTCACTTTTCATGATCCGAAGACAGGCTTTTGCTTGTCGTCACTGTGATGCAGTTTTATTTTCGCAGGATGATCCATATGGATCATGGGTCAGAATATAAATAATTTCCCATCTTTTTTTGTCAAAAACCTGGGACTGACAACCCTGTTGTACGATTATCAAACTCAAAGTAGGCAATTGATACTTGAAATATTAAATATTGGTCTCAATTTATATCAAAAACAACGCTTTGCATTATTCTTAATGATATAAAATTTGGTTGTTAAATATCGAGTTTCAATATTAATCAATTGATAATTGACATCGAAAGTGGAAGTCAAGAAGAATAGAGATGATTTAAAAAGTATATTTACCTACATAGGTATGTAGAAATAAGAAATTCGAAAATGATTCTGTTGAAAATAACAAAGAAAAAGAGAAATGAGTTTTGCAATAATAAGCCTTTTATTTAATGTTATAGATAAGATACATAGGTACCTTCAAATTTTTTATTCTATGGCTTCTCATAATTTGAAAAATGAATCTTATATAGGAGTAGGAATATTTACTCAAAATTACGCTGCAGCTTATACCTACCTACTTTTGACAACAAGCGCAGAAGTCAATTCGCATTTATATTTTCCATTAACATACCTACCCATACTTACTTTACTGCTAGTAGGTATATCACCTTGTATTCTTTTCATAAAATTTCCTTGTCCTTTTATTGCTGACAAACAGAAGATAACTTGCCATACCTATATTTGTACATATAACATACCTACAGTTATATGTATCGCAAGTAAATAATAATGGTTATTATAGTTCTTCTATATATTCCTACGTGATATACAATTTTCCTCACCGGTTACTAAACACATATCAAAAATAATACCTATCTACTCATCTGCACATCCCAAATCCCTGGATTCATTAAATTGAAGAACAACACTACTCAATCTGCTACATTGCTTTCCATAATTCCCGGGACATAACGAAATATAGGAGTACTATTTAAACAAAAGACAGATCCAAGAGAGCGAGTGTAGAGTGTAGACTGATCCAAAAACAGAGTGTGCAGTGTGCTGCTGATGAAAGTCTCTCCTTTATAGCAGGCCAGGCCATCGTCTTCATATACAAAGGCACATGACTTTTCCTCTAATCAACGACAGCGACACCCACTAACCAACCAACCACACTGTGCTGTGCTATGCGCTGCTGTCAAGTTGCCCGACAAGCGGCGAAATTTTTCTTTTACTTTGCATCTTCTTTGTATATGCTTGCTGCTATGCTGCGTTGCTGCTGCTACAATCACCATGCCACCCGCCTTATCAACTACATACCTATACCTACTTCCGCTACAGTCTTCAACAGAGCACATTTCAAGTTGTCTATTTTCATCTTTTGCTTAGCACCTTCTTCTTCTTCTTATCCGGAACCGGATGTTAAACATTTTATGGAGATAAAGAAAATTTTCAAAATAATAAAAAGGAAAAAAAAAGGAAGAAAACATCGTGTTGATAAATACTTTGCAAAGCGTTTTTGGAAAAAGGAGCAACAAACAATGCGAAAGAGGATGAAAAAGAAGAAGAAAGTATATCCATTACCGACAATTGCATTATGTATAATACTCGTTTATCCTATAAAGCACAAAAACCACCCACATCTGACACTCACATATACATACATATGTACCTACAAGTTACAAATACAAAATAGAACTTGCTGACTGGGAAAACAACCCATTTTTTCCGCATCTTATCATAAAATGTGCACTAAAATTGTTAGGTATATTGGCAAATCCTTGAGATCTACAACAAGTCGTATATGTATGTATGTACGTATGTCCTTTATTATACCTCACTCGTGCTCGTTTCGTTGTTTTAAAGAATCCAAAGAATAAGGCGTCCGTGAAGAGAGGATTTGTTGAAAAGCCCGTGGGTTTGTTGAACATACATTCAAAAAAGTGCTCTCGTGAGTTCAAATCCACGCGAAGCCTTTATATTCTGCTATAGTTGTTGTTTTTTTGTTCTTCTTACCAAACGGCTGGGATGACATGGTTAAAGGTCGACTCTCCCTTTGTTTGGCTTTCGTTTTGGAGCAAAGTGAATTGATTCTGCTTTTGGGGATTCTGCGCGTAAAATAATTCTTTGTGGCGTATTTTTCCAATTCCCTTTTCATTTTCGAATATATTTTGGTTTGCGCTCTGTGCCATTTTATTCTTTGTGCAAAGCAAACAAACACATGCGGTGACGTCGTTGTCATCATATCTGGTTCTGGTGTTTGTTTTTCATATAGGACTGAACCTCTCTCTCTCTCTCTCTCTCTTTCTCTCTGTTTTACCTGAAAAGTTTACAAATTACTGAATGGGACATCAATTTCTACATTACAGGGAGCAAGGATTTAGCCGTGGCCCGTGATGTGTAAGTCTATATAAGTAGGTATGTGTTTGTGGATCTGTGTAGGTATATATGCTGGGTATTTATTCGAAAAAGGTTAAAAATAGCAAATAAATGTACCTAAGGCTTTCCTTGTAAAATTTTAAAACAACGACCATTCTAAAATCCAACCAGTAGATATTCGAAACCTTTTTTGTTGATGCAGAACAAGAACAAAAGAGAAATGAAAAGAAGAATTATTATTTCGACCAAACCCTACCTAACTACTATACCTAAGCGAATAGGTATAATTATTTATTGATCTTCATTGCAAAAATCTGGTTTCCTAGAATTTATGGCAAATGCTTGTTGTAGGTATCAAGTGCCATGTTATACCTAGAACATTGATTGAGTAAAAAAAGATTTAAAATCTACTTTTCATACAAAATGTAAAAAATAAGAAGTTTGGTTGGTTCAAAAGTAGTAGGCGGAGATATCTGAGATCTCAGAAATATTAACTGACCAATTACTATAAGGATGCTAAGGATATGGAAAAACTATTTCTGCAAATTGTATAACGCCAATGATGAATTGAATTCTGTTGTCGGGTGTAAATTGTAGGTACAACTTGGAAGAAAAATAGACAATAAAGCTGCTGGTCTTGTTGCCGAACTGTTTCCAGAACGGAAGGAGATGACTTGGTTACTACTACTACTACTACTTATGTGCTCTGTAGAAACCATGTTCGATGAATGAAACCTTAGCATTGTTTGACCGATCCATGAGAAAGGATTTTCTCTGGTCTGCACTAACTAGGGAGGCACCAGTCTCCAAAATAAAAAAAAATACTTTTTAAACTAAGGTCCATATCAGTGCGGCTTGACCAGAAACATGGCGAAACATGGAAAAAACCCAGGAACTTCAAATTGGCATGGTACCTACCTTTTCATCGATTTTAAGGCCGGGTATGAAAACATATTTAAAAACGAACTACCTAGGTATATCTACAGAGCAATGTCTATAGATTTAGCAAACAAATTTTATTTTGTTATACATAATTACCTAATTAGCTTTGTGAGTTTCACCCGAAAAATATTTCACCTTAAAAATTTGTGTTCGGCCGGAATTTTAAAAGCTATTCTGAGCTTCACCCGAACGAAATTTCGTTCGCCTACAAAAAATTAGTGAACATTGAGACATTACATTACATTCCTTTCGAAATGAAAGTTCACTATAAGGGGAATTTTTCGAATGTATGAAATTTCGTATAAAAGACGAAAAGTGAAATGTCAAATTTTTCCGGGTGTCGTTCGGGTGAAATTCACAATAAGACTGAATAAGTAAGGGAGTATTGGAGATTTGGATATTTTAGCAAAAGAAAATATTTATTGGGGATTTTTTCCGGGCATTTCGTCTGACTGAGGTGTTGGTTTTTGGGGATTACGTAGGTAAGCTTCCCAGGAAATATTGCTTCAAATTTTCTCCTCTATCGGGAAAAGTTTTTCACGGGTTAGAGACAAATCCTCAAAAAGTAAGTATTGTATGATCGAAATTAAAAAAAACCACGAATTTTTGATTTAAAATTATTTATTTACTCAATAGTAATAGAAAAAAGTGGAATTTAATTTATTTAAAAAGTAGTAAAGTAAAAATAGTATTAAAAGCGATTGAACAAGTATCTCTTATCACGAAAAACTGCTTTCACCTAAGATGTTTGGAATCGTTAGAAAATTGTAGGTCCCTTCCATTCTGCCAATAACACCCAAACAGGTATGGTTGAGAGTTGTAAGTCCTGGTTTTAGGCCCTGGTTCTACACGAGCTGTCGCGTCACTCAATTTATTTACACATTAATTTTTTATCAGGAAAATGGGATTTTTGGTTTTCAGGATTTTGTGTTTTCGGGTTTCTGACCCCAATCAATCGCTGTATTAACTAAAACGGCCTAGATTTAGAGATTGGATTTTTATGATTTTGAGTTTTCTGGTTTTGGGATATTGAGTTTTTGGGATTTCGAGTTTTCAGGATTTAGAGATTGGATTTTTAGGATTTTGAGTTTTCTGGTTTTGGGATTTTGAGTTTTCAGGATTTTGAGTTTTCTGTTTTTGGGATTTCGGGTTTTCTGAACCCACCTTATGAAAACAAAAATTGATTGATTAAAATTTCACCTGAGGAGTATGGGTTTGTCACATAGCAGCTATTTACTAGACGTTTTTACTCAATTACTTGGGTACAAAACATCTTGTATTATTTAAAAATCACATCTTGCGCTTTTAATAATTGCAGTAGCACCCTTTATTTCGTTAAATCATACTTTATGTAAAGTATATTAATCAAATATCCTTTCTAATATCTTTTGCTTAATATTCCGACAGTCACTTTCAAATATTTTGACAGTGTTTTTCCTATTCTGAACGAAGAATAACAACTTTAATGATCACAATTATTATCATTACAACTGAAACTCATGTCACATTTTGACAGAAAAAACTTGACACTAAAAACCAACCATTCATTGTTCAGATATATTAGTATAAGTATATGCAGTTATTGTTGCCAAAAAGCAACTCCTTCCCACAGCTACACAGCTACAGGGCAGACCAACAAGGAATGAAATTTAATTGTAGAAGTTTTATATGAAAATGGGAGTAGGGTGGTAATTAAAATTCGATTCAACCATAACTTTTTACTTCTCATTAATTTCGACCATTTCCATTTCATTATATAAATAAATGGTTTGTGTCTGTGGGGGGGGGGGTGTATTTGTCTATTCCGCATTCATATTAACAAGAACTAGGATGAATGACACAATTACACAATTAAGATAAAGATTTTCGTGTGTTTGTGTGTGTGTATTGTGCAATATTTTTAATGGATAATTAGTTGAAAAGTAGTTGAAATAGAGAATTGAGATTGAGATTAAAATGTGTTTATTTATTTGCTAAATCCCAATTTGCCATTGCCATCCATCAACAGAACCTTGCGGTCTTCAAAACAGAAAAAGAAGCATGTCATTTGAACCCGATACCTACTTAGGTATACCTACATATTTAATTTTTTCTTTCAGTTATTTCAAAGTGGTCATATGAATTAACTTGTACTCATCAAACTACCTACAATTATTCGCAACCGGATGTAGATAGATATAGAGTAACTACAATGTTTCAAACCAATGCACACTCTAACCCCTTTTTCTCAAAATCAACATAGGTAGACATTGAATTCTTTTAATAAACATTAATTAGTCAGTTTTATTTACGGTTCATTTCACTGTGTCCTTTAAATTTGACATAGCTTGACAATCAAAAATGGCGCCCAACTGAGGATAATTTTCTTCTTTTTTAATTTAATTCTTTAATATTACATTCTTAAACTGGTCCTATATTTTGTATATGAAAAAAAAAAAAAAAAAAACAAATAGGTATTGCAACTTCTATTTCTGGGACGCAATTCAACTTTACCACCTACGCGTCTCTAAAGATAAAAAAAATAACACGAAAATGACGTTCTTGCGCTCTCGGTAGATGGTTTCATTCTCTCTTTCATTATCATTTCTATTTCTATTCCAATTTTCTCAATATCTCCACACATTTTTATTTTTTTTGCTCTCCTGCTAAAATATACACAGGATGGGGGATATGGAATAAAATAATTTAAGCGAGGAGCCGGCTGGCATGGCATGGCAAGGCAGCATGGTGTTTCATCCGCCGCGTCGCCGTCGTCGGTCGTCTCCCCGAACCGAGCTCGTATAGGTACATCAAAGAAAAAAAAAATAAATAACCGGAATTGAAACATAAACATAACATTGTATAATCATTCATACATCTGGAAGAGCGCAAGCATGCTTCTGCTATACTTCTTCTATTGCCACCCTCTCTCGGTTTAGGTTTTGTGAGCTATAAGATATCGTCATTTCATCATTCAATGATTATATGGAAATGGAAACATTATTTACATCGAAGCGCAAACTCCCACGGTAGGTATATTCGATGGTTTTTCTTTCTCGTTCTCGTTCTCTCGTCACGGACAAAGGAAGGACACACGAAGCAGTAGTGAAAGCCTGCAATGTTGGCTTCAAAATAGTACAAGTCCTGACGACTAGGTATATAGCTCCTGGTCTTTTAATGTTCTCCTGACGATATACAGTCGTGTTATTCGTAATAGAGTTTGGTTTTGCTCGTTCGTTCTTCTTCTTGTTGATTGAAAAGATAGAAGACCCGGATAAAAAACAGTTGAAAAGACACGACGCGTTCGATCATCAGCACAGCACCAGCACCAGTAGCAGCAGCAGCGGTGGTGGTGGTGGTATTTGGCACATGACACAACAAGGCGCAGCAGTTTAAAACAGCAAGGCACGAGTAAAGAAAAAAAAAACAACAACAACAACAAAACAAATATAGGTACAACACGGTACCATTCGAGACATGGTGAAGGCATTTGCTCTAAAGAGCATGCCAGTCAGTTCATAATGTGACCCTGGCTCGTTCGTTCATATATTCACTACTTTTCCCCCCATATACAGATGTCGCATTAATTGTATAGTTTCTTGTTCTCTATATGACAAAAGAAAAACACTTGTTTCCTTAAAATGTTCTCTTGAAACAAAACAAACAAAAGAATTAGCCGTTATAATTATTAAGCTTCTCCATTTTTGTAAAGTGAACGATTTTTGTCGGTTCGGTAGTTTATTTTTCATTCAAAGTGGTTGTTTTTAATTTTTTTTCGGAAGTTGACGGAAATAAAAACAACGAAAAACGGAATAAGTTTCGCAGACATTGTTGCGTATAAAAAGTGAAATTTTGTCCGTAAAGTAACAAAAAGTAAAAAAATAATAAGAAACAAAAAACGAGGAATACAAGTTTGTCCTCTTTTCTATGTTTCTAGTACTGCAAAATTTTGTTTTATTAAAAAAGTTTCCACTCAAGTCTGTCAAGTGGTGGTGTGGGAAAACAGTAAGTTTTCTGTTGAATTTTCTTTCATTTTTTATGAATGAACATTACACCTACAATCCGCACAACAGCGATGATGACTATACGACGTAGGTGGTTTATTCATTGCATCCCCTGGAGCAGGGTTTCTCATTTAACAAAAGAAAAAAAAAAAAATAAGAAAACCGTCACCCCGTTCCCGCATTGCATTGCATTTTCTTTTTTTATCTGTGAATTTTTTTTTTCACCGTCATAACTCACCCTTAACCACCTCTCTATTTTACTTATTCATTTTACCACCCCATCGTCGGTCGCCGTTGTCGTCGTCGTTGTGCTGTAAGGTTACTTTACTTTTCAGATTGGTAGGTAGGTACGTGCCTTTTAACATTTTCATTTAGATTTCGAGTAGATATAATATATATTTTGCTTGCCTTCTTTAGCTGCGTATTTAATATTATTTCATTCCCATGTGACATAAGATGATTAAATAGAAAGAAAACACAAAATCAGAAAAAAAAAAAAATTGGAAAAAATATATAAAAATCCAATCTCATGAAAATGCTAATTTCTTAGCTTGATTAAAGATGGAGAGAACAAGAGTGAAATTTATATGACTGATAAATTTAACAAAGAAAGAGGGAGAGGAAATTGTTTTTTTTTTTTTTAATAATGTGTCTTTATTTTACTGATGTAATTAGATATATACCAATTAAATTTTATCCGTTTCTCTTCGTTGAGTTTTATCTATAAAAGTCGAGTGTTTGTAGTTAGGGGTTATACCTAGGGGTTATACCTACTACATAATTTAAAAGTGACGTTATGATACTTAAACTAGGTATATAATTAATCATAAATGTATAAATTTAACTGACTATGTTAAAGATAAAAAGTATTTAAATAAAAAAAAGCATGGATGGTAACACTTATGATTGATGATTTATTTTCTTTGTATACGGCCATCGTTCACCGTGTTGTGGTCAGGTGTCAATAACTTGTATCTATCTATCTCGCTTTCTCCTAATCATTTTTAACATAAAACAGGGATGTCATAAATTTATAAATTGTTGTAGGTGTGTTTTTGTTTATTGATTGTTGAACAATAATTTAATTTTATATCTATGCTTAAATGTAACAATACTTTGTTTGCTTATAAAGATAATAAATTAAATAGTGTTGGTAAAATAGGACCTATATATACCTACCATTTGGTTAGACGCACTTTTTTTCTTTCATAAATCGATGTTTTTTTTATATAAATATGCCAACAATAACATTTAGGAAAAAGGCAAATTAATTGTCAGTTAACTATTAAGAAAAAGAAACTTCTAACGGCTATTTTGTACATTTCCTAGGTTATGTTACAACAGCATCATTTTTTGTTGGTTTATTTGAAGATGGTAGATACTCGTAATTTTAAGCTTAAGCTTGTATTTGTCTAATGTTTAATAATCCATGAAAATTAGACAAAATCCTGTAAAGCTGAATTTTATTGGAGAGCTTTATTTTTATATCCACGCATTTCTACTAATTTTATTCCTAAGTTCTGTCAAAGTAAAATTGTACTAAAATTAGTAAAAAATGTCAGTTTTGGGAAGTAAACGAACAGACCTAATATCAGTTGTATTGACGTCTTTAGAAAATCCTAAAAATGGTCCTTAATTTGAAAGCGCTTTTAATTTTGTGGAGTGGGACACAATTCAGTTATTTTATTGGCCTAAGGGCCAATTTCACAGTACGTACTTAACAAAATAAGTTGTGAATATTGAAGACTTAAGTTTCATTCATTAAGGTGGGTCTGTACAATGAAATTGGGCATTTGTTTTTCATATTTACTTTGATTTTGTTTACTGGTCCTAAAACAATAATTTTGTTGTTGTTTTTTTTTAAATAAATCTCAGGGAAAAAATTGTAGCTTATAAAATTTTACAAAAAATATTTTAACAGTTTTTCGTAAAACCAATAGATTTGAAGAAAAACGTATGCAAAATTTGAAATATATCAGTTATTTGTTTTAAATTAGGTACCTTTTTCCACATCACCGAGGTGTAAAGTGTAGGTTGCGTTTTCGTACGCTTTTATCGAAAACTTTTGCTTTTACAATCAAAATTGTATAAACTTTTAGAATTTCATAACCAACTATTTCCGCCTTGAAATTTCTTGTTATAAACGTCCTTAATTTCCATTTCTTTATCAACTGCCTTTTATTTTTTCTACATCTGTCAGTTTCATCAAAGTATAATGGCTCTCACTTTTGACGTTGACAGATGCGATGCTTTCCATTAGTGAAACCGGTTTAAAAAAAAAAAAGAGAAATGCTTCCTTTCAATGACTCTCTGTTCACGACTGCCTACGCCGAATTTTTTTTGACGTCTTTGTACTTTTTCTCACTCCCACTTCATGTGGCTGCACTTTTTATTTGGTACTTAAATATTACAGAAACTATTTGTTTTAAATTGGAAAAATACTTTTTAATTAAAATATTAATTTCGTGATTTTAAGATTTCTATTAAATTATTCAACGAGCTCAGATTTGTTCTGTTTTAACGACTGCTAAATTTCAGATGTCGCTCGTGGTACACATTAGTTTATGACTGGACAATAGAAGTGGGATTCACGTCAAAAAAAAGTCGGAGGAGGCAGTCAAATGTGAACATCGTCAGTTAAGTGCAATATGGATGACTTCCTGCACATTTGACATATCGAAATGCTACTTTTTTGTTCAATTATGACATAAGCTTCGGCCAGCTTTCGATTTATTAAGCATGTTCAGGAAAATACGATCTCGGAGATCTCAGTTACATGAGCAGGATTCCTCAGCAAAATTTCTCAGCTTTCCTGTCAAAACTCTGAAGAAAAAAATCTTGGATTAGCTTGCTCACTTTTTGATTGAGATTGAGAAAAATCTTTGAAATCTCATTTTTCTAAACGCGCAAATTATAGTTCTACATTACGCCTACCATGACTTTCAAACGAGGTTTTGAAATGAGTTTAACTGAGTTACAACTTTGGTCTATGTAACATGTATGAACATTTTATTAATAACATTATAAATAGTATCATATGTACCCTACTTACTTTTAAGTGAGGAAATCTTTTTGAAAAGTAGTATTTCCTATTTTTTTTTGTGGTTACAGATGACAGATGGAATGTATGGTGTAAAACGTCATTTTTTTTGTTCTTTTCTTACAGTTGGCACATACACAGATTGAATTTTTGGTATAAAACTTTCCTCGTATTTCCTTCTTCTTAATTCCGATGAAGGCTCACACCCTCAATAGAATAAAGAATCTCAAGAGGATGAAGCTTTTTGGGGTGTGGAAGTTGATGACATGACTAAGGGATAAGCTCCATGTAATTGAACAATCTTTCCGAAGTTCTTTATTATATTACCCTTAAACGTTTTATTTGTTTTGGTTTTTTTTTCGTTCATGTAAGTATATGTATTTGAAAAACATTTTCCATCAGAAGATGTACGTACACATACATATACAACGTACATGATGTATCTGGATAAAAATATCAACGCATCAAATACAACAAAACTTGACGCACTCGGTTTTTATTATTTTTTTTTTGCTACTCTTCTGTTCAATTGACCATGATCACGTTGGGCTTTAGTGCTCCAATTAAATTTGACGTCTATACACAACATGGCATGTACAAATACATACATACATACATAGATACATTGAGGGGAGAACTACGTGAGATGTTTTTTATATTTTATTTCGAATTTGGTTTTGATATTTTGTTGCAGTTTTGGATAATATATGATTGTGGTTATATACATATATATTTTTTTTGTAGATAGTGTGAGAGCATTTTAATAAATTTTTTGTTTTCATATAACTACATATATTAAAATTGCATCGCTGAGTTGTGAGTTGAAAACCTAAAATGGAAGATGATTTGTTGGTTAAAATAATAATTGAAGATTTTACATTAGGGTGTGTCATTTATATACATAAGTAGAGAAAATAATAATTTTTAAAATGATTGATTGATGTCTTATCAAACAATTCGAAAGATCAAGTATGGACAAAATAATAAAACTTGCATTGCAAAATAGCGCTCTCATATACTGAGGGCCTTAAAATCACCAAACTAACAACATCTGATGAACTTGATAGAATTTTGCAAATATTTTCTTATCACCAAACAAAACTTTACCTATATAAATAGTGAACAAGTTAATAATTATTAACACTTTTATATTCTTAGGTACCTACCTTTATATTCTTAATAATATTTTAGCTGATATATTATTTACTTTCTAAAATTAGACAAAAAAAACAAACTAATTTAATCATGTTCTTTTCTTTTTTCAGTTAATACCAAACGATGTCGTTGGACACACTTTTAAAAGCTGCTCGGTTTATTGAGTTGCAAGAACAAAATCGATCACTAGAACTATCGCCAATTCCATCTATCGGTGAACGTTATCAAAGATCTCAACCGCAGCAGCATTTTTATGAAAGTGTCAGCAATAGTCGAAACAATGCACGCCATCACCAAGTGTCATCGTCATCTTCGCCTTCGTCGTCTTCATCATCGTCACCGTCGTCATCGTCATCATCATCATCATCACCACCAGCAACTTCTTATGTACTGTCAAATGGCCAAATTATGCATAGTAATACCAACCTTAGTAGTAACAACAACAACAACAATATCAGTCAATTAATTCACAATGATTTTGATTATGGTGTTGAAGCGGTGACAAATGCTGTGGCAGCGACCGCAGTTAATGGTAGAACTAGTGAAGGTCGCTGTATTACGGGTAAGTTAATTTGCCTTATATAATTATTTATTATTATATACTTACATATATTATTACTTGCTGTTTGGCTTAAATATGTGGAGGCAAAAGGATGGATGCTTATGATGGTTGAAAACAACTCTAAAAATCACTAAACTGGTGTGACGTTTCAAAAATAACAGGTTGACAAAAAATTAGGTGGAATTGTCTTATTGCTTCAATGACTAAACATTTCAAAAGTTTTTTTGTACCCACACCTTACATAACCTTTAGCAAATGTGAAAACAGACAAATTCTCCGCAGTTTTCGTGATTACGTAGGTACGACATTTTCCAGATGTAATACAACGTATCCACTGACCACTTAATTAATTAGATATACCCATAATTTTTAAATCTAGGGGAGATTTACAATAAAAATTTATTTCGTTAATCTATAGTATAGATTTGAAATATTAATCTTGTTATATCTTCATAGTTTTATACATCGAACTAACATATAGGTATTATATCGCGCTGAACGAATTCATTGGCAAATCGCTCCTTTTTATAGCTTCTTCACACCAAACCCAAAACCGGGTTTTCGGCAAAAAGTTTTCAAAAACTCGAAAAGCATTCACACCGAACATTTACAAGTTTTCGTTTGACATTTGACAAACAACCACTCCTCTCCTGCAAATAAAAAAAAAAAATAACAAAACATCTCATTTACATAACACACATACAATTTCTTTTGTCAGCATTTTATTGAGCGCTGATGTTTCGAAAGGTTTGTTTGTTTAGTTCAACTTTGAATTGCAACTAGTTTTCGAGAGATTTTTTATAAAACTTGTGGTTTACGAAAACTTGTGGTTTACTAAAAATGTATGGTAAAACTTGAGTTTTCGATTTAGGTTTTCCGCCAAAACCGATAATTTCGCGCAAACTGCGTATTGGTTTTGGTGTGAAAAGGATATTACATATATGAAACTTTCTTTCTTCCTTCAACTTCATAGTGCCTGTTTACACAGGCATTTTACAGAAAGGCGCATCCAGTGAGACAGGTAGATTTTATGTTCGTAAAGACGACAAAGATTTTGGGGTGGAGTCTACACTTCTTGTTTCTACGCACACATAAATCTACCTGTCTTACTGGTTGCGCCTTTCAGTAAAAGGCCTGCGTAAACAGGCACATAAGTGTCTAATTACACGGTCGTTTACTAATTTAAAAGGGCGTCCAGTCGCGTAAAAACGAGAAGGATAGGTTACAACCAAAATCCACAGATACACAAGTTTCAAGAAATATTCTGGTATTCAGCAATCAGCATGATAGGTTTATTATTTTGTGAGTGAGAGATATTTGGATTTTAAGGGAGTGAGATATGGAAGAGAAGATTGAACTGAAAGAATTTTTTCTTTAATGTGTAGTCACGGTGATCAGTAAATCGACTGTGTAATAAACAATATAGATAGAAACTGCCAAATTGTATCTACTTTTTTATTGTTTTTGTGTAATGTAAATAATCTACACTGAGATAAACCTTCGATGGAAATATAACATACAATTTCTGAAAACAATAGAGTGCAGCTGTAGCTGTAGTAGAAGTTGAAGTTGTCTCAATTTTAACTTGAATATAAATAGCAGTGCTATTTGAGTAACTTTCAACTTTGACAGTGCTACGACATAAGGCTACAGCTACACCATTCTTTTCATACAGTAAATGACTAAATCGTGCGGCAATTTCAACTGTCAATGAACTTGTATGTATTGTGCAATACAGAAATATAGCCTTCATTTCGTAGAAACTGTCGGATGAGAAATTCAAATAAGTTTTTGCCGAATTTTGATATTTATAGTGTAGTTTTAATAACAATAGTCTTCGTACATAATATATTAATATAATATACGCTGTAGTATACTGACAAACGTCAGTTTCAAGTTTTTGAGTTTGACGTTTGTTAATTAACGAGAGAGGGATGTATTGCTATGTATATTAAAGAGATCTATAGGAAATTTTTACTGAGCCAATGTAGGTATCCAAATTTCTAAATAATGGCATATCTTACAGTACTACTGACAAATGTCAGTTTCAATAAGGTTATGAATTTGAAGTTTGTGAATATATTAATATATTAATTTTGACAAGGTCAGAGTTGAATATTATTGTAAAATGCTATACTGTCATTTTTTGATCAGTAAGAAGATTATCTCTGCAATAATTATCAAAAAAAAAAACAAAAACAAAACAAAACTTTATTGAGACATGTTGTTTGACCTTGTTTATAAATTCCCTTATTTGTCTTGTTTTCGTTAAATAAATATTGAAACTCACCTGCGCATACATATACAAAAAATAATAAAAGAATAAATACACGCATACACGTGACAAATAGTCAACTCCAAATGACATTGGGAAAAGTTAAAATAAAATAAAGAAAAAAAAAATAAAATAAATGATTCATCGACAAAACGAACCAGTAACTCTCTCTCCCCACTAAACACATCAACATAAGGAATATTCTGCAAAGTTGGGTGACGCGCGGAAAGAATCGTAACTCTGTTGCACGCTGCTTTATTGTTGTTGTTATTTCTTCCCCTGGTTTTTTTTTTGGATAAAGCATGTGATATTCGAGTGTAAGTCAACGCATACGAAACGAAAGCGACCCAACCGCTTTAATTGGCAAACAAAACCAAAGAAACCTTGGTTGTGTTGTTTGTGCAAGTTGCACTGTGTATTAAATCCCGGTCGGTTTATTAGCTTTGCTCCCGCCAAGCCTCACTACAATAACAAAAACAACTACAACACAATATTGCTGAGTTCTAAAGTCACACTTCAATCGTATCACATGGTACAGAAAATACGCGTGCAACACATACTAACAAGATATCACCCCGCCTTAATGTCTCTTTGTGCTTTATGCTGATTGTAATTACATTCTTATTTTTAAGTCATACTGGTACTGGCATTGGTGGTAGGTATGTGTGTATTATAAATAAGCTTTCTTGATTGTGCTCTCATTTGTTTGGTGTTTGTATTGGATTTTGTACTAGACAGTGTGAAAAGTTTAGTCGGATGTTAGTGTGTAACACATCAGAGATTATAAAATCTCTTATCTCTTCTTTTCTAAATTAAGATATTTTTAAGGGGCAAATTGGGTTTATACGACATGCTTTAAATTTTTAATTAAAATTTTATTAATTATGACATCTGTTTGAGTTAATTAAAATAATTTTTGTTTGACTTTGTACTTACTGCCTGTCAAAGGCAAGTATGCATTACCAACTATAGCCTAAATGAAGTTGTGTTAAGTTGTTTTGCAAAGTCCCTAACGAGTCAAAAGTCGAAAAATGAGATTTCTGTTACAACAGCCTTGGAAAAAAAATTAGTTAAATTATGGCAAACATTTTTTCTATTTAATATTGATGGAATATGCCTACATCAAATACACGATACCTACTCCGCTTTCTGACAACTAAACTTCACGAAACAAAATCTCACTAATTATTTGAGAAAGCTCTTCGTGTGATTAAAATTGAATACTTAATTGTATGCAAATTTTCTCATTTCTGTTTTTTCTAAATTTAATTTTGTTTAAGTTATTATGGTCTCTGAAAATTTATTAAGTGTTTTTAATTCAAAACGTAGTAGGTAGATAGAATCTTTTTTTTTCGTCCGCCGCGTCCCCCACCTCCGATGAAATGCATTAAAGCAATTGTCAAAATTATGTTGGTGAACACTTGATATCTATATACGTTAATACTAAAGAATTTATAATTTTCTGTCAGCTATACGCGTTAATTTTTAAACAAAATGGAAATTTCTTCAAATTTTGAAGTAAACAATTATACCTTTATTATACAGTACCTAAATAATAATTATTGTTTTAGAAAAAAAGAATGTTATGGGTTTACTTGGAATAGTTTTTATTAAAAACATAATTCTCACTCCCTGTTAAATAAAACGGTACAACGCGTGTCCAATTTGGCGATTATTCGCAAATTGGTTCGAAAGTTTCTTGTCACGTTAACTCATATGAATATGTATTAAGGTAAGTTTACATCAGATAATACTTAGCTGAGAGCAGAACTTTTTCTTGTACAAAAACATGTCTCAATCGCTGTACCACACGTCTTTTTTAAGACGCACGTCATGTCATGTCGTGGCCGTTATTGTGAATTGTCAACAAAAACCCATAGTTCACAAATATAAGGTAATAATATAATATATAGCGCAGGTTGTCAATGTTGAAACGTCAAAATATTAAAAATGTCTGCTCGAGTAGCCACAAGAATTCAGCACTTATCATTAGAAAAAACAACAAAATATTGAAATTAGACAAGTAAACGGGCCAAAAAAATCCAGTTAAAGAAAAAACCTCTAAAAGAACCGTATGGCAATCCGAGAAAGCCAACTGGGACGGTCTTAATGATTTATTCGGGAACTTTAACTGGTCACTATGCTTCCTCGATAGTGACGTTGACTCCAGCTATGATAACAAATTTAATTCTTCTATGGAATGAGAAATTTTATCCCCAACAGGATAAAATCTATCAAACCAAAAGAAAATTCATGGTTTTATTTTAGCGGAAGAACGAAAGCTTCTTAATGTCACCTGTCGTTAAAGCGAAACCCACCCCCCATGCCACTATTCATGAGCGGCACTTGCAATGAAGAAACCAACAACCTTTTTGTTCTAGGTATGTGCATCACAGACCACCTTTTGTGCCACCTAAAATGCTGCTAAGTGTCTAGGTTTTCTCCGCCGATCTGGCTGTAATTTGTAAAGCCTTCATTCGTCCAAAACTGGAGTATAACACTCACATATGGGTGGGTGATCCAATAACCCACTTGAATCTATTGGATAGAATCCAAAAAAGAGCTCTTAAAATGAAAGGTGAGAGAGCTTTAACAGAAAAAATAACATCTTTGGAACACCGCCGTAATGTTTCATGTCTCTCTATTTTATCGCTATTTTTATAAACGATTTAACCGTAATACTCGCGCTTTTAGCAATGCTCATCAGTTTACTTTTATAAGTCCAACTTCGGACGTACTGTTAAGTACAGAGATTCCTTTTTTAGTCGCACATCAAGAATGTGGAATGCTTTACCTGGGGCCCTACTCTGTATCTCGTTCCGAAAGTGAAATTTTCCGAAAAGGAATGTTTTTTACTCTCTATTTCTAAAGCGGAGTGAAATCTACTACTTACGGATCGACAATTCGGAAAGTGAAATTTTCGTACCTGGCAACTCGTTTCCGATGTCCCTGGTTCTATTTTTCCCTCCCATTTCAATGTTCAGAACTTCAAAACCAATGTGCATTGGTATTTCCTTTTTTTCCAAACGCCCGTACTGTGTTTATCATAGTAAAGGGTAGTCATAACCCCTTTAGTACGCGCTCAATTAAAAAAAAAAACCGGGCACTGAATCCAACCTCGTTTTTGACAGATTCGCAGAACTGAACAAAAATGAAAAAGCTAATGATATTACCTTTAATATTTGTATACTGTTAAAAAAACCTGCGTCTCACGAGTTATACGTATATGTATGTACAATGTACATATTATGTAGGTATGTTAAATTTTGTTCAAGAATCCATAAACTGCCCTAACAATATCTATAAGCACATGTATCGCAATCTCAAGTATAGATATACAAAATATTGAGGTTTGTCTTTATTAAGCCTTTATGTTGTTGTTTTGTTGATTTTCCACACTATTTATATTGATCGATCGCGAGAATACTGTTAAACAATGAAAAGAACATAACCATAGCGGCAAACGCCTAGCACAATACGCACTACAACTACTAATCACACTCACACTTAACACTTGGTCTCAACAACAAAACTCAAAAAGAAAACAAAACTTAGCATAAAAAAAGTAGCAAGAAGCAAACACCGTAAATGTCAATGAACTCTCAAGTGTGACAATTTTATGTTATTCGGTCTGTTTTGTTTTATGCTATTATATATTTTGTTGCAGTATTTTCCCATTTGGTGGTTGTGGGCTGCTGCTAGTGTGATGACAAAAAAACCAATGCCTTTTTATTCTCGTGTTTTGCTTATCATTATCACATTTGTTACCTTTGTGGTAGTAGTGGTTCTGTTACCTAAATAACTATTAGCCCAGCCAGCGACGCGTCGCGGTAATACGTATATAGATACACGCAGCAGATTTAACATTTTGAAGTTGTTGTGGTTTTCATGATTTGTGTGAAGTTTCAGCAATAAGTATAACAAGTTCAATGAGCTTTCACGTTTATAACATGAAGGTATATACGCAAAATAATTTGTGGCCTAAAAAGATGTAGGTTATCAATAGGTATATCAATTACATACTTATATGAAACAAAACTGTTAAATTCATAAAATTCAAATATTTGTACATCATTTTTGCTGATGCGCAAATCAGCTGATACTAATGAAATGCATCAGAAACAACGCATCAAGAATTTTCTTGCGTATCATTTTGATACAAGTTTGCAATAGGGTACACGTTTCACTTTATTGATGCTGGGGAGGAATCGGCTAAAATGATTTGTGCTAAATGAGAGGTAAAATCAACCAATTCTGTCTGGGTAGGGTTAGGTATACATATCACATTTGACAGCTAAAGAGGTATCACAAACAAAAGGTGATATTTACTTAAATCGCTTCTGCATCGATGCGTTACTGAATTTTAACGTATAACAGTTATAACAGTTAATAGCCATGAAAACGGGCTTCACGCGGTAAAAAAAAAAAAAACAACAAACTGAGTGCCCGAAGTATGCCCAACGGCGGAGAACCCTAAAAGTAAAAATAAATACCTTTATAAACAAAACTGTTATACTAAATTAGTATTTCTTTAATCACTTCCATTATTAATGCATATATAAAGGTACATATTTGTATTTTTAAGAAAAGATTGATATACTTTTTTGTGATCTTTTGGCAAAGTTAATGGTTTAAGGTTTAAATTACATACGCATTCGCTTAATGCTCTGACAACTTTTCTCTTCTTTAAAAATTACATGTTATTTTGCCACGGACAGTTTTTTGCTCTTAAGAAAACTGCAGAAAAACAAAATCATCTCCCAAAGTTTTTGAAACGTTCCAAACTTATTATATCTAAGAGGATGGGTTGTTGGCGAAATGGTAACAGTTTTTGCGCACCATAATTCATTTGTAAAGTCTAGTACGTTGCTAATCCGAAACATAAAATCCCATACAAAAATGACAACGAAATCATAAACGAAAAATTTTGTTTCTCCTTTTCGTTGTTCATCGAGCGAAATTGATAATAATTGTAGCAGATTATTCGGCTTTTTTTGACAAAGAATTTATTGCCCGTACCATTAGTTGTGTGATAAAAAATGACATTTGCATTTTATTCGTAAATACGCGTATTTCTTGTTCCTTTGTGTTGCGATTTTTTTGAAATTGGTAACACTTTCAATGGATTTCAATTTGACAAGTTTCTTTCACCACTTCTGTTATACTTATGATGTTCGAAAGTGGCACTTTTAAAAAAAAATTACATCCTACATAGATATTCGTTTACAAAAAAACATAGCTTACATTGAAACTTTTGATTAAAAAACAATCTTTTATTCAATTAAACTTTGAAAAAGTTGACCGCAAATTTTTAAAATCACGTTGTGTAACCTGACATGAATATGTAATTCACAGTATTACGTTACATGCCTAAGTATACCTACTTTGTCGAAAAATAAATATTATATTCAACGTTGGGCGCCATTTCTATCCTTATTATAAAATCCACCTCATTGTACACAGAGAATGTACATTGTACATACATACATATTTCCTTGAAAGAAGGTAGGTAAGCACTTTTCGTCTTAACCATGTCACGTGGTTGTGTCAAATCCTTTGTTTCTTCTCTTTTGTTAGAATAACGTGAGTTTCCTTCTTTTTGTGTTGTTGTTGTTTTATCTTTTTTTGTTTTTTTCAATGAAAATTGCGTTGAAAGCAAACAATTTTCGCAGATCTCATGAGCTTAACTATATGTACCTATGTTTTTATGTATTGTTGAAGTATATTTTCAAACACCCTGTGTGGATGTAAACTTAGAATCCACTTGCGTCCGTTTCCGCTGACCGCATATCAGTGTAGTCAGTCACTCAAGATGAGATTATTTCGCGAAAGAAATGCTTTTTTATGCATCACCTTCGTCTGTCTTCCTTCCCCGCCGCCCGATGTTGTTGTTGTTTTTTTTTTTTGTATAGCTTGCCACTCTTTTATGTCAATTTAAACAATAATCGACTTGTCACAAACAGAGCTGCTGGGAAGGAGGGTTGGGGCAGAAAGGAGCATTTTAATTTTGACTGGCGTTTTGTACACTCGTTCAAGTTTTCTTTTGCATCGCCATTCGCAAATTGTATAGTTTTCTTTATTATCGTGCACCGGTGACGGCGGAACCGAAATCGAAGACGAACAGACGGACGGTCGATTACTCTGCTATTCACATCACAATGGTGCATTGTTGAAGGTGGAATGCTCTAGGTGCAATCATTCGCATCATACAAGCGAACGAGTAGGGATCGGTTCCGTGTTTAGTCGAAATTGTGTATTTCAATTATTTTGTCGATGTTGATGTGTTGATGTTTGTACGTACCTTCATAAAGTGTGTTCCTTGCTTCTTTGCTGTGAGTGTGACCTTTGCTTAGGACGTTGTTTTAAAATTATTCCCTTTGTTTTGTTGGGTAGTTTAACTTGTTTGTTTTGATCTGGTTTTATTGTAAGCGGATAAGCGTTATACCTACCTACCTAAAATGCAAAGCCACAACTTAACAAAGAAACCGCGATCGAAAATTACAACCCGTGAAATGGTTGACGGTGGATTGTTACCGTCGTCGTCGTCATCATCGTCGTCGGCAGCAACAGCAGCAGAACCAACATCAACATCAACACAAGCTTCGTCTTCATTGCCATCAAAAGTTGCATGGCCACGAATTGAATCACGGCCATTGACAGCAGACGCATCACCATCATCATCACTAACACCGCTAGTGATGCCTGTTGTTCCAGTAACAACCACATCAATTGCTGCTGCCGCATCAGTGCAAATGGACTTGTTGGCAGATATTTTTCTGCGTTTAAATACATCTTTAATGAGTTCGAATCGGTTATTTAGTGCGAATGAAATGTTTTGTCATGCAGATGGTGGTGCTAGTAATAATGGTAAAAATACACACGATGATCAGGTTGTTCGAACGTTGCCAGTTCAGCATAATAATTTTAGTAAAAAATATTCCCCGGTTAAAAATGAAAGCCGTAAACGAATTTTAACAATGGAGTCCATGGCATCGAACGAGTGCAAAGATGAAACCGAAATGTACACAACAGTTCTACCACCGCCCAAAAAGAAATGGATACGTCATTATTTGATGGGTAATTATTTTTTTCATTAAGTCATGTGTGCTTTCTTGCCCGAAATTGTCAGATTCTACCAGTTTAACTTTGACGGTCTTTTGGGCTAAAAATGGAAGAAATGGGTAGATTTAAGAAGTAAACGAACAAAGTATTGTATTGTATTTCCAAATTTACTTCTCCAATTTTTTTTTTTTTTTCAAATGTCATGTTTGGTAGGTTCATAATATTATTAATTTGCTAGTTCACGTTTATGAGATTTGAAAAATTGTGTTCCTTTAAATTAAAAAATTTAACTGTGATTAACGAAGATGTCTTTGAATTCATTAACGTCAATTAATGTCAAAAAAATTGTAAGACCAAATTAAAGTCATAACGTATTCTACACTAATTTATTGTCAAAAATCAGAGGAAGAGCTGTTGAAAATTGAACTGAGAGCATATTTTCCCAAACGAAATTTTTGTTGCACTGTCTCAAGCCCTCAATTTTGTCAGATAGGTATTTCTGAAACATTCAAAATAGCTTTTCAGGATCTTAAGTCTGCACAAAAATTGCCGATTCTTTCGGGTGATTTCACTTATAATCATTAGTTGACAAGTGAGGATACGAAACTTTTTTGTAACTTGTTAGTTCAGTTCATCTTATACAAGTGTAGGTGTACTACCATCAGACCACTTATCCGAGATTAAAGCAGATTTACCCTTAATCTTCTTCAAATCTCGAAGAAGTTTAACCATACAAATTTATTTCATTAATCTATTTAATTTGAAATTAATCTAGTTAAATCTTCATAGAACCAATAGTTTGATAAATCGAACTAACCCGCATCCATTTTACACTGAACGAGAATTGAATTTTTTGTCATCGTTTGGCATAAATTAAACCTGCGGTGGAAACACTTAGATTTACACTAATCGAAATAACCTACAGACATATTGCACTGAACGAGAATTGAATTTTTAGTCATTCTTTATGTCAAAGGAAACATGAAAGAAAACGTCAAAAAGTTTAAGTTTTATGTGCCTCTTTGTTCGCCCTATTTTACTTGCTATCACTTTAGTGTAAAACAAAAGATATAATATACCCCTATTACACGCCGCGGAACACTGGTTGGATGCATGGTCGTGTGAAAGAGATATAGCTACACAGTATTTCAAGTAGTATTGCACCGGGATAGTATGCCGACTGGTGTGTAAAAAGGGACGGAATGCTTTACCGATGCGATTGGTTTTTTTTTTTTAGTTTGCCTGCTTTTGTTATGAAGTGAGTTTGTTTATTTACCGGAGTGAAATTAAAGGATAATTCACTATGGCAGAAACCGATAAATGTATGTGGCTTCATTCCGAAGTGAATGTTTTATAAGAAATAATAAAAGATAAGAAAATTGTGGACCAAATGGAAATTTTTTACAATTGACTTTTGACAGCTCCACACCGACATAATATGGGTGTGTAAATGCCCATACAGAATCGGATTACTTTGTCGGTAAAGTGTTTCGATGCTGGCGTTTAATTTACATTATATATAAGGTGTGTTCCTTTACTTTGAAACTGTGATTTTCTGTTTTGAAGTTTAAGGGCCAGTTTCACAGTGAAGTAAGTGTCACTTAAGTGCCGAATATGGAAAACTAATTCCCAATTTCACAGTGTAAACTTATCGGAATAAGTGACACTTAAGTCTCCGATGTTGGCCACTTAAGTTCCACTTACTCAGGTAGTAAAACTGCGGCTTAAGTGCCAAAATGGGAAAATTAAGTGCCACTTATTTTGTTAAGTGCGCACTGTGAAACTGGCCCTTGTATATACAATATACTCAATAATTGTTTTCTTTTGATGTTATTATACAGAATTCTTTACGTGACGGTTCTTTTACTTTTGTTTATTCTTGGAAAAATAAATGTGGAAAAATGTCTAACAGAAACGATGCAGGAAATTCCTACAGGAAATCGAATTAATTTTGTCTTTATTTTATTTTTTCTTTATTGAAAAATGATTGATATTTTCATTTTAATTAAATTGCGATTATGCTAGTGAAGATTGTATAGTACGTGTAGTTATGTTTATTATACATAAATATATCCAAATAATTTTCATAAATTATAATTGGTTCAAATTTCTCGCATAATATACCAAGATATTTCAAAGACATTGGAAAAATGGCATACTTTTAAGAAAATCAAATGGGTAAATTATGTACATAATATGTATGTTTAAATTTATATTTCAAAAAAATAATAATATATGTATAATATTGATATAAAAAGACCTTGTTTGTTAAAATACTTCTATAAATTGTACTTACTGTTCTTCCACTCATCAATTCAATTAAGAGCATGTTTTTATTTGCGCCTAATTTATGTGTTGAGTTTATATAAAAAGAAATCAACTATTAAAAAACAACTTTGTAAACAATTTTTTTTTAAAATAAGACATACGTATGTATGTGCAGCGCATGTTATTACTCGAACTATAAGATGAGGCACGTGTGTCTGTGCAATTGTGCATTTATAAACACTTGCAAGTTGAAATAAAATTATAAATAGATCCCATCAATTTGAATAGATTCATAATGTATTTTATTTTGTTGGAGATTTCTTAAATAATAATTTGTATAAACGACCCGAGAGAAAGAAAAGAAAAAATACAAAGTATTAAAGTTATTGCACATTGCGCACTTTGTGTTTGGAATGATAAATTATATCAGGAGTTAGGTAGGTACTTACATTTACATTTGTAAAATGTAGGTGCCCATATAATTTCGTTGTTTTCTTCTTTTAGCCATTGGTAATATTTGAGGCAGTGTCTATTTCAATGGAAGTAAAATTTTACATTTGTTTTTTTGATCTTTAAAATTTTGTAATTAATCTTAATTTCGCATATTTCCAACTTTAATTTAAAAACGAGGCAAAAGTGAATTCAAAATCGCAGAGAAACAATTATAAAAAGGGGGAAATGTCAAAATTTACTGCCTCAGCGATGGAAATCAATAATTGGCTTTCGTCTGCCTAGAAATATTGCCATGGCAATATTATCATATTAGATAAAACTATCAATTTCCATTTTTAATGATGCATAGATCAGTATGCATTTGTTGTTGGGGAATGTCAGTCAATTGTCAAAAAACTCAGGAATGCTGGGGTTTTTATTTTACATCGAACGCTTTAGTGGCGCAAGTTTCACCATTTGATTTATTTTGTTCATTTCACTTCTTCATAGACTGTTTTATATTTTGTCATTTCGTCAGGGTATAATTACATGAAACAAATATAATAGCAAAAATTATCAGCAAAATATCTCATATTTACCAAGAAATGTATCCTCGGCACTTATTTTTGCCTGAAAGAAGCCAACAGCTGATTTGAATTTTGACAGCTCTGAATTATTCCTCACCTAGGTCTTGTGAGAGTCATTCAGAGCTCGCCCCTAACACACATCGAACACAGTGCAAATAACCTAGGGCGAAAAAAGTTCTACATAAAAACACTTCAGAGCGAGATCAGGGCGACCCAGTGCGCCTCAGGGCTGACATCGAACAAACCAATTGTTATGAAAGAAGTTTAAATAAATTTCTCCAAGTTTTGGCAGATCCAAATATTGACAGAAACAACTGAATTGTTTCATTTCACTTTATTTATTGAATACCTGTTAGTTGAGATCTATTACATTATTTTCTATAGGTCCACGTGTTTGGTAAAAAAAAAACACACACACACAGACAACTTGACTGGACATTATTTCTTTTTCATAATCATTATATATTATTTTCTTTACGTAAGCATCTAACCACCTATTTTGACTGCTTCATATACAATCATAGTAATATGTACAATGTAAATACCTACAAATATTTCCCCCCAGTTCTTCTTCACGCTTAAGGCTCACTCATCGACAAAAAAAAGCATTTCTGTTCGTCTATTCATAAAGGGGTGGGCTGCACTATTTTGTAATAACAATGTTCATGTTTATTTGAGGGCAACCGCACAAGCAAGTGTACCTATACTATACCTATATATATACATATGTATGTATGTATATAACGACAACAACGTTGAAAACACATGTTTTTTGCTTAGCAAACAAATTCTGTGTAAATAATTTACGACCAATGCTCTGATTACATTGTACAAACCTGGGCACATGGTTATTTAAAAAAAAAAAAAATTTAAAACTTTACAATCGTAATGTAAGAGTGTGTGCGTTGAGTTGACGCAAATGAACATGATTCACGTCACACGTGTGAAATGAATGACGTTTTTTTTATAAAATAAATAACAAAATAAAAGAGAAAGCTAGTTATACTCGTTTCTATTTACTTAGAGAAATGCAATAACATTTATGAACTTAAAGCTTATTTTCTATTGAAAATTAAAGCTTTATCTATGTAATTGTTCTTTTTTTTAACAAGTGGGTGGTTGGATGTATTTACTTTATGGATTCATGTTTTCTTGGTTATCTAAGATATTTATGATACCTATCTATTATGTTTACCTATGAAATGTATTTAAATAAAAAGAAATCGGATCGTTAGATTTTATTTAAAAAAATTTTATGTAGAATATTTTTAAATCAAATTCTCAACATCATCTATCTATCTACATATCAATTAATCGGATGAAAAAGAATTCATTATGTATATGTGTGTGACGTTCAGAATGAAATCAGGAAGCGTACCTATAACTTCAAAAACAAAGACAAGCTTAGAGTCTTTATCAATGTAGGTACAAATTTTGAACTAAAAATGTGCAGAAAATTCAAAATATGTAGGTATTTTAGTTTCTTTATTTCTTAAGTTTTTAATTTTATATGTTTTTCAGACATTAAAACCTCTGTCCTCTAATCTAATAATAATCTCAAATCAAAAATGAATTATTTTTAATCGGTGAAGTATGTTAGAAATCTTATCAATAAAACAAACAAAAAGTTAATTTATATTAATTAGCTTATTTACCCAAGTAGCTGGATTAACGTTAAGTTAAAAATACCTAGGATATTTTTGATAATAACATATATATATAGGTAGATAAAAAGAAAACAAACGCTAGACACCCATACATATGTATGTAATTTACATGTACAAATGATGAAGTTTATGTGTAAAAGTTCACACTTGTGGAGAAAGTGTTTGTGTGCAGAATAAAAATAATACTCTTTGGCGATAGCCGGGTTATTGTTGAATGTAATAGATTTTCGTTAAGAGTTGCCTTAGTGAATTAGCAGTTGTAATTGTTTATAGGTATCTGTGGTAGTAGTAGACAGAGTAGCTTATGAATTTTCGAGAAAAACGCATTTTTGTCTACAATCTTAAATACTAATTAACGCAAATTTTTTTTAGGAATTATAAGATAGCTTTTCAACGGATAATGATTTCAAAATGAGGATTGGACAGAAAAGTACCCAAAAAATTCGCTAATGTCGACACTGTCTTATTGCCACAGATATATAAGATCAGTAAACCCCGCTTAAGAGGAAAACCCGCTTATCTGAAACACTTTTTTTATCCCCGATTATTTGTAGACCAAAACACTCCGCATAAGCGAAACTTGCTTAAGTGAAAAACCCGATTACCTGAAACATATTTTTGGTTAAATTTTTTATTTTTCATTGAAAAAAACTCTCTTAAGTGACAAAAAAAATTGAATCGAACAAAACAAAAAATTTTTATTTCTTTCTTTATTTTTTACCACCAAAATGACATTTGAATTTTTGATATGTCCAACCGTTTTTGGAATTTTAAATCCGCTTAAATTTTGTTTTCACTTATCCGGACTCCGCTTAAGTAAAATTTTTGTTCACTTAGCGGGGTTCATTTAAGTGAAAAACTCGCTTAAGTGAAAGAAAGACTGTGACATTTTACCGTTTCTCTTAAGCGGGTTTTACTGTATTTTAATTGCTGAATTAATTTTTGATCAACGTTTTAGTTGATTTAGGGCTGTTGATGTTGATGATCAATCTTTTAACGATGTTATCAAGTAGGTTTTACTAAACGCATAATAGATTGATACTTAAGTAAATAGCTGCATTTTATTGTCCACATGATTTGAACCGGATCAAATGTTAACACGTTAACACAAAAACAACATGTTGTCCTGCTTTTTATCTGGATCTATTTCATGATCCAAAAACTAGTATTTTGTTTTATTATTATTATGTAGATAGTGTTAACTGAAATGCAAAAAAAAACAGCCAACAAACACATGATAAATACCTATATAAACACAATGAAAAGAGAAAAATTGGACTAAAATTTAAACAAAAATTATAGTTTTGGGAATAATGAAACAGACCTACATATGTACATATATAATCTTTATGAAAACGCATATCTGTACTAAAAAAAATCAATCCAAATTTTTATTCGGCGGAAATTAATAAAATTCAAACAAGATCAAAATACATAACTACATAATTCCATTCAAACATTTCTTTGATTTTTTTTATAAACATAGTTTCTATGCCAGTACCGAATCAATGAGCATTTGCACCCAAAAGTGGTGGTGTGCGCGCATTCAACGTGCTCAGGAAATGTTAGCTTTTTTTTTATTTTTCTTTCTGTTTAATTTCTGTTGCCATTGAGTCTCTATTTTATTTGAATTTGAATATTCATTTATAATTTCTGTGCAACTGCGCATGATTATAACTTAAATAGAGAAAACACTACCACACTATCGACGGTATGGCATCTTAGTGTTTTGATTCACAAAATTTCCCACTTTTCCTATAATTCTATGGTAGATAGCCAGAGTGTGTTATTGTATCTATACAACTTTTTTTCTGTGTAAAATTGATTGCCATTTATGACTAAAGTGCAAATTATACAGTTTATATTATATTATAATTATTTTAATTACCATCTCAAACTGTTATATAACAAATAGCATATAAATATTGGGAAATAATTGCACGAATATTGAATTCACAGTTTAATGCCTTCCGGTACATGACAATGACGGAGTAGTGTATTTTAGTGTCTACATGTGCACATATAGATGTGTTAAAATAAAATGTATACAAGTGTTTGGTTGGGCGTAGTTTGGTTATATTCCCCGTAAAATCAGTCGAAAAATAACGGATGTCGATGTTAATTTATTCAAACAAAAAAAAAAGTAGAGAAGTGTGGGAGTTTGTTTTTACAATTTAATTAACGTCATCTCCCGTCATCATCGGTCCGACGACCGGCCGACTGCTATTCTTCTGAGGATGATGATGTTGCATAATTTTACTGTACATGCTGCCATGTTTTTATAAGTTATTACAAACATATCATTGCGAGAAAGTTAAAAAAAAATAAAACGTGATTAACAATAATGATATTGATATTGTTGAAGTAAAGATGATATATTAATGATTTCCGTTATTGATTAAAATATCATAGCTGGCCAACTCCTTTGAGGTATTATATTCATGAAGGTAACATTTTGTTTTCAATTTAAAATCCTTACCTTTTTTATTTAGACTCAATTTTTATTATAAACTCTAAAATTTTCAATTATAATGAGATTAATCTATCTATAAATTTTTTTCACTCTTAACTTTTTTTATCTGTGTTTTTTTATCTTTTTGGAGATTTTTCAAACAAGTACTTATGGATTAACATGACCAACAGAATGCCCTTATTTCTGCCATATTTAAAACATTTACAGTCTTATTTATGTCTATCTTTGGATAGCTGTCCAATAGGGTGGAGCGTCAAATTTTTTTGTTCGATTTAGCTATTCGAATAGCACTAAAAAGTTGCGTTATTACGTAAGCTTCCCGTAAAAAATAAAAAAAAATAAAAATTGCTTTCCTTAGCCTTGCCCTCTACCACAGGTTTTTGCTTTGCTCTGTATTTCTGAAAGTATATAAATCCTACAAAATAATATAAGCAGTAAAAAGAAAGATAATTAAATTTCCTATAAAAAATGTATAACAACTTTTATTGTATGATTAGCCGTTATCGAGATATACATATGTTAAAAGGCGCTACATAAATTCAATTTTTTCATATATTTGCGCTATGGAAATCTTTTTTTATCTGGAGCGAGTCACAAGCCACATCACCCCCTTTGTTGGATAGAACTAGCGATCAGGATTTGGAAGAATTTCTTTAAAAAAAATCTCTTATTGGCATGTCATTTTCGGACTTGCTTTGTCACACTCAAGCTGTTAAACGCTGTGTGAAGATGGTGACCGAAGCTTCAATAACAGTATCTGGTGAAAAGGCCAGAGACGGGCTAATAAAATCAAAGATATATTCTCGAAATATATTGCCATTTTTCGACAAAACAAAAATTACAAGTTGAAAAATAAAAAAGTTTAATATGGGTTAGTTTCTGAATGGCGTACCTATTATGAATTTTTAAGTTTTTATTTTCAAGTTTATGTTTATTTATTTGTCCAAATAAAGTAAATATATTATAATTTGTGTTTTCTTTTTTCATGAATGATATATAATTTATTTCAAACTTGTGAAATAATTTTAACGTTTCCGAAAAAAAAAAATTTTTTTCTCAAAATCTAGAAACTTTGAGCTAAGGTAGAGGGCTAAAGACTTAATCCAAACTTTTTTTTTTTTAATGTCAAATTATTCTACTCATCGAAACGCAAAAAAATGGAGGTATTCGAAATTGATACAACAACTTTTATTTTTCTCCATAATAGATTTTCTTAAGGGATTTTTGGTAAACGTCATTTTACTACTCCACGATCATTTTGTTTTTATTAATTGAAAAAAAGAACTCTTATTCCATGGTTTAGTAAACTCGTGGAATAAAGGTGGTATAAGGGTTTTTATTAATAGGGCTGTAAGAAATTAAATTAAATTAAAAAAAAAAAGATTTCTTCTTCTATCTACGTTTTACTTTCCCATAATAATGTTGAATTCAAAAAAAATATCTTTGGTTTATTCAAGGTAAATTAAATGTGTGTGCTTCACGCACAAAAAGCTCATTAATTAATTCTGCAACTTCTTTTGGATGTTATCATAACCGGTTGTTGGTCATCGTAGTTTAAAACAAAAAATCAATCGTGTTTAAAAACCCGTCATGATGTTTCAAATTTTGTAAATATGTATTCACTTTCTTGACTTGCTTTACGTCTATAGTCTACAGTTAAGTCATAAAAAAATCTTTGTTTAAGAAATTATGCGCAAAAGCAGCTATTATTCCCCAAGTCACATGTCAATGGGAAACGATGACGAATCTTTATCAGTAAAAAGAAAAAGTACCTTAGACACAAGACGAGCAGTGATTCAATTTTTGTTGTATTTCCTTTGTTTGCTGTTGAACTGGTTTTTATTTCGGAAATATGTATAATGCAACAGGGAAACACAACCATACCATCATTTTACCAATCAAATAACCTTCAAAACATCTTTGAATTAAATATGTACGTAAAATGTGTTCGTTTCTGACTGGCGCATATGTATGCCATGTCAGTTGGTTTCGCATTTTTTTTTATATTTTTCTTTTTTTTTTTTGTATTTCTGCTTTATGCCTTTTGTGTTTTATTATTATTATTATTAATTTTGTTTCGTTTCCTTTCATATTTGAATTGAAGTCCATGTTTTATTATTTATTTTTGGTTTTGTTTTTTTTTTCGTTTTTTTACAGAGGAGCCATACTCAAATGGTCACTCATCCCCTTCCTCCTTTATAATGATTAAAACACCAACACCATCTACCACTATCACAACAAATAAACACCAACAACTAAATCAACAAGGATTACAATCACAAGAACAACAATCATTATCCAATAATTGTTCACCAAAAAAAGAAATGCTTACTTCCCTCTTCTCAAATAATAATAACAATAATACAACAATAACAGTTGTTGATAAAAATAAAAACCCCATATTCACCACGAATGGCAATAGTAAAAATAGTAATGCTAATTTGACAGCATTTAATGGTGGTGTAAATTTGGCAGCATTGTCTGCAGCTGCTGCAGCAGCGACCACCCAACCAATTGTCATTAATGTCACCAATACTCGTACTGCAGCAAATACATTTAATGCCAATAATTTAATTCCCCATACAACACCACCTTCAACAACAACTACTAATACAAATTTAAGAAATTCACCACCAATGGGGGTAGCATCAGCTGGAACTGCAATAAATACTTCTTTAGTATTACGTAAAAAATGCATACCTCTAACCCCACCGCCAATGTCAAATAGAAAGTTTATAGAATCTTCAAGAATTCGTAGTTACTCACTTTCTTCCAATAAAATTACAGCCAACAGTTTAGTTGGAAGCAATGGAATTATAACCGTCAACAACAATAATAACAACAACAACAACAACAACATAACCAACAACAATAGTAGTAGCGACAACAACAATAACAACACACCCGCCATCTTGCATAACCATTATATCCATCAAGTTTTGGCCGCAGCCGCTGAAGATTCATCACAGTCCAGTTTGAATTTATCATCGCCTGGTTATTTGAGTGGTGGCAGTATTAATTCGAATGTCGGAAGCATAAATTTGTCTACATCTGGTGGTGTTCCACTGAATGGTGTTAGTATGATGAACGGATCACCACCCAGAGGAGGAAGTCTATTGGTTTCCGGTGGACAATTGGAGCACCCGATGTCGTGTGTTGCATCATCGGCGCCAACATCTAGTGGAGTACATCAACTACATGGATCGATTGGTGGTGGCAGCAGGCGAAGAACGATAAGTTCAAATAGCAATGGGTGAGTGAGAATTTTATTAAAAATTCATTTATTTATTATCGCAATTTCATAAAACAAGAGTATTTCATTTTATGGTTATAAAATTAAAATTGGGCACTATGGCGTATGTGGAATATTTTTTTTTTGTTCATTAAAAAATGTCAGTTCTTTTTAAAGGCATGATTCAAAGTAAATGTACATAGTTGCTCTTGGAATAACATGTTTACGTTGAGTAACTAACTGTTTTGTTTTCTATGGTGGGCATTTGCCGAAGAAAGCAACCACTTGAATAGCTAATGCAATCTTCGCGAACTTCACACAAAAATGGAAATTCGAGCTAAATGACTATAATCTCCTGTTCAAATGACGCTTGCGAGCTCCCGAAGGATTTCAATTGCGTTCGTATCCAGTTAATTCCCCGGCCAAGATCAGACCTTTAATTTTTTTGTCCCCAGGAAAGCAACACTAAGCTTTCCCGACGTGTGTGTAGAAACGCATAAGGATTCGTCATTATATCACCACACAACTATTTGTGTAAAAAATTGAATGATGGTGTGACATTGGTTTGCTTCCTCCAACTTTGTTTTTGACGTTTCTGTACTTTATCTCACTTCCGCTTTATGGCAGTGACAGAGATGCCTATTTTGGGGACTATTTTCTTACCAGGAAGTGGGAGTGAAAAAACACAAAGACATATAGAAAACAAGTCGGTGGAGGCAGTCCAATGTGAACACCGTTATTAAGAACATTTAGGAGTCAAAATTGCAAAACGAAAACAAAAGCTAGGTTGGAATTTATTTGTACTCAATCTTTAAAATGGTTTAAATTACAATAATCTTGCTATAGCCTAGTTCCTTTACTTTGAAACTCGGTTCATTTGTGTGAATTTCTACACAGAAGTCAAAAAAAAATAAAATGTGTAAAAATTCACACACATGCACAGAGTTTCAAATTAAAGGAACACACAATATCGCTAATACTACGTTTCCACCGAAAGTTAATCTCGTTGAAATTTTGTAAATCCTATAGACCCTGTTTAGATTGGGAAGATTGAGTCCGGACTGGTGAGTGTCATCGTGTTTACATTTGAAACTTTGATGCGCCTCAAAATATATTGAAACAACAACAATTTCAACATTTCACACATTGAAACAACAACAAAGTAGGCTCATGAGTCTGGTTTTTATGTTTTCTTTGTGCCTCACGAGAGCCCTCACCCCACACTTCTCTTGTCTACGAACTGCCGTGATACCGGCCTCAATCTTCCCAATCTAAACAACGTCATAGAGTGTGTTCACCGCATAAAAAGATTGTAAAGTAGATTAACTTTGACAGTTCCTTTCAAAATGCAAATGCTGTTTCATGTTTTCTTCTAAATTGGAAGTGGGATAGATAGTTAAACGATTTTCGAATAATGTACTCAGCGCAAGAGAGGAATAGGTTTGTTCGATCTGTTCAACTACTGGCCCTATGAAGATTTAACAAGATTAATTTCTAATCTACTAGATTTAAAATTAAATTAAATTTGTATGGTAAATCTTTGAGATTTGAAGAGGATTTAGGGTAAATCTACTTAAATCTCGGTTTAGCGGTCGGTGGAAACATAGTATAACAATGCCAGTATTTTATTTCAAAAATAGATAAACAATAATATGCATGTTTAGAAAAATGAGATCTCTGTCATATCAGCAATCTCAGTTACTCCTCAGCAGAATTTATCAGATTTGCTGTCAAAATGCCGAGGAAAACATTATTCGCTTGCTGACTTTTTGTCGGAGTGAGATCTCTGAAAACTCATATATCTGAACGCGCCTAGTAATTGTCTGTTACCACAAAGTGATGATAAACAAAAGAGAGATAAATATATGTATGTTTTGCTATTTGGTAAAGAGCTGTATTTAAATGAAATCGAAGTGTAATTGTTGAAATGACTGTTTGAATTTTAGCATGTGCGTGCGAAATTCAGTTTTTGTGTACATATGTCGTATGGTTTCTTCGTTTTCCCAAATATTCCGTCGAGCATTGCACAAAACCAAATAACTTGAAATACACGCATACACTTAAAAGCAGGTGACATGTCGATTCTTTAATTTTTCGACCCAGCTTTACATGGGATAATTTGAATCGATCAAAAAATTCCATTTCAATCCGATCCATGTATGCACGGAATTGAATCTGGATTCGATTCGGAGTAACTTTTGCTGATTTTACTTCGGACTTTACTATACATATATTTTTTTTCGATGAATCTGTTTGGAGCACTTTAGAATAGGATAGGACCATAGTAAAAAAAATCACAAGTAGCATTTCGTTGTCGATCCAAATGTTTCGCTTTGGTTTGGGAGGGCCATTTTGCAAGCCCGAGGGGAAATGGATGAAACCATCTATTATATATTTTCTTTTATTCAAATATAAAAAGAAATATATGAAAATTTTGATTTGTTAAGACATTGCATGTGTAAAGTAGAAATAGAAGGAAGTAGTAATTTGCGTGAACAAACAAAACTCAATACAAAACTTTATTAAATCAAAAAATCCAAAATCAGTTCCTCGTGTACTTCTAGGGCGGGCACGCGGGAGGTCCATAATAAACTGGAAAAACATCGAAGGGCTCAACTAAAGGAGTGTTTTGAACAATTAAAAAGCCAATTACAACTTAAAGACGAGGAACGAAAGAAAACTTCAAATCTATCGATCCTTGGAGCTGCTTTAAATCATGTTATGGTAAATCCTTGTTGCAATTTATAATATGAACAAAAATAATTTTATTAATTTTATATGAATGTATTTTTAATCTATGTTTCTTTTTTTAACAGGCACTAAAAATGAAAGAACAAGAACTTGAACAACAAGTTGAGCTTCTGGCAAAAGAAAAGATCAATGCACAAAAGAAAATTGTAAACCTAAAGCGTGAGCTTGGGCCAAAAGTTGATAACATTGATTTGACCAGTATTATTTCTGACATTGAACTTGGCAGCATTCCGATCGAGCGAGGTAAGCTTTTCAAATAAATCTATATAATGGACATACAAAAAAATTGTTACCCGCCAGCTTCACAATCCCCTTCCGTTATAAAAAGTGTCACATACCTAACGGTCTCGCGGAAACCTGCGAGTCTTTTTACCCGCAAGAATGACGCGCAATGCCGCAGCGTCACCGCACGTGTGTTTTCAATACTCAATTTATTTGTGAGACTCAAAGGCGGTGCCGCTGCTGTACCGCGCGTTAAAAAACGCATGTGTGCACAGGGGCTTAAAACGACATAATCGGCTTCTATACCAAAATTTCATCAGAATTCTTTTAGAAATTCGAGGGTTATTCAAATGACAAATATAGCAAAAAAATCTAAGTTTGTTCCCGACATTTTTTGCACTAAATCTGACTAAGATGCCAGTTATAGTTTTCATTGAAACTCATAAATTGGAAATTATAATTTAAGCTTTTGAGGCACTTTAAAATCGAAATCAGTGATTATTTTGATGTCAATATAAAGCTGATGGCTTAATTATTAATTCTTGCAAAAAAAAAAACATTTCACTTTGCCCAAAAAAGCGTATGTCAACGCAAGGAAATGAATGCCGAACAGTTTTGCTTATTTTTTAAGTTTATTTTAAGTGGATTTAAATTGGAAATGCATTTAATTCAATGGGAATAAATCAAGCTGGTCACTGTGGCGTATATGCATTATTTTTGTCTGTCTAAAAATTTCTAATTGCTCAGTCATGTTAGCGCTATATTATATTGATTACCGTCAGCGCTGAAAATCACTTACCTCAAATGCAACGTTCTTTAATTTTATTAACGAACCGTATTAAAGGAGTTACACAATAATTTAAATCTTTTATTTTAAAACTGTTACACTAGTATACTGCATATTTGTGGTTCCTTCGTGAAAGGCACCTTTAAGACGTGATAATTAAAAATTTATATATTCTCTTATTATTCTATATTTTCAGTTACCGAAGTTCTCAATGATTCGATCTCTCTGTCATCTGGACGAGGTAGTATGTTGTATAGCTCATCTAGCTCTCTTTCGAGTGGCAGTGGCGGCAATACAATGTCCTCACCACTAGGCGCTGGAGTAAGTTACCTTTGGGCAGTGTCTCTTTAACGAGGCGACACAAACAAGCTCAAAAGTCTCTACTCTCTCTCTCTCTTTCTCTGCTTCTCAACTTTCGCAGATGCAAACTTCAATGCCAACTGCATTGTCACCTGTGATATCACAATCAACATCGTCCTCCTTCTCCGCTTCTTCTAGTAATAGTTCACCGATATCTCCGAATACAATGATGAAATCGTCATCGCCATCGTCTCAGCATTCAACGTCTACGTCTGCCGCCTCATCATCATTAGTGGTGACTAATTTAGCTACAACTGGGAATGGTGGTTGTTCCTCGGCAACATCGATTAGCATGCCGCTGTCCTTGACGGCTAAAAATATATCGGCCACATCAATGACTCGAGGATCGCCTACTCCATCGACGCCCTCGCCATCGCCGTCCTCATCGAGTGGTGTTTCTTCATCATCTTCAACCCATTCATCATCACCGCCGATTGGTGGCGTCAAAATTGTTCCAAACATTCCAACGACGAGTTGTGTCAAGTTTGGTACTATGACCAATGTCTCGGCCAATGGTAATACATTTGTTTCATCTCCTGTTATTAACATAACATCACACAGCGAAAATAATGGAGGTATTTCGTCGTCAAATAGCGTTTATAATGCTACTGCCTCGGGTATGCCACTTAATATGAATGTAGCTGTTGTGTCCTCCAGTTCACCCAGCTTTCCCTCCTTTTTTTCATCATCATCCTCGTCTTCAGCATCGACCATCACAACTTCTGTCAGCCATAACAAAGAATCAAATAACAGCGTTGCAAGAAACGGTCTGACTCGAAAAACTCCTGCTAGCGATAGCCACAACAATAACATTGACAGTTACTTTAATAACAATCAACATCACTATCAGCATCAGCAGCAACTCCTAGACGAGGGCGAACAACCTGCTAAAGTTTTTAAGGTATTCAATGGACTGGCATTGGGTCAAATGGAAAAGGACAACAAATTGGGTCTTGCAACAACACCTCTGCAATTGTCCCAAGTTGTTGGAGGCGGCAGTTTGGTTGTAAGTCCATTTTTGACTTCATCTCAAAACGGTGGTAGTCTTCGATTAGTTGGACCAAATAGCTTGGCAACGATTGAACTAAGCTCTGGGCCTTCTAGCCAGTCCAGATGTAATGGAACTCTTCTTGGCCAGTCGTTATCCCCACCGAGTTCTGAAAGTGCTCAATTACACAAGTTATTGATGAGTGCTGTTAGTGCCGGCGCAGGTGGTGCCACAAATACTATATCGAACGGTAATTCCTCAACCTACGTTTCGCCTGCTGAAGTTGGCCGATTGCCTGGAGGTGCCGAATTAAATATCCTTCCCACCGCAACAAATGGTACAGCCTCATTGTACAGAGGTAATGGAAAGTTGGCCATTGTGAATAATGGAATTTCACTTAAAGGTTGGTTTATTGCTTAATTATTAATTATTGTTACATAGTTGTGACCTTTGTTTCTATTGTTTTTCAATTCAAGGAGCTGCAAATGATACAAATTCAACTAATGTTGGACGTGGTGTTCATGTTTTAAACACACAAGTTCTACAATCAGCTTCTGGACTCGGATCGATTAGTGTTTCTCAAGCACAACAAAATAGCAACTTTGCTCAATTGATTGCCACTTCACCACCTCAGATGGCTGGAAAGGTAAATATACCAATAATTATTATCTTAAAACATCACATTTTAGCAAAGTAAATTTTAAAATAGTCTTCTACAAGACGTTAGTTTTTTTTTAAGTTTTTACGGGCAGCGTATTCAAATTCTGCAGTTTGAAATTCGGAATACCTACATTAAAATTCTGTTTGTTTTTCCTTCGGTTTTTTAAATTATCTTTTTCAACATTTTTTCCCATTATTTGTCATAAAACACGATTATGACTTTTATACTAGTTTTGTTTACAAGAAAAGGTAATATTCCTAATACTAAAGCACCCACTATAAATAGGACGCCGCCGCTCCATGTCACTAGTACGACTAAATATGTGCTTTAAATATTTGATCGTAAACTAAACTGAAAAAAGAAAGAAGAAAGCTCTAGTAGCATTCTATAGTTGTATAGCCTCAAAACTATTCATTGGATGCACACAGCCATTTGACTTACGCATGTTTAGTTTGGTGACCAGCCCTGGACAACCAATCCAACCAATCTGAAAACAATGACCAAAGTACAAAGACTGCCTGCATTGTCACAACCAGTGCCATCAAAACAACACCAACTGCAGACCTGGAAATATTCCTTGCACTTACCCTATTAGATATTTTCAATAAAACTACCAAATTACTGCATTGTTTTTCATGCCGAAGTGCTTGCATTTTGTGAGACCGCCTAACATGAATTAGTAACTAGTAATACTGATATGTTCATTGACAGCCAAGCGGCAATAAAAGCTCGATCGTGCCAAAATCTTAACTAGTGAACCGTTGCCGCAGTAAGTTTAGATTACAAAGCGCAACTAAGACAGTTACCCTTCGTTTGGTCCCTTGACACCGTGATATTCGAGGGAACGAAAAGGCTAATGAATTGGCTAAAAGCCGCTCGTCTCTTGATCCCAACTTCGGTGCTTATACCATTAGAGCAAATGACAGATGGTCAGCAATTGACACTTATCGGATCTCGAGGAATCTATGGCCGGATCTTTCTATGAAAAAACAGATTACTTACTCGAGCTTAGCAGGCCTCAATTGTACTTCCTGGTTGGAATCTTAACGGGTCACAACGCAATGGGAACCGGCCACATGAACAGAATAGGCTTTAGCACAACTGACTTATGCAGACGTTGTTAGGATGCAGAGGCGGAGGAGAGCTCCTATTACTTCATTTGTGAATGCCCCATCTTAAGCCTAGTACATACTTGTGAATCATGTCGTGAATCCATACAAATTTGCATTTTTGTTCACCCGTGAGCGTGCTCGTGAAGCCATGACAAAAAGTGGAGAGTTTGCGTTCATGAGCGGTGAACCATATTCACGCGCAAAATGTACGGGAACTCTTTGATTTTTGGTGTAGCTTTGACAATTTGACCATAAAAGCTGCAAAAGTCAAGCAAATTGTGTCAAAAATTCACTTTCTCCACTGATGGTTGTTCACTTCACGAGGAAGTTTGTACTAGGCTTTAGCAAGAACCGGAAACACATTCCTCTTAGATTACTTCTTAAACGAGCTGGGAGACATCTGGTTTTTGTCACTAAAGAAGATTCTAAAATTCGTTCAGATTTCAGGATGGTTTAGGGTGGCACATCATACCTGAGCTTCTAGGCATATTTTATACATTTTTTTAATTTTCCAATTTTTATCAACTTGATAGAATAGCAAAAAGTATTTGATGTTACCAAATGGCTGTTACTTTTTCTAACCTTGACCCTAAATATCTGATCAGTAAAACTCAAGGTATAAGACTCTAAATTGAATAATATCCCCATTTGTTTGTTGGTCTGTAACAAAGTTTTGCCCTCAAGTCTCCCATAATGGCCACTAGTGCCAATTACTCAGACTTTGTAGCTGGACTTTAAAGTCTTACCGATATTCATCAAAATATAAGCTATAATATAATAACATATGTACATGTAAAATTCATAAACTCAAGATTATTTAGTAAAATACTTATGCAAAATTTCTAAAATACTTAAAAAAAAAACTTTATTATTCTATTCGAAATTAATTAAAATAAATATGAAAAGTTTTCGAATTCTTTCAGGTAAATCTCTCAGTGGGTGGACAAAGCCTACCATTAATTGGCACCCAATACCTCGGTTCAATGAAACCAATGGTTGTTGCTGTTTCAAATAATAATTCAAATCGACCCACCTTATCGTCATTGTCATCTGTTGTTGTTCCGCCTACATCACTGACGACATCGACCGCTATTGTAACAGGAACCACCAATGGCAATGCTTTATAAATCTTTACCAATTTTACATTTTGTAATCTATAAATCTAAGTAGTGAGTTAAAATTTGTTTATGATTTATAATGATTTATTATTTTTCTATTATGAAATTGATATATGTATATTATATAATGATATATAATGTACTAAACAAATAAATAAATATATATATACATACATAAATGTAAAAACTTAACGCCACAAACCACACCACACACCATCGATTGACCACACCACTACTCTTCCTGTTTCATATTCATAAATATATCTCAAAACCTTATTTCAAAATGCATTTCTTCTTGTTTTTCCATAATCATCATTATGTTAACATCTCTTCGTTTTTTTTTTGTTCTTCAATTATTAAAACAAACCATCAAATGCATATAAAAATCTATATTCTATATATTTACAAAGAGAAATATCTATAAAAAAAGAGAGCCATCATCAATTTTACATTGTACAAGAAACGAAGAAAATATTAAAATAAAAAATAAACACTAATATGAAAAGAAATTAATGAACAATCGTTGTTGTAAACACACAAAAAATATATAAATGTATTGTATATATAATAAATATATATAAACTGAAATGTATTTTCTCAAAAACAAAACAAAAAAAACTTATTTTTAAGAGATAAATACATAAATAATCATTGTGAGTTTTAAGATAGGAACAAAAGAAAACTAATTCTAAGAATCAAATAGTGGATAGTAAATTAATTTTAGATTGTCTAAAATGTATTAAAAAAAATAAACAAAAAAAACACTTTTCTTTTCTTGTCAATTATACAAAAAGAAAAGTGTTTTTGTTTCTTGTAAATATTTAAAATATCTTTACTATTAAAATTTAATTTTATTTAAGCAAGCAAAAAAAAATCCGGTGTAAGATAAAATGTTCTAAACATTTTTTTTTTTAAATAATCATTGAGTTTAAAAAAAACACTGTTTCATACAACTCAATGAAAACAAAAAAAATTGTACACATTTAGTTGTTATATTGTTATAATATTATTATTTTTTTAGATTTTATTAATGTAAATGTATTTATTTTTACCTAAGACGTAAAATTGAAATTAAGTTGCGCCTTAAGAAATTGTTTTTAAGAACAAAATCATGTTGATACTTTATTAAAAAAAAAATGTCTAACTTTTGTTTATATTTTTTTTTAATTTATTTCTTTTTTGTTAAACATACAACATTTTTTTTTAATTTTAACTAAATAAGTGGGTAAATTCAAAATATTTTGTTAAAAGTGTTTAATTGTGAATAGAGAGTGAACAAAAAAAGATGTATAAAACCGGAGTAATTATTAAAAAAAAAAATTAAAAAAAAACAAAAAACGTGAAAAAAGAAACGAAATTAGGGAATCATATTATTGTAATAAAAAAAAATCATATTAAAAAAACATGTATGTTTTTGCCGATATATTGTACATTTAAAAACGGACGAAAAGAAGGTTTAAGCTGGAGGTTTATGGATTAAAGAAACAATTCCAACAATTAGAACTTTATAATGGAAAGTAATGGTAAGTTGTGCTTTTGAAATATGCTTAATGATTATTTGAAATTTTTTCAAAATCAAACGAATCCAGTTAACAACTCAAAAATCTTTAAACATAAAAAAAACGTTAAAGACTGAAATACATACCTATTACGATTTGTATCTTTTTATTAGGTTCTAATAAGTTGCCCGTGGCGTAATGGTTAATGCGTAGGGCTGTTAATGTCTTGGGTTCGATTCCCAGCCTATGTCACCTAAAAAAGAACGAAATGTTTTCCCGGGTTACAAGCCTCTTGCAAGGAATTGACAAATTCTCCAAGAGTATCTGAAAAAGTACTCCTCACCTTACCCGTTTTGATTCGGTAGAAAATTGTAGATCTCTTCCATTCCTTCCAATAAAACGCACACAGGGTTGGTTGATAGTTGTTAGTCACTAGGCCCTGGTTCTGTCGCGCCACCCAATTTTTTAATTTATTTTTTTAATAAGTTGCTAGTGATTAATAACTGCTGTTAAATTTAACTTGAACAGACGTTATTGATCACAAAATAAATTAATACTTATTCTTCCTCTTATTCCTAAGTAGGTTTTGATAATCAAACAGCATTGGTAAGTTTCGAGTAAATCGGGAAAAACTTGTACATTCTTAAAACAAAATGTTTGTTGAAATGATTGAGTGAGTATTTGTCACAGTTAAAGTGCTGAAATCAACATAATAAGAAAGTAATATGTATCTTTTAGGTTATAAGAAAAACAATTATGGATTTAATTGGTTTTGAAAAGTACACCCAGGGGCCTATTTCACGGAGCATACATCACACAACATTACAAAAATGTATGTGATGTAGAATAGGTCCCATATGAGTGGGCGTAAATTTGAAATTTTTTTTTAAATTATGCGTTTCAAAAAATTCAAAATTTACACTGAGCCATCTTTGGCGACTACTTTAAGGTACATACATTCATACAATGTATGTGATGTATGTTCCGTGAAATAGGCCCCAGGTGTTGCAATTAACAAGAAAAATTTTAATTTCAAATGGTCAAATTCTTCTTAGATTCTAGCTGATTTAGACAAACAATGTTTGACAGGTTCAAAAGATATATCGTTATAAAAAAAGATATAATTGCTGGCATTGTTTGGCTTTGCATGTGTCCAAATATTGTTAAATCGAGGGGCAATGTCAAAGCTGTTGATATTAAGCTAACATTACAAACCGAAATTTTGCTCTTTTAAGCAATTTATAGTGCTTTAGTAGTAATTGTAGAAATAATTTAAAGAATCTCTTATTTGCTTCAGTTTTTGTTTTTTCATAGGTTCACAATTTAAATCATCTCATTCAGGCACCCTTCGTGTGATACTTACCAAAATTTATGGGTTCCTTTTTTGTCTTCCGATAGAAAAATTCAGAGCAAATTGGGTAAACCATGTGGTGGATAGTGCATGGTTTGCAAATTTCTATCGGATTCTCGTTTTCTCTTTTGGGTTTGTTTGACATTTTCTACTTTTGTTTTTTATGTTCGACTTTTCAGTACACTGTAAAAAAGTATTTAATAATTTAAACAAGAAATTAAAAAAAATCATAAAAATTATCGAAATCGCTAAATCCCTTCTAAGAATCACCTAAAAACCTCCAAAGTAAGAAGAAAATCCACTTCAGTGGTTTAGGTATGCACAAAAGGGCAAAACAGTGGGACCAAATTGTTCGTGTTCTATATCATCGTAAATCCAAAACGTTTGCTTTGAATTCGATAATCATACAAATTGAGGCCAGTCGAAAAGGAGATATCGAATTTAAAAACTTGCTTCGTATAAGAGCACAGACAATTATAGCCAAGATCTAGTAGTCCCTCTAAAGTGTTAAAGATTCAAAATTTTCTTTAATATTTGTTTTTTGATTCTTTCTGGAAAGTGTTAACATTTATTTTCTTTCAACCTCAATTTGATGAATGAGCATTTCCAAAAGCGTATGCAACGAGTTTGAACGTAGTTTTGTTCTTAGTCCATATTCCTAACTCAGTTCTCTTGTCTTTTGTGTTAAAATGGTAATGAAAGAACCCTGTTTAACTACATAAGTGTAATTTTAATCAAATTAAATGAATGTGTAACAAAATAACGATATTCTCCCTCCTTTAAATCAAATGAAATGTGAAAAAATGTAATTTTCTATTTTGCATTTGCTTCTTTCGTACAAAACGTGGCTTAGAAATCCAATTTTATAAATACACGGCTACACAAAGAAAAAATAAAATACATAAATAATTTAAAAAAAAAACTGTGCAATGTACACTTTGTATATTTTCTTAAGAAACAACTAACAAAAATATCGAAAAGTAAATTATATTCATACTCTAACAATGAATTAGATAAAAATACAATTATTATCATTATATAAATGTTTGTAGATATGAAGTGTATAAAAACATATTGTATATATAAAAATACATAAATACAAAAAAAATATATATAAATGTGTTTCAATTTCCATCAAAACTAACCTAATTGTTATTATAAAAAAAGAACAACTTTAGCAAATATTTTGCAAGGTTTATATACACACACAAACACTGAAACATTTAAATTAGGAGACAACAAGTAATAATAATGAAAATGAAAATATTTATAGTTTGTTGTTTTTTAGTATTAATTTTATTTGTTTTTTTTTAATAAAACAATGCGAAGAACAAAAAGTGGAAGCAAATACATAACAAACAAGAAAAACAAAACTAAAAATGTTTATATTACTATACTTTATCCATATAAATAGTTACAATATACAATATAGACTTTTATTTTTAAAAATAAAAAAAATATTTATTTACGAACAAAATTTAAAGTTGTGCTTTAATTTAACAATAAGAGTTCTTTCAAGAGACGCAAGGGACTGAGTTTTAAAAAAAATTTTATTTCTTTTTAAATACAGCTCGATTAAAAAGTTGAAGTTAAAATAAAGTTTGATAACGTATAGATAATAATATATACAAATTTTGATCTAAATCGATTAAGCAGTTAACGAGAAAGTCGAAAAAAAAGGTTCTATGGCAGGTACTGTTAATATAAAAAAATGTTGACCTATATAGGTATGGTATGGAATAGTAAACATACATTTTATTACAAAAATCCTTAGAGTCGTTTAACGTTATTTTTGGAGATGAAAACAAATTCAATTTCTCTTCTAGGGAATAAAAACCCTATTTTCCAAGTCTTATACGGATATATTACTTAAAAATTCATACAACGGAAATATGGGCTAAGTTAACGTGTTTTGCCATAAACAGTCAGCAAAAGACGTTAACACCGTATTTCCGTTGTTTGTATTTTTATGCAATATGAAATTTCTTCATATTACAGACGAAAGTTTAATCGAAATTTTTAAATTATGGAACTAAAATAAAAATGAAAACAAGTTGTAAGTTTACTAGTTTAATAGTGAAATATGCTTTATTTGATTAAATAAAATGTTACATTAGCCAACAACGTTTAGACAACCGAGCCCGTTGTTAATGTTATAAAGTTCTTAAACATCAAATAAAAATTTTTATCTATAATTTGGACGGCTGGCCAAAGTTAGACAACGCACGTTTATAAATACGCCCGAATGTTTACTCATTAGCTGTGTGACGTGATCATCTCGTTCTATTCAGAGAGAAAAAAAGCCTTGGCAATAATTTTTAAAGACGACTTAAATATTCAAGTAAAATGAATTAATGCATATTTCCTATTTAAGAGTCCGTACCATAATTAAACGCCCATATTATTCACTCTATACATCCAGATTAAAATTTAAATCTGCATGTAGGGTAGTGGCGCCAGTTCTCGAACAGTTTATCGAGTTTAAACAGTAAAAGAGCTGTAAAAAATACTTGCTTTGAGTCTATAAATATAATGTAAGTTTATTCAGATAGCTACACTCAAATATTTTCATTCCTCACAGTATTTTTTTCCGTTATTGCTATAGATTTCACACAAATAAATTAAAAGTGAAAAACTACTACTTTTGCCTATTCTCGAACACTTGTTTCTTGAGCCGAACAAAAGTTTCCTTACTCCGAACACCAGTATATTATATGTGCTATATTTAAAACCATTTTAGTGTAATATTTAAAAGCCCTTCCACACTATCCCACTGAGTATTAACACATGTCAAAAAAGGGGTAACAAATTGTGTGTAATAGTGTGGAAACAAAATAAAATGACAGCCCATCTTACACAGCATGATATTCCAGCCTACACGATTTGACATGTATTAATACAAGAGAATTTTTAGAAATGGTTCTAATTCTATCACACGTTTCATCACATTTTTATTGAGGTTGAATTAAACTATTGTGTGTGGTCAAAAAATTAAAATTAATTTCTCCCACAAATTTGGCATGTAGCATGGAATTCTTTCCCACTTTCAATTTGACATGTATTAATACTCAGTGGGATAGTGTGGAAGGGCTTTAAGTGGTTTGCACTTTTAAATCCAATCACCAGCTCAGAAGAAAACCATGAGTTCCTGAGGTCATTTCAAGTCGAAAAACTAAGAGGTAATTTTCTCGCTTTCGCTTCGTTTTTGACTTATAACGGCTTTTATGATTTTTATTCTTTTTTCTTTTGACTGGCTCTAAGAACCTTGCCAAACTATAACCGATTTTTGAAATGTTGTTTTATTTAAACAAGAATAGTTAGAAATTGTTATCTACTATACAATTTTTTTCTGTGTAGATAACGGTTTTAAGTATAATTTTTTTTTCATTATTATGAAAGCCCAATATGTGTTCTTCAAAAAACTTTACATTTTTGTACCTAAAAATATATTTAAAATTATTAAAAAAATAAAAAAAAACAAAAAATAAAGGAAAATAAAAAAAGTGTGATATTTGATGAAATCGAATTAAAACGAATAAAAAACTACGCTGAGCGTTTAGTGTTGAATGTTAGAAAGATTAAAGTAAGAGTATTTTCTTGATTTTCCTTTATTTTTTGTTTTTTATTTTTTAATAATTTTATATCTATTTTTAGGTAAAAATGTTAAGTATTTTTAAGAACACATATTGGGATTTCATAATAATAAAAATACTTAATAACGTGTTTTTGTGAAAAAAATCATATAGAGGTCAAAAAAACAACCTACAAATTTTTACTGGTTGCTCAACATCATAAGCAAACAGTAAGCATCATCAAATGATACATTAATGCATAAGGTTTGGAAAAAATGCACAACGTACCTTAGAAAAAGTTTGTGCTTATTCAGTTGAAGCGGAGTGTATATAGGTGATGTTTAGACATCCCCTAAAAATGTCCACTAGAATTGGAACAATAATATCTTTATCGATTCATTTTAGTGGCCTATGATATGAGAATCACATAATATTATGTTGTCCGAAAATAGGAAACCTTATAGAAAATTGCTCGAACATTATTAAATAAGTTGTTTGAAAATAGGAATATCAAATCTTTTTTTTTGGTACACAAAATTGAAGACAATGTATTTTCCAACAAATTCCTATATAAAAATAAAAAAAATAAAGCAGTTGCCTTTTCTCGGACACAAGTTTGGAATAAGGAAACTCAATAAAATTGGTTTCCTATTATCGAACAGGTAAAAAAACACATTAACGCTACATATTTGTTTGCAAATTTTCTTCAAATTTATAAACAAAGGCATATATTTGATAAAAAAAATATTTGCAAGCACTTACCTTCAGAATTTCCTTACTGAAATCGTAGTTTCCCGTGAATTCACAACTAATTTTTTTTTAATAAAATTTAAAGAATCGTAGTTTTAGAAAACCTTTTGTGAAGTGACAATTTTTTAACACAACAATACAATACAACTGAATCCGTGGAGAATTTTGTGAAATTGGAGAGGGAATGTACCACAAAGCATTTATTCTAATTTGAAAGAGAAAAATGAAAAAATACGAAATTATAACGATTTTAGCAAAAAATGTTGGGTAGCTGGGGCTGTTCGAGAATAGATGCCACTGCCCTATTAACATTGAAATTGTATAATTTACATCCGGATTTAAGTTTTAATGCAATGTTTTAATGTTTAGAGTGAATAATATGACGGTAAGTCACCTTTCACACGAGGAAACAAGTTGCTGGAGATTTTTTGACGTTTTCTTTTAATTTTCAATTCCCACCAATCGATCGTAGACCGTTCAATCCTTTTACTTGGTGCCCTTCTCACCCAAAAACTGAAAGTTGCTGAAAACTCGTTTCCTCGTGTGAAAAAGGACTAAGGGGCAGTTTCACAGTGCACACTTAACAAAATAAGTGGCACTTAATTTGGACATTTTGGCACTTTAGCCGCAGTTTTACTACCTGAGTAAGTAGAATTTAAGTGGCCAACATGGGAGACTAAGGGCCAGTTGTACAATAGTGGTTCAGCCTCGGTTCAAGATTTTAACTCACCGATTTCGGCGGATTAACTAAGGTTCAACGCTGGTTCAAGTATGTAATTGGTTATTATCACACACTTGAACAGTAAACGACAGTTGAAACTGAATTAATGCGCCGGAATCGTTGGATAAAAATTGCTGAACCACGGTTTAAATATTTGTACAACTGGCCCTAAAGTGTCACTTATTCCGATAAGTTTACACTGGGTGCGTTCAATCGTTTACGTTTTACATCTTAATTTTCAGATTTCTGAATTTTTGGAGCTTCTGATTGGCCAGCTGTCATAAAAAGTTAGATGACTTTTAGTGACTTTTAGTTACGTTTAGTTACGTTTCATCTGATTTTTCAGACAAGAAATTCTCATCTAAAAATTCAGATGAAAGTTGTTTGTGGTGGGGGAAGTGCCAAAAGCACACATAAAAGCTGAACTTTATAATTTTCGTCTTGTTGGTGGTTGATTTTTTTTAGTTTTTGTCATGAAAATTTAATACTTATTTAAATGAACGAACCTTTTGTTTATTGTTAAGTGAATTTTTAGATCAACAATTTTTTTAATTGATGTTTGGAAAGTTTTTCTATGTTTTTGTAAGACATACATATCAATAGGGGTATTCCCGATCCGATGCAAACTGGTCTTGCATCATTGCAAAAGTGCAAAGTTTTTTTTTACAATGGGGTTAGGGTATAGCAATTTTACACTTTTACATTTTTGCAATGATACAAGACCAGTTGCATCGGATCGGGAATACCCCTAATATAAAAAGACTTTTAATGAAGGTAATGAAACCTGTTGCTGATTTAGTTACATATATTTTCATCCTCACAACTACTCACTCTCAATGTTTGATTTACAAATGTAATTAAAGTTCTATTTTATTTCGCTTCAATGTAAATCCTTTAGGTAAATGCATGAATTTGACACAATGACTTTCGACTGAAATTTCAATTTTTTTTTGCGTTCAACGACATAAATTCAGAAATCTGAAAATTCAGATGTTAAGCTATTTTTATTGAACCCGCCCACTGTGATATTGGGAATTAGTTATCCATATTTGGCACTTAAGTGTCACTTACTTCACTGTGAAACTGGCCCTAAGTCTACTTAAATGTTTAAGTCATAGTATGTTTGGTTTGTTATATAAGGCGTTTTTCTTTTTTAGCCCCGAGCGTGGCACTGAGCTGTCAAAAAGAAAACTATGTTACTTTTTAACTCGGAGCGCTCCGAGCTCTCAACTTGCATTTCTTTTTTAGCTCAGAGCTCAACCGGGGCTCGTTCGGGAAAAAAATGACGGAGCTCATTATTGTGTATTATAGAGATCAGTGGAATACCCCTAATGTGTAAACTGTAGTTAAGTGCAAAACTCAAAATAATTGTATATAGTAGCAAGATGGACAGGCTCTTCTCATGGCAAAACTATTACCCCTATTATAATTATAAAATACAAGCTTCAAAACAGAGTTTTGAAACAGTTTCATTTTCGGTGATAAAATGTATGATTTTTTGTAAATCCGAAATTAATAATCACAAATAATTTGGCATTTCTATTTGTTTTGATTGATTTTAATAAAGGGCAGACAGCAGACAAGTCAACACTAGTTGTGTACAATGAACAAAAATTAACAGGGCTATTCTGGCGTTGTGAGGGCTCACAACTCACAAGTCACAAGCCTTTGTGAGGTTGATTTCTTGTGAGGTTGTTGTGAGGTTCTCAAAAGGAGATCACAATTTCGATAGTTTTTGTGAGGCTCACAGTTGTGAGGGTACGAAAACCTCACAAAATCGATTTCACCTTTCCTTGTGAGGTTGTTGTGACTTGTGAGGTATCAGTGAGGTTTGCCAGAATAGGGCTGTAAATATATTTGCCAAACTAGAGAATATTCCATTTACACCACCTATTGAGTGGGAACAAAAAGAATGCATTCCAATTATTCTGGAAGGAATAAAGAAACAACAAAAAAGTATCCGGAATAAAGAAACGCAAAAGCGGTGTTCCAGATTTTCCGAATATTCCGTCAATAGGTTTGTTCGTGTACTTCTCGGACTAAATCTGAAAAAACTAGAGTAAAACTGTCCAGCAGTCCACGAACGCCTTGAACCAAAATATTTGCCAGTTTTAAAACGTCAAAAAAAGTAAACAAGGTAAATAAGTAAACAAAGCGACAATATTGAAGTTTCCATCATATTTATTTTAATCAAATTTGCATTGTAAATATTTACAAATGGAAAATACACTGAACAGGAACATCACGTATTTTTTTTTATTTATCACAAATCGTAATGAGCGCTCTCTCCTGCCCGGAAACTACACAAAAATGGCGTACGCGAACACCTTCGCACATCTGTTATAAAAGGGTAGTTTCTGGTGCGTACGCGAACGGACCTAATCTAGTACTTTCGGAACACATCCGTTGTGCTATACTCAATCAAACAGATCTGCTTTCTGTCAAAAATAATTTGAATTTTCAAATACAGATTTAAAATAAACTTCTTGTCGTTTATTCTGGATAATAAATATTTAATTAAATATTATGCAGAGGCCACGCCGAACCACTGAATATGAAACTCCATCAGAAAAAGCCCGTCAATCAAGGTACAACAAAATATACAAAAAATTAATAGTTATATCAAATTCATTTAACGAAATTACAGAACAAGTCGTCTGCAACAGCCCATCCGCCGTCCATCAATACGAGATGGTTCACTTACCAGAAGTTCTTCAGCTGAACCACTGAACTCTCTAGCCACTGCCACGGGAAATCATCTTGCCATACCGACGTCAACCAAGCGCCAAAGAAGCAGTAGCGTCAGCAATGCCCGAACTCCTCAGAGAACTCCAACTCACATCACCCCCTCAAAGGCATCACAATTCACTGGAGAAAAACAACGCGCTGCAATTAATGACAAGCGCTGGATTCAAGAGCAGATTGTGCGAATCACCGACTACCTCAAGAGCGTCGATTGTGGCATAAATACTGAGTTCCTACAACGTGGTGGCCTAAAAACCATGTCCATGAAACAGTTCATTGGCCTAGTCGATTATTTTCTAAAATTCATAGCGGGAAACAAGTTTAAAGTTGGTGCAAACCACGTCGAGTCCATATCGAAGATTCTTAATCAAATCGACTACCCATACACAGTGAACAAGTCTTGGCTGAAGACCCCAACAGCACCGCACGCTTTTGGCAATGCAGTTATGCTGTTCTCCTTCTTCATGGACTTCATTCCGCCCTCGGATAATATCGAAGTCTTCAAAAAGAGCCATCTTATAGCTAGCGAGGAGTTCCCTGATGTCGAATTTGCCATTAAACTGTCTGACATGGCCGAAGAGGGTTTCTCCCTTTGGAACAATCAGAAGAATGAAGAATTTGAGAAGCTTCAAAAGTCTGCAGTAGACGAGTTGATTTGCAAAAAAATATCCATCCCCAGTTCAGATGCTGTCGACGAAGAGATCAAGCGTTTGAATGCTGAACTCGACGGCATCTCTGCCAAGACTGAAGTTATTGAAGCTGAAGAAGAATACTTTCGCTTGGACAAAGAAGTTAAGACCAACCAAAGAAAGATTGAGAAACTGCAAAAACTAATGCAGGAAAACCAGAAAATAATTAATAACCTAGAATCGCAAGTCAATGATAAGCAGGAACTGAATGAGAAACTTAGGTTGAGTGTTGAAGCCATCCGAAATGTAGTCCACACCCAAAAAACGTCGGTTGAAGGGCGAAATAAACTCATTGAGGAAGTCGGCCAGAAGCAGTTTCAATTGCAGACAAAGAAGCAAACAGTGTGCGACCTTCAAGAGAAGGATAATCAGTTACAAATCCAGCTCTCAAGGCATATCAAGCAGCTGACGGAAAAAATAGCACAGTTTAATAGCTATATCCGCGAAGCAATGGCAGATATCAAAAATGTAGATTTCGAAGATCTGAACGTGGACATTGAGTCGCTTTGCTTGCATCAGAACTCTGAGCTAGAGGCACAGATTCAAAGAGTAGAGAAATTTCTGAAGTCACTTCAGGTACAAATATCAAACCGAATGGAGGATCTATCGAAAGGCATTGATGCTTTCGAAAAACAAATCAAGTTGATTTCCTATGAAGTATACAACTGGATCGAACCAAAGAAACAGGAGAATATGCAAACCATAAAGGAGATGCAAAAGCAAGTCGATGAACTAGACCGGGAGATCATTGCTATGACAAATTTCACAACCAATCGCTTAACTGAATTGACTCAGAGAGTGAAGCAATCTGAAGTTACTTTGAATTCGCTGAGACATTCCATAGAAAAAAACCAACAAGAGATCCCGAATACCACAGAGGAAAATCAAGCTATGATGAAATTAGTGAGTGAGCGTTTTGAGGATTATTTCTCAACCAAAGATGTCCTTTTGAAGCAATTCCATGAAGTTCTACAACAATTTCAGAAAAAGTGCTCTGATGCCAAGGTTGCAATGAAACATTAATTATTTTTTTTTTTTTTTCAAAAAATTGTTACTTGTATTTAATATTTAAAAAATAAATCCATGCTTAAAAAAAACGACTTTGGGCATAAATAGATAGGTAACTTTTTTGCTACACATACATAGATAGGTAACTTTTTTGCTATACATAGTTAATTAATTGTATATAAACGAGTTGAGTACGAAATTCAGGACCCGTATCGCATAAGATTAAAGCGATCGCTCGATTGTCTTTTTGAAGTTTCTTTCTCTATATATTTTCTTAAAAACCCATGAATTTTAAAATCCTGACGTCAATTTTTTCATTTTTATCTAGCCAGTTTACATAATTGAGATCTCTAGACGACTCCTATTCTCAAAAAAATAAAAACATAATAATGGGTCTTTAAACTTTTATACTGAGAAATTTTTTTTTTATTTAATTAATTTACCAAGCCAATCATTTGCGTACTACATATTCGTTTGTTTTACTAAAAAATTTCGATTTTTTTAACTTTTAAGGGAATTTTTTGAATTTTTATTTTGAATTCAATTAAAATTTTGATTATAAGGTTTTTTTAATAATACAAATTCTATATACTACTGAAATACCACAGCCAAGTAGAAGACTTAGCACTATTTCATTTAGACATACTGAATTGTTGACTCGAAATAGCTTTTAACGGCCTTTAGTCCTACAAAAATTTGCATTTCGTCCTGTTATCCATCCTAAATTTTCTTCGAAATTCCACCCACAACGCTGTACAGTGGGCGATTTGAGGGTCGTTATGACTTAATTCGAAAATCATATTTATTATTTCTATAGATTTTGACGAATTATAATTTTATTTTAAGAATGTTAATAACTTGTTCAAAAACTGCATTTGTTTGTTTTCGTGTGTCTTTTATTTTTATGTAATTGCGAAAATTCTCGCACGGGTAGGATAGTACAATTTATTTAATTAAAATTCATGTAGCATTTATCTAGATTTTTTTTTCTGAACGAAAAATTATAGTTTTTTTTAATCTTATGAATAAACGAAAGTTATACTTATTAAAACAAACATTTGACAAAAAAAAATTTAAAATATACTTCGGAGAAAAAAATCACCTAATATCAGAATGATGTTTTCTAGAAATAAATTTTATACTTTCGAGATATGACTTTAAAAGACCCGCGTTGCAAAATTTAAAATTTAAGGCTTTTTCTTGGCTCGGTGAATTTTGTAACAATATGTACAATGAACATATATATATATTTTGTTAATAAATTTTTGTTGGATTTTGATTTTTTCCTTTTTACTCTCATTGGTATTTTCATTTAAAACAACATCAACATACAGAAAATTCTATTATGAGTACCATGGTACTATGTTGTTTCCAAAAACACACTCGGAGTTTCAGTACAAATGTCATGATATTAAATTCAAAAGCCTGGTTGTTGTTTTTCTCAGCTTGTGGTAGATCTAGGTTGTTAAAAATTCATATATTAAAAACAAGAAATGGTGCTCTGTCATTTTCCCTAAAGAGACATCAATATTGGTGATCCGATCAATAGTACAATACAAAGAAAAAATGTTCCTATAAAAATGCACTTTCAAAAAGTTTTATTGTTAGTAAATCCAATTATTACAAAACCAAAACACGTTGTAAATAACAATACTTACCATTGGCATTTTCTGGTAAAATTTTTTTTGTATTAAATATTTTACTTTCAACTCACAAAATTACCTTATAAACTCCTAGTAACCTGGGTATTCATAACCCTTATTAAGATTTAGCAATAAATTCAATACAAATAAAGAAACAATTTCCAGTATATTTTTCTTTTAATATCATTACTTCAATTATATGAGTTAATACATTAATAAATAATTTTATTTTTAATAATTTATAATTTTTCTTACACATTTTCTTTTTATAAATCCTCAAAATCCAGTTTATAGTGTTAGTACCAAAAACTTAATTTGTACTAGGTGTATACAAAAAATTCTTTCTTAAAATTGTTATTATACTTGATTTCACTTTATAACGTTTAAGGTTATAAACCTAGAGCTTAGCAATGGATTTGTTGACCTCATCGGTACACGAATGAAAATGTGGTCATAGAAAAATGTATGACCATCAACAAAAACAACAGTTTCCACTACTGTTCGATAGATTTATTCCTTTTTTTTTAATAAATAAATAAAGATGTAATTCTCCGAACTCTGGTGTTTTTGTATTTGATGGCCATACATTCATTATGTACCGATGAGGTCAATACATAAGCCCGTTGCTCGCTATTGGTGTATTAATACATACTGATAAAATGTTATTGATTTTTCATTGTTGCTGCATTCTTTTTAAATTTTTAAAATAAGTTAAAAATGAAACAAATACATAACACTATGCTTATAAAAAAATATATATAAAATTTTACGGAACATAGACATTACAACTGAATATTTTTAAATATCTTTTTTAAAAAAGATATAAAATAAGCAAATTAAGTTGCCTTAAAGAAAATTCTTAGAAAAAGTAGGATATAAACTCCCATCACAGAATCAAGCGTAGGGTAAGTGCTAGAAATCGTAGTTTTTATTTCGCTTTTGATAGGTTCTGTGATAGAGGTGATAACATTAACAAACGGGACTCGGACTACTAAAAAAAAAAAAAACGGACGAAATATAAAAAACTAAGAATATAAAAGAAGACAATCAAAATAGTTTAATTAATTCTTTTTTACTTTTCATTGAATGATTTAAAGCAATAATATTAAATTAATAAAATAATACATACGAGAACAAAATGTTTCTATTTTGGAAGAATTAATTTAAAAAAAATTAAAAGCAATAAGTAAATTAATTTAAGTCTTCGTACAAATATTTTGAGTGTTTTGTTGTTGTTGTTGCGGTTGCAACATTAGGCGCATATAAAAAAAATTCAAAGACCTTATATCTCTAACGCTTTTCCTCACATTTTTTTCTAATTAAGTTTTTTTTAAGGGAACAAATTTAATCATTGTGATTCATTTTTAGTTCATTCAACGTTCCACTAAATCTCGACCATTCATCCCGTGTCGGTTGTGCCACATGTTCAGCAACATCGTAAACATAAAGTTTACCTGAATCATCACCAATTGTTAAATGGAGCCCAGATGGGGTCCATGAAACACGATTCAGCGCTGGAGCACCATCAACAATCACCGATGCCGAGGGCACTTCGGTATCCTGATTTAAATTCCATAAATCAAGGCGACCACTGCCGTCGACAGAAGCGAACAAGGCGGGATGAATTGGAGACCATGCAACATCCATAACATAATCAGAATTGTCTTCAAAAGAGTACAACGGTTTGGTGTCCTAGATGAAATCAAAAAAATTAATGTATGTATTGCCCAAAATTAATACATTATATTGATTGATTTCTCGTTACCTTAAGACTCCATAGCTTGATAGTCCAATCAATGGACGATGTAAGGAACAAATCACCAAAATCTGGTGTAGATTGATTTGGATGAGTTGATATTCCTGTCACTGGACCTAAATGCTTCTCATAGACTTCAGACACACCCGAACGTATTCCATGGCGATAAGCTTTAAATACAAAAAAAATAATAATTTAAGAATCTAAGCAAATAACAAAATCATATTATAGAACCAACCAGAGTATACATTGCCATCTTCACTGCCCATAACTAGATTGTTGATCTCATTCGATGGAAAAGACATGCAAGTGATAGCTATTGGCTTCGATTGCCGCTGCTGCAATTCCAGTGTATCTTGCGGCATCGACAGCATATCCAGACTCCAAGAGCAAAGCTTGCCATCGGATGAGATCGATATCACATTGTGTGCATTCTGTGTGCCAACCATTTGCAAACAGTACACTGGATGCGTATGTGCAGTAGCACTGAGCGGTGTCCTCTGGATGGGCGTGCGCTTTTGCACTCGATTGTCCCATAGAACAATCTGGCCAGAATAAGTTCCGCCGAGAATAAGATTCTGATTGAATTTAGCAAAGCATGTTGACATCACGGCACTCTGACAATGGAATACATCTTCGGGTGTTTGCTTTTTGTATTTTGTATTCCACACCATAACAACACCATCAGGTTCATTTGGGCTTTCCTAGAGATAATTTTAATATTAAGTGTTTTAATCATTGATCGAATAAACAAAAAAATGCAAACCTCATTATTGTGATATGAAGCCACGACCAGTTCAGGAAAATGTGTTGACCAATCCATAGAAGTGATGCATCGGTTCTTAGACCATCGGTCTTCGTAGAAAGCCCGATTCAATGACAATCTAGCATGTGTCCTTTCATCGTTTGACTCTTCATTATCACCACCTCCTATGTAGTCGGTATAGATGTCCACATTCTCAGAAAGGGCCCTCTCGATGACACGTCCAGCGCGTAGTACAAACCTCTGAAAGTCCTCCGACAAGATGATCATCTGTTTTTGTTCTTCCGATAGTTCTTTAACTAATAAATTTGTATACACATGTTAATACTGATTTAAGAAAAAAAATAAACAGAATTAACTTACTCTCTTTCTTCTCTTCATGTTCTTTTTTGTGTTCAAGTGGTGTTATGGCTGGTGCTACTTCCTTCACAGTTGGCAGACCATGTGGTAGAATTCCTGGCGGCAACTTGGAATGGAAACCATGATCGATGTGTGGCAGCGAGCTCTCTTCGTCATCTCCTTGGGCATCATAGGTAAGCACTGTTTAAGGTATAAAACTAACACAGCTAGAGGAACATGACAATCGACAAAACAGGAACAATTCTACGATTTTTTTCTCACTTTGTTTAACCTTTTTTTTATATTTTAATAACTATGGTTAAAAAATCACATGGAAACAACAGTTATTCTTCTTTTGATTTGTATTTGAAATATTAAGTAGAAAAAAAAATTTTATTACGTACGCGCTGAAGTGCATTTTAATGGGAAAAGCTCTTAATATATTTATAAACGGATGTAAAAATTAAAAAGAAATGAAACTGGTTAGGTTTAAAAGAAGAATTTAGTAATGTTTGAACGTTTTAAATTACAGTTGTGGCGAGTTGTGGGGGAAAATTTTCTCAATGAGACTTCAGAATAAATTGATTTTTAATAAACACTATATCCAAAAATGAATTTTACCACATAGTACAGTTTTCTCCGAACTGAATTCTCGTATAAGGTACTTAAATAATTTTTGACCAATAGAGAGAGTGACAGTTGTGAAAATAGCTTCCGTGTGTAAAAATATTTTTTTTCCGCTGAAATTTATAATAGGAAAAATTAGACTGCGAAGTTTTTCGACCAAAATGTATTTTTGTTTAAATCATACATTATCATAGTAACTTTGATAGTCTACCACCACTTGCTGCCGAGTTCAAGCCTATTAATTAAAATTAAATTTATACCTAATTATCCCTTGAAAAAGTGATCGCTGATGCAATCAATTCAGCTTTAAAATTCCAAATTTCAATAGTTATCAATTACACAGGCCGACAAAATTTAATCTTTTTGTTTTTGAAACCATGTTTTATTTTATATTTCGAGGGCTTTTGGTATCCTGATTCTGAACTCGAATCCTATTTCGGAATTGCTCAATAGGCTCAGGTTTTAACGACATTCGAATTTAAAATTTTAACAAAGAACCTGTAGTTTTATATATTTTTTTGATATTATTTTAAATAACTTAAAAACACTTATTTTATTTATTTATTTACTTAAATGCATTTCGGAAGCTATGCTTCCATCGTCAGTAAGTTTTATATAAATAATAATAAAAAAAAAAATTTTTTTTGATTAATTAAATACAAATAACTCATTTCAAACAAAAACAAACTACACAAACAAATTTATAGTGAATTTAAGATCTATTATAAAATTTTTTGAAAATTGGATCTTTTATTGGTCCATCGTCACTATTCATTAAATTATTTCTATTTTTGAAAATGTAAAGAGACTCAAAAGCATCTAATTCATAATGATTATTTATAATTTATTATTTATAAAATAAGTGTTTTTAAGTTATTTAAAATAATATCTTTTATTTATTTCATGAAAAAAACACGTTAAAAATCTCCAATATCAAATCAATATTTTTTTGCTAAACTTACATCTCGAATTAATTAGTCTTAAACAAAATAGGAAAAATTCTAACCTAAATTCTTTCAATTTCCTGAGTATTAAGCTCTTCGCACACAAGAACATAAGATTTTTCATAAAAAGTTCAGATGAATCATTGGGTTGACAGCCATTCCTGCTTATCGAAACGAGTCGTACTTAATAAGGATTTTGATTTTTCACTTCCATTTCCGCTTTCGATGTGAACAATAGAATTTCAAAGTCAGTTGATTCCAAATATAATATTGAAAGTAAGTACACTGCGCGCCACTAGGAAAGAAGCAAAACATTTATTGTTTTGGTTTTTAGTTAATGAAACAGTTTCATTTTGTATGAATACATTAAATAATGCAGAAAATCCGTTATACCACTTGTGCATACTTTAAGAAAAAATACACTAGTTTTTTGTGTGTTACTTGAAAAGAAATGTCGCTGAGTTTCTAGAGTATACTTTACTATCAAAAAATGTACTCTGCTATTGAAGCTATTGGGATAGATTTGTTGTTGTAATCTCTGTGAAAAAAACAGCTTATGCAACCTGAAATTTTGGGAAAGTATCCACCTTTGTTCTCAAAAAGAAGGATTAATGTTGAAAGGTAGGTAATACAAACCGACAGCAATTATTTTTTCGTATTGATGTTTTTTTTTTTAAATTGCGTCTACGTATGGGAAATTGTGCAATTTCGAAGATGATTTCGGAAATTGCAAATTATTATTTTGATGTGCGGCTCATTTTTTGACAAAGTTTTTACTCATGAAACTCAACCCTGTACTTTTGACGCTGTTTAGATTGGGAAGATTGATGCTGTTACCACGGCAGTTCGAAGACAAGAAAAGTGTCTCAACCAACATTCTCGTGAGACACTAAGAAAACATACAAACCGGACTCATTAGACTTGTTAGTCTTTGTTGTTGTTTCAACGATTGGAATGCTTTTGTTTCAATGTATTTTAAGGCGCTCCAAAGTCCCTATCAGCTTTATTGTGAGCTTCACCCGAAAAATATTTCACCTTAAATTTTTTTTTTCGCCTGGAATTTTAAAAGCTTTGTGAGTTGGGCCCGAATGAAGATTGTTTCGCCTACTTATAAAAAGAACATTTAGGCTGTCAATGGCATTACATTCCGCCCGAAATGAATGTTCACAATAAGGGGAATTTTTCTAACATGAAATTTCATGAAACTCACAATATTCTTAATCTAAACTCGGCCTTTCTGTGCACAACAGGTTCACCTATTCACACCTATTGACGGTGTCATTTTAATTCCGTGGTCTTTGCAATTTTATCAGATGACTCACAAGCTTCAACAGAAACTTACCAAAATTTTCGAAATTTGAGTCGAAACTTCGGTGAGTGGGCAATTTTGTGCCACTGGTGTTGGATCCGCAGTTTTATCGAGAAATTGTATTCAGCAATGAGGCTCAATGGGTTTGTTAATAAGCAAAGTGGCATAGCAAGTCGATAAAACGTTACATCCCAAAAAATGCAGTTTGGTGCGGTCTGTGCTGCTGTTGAAGTCATTGACGTAATATATGTATATGGACTGCTAATACCCAACTTCACTCGGGTTCTTGTTTACAGCAGTGCTCTTGGGTCTCGGTAGTCATTTCATGAAACTCGCCTTTACGTAGGAGCCTTATTGCTACATTTTGTACTTTAACAATGCACTATATTGCTAAAAATCCAATAGAAAAGATCAGAAAAAGTAAGTTCGATAAAATTTACGAAAATGTCTCTAAATAAAAAACAAACTTTTTCCAATGCCATCTATTGTCTGTTCTTCTTAAATATTTAATTTCTAACGTTTTTTTTAACGTTTGGCGTCTATTTAGTAAAAAATTTGGTCGCACAATCCCAAAAGCACTGCTGTTTCTTGAATATTTTCCACCGCAAGAGTTTTTAAACAACATTAATTGATTACGAAGTAATGTAAGAAATGTTCATCAAGATTGTTTCAGCTTTTCTCTGTTGTTCCTTGGCGCGAAGCGAAAAATATGGCGTAAACCAAATTGTTGAAACCAATTAATTTTTCATAACATGGCAGCTAAGAAGACTTTGTATTCAGAAAGTTGTTTAGAAAAATTAAAGTACAAATCCGACTTTTTCCACAACACGTTTCAAACAATTACCAATACAAACTTTATTCAAAGCTCGACTTAAAAGGCTTCTTCTACTTTAAAACTAAAAATATAAAAGTAATAAGTTCTCACAAAAAGATTTCGTTGTTGATAAATGAAACTCTTAAATGTCATGCAAAAGATTTAGGTAAATAAATTATTTTAACATTAGAATCTGTACAAAAAAAAAATAATCAAAAAAAATCTTTACAACAAACAAATATCAGCAAATGACACGCAGGAAAACGATCTAGCAAAATGTGTAAATGTTAAAAAAATGCAATTTAATGAACTTTATGGTGAATTAAAAAGTTAGTTACCTTATAGCATTATGTGCAAAAATTACAATAGTTTTTTTTTTTTTTTTCATAATAGCGGTGTATTTGCTGTAGCTTTGGATATAAAAATCATTTCGTTTTAAGAAAGACAAAAAAATGATTTTCATTAATTCGAACACAAAAAAAACTAATACTAATATTAAATTATTACTCTAAATATACCCACGCACACAAAAAAGATTCAAATTTGATTGGTGAGCTTGATGTAGGTACATTTTAATGCAGTAATCACTTGAAGGTAAATGTCGTTGTGAAAGAAAATATTCATAAAATTTATATATTTCTTTACAGTGTATAATAATTTAAAAAATGTGAGAAGCTTGGTTGTTTTTTTGTTTTACAAAACAAAAGAAGAAGAATACAAATTAATATATTAATTAATAATAAAAAAACACATAAAATTAAACAATAAAATAGTAAACAAAAATTATGTATTAATATATATAAACATTATCTTAAATTAAATTAAAAAAAAAAAAATAAGAACGTGTGTATTTGTCAATTATTATTGTTTTTGTATATTTCTCCACCCAATTTCATTAAATTTTAAAGTTGAATATTTAAAAAAAAATTCTTTGCTTTTTTTAAATATAAATATTATGATTAATATTGAATCAATTTATTGTGACTGCAAAGATTTTTTCATTAATATGATTGGCCATACATAAGCACCACCGACATTATTATTATAACATGAACTCAAAATAGGTAATAATACTATATGTATTAAAGTTTTTTGTATTATTATTTCATCTTTGTTGTGAAAAAAAAAATTAAGAAAGAAAAAAAAACATTCAAGAAAACAAAAGTTTAATGTTTTAAACAAAGCTTCACAATTTAAGACAAGTAGTAACAAGGAATATAACTAAAAGAAATAAAAAGCCAGAAATAAGTATATCCTTAGCCAAGGGAAGAGGAAGATTAAAAGTATTTTCGTTTTAATATTTGTTCAGAGGTAAAGTATTTGGGAATATAACGTTATCAAGAGCGACAAAGATATTGTTGAATAGGGGGGTTTACATGGACCAGCATGCTGGACAACATGGCTCGAAACCATCAATGTTCGATTATTATACCGCAAGAAACAACCGCTTGACCAACCAAGTTGTATGATTTGCTAAGTATTTTGAAAACTTGTTTCGATTCCATCGAACCATGCTGTCGAGCATGCTGGACCATGTAAACCCCCTAATGAACAATCTCTCAAACGTACAAAAATCGTTTTCGAGATTATAAATATGCTCTTCAAACCGAATCCCAATAAAAAACCCATTACAAAATCTCGCCGAGTTGTTCAATTTCACAACACACAATCCAGATTTTATTTCGTTTTTCTATTGGGTATTTAAGATTTTGAACCAAATGAAAGATATTTCTTATAAACAGCACATTAAATGAGATTGATCTTTTGTAGTTGTCATTCGACTTTTACACGGAAACAAAATCTAGATGTTAAGCAAAAGCTTTAAAGTCTCATTGAAATCAACAAGATTTCTATACATTTTAATTTTTCCTAATCTGGTCGATTAGGACAAAGCAAATCAAAACGCGTTTGAAATTTCAAAATATACTTCGTCCTCAGTTTAATATTTGAGTAAAATGACAATTTGTTAACATCATATTTTAAATTCTTATTTTATTTGAAGAGAAAAAGATCAAAAATGAATTTTTACTTATGAGGTTTTCCTTCGGTAAATTTATTATTCGGATTTCGGTATAAAATTTGTTTTCGCCACGTATGATAACGATTTATAAATAATTTTGTTTGTACAACCGTTCCCTCGAAATCGGAATGGTGTACATTCGCAATTCCATATGTCACTATATATGAACTAGAGCCTACGATTCAGTCCGTATATTTGAATACACACGGATACACGCACTACGTGTAATTACTACACGCAAATAAAAATCCGTACTCTTAAAACACGTGCATTTATTTTCTTAATATCCAGATAAAAGGATATTCTTAATACGGATCCTATTCAAGGATGGGTTTACAGGCTCAAAATTTTGAGGGATAATGGCTATTATAGATTTTTATTTTTGGTGAAAATTTTGATTTTCTAAGTTACCGTAAGGCACATAAAAACACAGTTTTACAGTGCCTTCAATTATCAAGTAATAAATCTTGAGTATCTGCATGGATTGATTGGGTATTTCTTTAATGCGCAAGTAGATAAAGTAACGATTATTTTGATATATCAAATGTTATTGTACGAACTACACAAGCATCACAATCTTAAGTTTAAATCAATCGATTAATCTAATAAAATTATAAAAATTCCCTGCATGGTCGATTGACTGATATGGTTGCCTTAGGAAGCTTATAACTTCGGTTTTAATTGTTGGATTTTCAGGATTAAGGTCATAAAATAAAGGTAGAATGCCAGGCTAAATTGTTGTAAGCAAATTATATGGGAGGCGCAACAAATTTTTTACAAAATGGTTGATTGAGTCTGTCGTTAATTTTGTTTTCACTTTTACAAATGTAAAAATTGATGAAAAATTTAAGAATTTGGAAAAATAATTTCACAAAACTTTTTGCTCTATAGAAATTTGTGAGTTATTTTATATTAGCAAATCCAACATCTTAATTCCATTCAATCGATTTTTGAGGACAAAAATTAAATAATTCTTAACTTAAATCCACTAACAAATTCGACTACCAAGTTGTTGTTGTATTTTTATCAAAAAATCCTATAAATTTGGTCCTGTCTACTAATAATACACGGATTCAATATCCGTGTAATAGCGAGCTCTAATATGAACATTCAAAATTGCACTTGAATAAAAGTTTTTTAATTTATTCGTAATTTTTATCATGATATTGGAAAAATCCAGATTTCAGAAATCAATTTCTGATAAATAAAATTGGTCTTTTGACAGCACGTAACTTGAGACAATCGAGCACGACAAAATTGATCTTAAATTAAAAAAAAAATCATTTGTTTGCCAAATGGTATGCAAACATTTCCGGCCTTTTGATAAAATAAACAAACAATAAATTGATTTTTGACTAGCGATTTCTCGAACAATTTGTACAAACTAAATTAACTCCCTTAGGTAAATAGGTAAAGAAGTGGCTTTCGATTTATGATGACGATGAAGAAGACTTTATTAATATGAAGACCAAAAGTAATGATGCTGCGAAATGCAAAGTTTACAATTCAATTTAAATAAATGTCACTATGCTGTGTGCGAATGCGTGGGCATAAATCCTGTTCAAAATCAAAATTCCTAAAAATGGGAACTAAATTAGTGTTATTTGAAATAAAATCAATAAATCGTCTATTGTCTAAGAAAGTCGGTGTTTTTACTTTTTTTTAGAAAAGTTGGTTTTAGCTTTCTGTTTCTTTGCTGTAAATTTATCTTTATGAATATTTTCCTAGTCTACAAAATGAACCCTGTATTTGGAGAACATCTTGTTTGACCAGCTTAGGTTGGTCGTCTTAAGAGTAAAATATCTAAGCTTGTGAGCAAGTAACCTAATAGTAATTCATTTTAGAATATGTGGGGAAGTAGAGTAGATTCAAACGATTATCAAGTACTAACAAATACTCGTCCTTTCATATGCGAGTAGATGAGTTTCATAGGGAAATGCTGTGCGATCCATTGAAAATGGCTAGCACAGAACTCATGATTACTTCTACAATTCCAGAGAAACCTGGTTTAAGTAAAGGTTTCCTTTTTAACCTTGGTGTTGGTTGACAGCACAAAAAAATAAAAGTTAATTTTTAGAAAATTTTGTAAATTGGCACTTGGGATGTTCGGTTATAACTACATTTTATGAAAAGAAACAAAAATGAAATCACCTTTAACCAAGAGAATGAATGCTTTGTACAGTTGACTATACTGTTTTATTTTCTATTACAATGTAGGTATTTATATTTATATTAACTTAGTTTTATTACCACAATGTACCAACAAAATTACAATATTTTTTCCCAAAAAAACATTTAATTCTTGAAATGAGCTGCGTGAGCATTTGTTAAGGCATATAATTTAAATGATCTAAAGCCAGAGATGAATGAATGTTATTACTTTGTTATAATATTTTAATTATGTTAGCAAATACATAGAGAGAGAAGCATGCAATAGAATACAATAACAATTTTGTTTATATAAATATATTAAGATAGATTTAAAATATTTGCTATAATCTAAAAATTTAAAAAACTGAGAACACACATCAGGCAACTATTATAAATACAATAAAATAGATCTACATACAAATTTAACACTCTTAATGCTACCGGATTTTTTTTTTTTATTTAATAATTCTATTTTTTAAAACTTTTGAATAATTCTGTAGAATGTTCAATAAAATCGTTTAAATATACACGATTTTAACTTTTAGTTCCTATTTTGCTTCATGTCGATCCTATTCACTGTCGATATAACTCACAGATACCTACCTGTGAACTCATCCTCCCACTCTAAACCTGGATTAAGATTGTATTCATCTTGAAGTAGAAAAGAATTTGTTTGTTTTTGTTCACGTTTTATTCATACAAACAACAAAAAAAAAAAGAATAATATCGATTTAAGTTACTAATTCTTATATTGATTTATATATATTTTAATATTTTATTTATGTTGGCCAATTTCTAGGAGTTTTGGAAACTAAAAAAGAAAACAGCAAAAAAAAAATAAAAAAAAATTACTAAAAGAGGATTTCATTTGAATTTTAATTGCTCTTGGGGCATATACTTATACACAAGTTATAACCAAGCTTCAGAATCGAGTTCATGCATAAAAAAATATAGAATCGAATTTAATCAAATGCTCGACTCTTCTTTTTCTTTTTTTTTTTTGTAGCACAAATTAGTTGCATAGCGAAAACATTATTTCACAAAAAAAATTCGTGTTAACCTCTCCAAAGATTAATTTAAAAAAAAGTAAAAGTAAAATTAAATAAACTTTTAAAATCTTATGTAAGAAATAAAATGAATATGAAAAATGCAGCCATGTATGAACCAATAATTTAATGAAACTTTCTTATAAAGTAAAGCTATTTCAATTAGGGACTAATAATGGAACCAATTAAGCAGTTTTCATTAATTTTTTTTATTGGCATAGAATTTATGTCTTTGAAATGATTGTTCAAAATTTATTTTTTCAGAAAATGGTTCTAAAAGCAAATACAAATGAAACAAGACTAAGTTTGTAATATGTACAATTCCAGCCCTAGTAGCTATTTTATTTAACCGAGAAAATGTAACACATGTTTCAGTTCTTGACCTGGGGCTAAATCAAATATAAACAAAACTCCCTTGACAAGAACAAAGTGATATCTTCATTTAGTAATATCTCACATTTGATGAATAATTAAATAAGATGCAAAAATATTTTCTATTTTCCACTTTCCAGCTTTCTTTTTCTCTAAAAAGTTAAAAATTGACTTTCATCGTTTGTTTACTCTAAATTCGTAACATAGTGTTACATTGCAAGCATAAAATTAATGCAAATTCTATGAATTTTTACAGTCATTAATAATTACAAAGCGAAAAGATGACAAGATTCAGAAGAAATCAATAAAAAAAATATTTATCTAACAAGGTACGCGTCTCCTTTGAAAAAAAAAATAAATTAAATCTTTGGACATTTTGTTAAATTAAAAATTTCTAACAAGAATTGTCAAACTTCGCCAATATATTGAAAAGAGATCTGGGGCCAATATTGGTTTCTTGGCGGGAAAGATATTATTCATATTTTACAGAACGAGACTCAAAGTTAGTGTGAAATGCACAAGGTTTCACTTGAGAGCAAATCTCCCCCTTCTCAGAATATTAAACACCAATTATTATTCTGAATTTTTTTTCTAGGACCTAATAACATTTGTACGGCCAGTTTTTTGAACAGCAAAAATATATGGCTTAGATGAAGAAGACTCTTGCAGAACTGTTAAAAAGAAGTTCCAACGAGTAAGAGACCCAATCGGAATGAGTCTTTGAAAAATAAGATTAGCATTTGAATGGCTTTAAAATGAAAGTGATCTTTATCATGATGTGTGTCAAAAATGATTATCTTTAAGTTAAGTAAAATTTAATTACCTTAATTACTTTAAAATGAAGGCAAACAAAAATAGTTATCAACCAAAAAAAGATTGGCTCATCTATCAATCAGAATCCAGAAAGTTGCCTAATCTTTCACTTGTATAATTTTTGAACATTAAAAAATGTCTGTCTCAGTGGATTGGATTATACGTATACTATGTTTTTTTTTTTTTTTGTTAAGACATAGACCCAACAACTTTTGTAATTACGATAGTTACTTAAATATTGTATGGCTTTTTTAGATGAATTCTTATTCTAAGCACCAAAAGCTGAATATTAGTCATTTCATTGGAAAAAAAAACAACACAGATTAGTTCCAAAATTAGTCCCTAAAACTATCAATATCTTTGGTAATATTGTGATACTCGTATGAACATAAAAAAATTGTCTTTCACAAAGACAAAAATAATCAATAAAAATAAACTATTCATTCTTGTTTACTGATAAATTATAGAATATAAATAATAAAAAAAAATATGGGTGGAGAAATAAAATTGTCAAATCGAATAACTCCTGTAAATTAAAAAAATAATTTAGTCTACAAACATACAATTACTTATTTCTACTAACAAACAAAGAATATAATAAACTATTTAAAAAAATAAACAAATATAAAATATAAATTTACGTAACTCCAATATTTTTTTAATTTTAAAATATACTGCAACTATTAACTATTTACCTTTACATCAAATAAATTAATAAAAACAACAAAAACAATACATTAAACAACTCAACTCACCGTAATAATCCGATGCGTGAGCTAAAATTATAACAAGAAAATTAAGAAGACAAACATTAGCTTTCTAAATAAAAATAATAATTCAACATTGGCACTTTTTTTTAAATTATAAGTTAAAATTATTTATTTTTATATATTATTATAACATTTAATTTATACTTCTGAGAAATTAACCTCGGTTGTTATATACATATTATTTGTATTCTAATACTCAATCAACCTCACTACAACGCATTTTCTAAATAAAAAATAAATCAAATTCAGCGAAACAATAAATTCAACAACCGAGATAAATTGTTTTAGTAATTTTTAATACATACATATAAATAATATAAATAAAATACTTTTTTTTTAATGTGATTTTATGAGAATATAAATGAAATTTTATTTAAAGAAAATACCTTTGCGGGGTCTCCACCAATCCTCCATATATCCTGACAAAGGTGAGGAATGGCAAGAAAGAACTGTATTTGTTATTTAATTTCACTACGAATTGCTATTTGGGATGTTTTTTTTAAATATAATTTGTAACTAGGATTTGATTGTTTTATTAAAATGCAAAGAAATGTATAGAGTAAAATTTGCTTTTTTTTTAATTTTTGCATTATGCGAATAAAATATCAAAAAAAATTACAATTACTTTAGATACTTGCATCTTTAAATAAGCAAACCATGTGTTAAGGATACGTGCATCAAGTTTGTGTTTGTAATTTGTAAGGATACATAATTAACATGCTACTGCTGTTGAGAAGTTGTGTGATTTAAAATAAAATTAATAATTATACAATTATTATAAGTTGCATTTAACCTAAGAGATATTTTTTATTTTGTTTTCCCTATCAACCTTTTCATTTAAAATATAATGTGAGCATATAGCGCCACGTCGGTTTAAAAGTAAAAATCACTAACTAACGAAATACAATTTCAAAGGCATTACAGTGAAACATGTTTTTTTGAAACTAAAAAAAAAAAAAACATTATTCGGATATTGACACATAACCACCGAGAATACCTTTAAATATCTTACAGCTGCCTCATCACATAAAGCAAAAACGATCGAACGATGTCGTTTTGAAGATAGTTGTCTTTATTTTTCTCTACAGATGTGCGAGATAGCAATGGTGAAAACGATATGGTCCGAACGTTTTCTTTTTACGTTTTTTTTTTTAATTATTGAAAAGAGAGCATTGTGTTTGCTTCAAACGCGGAAAAATAAGTCCCAGCATTACTTTAAGAACTTAATTACTTTTAAATAAAAAAATTTCGAAGTTTTGATCAAAACAAACAAAATTTATTAATTTACTCCGATTTGGATTAAAAGTGCAATTGATTTCAATTAATTTCCAGTCAATTATTGGGATTGAAAGCCCTCTATAACTATATTGTTTAATGTCCTTAAGAAAAATTTTTAATTTTTGTATTCTGAGATTTAAAAATACAATGAGAATCTATTTATATACCTACATACATACAGGAATGTTCAATATTCGGATTTATTTTAACAGCTTATTAAATGGGGGACTGTTCAATTTTAATTTTACTATTTTTTTAAGATGATTTAAAAAAAAATTAGAAAATATGCAAAATAAAGCTTTAAATTTACTACCGCAACTTATAGAAAATAATTTAGATTTATTTAAAAAAAATTGCACTTGTGTCATGCATTTTAGACAACTTCATATGAAATCAAAGACAAAAAGCGTCTCCTAAAAAATTCGATCTTGGTCTTATTGGACAAGTGAGTTCTCAGTTGGCGTTATCTAGATCAAAATCCACATCGATACCATTCAAATTGTTTTGTGTGTATGTAATATTATGTTTGTACATAGAAACTATGATTTGTTTAAAAACTACCTCTTCGTCCATATTGCGTAGAATGATACAAAAAAATCTATTAAATTAGGATGTACTCATACATACATATATATTTGTGTGGCAGAATGATTTCATTTTGACTAATATGGTATCTGTAACTTGGAAGTAATGTGAAATGGTATTATAACAGAATGAATTAATACTGTTACTAATTATGATTTACATCGTGTCCAATTATTTTAAATAGATATATGTTTATAGGAAGTTTAAATTGGGCGCTTTAACAAGGGGATGCAATCCGTAAAGCTGAATTAGTTTTAACTAAAAAATTTTTAAATCTCAATTTATAGAATGAAAGCTCACTCTAAAAGTTAAATACAAGCATTTCATCATAATTAGTATATATGTATTGTATATTATACAGGGATAAAAAACATGAAAGCTAAAGTAAAATTCAAAACAAAACCAACATAAGAAAACCAAAAAAGAAACTACCCACCATCACGTTCGTGTCCACCAGAGCTGTTCGTTTGGGTTTGCTTTGTATAGACCAGAGTTTCCTTTGGTGGAATGTTTGTTGCCTGTACAGTGACCACACTCAAATTCAATGGTTTTTTACGACCAACACTGTAAGAATGAAATAACAAAAAAAATTTACAAAGGAATTAAAAAAAAGAGTTATCATACCCTTGGCCATTTACACTTGGCTGTAAACTTGCATCTGGAGTTATGTTGTTTGAGTTGTCTGATGTCACAGAATTAACAGATGAAAGGGAGGACAAAACCTCTGATACTGGAGCAACACCCAAAGACGACAACATTTCATCCAAGTCCCTAAGTAAATAAAATTATTATTATTTGCAAAAAATATTAATTTGATTGGGTGGGAAGATAAAAACAAAAAAAACACTTACTTTCTTTGATCCTTGTCAATGCCAACTCCACCACCTATTCGTCCAGTAGCCTCTTCGATGTCTTTCATTTCCTTTTCACGACGTCTGCGATCTTTTTCTTCGCGCAAAGCAGCCAGCTTAGCTTTTTTGCGTTCTAATTCTGCTTTACGATCCATGACGTTTTTTTTTATCTGGACTTTTTTTATTAATAATTTGAGAATAGAATTTTTATGGAGATTCTCCGGTGTTCTTGAGCTGGAATAGTAAATAACAACGCATATAATTTTTTAAACAAAAAAAGGCAGAAGTAATTGAAGTAAAGAATATACAAAAATCAAAATGACTCTGTTTGAAAATAAAACAAATAAGAGGCGTCTATTCGGTTGGTAATCTGGAAAAACCAATTTTTGTGAACACTTCTAGAACGATTTTGAAAAAAAAATCTTAAAGCAAATTTCTTTTCTTTTTTTTCAGAAGAAGAACTGTCATTTCACCATAAGGCCGTGTTTCATCAGGATTAAAGTCGCATATAATTTGACCCAAGTTTAATTCGGACAATAAGGTTGCTATGCATGTGGAAATGGACAAAATAAATCTAGTGATCAAAGTAGAAAGGACATAATTGTATGAGTTTGGTCCCACTATTGTAACACTTTGTGATTTTTATCCTACGAAAGTTTTCAATGAGTATCACTTTTTTGTCTTTTTATCGTCCAGGGAAAGTATTATACTTTATATTGATTATAATGTTCATGTTTGGTGATGTTGACTTTCCTGAAGTTCCAGGTCTCTGTTGTTGCTCCTGGGGAAGTTGTTGTTGCCGACACAAATGTCCAAAACTCCAGCAAAAATGGGAACATTTTACGAGGAAATGGAATGGATCTTTTGGCCTTTTTATGTAGGCATCTAAATAAAAGGACAAACGATTGGTTAACAAACGATTAATTTGTTGTTTGGAACTCTTTGATTGACATCTAGATCCTAAAATAAAAACACAGAATATGTAAAACAGGTAGAGAAAAATAATTTTTACAATAAAAGATTTTTAAATGAATGCACTTTGAGCCAACAAGTTCGAAAATTCCTAGTTTAACAAAGCTTTCTACGAACATCTTTAGAACCAAGGTTTATTAAGTATTTAAAAAGTTTATAAAATCTTGTTACAATACGATCCATCCTCCATCATATTCTCATCTTAACAACAACACTTGAGACAATTTTTGTGAAGACCCGACCAGTCAATAAAAAAAAATGCAACAAAACCTCATCCCACATGAAAAGAACAAAAAATCAATACCCCAAACCGAATGACAACAAAGAAAAATCCGGGAGGGAAATAAAAAAAATTCATGTAGTGTTGGCTCTACATCGCAGCTCCACCTCGAAAAAGGTTCATCCTAATTGCAATGGCCCAAGTAAGGAAGGTGATGATGTCACCGAAGTGATGACTATTTTGTTAAACTTTTGCCCTTACTTTATTACAATTTACAACTTTATTATATATAAAACAAAAGTTTAGTCAGCCAAAAAGTCCTGAATATTGAAAGAAAATCCAAGAAAATTCTTCATCTCATGCAAAATTATAGAAAAAATAATCAATAATGGACGAGAAAACTTTCAAGTTTTCATAAGACGGTGTGGAAAATGTATTTTTCAAGCTCTAATAAAGATTTCCGGAACAAATTTTATGCAAAAATACCAATTCAGTACCTTTATGTACAATTTGTTGCAATTGTTTAAACAATTTCTGCTATTTTAATTAAATTTATTTAACATTTTTTGAGAAACAGAAATCAATCGAACCACTAATCACCACAATGCAAAAATTTCTAATAAGATGAATGAGATTCTCTTTGCTTCAACTTGCGCCATCTGCAGGGAATTTGAATTTTTTTTGACAGAAGAATAAAAATGAGTGCATTCAGTTGTATTCAAATGGTATGGCAGTGTTAAGATTTGACAAAATTGTATTTCGTTGGCATGGAAATTTAAATTTGTTTATTTAAAACTTTGTGAATTTTTATATTCAAAAAGGACGCTGTTAAAAGAATTATTGAAAATTAAAAAAAAAAAACAAATGGACGTGACAACTAGGATTGAGGAAGAAAATCGAGTTGTGTAAGGAATTTAATATCATATTTTTATTATTACATATTTCTAAAAATTACTCAAACGAATAGTGGGTGGGTAAAAAACTAGGCACAAAAATGTTCATGACTAGAATAATTTTAAAATTTGCGAGCTGAATATTTTGTGGCTACTCATTTTGCCTCACCGACCAACCAGAATTGAAATAAATCGGTTTAAAAAAAAGCTGTTACAAACCTACTATACTACCTACATACCTCTTGAGAGGAATTGAAAAAATCTCTTGTAATGAAAAAGTGCCTCTCACAAGTCGGTCAGATTCGTCCGAAAACTGAGAGTCCTCTCTATTCCTGCCGATAGCATGCTAAATGTCATTCTTACTGTGTATTTTTGTTTATGTATGTAAATTATTCGTAGCTATTGATAAAATTAGTTTAAATTAAACACTAACATTTATTTAAAACATTTTTATATAGTTTAAATTAAACACTAACATTTATTTAAAACATTTTTATCTTATATAAATAGAACTACCGAAATAAAACAAGAATTATTACCAACACTCTCTGATGTAGAATCAACTGATGATGAACTGGAAGGACTTAATACCTTTAGTTTGGAAGCAGCTAAAACCGATATTTATGATATACAAGGATGTCATAAGATAATGCTTAAGTAGGTAACTTTTATATTATATTAAATTAAAATTAAATATTGTTTGTTAATTACAAAATATTAAATTGCCAAAATAAAAAAATAGCTTGTAGTTAATATATTGTAGGGTGAAGTACCTATTAGGAAGAAATTTTTATTTCCACGAAAGTATAATCTGAATATTAGAGTAAAGTCGGGTAATATGGACCACCAATCATATTTTTGCTAATAAAACACAATCTGTTTAAGATTTCCTAAAGATATTTATTAAAAAAAATATATCAGTTTATTTTTATTAAACAAGAAGCAACAAAAACATAATTAACTTTTTTTAAAAAATAACAAAAATTAAAACGCAACAAAACAAAAGTGGAGGGTAATAGGGACCACCACCACAAGTTTTTTTTTTCTGGGAAAATGGATGGGGAATTAAATTTTTTTCTGCTAGTTGAAAGGCTATGTTTTTAATGTCTTTTCTCGTGAGCCCAGAAAATGTTATTTTTTCCAATCCATGGCCTTTAGGGGAAAATGCTATTTTAATTTTCTTATAATAAAATGGCGGGTAATATGGACCACTAGTTCATATAAGACTCCCCTTCCGTGGTCCACATTACCCACATCCATATTGCTTGGAAAGACAGCAATTTTATAACAAAACGAGACTCTCTCCTATAGTTTTTTTAATAAAAACCTTAAAACACATATTCACTTCTTATATTTAAAAAAGGAAAGGATAAATAAGATATGTTTAACTAAAGAAAAAAGGAGAAACACTTACGAAAAAAAAATGATCAATGCCTTCGACTTTTTTTAAATTCGTATAGCTTCGAGACGCGTTCTTCCTGACTCCTCAAACTACTTCGAGGTAAGTTTAAGCAGTTCGCTCACAAGAGCAACCAATCTTCACCTCGATTGCATTTGTGTGAGGCGAGAAAAGCTGGTGGTCCATATTAGCCGAGTAGTCCACATTACCCGACTTTACTCTAATGTGATTTTCTAAATTTTTCTTCGGAGTTCTTCGAGAATTATGTCAGCAAAGTCCCGTTAACTCAGTTAATTCAGACTTAACTCCGTATTTACATTGACTGAACGATTTGTAATTAATTGCAACATATTTGATATCTTATTCTGTTTTTTTTTTTTCACTTTAAAGAATTAAAGTTCAAAAACAACTAAGTGTCGAGGTAGGCATCAATGTGAGCCAAGAATTTCCATGGAAGCGCATAAAGTTTAGTCTCTTAAGTCAACATCTTTTTGACGAAATCGATAATGGTGAAATGCTTCAAGAATTCTTTATTAACTATAAACCAGATGATAAAGTTTTGCTTGGTTATGCTCCTTCTCTTGTACAACAAGAAGAAACAAGTAACACTGCATTCGATGGGGATCCCTTCGTTATCTTCGTCACAGAAGATGATGCACGTTCGGCTGCAGCAATTATTAAAAATATAGAAACCTATGAACGTTTTATGATGAATAAAAAATTAACTAAGCGTCCACGAAAATGGATAAGCAAAGGCAGTGAATATGAAGTAAATTTGGGTATTCCACCGGCAAAATCAGAAGTTGCAGATGTGGAAATTCAAACAGTCTATCCGATGTGACAGTCAAGAGTTAAATTTGAAATGCGTCTTACGTCCGATGTTCGTGATGGCTATGCTGAGTTAATTGCCGGAGATGCCAAATTTCAGAATGTAACACAGCAAAGGGTAAATGTTGGTGTTCAGTCAGCCCCGGCAACTGTCACATTGGAGCAACAAACAGATCCAACATTTCCATCAAATGCATGGTCGCAATATTTGTATGAAATCAAGGAAGGTAAGGTCATTTTTCATTTTAGTATATTTTGCGTTAAATACATTCGTTTATTTCGAAAAATTAAAATTTTTTTTCAAGAAAGCCTTACTATAACTTAAGAGTGATGGCTACTCTTGAGTCTAGTGAGAGCTCAAAAATATTGAATTTTAAAGTTTGGTAAACTGCTTCTTTACTTTATTAGTGCCTATTTATATTTTTGCTAAACTTAGAACAAGATGGGTTAGACGTGTCATCTGAGGAAGAACAGGAAAAAGGAAAATCAGCTGCAACCAGTAAAACGGTCACTCCATCTACAGAGGCTGAAAAAGAACCCAAGCCCCCACCGGAAGTATCGGAGCAAATAAAGTATCTATTGAGTGTGCTGGAATTTAATCAAATTGATATGTACAGGTAAATAAAATATCTTTAATGTGTCTGTTTGGTAACTTGAAACGTTGTATGCGGTCGTACGACATGACGTAGCACAATTTGCTGTCAAATCCCATAGAAAAAAAACTGCAGTTGCACTGACCTTGAGCATCAAAATTTAAATAATTATAATTCACGCGATTATGAATTATAAAGATTGGAATCCTCGGCTGTCATTCTGGTTTGCCTACAAGCTAAACAAAATGGCGGAGGGTGGTGAATTCATATTTTTGCACTAGTGTTCATGTTTTAACGCACATTAGTTCAAAAATATAAATTCACCACTGCATAAATTGATCTTGCAATTCACATATATTCATAGACACGAGATAAAATTACAAAAACAACAATGTAAATAAATGAGTTTTGGGGAAAAAATTTCAATCTTTATAATTCATAATATCTGCTTTTAAAAGGCCCTTTCACACTATCCCACTGAGTATTAACACATGTCAAAAAAGTGGGAAATAAATCATGTATAATATTGTGGAAACAAAATATGACAGCCCATCTTACACAGCATGATATTCCAGTCTATACGATTTGACATCTGTTAATACATGAGAATTTTTAGAAATGGTTCTTATTCTATCACACATTTCATCACATTTTTATTGAGGTTAAATTAAACTGTTGTGTGTGGTCAAAAAATGAAAAGTCATTTCTCTCCCACAAATTTGGCAGTAGCATGGAATCCTTTCCCACTTTCAACTTGAGATGTATTAATACTCAATGGGATAGTGTGAAAGGGCTTTAACAAACAGACATAATAATTTGAAAATCATCGTAGAAAGAAATTACTTGTAAACCTCAAAAGCTATTCTATCAGTAACCTGTTTAAGTATACACGTTATATTTTTAACGTTGGGCGTCAATTTATTAATTTTTTTCAACGTCGTTAATTAATTTGCCCTATATCTCAGCAGAATGGTATATATACGGCTTAAAACCAAGTCAGGCTTTTTGATCATTCCATCCACACAGGAAAACCACTATTATTGGTTTACCTCTTCTTCCACACAGAAGATTACAAGAAATGCAAGATTTAAGTAAACTTTTTTTTTCAGAAACGACTATCCCAAAATATCAACTGCTCCTATTCAAATATTTACAAACCCCTATCTTAAAGAGATATTTTGCTTTGCCAATATTTCCAAAAGCTCCCAACGCTATGTGTCTGCTGTTGATTGGTATCCCCATTTGACTGGAATAGTAGTTACGGCTTATGCTTTCAGCACTAAAGTAACACAGAACCAAGGCAAGACAAAAGCATTTTAACCATCATCATATAGTTATTTCCACATTACAATTATTTTTTTCTCAGTACAATCTACAGAGAAAATCGATTCGGTTCAAAGGTCGATTCTTCAGCCCAATCCTATTTTGATGTGGAGCTTCACGGACAGCTTGAATTTTAAGCTAGAATTTGAAGCACCTCGTGAAGTAACGGCTCTATCATTTTGCCCTTACGATCAAAATATTCTTATTGGTGGAACAATTAATGGACAAATTATTATTTGGGATCTTCAAGGTCGTACAACGAATCTTGAAACAGAAGAGCATCTCACTGTTGGGGAAGCAAGCAATCGTGAGCTTATCAGTGAATTTCTAGCTTGGACCATCCAGTATGATGAAGGAACATGGGTATTTCCTGCTGCTATTAGTGCTCTTGATGGTTCACAAACAGATGCTGTGAACGAAATCAGATGGCTTAGTCGCAATTATTATATTTCTTCAAACGGCAGAATTCATGAGAACTATTTAAAAACTAAAAGTCGATACTTTTCAACTCTCTCTATCGATGGGTCCGTAGCTTATTGGAATCTAGATTATGATGTAGGAAATATTGCTCTGGCTGCGAGTAAAAGAAATCTACCTCCTGCATTGACACAAAATGAATCGGTCTACAAAAAAATAGACAAATTCATCAAACCTATTTTTATGGTGACATATTCCGAGGCCTTAACGTCAATTGTTTGTGATGAAGCTATCTACTCACATACCCCTCACATAACTGATACTCAGCCTAACGGTTGTGAGGAAAAAACTATTCCAGTTAATGTTAAAGAAGTCGATCAGAGCTTATTTCGTAACACATTTATTGTTGGATCATTTTTTGGCCGAATTGAAAGTTTAACCTTCGAAGGCAGCGAATCTGGTTCAGAGATCAATAAGGAAAATATAACATCTCCAACATACAGTTTTGCGAGGGTTCATGACGGGCCTATTATTGCTTTGAAGAAAAATCCTTTTTATCCGGAGATATTTGTATCAGTAGGAAGAACTGTTATGGCCATTTGGCGGGAAGATTTCCCATTCACTCCAATTTTATGGCGTGTTCGACCGAAAATCTTAACAGCTGTTGAATGGAGCACAGATAGGCCAGCTGTATTGTTTTTAACTCGCAGTGATGGATGTTTTGAAGCTTGGGATTTATTAGGTGAGTTATAAATATTACTGTGTATATAGTATGGAACGGTTGGCTAAAAAATTCTTTAATTTTCAGCTAGGGATGATGATGCATGTTTAGTTGAAGTAGTAGGTGGAGGTATTATAACAGCTTTATCAGAGCATCGAGCTGCGGTCCCAAAAAAAGTTATTAGCATCGGGGACTACGATAGTAGTTTTCGGATGGTAGCTTTGCCTGAGGGCTTTTATAAGCCTATTCCTAGCGAGTTGGAGGTTAAAGTTTTATTCTTTGAATGCTGCCGATTATGTTACGTTTATATTATTTATAGCTCCTCCAGAAATTTGTCGAAAAGGAAGTTTCTCGTAAGAAATCAATTCAAAACTGGCAGCAAAATTGGTACACTCAAAATGCTGATATAATAGAAGAAAAGAAAAAGTCAAAAGTTGCTGCTGCAAAAGATCTAGAGCGGTTGCGGTTGGAGGCTGAAGATGCCAAAAAACTAAGGCAAACACCCGAAGAAAAAAAGTAAGTAAATTACACAAAAATAAAATAAAAAAAACTTTTTAAAACTCTATGATTATAGGGAACCATTCGTTACAAAATCTGCTACTCATTATGACTTTGAAGAAAAACTTGAAAAAAAATGGGATGAACTGAATCTTAAACGTCTAATACGTAATTTAATGGCCCGCAAAATGGTGGATCCGGAAAAACTTGACCGCGAAACAGCTCTAGAGAAAGAACGTCTTCGTTATGAAGAACGAAAGAAGGCATCTATCAATAAATCCATAGCGAGAGTAAGTGAAGAAATCGCTGCAATACGTACAAGACTTCTTCCAGTCGAAAAAGAAGACATGCAACTCTCCGATACTATTGCAGCTTCTGTGAAAAATATATTTGATGTAGCTCCCAGTTTTGCTGATGTGGAATTGGAGGCAAAAACCTTTCTTGATGAAACCCCTCCAATTCCAACAATACCATATGATACTATCATAGCTCGATGCAGAGAACGACGTCAGCTGTTAAATAAAGCCTTAGGTGTACCATTTGACCGTACTTATCACTGTGAACAAGAAAAAAGTTCAGGAGGTTTCAAAGAATGGAATCATGGCAATGATGAATTCCTTCGGACCCTAGAAGAATCTAAGAGGAAAAATACCAAACCAAATGAGTCTACTTCTTTACCTCAAACCTCATACAGTGATCTGGACTTAGTCCCCCAGAAGGATTTGGAAGCATTATAATTTTCTTTTCTGCAGCAGATCTAATAAATTTATAAATCACGTAATCGACTATCTTTCGATTGTATATGTGTATAGTGTTTCTTCTTTGAATTCCGTATGTGGGACATGCATAGACAGGTTCTTTTTATTGATGGCTTTTTGATCCAATACGTGCACAATTTGACAAATTGTGCATTAAATTTATCTGATATTATACTAAAAGAGAAACGTGTAATGAATTTATTAAATTTTAAAATACGTCTTGGATCTTAACTACACTATTTTGTGCATAAAAAAATACTTGAGGAAGAGTCTAAACGTTCGATAAAAGTGTTATAAAATAGCTCAGTAACTGGATTTTACAATAAATGCGTTTTAGACATAAAAGAAAGGTAGGTATCTACTGGATAAAAAGAAGTTGGAATAGGTAAACAATGGATGGAATACAAATAAGATATCATTTTTTATTAAAAAAAACACTATCGAAAGAATAGGGTGTCTCTAAATGAATGCAGTAAATCAAAATTTAAAATTTCTGATTGAATTCAATTTCACGATTAACATTGATAAGAACACTTTTATAAGTCTTCATGGATTATATCTGAAATTACGGGATTTAAATAAGACAATAATCGTTGATCTAGTTTAATCACTTACTATTCACACACCACTCTAGGCATCAGGTATTTTTTTTTTTTTTTTTATTCAGACAATTTTCGCGGACAAGCTGAAAAGTTGTATTGTACTGCAAAACAATTCAATTCAATTTATTTATCGAGGCAATAGCTAAATACAGTAAGATACAATATCTTATAAAATAGCGCTAGCATCAAAATACATTTTAATAATTTGTTATTTTAAATAGTAGTATGTATATATACATAGACAAACAAAGAAATATTTACAAAAGGGTATTCAATTACGTTATTATTACAATATTTTTAATTTTATTTAAATAAAAATGCTAAAATTTATATGAATATAATAATAAATATAAATGCTAAACTTAAACTTTTATACAAAAAAAAAAGAAAAATATACAAAATCTTTTCACATATCCCATCATCATCAAAAGGTTTCCAAGTACTGCTTAAGTCTCCTCCTAAACTGAATCGAACAACATACTGCTCGAAGCGAAAGGGGCAGGGAAATCCACAACCGAACTGAAAAAAACAAAAAAATTGTCGAGTATTGAGTAAAAAAAATAATTTTTTTTGGGTTATCATAAATTTTCACATATGTACATATACTGCTACCGATAGAAGTAAAATGCTCAATTTAATAAATAAATAGGAATAATATTGGCCTTTGATTGCACATATTTATTCAACTTTAATCTCATTTTTTGAAAAACTTTAATTTCGGTTCGAGCCCTGTAATTTTAAACGTGAAAAGAAACTCAGAATTTCTTCGTAATGAAAAATCTCCTACAAATTTTATTTAATTAAGTAATATTTTATTCCGGCTTGCGTACCTACTTCGAAGAAATATTCCGATGGCCAAGATTATTCCTACCGAGGTTCGGAAGTTTAGAAAGAACGAGAGCAGAATGTGGCGAAAAAAAGGTGAAAGGTAAAATTGTGGATTATGTTTTTTATTAACATTCCTATTGACAAATTAGTTATTTAAGACTTTAACGCGACTGTATACTGCATTGGTTCCAATTTTTGTTTGCTATACAAATGAACTTGCAATTCAATTTTTAAAGATTATTCTTCATCAAATAGCTGGTTTAAACTAAAGGTAAGCTGGGGCTAGTAAGGAGACATTACGTGTTTTTTTGCAATCCCGGGGACAATTGGTTGAAAAAAAAGACAGCGGGATAAACGCTGCCATCACAGAAACAAAATAGAGTTTTCATACAAACTATCGATGACAAGTATGAAATTTAAGTCGGTAACACAGTGTGCTCTGGGTTTTGTTAAGCCCACAGGGGATTAGTTGTTGTTGCATTTAACATGTAATTGTTTATCACCTATGTCGTTTTTTTCTTTGCAAACAAAAATCACGCCTATTGGTCAACAGCAGTTTTTACGATGAACCTGAAAAGGATTTTCTTCGGGACAAGAGCTAAGTCCCGAAAATCCTCTGGTTTTAGCTAATTATCCCCCAAGGGATTAGTTGGTTTTGGATGTAACATGTAAATTGGTAAGCAATAACCTCCTTTTTTTAATCCAATTCACTCCGTGATTGAAAAAAAATGCACCTGTCTACTATTTTCCAAATAACCTAGGTATTAAGTTTTTTTTTTCAATCTCAGAGGAAATCGGATGAAAAAAAATAACGAGGGACAAAATTTTTGGACTCACTTGCTGTTTTTTTATGGACCGAAGACTACTATAGGTCTATTCCGAAGGTGTGTACTCAGATGGACTGAAATTTAGTCTCCACTTTTGTCTGCCTACTACACTCCAGGCGGAACTTTTTGACGATAAAAGAAGTCCAGTCTTTGCTTAAAGGAAACGTGATATCTAGCACACATATCCGGAAATATCGCCAAGCCGCTATTAAACCTCTGGATTCTGTCTCTACAAATTCAAAAACAGTCCTTAACTGTCAATCATCTCTTATGGAGATGGCACAGTAGTTCAACATTCTGCTCTGCTGGATGCTGGGGCATATAGGGACGTTCCAGGAAATTGTAAAACTGACGAACTCGCCAAAAGCGGAACAATACTACCTATATCATCAAATCGGACAATTATTGATATACCCTGTATCGGTACAAGCAGAGTGAAGAGTGTGCAGATATGTTTCCTTTTCATTTAACAAAAAGTGCAACCATTAAAAATCGCAGTGTTTAAAAGCATCTTTGCAACCGAAAGAAGACCAAAAGAGAAATGCCGCTTAAAAATCGCAATCGTCTAAAAGCAGTCTAAGCAGATTGCACATTGGCTCCCTTAAAGGTTTCATTACCGGATACTGTCTAATATTGGCAAGCACGCAAAGAAGCTTGGAGTATTTTCGAACAAACAGCCATGTAAACCTTACCTAACCTTTGCGGAATAACACGTTTTACGACGAATTCGTGTAGTTCAGTTTGAGGGATTTCTGTCATATAAGCTGCGTTTCACTATCGCCAATAACCCATATGGTTCACCCCGTGAAAATAGAACTATAATGATCCTACATCAAAGATAGTATTATATTATCTTTGGTTATATGCTCATTTATTTTTTTCCTTGTTTGTTTTTGTTGTTGTTATTTTTGTATAACGTGTTAAAATAACCGTTACTCATAGCCGTAGCGTATGCTTCGAAGCTATATTTTATTTTTATAAAATTTCAAAGTTCTGTTTTATGAATCACAGCAATAAATCGTAAACTATGTAAGTATAACGCCTACGCGATGTACGATCAAACATCAAATTGTGATTTGGCATCTTGACTCTTGAGGGTTGCACTTACCCGAACTCACCTTAAATTCACCTTAATTTCTGTTTTTAATTTGACACTAGAAATATTTGAGAAAGCCCACACTTTACATCATTGAACAAATCAGGGAGTGCACAAAATCAATCTTTGTCAATGTCTTCCGCAACAATATAATATATTTCTTTTTATCTTAAAATTTGCAAAAGATAAAAGAAATTATTTAAATTAAAGATTATGATATTCCTACATACCTAAATATGTGTGTACCTCACGCCATCGCCGATAGTTACAAAATATTTACTAATTGATTTATTATCATCACAAGACATAAGGTCTCATACACATAATCTCAAATACAGTTCAAGATGCCTATACTAATCTTGTTCGCAAGCAAGTATTCGTAATATACCGAAAGCCAACGTATGAGTCTCTTCGGGATTTGCCGTGCCTTTACTTGATGGTTAGTAGATAGCAGTCTGACATTTTGTAAATCATTGATTATATCTGCGGACTACGGCTTTAGTATATATATAAAACATGTTACGTCTGTCAGTCGACTTTGGTGTCGGTCGTCGCACCGGTGTCAAACGCACGGTGACATTTACTTTTTTTTGTTGCTTTTGACTTAATTGCCTAACTACATTAAAATCAAATTAGCTTTAATTATGCTGAATTGATACAAAATCGTCTAATCCACATAATATCTTCATATACATATACATACCTAAATACAAATGTTAGACTCAACTAATTTTTTTTATTTTTATGATGAAAATGAAAAGTAATATCGAAAACCTGTCCCTGGGGTGAGAGAGATTTCAAGGATAACATCTCATTTATGCAAGTAATTGCCCATGTTGCTTTGTGTGGTAAAATATTTTATTTAACCGGTCAGTATAAGCCGGTGACCAATATCGCAAAAAAAAAGTTAACTAGGTAACTGGGTGGGTATGCGAAGTTTTTTTTAAATTATATTTGTGGCCTTTGTTATATTATTAGCTCTTTCACACTCTGGAGACCGCATCTTCAAACAGGACTGTCTTGTTTAATCATTTCAGATTTGGTAGATCGTCTTATGTAATAATATATTCGATATATATGAAGCGGATCAAAACAAGTTATAGGCATTTGAATATATAACAATTTTTTGACACTTGATTATACAGGCGTTTAGCTAATTTTGGTCAACTTAATACAAGGAATTCACTTATAAAAAAAAAAAAAAAAAAAAATTAAAATTAAAGGGCGAAGTAACAGGGGGATAGGAAGGATTACAAAATAACAAAAAATAAACAACTACTTCATTCATTGATTTCATTTTTTTTAACTAAAAAAGAAAGAATTCACAATATTTGAATGGCAATTGCTTCCAGCAATCAATCGAATGCAATTAATTGAATTAAAGGAAAATTATATACAATTCACGAATGGTTTCTCCCACTTATGTATGTATATTTACTCTTATGGTGTATATGAAGAGGAAGTATACAAAAAAATAGAATTGGAAACAAAGTATAATAGAAATGAAATTCGTTCTTAAGATTTTTATATTATTAGGCGTGTTTTTTGTGAAAAAAACTATGCGGGGCAAAACAATTTCCATGTTAAATGCACTAACAACTAATCCTCTTCGGGCTTAGCTAAGCCCAGATAATTTTCGGGGCTTAACTTTAGCGCACAGAAAAACTGTGTTACCGACATGAAACACATACATACTTCTTATCGACAGTTTGTATGGAAACTCCATTTTTTCTGAGATGGCGTCGCTGATACCCGATGTTTTTTTTTAACCAACTATCTCCAAGATTTGAAAAAGATACACCTATTATACAACAACTTTTAAAAGCCAATTCTTCAATGCCTGCGTTAACTTTGAGTTGAATCAGAATTAATTAATCCTGGAAATAAATTGAACCCAAGTTAACTTACAAGTAGTTTTTCAGTGTAGGATTAACTATAACTTGTTATGACTGTCTATCAAAATCAAAGTTCAGTATAGAATGGGATTTCCATAGTTTTGCCCTATCTATTTTAATGGTTTTTTTGACACCCAACTGTCAGAAATATCTATTCAGTTAATCTAAAGTTAACTTGTCATATTCGATGAGTTAACTCCGAATTGAATCAGAATATAAATTGACTGAAAAACATTTTTTTAGTAGTTAACTCGGGTAACCCGATGGTATTTGATAAAAAAAATGAGGTCGGTACTAAACTATTTTAATTTTAAATGCGACAACAACTAGTCCCCTGTGGGCTTAGCTTAATCCATAGAATTCTCGGGGCTTTGCTCTTATCCCAACGAAAACTGTATTACCGGCACTTTCATTTGAATATGAAAATGTAAATTGTTTTCTGTGATGGTGTCGCTAATCCACGATGTCGTTATTTTATTTTTTCCGGAATAAGAAAAAAATACATCTATTGATAGCATTTTTGTCGTGCGGCAAGACCTTACGGCGTAAATCGACTCATGAAAATGTAAATTTGACAAGCAGCAGGTGACTAAAATAGCAAACCCCAAATTAAACCCCTATGACGACTTTTGCTGTATGGCGATGTGGTGTTTATTTATTTTCTGTTCAAATCCGTCCAAAACTTAAGACAAATTTCTAATTTCATTGTAGCCGAAAGGGCTTCACGAACATTTGTGTCTTGTTTTTGAATAAGCATTAATCTTTCAAATTGTTCTGAAGTCATTCTTAACCGTTTCTTTAAATTAATCAGGATCTTCTGAAGTCAGTTCCATAAATAATTGTTTTCAGAAAGTTCCATGAATGAGTTTTCAGCTCCCAATTTCTGACGACGACGAATCCATTTGCGCACCCAAATTCTAGCTTTCATTGAAACTCATTGTTGAAAATTGTAATTTTAAGTTGTGAAACGTAAAAGCTCTCCCAAACCAAAGCGAGATATTCGAAACGAAAACGAAACTTTCACCTGTCGAAATTTATTAACAGGGTGATGAATGAGAATACCCACACTAAGATGCCTTTGCAGTAATAGCTTTAATTGAAAACAATTCAAATTATAAGTTTAAATGACCTCAACTCCAAAATTGCGTTTCGCCCAGGTACGACAGTTGGGCTCATCAGTAGATGCTGTCGTACCCTTTTAAGACGCAAATTATGGTCGATGATTACCGACTCTTATAAAACTCGGTAATCATCTACCATAATTTGCGTCTTAGAAGGGCATCTTACTGATGAGCCCAACTGTCGTACATGGGCGAAACGCACTTTTTAAGTTGAGATCATTTAAACTTATAACTTGAATTATATTCAATCGCTCCACCTAAACAAAAGTAGTTTTCTAATTTTCTTCACCTTAGTTATTTTAATTGAAAACTTTCATTGAAAATTTAAATTTTTTATTTTGAGACGTTTGAAAATAATAATCAGTGATTATTTTGATGCCAATATAAATCTTACTATTTAATTAATAATTTTTTGCCAACAACGCGAAACATTAGGTACGACAACGAAACTTTCGCCTGTCAAAATTTGTTTTACAGGGCGATATATGAGAATGCCCAAACCAACGCGATGATGCGATCAAGCGGATCTCATATAAAACATATTGACAGCTGAAAGTTTTGTCGTCGTTCCGAATGTTTCGCGTTGATTTGGGGAAGCCTTGAAATAACTTTTATTATTTCAATGATTGAACTACCTTACAATTGATATGAAAATTCTTTGTGGAATCAAATAATAATTGAGCTATAAGCTTTATATTGATTATTACTACTGAGTTTTCTTTCAGTAACAATTAAAATGTTCAATCATCGTTTTCAATGAAAGCTATAAAACTGGGGCCTAACGCGATGATGCGATCAAGCGAATCACATGTAAAATATTTTGACAGGCGAAAGTTTCGTTGTCTTTCCGAATGCTTAGTATTGGTTTAGGAGAGCATTAAATCATACATTTTTTGATGCCAGTATAAAGCTAATTGATAACCTAATTTTTAAGTCTTGCAATCAAAGTTTCATTTTGGCCCATACTTTGAACTACCTTACCATTGATCATTGAAATCATGACGTCAACTTTTGTGCAAAGTTTGGCTAAAATTAAAAATTTTGTTGACTAGAAATGATAATCGAAATGAGTTCTAAAATAAGAAATAAATTTTGTACATGATAAGTTTCAATGAAAGCTATAACTGGCAGCTAACTGGCGCTTTAGTCTTTTTGAGACTTTTGATATCCTTGTCAATTACTTTTTTTTTAAACAAATTTCCAAAAAATGAGATTTTTCATTATGAGCAAACATGTGAATGTTTGAATCTTAGTCCTTATCCCTTGAAACTTGAACAGTATCCTACCTGAGTTTTGCGATCCATGACGGTAAAATTAAAGATTATGCGATCAATGTAACTGTAGAACCTCAAGGGCATAAGCGCGGTGCCACCACAAGATACCAGGTAACATCCTCGGTCAGACACAACATGGCTGAAACTGCAGCTTCTTTTTGACGAATCACAAAACATTTCAAATCCTTCGTTTTTAATAAAATTCACAATACGGCAAGGGTCCACGAAAAAATTAAAAGCAATGCACCTAGAAAAGCGTGATGCCTTCTCATTTCTCATCTAATGCTACGATGAAAGGAGTCCGAGTGCCTACATGCATTGTATCCAATAAACCATTCACCTGCAGTTGGACGATTGCAGTTCAAGTGACCTTTTCTGTCTCGGCAACCTTGGCGTCAACAATTATGTTAACAACTTGGCACTAAACAGTAATCTGAAAAATAAACCCAGTGGCGGATCCACGGAACCCTTCTGAGCATTTAAATAAAATATTTATGTATTAATTTGTTTATTTATTAACTATTTATTTCTCTTCGAGCTTTATTTGGTCTACTTAATTGCAGAAAACACATCTTTTTATAAAATTTCGATTAAAGATTTCTTCAAGTATAATCATCAGGTTATCTCAAAAACTTCCAATGCATCTTGGTGGAAAAAGTATAGTATACTTACATTAGATTGCGTAACAGTTTTATAAAGGAAACTTAGTTCCAGGGCTTAAGGTATGTTAAATTTTGAAGACTTGGGTAATTTATATTATACCTCTCCAAAGCAACATATTAAAATACTATTCAAAATTATAAGGACAAAAATAATGCGTAAAGTTAGCACCACTTAAAACACGATTGTGCTTCCATGTGCTCAACTTATGTGCCCAAAAAATGAAACTAAGGACCGAAGAGATAAAAAAAAAATCCCATATAAATCTCTGAGCCAAAAATAAATTTTTTGAAGCGTGAAGTTAGCCATTTTCGATTTTCAAAAATCGTTGAGTTGTATTGTGCTCAACTGTGCTGATAAGTGATATATGTGCAGTAAATATTTTTTTTAATTCGCAATTTTGCATATTTTACGCATGATTTTTTTTTTTTTTAAATTACGATTTTTTAAAAAGTTATAATTGGGCTGTTTGAAGCTCAGTTTGTGCTGCCATGCAGCGAAAAATAAAAAAAACGCATAACTGCAACTTGTCCGACCTACCAATTTTTAACGTGAATTGTGCATCGACATTTTCGATGCCCAAGTTGAACAAAATATAGTACAACTTTTTTTTTTTGAAAATCGAAAATTGTGGTGCTAACTTCACGTACATAAATAATGTAGCAGAGTGTTTAAGCACAAACACAATTGTTGAAGTACAATGTGTCGCTCGATAGAATATGTGCTTTTAGTCTACAAGTTATGGAAACTTTCTTGTTCTAATTCAAATATTTTCATGATCATGTGGTTTTTTTGGAAATTACTCCTACGCAATAACTTTTACTTGTTTATTATGTACGTTACGCACAGTAATTTTCTCATTAAATCATTTTTTGTTTCATAAACTGATGTCTTTTCGCGATTACGGTACTTTTATGTAGTGGCTATGCCATAACTTACCACCTTAAAAATGAAAAATGAACTCTAATTGAGATTAACCACATTCATTTTGAAGTATAAAAACAAAAAATGCTTTCTCAGAGAAATCCATTGTAACAATAGATTGAAAAGCTCAAGCTTGAACGAACAATTAAAAAAAAAAAGAAGAAAAAACTTATCCCAATTGGAAACAGGAAACAACCTACAAGTCTCGTTTGTTACTTTCTTCAACGATTGCCCCATATTTCCTGACACATGCGGAACTCTACTCTCAGAGTACTGGAGGGTGCTCAATGCACAAATGCTATTTTATTAACTAACGAAATGGAATAAACTCAATACGACCTGCAAAAGTTGCTGACCAGTTTTATTATGGCATACCAATACCATTAGTTTGTTGCTGTTACTATATTATATCGATTTCATTCAAGGTTTCTCATCGTCAACAACATTAATACAAGTATCTTAAAAAAAAAAATCATCCAAAACAACCGATGCGACGACGATATGTAACGAGATTCTTTTCACTCGCAACAAAAAAATGATGCACGAAAAACCAGATTCTGGAAGAAAGTAAAAGTTGAAATGCCTCGAGGTATATAATTGGCTCAGACATAGAGTCAGACCATAACTCGAAGCGCTGTGTGTAGTGTAGTACTATACGTACGCACATGCAAAGATAGGTACTCGAACTGATGGATGAAGATATGTACATCTATATACGACATATGGTCGGAATAGATATTAAAAAACTTGTTGACTTGGTTAGATATTTGTACATGTTATAGAGCTTGGGTGTTGGCATTGTGAATTTTTATTTTTATGGGTTTGGTTTTTAATTGCTGGCATTAAATTTGTTCCTGTACTATCTATCTGTACTCAAATTAATAATTTGTAGATACAATATTTAAAATTAATGGAGATGAAATTTTATGTAGATATCGTGAAATAGCGAACGAATATAATTTAAAATTAAAAAAACATGTGATCTCAAATATAGCTAAATGAAATAAGGACAAATTTGATTTGAGGCTGGCGAAATTTTGGCTGTTTTTCATTTCGTAATGATCTACAATTTCTTGTCTTGCAATTTAATCATTTCGTATTTAATTGTTTGTCAAGTTTTTATTTGGTTATGTTATCGTTTTACAAAAAAATAATTAAAAAAAAGAAACGTTATAGATTAAATGCAATTTTAAACTATTTTGCCAATTAAACATAAATGGGAGAGATAACAAAACTTGAATGAATAAGATATATTAAAAATGCATGAGAACCTTCACAAAATTATCAGTTTGCGGGTTAAATCAAAGACTAAGGGCCAGTTGTACAATAGTGGTTCAGCCTCGGTTCAAGATTTTAACTCACCGATTTCGGCGGATTAACTAAGGTTCAACGCTGGTTCAAGTATGTAATTGGTTATTATCACACACTTGAACAGTAAACCACTGTTGAAACTCAATTAATCCGCCGGAATCGGTGGATAAAAATTGCTGAACCACGGTTTAAATATTTGTACAACTGGCCCTAAAAGAAAATTCGAAACAACTTTTGCGATTCAATTAAAATCTACGACCGGTACCCTGGATTAACAATGGTTAAGCTACTTTATGTATATGGACCTTTAAAAAAACAATATAAATAAATACAACAGTTTTATGTGTTGAGCAGACATTGCCATGTTGTTTTACCTTTAAGTGATACTAGAAATCAATCCTCTTAATAAACATACATATGTTTGTAACTGTTAAAACGCAAAAAAAAATTAAAATTCGTTTAGCTATCATTTTTTGTGTTTACATCGTTTCACTCTACAAATAGCAATATTTAAAAAAAATGTATCCTTTAAGCCACCCCTTAAAATTTACTTGTTAAACACAAAAAGAATTTTTGGAAACAAATATCACTTTTTGTTTTTACTCCATTTGGCCATGAATAAAAAATGTATCCCTAATAGCCATACGCTAAAAATTGCACTAAATTTTACCAAATTCTCTCCAAAACGTAGCCTTGTTTCTTATATTTGTCAAATTGCGCACTTTATAGATCTATTTGGTATAGTTTGTAAGTAAAATGTGTAAAACCTATCAAACTTTGTATGAAGGAGAAAATGTCACTTTTGTGTACAAGGCGTCAAAGTGAGTGTGGACAAACTGAATGAATATTTATTAAATACCTAACCGACGCACTTCAAGTGACAGACTCTGACCGCTGTGTATTTGACAGCTTTTACACTCCTTGCACACAGAAATTTGCAAGTTATCCAATGGAGGGAAATTGTTTGCAACTTTTTTGAGTTAACAAATAGGAATTTGAGACAATTTGTGAAAATAAATTGTGTAAACAGAGATTTTAATTACAATGCTTTATTTTGACCGATTCTTTAAAGCTCAGATTAGACGATAAACGTAAATGGTTAACGCGTTGACTTTTTGATGTCATCAAAAATATGGTTAATATAATTTGTTATCTGTGTTAACGCGTCAATAACTAAAACTATTACGATCACACGATTTGCTCACATCCGAACATTTTGAAAGTTGACAAGAGTAAAAATCAATAATCTTTGGCGTTGAAGATCACACGACCGACGCGACGTTAACGTGTTTAGTCAATTGGTGTTTTTCTTTTTTACCTCAAAGCAGATCACCGAGCTGTCAAAAATAAATTCTATGTTTCTTTTTTACCTCAGATAAGTAGTGTTTCATCGGAGCTAGCTCAGAGCATGCTCTGTGTGCTCAGAATAAAATGACCGAGCAAAAGGAGCAAAACGCTGAGCAAAGCCGACTTTATACAATTTTAAGGCAATTTGATGGATTACTAAGCATATGACAGTTCAGTGCTCAAGTGTGTTCCATAATTAAATCTGAGGGCTCTGGTCATAATCTCCTCAGAGCTTTGCTCTGATCGCTCAGCCTTTACTCAGAGCTTTGCTCAGAGTCAAAAAAAAAAACGTTAAATGTAAGTTTTTTGTGTCTTATAAACACTATCACATGCCATTGAAAGATGGCTGAAATGGATGTTAACGGATTGAAAAATTACCAAAACATCTTCAAATTTGTATAATACATTTTTTGCTTATCAAAAATAATTTTTTTAGGGAGTTTGGATAATATTTGATCTAATCTAAGTATTCAATTAGCCAGTTCACGTTTCTGAGATCTCACTGAGCAAACATCTTTCAGCTCCACTGAGGAGAAGGAGAAACCTGAACAAAATTTCTCCTTTAGAAGTCAAAAGCACTCTCCATCTCGTTTTTTAAATTGATCAACTGCGACAAAAAATAATTGAGCAAACGAATCCAAAAAATTTCAGTCTCAGCTTTTTGACAGCAAAAGTGAGGAATCTCACTGAGGAATTACGTTCAGATTTCTGAGATTGCTGAGATCTCTGAGATCTCAGATATCTCGAGAAACCTGAACTGGCTAAATATACGTCAAAATGACAAAATACAGTTATATCAGTCAGATTATAAAATATAAACTGTCAAATTCCATTAAATGATGGCTACGTTGTTGATGGATAAAAAAACTTTTAAAAACCAGAAATTTCTGAAAATTTTTTTTTGCTCTTCTGAAAATGTGATTTTGTGGCTTTCGGGTGGCATTTGAAAGAAAATGTTTTGTATACCACAAAATGTATTTCGTTGTTGTAGAGCAATAACCTGTCAAATTCCATTGACGAATGGCTACGAATTACGATGTCAATGGGTTAAAAATCCTCTAAGAAAACTAAAATGTTTAGTAAAAAATTTTGCTGTGTCAAAGTAGGGATACAGTTAACGCGCTGACGAGCAGTATTTTGCTGTGTTTTTACATCCGTTCACAAGGTGATTACACAGTCACACAAAATAATCATTATGTTGACTCTAAAATGCGTGTCAATTTGAGTGTCAATGAAGCTGTTAACGCGTTGACAATCACAAGACTTACAAATTTTAAAACAAAATTTGACGTCATAAAGTAAATGGGTTTAATATTTGCGTTAGCCATCTAATCATAAATTAAAAACCAAAATGGAGGAATATTCAAATACAAAAACACGATTTACCCGAGAAAAATAATCCATATTATTGATTGAAACCAATTAAAATAATAAGGACAAATTCTTTGAAATGGTTGATTATAATTTCTTCTCAGAGAACAATTATTTACATAATATGTGACATGTTTCTTCCGAAAGTTCTTGTGCCAAAATTTAGCTTTGATTTTAACTGATGATGGAACAGAAAATCGGGAGCTTAATTTAAATGGAGATGGCTTTTTTACCGACGTGGAACAATAAAATGTGAAACTAGAACAATGAAACCTAACATATATGAAGATATAAAACACCAGATAATTCTTCTATCATTAACAAAAGTATTTAATGCTCGTATTATATTTGAACTTAATTAAAAATAAATAAACTTAAATTGAATCGTAAACAATAGTAGTACGGCTGGCCATAATGACGTTTCAATCATCAGGGCAAAACCACAAAAGTCAACCAACAGGTAGGAGTAAGTATGGTATATACGAATATGCAAAAGCAGCTTCTTTCAACACTTGGCGTGATGCATACCAATGATTCAAAATCAATTATGCGACTTTAAGTATGTCTGCAACCATATTGCCACGACAAGATTATAGTTATCCTAAGAATACCTGCCTGCACCTATATACCTTTAAAAAGTCGAAGTATAGGTACTTACCAACAACTTAACTGTCTGCCAACAACAGAAACAGCAAACAGCGCCAGGTAGAAATTTTCAAAGAAATGTAAATATTCCGCACACAATTTCAAGTTGTGCGACACTTGAATCTTATGGTTGGCTTGGAATTATATAGTTGTATAGATAGATATTATATCTTTTATTGATATACATAGATATATATGTATGTGTATATGGTATGTGTGAAAAGTAACGTTTTTCTCGTTTTTCACCACTCTTGGAATAAACAACAAAAATTATATACTTCGCTAACTTAACCAACACTTATAGCCATATAACAAAAGTGCAACAACAAATTTGTATGCCAAGCTTAAGCCAAGACCGGAGAAGGGAGTCTTGAAAAGTCAACGTCTAGTGGGATTCGAACGTAGTTTAAGTATAACCATCGAACTGTTGAGTTGAAGCAAGAGTGACGGTTGACGCGACTAACTCATATATAAAATAAATTTTAATTTCGCTAAACATTTTTAATAAAACAAAATGAAGCAATTCACTGTTTGTGCCATTGTTGCTGCATTACTTGTAGTTTCAACCAGTGAGTGATTTATTAATTTAATTTTAAATACAATTTTAATATAAACTTCGAGTGGACTTATGGTTCTTTACGATAATTTTGTGAAAACCATGTGAAATATTCAAAATATTCAAAATTTATATTTATTTATTTATTTTATTATTTTATTTTCAAATTTTATTTTTTTTTTTTTAAGTTGCAAAAAACATTATTTACTCAAAAGTGCATACGTGTTTCCAGAAAAGCTGTCGTCAGCTTGACAAAATAAAAAAAAACATAACCTATGTATAAGTGTGGTGAATAAAAAACAGTTCCTTTTGCCTTTTCTCAATGCCACGTTTATATTATCGACAATGCCATGTCTTATTGAGAATAATATTCCGAAGAAAAATAAGACAGACAAAATATTTAAAAACAACTTCATTTTCATTATATTAAATTGCATTTTTTTTTTCAAATACAAAGATTTGCCCTTTTTGGAGTAATTAAGATACTTAATCCATTGGTGTAAAGAGTGTTTCAATATAACGTAAAATTTAATCATAATGTTAAGTTTCTTATAAATGGCGCCCAATGTGAACCACAAATTGTTTTTTAAAGAAAAGCCACCGAAATATTATGCTTTTACTTGATGAAATATTTGTGCAGAATTGCTCGTCAACCATTGGATTATCTTTTAAGTCCCATTCGGTTCTGTACTCAATTTTACCATGACAATCTTGTCTTTTATAATAGGGAGTGAAATGATTTCGAAACACTTTACGTGTATAAAGATATATGTAAATGTATAAGATTTTACTTTAAGTTTGATTCATTTTGATATTGGTTTTGTGTAAAAACAGTTAATAAATAAAAATTAAATCTTTGTTTAACCATAAGAGTCCATTCTTTGGTGCCAGGCTCGAATTTTCCCTTCAAATTTGATGAGTTAACTTGTGTTTATCTTTAATCTTGCAGTGAAGAACTGAGTCTTAGTACAACTGCAGTATTATATTTATTAAACTCATTATACTCATTGTTTTTCTATAACTGACAAAATCAAACGTAAATTATTTAATAATTGTGGGTTCCTCATAATGTAACGATTTCTTATGTCAACTTGTATCAAATTATGCCAAATCTAAAAAAGGGTTAAAGATTCTCCCACACCAACGTGAATGTGTCGTGGCGACGATGAAAAGAATAATAACAACACGTGGTTGTCAATGAAAACAACACGTTGTTATCATTGCTTTCATTTTCGCCGCGACAGATTCGCGTCGGTGTGGGAGAACCTTTAATCTGACAGAAATGTTGTTATAGACATAAAAATAAGGATCTCCCACACCGACGCAATTCTGTCGCAGCGACGACGAAAGCAATAATAACAACACGTGGTTACTGGTTGTCAATGAAAACAAAATATTGTTATTATTGTTTTCATCGTCGCCTTGACAGATTCGCGTTGGTGTGCGGGAACCTTTAGGGCAGGCATACATATTCACGAAAGTGAGATCTCAGAGTCCTCAACAATCTGAGTTACGCATGCACAAGATTTATTAGCAAAATTTCTGCTGCTCACATTGTGCAGAGTTTCAAATTAAAGGAAAACAACTAATGTTAAATTTAAAAAAGTATGATGGAAATTCATATGGTGAAAAAACAAAACAAAACTTGACTTGATGACTGTAGAAAGACATTATACTTGATTTATTCTGTTCAATACTCTTTATACAAAAAAGAAGCTATTTTCAACATAACAAGATGATTTTATTTGTGTCACGTATTAACATGCTTACCCGACCTAATACTAAATGTCAGTTTCATGATTTAAATTCATATAAGAACCCCACACATTTTACTAACAAAATAATTAAGAGTAAAGTGTATATGTATGTATGTAGGAACCTGCGTATATATAATATAAAACCTTTCGTTACCGTCAACATTTTAAAAACCGTTTAATGTTTCCGTTATTATCAATAGACTCTCTAATTCTCAATTTAATGAACAAGTTAATGATACGAGTCATACTAATGTTTTCCATTCGTTTACACACGCAACAAAAATATTCTTACGTTGCAAAAAAATTTTAAATGTCAAGAAATAAAATCAAAAACCAGCTATACATGTTGTGTTTATAAATTATGTACAATATTATCTACTTCATCATTCATAACTCACAAAGCAACAAAAAAATTTACCTCACCATAGCAACCATCTTTATTGCAGTTTGACATTAGATAAAGGTATAAATGTATAAACCAGTTCTTGGCAATACAAAAATTTATTGATTTATACTTTTGCAATTTTGAATACAAATTAAATAACATATGCATTAAAATCTTATTTATGTATATATGTAAACACTTTCCAATTAAGTTACATATACATATATACATTAATAATGAAAATGAATCTAATTGAAATGTCACAATGACAGTTTGTATGCCGAATAATATAATTTTCATTAAAACAAGTTAAAATCGAAGAAAAAAAGAACCACAAACCGATATTATTTTCTTCACTTTCGTTTTCAATTTTACTCAAATCAAGTTTAAGCCTAATGAATATCTATAATATTAAGCAATTATCATGCAAACAAACAACACTGTTATTCAAGTTATAAATAAAAGAAACCATAAAAACCCATATAATAATCGATTGAATAAACATTATCTATGCAAATTCAATCCATTTATTTCAATTTTTATTTCAAATCAAGATACCGGCTTTTTATTCTTTTGGAACCGGCCTTAAACATTTAGGTTATGGTTTTATTGTTTGTTATGCAATTTACATTATGTAATGTCATTATAACTGATGCTGAATTGAGCTGAGATTAAGTGATGAAATGTACATAATTTTACTTTTTATTTTGAGTGCATAATATTAAATTTATTAATTTATAAGATCAAGCCGTGTGAACTGTGGGGCTACGACGAAGAAACGACGACGCAACGCGAAGTCTTGACGTGGTTGTAGTATAAGTAAGGTGTCGATGGAAAAAAAAACGCACGCGTAAATTGATACACTGTCGATGTTATTTTACTTATAATAAACATCATTTTCATTTTGCGCAATCCACATTACATACATTTATATGCAGCGCAGACAGTTCACCCCAGATAATTGGTTACGTACAGACGTGTGTATAATATGTATTTGAATGCGGAATTGCATCTATGAACCTCTTGTCTGAAAATTTTATGAAGAAAATTAACTTTCCATTTCGATCAATAAATATACCTCGACGTTTCTCATGTCAACTTAATTACTAAAGGTCAATAACTTCAAAATAAAGTTATTTCTTTTTCTGTTTATTTTGTTCTTGTTAAGGAACAAATCATTCACTCACATATTATTAAAGTGTGTATATACAAAAAATGCATCTTTCAAGGTTGTTTTAGAACGGTTTAAAGTAAGAGTAAAAGTAGATTGAACCATTTAATTTTTAATTACCAAACACAGCTTAGATTTAAGAAAACACATGAATGACACATGACATTGGGCGTGTTCAATCAACTTTGGAGCAAAATTGGAGCAGACAGAACTTGCTCGACGACTAGAAACTGTCATGGAATTTATTACTTTTTTATGAAATCGATAAAGTTTTGCATGAGTGGTTAAAATGTATAGCAAGCTACATACGTATAAGCACTATAACCAAGATTATACGATTCCTTTTGTTCTAAATTCCTTCATTCGTTTTTGTTTTTGACAAATAGGTACACATACTCAACTAATTACATGGTACTTTGATAAAAGACCATTTGTGATTTTGATGTTTATATTATAGTTTGTGATTTGTTTGTTGAGATATAAATAGCAATAATTATAATAATTAATTTATTTTTAATCAAATTATTTGTACCCAATTGTTATTATTACAACTTTTTCGAACACGTTTGTCAAAAATAATACTTCAAAGATCAATGACATCTGTCAAAAAGATCAACAATCTCTGTCAAAAAAATTAAAAATATCAGAATATTGATCATTAGAAACATGTCGCATGAACATTTATGAGTGTAAAATGTTCTTTTGTCAGACTTAATACGATAAACTAAACTATTTGTTTCTATTTCAGTCAGCTGATTGTTAAGAACCAAAATGGCGCCCAATTTTGTTTGATTGTTAAAAGATCTTCTTTCGGTCTCAATTATAAAATATGCCCTCAAGATATATTTTGCTATTATATCTTTACATATATTATATAATTATATAATTTATAATTTATTTTCTTTCTCATTTTAGACGCTCAGAAGGGATTCGTTTGCCCTAAACCAAATGGTGAATTCGAACATGAAAAACAATGTGACAAATATTATTCTTGTTCTGATGGTGAGGCTGTTGAAAAAACCTGTCCCGATGGTTTGGTTTTCGATCATTTGATTAGGAAAGTCAACAAGTGTGATCAGCCCTTCAATGTTGATTGCGGCGATCGTACTGAACTTCGTAAGCTCGAACTAAAAAATTTATTTTAAAATTCAAATTATTTTAAAAGAATTGTCTTTATTCAATAATTTATAGAACCACCAAAATCAAATGCATTGTGCCCACGTAAAAATGGTTTCTTCCCACATCCTGATGAGTCAATTTGCAATATTTTCTATAATTGCATTGATGGTGATGCCACAGAAATGAAGTGCACTGTTGGATTATGGTTTGATGATTATACTGGAAACTGCGTGTGGCCCGATTCTACTGGACGTACTGGTTGTGTTGATGTCGAGAGTAAGTTTTATCAAATAAAATTATAATCAGCGATTCAATTTTTACTGACAAAATAAAATGTTACTTATTTGATTTTTTTAGAAAAGAGTGCCGATGGTTTTGTTTGCCCAAAGAACTCCGCTAAGACCGATCGCTCTGGAAACTCTGTTGCTCATCCCAAATACGCCCATCCTACCGATTGCCAAAAATTCTACGTGTGCTTAAACGGTGAAGAGCCACGTGATTTGGGTTGCCAGGTTGGTGAAGTCTACAATGACGAAACAGAACGTTGTGATGCCCCTGAAAATGTTCCCGGATGTGAGGATTGGTACAAAGAGGGCGATGAGAAAGAGAAGAAAAATTAAGCTGTGAATCTTTTAATTTTTTCTTATATAATTTTATATTTTAGTCGTAGCCGTAGTATACTCTAGAATATGAAAGGATTTCTTAAGGAACCTTTTCCTAAATTAAGATCTTAGGTTTTCTTCTAGGAGAAAGATTAATTTTTTTTTATTATTTTTATTTTTGTTTCATTTGAAATTTATATTTTATTTTGTGTCGATGACTGCTATTTAAGAGAATAATTTTCTGTGACTGATATTTTACTTTTATCTTTCTTTCTTTCCAACATTTCCTAACAATTTAATTTACCTTTTTCTAAATTAATCTCTTTTCACATCTTTTTTCATCTCAAACAAACTTCTTTTAAATTTTCTGTTTTGAAGTCCTTAAAAATTAAGTTTAAAATCTGTCAACATCTTTTAACTTTATAAAAACTATTACACTATTATTTCCATGGTTGGTTAAGAATTATGCACAATCCTATATTTCCTAGCTTATATAGAAAACATGTACAACACCTTGCAAATTGTTTAATATCACATAAAATCACAATTATTTTATACCTTAGACACAATAAAAAATTGTTTTATGTTTTTAGAAATGGTAAACAATGGTTTTTTTTTTATTCTTACTAACTATTTTGTGGTTTTCTCGGGTAAGTGTCTTCTTTGAAAATATTGTACTTCTTCTTCTTACTTTTAATTTATTTTACTCTTCTGTCAGACTTTATTTTATTTTCTTCATTCTTCATTCTTTATTATTTATACATATATCTTTTTAACAAAAGCAGTATTTCTTTTTTAAAACTATGTAATTTTATTTCTTTTACCTCATTATCTTAAATTTCATTGTTTTTATTTTCATGGCAGTACACGAATGTACATATGTACATGTAAAATGTACATTTTGTCTTGTTTTATTTTTGTTATCGTCACTAACTGTATATTTATAACACAAGTCCAAGAACAATCGTTTCATTTCACTAACTTTAACATCGTTGAAAGTTATATTGTTTAAAATATTCAATGTTGTTTAACATTTAATGCAATTTTCCGCTGAATGCTCTCATGAAAATAAGCTGCTAAGTTCAAATAAGTATTTAATTTAGAATGTACATAGATGATATAATGTTATATATGTATATAATTTGTTAAATCAATCGGACGATGTATTCACAGCATTTGTTCGTTTAATTCTCAAAACAGCCATATACTACCAAATTTCATATTTAAATAATAAAATAAGTAAAAACTGACAGTTTTGGGAAGTAAACGAACAGGCCTAATATATTAATAGGTATACTAGGTATTTCACTTTTAAAATATCAGTATGACATTTAGCAACGTTCCATTTCTTCACGAATTTAGTATTTTTTGTTTAAGATTCTTTACCTAACTCCTATACAACACTAATTATTATAACTAAGCTTTTCTTAAATTGGATTGAAATCACATTAAATTCTATTTCAAAATTAATTTTTAACATGTGTAGGGACTTGGAATTGCCAAAAATGAATCTAGGGATCATAAATTTTAATCCAATGCTTAAGTTTTGTCTTATATAAGTTTTATTTATTATTTCTGATTTTTTTTCTACAAAACAAATATAATATCTCATCATCAAGTGTTCTTGTCAACGTATTTTCCAACCATAGCTTCTTCATGGCGTTTGTCTTTGGACAAAAGTAATGCTATTTTTGCTCTTCCAACACTTCAAAAGAATTCCTTTGGCTGTTTTGAGAGTGATTTTGGGTTTCTGATTTTATTTATAGAAATGCACTCTTATCTCATTGGCACATTTAAATTTTATTTTCGGGACATATAATGCAGTTGTCAAAGTAATATTTTACATGAAAACAACAAAAGTCGTGACATTTATGCAGGTAAAATAGTGTCCCTTTTGTTGTTTCATTTTCTTCTATTACATTGAATTATAGTTTCCCTATCAGAAATTCTTTACACTCCTACAAAACTATCTAAGTTGACCGTTACCCATCACAGATACAAATGTGTATACATTAAGTACAATGCTTAATAATGTCTACCTCTTTTTTAACTATTTTTTCAATTTATGATTCTAATTATTATTTTAGTCTATATACATACTTCTATTCTTTTCTATTCTTTCAAACTAAAAAACTTATGACTCTAAGTACCCATTTGCTGAAACAAACGTAAAATATATTTAAGTTCAACATTTAAGCGCTTATTTAGCATTGTTTACGTAAAAGAAAAAGTAGTATATAAGTGTTTAAAGCCCTTCCACACTATCCCACTGAGTATTAATACATGTCAAAATGAAAATGGGAAAAAATTCCATACTACTGCCAAATTTGTGGGAGAGAAATGACTTTTCATTTTTTGACCACACACAGACCACACACAACAGTAAAGTAAATAAAATCAACAAAAATGTGATGTGATGAAATGTGTGATAGAATTAGAACCATTTCTAAAAATTCTCATGTATTAACACATGTCAAATCGTATAGGCTGGAATATCATGCTGTGTAAGATGGGCTGTCATATTTTGTTTCCACACTATATACATGATTTGTTTCCCACTTTTTGGACATGTGTTAATACTCAGTAGGATAGTCTGGAAGGGCTTTTAAATAGAACTTACATAAATGTAGCTTCGTCTCAACAAAAAAATCTTAAAAGCTTTTATACATACGTCGTGTTTCATTTGTTACTTGTTAGCAGGGTTGGCCGAAGGTCACCTTTTTTAATAAACTCGTTTGTTAGTTTTTGTAGTAAATCGTAGTTAAATGTAATTTATGAAACCAATGGTAGCAAAAGTAGTTTCAACCGTCAAATGATCTGTCAGCTGTCACTTTGAAGTTTAAATTTTGTTTTGAAACGTTCAGCTTTTTTTGAATTTTTTCTTTTTCTAGTGTACCTAGTTAATATTACCAAAAAACATGACTCTAGTAAACAAAGTTTTAGAAATTTTACTATACCTTCTTTCTTAAATATTTTTTTTTCAATAATGCACTTCATTATGAGCATGATTTTTTTTTTCAATCTGATGAAATGACTACTTTGATTTTTTCCTATGTTTTTATCTCATATCATCAATGGATTTCTAACTTTCGTTCATTAAACCTCCTTCTATCTCATACTTCTCTTTCTTTCTCTTATATTTTTATATCTCATTTTTTTTATTATTTTATTGTTTTCTTTAATCTTTAGTTATGTATGTATATCTTACTCTATAACCCTCTTAGTTCTTGTTGAATTTTTGTCATTCATCTATATATCTCTCTTTTTTTAAATGTCAATTTCAATGTGTTATATACATACTCGCTATCTCGCCAGAAAATTAAAAGTGTTAGTATAGTTTCTATATAAACAAAAAACGTATCTATCATTTCGAAATAAAAGTGTATTTTAATGTTTACCGACAAAACTTAAACTTAAAAAAAAACTATACAAGAAGTAAAAATCAAAGAAAAATACAAATTATAACTTTATTTTATTAAAATTGTAATAATTTCTTAAAATAAAACTTTTTAAATATAATTTAATTTTCTTAATTTAATGAACATATTTTATTATTTCATATAATAGATTGCTTTTTTGTGATTAAGGTGTTTTTTATAAGGTGTATTTTTTGTACTCGTATAGGTACAAGAGCTCCCTATTACACGGATATTTAAAAACACGGATACACGGTTTCTTATAATATCCGGATTTGAATCCGTGTATTTCGTGTATCAGTGCATCCGTGCGTCCGTGTGTCCATGTATTGCGTGTATCCGAAGATCCGTGTATTTTAAATAATCCAATCATCACTGGAGAGGGCCAAATTTATTATTTTTTTTGATAAAAATACGACGAATTGGTAGTCGAATCTGTCAGTGGATTTAAATTTAGAATTATTTAATTTTTTCTTTAAAAATCGATTTTTTCTGGAAAATCACCAAAAATAAAAATCTATAATATCCATTATCCCTCAAAATTTTGAGCTTGTAAAAATCAAAAATAATTCCGTGTATTAAGAATCCGTGTAATAAAGATCCGTGTATATGCTTAATATCCGGATACAGGAATATTAAGCAAATAAATACACGTGTTTTAAGAGAACGGATTTTTATTTGCGTGTAATAATGACACGGAGTCCGTGTACACGTGTTTTTCAAATACACGGACTGAATCGTAGGCTCTAATAGGTACACATAAAAAATGATCTACCATTACCTACTTTTTTATAGCAAGTACCTAAGCAACCGAGCTTCGATCGGCTTTTTTGGGTCAATACTAGAGTTCCTTTTTTTTTACGAACCCATAACTTGCCATATAGTACCTTATATATTTCAAGTAAAAAATTGGAAATATCGCCCAAATTTATAGGCGTTAGGCAATAACGCCCTAAGAAATAACGCCCAAATCGATTTGGAAATACCGCCCAAAAAAATTCTGAACAATTGTTGTTGTTTTTTTCCCCATTTCCAATTTTTTAATTTCCAATTTTTTAATTTTTTTTTAAGAAAAGAACGCCCAAAATAAAAATTTTAAAAGTCAAATGTGAAATATCGCCCAAAAAAAAAGAAGAAATAAACCCAAATCTTAGGAAATAATGCCCAAATAATAGGTGTGTTCCTTTACTTTAAAACTCTGTGCATTTGTGTGAATTTCTACGTCATTTTATTTTTGTATATGAACTTTGACAGACTTTGGTGTAGAAATTCACAGGAATGCACACAGTTTCAAAATAAAAGAACTAGGCTAATAATAAAACTTAATACTAACATTTACAATATGGATTTTTTTATAAACACTGAGGTATGTATGCAACCCCCCTGCTTGGGCATATTATAGGATTTGGTGTAGGTGCGAGGCTGGGTATATATGCATAAGTTTCTTTAAATCCAGATTCTTTAAATGCAAAAAAAACTTTGCATACACCCAGCCTCGCACCTACCCCAAATCCTATAATGTGCCCAAGCAGGGAGGTTGCAGGGGGCCCCCCATATCTACCTAACTGTCAGTGGCGGCGCGAGGCGTCGGCGGTGTCGGCGACCGCATTAGTTATCCTGAAAAAGTTCAGTGAGGACAAAAGTCGAAAAGTTCGTCTATTTTAATGTTTTAATTGTGAAATTTGTTTTTATAATTTGATTAGCAATACAAATCGTTTACTCATACTCTAGTTTTACTTTAATTTGGGTTAGGTATGAAATTTATCGTTTTCTTGAAGGGGGCCTCGCGAACATAATATCGCCGACGTCCACGCGAGGTCTAGCGCCGCCACTGCTAACTGTTTATGCGCCGCGATTTTTTAACATTATCTTATCATTGAAATTTCACTTTGGAAATATCGCCCAAAATTGTAGAAATAACGCCCAAATTTTACAATAACAATTTACATTGAAAATATTTGGGCGATATTTCCAACTTAAGATTTGGAAAAATATAATAAGGTACACCGCTGGCTGATATTCATCGCTTAGTGTTATTTTATTAATTTTTATCATTTTGGTTATTTTAATGGAGTTCATTTCTGATGTTTTGAATTTATTTGTTTATTTAATAATTTTTGTAACAACATAATTCTGATCGAAAAACGACCCTATACATATTTTCAATGTTAAAACAATGTTATGTTAAAATGGAGACATACAGAAGCTGATGGTAAATAAACTTAAAAACTTCACCTCTATTATTAATTTGAATTTATATTTTATTTTAACTTATAAATCAACACTTAAATTTTGTTAATTTATTTATTTAACTTTTTGTTCAGCAAAGTGAAAATGTAATCAATATCTTTGAACTTTAAAAACCCATTAGGTTTAAGTGAAATTTTTAAATACTTCACTAATTCGCATCCATCTGCAAAATCAGAGACCTCTCTACTTTTTCATACGAATGAGGACGGCGAAAAAACTGTATGCATTATTTAAAGTCTGGAAAATATATAGCTTATATCTTATTCAATATTAAAAAAAATACAAATCACAAAAGGAGTTACCTTTGCAAAAGTAGGTATCCCAATTTGAAAAAAGCTACCAGCCTTTATGTAAATTGGTTCTTTTAAAAATTCCATGTATAAATAAATAATCTTTTTTGATTTCAGAGGCAAGAGTGTCCAATTTGAACTGTAAAGTGCTTCACTTAGCTTGCCAGCTTCAAAAGTAACCTCGTTTCCATAGTGACATGGCAAGTAAATCTGAAGACCCATGACAAATAGAAAATCTAAAACTTCAATAAATCGTCCTGGACTATCCCAAATTGACATCTAGAAAGAGACATATTTTTAAATGGAACAACGTTTTTTAAATTTTGATTAAAAATTTCTATTACAGAACTTAGTCGGTATCCCGTGAAACATAAAACAAATGCACTCAACAGAACTTGAATAAAAATCGGCAGAGATAACAACCGTTCACAATCTACTGTTAACCTTAAAAAATAAAAAAAGAAGTTAAACAAAAGTACTATGTAACTAAATTTACTGCATACTTCTTGGCAAAATTATGAACTTTTATGATTTCTTTAAGTTCCTTCAAAAACATCTTATTCACTTCAAAACTATCAGACAAATCCACAAAATCATTTCCAATTTTAGCCAAACGACTGCCAATGACAAAATATATCAAAGAAATACTTCTCAGGAAATAACACTGTAACATATCGAGGGACACATTTGACAAACATCCCACGGATATTCCTACGAATTGATAAGAATACGCTGTCCAATAAAACTTTGATTCGTATCGATATTCAAAAGGCAGCCATGTTGGATACGGCAGAACCCATTTTTGTCCGAAAGCAGTTGTACTGAATCCAAATACAAGAACCGCAAAACTTGCACCCGTATAAAGGATACACACAAAATAAAACATTCGTAGGGCATTTTTAAAAATCTTCAACTCCTCCAAACCGTTTAGTAGACGAAAGTCTTTTCCTTCGAGTTGTTTGATGTAATTAAAAGCTATATTATTTAGGCTCAAAATATTTATCACTTTTATCGAAAGCGCAAGCATAGTGAACCCCACGAAAAGGGTTTCAGTAAATTGTTCGATATTCTTAGCTTTTAGAACACTTGCCAACATTAACATTGTTGTTGAAAAAGTTGCTATAAAGTGCAGAATATAAGTGTAGATTCTGTAGAGTAATGAATTTTTATCACTATTTAGACTCCATAATCCAAAGAGTTTTAAAATTTTGACTGATAGCCTTACTGGCTGCACTATATCAATTTTCATGGTGAGTATAAGAGATTGCTGACAGAATGTTGCATACGCCACAAATTATGGTTGTATTTATATAAGACGAAAAAACAGATGCCATGAAGGCACCTAACAATTATATTCTTAATAATGGGCGGTTCTAAGGTTTTAATAATTATTATATCAGAATGATTCCATTTAAGTGTCATGATACCGAACAAAAAAAAATTGAACCGAAAAGGGGTTGAATTTTAAAACGTATTTAATTTAATTTAATGTCAGCTTATTAATCATGAATGCCTATAATGTTTTTTTTAACCATTCATTTCGTTACTTTTCTAAATGAATAAACAAGTGCATTAAAAATCTGAAACAGTATGTTTTGGTTAATTCGGTTTTCAAGATGGAACATAATTTTGATTTTTTTAGAAATTTCAATTTTGATTTACAAATATTAAAAATAGGTACGTTGTGAGAAAATAAATTTTCTTTCTTTATTTTACGAAAATATTTGTGTAAAATTTTTGTTTGGCCAATTTGACGTGATATATATTTTTCTTCAACGATGCTCTTGAGGCAATGACAATGGAACACATGACATCAGGAAATGGAACAATAAGCGGTTAAACATATTTTATTAAAGGATATTTCGAAAAGAGGTAAATTTAAGTGCGTATCGTTGCGTTCATCAGAAAGGTACATTTGGGGATTTTGAAATTTTGTGGATTTTTAAAAGTGTGCCGATTATAAGTTTCTTTTTGACGCAATAAAGATTATTTCTGATAATTTCAATCCATATTAAAAAATTATTAATGAATTCTGTTCAGGTATGAAATTTATACTTAAAATTTAGCCGTAATTAAAAATAGAAACAAAAAATTAAAAATTATCTCAAAAATGGTCGTCAATTGTAAAATACAAAAATTACCTCAAAATTAATAAAAAAGCCCAAAACTAGTTTTATTTATAAAATATTCAAACCAAATATAGAAAATGGCCCGAAAATTCTAAGTTTAAGCTTTGTGTATAAAGTGTTTATATACAAAGGTTTAAGTATTAAGTATTAAACGCGGTTCAGCCAGGTTCACGATTTTAACTCACCGATTTCCACGGAATAACTGAAGTTCAACCAGGGTTCAAGCATGTAATTGGCTATTACGAGGATCACATATACTTGGCCCGAGTCAAACTTGAACCTCAGTTTTCCGAAATCGGTGGGTTAAAATTGCTTGACCTCGGGTCAAATATTTGTTCACAGTTCAACTAGCTCTTAATCACTGTAAATAATGGTTTTAAATTTTGATAAATATTGTGTTTAATTTTTTCGTACACAAAGATTGCCGTCTGAATCAATAAACTTGTTTATTTTGTCGTTCAATCTCAAAGAACACATCAAAGGGACTGTAAATTTTGGAAACAATTTTTCGCTCGTAGTGACCAAGAAGATCCTATAATACGCCTAAGAAAAAGGCCTCAATGTCTCCTATAGAGTCTCTTTGGATATTCGGGATAGGCCTTTGAGGTTTGTATGTATAGATAGACATACCTTTTTTTCTACTCAATTCTCTTCAGTTGCAGATTCAGATTGCATGAAGATTTAAAACCGAATTGAACATGGATTCAATTACCTGTATAATTGGATTGGATTGAAATGGGATTTCTCGATCTGATTCAAATGGAAGAATCAAAGAATTTAGATGACAGCTGCTTTTATGTTTGTGTATTTCAATTTGTTTTGTTTTGTGCAATGGCTCGATGAAATGTTTCCATTTCACTTTAAATTCCATTTGAATTTAATCTTTCAATCGCCGCGCCGGTGCAGTGTGGTAATATATACTACGTTTTCTTTAGAGTTGAAATGAAACAAACTGTAAGAGAGTTTCTATAGTTTCCTAACTACTTTAAAAGTAGCTTGGTTGAACACACACCCTACTGTGTGTGTAAAGTCAAAAAAATTTCCTCAAACCTTTGACCGGGGAGATCCTTCTACTCCTCTTATTTTATGCCTTTCTCGCCTAAGAACTTGGCAACTAAGTTTCCTCGTGTAAAATGAGACTTACATAAAAAATGTTATCATCTGAAATTTGTTAATTTTATTTGACAGCTTATTTTATTTTGGAGTTTTATTTGCCTGTTTTATTTTCCTGTTGATCAATTTATAAAAAAAGAAATAGGGATTGGAGAGTGCTTTTGACTTCTAGCGGAGAAATCTTGTTTAGAAGTTTGCTCACTGAGATCTCGGAAACGTGAACTGACTTAATACGTCTGATCCTTTACTTTGTGCACAAAAAGTCACAAACTGTCAAATTTTGAAAAACAAGCAAGAAATTCCCTCAAAAATATTCAAATTGCACAAAAGTAAAAGAACACAAATTCACATTATGACAATGACACGCACGGTATTTAGCTGAAAACTATATTTTAAATATTTTACTCTTTCGCAAGCGTTCTCTTTTGTGAAAAACTGCTAAATTTTTGAGAAATTGAAATATATTAGTGTGGAATTCTGAAGCTCCCCCAAACCTCAATGTGACACAAGCAACGAAAAAAAATCATAGTATGTGGAGAAAGCAAATACTTTTTCAAAGGGGCGACTAGTGTGAACATTATGGGATATAATATATAGAATAGAAAACCACATAAAAAGCCATCTACCCGCCATAGGAAAAGTTCATTTTTGGTTCTTTGAAATAAATCTAGATAGAAAATACGATCCCATAGGTATATACTGTTTTAGTAATTCGTAGAAAATAAAACGCGGATATTGTTTCAGCTTTGATCGTGATCGAGTGATGTCCACTTTGCACACGCAAAAAACGATTTCAGATTGTTAGATTTATTTTATAGAACTCCGTTCAAAATCAAGTTCTTACAAAGAAACTTAAAATCTACAAGACCTTAAAATCAGCACTTGGAAAGAAATCTAACCGTTGCCACTATTTTTCATAGTTAGTATTACTAAACGACATTAATACGCCATGTTCGATCAATAAAAACATATGTTTTTAGAGCCAGTTTATCATTGCCTTAGTTGAACCAGAGTTAGTTAATCCTGCAAATAAGTTCAACGCGAGTTAACTGGGAATCTTTTTCCTTGTAGGATAAATTTTTACTTTCTGTTTTCAAAAACTACGCTTTCTCTATCTTTTAGTGTCACCCTCTAAATATTTTGATTTATTTTGACACATGTATGTATCTGTTAAAAATCTATTCGGTTACTCCAGAGTTAACATCACTTTCGATGACAGAAAAATATTTTTCAGGAGTTACCTCGGGCTTAACTCCAAAACTGGGATGATCTCGCACTGAAAAAATAGACCAATTTATAATTTTATCACAAAGGCTTCAAGAAGATACTTAAGTTTTTGTTTAATGTTTTATTATTGTTGGTTAGAACAACTACTTAAAATCTTTGAAAAAAATACAAAATTTTATAAACTCTAATTTTCTTAATAAATAAATAATAAATGGTAATAGAAAGCAGTGCGTCAACTAGTATTAATTGTTCATTTGAAGAAGTAAAGCAAAATAGCTGTATGCATTATTAATTGTCTGAAAAGAAAAAGAAAAACGTTTTGTATAAGACTTTACTTTAATAAAAAAAAATTATTTAACCGCACCTTTCCAAATACTGGTAATCCAATTTCAAAGAACTTTCCAGCCTTGACACAAACTGGTTCCTTCAGAAACTCCATATACAAACATATAACTTTCTTAGATTTTTCTGGCAAATTTATCCAATTCGAATTATACAGAGCTTCACTTAACTTGCCTGATTCAATTGTTACTTGATTGCCATAGTAACAAGGTAGGAACATTTGAATTCCAATGACTACAAGAAAATCACCCATTGCAAGAAATTGTCCTGGATTTTCTCTAGGTGATATCTAAATAAATTGAATTAAATTCAAACATTTTAAATAAACTGACAATTTATTTCTTTTTTACTCACACTGCTTGTCTGATATCCTGAGAAACAAAGTACAAGTGCACTCAAAAGGACTTGCATAAAAAATGGAAATGACATAAATTGTTCACATTTTGCTGTAATCCTTTGAAATAAATATTCAAAGTTCACTGACTAAAAATATTTTATCGAACATAGTAACTTACTTTTTAACAAAACCATGTAATTTAATTATTTCCCTCATATCTGTCATTACCATCTTATGGATCTCACCAGGATTCGAAACATCATTCAAATCAAATCCAATGTTCGCCATACGCATCCCAATCACTCGATAAATTAATGAAACATGATGTAGCAAGAACAACTGCAACACATCAATGCTGACATGTGACAGGGTTGTCACAGTCAATCCAATAAGTTGAAAAAAATACGCATACCAATAGAACTCCGAATGCAAATCGAAAGGCATCCATGCCGGATATGGGAGAACCCAATTTTTGCCAATGGCTACTACGGTAAAACAAGCTGCATACACTCCCACACCTGATGAACAATAACATTTGACCACACGATAAAAAATGCTATGGGCTTTTTCAAAAACACTCGATTCATCTGAGTTCCTTAAGCTGAACTCTGCAACATCGAACAGTGTCAAAAAATGCACTGATTCACTGCTCAATCTTAACATGTTTATGATTTTTGGCAAGAATACCGCCTCGGTAAGTGCCATATGCAGAGATTCGGTTATTTTTTCAAATTCCTTCGAGGTAAAAACACTAGCCCACATTGAAGCAGTTGTTAAAATTGTAAAACAAAAATGTAAAATATACGAATAGAGTCGATAGAGCGGTTGCCATTTGTTGTCTAAACGCCATAGGCCCAAGTATAAAAGAATGGCAATGTTTGCTCGAATCGGTTGAACTAAATCGTGACTCATACTATTAGAATTATTATTCCTCAAGGAATGGCATTTGATTAAGGAACTAAAAGCATTTATATGCGGCAATCAAGTGAAGTAAAAGAGTGGAGACAAGCGATGTTATAATTAAATTTCAATTATAAGTGACGCCCGCCCATGTAATTAATTTCAAATAATGTATGTACTGAGAAATGCAGAAGTCGATTTACCTGCCATGCAGGTGTTGTATAGTGTAATTTTTTGCATGAATTAGAATGAAGCAAATTTTCCTCACAAAAATGATGAATTTATACTAATTCAAAATTATTTATTGATGAATACTGTTCGAAGCAAAAAATTTAACAAAAAGAAGTTTTAAATGAATATCTTACTAAAGACATCATTTTGAACCCTATACAGAGTTTTAACTTTGACAAGATTTTTTTTTAATTTTAACTATTCGTATTTGGACAAATATTTTACATATCCTTTTTTTTAAATTAATAAAATTATCCCAACCCTCTTTCCTCCCAGATAACGCACGCACAATTACACCGAATATGACGGCAATGACCGATTGCAAGTCGTATCGGAGCTTATTTAAATTATTAGATGTCGATAAAATAAAATCCGTTATTTTGTTATATTAATAATAACATTACCCAATATGAGTATAATCGCAAGTCAAGCTAAAAATTTATAAAAATTGTAAATTTTAAATTAAAAAAAAAAGTAAAAGTAACATAAAGAAAGAAAATCAGAATTACATAATACCATGCTAAAGCAATTATTAAATTTGGTGAGTAGCAGTTCAGTTTCTATTTAGCATTGAAACTAATTTAAGTTTTAATTTTATTTAAAAAATTTTGTATTTACCAAAACTAGGTCTCCAAAATTCTGTATTTCAAAATTCTTTAAATCTAAAATTCTGTATTCCAAAGTTCTGAAAATCGAAAATTTTGTATTTCAAAATTCTGTTAATCCATAATTCGGTAAGCTTTCTTGTCCTTTTACTTTTTTCCACAAAACGCTCTTACTTATATAAATAAACAATTTATTTAATCAATTTCAGTAAACAAAGCCAATCTATGTACAAACTTCTTCTTCAAAAAAAAAATAAAACAACAAAAATATCTAATATTATTTAAAAACAAAACAAACATAAAAGGAATACAATCTTTACATTCAAGTTTATATAGGCAATTGGAATTATTCCGAAGAGATAGGTGTAATAGTTAGAGATTTTTCTTTAAAGGATTTGTTTCTTTTTTTCTTTGTACAAAGTGAAAATGTTCAATATTATTTATTTTACTTCCCGAAAGTGAGCGCTTATTTCTTGTGGCTTCTGCAATTTGGAACATATTCAGAATCTTCACATGTCAGTGTACTCTCATCGAAGACCTTATCTTCACCACATGTGATTAATCGTGGATGACCTTCAACGCATGTAATCAATCGGTGACAATCGCCAGATACAGGGAAACGTGGGAATGGCCAGAAACGAGCAGCTACTGAGTCAGGTGCAACTTTAGTTGGACATTTGAAACCAACGACGGCTTTTATTTTGAAAATAAAATAAATAAATTAATTGTGTTATGTGATTTTCTAAAACATGTTAAATAATTACCTTCTGGGTTGCATTTCTCTAAAAGTTGATCAGGCCAGTTGCATCCGTGAATTTTTTCGTCATAGGCCAAACCGGCATCACACTCTAGTTGATGTGGTTCACCGAATTCACACTTAATATAACTAGTGGAGCATTCGGCTGAGATGGGATAGATACCGAATTGATATTCACAACCGGGTGTGGAAATTGGTGTAGCTGCGAGGAAGAAGGTTATTAACTATTTATTTAAAAAAAAAAGTACTTAAATTATGTTTCTATGTTTTCCAATTATTATCTATGTATATACATATGTTCATAATTCAATTCAATCAATTCAATCAAGTGACAGCTCGTGGAGAACTTAGACTTAGGGAGGTTTGCTGATACTACACATAACGATTTAAGTTGTACTTAATTTCATGGAAAAAGTACCCCTTAAGAATTTAAGTTCAACTTAAATCGTTATGTGTAGTATCAGCAAACGGGCCTTAGTGACTTACAATTTTAAACATTCGTGTGTGCCTGCTATCGGCAGTAACGAAGGGAATTTTTTTCGAATCCTGAGGACCCGTAAAAAAAAAATTTCTCTGACATTTTAGGTGGCATAAGTTAGGAATTGACTCCGAGACCAATTCGGTGTGTTAGGCTAGCACACACAAACACCTTCAATTTAGCAGTATTGGCGCGTTCAGAAAAATGAGATCTCAGAATTTTTTCTCCCTCGAAAAATGAGCAATCGAATCCAAGATTTTTTTTCCTTAAATCTGAGAAATTTTGCTGAGGAATCCTGTTCTGGTAACTGAGATTACAGAGATCTCATTTTCCTGAACATGCCTTATGTAACTCGGTTTATCAGAGTGTTAAAGTGAATTTTTAAAAATTAAATATTAATTATTGATACAAATTAAACTGACTACTTAAGTTGGTTTTTACTTGCTTTATAGGGCAAGCAAGTATTGCTTTCGTTTAAAAAAAAATTGAGGTTGTAATCAAAATTAATTAATTCCAAGATGATGGAAAAGTTAACAAAAGTGGATTTTTTCATACGTCTGTGCCAGAGCAATTTTTAATTTTCCGCCAATAAATTATTATTATTATTATAGTAGTTTGCAAAGTGCCGCGACAACCAAAAAATTATTTTAAATGAAATTTGTCAGAAAAAGTATCAGCCTTTTTTAATGTAATTTTACAACATGTTTTTAAATAGAAAAATTGATCTTCGATTGAATAAACGTCGATAGTTTTTGCGATGTCAGTTTCAACTCTAATATCAGCTAGGCTATTGGTTTAAGGTAGAAAAACTACGTTCTCCTGTTGCATTTGAGACAGGTGACGTATAAATAAGAATATATTCAATGCGGTGTAAATATTCTGAAATGAAGAAATATGATTTTAGCAGACAATATTTGCTGTAAAATAATTTTAGAAGACAGGTTTGATTTGGTTTAAACATTATTGATGTGCTGAAAATTACCACCTTCCAAAATTTGCCGGACTTAAAGCCCTACAGTCCCCATGGTATGGCACTGGACTCTGCGCGTCTGTGCATCCATATATGTACGTTCATGCACCCACTATAATTTGAGCTAGAACATTTTTATGTGATTCCCTAGAGGGGAAATTCAAATTCTTATTTTAGCTCAACTTAAACGGGTAGCTGCCTAACAAAATATTTTGGACTTTTCTCGAAAATGGCTCTTAAGGTTTTGGCTAAACTTCGTACGTGTCATGACCAAGGTAATTTTAAAAATACTGCATTTAATGTTATTGCCAAAACAATCGCGTTACGGAAATAAGGTTATGACTTTTGTTTGAGAAAATTGTTATTCATATATTATTTTCCAATTTCTCGACCGATCATTACAATTAAACAATCGGGTATTTGTAAATAGTTCGAACAATATTGCTTTTAAATTAAATTTTGAAAACATTTTTTTAAACAAAAATCTAAAATTTAATAAATATTTTTAACTGCCCAATTCTTTGGATTTTAAATGACTTATGAGTTTTGTCATAATATCAGTAATTATATTTGTCTAAATTTAATAACCGTTCGTTTGGAAAATCCAACGAACGGTAGGGAATATTATGAAATAAAGTTTTTTATTTGCATAAAAAGAAGTGTGATAAAAAAAACCTGATAAAACTCATAATTCACAAAAAATCTATTTTATAACATTTTTGTTAAAGATTATATATATATACTGGACGTCGTCCAGTATAATGAAAGATATAATGTTCAGCCAATTCGTTATATTGAAAGATTCGTTATATCAAAACCAGTTTTTCGACCTAAAAAAAAACATAATATTTACTGATCATTTAAAAAAATTTAATTATGTCAACTTTTTGAAGTTGCACGTAAATTTTAAAGAAAACTCACTTTTTAATAAAATATTGATTATCTTAATCAAAAAACAAATTCGAACTGCATCTACGCAATAAAAAAAAAAACTAGGGCGAACAAAAGCAGACGTGCGAGCAAAAAAAACCCACCATGTTTCATGTATACCGTTTTTTCGTGAAGACAACATCAAACGCAGAAAAAAAAACTCTTAAGACCTTTAAGACTAAAAAAAGAACGATTCTCAATTTTTGATTTGTTTCTTTTCCTTGAAATTTAACAGCATTCGTTATGTAGAGTAAGTATAGTAAAATTTTTCATTATCCATTATTATTCTTCACTTCATGGTGATTCGTTATACTGGACGTTCGTTATATCGGCTTCATTATACTGGACGTCCAATGAATAGCTTTATATTTTAGTTGCTCACCATAAGAACAAGTCCTTGCGATTCAGTATAATTTATTAAATATCATTTGTAAAGAAATGATGAAATTCATTCTAAACAAAAGAGCTGATCTTCGAACTTGAAAATTTATAGTTGAAGTGAATTGGCTGTTAGCGTTGTGATAGAATGCGAATCTAAGAGATGTACAAAAATTCGCTATTGTCAATATGTATAGAACAAAATTGAGCTGAAATCGATAGCATTATTAATTGTTCGCGAGATATTTGAGACGAAAAATATTTTACAATTTCTTTATAAATTGATATAGTAAAAAAATCCGCATATTTGTTTTAACACACCTCTTATGTTTTTGTTCCTGAACTAGGGTCAAAATGTTTTTACAAAACAAGCTTACACGCTTGTATAGTTTCTATGTGTCATGAGTAGCCGAACTAAAATCGTTTTATAAGAAAATGTGAAAATTACGGCCATATAATGTAACTACACATTGTGCGTGCGTGTTTACAATTCTTCATCATTCATCAAGTGCTGACATCAACTATCAAGGTGTCTTGTTTAAATTATTTAAGCTCCATTGTGGTCACTTAAGCGCCACACATTTTTTCATGTCCAATTTAACCGTATACCTCCATTATTGTACGTTATACTTTCGCAATTCCATTACATAACCCATAAACCTATACCCAAATACCCATTCTGCTCTCAATTTAACACAGGTTGAAGATGTTTTTTTTTTATTGTATTTTTAGTAGTTTTTTTTTTTTTAATATTGAGTATTTGGAGATAAATTATATAGTTGGTGCATTTACTTACGATCATATTGCCGGTTACCACAATCAACTGCCCAATTATAGTTGCAGTGGTTATGTGCAGCTCCTTTACCGTCAAACAACAATCCATTTTCGCAAGTCTCCAAAGTCAACGTTCCATTTGTACATAAGAAAAATTGATCACAATTTTCCGTGTGTGCATAAGCTTGTACTCCTTTTTTCTCGGGACATTCAGGTGAGCCAACTGCAACAGCATGAGCTAAAAATAAAAGGTAAAATGAATTAATTAAATTGCATTTTTTATTTTCAATAAATAAACCAATGATTTTAATATTCAGTTGTCATATTTTAATTTTTTTAATATATGCAGAATAACCCAAAAATTGCTACTTTAATGATAATAATACGATATTATAAGTTCAGACATGTTGCAAATGAAAGTACGCAAATGGTTATTTTTCATTTATTATTTATACCATAATTGGGTCTAAGCAAATATATAGTATGTACGCATAGCAATGAAAATTTGTTAGGGAAAAAGTGAAACTCTCACCTGCTGCTATAATATATCATAACCATGATCTTCATTTTCCAAATTTCCAATAAATATTCACGATTTACTTGATAAATATGCAAAAAATATAACTTTTTGAACAAAATATATGCGTTTACTTTTTCAAGGTTCATAATGTCATTTTTTCTGCATGAGTTGTCACCTATGCCAGAAATACAAATATGCTATGAACAAAATACTTCGCAGCATAATGCAACCATTACTTGAATGTTCATATATAACTTCCTTTATTTGACTACGAGAAAAAGATTCAACTCTTTGAACTGACGATAGGTATTCACAATATAATATTTTTAACGGTACGGTATGGCCGAGTTCAGACAAAACTCTCACTTTCAACGGCTTAACTTTCAAGCGGTGATGGAAAATCAGTGTTAAATGTGCCACATGGGGTACCAACAACGGCGACCGGCGACCGGTACTACGAAAATACAGTGGACTAAAATTATTTTAAAATTAGAATAAAATCAGTTAAAAGAAACATGTAAAAAATCGTAAATCTGCCTCTCAATTGACAGTAACGTTTTCTCTATCGTCGATTTGCTGCCTGAATACAATAGAACGCTGCAACTGGAACAGGTGTGTAAAAGATGCAGCTGTGTACAACATCTTGTTTATTTTAAAAGTAAAAACAATAAAACCGGTATGTTTTCCTTTAAGCACCCTTTGATTGCTATATTGCCTGAAGAAAAATGACAGTTTAAAAAAGAAAATTTGAACATGACTTCAAATACTGAAAAACTAATAGAAAAAAATCGAGAGAATTCCATTTTATATGATTTTTTTTATTAAACTTAAAAAATTTAACGTTTGTATTAGCTGACAACTTAAGCCAAGTACAGACGATTGTCAGATCTTACAATATTGTCAGATCTGTCAGTGGAAAAACTGTTCCAAATGCCTTACAATCGTCTGAACACACAATTTTGTCAGACAATATTGTCAGACACGTCATTGTCAGACGACAATCTGACAAAAAATTGTCAGGTGTCTTACAATCGTCTGAACACACAATCTTTATCATTATCAGTCGATTAGTGCCTGTTTGCATAGGCATTTTACTGAAAGGCGCAACCAGTGAGACAGGTAGATTTATGTGTGCGTAGAAACGGAAAGGGTAAATTCCACCCCAAAATCCTTCTTGTTTCTACGCACATAAAATCTACCTGTCTCACTGGATGCGCCCTTTAGTAAAATGCCTATGTAAACAGGCACTAAGGACATTGTCAGACTCATTGGTCATTGTCAGATGTTTTAATTGAAAACATCTTACAATTGCTGATAATTTCTTCATTGTTTGAAATGTCAATGAGATGGTTAAAGAGAGATACAAAAATAGCTGACAATCAAATTGGGAAGAGATCTACCAACCGTGTGAACGGACAATTTTTCATTGTAAGAAATATGTCAATTGTCAGCTCATTGTTAGCTATTGTCAGACCATTGACAGTTCTGACAATATTATAAGATCTGACAATCGTCTGTACTTAGCTTTAGCCCGCTACACAATATATAGCGTTGATGTGAGCAGGTTTTTGAAGGCATCTTTATCGCGCGATAAAAGTTATCGCGATGGCCACCGCCATCGTGTTGGTTTGCGCATAGCTTTAATTTACAATTTTGTTCGCAAAACATAATCACTAAAAGCTACAAGCAATTTAAAACGTCAAAAGTGATATATGTACATACTTGAAAAGTAAAAATTCGGTGAACTCTTCCAGCTTCGATTGCAGCTGAGTTGCGTTCATTGGCCGGGTTCTACACATGAAATTAACATCTGAAAGTTCAGATTTCAAGCTTCTGATTGGTCAGCTGTCAGATGACTTTAAAAGTCATCTAACTTTTTATGACAGCTGCCCAATCTAATGTTAATTGTCACGTGTTGAACCCGGCCATTGAATTTGTTATTTTGACAGCTATTCCAGCTGTAATTCAAGTTGAAAGAGTATCTCCATTCTGTTCTGACAGTTATAAACACATACTTTCGGCTAGATGTAATATTCTCCTTGGAGTGTACAGGACGAACACGGGAATATGTTCGGTTATTAATCAGCAAACCAGTCGTTTGAATTTTGTTAGCAAATTTCCGTACAGAAGCTGCAGTTAGTGTATTATTTCGACCAAAATGACTATTCAGAATTCACACTTTTCCTCCTGTTTCCAATTTGGAAGCAACTTTGCAATATTTCCTTACGTTTTTCAATCGTAAATCAATCCATTTCGAACTGTGGAAATATAAACTTTCTATGAATTTATTGAATGCCATAGCTGTCGGCATTTGAATGCCATAACTGTCAGAACTTGAAACATGATTAAAAAAGAAACCAACAGATCGTCGCCGACTTGATTGCATTGCCCAATAGCCGTAATTGGACCATTCAATCTCAGACATGTATAGGGCCAACAACAGAATGTCGACTGAAACACAAAAAAAAAATTATCACATGCACACTTTTAGGCTATATGAATATGCATTTAAAATTTGGCTGAATGTGAAGAATTAAATGTTTAAACAACAATCTTGTCCTTTACAAAATGCAAGGTCAATAATAATGATGCGCCATGTCGTGCCGCTTTCCATATCGTACTAGCGGCAACTGACTGGGCTGCAATGGAACATGCATCGTGGCACTTCGTCTAGTTTCGTTGCCGCCATAATGTGCACTTTAAGAAGTTCTTCACATTCAGCCAAATTTTAAATGCATATATTCATATAGCCTGAGAATATATGTATGAGTATAAAATGAAATATTCGGGGTTGAAAGCTCCCTCATTTGGGCGCTTTCTTGGAAAAGGGGATTAAAAATTTTGTTTGTGAATGGTTTGCATTTAGACCAGATAATTTTTTTTTTAAATGTGTATGAGGAGGTCAGTGTGAGTATATAAAACTAGGTTTTGGGTGTTAAAAGCCAACATTTGGCAACCATCTTGGAAAAGTCATGCTTAGATTTTGTTCATTGACAATTTTCAGACCAGTTTTTCAGTTCTGACTGTGATTTAACTCGCAGAAAATTCACGATACAACAGTTTGACAGAATTGCTGCTGCATGCAACGACTGCATCATTTGTGGTCCGACAATCAACGGTTGCACTGATTGTGGACACTCGCATTGATCAGGTAGACTAGTTGTGTAGTGTTTGTGCTACGCATAGAATGATTGAACCAATGTTGGTACAACAAAAATCGGTACAAAACTGCATCGTGTACTCTTCGCTTAGCTTTATTTCAAACCAGAGTTGACTAACACCTTATAAAAATTATAATTATTAGTTGATATTTTAACATAAGTCATCAAAAATATCTATCAAGTTAATCTCGAGTTATGAAACTGACCAAATTTGGTGATCTAACACCAAGTTAACTCGAGATTAAAATTTATTTAAAATTATGTTTCAGGAGCTAGCCCGAGTTTTACCCCGAAATCCATATGAATGATGACGCCACTCTGAAAAACAGGGTCCACGAAATAAAAAAAAAAAAAACTTATTTTTCAGAAATAATCAGAAAATTATTAAACTTATTCCGACTTCATCATAAAACCTATCCTACTGTGCAGCATAGAGCATTTTATAACGCTACGAATACAAATATCATATTCCTGCTGTGTGTGATCTTGGAAATCGGAAAAGAAGATGATATGACTATATTTACTTAAGATTCATATAGCCCAGGTGAAGTAATCGTTGGATACTTCGTAGCTGGCTGGGGTGTTATGTTGGATAGTTATGTCTGATATGCGTTGTATACCAGTTGCAAGTATGTGGCTACATTTTGCTCGCAACAAATACTTGCATCGTCGTTCATCCATACCTATAAGTGTAAGTATATTTAAATAAAAATTACGCTCCAAGCTGACTAGCAAACGAGCTTCGTCTCACATAGGTAGTTGTAGTCATCAACAGGTATTTTATTATGTAAGGCACACAGATGATTATGATGGGAAAACAAAAAGATGTTTAAGTATAATGTATTGAGTTAATTATGACATTTTTGTATAGGTACCCAGTATATGAAGAAATTTCCAGCAATTGTGACGTTTGTGTAATTGCGGAAGATGTAAAAGCTATATCTGATGGCTTTTTTTTTTTCTTGTTCGATAAAAAGAAGGAAGAGTTATTAAATGAGAATGGTATTTGTTAATTTCTGTTTTGGGTGAAAAAAATGTAATCATTTCAAATACCTATCAAAAAAAATTTGTCGAAAAACATAAATTTATAAAAACCTGAATGTAAACAACTCAGCCGTGAAAAGTATTGAGATCTAAAAATATTAGAGGTTTAATAAAAAATTTTTAAAGTAGAGTAATATTGAAGTAACTCCAAATTATGAGAATAATTTATTATTTCATTAGTGACTTTAATTAAGATGGGTTCACTGGTCAAATTTTCAAAACGATTTAAATTGTGAGCAATAAAAAGAAAACTTGCCAAGTAAATCCATCAAATTTAAGTCAGTAATCATTTTGTATGCACCGCTGCGTTTGTTCCTATAAAAAGGATTTAAAGTCAGAATTTGGCTGGGCAGTATCGAGCCCTTTGATACCCAATCAAGAAAATCATACTTTGAAATCGAAAAATTCCCGACACAACTAGATTTTGGTGAAGGGCTTGATAACATTTCTTAAAAAAATACATTATGTATATATGTTTTTTATTGTAGCGAAATTATTGTTTTTTTTTTATTAAATCTATATTGCACAATATACAGAGATTGGTATATAAACTACCTTACTACTGCAGCCAAATAAACATTTGGTTTATATGAGAGATGAGGTGATTTAAATTATCGAATTGGAGGAAAAGCTACATTTAAAACCTCCATTAAAGATAAAAATATAATAATAAAAGATATAATAGAAATAGAGAAGATTTTGAGTTAGAGAGAAAGGGTGGTTTATGAACGGAAACCAACAATAAATTTTCAAAAAATAAACAAAACCAAAACCAATATTTTTTATTGTTTTGGTTTTTTCTTCTTCGTAGAAATCTTTATAGCTTTATGAACGTATATTGAAAAAAACTCAAATAGGTATAAGAAAGGGTGTGGAGTGGACGAACTTAAAAAAAAAATTCAAATGTCTTTTTTTAAGTCTAAGAGGCAGCTATAACAGATTTTATATGATTTAGGTATGAAGAGAGCTTATAATACTACAAAATTTTAACGTTATAAAGAAAACTAAAATATGATAAAAGTGGGTTTGGTAGAGAGCAGATTTAGCCCAAACCACATTCTAAACCATCTCGCTTTTAATAATAATAAAATTTAAAAATTACAGCGAAGTTGGTTCAGTAGTTTTCGAGTCTCATACAAAAAAACATTCATTTTTATATATATATTTACATATACCTATAGATATATAGATATTATTTGTACTTATTGGACTTCATATATAAAAATTTTCATCAAAATCGGTTAAGCCGTTAACGAGAAAATCGATGTTTAAGGGCCAGTTTCACAGTGAAGTAAGTGTCACTTAAGTGCCGAATATGGAAAACTAATTCCGAATTTCACAGTGTAAACTTATCGGAATAAGTGACACTTAAGTCTCCGATGTTGGCCACTTAAGTTCCACTTACTCAGGTAGTAAAACTGCGGCTTAAGTGCCAAAATGGTAAAATTAAGTGCCACTTATTTTGTTAAGAGTGCACTGTGAAACTGGCCCTAAGTATGTTTTTTTTTTGAAAAAAATCAATTTATTTAAATAAATATTTCTATCAACTAAACCAAGGTTGTGCCAAAAGGCTTTTACATTCCTTATTGACAAAATCATCTTATCTAATTCATTGTAGAATACATAAATAGATTGATATAAAATCACGACCCAACACTACCATAACTACATAGTCGGACCTATGAATACTTATACCTCAATTAAAAAAGTTTTCTCAAGCTGACCTAATGAGGTTTATTTCACAGAGACCTACTTTTAAAAAATTTGCACAACCTATAATCAAACGGGGTCAAACCTTTTTATATTTTGTTTGTCCAGCCTCACCCATTTTCTTAGTAAAAAACGAAATAATATATTTTGTACTTCTACAAATTTTCTGTTGCCGAAAAAAAAACAAAACAACAATCTCTTATTAACAAATAAAAATTCCTTCTGTGTGCCTTATTCAACGTGATTGGCATAGTCGCAATTCTTCTTTTTATTTTTATTGTTTCACCGGTAAAAAAAAATCTTAAAGTCTGTGTATCCCTAATTGGTTTTTTATAAATTTTTTTTTTCTACTCAATTATATGTATGTGCATACGTTTTTAACGTCAAAACAAAAATTTATTAACAAAAAAAACTTAAAATGTTACACTTAAAAGAGTACAGTTCGAGTGCATGTACTTAAACAACTGCCAACTGGTTTGATTTTGTAAGAAAATACAATATGCTCAAGCTTATATCGAGTAGATTATGTCTGGCGTATACGTAACCAGAAAAATATTATCTTGCCTGATGAATTAATTCGTCGGTTTTTTGTTCTTTTGATTTGTTTTCTTTTTAATTTACCGCACATGTACATATATCTGCTATATGATTGGAGTTGCTGATGTATAATATTTTTTTTATTAAAAAGTGAATGTAACTGATTTATTTATAAAAAATTAAGTGAATTGTAACAGAATTGTTACAGGGTCACCATAGTTAAGCGTATGATTTAGATTAAAGGTTCAATGCGCGGATGAATTTTGACACTTTTATTAACTGAGTGTTCTGACTGAAAATTGTATATTTTATAATAAAATAAACAAGTTAATAAATCAAATATGTATTTTTAATCAGGTTTAGAAAAAAAATTCTTTTTTGAACTTTAACATTTTAAGTATAACCACGCCTCAGGAATGTAGGTGTTTAACTTAACTAACTAGCTTTTTGTCAGCGTGTGTAAATTGGTCTCACAATTGTGCACAAAATTAACGAATACAAAAATGGCATTTTGTCTGATCAAGTTATCTAACAAAGTAGCAAAGAGAAGTCAATCTGATTAAATTGTGAGCTTTAGGCTGTGTCGTGTGCAATAAAAAAGCAATTTCAGTAGCAAAACTGGAAAGACAAGGTTTAGCTTTTTTTCTTTTCCTTTATATTCTTTGTATATACAAAATATTTATTGTTGTTGTGTTTCTTTTTTCCTGAAGACTATTTCCTTGGAATTGAATTGAATTTAAAGATTATATTGATTTGGTTATAATGTGTAGCAGGAAATAAAAAAGAAGTAATGCTTGACAGCTAAACTGGATGTGTGGATTCGATCCCCAGTCTAGGCAGCATTCTTTTCTATATTCGCTCAACTCAACGCCACCCAGCTGTGGTGCGTTCTTTTTCTATAAAATGCTAACTATTGTTTCACTATAGGTGTGTTTTATTCATTGCTGCATAGCCAGCGTAGTACAAGTCCGAATAATACGATCACTCACTCCAGCACAGCCATCTTTTTTTTACTGACTTCTTTTTCGCCAGCAATCAAATTGTTTTTGTTTGCCAAGGGAAATTTTGCTGCGCTGGCGATGCAGCAATGAATAAAACACACCTATACTATTGTTAACTTTGGTCGTTCCTAAATGGAAAAGTGTAACTCCCCTTTCACACGAGGAAATAAGTTCCCGGAGATTTTTTTGACTTTTTCTTTTAATTTCCTAAAAAATCTCTTGTACCTTTCACACGAAGAAACAAAATAGTGGAAATTTTTTTGTTTCGTTTTAAAGTAGCTTAATTGAACACACACTACTGTGTATGTGAAGAGGCATGTCAAAAAAATCTCCTCAAACCGTTGCCCGGGAGATTTCATTTTCCCCTCTTACTTCTTGCCCTTCTCACCTATAAACTGACAGTTGCTGGAAACTCAGTTTCCTCGTGTAAAAGGGGAAACACTGTGTAACATTAACGCCCATATTATTCACTCGATACATCCAGATTAAAATTTGAATCTGGATGTATTTACATTGAATTTGAATGATTCACATCTGGGTTTAAGTTTTAATCTGGATATATCAAGTGAATAATATGGCGGTAAATGACGTCATTAAATCGTTCCTAAATTCAGTGTTTAAGGCCCGTTTGCTGATACTACACATAACGATTTAAGTTGAACTTAAATTCTTAAGGGGTACTTTTTCCATGTCATAAAGTGATACTTAAGAAATTAAGTTCAACTTAAATCGTTATGTGTAGTATCAGCAAACTACACAGAGTGTTACACTTTCTTAAAATTTTCAACTCACCTCCTTGATATGAATTGAAGTGTTAATCTGCCAAAAGCAGCTGAATTTGGAAATGTGTTTACTTTTCGTTCTTTCGATTTGGAAATATTTTAAATTTTGTATTTCTTTTCAACATAGTTTATTTATTACTGGATTTTGAGTTTTGCAATTGTTTTCAGTTATTTTCTGATGAATGTTGTTTTTTATATACATATGTTTAATCTTTCAATTCGGTAGATTTTTACAGAGGAATTTGTGTCCATTATAAATGAAAAAAAAAATTCTTTGCATTTCGTTAATGATTCGATTTTGTACGAAAATATAGTTAATGTGAATTTATTTTAAATATTGTAGATATGCATTTAATGATTTAAGTGATTATGATGATTTTGTCTAATAAAATTTGATACAATCAAATAATTTCTTTGATTAATTCATTCCAAATGTGTTTTAATTTGTTTTCAACCCCTTTCGATTGAAAGATCAACAATATTTTTAACTTTGGTCATTCCTAAATGAAATGTAACACTAGTGTAACACTTTAAACAATGACATTTAAGCATTTTTATGACACAACAACAATAGTTAATATTTTATAGAAAAAGAAAGGACCACAGGCAACAGGGTTCTTGTGAATGTAGTATATTTTTACTCAAATTTGCTTCTTAAAGTGTAAAGGTAAATACTGTTAATTAATGAGATGTTTTAATTTGTGAATTAATTTTGATCAACGTTTTAATTCTTTTGTCAATTAGTAGAAATATCATAAAGCATTGTTTTAGATTTTTTAACAATAGCGGAATGGGGAGTGAAAATCCACATGCAACTATGGAAAAACCATATTACATAAACAAAAACGGTGCTTTATCTAAACGATAACTGAAAGTTTTTGGCTTTAATTAGTATTTGAACCATTTGGTTTCAACAAGATGGTGCCACATCTCACGAAATATAACCCATTTTGGATTTATTACAAGAAAAATGTCCTTTAAGAGTTATATCGACTTTTGCTGTTGTGAAGTCACTGCACCGTTGGATTTGGTAATGCAAAATATCAAGTTTATTCCCCGATATATTGTGTCAAAAGTCATCGAGTATTACCTTTTCAGGATCGAGCCTATAAGAACTTCCGTAGAGAACATTCGAATGATTTAATAATCCATTCATAATGGCAAAATCCAAACAATATATTAAAAAAAAATTATATAAATCTTATTCATAAATGTGTTTTATTTAAATTATCTTTCGGAATCACTTTCAACGTTCATGGCTGTAAAAAAAATCATTATTCTGTCAGATAACGTTTCTGAAATCGTATACGTTCCCTTTCACACGAGGAAACTGAGTTGTCAGCAACTTTCAGTTTTTAGGTGAGATGTGCACGATGTAAGAGGTGTGTGAACGGTGAATTCACGATTGGTGAATATTGGAAATGAAAAGAAAAAGTCAAAAAATATACAGAAATTTGTTTCCTCGTGTGAAGGGGGAATATGTATATTTTTGATTGGTCGTCTAGAAGTCTTCTGAAAAAATGTATTTATAAACTAAGATCTTGATAACTTTCCTTCTTAAATCAATATTTTTGGAGAAACAATTCATTTCTCGATTCCCAAATGCAGTTTTTTATCTAACCCTATTTGTCAATCAAAGTTCAACAGTCTTTGATGCCGAAGACAACTGAAAACTAGACTTGATGCTTAGTTATTAAAACTTAAATCAACATCTTCGTAGGTATTTTTACATAGTCAAATTTTATAAAGGTGCAACCGAACCACGAATACGAAGAATCGAATAAAATATTTTTAAATAATATTTAGTCCGGCCCAATGAATTTTGGTTATTTATATTATATAACTCAAGCCTTCAGTCATAATCTTAATTTAAATCGTTTGGCTCAGTTAACTCAACTCCGGTAACTTAAATCAAGCTTGTCCAAGAGTTATAATTGCAATTTCAACCCCTATATGTCGTCATTCATTAAATGGCCGTTAATATGTTGGTGAAAACAAAAGCTTTCAACTTTTTTTTTTGTTCATAATCTTTTTTGAACAACAGTAATTTTTTGGAATGGTTCAAGATCTTCAACTTTCAGACAAGAAATTGAACCAGTTTAACCAGATTAGAATTATATTACCTAGCATTATGGAAAACATATAGTACCACACCATAACCGCACAACCACTCTCTAAGGTACCTACCCAAGAAGGTTGATGTGTGTACAATCTAGAGTAGAACTACTCAGGGGTCTCTTTTGGACTCAAAGACAGTCACTTGAAAGGCCCCTCGGGGCTTAAAATAATCACAATCCAAAACTCAGTGCAGCGAACACTTAAAAGTGAAGGTATTGTACATATGTATATAAATATTGAAAACGAAAAAAAAAAAACTATTGCAAAACCCTATTCAACCTGAACTATTGGTTTTTAATCTTTGGATATTGGATATCAATATGCCACATTGTGGTTTAAGTTTAAATCTGTTACAAAACATTTATGTGTACATAATAATATATTTTTGTAAAGAAAAAACAATAGTAACACACAAAAACAAAACTTACCAACACTTATTATTCCCACAACAATCAGGATACTTGACTGAATGCGTTTCATTTTGTATATTTTTTTTTTTTTGTATGCGTTAAATTTCGATTTGACGACACAATTCCGGACACTTCCTACTCAATGCTGATTATATTCTCCGTTTCCGTTTAAACTAAGCCGCGATCGAAAATCAACTGACTTGAGATCGCTATGACCAACTAAGACTCGGCTTCGGATTCAGCTTATAGCCAAACAACGCTTGGCGCATATTAACATCAAACATGTTCCAGTTCGACAACGACCTCCAAAACTTTATTTTTTTCAACCAGCCCAGCAGCCGGAGCCAGAGTCATAGTCAGTTTCAGCCCAAATGATAGTGAAAGCTTTGCTTTTTTAGTTGATTGTTGTATGAGGTAACTGCTGCATAGCACAGCCAAGCCGCGGCTATATCAGTTCCATAATCATCAGTGTCACTTTTGGTTGTGCAGACCTTTTCTATATACATACCTACATTATGTACATAAATATATTACGAATTGATCGATAGTTGTTTTGGCGGCTCACGAACCTCTCGGTTGGGTCAATGGATTTTCGATAGGAACAATATGACTTTTGATGAAGTGGAAATCGACAAATACAAAGCTCGATAGCGAATTGTGTAATACAAGATTGTGAGAGTCTCAGCTAACTATTAGGTAGCTATGTACACTTAAAGGTACCTAGAAGTAATCGGTATACCTAAACATACACCATAAACCAGACAATAAGCTCAGCTTATTAATCTTTGGTTGGGTATAGAGATTGACGATGGCTGAGTTGTATAGTTTGATTTGGAATGGAATTAGGCCAAAATATTGCCCGGGGTTGCAATTATTATTTTTGTTTGTGTTATTATTCAATTTTTTGTTAAGTCTCTATGTTTTGCTCCAATAATGGGTTAATGTTAATTAGTAATTTTAATTTGCAAAACGTCTTAACTTGGTTAACCGATATGTGATATATTGTACCTTTATTCACCTCAACACTTTCCAGTGTAAAAAAAGCTAGAAATACCTTAGAATTTATTTATGTACACCTATGTACATACATTTTTCCAGGATTTGCCTTAACCTCCAATTTGAATCTAAATTTGTTTTATGTTGGTAAAACCATTATTTAAATATTTTTAAGAAGAAATTTTGGCAATTTTAAGGATCTATTTTATTAATGTGGGTATAGAAATTCAATGCTGAAAAAAATCATTCACCGGTTTTTGAAATTTCAAATATTTATGTCTTCGTAAGTGTGGTTTTCGGGGGAAAATAAGATTTTTTAACGGTTTTTAAACAGTAGATTCAAGGAAATGTTTTTTTTTATTTTTCTAGTAAAGTATTGAAATATTGAGATTTTAAAAAAGAAGATTTTGAAACTTCCATCCATCCTGTAATTATTTTGATATTTGCTCTTAGATTGTAATTCAAAGAATTTCAATTGTTTGGTTTTAAAGTTGATTTTTTTTAAAGAAAAAAATACAAAACCTACCAAGTATCCCCATCTTAGCTATACTTGTTCCTAGTATTAGGGCACCTTGATGAGGGGGGAACCAAGTATCACCAAACGGAATTCGTAAGTAAAAAAAGTTTACATTTTGTTTTTTTTTATGTGTAAACATCTATACTGGCGGTAAGGTGAAAAAAAACGTAATTTATCTTGTGATCGTGATTCTGTGATTGTGATTCTGTGATTATGATTCACGTTACATTACGTATGTTTACACATCTTATCCGTGAGTCCCGGCACGCACACTTTTTTGATGTGTAAACATCTATACTGGCGGTAGCCTGGTAGGGTGAAAAAAAACGTAACTTATCTTGTGATCGTGATTGTGATTCTGTGATTATGATTCACGTTACATTACGTATGTTTACAAATCTTAACCGTGAGTCCCGGCACTCACACTTTTTTGATGTGTAAACATCTATACTGGCAGTAGGGTGAAAAAACGTAACGTATCTTCTGATCGTGACTGTGATTCACGTAACGTTACGTATGTTTACACGTATTAACCGTGAGTCCCGGCACTCACTCTTTTTTTTTTTATGTGTAAACATCTACACTGGCAGTAAGGTGAAAAAAAAACGTAACGTATCTTGTGATCGTGATTGGGCGGGTTCAATAAAAATAGCTTAAAATCTGAATTTTCAGATTTCTGAATTTATGTCGTTGAACGCAAAAATAATCTGAAATTTGAGTCGAAAGTCATTGTGTCAAATTCTTGCATTTACCTAAAGGATTTACATTGAAGCGAAATAAAATAGAACTTTAATTACATTTGTAAATTAAACATTGAGAGTGAGTAGTTGTAAGGATGAAAATATATGTAACTAAATCAGCAACAGGTTTCATTACCTTCATTAAAAGTCCTTTTATTGATATGTATGACTTACAAAAACATAGAAAAACTTTCCAAACATCAATTAAAAAAATTGTTGTTTTTAAAATTCACTAAACAATAAACAAAAAGTTCGTTCATTTAAATAAGTATTAAATTTTCATGACAAAAACTAAAAAAATTAACCACCAACAAGACGAAAATTATAAAGTTCAGCTTTTATGTGTGCTTTTGGCACTTCCCCCACCACAAACAACTTTCATCTGAATTTTCAGATGAGAATTTCTTGTCTGAAAATTCAGATGAAACGTAACTAAACGTAACTAAAAGTCACTAAAAGTCATCTAACTTTTTATGATAGCTGGCCAATCAGAAGCTCCAAAAATTCAGAAATCTGAAAATTCAGATGTAAAACGTAATCGATTGAACGCACCCATTGTGATTCATATATACATACACAATACACATTGTACATATGTACGTACATACATGTATCGCAAGAAAACGATGACTCACATAATCTTTGGAAATTTTTTGAAAATTTAAGGCATAATAAAAAACAAACGCTGACTTGATAGCATATTGACTGCCAAACTCTTAAACTATAGCCGTGTTTTTATGAGACTACCCAACCCAGCCAACTAAAATTTAACACATAATGCAAATACCTAACTGCAAATTACTTTAAATTTTTCTCCAGTCAAATGTGATAGATACTTTGGAACAATTTGGAAACCTGACAAATTTTGTATTGGGGCCTATAGTAAGAGGTTTTAAATTCTGCCTTTACCGTAAAATGTTCAGAACATTGTAACACTGAAATTTCCAAAAGGAGGTTCTGATTCTGCTGGTTATTTTGCTTGCATAAATAATATTATTTTTGAAATTTTTCGACTTACGATGTCGGCAAGTGTATAATTCTCACGAAAACAAGACTAATTACACTCAGGTGTATCTTGGTGACTTTTTACTGTGTACATTCCGAAATGTTTCATAGTAAGCCATTAGTAGTTACTGAAGAGCTAATGCCCGCGTTCGAGTAGCTATCGGCGACGCTATGGAACATTTGTCAAATTAATTTGAGTTGTTGTTTCCTCAGCTGCTTTCTATTGTGTTTTCACAAGGGATTATTAAAACACCAACCAATCCCGATAGCTTTGATATGTAAGCCACTCATCTCTATAATGTGTGTATTATAGAGATCAGTGATGTAAACAAACTGACTTTATCAATTAAATCTTTGCGCTCAAGCCTTCATTAATATTTGGTTTAAATATTTATATCAAAAAAGTTTTTTTTATATGAAATTCACTTGATGTTTCTTTACGATAGGCATGTACACTTGAGCTGTGTTTTATTTTTCCCCAGATCCAATCCAGATCAGATCATGAAAATAAAACAACTCAGGATCTCAGTGACAACTTGATATATACCCAACTCTTTTTTCCTTTTGTTTTTTTTTTTATTTGCATACACCCGTTGTCTTTTTTCTTTACACTACAGGCGACATTTACAAATTAAGGGTGTGTGTTCAAAATGGATTTGGAAATCCAAATCCAAAACAAAGTTGGATCTTGTGTTGTTTTTGTAATACATGTATTTTCGTAAGCAAATCCAATCTGGTTCGGATCTGAGGGAAAATTAAACACTTTATTTTTGTTTAAGAATTTAAACTAATGTAATCCAATTGATGAAATAAAGAAATTAATTATCTATAATTATATAATATATACATTCACTCAAAATTTAAACGACAATTCTTATCTCAGACTGCTATTTATTTAGATAAATACATTTAAACGGACATAATAAAACTACAAGCTACCGCTTTTACTTAGGGATTTAAAAATAATTAGGACAATGTCCTACTCTATTCCAACCTAACAACAGCTCTATCGGGCGATGGTGACTGATTGTCAGTGTGTAAAAATACAATAGCTCGTATCAATCCATCACGCACAGATTCCCCTGGTGCTCCCACATTAAACATAAACTTAACTCTATTGCAAATTATATCCGGAACACACGTATACATAGGATACCATCCGATCTTATTGAACACCACATAAATTTTGTAAATCCGATTGCGATATATATAAACTGGCCTGTCGAATGAAATCTCTAGCATTGAATCATATCGGACACGAGACGTACAATGAGTGTATGTGAGTCGAGATCCCTGCATGTCCTGGACGTGAGCGTAAAGAATTTCAGCGTATCGTTCCGAGAATCCAGCTGAATTCATCAGTTCTCCACACAACACCTGAGTGGGCACTTGAACACCTGAAAGTAAAGTAAGCACAAAAATATTATCAATAATATTCTCAATTTCTTGACATTTTTAAATAATAAAATTTCACTCCTAAGTAGACTTCTGGTCTTGTTTTTATTTAAGAATTGACGAAGTTTTGAAAAAGGGTTAAGTTCTTCTTTATTTCTTTAAAAATATTTATTAATATTTTATTCCTATACGTAAATTCTAAATTTATATTATTATTATTACAGTGAACTCTCTCATAACCGGACACTGATGGTACCTAGAAATTTGTCCGGTTATTAGAGGTATCCGCTTATAAGAAAACAATAAAAATTAAATTTAAAACTTTTTAAAAAAGATACGCATATTCATATTCTAGAATTTTCAGAATATAGCTTGCGAGATACAACAAAATTTCACCTATTTTTGTGATTTTTTTCTTTCTTCTATAATTTACATATTTCTACAAGTTATGTAATTTACTATCCAAAAATACCGAAATTTACATTATAAAAATTGAAAAATAGTACTCCACATTCACTTTGTCCGCTTATGAGAGAGCCAAACCCTATTGCGGTTATTAAATTTGGTGTCCACGTCCGCTTATAAGAGAGTCCGCTTATGGGAGAGTTATTACTATGAAAAATTATGAATTTAATTCTGTTCTTTGAAATCTGTCCGGTTATGAGAGATGTCCGCTTATGGGAGTGTCCGTTTGCAGAGAGTATACTGTATTTAGAGTCTGTCTAAAGACCTGACAGCGCGTACGCGAAAGTGATTTCGCGTACGCGAAATTAAGTGATTCTCACTTCAATGTTTTTTTTGCTTGCTTACAGAAATACAATGCTAGCACCCATCATTACCTCGCATAAACAGTGAGGTATGTATGTATGGGGGGCATGCTGCCCCCCTGCAACCCCCCTGCATGGGCTCACTATACGATTTGGGGTAGGTGCGCGGTTGGGTGTATGCAGTTTCTTTTGCATTTAAAGAATCAGGACCCATGTTCTGTAACTCGGCGATAACTTTTCGCGTCGATAAACGGCGAAAAATGGAACAAAACTCATAGGAATCCTATGGGTTTCGTTCCATTTTTCACCGTTTATCGCCTCGAAAAGTTATCGCCGAGTTACAGAACATGGGTCCAGGGGATTTAAAGACAACCTCGCACCTACTCCAAATCCTATAGCGATGTCATTTTCGCGTACGCGCTATCGGGTCTTTATACAGATTCTATTATTTATTAAATGTACATGAATGTACAGACAATGTATGTACAGATGCTACATTATTGTATTAAATAGTTTATTTAAAATTGTGTTTATTTTTGGGCATTCTGATGGCAGTTGTTTAAAGGTGAGGATACCATCTGATCGACAGACAGCGGCGGTTTGGCGGATTCTCAAATTAATATACTGCTAAAATTGTTAAAAGGGGGAAAGGTTTGGTGTCCTCCGTTACTTTTTTTAGATTTATTTGATAAGAAATTACAGACAAGACCTCGAGGCCACTTAGGAGTAAATTTTCTAAAAGATTATCGGAATTTTGTTTTAAGTTGACGATACGAACCAGTTATCATTATGTTTGTGTCCACCTGAAAGGTCAGACCACAATCGGTCACGCTAGTATTACGATAGTCGAACTGCTGTTGAATCGTTCGCACGCAGTATGACCGTCGTGTGTCATTGGTTAGATCGCTTTCGGAAAAACGGCTACTTGAGATTTGAGGGGTGAGATCAAAAACTGAAGTACTTATAGCGGGAAAGAGAAGTGGCTTCTTCCTATCTGAGAGAGAGATGCGATAGTCGTCATAGTTGTCATGGCTACTTGGTGGCGGAAAATTAACCTTCCTTGAAATCCGAGACGTACAAAAACCTTCAGGCATAGGGCAATCATTGATGCATGGACTCGAGATTTTGATTAAAATCGAAAGAGCCTCATTTTGTTGCAATAATTTGGAACGTGCCGGACCTTCAGCGAATTGCTGGGGTGTCATTGTGAGGAATCGTATTTTCTGCACCGCCTGTTTCATTAAACTCTGATCAGTTATCTTTCGTTGAGCATCCATGTCAACGTTTTGTTCGTCATCGTGCTGTTGTCGAAGCTGCTCCAACGATGGCTCGGCCTTTGTTTCATCCATTTCGTCAGGTTCGATAGTCTCATGCATTGATTCTACATCCACAACAGGGTGTTCTAGGTCGATGGTTTGCGGTTCTGATTGATCTCCCTGACAATGCTTACTACTGGTGCTGGGAACGTTATCATCATCTTCAGGCATACAACCTCGCTCCATGGCGTAACGTAATAAAGCATTGAACAAGTCCAATTCGGTTTCTATATTAAGCTTATCACAGTCAAGAATTGTTAGAAATGTGGACATTTCTATGTCACAGAAATTTGGATCTGCCAAAACTTCCTTGGTCTTTGCTGCGATAATCTGAAAAAATTATTAAAATTCAAAAAAATTAATAAATCCCTAAAATATTATGAATACTGAAACGTAAAATCGTTCTTATTAGATTTGAAGAAAATATTATCCGAACCTACCCCCATACTGCTCTGCATGAGGCGTGGTTCATCGAAGAGCTTAGCAAATTCATATGCTCGACAGGCGTTCTTAGGACTCAGATCGGCCCAGAGAAAGTGCGTGCATTGTGCCACTACATGCGGCAGTAGATATTTTTTGGCCACATAGCACAATTCACAAGCCTTATCAAATGAACTTATATTAATCTTGTCAGAGTAGATATACTCTAACATGGCGTGGAAGGCTTCCGGCTGGACATCAGGTATAACAATGGGATCAGTTTTGTCCGGCAAATTTCCATAGAACATTCGCTCGAAAACAGGCGATGCCATCGCCAGAATGAGCTTATGTCCAGGAAGAAGCTTTTGGTTGGGTGGACTTCCAACAAGGAATCGGCAGTCAGCCCATTTTTCAGTGTCAAGTAAGTGTTGGCCACGATCGCGAATGTTTTGATAATTGTTTTGCCAGTCGACAAGTTGGTCCATTTTCTTATTTCTTTTATTTAATTTGCTAAACGTGTTTTTGCTTGTTAGCCTTTTAATAGAATAAATATTTAGTTTAATCTCTACAAATATGGAACGACACTTATTAATATTTTTTTTACATTCGGACACGAGAAATAAATAAATAAATTATTTTCTATTCATGAAAATTTACGCAGTTTTGTTATTTTTTTTTATTTTTGACATTTACTTATATAAGACCTATTCACAGTAAGTAGAAGCGAAAATTCACAAATCTCGAGACAATACGGACAAAAGTTTGAACACATTTTAACGAATCGTGGTAGATGAATTTCGTTTTTGCAAACAAAAAACTATATATAATTTACTAGATAGAGAGAAATGTCCAAATTGCCCCAAGCCGTAGGGAAGCCTTGCATTCGAGAATATATCAGGTAGGCTATCCACCTATACCAACATTTTCAGATACTTTGGGTTGTTGTTGCATCAGCTGTTTTGTCATAAAGGATTACAACAACACAAAATTATCCGGATACCTTTGTATAATACCTCAAAAGCGAGCAATACGCTGTTCTCCCAGAAGAAATTATATTTAACGATTTCAAAGAATTTAATTTTCACCATTTCAAATGAATTTAATCAAATTAAAAAGATTCTTTTCTTTGGCTGAAATAAATCGTTTGTACCCAAATATTCAATTTCATTTCAATTTTTATTTTTATTTACATTTGTTACATCTTGTGAAAACACAAGAGTATATTAGGGGTATTCCCGATCCGATGCAACTGGTCTTGTATCATTGCAAAAATGCAAAAGTGTAAAATTGCTATACCCTAATCCCATTAGGGGTATTCCCGATCCGATGCAAACTGGTCTTGCATCATTGCAAAAGTTTTTTTTTTACAATAGGGGTATTCCTGATCCGATGCAAACTGGTCTTGCATTTTGCAACGCGAAATCGTAGCGAATCAATAACACAAAATATAGCTGTGTTTTTTTGCAAGCCCGGGGGGAATTGGATGAAAAAAACGACGTGCATGCTAAACAATTAACATGTTAAATGCAACAACAACTAATCCCGGAGAATTCGCGGGGCTTAACTTAAGCGCACCGAAAAACTGTGTTACCGGCATGAATTGCATACATGTTATCGATAGTTTGTATGAAAACTCCATGTTTTTTACTGTCATGGCGTCGCTAATCCCCGCTGTCGTTTTTTTTCAACCAATTCCCCCCGGGCTTGCAAAAAAACACGCCTTATGACAAATACACAAAGCTAAACAAAAATTTGTCGCTGGCGAATGTTTCGCGTTGGTTTGGGAGAGCTAAGACCGCACTCGGCGGAACTGCACTTCAGCGGAACTGAACTTCACGACTTATTTGTAGGAAATTGTATGAGCTATATCGCACTAAGCGACAACTGCACTTCACGGCGCGACACTATGCGACAAAGTTAGTATTCTGACCAACTGTGTCGCGACGTGAAGTTTCGTTCAGTTTGTTGCGAAAGTGCGCACGGTGTCGCTGAAGTGCAGTTCCGCCTAGTGCGGTTCTGCCTTAATTCAACAAAGTCCATTAAAATAGTAGGGATATTCCCGATCCGATGCAAACTGGTCTTGTATCATTGCAAAAGTGCAAAGTATTTTTTTGCAATGGGGTTAGGGTATAGCAATTTTACACTTTTGCATTTTTGCAATGATGCAAGACCAGTTGCATCGGATCGGGAATACCCCTAGTGCTAAGTCTTCTACTTAGCTGATGTATTTCAGTAGTATAGTATATAGAATTTGTATTATTAAAAAAACCTTCTTATTACCTCATTTCGAAATGTGAATTTGTATGGGGAATGAAGTAATTTGGAATTGAATTTGGAAATTTTCAACGAAATTACCTCATTTGGCCCAATGAAAACGTAGTATTAACCGTGAATACTGTGATATTTATTTTAATTAAATAAAGCATATTTCCACCAATTTAAAAATAGTTAGACAGTGTCTAAGTAGGCAAAAATCTAATAAATACGACTGTACTTTCAGGTTTTAGGAGAGAAGGGCACCAAGTTAGAGGAATGAACGGTCTCCGATTGGTGGGAATTGGAAATTAAAAACGTCAGAAAAATGTGAAAGGGGACTTTCATGAGGTGTCAAACAATTGTTCTGCATCGTCCGATTACTTCCCAAAACTGCCAATTTCAACCAATTTTAGTCCAAAGTTCTATCAATGTTCATTTATATAAAAAATAATAAAATGGTATAAAATTATATAAAAATTTTTATAAAGATTTTTACACCCACTGTACATATTTTTTGTGGATTTTGTGGAACTTACACATCACTTGACATTTTCACATTCCTCACAGTCAAAAACACAAAAGCCGCATCGACCAGAAAAGAACAACGGTATAGTGAAATGGCCAAAGCCCATGAAAACTTTCATTTTGCACCCACCCTTTATCTCTTTCGCTCTCATATCATTGCGAAAACCAACATGACAGCTCCTCAAATTTTGGCCCATCTACAAGTTGGCATTTTCGCTCCTCGCCTGCTCGCCACTGTAAAACGATCGCTCACTAGAGCGTAGATAACTTGATTCTTAAATTCCGTTTTATTTTTTTTAATAATAAAACCAAGAAGAAATTAAAACTATCTTGTAATTAAGTGTCTCCTTATTTCAGTGTGCGTGTGTTCCTTTAAAAATCCAGCTTTAGATAAACGAACTCAATTATGAACATCCCAAACGAATATATTTCCAAAACGGAGGACGTCGCCGACCAGGTAAGTGGAGGTGTCACCTCTGAAAAGCAATCTTAAAATACTCTAGTCCGGGCAAACGCCAAAAAATTATCAAAATTATTGCCAAAATGTTATTCCACTCGCTAAACATCCCACTCGACCCCCGTGTTGGTCCACATACACCCAGTGACAATCGTTGTTGCCTCCGAAAATTGTCAACGTCATCGATGAATTTCACGTAAAATTAAGAAAAGAAAATATATTTTGTGTTGGTTTCTTTCTCTTGTCTTTTTCATCTGGTTGTCTTTTTATTTCTAACCGCGAGAACCACTGCTTTGAAAAATGCAACTGTTGTTGGTTAGGTAATTTTTCTCTGGCTTAGAATTTAACAGTAAATTATGTGGATTTTATTGAAAGCCCTTAGCATTCTCTAACCAACCCCCACCCCCCATCGACATCACCTTTACCATCATAGAATACCACAAAAACATGCATTCTTGTATAATATTAAATCGTTTTATTCCGACCGTCTTTGAATCAGTTGTTAAAGCTGCGCATTTGTAGTTGACCACTTTCGCTCGGTCTTGAGCTCGACCCAAAATCAAATTCCTTCAAAAGAAAGGAAAATTATTCGAGTTTTATGTAGTATTTCAGATTACGAAGCAGAGAAACCTGTTTTGTAACAAAACAACGCTCGCCACGGGACAAGACCACGACATAAGTCGAACCAATAATCTCTATGGGTGATTTTGTTACTTAATAAGTGCTTTAATTTGGGAGATTTTGTCAATTTTTTTTTCTCCTCTGGTGTTTTTGTCTGTCACAAATACTAAGGTCTTATCACTTTATCGAGACCACGTATTAGAAAAAGAAAACATTATCCCCCAAATAAAGTGCAAACAAAGTTTTCAGAAAAATATGTGATTGGCATTTCTGTTACCTTATACTTTGCGTAACCAGCTTAATTTGCTAGTTTGGATATACATAATTAATTAAGATTTAGAGACTATTCCACGTCACTGGTAAGTAAATTGAACTTGCTACAGATTGATTTAGCTTTCGGAGTATTCACATGGATGAAGCATGAAGATAGACATATACGCATGAATTACCTACTATTCTTTTTTTATTAATGGTATACCTAGTTGTAGTTTGTGTTTTAATTGTTTGCTATTTAAAATAGCAGCTGTTGACTTTTGGAGCAACTTATGGGGAAAACAAGTAAGGCAAGCTATCGTTATTTCATTGTCATTACATTATGCTTTCTCTTGAAAGCAAAAGTGATGATCAATTAACATTTATATGGGAAATCTTATTCTTTCAAACTCTAATTATGTTATAATTACTTTTAATTTTTGTTTATTTTATTGTTTAATGTGTAGTTTCTTCACAAGTATGTAAATGAATACATATAATAAGTAGGTATTTTTCGTAAGATATTTTTTTGTGGAGGCTTAAATCTATGTATTTGCTTACCAGTGACTGACGGGTTTTCTAAGAGCAACTCCCTGAAAGGTAACCTACCTAGTTTTTCAAATATTAAGCTCTATGCCATAATCAGGATTTAAAGAGAATAAACATACCTACTTTTAAACGAAAAACACCTTAAAGGAAGAACAGTAGGGTAGAGTCGCAGGTGGCCGGCCCCTTAAGACAATTTTTCTAGAATATATTATATACATAGTTATCATAAAATCTGCAGTTTTTGACATTTTCAATTAATTTTTCAAACAAAATATTCCTTAAGCGGCACCTAGACGCTCAATATTATTGTGCAATATTTCATATTGCACAATATTATTGTTCGTCTATGGATAATATTGCAAGGTTTAGCAATATATTGAAGAAAATCAAAACCCTTTTGATATTTATTGCACAATATAAAAATATTGTATCGTCTGTGGGTACAATTGCACAATATTTGTTTATTTAACAACAACAAACTTCAGTTTATCTAACATGTTGTCTACACAAGTATCAGCTGTAAAGTAAATTATTGAATAAAATATTGAACCGTCTGGGGCGCCTAGCCAATAATATTGGGTAATATTTTGCACAGTAATATTGAGCGTCTAGGGACCGCTTTAAGGTTTTCTTTATTCATCTACGTTCAAAAAATTTAATATTATATAAAACAAATTTTTTGATTAGTTTAGATGAAAAAGGCAATTTTACCAGTAGCCGGCCCCTCGTTGCTTAAGACCGATGCTCCTGAGCTAGGCCACAACAATCACAAGTTAAGACACACTTTCCAGTGTCCGCCCCCTAGTTTTTTCTTCCAAATAGGTGGCCTAAGACTGGATTTTATGGATTTTCAACGCCAATTTTTGCTCTGGTGTTGGCAATAGGAAACTCTGCCCAATTCTAGTTGGGAGTTCTAGAATGAGGTACAGTTTTGTTGTTGAAACCTATCAAACTCCGACCAATTCAATAGATATTCGATATTCATTAGTTAAGGCTATTAGAATATATAAGGTCCTGAGAATTGGAAGTCCCAATAAAAACCTGTACATCATTATTTATGTAGATTATATAGATATTTTATGTCAAAGAGATCAAAAAGCGACTCCTACACTAGACAATATTACTGCCCAAAACACCGTCTTTAAAAATTTCGCTTAAATGAACAATTCATACATATTATTGCCCAAGATTACCTATGTAGGTATGTCCTTTCTGCATTAATGTTTTGCAAATTTGTTTCTTAACTCTTTATATACATTTATGTATTTTTTTATTTAAGATAAAATATTCTGCATTTCATGGAAAAATGCCCCATTCTTCGTGAAACAAGGAAGGATGTTCTTGGAAAAAGCTTCATTAGTGATGCTGAATGTATGGAACTTTTAAATTAACTCAATGTTCTTCAAAATTGCCTTAGCTAACAGATAAAATAATGAGGGAAAGCTTTTGAAAAGATTTAGAAAACTAATTATAACTTTAAATAAACAAAGATTTCTAATGTATTTATCAGGTATGATCAGGAAAATGAAATCTCAGCAATCTCAGTTACATGAAAAGGATTCCTCAGCAGAATTTCTCAGCTTTATTGTTAAAACTCAGGAAAAAAAAATTTAGATTCACTTGTTTACTTTTTGAGTGAGATAAATCGTTGAGATCTCATTTTTATAACATAAAAATAAATTGATGAAAAACAACAGTTTAAATCTGGCAGACGGAAATGCTCTGCTAAATTGTTTTTGTAATTTAATGTTTATATATTTTCGAGAGCTTAAATAGAAACAACCTAACCATCCACACAAATTGAAGAAAATAATGAATACTAAGAAAATAGATACCAAACTGAGTCATATTGAAATTCTTGTTGATTTCATTTGTTCTGACCACGATTTTGAAATTCTTGTTGATTTCATGTATTCTCACCACGATCAAAAGGTTTTTTTTAAAACTGCGAACGTAAGACCCTCAAGGAATTTTTGAAGGGGAGCCACCAATTTCAATGCATGGTACCTAGGACCATGTGTGATGAATTTGCACAAATTGTGAGTTTTTTAACGTGTTTATAATTAAAGATTTTCTTGTCCTTTATCTTTGACCATCAATTATGTGGTTCAAGATGACTGGAAAAATCACTTTTTTATGAAAAATTATTTCGTCCCTAGGTTTTGGGTGTTACATATTGCCTTTAATTTGTTAAAGCCATTATTTTTCATTTGAATCATTCCTCAGCACAATCTTATTCATCAAACCAATTAAAAATTGAATCCTATATTCAGGGCCTTTTCGATAACCTAAAGTGCCCTGATTCTAATTTTTGTAATGGTTGTTATTTTTATAAATATAAATTTATTGGGGGATGAAAGAATATCTCAATTCAGTGAAAAAATGTTGATCATAAAAAAACACAGTTTCTTGCTTTGGCAGCTGCAAATTCTTCAATAACATCGTCATATTTTATTAATTTGGCAAAATTGTTTTTAACAGAGATAATATGGCTTATTCGATTAGTCCCTCTTGACCCATGCAATTTTGGAGATAATTTTTAATGAGTTTCAGATTTGAAAATTATCGTTAGCTTGATGCAACCATTTCTAAGTTCCGCTTTTGAATTGTATTTAATTTATCAACATCATAAGTAACGTTTTTAGTTTTAGCCAAATTAGAAACAATACTAAGCCCAACAAATATTATGATCTATTTGTTGGGCTTAGTGTGTCTGATTTTCCATTGTGACATAGTGGCAATTTGGATTTTTTTATGATTTTGTATTTGATTAATAATTTTCAAAGTTATACATTTGGCGCGTTCAGAAAAATGAGATCGCAGAGATATTTCTGAGAAATCCTGTTCACGTAACTGATATTGCCGAGATTTCCTAGATCTCATTTACCTGAACATTTCTATTAACGGGAATAATTCAGTGTTTTTCAAGCCCCTGACAAAAAGATCAGATATACAGTTTATGGAACGCTTTGCTGATTGACTATGTTCAAAAGTCTTCTTACTAACACTAAAAAGGCACAGCAACTGATGTAAGAGACGACGTCGACCGTCATATTATAGAAAAAATTGTTAGGCAAATTTCGAAGATATTACGACGAATATGTTAACAAAACATTAACGGAAGATTTTTTTATGTAATATGTAATATCAGTGCATCTTCTATTATTTATTTGCTTTGCATGCTTCCTTGTAATTGCTTCAGTAAATTTATTTATATAATACATATATATGTACATAGGTATATCTGATAAAAAAATTTATTTTTAAGCTTCACTTTCATGACATTAAAGAATAGCGCCATATTCATGATGTACATATTAAATAATCAACAAGTAATTTAAAATATGTAATCACAAACGAAATATGTACCTATTTGACTTGTTGTTGATTCAAAAGTCATGCAGAGTGCCATTTTAAATTTGAATCGAAACGACATTCACACAGAATTAACTTTCGAATCGAATTACGTATTAAGGTCCCAGCCCGTACATGGTCAATAGTACTGCGCAATATTTGATATTGAGTAATTACTAAATTGATTTTGTTGGTAATTGTGTGTGTCCAATAAAAAATTAATTATAAACAAGAGAAATATTAACATATTTTATAGATCAACCCATAAATACCGCGTTTTTACAATTTGCAAGAAAACCCTGAACTTTCGTTTTTAAACAAAGGCCTTGTTTTTCAAAGTTTATTTTGTGTTATAACACAGTGATACACTATTCACCCTGTTAAACAATGTCTAGGGTCTGTTTCACAATATCTGATTAGAGTTCTAATTAAGCTGCATGGAACTTACTCATCAATTAACAATCTCTTACGTTTGAAAATATCTGAATAGATCTAATAGAAATTAAAGTTCATAGTATTTTACTGGCCAGATAAAGTGCCATGTAAGCTCGACCGTTAAAAAAATTATTTTGTTTTTCGTGAATATATCTAAATCATTGAAGGATTCGTCCTCCAAGAGTTTTTTGTCGATTTCTTTTATCTCAACACTGTGACCATCTCATACAATCAAAATGCTCACAATTACCATAATTTAATCTTTGTATTTACTATATATTTAACACGCACCATTAGACGCCCGCGACTTTAAAATTAACTATTTCAGGATTATAAAAAAATTAATCAGTCGTATTTATTAGATTTTTGTATACTTAGACACTGTCTAACTTTTTTCAAATTGGTGGAACTATGCTTTATTTAATAAAAATAAGTATCACATTATTCACGTTTAAGACAATCTTCTCTTGTGTCTAAGTTAGGCAGCTATAAGACAACAATGTTTTTGAACACATTTTCCAAAGTAGGACAGTTGTCTAAAGTTATACAACGTTTATAAATAAGACCAAATTTGTCTAGAAAACGAATAAGTGGCACATAAATTTATGATATTTTGATAATTGCGAAACGTAAAGTTTTTTAATGAGAGGATTTAATTTTCGGATAATGTTATTGTCGGATAAATATTCAGATCTTAACTTAGACAGACATTGTAAAACAAACCCTAAGTATAGTTCTGCTTAGCTATCCGATACATAATTATTGGCACAGGGTCATAAGTCCAAAATCCAAAAAAAATTTGTGGATTTATTATCAATTTAACTGGATCAAAAGACAACTGTGAATTTTTCTTCTCTAGACTTATGGTCATGTGTCAATATGATGACTTATCAGAACTTTACTTAGACATTGTGAAACAAGCCCTTAGAATTTAGATAATACTTTTCTGAAGATATTATAATATCCTAAATTCGATCTCAAGCTACTACTATTCAATAAAAACTTGTTCTTAGCATGCTCAGGTCAAAATTGAAAAAAGTGATGAATGGAAACTTTGTCGCTCTATATTTCTTAGGCCCGTTTGCTGATACTGCACATAACGATTTAAGTTGAACTAAAATTCTTAAGGGGTATTTTTTCCATGTCATGAAGTGATACCTAAGAAATTAATTTCAACTTAAATCTTTATGTGTAGTATCAGCAAACCTCCCTTAATACAATACCAACTGAAATTCAGACCTAAGTTAACAGATGTTCGAAGCGTCAGCTTCTCATCTTCTCTTTAAATAAGAAATAACTACATATATGTATTCAAATGAATTTGTTAATATTTTTTTAATAAGCTTAAGTTATAGATAAAGTTAGGATGGAGCCCGGCAGACTCAGCTAGGGCCAGAATAGTATTTGTTGTCCGTCTTCTTCTCTTTCTCTCTATAAAGAATAAAATATTTTTATTTATTTTATTTATCAAAACTAGGTTATACGCAAAGGAAAGAACATCCTCCCAACAGTTGCTAGACTTTGTCTTATAGCAACATTCTTTGAAGATGGTCTTCGTATGTGGTTCCAATGGAACGAGCAACGTGAATACATGAACATGAGCTGGGGTTGTGGCTATTTTCTGGCAACAGTTTTTGTCTTAGTTAATTTATTAGGACAACTTGGAGGCTGTGCAATGGTTCTCGCTAGATTTAAGGTTGAAATTGCCACTGGAATACTTTTCTCTATTGTTGTGCTGCAGGTAAGTTAATTTCTTCTCTATCTAATCATAACTAACATATTTATATTTCACTATTTATAGACATTCGCTTATTCAATTCTATGGGATCCTCAATTCTTGTTACGTAATTTGGCTTTAATTGGAGCTTTGTTGCTTGTTCTGGCAGAATCAAGAGTTGAAGGACGCAGTTTGTTTGCTGGAGTCCCATCATTGGGCGAAAACAAGCCAAAAAATGTTATGCAGCTAGCTGGACGTATTTTACTTGCTTTTATGTTCATTACACTTATTCGTTTTGAATTTAGTTTTTTGCAGGTAAACAAAGTTATTTTTTTTTGTTCAAAAGTTTTTGTTAGTAATTCTTTTTTTTTTCAATTTATTAGATCCTTCAAGATATTGTTGGCTCCATTTTGATGGTTCTAGTCACCATTGGATACAAAACAAAATTATCTGCACTTATTCTTGTAGCACTTCTCACCGTATTGAATTTGTATCACAACGCGTGGTGGAGCATTCCCTCATATAAGCCTTTGAGAGATTTCCTTAAATACGACTTCTTCCAGGTAAGCACCGGTTAATCTGTATTTATTTAAATAAAATTCAATTGAATTTCTTCTTCCTTCAGACACTCTCAGTTATTGGCGGGCTATTGATGATCGTGTCGCTAGGACCCGGTGGTGTTTCAATGGATGAGCACAAAAAGAAGTGGTAGACTAAACAAAATATTTTTTACCTAAATATAGAATTTTTTTTATAAAAACGAAAAAAAAAAACAAAAGGGGGAAAATAATTTTTAAAGAAAAATAACCTTAATTCCTAAAAAAAAGACCGCATTTAAACAAAAAACAAATAATTCGAACTACATAGAATCGTATCCGAGTTAAACAAAATTTCCAAGTAAAATTAGTTTCCCTTATTTTTCAATCTTTAGTGTTTAAGTAAAACTTATGTTCGATTTTGTTAATGTACAACCGCCGCCGTGTTATTATAATAAGAGGGAGAAACATTTTGTTGTTAAAATTTGCATATTTTGTTCATAAATGTGGGCCTTCATCAGTAAATGAACACGTTTTTGATGAAAATAACTTAACAAACAATAAACTGGGACTGGAAATTGTTATTATAATTTTGTAAATGTATGCAATTAACTTAAAACAGAAATTCCATTTGACAATCTATTTTTGATCTTAAAAGTGCATTCAGCTAAGAGACAAACATAATTTTTATTGTGATTCCCAAAAAAAAAAAAGAAACAACTTTAAATCCAAAAAAAAAAAATTTGTAAAATGTAAAACATGTTAAAAAGAAAACAGAAACAAAAAGAAAGTTATTTTTATTTTTTGATTAATGTATAAGTTTATGAAATGATGACAAAAATTAAAACGGAAAACGAAAATTGTGAACTTTTTAAAACAGGGTGATAAAAATGCTTTGTATTTCTTTTTTTCACTAACATTGCATTACAGAATGTTACTAATATTTTTGCTCGTATTATGATTGAGGACAACACGAAGGCCTCCTGCAGTAAACTTTTTTAGCTCATTGTTCCACAAAGCTGCGAACATTAGTGTCAGTAGGCCAAAGTACCAACTGTGGGTACAAGGAAAAACCGCTAAGGTCGATTTTTTACATTTTTCAGGAGAGACGGTTGAAGTTTTTATAAAAAATTCAAAATAAAATGCTCTAGAATTAGAAATTCTGATCGCTTGGTAGTGTGTAATTAAAACAAAATTGGGGCTTATTTTGTATGAAACAAATATTAAAAAATTTACAAAAAAGGTGCGAACCTAATGTCATAAAAATCTCAATTTCGTCAAAACTCGATTTTAGTGGTTTTGGTTTTTGGCACTGATGCCGTTTTCCAAAATATCAAATCCAAGTCAATTTGATAGACAAAATCATCATTTTATGACGCATTTCATGTTCGTCAAATATGCAAAACAACAAGCATTGTGTTTAAAAACGTGCAACACAGTAATACCGGCACTGAGAAGAAATTAGGATTTCGGAAATCGCTACTTTAGACTGAGAAGTTGAGTAGCAAAGCTCCTTCGGGCAACTGAAGTGCTACTTTATAAGACAATTATGGTCCTGGGGCTGCTGACCCTGTCGAAGGTAGATGACAATGTTCAAGGTTGTTTTTTTAGGAGATACAACAACAACAAATTGAACAGGCTGTGCGGCGAAAATCATCACCTAGCCAAAAACTTAAGTATAAGTTTAGAGGGTGATTTAAAAATTTTTTTTGTGTTGACTATTTTTCGGTGATGTATTTAGAGGCAATTTTCTACAAAATTTTGCATTTATAGCGTGAAAAGAAGTGGTATCCGATTTTAAAAAAAATCTATTTCTGTTTAATGTGTAATAAAGGTGAGGTCTCTCAAACTCTATATGTACATTTTTGCAAATTTGGCTGCTTAGAGGATGAAATTGATCAAACACCAAAGGGTGATATCTCATCTGACACAAAAATTGGCGTTTATTCCCGGCGATCAACAAAAATAGCATATTGACGAGGCGCTAATAACTACTGAGTCAAAGAGATACAGTGGGACGAAACGCCAAATTTTTTGAACCAAAGGTATGACAAAAATGGACGATAATTTTTTAATGGCCCACTTTACATATACATATTATGTATAGCTTCTTCTCATTTTAAAGAAACAAAAATTATTTAATTTTGTTGTTAGTCGTAGGTTAGAATTATGCATACAGCTACACATTCGTTATGACCAAACAAAATGGAAAACGTTACAGACTTTGTTCTTATCGAGAGATGGAAGTTGAAATGAATTGTTTTCCGGTTTTTGCAGGCAAATACTCTTAAGGACTGTTCACATGAAAGCGACCGACGAATAAAAGAACAAATGGGATATAAATAAGCCTTAATTCTTCACAAAAACTAGACAAAATGGTAAAAAAGTTATCGATTTGTAATCTGGTCGTGACAAAAAACTTATTTTCTCAAATTTCCTTTACCTTAGTAATTAAAACGCAAATTATACCTAGTATCTTAACATAAAATTGAATATGTTTTCTACCATTTTGTCTAGTTTTAGTGAAGAATTTGGATTTATTAAGTTTTTTAAATACCATTTGTTCTTTTATTCGTCGGTCGTTGGTCGCTGGTCGCGTTCATGTGAAGAGTCCTCAATAAGTGCGGGAGGCAACCTTATGTATATACAAATCTTTTGTTAAATATTGACAAATTTAAAACAATGATATTTAAATCTATTGGTTTTACAATAACATGCAGGATTTTTCTTCTTTATAGCTGCGTGTCCTCCAATCTAGGGATTATTCTGGATATTTAATTGACATTTATTGACCACTATAACTACATTAATAAAAAAAAATTCTGGGCTTCATAAAGTTGTCTCTCTCGTGATTCCTTGCGTTCCTTAGCTCTCTATACATATATCTTGTTAGAAAATTTATTGAATACGGTTGTATTGTATGGGCACCACCCTACTCATTTCATATAAACAAATTTGAAGGAATTAAGAGAAGGATTTCGTCTTAGTTTTATGCTTATCCCAAAGATTTTTACTTCCTCTTTATGATCAAAGACTCAGGTTAATAGATCTTTCATTACTTTAGAAACATAGGCAGTACCACAAGCTGTTTTATTATTAAACCTCGAACAAAATGAGTGGATGAAAAGACTTTTGTTGATTGCTAAAGGGAGGCGGACTTTTTCACCTTGTATTTATTATATGTTGAAAACTATCTAAAATGAAATAAAAGTAGTAATTTATTATACGTTGATGTGATTTTACACAGTTTATGTCTAGTAAAATGCAATTCGGATCAAAAACCATCTAGTCTGTCGTACCACTGGTTTCGTAAAGAAAATAGTCTTCAATTTGATAACTATTTATAGAACTCCTTGATGGGGAAGGTATACTTAGCCGAAAATACGGGCAACTAAAAAAGCTTGGCCGACCAGGACTGAAATTACCGATTGGTACCATCATTTCAATAGTCTATGTGCAACCCACGCCCCAACAAAAAAATGGCAAAAGCATTTATCCCATTAAACTTTTGAAAAATGGTCATCTACAGAAAAATTAAGATCATAAATAAGAGTGTTCCATTATTTATTGTAATTTAAATTTATTCAATCTAGGATTGCAATTACATTTAATTCTTCTGTTCATTTGACAGTTTATCTTCGCTTGGTTTTTGCAAATAGTTTTCGCATAATTATATAACTAATCGAATATTTTGTTGTTGGTGGATTTATTAGACAAAAAACAAATAAATTGTGTTACAACATCGTTTATGTCAGGGCAGCAGCACCGGAAATAATTTCAATAAGTTCTCCAGTGATGACGGACTGTCGGGTACGATTGAAAGTCAAAGTCAATTTGTCAATCATCTCTCCGGCGTTCTTAGACGAGTTGTCCATGGCAGTCATACGAGCAGATTGCTCGGAGCAAGCACCTTCCTTCATGGTGTAGTAGATCAATGAAGCCATTGAATATTCCAAATAGCTCTGGATGACTTCGGCATCCAACGAATCGTAGACGACCAACTTTTCGGACTTCTCTACCACTGGGGCGCTGTAGACGGGCAAAGTGCTCATCTCGTAAGACACCACAGACTTGAACTTGTTGTAGACAAGTTGGCCTTCAGTGAAGTCATAGCCGCAGGTCATAACTTCATGGGCAATGCGAGAAGCATCCAAGAAAGTAGGTGGCAGACGACCAACTTCATTGGCAACCAAAATGATGTTCTTGCTGTACAATCGCTGCAGAATGGCACGCGACTTGTCTCCGATGCAGATGACTTTAGTTTTGGTGTCATCCACGGCCAAAGCGTTACGAATTTCACGGGCAACACCACTGTGCACTGCACCACACAGACCACGGTCAGATGTGACGGCAATCACAAGTTTCTTGGCTTCGGCCTTGTCGTCAGCAGGGACTTCGGTCTTCTCGAAGAACTGCTTGGCACCAACGCCGTAGGGACGTGCCTGCTTTAGATCACGTTCAGCACGAGCATACTTGGCGGCTGAGACCATTTTCATGGATTGCGTAATTTTCTGAATGTTCTTCACAGACTTCAAACGCATAGAAATCGACTTAAGGGTGGCCATACCACGCTGCTGCTGGAGTCCATTTTCAACAATTGGAACCAAAATAGCGGTGGTGTTCAGTGCAGCGCGTTGCATCATTTTCGTACAAGCTATAAATATTGTTTTTAAATTTGTTAAAACTTTATTTAAGTATAAAAAATCAAATTTTTCTCACCAATTTTTCACGATATGACCGAAATGACAGAGGAATGGCTAATGGCTTATGTAAGGTGAAAACAGTGCTCGCAGATGTGATGTAAGAATTTTCTCTATATATGCACCGGTTATTTTTTGACAGTTAAAGTTGTCAATTAATATTTTATTGATTTCCTTGATGAATTGATATTTTTATCCGCACATGAGAGAAACTGATAAAATAAATGGTCAAATTGATTAAATATTAAGATGAAAACTCTACCATCGAATTATTTTTAGAGTTTATTTTGCCAACTTCATTTTTTTTATAAAAAGTAAACTTGAACTAATAGGGAAATTTTTAGGATTAAGTTTGTAGAAGCAATTTTGAAATGTGGCGCTAGAAACAGATGAAAGAATCAACTGCATCAACACCGTAAAGGGTCGCTCACACTTCAGCAGTTTTTCTACACGGTACTGTGCACAAAATGATTCTGAATGGGTGTGTTTTTTCTCAAGCCCGGAGGGAACTGGACCCATGTTCTGTAACTCGGCGAGTTACAGAACATGGGTCCCTGGTTGAAAAAAAAACGATTCCGGAGATAAGCGACGCCATTACAGAAAAAATGGAGTTTCCATACAAACTATCGATAACTATAGTAAGTAATTCCCACCGGTAGTACAGATTTTCTCCGTGCTTAAGTTAAGCCCGGAAAATTATCTGGGTTTGGCTAAGCCCATTGGGGATTAGTTGTTGTTGCATCTAATATGTAAATTATTTAGCCCCGAATTCTTTTTTTCATCCAATATCCTTTGGGCTTGGAAAAAAACAAGCCTAATATTTAGACGACGTTTTCATTGGGGTAAATGAGGTACTTAATTTTGTTTAAAATTTCCAAATTCGATTCCAAATTATCTCATTTCCCATTCAAATTGACATTTCGAAATGTGTAAATTTGGTTGGAATTTACGTAGAACTTTCTGAACTCACCCAAGTGAAATGTTTATGCATCCATATTCCATAGTGGAAATTCATTGGAAACCATTGAAAATGTCAAAATTTGATGTATAGAAAACAGAAACAGAAAGAGAACAAAATAAAAAGAAGCTTCAGTGACACCGCTCGCACTTTCGCACGAAACTGAACTAAACTTCATGTCGCGACAAAGTTGGTCAGATAGTCAACTTTGCCGCAGTCGAAGTTCAGTTCGATTTGACATAAACGCAAAAATTTTCAAAAAGTAAAGTTACTTTATGGCGGTTGCTGTACAATCTGAACGTCTGATTTGACAGGATCAAATTTTCGGTGGCCGAAAACAATAATAACAACGTGTTGTTTTCATTGACAACCACGTGTTGTTATTGTTGTTTTCGTCGTCGCCACCGAAATTCGCGTTGGTTTGGGGGAACCTTTATACTGCATTCAACTAACTTTTGTGGACATAGAGGCCAAGTTTAAATTGGATTAATATGGCAGCCGAAGGGGGAGCTTAAAACCTTGAAAACTTATAGGCATATTATTCACTCCATTAATTCAGTTTTAAACATAAATCCGGATGTCAATTCATATCATTCACTCGATACATCCATGATGTTATTTAAATTCTTATCTATTATCGTTTTCCCATTGATAATTAAAGCCTAGTACGCAAATCGGGCTAAATTTTAGCTGCCACTTTTCTCTCCAAACATCAACTAAAACCCTAGCTAAATTTTGACATAGGAGAGTTGTGGAGAATATGTGATTGAAATAAGTGGTCTGTTTGGTAACGTGAAATTTCTTGCGAATTCGCACAAATTTTCACAAAATTTCAGAATTTGCTGTCAAAACGAATAGAAAAAAAAATCAGTTTTGGGATATTTGTTGAAACAAAAAGTTATCAAACAGGCACAAGGGCATTGGGTAGAATATTTCAAAAACACCTGTTCTCCGAAAAAAAAATTTAAATTTAAGAAAGTTTGTTTGAAAAATTTCAAGTATTATTACATTTTATAGAAACAAAATGGATACAAGGGAAATTGAAGATTTGGTGATTTGTGTAGCAGCACAAGTTGTGGCAATAGGAGCGATGGACCAGACACCATATAGAAGGGTGTTCCTTTACAAGAGAAGCCAGTTTTTTTTTGTCTTCCATGCTGAACGTAATTTTATTTTTACCACGCATTCTTTTTTTCGGTAGTGGTAATTCTTGTAAAAATTCTTCCAAATCGGAATCCATTTTGCATGAAGGCAGCAACAATCTATAGCTGTAAAAACAAAGCAAAGTTCACACAAAATTAAAAAATACCAGAACCAGTCAAAATTTAGCTTTTCCTCCGGGAAATACCTAAAATTAGAATTCAAAAGGAACACGGCTGTTATATCTACTACTTTGAACGCCTCGTTGTTGTGAAAAAAATCCAAACAACAAAAGCCCATTTTTGACATTTTTCTTTGTGCACGATATTCGTATATTGAGTTTTGATTTGATTTGAATTTTGAGTGCTAAAATATTTCGCAGTACATTCGTGAATGGGTGGGTAGTTTTCTTCTTGATAGCAAACGGAATTTATTTCAAAGTAAACAAAAACCAGAAAAAGTCTTATATTAAATTCTCCAACAATCATGGGTCAGTACAAAAATTCCATAAAAAACTTGTTTAATCTCAATAGTTTGTTTAATTTGTTTTTTTTTTTATAATACTTATGTAAATTTTCAAGAATGTCCTTTGAGAATATACCTACTACTGTCTCAGCTAAAAATGTGAACTTTTTTCGATTTTCTTCTTCCACAGAAACAATTGAAATGCTAAAAGCACTCTATGACTTCCAAGCTGTGTATCCAAAAACAATCAGCTTCGACGAAGGTGAATACTTTATCCTTTATCAGACAAGCGTTCGCCAAAGGAACTGGTGGCAAGTGGTCAGCATGAAAGGCAACATCGGTTTTGTCCCATCTAATTACGTAATGACAATAAAGGTAAGGTGTGATTTGTATGTACAAATATATGTCCATAACTATGTGCGCGACCTATTCCCAAAAGAGGAACGATGTTGGCCTTGAAAATCACAAATGGAGGTAATCAGATTTGAAATAATTGATGTTTCTGTATTCGCTCGCTCGCTCAGCGAGGGAGCGGACACAACAAAAGAAATTTATGTCAATAACCGTTGAAGAACTATATAAATACTTTCCCTGTGATTTGTGAAAAGCCTATATGAGCAAACTTATAATTGCACGTACATAATGTCGAAAAGTAGTTTCAATCGATTCTGACTGAAATGCCACATCGTAGCTGGGGGTGTTTTATGGTCGGCGATGGAACTTGCTTGGCATGTGGGTAAATTTTCCTCACCCAAGTTAATCAGAGCCAACTATGTATGTACATAAGTGAGTTCTGGGTATGATCGACAAGATTCGAGAAACAAATCGCTGCCGTTGCATTCAAGGCTGAGGAATATGATATGCGCATTCTATTATCTGGTACATAAGCAAAGTTGTTATTTTATTTTGTTATATTTGTCTTGTGTTCGCCTTTTTGAAGTGGGCTCTTTGAGCCGACAGACCCTTGTTATAATGTCCTAATTTAGTTTTAACAATTTCATGAATGAATCTCGATTTATAAAAGAAATTATTATTTAACTATACCAAGAAAGCAATACTGAGTAGAATACTAGAAAATGCTTATACCTAGTTCATTATTTATTGTATGGCTAGCAGAGCTTGACCTTGAACCTATAAGTGAAATTTCAAGATACAAATTCGCTGACATCATTTTAGAGATGAATTATCCGAAATCTTTATAGGTACTACATTGTTTTTCAAAATTCTGAAATTTTTCACTTACTTTATTGATTTTGTCTTCTCAATTATAAGATTTCAACTTTGAACATAAAAAAAAATAATTGATTATCGTTAAATATTTTAAATATAAAAAAATATAAATATGTGTGGAAGTATGCATATAAATGATTTTTTTTATAATTAATTCAGATTCTGAAAGACAGTCAGGCAGCTGTTAAAGCCATTAATTCAAATGAACCGTGTCCCTACTGGGAATGGAAAATCCTTCTAAGGGATCAAATCATGTGCGTCTCTGAGCCAACGAATAAATTGCCTAGCTTGACATATTTCTTGTAATAATTATCCACAAGGAGGAACATCTACAAGTCCCTCTTTTCAAGTAATTTTTCACTCACAGGTGTTTGACCTGTTTATGTTATCAAAACGGCGCTTTCTAAGAACTCAATTTTTCTTTCAAAATCACAGCACTGTTGTTATTCGTAGTAGCCCTAGGCGTAATGGTTAGTGTGTAGGACTGCTACGCCGAAGGTCTTGGATTCGATTACCAGCCGATGCCACCTTAAAATAAAATTGTTCTTCACGGGATGAAAAGGAGGAATTGACAAATCCTCCAAGAGTATCTCTTATCATGAAAAACTGCTTCTCACCTTAGCTGTTAGGATTCGGCACAAAATTGTAGGCCATTCCATTCCTGCCAAAAACATGCACACATAAATGGTTGAGAGTTGTAAGTCACTAGGCCCAAGTTCTATGCGAGCTGTCTCTCAAACGATTGCAAACAAAATGTCCACACTCAATGAATCGCATTTATTTCCATCGGAATCTAAAACTGGATTATAATTTGTAATTAAGTTTGTGAAGATTGCATAGGAATTACAGTAAAGTTCTACACATGAAAAAAATTGTCTACTTATTTATCAAAAATTTACGTAGAAAAAAATCAACTTATTTCAAAAATTCCCTAAATCTAGACCAATAAAGTAAACATTGTAAATTCCGCAATAGCTGTTCAGTATAAAATAAAAAGTTTTGAAGAAGGAAATTTTAAATATTGCAACGTACTACATTTTGTCATTTAATAAAAAAAATATATACATACGTATTTTCCTTTGCAGGTGGAACCGGACTTTTTGATTGGCTTTCTTAACTCCAGTATCGAGTCTCTTGAAATTTCCAAAGACACAGAAATCAATGGGATCATAGCCAAAGAAGAATTACTAGACCGACTCAGGGAAAAGAAAACAGCTATTGAACGTTTTTATTCCGTAAGAAATATTGAAGCAATAAGACATGCCCCAGTGAAACGCCAGTGCCTACGTTCGATAAAATTCGTTTCGTATTGGTCGAAAAACGATGATAATGAAAACAAATTATATAAGTTTTGTTTCATAGTTTCTCGCCCAATTTTATCGATGCGATAATTACAGAACGTACGCACAGCTAACAAGTATGGCATGGCAGTCAATGTGTTAATAAAACATTTCGTTTATATGGTGTTAAATTCTTTATGAACATAATTACGTTAAAGATTTCAGTATTTTTCTCTTTTTTATTTTGTTTATGGCTTATTGAATTAATATAGGTTTTTAACTAATCGAAATTTTGTTCTAGGGTGACAAAGAAGATAGTGAGACTTCAGAAATAGAACTAAAAAATGCATCCTCACCTCCATCTAATTCGATTCATAATGAAATGGATATGCAAAGTCAGCTACAGTCGAAAAGATTAGATTGTGGTAAAAAATCTATGTCAAGTCCTGCTGTGGGAACGGCAATTCCACCACAAATGATTCAAGAAAGCCCTAGCATGGGTGTTATTAGTCAAAAGGTTAACGAACCTCCACAAGACAATCGAGATAACAGTGTTACATCAGAACCATCCGAAACAACAACGACAACCACAACGACAAGCGAAGAAGTGGTAACCATCTACAAGGAGTCCTCATCAATAGCACAGACAAATGGTGCTGGAACAGATGCCAGTGAAATCACAGAAAGCACGCCAGCTGATACTAAACCAGTTGAAGATGTGGCCAGCGACGAGCAGAGTGAAAAAGAAACTAACAGCATTAATACACATAATCATCCACACTTCCAGCATCATCATAATCATCCACAGCAGACAGACAGTGATAATGAAGACAGTGCAACGGCTGCAGCAATAATTGCAGCATCTGCGGCTGCAGCAGCCGGAAGTGATGTTAAAGTTGATTCGGCTGATGTTTATCAAATTGTCGAAGTAATTCGAAGAAGTACGAATCTAAGTTTCGATTTGTCATGCGAGGCATTGCGTGTGGTCCTCACCAGTTTGGAACAATTGTACAACGGTGCTATCAACCCGTACCTGGAAGCCGTGGCAGTTCATGTCACCGACAAAGTCGAAACGCCCAAGGAGCTCTTAGGTGAGACACACGATTCGAAGCGCTTACAAGATATTTTTTGTCAATTGGCCGACTGTAAGAATGACTCGGAACAACGCACATGGATGCTTTACGAAGATGAAGATGATATTATTCAGTTTCTAGAAGAACTTGTTGATATTTTGGTAAGATTTTGACTTAAAAATTGAAAAGAGCTATAAACGTGAAGCCTTTTTTTTTTTAGGAAAATGCGGATGAAAATATTTGTTGTTATGAAATGTCTTGCGATCAATACGAAAGCCTCATCAACATGGTGCAGTTTTATCAAATGGAAACTAGCTGGCCAATTAAAAAACTTTTACTGAGGGCATTTACAGCTGCGTGTCATTTGGACAAAACTATTATTGATATTCTACTCACTTCAGTGCTTCCTCTTGAAATTGTAAGTTCTTGATAATGTTTTGAAAAAAAAAATAATTTTGAGTTCTATTGTCAACAAGAAAAACGAAACACAATTTGGATCAAGTTATTTTTTGTAAATTTATCTACCGCACCCTATTTAATATATGTACATTGACCTACTTAATAAATCATAAACAAATAGTTTGTATATAAAGCTGTGAAAATATATAGAAGAAGTTATAAAATAAAACCACATTCTGCATGAGCGATTTGAAGACATTTTGGGCCAAAGACAAATAAGTCTTGTACGATCACTAAAATGCAGCTCCGACAATTATAGTCCTACATTTACAATAAACCTAAGATTTATTGATTAGACCAAACAAACTTTACATTTAATTTTGATTTAATTTTCTAGGTTGAAGACATGAAAACTCACTTCTCAAACGTTCCAAAATTTAAAGAACTTGTAAAAATGCTGACAACAATCTTTTCACAAGGTGAACGCATGCCAGTTGCGCATGATGGTGAGTATATTTTTTTGTTTAATTTATTTAAATATTAATTCTATTTATTCTATTTTTTAAGCTTTTCTCGGAGTTGATTTTAGCACTTTTCTCCTTGAAATAGTCGAAGGCAATCATCCGGAACTATTAATTGATTTGGTCATTTATCTTCTTTTATCGTATAATCTACAATTTGAACTGTATTATCAAAACTTTATTCTACAAGCAATGCAAAAATTACCAACTGTTAAAGTTTTCACAGAGAAAATCCTACTTCTTCTTAATCGTGAAGGTAAGTCTTGCTAATGCAGTACTTAAATATATATTCTTAATGTTGTTTAAATTTTCCAAAGAGGATCCACTGAAAACATTTAGACATGCATTAGTAACTAATTCAGTCCTTAAGATGATTACTGATGTCTTTACAATTCCCGAAACTGCCATGTTGGTCTACACCAATGACAGAATAGTTGTATTCGATATTGTTGTAAGGCAGCTATCAGATTTATGTGCTGGTAATCCTGTAAGTGAATTTAAAACCAAAACCAAAAAAGAACATTTTAGAAAATTTAATTTTAGATGAGGGGTAAATATCTAAATCTATGTCGCTGCATGGTAAGAAGCACCAACTATGAGAAGAATCAATACCGCAAACAAGAACTTATGAAAATATTTACTCGCATTTTTTGTGAAGAAACGGAATGCAGTGCTGATGATCAGAAATTAGTTCGTGCAATAGCAAATGAGTTTCCTCATATCTTTAAGGCGTAAGTTGGTTAGGAGTTAAAGACTTTTTTATTGCAATTAATTCATTTTATCAGTGCAATGTGTTTCTCTTAAATAATTATAATTATACTCAGTGATATGAGTGGTAGTTGGATTTGTTGTAGGTTTAAGTTTTAGATTGAAAAATATTGCTGTTAGATTCATAGGAAATCTTAAGTAATTGTTTAAAAGCAATACATACATTTTTTCAAGTAAGTAAAACTCTACTATTTTTGGATTACTAGATTTATAGTTATTTAAAGAACACATTGTAACAACAGTATACATTCAAATCATATTTTCATTCAAAAATCAAGTTGCATTTATCAAAAATCTCAGTAAGTATGTTGTGAATACTCCCAATAGTTTTTTTGTTGTTGACATTTTTTTGTTTTCTAAGAAACACTGCATTTTTATATCGTTTGTTGAATTTACTATTGTTTATTTTTCATGAGTACAGCGGTTAAATCAACAAAACCTTTTAATTTGATTTATTTAATTCCTTTTTCGATTATATTATAATCTTTTTTGTTAACAGTGAAATCAGAACGATCGGCGTTCTTACTTTATTTGAAAAACAATAAGCAATTTCTAAATGAACAAAATAAGGCGATTTTGGACCCCCTATTTTCAGTTTGAATAAAGTCAGAATTTAGAGTAATATTGAAACAACTGCAAATTATGAGGGAAATGTATTATTTAATTATTACTGACTTAAATTCGGTGGGTTCATTTGGCAAGTTTTCTTTTTATTAAATTATATTACTTTACTACTTTCTTTACTTTATTTTACTACTGTCAATATTATATTACTACTTTCAAAATTTGATATTAAACCTTTATAAAGTAAGACCTTGGCTTACTTTTAGATGTAACTACTTTTCACGGCTGACTTGTTATATAAAGGTTTTTGAATAGAAGAACTTTGGTCTTTTTTAACATTTATGTTTTTGGCTTGATCAAATTATCTACATAATTTTAAACCCATCAAAAGATGAAATTCGACCATTGCAACTCACACCATAGAATGCGTGTTTACAATTACACATACACACTTACTTTCTAAGAGAACATTCCACTCATCTTCCATAACCCTGTTTAGATTGGGAAGATTGAGTCTGGACCGGACTAGTGAGTCTAATACTGTTTAAATTAGAAACTTTGAGGCAAAAAATACATTGAAACAATGACAATGTTGATATTTCGCACATTGAAACAACAACAAATGAGACTTATTTTTTCTTCGTGCCTTACGTCCTCATCTCTCACTTCTCTTGCCTACGTGATACCGGTATAAATCCTCCCAAACTAAACAGCGTCATACGCAGCCAAAGCACACGATGAAAAAAATAAAAATTCCCAAACGGAATAGCAATGCATAAAGGAACTTTACTCTAAAGTTGTGTGGGGCATTGGCATTGCCTAAAGAATTTATCCCATTTGTGCAAGGAATTCGATTTATATTTAGCGGAAACAATTTTAAAATAAAATTAAATTAAATTAAAAATTAACAAACAAACAATATGAAACTATGTTGCCATTAGGTTGGGTAAACACTTGTAAAAATATAATGATAAGTATATCTAAATGATAAAAAATAAAATTTTGAAAATTCAATATCTTGAAGAAGATAGACAGTTTTATTTTACCGACCAATAGCAATAAAAATAAATTATTTATTTTATGGCAAATTAGGGATATGTTCTGGGGGAGGAAATACAACGCTTGGGTATTTAAGCTATTATTGATGAAATGAAACTAAAATAAAAATTTCAAGAAACATGCTTATTATTTCCCTCTAAACCTTCTAACTTATGGTAAGGAAGTGTGTTAGGGCTCGTTACATTTTAAGTAACAAATACATAATTCTCCCGTGTGTGCTTACTTATCTATCTATTCTCTTGTCTTCAACACCTAGATTTTATGTTTGAAACATTCTTTTTTAGATTTTGTGTCAGTAAATAGCTTTTTTTTATTTAAAGTTGTACAATTTTAGTTCAAAGAACTATAGATGGGCAAATAATTTTTTAATCATCCTTTTTCATTTTTATGTAATTTGATTTGTTTCAGTTTGATGTTCTTTTGTTTTCAGAGTACTCACAACACCAATTCATACATACTACAATATACCAAATTTTTAATTAAATTGAATACCATAGATATTCAATATTTCAATTGTGCCAAAATAAAATTTTAAACATAGTTAATAATTATAATATCAATACAAAAAGAATCACGTTTAACAAAAAAACACAAATGAAACATCAATTTAAAATAATCTTAAAAAAATCTAATCAGAGAACTTTATTTATTTATTTGTTATATAGAACAAAGAAAATATATTGTATATTTTAAACATAGATTCAATTGCTTTAATTTTTCTTATAAATTTTAAAAGATATAAACAAAATAAATCAATATATTCATATACAATTCATACAACCACTCATATAATATTAAAAATCAATATGAAAATTAAAAAAAAACACAGACTAATATCTAAAACTAAAAAAAAAGTTAAACGTTAAAAAAATAGGACTAATATTTAATTAAAAGAAATTTACAACTTAACACTGATCAACTTCGTCGCATTTAAAACAATCATTCCTAAATTTTGATAGATTTGTTCTTTTGTTTCGTAGAAGAAAAATTTAAATTTTCTTGAGGCAATTTTTAAGAGAACGATCGTAACGATCAGCGTTTTTAAAGCTTTCAACATTCGTTGGTCGTTATAGTAACTTAACAGTTCTCGAAATAACTTCAACTTTAAAACAATAACGATTCTTTAGAGCAAATTGAATTAATGTTAGCGGATAAGATAGTCGTTTTAAAAAAGACAAGAGAAAAGTTTTCAGGCGAATAAAATTGGACAGCATAATTATAGCTCACTTTACGAATGGCTTCTTAGACCGTATTGGTAATGAAAAATCTCTTTCTATCTAAATATATTTCTTAACAATTGTGCAATAGCTCTTATAAAGGTTCGAAGGACCGTGAATGATACCGTTCACGTAATAATATTTTTTTTTTGTTTAGAAATTAAACTTTGACTAAAGAAATGATTATAAGTCTTTTGGATAGAAAATTTTAGAAAATACATACTTTTCGGCCAAACAAAACAAAAAAAAGTACTTGAACATTTCGGGTCTGCCAAAAATAAATTTCATAAAATTGCCTTAGAAATTGGCATTTTTTTCGATCAAACTAAAAAAAATGTATCAAAATTCAATTCTGCATAAACTCACACTAAACAAAACAAGAGCCAACATTCATTAAAAAATAAAGACTATAGTTAGATTCTTATACACAAAAAAAAGTTTTTCTTTAAAATTAAAATTGTCTCAATTTCTAAACTAAATTTACAAGATTTTTTAAAAAAATAACTCAAAACCTATATGTTCCCAAAAGTATTTCCAAAAGATTTGCTTAAATAAAAAAAAACAGAGAAAAAATACATTTAAAAGAAAAGAAGTATTATTAAAATTAAACAAAAATGTTAAATTTGACTATATAATCTATAACACAAAAGTTATAAATCCAATTTTAATAAAATGTTATATGTATTTAAAATAAAAAGAATATGTAATAATAAATAATAAATAATAAATAATAAACAAAATTAAATTCTAAAAACAAGAACGAACCCCAAAGCAAACAAAATAAATTAAATCACTAAAAAGTCTTTTAATAATAAACTCTTAAATTTACTGTAGATATCTTCTTTTTTTTCTTTAAAAAAATTAAAATAAAGTGTACCAACAAAATTAATACTCAATTAAGTTTAATTATAAAACAAAAATAGGTTTTTAAAACATTTATTTTTAGGAAATGACATTCATTAAAAAAAGAAATTGCACTGAAGCACACAAATTCTTGATAGTTAGGTTTACATGTAGTAATTCTAAGATATTTTTTAGGTAAGGCCTTAGTGAATACAAAGAAAAATTAAAATACATAATGTATTAGAATCATGATTGTTATTTTATTCACATCCCTAATCAATTTGTATAATTATGGTTTCTTTTTGTAATTTTAAGGTTTCAATAATTCATTATTATTATAAGTCAATCGTACAATATTATTGAGTCATGTGTAAGTTATGTTTTATTTTGTTGTTTGTTATGTTTGTTTTTATTTAATAATTTTTTGTTGGTTCAAATAAACCAATCTATAAAAATAAAAAAGGAAAAAAGTGTTTTCTTATCTAGTTTGCAGTTTGAATTATTTGTTGAATGACTTTGCCTATGTAGGACGTAGGTAGCTAATAAGTGTTACTCTCACATTTAGACAGTCATCCGCTATTGAATCTACAACTATATTAAATTATAAACATATAAGTAAGGTAGTTACATAGCAGATGCCCTTTAACCAACAAAAATGATTGAGAAGTTGAAATTTCACTGCTCTCTCTCCATAAAACGACTCAAATTACAATCTCCAAAGTGAAGTAGAATTATTACTGCATTTTTTATTATATTCCCCATCTAGGATCTGACGATATTTCATTCGTTTACCACAAACAAAATTGAATGAACCGAAAATTTAATTTTCGTTTTAAAATTCACCATTCGCATTTCGAATGAATAGTTGTAGAACACCCAAATTCACTCTCGTCATATTGTGAATTCACAACTAGTGGATTGCAGAACATGTGCGAAGAACATTTAATTAATTTCTTGAAAACCATCGGAAAATATTTAGCGATATCTTAACAATTGATTGAAAAATAAAACAATTTTAAAATACGATTTAAAGTTATTTCATTATATTCAACTTTTAATATCAATAAAATTGTATTAAATTAAATTAATATATAAATTTAAAATTAATAAATGCACATAGATAACTCCGGTACGGTTTTTTAAGATTTTGTCTTTTGTCTTCACTTAAAAACTATCATCATATTTAATAATTGACAAACCATTGGTGATTAATTGATAAATTAAAAAGGCTCTTTAATAGCTGACAGCTTTTTATGAATTTAGAAAAAAAGGCTTATGTGATGCTTTTTGATTCTGAGCAGAAAATAATATCACTAGGTATATCCCTAACAAAAACCACATACCAATTATTTTTTTCAACGAGATTTTATAAATTTTATTATCTCTGTTTAAAACAAAAATATTTAAACATAATAAATAGATAGGTACCATAAATTTTATGGAAATACAAAATTGAAATTAATTCTCAATGGAACGAGAGAAATATTTTGTTCACAACCATATTTGTTTAACAATAATTCCAGTAAGTTGTTAAAATACAAAAAAAAAATATCTAAATCCTAGATATTATATTGTAGGTACATATTTACATTTTTCACAACTTATTTAATTTTTTATAATTTCCAAAATATAAGGTTTAAGTAAAAAATATACTTATTCTAATCTTAAAATATAAAAAATAAATATTCTTAAAAACTATTTAAAAAAAAATCCTTGTATTAACTGCGTAGATAATAAATGCAAGATCTATTGCGTTTCGAGTAAACGTTTTATTCAGAGTATCCAGATTCTTAGTTCGAAAAAGGATCCGTTGGGGATTTTATTTTGGAACTGTATATGTTTACTGTATAAATAGTATTCCGCACCAATAAGTATCCTATCAAAAATAGTTGAAGTTAAATTGATGCCCCAATATAGCCTGGATCCTTCTCCTTAGTAGGTAGTAATTGTAGATATGTATATTGTTGTAGATTCTTTGCGATATTAAGATGACTTTTGAGAATGAGCAAAACTAATCAATCGTAATCGCCCAGGGATGTTCGATTTTACCATACTGGATACCTGTCAATGTATCACGCATTTTCTCGAAGACAGGTTTCTCTTGTTCCATAGTTGGAATGAATAAGTTCTCACCAAGATAGTTAATCCGATTTACTGGACTAACAACGCAAGCGGTTCCTGCACCGAAAAGTTCAAGCAACTGTAATGTTAGTAAAATTAGTAATTGTTTTATTGATTTTTTTTTTTTTTTAACTTACTCGTCCTTTACTAAGAAGATCGCAAACATATGGCATTGTGAAGTTATCTTCTCGTACTTTAAATTTACCCCATTGGCGAGCTAGCGTTAAAATTGAATCCCTTGTAATACCAGGTAAAATGAGACCGTTCAATGGAGGTGTGATTAATTCTTTTTCTACAAGAAAAAAAAATAAATATTAATAATTTCATTTATTTTTATTTTTTTCCTAAAAGTTACCTCCTTCATCGTTAATGTAGAACATGAAGATGTTCATCGTTCCGACTTCAGTCAGCTGATGATCCTCTCCATATAACCATAACACTTGTTGTAAACCTCTAGCTGCAGCTTCTTTTTGAACATTTATTGTTGGTGCATAATTTGAGCCCATTTTACGATCACCAACACCTCCTGGCCACGCCCTAAATGAAAATAATAAAAATGTGATGGTTTGAAAAGCATTCCTAAAATACAAATTATTAAGTATTTGCTATATGTGAGTTTGGGGCCGGTTATAGCGATCAGGAAAATGCATCATGAAAATAAATTCTTTTGGATAATTTAATACTTTATAATACGATTTGAAATATAAAAAGGATACAAATTGATGATAAATTACTCGAAATATATTTTTCATAAAAAAATCTTCTTTGGAGGAAATATTTTGTCTAAAAAATGCATTTATTAACTTAACTGATGGGAATTCCATACGGAAAACGAATTTCAATCAGTAAAATTAATAAATGGTTGTTTTAGAAAGTATATTTCCTCAAAAGACAATTTTGTTTATGAAAAATATCGTCGGTTGAATACGTAAAGCTGTAGAGTCCACTTTTGCAAATTTTACAGGAGAACAAAAAAAAACAAATTGCATAAGGCTCCATACAAAAACTGATTTTCTCTTTAGGATTCTGCAACAACTACGATACATTGGACAAAAGTGACTAAACCATTTTGTGCAGATTGTGTTTCTTAAGAAAATGGCATCAATATCTCAATTTCTGCCAAAAGTGGACTTAGCAGCTTTACGTATTTATTTATTTATTTCAAGTGATTTATTATCGATTCGTGTCTTTTTTATATTTCAAATCGTATGATAAAATATTAAATTATCCAAAAGAAATTTTTGTTCCTAATGCATTTTCCTGATCGCTATAATCGGACCCTTAGACCAGTTTATTTGTTATGGGTGCCTGACTGAATTCTACCTGACTGGTATTAACAATTTTTTAACTGTTCTAAAAGTCGTCGGAACAAGTGCCACATAAGTGTAGTTACGCACAAGGCACTTAAATCGCGGCGAGTAGATTCATCAATCAGTTCAAGAACTCACCTTGTATATCTTGGATCTGCCAACAACGACACTCCAACATCGGTTCCACTGAAATAACTTCCAACTGGGCATAAAATTGAGAATAACAATGCAGAATCAGAAGATGCAACACCTAAGGTAGGCTATAAATAAAAAAAATAAAATTTTCTAAATTAATAACAAATAGAAAATATAATTTAATATTAATTTTTTTATACTTACATCAATGCCAATCATTGTCGGACGAATATATAAACTAGCTGCCTCTGAATGTGGAACCCATTCTTGATCGATTGAGATCAATCGTGCCATGCATTTAATATATTCTTCTCCTTCAAACGATGGAAGGCCAGAACGTTTCGCAGTTAGATTCATACGATTCATGTTCATATCTGGACGAAACAGTCTTATTTTACCATCTACACCTCGATAGGCTTTCATGCCCTCAAATAGCTAAAAAAAATAGAAAACAATTTAGCCAATTGAATATAAATGTATTGTAATATTTTATTATAGGATATAAAAATTACTCCGAAATTGCTGATTTATAAAAGTCGCGAGAATCGCGTTAATCCAATCATTCTTTTAAAGTGTTATAACTGTTGTAAATTGGCATTTCTCTAGTCTCGTCCCTATTATAAACCGTATACAATCATAAGAAGTTATGTAGGTATGTATAATATGAATTTCCATATTATATCTCTGTTCGTTCAAAGTTCTGTCAAAGTTTATATAAACAAATTAAATTGGACTGAAATTGGCAGTTTTGGGAAGTTAATGATTTTTATAAAACAAAAGTTAGTGATAAATTAAAATTGAAGGTCGTGTTATTGACGCACACAAAAAATTCAATCATTGACCATTTTACAGAAATCTTAATAATATTAAATAACTTTATTTCATCGAAATTTAATTATCTTCGTTTTAATTATTTGAAACGAATAACAAATCACATTTATTGAAAGTGATTCATCATCGTCGCTTCAAATACAAGTGATCTGCAATTCTATAGACACATATACCCAACTGATTAAAGAAAGAACCTCTATGTTCTATTTCTTTTAAACCAATTTTAACTAGATTTTTTTCAGTTTAAACTATTAGTTCGGAATGGAAGCTTAATTTTTCGCACAAAGGTTATGAATTTAAAAATGTGACTTGACTAATTTGTCTGGGCGTACTCTTATCATGATTTTAATAGTTGTCATGTCCTGAAAAATTATCATTTCGGCAACAATTGAAATTGATTTCACAAAAATCGGATTATATTGAAAAGGTTGTTGGTTATATAGTACAAAGCTATAATGTATACCTAGGATATTTAAAAAATCATATTTAGGTACCTACTAATCTTTAAAAAATGTTAAATAACAAAAAGTGACATTTCAACATTTTGACGTTTTAAGTACATTATGCCCAAATTAATGACTTTAAAGATTAAATAATAATTTTAACATTATTCCCAAATAAATTACTTAAAAGGAGAATAACCATAATCAATTTTCACTTACCTCAACAGCATAGTGCAAAACTTTTGCCGCAGGATGAATAACTAAATTTTCTAACCGTGTAATTTCAGGTTTCTGCCAACCACCCAAACTCCTGTGGTATTCACATCTTAGCATATGATCTGTAAAATGTTTTCCAAAACCCAAATCATCAGCATCTGGTTTTGGTTGAAGTTGTTGTGGTGTTGCCAATCTTACTCTTAAATCTTTTGACTATATTAAATGAAAAGATAGAAAAGAATTATATTTTATTATTTACATTTAAAATTTAGATAATTCTCTTACCGAAAATTGTTGTCCAACATCATCGTCATGTATGATTGGGGCTGGAATTGTTTCATATTGCGATGATATTGTGGTTATTTGAAAACCTTCATCATCGTCTTTTTGTGATGATTGTGCAGTTTTTAATGATTGTTTGCTACACAATCGAATATTTTGACGCATGAAACCAATAAGTCGGTGTTGATTCCGGAAAAGTTCCTATATAAAAAAAAAACAATAATTCTTAATACCTACTTACAAATTTTATTATTAATTTATTACAAATAATATAGGTATATAGATATTGAACTAATGACATTTTACACCTTTAATCTGATTTCAATTCACGAAGAAAAATCAATAAAAAAATTTACATTGAGTTGAGAGTAAATTGCGCGTGCTGCAATGTAATCGAATAATTACTATTCAAATTAATGTACCTACCTAGGTACTTAAATTAGATATGTAAATCAATTTCTGTATTACTTAATTAAATATCATTAATTAATAACATTAATATGATTTTATATCCTTAATATTAATGTTTTAAAGTTCCCCCACACCAACGCGAATTTTCGGTGGCGACGACGAAAACAACAATAACAACACGTGGTTGTCAATGAAAACAACACCTTGTTATTATTGTTTTCGTCGTCGCCACCGAAAATTCGCGTTGGTGTGGGGGAACCTTTAATTGGTAAGAAATAAATAGAAATTTTATCGAATATTATAGGTTTTAATAACGAAAGTGAAAAAAAATAGAAAACTACTTCTGTTTAAATGGACCGATTGAATATAATTCAATTAATAAGTTCAAGTGACCTCAACTCCTAAGAAGGGTATTGTAAGTTTAACCGTTGTTTTTAAATAATTTTTTTTCCGTTGTAAATCAATTTTTTAGAAAATTGCCCCTCCTGCCTAAACGGGTGGAAATAGACCCCCTCCCATACGATTTTCTTCTTGTCTTAACCCAACCTACTCACTCTAGCTTTTTGGTGCACCTTATACCAATCAACCTGTATAAATATATTTTATTATTTTAAAATATTGATAAATAAAAATAATCACCCTGTATAAATATATTTTATTATTTTAAAATATTAATAAATATATAAAATCTAAAAATTCGATAAAATTTCTATTTATTTCTTACAGATTAAATTATTAATACCTATTAAGAATCTGATTTTATATTTATTTTATTAATTAATGATATTTAATTAAGTAATACAGAAATTGATTAACATATCTATAATTTAAGTACCTAGGTAGGTACATTCCATTTGAATATTAATTATTCGATTACATTGCAGCACGCGCAATTTACTCTCAACTCAATGTACATTTTTTTTTATTGATTTCTTCTTCGTGAATTGAAATCACGTTAAATGTGTAAAATGTATATTATGACCTTCCATTCGTCGCAATAACCCTTTGCTATCAAAATGCATTCTTATTTTAGCTTTATTATAAAAGTTGACAGCCTATGGAATTTTATAGTGGTACCTATACCACGCGTATACCTAAAGATAATTTCTATTGCGTCAGAATGACGATTGACAAAACGAAATTAAAAATCCCGTACAAATAAAAAATGTGTGAGTAGAGAGAGGTACCTTGACTCGGCACTCGCGGTGAACATTTGCTTTTGTCTCAGAGAACGGGTAGTTCGCGATGGCAAAAACTATAGAAATCCCCATCCCATGATAATTCCTAATATCTAAACTCCGATTATACAAATGCTCAAGTATTCATCGCTCATTTCAACTTAATGTTTAAAAAGGATCAATGTGAAGTCCAAAGTAAATTCTGCTGAAAATGAATTGCGATTACGCCTTAAAGCGAAAATGTTCATTTCGTTTCGTATGCTCTCGGTCCCGGTCAAACTACAGGGAAACAAAAGAGCAAAACGAGAAAGAATTGCGTATTTAAGCAAAAATGATTCTTTACTTTCGTTCCCTTTATATTCGAGTCCGCTGCCGCATAAACAAAATTAAATTCAAATTTCAACAGAAATATTTCAAATAGGTATACCTATCCCTCGAACGAATGTTGTATCCGGATCTTGCTCTCTATAACCCAGTATTTTTCAGAAACAACAACCCTTAGCGTAAGATTCTTACCTATATTTACGACCACTTCCGTTGCATTTACCTAATTTTTTCAATTTCGAACACTATTTCGAACTATAAAAAACACTATCTAACTTGTAGTCAAAAATCTAATAAATACGCCTGTTTAATTTTACCTGGCATAAACAACACTGTCCTAACTTTTGAATTTTTTCGCAAATAGAGACATTGAAAATTTATACAAGGTGATTAGGTATAGTTCGCATTGATCGTTCCAATGTGTGCCCCCATCTCCCCTACTTAAGTTTAGTTCCTTGATCTTTTATATTTTAAAAATACTTCTTAGTAATTGTAGGTTATAATTTAAAGGTTTGTAAATAAATGAGCAAATTACAAAACATATTAAAATTCGTATAAAATTGAATTTAAAAAGTAATTATTGCAACATAAATTATATACTGTTGTTCAAAGAAAATTTTAAATTGAAAATAAGTTAATTGTTCTGAATTGTTACCTATAAAAGTGTTTTTACATTTCGAATGTGCATTGTCCATACCTATAGCTTGATGTTAAGTGAAATTTTGTCACTTGTGAAAATTATTATTGTGTTTAGTTTGATGGTTTAGTAATAAGGAAATACTTATTAACTTTTTTTTAACCAATAGGTTAATGAATTAGTCTCATTCTAATCTGTTCACCAAACCATTTCACACAATGCCTATACCTACCAAACTGTGGAATAAAAGGTGTGTGCTTTCTGAAAAGGTCGAATGTTGATGATATTCATTTCTATTGTTTTGATAAGCTTTAAGTAATAAGTCAAGTTCAAGGCATTTATTAAAATATAATAAAAACACTAACGTAATATGGAACGTTGATATTCTTATGTATATTCTTATGTGATGTAAATAGTTTAAGTTTTTGTTTTTGGAATGATTTTGATTAAAGATGTATTGCATGTGCTAAATTATTCGAGCAAACAAATAATAGGTTAGTAACAATTTTAATAGGTAGGTACAAGGCTCTAGATGTAAATAATATGTACGTACCTACATATATATATACATTATACATACATAGGTATCTAGTTGCTATGCATAAATGTATACCTGCAATCTTTTCTAAAATGAAAGGTTAAAGTTTTCTTCTTAATATTTTATTGACGCAATTTGTTAGAAATTAAGATTTTTATTATCTCTTTCTAAGCACAAAAAATGTAGACAAAATGTTTAATGGAGGAACAGCTACCTTTATCTTTTGGTGATTTTGGTGATCTTGTTCTAACCAAATTTTTGTGAATTTCCGAAATAGCTACTTGAAAATCAAGTCGAAGCTGTATAATGTTATCATTTTAATTCATTGATACACTTTAATTTATAGTGAAGAAATTGATGATAACGATATTATAACGAACTTGCTGAATCATTTGGCAGAATGTCTTGATGATAATATGTATATTTGGTAAAATTAAGTGTGGTACACTTAGAATTTTTTTTTAACAATACCTATCTACAAATGAGATTGAGAGTTTAAAAAATGGCGTTACAATTTACTTGGAAAAAGCTATAAATCAGTCAATGGCTCTTGAGTATTGTCTTCAAGCTTTATAAAAATTATCAAATCGATTCGCGACTAATACCTATAGAGAAAGTACCTAAGAATGTACTTTTCGAAAATCATAACTGTCAATAAAGATTGTTAAATGAGTACCAATAGTAACAGGAGTGGTTGATTTTTTCATAGCTGAAATAGGTCTGTTAGCATCTAAGTATTTTAAGTCAAGGTTTAAGGGACGCTATATATGACGCTGATGAAACGACGCTTTGAAAAAATCCATATTGATGTACCTATATATATGTAGGTAGGTGTGTATGTACCTCCAAAGTCCAAAACTGTTGGTTTTATCCTAAGCATGTAATTTTTTTCTGCGCAGTATTTCAAGGTTATTTCGTAGATACATATAACCTTATTTTATGTGTAGGATATGAATTTTGCCTTTTTGCATTTTTGTCTTTCCATAAGAAGCTAACATACAAAATTCCAACATTTTGACATGGGTAGGTGAGGTACATATATTTCAATATGATGCAGATATGTATGTACCTATACTCCAAAGTTACATCTCTCGAAAGTGATCGATGTAGCTGTATAGGTAATAAGTTTAATAACCACCTACAATTCCGCCACTACACTACTACAATATATTATAGTTACGACAATGGGTGAATTTTTTGTAAATTTTGAAAATAATGTTATTTGTTCGAATCACTCAATACCTATAGTTTTAAAAAAAGAAAGGATTGAAGAGTTCACATGCAGAAAACCATCAGTACGTATTAAGGTATTTTTACAGCAAATCTAACAAATTGTGCAGAGGAATCGTATTACTATTTCAGTGGTATCATAAGGGAAAATCCAAACCCGATACGTAGGTATATATCTTTTCAGGCAACTAGGTAGGTTTAACTTACTGGGCAAATCTAAAACGTGGGTAGGTAAACATTATCGATCTTCACTGACAGTTTTGCTCATGACTGATAATAACCTTGTTCGTTTACTTCTCAAACATACCCATTTCTACCATTTTTAGCCCGAAAGACTGTCAAAGTTCATACACCTATAAAAAAAATAAAACTGGTAGAATGTGGCAGTTTCGAGCAAGTACGCGAACAGACCTATTGTGTATAGAAACATTCTGACTGATGGTACGTCAGACAAATAAGGCTATAATTTTTTTTTAAGCATGACTGATATCAGTCAAAACTATCAGTCGTGATCGATACTGTGTAGGACGCTGATTATACGATTCTTTTTTTCGGTCTACATTTCCACACCCCTCACCCGAGCTGTCAAAAAGACGAAAGGAAAAACGAGTCGTGTAATCAGCGTCTAGGTATGTATAGCTTAATGCAACTTTTGACATATCATAAGACATAAAAGGCCGATCCTTTTAAGCAACTGCAAACAGAGTAGTAGGTATACCTATAATTTTGTCATTTACCACGATTTTCTTTGATAGTATGCCTGTTTGGTAACTTTTTTTTCAACAAATTTCCCAAAAACTGAGTTTTTTTTCTATGGGTTTTGACAGCAATTTGCGAAATTTTGTGAAAATTTGTGCAAATTCGCAAGAAATTTCACGTTACCAAACAGACCTATGTGAGTGATCACTAAACGAATTAGCTAATAACATTGTAATGATTTATCAGTTAAATGTAAAATTACAATAATCATCTGATGAAATAATTGAGAAAAACAGGTCAGGAATTACATATATAACTATCAATGTACTTATGTACTTAGTAACTACCAAGCTTTATTTTGTTTATTAAATTGCTTTCGTAGGTAGGTAGGTATGTGTTTAAATTTTGATAAACAATAAATAATAATGATGCAATGTTTTTGATGATTTGCTAAGTAGGAAAGTATATTCCTAGGTACTTTGTGAAAAAGTTTATTTTTTCATTATTACCTAATTTTAGCTTTCATACAAAATTCTCTCCAAAATTTAGCTCAAGCTAGAATTAAGCAATGTATTTTAGCTGAGAGGTACTGAGAGGTAAAATCAAATGTTTGTATGAAAATATAGGTAAATGTAGCGTAAGTGGTCGTTAATATATGTAGGTAAATGTAGTGGAAGTGGTCGTAAATATGGGAAATAATCTTACGCGAAGGGTGGTTGTTGTTACCAAAAAAAATATTGTGTTATCTAATGCACGAACCGGGTACTGTGCATCATTCGTTTGAGAGAAATATTTGAAAATATTTCAGTTGAAATTTGAATTAAATGGAATAATTTAAAATTTGATTGAATTTTGTTTCTTTTTTCATTTGTTCATTATTTGCAATTCTAAAATATGGTCACCGTAGGTAGGTACCTATATTATGTAGGTATTCGATTCCGCTTGCGCTGCACACAGGTAAAATTTCCAAAAAATATTTTGTTTTTTTTTTTTTGGTTTATTATTGCAGTACCTAAATCATTGGAAAAAGCAATTTTTAAGTAAATGCACTATTTTTAGTAAAATTATTTTTTTTTAATATTGTTAAAACACAAAAAAAAGTGAATACCTAGGTAGGGTAAATGCACTAGTATCCGGACAGTGCTATAGTCTCCGGACACTTTGTCGTTTATTTGGAAAAAATAAGGATATCATTTTAAATAGTCCCAAAAAACAATCAAAATACAATCCTTTATGTATCACAAACATATATGCAAAGTTTCAAGTAAATTAGGGATATAATATAAAAGTTATGCGACCTTGCAGTTTCTCAGATCTGAGAGAACGATTAAAATGACGATTTGAGTAAAAAAAAATTAGTGTGAACATTTTGAAGATTGAATTATTTTACGCAGTATTTATTAGTTTATTGGTAAAGAAAGTTACTTTCATTCTATAAAATATTATAAATTTTAATAGTTAAACCATAAAAATTAAGCAAACTTAGTTTTTGACCAAAATATTTGGTGTCCGGATACTGAATACTAAAATTTATATCATTTTCAGTTTCCGGACATAGCGTCCGGATACTGAAAATAAGAGAAAAATCTTAAATTCTTATTTTAATGCCCTTAAATGATAGTTACGCATATTCTACATGATTAAGAAGAAGAGAAATATATTTTTCTCATATAGTTTCAGCATTCGGACAGGGTTTTATCAGTGAGAACAAGGGTTTTATCACACAGAAAACTCTGTCCGGATACTAAAAATCCAAGAAGTTCAGTATCCGGACAAGTCTATTTTTTATAAAATGTGTGGCTTTTGTGTCTGTAATCTTTAAATAATTTAAGGATAAGAGGCTTGCGTAATTTAAGTCCTTGAGCATATGATCAAACATCTAACAGAAAATATTAATTGGACAAAAGCCAAAAAATTGGGATTTAAATTCTAAAAATATTTTTCCTTAAATACGCTTACTTTGAAGGTTTTTTTTAATGAAAAATGGGGGAATTCTATAAGACAATTCTGAAGACCTTCTTTGATTCTATGAAGATAGAAGTAATCATTATCCAAAAAACTCGATAAACTTTATAGAGACTCAACTGAAATATAAGAAATTTTAAATCAAATAAGCATTTACTCACAATCGTAAGGATTGTTTAATATTCAGAATAAAAATAACATTTATCAATTCTATATTTCTATCAATTGCTAAGTTTCATAGTTTATCAATTGATATACCTACCTATACTTGGTAGGTATTTGACTACCCTGAGCCGGTTTGGGGTTCTAAATACACTGTATTTACATAGTAAGTACATAATGTTAAGTTAACAAAAAGGAGATTTTTTCAATTTTTACATTTTATATTTTACTTAAACTTCATACAAAACTAGTGCGTCCGGATACTAAAATAAATGTGTCCGGGCACTAAATTTTGTTGTCCGGAAACTAGCGCAAATCGAACTTTTTTAAAAAAAAATTGTATAAATTACGCAATTATAAAATTAGTAAGTTATTTAAATGTAACATTATCAACAAATATCCAAACTTTTATAAAAACCATAATTTGTTTCTTAAATCTTCATAGTATGAAAATAAATTGAGATGTGTTAAGTGTCCGGATACTAGTGCCTTTACCCTACCTACCTAGCCTTTGATTAAAAAATAATAAAAGTATTTAGATACCTAGTACTTAAGCTAAAATAGTAGATACACTGAAAATAAATTCCTAGGTAATATTGATAAAAAAATTTTTGTACACTTCAACAAAACAATTTTATCGTTTTGATAAAATTTTATCAATATACCTAATCAAATAATTTTATCTATTTCACAAAATTTTAATAATTTTTATCAGTTTGATAAAAAATGCACAACAAATAATATTTTCAGTTTAACAAAACACGTTTAGTTACTATAACAAAGTAAAACAGAGATTTTTTTCATATCCACAACTTTTTTTGTGGAGCAAACAAAATGTTTGTTGCATCTACAAGAATTCAATTTTGTAAATATTTGTCAATACTACAAAGTTTTTGTTAATTTTTTTTATCAATTTGACAGAAAATCAAAGCATTTAAACAATATTTTTGTTGTAATGAAAAAATTTTGTTGGATGTATGGTTATTTTGTAGTACTGATAGAATAAAATTGTGATATAGATAAAACTATTTTGTAAGTAATTTATTTTGTCAGTTGTACAGAAAAAATTTATCAATAAGATAAATCATCAACAAAAAATTTTGTTGTACCTATGTGCAAAATTGTAATTTATCCATTCTACAAAACATTTTGTTGGTATGACTGAAAATTTGTGTTGCATACCTTAATATTTGTTTTTCCGTAAAATTAAAGTTCACACTCAGTTTGCAACGAAATGTATATAACAGACCGATAAACGCTCACAAGAAAATCGTGGGGTCCCCCACGAATAATTTTTTGAAGCTCACAAATAATTTTTATGGTCATGGATTCAACAAAAGAAATTTTGTTATTTTAACAAAAGACAAATTATTTTTGTGATTCAACAAAAATAAATTTGTTGAGCTGAAAAGAAAAATTAATTTTGTGGTAACAAATCAAAATTGTTGAATTGAAAATTAATCAACACAATACCTAATTAAATTGTTAATAATATGACAAAAACATTTTAAATATACAATTAACTTTTTGTTTATTCAACCAAAATTGTGATGTTATTTTGTAAATATGACCAATTATTTTGTTAATATGACAAAATATGCTTGTCAGTTCAACAATTTTTTTTGTCACATCAACAAAAGATACTTTTTGTTACTTTTTTTATCTATTTGATAAAACATTTTATTGGGCGTTGACAAAAATTTTGTTGCATCAACAAAATTTTTTTGTTGTAACGACAAAATAAAATTTTGGTTTGTTACTTTATCAATTTGATAAACCATTTTTGTTGGACATTACAGAAGTTTTATCAGCTCAACCTACATTTTTATCATATACATTTTATTTTCAGTACTTATTAACATACGTTTTTCTTATAAACAATCAGTAATAGGTAGGTATTAATAATAAATTCCTGCGGCACACTTTTAATTTTCACTTTTTTTTAATATCTTGCATTGATATTATCTTAAAAAGTCGCAAATGTTTTTGATGGATTCTGAATCTAGGTACCTAGGTAGGTACCTACTTCAAGTTAAATTTAAAGTCTAATTTTAATGCTGAGCAATGCACAGAAATCAAACTTTTTCTTTTCGAAACAAAAACTAGGTAGGTACCTACCTATACAATTTCTTAATCTAGGTAGGTCCCAAAACTCGTCTTTTTTTGATAAATAAAAATTCTGTCCCATAATTAAAACATCGCAAAAAAAAATTATTGAAATTATTCTACTTAGGTACTACCATAATACCTACCTAATAGGTATATACCTTTTTAATCAAAAAACAAACAAAGTAAATTCACTTCCTATCGCACTCCAAAATTAGACTAACGCGCTCTAGGTATAAAAGCTACCACTTTAAACGCATTAACTGACGAAACGGTTGCAATCTTAATAGCGAGATTAATCAGAAATTAAGCTCTTTAAAAAAAAAAAAATCAATAAAACGATTTTAGTTTTTATTGCTTTGGCCACGTTTTTGGTAAATTTTACCTGTGCGCTGGGTTGGCTCTGACCCTGTCGTTGCCTTTTAATTTTCTTTTTCCTACACCTAGAGCTATAATCACATCAAAAAAACCACAAATCAAATTTAACATTCGGATAACAGGGGGGCTCCCCTTCATTTGACTTAGGTGGGTGGCATGATGCACCCATTTTTCTTAAAAAAATTCGCATACCTACATAAAAGACGTTGGTTGAGCGGGGTGGTGGAGCACCCCTCTTTTCCACCACCCCAGGCTATTTTGTGCCTTTCAATGTATGTATTTGTCATTCAATGGCAATACCTACCCGCGCTAGGCTTTGGTTTGCTAATAACAACGCATAACGTCTGTTATGTAGGTAGGTAGGTACCTACCAGTGATGGAAATCGACTTTTTTCGATTGTACTGATCGCTGAAACAAAATAGTACTGAAAAAGAACAAATAGTACTGGGCTCTTTTAAATGGATAAAAACTAGCTAACACACAAATTCAAAAATAAAATTGATTTATTAACAAGAACAAAAAAAAACTTCATTATTATAGCTAAATAAATAACGGACGGATCCCGTATCACAGTAAGGAGCCAGGTTGTAGGTTTCATTGAATCTCATCATTGAATATTTAAATTTTTAGTTTTGAGGTTTTTAAAATCCTAAATCATTTGGTGTGTTCAGAAAAATGAAATCTCAGAGATTGAAAAATAATAGTAAGTTAGGTAATTTAAAATTTTTTTTACTCTAAAAGTTCTTCTTTTTGAAGAGGATTTTTTGTCACGTTTTCACAAGTTCTTTACACAAGTTCTTTATTAATTACAAAACTGTGACAGCATTCCGTTTTTAAAAGATTTTTGGTTTCTATCAGCATTCACTTTCCAAAAACCAAATTTTTGCCCAACATTTCTCATTTTCTTAATATATTCGCAGTCAGCTAGAGCTCTATATTCGTTGCTTATAGCTTCAATAATAGTGTGTTCATTAGGAAAAAACTTTAAAACAAATTGAACGATGGAGTCGATGGAACGATGGAGTCCATCCAATACTGCGCTTTGTGAGAAATTTTGAAGTGCGTTTAAGAAAACGTCATCGAAATCCAATCTTTTTCTAATATCTTAGCAGAAATGTTATGTAAAACATTTTAGCATGATTTTTGAAGCCCTGTATAACTTTTTCACTGAACTTTTTAAAAGTGTATAAGATTTCAGATTCGGTGACGCAATATATCTCCATAACTGGTAGGTGATTTTGCAAAAGCCAACAAAGGCTTTTCATCAAGAGATTCCGTTACCATAAAATTTCTACATAATTGTTTAAAAATTAATTTCATTGTTGGAAGCAAAATAATAACGTAAATGAAGATAATTAGAAAACTACTTCTATTTAAGTGGAGCGATTGAATATATGATAAGCCCAACTGTCGTACTTGGGCGAAACGCAACTTTTGGAGTTGAGCTTAAAAATTGGAAACTAAATATGTACCTACTCTTACATATTCAGTTCAGTATTTAAAAGCAAATTAGCGCCTTCAGCCGAAGTGGGGATGGTTTTGATATTGGGTAATTGGGCTTTGAGTATTTTCGCATCGCACATAGATTTTTTTAATGAAGATAAGAGAAAATTATCAATTTTGTACAAACTATTCAAAATTGTACTGAAAATGGCAAAGATGTACTTACGTACTGAGAAAATCAAATTGTACTGAATTCAGTACAATAGTAAGGCTTTTTCCATCAGTGGTACCTACCCATCTAATTTTTTTAAGAAAAATGGATGCATTATGCCACCTAAGTCAAATGAAGGCCCCCCCTGATTTACAAAAGTATTTTGTCGGTGTCATTGAATTTTGTTATTTATGTACCTATCTAAAATCGTTTTTAAGAATTTCTACAAAATACCTACAGACTAAAATAATGAACAACTTTTGAAATACAGAACGGTTTTGTACCTACGTAGGTATAATAAATATCATAATGAACTCAAATACATTAATTTTATAATGAAATGATTGATAGTCACCGACCACCGGCATTGGCATATCCTAACCTAAACCTAGGTTAGGAAACGAAATTAAAGATCTTTTCGCTTTTAAACGCAATTATTCTTGTTTTGCTATTTTTAATTAAGGAAAACTTGTCAAATAATTTGGGGTTGCAAAAATGAAAATGCTCCTGAATTTTTTTTTTAAACAACCTCGTTCCTTTTCGTCCATTCCGTCCAGGACCCGGTTCAAAATCTAGCCCAAAAAAAATTATAAATTCCCATTTTTCTTTAACAATTCTTATATTCCTATGATAATGATTTGAATGATAAAAATTAAAAATAATAAATCTATATTCTATTACCAATTACCATATTATAGTAAGTTAAGTAGTGAAATGTTTTTTATTAGCTCTCTCGAGCTTGCAAAAATTGCCGTAGCGGACGGTTTTTCACGTCCTCATGGCGGGGTATTGGTTAAAGTTTTCAACTAGCAATAATCGCACCTCGGTAGGACCTCATTGGTTACGATATCGCCTCTGCGCAAAGCTGACGATTGCCAAATTTGTTCCATTACTTTAAGATTATATGACGAAAAGATAGTGTGAATTATAATAAAATAAAATAAAAAAATTAAAGCAACATCAACACATCAGTCACCAACCCTCATTTTATTTATATTCAAAATCTTTTTCACCCTTACCATAATCGTTGTTATTCTTTTTTATTGTTATGGTTTTGTTTGTCTATTTTCTGCGCATGGCCTTGGTCACTGCCAAGGGTAGTTTTTTTTTTTGAAATTATATTTTCAAAGAAGTGGACATCAGAATAAAATAATATAAAAGAATCATGGTACTATACCTAGGTCCTTTGACCGAAACTTAAAAGTGCTTTCAGCTTTTCAATGACGTAAAGTACCTAAAAGTTGCACCTAGCACCCACCTATCTACCTATAGGAGGTACATACCTAGTACCTATATTACATACCTACCTATACAAAACCTAGGTAGGTATATGTATACCTATCTGTTGAGGTATTTAAAGGACATGCGCCTCGAAACAGGTGTCTGCTTAAGCAAAAACTAAATAAACAACGTAATTATTTTGACAGTTTGAGTTGTTTATACCTAGGAAGGTTTGTAGATTATTTTTATCAGAAACCTAGCTTTACCTATTTTTTAATATTTCGTTTCATTTTTTCATTTATTTATTGTATAATTATACCTACCTACCTACTCTGTAAGGTACAATATCTTATAGACTAGGGTAAAGGCACTAGTATCCGGACAGTGCTAGTCTCCGGACACTTCGTCGTTTATTTGGAAAAAATAAGCATATCATTCATAAATAGTCTCAAAAAACAATCAAAATACAATCCTTTATGTATCACAAACATATAGGTATGCAAAGTTTCAAGTAAATTAAGAATATAATGTAAAAGTTATGCGACCTTTCAGTTTATCAGATCTAAGAGAACGATTAAAATGACGATTTGAGTAAAAAAAAATTAGTGTGAACATTTTGAAGATTGAATTATTTTACGCAGTATTTATTAGTTTATTGGTAAAGAAAGCGACTTTCATTCTTTAAAATATTATAAATTTTAATAATTAAACCATAAAAGTTAAATAAACTTAGTTTTTGACCAAAATATTAGGTGTCCGGATACTGAATACTAAAATTTATATCATTTTCAGTTTCCGGACATAGCGTCCGGATACTGAAAATAAGAGAAAAATCTTAAATTCTTATTTTAATGCCCTTAAATGATAGTTACGCATATTCTACATGATTAAGAAGAAGAGAAATATATTTTTCTCATATAGTTTCAGCATTCGGACAGGGTTTTATCAGTGAGAACAAGGGTTTTATCACACAGAAAACTCTGTCCGGATACTAAAAATCCAAGAAGTTCAGTATCCGGACAAGTCTATTTTTTATAAAATGTGTGGCTTTTGTGTCTGTAATCTTTAAATAATTTAAGGATAAGAGGCTTGCGTAATTTAAGTCCTTGAGCATATGATCAAACATCTAACAGAAAATATTAATTGGACAAAAGCCAAAAAATTGGGATTTAAATTCTAAAAATATTTTTCCTTAAATACGCTTACTTTGAAGGTTTTTTTTAATGAAAAATGGGGGAATTCTATAAGACAATTCTGAAGACCTTCTTTGATTCTATGAAGATAGAAGTAATCATTATCCAAAAAACTCGATAAACTTTATAGAGACTCAACTGAAATATAAGAAATTTTAAATCAAATAAGCATTTACTCACAATCGTAAGGATTGTTTAATATTCAGAATAAAAATAACATTTATCAATTCTATATTTCTATCAATTGCTAAGTTTCATAGTTTATCAATTGATATACCTACCTATACTTGGTAGGTATTTGACTACCCTGAGCCGGTTTGGGGTTCTAAATACACTGTATTTACATAGTAAGTACATAATGTTAAGTTAACAAAAAGGAGATTTTTTCAATTTTTACATTTTATATTTTACTTAAACTTCATACAAAACTAGTGCGTCCGGATACTAAAATAAATGTGTCCGGGCGCTAAATTTTGTTGTCCGGAAACTAGCGCAAATCGACCTTTTTTTTTTAAAATTGTATAAATTATTCAATTATAAAATTAGTAAGTTATTTAAATGTAACATTATCAACAAATATCCAAACTTTAAGAAAAACCTAATTTGTTTCTTAAATCTTCATAGTATGAATATAAATTTAGACCAAAGTGAAGAAGTCCGGATACTAGTGCCTTTACCCTACCTAGAGCAAATTCCAGTATCTTAATATAATACCTACCTACTTTTTACAAAAGATGTGCTTTGTACCTATTTAGAAATAATGGAAATAAGTAGGTACACAAATTAACAAACATATCAAGAGAAAAAAAATAAATTAAAATATTATGTACCTATGTATGTATATTAAAATTAAAAATTAAATGACTATTAATTAATTAAACAATTCATCATCATCACAATCACCATCAACATTAAAAAAACGTACCTACCCATGCACTATGTATAGGTATGTACCATTGCTGTCGGAATGGATACTATAGTAACATTTGGCTCCTTTACTGTGGAAAGGGCTACTGTGCTCCCCATTTCTGAAAAAGGCTCCTCAAGTCTCCACATGGAAATTTTAATTAAAATCGTGGAGTTTGAAAATATTTTTAAATCTTGATTTCTCACATTCCTGCTCTTATTAAAAATGGGACTATGTTTCTTTGGATAAAAAAAATTTTGTGACAATAGTTGCTTTTCCACACAGTAGCGCGATTGCGGAAAGAAAGTTTTCAGATGTTAGTTAGTCTAGTAAAAGACAAAAAGCGAAACAGCCTTCACGTTGAAACAGTGAATGCTATTTTAACGGCAAAAGAACTTTCAAATAACGATGGCCCCATGCAAAATCATACTAAGCGCACATAGTACCTATAGTTTTGAGTTATCGATATACTATTGAATATAGAATCGATATATTATTTGAATATTTTTTCTTGCAAATCTAACAATAATTCCTTGAAAACAGAGGTCAAATAGGGCTCAGTATAATCCCTTATTTCTACAATTATCCCAAACAAAATCAAACTTTAAAAGACTCTCCTGAAAAAATATATATATATATATAATATATATATAAATATGCTTTTAAATGTTAAAATTTTTTATAATTATGGTTGTTTTTAAGGGGGCTGGAGGTAGGGAACTGAACTTTAAAAGACTCTCCTGAAAAATAAATAAATACACTTAGTATTGTTTTGCACGGGGCCATCGATAATAACTCGTGCGAAAAGTGGGCACCTTCTAAAATTTTAATTGAAAAGTACAAAAAAAGGTCTAGACTCAAAGCAATAATAATGTATACATATGTATTTATTTTTATATTAAATAAGTTATTTGTTTTTAAAGTATGTACTTTTAATATTAATTAATGTCATAATAATGACCCATTTTAAGTTATTTATTTTTCTATTTAAAATAAGGTTTCTTATGAGGCTATATTTATATAGATATACCTATAACTTCAGATAAGAATTCTTTTGTTTAGTTCAGTGGGACGTTACGTTCTTGTGTCTTTTTCAGACATTTTTTTGCATGAATAAAAATATCAATAGAAAAACAAATATTTTTGTTTCTTTTCATTTGTGATCAATCATCATATTATTTAGTGAAATATCTCGAATTTTAACGGGGCTCCTCAATTTCCGAAAATGCTCCCCTAATTTTATGAAAAGTGCTATTCTCGGAATTTGTGAAACGACAGCACTGGTATGTACTATGTAGATATACCTAGGTATAGGGTAGAGTCGCCTATTGCCGGCCCCCCTCCAGTGGCCGGCCACCTTACAAGAAAACCTTTGGCAATAGTGAAACTGTAGTCGTACTTCTTCGTTTATAGTTTCAAAAAAATCTGTCATAAATGCTTCAGATCATTATCTGTCAAAAATTTTCTCAAATTTGCCTAATACTTTCCGAGTTATGAGTTAATAAAGTTTGCAAGCTTGTCTTTGAATTTTTAGGCGTACAATAACTATTGATTACAACAGTGAAAACGGTTTCACGATTAGTGATTTATAAGGAAAGTTTTTGGGTTAATAGTCTCAAATGCGGTTTATATATTTAAAAACATTATATTTTAATTAAATATGCTTTTAAATGTTAAATTTTTTTATAATTATGGTTGTTTTTAAGGGGGCCGGAGATAGGGAACTGAATTTATGGGTGTTCCCTATTGTCGGTTTTATTGGTTGGTTTTATTTTAAAGAAAGACAAGAGCAAATTAACGAAGAAGAATTCGTGATTCTTTGAATATATCGTAAACCTGGTAAACGTTTTAAAGTTTACGACGTCGTAAACGAACTGTCAAAATTTGTATGGGAAATCTTTTCCAACAAATCTTAAACTTTCCGACACAAATGTGTGTGTTAAACGTAAACATGGTAAACTCTTGTAACCTTATGGAAGAAGAAATAGACGAACGGGCTTATCGGCGAAAAATTGAGACTTTTTTCAAAATAGTGTGAGTTACACAAACACAAATGCATTCACACATGCACTTATGTGTTGATCACAACAAAAACATACTTACCATCATTTTCGCCAAATAACTCAAGAACTAATATATCATTGAAAGCAATTTGTTCAACAATTGTATAAATTTAACTTTTTTGGCTTATTTTGGGCATTTTTAAATTGCGGATGGCAAATTTTACGAATGTTAAAATTAAATTAAATTTTATAAGCTATTCGACGTTTAACGAACAGCTGATTTGTTTACCATGTCGTTTACCACGATTTACGAAAAATGTTTTTAGGTGCGTTCAAGAAACGTGTGTCGGAAACTTTACGATTTTACGACATCTTAAAGTTTCATGAATACCCCTATTATAATTTTTAATAAATATTTTAATTCATAACAAAAAAATGTTTTTTTTTGAATTGCTCGCAAACACATTTGATGTCGAATGATTATTTGAGATTTCGATTTTTTTTACATTTACTTTCGAGCTAGGTAGTTCCTAGATTATTCGAAATTTCATAGGGCATTCGATTATAGTATATTAAAACGTTCTTAAAGAGTTACAGAGTTCCGATTAAGTCTTAAGCACCAAGGGGCCGACCACTGGAAAAATTGCGTTTTCAATTAAAACTAACAAAAACATTTGTTTTATAATAATCTTAAATTTCGTGAATGTAGATGAATAAAGAAAACCATACGGATCATTTTGTTTTAAAAATTAATTGAAAATGTAAAAATTTCAGATTTTATGATATAATTTCTAGAAAAATTGTTTTAAGGGGCCGGCCACTGGTGACTCTACCCTATGTACCTACTTAAATAATTTAATTTAAAACAAAAATGTCAACAGTCAGGTTGGTGAAGACCATCTATCAAGCTATACCTATACTTAGGTATATTTGCCTCCAATAGGTAGATATAGGTATAAATAAAAGACATATAAAAGACATTCGCCAAAATAAACCGGAATTTTTTGCACTGTCATAGGCATTAGGTAGGTGTGTGAGATGTTACACCAAAGATTTGGTTTGGAAATCTAGCTTGGTAGGTACATGTAGGTAGGTAGCTATAAAACCTAGGTTCTTAGTAGGTACATAATTAAGCTTATTCCTAGCATCAAAGATAAAATTTTTTATTCATAATGGATGATAGGTACCTACATTTAGGGGCAACTGCCTATATATTCTTAACTATAGGAACTTACATATATGTATATTATAGGTATCCTACGTACTTATAATATGGATTATAAAGACAGAAAATGCTTTGATCGTGTCAAATTGTAATGGTATTTTTGTTCATTATTGTTTGACATTTAATCATGAGGCGTTTTTTTTTTGTAATTCAGAGCAAAGTCCTGAACAGACCTCGAGCATGTGGCATGCCGTGCCGAGCATTCTCTGAACCGAGTGCATTCTGATAAGTAGGAACCTACCTATATTCTGTCATTTTACAGTCCAAATGCAGAGTTAAACCTGGGTTAATTCCTGAAAAAGTGTTTAGTCAATTTAGATCCCGAGTTAACTCATCGCAATTGGCGAGTTTACTCTGAATTAACTGAAAATAGGTAGGTATTTCATAGGTAGGTATACCTACCTATTTCTGATAGTCAAAACACTATCACAATAGAGAAGGCGATATACCTGCATCCTACCATACGGAAATTAACCTTTCCATGCTGCCGCATATAGTGTTGACCTCTATGTTTCGATAGTTAAAGGGCATTTCAACAGTGTCGCACTTTAATTTCCGTAGATTTATTACAACTACCTACGTACTGACTGAAAATGAAAGTTAATTCTACACTGAGAAACTCCTTAGTTTACACGGGTTCAATTTATTTGCAAGATTTACTTAATCTGGTTTAACTCAAGCACTGAAAAACTGAACTTGTAAAAGTGAAGACATTATAATAATAAAAATGAACCCATTCTCAAAAATCGTTTGATAAATCTTGCCTGTTGTTGTTTGTCAACAATTTTTTTGAAAGAGGTCAGGAAAGGTTCCTATATAGGTACCTACCTATCAAAAATATTTACATGAAACTTTAATCTATAGGTAGGTACTTTTTTTCATTTTTATTATGTAGATTTTTATTCATTACCTATTGATATTTATTTAATTATCAAAGTCGGAGCATGTTTGTTTTTTATTTTTTTAATAACAAATCTTTTTTTCAGCAGAAAATAATTTCGGCAAAATCACTGAATTAATTTAAAAATCTTATGAGAGATTAAGTCTTAGTTGGGAATAAAAAAAAGTAAGCCATAATTTAAAAAAAAAACTAGTTTCTTTCGATTCATTTTTGTTGATACATATATGTAGGTACCTATTTGCAAATGGTTGTTACCAATCACGGACAAGATTCAGTCGAAAGGCTGGTTTTTTGGGTAGGTAGGTAGGTATAAAATAAAAATAATTTAAATTTAATGCGCTATAAGAACATAAAGATATTTTTTCCTAACTTACCTTTGCACTTATAGCCATTTTTTGTTGTCAAAAGTTTTTTGAATTATCACTCAACAAAATTAAAGAGAAAAAATCGTTTGTATTGCTGAACACAGCCCTTTAAATCTTGAAGAATTTCACTTGTTTTTCTTTGAAAATGATTTTTATTTCACGAAAAACTACCTATAATATCTTTAGGTAACTATCACTTGGATTGTTTTTTGTCTAAGCTCAAGAACAAAAATTCACTTAATTCCAATATATGTAGGTACCTATGTATATTGAAACACGCGATCAATAAAATTATACAATAATTTAATTTATTAAATAAAACATCCAAACTGTCCGATGTCTGATTAAAAACTGAAGTCGATTGCGTCCGAAAGTCTTCTATCTATAGACTGCCACGAACCACGATCACCATAGACTATAACACAGATACAATACATCAGAAATAAAAAAGTGGATTTTTTTTGCTTATAAATAATGTTAGGTCCCGCTCTTATAATATTGTTTTTTGTGTTATCACTTGTTCGCTTGTTCCTTGGGGCTCGGAATAGTAAAGAAGGAGAAAATAATTGAAGACTAAAAACCAAAGAAACTGGCTTTGGATCTCTTCAATTTACCTACACTTGGAAAATTTTTTTTAATGAAAACTAAAAATTATAATGCGAAGAACAAGTATCAACCTATCTGATGGATCGTGCGAGCTTGATCACCTAGCAGTTGTGTTGTGGTTGCCAATACCAAACATAATTCTTAAATTTTTTTTTTAATTACATATTTGATGTTTTGATGAAACCGATGCATATTGGTTTTGAAATTCTAAACATCAAAATGGAAGGGGAAAATAAAGGAGAGCATTCCACATTCGTGCAGTTTAACTAAAGAAAGAATCTCTGTACTCGAAAAGTGCGTTCCACATTCGTGAAGTTTGACAAAAGAAAGAATGTCTTTACTGGAATTTATACGTCAGAAAAATAGAGCTACCGACTATAGAAAAAATCTGGGCACAGTATGTTCGAAAAAATAGAACTAGTGAGGCCATTCCACATTCTTGTAGTGTGACTTAAGAAAGAATCTCTGTACTTGACAATACCTGTAACAAATAAAGCTATAATTGGCGTGTTCAGAAAAATGAGATCTCGGAGATTTTTCTCACTCAAGAAGTGAGCAAGCGAATCAAAGATTTTTTTTCACCAGAGTTTTGACAGCAAAGCTGAGAAATTTTGCTGAGGAATCCTGTTCAGGTAACTGAGATTGCTGAGATCTCATTTTCCTGAACATGCCTAATGTCTGTACTTGACAATAGATACGACCGAAAAATAGAGCTAGCGAGAGCTGATTTATAAAATTTCAAACTGATGGTTTCATCAAATTATACCTTAATTTTTTTAACAAAACGCTAAGTTCTGGGAAAAATATTTTTATATATTTTTTGTAGAAATCTAACCAAGTGGCAACCATAGTCGTCGTGCTGCTGATTCAAGAAAGTAGATTACAAAAATGTGTTTACTAAAAAAATTGGTTTGTGAAGAGAAATACAATGAGAGTTAGCAGTTAAAAGGGAAGAAAGCCTCTCAAGTCTCAACTCAACTTCCTACTCTACCATAAAGCATGTTTTTTTTGTTTTTTTTTACAACCTTCTGATAGTTTTTACGTTTTTATGACCCATAGTTTTTTACATGTGTGTCGAAAGCAACTGCAAAAACTATGCTATATCAGTACTTCTTTTAAAATGGTAGGTTAGGTAGGTAGGTATATTTTTTTCTTTTTGAGTTGCATATTGATAAGACTTAATAATGTGAGAAAAGAAGATAAAAACACGTGCTCTGCGTGAACAACAAAAAAAGACCACACAATAGAGAGCTCGAAATAATATGCGTTTTACACTTTTAAATTCAAGGGTGAGGTTTGAGGTATGTTTGTAAACATTAGGATGATGCAATGTCATGCTCCGACGTCATCATAATAGAATCGAAGATTATCGGAATAAAAAACAGCATGGTGTTTATTTATTATAGTTTTATTGTTTTAGAATGGACCGACATACATAATAATACGGGGAGTGAAGAGTGAAGATGCATCTTATCAGTTATGTATGTAAATTACTTTTTGAAAACAATCTGTTAATTTCAAAACATGAAAAAGGCTTATGAAATTGAAAATATGTCTTACATATACCCATCATATAGGTGATTTATAAGACGGTTTTTATGAAACATTATTTAGAGGTCATATTAAATGCTTATAAAGATTTGATACTAAGAAGGGTATAGGTATGTATAAGTACCTTAAATACGCTCTTTATACAATAAATTGACAACTCGAGCTTTCAATGCAAAACTGTTATACCTAGAAGACCTGTCAGAAGTCCTGATTTTGCCGGGATACTCCCATGTGCGCACGTGTGCGTTCTTCTGGTTTTGATTCCTTCTTCAAAATCGCTTTACATCTGAATTTTCAGATTTCTGAATTTCTGTCGTTGAACGCAAAAAAAATCTGAAATTTCAGTAAAAAAATCAACCACCAACAAGACGAAAATTATAAAGTTCAACTTTTATGTGCAGTGCATCAGCTGATTTGGCACTTCCCCCACCACAAACAAGAAACGTAACTAAACGTAACTAAAAGTCATTTAACTTTTTATGGCAGCTGGCCAATCAGAAGCTCTAAAAATACAGAATTCTGAAAATTCAGATGTAAAACGTAATGCATTGAATGTACGCAATTGCAATTTTTGCTCTGAATGAATTCACACATGTCACTTCATGCTGTCAAGTAGTTATCTACTACTTTACGGAATCTTAAAAGGGTTTTCTTTTGGTCGTCCAGAATCATTTCGATTTGTACTAGATGACAGTTATTTTTCTGAAAGAAGAGAAAATCGATTCTGGATTTGAAGAAAGAATCAAAATAAGAAGCACGCAAACAGGGTGGAGTCGCCTAATTTCGAACACTCCCAGTAGTCGAACACTTTTTGAAAAATTGCTTATAATCTGTGTTATATATCAGATTTTCAACTACTATAAACGCAGAAAAATGCACGTGTTATTCCTTTAAACCTTGAAGTTCTATAAACTATTCCAATTTCATACTTAAGTTTTTAGAAAAGAGCTTAAAAAAGAGGCTTTAGGAAATCCAGTTATTTCATGTTTCTGTAGAAAAAAAAACTGTTGGAAGTGTTGTGGGAAACTGTGATTTTTTGGGTGGAGATTAAAGTTAATACATCGTTTAGATAATAGTTATTTTATTTATATAACTTTAATTTTTAACTTAAAACTTAATAATTTATTGATAAATTGACTGTTCGAACATACGAAACCAAATTTGTTAGAGTTGCCTGTTCGAAAACTAGTGTTCGAATATAGGCAACTTCGTCAAAATTGTTTTCTTTCGTTCAAGCAATAAATATTATAGAAAATTTTAAAAAATTTTAAGGTTTTGTGTCAAAAACATTAAAAAGAACGTTGGGTCCAGTATTCGAACACCTTTTTCTTCAAGGTGGTTCGATTCAAGGAAACTCATGTAATTGTTAGCTTCCTTTGTTCGAACAGTTTTTGAATTGTGTTCAAACTAAGAATCCGTTTTTTGTTTTATTTCCTTTTAATAGAATTGAATAAAAACAAGTTCACAAAACACAATTTGTTCAATAAAATTGAGAGAAAATTACTTCTTTGCTTTTCTTGGTTGAAACTATGTACGAAATCTTGTGTTCGAAATAGGGAAACTTTATGTACGAGCTTAGGAAACTAGTGTTCGACTACTGGGGAATTAGGCTTTTTTCAGCTTTTGTTGTTTTATAAAAAAAGTGGCTATAGTTATTAAAAAAACTTTAAAAGTTATAACAAATATTTGAGTTTAAGCCGCCAAATAATTTTACATCACATATTTACGTTAAATGGTTCCCTCATAGTAAACGATTATTTTATTATGAACCACTAAGTGTTCGACTATAGGGGACTTGACCCCAAACACAATACTTTGAATGTCAAAATCCTAGAATGCAATTTTTTCTTATTTAAAGTTTTGGAATTCAGATTGTGCACAATTGTGTTTGGAAAGTTTAAATCAAAAGAAAAGAAAAAAAAAAAACAAACTTCCGAATCGGAAAGTTCTTCCCGATATGCCCATTCCCATATATAAAAAAGCAAACAGACATTTCGTATTAATTACCAATATTTTAAAGTAAGAATGTAGTTAACTTAATCCAGTAATATCTTTTACCGCCTACATACGTCATATAATTGTAATAACCGAGCACCGCGGCTTCTTCTAGCACAAACAATTGTGAACCAGTCACAACGAAAATATTGGTTTGGTACAATATAGCTGTGTTCCTTTGGACGGACCGAAGTACTCATGAGTTATTTACACGTACAACTCACTCATTTAGCGGTTATATGGTACGTATACGTAACATTGTTTTTGTAAACAAAATTTAGAACACTTGCTTATGGTTCAAATAATATAACTATAGGTATGTGGGTATGGGTTATATCTGCTTCTTTGCGATGCTATTTCTTAAAACTGGTAGATATTTTTTCCTTTTTTATAAATATTGCTAGTGAATAAAATCAGTATTATGTACCTATGTATGCATATTTTATAGTTAATCACTAAATCAGATCACCAGCGCCTTCACATGATAAATTGTTTTTCAAAGGCCTATCAAAACTTCATTATTAAAAACCACAATAACAAACCGTCATACCACACACCTTGTTGTACGGATGTTTTGATTTAGTAAATTTATTATTTTCTACCTCTAAGGCCTAAGTTGGTAAGCTATACCTACCTAGTAAACAATATTTTTAACTCACCATATTTTTGTTTTGCAAAAAAAAAACGCACTAAATCCTATATATTCTTCGGTTGTATACGAGTTATAGAAAGCTTCAACGTAGATACCTAGTTATCAACACTTTTGCAAGTTTAGTATATAGTTTTGTAAACAAGTTGATTTGAATAGTAAAATAATTATTGTGACTGGCTTGAAGTTCCTGATGTGTTATTTGTTGTCCCCGAGATAGCATGTTAGTTTATTAAAAAAACAATTCCATTATACCTACATTGTTAAAAAAATTCCACATGACGGGGATAAGAATATGTTTTTATTAAAAAAAAAACCAACGACACATTAGAAACAAATGAGTAAGGTTTTGACGTTAATAAATAAATAATATAGATGTTGACATTGCTCCAATAAAAAGTATTAACTTTATTTGATAACACATTAGAAAAAACCAGCAATTACAATTGGGAGACTTGATATGAAGGTGTATAGGTATTATGTATCTTTTATCGAGCCCCCAAAAAAGTCTGGTGATGTGGAATTGCGTTGCTGTTCGCAAATTTTTCACAAACGTGATTGTGATTGTATACCTACATAAAAAAAATACATGCATATATAAGTATACTACCTTTACTCGTATTGTGTACATATTTTATTGTGGGGCATCTTTTTCTTTCTTAGAAATCATAGCTTAAGATTTTAATCAAACATGATTATACCTATATAGAATGGGTCTATATGAGAGCAAGAAGTTTAAACCTGCAGCATTTATGAATATTGTTTTGTGCGTTTTAAGGTAAGGTTTTTATAGGTAGGTATGTGTTTTTAAGTTTCTTATATACCTAATATGTACCTACCTATGTTTGAATAATATTATTATAGCCATTAAACGGTTTCGAACGGAGAAAATATAATTTATTATAATTTTTTCAGATTTGTATGTAGGTATGTACCTACATAGGTACATATGTATATGTATATGTATATATATTAGGTAGGTATACCTATACACATTTTCTCAGTAATAATTTGTTTGTTTGATCGCGCCAATTCTGATTAGGTACGTAAATGTCTACGATTTTGACATTCGCGAAAAAGTCAGGTGTCGTCCTCACAAAAGTAACGGGATGGCTGAATATTTCCTCAAGAAAGATATTTTTTTCAAAAGGTTCAAGATCATTCTAGGTACTAAATGTATCTTGAATGTATATTGAATGACTACCAATAGGTATGCATTTTCGAATTTCAAATTCACAATAAGCATTTCAAAAGAATTGCAGCAAAATTCAATTTCTTCATGTGAATTTACAATAAATAGAATGCAGAACAGGGGCGTGCGTCGGGACTTTTTTTGACATATATCTATAACCTATGTGACTTAGTTAAATTGCTTAGTAGGTATACCTACCTACCTACCTACTAGATATGTACATACATACATACCAACTAAATATGACATTGGGTTGTTTATTTATACCTACACGAATGCCTTAAAATGAGGCCACTTCTTGAGGTAACTTTTTTTTGTATAGGTAGGTACATATTTATTTTGAACACAAAAACAAAACTTCTAACTAAGTTATAAACGATTTTTAATCACCTCACACAAATGAATTATTATCATAATATCTACATACCTACACATAATGTAAATACATAATTTTGTTTTTCTTAAACAGAGGTTTAATTTAATATACCTAGGTAGGTAAACAAAATGCAATCAAAATCTCAGCATTTTTTAATGAATTTAATAATACGTTTTGTAGTGAATGCAATTCTACAATTTGAAAAACCAGTCTCTTGGAGGTGTGTTTCTGCATAGAAGTACATATGTATATAGATTTGTACGTATAAATACATATATTTTTCAGTCAGCCTTGTTTTTAAGTCCCCTTACGTTTGCACGTCCGTTTTAGTATGAACATATTTAAATAACAGAAAATAAGAGAACAGGTGTTGTACGTAAGTTTTCACGTCACCATAAGGTGTATAGTATACAGACGAGCCCAACAAATTCAACCAATCACATTCGAGTTTTTCAAAGAGACCTTGACGCTCCCATCTTATTGTGGTTGGGTTACAGTTTACAATACAACTATGAAGAAAAATCTGGAAACTTCGTACGTAGGTACCTAGATTATGAGAGTATTTGTTAAGTCGTATTTAGTAAACTCCAACTCCACTTCCACTATTTTAACAAAATATAATAACTGTAGCGTGTACATGTGTATGTGTATAGCTATGTATGCATACCTGCCTTCTTTTTGAATTTATGGTTTAGTATCATACAGTTTATACCAAAAGCGGATTGACAAAACACAACTTAGATGGTTTTCTAAAGTAGCACATTCATTAAAAGGGGCGTCAAACTGTATCTATGTTAAATCATTACGAAGATATTTAAATGCTAAATATTCTTTTACTATGGCATAAATTTCGGTTGCAAATCACTTTATTTCTCATATATGTAGGTACCTACCTACATAAATTCACATTTCAAAATTGGTGATTTCATATTTATGTACCTACATTATATGAACCAACTTTCCTTACGCTGCGGCTTAATAATTGTTAATATTTGCGGCTGGCCACGTCGTGTAATTTCATTTGTCAATCGTCAGTACCCATAAGAAATAAGACCACTGTTAAATGTTTTTTTGCTCTTTTAAATCACTATTATTGATAATATAAAGCTACGCGCAAACCGACGCGATGGCGGTGGCGATCGCGATAACAATGTGGATGCCGCACACGTAAATCAATGGAGGGGCACACATCAACGCGATATGTGGATTTCGTTCACGTTCCACTACTGCGTTCAGTACGCGACTGTTCTTGAACGCAGCAAGCACCATTTGATCGCTTTATCGCCTGAAGAAAAATGACAGTTTAAAAAAGAAAATTTGAAAATGACTTCAAATACTGAAAAATTAATAGAAAGAGTTCGGGAGAATTCCATTTTATATGATCTGTCAAACAAAGATTATAAAAATATAAAACAAAAAATAAGATATGGGATACAAATATATCGCGTTGATGTGAGCAGGTTTTTGAACGCATCTTTATCGCGCGATAAAAGTTATCGCGATCGCCACCGCCATCGTGTCTGTTTGCGCATAGCTTAAAAGATTAACTCAATTTCTCATATTTTCAACGTTTATTTCAAAACGAAGTAAACGTCATTCAAAATTCCGTAGAAACCATTTTGTAAAAGGAGAAACGTCAAAATTTATTATTCAAATCAATAATTGCCTTTCATCAGCCGATCAATATTGCTCTTGCTATTGCCGAAGCAAGATAATATTGACGCAGCTTTACAAATTATTCCCCACCTGTCCTTTTATTCCCTTAGTAAATCTGCTCCTGATTGTTTCATTACTTGTACTTGTACTTCATTGTACATACCAAGCTATCTAACTGACTACGACGAGTCATACCTATACCATAAAAACAGGTTGTTTTCGATCTCACGATGTCATAGGAAAGATCGGTAAAGGTGTAGGTATAATGCAATGTGCGTAGGTAATAATAAAAAGATTTCAAGTAGATTTTGTTTATACAGCAGACATATTATTATTAACTTTATGCGTGTTACAATGTTGTTTGTTTGTATTTAATTTGATGTTTTCGAATTTTTTTTAAATTTTATGCGTTCATTTCTTCGTCTTGTTTATCATACCACACTTTTGCGAATTATATACCTATCTACCTACTCCACATTTTGCTTCTATTTTTTCATTTAAGCTTTCTGATAAAGCGAGTAGGTGTATAGCTAACAAAATATGTAGGTATTAAATATCAACTGTTTGCATATTATTGGCATGTGGATAGAATACAAATATTTATCTAATATAAAGCATACAAAACTCGGTTTTGGGAATTTGTTGGAAAAAAGATTACCAAATAGGAATAGGTATTAGGCCTGTTTTTTTTCAAAGCCCTGAGGGAATTGGATGAAAAAACGATGCGGGACTAAACAATTTCCAAGTTAAATGCCACAAAAACTAATCTCCTACGTAACCGGCATAAAAAACATACTTATTATCGATAGTTTGTATGGAAACTCCATCTTTTTATTGTGATGGTGTCGCTAATCCCTGAAGTCGTTTTCTTTATCACAGGGATTGGAAAAAAAAAAACATCTATTGTCGGCAAGGTTTTTTGCACATGTGAAAATATCTCGACAAAGCAGTTGAACTGTGAAAGTCAAATTAGTACACCGGGATGGCGTGTGAAAAAGTCGGCGATATACAATTTTGAGTGTTCTTTTTTTTTGTCAACTGGTATTATTTGCCGCGATTTATTATCTACGGATCTGGATCAGCATCATTTTTTACACGTAACACAACAACAACTTGGGATCATAGCCTCTATTCGGATCTATTTTAAAGATCCGAAAATAAGTTCTTACTCTGGCGGGTAGATGGCTTTTCATTTTTTGGAATTGGTACGGTAGTGCAAACTATAATGTACATATGTGTGTGCTAATTATAGCTTTAATTACTCTTCATTGAAAATTTTAAATTTTAGTTTTGAGGCACTTAAAAAGAAAAATCTATGATTTTGGAGCCAATATATAAAGCTAAGATTTAGTCATTATTTCTTGTCAACAAAAATTTTCACTTTGGCTTAACCTGCCACATGAAATGATTTTTCTTATTTCAGTGATTACTGAACTACCTTACCATTGGTCATTGAAATTTTAGAAATCATTTTATGGAAAAGATTGGGTCAAAATGAAATATTCATGTCTGTCGATTATGGAAACCGGAGTACTGGATAGGCAGTAATTCTCAGTAAGGTGTTCTTTTTTCTTTTCAGTTGAATCGAGAATTGTGGATTCTATAATCGACATGATTATTTGACAACTAACTATATACATATACTACCATTTTACAGCTGATTTTTGATTTTGTTCTACGTCGGCACATGTGGCGTGTGGAGGCCTATACAGAAACAGAGTACATACATAGTTGTCAACGAGGACGTTTGACGTTGCTTGTATTAAAGGTAATTGTTCATTGGTATTCTACCTATTGCACACCTTTTGGGGTGCGGTTGTAAAAAAGTTTTATACATGTTTCCACATAGGGGCAATACTAAAGGGTTGTTTCAGGGTCAAAAAATCTGAAAAAATATGATAAAATTGCCCATGAAATGTATAGGTAGATAGGTACCCCTATTAATAAACTCAAATCAAACACGAGAGATGTAGTATAAGGGCCAGTTGTACAAATATTTAAACCGTGGTTCAGCAATTTTTAACCACCGATTTCGGCGGATTAATTGATTCTCAACAATGGTTAACTATTCAAGTGTGTGATAATAACCAATTACATACTTGAACCAGCTTTGAACGTTAGTTAATCCGCTGAAATCGGTGAGTTAAAATCTTGAACCGAGGCTGAACCACTATTGTACAACTGGCCTATATGGCGAGTCACTTGACCCCTTCTCATTCTCAACGCTTCAAATGTGAGATTGTACAAAATGGCCATGTTTATAGTATTTAAGAACTATACAGTCGTATTTATTAGATTGTTGTCTACTTAGACACTGTCTAACTATTTTCAAATTGGTGGAAATATGCTTTATTTAATAAAAATAAATATCACATTATTCACGGTTAAGACAATCTTCTTTTGTGTCTAAGTTAGGCATAAGACAGCAATAAACAAGGTTTTTGAACACATTTTCCAAAGTTAAACAGTTGTCTAAAGTGAGACAATGTGTATAAATAAGACCAATAGTATTTAAGAACTTGAAGGTCTGAAAATGTTTAAGTCATTCATTTTTTAAAAATATTGTTGTTTAAATTGCTTAAAACTTAAGCTTAAATTTCATTATCTACACTTTATAAATATTTAAATGATAAATATTTTTTGAAAGCATAAAAAAATAGATAAAGTTCTTTGATATTTTAAATGACTTTCAATTTTGTTAAGATCTTAGTGTTATTCGAACAAGGTAAATATCTACTATTTACACGAGACAATAAAATTTGTTATAGAGCTTTAATTTTACTACCACATTAATACTAAGCTGATACTTATACACAAATATATTTCACGGAATAACATTTCGACCCCCTAGCGAGACGCTCTGATAAGTTTAATATAATCTTATAGAGTTTTGTCTTTCATGCAAAAACATCCAACGTCATTAGCTTATCAAAAAATTTTTATAAAATTAAATAGAACAATTTATATACCTACATAAAGACGCACGATTTCATCGTCATTCATATTTGTCGCATCCATATAACACTGATAAGAGTGATAAGTGTAAACCTATAAAGCTATAAATTAACCATGCTTACTTTAAAAGTACCATAACAAAATGATACCTATAACCTAGGTATGAATTTTCAGTTTCATTTTTAAACCGCAAATTTAGTAAATGTATCGTATTTTCTATTAGAATGTTCAGACATTTTCTACTTTCACAATGAACTAATATAAAAATGAAGAATGTTGGCTATTCAAATTTTGGGCACACCATATATGTATATGAATATAGGTAGATCGTATACCATGAAAACAAAACAATACAGATCAGAGTGACAACTGCGTTTTATTCTCATCTCTTTTATCCTTGAGTTTGTATATATTTCTCATGCACATATTGATTCATTATTTAAACTTCTAAACACTAATGGTCTTATTTGTAAAAGTTGTCTAACTTTGGACAACTGTCCAACTTTGGAAAATATGTTTAAAAACCTTGTTTATTGTTGTTTTACAGCTGCCTAACTAAGACACAAGAGTAGATTATCCTAACCGTGAATAATATGATACTTATTTTTATTAAATAAAGCATATTTCCACCAATTTGAAAATAGTTAGACAGTGTCTAATATACGACTGTAAATAGCCATCTACCCGCCAGATGAGAACCTATATTTTTGGATCATGGAAGATGGTCCCGATAGAGAGCAGGATCTTGTGTTGTTGTAATGGGTGCAGGGAACTACCTTCACATGGGAAATAACGTCACTTTTTATGGGATATAACTTCACTGTATATGTTATTTCCCGTGGAAGGTGGGATATAATTGCACTTCTTTGTACAGTCCGAGATAATGATTATGTTGTGTAATTTGTTTTTGAATTCTTTCTACTCTATAAAATGCACTTAAACGAAAAATATTTTTTTGGAGATAATAGTTTTTATTAAAACTGTGTTTTCAAAAAATAAAAAGATAATTTTATTATGAAGTAAAAGTGAAATTTTTAGTTTTACTTTATAATAAAATTTTTTATTTTTTGAAAATGATGCAGTTTTAATAAAAACTTTATATAATACACTTAAACATATAGTTCAGAGCTCCATTAAAATTTGTCTATAAATCTTAATATAGGTATAAATTTAATATCTTTGTTTCAAAACATTGTGTTTTAAATATTTAATTTGATATTATGCATGTATGTATGTCGATACTATAATGTTTGATATTGCTTATAAAATTGAGTTCTCATTTTTTTTAATACACCAATTTTTGTTTTACCTATTATTAGTTAGTTTTTGTTTTTTATACACTGCTTAAGAAAATATTAAGGGTATATTCATGCAACGTCTTAAACTTTACGATGTCGTAAAATCGTAAAGTTTCCGACACACGTTTCATGAACGCATCAAAAAACATTTTGCGTAAATGTGGTAAACGATATGGTAAACAACTCAGCTGTTCGTTAAACGTCAAACAGCTTAAAATATTTTATTTAATTTTAACATTCGTAAAATTTGGCGTCCGCAATTTAAAAATGCCCAAAGTAAGCCAAAAAGTATATTTATACAATTGTATGAACAAATTGCTTTCAATGATCTATTAATTCTTGAGTTATTTGGCAAAAATGATGGTACGCATGTTTATTGTTGTGATCAACATATAAGTGCATGTGTTAATGCATTTGTGTTTGTGTAACTCCCACTATTTAGGAAAAAACCTCATTTTCCCCGAAATGCCCGTTCCTCGTTTTTTTTCTTCTAAGGTTACAAGAGTTTACCATCTTTACGATGTTTACCATCTTCGTTTAACACACAAATTTGTGCCTTAAAGTTTAAGATTTGTTTGAAAAGATTTCCCATACAAATTTTGACAGTTCGTTTACGACGTCGTAAACTTTAAGACGTTTAACACGTTTACGATGCTTTTCCGACGTTGCATGAATACCCTTATTATTTCTGTTTTGCATGCGGGGCCAAGTATGTATGTACATATCTTTGAGATCTTAGGGGGTCGAAATGTTATTCCGTGAAATATATTTGTGTATAAGTATCAGCTTAGTATTAATGTGGTAGTAAAATTAAAGCTCTATAACAAATTTTATTGTCTCGTGTAAATAGTAGATATTTACCTTGTTCGAATAACACTAAGATCTTAACAAAATTGAAAGTCATTTAAAATATCAAAGAACTTTATCTATTTTTTTATGCTTTCAAAAAATATTTATCATTTAAATATTTATAAAGTGTAGATAATGAAATTTAAGCTTAAGTTTTAAGCAATTTAAACAACAATATTTTTAAAAAATGAATGACTTAAACATTTTCAGACCTTCAAGTTCTTAAATACTATTGGTCTTATTTATACACATTGTCTCACTTTAGACAACTGTTTAACTTTGGAAAATGTGTTCAAAAACCTTGTTTATTGCTGTCTTATGCCTAACTTAGACACAAAAGAAGATTGTCTTAACCGTGAATAATGTGATATTTATTTTTATTAAATAAAGCATATTTCCACCAATTTGAAAATAGTTAGACAGTGTCTAAGTAGACAACAATCTAATAAATACGACTGTATAGTTCTTAAATACTATAAACATGGCCATTTTGTACAATCTCACATAACTTCACAAAATTTTTAGATGCCTTTTTTCACACATATGTATATTCAGTGGGAAAAAACTTCACCCATAAAAAGTTAAATTATTTCCCACTAGAGGTGAAGTAATTTCCCGCACAGTTGCAATTCATGTTTTTTGATGATCTACATGGATCATTTCTGATAATAAAAAACGAATATACTCACATACAATATTATATTATATTATATTATGAAGGCCATTTTTTAATGAAAATAATACTGGAAGATTTTATAGACTTGCATTTAAACGATAAAATGAAAAATGATAAGAAATATAATTTATTATAAAGATTTAAAAAAAAAAGATAATTTAATTTTTCAATGCATTTTTTTAGAGATGGGGTCAGAATAGTCGCAAGATTTTTAAAAAAGGTCAAAATAGCTTTTTCGCTTAGAGTCGTATACTTATTGATCAGTCGTTTTGTCATTTGTCGTTTAATATGTGGCTGATAAATAAGTCCGGTGCTATAGCTATGTATATGTATACTTTTACAGCCAAATTAATAAAAAACGCTTATTCCACCTTTATTCCACGAGTTAACTAAAGCATGGAATAAGACTTAAGAGTTAAGCTATATGGGTTAAAAATTTCCATAAATAAAACCAAAATGTTCGTGGAATAGTAAATTGACGTTTACCAGATATCCCTTAAGAAAATCTACCACAATAAATAAGATGCCTATTTGGTAACTTGAAATTTTCCCCAAGTTTCACAAACTTGGTTATTTTTCGTATGGGTTCTGACAGAAAATTGTGATAATTTGTAAAAAAAAGCTCAAGTTACCAAATACACCTAAGAATTCTCTTGTTAATATTTTATTTCTGTCAAAATTATTTTCATTTTTCAATTGTTTATTTTGTGTCTGTTTTCTGTTTTCTTTTTATTTATTTAAATGGAATGTATCTGATGGAAGAAATATGTCCATCTCTCGGGTCCATATTTAGGTCATCGTCAACAACCGCACTGAGTTTCCTCATATTTCCCTTGGAAAATTTACATATATTTCTTCCTGAAATCCTCCTCACTTAGCACTTCCATTAGATCATATACATGTATTTTTGTTTAGTTTTCTTTTTATGGTGGTTGATGGCTGATTGCCCAATAATTAGAATCAATAATTTAAAAGCTCGCTAGCAGACATTATTAATTTTATTCAAAGTTAAATTAGCAATCTTCACTTAGGTATTTTTTTTTATTTGAGAATAAATTTGACACATCTGACTCTCCGGTGGTTTAACTTAGTACACGTCACTTTTTAGAAATTTTCTTTTATTCATAACATTTTGCACTTAGTCCACAGAATAAGACCTAACCCTCCGCTTTTCCACGTTTATTAACTTGGCTGTGAAAGTTTTGATTTTAAAGTATGCATTCATAAATTCGACTTGTCTAAATTATACTGGCAAATATTTTACAATTAATCAGAACCTTGAACGTCAAGGTGTTTTGCACCATTATAAAAGTTCTTGCTGTCAAGTGTGAATGTGAATCCCCACGGTGAATTTATAAAGAGATATCTTTCTTTCCAAACTGGAATACAATTGATGTGAATGCCACTTATTAAAGCTTAGATAATTTATATCAGCACTCAAAATTAAGTGATTAAATATTTTCTTCCTATATGGTTAACTACTGATTTTTGTTTTTCAAAATAAATTTGACTCCAAAGTAATAAGGTTCTCACGATGCGTGCAGTTATTATTTGTTTTTGTTTCTTTCTAAGATATTGGTTGGCCATCGCAAGCAAAGGCAGGCATATTAAAGATCTTTAACTTCATGTAACTATTCGCAAAAATCTTAAAATATATTTCTATCGATTATAGAAGGAAGAATTGTCAATGGACATTTAACTGGAACTTCTAACACAAAACATCAGGTGTCGCTTCGTACCAAGATATTAAATGACTTCTACTTCGGTTTGGGCTTTTTTTGCGGTGGCAGTTTAATAACTCCAAACGGTGTTTTAACAGCTGCTCATTGTCTACGAGAGTAAATCACATTTAAAAATATATACGTACCTGTTGGTTTAAAAAAATTATTTAATGAACAATTTCTTAGCTCGGACAATTATCCTGTGAATGCTACCGAAATTATAGTTGTAATGGGAAATCTTGTAAAGAATGTTCGAGATAATGACACATTGGAATTCAATATCAAGAAATATGTGGCGCATCCGAATTATAATCGTACAACTTTAACGTTTGATATTGCGTTTATATTTTTAGATGGCAAGGTGCCAGCTAATCATCCGGCTATTCAACCAATTAGCTTGGTTGATAGTGTGATGCCCATCGATACTATTTGTGAAGCAACTGGCTGGGGATACACCGAAGAGGTATAGAAAAAATTATTTTAATTTAAAATTATAAATATCCAAGTGATAGCAATTGGCATGTTCAGGAAAATGAGATCTCGGAAATATCAGTTACGTGAACAGGATTCCTTAGAAAATTTCTCAACTTTACTGTCAAAATTCTGAGAAAAAAAAATCTTGGATTCGCTTGCTCACTTTTTGAACGCGCCAGATATAGTTTATATAAAAGGTTTGTTTGGTAACTTGAAATTTCTTGCGAGTTTGCAGAAATTTCCACGATTTGTTGTCAAAACCCATAGGAAAAAAACTCAGTGTTGTAAAATTTATTGAAACAAAATTAACAGACAGGCATTTAATAAATCTTTGATAGTGTTTCCACCGCAAAAAAAAGATTTACTTTGACAGTAGGTATACCTTTTAAAATGCAAATGGTGTTTAATTTTTTCTTGTGAGTCAAAGTGAGATAGAAAATTTGAGTTGTTTCAAATAATGAAAAAATCGATTCTCGGCGCAATATGGAATTAGGTTTGTCCGATTTTACAAACTATTTAACAAGATTAATTTTGCATCTTTAAATTAAAGTGCAATGCACTGGCACTTTTCATGCTTAGTAATAATGTATAATTTTAATGTTTTCATTTATACAGGAAGTCCCATCGGATAAACTATTGGCTGTTGATCTTCGGATAATTGACATCAATGTGTGTAACTTAGGCTATGAAGGGGCATTACAAATTACTGGACAATTATGCGCTGGTTATATGACTGGCAAAAAAGATGCCTGCTTAGGAGATTCAGGTGGTCCATTAGTATGCAATGGAAAGCTAACTGGAATTATATCATTTGGTGTTGGCTGTGGAACTGAAAACAAACCCGGAATTTACACGGATATTTTATTTTTTAAGAATTGGATTCGTAGAATTAGCAAAAGTAATGGAAGTTTGTCCAAAAATGTGTCTTTTTTTTTATTGATGTTTTTAATAAGTGTATACCTATTAAAAATATTGTTCAATTGATTGAATAAAATAAAAATTTAACAAATTTATGGTTTACATAATACATACAGGGTGATGAGTATAAGGTGCACCAAAAAGCTAGAGCGAGTAGGTTAGGTTAAGACAAAAAAAAACGTATGGGAAGGGGATCTACTTCCCCCCGTTTAGGAGGGAGGGGCAATTTTCTAAAAAATTGACCTAAAACAGAAAAAAATTATTTAAAAACAACGGTAAAACTTACAATGCCATGCTATACCTTGTTGGAAAGCCAGAAATCTTTACTATAATCTTTAATCTTTTTACTTTTAATTTTAAATTAAGTTTTGTTAGTGAATAGTTTTTGAAAAATTAATTTTCCAACTCGGTGGGAAATGACCCCTCCTCCCTTACGATTTTTTTGTTGTCTTAATCCAACCTACTTGCTCCAGCTTTTTTGTGCCCCTTATACCGACCACCCTGTATACCTACATAGCTATTAATAAAATGTCTTCCTAACTTTTAAACAAATAAATTTTGAAAGAATATAGTACCTACCTACATATCTACAGTAAAAACCAGACTTGAATCCAATAATTGGCTTGTCCAAAAATTCCAATTTGGTCAGTTGTCCCACTAGATTCCAGTTTGGCCTATTTATCTCAAATTAGAAATTGGAATACCTACCTATTTATATTTTTTTTTCACATCTAAAGAAAGTTAGGCTAATTTGATATTAGGTGTGTTTATTTTCCCCCAGATCCAATCCAGACCAGATCATGAAAATAAAACAAACCAGGATCTCAATGACAACTTTTTATAGGTAAACCCAACTCTTTTTTCCCTAGACCCGTTGTCTTTTTTCTTTACACTACTGACGACATTTACCTACAAATTAAGGATGTGATGTTCAAAATTGTTTTGTAAATGTTTACAAAGTTGGATGTTGTGTTAACATAGCTATAGCCTACAGAGACTTACAGCTTAATAATAATTATTGTTTGTGCATTAATTATTGATGAATACAAACCCTATGTTTTTTCGCTGCATATTTCATATTTCAATGAGGTAACTATAGATTTTACTTTAACTTTGTTTTTTATTAAACTTCGAATAAAAATAATCATATGAAAACATTTTTTTTGTTGCCGTACTGCCCTGTAGGTACTGCTTTTTTTTTTCTTCAAGTAGGTAGGTACTGTGCTTTCTCAAAAACTGAAACGACAGCCTTGCAAATTGCAATGCAACGGACCCGTTAAAGTAAAATACGGATAAGTGCCTATCGCATAAGTGCCTAACCCGCATAAGTACCTTTTTTTTTTGAGAACCAAAATTTTGAGAATTTTTTCATATAAAACTCATCTAATAAGTACCTTTCGCTTAATTACCTTCCCCGCTTAATTGCCTCTTGCGCCGGGGTGGCCCCGGCGCAGTGGAAGCAGTGCTTGACTGCTATCCTGCGGATGTGTGGGTTCGATCCCCAGTCTAGGTAGCATTCTTTTCTATATTCCCTCAACTGAACGCCACCCCTGGGATTTAATGAGATAATCAAAACCTTATTTCTCAATCCACTGTGCCAACAAAAATCTATCCTATCCTTCTATTCCTTCTTACATTGCCTAATTCATAGGACCCTAGGTCTTACTGGCATATATGTATATGTTTGTGTTGTTGATTTTTTTTTTTTTTTTTTTTTTTTTTTTTGAAATTTACCTGAAAAAAATTCTCTTAAGTACACATTTTAAATCAGCAGAAAAAGACAAAAGCTTCTTTTCAGTCCTACGTTGTATTTCATGCTTTAAAATTCAAATATAAAAAATTACTCTACTACAATGGGGGAGACTAAGTGGGTAGCTGTCACTTTCAAAATTTAAACTGTCAAAGTAATTTTGTTTTGTTGTTAAGGTAAAATGCCTGAAAAACTGACTTAACTTTCAATTAAACAAAAAACTACAAATCCTCCGCCTGGTTAAAAAACAAAACAAAACAAAATCAAGAAAGGAAATTGCAAAACAATTAAAATGGGATGTTTCTACTATTAATCGAGTAGCATATAAAAAAAAGCTGGAAGAAGCTGGACAAAAAAACCAAAACAATAAACGAAAACGATTAAAATCACATTAAGTAACGCAACCCAAAGCAAAATAACTGATTATTTTACTTTGTATAAATACCTACAAGGTTCGCTTTTTAAAAGTTTACCGATACTAATCAGTTGAGGTACCTAATGTACTTTCTTATTTTTTAAATAACATTTAATGTTTTTTTATTGTAAATTTTGTTTAAATTTCTGTAAATATAGAAATAAGTGCTTATATGCACTTAAGCGGGTTTTTTATAACTGCCTAATCCGCATAAGTACCTCTCAAAATGAGGCATTTATGGTGAGGCACTTATCCGGGTTTTACTGTATTTAGTAATCGAAAAAACTTAGGTGTGCTCCGGTCTTTTTAAAAAAATTTGGATAAAAGACCAACTTTTTTAACTCTTACAAATACAACTACCTATAGGCAAATGGCTAAACTAGTAAAAATCTAAGCGAGAAACAGATTGCCACAGCAAAACCATCAACGTTAGAAATTGCCTTAAATTCCCATGTCGTTGTTTTAATGTATTCAAAGCCATTTAAAAGCACTTGCTCTAAAAGGTTGTCAAAGTTGCTGTGCCAATCTGTTTCTCGCATAATAAATACGCCTGGGCTTACTAGATTTCCTTTCCTTTCTGAAAATGGTTTAAAGTTAGACACAACCAGTGTTGCCATGAAAACTTTTAAGAAATCTGCAAGTCCCATGAAAAAAAGTCTGCATGCTGATTTTTAAGACACAAAATATAGGTACTTCCCAACCAGTGTTGCCATGAAATTTTTTTTAAAAAATCTGCATAGGTATCCGATGAAGAAAGTCTGCTGTGCAGATTTTTAAGGCACAAAATTTAGGTACTTCATAAATACATCAGTAAATAAATCAATATGTAAACTATGTAGTATTTATTGTACCTTACTGATGTAGTATCCTTTAATGACTTTGTTTCTAAATTATTTTTGTACAATATAATAGTACCTATAATTAATCTGTACAGTTTTTGCTGTTTATTGCAAAGCATTATGCACTAAGTGTTGAAAGGTTGCAATTTATTTCGAATTTTTGTTTTGTTGTCAATTTGTGTTTTTAAGTAATCCAATTTTTGTTTAACGAGTGCAGTGCTCCCACCCTACTTCTTTAGCAGTAGATTTACTGCACTAGCCCCAAACGAAAATCTACTGCGCAGCAAAACGAATCTACTCCTCTTTTATTATTGAGTTTTTTCAATAAATTTAAATTCATAAATGGCGAATATAAAAGAAAATAAGGCCAACATATTTATTATTTTCCGAATGAAATGTAATTTTGTTGATAATTTAATATAACAATTACAATAACTTCCAATGGGAAGTTGTAGGTATTTATGAATTCTCCAAATGAAATGTTGTTTTTTGTTACTTTAGTTAGTTTGTTTTTTTTTTACTGTGGAATTCGTTTTTGAAGTAACTAAGTTTACAGATTCTCCTGTTTTTATTCGTAAGTAAATGTATTTTAAATGAATTGATTTTTTGTTTTTGTATATTGTAAGATCTACCAGGGTTACCTCTGAATATTTTAAAGAGGAGTCAAAAAAGGAGTCCTGTGTGAAGAAAAAGAGTCCTCTATAAACTTCAAATAAAACACCAATAATTAAACATAAAATCTTTAATTTAAAGAAGTTTAGTTTTCAACTTTATTAACATAAATCTTTTCTTTTATACAACATAAAAAAGTTAAAAAAAACCACTTTCCACACAAAAATGAACTTAAAAAATCGTATATTAATAGCCAAATTTTCAATAGTCAATATAAGCAGTGAGTTAGTACTTTTGCTAGATTTAAAAGACTGACAAATTGGCAGTATTTCTGTTACAAAAGTGGTAAAAGAATAGAAAAATTCATTTTGACATTTTGTATGTTTTTTTTACAGAAATACTTCCATGCAGTAAAATAATAAAAGAAATAGTCTGTGTGTTTTACGGATGTGAATATTATGGTATCTGTGACAGATCCAAAAAGTTAACTTTCACAGAATATTTGAAATGGCACCGTATAAGAATGGCATTATAAGAAAAGGGTTGAACGAATTCATTCCGAAAGCATAGGTGTATTCACTTTATATATCTTATTTGTTGGTTTACAAAATTTCCCCGTTTAAGCTGAATCAAATTTATTTATTTTTCAAAAAGATGAGTCCTGGAATATGACTCTAAAGAGTCGTCCCGAAGGTAATACTACGTTTTCACCAAAAGTTAATCTCGTTAAGATTTAATAAATCTTTGACGGTACCTTTCAAATTGCAAATATTGTTTCATTTTTTCTTCTCAAGTGGAAGTTCGATTTGTATCACACGATGAAAAAAAAAAAAATAAATTCTGGAAAATGTTCTCTCGATTCTCGAATATTGTACTGAATATTGCGATAGGGGAATAGGTGTGTTAGATTTGTAAAATTATTTGCTCTATGAAGATTTAACAAGATTAATTTCTAATCTTCTTGATTTGAAGATTAAATCTTTGAAATTTGAAGGGGATTTACGGTAAACCTACTTAAATCGCGGTTTAGCGGTCGGTAAAAACTTAGAAATCAAAAATGAAAAGGGAACGGTAAAGCCTCAACTACATTGGCCATTTTTTGCAAAAGTTCAAAAGTAAAAATATTTTTTTTCCTTCTAGCGCAGTTGATTCGTAAAAAAGTGTATACAAATTGTTTTTTAAACCAAAATTTAAGCTTTCTGCATCATTTGTTTTTAGTTTTCTAGTCAGAAAAACTATCACAAAATCAATTTTAAAAATTTTCACTTTTGCACTTTTTCACTTTTTTGGCTTATGTAGTTGAGGCTTAAGAATGAGGTTTTAAGAAAAAAGTTGAACGAATTCGTTTCCAAAGTATTCAATTGTATATTTTTTTGCTATACTTATAAAAAAGAGTCCAAATTTTAAAAAGGAGTCAAATTTCGAAAAGATGAGTCCTGGAGTCCCAGCATTAAAAAAAGAGTCAAAGTGACTAAAGAGCAGTGTTGCCATGTTGGCATTATTAATGCTAGATCTAGCATTAAAGACGAGTAAAAAGCATTATGAAATTTGAAAATTATGCCGAATGCTTTTTTAGCATTATCCGATTTTTTTTGGCATTCTTGAATGCCATTTTTTGGCATTCTTGAATGCCAAAAGTTGATTTTCAATCATTGATTCATATACATGAAAAAAATATTTTCAAAATAATATATTTTAAAATTTGTTTGCAAAATATGCGCATTATTGTGATCTAACCTTAATAATGTCATATTGAACTCAGACAAAAAAAATGGTGGAATTTAAAAACTGAGTATATTTTCGCAATAAAATGATCTACAAAAAACATCTTGAATGTTTTTCAATAAAACTGCTAGAAAAAAAGTTATAACCCTTTAAAGTATTTTTTTTTGTAAATGTTCGTCGATTATTGGCTATATCTTTTTTATTTTCAATTCAATGGTAAAAAGTGTCTTAACCAATATTGTAGAGAATTAAATTGTCTACAAAAATGTTCTAAAATTTTTTTTGTCAGACTTTTATTTCTCAAGATATTGAGAAAAGGGGCTTCTTACCCCTTTTTCAAGTTAGCGGCCAAATGGGGGGGGGGGTGCAGCCCCAAAAATGATTTCGTATACTCTAACTAATGCACTCTACACATTAAAAAAAAACGTTGTCCTATACTAAATGCAAGGTCAATGTAACAATATGAAATATCCAGAAATATAATCGAAGAAGTCGGAGGCTCAGTCAATTATGAGAAAAGAAGTCAAGAAGATATCTATGACGACCTTTGGGTTGACGCATCAAGTACCTTTTTTATTTCCAAAAGCTATGAATTTAAAATGTGATATAAATGACGTCTGACTGAATTAAAATACTAACATATGTACCTAAACGTAAAAACAGAAATATTTTTTTAAATAATATTATTTCAATATATTTAAATAAGATTTCTTTTTTTTATAGCATTTATGATACTTATTTGCATTATTACAAAGTTTTGTTCTTTTAATCATTGAAATATAAGATTGTAAGAGGGAAAATTTTCTACGAATGGATTTTAAAATCTAGCATTCTGTTTTTTGAGCTCCCATACGATTTAGCATTATGGAATTTGAAATCTAGCATAATGAAATTTGAGATTATGGCAACACTGCTAAAGAGTCCCGAAGGTAACACTGAGATCTACTGCGGTATATTGCAATCTACTGCATTTTTTCCTGATATATAGTGGTCTGCGCTCAATCATCTATAGGGTGGCAGCGCTTTGCGAGTGCAGACAAAATTGGCATTGCAGAGATTTCATGATTTTGGCGAAATGCAAATACGTCTGAGAAATACAGACAAATCTGCATTCATGGCAATGCCGCTTCACTTCACCTTATTAGATATTAGATAAATAAGTTCTTATATTTTTATTTGGGCCGATCCCGGTGGTACTGCAATACCGGGCCAACCCGCGACAGAGGTGGAGCAAGCCCCTAGCACCCCGTCTATTTCCAAAAATCAGTTTAACATTTGTTGTCCCCCGATGGGGGATCTATCAGATGTTAAGCTGATAAGAACAGATACTACACTTTGATCTTAGCCATAAGGCCGAGAAGCGATAACTGTACCCAATACTTCCACTATTACTTGTCCACTATTGCAACATTAAGTGAGTGTGAATATTTTGAGAATCTGAAATAAATTCATGTAAATATTTGTTGTAATAGCACTAGGTATTTTTTGCCCAGTACCAGTATTGTGTATTGTACATCTATTAATATTGTGTTGTGCGGTACGGTATCCTTGCGCAACCCCAATAATATTATGAATGTGACAGCATAGGTAGGTAGGATAAGGCATTATTTAAGTACCTACATACGTATAGGTACCTATTATACAATATAATTACATATCAAATTCTATTAAAAGATGCAGGTAATTACAAGAGTAGGTATAGGTAAATATGACCATTCATGAATTCCATTCACGTTCTTTTAATAAAACTGACAACGACCTTCTTATCTTATACCTATAGGTTATGCTGGGATTTATAAAGGTATGTACGTACCTACATACCAACAATCAATGTGCAAGTCAAAATAAACCAATTACGTTCACATACCCACCTAACACAAAAGCCAATTCAAAATGACTTCACTGTGATATAAAGGTGACAGATAATCTGTAGTTTTCATTACTTCAATTCGGCAATCTTAAGGGTTATTTATTTTAAGAAAGTATAATCGAACCTAATGTTAGAATGTTCCTTAAATATACCTATGTACATATATACCTACGTATTTTATAGGTATCTGGTATAATGAATTGATACGAATAATATCTAGGTAACAAACGCCATAATTTGTTCGGGTAAGCAAGGCAATTCTGAAGTAGTTTTGTTTATTTGCGTTTGCTAGTTGACTTGGGGCCTGTTTCTCAGATCATACAACATATTTCACAAACCTATATTTTACCTACAATATATACCTAAGGCGTGTTTTTTTTTGCAAGCCTGGGGGGAATTGGATGAAAAAAGCGACATTTGCGTCGATACTAAACAATTTGCATGTTAAAGGCAACAACAACTAATCCCCTGTGGGCTTAGCTGATTCTCGGGGCTTAACTTAAAAGCCCTTCCACACTATCCCACTGAGTATTAATACATTTCAAATTGAAAGTCAGAAAGAATTCCATGCTACTGCGAAATTTGTGGGAGAGAAATGACTTTTAATTTTTTGACCACACACAACAGTTATATTTAACCTCAATAAAACTGGTGATGAAATGTGTGATAGAATTATGTCATGTCAAATCGTGTAGGCTGGAATAACATGCTGTGTGAGATGGGCTTTCATATTTTATTTCCACACTATTATAGGTATAAATGATTTGTTTCCCACTTTTTTGACATGTGTTAATACTCAGTGGGATAGTGTGGAAGGGCTTTAAGCGCGCAGAAAAACTGAAAAACTGAGCCATTTTTACATAATTTGCCGCCCTGGATATTTTTATTTCTGCCGCCCTTAAAACTTTTCGATCATCGTTTAAAAAATTGAATGCTATGACAGTGGAAAATATGGGGATGCCCAACTTCGCCGCATGCCCTCTAATTGGCCAGTGTCCAGAACAGGTCGTGTCTATATCTTGTCTGGGTCGGAAATGAAGAAGTTAGATCTTTTCGGACAATATTTTCCTCTAAAATAATTTTAGCAAAGAGAATTGTTTTTGTTTTAATATTATTGATGCTTTAAAACTTTGTACGCAGCATTTTGAAAATTTGTACCTACCAAAATTTGTCGTCTTCTAAAACTTGGCGCCCAGGACTTAAGTCCCTTGGCTTCAGTAACAGTTCCTATGGTAAAGAATAAAGATGACCCTATATGAAAACTCCATTTTGTTTCTGTGATGGCATCGCTAATCCCCCTTGTTGTTTTCCTCAACCAATTCCCCATAAGCTTGCAAAAAACACTCCTATTGTGCAGTTGTATTAGTCATGTATTATTAGTAGTAGTAGTAGTATTTTTATATTTTTAAGGACTGGGTTTTGAACATAGTCCCCTTTCACACGAGGAAAGTGAGTTTCCAGCAACTTTCAGTTTTTGGGTGAGAAGGGCACCAAGTAAGAGGATTGAACGGTTTACGAATGGTGGGAACTGAAATTTCAAAGAAAACGTCAAAAAAACTCCAACAACTCCTCATGTGAAAGGGGGCATACAATTTTGAAGGACAATGGCTGTTATTGTTTTAGATTTGTTTTTTTTTTTTTTTTTTTATTAATTATAATGATAAGATCAGAAGATTCCTCAGTAATATTCGTATTCCTCAGCAAAATTTTTCAGTTTTGCTGTCTAAATATTGAGGAACAAAAATTGTGAATTCGCATTGCTCACTTTTTGACGGAGTAAAATCTCGCCTTTGGAGATTTCATTTTCCTGAACAAGCCTAAAATATTACATTTAGGGACATGGAGCACATATGTACCTAGGTACTCTATGTGCCTGTTTACATAGGGTTTTTACTGAAAGGCGCATCCAGTGAGACAGGTAGATTTTATGTGCGTGGAAACGAGAAAGATTTTGGGAAGGAATCTACACTTCTCGTTTCTAAGCACACATAAATCTACCTGTCTCACTGGTTGCGCCTTTCAGTAAAAGGCTTGTGTAAACAGGCACTATAAGGGTATTCATGCAACGTCTTAAGGTAGAACTATAATAGTCGGATGCCGACGTTAGTGGTCGTACGAAACGAAACGAATATAAAGAATTCATATGACGTGCCCATAATTGAAGTTTGCTTCGTTTCGACCATTTTTCGTTAACTTTTGCTTTCGGAAGTGAAGAGCGCTCACCGACCGCTCCACGCGTAAGAGAGAATTTTCTTCCGACATCTTCCGACTATTATAGTTCTACCTTTAAACTTTACGATGTCGTAAAATCGTAAAGTTTCCGACACACGTTTCATGAACGCACCAAAAAACATTTTGCGTAAATGTGGTAAACGATATGGTAAACAAATCAGCTGTTCGTTAAACGTCAAACAGCTTAAATTATTTTATTTAATTTTAACATTCGTAAAATTTGTCATCCACGTTTTAAAAAGAAAAAAAAAGAAAAAAATCCGCATTTTTAAAAGTAAACCAAAAAAGTATATTTATACAATTGTATGAACAAATTGCTTTCAATGATTGGTCTGTTTGGTAACGTGAAATTTCTTGCGAATTTGCACAAAATTTCACAATTTTCTGTCAAAACCCATAGAAAAAAACTCAGTTTTTGGGAAATTTGTAAAAAAAAAGTTACTAAACAGGCATACTCTATTAGCTGTGTTTTATTTTCCCTCAGAACCGAACCAGATTGGATTTGCTTACGAAAATACATGTATTACAAAAACAACTCAAGATCCAACTCTGTTTTGGATTTGGATTTCCAAATCCATTTTAAACACATACCCTTACTTTGTAAATGTCGCCAGTAGTGTAAAGAAACAGGTAAACAGGTGTATACAAATATAAAAAAACAAAAGGAAAAAAGAGTTGGGTATATATCAAGTTGTCACTGAGATCCTGGGTTGTTTTATTTTCATGATCTAATCCGGATTGGATCTGGGGGAAAATAAAACACAGCTATTAATTCTTGAGTTATTTGGCAAAAATGATGAAGTTTATTATTGTGATCAACACATAAGTGCATGTGTGCACTCTAAATGCCAGTTCTATTTTTTCTTCTAAGGTTACAAGAGTTTACCATGTTTGAGATGTTTACCATCTTCGTTTAACACACAAATTTGTGTCTAACGCCCATATTATTCACTCGATACATCTAGATTAAAACTTTAATCCAGACGTAAATCATACAAATTCAAGGTAAATACATCCGGATTTAAATTTTAATCTGGACGTATCGAGTGAATAATATGGGCGTTAAAGTTTAAGATTTGTTTGAAAAGATTTCCCATACAAATTTTGACAGTTCCTTTACGACGTCGTAAACTTTAAGACGTTTAAGGGCCAGTTTGTTCACTGCAGTGGGTTAAATCTGCCCCACTACTTTAACAAGTTCTAATTAATTGGTGCTAATCAATGGAAATCGGCTGATTAGTGATTTCCATGATTAACAACTCAAATTTTGATTTCCCTTACACAAATTATGTTTAACATGCATATTCGATGATTTACCAGTTGCATTAATCCATGATTAAATATAATCAACTATGAACAAACTAGCCCTAAGACTTTTACGATGCTTTTAGGACGTTGCATGAATACCCTTTATGTATAGGGTAGGGATAGGAAGGAATAGAACGTGCAATCAAAAGAGAGAAGGCAAATCGATGAGAAAAAAGGAGATGCGATACGTATTTGCTTTGCATTGTGACAGAAAAGTAGAATAAAAATTTACTAGGGGTATTCATGCAACTTCGCAAACTTACGATATCGTAAAATCGTAAAGTTTCCGAAACACGTTTCATGAACGCACCTAAAACATTTTGCGTAAATGTGGTTAACGATATGGTAAACAAATCAGCTGTTTGTTAAACGTCGAACAGCTTAAAACATTTAATTTAATTTTAACATTCGTAAAATTTGGAATCCGCAATTTAAAAATTACTAAAATAAGCCAAAAAAGTAAATTTATACAATTGTATGAAGAAATTGCTTTCTATTAATTCTTGAGTTATTTAACAAAAATGATGGCAAGTATGTTTATTGTTGTGATCAACACATAAGTGCATGTGTGAATGCATTTGTGCTTGTGTAACTCACACTATTTTGAAAAAAAAAATCACTTTTTCCTCGTATCCGTTCCTTTTTTTCATCTTCTAAGGTTACAAGTTGAGTTTACCATGTTTACCATCTTCGTTTAACACACAAATTTGTGTCTTACGCCCATATTATTCACTCGATACATCCAGATTAAAACTTTAGTCCAGATGTAAAGTATACAAATTCAATGTAAAAACATCCGGATTTAAGTTTCAATCTGGATGTATCGAGTGAATAATATGGGGTTAAAGTTTAAGATTTGTTTGGAAAGACAAATTTTAACAGTTCGTTTACCACGTCTTAAACTTTAAGACGTTTACCATTCTTTTCCGACGTTGCATGAATACCCTTACTGTGTGTTTGTTTTATTTCATTAGATTTCTTTCTTTGTGAAGCTGCTAATGTCCGCGCTCTGTGGGCAACAAAAGTTGTCAGTAGGTACTTACAGGGAAGATATACTAGGCAGTCGTATTTATTAGATTTACTTAGAACACTCTTGGAGAGTTGTCCAGCTAGCCACTGTCTAAATAGTTAGACATCTGCTTATTTATATAAACGCATTCCTATCGTTGTCTAAATAAGTTTTCATGTACTCATTGACATAACTGTAATCTGTCACATTTCGTGAACATTTGGATACATTCAATCAACATTTCATTCATCTTTTTAATTCTCTGTTCAATGAAAGTATCCCACCCCACTTAAGAATCGAAGGCGAGTTTTTTGCAAGCTCGGGGGAATTGGACGAAAAAAAAACGATTCGAGGTAAATAAATTTCCATGTTATTTGCAACAACCACTTATCCCCAATGGGCTTAGCTAGACCCAGATAATTTTCGGGGATTAAGTTAAGGGCGCCGAAAAACAGTGTTACTGCCATGAATTACATAATTATTATCGATAGTTTGTATAAAAACCTCTTGCCTCTTATTCTAGTTGCATTAAGCTTGTATAAATCTGTCCCTTTTTAAAGCTCTCAAAGAGTTTCCGTTACTAATATGCTGAATATAAATAACGAAATAACTCAAATTTATCTATTCACAGCCCGGGTCCACACCCTTGGACTTATTTTAAGTTTCGGGTCCTCAAGGTTGGGGTTAAACGTCGGTGTAATTTCCCTAATACAAACAAAAATTATGGCTCCAAAACAACAAAAATCTTCGGATAAGGATGATTCAAATGTTGCCGACCCTAGTATATTTATTATATGTATGTAGTTTTATAAATCTCATCAAGCAATTAATTAAAATTGTTTCTGTTATCAATAAGATAATATCTCTTTTCATTATGATTTGTCGATAATTGTTTCACGAACTTGTATAGCTTGAATTGAATAGCGTGTAAGTATATATATCTTAAAATTGGGTTTTTATAACATTGGATACCTTATCTATAATTCTCCAAGTGAAAATCAATAAATATGTTTTGAAATTTGAAATAAACTGGCTTTACTTGTCGTAATAATTTGCTCTACTAACCAAAAATAATAGATGTGTTCCTTTACTTTGAAACTCTGTGCCTTTGTGAATTTCTACACATTTTATATTTTTTATATGAACTTTGACAAACTTTTGTGTAAAAATTCACACAAAGGCACAGAGTTTCAAGGTAAAGGAAAGGAACTATAGGCTAATAAAATAAGCTAGTATATGCATAAAACCTTAAAAATCAGTTCTGTTTGTTTCAATCATTTTTGTTCTATCCGGTTGTGGGTCTATACACATCGTGTGTACATTGTTAATAATGATTTGTCAGCGTAACCTCTGCCCGTTTACTTCCCAAAACTTTTCCAATTTCAGGTCATAGTTTTATCAAAATTAATAAAAAATAAAATAATATTCATAATGTTTTAGTCAAATTTTCTGTATAACCATTATTGATGCCTAAGACTTTTTGAAGTATCGATAAAATTCAACCAAAAATTGTATGAGGCTGATTAGACTCGTGTATAGGTACGTATTTTCTTTGTAAAAAAGTAAATAAAAATATCGGTTAACTTATACCTATTTTTAAAAAGGTTCTTAGTCAACTAATGACCAGTGTTCAGCCTCGAAGCTGTTTTTATTTGAGAATTTTTTTTAATATCAATTTTGGTTCAAATGATTCTAAGGTATAAGTCAACATTATGGCGCTTGACGTCTGTTTTAAGTGTGCTGTTAATATCAAAAAGTGAGAGAAAAGTGTTTGAATAATTATGAAAAAAAAAAATTAAAACAATGATTCAGCAGAACAAGTGAGAATATTCATATTCATTCATTCATTCAAGTGAGAATACATAAATGAAACAATATTGTTTTTTATGAAAAAGTGTTTGAAATATTTTTTTTAACTCAGTTCTATTTTATTAAATATTTTAATTAATATTTACCTATTTGTTTTTAATTCCGAAACAAAACTCATTCATTTACTTAAATTAAATTTATTTAGGTATTTCCAATGCGAAATTTCTGATTCAATTAAAAAATACAGAAGATTAAAATCTTTTTCCGTCAGATTTTTTTGATTACAAAGAAAAAGACAGTGAAAAAAATTATCATTTACCTACAAGTGTTTTGTCGCAAATAGATAAGCAAAAAAAAGGAAAACAAAATTAACCATTCATATAGGTACCTATATACCTAATCACCAATAAATGACGATGTATTTGATAAATTTAAAAAGACTCGGTTTTCTTTTTAAACTATATTTTCGCATTCCTGTGGTTTCAGCAATGAGGCACTGTGCAAAATTTTATCTTCCTGCAATATCGCAACGCAAGGCTGGATCATCAACAAACTTTCTCTAAACGGTTTTCTGTGACAGACGATTTCAGAGTTATAGGCAAAGATACTGAGCCGAGTATTCATATCTTTATATTCAGTATCTTTGGTTATAAGAATTGTTTTGAATGTTTTGAGGTTAGTTTGATTTGGCAATTTATTATGAATACAGACTCCCACCGGAGCAACGTTTGCAAATTTACCTCTCTCGTGCGATTTAACGCTGCACTACATTATTTTTTCTGAGGATATTTATAAAGTCACCAAAAAGAAACCAGAAACATTCCACGTAATATTGCCTAAAGTACATCCTGATTTACAGCGAAGATAATGTGAAAATTGGGCCTCCAAATTACGAAATGTACGCGCCAGCCGTATATCATATTCAATTTTAAATAGAAATCATATTCAAACATAATGCCGTAAAATTATTTGCGTATATTTTATTTCAATTTAAAGTTATCCGCCTCTAAAAAAACATCCGTTAAATTATGCACAGCAAAAAAGTGTGAGTGCCGGGACTCACGGTTCAGATGTGTAAACATAAGTAACGTAACGTGAATCACAATTACAGAATCACCATCACAAGATACGTTACGTTTTTTTTTCACCCTACCGCCAGTATAGATGTTTACACATCAGAACTCGAATATAGTGTGATGTTCGTTTATATGGTCTCTCTGTTTGGAGAATAATTTCTATGATGGGTGGAGAAATATGGATTTATGGATTGCCGTTGGCAGTTTGGATTCCGATTGTGATTTTCGGTATATTATTTATTATAATTAAAATTGTATAGATATTTTGATGTCATTGGTGCAAGTTCGATCAAAGATAATTTCTGATAGGTGTACATATTCGTCCAGGTAAATTGTGTCGTCGTGTCAAAATACCAATCCGTCACTACTGAAGAAGTAGTCGATGGAGCTGGTGTTACTGTGGTATTGCTGGAGGCTTTTAAAAAAAGGAAGATGCAACAACACATTTTTTACACAAGTTGCATGTTTTGGCTTACCATTCTAATTTCATCGGTACCAACTTTTATTTAGATATGTTACCATAAATTTTTTTCAGTATCAGGCGTATTTTTTACAAGTCCATAATTGATTCCATTGTTACGCTTAATGAAATAAAATTTAATAATAACTTACAACTTAATATAATCATTGATAAACAAACAAACCAAATTCCATAACAATGATCGCCATTTTGTTTTCATAATTTGACGTTTCTATATACAAACTATTGATAGAAAAATGATAATGAGAACCGGTAACACAGTTTTTATTGGGACTTAAGTTAAGTCCCGAAAATTATCTGGACTTAGCTAAGTCTCTAAGGACTTAAGTTGTTGCTGCATTCGCGATTAAATCGCTTAGCTCCAATATCGTTTTTGTTTTAATCCAACTCTATGTGGACTTCCAAAAAACACGCCTAATGTAATATTAACTATATAAAGTGGGACACACAAGTCTTTTCTTAAGATAATATCGGTGTGAATTTCTTTATTTCGGGTAAAATTTGACAACTTATAGATAAGTACATATACGAGCTTGTATATTAGTTTGAAATGTTTCATAAAAATGATTAAAAAGTAGCTATGTATATACTTATAGTCCAATTTGGTTTTTTTATATGATAAAAGACTCGCCATATACCTACATATGTTATCATACAAAAACCTAAAAGTTGACCAATATCTGATCGTTGACACTGCCCTTTCTTATATCAGACAAAGATGTCTATCACTTTACTATATAGTCATTATAGATTGTAGAAGAAAAATAAAATAAAGACAATGGACACAAAAATTTCCTATAAGAAATATCGAAGAAACGAAAGTATAATCTGGCCCAGGTGACAAGAATAAATGTAGGTCGTATAAGTATAGGTTGATTTGGTTTTATTTTGAAATTTAAATTTATTGTGAAATATGTTCTTACTCCAATATAAAAAAGTTTGGTCCTCATAACCATGGTTTATTATACCATCTGTTTCTTTACTTCCCAAAACCTAATGAGGTCTGAGAGATATGAGACCTAATTACGAACTTAGCTTATTTATTTTCCGATATTTTGTTTATTTTATTTTTGTTTTATTTACAGTTTTATACATACAAGCCGATGGAGAACCTAGAATAATAAATGGTAATTTGGCAAAAGTTGAGGATACTAAACATCAAGTTTCAATACGTCTTAAGATAAAGGATTATCCATTTGGGAATGGTCACGTTTGTGGCGGATCCTTGATTGGACCGAAAAAAGTGTTGACTGCTGCCCACTGTATTTTTGAGTAAGCTTTTATTGTGAATACTTTTATAAGATAAAATTGTTAATTTATTTTTATGTTTTGATATATATGTATGTACATGCAGCACTAAAAAGAATAGTTATCGTGACCCTAAAGAACTGTTAGTAGTAATGGGTACATTAAATCGATTCAAACGAAGAGGGGCAATTGTTTCCGGTGTAACACATATAGTAATTTTAAAATCTTTCGAAATCGAATCAATGAGAGATGATTTAGCGATAATATTTTTAAAAAATGGTTTATCTGTGGATAGTACACATTTGAGAATTCAACCGATACCTTTGAATAATTTTACACTACCACATGGATTTATATGTCAAGTTTCTGGTTGGGGTATAACTAATGGTGAAGATAAGGTAAGTTCATATTAATTAAAAGAGATAATATGTAAGTTAGCAGGAAAGTTGTTTTTTTTTTAGATATAAAACTATTTTTAAAACAATAATGTTTGCATTTGCATATGATTCCATTTTACTTTGTGTTATCTGTCATATGGTTTTTGACAACATGAGTAAAATAATAGTCGTGTCCTATACGAATAAAAATATTAAGAAGTGCTCTAATGTCCATCTATAACGGAAGCGTGTTGAAGCATAAAGTTTGTTCAATATTATCTGACCCAGGACGACCTGGGGAATGTAATTCAATTGTCAAAAAACTCATCACTTATTTTTGCCCCAATTTGTACCCTAAGAAAATGTCTCGTGAGAGTCACGCAGAGCCGTCCCCGAACACATCGAACACAGTGCGAATATCATAGGGCAAAAAAAGTGCTACATAAAACAACGCCAGTGCTAACATCGAACAAACCTATTGTTAAAGCATTAGCTCTATTTGGTAACGTAAATTTTTCCAAATTGCACAAATTTTCACAAATTATCTAAAATGTCTGTTTTTTTGATTTAAAAAATTTTCAACGAGAGAGCAATTTCATGTGTGCACAAGGAGTGTAAAACTGTCAAATACACATCTGTCTGTGTCTGTCACAAAAATGAGATCTCAGAGATTTTTCTCCGTCAAAAAGTGAGCAAGCGAATCCAAGATTTGTTTTCCTCAGAGTTTTGACAGCAAGCTGATACATTTTGCTGAGAAATTCAGGTAACTGAAATTGCTGAGATCTCCAAGATCCCATTTTCATGAACATGACTATTCATTCAGATTGTCTTAACATATACACTTGCTGAAGATTCAGATTAGTCCATTAAAACCATTAAAAATTAAGATTCAAAATGATTTGTCACCATTTGACGTCTTGTTCACAAAAGTGACATTTTATAAAAAAAGTGGTCCAGTTAACTTTTTGACAAGTTTCCTCTCTCTGAGAGTATTTTCTCTTTCTTTCAAAATTTGACAGCTTTTGAATCTTTTTATTAAAAAAGATACCAAACAGACCTAATGTTAAAGGACATGAATGATAAATAATATAGATGGTTCAATTTATTTTCTTATTTATTACCACTCCGTCTATATATTTGGTCTGTTTGGTAACGTGAAGTTTCTTGCGAATTTGCACAAATTTTCACAAAATTTCACAATTTGCTGTCAAAACCCATGGAAAAAAAATCAGTTTTTGGGAAATTTGTTGAAAAAAAGTTACCAAACAGGCATCTTATCAAGAGCATTAAATCTCTTCAATTTGCACATTACCGACAAAGTAAAATTTATCTAACAAACGATAGGCTGTTTTGGCTAAGATTGAGAAATGAATCCAACAGTTTTTTTGAGAAATTAATTTCAACTTCCCTGAAAAACTGCAAGGTTATACTTTGGTTCAAAATAATTGTCTTGTTTTTTTGTATTATTTTCAGAATCTTTCAGCAGAATTGCGCATTACAAATGTTTCAATTGTTTCGAGAACAAATTGCTCATCTTCTTATGGTAATGCTATTAGACCTGGAATGCTTTGTGCTGGCTACATGTTGGGTGGCAATAATGCTTGTGAGGGGGACTCTGGAGGACCTTTGGTTTATAAAGGTGCCCTAGTAGGAGTTGTATCGTGGGCTGCTGGATGTGCACAAAGATCACATCCCAGTGTGTATACTGATGTGAAGTATTATATTAATTGGATAACTAAAACTAAAAATGCTAGTGGTAAATTAAATTGGAGCATAACAACTACAGTTATTGGGATAATTGTGATTTTCTCTCTATAGTAAAATATTATTAATAAAATATCCATATACATATTATGTAGGTACGCTGTACAAGTATAAGAAAAATTAAATTATTAATATACGTATGATACATAATAATATGTACAATTTGTATGTACATAGGTATTCAGAGTTTTTCTGATTTTTTTTTCTTCTTATTAATAATGTGCCGCTGGAAATCAGCAACACTAATTCTGAAATAATTTGATAATTTTATTTTACAGGTCAATAGTTTTTTCGTGCCATATGAAAAAAACTCAAATTCTTTATTAAAAAAAATATAATTCAATTACAGCAAAGAATTAGAAGACATAATTTGCTCCATTCGTGTATTGTTAGAGTTTCTGTCAGTTTTTACTCCATCTGGAGTAACTTTCTTAATTTTTTTTTTTTCAAAATTCGCTTTATTTGAATTAAAAAAAGGAAACAAGAAAAACGTGCCATATTGATTTTTTCATTTTTCAAAAATCTATCGAAATCGAAATGCAAAGCTGTGGAAATGCGCTTTCACTTTTCAAGCATAATATAGTTGTTGTTGAAAATGAAATAAATTGTTTTATTATAACAAAATTTGAACTCACCTGCACATTAATTGACATTAAAACAATACTACACCACAAATTACAATTAACCCTTCCATAGCCAACATTCTTTGAAGCAATTAAAACTAAAATTTATATAACTTACATATTTTTAATGACAGTATTAAAATATTTGTTTATAAAGAACACATTTTAATGTATGTATATAGCGACAGCAGTTTAACGGTGGCATGCAAATTCTCCAAATACGTACTAAAAAAAACATAGCTATATATATGTAGTGCCAGCTTCAACAATAACACTTCTTTTTCCTCCCACCTGCACAATATTCTGATGTATTAATTTCATTTACACCAAGCCTCACAGTATCAACGGAGTAAAAATGGTTTGGAATACCTCGCTGATGGATTGGTACATCTGTTTTGCTCATAAGTATTTCCATGCGATTCATAACCCTCTCGAGGAGCAAGTCCACTGCATGTCGAATATTAAGACCAGTACAAGCACTTGTCTCTACATATGGCAGCTTGTAACGATTTGCTACTTGTTGAATTTGTTCCTCACTAACAACTCTTTGATTATCCAAATCGCATTTATTTCCACATAGCACAACATCAGGATCTTCACAATAAGCATGCATTCGAAGTTGTTCCAACCAATTGGTGACTTCAAGGAAAGATTTCTCATTGGTAAGATCAAATATTAAAAGGAAGCCCATGGCATCTCGATAGAAGGCAGTAGTTAAACTTCGAAATCGTTCCTGACCAGCAGTATCCCAGAGTTGTAAGTGAATACGATGACTTCGTCCTTGTGTTGTGTACATCTAAAATAATAATATCGTATATTATAATCTGTATGAATCAATTTGGTTTTCTTTTTCTGGATGAACAGGATTAATATATAACCTACCACACGTTTTTCACGAAAATCTATTCCAACAGTGGATATGAAACGTGAATGGAATTTACCATCAGTGTATTGATAGAGGAAGCTGGTTTTGCCCACTCCAGAGTCTCCAAGGGCAAGAAACTTAATCAGATAATCATAGTCGATGGTAGGAAGCACAGATTTTGGTTTTTTGAGCATGATTTTAAGAGTATAACTGTTTTTTTTTATTGTCAACTGTTTGTGGTACCCTGAAAGAGAAGAGAATGATTAATATATGTTTTGCCTTGACAAATACATAATGTATATGTGATTAAATAGGAAGCTAAGGGTGTTGAGGTTTTTCTACATCTTATTGCAAAGATATTTTTATTTTTTTTTTAATTATAACCGTTACCCACAGCACATATAAAACGAAATAATTTATGAGTCACTGTGGCGTATACGTACTATTAATCATAATATCAAAATTATGTTTCCACTTAATAATTTTATTGTGAGTAAAATAATAAAATTAAAAGAGCCATGAATCTATTGGAAGTATTCACAGGTTTTAATGCATGATACATAGATAATAATGTATGTAGAGTAGAAATCAATGAGTTCAGAATAAAAAAAAATACATATCATGGAAACTTTAAAAAGACGCAAGTTGCGTCATTCAAGATATATGTAGGTATGTGTAATGATTTCAGATTTGGACAAATATAGATAACAACCACATTTAATATATCGACGATTAAAGTGCACAGGACCTCGTAAGTCGAAAAATTCAAAAAAAAATTATTATTGCAAACAAAATCAGCCAGAATCAGTCTTTTGGCAATTTCAGCGTAACAATGTTGTTTTGAACATTTTACAGAAAAAGACAGAATTCAAAACCTTTTACCATACCTATATTTCCATACAAAATTTGGCAGTTTTTTTTTTTTACTTCTGAAAAACTTGCAAAAACGACTTACGAAATTCTTTAACCATCGCGTCGATATAGTAATGTCGTCAAGTCAATAACACATTGAGATTCATTCATGAAAATTCAAATAGGTGATAAGGTTCAGCTCCAAAAACACAATCGGAGAATAGAGTTGTTGGAGCATAAAATAAACTGTCCATTACAGTGTACTTTAAAATAAAATGTACTAGATTTAATTGGCATGTTTTCTTTATATGATTCAAATACTCATGGTTTAAAAGGTTTTGAAAACTTGACCAATGAAGCTACCAAATTAAATTCAGTAATCATTAAATAAAACATTTATCTCATAATTTAATATTAAAACTTCATAAAGTTAGAACTTGGTGTAGGTACTCATTACCTTTGACGGCTGGCGAAAACGCAGTTGACATTTGAATAAAAATCTTAAATTTTCAATTTTTTATTGTACTAGAGATCTATAAATTCTTTTTTATAAAACCATTCCATTTGAACTCCAAAACATTATTTATAAACATGTTCTATCAATTTTCTAACTAAGATAATGCAAATGGTTACTCAAACCTATTTTAAAGTGGCTCAGTTCAATGAACAAAGAATTAAAAATTCAATATATAATAGACAATGGCTACACCTGGACAACTGTCCAAGAATGTTCTTAAGGTATCTAATATACATATACTACTGTTAATGTTCTACCAAATTAAAATCATTCTACGAAAAAGTACTGGAGTTTACTATAATAATTGATATTTTCTGAGAAAGTTGGTGGATGGTATGGTACGCCCTCTCAGAATCAGAAGTGCTCATTATTGTGGGAGAATACTCCGCCACATGAATGAGATTCAAATTTCTTTTGTATATACGACAGGACCTACCGCTTTGCCAATTAAAAAAATTCTATACGATGTAAGGAATTGCTTAAAAATTTGTATGATTCAGTTAATCAGTGAGTCAACGAATCCGTGAATTGGTTAATCAGTCAGTTATATAGTCCTCAAGATTTTAGAAGTCCTATAGATCTGAAGATCAGTTAATGTTTAGCAAACCAGTTGTACACTTTATTTATAGGTATATGTATATACTGCAGGTACATTACATATGTATGTGTATATATGTATATGTATTTAACAATAAATATAAATCAACGACTTCCTTCATTATTTATTTTTCTCTGATGTGATTCAATCAAAGAAAAGTTAAAGTCAATAGAGCCACCAAAAATAATTTAAAAAATACGATTCATAATGTTCTATTAATAGCTATGTACTATCTACATAATATGTAGATACAATATACAAATATACTTATATATGAAATTAAGCCTATGGCTTTATTTTTACTTTCACAAAAATAAGTCTCCCTGAATTCAAGTGGGGTAACAAATTTGTATAAATGTATATGTATATATTTCAAATATATGTATGTATTTACCAGTAGTAACGGGGCTCTTGTCAAATGAAATTTTTAATATGAAGGTATGTATTATGAATAAGTATAGACAATAAGCCCGGCTACAATAAAAAAAGCATTGTTCTCTGTTATAAATCAGCTTATACATTAAACATATACATGTCCTCAAATCAAAAGCAGAGATAGATAGTTTCATAAAAAATTTCAATTAATATTAAACATCTTCTACCTATATGTAGGTACCTTTTTGATATTTCAATATAGTTTTTGAATTTTAAATTCTGACAAAACTCCATCATCAACGAATAAAATGGAAAAAAAATAGTTCAAAAGTTCAGTAGAATCGATCACGTTCATAAAATCATATAGAAATGTGATAAGATGCGAAATAGAGGGTGAAGGTAAGTATTAGATTCTTTGCAGTGGCGTAGCGTGGGTTTTTGCCGGCCGGGCAGAGTCATTTTTCGCCACCCCAAGCAACTTTTTTTCTGATGCCTTTATTTTTTTTGTTAAATTAATCTGCAAATTTGAGAATTGTGAATAAAATTTTACACACTCTTGGCGATTTCCCCATCTCCAAGTGGGAAAATGCGCACATTTAACCGAGCAATAACTCCAGCAATCGTCAGTTTCTTCTGAATTGCTAAATTTATTGATTAGGCATCTACACCAAAAAAAATTTTAAAAACCACCGTAAAATTGAAATTTTTCAGTAATAAAAGTGAGCTTATATGAGACAACTCACATCGAATCAGTCGAAACAAACCAAATGTTTTTCGTAGTCTCACTCTCACGACTCACTAGCAGGATTCGAACAGCAGTACTAAAATTTCGGAACAGAATTGTAAAAAAAGTAAACTCAATCGAAAATTTTCCGAGTAAATTAAGGAAAATTTCAAGTTTTATAATATATTTTAAAACACATCACATAAATTCTATTCATTTCAGAAAAGAATAGAATTCTGACATTCAGAGTCTGAGTTAGTTGTAAAATAAAATAACTCAGTGCTGTCATTCACTTTTATATTTTGGTTTGACCGCCCTCTGGCAAACTCCCTCCCGGATATTTTAGAAATTTTCTGCCCCTAAAATCGATCCAAATGACAAACAAAAAATATAAAAACAGAACATAAAAAAATCTTTACACTATATATATCCTCTGTTTTGATTAATAATTTGAAAAATTGCCGCCCCTAGCAAATTGCCTCCCGGATATATGTATTTAAAATTTGCCGCTCCAATATTTTGGAAAATTGTCGCCTCCAAGCAAAGTGCCGCCTGTGCCCTCCTTGCCCCTGCCACGCTACGCCACTGATTCTTTGCCAACTTTTCAGTGTCGTTATAACTACCCTTAGCTCTATACTCATTTGTATGGAAATGCCATTTCAAGAGGATATAAAATCTTATTATAAAGAAATATTCTCTATATGTATGTAATGTACTTCAGGATTATGATGGAAGTTAGAGGATAATAAAACTTTATTAACATTCAAAAGATACCTATAAGTTTTATGGTTGTATGTAAATTTTGTATTCCTTTAATGACATTACACGGCAGAAAATTAATCTAGTTAAAAGTACAGGAACAAAATTAAAGGTTTTCCACATCAAAAAACTGCTATTTAAATATCAACATTTAATACATAAGTAGGTAACATAATATATTTATTACTCTTTGAATGTCCTTACGAGTGGATGGAAATGCTTTTGCTATCACTATGAGGTTTAAAAACTAAACATATTTATTTTGAATGTTTTTTTTTTATATTAAACCTATAGTTCTTACCTCATAGGCTCAACATACTATTATTTATTAATAATTTACGTCATATAAAATCAATTCTGTTCTACTATTATTCTTATGGTATGATACTTTAAAGTATATTTGCAATTATAGTTTTGGTACTATTGTTATACAGTTCAATAAAATAAATTATTGATGTAATGGTTTTTTCTAAATTTAACTTATAGGACTTATCCAATTGTATCTATAATAATCTATCTAATAATAATCAATACTCTTACTTAAAAATAAGTTGGTGTTAACTTCGTGTTACTTTCGTCCTGTACATACCTACATATACCTAGGACGAAAGTAACAAGAGAAGAGTCCGTGAATTCGTCATTTTATTAAAACTTTACTTCATCAGTTTCAAGAAAAATAACCCACCGGTCTTAAATGGCTGAAAATGTCAATTCTACTTTGACAGCTGATACAAAATAGACGGCAACAAGACTTGAATAATTTGGCGTGTTCAGAAAAATAAGATCTCAAAGATTTTTCTCATTCAAAAAGTAAAAAAGCGAATCCAAGACTTTTTTACTCAGCATTTTGACAGCAAAACTGAAAAATTTTGTTGAGGAATCCTGTTCTCCGAAATCTCATTTTCTTGCCTATTATACCTACTCCTCAAGAACGCGGAATAGGTATCATACCCATTTAACATTTGTTGGCACCATTTGCAACCGCTGACAACTTATGCATAATAAAGTATATCACAAGTAAACATTAGAAAGGTATAGAAAGGTCTTTATACCTATACCTACAATTAAAAATAAAGAAAATTCTTTCGCACCTACACACAGAAATTTAGTAAACGACTAACTTTGATCCAGTGCCATGAATGAATGAATGAATATTTGGGGTATTATTTGCACTGCGACCTTAAAGATCTATTTGGCCCCCCTCTTAGAAGTAGATGAGAGTGCTCATTTACAGCTCTTCCTCCAAATTAGTTCCTTTGAGGAACTTTAGTATTTGGGGTATTTTAAGTGATGGTAATTTGCTCTATTCTATCTGGTGACGCCCCAGATATCTATGTCTTTGATTGATGCACAAGTACTTCACAACTATCTAAGATGTGGTCTGGTATCTCCTCGTGGGTATTGCAGAATCTGCAAATGGCATTGCTCACCAAGCCGAGGATGCTGAGGTGTCTTTTAAGTTTGGAATGTCCAGTGAGGAGACCCGTTATTTTCCTTAAGTTGTTCCTACTTAAACTGATGCAGGATGTAAAACGTTCTTGGTTTTAATTCCCAAGTAGCAGTTTTGCCTGTCTCAGCTTGGGGAGTTCATTCCAAATTCTTTGTCTTTTGGTCTCCTCTATTGTTTTGATTGTTTTTAATCAGGTTTTCTACTATTCCACAATAGGGCTCTGGAACCGTTAAGGGTGTTCTTGCCCCTATTTTTGCTAAGGAGTCTGCCTCTTCATTGCCCTGGACACCAACGTGGCCTGGTACCCAATGAAGTGTTACATTATTATTCTTGCCTAGACCTGAGACCAATGCATTTACCTATCCCAGTTCTTTCCATGGCGAATCTCATGAAGGCTCCCGTAGCAGCACTTTCTATGACTACATGTAATGGAGTCAAATGAAGGATTACCTCCATTGCTGCTGTAGGGCATGTTCTCATTGCTCCAGTTATGCATATGCATGCGAGCTTTTGAACTTTTTCTAGTGATTTCCTAGTTGTAGTTAGTTCGGTTCTTTTGTGCCATGCGATCGCTCCATAAGTAAAGATAGGGATTACCATCATATGGTGTACATCCACCTTAATATGTGTGGTTTACAACCCCATGATTTACCTGCAATCCTCGTGCATTTCATGAGGGCCTCGACATGTTTGTTCGAAAGTAGTTTACTATCTAGTATAATTCCTAGATATTTAACCTGCCTAGCTGGATGTCGATTACTTCGCCAACTAACCGAATAGGTTTAATACGTGGCAGAAGCCTTTTCTTGGTAAATGGTACTATCGTTGTCTTGGTAGGGTTGATATTTAGTCCTACTGATAGACACCATTTCCTTGTTATTGTCAATCCTCTTTGGATTATGTCACAAAGAGTTTCTTCGAACTTACCCAAGGCTGTGATGACGAAATAATCAGCAAAGCCGATACATCCTGTACCTTAAGAAGTGAGGCTTTTTAGTAGTTCATCCACATACAAGACTCCAAAGCAGGGGTGATAAAACACCTCCCTGAGGGCAGCCTCTTGTTGTGATGACCTTCTAGACACTTTGTCCTCCGTGTACTTCCACCGTTCTTGAGTCTAGCATTTTACTTATTCATCTGATAATAGGGAAACTTCATTATAAGAGCTTTGTTTCATGACTGGTGTTTGTCAAATGCCCCCTCAATATCTAAGAAGGCACATAAAGCCGTTTCTTTGGAATCTAAAGTAATTTGTAAGAAATCTTTCTCATAAAATTTGATTTCTAAGGGCCTTACACTTTACAGTAAATAAATACAAGATTATTTTAACGAAAGCTATTCTAATTATTATTGAACTGTTATAGGATTAATGGAGCCCTCCAATACACTGAACCAAAAAGGTACATGATTTTCATGAAAAATTTCCTACTTTTAATGCACACATACTTAAAAATTGAGCCAAACATCGCGTTCATATGATTTAGGTATAGTTGTATGAATTGATTGCTACGAGTATGAACGAATCATGCAGCTCATGAATTACTCATAAAATTTATGTATCTTATGTTCATAAATCCAATGTTTGTATACTTAAGTTATATGAATGAATTTCATTTAAAGTGAATTTTCTGTAGGTACTATACATACAAATTATGAATATTATGTCCATGTATGCTATGAAAATTTTACCTAAAGCATATGATCTCAGTTATTTATTTTATGTTTTACTTCATATTAAATATGAACCGTTCATTATTATTTAATTCATAAAACCTATAATTCTGTCCTTAGATAATATGAGTGCATTCCTTAAAACTATGTATAGCTTTCATGAAAAATATGAATGGTTCATTATTTTTATGAATACCTTATCATACAACGCATGAATTTTTCATAAAATTTATGAAACCAATACATAAAATTTTGCTGCAAATGAAAAACTGCAAATTAAATGAAAATAATTTCCGACTTACCTACAAAGTCTGATGAGCTAGTGAAATTTCAAAATACATACCTCAATTTATAATTTTGAGTGATCTCCGGTCCAAAGATTGTGTTTCGCCCAGGTACGACAGTTGGACTCATCAGTCAGATGCTGTCGTACCCTACTAAGACGCGAATTATGGTCGACGCTTACCGATGCTTATAAAACTCACAGCATGAATACACTGTGAATTCTATATTTCTAAATTTTATCGAATAACTTTCTCTAAGACCAGTGATCATAATTTTCATGAACAGTTCATGCTCTTGCCGATTTCATTTATTTTACATTCGTAGGACCCAGGAATAAATCCATTAAATTTATGAAATTGATACATGAAGACTTTAAAAATCCAGTTTCATGATTCATAAATTATAGGAATAGACATTAAACTCATGAATTGGACATGCAACCTAAAAATCCAGGTTTATAAGAACCATACATAAAATTAAGGACTGTATTCCTAATTTTTATATATTTTTCATAAAAAAGTGCAAATTTTAGAGCATGAACCGTTCATGCTTGTATGAATAAAATCATGAAAACTATGATCAGTGATTTCAAACCAAATTCTTCCATACAAATTTTTTTAGGAATGGAGATTAATAAAAACAACACCCGTTCATGAAATTTATGACCTGCTATTTTAGCTCTAAGATCGCCGTTCATAGATTTTATGTATGTATAAAATTATTTTCAGTGTACTCTCAGACGCTTTAAACGAGACTATAGTTGGGGCTCCTACAATGAATATTGAACTATTGTGGCCCCATTGGTAACTTTGAAGGGCCCCCAAATTACCTTATGTAAGTTTTATATTCAAAAAATTTTTTTGAAGTACTTTCAGTTCATTAAAAATAAAGCTTCAAACTAAATTTAAGGGTCGCAGAAACAGAAACAGAATACTGAATAGAAAAGAACAACAACGATAATTCGATTGCTGTTATTATTTCCGAAGTTTGAAGTAGGAAACATCAATTATAAAATTTTCAAGTGTTTTCAAAAATCAAGTTAAATTTTTTGGCAAGTCAAATACCTACCTACCTTCGTTATAGAAATTTTGGAGCATATCTACTGTTTATGGCTTCATACCTAGTTATCAGAGCTAATTATTTTTCAGTCCTACTCATTTTAATATGTTGTGGCCCTTTTTCTTTAAGCCCCGAGAGGCCCTTTGACTTCCTGTCCACCCCTGTGTAAATATATCGTTGTAGGTATGCTATTCCTACCTGAAATTAGGTTTCTAATTAATGTGACTTGATAAACTCTTTTGTTTCAAACTGTTCGTTCTACATCTATGCCGAGAGGAAAGTAGACACGTGCCTACCGAATTTTATTAGATAGGTAGGTACTAGGTTATACCTATAAATAGAATGCAAAATAGGTACCAAAATGAAGAATTTGTTGTGAAAAATGGGTAGGCCACTTTCTTGTACCTACCTACCCATAGGACAATAAGTAGTTTGGCCTACTACTAGGTTAGTACGTAAAGTTAAGGCTGACTTATCTAGGTAGGTATACCTACCCTATTACATAGCTACCTACATGTTATGTACTTAATCATTCAAATTTCAAAATAATATGTATAAAATCATTCATCCACCATAATGAACGATGAGGGTTGTAGATATAACCTCTTGCAGGAAAGCATTGATACACGTACTTACTACATACATAATACATATGTACCTATGTATGATACACTCGGAATTGACTCAACATCAACACTCATCGACATCATCCAACATAATAATTGGGGTTGCGCAATGCGCATTGAAAAAGAATTTACCTTAGAAAATGCCCATTGGTATAACAACAACTATTTACATGAGTTTATTTCAAATTTTCTAAATATTCACACTCTCTTATGGCTGCAATAGTAGACAAGTAATAGTGCAAATACATGGTAAAGTTATCGCTTCTCGGCCTTATGGCTAAGATCAAAGTGTAGTATCTGTTCTTATCAGCTTAACATCTGATAGATCCCCCATCGGGGGACAACAAATGTTAAACTGATTTTTGGAAATAGACGGGGTGCTAGGGGCTTGCTCCACCTCTGTCGCGGGTTGGCCCGGTATTGCAGTACCGCCGGGATCGGCCCAAATATAAAATTCAACAACTTATACAATAACTAATTTAATAAAAATAATGTGCAAACCATTGCAATAAAATATAGTAATCCTACAATCGTTGTAATTTTTCTTTATATCCTTTTTTTCGGCACTTGTGCTACAAAGAAAAATTATTAGGTTTCTTCTTGCGTATGTAATTGCTGTGTTGTATAGTGTGACTGTGTTGCTTTTAATTGTTAGTTTGTCGTTCAGTATATTGTTTTGTTCCGTTCTATTTGCTTTGTATATCTCGTATTCTTCCAGTGCGTCTAGTTAAATTAAAAGCAACACACTATACAACACAGCAATTACATACGCAAGAAGAAACCGATAACAAAAGAGACAAACACATTAAACACCAACCATGAGTACCTATTAGAAACACAAACATACCAAAATACTAATTAACAATACACCACAAGTCAACAAAATAAGCCCGAAGATGGATGAGAAAAATCCGAAACGCGTAGCTTAAAATTAAAACAAAATTATATATGTTGTGACATTATTAAATAATAATAAATAAATATACTTAATCGGTTTTTTAAATTCTTTTATTTATATTTTACATTTATATTAAAATCGTTATAAAAAACACACAACATGGAGACGACACCCATAATAAATTTAAAAAGATCTTCCATAGAACCCCTACCTATAGGGTAAAGGCACTAGTATCCGGACACTTAACACATTTCTTCACTTTGGTTTCAATTTATTTTCATACTATGAAGATTTAAGAAACAAATTATGGTTTTTCTAAAAGTTTGGATATTTGTTGATAATGTTACATTTAAATAACTTACTAATTTTATAATTGAATAATTTATACAATTTTTTAAAAAAAAAGTTCGATTTGCGCTAGTTTCCGGACAACTAAATTTAGTGCCCGGACACATTTATTTTAGTATCCGGACGCACTAGTTTTGTATATGAAGTTTAAGTACCTATATAAAATGTAAAAATTGAAAAAATCTCCTTTTTGTTAACTTAACATTATGTACTTAATGTGTAAATACAGTGTATTTAGATGATTTCTGAACCCCAAACTGGCTCAGGGTAGTCAAATACCTACCAAGTATAGGTATACCAATTGATAAACTATGAAATTTATCAATTGATAGAAATATAGAATTGATAAATGTTATTTTTATTCGGAATATTAAACAATCCTTTCGATTGTGAGTAAATGCTTATTTGATTTAAAATTTCTTATATTTCAGTTGAGTCTCTATAAAGTTTGTCGAGTCTTTTGGATAATGATTACTTCTATCTTCATAGAATCACAGAAGGTCTTCAGAATTGTCTTATAGAATTCCCCCATTTTTCATAAAAAAAACCTTCAAAAACCTTCGTAGCAAGGAAAAATATTTTTAGAATTTAAATCCAAATGTTTTGGCTTTTGTCCAATTAATATTTTCTGTTAGATGGTTGATCATATTCTCAAGGACTTAAATTACGCAAGCCTCTTATCCTTAAATTATTTAAAGATGACAAAAAAGCCATAAATTTTATAAAAAATCGACTTGGCCGGATACTGAACTTCATGGATTTTTAGTATCCGGACAGAGTTTTCTGAGTGATAAAACCCTTGTTCTCACTGATAAAACCCTGTCCGAATACTGAAACTATATGAGAAAAATATATTTCTCTTCTTCTTAATCATGTAGAATATGCGTAACTATCATTTAAGGGCATTAAAATAAGAATTTAAGAATTCCGCTATGTCCGGAAACTGAAAATGATATAAATTTTAGTATTCAGTATCCGGACACCAAATATTTTGGTCAAAAACTAAGTTTACTTAACTTTAATGGTTTAATTATTAAAATTTATAATATTTATTTTATAGAATGAAAGTCACTTTCTTTACCAATAAACTAATAAATACTCGGTAAAATAATTCAATCTTCAAAATGTTCACTCAAATCGTCATTTTAATCGTTCTCTTAGATCTGAGAAACTGAAAGGTCGCATAACTTTTATATTATATCCTTAATTTACTTGAAACTTTGCATAAATGATTGTGATACATAAAGGATTGTATTTTGATTGTTATTTGGGACTATTTATGAATGATATGCGTATTTTTTCCAAATAAACGACAAAGTGTCCGGAGACTAGCACTGTCCGGATATCAGTGCATTTACCCTACCTATAGGTTCATTTAAATGAAGGATTTTCAGATCATAAATGAGTTATAAAAATGATTTAAATCGGTGTCTGAGAGCGTAGGTAAAAGGATTCAAATTGAATCATAAGTGAATTCTTTTTCGGTCGATTTCTTCACTTTTCTGAATTATTTATGATTTATTTCTGAATGAAGATGTTTGCTGGGACAGTACACATATTAATGCGGAAAACACAAAGCTACTGTTGTGTTAGCGTTGAGTGACGTCTAAAGTTGAACCATAGGATTCGCTAACAACTTATGACGCTGATTACACGACTCGTTTTTTCAGTTGTTTTTCCTTTCGTCTTTTTGACAGCTCGGGTGAGGGCCGAGAGGTGAGAAATGTAGGGGGAATGAAGCAACAAATCCATACATTTCTACAAGCTGTCAAAAAGACGAAAGACGAAACGACCGGCAAAAAGACTCGTGTAATCAGCGTTCATGTTTGCAAGATTCAAGAAAGATTTTATACCGATTTGCGCACACACTTGCAAGATTTTAAATTTATAAAAATGTCAAATTCAATGCCGCGGTGTTTTAAGAAAACAATTTTTTTTATGAAAACAAATTGTGGTTTTGGTTGCAACGAATTTTCGGTGACTTTTATAGTAAATAGGTATTTGTGCGTTGTTTTTGAATTAATAATAATAATAATAATTTCCAAATTGAATATTTTCTGGACATTTTACTTCAAAATTTGCCGCTGTCAAGTGTCACATACACAATCACAAAAAAAAATCGATTATTTTCGTATTTTCGTATTTTTTTTCAACGACAATAAAAATTCAATTCTTTTGTTGAAAGGAATTCGACATTAGCAAGATTTGTTTTGACAGAAAAAAATCGAGTTGTTCAGAAAAACAATCAATTTTTCTAGAAAAAAATTCGATTCTTTTGTTGATAGGAATTCGACATTAATTGTTTGCACGAACTGTCACTTTTCGGGTGAAGTTTATTACAAAAATAGGTTTAATATGATACTATAGTCAAAAAAATTTTAAAATTAAGAACAATTTAGTAAAGAGCTTTAAATTAAGTAAGTTGTTAAGTAGGAGCATGCTAATACTTTAACATCAGGCTGTTTGAAACTTTGCACCATTGTTTGTTAAGTAAAATAAATAAAATATAATAATAGATCTGTTCAATTCGTCAGACACTATAGTTGGTATTAGCAGGGTCGAATTAAGACATGTAGAGACCCCAAGGCAATGCTAGCCTCAGGCCCCCCTCGTATCTAAAAAAAATTTGATTTTTCAAAAATGAAAATTGATGAAAAAATTAATATTTTAAGAAAAAAAACCAATGGAAACATTTACAATATTCAATATTTTATTTTTTGTAATTTTTTTCCTCCTGTCATTTTTTTCCGAATCGAACACCTATATCAATGTTTCTTTTAATTTATTTATCTTCTTTATAGTCATTGACCTTATTTTCTTTTTATTCTTCCTTTCAAATTCTTTCCTTATCAATCAAAGTTTACAATCGGGTTAGAGTTCTAATTTTGTATGTACGAGAATTTGGTTTCCAAAATTCTGTATTCCAAAATTCTGCATTTCAAAATTCGGATACCTATCTATCCAGAGCTAAACAGCTGATGCATCAGCAGCTTAAAATTACCTATATATGACCATTTTTTGGAAAGCTTATAAGCTATAGCGAACTCATCAAATTTGGTGAATTAACTCCTAATAGGCATTTCTTTCAAAAATCTATGGAAACCTAGTTACCGCACTGTGAAAGAAAGCAATTTTTTTAGTGGCACCATTTCGATTTCGACAGTGAAACCTCGATTTTGTCGCACTTCAATTTCGATAAAAATTTGACAGCTGAAAGTTAAGCTCAATCCAACACTGAAAACTGCTTTTCAGTTCTACAACACAAGGTGTTTTGGAGTTTTATAAGGTTTTGAAATTTCAACACAAATGCTTTTCAAAGCTTTAAAAATTTCTAACCTAATCACGTGGTCATTTAAAAGGAAATATGATTTTTTGTGGGATTGAGATGCCCTGAAAAATAATTTGAAATTTTTTAACGTAACATAAAATATAAATTATTAAATTATTCTTCAACAAATTCAATTTTACCCGATTCGAATTGTTTTACTTTCATTTTATTTCATTAGATAAGATATTAGATAAGACGCACTAGATAGTTTTTGACACTATATCTTTGCAAAGTTTCAAAGCCCTGCGTGCGTCGCGTCTCTTGTGTTCCCACTATAACGTCGAAACAAAAAAATCCCATTTTAACTCGACGAAGGTATTCAAATGGGTGGAAGCGTAGTTCAAACACACTTATGTCGTTTTCCATTGGACGTTTGGAAGCGTCCAGAATCAAAAAGAACTCTACTGAAACCATTCCATTGGAAAAAAAAGGTCAACCGACGCTTCTCAGAAGAAAATTTCGCTTCTCGATTTGAAATCAGAATCCACTCAAGAAGCACTAATACATTTCAGCTATAACTTCAAAACAAACTCACTCAAATGTCAAAAGTAAACATCGGACTCTGTTTGATTGTATGCCTGTTCGATACATGAAATATTCACGATGATTCACCAATACAATGAAAATATTTCTAAGTTGAATAGAAGAATGCTAACTTTGTTCCATTGGATTTCGGAATGAGTAAATCCCTGAGTGAAACCAATGGAAAACGACATTAAACTCTGAATAGTAACGAGAAATTTCTCAGTTATTTGTGTTCTGTTAGTTTACAATAACCAAATTGAGTCACAATGATTGTCAAATTTAATTTATTATTACAAAAAATTTAAGAAGCAATTTAAATACACCTATCAAAAAAATTGTCTTACAAGCCGCAGGGCCCTTAGGTGGGGCTGGGCCCGTAGGCAGTTGCCTTTTTTGAATGAGGGTTAATCCGCCTCTGTATTAGGTATATAAAGTAAAATAAACAGTTTCAAAAAATTCATAGAAAACAAACAACAAGCCAAGCATGTTCACCTGCTGACTTAATTTTTATGTTTTCCCCCTTGTACCTACCTATTATTCCAACTGACAAATTAATATGAGATTGATAACAGGCATACCTATACCTATATTGAAAAAAAAAGTTAAAATAGCACAAAGGATAAAAGTTGTGATACTAATTAAATTTCACTATAGAAACCACCTCCTCCTCCACCACAAAACGTTCTTCAAGTTGAGAAGATTTACCTACCTATGTATAGATACCTAGTTAAATATTTTAAATTCCTTATAAAAGCTTTGCTGTGTTTCAAGAAAAAATACCTAAAGTTATAAATCAACTCTCACCACAATCTACTTGTTGCAATACATTTACCGAAAAGTTAAATGATCTGAAATATGGAGAATGGTAAAGGCGATACGGTGAGTTGTTCTGACTTGTTCCAGTTGGAAATGAAAAGTAAGTATAGTTATGTAGAAGTTCATATTGTTGTGAGCTTTTAGTATAAAAACATTTAAAAGACTACATCGACATCCAGTGCCATTGACATTAGTGCAACAGATTAAAAGCTTTTGAACTGGGAAACAATCTGATTTTTATCTGAAGCATTTTATAAAAGCAGTTAACAAGAATAACCATCATATCAGAAGGCTAGTCGAAGAAAACAAAACAAAATTATAATGCAAATATCGACATATTTTTGTGGTAAAAAAATTAAATTGAAATTCGATTCACAAAAAGCCGATAACCAAATTCGATTCCTAGTTACAAGGAGCTCAGTTTAATACTTAGGCCCATTTACTCTAACGAACTTATTTAAGTTCAACATAAAGAACTTAAGTGAAATACCTATTACGCTTAGGAAAAAGTAGTTCTTAAGCGTGTAAGTCAAAGCTTCGTATCAGCAAACGGATCTTAGTGATTTACTAAGAAAATTAATATACCATTATTATTCAATAAATTATTAATTAATAATAAATAAAACTCACTGTATAGGTAGGTTCCTACGAAGAATTCCCACTATTTCTGTGCATTTCAACTTTTTTTCACTTAAAAATGGTAAATGGGGTTATTCGTGGTGTGAAAGCTTTAAGGAAAACATTATTTTTCTCAGTCATTTGAATAGCTAGAACACTGACATTGCAAGCATCTTGAACACCTCTCCCTGAAAACTGAATTTTTGAACCACTATTACTATGCGATTATACGGGTATTGAAAAGCTGGCGAAATTATCTTACACTGATATCCAAATTGTCAACTTCTGGCACTGATAAAATTAGCTTCGTAGCTCTTATAGTCGAAAATAACCTATGTACAGAAGCTTAAATTTTATTTAGTTAGCTTTAAAAAAAATGAATCACTCTATTGACATTTCTTTTCACTTTTAAATTTCTATTTAAAAAAAAGAAGAAGCATTTTAAGGCATGTGCCCTTATTTTTATAAAGCTAAAAATAATTTGCATACAGTAAAGGTAACGCAGAAGATAGTATAGATAACCCTTTAGGCTTAAAATAACTGATAAAGACAAACAAAGAGGCCGACTTTCTTTTTTTTGCACCTTTAAATAAAAAAACAAACAATGTTAAAGTACGTACAAACATTTTAAATTAAATTAGTTAAAACAGAAGATTTTTGTCTGTAATATACAATCACTTCGATACCTGCTTACTTTAATGTCCTTGAGCGCGCCAGTATAGTTCTTTTATAGAACGTTAATCTAAAGCAGTTTATTATAGATATTGGTCTTTTTGACACAACTACAAAGAATATATTAAAATTTAAAACACAAAAAGTTAAAATAAATACTATTTGTCTTTGTAGGTACTAATTAAAAAACACAAACAACCATAAAATAAAGCAATATCCTGTTACATGTGGTGACATACATAGCTTACATTACAAATTACAATATATGCGTATACGATGGAAAGGATTTCTTGTTTATAAAGGCGATACAGGCAAATTTAAAAATGATTTAAAATAGACAAGCTGGAATATGAATCGAATGAAACAAACACACCACAAATATATAAAACCAACGTTAATTAGATTCCCGATAGAGACAATGCGGAAATTAGCAGGATTCACTTAAACTTCTGCAGGATATGAATTTCTAGTTAAAACAACAACTCACTTGTTGCAACAACTTGAACGAACTAAAAACAAATAGACAAGTGTCTCTACACGAACAGCCATCATGATGCATAGGCTTTCGATTAAATAGCACAACTGCTTTAGCTAAAACAGTATAAAGAACTTTCATTCTTAGAAATTAAATGGGAGACAATTGGGTGCCAGAGTCAGGCTAGCAGGATGTTAAAGCTTTCACTCCCTGTTTAATGCATCACTACGCATGTTCTGGTTATGGCTATACCCATAGGGAAACGGGAATGCATTTTTGTTGGGTTACTCGTACAGATATTTTAAATTCTTTACGAAGAGCCGATTTAACTGCTTCAATATGAGGAGAGAAGCAAGCAACAAGAGTGTCGTTTGACTGAACTTATTTTTTGAATCAAATTCCGAGTTTCGACAGAAGACCATATCAAAAGTTTACTGATTTTTTTGAGTGAAATGAATATTTTAAAAGTTTCAAATGAAAGAAGGTAGGTATAAATAGATTTTAAAATGTAAACAAAAAGCAAAAAGGTTTCCTTAACAAAGGTAGGATATTATTTAAATAAATAAATTGCACTGAACGGGTTTCAATAAACTAATTGCTATAAGTTATATAATTGCTTAAAGGAAATTTTTGAGAATTTAGAAAAAAAAAGGAAAAGAAAGGTTAATGGGTATAGGAATATAGCTCATGAGTACCTACTCTTGCAATGTATAAATGTGGTGTAGGGATCATTAGACCCGAAATTAAATTATTTATGAGAATTTAGTTTCGGGTTGACCCGAAATTAAATTAAATTAAATATGAATTTTGTTTTTATTAAATAAATTATTTATTAGAATTTAGTTTCGGGTCGACGCGAAATTAAATTCTCATTAATTTAGTTTCGGGTCGACCCGAAATTAGAGTTTAATTTCGGACCGAGTTTAGTGACGGAAATAGTTTTGCACCAATTTCGGGTCGACCCGAAATTATTAATATAGATAGTACCAAATAATATAATATAATACGGGGTCACATCCCTGCATTAGACATACATATATTTGGATACATGTACATATAACCGTTAAAAAGATTAATAAAGCTTTTACATTTCCAAATACTTAAAATTAACGAAGCCATCAAGATGAGAATGATTTTATTCGAAAAATCACCAAGTTTTGGCGGCTTAACAATGAAAATACGTGCTCTTTTCGTTGACAACACCTTTTACCGCGCAATTGTCAAAATATCTTGAATTCCCATCTAACCTCATACCATGGATAAAAAAGTTTTTAAATTTTAAGTTTATAATTATTTATTTTGAATGGATAAAATTAATTTTGATGGGAACAAACAATTTGGATATACCTAATGGATTTTGAAACATTAACTCAAGTGGATAAAATGGGTGTTGAAATTAACTACAGATTTTGTGGTCTGATTTCTATGGCATAAAATGAGATTTGGGATTCAAACTTAGGCCCATCGTATGTGTTTGAATTATACCAACAAAACCTCATATCTAAGTCATTTTTGTTTAAAAGTGGATATAATGGGTTTTGATTTCGATCAACACAATATTCACACTAATGCACAGAGTTTCAAAGTAAAGGAACACACCTATTATATCCGTCAAAAGAAACGTCAAACGTCAGGTAACAATTATTGCTGTCAATGTCATTTTTTTCAGAAGACTTTGCAATTTTGTTTGGTGCGATTTGATGGACTGGTGGAGTAATCGGACCATATTCCTGAATTCCCTATATAGAAACATGATAAATGACTTTTTCGTCGCAATTACGCTAAAAAAACATAAACATTGACACCTGTACTAACCAAGAGTTGAATCGAAACAAAATTAACCATTTTTATAAAACTTTTTAATGTAGGTACCTACTGAAATAACAGTTTGGACTCTCCGTTTTTATTTAATTTAATTGCTCTTGATGAACTTCCCTTTGCCAAATACCTATAAACAGGAAATAATACTCAAGGTCCTATGTTAACCTACTTACATTTTCCACAATAAAACAAAATTTCCAAAAAAGCCACTTATCACCCAGAGGGCTTTTATTGGGGTCAATGCTACTGACCTTGTGCATATAATTAATGCCATAAAATAAAAAGATAGGAACGAAGGTACCACGTTATATACATTATAACTACTGCGTTGCATTTTCTTTTTTGTAAAATTATCCAGTGTTATTGATATGAGACACATGTATATATTTTAGGTACATATTATAGATAGATACGTATGTAAAACGTTCTAAACCTAATCATGGAATAACGAAACAATTAGGGCCAGTTTCACAGTGAAGTAAGTGTCACTTAAGTGCCAAATATGGAAAACTAATTCCCAATTTCACAGTGTAAACTTATCGGAATAAGTGACACTTAAGTCTCCCATGCTGGCCACTTAAGTTCCCCTTATTTAGGTAGTAAAACTGCGGCTAAAGTGCCAAAATGGGAAAATTAAGTGTCACTTATTTTGTTAAGTGCGCACTGTGAAACTGGCCCTTAGGGAATCAAAATTATAAAATAAAATAGTTCTACATATATACCTACATACTACTGAACAGATCGTTTTCAAAGAATATAGGTACAAATGGCATGGCAGCGAAGACTAATCAGTTTCGTTATATTATGTACATCATATACGAGTATAAGAGAACTAACATACATTTTTAAATTCACAGATCACAGCGCTTTATCAATCGTCATTCGTCAGCTATGTATATGGACACCATTTTAAAAATTCTCCAAAAGAAAAAAATAAACAAACAAAATTTTTTTTTAATAAATATATTTAAAAAAAAAAAAAGGTATATACGAGGGAGACTTTACTTATAATTAACGATCTCAATTCTTAACCCGCAAAATTAAGCACTTCTGGCATCCGCATATAAGCAGTGTTGCCGCTATGCGACTTTTGGCCCATTTTTGCCTCATGCGACTATGACACGAACTTTTAAAAAGGTAGCTATTTTTACCCTTTTTTAAAAATCTTGCGACTTTTAAGACCCCGTCTTTAGAGAAATGCATGGAAAAGATTAGTGCTCTTTTTTTGTTGAAAAAATCTTCCCAACGAATTATTGAAGTTAATATTTTCGTTTAACTAACAGCATTGAATAAATACAAATAGAAGTAGACACCCAGAAAAACGCCGCTCGAAAAAGAGGATGGCGTTACTGTCGCGTCCCAGAGAGCGTTTGTGTCGCAAAGGGATGGTGTATTTAATAAAATAAATTTCTTTTTTATAAAAGAGTCATGTATTCGAATGGGATTTTTTTAAATATTTTTCAAGGTTGTTGTTGTTGTTTTTGTATATTGAAGTTACCTACTATGGAGACAAATATTTTGTTTACTTTTCTAATATTCAATATTTGTGTGTATTTCTATGGAAACGAATGTACACATGTAGTTGTGTTTTATTTGAAATTTGAAATTAAAACTAATTTTGTTACGTTTTGAATTTTTTATTGAAATCATAACAAGGGATATATGTAGGTATACCTAGATATATTTATCTTTATTATTGATGTTCATGAAACGAAAGTTAGATTACTAAGGCATAAATAATTTGAGTTCCACTGTGTTAATCTTTAAGGTGAAGGTTTTAAAATGCCGGTGATAAAACAGGGGACATTCTTGTAGGGCGGGAAGGAGGGGAGGGGGCAGAATTTCCAAACGCATGGGAGTAACTAAAAAAAGAAAATTACCTACTTAAATTATTGGAAACCTTTGGATAAATAAATTTGGTGGTGCGAAAGTTCGTAAAGTATTAGGGACTTTACTGACTAACTCTCAAATAATATTCTGTGCATGTCTGCAGAAATGCCTGCTGAATCCGAACAGTGGCTTAGATGAGAGGCACTTAATCCTGAAAAAAATGCTCTTGGAGAGGGTATGCAAACTGTTCATTGATTAAATAATTGAATAAAGAGAAAAGATTAAGTGATTGATATTCACTTATTCTTTTACTAGGTACATAGGTATTTAAAAGATTATAAAGTCACAAACAATTATGAAAGCTAAAAACTAATACAGTTACTTTCACGCACAGCTATATAACTTTATATTGAGGTTATGGTTATGATCTAATTGGGTGGTGTCATTTTTAGTAATATAATTAATTAATTTTTTCTTGTTTTTTCGGGGTTTATATTGAACGGGCTATTATTATTGTTGCTGTTGAGTTTTATTTTTTTAAATGTCAAGACAAAAAGCATTTCGAAATATCAAGCTAGATTTTTATAAATAATGTTCTGATTATTTACTCGATACAAAAATATTGCACGTAGTCGATTTCCTTGTTTAAATTTATTATTACTATTAGGTATACATATTCAGATTGATATTTAATTTCGCCTTACGCGATTCCACCCCAGGTGTTTGTTCAACATGTCCATAAATGACTTTATTTTTTCTAAAATTTTTCACTTTACTTTTCAACAAAATGGTGTATGGTATATCAAAAAAATTTTAATGCGTCATACAATTAATTAATTAAAGTGACAAAATTTACATAAAAGAAAAATCTATTATGTACATGGTACCTATGGTGATTATGGGACACCATGTATAGGTATCGACTTTTCGTAAAGTTTTGCTCACATAAGGTAAACCGTTTTTATTATAGCATATGAGATATCCCTGCATGATTGCTCGATGATTTCGTCAAGAATAAGTAGAGTTTTTCGTCAGTTGGTATCAATCTTACCTCGAAGAGGGATACAGAAAAGAGTTTGGAGATGTGGTTTCCGATTTTAATGAAGAGTAAATTGGTTTCTAACTTAACAAGCACACAGAACATTGATTTCGAGATAAATCAGAAATGTTTTTTGAATAGTAATTTTATGGTTTTAAATACGTTATATTATATGGTGTTTAAAGGCTAGACTAGGCCTACAGGCGACACCATGTAAAAAAAAAGGGGCCATGCATTTTACATCAAAGGTGGTGTGAAAATAAATGCACCCTAACGCCCAACTTTTATCGTTCGTACATCTCGAGACTTATCCAACATATCTTGTAAAGGACGTATTTGTGTAAGTGATTAGCGTTACCTTCACAATACATATGTACATATAAGGGTAATTCAAAATAACACCTTTCTCGAAATTCAACCGGGACTGAGCGAAATTATGAAGCTTAGGTTGGAACCAAAATATTCAAAATCGAACCCCTTTTTCAATAATTTTGCTTGAAAATTTTTGAAGATCGGAATTTTTTTAAAATAGGTATTAAAAACTGCCTAACTTTTCGATTTTTAGTGCTAAAGACAATTGTAGTTTCTGAATATCTAGTTTAAAAATTAATTTTTGAAATACATATGTACTTTTTTATAGCTTTTTTTGTTTATAAATAAAATGAAAGCGAACACAGAAAAAACCGCAAGGGATCTGGGACTTGGTGTGTGTATTTTCAAAAAAAAATCACTATAACCATGATGTAGAAAAATTCCTATCATATTGTACAGGGTGCGTCAAAATGATTTTCTTAAGAAATTCTGTAAAATGGTGGTCAAAATTATTGTACTTGAAACGTTTGAAACAGCACCCTGTATAAAAATTCTACTACTCAATATTATTTTTTGCTTTTTAAAGCTTTTCCTTGTTTCTTAAAAGGTATACAACTTATCACAATTCACCTTTGATCAAAAGTTATAAAAAAAACAATATTGCTACAGCTTCCAAAAATTAAAAAAAAATACTGATTTCTTTGAAATTTTTATTTCTATATCTTCTGCCGGTCCTGTTACAATGAAAAGTTCTATCACTTGCTTTTACGATCATATTAATTAAGGACAACTACCATTTTGTGTGGAAAATTGGACCAACATAATTTTTTTTGCCAAGAATTAATATGTAATAAAATTATCAAATTTATATTTGCATTATTATTATTATCTTCATTAGTTACAGATTAACTTTTCATCCAAATAATCAGTAAGTACCTCAAAAACAAAAATTTTACAATGATTATTCTCAATTAAAGCTATAATTTGAGATGTGTGAACATGTGATAGAAAGATGCAGGTCAGGTGGAGATGAAGGGAGATCAATAGAAGAAAAAATGAGGGATATAATGGACGAAGCAGGGAGGGGGGAAGAATGGATAAAGGCACTAGAGGTTGCGAGAAGGAGTAAGGAGGGACGGATGGGAGACTTATAACCCTTAGGGGATGCAGTACAAAACAATACAGAATACAGCTATAATTGGCTTTTTGCGGTATCTTATATGCGAATAACTCTGAATGTACATTGTACCATACATAGGTATATATATTTACAAAAAATAATAACTTTCTGCAGAAACTTTACAAAACAGACCCTCACTTGACAAAAGTAAAAAACATCAACAAATTTTTATAAATCTCTAAATTGCTGACTTTTTTTTCATTTTCAGAAATAAAAATAAAAATAAAATAATCAAACTATTCTCAGATAGTTTTGTTCTATATTACAATATACAAAAAAAAACTTCAGCTTAGGTTGAAAAAATAATGCAAAAACAAGCACAACAACAACCATTAAAGATAAACACAAACAAATATTTTTCCCACCGCAAATTTCATGTATACATATTTCAAAGTAAACAAAATATTGAATTAGTATCGTCATGGTTACCAAAACAAAAAGGGAACTTTTAATAATTAAATATCCCTCTTAAATTGGTTTGTGTAGACGGAAATTCGACATCATAATTTTTGGTTTCTCAAAAAAGCCGTCAAAGGAACAGCGCTGTTTTTTATTGGGTGTCACTTCTATTTGTATTTATTCAATGCTAACAGCAATCAATCGTAACTATTCCACATCACACAATGCTAGTCATACAGATTTTCAATCTGTAAAACATTACGATAATAGCGAAGTCGAAAAAGTGGGTCTCGCAATTCTGTCTGTCCTTTCGGCTGCAGCCTAAACGGGTCGGTCGATTTTCTTCAAATTTGGTACCTAGCGTTTTTTGGGCATTCCCCCACCCGTTTTTTTAAGACCAAAAATAACGGTACCTGCCGTACAAATTTTTTTAGCAAAAAATGAAAATCTCATTTTTCTCAAAAACGTGCACACAACTTTTTTTTTTTAAATCAGTAATTTTTTTTTACAAAAAGGCAACCTTTTAATTAAAAAAAATTCCGAAAAATGGTAGAACCATTAGAACCATAGCACCATTTTTTTGATTTTCGATTTTCTTAAAAACCGTTCAACTGATATTGATTAATTTTTTTATACAGAATGTTTGAAAAAGTTTTCAGAAAAATTTTGTTTGGATTTTTAAAAAAGTTTCAAAATTTTTTTTTGAGAACTTAATAATTCGAAAACCACTCTGTCAATTTTTATTAGACTTGGCACCCAGCAGTTTTTTAACATTATCTAGCAGATTTTAAATGAAAATTATTCTTATAACCAAAAATAACGGTACATCCCATACAAATGTTTAAAAACCTGTATTGAAAATCTCATTTTTCGCAAAAACGGCTCCTACAATTTTGATACAAATTTTTTTGTGAACTAATAGGCGTGTTTTTTTGCAAGCCCGGGGGGAATTGGTTGAAAAAAACGACAGCGGGGATTAGCGACGCCATGACAGTAAAAAACATGGAGTTTTCATACAAACTATCGATAACATGTATGCAATTCATGCCGGTAACACAGTTTTTCGGTGCGCTTAAGTTAAACCCCGAGAATTCTCCGGGATTAGTTGTTGTTGCATTTAACATGTTAATTGTTTAGCACCGACGTCGTTTTTTTCATCCAATTCCCCCCGGGCTTGCAAAAAAACACGGCTAATATCTGTACGATCTACCACTTTAATGAATTTGATTTTCGACTATCTCATTATCAGTTGAACTGATTTTAATGAATTTTTTTTAGCAAAAGCTTCAAATAAGTTCTAAAAATATTGCATGCAAAAATTTTCAAAAAAATAAATTATTGATTTTTAAAAAAAATTTCAAAATTATTTTTTGAAAATTCCATATGTCGGTGATATTTTTTTTTGAATTAATTTTTTAACTACGCATTAATAAAGGCTAAAAAGTTGCGTAAAATTTTTTTTTAATTAATTTTTTCAAAATTTTATATATAAAAAATTATATTTTTAAAAAACCGCTCCAACGATTTTAAATTTTTTTTTCTCATAAATTGAGATTTCCTTAAGAAATCGGATAATGGACATCGCATTGGTGTCAAAACAATTTCAGAGGCTGTTTAATCAATTTATGTTTAATTACATAATTTTTTTTTACAATTTTTCAGTCTAAACTGTAAGTTCCATATGCATATTTGCAACACGGAGCTATATTATTCATAAATAAATGTACCTACTCACATAATATAACTACCTTAAACTTAACTACGTTTTAAGCAGGTGGTATACAATATAGGCTCCCGTAACTAATTTATTTCTTTTATAAGATGAATATAGTTTTTGAAATATTAAAAAATTTACATACACATAAGAGCAAGTTCGTGCGACCCAGTCGTGTACATATTTTTTGTAAATGGACTGAACACTGATCTCTTTTGTTTTAGCTTACCTTAAGTTAAATTGTTATTTACCACTTTTAATTGAACTTATTTATACTGAATTGCAATAAATCATAATAAAGCCTTAACTACAATGGCCAAAAAGTGAAAAAGTAGAAAAGTGAAAATTTTCTAACTTATTTTGTGGCAGTTTTTTCGACTTAAAAATTTACAAAAATTATGCAGAAACCTTAAATTTTGGTTTAAAAACAATTTGTATACTCTTTTTCACAAAACAACTGCGCTAGCGGGAAAAACAATATTTTCAATTTGTAATTTTGCAAAAAGTGGCCAATGTAGTTAAGGCTTAAGTATGCAAATAGATGTAAGGTGTGTTTTTTTGCAAGCCCGGGATTAATTGGATGAAAAAAACGATGTCGGTGCTAAACAATTTACATGTTAAATGCAACTAATCCCCTACGGGCTTAGCTAATCCCAGAGAATTCTCGGGACTTAACTTAAGAGCCCAATTATATGCCAGGTTTGTGAACAGCCAACAATTTATTCTCAAAAATTTGTGAGAGTCTAATGTGCAAAAATAAAACTGCAATAAATTTAAATGTGCAAACCAAAATATATAAAGTTGTTAGAAACTTCAAAAAAGGGTCATACATAATCATCACATCTATAATCTATATTTATTATTTATTTATTTATTTAAATCTATCAAGTATACAAAAAAAAAAACTTTTTTAGATTGGTAAAGTATTACATAATCATAATTAAGTTAATAAATAGTAAATAAAAATATACAACTTATAAAGAATTTCGGGAGCGAATAAATTTTTTTTCCTTTTCACATACATATTTACTCTATTATGACTTTCAAAATTCTTGAAATTAATAAACAAAACACTTTTTGCCCACACAGTTTACACGTTTTAAAGCAATTTTTATATAGAAATCACATGTTGTAGAAGAAATTACACATCATTCTGTAATTTTTTTTCTAGAATTCAACAAATTTTGTAAATTTCTTTTATTTGGTGAAACAGAAAATTACAAAAAACCCGAATTTTCATAATTATGTACTTGTAAACTACAAACAAAAATTAGTGTTGGTGAAATGAAAATAAAAATATTCCCACAAATATCCCTTTGTAAATTACAAATATACTTTTGTAGTTCAAACATTTTGTGAAACAGAGGCTCTCCCAAACCAACGCGAAACATTCGCCGACGACAGATTTTTGTTGTTGTAGGTTCCCCCACACCAACGCGAATTTTCGGTGGCGACGACGAAAACAACAATAAATGTTCCCCCAAACCAACGCGAATTTTCGGTGGCGACGACGAAAACAACAATAACAACACGTGGTTGTCAATGAAAACAACACGTTGTTATTATTGTTTTCGTCGTCGCCACGAAAGATTCGCGTTGGTGTGGGGGAACCTAAACGTTAGCTGTGTTTTATTTTCCCTCAGATCCGAACCAGATTGGATTTGCTTACGAAAATACATGTATTACAAAAACAACTCAAGATCCAACTTTGTTTTGGATTTGGATTTCCAAATCCATTTTGAACACACACCCTTAATTTGTAAATGTCGCCAGTAGTGTAACGAAAAAAGACAACAGGTGTATACAAATATAAAAAAACAAAAGGAAAAAAGAGTTGGTTATATATATCAAGTTGTCACTGAGATCCTGGGTTGTTTTATTTTCATGATCTGATCCGGATTGGATCTGGGGGAAAATAAAACACAGCTGTTGTGTATTTGTCATATTTTGTGTTATTGTGAATGATTCGCTACGATTTCGCGTTGGTTTGGGAGAGCCTTAAATCGATTTTTCAACAAATTTTGTCAAAATTCGCTTGTAAATACAAATTTGTAAGTTGGTGAAATATGCCCCAGGTATTTGACAGCCAGCCCAGAAATAGCCAGAAGAAATTCCTCTGACTAAAATTGACTAAAATTCGCACGGCGCTCTCTTTTGCCAGAACTATCACAACTTTTGAAGTCTGGAGCGACTTCGGGCTAAAAATAACTAAATCTGGTGGTCTAAAACTGTTTGACACTAGGTATGAAACAGACTTTATACTCACTTTAGAATAGGTTTGGACAACCAAATGGAGTGTCTAAGTTACACTCGATGAAACATGTTTATAAATAATGTTTTGGAGTTGAACAGCTGCCCAAAGTTAGACATATTTTGGAAGGTGTTTATTAATAAGATTGATGTAATGTATGTATATCCGAAAAAATAATACCCTTTCACACGAGGAAACAAGTTGCCGGATATTTTTTTGACATTTTCTTTTAATTTCCTTAAAAATCTTTGTACCTTTCACACAAAGAAACAAAATCGTGGAAATTTTCTGTAGTTCATTTATAGAGTAGCCCAGTAGGAAATTTCATCCTCACTGAAAAATTTAGCTGAATTCAACATTGAATTCAAATGCCACTTCTTCGAAGAAACAGCAAGCACTGATTTAGTTACAGTAAAGTAATGCATAGTTTCACCAGTTCATGGTTTTATGCACATTGTCTGCTTTGTAAATGGGCAAAATGTCGAAACACTCCCTTCTTTTACCTGGCACACAAAAATCAAGTGAGTTTAATGCGGAATTAAAAGATTCTATTTTAATAGATAAAATTATGCGATGATTCAATCGTTGACAAGTAATGCATAAGTTCAGCAGTTCGTTGTCTAGAACCACTCGTCTGCTTTGTAAAGTATACTTTGAGAGAGAAGAAAAAATAATTCTCCCACGACGCTCTCTTTTTTTTCTTGTTATTTCCCTGAGCAAGAAAAGAATGAAAACTACCCTTTCCTTTACCTGACGCGATCAATATGAGGATTTATGTGAAGAAAAGTAATGTATCCTTTCATCAGACATTTATCATGAACTGAGCATTGTGTATATCTAATTTAAAAAATTCACTTAGAATAATAAAACTCACAGTAGGTTCATGCTTTGGTTTTTATAAGGGTCGGTAAAAATTGACCATAATTTGCGCCTTAGAGACGCATTTTGGAGTTAAGGTCACTTACCTTTTAATTGAATTATATTCAATCGTTCCAACTTAGGAGAAGTATTTTTCTAATTTATGAATTAAATATTTAGCGATTAAGCAACTCCCAATTCCCTATTGATTTCACTACTAAATTTTCATCATAATTTTCATCGAAAATAATAAATATTAAGCTGATCAATAACTAAGTAACACGCAATTAGTGACTTTTTGTTGAATATTCATCAGATTTTTCATTGTTAAATATTGAGGTAGTGAAAAACAAGTCCAAATTATTTAGCGATTTCATAAAAGAATTTTCATCATATTTTTCATCAAAAATTAATGATCTGATGAATAAGCAAGTTACTTTTGTTTTAGTATTTCTTCGCTGAATATTCATCATATTTTTCACCGGAGTCCTCAGTCCAACTGGTGAATAAGCAACTTCCAAGGAAGTAGGGATTTAATTGTGGAATTTTCATCGAGATGGTTGCATGTGCACCCCGCCAATGACATGCCCATGTTAAAATCCTCGATGTATTCCGCACAAAGGAAGCGGGTGCTGCTCCCTTTCCTCAAGGAAGAAGCAAGATATTCACCATTGAATTTTTAGAAATTTCCCACTGGGAGCTTGGTTGAACACACACTACTGTGTATGTGAAGAGGAATGTCAAAAGAATCTCCCCAAATGGTTGACCGGGGAGATTTAATTTTCCCCTCTAACTTCTTGCCCTTCTCACCAATAAACTGCAAAATGCTGGATACTCAGTTTCCTCGTGTGAAAGTGGACAAACTTTAATATTTCTTTAACAAAAATTTTGCTCAAAACTGTACTCACACATCCAACCGTGAAAGTTTTTGTAAACAAAAGACAGCTGATGTTTTTGACATTTAACATAGGTATTAGGTAGGTGTACGTAGTTATTTGTATTTATTATGAAATCTTGATAAAAACAGAACATTTTCAATGGTAAAGGTTGATGTTGAGTACTGGTAAGGAAAATGATACTTTTGTTTGCATTTGCATCATTTTAACAACATTATTTTTTATTTTTTGGATATAAGTGGTCGCTGTAATTTCGAATGGCATTGTAAAATGCTGGCGGCATTTCTCCAAGAGAAACAACCTGGCACCGAAGTAATTTGTCATACTGGCAGGCAAGGATCATTCGAAGTAAAAATCGACGAAAACCTTGTACACTCAAAACTACAAACTTTAGCTTTTCCCGATCACGATAGTGTTTTGGAAAATGTCCAAAAAGCTGAAAAAGGTTTGCCTCTTGACAAGGTTAAAGAACAACCAATAGAAAATTGTATAATTATGTAAATAAAAACCAAATTATATTATTTATTCCCTTATTTATTTGTTAAATTTCTTTTAATTTAATTTGTATATCATCTCGGTATGATATAAATGCCTTATTCTTGAAACCAACCAACGATACATAAACTCCGAATTGAATTTTTCCCTTAAACTCCTTGGCAATTGTTCGGAGGGGTTCCATAGTCTTCTGCCCTGAATGTTGATCAATACAAATCATCTGGCAACGTGTACAAAATCCATCAACTTTGAAATGCACACCCCCAATGAATATTTCCTCGAAGTGGTTTTCTTCTAAAGCCGTCGCTGTTTCGATTATCAAATTTGCTCGAAACCTATCAATTGTAATGTTGAGATCTTCTTGCTCAGATTCCACCTTCGAAGCCAACCATTGGACGGAAGTTTTATTTAGGAGAAGAAATTGACCCTGATTTACAAGATTAAGTTCCTTGGCTTCACCATTTTTGGTCTTTCTTCCTGCGTTCTGTCGCACCATACGAATGCCGGAACGCTCTAAACAGTCGCTTATCCATTTTGCTGCCTCATCTCCAAAATCAACGCCTTCTACCATGTCCTCACAAACCTTACTCTGACAGAGAGATGACTGAGTTTTTTTTTCCAGGCTCTCAACATTATCGTCGAGAGGCACAAGAATGGACTTCATGCCAGGAAATGTAAGCTCTAAGGTTCCGGCTTTAATATCAATTCGTGGCTTTATCAAACACATTCTGGTGTGCGTCTTCTGGGTAACTGCCATACCATTTGCATCCACAATCATCCAATTCCGATCGTATTTAAAACCACGTTCAGTTATCTCCCAACTACCATTAATCTCGAAAGATCCACAACTTTTCACTGGATATATGCAAATTTTCTTTAAAGTAATCTTTTTCAACCTTCTTGGAATATGTTCCAAAACCTTGGGCAGTGATTTAGATTTCTGCATCAATTCCAGCCGTTCGCTGCTTGTCTTTAAGTAACAATCGGCAATCATCCCGAGAGCTTTGTCAACATCTTCCTTACGTGTCATATAACCAAACGACATTCGCACAGCGCCTGTGGGCATTCCATCGATCAGGTCATTATAATCACTGCATATGTGGCCTGCTTTGAATTGTTTCCTTATATCTTCATTAGATAGCTTCAAGTGACTCTGACAAGCGCCAGGATTACAAAAGCATCCCGTTCTCAGTTGGACATTGAAAATTGCTGCTATACATGCTACTTCTGCAAATCCCACATAAGTGCCATCATTATGGAGAATATTGAATGTTATTATGCCTCCCTGGTCTTGAACGCTATTGAAGTTGGTGTGATTGTAGAACTGAATAAGTTTCTGGCCGTTGGGATGCTTAAATCGACGCAGAATATTATAGCAATACTTTGCTAGGTAGAAGACATGATTTGAAATTCTTTGAATTGGTTTCAGGCCATCTCGCTGAGTAATCAATCGATCATGAGTACGAAAACCCTCGAGGAGTTTTGCTATTCCCAGAAATGAAAGCGTTCCATCTTCGAAATGATCGGTAAATCCATTGCGTTTAACATGAAAATCTACAAGAGTCATTGAGATCTGTACAGTTCCACCACCGTAGTAGGATTTCTTCAAGAGCTTCTGGCCTCGTTTGCTGACTATCAAGGCTCCAACACCTGTTGGATAGCTAAAAAACAAAATGAAACAAATCTAAGAAATCAAATGGTTTACTCACCCAAAGATCTTGTAGAAAGATACACAAATAAAGTCCGCTGGGTATTGGCTTAAGTCCAAAAAATTTGTCGCCACAAAGGAAGCTGCATCAAGACATACATAGAAGTTGCTACTGTCCGAATCTGAAGAATTTCCACGAACTAGGGTTCCCTGTGATCTCAAACCATATTTCTGTATAGATGAAATAAGGCTTAGTGGTAGCTTGTATCCGCTAAAGTTGCACTGAGCTGAGAACACCACTAATGAGTTGCATTTTCCTCCTGCCATCCTGCTTTCTTCGATAACATTTAAGTTTTCTAACAGATCGTCTTTTGTAAGTGTAAATACATCGCCTGTTTTTACGACTTCTCGCATTCCCAGCACTGATGTGTGATTCTCTTGGCAATAACAAAATCTGCCCCCATCCCCGAAATCGAAGCATTCTCCAACCATCTTCAAGGCTGCCGTCGCATTGGAAGTAAAGACCACAGCATAATTATTGGCATCTGTGTTGAAATGATTTAGAATTCTAGAAAACAATACCTCTGCAATAAAGGAGCAAGAATAGATTTGAAAATTTATCTCAAGTACCTGAATCGAACTTGGTCTACAAGATCACCCGTTACTTTGCAGGTGTGTGGATTGCAAAACAGATTTTCTTTCAAAATTTTTTCGGCAGATTCGATTTGTTTCTCTGAATATAAAGTCGTTCCGGCATGATCGAGGTAAGTGTTTTCTTAAATAGAATACAGATGTTTTAATCAGATAGTTCTTATCAAAAAAGCCTTATCAAATAATAAACATATTCCGGAAGCAGGTTGTTTTGTTAAAATCATAAACTTACCCCCAAGCCGTTGAAATTCCTTAGAAATAGATTGTGTTTCCTCCAATGAAAATTCTTCTTGTAGTTTGGCCATTTTTGTATTTTTATTAATAATGTTAATGGAATGTGGTAAATAAATGATATATTCTTTGAAAATTTGTTGTGAAATTTCAGTTAACAATACAACAACAACAAAACAAAAAGCTACTTCTGCGAATTTGATACAATTTTGATGCGTAGTGTACAAGACGGAGAATGGAAGCGTTCAGTTAACACTACAATAGCCGACACTCAAGTACAATAGCTTCCTGCAAAGACTGCTTTTAAACGCTGCAATTACCTCCTACAATTTTAGCACATCACACAGTGGGCCATAGAGTACCTATATTATCTAGAGAACCGACTTAAGGGGTTTGTTCTCTTTCGACCTACAAGCTGCTAGAACACTGAAATCTACTTTTTCATAAGCATGTATTAGTGGTCCCGTGCATTTTAAATGGGAGCCCATGCCAACACTTCTCTGAGCAAAAGTATACACGCTCAGTTTGAAATATGGAGGAATTTTTTTTTAACCGAGATATAGACATACTTCTGTTGTTTTATTTATCACCTCATAACTCTTAAGTTATTGCATCCATAGGATTAGTTTTTTTTAATTCGCATCTAGAAAAATAGACAATTAAATTGATATATAATACATACCTGTACACCCTACACGACCTTCACAATAGTTAAATAGGAAACCGAAAAAATCTCGGTAAATTGAAAAAAAAATGGGGTTGTTGTTCATTGCCAACCGACGTGTTTCAGTGGGAATTGCCCAATTTTTGCTAAAATTGAAAAACACCCGATTTGCGGTCACTTAAAAGCTTATATCTTTGGATCCAATGGTCGGATTTTCAAAATTTAAAATTCAAATTAAAGCCAGAATGACAGTCGAGTACCAGCTATAAATGCTTAGTTTGGTTGACTGATAACTTTTATTCTAATAGTCGGATCGTTAAGGTTGAGGTCTTAAAATTCAGGTTGAATATCAGGCTACATATTTCTTACAAAATCATTGCAGAGTAAAGGCTCTCCCAAACCAACGCGAAACATTCGCCGACGACAGATTTTTGTTGTTGTTTAGCGTTGTGTATTTGTCATATTTTGTGTTATTGTGAATGATTCGCTACGATTTCGCGTTGGTTTGGGAGAGCCTTAACACAAAAGTATGTCTACAATACACATACAGTATGTGTAAGATACAATTGATTATTAAGTATAGTCAATAGCTTTAAAGATTGTAAAAGAAAGAAAAATAAATGGCTACCTTAATAGACAAAATTAATGATTAATGATAATTATTAATATATTGTACCTATCATACACATATTGTATTGTAAACATAATTTTATGTTACTCTGCAATGATTTTGTAAAAATAATGTAGCCTGATATTCAACCTGAATTTTAAGACCTCAACCTTAACGATCCGACTATTAGAATAAAAGTTATCAGCCAACCAAACTAAGCATATGAAGGCACCTTAACAAATAATGAATGAAAAATACCTACCACAAACATGCATACCTACATATGTATAGCAAATTTTTTCCCGATGCGAACCCAATTTGCCAAGGTTATGCTGTTTTGTTGCACACACTCCACCATCTTAAGAATAACTATCTCCCCCCAACCAGTATATTCTTAATAGCAAACTTTTTTTTATTTTTTTTCTTGTGTATTCCTCTTCTTCTATACGTTTGCCTCGATGAAAATTATTCTCCAAAAATTAATTAAATTTTTTTAGTAAAAAAATTTTGACGGTTTTGAAAATATTTTTATAGCTGATACTCGACTATCATTCTGGCTTTAATTTAAATTTTAAATTTTGAAAATCCAAGCATTGGATCCAAAGATATAAGCATTTAAATGATCCCAAATCGAGTGTTTTTCAATTTTTCAACTTTTTGAGCTACTGGCACCAATTGTTGTTGTATCAACAATTCACACGTATTCACGGACAGGGAATTTAAGAGAGTTTTCTCTCATTGAGCTAAGATAAATTTTGAGGGTGTTTCAGGCAAGGGGGGTACGAGTCGGTTCTCTAGATAATAGCCGTGTTTTTTTGCAAGCCCGGGGGGAATTGGATGAAAAGAACGACGTCAGTGCTAAACAATTAACATGTTAAATGCAACAACAACTAATCCCAGGGAATTCTCGGGGTTTAACTTAAGCGTACAGAAAAACTGTGTTACCGGCATGAATTACATACATGTTATCGATAGTTTGTATGAAAACTCCATGTTTTTTACTGTCATGGCGTCGCTAATCCCCGCTGTCGTTTTTTTCAACCAATTCCCCCCGGGCTTGCAAAAAAACACGCCTAATATAGGTACTCTATGCAGTGGGCTGAGAGCAGGAAAAAAGGTCTTTTGAGAAAGTCGTATGTAGCCTTCTTTTTTTTTTGTATAAAGCCTAGTACGCTGCTGATGCGAATCGAAAAATCCCATACACAAATGACACAACGAAATCATAAACGGAAAATTTCGTTCTGCTAAGGCCCAATTACCTTTAGTATGTGTACTGTGACATCTAACACAGTGCAAATGGCCGCGTTCAGGTTTCACTAGGATAGCCTATCTAAGATACTCGAGTATCCAGTATGTTTCTGAACGTCAATCAGCTGTTGTTGCCGTTTCTCATAAGATAGATAAGTATCCCAGAATTTTTAGGATAGCTTGAGATTAATTTTTCGGCAACAGCTGCTTTGACATCAGCTGTGATTTTACAAGGGATTACAACAACACAAAGCTATCCAGATCGCTTTGGATACAAACATGAACGCGGCCAATCACAGTACACATATTAAAGGTATTATATTGCGCAGGTTGTCAAAGTTGGAAATGTCAAAAAATTAAAAATTGCTGTTCAAGTGCCCCAAGGAACTCAACGCGCATCATTAGAAACAACAACAAAATATTGAAATTAGACAAGGAAAGGGGCACTCCACCATTTTACCACCATAATACCTCGATTTTGACAGATGCGCAGAACTCACAGTTCTGTGAGTGCAGATAACCTATGGCGAAAAAAGTGCTATATAAAACGCTTCAGAGCGAGTTCAGTTCCAACAAACTCAATTGAATAGTATTTTATATGTGAAGTTAAATCCATATTTTCATATCAACTTTTATATCAAATAAAAATTGATAACACCACTTTTTAATTCATGTTATGAGTGTACCTACGCAAGCTACAAGTTCATGGGTACAGTTAGGGATAACACAAGATCAAATGTCAAAATTTGGTTTTCCTTTCTTGTTTTCTAAACGTTTTGGAAGAAAATAAACTGAAATCATAAATCAATTTGCATTAAAATTTTTGAAAAAATAAAGTAAAACTAGAATGGAAACTTCTACTGATAACACAGAAAATTCAAAAACCGATGAAGCCACAACAACGGCTACAGAATCAGAATCTAAAGCAAAAGAAAATTCCTCGCGTAAAGGCCACCGAAAGCGCAAAAGAAAATTCCTGAATGCAATTCGTGAACAAATGGAATTCTACTTTGGCGATGCAAATCTATCCAAAGATAGATTTTTAATGCAGTTAATAGGTCAACATCCTTGTGAGTATTAAATAAATAAATCTCCGTATGTCTTGTAGACATTAGACACTGTTTTTTTTTAAGTTGTTCCTCTTGAAGTGTTTTTGACTTTCAACAAATTGAAAAGACTCACTACCTCGACGGCTGACATCATCAAATCGTTGTCCAATTCGCAGCTCCTAGAACTGGATTCGGAGCAACAGAAAGTTCGCAGAAAGACTCCAATAGACGTTGATCGGAATGTTGACCACAAAACATTGTACGTTGAGTCCCTTCCGCCCACCGCTGACCACGACTGGGTGAAGAATATGTTTGGCCGGTTTGGGCCAGTTGCATATGTATCCCTCCCAAAATATAGCAAGTCCCAGAAGATTAAAGAATTTGGATTTATTGAATTTGAGGATGAATCAAGTGTCGAGAAGGCAATAAAAGCGTTTCGAAAATTCAATGGCGTCCTCTGCATGGAGACTTCCGATCCCGCCGAACTTACAAGTGTGAAGTCTTTTATTCGGGAACAAAACCAAGAAAAGCAAGACCAGCAAGTGACTAAGACCAAAAAGCGTAGAATTTCCAGCGACTCTAGCAGCCAAACAGATTCCAAACGTTCAAAGCTGGACTCGACTCAAGAAGGAGCCACTTCAACTGCTGCAGAGACAGATGATCCAACGGACAACGATGCAGACTGTAATAAACGCCGTAAACGACAACACAAGAAAAAGAAAAGGAAGCAAACTCTCGACGAGGAACCAAATCCTGATGCTGACTTCATTGAGATTCGGGTTTTACCCAAAAAAGACTGGAAACGATTGCGAAATAAATATCTCAACATGCAGCGAGTTAAAACTGCAGAACTTAAACGAATGGCATGGAAGAATTCCCAAAACGATATGGATACAACAAAAACAGTTGAAAAGCCCACCAAGAAGCTGGAGAAGATGAATATGAACTTTTACGGAGCAGGAAATGAGAACGATGAGAATCAAGCGGTCAAATTCAATGACCGCTCAAATGATTCGCCCAAAATTAACCCAGCTGAAGAGAAAGCCCCATTGTTTTCCTATGAGCCGGGATTGATTGTTGAGGTTGGCTTCCTGGAGCCTTGTGTGACATTGAAAGAATTCAAAGCCGATATGCGGCAATATGAAACAATTAAGTATGTGGACATTAAAGAAGGAGCTATGTCAGCGTTTCTTCGATTAGATTCAGCTCAATCGGCAGTTAACTTTGTAAAACAGATATCATGTGCAGAATATGATTGTAAAGTATTGAGCGGAGAAACCGAAATGGAGTATTGGAAGAAGATTAAAGAGGATCGCGAAGCTAAGTTGAACAAAAAAGTGAAAAAGCCAAAGAAACGTGGGCGTGAAAAAATGAAGAAGGTTATATTAAAACATATTCGCTTTGGTGACGACGATGCTGATTAAACGTTAATAAAATTAAATATTGAATTGAATAAAAATTGAAATAAAATAAAAAATGTGGTTCATTTTTTAAGCATATAGGACATCCATTCACTTGTATCTTATAGGTATGTATTTATAGTTATTGGTTCATATATTTATTATCATGTCTCGTAAGCTGATCTACAGGAATTATATTGAAACAATGAATTAGGAAATATGCTCAAAACTATTTTTGATTATTTTTTGATCGGTAAGGCTCTCAAACCAACGCGAATACAACAGGATGATAACGAAGCTTTCGCTTGTCTAAATCAATTAACATGGTTAATAATGAGAGAACACACAAACAACGGCGCGATGCGAATCTTTGAACATTAAGCGGTTGTCACAATACATTCGCTCCAAGCTATGGTTCCAATGCTGATGTCAAGACAAAACTTCAGAATTGGGGAATGACGGTTATCTGCATATTTACACTCCGATTAGATTTATGCTTAAAGTGTATGAATGTTAAACAAAGCTGATTCATGAAATGCTGAATAGTATACTCCCGGAATAAATATCTGCTGGAATATTGGAATTGTCTGAAGTTCAGGCGTTCAATTTGAGAAACTGTACAATTTGAGACCGGAACGATGTCGACTTAGCAATAACACAATTTTTTATAACGGTATTATCTATTTTAATAATCTTCCTAGAGATATAAAGAGTAAAAAAAATGAAAAAATAATAAGGCTTCAGGCACTGATGGAATTCCGGTAGAGTTTTACAAACAAGCTACGCCTGAGTTTTTAGAGTATATCTTAAAACTTCTTAATAGAATATTCAATGAAGAGATAATTTCTGCTGTTTTTAAAAAGGGCAACCGTAATCTGCCAGAAAACTATAGGGGTATAGCAGTTTTAAACTCCCTAAGAAAAGTAGTTACTCAAATTCTCTATACCAGATTAATGAATTGGGTAGAACAAAACAATATCATAAGTGCTTTTCAAGCTGGTTTTCGGGCCAACCTATCAACTATTGCCCAAATTTGTGTTAGTACGCATTTTTCGTCAACTTAAAAGCAGCTTTCGACACGATTAATAGAAGTTCGCTTTATAAACTCACAACAATAGGTTTTTCGACCAAATTTATAAGTGTTTATGGAAAAATACTTGAAAACATGACCGCCTCTGTGCAGAACGGTTCAAAAAAAAATTAAGAAATTTCAGATGTGAAACAGGAATTTCTCAAAGATGTGTTCTAAGCCCTCTCATTTTTGCGTTATACATTAACGATGTAGAACACCACATACCAAGGGCCTTACTATGTAACTTGCTTCTACTTTCGAATCCATTCGAAAGTTGTTTTAAATGCTTTATTTAAGTGGTAATCAGCCCTATCACGAATTCCATCGTAATCAGAAACTTGTTACGAATCCCGAAAAAAACTATCACAAATTCCATCGTTGTGAAAAATCTCATACAAATAGTCATTACGAACGGAGTCGGTGATAGTTTTTTTCGGGATTCGGAAAAGTTTCCGATTACGATGGAATTCATGATAGGGCTGAATATGTATGAAAGTGCGATCAAATTTTGGTGCTTTCGACTTTTAGCCACAGAATCTTCAATTAGCGCGGTTCTATTTCCGTTTATATGCGTTTGCTAAAGAATTAGCGAGCTGAGATTTTGCGAATTCGAACACTTCGGCGGTATTCTTTTTGGAGATGTTAATGTAAGTCTTGCTTTACGCAGACGATCTTCTGATTTTATCAGACAATCCGCTCACTACAGCTTCAGATAAATAAGCTTAAACTGTTTTGTAATATGTGGGATCTTAAAATAAACAAAACAAAATCAAAAGTTATTTAGGTCTAGAAATAGATCTATTGGATATGCACGGAACTGGACACTGGATGGTGCTGCGAAATCTGCAATTAACATCAAGTGGTCTCAGTTTTTCGCCAACAAATCCGTGGATCCAGTGTCAAAATTTAAAGTTTTCAACGCCACAGTTAATAGTTGTTTGTGCTATGGGAATGAAGTGTATGGGTATGAACAGTTGTTAGAAATAGAAAACATACAAAGTTTTTTTCAAGCACATTTTTAGATTACCCTCAAACACCCCTAATTACGCTATTCACCTTGAGTCAGGGCTACCTCAAATTTTTCTGAAAAACTTAGTCTAATGCGGATTACATTGCTAAAGTAATGAAGCGGTCTGACCAAAATATTCAAAAACGGATCCTTTTGGTTTGTTTTAGATTCGGTTATAGTCCAATCAAAAACTGGTCTGACCTTGCTATAACTCATAACCATGCATTGTCACTGCCGGTTGACAATATAGAGGAATTAAGGAATTTATTATACGATTGTATCTCTGTCATAGATGATGCAATGTATCAGCAATGTGTTGTGCGAGGGACAGAATAAACATCCAGAGGTATATACAGAAAACTCAATCTCAAACTAGGTGAAAAAAATTATTTCAGAGAAGAGTTTTCAGTATCTGAAATGAGTCTGATTTTCAAGATTAGAACCGAAATGCTTGCTTTGAATTAAAGGCCACATAGAATAGATTTAAACCCGATTTGCTGACTCTGCAACCTTGACCAGAATGAAGATGTTTTACATTTTTTAGCGCTTTGTCCAATACTGCAGGAAATCCGAAGACTTCATTTTGGTTCTAGTTTTTCTTTCGTTAGCAGAGGGTGTCAGAGTTCTAAACGGAGATCTTGGTGCCGCACCACTCATACGCTATGTCTCACATGCAAGTAGTTTTCGAAATGATTAAATTAATTTGTTTTGAGTTATTATCAGATATTAATTGAATAATTGCATATCCGAAGGTAGTTAATATGCAATTATTCAATTTTTTTTTTTAGCCAAACTAAAAGCCCTTTTTATCTATTTTTGTTTTGACTAAAAGCCACATTTATATAAAACTGTATTTGAAACATAATTTTTTTAGATTTTATTCGGACCGTAACATAAAATTAAATTCTTTGCAAATATATTTTGTATATACGTACCTAAAGATGTCTATCAGCCCTATTATGAGTTTCGCCCGAAAAATATTTCACCTTAAAATTTTTTGTTCCCCTGGAATTTTAAAAGCTATTGTGAGTTTCGCCCGAAATTCCGCCCGAAATGAATGTTCACAATAAGGGGAATTTTTTTAACACAAAATTTCGGGTGAAACTCACGATAGGCGAAAAGTGAAATATCAAATTTTCCGGGTGGAATGTTGTTCGGGCGAAACTCACAATAAGGCTGTATGTAAAAATGTTCAAGATTTTTTTAAATAATTATTATTGTTTTGACTAAACAAAAAGTCGCATTACAATGATATATTTGATTTAAAATATTATAATTTTGTATGCATATCCTATGTACTGTATTAGATATAATAGAAAACTTTTTTTTTAATACCTCTCTCTCTTTTTACGTTGTATTGTTTTAATTTTTCCCGGCAGACGGCTTATTAAAGCCATGCTTTGTTATTCTTTTAATCAAAAATATTGTACTTTCAATTTTTTGAAAAAATAAAGACTTAATCTAATCTAATAAAGAGTAAAACGGGAATAAATCTATTCAAGAAAAAAAGTGTTTATAAAAATAACGCCTTTTAGTCAAAATATATAAGAAAACATAAACTATAATGATGTTAATAGTATTTTAACTTTTAATTTAAAGTTTTCCTAACTAATAATCTTGTTTCTTTAACCATTATTACAAAATTGGTATATTTGTATTCCATAAGGTAGCAGTTATAGTTATACTTTTTATTTAAAATTTTAATATGTTTAGATAGTAAAATCTGTTATTATTTTGATGCCAAAAATATACTGATAGCTTATATAAATGGTAAATTTCAATGATAGCTACAACTGGTACATAAGCCAAAATCATTCTTCATTCGTTCACTTTGTTCCAAAAAACTCAAATCTCGTTTAATGTTGCGAAGAAAGACCTAAGATCAAGGAATGTAATAAGCAAAAAAATAACCGGTGTCATCGTAACTTTTCTACAATACTAGTTTTCTCCAAACTATGGCGATGATAGAGATAGTTGACGGCAGATGGATAATAAAAAACTAGAAGTAAATTTTTTGTTAATTTAACGGACACCGTATCTTAATGTATAAGTACAAATTGTTCTAAAAATAAACTTCAATGTATACATATATTTTTTATTAACTTTTTTATTCAATATATTTTTATAATGCTCATTTTAAACAATATCAAGCTGTTGTTGTATTTGAACGTAATAATGAAATAGAAGCTGCTCTATGAATTTTCGGTTCAATTTGATCTGCGAAGAAAAATAATTATTGGATTTAATTTCAATCAGTAATGTTGGTACTTACAGATTTTGTGCGACCCTTTGATTGGAAATACCAATGGCAGAACTTGTGGATTTGTGCAAATGAATACATAAGGGCTCTCAGACTCTCCGTTTGGATACTTTTTCCTGTATTCTTCTTGCGTAAGAACATCTTCAATAAGAACACTCCCCAAAAGGCAGCCCGTTTGGTATTGTGATGGAAATTTAATTGAATCATCTGGATAAAAGCCAAATTTTGCTGTCATAAAACAAAGTATAGTCATAACAAAAATTAAAGAAATCAAACCTTTGTAGTACTTTTTATAGAAATCTTCGACTTCGCTTATTTCCTCACGATTAGGTTCTTTAGCCGTTGATGCAATCCACAAGCGACCACGATGACTGGAATACCATGTTCTTCCTTCATGTCTGGAAAGTAATTTTTTAAAGTAGTGATGTACGCTATAATGATATATAGTTACTTTTTAATGCCACACACCAAGAGTGAAGCATACGGCTGATGCATCGACAAGCATCTACGCATATCCTGCATTTCCATCAATTCTTTGTCCTGAACCCGATTGTAAGCCATATCGATGTTTTCCATTCCATGACTACTGTAGGTTTGTGGACCGATTCGTGTGTAAACTGGTTTGGGACCATCGTTTCTTGGATCTGAAATATCATTTTCATCTCTTGATCGCTCGTACTTGCGATTTGACCAGTTATCTGCCTTGGATATAGAATCTGCAATTTCTTTTCGGACCATATTTTCGTAGTCCTCGGGGATGGGATCTTCTTCGATTTCACGACCAAATATATCCATTTTAACTTTTCTCGACGAACGACTAGCGTGTTTTTTCTCGTGCATTTCCTGCTTAAGACGTTCGAATTTCTGGCGTTCACTATCCGATAGCCATACCGAGTTTTCCTTAAAAAAAAATACAAAAAGTTGGAGAATATTTGTTCGTATTTGCACACTGCGAAGGCACAAAAAATGTGCGAACGAAAACTATTCTCACTTGGAAATAATCCGCCTCGTCGTCAATTACTTCAGTTCTCTTTTCGCCACTACGATCGTACTCCAAAAGTCGGTCGCGCTGTTCGATGGCTTTTCGTAGAGCTTCGCCGCCGCCTTTCTCCTGCAAAGTCTTTTTTAAATGATCACCTTTCTTTGTTGATGACTTAATGAGTTGCATTTCTTCCATTGAGCACACTAGTTCGCCGCAGAAGAGACATGGCCCACTGCCTTCCTGTTCGCAAACAATTCGACCGCAGCTCAAACAGTTGTTAACCAATTGATGTTGTGAGGCTTCACAGTCACAAGGACGACGGCCTTTGAGCATAATGGTATTCGGAACTTTGCCATCGTTTGTAAACAGGTTAACGAATTTGTTTTTCTTCTTTCCACCAACTCCTTCGCTAGCAGATTGCGAAACGGATGAGGTCTTCTCTTGTTTTTTATTATTCATTTGATTTTTTGATAGCTGTTGAGATTGGTTAGGGGCCTTTTTGTTGGGAATAGCTTTGCCTAGATTCAAAATAATTATTAAAAATTAAAACCTTCTGAGTTATTTAACAAGACCAAAACATACTGAAGAGCCTTTGTTTGCAATCAACCATAAAAATGCGGTGTTGATCATATTCGGGATTCAATAGACTTGCAAAGTAATCGTCGAGTTCTTCCGATGTTTTGATAGTCATGATGAACCTTATATTATTGGGGAAGCATTATTATATATATATTTGTCTTTTTCGGTATACACCGACTTACTTTATCATATCTTCTGGGACTTCGAAATCTAAACAAGAAGATAGGCGATCCTGGATCCATTTTTCCATCTTGCCTTTTTAATTATTGTTTATTCCAAATTAGCTTCAGGCAAATCAGTGGATTTTGTATTTGTTGTGTCTGCAAGAGTGGTAATAGGTAGATCCTCTAGTTGGTCAATATTCGCCAACCTTCGTGTCTAGTGAAGTCTAGTTAACAAAATTTTTTTTGCCAGGAACCTACTGACAGCCAGAAAGAATAAAGAAATCAGATGTAGTACACTTAGGACCAAATGCAAATGTCAAATAATTGTTTAAAAAATGTGGCTGCTGCAGATAACAGTGGGCGTGTTTTTTTTTCTAACCCCAAGGAAATTAGATGAAAAAAACGATTCGGGGCTAAATAATTTACATGTTAAATGCAACAACAACTAATCCCCAATGGGCTTAGCTAATCCCAAAGAATTCTGAAAAAGGTGATACGTCAAAATTTATTGCCTCAGCGATTAAAATCAATAATTGCCTTCCATCAGCCGAGCAATATTGTCATTTCCATTGCCAAAGCGTCGCCATCAGCAATATTCAAGGCAATGACAATGATTCAAGCAATTTTTTTCCTCAAGTTAGTACTTCCCAGTAGATGATGAATGGAATTTTGCCAAAAGAAAAATCTAACTTCAATATAGCTGTGTTTTTTTGCAAGCCCGGGGGGAATTGGATGAAAAAAACGACGTGCATGCTAAACAATTAACATGTTAAATGCAACAACAACTAATCCCGGAGAATTCTCGGGGCTTAACTTAAGCGCACCGAAAAACTGTGCTACCGGCATGAATTGCATACATGTTATCGATAGTTTGTATGAAAACTCCATGTTTTTTACTGTCATGGCGTCGCTAATCCCCGCTGTCGTTTTTTTCAACCAATTCCCCCCGGGCTTGCAAAAAAACACGCCTTATATAGATCTCATTTTTTGTTGTAATTTTGTTTGTATGTCCCCTAATTTTTACACGAGGAAACTGATGTCGAATTCCTTTCAAAAAAAGAATCGAATTTTTTTCCAAAAGAATCGAATTTTTTCTGTCAAAACGAATCTTGCTACACTAGAAAAATTTGTTTTAACAGAAAAAATTCGATTCTTTTGGAAAAAAATTCGATTTTTTTTTGAAAGGAATTCGACATGAGTTTCCAGCAACTTTCAGTTTTTATGTGAGATGGGCACGAAGTAAGAGGTGAAAATAAAATCTCCCCGGTCAACGATTTGAGGAGATTTTTTCAAGCTACTTTAAAAGAAAAGTACAAAAAAATTAAATGATTCTACTTTTCTCGTGTGAAAGGTAGAAGAGATTTTTAAGGAAATTAAAAGATAACGTCAATAAAATCTCCGGCAACTTGTTTATAACTATATTAGAATTTTTTTAAATCAGATAAATATCAACATCTTTAATAAAGGATTGCTGCATCTAGCAAATCATCCAATGTGCATGGTAAACAATTTTTTTTATCAAGAATCCACAATTTGAGTTGTTAATCATAGAAATAGTTTATCAGCGGATTTTGGATGATTAGCATCATATCATTTCATAGAAAGTCACTGTGAACAACCTGACCATAATTTTCGCAATCTTAAACAGGGTATATCGTAGTTTCCATCATGTACAAGTGCAGAGATTATTTTATCGAACTACCTTATCATCGTCTGACCGTTCATATCGTATATCAAATTTTTGTTCGTACTGTCGACAACACCAACACTTCTATACAAATCTATATATAACTGCTGGAAGAAAGAATAGTCGGAAAAATTTTCGTATTTTCCCTTTATCACCTAGCAAACTATTAGAGCAAGTGAGAAAGACATACAAAACTAAATATGAAAAATAAATCGAAAAAGAAACGCCAACAAAATATGCTCCATCCAAAAAAGAACAACGAAAAAACGGTTTAATCAGTCAATGAAAGACGTGCGGGCGGATAAATAAAGAAGAATTCTGTTTTCCTAAATTACATACGTCCCGCTATTCCTCTACATTTGTGGTTTTTGTAATTAATAAATCAGCTGTTGCAACTACTCTCTATTTAATTGAGAGCTGAAATAGAATTGAAAATAATATTTTTGTAGAAAAAATCTTTACAAAAAAAATAATAAAATCCGGATTTGTGCGTCTCGTTCTTGTCTCGCCTTCGTTGTCGTCCAAGACTCTGGTGTGGATCTCCTTTCTCTTTGTGGCAGTTTTTTTTTGCCTTAGCATCTCAGAATTCAGTGAAAAAAATTAAAAAAAAAATGTCTTGTGGTTATTAAATCGTCGTTTTCCGTGATTTCAACGCCGTATAAAGTGAAATTTTAAAAGAAAGTGCTGTCAATTGGTGTTGATGTCAGCCAAGCAAGAAAAATCCATACGCACACCCCTTTTTCACTCGAACAATTCCAATAGCCACCCCTAATTTGCCGTGCGTTGTTTTTTTTGCTGTGGTTAAATTTGTTTATAACGAAAAATTGTAGGTTTTCTCGTTCAACAAAATCAAAAGTTAAAATAAAGCTGTGCAGTCGATTCGGTTGTTATCCAACTATTGGTGAAAAAAAAGGAAAATTATCGAATATATAAAAAACCTCTCCCACGACGTAACTTAATTCTCTTGCACCCACTTCTGAAGACTTTCTCGTTCCTGAAATCATGTATCGTATCGGTCCAATTGGACGAAAACCGAATTTCCATTCGCGTGAGAAATGTCTAATTGGCCTTGTGCTGGCGACCTTGTGCCTTCTATGCTTTGCTGGAATTTTCTTGCTTCCGGATAACTTTGGTGGTGAGCGCGTGCTCAAGGTATATAAGAGTTTTCAAAAGGCCGGCCCTGAGATTTTCATACCGGCTCCACCTCTAGCTGGAAACGGACACGGTGGCAAGGACCTGGATCCTCATGTATTAGGGGATCGAGTGAAGTTGCAAGCTAAAATCAAAGAAGAGCTCGGTGATATTCTGGATAAGCCAGAAATTTTGCGACGCGCTAGTGATGAAATTGTTGGTGGTGGCGCTGATCCTGGTTTGAATGAGAATGTAGGTGTGGCACCGGTTATTGAAAGCGACCTTCAATCCCAGCAGCAACAACAACAATTATTAGCGATGCAACAACAGCAACAACATCAAGTTGTTGGTGCTTTACCACCACCAGCTCTGAAGAATTCTTTGAACGATGATGGTCAGGATATGTTGCCGGTTGGAGATGTTGCTCAACTACAGATGCCTATGGACGGGCATCCGGATCCAAGTCCTTCGGTCGAGGAGAAACGGATGAAAGTCAAAGAGGTAAGTGATATATTGATGAAAGTGATAATTTTTAGAACTAAGCTATTACACCTACCTAGCAGCTATCAGATTCTAAATAGGTACGTAGGTCTAAGAGATGTTATCAGTGCAAAAGATTTCCTTTTAATTTTTGGATGAACACAAAAAAACCACTAAGAAAATCCAGACCAATTGAAAAGTGACTTCAAAATGGACGACGTAGGTATGTAATGTAGTTTTGCTACCTACTGATTCTAAAAATTGGACTCCAAAAACACATGAAAAAAGATAGTTCTTTTAAAATACCTACCTACTTAAGCCAATAATACTTTAATGATAATTATAGGAAAAGAATGATGTAAAATAAAAGATTAAAAATCATTTTTAAAACCGAATAGGTACGATTAATCATCGAACTGATCTGCAGAGATATGTAATTTACATATTGCTTATCTTCCCTTTTAAGTGTTTTGATTTCAGAGATAAAAAATCAATGCGTCAACAAAAAAAGTGTGAGTGCCGGGACTCACGGTTAAGATGTGTAAACATACGTAACGTAACGTGAGGCTCAGAATCACAATACGATACGTCACTTTTTTTTCCACTCTACCGCCAGTATAGACATCAAAAACTTTATTAAATTACCAAATGTGTAGGTAGGTACATATTGAGACTTTTTTATTAGCATGTTACTATTTCTATGCAGGTATAGAAAGAAAATAAAAAGCTACCTATCTATCTAACAGTGTAAATAGATAGGTACCTACTTTATAGTTATTGTTTACTTTCTATTTTAATTGAAGTTAAAAAACAATGTCTTTTATACAATTTAATAAACAAAAATCGAAACAAATCAGAAAAAAATTAGTAGGTACATAGGTATTCTACGATTCAAAAATTGAATTCATGTTATTGATTCCCAATTAGTCAATTTAAAGCCAATGACAAAAATTAAATTAATAATTTATGAAATTCTATAACTAACCTGTTATGATGAACACAGTTAAGTCTAAGAGACTGTAGATTTGGATTTATTTAGTGCAAGCTAGTGCAAAAAGCAGTTGAGATAAATTCTAGTAAAACAAAAATAACCTTTTGAACTAAATAGAAAATTGCGGTAAATAAAAGAGACATCAATGTTTTTTAAATAACACAAAGTGGGTATAACACAAGACCACTTTCATCAATGTCTTAAAATTGTTGATGAAAATTAATGTATCATTCCAATTAATGAGCAATCCCATCAGAGTTGATTTGAGCATTATGGAAAAGTTTTTTGATCATCAACACAAATATCATAATTATTCAAAAGAGAATAATGCGAACAATTTTTATTAGTAAGTTTTTAACTGATACATGCATATTTGGAGTCCTTATCTTCAAATAGATTGAAATTAAGTGACCTTTCAAAACAATCGGTAGATAATTTTGTTGATTTTTACTCCTATAAACTCATCCAGATAAGGGATACATATGAAAAGTAAGCTACTACAAATATGTAATTAAAAACTTATCTGAAGTGGCATTTACTGGTAACAATAAAAATCTTATAGGCAATTACTGATTATTCTGATTTTTTCTTTAAATTCCTAATATACCTAACTAAGATTCAAATTTTTAAAATAGTTGATTTGGAAATTTTAAATGTTTTTAAAAATGGAAATGAAAAATGTTATGCAATGTGGAAAAGTTTGTTGTTACATAGATATAATCACTGATCTCTATAATACACTGGATAGTGAATAGCCTTGTATAATAGTTTTTGTGAGGCAATTTTTGAAAGGGTACTGGCCACGACGTCGTATATCGCTCTATACAAACAAAAAAAGAGATTAGGGGATATTTGCCGTAATTGAGGATTTATTTGATGTCAACAAGCTTTGCGGCTGTAAATATTGAAAAAAATAAAATAAAATTCAGGTCCAGTAGCGTTATATTGTTATATGAGGGTACCGGCCACGATTATATTTTCGTCCTAAAAATTTTTTATGAATACACTATCCAGTGTATATAGAGATCAGTGGATATAATTATTTCCTTGATCTCAATGACAACTCTGGTTCTGGTCTAAACAGAAGAATAAAAACGCTTCTAAACTACTTTTTTCATCATCAAAACTACTTAACTTTCTTCACACTTTACTGATGGTTACGGTCCAGAATGGATGTACGGCCTCAACCAACAAGCCTTTCCAGCCACCTCGATCCCTAGCCTCCAATTTCGTACACCAAGTTGGTTGAGATCGTTCTCAATTTGTGAGCGACACCTTAGTTGGGGTCTTTGTCTGTGGTGCCCAGATCATCAGCCGCTTCCGCTCTTCTTAGCCTATGACCACACGAGCGAGTAATCGCTTGCTGGAGATTTTTTGGCATTTTCTTTAAATTTCTAATCTCCACCAATAGAATACCGTTCGGTCCTGTTACTTGGTGCCTTTTTCACCTAAAAACTGAAAGTTGCTGGAAACTCAATTTCCACGTGTGAAAGAGGACATATTTAAATTAACTGTCAAATACGTATTTTTATTTGACTCACTCGCTGCGCTACTCGCTTCTCAACTATCTTCGAAAAAGATAAGCCAATTGAAGCTAGTTGCATAGATGGTTTGTTTAGTTTAGGTGCCTGTTATTGCTTTCATTGAAACTCATTATTTCAAATTTAAATTTTTAGTTTTGTTAAGTTTCTCAAAAGCAAAATCAGTGTTTATTTTGCTGCTGATATAAAGCTGATATTAATATTTTAATATTTAAGTTTGGCTAAATCTTGTATGTGGCCTTACATGTCCTATATAGACAATAATACATAATTATATATTGAATAGTTTTTGCAATCGTTTTATAATTATCAATTGAATGAACCCCATGTTTTTCTCATATTGAATAAATTTTAGAATTTAAGTGTAAAAACAATGCGACTAAAAAGAGCTAAAATCACTGCAATATTTTTTTTTTTTAAATATGATTATAATTGTACTATAAACTTTTAACTTTTTTTTTTGAAATTTTATACAAAGCAATAAAATTATCCAATTTTTCTCTTCTCTTTGTGCATGTACTTGTCGGCATTCCTTATCAAATTAGAATTTTGTGGTGGTGTTCTGGAGAAATCCAGTACATCAGTTGGACCTTCCTTGATGGCTGTTCGGAACTGGTGTAATTTGGATTTTCTAGAGATTACGAAATACGTGAAATATTGAACAAATAAAACTAAACTCATTAGGTTTGGCGCTTACATGTGTCAATTTTTCATTTGGCCAGATAATATTTTTTAGATCTCGTAGATCGCTGCAATCCCACAATTATAAATAGAATTCCTCAGTTATTGCGCCAAATACTGAGGGAAAACAAATTTCGGAATCGCCTGCTCAATTTTTGATTGAGCAAAATTAGTGAGGATTCTGAAATATATGTATGTATACTGAATATAATTCACTTTATATAAAAACATACATCATAAATCCCTCAACGCAATCACAATTATTGGTATATCATTGAATTCTCTTGAATTATAATGGCGCCAAGAATCTATTATTTAAAATCATAATATAAATTCATGAGTCAAGTGGGCCGGTAGGTTGATACCCCATTCTTGAATATAAACCCATCATTAAAGTCAGTAAGAAAAAAGAAATCGCAAATAAAAAGGTGAAAGAAGAAAAAACTGTTAAACGCTTCATTCAAGTTTGAAATTATTCTTTTCGTTCTAAATTGTGATTCGTGTCAACGCAAAAATGTGTAAGCATATTGTTCGTTGGTTGATTTAAAGATTTTAGACGTGGCTTATAGAATTTAAGTTGAGCTAAAAGAAAATAGAAAAAATAAATAAAAATTTTTGTTTATTTGATAATATAACATTATGCAAATTTTAACTATTAGATGTTTTTACTTTTTGTGGTTATCCAGTTTTAAAAGAAATCTAAAGTTCATCAAATATAAAGTTTTTTTTGATAAAACAGGTTTTTTTTTGTCATAACAGTTATTAAATTTGGCTAAAATAGATTTTTAATTACAGAGGACTCGCACGAGTGTCCCAAGCCTTGGGGTGAATCCACACGGAATAGTGGACACGTTTTTTAGGCTACGTTCGTTTGGTCAATTTAACGGCAACTATGTTAATACGTATATGTAGGTACTTGACGACCTAAAAAAAATCAATTTTTTTGAAATAATAAAACCTTAGAATGAGCGGGTTCAATGAAAATAGTTTTACATCTGAATTTTCAGATTTCTGAATTTATGTCGTTAAACGCAAAAGATCGGAAATTTCAGTCAAAAGTCATTGTGTCTACCTATATTTCTGCATTCACCTATAGGATTTACATTGAAGCGAAATAAAATTGAACTTTAATTACATTCGTAATTTGAACATGTGTGAGTAGTTGTGATAGTATTTTGATATAATATGGCCTAAAAAATATAGAAAAAAACTTTCCAAACGTCAATATAAAATATTGTTGATTTAAAAATCCACTAAACAATGAACAAAAAGTTCGTTCATTTAAATAAGTAGGTATTGAATTTTTATGACGAAAACTAATTAAATCAACCACCAACAAGAGGACAATTTTCAGCGCACCCAATAAAACAAACAGGATCACAATCTTAGAATAAGAAGATTAGGAAGAGGTGTATATTATCACATATAGAGTGTATTTGTGAGGCAAATGAAAAAAAAATGATCCCGATCCGTCATTTGCTGGGCTAGGTATAGGAAAGTGTTTCGAAATTTTAAAACGTTAAAATAGTAAAAGTACTAAATAAAAAAGTGAAAAAAGTTAACACATTGAATACTTGCAATACTTTATTAAAAAAAATATAAAACAACATACAGTGCTGCGTTAAATCGTGTAAAAACACCTATAATATGGAGTTTAGAATTTTTTCTTTTTACGGGCTGATTGTGTCTCATAGTCCACATAAAGTAAAGTGAAGTGATGTTTTTTAGCTAAATAAATTATCTAAGAATACTTTTAACATTGATATTTAGTAACATTTTGCTATAAAAAAGCAAATTAATTGAAAATAAAAATGCACTTCAATCACAAAAATTAAAAATTGAAATTCTCGCCAAATCTATTGAGTAGTGCAGAGTAATTTTACTTACTTTATGTAGAATATGGTACTCAACTTACATGTGAATTCAACAAAAATTACACTGCTTGTTATAGGTGTTTTTACAGCACTTAACGCAGCACCACATGTAGATTTATCTATTTTTTTCAATGAGGTATAGCATGTATTCACTTTATTTATTTTTTATCAGGTACTTGTTTCTTTAATTAATTTACTAAGCTTGTTTACTATTTTAACGATTTAAAATCTCAAAACACATTCCTCAAAAAAAAAACGGATACAAATTCCTTTTGGCGCCCCAGCGTTTTGGTGTCTAACTGCGCGCCTTCCCTGTGTTAATGCATTTGTGTTTATGTAACTCAGACTTTTTTGAAAAAAGCCTCACTTTTTCCTCGATATGCCCGTTCCTCTATTTTTTTTTTGACAAGAATTAATAATTAAGCCATCAGCTTTATATTGGTACCAAAATAATCACTGATTTCGGTTAGTGCCTCAAAACTTAAACTTAAAATTTTCAATGATGAATTTTAATGAAAGCTACTGGCCACTAAAACGGAAACGATCGAACGATATCGTTTAGGCAATAGTTGTCCCTGTCTTTGTTTTTAGTTGTGATAGAGATGGGTATTGCCAAAACGATATCGTTCGATCGTTTTCGTTTTACGGAATTAGGTCCCTGGTTTTAGGGATTAGTTGTTGTTGCATTTAACATGTAAATTGTTTAGCAACGACGTAATTTTTACATCCAATTTCCCCGGGCTTGCTTGCAATTAATAAAAAAGTACCTACTAGTTTGTTTAAATTCGATCCGGATCAGATCATGTGGATAATAAAATGCGGCTTTTATTGCAAACTGCATTATCGAAAATAATGTTTTTGCATAAAATTTTTTTTGGGTTTTCGTAAAACTGACTTCACTGTTGCTCAGACTGAACAAAAAAATGTGTTTTCTAGGTATATGATTAAATAGATGTGCCCATATCCAATTCAATAAATTTGTGCTTAGGTACTTCATTTGGTAGTCCAAACCTTTTCTAAAGTGGTACCCACTTCAATACATAAAGAAATAAGAAGTAGTCTTGAATGGATGGAATGTTAAAAAAAATAAACCTAGAGCCTAATTACGTTAAACGAAATCGATTGAACCATATCGTTTCGACAATACATTTAACTTTCTCTATGCCTATCACATCTGTAGAGAAAGATAGGGACAGCTATTGCTAAAACGATATATTTCGATCGTTTTCATTTTTACTTAATTACCCCCAAAACATTTGTTTAAATAAGCAAATTATACCTATTACGTTTTTGGATGTGTAAACTTTAATTTGTAAAAAAATAAAACAAACACATTTTTTACAAACAACCACAACACCGTTATGCATAACTGAACGCTTATAACATTTAATTTATCTTTTTGATAAAGTACTTAAGATTAAGTAAGAAAAAATAAAAAATTAAAAGAAATTTAAAAAAATTTTTTTTTTTGGATTCCTAGAGCACTTAAGTAACTCCTAAATACTAGATACAAACTTTTCATTTTCCTTGTTTTTTTTAAGTATTTTCCTGTAATTGGTCTACTAACTTGAAATCAATAACATTAATTAACAACAAAAGTACTGGAGGACTTAATTTTGTTATTGGGTACTTAATTAGCACTTAATAAGCGCCTAATGATGACGTCACAAAAATGTATTCTGCTGACTTTGGTCCGCTAATTTGAGGGCTATAAAAAATTGCCTTCTCTAGCAATTGTAAATATACCTATTTTCATTTATCAACTATACCTATATATATCGCGCTATCATTATGTTTTCACCCTTAAAGGTATGGTACATACCTATACTTTTAAAATTTACCGGAAATCATTTCGCCGGTTGCTAATGTTTACAAAAAAGTCCATTGTTTATTGAATAAATCAATAAAACACACACACAAAAAGAAGAAAGAACCTCTTTTCGTTTGTTCCTACAATTATTAGAAAATGAAACAAAAATAAAATTATATTATTTAAATAACATCCAACTGGTGGTGTCAGTGAACAGTGAATATTTTGACATTGGCCATCAGCCAACTGGAACGCACGCCATTATTTACCGGCGAAATCCCTGGCATTTCTTTTCAGCAATTTAAACTTTTATGCATTGGCTTTGAAAATTATACGTAAATACCGATTATATCTATGTATTTAGGTAGGTATGTATTTATAAATGCAATGTGATGGAATTCCGTTTGTATACTATATTTTAATCAAATTACCATTTACCAATACCTACCTATACAGTATACATACACACACACGCGTTTTGCCCCGTCATTATATTGTTGTCACGTTTTCTCGATTTTTTACTTTTCTTGCCTGTCGAGACTAAAATGATGCTATAGCAACAACGGTGATTGAATTAAAAATAAAACTGTTTGTGTGGTGCACAAACCCCAAGATTAGCCGAGATGTTTTTGAACTTTATACCTACCTACTCTGAGCTGAATTAATTTTATTTGAGTCTTCAATTGAAAAGCACATGTACCTTGTAACTATATTTATCTACACAGCGCCTATAAAATAATGATTATTTTGTTTTTTTTTTAATTTTTTAAATGTTCTAGTTTTTCGAATTCTCTTTCTCTGCTTTAATATTGTACATATAATAAGTAAACGCGTTGTTGAATGCTTAAACGCTCATATTGGGGTCACTATCACAATAATATGTAGCTAAACACGATGATATAGAGGGTCTTTAAAACTGTGTGTAAATTGACTGAAGAGACTATAAAAACAAGAAACTACTTAGTGTGAGCTAAGGTAAGAATTTAAACAAGAAACATTTCCTCATATACCTACACAAAAACAGAAATAACTGTCAGAAGGTGTTGATTTTGTTGAAAATATAAGTAGGTCAGTTAATGAACTTGCATGACTTATTTTAAAAAAAGAACCTTCATAATCAACAGCGAGCAAAAAATGGAAAATAATAATTAGGTTCTTAATTTTAACATGTTATTTTATTATTATTATTTTTATTATGTTATTATGTTATTTTTTATTTTCTTGAGTGCTTTTTCGTTTGTTTGTCTGTTCGGTAGAAATTTTTTTAATCGTTTTAAAACTAAGTTACTGATGAGCTCGAGACTTGGAATTTCAGACGTAATATTATGATGTAGCTCAGAATTGGATGACACACGTGTTTGTTTTGTTAGATTTTAAGATTCTTGCTCATCGATAAGTTAATTTAAAATTGATTTAAAATTAATATCGAAATACAAAATAAACCTGACTTAATTAAAATAGAAATAATATTATTTAATTATTTTTTAAAATCCCACGTTTTTAGAAAAAAACTTACAAATTTAAAATAATTTCTCCTACCGCCCTATTCATAACCTAGGGAACATGCAATAGACAATAATTACCTATAGATATTATATTAATAAATGGAGCGAATGCATGTCCCATGAGCGTCACGTTTTTCTTTTAAAATGTAGGAATGGTTGGGAAATTATTTTTTTTTTATTTTCTCGATAACGTCTCAAACTATTTTGATTTAACTTCGTATGTGTAATGTCTAAAGTAATACTTAAATAATAGAGCATTACAGTTTTTTTCTCATAATGGTAATAGGATTTTAAAATTTTTAGAGACAATTGTCATATTTTTGGGTCATTCGCTTACACCTATAGAGTATAGGTATGTTTATTTTGATAGCTAATCGATTTTTTGTTACAATTTTGCATTTCGTTGATTTCAAAGAGTTGAAATAATATTGCAGTAAAAAATGTTTTCAAATAATTTCTCCATTAAAAAAATGTCATGTAGACAAATTTTTTGTTTTTTTAGAACTTTTGACTTTTTCTCATTAAATTTATATCATTAAATTTTTCAACCACAAGCATAGGTACATCTTCAAAAGGTACGTCGCTAAATTATAATGTTTAACCATTAGTTCGTGCGATTTGGTCGTTAATTTTATCTTTCATTGGATTCTATTTTTCTCGAATTATGGCTTGTTTGCCCAACATTTTTTTTCTTTGAGGCAATTTATAATGTATAGGTATGTATGTATATATAAATTAGCAGGTGATAACTACTGATATAAGTGATAATTCACGTAAAAATAGTTATTAATTAATCTAATTATTATTTTGTTTTTGATGCAATATATATTTAGATAATATATTTAGATGTCACAATTTTCGGAAGACAACTGCACGCAATCGGTTAAGTTGTTTGGGTCAGTGACAAATTATGTACATGAAATTAATGTACAACTTTAACTCGATTATGCGATTTCTATAACATATAGTAATTTCTCAATGAAATTATTGCTTATTACTTTTGACTGGATGAGTATTTAGAATTAACTATTGAATCTACGATTTATTACATCCACAGATTTTTCATATAAACTTTAAAGATTAAATATCTGAATAAATAGTTATATGTATATGTATAATAAAAATTGGTTTTTTGTCGCACGATAGTGTGCGACTTGGTTGAACATCAGCCGTGTTCTTGGGGTTTTGCTGGATTGATATTGAACTGGGTAAATAATGCACTACTGAGCCAAAAAATGGAAATTTCCGAAAATCGTGAAAACCAGCATAAAGAACGCATCAAACTGTGTATTTTTCGGAGTGTAACAAAGCTTTCGATAATCTCATGTATAATACATATGTATGTATATTTGTTACAAAAATCCGACAATTTTTCTTATTGACAAACCCATTGCTACAAAAAAGTCGCACAGAACCACAGAATCCTGGAACAGAAATTCTAAAATTGTGTACCTATGCAACCTCATCACATTAAAATTGCAAAGACTAAACCTACTAAATGACGTCAACATCGTATAGATCTACATCTGAAAAACACATACTGAAGAATTAAACAAAAAAAAAACTTTGCTGAACCAGCTTATCGAATAATTCGGTCAGTATTTTCCACCATTCCAAAGAAATTCCCGATTTAAACGAAGCACGTGTTTAAAGTAAAAAAAGTGGTAAATTTGAATTTTATTTAAAACATTAGCACAGTAGTTTCGTTCGTTGAACTTTACCCAGGGTAGACTCAGGTTTTCTTGGCAGGGTTCAGGGTTCTTAAAAAACACAGAATATCAGGGCTCCCAAAAATACACAAAAAAGATACACCTATACGACCACTCATAAATTACACTACAGCCCCATCCTACAAAATAGCTAAAAAACTACAACAAATAATAAAAAACAGTATAAACCTAAAAAACAACAAAAGCATTAAAAACACAACACAATTAATAGAAAAAATAAAAAACATAAACATAACTCCAAACCTCAAATTAATTTCATTCGACATAACTAATATGTATACTAACATACCGATCAACGAAACAATCAAAATACTCAAAGACAACATCACACATACAGCTAAACTCACAACACAACAAAATAAAGAATTAATAAACCTACTAGAAATTACATTAAAACAGAATTATTTTACCTTCAACAATCAATTCTATACTCAAACAGAAGGGCTAGCGATGGGTTCCCCTCTAAGCGGACTATTAGCTGAAATATATCTTAACCATTTCGAAAATAAATATATACTATCAGCAATCAACCCCCAAAACAGCAAAATTATAACATATTCTAGATATGTAGATGACACTTTTGTGATCTTTGATGGTACACAAAGGCAAATAGACATACTAACAAAATACATCAACAACATCAACACTAAAATAAAAGTCACAACAGAAATAGAAAACAACAAATCAATTAATTCTCTCGACATAAATATAACAAAATACAATAATACATTAAAATATAAAATTTATAGAAAAGAAACCACAACTGACACAATAATCCATAATGATTCACATCACCCCCATTCACAAAAAATGGCAGCATTTAATGCTTTCATACATAGAGCATTTACCATTCCAATGGACAAAAATGATTTTTATAATGAAATAAACCTAATCAAATGTATAGCTTACAATAATGGATACAAAACAACAACAATAGACAAACTAATAAATAAAAAGAAAAAGAAAATAAACAACAACAAAATTACAAACACAACAACAATAGAAAATCCAAAATACACATCAATAACATATACCAACATAGTACCACAAATATTAACAAACCAATTTAAAAAACTAAACATAAACATAAGTTTTAAAACAAACAACAATATACAAAATATACTTAAACCAAAACCAAAAACAGAAACAAAATTCTACTCCGGCGTCTACAAATTAAAATGCAATAATTGCAACAAATTTTACATCGGACAAACGGGTAGAACCTTTGAAGAAAGATTCAAAGAACATAAACCCAAACCAAACACCAGATCTACATACGCATTACATTTAATAGAACACAACCATAACTACACAGACATTGAAACTAACTTACAAACATTACATATATGCAGAAAAGGCAGAATTCTTGACGCGACAGAAGAATTTGAAATTTACAAAGCTTACAGACAAGAACAGGACAACATACTAAACGACAAACTAACAATTAAACATAATGCATTATATGAAACAGCAATAAAATTTGAACATAAACAATAAAAGAAAAAAGAAAACAACATTATAATCATACAAAAGCTTAAAATAAAATAAAATCAACCAAAACAATAAACAACAACAAAATAAAACTAAAGAAAAAGAAAACTACATTACTAAAAAACCCCAAACTAAGAACAACTAAACTTTCACCAACAACAACAACAGAAGATTTAAAAAAGCTCAAGTAAAATGATAGAAAACAACAACACTAAACAACAAAAGTATTCGACCTGATGATGGAGTAGCAGCTCCGAAACGCGTCGTCGTCACAAAAAATAAAAAAGTTGTAAATTTTAAAATAAAAACTTAAAATAAATAAATATTTATATAAAAATTGTGTAACTGTTTATTATTTTATTTAAACCAATAAAGTGTATTATACAACTTGGAGACAAAAAACCCAAATCATGTACAGAATATCAAATCATACTTTCTGGCTTGTGCCTCGATATCAAACGAAATTAATTTTTTAAATTTTTTGTGAGCATTATATTTTTGCACTTTGTTGTTTTTATTTTAAATCTTATCGACCACCCTTTTTTTTTTTTTTAATTTTGTAAACTAAAGTGACTAAGTCCTCAAAAAAATTTTGTAGTGAGTTTGTTGATCTTGAAATAAAAAAAAAAAAAAAACAGCTCACATATATAAAAAATTCCATTCAAGGCCATCAAAAGCGGTAGTGATAATGGATATGATTATGATTTCTTAGAACCAGTTGAACCAACATGGTTCAGTTCAGCCCTGGTTCAAAATTTTGTCTCTAATTTCTGATTTAGTGATTTCGGTGGATTAAGGGAGATTCAACCTTGAACTATTAGTTCGAACTTCACTAAACCTAAAATTGCTGAATAAAAATGTTTGTACACGTGACCCTTGGAAACACATTCAGTTTATATTGTTATTTTATCGGAAATGTTCTCAAGCACATAAATAAACAGTACATAGCTTACTTTGTATATATAAGTATTCATTAAATTTTTTTTAATAATTTATGCTGCTCACTTGTCAAAACACTATTACTTGTGTCAGGAATTTAATAAAAACAGTACGTAGTATAGGCATTGACATTCCAAAGCTAAACTCCGTGTCATTTGATTAATGCCAAATTAAAAATAAGATTATGCTTTAACATTTTTGTTTGTGAAATGTAAGAATTTTTTAACGTAGCTAATATGATATTAGTCGTGATTTATTATCATACGGATGTGTATCACGATCATTTTCTATAATACGTAATACAACAACTACTTTGGATCCTGCTCTGTATCTAAATCTATTTTAAAGATCCGAAAATAAGTTATTACTGTGGCGGGTAGATGGCTTTTCAGTTTCAGTAAGGTAGTGTAAAGAAAAAAGAAAACCAATACATACAAAATAAACAAACATAAGAAAAAAAGAGATGAGCATACAACACTGTCGTCATTATAGGATCCGTATCGTTTTATTTTCATGGGATGATCCTGATCTAGATCCGTAGATATTAAAACGTGGTTATATTATGATAGGTGAAGGATTTTTGATAAATGCTATCAGGTTGGGGTGCTTATAAAAAATGCAAGTTTTGATGTTCAAAATCTGAGACATTCAATTTTTGGATTTAAGAAACACAAAATTGGTGATAGTTGAAATTACATTCAAAATTTTGTTTAAACAAAGTTGAAGGAGACAATATAGTTGTCGTTCATTAGAAACCAACTTAAGAATCCAAGATACCTCTCGCAATTCAATTAATATTAAACTTCCTGGAAAGGTAGGTATCTAAATCTTGAATTAGATCACGTCACATGCGTCATAATACGCACTTATCCTGACTGTTATTTCCGTAAAACAATTGAATAATTTAAATCCGATGAGAACTGCTTAAGCGATCCAGTTTGATTCATTAATCACTTACTTAGACAGATCACGTCACACGCGTTTTACTTACGTGTCGCGTAACACCCGTCATGCGTGTCGTAACACCCTCTTAGCCTAACTGTTATTTCCGAGGCACAATTTAAATTCATTGAGAACTGGTTAAGTGATTCTGTTTGATCTATTAATCGCTTATATAGTCAGATCACTTGCACTTTATTATGTCTGTAGAAGTATTACTGAACAATTTAAATGCTTTGATCACAGGTTAAGCTATTGATTTCGATACTAATATTCAACATTTTTATTAATTATAAAGAGTATAAATGACATATTAAATAGAGACTGTCTCATCCCGTGACCTCGAATAATGAAACTTATTCGAAACGTCGGGTAAAAGAAATTATAAATATTTCTATAAATTTAACGCGGTAAGTTCCGAAAAAACTAAGTCTATTTAATATGAATAACATCCGCGAAAATATAAGTTTAAAATCTCATAGTATAAATTACAGTTCTGGCAACATATTAAACATAAAATAAATCAATAAAAATAAGCATAATGTAGCTGATTTTAAAAATCTAAACTGTCAAACTTTTGTATAAATGATTTCCTTATTGCTGATTTTCTTTTCTTTAAATTTATAAAGACCCAGTATAATTCAATTCAGTTTTGCACACATGTGTGAAAGTTAAGTAAATGCCTAACCACACCATATACGTATATTTTATAAACAAACATGAAACTTTTGCTACATATATAGCAAACAAATTGAAAATGAAAAAAAAGAAACTGAAATTAAAAAAATGTGTTCGCGCAATGTCTTTAGTTGCCAGTTAAACAAAATGATTTTCAATTAATTTACCGGGTAACCTATATACATCAATAAAAACTGAAATCAAAAAAACAATTTAAACCTGTTTTAATGTTTTGTTTTCCAAAAAAGTCAAATAACGTTTAAACTTGTGTTCTACTTATATGTAGAATGCTCAAGAATCTAATGAACAACGAGGCTAGGCAACCTTCATAATATGGTCTTTGTTTGAATTTGCTAATCACGAATTTTTAGTTAAAAGGTGTTAAGATGTTAATCAATGGTTTAAATAAATCCCAGGTCTGATACTGTGTATCTTTTTCAATGCGGTTAAGAAACTACAGCAGCAAAATTTTTTTTTTTCAATATTTTATTAATGAAAATAAAAGAGAAAACAAAGCAAAAAACACGAAGGCAGCTCTCAGATGTGGTTGAAACTGGAGTGGACCTTTGCATTCGAGTCAGTTGGTAATTTTGTGTTACGCCGAGTATGGGTGTATTTAAGATAATTTTGTTAAGGTGAGCATGATTAAGCGGGGGTTATGGGATTTTATTCAAATAATGAGTTAAAGTTTCAAAAATTAGATTTTATGGAATAGAAAGTGCAGGAATTATCATTTTTGACAATTTTTTTTTTAATTAAAGAATTTGGAATGTTATATTATTTAAACTTAAAAAAAATTACCTGTCTTCAAAATAAGAAACGTCAAAAATTCAATTTCCATTAGGTACCTACGTAAAACTTTTGCTTCAAACCTGAAATGCATTTTTATTTTAATTATTTTAGTTATAACTAGAAGGTGGGCTTAATTAAGATTGTACCTGTGGTTTTGTCATCAAGCATGTCCGTCAAGTTAGCATTACCACTTAAAAATTTTAGGGGTCCAATAATTGGATTAATTGTACTAAATTTTTTGCAAAATAAAAATGAGACTTCAAATCGCCATATTTGCTATAATTTTGAAGTAAAGCTTTGGTATGGTAAATAGAGACGGAAATACTATGATGGAAGTGAAGTATGATGGAAGACTATGACTGAAGTATTATGAAGGAAGTACTATGACGGAAGTATTGTGATGGAAGTACTATGTCGAAATAACTAAGACTGAAGTAATATGACGGAAGTATTATGACGGCAGTACTATGATGGAAATCGAACAAAAATTGTCTGCTTGATCGTTGGATATAGCGATGATCGACCAACTTCATTGGAGGGATACCGTTCATTTTGTAACGCAATCCGGCAGCGTTTTATCTTGCAGTGCAATGAAGTGAGTTTTTTTCCCATATCCTCCGATAACGATTTGCAGTGAAGTGTTGAAATAAGGGTAACCATAAACAAAATCTATTTAGAAAAGCAATATTTTGTTCTTTTGTTTTAATTTTGTGTGTTCCACGGCAAGAGTTAAACAAGCAACCAACGTTATACGAACTTCTGGTAATTTTGATGAAAGATATGTCGGACTGTCGGTTCTCGCATTTTTTTATAATTCATTTTTGAATGTAGTTTTAACCCCCGACGCGACGGACGGAATATGCGTTTCAATCGCTAGCGCCGATTAATTTGTTGCCTTACGAAACTTATATTTTGAGTTCTAATTGTCATATTATTATCTTCTAGGTTAAGACCTTTAAATGTGAGGCTTTAATTAATTTATAAATAATTGTGAGATATGAAAAAAGACCCATACTATAGAAATGAATTTGAAGTAACAATTATCAACTTGATTTTCGTTTTTCGAAATGCAAAATTTAATAACAAAATTTCAGAATTAAAAAAAAAATAATAGTCAAGACAAAATTATTATCACGATAATCGCCCACGAAATGTTGGAAATAAAGACGGGAAGTGCATGAATTTCCACAAAAATACCGATTTTAATTTAAAAAAACAATTTGCAATCTTGATAAAAAAAACGACAATATGATAACATTATGAGGTCTTTTATTCAGGTTTTAATAATCTGATCTTTAAAGTTAATTTTGAAATTGATTTTGGAATTGAGATACATATGTATCACATCGTTCCAAAACAAAAAAAAAAACATTTAAATTTTTTAAATTTTATTTTTCCCTATAAAACTTTGACTTCCGTTACGTCAACACTTGCTGACACATTTTTTGTGGGAATTTTTGTGTGCAAATCAAGTAAAGGGGCTTTTCACTTGAAGCGGACAACTAAAAAAGTGGTAAGTCTTGAAATTCGTTCATCTTTGTGTTTTTTATATGTGAAATGTCTCATAGATTATTTCCGTCACAGAATCGTATCTATTCATCTTTTGAACTTATATAAAAACCCTATTCCAATTATAAGGAAACAAAAAATAATTTATCATTCTTTTTCTTCAGTCGCCATTTTACTGGAAAGACTATAAATCATAGTAGTTAATTGTTTTGATTCAACAGTTTAACTTTTCAATTCACATATAGCTCAAATTTTAACCGTGTGCTCAAATGCCAACATCCCATTTGCACTTTTAAATAAACGTCATTGTCATCTCATTCAGGTATACTCCTACATATCTACTTTCCCAGAAATTCACTCATCATAATTCCCAGCATGTTATGACTGTCACTTGTTAGCTATGTCATTAATTTTTGAAATGGTGCCGTCAAAGTATAAAATTTTTTTAATTACCATTGCATCGCATTCAGCACACTTTGGGGGACACAAACGCGATGATTGACGCTCCAGCACGACGACGATACGATGCCAAATAAAAATAATGCATAAATTATATCTACATATATGTACATACATACATATATCAGACAACTAAATATTTAATTAAATGATATTAACTGTATAATATACATGCAAATAAAATGCACACCGCACATTGCACGGAATGACGCTGTCAATGTCTTTGAATGAAACCATTCAAAGAGAATTCCACGATGAGAAACGTCATAATTTGCCTTGTGAGTTGTGAGTGCTATGCTGACAATCTCCCCCGAGAATGATCTGTAAATGTAATTAACGTCTTTCTGACAGTTCGTTTCATTAAACTTGCATTATTTTAGCACGATATACATACATATCTACCTACGTCCTACACGTATAGTCATAGTATTCGTAATCTTGTCGTTAAATATTTGTGTGAGTGCATGTACCTACATATGTATGTTTCAACAGACATTTTGTGGATCTACATTTTTTTTGTACAGTTCAGTACAGTGCTGTTCGGCATGTTGGTTCGAAAAAAAATGGGTATGTTTATTTAAATTAAGTAGTATTTTGTTTCACGCATTCCAACAATTTAAGTTGTATCATTTTTTAATTCAAAATAGGGTTTTAAATTTTAACTATTTTCCAAAAAAAAAAAATACACAAAATTTTAAAATTACCACAGTAACCTCTAAAAATATAATGGTATCTTTTAATCTGTCACTAAGTAAATATTCATGTGTCGACTCATTTTACTAGTAGTTTTTTCCAGTTCGCTACTTGATGTTATTTTTGTAAGTAATATGTGACATTCTATGATCATCTTGTTGCACCTGCTTTTTCAAGACATGACCTTATCTTTCTTGCATTTAATTTCAATATTATAATACCCCAACGGTTTTTCAATATCGAGTTTTTAAAAATGTCTACATTTCTGCAATTGAGCATAATGTTTCAATGATTGAATGGGATAGAATTTATTACATGCCATCCCCTAACGAACAAGTAGATTTCTTCAAAAATAACATTTACTATCTTTTCAACACACATTTTCCCCCAAAACCGGAAACGCTTGACCAATCGATCTCGACGATGGTTCACACTGGAATTATCATCGCTCATGTACCACCGAAATCAATGCTACGTTTGATGGAAAGGATTCAGGTTAGAAAAATTTCACATATCGTATCGGTTGCTACGCAACCAAGTCGTTTGCAAGATACGAACTGATATATCTAAAGTTTTTAATACTCGTCTTAATTTATCGATGAATGGTCGAAAACTGTGGAACAATCTTCGCGATGTCGATATTGGACTTTTCTAACATTGATATCAATGACTTGTACAAACAATTCTTAAAACTTCCTACTTCATCTTCGGACCTCGCTTCATAAAAATGGACAATTGAATGAAGTTAATTCTTATGCCCCTGTATCTGCCTTTGAGCTTCCTGGAATTGATTGTACTGTTGTTGTTGTTGAAAGCTTTATGTTGGTTAAATCTAATACAATTGGAATTGATAGTATAAAAACTAACTACTGACATTTTTCCTATGCTTTGAATGCAAGTCAAAATAGACCCTGTACCAAAAACTCCTAATGGCAAATAATACCGTCCTATAACTATACTTCCATTTCTCTCTAAGGTCTTGGAAAGAATAATGCAAGCTCTTGACAAGGTGAGTTTTTTGGTTCTGCTGAATTTTTCGAAAACTTTCGATACAATTGACCACTCGATTCTCATGTAGTATACTACTCCACCAACTTAATTTTTCATTTTCTGTAGCTAATTTGCTACTTTCATATCTGAGTGAAAGAAATCAGGCAGAAAGTGTATCCAATATACTTTCATATGGTTTTGTCAGTTTTGAAAGGTGTTCCACACGAATCGATTTTAGGCCCAATTTTCTTTTCACTTTATATCAATGAATTTCCATCCTTATTAACTATTGTGTGCAGCTTTATTTGAGAAGTCCACTCGGTCTTATTGAAAACTGCGTTTATAACATAAATCAGGATCTTCAAAGTTTCCATATTTGGTCACAGCAAAATGACCTCTCTTGAACACTTTGAAAACTTAATGCTAAGTTAGGTTTTTCTAAAAAGTCCCTGGATATCTCTTATTTATCTCGTTTAATGCTAAATCATGACGTCTCTATTGATTTTGTTGAATCAGCTAAAAATCTTGGAGTTGATTTTCAACAGATTCTTAACTTGTGAAAATCATATTAATTCGGAGCCCTTAGAGTTCTTATAGATAATCCCAATACTTAACTTCGATAGAAACTCGAAAGATGTTGGCAAAAACTTATTCCTTAGAAGATAAAACCCTTGTAGTTAGGCTGCCAACCTTTTGCACCCTCATATTAATCACCCTTATTGCGTTAGGCGTTTTAGTAAAACGCCAGTAAAACGACAGGGCTTCAAAAGCGTTAATCGGCGTTTAAGTAAAACTAAACCTTAACCGTTCTCCTCTTTTTTCACCCCTCTAACCATTAAAACAATAGTCGTTTTACTAAAACTCAAACTGTCGCTTCTAGAGCCTTGTCGTTTTACTGACGTTTTACCAAAACGCCTAACGGATTAAGGGTGAATATTGAAGGTTTGAATGAAACAACAACACTTGGTTGAGCTACCACCAAGTTTTATGGGATGAAGTTATTGCTGTTTCACAGCTACCACGCCGATCATCAGATTATTTTTGGTGGCACTTGGTCTTTTTGTTCAATTATATTTCGAAAAACATTTGCCTCACTGAGAGTTAAAGTTAGCTTTTATTTTTAAATTTGTACTTTTTCAAGCTATCACACTTTAGTAATATATTGTATCTTAATGTGTCATAAACTAAATCCCAAATACATCCAAAACGAGTAAAAGAAGGTTTAAGATTTTTTTTTTGCACACAACTGTAGGTATTCCATTTGTGATTTAATTTTTGTTGATGTACCTTCAGTCATCGTAATGAAATAAGAGACGGCTTTGTTCGGTTCGGCCTAGTTTCTATAAAAAAAAAACAAGTCATTTAAGATACATATGTTAGTAATGCATAAATTGTGGTTGTTTTTGGATCATTCTTTACCAAAAACCTACATTAATAAATTGTTCCAAGCGCATATTTTGCTTATAGAATATAAAATAATAGACAATAGGCAAGCGGTACATTAATCATTTCTACACGATGCATTCAAAATTAATTCAAAGTTTTTTTTTTTTAAGCGAATTCCCATCACAACATACATATATACAAACGAACATAAGCTCTCTGTAATGGCAATTCATTTTTATCCTTGGCCTGTGTGATATACTTATATAATATGTATGTACATAATAATTCATCTCTGATGTGTTACTGAAAACGACATCATTTCAATTTTCCACTACGAAGAATGCCAGAAAATGCCAAATCGATTTTTATTAAATTATTACTGTAGAAAATTTATAGCTGAAACATGTTTTTGATTTAAAGAGAGAAGAAAATGAAGCATGATTTAATGGATTGATGCTATATGGGAGAATTTGAATATGGTAAACATTTAATGCGTCAGTGAAACGAGGCAAAATATTTAAAATAATTAATTTAAATCACAGGCACTTGAACTAGATGTCAATAACTTCAATAAATTAATTCTTAAATTGAATCGATAGCTTTTGGTATTTCGTATAATTTTAGACCGTCTAGTCTGTATAATTTCTTTGACTCTTATTAAAGCATCATTGGTATGCTGATGCGAATGGAAACTGAGAAATCAAAAATAAATGCTCGAACGAAATTTTAAATCATTATATATCCACTGTGTTTTGCATAACACGCGTGACGCGACAAAGGTAAGAGTGTGTAGGTTGGGTCAAAAAAAAAAGTATCCAAAAGGCAATTTTCTTAACTTGAAATTAAAATACATAAAAAATTTATTAAAAAACAAAGGGAACAGCTAAATGTCATACAATGCCTTTATAAGCCACAAATATTCATTCTTAAATTTAATTTTTAAATCAAGTTCTTTTTCGAGAGAATCCCTAAAACCCAAAATCCCGTAATTCAAATTGAACAAAAAACTGATTCCAATATTGCTAAATAAATAGGTAAGTCTTCGAAATTGTCATCTCTGTGAAATTTGTATTAAACAAAAACAAAATAATCATTGAACAAATTAAAGAAAAACAAAAACCGGATTTTGGGCTTTCTGAATCCTGGATTCTTGGATTCCAGGATTGGGGTTTTCTGGACTCGCGATTTCGGGATTTTGTTCCTTATGAATTGAATATTACACTGACGTATAAGTATTTGATTTTTATTCAGTAGTTTTAAGACTAAAAGCTGGTTTAGCCCTTAGTGTGGTTAATTAAAAAAAAATTGATTGAAAGACTTATTCTCTTGACTTATTATATTAAAGGCTTTTATTTTACTAAAAATAAAGAAAAAAGTAACACAATGATATCTTATTACTTACGAGTTTTATACTTGATCGGAATTAAATTTTGGGGGTTTTCTTAATGATTAAGGATTTTGCTTTTAATTATACCTATTTTTTTCTTTTAGCTATCTAAGGTTTTTTTTTTTTTTTTTTTAATTTCAAAAGATATTTTCTTCAAAAGAAAACCTTGAAAAGTCAAATTTCAAGAACACAAACAAGTAATATTTTATAATTTTCAATATCGTATCCTTACTCAATGTCAGGTAACAATTTCATCTATTTATTTTTCTTTTCACTAAGGCCTTCAAAAATTGTAATCCAGTTTCTTTTCTATACATACATATTATGTACAATGTGCATATGTATGTATAATGTATGTAGACCCAATAGAAATTGATGATCTTTGTTAAACTATAATGAATTCAAAAGAGCATTTTTTCAACTGTCGCTTTTAATTTTGTTTTGCTTTCAGCATTATTAAAAATGCATCCTTCATGGATTTACTCTGTTAAAGCTTTTTCGGGCCAATGCACATTCAGTACAACTCTTAACACTATCCCTATATGCTTCTATTTTTTTCATTTCAGCCGTCCTCCTTCTTTAGAATTTCCTAAGAACTTGCATCCATGGTTTTGTTATGAAATAGAAACCGGGTGTTCCGAAATTGTTTTTTTTTTAAATGTTTTTTCGTGATGTTTAAAAAAAATCTAGTTATGCCTTTATTTCTTAAGATTTTCCTAGACTGACTGAATCTCTTTAAAGGCTTTATCTCAACGAACCTCGAAATTCTAATTAAAGTAAATAATTAAATTTGGTGCGGCCCGGCAGCTGCTGGAAAACTAGAGCCTAGTGACTTTAGATATAAATAAATCATCCCTCTGTGTGTGTTGTTGTCGACAAGGTTGTAGTACAGTCCTCGACAGACCTTGCCTTTAAAATGGTCTTTTCATAATCATCTGATATATAAAAATAAATATTAGTATGAACAAATTTCGCTGAAATTTTAAAAATTTATTCCTATTATCAGCGAGATGGTATACGAAGTGGTTTGTGCAAAATCCGCTCAATGCCACGCCATATTTTCGTTTTCTTCTTATTGACTGTTCTTACAACTTTAAACTTTTGTTATATTTAACCTATAAAACATGACGTGTGTTGTTTTTTTCCGCCTACTACCATGCCTCCTTTTTTATATCTGAGATTCCTCCTTAATTTACATCAATTCTTAGTTAAAATTTTGTTATTAAAATCTCTTTAATTTAAAGCATGAGATGTTAATTTTTTTTAGTCCGCCCATTTTTGTTATATACATATGTAAATATTTATACATACATATAAAGATTTCTTTAAAATTTTTAATTATGTAATTTGAGAAATCTTCAATAGGTGGCGCTGCGTAGCTTGACAGGGTTCAACTTGTCATCTATACAAAAACTGCATTCCAAAAAATTGGAAAACTTATTCCCGAACACCCTGTTTATATCTGGATATAGAAGATACTTTTAATGTTTCTTTTTTTTATCTGTCTAGAGCATTACAAAAATAAAAATACTACCATGTCATGAACGTCTACGAAATAGTTCAAGTGTGATATTTTTAAAACAATGCCCTCGAGCGCGTTGGATTCCATATCATCAATCCAAAAAGTACCGAAAGGAGATGATGTCTTATCTCGCAATTTGTAAAAAAGAAACAATTTTCATCGAAAAAGGAAATAAAGTGTTAAACCTAAAAAGCACCATCACTCTTCTTTTCATTTTTTGTCATCATGCATCGCCTGGAAAAAAAGGATATACATATAGGTATGTAGGTTTACAGGTTCCATATGTATTTATACCTTTTTGCACCGGAAACACATTATAAGCTTTGAAAAAATGTATTCAAATTTCTTCATACATTATAATATGTACATGTAGATTCACTAACACGGAGCTTTAGTTAATGTCAATCAAAATCTTGTAGACTTTTTGTTTGTCACCTTTGATGGATTGGCATGGAAAGATGGATTACTGAGAAATTTAAATGATTGAAAAATGCTGCCTTACAATTTTGTTTTATGTCTTATAGCACAGATTTTAGATTTTTAGTTAAATAAGAATGATTTGAAATATTACGTAAAAATGTTTGATATGGATAATGAGTAGTGAAATTTGTCGGTTTCTTTAAACGAGTGCTTCCTAGTTCTTGTGGGAACTGGAGAAAGTTTAGATAACCTGGCTTTTCCGATTTAAATATTTCAATACAAAATTTAAAAAAAATAACAAATAATTGATAGTGGACCCGATGATTCCACAGGACCATTAAGCGCACCAAACGTAGACTTTTTCTGGGTGAAATGGTGTTTCGACAATGGCTTGTGGGTTTTCATTGCTCCAAATGCATAAATTCTGTTTATTGACGTAGCCATTTAACCAAAAGTATGCTTCATCACTGAAAAACAAATTTCAAATGAAATGCCAGATGATTTCAAATTTTTTAGACTTAGGTAGGCTCGACGGCACGGTGTCCAAGGTGTTTATCCCAATGAAAATACAAAACTTGGGTTAAGGAGTTTCCAAGCTGCTATTTATTGATTCAACCTATATTTTTCAAAATAAATCTATACAATTTGCAAACGTTGCTCCAGCCAGCGGCGCGGCGCGGGGTGAGTCAATTCATGATAAATTGCAAATAAAACTAACCTCGAAACAACCGAGAACTGTCAAATCGGCTATCACAGAAAAAGTGTTGCAAATTTGAAGCTCTCCACCTAAAAAAAATCACTTTTTTAAATTGTTTTTGGCATTTTTATTAATTTTTCATATCTAAGACTCATACTTTTACTTTTCGAAAATTATGACTTCAATAAATTCTCCTTAAATCGAGTGAACATTGGCTTCTAGGAAATGTTCTTTTAATTAATCAAAGTTCAGTGACATTTTACTTCCCATAATAAAAATAAATTCATAAAAAGTATCGTGTATAATGTATAGGTATGTACGTAACGTATTGTATATATTATAAGAATTATAAATGTGCGTGAAGTTAGCACCGCCATTTTGGATTTTTGTAAAAAAAAGGTTGTGCTGCGATGTGCCCAACTTGTGCTGCGATGTGCCGTATTTAAAAAAAAAATCGTACTAAGCGTTTGGTTTTTAGAGGCTATTCTTAATTTTTAGCGTGAAGTTAGCACCGCCATTTTCGAATTTCAAAAAAAAAGGTTGTGCTGTATTGTGTTCAACTTGTGCCGACATGTGCCGTAAATTTTTTTTTTCAATTCGCAAATTTGCAAATTTTACGCACAAATTTTTTTGCAAAATTGCGATTTTCAGAAAAGTCAAAGTTGTGCTGTATAATGCTCAAAAAATAATACTAAGAACCGAAGAGATAACAAAAAATTCGCATATTTACAGCTTTTAGAGAACAAAAATATATTAAGCGAAGCGCGAAGTTAGCACATGCACATGTTTTCGGCACATGCCGGCACAAGTTGAGCATAATACGGTACAACTTTTTTTTTTTTGAAAATCGAAAATGGCGGTGCTAACTTCGCGCTTCGCTTAATATATTTTTGTTCTCTAAAAGCTGTAAATATGCGAATTTTTTTGTTATCTCTTCGGTTCTTAGTATTATTTTTTGAGCATTATACAGCACAACTTTGACTTTTCTGAAAATCGCAATTTTGCAAAAAAATTTGTGCGTAAAATTTGCAAATTTGCGAATTGAAAAAAAAAAATTTACGGCACATGCCGGCACAAGTTGAGCACAATACAGCACAATCCTTTTTTTTTTTGAAATTCGAAAATGGCGGTGCTAACTTCACGCTAAAAATTAAGAATAGCCTCTAAAAACCAAACGCTTAGTACGATTTTTTTTAAAAATACGGCACATCGCAGCACAAGTTGGGCACATCGCAGCACAACCTTTTTTTTTTACAAAAATCCAAAATGGCGGTGCTAACTTCACGCACATGAATTATAATCACAGTGGGACCAATATGTATAGAAATTGGAAAAAGTACACAAAATGCCAATGTGAAATTAACGGTTTTTATAAAACAAATAATAAATTATTTATCAATATGTTATTGTTTCAAGAATTTGGTAGGGAATAAACATACAATTTGCGGTTCCATGTTAGTAATTTGATTGAAAAAAAAAAATAAACTAGTAGTGAGTTAGGTTAGGTTATGAGGGGTGATAGCACAGCAAGCCGAACTACCTCACTCGGATCTCAATGTATCCACTGTGCTCCCCAGGGAGTAGGAGATAAGGTTAGGGTTAGGTTTTCACTAGTATTGATCTAAATAAACCTCAAAATATGCCACACCTAAATCAGTGGCAGAGAGTAAGGAAGAAGTGTTTTATTAAAGCTCACCCAATTTTTTTTTTAATTGAAAAGAGACGTTTAAAATGGACAATGCCCTTACTAGTCAACTGATGAGTCCAAGTGAGATCGAAAGACCCTAAAAAGCTGTTTTAATCAATAATTCAGCACGGCAAATTATATAAAAGTCTTCTACTTGGCCGATTTATTTCAGTACCTAGTAAATAAAATTTCTATTAATAAAAAATCCTTCGTAAAATTAATTTTCTCAAATAAAAGACAATAAATTTTCTAAAATAAAAAAAAACAATCAATTTCAATTTTGCAATTTGATCGCCTTTTCCATGACATATAGGCCCCAGTGTATGTCTTCTGTCTGTAGAAAGTAAATTCCACTTCAAATCCGACTCTCGCGTAAAAATCGATAAATGTTTTATTTAATGCGAAGAGATATGTACTGTTTTCTGTTTCCTTTGTCAAGTTGCATAAAACTGCTATAAGTCTTTAGAATCAATCAAGATAAAAAGGAAAGGCATTAATAACCACGTTTATTAAAATAATAAACTCATTTATTAAAATAACAAACGTACATATGTATTAAAATTAATAAACCGGTTTATTAAAATTAATGAACCCGTTTATTAAAATAATAAATCCATTTACTAAAATTAATAAATCCGTTTATTAAAATTATTAAACCCGGTTAATAAAATTAATAAAATAGTTTATTAAAATTAATAAAAAAGTTTATTAAAATTAATAAACCAGTTTATTAAAATTAATAAACCAGTTTATTAAAATTAATAAACCAGTTTACTAAAATTAATAAACCCGTTTATTAAAATAAATTTTTGTGAGCAATTACTTCCCTGCATCTTAAATTTCTATATATGTACTCAGATCATGAATCTTTTCTAAGTGGGCTATTAACACGCTTACAGAATTGATCTTAACCTTAGATATAAAGCAAATCATTTCGTTAAATTAATTTTTTTTTATCGAGTTTTTTATCTGAACTTAAAATATTTGATATTTACTAATTAATGTTAGCAGTAAGTAGGTACCTATATTATATAATGTAAATATAACAAGCTTTTAATATTAAATATATTGAAGTTTAATCTTATTAATTAGACACAAGATTTTACATAATTAATATGAAGATCTTAATAAAAGTTGTACATTGTCACAATAAACGGTTTATTAATTTTTTAATAAATAGAGTTTATTGTTTTTAATTAATGGTTTCTCAATTTTTAGATGAAGCTCCTAATAAACGTTGTTCACTATCGCAATAAACGGTTAGTTAATTTTAATAAACAAAGTTAAAGTTTATTGTGACAGTTAAAAAAGTAATTAAAATAATAAACCGTTTATCGGAAAGTAAGCTTGTTCTGGTTCGCATCTCAGTAATAAACAACACTTTGTAAAAATATATGAAATTGTTGGTTCCTTATATACTTTGAATTCAATTGAATTTTTCTATTTTTGCGTTAGGTGATCAATTTATTGTCTTATTTCATTTTAAAGTTGTATATCTCTAAAAAACACCCTTCATTAAAATATAATATTATGAACATTACATTATTTATAGCAATAAAATAATTATAATAATATTTTTTAATTTTCTTTCAGGTAAGTTTTAAAACTTAATGTCCGACTTAACTTGATGTCCGATGATGGGGTTTGTACTTTTGATATCAAAAAAAATATACAAAGTCTATATGGACGTTCATTTTGACTATATATGTATAACATTAAAAATTTTATTTAAAATGGAAAAACTCAAAATTGTATATATTTAATTTAAAATTAGTTGAAAAAAAATTATGACTTATTATATCCTATAAAATAGATTTGATATTGGAGATTTTTAACGTGCTTTTTCATGAAATAAATAAAAGATATTATTTTAAATAACTTAAAAACACTTATTTTATTTATTTATTTACTTAAATGCATTTCGGAAGCTATGCTTCCATCGTCAGTAAGTTTTATATATAAATAATAATAAAAAAATTTTTTGATATATTAAATACAAATAACTCATTTCAAACAAAAACAAACTACACAAACAAATTTATAGTGAATTTAAGATCTATTATAAAATTTTTTGAAAATTGGATCTTTTATTGGTCCATCGTCACTATTCATTAAATTATTTCTATTTTTGAAAATGTAAAGAGATTCAAAAGCATCTAATTCATAATGATTATTTACATTGCGAATTAATTTCAAATTTTGTAAGCTAAAATTATGGTTATTCTCCAGCATGTGTTGTGCTACACTCGACTTTTCAGGTTCATTGTATTTTACATGTGCAAAATGTTCTTTGAATCTTTTCATGATTGGTCTTCTTGTCTGTCCTAGATATTCCTTCCTACAATCGCTGCATCCAATAGTATAAATTCCTGATTGTTGATTTTTCTCAATTTTATCTTTTGAGCAACTAATCACATTTTTGAGTTTTATCTCACTACACTGACTCATTTTGATGTTTTGCCTGCTAAAAATTGGTCTTAATTTTGATGTAATTTCTGGATAAAAATTGAATTTTGACCATTTCTTTTGTTCATAGTTTTCATTTCTGATTAAATCTAAAGTTGTATAATTTCTTAAGTTTTGTTTTCTTCTATGTGCAATCGTAAGATCATCTATTAATTGTTCTGTATATCCGTTTATCTTAGCTATTTCTTTGATCTTTCGTATTTCAATGTATTCTCTACGAAAGATCAAAGAAATAGCTAAGATAAACGGATATACAGAACAATTAATAGATGATCTTACGATTGCACATAGAAGAAAACAAAACTTAAGAAATTATACAACTTTAGATTTAATCAGAAATGAAAACTATGAACAAAAGAAATGGTCAAAATTCAATTTTTATCCAGAAATTACATCAAAATTAAGACCAATTTTTAGCAGGCAAAACATCAAAATGAGTCAGTGTAGTGAGATAAAACTCAAAAATGTGATTAGTTGCTCAAAAGATAAAATTGAGAAAAATCAACAATCAGGAATTTATACTATTGGATGCAGCGATTGTAGGAAGGAATATCTAGGACAGACAAGAAGACCAATCATGAAAAGATTCAAAGAACATTTTGCACATGTAAAATACAATGAACCTGAAAAGTCGAGTGTAGCACAACACATGCTGGAGAATAACCATAATTTTAGCTTACAAAATTTGAAATTAATTCGCAATGTAAATAATCATTATGAATTAGATGCTTTTGAATCTCTTTACATTTTCAAAAATAGAAATAATTTAATGAATAGTGACGATGGACCAATAAAAGATCCAATTTTCAAAAAATTTTATAATAGATCTTAAATTCACTATAAATTTGTTTGTGTAGTTTGTTTTTGTTTGAAATGAGTTATTTGTATTTAATATATCAAAAAATTTTTTTATTATTATTTATATATAAAACTTACTGACGATGGAAGCATAGCTTCCGAAATGCATTTAAGTAAATAAATAAATAAAATAAGTGTTTTAAGTTATTTAAAATAATATCTTTTATTTATCCTATAAAATACTAAAACTGATTATGAAACAAAGAAAACTAATTTATATGTTTTATAAATTTAAAATACCCACCATTTAAATGCGTTTGCCGGTTGCCTACACTGAATAAATAAAAGCAAATAAAGCAAGCAAACGCAAATTTGTTTTGCTTTATAGCCTTACGTCAAACATTGTACATGAGTTAATGAAACAACACACAATAAAATAAATAAATAGATCTCTTTAGAAAAGAAATCAAGCTAAGCTCAAGTAAACAATACAATTTTTAGGGCATAATAAACACATATAATTAATATTTGAGAGCTTCTACACCGAATTAATCAAAAAAGAACCAAAAAAAACTACCTACTGTTCATTCATTTTCACAAAAATAAAACATGACTTTTTATAACCCAAAAAAAAAAAAAAATAGACAAGAAAAAAAACTCTGCGGTATTAACATATTTGTTTTAATTCATATCACCCAAAATTTTTTTTAAAGCTCAAATAAGATAGGAGCATGTGTATAAACCTAATCATAATCTAGCAACTATAATATAAATGTTTGATAAGATGCAATTGCAATAGTTTAGCCGCCAAATAATATTTTAAATATGTTTTTTTTTTTTAATAAATTTAAGTGCGACAATACAGTAAAAGCTTATCATAAAAGAATCGCCTAGGAACAAAAATCATTTTAATACTAAAAAATTACAAGTTGTATTTTAATATTGAATCACATCAAGCTTATTTTATCACGTTTATGGATGTGGATTGTGTCTATAAGTCCCCTATTACACGATGATTCTTTGCGTCTGACTCTTTTTTCGAATTTCTCTTTGAAAATCATCCTGTGAGTCGCACGCTATTACACGATGATTCTTTGCGCCTGACTCTTTTTCGAATTTCCCTTTGAAAATTATCAAAATAAAGTTATATAAAAAGAAACGTCAAAAAGAGTCTCGGAAAACTTGGCCCACGACTCACAGGGCAACTGGTCTTCCGTCTCATCTTTATTCTCTTTCGCACTCGTTATGTTCGAAAAGAGTCTGACGCAAAGAATCATCGTGTAATAGGGGACTAAGCAAGTTTCGTTTTTTTTTCGAATTGAGTATAATAATTGTAGAAATTTCTTTTTACAATTGTTGTGTAAATTAAATTTTCCTAAAAAATAGGAAAATAATTTTAGTTAGGGGTGAGGCGCCTGTGATCGTTCAGTTTATCAAATAGGTATTCCAAATTTGAAGTTTCTGACTTTATTGGTATACTGAAGTTGGAGGGGGGTCGAAAATTGTAGGAGTTTGTTCCTGTAAAAAGGGTGTAGTGCCAGTACTTGGCTGGGCACTACTGTCATTTAGTAAAAGTCTTATGTAGAAATGTAGAATTTACAATTGTGTATTTCTTGTGTGTACATATATTGTAGTGTTTTTTTTTTGAAGAAGAAGAACATACTTCTTCATAATTTAAGAAGAAGAAAGAAGTTTCATGTTTTTATATATGTAAATAAATTGGTAGGTATATAAGCAGGTACGTTTATTTTTGTCTTACATTTATTTTCTTAGGTTGTGATTTTTAAAAATGTTTATAAAGATGTATTATTGATATATAATTCAACTCTAGCCGAGGATATTTTTTGACGTTTTAAAAATGTACCAAATTAGTGCGCAATACGTTTGCGAGATTTTGACAGTTTTTCTTCTTTCTGAGAGCATTTTATCTCCACTTTTCAAAATTTGACTAGATTCAGTGCACACAATGTTGGGAACAAACCTAATACGCACAATAAAAAAAGAAAGTAAATTGTGTAAGCTGAATTAATTAATTTGGTGGCTTTAACAACCTTCAGAGATATGAAAAAACCAAGGACCCAATTAATTTATAATCAAATATTGCGAATTCTGTTTTGTTACAGGTTATAATAAACTACATAGGTACATATAATCTATATATTAAGTTAATTTTTTACACCCACGTCTTTCGATTAGTACCGATCAATCTAAATTTTGACATTCACTTTGTCTTAAATCAATAAAACATGGCTAATATGAGATTTGTATCATTGAAGTTTTGCAAAAATAGCCTCTAATTACATTTAAATGTATACAGGAAATACTCGTGGTATATACATACATATATAGATACATATATGGTTAAGCTATATACGGTAGTGAAAATGATATTAAGAAGTACACCAACATAAAGCCCCAAGAAAGTCACTGTAAACAAAAGTTTTCACACATGCACCCCCGTTGCAAGTCTTGTTTTTTTTTTTTTTTTAATTCAATTTGTCATGTAGGAAAGCCGAAGCCGGTGTGCTTCACAAACCAAAGTCTAAAAGAAAGTAGGTGTAGAAAACAAACTTGGCCTTGAATTCACTAGACTTCGCATGAAAAAATTCATGGCGTATAGGAAAATGAAGAAATGAAATGGTAAAAGGATTTTCCTATATAAAATGCACGAGTCATTTGCACGTTTTAGCTCTTAAGGCTATGGATACAGAATTAAAAGTTGACTTAACGTGAACGCCTTCAATTCCTCAATTAATTTCACAATGGGACTACCCATAATATCGGGACCAGATTTTGACAAAATTTTCTTGGAAAAGTTGTACGAAATATTTTTGTTATAACAATTTTTAAAGTAAAACCAATATATCCCGACATAATTGACTTCCCCTACAAAATTCTAAAATTAAAGATGGCGGACACATCTTGCGGAAATCAAATTTTGAGAGTTGTAATGATACCCCCTACCTATATAACCATTCAAATTTCTATAAACTGCTCGATTTAACGCAAACCGCGATGTACCATTTGATTGGTCTATACATAAATCTTTAATTTTGTTTGACTACCCGTTATTATGTTAAACATAAATTTCGACATCTTATAGGTATGTAGGTAGGTATATAGTCACAAAGGTAACAACATTAATTTTTATGTATTTTTGGTCCAATTAAACTCCTTCATTTTATTTACTTTCATGTTAATCGCGTTTACACTTAGCTTCTTCTTTTTCTTCTTCGTCTTCTTGAAGCCCCAATAACCAAACCACCGTGTACCTAGCTAATAACAATTAATTTTCTCCACCACTAGCCGAGTGAAAATTGAATTATTCTGTTCGATACTAATTCTCATCTAGGGTAAAAGTAAAACCACATTTATATGTATATATCTACTGTATTGCATTAGTTCTATACCGTTAAGTGTTATTCCCGCCCATTTCTGCTTTGTTTTTTTCCCTATTTTTTGTTGTTGTTATTTTTATTACTTTTCCAATCAATTTCCCATTTGAAATAACCCTACACCCAGCGGTAGTCTTTCTTTCTATTTGTATATATGGCACTTCAACTATTTTGCCTTTAATGCTGCCATTTCGCTTGAATTTAATTTAACCCTTGGCCGTGGTGGTATTCTTATTGTCAGTGCTTTCTCTATAACTGCTGCCGGGTGGCATTTTGTTCCGAATGTAGTACATATTTGTTTTTTTTTTTATCATTGGTTAGGTGTATTTGTATAGCACTCATGGTCGTGTACCTACATATCTATTTGCTTTGTAATAATCTAACTCGCCTGGTTTTAATAGCTATAGATGGGTTTCGTTTATATTGCTTGGTTTGATGGTTTGTTGATTGCGGTAGGTATATACCAACAGCCAACTCATAACCATCACTTTTGATATCGGTTCAACCATTTTCTATATAATATTCTTTTGATCTTATATGGCAGTGATATACACCACATGGTTAATTTCAAATACACTTGTCTAGACAAGAGGTCTGCACCACACTACACACCACTCCACATTATTATTGTGAATTACTTACGAGTAGGTAGATATGTCTATAGTGTTGGCTTAAAGTTTAGCTGTCGTATCATGTATCGCTATACTAGCCAGTTGTGAATTGTTGTAAACTGGTAACTGCTCAATTGGAACTAATCTCCCACCTCATTACCATTGGATTATAATAGCTTTTAAAGTGTTGCTTCTGATATTCTGTGAATATTATATAGATTAAACTTCTCATAGGTATTTACTATTGTGAATTAAACATCAGATTTAAATCACTTATATCATTATTTAATTTTGTGATCCATGAAGCACAAAAAATAATATTGTGGCATGTAACGGGTGATTTTTTAGCTGGTTTGGTTTTGGCAACACTGGTTTTGACAGCTGACGTGTGTTTAGTACCTTGTGTCACTGTCAAACAGCTTCAGTTTGGTTTGCAATTTAACCATGGATCGTCTTACAAATGAACAACGCTTGCAAATTATTGAATTTTACTATCAAAATTCGTGCTCGGTTCGAAATGCTTTTTTATCGAAAAATTGTGTTCAGCGATGAGGCTCATTTTTGGTTGAATGGGTACGTAAATAAGCACAATTGCCGCATTTGGAGTGAAGATCAGCCAGAAGCATTGCAACAGCTACCAATGCATCCCGAAAAAGCCACTGTTTGGTGCGGTTTATGGGCCGGCGGCATTATTGGGCCATATTTCTTCAAAGATGATGCGAATCGCAGCGTTACTGTCAATGGCGAACGCTACCGAGCGATGATAACAAACTTTTTTTTGCCCGAAATGGAAGTTCTTGACTTGCATGATATGTGGTTTCAACAAGACGGTGCCACATGCCACACAGCAAGCGAAACAATGGCGCAATTGCGAGGCGAGTTTGGTGAACAGTTAATTTCACGTTTCGGGCCGGTCAATTGGCCGCCTAGATCGTGCGATTTGACACCATTAGACTATTTTTTGTGGGGGTATGTCAAGGCTAATGTCTATAGGGACAAGCCCGCTTCGATTGACGCACTGGAAGCCAACATCCATGCATTCATTCGTGAGATACCGGCCGATATGTGTGAAAGAGTATGCCAAAATTGGACTCAGCGGATGGGCTACCTGAGACGCAGCCGCGGTCAACATTTGCATGAAATTATCTTTAAACATTAAATTGCAAGGTTCAAACTATCGATTCAAATAAATATTTCATTCATTTTTTTGAATTTTTTGTGTTTTTTTTTTTTTTTAAAGTTCTAAACCTCTTAAAAAATCACCCGTTATATTGTAGAGTGTAGACCTTGAACTTGCCATCAAGGCAACAAAAAAAAATGTTCTCGTAAATCACCCAAAAAGGGAGAAGCCTGAAAACTCCATTAAAACCAAATTAAGGAAAGGCATCGTCTATGCTGACTTCAGCGAGCTGTAAATCGATACAAAATGTCAGTACCAAACATTTACATATACATATTAATGTACGAACAAAATCGTATAGGAGTTCCATATACAAAATAAATAAATTAAATACTACACATGTACATACAAGTTTTATTGTCAATTGTCAATTATGTTGTATTGTATAGTTTTCCCTTGTTTGCTTTATCAACCTCAACAATCAATCACAATATATTGTATAATATGTAATAGATTTGTATGTTTATTTTCTATTTGCCTGAAGTCATTCACATTAGTTCAAATGTCTGCTTCTACTATGCGCTCTAGACGCACCCATTACCACCCACATCCAACAACACAATGAATACAAAAAAATTTGCAACACATTTAACAACATTTACACAAAAACTATAACAATATTGTGAATTTTTTTTTTTTTTTTTTTGAAAATCACAAAAAGCACTTTCGTTCGTTGAGTTTTCAATTGTTTTATAACATTTAAAATGATTCGATTATCATAATCATAAGAATTAATGTCTCGTTTTATTATTTTCATTTATAATGTATAATATTCAATGTTGTGTGTATACGATGGTCTTCTTGAGTTTCAATTTCAATTTCATCGAGGAGAGAAATATTATAGAGAAGGAAAAGTATAAAAAAAATGTGTTTCAATTCCACAAATTTCATATTATTTGGCTGGAAAAAATGCATCCGAATTCTGAACCGAATTGGAAGGGGAATTTTTTTGCGAAAGAAAAAGATAGATATATACATAGTGAATTGAAAAAGCTTTGTTTTTAATGTATTTTGCTCAGTTGTAGAGTTGCCAAGTTATAAGCTATAATATAAGAAAGATAAGAAGCTAAGAAGCTTTAGTTTTACTACAATACTATGTATTGGGAATGGTCAGTTAAGAAGAGAGCTGTTTGTGTAAACATGCTAAACTGGCAAACAGGCTGATAAATTTTGGAAAAAAAAATGTGTGATTACGCTTATCATACTTTTGAAATGTGTAAGTTGTTTTGTGTTTATTTTATGATGTTTTCTTCCTCTATGAACCAATAAAATGAAAAAAAATCACTATTTGTAAGGTTTAATTTGCAAAGCGTTGCAGGGTGTTTGGGGAAAAGATTTACAACTTCAAAATAGTTTAAGTTGATAAATGTTCTATTTAATATCAGGCAATTTCAGATCTTTTTATTTCAATAAAATGTTTCATCGCATTTTAACTGGTGATTCATAAATTTTGTTAAAAGTATGAATATTTTCTTTAATATTTTTGTTTGTATTTGCATTTTTATTTAATACTAAATTGCAAAATTGTAACAAAATAAATCTAGCCATTAATGAGATAGACGGCATTAACTCAAAAATAAGGCAATTTTCTAAAAAAAATACGTAAAGGTAACACCCTTTTTCCATGTTTGCAAGAACCTGAAACGCATTGTTTTTGCAATTGGTTTAAACATTACAGGATCAAAATCGTTAGAGCCGTTTTAGATAAAATTCCAAAAGAAACACAAAACTTTGCATTTTTACACATGTTATTAATTTTTTCAGATAGCTGTATTTTAAATCTAAAGTCTGAAATAAATTCTGACAGCTAACAGTTGTTTCTTGTAAAATATTTGTTTGTTTGTGTATCAGAATATCAAATATAACCTAAAAACTGTTTTTTAACACTTTAAAAATACTGAATTATGACAACTGCAGAAATCTTAAATCCTACTTATAGAATTTGAATAATTACTTATTTTATAACTGTCAACTTTCAGAACTCTAAGTTTAAAAACAGTAGATTTTTAATTTTGAAATTTCGTATCATATTCTATAAAAAAATTTAGGCCTGAATTTAGCGTCCTCGAATTATTAAATGTACCAAATTTCATGACCAATTTTCATAAAGAATTGGCGTGGGAAATGATTTTTGTCGGAAAATTTAATAGACGTACCACATTGCCACGCAGGTTATGGTGAAAACCTAGGTTTTTAACTTTCTCATGATCGTTTTGTTAATTTTGATTAAAACCTCTGTATTTTTGCCTATAGAGCAAGTGAAAATTGCCTAGATTGGACTAGAAAGTTCAACTTGAATTGTAAAATGTCAATTTTGTATAAATTTTTATAAATTTAATTTAAGGGTTTTGAAAATATGGCCATTTTAGTTTTAACTAGGACTTAGCAAATTGTCTTTAAAATCTTTGTAAAACTTAGCAATATTTATTTAATTAATGATAAAAAGAAAATATTCTACAAAATCTGTAAATGACCTGCTTTATTTAGTTGGTTCTATCTTTTTCCTTTTAAAAGTTATTTAAAATCTACCTTTTAAAAAGTATATTGCTCATAAAAAGCAGGTTAACTCTGTTCAATATAAACAAACCGAGAAGAACGATTTTTTGTTGAAGCTTTTTGCTTAAAGCTTCATAATATTATTTCCCATTGCCATTGAACTACCCCCTTCATTTTGAATGTCTCTTTTATGATATTGTCGTTCTCTGTTTACGTTTTGCCTTTTTCTTCCAGTATCCAATCCATAAGCTCCACTGGAAATATTGTTTTACTGTACATACATATACATATACCTATGCGATGGTGGAGCATCCACCACAAAGCTGGTTATGGCTGCTGCTGCAGCTGGTTGATGCTGGTGCTTCTGCTGATGGTGCCTCTAAGCTGATATGCTCCCAATAGGCCAAGCAAACTGATTGCTAAGTAAATTCTTAACGATAACGTTTTTCCTCTCATTCTCTTTTCGAGATATACGTATAACAACAACCACTTTTATCACATCGCCACTCACGTTTTATCTCGCTTGCTCTTAAGTAAATTCAAAGCTGTGTTATATATTTTCCTTTCGGTTTTTATTTTAAATCGACAGGGAACGTTCAGAAGGGTAGAGTCGAGTCTCAATAGCGAGAAAATTCACAACAACAATAACAAATGACAAAGGAAAATCTGAGCCACAAGATAGATATAGGTATGTATATATATACAGGAGGGAGCAAATATTCCACTCTGCTCCACCGTGGTACTGTACTGCTGCTTTTGCTCTTTAATTTTGTTCTGCGAAGTCACCACTTAGTTGTTTACTGTTAGTCGTCGCGATTTCTGTCTGCGGTTGCCCTTAAAAAAAATATATCTTTTTTTTTTTGAGATTAAAATCCGGAAAAAGCGCGTACGACGGGATGTGAAGAATTTGTCTTTGGCGAAAATTTTTTTGTTTATTAACTGCTTCGCCTTTCGCTCGTTTTTTATTTGTCCTGTTTTTTGTTTTTGATTTTTGCCATACACAACAACAAACGAAAAATTTAAATAATATATCAAAGGTGTAAAAAGGTGCTAGAAAGAATACAAAAATTTATTAAGAGATGCACTTTGATCAATATCACAGATGAAAAAGTATTTGTTAACGTAGAAAGGCAGGATTAAAAGTGTTATTTTGTTTGCTTGTTTTTTTTTCTTCTTGAAACCGGAGGCGAAATTCGCCGTGTTTTTAGAACCAAAAAATACTGCTTTGATCAATGTCAGCCAACTTACGTCACAGTTGATATATAGTTATATTAACAATTGGAGTGATCAAAAGTTGCATTTTCTTCGCTCTTTTCGAGTTCGAAATTCGCCGAACGCGCGTTATATGAATTCGATAAAGTGTCCGGTTGTTTAAACAAGTCCACCAATTTTGTTACCAGAAGACACAATTGTTGTGCTTTGTTCAGTTTAAGAAATAAAATAAATCTAGAGTTGACAGTAGTTTGTCTGGGAAATTCGTGATTCAATAGCGAATTTTTTTTCGAATTTGAAATTCACCGTGTTTTCGACAAAGAGTTGTATGATAAGAATAATGAAATAATAAGAAAATAATTTGTTTTCGAATTTGTTTTGTGATTTAAAATAATATGTACATCGCGGTTGTTTGTCCTCCTTTTCCATGAAGTAGTTTGCCGTTAACGGTAAAGGTAAAGTGTCAGTTGAATTTAAAAAAAAATAAATTTTCTTATTTTGGTTAAGTGAAACTGAATTGAATTCTAAGTAAATGCTAAAAAGTGAATAGGTACAAGGAAATAAAAAATAAAAATCCTCTGAAATGAAAATTCTTGGCAATGTTTTTTGTATTTGTTTTGTGTGGCACGCCTCTATCTTTACTTAAGTGCAGACGGGGTTAAGTGTGCTGAGAGAATAATGAATAGAAAAGAATTGGGTACAAATTCTTATATGCAGTTCAGTGCACAATATGCTAGCAAATCCTCGGAAACTGAAATAAAAAAAAAAAAAAATTAATAAGAAAAAAAAAAAACAAAAGCCGCAGGATTTAGCCATGCAATCGTGTGTCTCATGTTCTCTCCGCTGCATTTCTTCCGCGCCGTTTGGTGCAAGGGTCCAACCTAACCTATACCAACTATCCGCAACCAACTCTATAAATACGTGTGCACTACGTGGGGATCTTTGCTTTTCAGCGACGACCAACGAATGTACCGTTAGCAGCGTTGATGAAGGATAACATTTTCTCTTATATTTACATACACACATCCGCTTTCATTCGCAAAATATATCTCCTAGTTCGTGTTTCTATCTTCTGTATGTTTTTTTTTGTTTTTTTTGTTTCTTTACTTTTGTTTTGTTCTGTTTCTTTAGTGTCCTTTTTCGATTTTAATTATTCAGAGCACATAGTTGTAGCTCCTTCTGGGTAATTGTATCCATGAGTTGGTTTTCCCTATACCTACGGTACGTGTCCTGCGGAATGAACCTCCATTGGGAGTCATATTCACTGCAACGTCACTTACGTTAGATAGATAGGATAGGTAACTGTAGTTTATGTATCGCTTTTTAGAAGGGGCACTTCTGTTTCTGATGTGTGTATATGTAGATACTGGATTTGTTTATTTCTGTTCTCCTGTTCCTTTGCTTGGGTTTTTTTTTTGCTTATTTATGATGTACACCTTCTTTTTTAAACTTCCTGATCCTGCCCTGGCTCTTGTTCTTCTTCCCTGTATCGTTTTTGCAGTCTTTGTTTGAATACAAATCGAAAATTCATTGACACTCTTTTTTTTTATTTCTTCCTTGTTTTTTTTGTCGAGTTGCTTCGTGTAAAGTGCCTCGGGTTCTTTGACTTCTTTTCTTGTTTGTTGTGGACAAAATGCTGCTGGAATGAGTCATTTTTATTGCAGTTAATTTATAATTCTTTTTTTTTTTTTAACGTAGGTACCTAATGCCATTAACCGAAGAAGTAGTTTTCTGTTTTTATTTTTAACTTCTTTTTTTTGTATAATATTTTATTTTTAAATTTCGCATACGTTCAAATTGAGGTCGTTTGTAAATATAGAAATGAATTCGCCGCATTTTTAAATTTTTAAAAGTCTGAAACAATATTGCTGGTTGCGTTTTTATGGTCTGGTAAACATGTTAATTAGGTATATAGGTACTGTTATCTCTATGTGGAATTAACATTTGTTAAGATATATGTACATTGTACATATGTATACCCACCTAGGTACCTATATGATTATTATTTTTTATCTTGTCATGAACTTGAAGATTTGTTAGACTGTTTACAATTTATATGAGTAAATAATTATTTAATTAAGAACGAGTTTATCATCTTTGTTGGTCTGAATGTTATTGTACCTACCTATAAAAAAAACGGTGATATCCGTTATCTTCATTTTTGTTTTGTTCACAAAAAAATTAAAAAGAAGTTTTGCTTGCTAGCTTCTTTATTAAATTTTTTTATTTCATGAGATTTTCCAGATTGCTGTGATATATAGGTACATACATATGTATATACATACATATTTTTAATTAATAATTTTAACATAATGTATGTTTGTTTCTGTAATATGGTGCAATTGAATAAAGTCCCATACCTATACGTAGATAATAATGGTAAAAACATAATTTTGGACTTTTTTGCACCTTTAAGAAAGTCCATTTGGACTTTATAAATAAAAAAGTATTTAGAATGTGATATGATAGGTAGTTGGTCTAACAAAATTGAAGCCATATTCACACTGTCCTTATTTGTAACATCAATAAATTCACTATAGTAGCATTATGTGTACCTGTGCTTCAACCAACAAGCTTTTTTAGACAGCTAGTCCTTTAGCTAGCTTACAATTTCGAATCACATCAAGTTGGTTTGATTGGGGTTCTTTTCGTCTTGTGGAATTTAAATATAATTAAAGTTAGGAACTTAAAAACAATATTATTTATATTTAGTTTGTTCGGCTACATCCATAAAAAACTTGATACCAACGGTTTTTTTTTTGGAAATTACCTTGAGACGTTTTTATTTTTGGTTTTAAATTTTTCTTCAAGGGAGGATTGCCTTATGTAGCTGTATGCGTTAAGCGAGAAAAATAACATGGTAGAAAAGTTGCATGCTTAATGAAACTGTTTCGGCTCGACCCGAAGTGGGGCCAAACCGTTAAAAAATAAAGACACTTAGCTCGTATCGAAACTAATCTCTGACTTAAAACTGGCACTTTAAAGGTCCGAAACTGGTGCGATATTGATTTTGAGTCACTAAATTTTTTGTCCGAAATTTGCAGTAAACCAGTGCAAAACTGTAATAGTTATTATAAACATTTTGTAATTATAAACATTTATAAGAGTATATTATTAAAAATTGTTGTACCTATGTACTATAAAATTTAGTGACGTCGTTCGTCGCGTAGTTGTTGACCTGCATGTCTGACGTCAAGTTCCCGGTTCTTCTCGCCCACAAAACCATCTTCAATCACCATTTTCACCTCTTCCTTTATTCCTTTGCATTAAAAATCAATACTATTTTCAGAGAAATAAGTTGAACAATTTCTATCTACCTACACTTTTATTTCAAGAAAAATAGTAGTTACCTATTAAATACATTTATTCCCCATTTTAATCAACTTAAAAACCTTTAAATAAAATTAAAATAAAATACAAAACGAAATAAACGAAGAAAATTAAAATAAATATAAACATTTTCCACAAACACAATCTGTGACAATGACTAGCTCCAGTGTTGAGGACGTGAACCCACAGACTAAACAACCTTTCCAAAAACAAGAAAAAAAAATTTATTGCATTAAATTTATATGAATGTATGTAATTGATCCATTGTTTCGAATGCAAGTGCTCGATGTGTAAATTTAATGTAGCCATTCTTAACAGGTTGTTTTCTACCCAAAAAAAAAAAGTCATTCTTCTTAACTTTAGTTTAAGTTTGATACATTGTATGTAATAGAACCAGTTGAATACCAGTTTTTCAGCATTCTCCTCTCCTTGAATAGCTGAATGCGACATCCATCGAAATTTGGATGGATTTTTTTTTTGTTATGAAAAAATAATAACAAACTTTTCTTTGAACTACCATGAAGCTTTTAGAGGGCGGTGTTGTTTTTAAAGAACAAAAAAATAAGTCAAAAACCATACAAAGATAGAAGAATCCAGTCTTGTAGGTGAGGTAATAAGACTTGATGTAAGCGTGTCAAGATAACCAAAATAACTTGCTCTAGAGATATTTTTCTATTTATGGAATATTTGTATTATTTAATTGAAATGTGGGTGAAAAATATATATTTTGCTTGTAATTGACTGGCAATTCTTGACTGGAAGCGTAAGTGTGTTCTCTTTCATTTCGATTAATTTTTTATTTAAATTCGATGAAATAAAAAAGTCTTGACTCATCGATAGAATTATGAACATTTCGCAGTGTTTTTGGCAATGTCGATAATTAAGTCATTCCATAAAAGGTATGGACACCATTAGGTACACATACCGAAGATGGAAAGCTGTTTACATTCAAAGAAGCAAATAACACTTATGGGATAGGTAGGGTAGGCTTCGTTTTAACGACAGCCAGACAAAAAATAACTTAATGAATTAGAATTTTCAGACCAAAAGACCGCGGTAACGAATATGAGAATGATAGTATAGATAGATACAAAAGATGAACCCCAGGCTCCTGGATCAAACAATTAATTTCTTATCCAAAGAAGAAAGGATTCATCTAAAAAAAAACTAACCAAATGTACGGGAAGATCTATTAAAAGCTATTGAAATGTGAAATGCATTTCTTACTTTCTTTAAGACGTGAAATAGCTTGGTCCCACTTTTCAATGAAATAGATAGGTACCATTAAATCAGGTCAATAATAATATTATCAAGAGCTAATTATTTTAAAGCTGTTTTCAAGGGTTTCGGAGAACCACCATAATGTATGCGAAAATAGATAGTAGATAGAAGAAGGTAGTGTGTTTTTTAGATTTTTTAAAGATAGTTTAGGAAAATGCACACATAAAAAAGGGTGGCGTGGTAATAGGAAGATTTTCAAAAAATATTCATGTCACGCCTTAAGTTTGATTTAGCTTAGAAACTAAATATTAAATTTCTATAGTGACCTTATCTTAGAAGAAAAAACAATTTGATGAAAAAAGGGCGTTGCAGTAGGCGGACTTTTATACAAATAATGAAGAAAATTTAATTATAAAAATTCAACTCTTTTAGGGGGGTAAGTATAATAAGAAGAAAACTTTGACATTTTCAAAAAAATCACGGGTCATATTTTAAGTTGAAGAGCTTATCTTTAAAAATTTGCAGATTCCTAAGAACGTAAAATAAGGACGAAATACATTAATTATAAGAAAATTTAGTTCACCACTTACTAGAAAATGTAATGTCACAGGTTAAAAAAGTTTATGTTCGAATTTTGCTAAAACACTTTTTAACCTTTCTTCAAATAATAACAAAGCATGAAAATTTCAAAAATATCGGTCAAGTGGTTTCCGAGACAATAGAGTACCAACAAAACACAGAAAGACAGAAGAAGATAGGTATACATAGAAGAAGAAGATAGTTAGAAAAAGATGATAAAAGATGAAGAGGTTAGATAGCTAGAAGAAGAAGTTAGATAGCTGGAAGATGAAAAATATAGATAGGTAGGTAGTAAAAGAAGAAAAATAGATAGAGACAAAAAATAGATAAATGAAAAAAATAGAAAGAACCAGTTAGATAAAAGAAGAGAAGAAGTAGAAAAGGATAAAAATAGAAGATTATAATATACGTATTTCTTATTCCTACAGCTAAATGAATTTAAGGATACCTAAGCGTTGTTTGTTTTATACAAATAATATTTCACCTGTGTTTTTGAACTTTTTATTTAAGTATTATTTTTATTATAAAAAACTTCTTATATTTTGTTTTCTTTATTTTTGACTATGTACAACTATCGGATTTGTCGAATATTACCACCAATACCTATATATTTACTCAAGTTTAGACCAAAATACTTAGTATTCCCATTTCTCATCCACCACACTGTTATCTATGAATAGAAACTTTGTAATTACCTTTTTATTAATTTCTCTGCCACAAACTATCTTTTTATATAAATTAATTGATATAACATATAACGAAAAATGATAGGTACTCCTTTAAATAATATGTAGGTACATATATAGTAACTGTTTTTTTTTTGTATAATCTAAGGAAACAATATATCATATTTCAGAATTAAATTCTAGATACACAAATAAAATAAAATACAAAACGAGGTTATAATAATTGCCGTATCTTCTTTCCCATTTCAATTGACTTTAGTGAGACGTATTTAAAAATAGCGTCATTGTTGCTAGCAATGAAACCTTATGCGAAGAACACCTTGTGCACACTCAGTTAATAAAATTTCTTTATTGGTATAAAATATAATTATCGAAACGAAACGTGTTATCAGTCTCAAATTATTAATATGCAATTACAAAATTCTTTAATATATATAATACTAAATTAGTATTCTATTTTTAAGTTCAGTAAGCGGTTTGCTCTTCGAAATTAGGTATACAAAATGAGCGATTTCTTGTATTGCAAATTTACAAATAAAGTTATTTTTGTTCAAAAAAGTATATTTAATGTGAAATGCCACAACAAAAGGTTCGATTAAAAAAAATCCCATTGATTTTTAGTGAATCGTTTGTGTTGTTATTTTATGTACAAATATATATCCTAGTAAAATCTAATTAATTTCTTTAAATCATTGTATCACGTTTTAGTTTAAGTGCAAAAACCACAAAAAAATACATACTTATACTTCAGAGTATTCGTTCACATGCCATAATAATAATATTAATTGTCAATGGGGTGATTAAAATAAAATCAATATTTAATCAGAATTTTTTGAACAAATATAAATAGATAAATAACAATTTAACATATACATACATATATGAACATAATGTATATTGAAAACTAATTATATTGCTACAATGTAGATTGGGTTAATTAGAAAACCATTCATCCAAAAATTAAAATGAAAAATAATGAGAGTCAACCTGCAACCGGTGCGATGGTATGCCCATAATAATGATAATCAGATTTTTTTGAAATGTAAAATCTAAAAATTCCAATTAGGTAATTACCTATTGTTTTTTTTGTGTCGATTGAATAATCTCAAAAAGCCGACATCATATATACAATTCTGGTAAACAAATAAACAAACATGAATATAAACAAAATTTAAACTAAAAAAGAAAATATACCTGCTCAGTGAAAACAAAACATAAATAGGTGTGTTTCGTAGAAAACAAAAAATCAGTTCATATATTTCAAAACTGAAACCTAAAAATTCTTTGTTATTATATAATTATAATTTCTCATTTTTTTTATAACGAAATATAAAAAAAGGACATAATCATTTCGGAATTTGGTTTGCATATCGGTTTCTTCTCGCAATGCTCCGAAGAAGACAATCAATGTTTATAAAAAACACTCAACAAAATTAGTGTTCAACTTCGCCTACATCTGCCGCTACTTTCATTTAAATTTTTGTACCGAGTTTACTATCAAGTCCTAGCCATAGGTAACAAACTGGACCTCGAATACTGTGGTTGGGTATGTAAATATATCGCGGTTTGAAAACCGATATAGCTTAAGCTATATATATAAGCATAAGCTAGCTTAAGCTTATGAATTTAATTTTTTTCAATTCATAAATCCGAACTAGGTTATGAATTAATTTTTTTTTTAATTCACGAGTCCATTAATGACTTGTGAATTGAACGACGGATTAAGCTAACAAAGAGCTTAAGCCTTTGCAACCCTGGTTTAAATAAATTCTAAAATATTGAAACAATTCAAAATTCTGTATAATTAGAATCTGTATTTTTTTATTTTTTGAAAATACTATAATACCAAAATTCTGTATTCTAGAATTCTATGCCTACGTTCTGGTAACTCTCGCATCGATAAAATTGGTCGAGAAACGTTAAAAAATGGAACAATGTTTCAGTTTTTATTTTCTCGACTAATTTTTTCGATTAAAGAGTTACAGAACGTGTAGGGTCTGTATTTTAGAATTTTGTATTTCTTAATTTTGTATATCCTAAATGCTAAAAGTGTAAAATGATGTTTTCCAAAATGTTACTTATGTCCAAATTGTGTATTTTGAAGAATAATTGCAATAATTGCATTTTTATTTATAAATAAATGATTAATTTACTTTTAAGTGGAAATGGCCACCATACCGTTTGAAAAACCCAAAATTTTGAGCATACAGAATTTTAAAAAGTAGAATATTAACAGAATTTTAAGAAAAAATAACAAGATTTTAACAAAAAACAAAATAGAAAAAAATATTCAATAGAATTTAAAAAGAAATTTAACAGAATTAAAAAAAAAATTAAGAAAAATTTAAAGAAAATTCACAGAATTAAAAAACAATTAACGGAATTAAAAAAAAAAAAAAAATAGAAAAAAAAAAATTAACTTTCAGTTTGATACACCTAAAACTTTCGTTTTCTATGAATTTCTGTTTCAAAAAAATTTTATGAATTTTTATTTGAAAGTCTTACATCTCTATAGGTACTCTCTAAAATTCGATAAGTTGCGAGCTGCTATCCAAAAAAGTACCGGAATGGGCGTTATAAAAAACTTGAAACCTACTCCACTTGCATTTTATCCGCGAGACAATTGGTATTATTAGAGAGTTCGCTTATGGTAGAATAATTAAATTATTATAAAAAATCATGATTTAATTCCGTTCTTTGAAATCTGTCCGGTTATGAGAGAGGTTACTCTACACTATGACTGTATACATTTACTGTATGTCAAGTAAATAATTGTTGTTATAAAATAATTGATCTCAGTTGAGTTCTCTTTCGTATAATAATAGGCATATTATAATTTCGACTACGTCCCAGTGCTTTAAATAATTTTTTGCATTGTAATTTTCATTAACAATTTATTGTATTATTTATTAATCAAGCACACATTAAGTGATTCTTTATTAAAATCTATCATTTATTCGAAACCACACCTTTTGGCATATGTATACATTTAAAGCTGTTGCAGTTTCATTAAATCGTCGTCGTAGTCGTTTGACAAAACATCATCCGTTCCATCAAAATTCTTATTTTTAGTTCGAAAAGTTCGTGCTCTGATATTATTTCGGTTACTTTCAATTTCAATTGTTTTAATCTCTGAATTATTGAAATAAATGTTTAGAATCGTTTAATTTTTGTATAAAATGTTCATCTTAAGATTTATAAGTTTTGGTTTCAGTGCACTTTTCTAAAAACTTTTAATCCATATTTCTGATTAACAAACAAATATTTCGCAAGAAATAGGTTCGCATTGAGTTGATGATCTGTTTATAGAATTCCAACCATGAGACAGTATTAAGGCCAGCTTAACTCAAAGTTAGTTGAAATTTAATAATTTTGTGAATGTCAGGGTGTATCTTGGACGTTCTCGGAGAGAATGTTTAAAATGATTTTGTACCGCGGACATCTTACCCGCGTCTTTATCTTGCAGAGTAGTTCTTTTATTTCCGTTGGAATATTATCTTCTCAGCTTATTGATTTTCTACGGTAATGCAGAGTGCTATACAAAATACAGCAGAGCCTTCTTTGACTTTATTAAATCTGTCGATGATGTCTTTCAGTTCGAACGGAATTGTGAAGTATACCAATTTAAGAGACATCATCTTCTCCTTCATCCTAGTAGCTAGTTGTGTTGTTGGCAAAAAGAGTTCTTCCTTTTGAACTAATGTCCCTAATTTATAGCTACACTTTTTACATTCGCAACACTCTGAAAGCCTTCTCTTGGTTGTTCGGAGTAATGTTTTTTTTTTTGCTTTTCATTCGTGGTAAAGTTATGAAAGCTTTATGTACATACATATTTACTTTTTCACATTTGTGGCTTATACAATTTAAACAATCATATAAGCTAAGCTTGGTAAAATGGTGTTAAGTGTTTTAATTTTTATATTTTTGTTTAAGTACATATTTCAAAAAAGACTCATAGCATAAAAAGCAGTTGTTTATGACTTTTAAATGGCCTAAAGCTTCTTTACAATAACCAACTGACACTCTCATACATCATACAAAAATAATAAACCTTAACTTTGAAGTAATTATAACGCATCCCTGGCGATAACTGGATTATATACGAACATGTACATAAATGTAACACAACAACCTTTTTTTTGTGATGTGATATTGTAGTCGGTCACACCTTAAAAAAAATAATCATAAAAAAAACACGTTATCCTGGACCACCACCCACCCAATGCTCATTAAAGTGTCCTCAAAATTTTATTTTTGACTTTGGCACTTTTTGTTTGTTTGTTGGTTCTGTCGTTCACCTTGGATGATGATAAATAATAATCATAAAGTTTCTATTCACTATATATGAATTACATAGACTGATGGGTAGTGTACATCACTATAAAGCACAGTATTCCCTTCCTCATTAACCCTATCAGTTACAACAGCAACCACCACAAAGACGAGGACATGAATTCCTATAGTTGTAAATCCCAACAAAAGCATAATTTACGCAGGTATACCAGAACCAGAACCAGCACGTGCAAATAAACTTAGATAGCATCATCATAGCCCAGCCAGAGGCCACAAGGCAAACCCAGGCACACAAAACAGAAGAAGTCTATATTCTCGCTCTTAATTAGGATGGATGCATATAGTATCTATGTATATGCCTAGTAAAGCTACCGCATCATCAGAAACGATGCTGCAAATACTATTTTTTTCTTGTTTTTTTTTTCTTTTTCTTTTAGATTTAATTATGACAGCAGAACATATCCTTGTTGTTCGTTCGTTTTTACTGCTCATCGACGCCACAAGGCTAACTGACCTTGTTCCAATATCGGTATACAGTATGGTCCAAACGAATTTGATAAAAAAAACATTAAACAATTGGTCAAATAAATATTTATAAAACATTTCCCTTTTCCTTCAACGTCTCTTAATAGATTTTTTGTATGATATTTCGATTTATATAATTTTCGTAAAATTTGATAAAATTTGTTTAAACCGTTTTCGAAAAAAAAAAAAAATGCAGAAAATAGTTAACCATGAACAATGCTGCCTTAGGTTGAAGAATTTTTATCAAAAAACTTTGCAAACTTTCGAAGAATTGAAAGCCTAAATCGTTGCACAGTGGTCCGTTTGTTGAATTTTAGCGACAAAAATAATTTCTGACGACGCACGATTTCTGACGAAAATTTAAGACATCTCATACAATTAATGATTTTGGGACGATGAGTTGATTAGTGATACCTAATTAGTTTTTTATTCGAAATGGGGATTTGATCGATTCTGATAGAAATTTGACAATTTGGACATTTAAAAAATGCCAACACAATTTTAGGTCAACGACTCAAAAACTCGAAATAATCTTAAATAATTCTTTTAAAAAATTTATTTAATTTTTCTGTTTGCTGTGCTTAAATCTGACGTTAGGTTAAAATTTCTGACAACTAGAAAACAAGAGTTATTCAAATCCCATGTAGTTGCATATGTACCAAATTAAAAAAAAAAACCCAAAATGTACAATTTTTCATAGGAATCAAATATTCTTTTATTGAACGTACTTTTTTACATCGAATTTAAACGCTTCTGATAGAAATTTGACAACTTAGACATTTAAGGTAAACGATTCAAAAACTCGAAATAATCTAAAATTGTTCTTAATTTTTTTGATTGCTGTACTTTTTTTTTGGCAGTTATAAAACAAGTTGGCAGTTGCCAACTAGCCAAATTCGGCGTCCACTAAGTTTTTTTTTTTTTACCAAGTCAAATTTCTAGTAAATAATTGTGATTTTTAACGACTGTTTTACGCCTGTCATTTTTGCCTGAATTTTTGTTTTGACTTCAGATTTAAATACACCATAACAGAAAATATAAAACAAAAATTTATAAAAGTTTTATTTTAGATTATTTCGAGTTTTTGAGTCGTTGATCTAAAATTTGGTTGTCAACTTTAAATTATAAATTTCTATTGGAATTAAACAGATTTAAAAAAAAAATATTTCGGTAAAAGAATTTCAACCTTTTTAGCCAACAAAATAATTGTGATAGCTTGGAAAGATTGCAAACAACATTTACTTTTTTTTTTATAAATTAAGTACCTACAATACGTGCATAGTTTTGTTTTTAATTTTAAAATGTCTTACCATTTTTTGACTTAAATTAAGAAGCCCCATTTGTAATATAAGTAAAATATGAAGCCCTTTTGAATTGAGCATCCTCAAATTATTAAGTGTTCCAAATTTTATAAATTTTTGTAAAGAATTACCGTCGGAAAAAATTTGTGTCGCCAAAATTCAACAAACACCCTCATTTGTAATAATAAGAAAAAAAGTAGTACTACTGAATATAGCGTTCTCAAATTTTTAAGTGTACCAAATTTCATAAATTTTCATCAAGAATTGCTGTCGGAAATAATTTTAAAAATTTCAAAAACAGGTCAATGTGCGTCATGTTCGATCCGATCGGTTTTCCTAAATCTAACAAATATCTATAGTTAAAGTTAAAAAAGACTGAAATTAAATCGCAAATGTTTTATAGAATATGGGGTTGTAGGGTGTTGTTTACACAAATGGAATTACTGTTTTTATTGCCGTCCAAAAAAATAATTGCTGAAAAAAGTAAAAATTTAAGCAAAAACAAGCACCTTTTTTTGGACATCACTGTAGTTATGATTTTGCTAAACGGAATCGTTTAGAAATTTCCCCATAATGTGCAGAGAATTCAGAACGGAAGTAGTATGTATGTGTACCTATATGGTTGGTTGTTGGTTCATTTTAATGGCGAACACAGCGTGTTAGATTGATAAAACTTATACGAACCTAAACCAAACCAACTAATCGGATAATCTTGACACGTTCGACAGTACCTATTCCTTGTTGTTGAAAGCTTTTTTTTTTTTTTTTTGCTGCTTCAATCGGAAAGACAACACACCATTATTTAGCATCATTGTTGGTTTCGGATAAAATGATGGACAATTCCAAATGCAAATAAATACATATACATATGTACAAATATGCAATATTGCATGTTTTAGGTATGTACTATATATGTATTATTATCGCATATGAAATTTGACAAATTGCAAATTGCTGTTGATAGTTAAATAGACAATAGTGCGGTTTCTTATTGTCATAGCTTGGTGATCGTTGCACAGCGGCATAACAAAGACCCGCTGACATGTAGAACAAGCGGCCGGCAGCGGTGGCGCGCGGCATACAAAAATGAACGTGATTTGAAAGCCGGAAATAAAAATTTACTCTCTCGAGTAGTAGATGTACAATATTGTGTGTTATAGGAGGGTGCTGTTGCTTGATGCTGCTAAACAATAATGACTGGTTGGTGTCTTTTTTGTATATATATTTTTCTGCTCCGCGAAACAATGACAGAGATCAACGCTGGTTACGTTTGTTAATAAAGGTTCTGTTAAAAAAAATAACAGACACATAAACATTAATAAAATGGTGATGTTGGAAGTAAGTTTCGCAAGAGAAAAAAAAAATACCAAAAGTGACTACATCCTCTCTTTTAATATTTTGGACTCTGTAATTGTGGAAGAAAGTTTTGAAAATTACTTTTGAAGTGTTAGGAGAAAAATAAGTTCAAGTAAGTTTACTGCACGGGTTAGTTCTATTTGAATTAACAGACTTCTTTTTTTTTTGAGAATCCTGAGACAAAATAGTTTCATGATGTCTTTTATTTAGAATAGAACTTATATGTACATATATTACATCTGGGATTTTGTATCAGGCTTTACGTTTTAATAAATCCATAGCAGTGGAAGGTAATAGGTCAGTATATATACAAAAAAATTAATTGCTCAATTCTAATTTGCTGAGTTAGTGATACAAAATTTATAGGTTTCTGTCGTTTTTATAATGTAGTAATCTGAAAAAAAAATTGATTTCCTCCATATACAGTCCGCTTGACACATAGACCTATTTCCAATTTATCTGTTTTTTAAATTTTGGTCTTAGCCCGCGACAATTCTTTACGAACATTAATGAAATTCGGTACCTACATTAAATGATTTGAAGACGATGGATTCAGTTTTTTGTATTCGGAATGGGGTTTCACAATCTGTTGGTCAGAATATGGTACTTAAATTCAAAATTCATTGATAGCCAGGAATTTATTCAAATTAATGTTTGAAATGGCTTTAATATATTCTTAAATCTGTACTTTTCAATGATAGTGATTTCAATGCAGATACGTACCTATGTGTGTACCAAAATTTGAAAAAAAAACAAGTCGAAAATGTTTCGCAATGTTTCGAACGCTTTGTAATTTTTTCGATATTACTATAAAATAGTTTTAGGACCAAATCCGATCAAATCTGCTAGAAATTCTAGAATTTTGACAGTTCAAAATTGCCAACCAAATTTTAGTTCAATGTCTCAGAAACATATGTAATAATTTAAAAATGTTTTTGAGTCGTTAATCTTAAACTTTCAAACAAATTTCTAACAGATTTAATCAGATTAGTTCCTAATTCAATATTTTTGATTTGCTTTTCTACATTTGTAGGTACACTTAAGATTTCCCAAATTATTAGATATACCAGGATACAGGATTTTTTATTTTTTTTAAAAGTGTTTTCTGAACAGCTGCATTTTTGGATTTCCTAATCCAGGTTCAAAAAGTTGGGAACATTGTTTTCAGTTGAATCAATGCATTATTTAGTTAACTTGTTTATTGAAATTTAATTTTTTATTTTTGTTGGCCTTTCTGAGTTAAGATTTTTGTCAGATATCTGACTTTGAGTGAAAAAAGAGTCTTTTGCATTTTATCATTAACTATAGCTCGGCTTCGCATGAAATTTTTCATCAATTTAAGCATTTTAAAAAGTGAAACAAATATTTATAGAGGCTTCAACCAACCTTTAACAAATTAATTTTTTGGCATCCTTCACTAAATTTATATACACAAATGAAGCAGTCTGAGAGTGTAACGCTATTTGTTACCGAACCCACATTCGTGAGGGAAAGTATTAGCCGATTGTCAATTCTGTAGTTTTTGTTCAGGTGAATGGTAGGTCAGCCCATGAAAGTATGCAATTTCGGATTTTCACAATTTTCATACCTTTGCGGTCTAAATTTAAAATTTTCGGCTTCGTAATGTCTTTACCTGGTTCAATGCGAATTCAACAAAGTCGCCAGATGCTCAGCTAAGTTTCCTTCAAGAGCCTTACAAAAATGTTAAAATTTTCACTGTCCAAGACCAAAAGAATAGCAACTATTTACAGAATCTTGTAAGATTTAGAAATTACTTTGGACAAGAAAGCTCTACACAAAAAACTTGTCTTGTTATTTGATATAGATTTTAGAAACTTAACCTAACTTTTGGAAAAACAACATAAAAGATGCCCAACCCACCCCTCTCTTATTGCATTTTTTACTACAAGACAGCTAACTTCTTTGAGAAGAAGAGTTATGGCAATATTTCTCTAGAATATTGTTTCTCAAAATTCAGAAATTTTCCAAATTCTTCATTTTGAAAGATTTTTTCCCAAACCCTTCTCGAGTAAATTTTTTTTGTTCGCATTTACCAATAATTTGTACACAGAAAGAAAGCCTATTGAGTTCAGAAGAAAAAATAAATACAATTCAAATATTGAAAATTTCATAAAAACCCAATCAGAAAAAATATTTTAATGTTGAATTTAATTGTTTTTTATTAAATAACTCAAAGGTGTTTCCTTGGCCAGACATTAACATTTGTTATTAAATATTTAAAAAGCTGAAATATTAATGCACAACAAAATCCATTAAAGCAATTTAAATGCAAAAAATATTCGTTGACAGTAGATGTTATAATACAGATATTAAATACAAAAGAAAATTATTTAATGATAAAAACCCGCTAAAAAATTTTATATTTAAATTTAATAATTTATCATTTCATTTAAATTGACATTAAAAGTGCTAATCTTTTTTCTGTTGTTTTGTATTTCACATCAATAATTTGGTGTGAAATTCATTTACACATGGCTAATTTAAAAAATTATATACTAATTTCAATAAAAACACAATTTGAACTACTTTATTAGATAGCAATTTAAATTCACGACAAAGCAATTTTTATTCAAATGCAAACATTAAGTTTGTATTTTTATTATTTTTGTTTTTAAATAATTTTTAAAGTTGCAATAATAGTAAAAGTCTTTAAATTGCTTCACTAACAATTACTTTGCATAAAGTTTTATTTTGAATTGGATTTGATTGATCACAGGTAACTCGTGAAAATAATCTAGTTGTAATATACCACACACGATTCTTTCTTATATATTTTTTTTTCTTTATTGCCAATTACTGTCATTATTATATTGTATAAAGTATATGAGATTTGAATTAATAACAATTATTCTCAACGTGCAAAACTTTTTTCGTTTTGATAGTTACGAACAAAAATTTAATAGGTTTTGCATGTTCTAACAACTTTGATACGTTTATGATGAATACAAAGAGTGTGTGTGGCACCAAACAATATATAATTATAGGAATGCATATAAAACATCTTATTGTATACAGTACATTAACTACCATACATATGTATATATGATTAATAAAGAAAATCTGTACCCAGCGAATATTTGACTTTCACTTCAAAATAAATGTTCGAAAATGGTTATTTTTATGAAGAAAAGTATAAACATATTTTTGTATGAAATGTTCTAAGATACAAATTAATCACTAATATTTTTCCTCTCCCCCACTGACTTTTAAGAAGATATTCCTAAATAAACAATTTGGGTTTCTTTAATTTCCCTTTTTTTTTCTTGAGAATTTCGGACAAAAATATCGCTCAAGATTTGGACTCCAAAGCCGGAAGATTAAAAAAAAAATAATATAAAGCAAATTTAATGAAACATTAACGTGAATCTGATGTTTCGGAATAGAATAGGCCTGAGATATTAATAAAATCCATTTATTACCAAATTCCTTTACAGCTTTTTCGGATTTTCCTGATTTTGAACCTTATTTTGAACCATTAAAACTTTAATAAAATATACACATTGGGCCCTACCAATAATCAAATTTAGTGACGACTTAAATATTTCAGTAAAATGGACCATAATAGAATGGGCTCTAGCTAATAAACCATAATATAGTATGACCTTAATATTCAAGTGGACTCTTAATAATGAATCATATATGGAATGGATTTCAAAAAAAATAAATATTCCATGAATGGTACATTATTTGGGATCACCAGAATTAAGGTTAATTTTACTGAAATATTTAAGTCGTCGCTAAATTTGGTTATTGGTAAGGCCCATTATGTTAATTGAAATTACATTTAAGTAATGGCATAATTAATTATCCAATGAACTTCAACTTTCCTTTTCAAAACAAGTCTTATACGTTGTCATTTGTATAATGTATATATGCAGTTCTTTGAGAATAATAATTGTCTATAGTTAGGTACCTATATGTATGTACAACCAACCCCACCCAAGCATTGCATTTAAATGCACTTTCTAATTTCATTACAAGAATTACGCAGTGAATGTTTGTGTGCTCAGATTTACATAAATTCCTTTGATAAGTCATTTATAAATTATTTAACAGTTTGACCTACTTAATTCGCAATTTAATTGTCAACTAAATACATAAACATATATAGTTATCCTCATATACAAAGGATTAAAACAAAAGGTTTGTGGTGGTTTAATTAAAAATAAAGTATAGGGTTCGTTTCCATGAGCGCATTCAAGTTTTCTTTTTTTTATCACTATAAAATTTGTCTTTAAGGAATAATTAAATAAAATATTCTTAAGCTTAAATTTGTATTGAAGCTTAAAAATAAAAAAAAAAAAAAAGTAAAAAGATTTTAATGTTTGAAAAAAGGAAGTAAATTATGACAGAACAGAAGTGTGGTAGTGAGAATTGTTGAATTTTAATTAAAATCTAGAAAATTGATGACAAAAATTAGTACCTACCTAATATGCAAACTAAGCTGTATTTTTTTGACAAAAAAACTTCGCATAACGGAAAAAAGATTTTGACGTATTTTGAGAAAATTTTCTTATTTTTCGGTTATTCACGTATAATGTATATCTTATCAGCCGAATCGATTTAATTATAATTTTGCTTCCTAAAAAATTAAACAATATTTTATTTAAAATTTTAGAAAATAATTTTGTATAGTAGCTATGCAAAATAAAACCATAATTGCCACCTGACTGGAAAATCAGGGAACAAAAATTTGGTCAAGAAAAGTCTGCAAAATTCGGGGGGGGGGGGGGGTCATTCCGTAACTCGATTATCGTCAGACGATATCGTTTGAGCGATAGTGATATCTTTATTGGCTTCACGTAAGTCGATAATCGTCGAAACGCTATCGTCTAAACGATAGCGTTTGGACGATAGCTAAAGTGGTATCGTCTTGAATTAATTTTGATGTTTTTAAGGTACTTCAGTCCAAGAAGAAGTTGGAAAATAACCAACTGTTCACTGTCTTTGTATTATTTTGCTCTCGCATGAAAACAATCCTTACATAAAAAAGGAAGAAAGGGTAAAATTGATATAAATCGCCCAATAGGTAACCTGTCGGCTATTCCGAAACTCTTCGAATTATTTGCAATACATTAAGTTTTTACACAAAATCGTTTATTGAACAAACATTGGCTTTCTTAAGGCTTTTCGACTATCACTTTCCTAAAGGAATTAGTGGAGTTTTTAGTTAATTCTTAAAAAAAAAAACAAACGGATTCTGTGCTGACAAATTTTCAAGCATTTAACAAACTCCAAAAAGTGAGTAAGTTGGGGTTTAGCGGAAATTTCATAGCTTGGCTAAAATCTTATTTGCTTCAGTTTTGTTGTGAATTCTAGAGTTCCACACACTTCCATAATGCAAGTTAAAATAGCAATTTGAGATTGCGTGACTGCCCTATTAAGTACATATTTGAAATTACATATACTAATTTGTAAAAATATAACGAAAATACAACTAACATTTTAAAATGATTTCCCTTTAGTTTCAATCGGCACCAAAAACAAAAAAAAAAATAAAAATTTATTTTATTGACAATTATGACAGCCAATTTGATTTTTCAACTACATTTTAAGTGTTTCTGAGATACATAAAAAGCTCTGGAATTATGAACGATAGACGAGACGATAGTGACGAGTTATGTGAAGCAAATCATGGACGATCTCGTCGACGATTATCGTTTTGACGATTATCGTTTAGAAAATTACGGAATGACCCCCCAGGAATTTCAAAAACGGCCGAGAAAATTTCATTCAACACTAATTTTCTATTTGATTACTGAAATCAGAAAATATTTTGACGTTTCCATACAAATTATCGATAAAAAAAAGCGATGATTTGCGTCAGTAATACAGTATTTAAAGTTAGTTCGATAAAAATCGCTTTAAATTTTATCTAACGTTTAATTTTTGACACTATAAATTTAATATTTGCATACTAAATATGCACGTGGATATATCAAAATTTTATCGAATTTTTAATTCGATTTAATTTTAATTAAATTAATTGTTGTTTCATTTTAATATGAAAATTGTTTAGCCCCAGGATCGTTTTTTTTTCGTCCAAATAGCTACGGGCTTGGAAAAAAGCACACACCTGGTATACCCTGTCAAATGGTAGTATCCTATTTTCCTAATTGTTTGTCAATGTGTCAAACGAGTCTCTGTTTTTCTGAAAATTGATACCCTTATTTCAGCGAGTTATTTTGTTTCAGGATGCCTCCCATTCTGCACATGAAGGCATAACTTGATATTTTTATTACTTCAACACTTTATCAAAGTGAACGAGGTATACTTCAAATCAATTTGTGTTCAAGACTATCAAATTCGAATTGACAAATAATGCCAAGCAAAAAGTATCCTTTTTTATTTATTTCAAACCAACGGGTTTACAAATTTAGCATTTAGATTTTCTTTTTTATATCCTTTCCTTCATTATCAATCGATCTAGAGCTTCTTGTCACAGTCTCTTGTTCACAATTAAGAATTTATTCAAATTTAATATTTATTTATCTATCCTAACTTTGCCATTAGTAGTATAGCTATAGGTAAGGTACCTAAACCTTTTTTTTTTTATAATTAAATCAATCCCCCCTCAGCTTAGCAAACAATCGTATTGTTGTATAATAGAAAAAATTGTCCATTATACAAAGGGATTCATTTTCAAGGATTAAATTTATTTAAATCATGTTTCGCTTAGTGATTTAAGGGAGTCTCATCGCATCAATTCTCCAAATCAACATCAATTTTAAACTTGAAAAGGACATCAATCAACCCTTTGACGAGATAAAAAATTAACTCTTTCTACTGAAATGAATTATTCCTGCCTGCCAATTATTTCATTCTTCTTTTGTTTATTTAAATTAGTCGGATAATGACTTTGATGGTATCTATTGTGTTTACCCACGTGTGTTGAACATAATACTATTGACTTCATCTCTCGAATTTGTATAAATCCTTACCTGTGTATAACTGGATCTTATTTCTAATTCAAACCCATATGCGACCTAATTCCTCAGCATACTAAAATTTTATACAAGCTTGACACAAAATAACTTCCGGATTATGTAACTCATCACTCACATCAGCCTCACTGATACAAAAAAAAATGAAAAAAAAAATTGCAAAGAATTTTCCTCCACACAATAAAAAAATAAATAAAAAAAAAAAACGCACGTGACAGCTCAGTCACAGAGTTGTTTTTTTGTTTGTTTGTTTCATTTTACACATTCTACGCTGTTACATTCGGAATCAATTCATGTGACGCAAAATCCCTTGTTCTATTCAAATTCAGAAAAAAAAAAAAAATATGTAAAAAATTATCCTCCTTCCACAGGTAAAAAAAAGAGAAAAAAATTAAATAAAAAAATCTCCGTAATCAACTGACATTCATATCGTTTCGGTTTCATCTGAATTGTGTCGTATGACAACATCAACCATTCACTTATTGTAAACCGACCTGCTAACAAACCAAATGTACGCGTCTCAGAACAGTGCTTAAGATTTATTCACTTAAAAAAAAAAAAGAACTTTTCACAACAAGAAAAAGTGCCTTCCATTATTTTGGATTTTGTGAAAAAAAAGTAAAACCAACGACAAAAAAAATAAAAAATTGTAACATCTCTGCCGAAGGCACTGCAAAACGTCAACGATGTGCAGTACGAAATGTTGTCGTATGCCAACTCTGCTTGTCATTGGTATAACGATAACAATAGTCCTTGTCTTTATCACTGGCATCACACTAACAAACAGTCTCAACATATCGAATATAATTAAACTACGTGAGAAGGTGGCTAGTGATTCGGTAAGTGCGAGTGCACATCATCATCAGGGGCGGGATTACAATTTGCTCGCTACGAATCATCCGAAAAATTTAAATCGCAATAAAATTGTTATCGAAATCGGTTTAAGGAATTACAGTGAATCGAGTGATGGGCCGATAAATGCGGCCGCCATTGGTGGTGGTAATGTCGATTCGATTGTGTTAAGTTCGAATGGTATGGTAATGGCGGATGCTTCGGCATCGGCACCCTTGTCATCGAATTCGTCGCCGCCATTATTTAGTGAAAGCATTATACAGAAAGTAGCTGAAGACGAAGGTGGCGAAATTGTAGCGGCTGTCTTGTCGAACAACAACAATAATAATTACAGATTTGACAGAGAACCAGTGAGAGGAAATCAGTTGGATATATCCGATCGTAATCCAGCCATGATTGACTTTGAGAAGCGGGAAGTTGTTAAAAAGGTAAATCTACATGTTAATATTTGTATTTAGCGATGGGAGGTGTAAAATATTTTTGATTTGTTTGTGTTTTTCTTTTTTTTTTACCATCACAAGTAAATGTTGTTGTCAGCAGCAAAATGTTAACTTAAAGCAAAACCATTTAAAAATTTTGTGTTTGTTTGTTTTTTTTTTCTTTTTTGAATATTTTAAATGGAGTTAAAGGAATGTTATATTGCTGACAGCTGTCAACATAATATCTAGGATAGATTGGATATATTTTATGGGCTGTAAAGATTTTCATTTTTTTTTCACGTATGTATGTTGATATTTTTTACGGTACCTAAATATATTTTTTTCGGTTAAAACGATGTCGGGGGATTGTTTTAATATTCGCATGCATAACTCACCATTTTTTATTTACTCGGAATATTTAAAAAATGTATACTGTATACTGTACAGTGTACATATACATACATATTTGGAATTATGATTATTCATGAAGACCTGCGGTTATTTTTTCTTTTTTTTTTCTGAAATATTAGGAACGAATTCTGGTTTATTTTTAGCGAAGAGAGAAATAAATGGTGAATTCTCATGTAGTTCTGAGTTTGATAAAAAGAATCTTTTTTCGAGAGAGTTTGAAGTCGTGCTCAGGGGTGTTCACAAAGTAAGGTAGGGAGCGCTTTACAAAATGGAGGCCACGAAAAACTTTAGCTCGTGAAAAATTAGCGCTGGTCTCCATCGTTTTGATCCATAACTCCTTTGACTTGTGAGTGAAAATAGATTTAAGATATGAAGGATTTCGTTGTCATGAAGTTAGCGGTTCTTCGTCCATACTGTGAGTTCGAGAGCAAAACGTCAAGTTAGGTAATTTCTTAGATGAACTCAGAGACGCATTCTATTTGATTTCCTCTGGCAATCGTCCAGTTAAATGTTTGGATTTGACGTTTCGCATATAGCCCTGATCTGCTCTCTCCGCATTACATGAGGTCTCAAGTGGAAGTCACTGCCTTCTCATATTACAGTTTCCTTAAATTAAAATTGAATGGGTATATAATATGGTTGTGGTATTATGTATGTTTGGTATAATCATCTAGGAACATTCACTCAATTGGATCCCCATTCGCACTTGGAGGTCTAGCATTTTGATAAAATTGGTGCAATCGAGGATAGGCATAATTTAAAACTCTTTCGACTGTTTTCGATTCGAATTAGGAACTGCCTATGCTCGATTGTATTGACATGCTGGCACACCTGAAAACATCTAAACTGTGTCATACTAATACAGGCAAACTGCATCAAAATATGCAATACCAAATGAGCACTTATAAGAAGCTCTCGCTCGTGAGTTATTTGCTATGATCATTTTTATTTTTGCTCTCGTTCATAATTGTTCGATTTCTAAAAACTCACAACATAAGCACTTCCATAACGCTCGATATTTTAATTTGTGAAAAACGGGAACCAATTCATTAATTTTCCCTTACAATTTCCTTATAAATTGCTCAAAAATACTCATGTTCGTGAGCGGCAATGTCATTCTTTTAAATTATCACATGAGTGAGCATTTCCTTATTTTTTATTTGCTCACACTTACGCTGGCGAGTTAAAAAAAAAATTGTTTACACTGGTGAACAAAGTATGAGCTGAGACTTGTTTCTAATGTCACCATCAGCTTCTTTCAGCTAATTCGCTTTCTCACGGTCATAAGGAATATGACAGAGAACATGGAAGTTTGTCTCAGAACCATTTTATTGCGCTGAGAAAAGAGATAAATGATCTTCAGTTCGAAAAATTCATCTCTCTGCAGCACATTCAAAAATTGAAAAAAAAAACAAAGACATTAACGACAAATGTCGAAGAGGTGCTTTTAGAAAATGTTTTCGATTTATTTTTTTATTTTTAATTTTTGAATGTGCTGCAGGGGATCTGATTTGGCCCACCTTAAATCAGACAAGCAAGATATAGCCAAAATAATTACAATGTACATATAGAAAAGTATTAAGAACTTGTTTTTTGTTTGTTTTATATTTTTACAAAATTTAATTTAAAAAAAACATAGAAAACATCGCACAACTCAATTTGAGTGAATATATACTGAATTTAAACTCTCACAACTAATAGCAGATCGTAGCTTACGGCAAATTATAGAACAATCAAATATTCAATTTAACAAGTTTTTAGTGCTTTTAGAGGCTTCATTGATATTAATTAAGACATTCGGCAATAAAAAATAAAAAACACTAAGCATTAAGCAATAAACCATTCACTATAGCAAGATTTTACGTTTTTTTTGAGGGGGTGCTTCCCTAACTTATTATTAACTAAACAAAGCAGCAAAGCAAAAAACAAAGAAAACAAAGAAAACATAGAAAAAATTGAACGACTTAATTTTAATTGACGCAAATAATTAAAAAGTAGCTAACGACAAAATATTAAGCAATAAACTGTTTAATGGAACAAGTTTTAGTGCTTTTAGAGGTGTGCTTTGCTTCTTTGATATCAATTAAGAAAATCAGCACAAAAAAGAACATAGAAAACATTGCACGACAAAATTGAAATTGTCACAACTCACTTAAGAGAAGTATTAAGCAATAAACCATTCCCTACACCAAGTTTTTGCCAGGAAGGGATGCTTCGCTTCCTTGATATCAATTTACCAAAACAAATTCGAAATTATCACAAATAATTCACGGCAAATTATCCATCAAACCAATTTTTGATCGGTATGCCAAGGCGAATTTTGCTTCGTTAACTTACTATTCATTAAATATAACGTAGATATTTCCCATAAATTTGTTCATAGATGGACTTTCGTATACGTCCCCAGTGATAATTTGTTTTCCTCTACTTGCTATAATTATGAAAAAATAGTATCTATGCTTTTAATTTAAAACGCCAATAGCTGTGACAAAATGGGTGCGAATATGTTTTCTATATTCTACCTGCTCCTATAAAATTATTCAGCACGAAATATTTTCCTTTTGAATTATAAATTTGCCTTAAAGTGCAAAACAATAAGGCTAAGTCATGTTCTTTTGTATTTATACATAATCCTTTAAAATTTCTGTTGATTAGTTTTAAGCTTTGGAGTACTTAACATATTAAATTTCATCAAAACAGCGTTTAACGGTGTTTTGGAGAGTTTAATATTTCAGAAATTAATACAAGATGATTATGTATCTCTGAAAAAAACCTCAAAGTCTCCCTAATGAAACTTAAGGCTGTCGAAATTAATTTATAAGTGAAAGCTCATGAAAATCATCCAAAATGTTCTCACTATAATATGAAATAAAAAAGTAAAAAATATGTTTAAAGCTGCAATTATTTTTTGTTGGAGTTGTGGAAATACGGTCTTATCCTTACCTCCAGTAAATTTTTGATTATTTGTCATAGATTTTTTAAAAATTATCTTGCCGCAAGAACTTTTGTAAAGCATTTACAAACCATGTCAATAAAGAATGCTCAAATTGGTAAACACATTGATTGCACCATAATTATAATCAACCCTTAAAAGCAGCAACAGCTGCAGGCTTTAACAAAATCGTAGATAAACGTTGTCAAACCGCAGCTCATGTACATTGAACATGGACATATAGACAATACAACAATTAATGTTGTTATATCCAACAAATATCCCTATATCACATTCAAAGCGCAAATAAAAGCCTATACCATCAGCCAATCAATAAATTCTAGCTAACACAACACATATAAGTATAATTAATTCCAATCATTAACCATAAACCATGAATGTGTGTTCGAAACTGATAACATAGAATTATACCGCAAATCTTTCAGCCATTCCCTTGGTCCCATGGATGTCCTTAAGCCAATGCAATTGTCGTACAAAACTACGTCAATTCAAAATAGTAGTTTCTATAAAACTTTTCGTGTTCGCATTCCATTGCGCCAATTATATTATCCACATTTTTATGACCTCTTTCTTTTAGTTTGTTTTTTGTTCCGACTAAAGAGTTAAAAAAAAAACGAAACGAATACCTTTAACGCATTCCTCCTTTTATGGGTTTCCATTTGAGGTACGTTTAGGTCGGCTTATAGGTGCTGTGTTTGCTTGAGAGATCTCAGGCTACAGCTACGAATAATATTCTAACAATTCCTTTGTCTTTTCGGGACAAAAAAAGTTTTGATTGCGTGTGGATTGCGAAAGAGAGAGAGAGAGACAAAAAATCTTAACAGAAAATCTCTTAACAAATCTTCTTATTCTTAACATTTCTTTTGCTCTAAATGAAATTCCATCTTATGCGACCTTTTAGCCCGGATACACATTTCTTATTCTATATCGTATTTATTTATATAAGAAAATTAATTTAAAGCTGAGCTAAGCTCTGATTTCAATTTACGGTATATATTGTCGTGATTTAATTTTAACTTTCGAACAAAAGAAAATTGGAATATTAAACAAGTAAATCCTCGCAACATCTTTTGAATAGAAAATTCCATATGCTGTTTTGTCCTTGTTGTACTACTGATAGTCTATATTACTATACTCTTGTCTCTTTCCTTTTCTTTTGTTGCATGAAAATCCAAGTTGGAAGAAGTTTCTGTTTAGAACTTTTGAAACAAATTTTATTCACAATAGAGGTTGACTAGGAGACTAACAAAAATAAATGAACCAAAAACTTTCCATCAAGATCCTTTTTTCATTTTTTTTTTCTTTTTATTTAATGTGCATCCTCTCGGTGTATTGTACCGGAAAGAATATTTGAATAGAATGTTAGTCTTAGTTTAGACCTAACACTGAAAATGAGAGGCACACTACTATAGTTATACATGATAAAGGAAAGTTATAGAATTGAAAAAAAAAGTCGGATGTATTTTAATCAAACCTGAGAAGTAAGATTTTAAAGAAGACACAAAGGGCTGAGCGTCGAAGTTAGGTCAAAATCGCATGGAAGTATGAGGGTATTTTGCCTCATTTATGTAGGAGGTAGAATTTTCATGATTTATAGTAGAATTGAATTTAAAAAACGAGAACAACACTTAAAAAGTATTATTAGGTGTCGCGACAGCTCGTGTAAAACCACGGGCTAGTGACTTACAACTCTCAATCATTCCTGTGTAATTGTTATTGACAGGAATAGAGGGGCTACAATTTTCTGCTGAATCCGAACGGCTAAGGTAAGAAACCCTTTTTTATGACAAGAGATACTCTAAGGATTTGTCAATTTCTCGCTTTTTTTTAATGGTGGCATAGGCTGGTAACCGAACCCAAGACCTTCGGCGGCGCGTAACAGTCATACGTATTAACCATTACGCCATGGGCTACAACTACAAATATTTCATTGTCAAAATTGATAAAAACCGGGAGTGTTCTCTAAGTTAATTTTATATAAAATGCTTTATTAAGAAAAAACAGCAATACAAAGTTTTTAAGTTTTTTTGCCTTTTTTACGAATATAAGGTTGTGAATTGTGATGTTTTTTTTTGAGAAAATTGCCTTAATATTGAGTCGTCCACCTATAGATTGTAATGAGATGAGTAAATGAGGTTCTTCCAAATAAATCAAACAATATTGTATTTATAAATTTTTAAAATATGTTTTTTTTTTGCAACAAATCTATTTCTTTTGCTACGTCAAACAAAACGCCAGAAATTTTTTCATACAAATTTTTGGCCCTTTTTCCTTGGAAAAAAAAACAAACTCTTCTGGAAATCTTCCCAAAATAACTGGCAATCTTTCCAGAATTACTGACAATCTTTCCAGAATTACTGGCAATCTTTCCAGAATAACTAGCATATTTATCCAGAATTACTGGCAATCTTTCCACAATAACAGGCAATCTTTCCAGAATTACTAGCAATCTTTCCAGAATAATTTACAATCTTTTCAGAATAATTTACAATCTTTTCAGAATAATTTACAATCTTTTCAGAATAATTTACAATCTTTCCAGAATTGCTGGCAATCTTTCCAGAATAACTGGCAATCTTTCCAGAATAACTGGCAATCTTTCCAGAATTACTAGCAATCTTTCCAGAATAATTTACAATCTTTTCAGAATAATTTACAATCTTTTCAGAATAATTTACAGTCTTTCCAGAATTGCTGGCAATCTTTCCAGAATTACTGGTAGTTCTTCCAGAACTACTGGCATTTTTTTTTCCAGAAACACAAAAACATTTATTGAAAGTCATTTTTCCGTTTCTGTCACACAATTTTCTATATTTCTGGCATATTTAAAATTTTAAACAATTTTGAGCAAACAAAAATTTCTGGCGTTATTTCCGGGAATCTGTTCAGTGTTTGTTAAGCGATGCATTTAGAAAATAAAAAACAATATTTGACGTTTAAATCACGGTTGTTCAACAATAACAGTCTAATTAACGTTCTTATTCCTTTTATTGTGAGATATTTTGACACCTAAATTTTTTTTAAATTATTTAATTGAAAGATGAAAAATTCCTTAAAATAAAAACAAAAATCATTTAATATAATATCTTTTGCTATTCCTAGTTGACAACTGGTTATCCCATAACTATATTCTATCTTTAAGTTCAAGTACATACGACCCAGATGTGTTATTTAATTTAATATTAAATTCCATTTGGCAGCAAAGAAAAGTTAAAAGAGGACAAAGCCTCAAAAAGAATGATAGGCAAAATATGGATGAAAAAAAAACTATATGTAGGAATCTTCTCTAAAAGAGTAGGGCGTTTTCGGGTGTGTTTTTTTTTTTTTTAAAGCTATCCTCTTCGATATGTGTCTGACTTTTATGTTTAAGCAATAAACATTTCACTTGCCCTAAAGCATGCATGCCATACACAATGAATATTTGTTGGATGTGGTCGGCTATATAATCAAATCATAATATTCCTTTTGATCCTATATAAAAGAAGTGAACGTGTATATATATGCGAACGCGGGGTTGGAATATGGGACTGGAAGGTTCTTAATTCATCCCCTTAAGTGCACTATTATTGATTGGCCGGAATAGAAGAATGTCTGATGTGTGTGGCCATTTATGAGGCTTTCACAGAGTAAAGTTGGTGTTTTTTTTTGTTGGGAGGTGGAAAATAAGCGTTAAGTTTGTTTGTGTTGGGTTAACTTGTGTCTTGGAAGATTTTTTTTTTATTGACATAAGCCTGAAATTTATGGAGATGATTTGATGCTCTTTAGAGAAATACCTATACCCATAGTGAAAGTGAATGGGACGTATAGAAAAAAGATTTATGGAAATAGGGTGCCGAAAAAAAGTGTTACGAAAAAGAAGGAAAGGAATGTCGATGTAGGTATTTTTTTAATTTGTTTAAGGGGTGAACATTGATTGCTTAGGTATGTCTCGAGACACTATTTAATATGGTATATCAACATGAATTTCAAAGGGTAGATTAAATTTAATGGGAAAGGGGGGCATATTTACCTTTTTATTATTTATTAAATTGTGTGGTTAAATTTTTGTTTTACCTACCCTACACCTACATTCGTGGAAGTCTTCGAAAATTACGGGGGATATGGGTGCATTCATTACACTTTAGTAGTAATTATATGAATTTTAAGCTTGCGTTCATTCAGTATTAAATTTTCTTTTAAATCGATTAATTCAACATTCTGTATCAATAGATTTGTATAATAGTGATGTATAATCTTATAATTAGTCGTTATACATTGATAAGTAAATGGGTATTATCAACAACTTGATCATCTTCTTTTGATTTCAAATAAAATTTTAATTACTAAAATTGATCATCTGCAAACAGTTTATTAATTAACTCAAATTGAATTTTCCCACAATTCATTTCAACTTACATATATTATATGATAACCATCAAGTCTATTTTAAGACATCAGAGCTTTTACATCATTTTTCTTTTGTCTGAAAATAAAACCCTCATTAAGTTTGTATCTATCTGCGTAAACTGTTATCGAACCTCTTGAAAGGTTAATTAGTTTAAGTGTTACTCCCGCCTTTCAATCATTTTATAATGCCAATTGAACAAATTAATGCTTAAAAATCGATTAAACAAAACACTTAACTGTATAGCTTCTATTATAATCGTATAAGTCATATTCTTGCTCGAATGAAATTTGAAGTCTTATAAAACCAATTAATCTTAGATAGACACTTCAAAGTATGAAGTTAAAACCTTTCTTTATTATTTTAAAGCTTTAGAATTAATCACAAATAAATATACAATCAAACATTTTGAGAGCTCAAAATATGCCAAGAAATTCATATACAAATACACTCACACATCAATCGTTGTTGCTTTCGGATTTATTTATAGCCTTATAGCTTCTTGTTTTATAGCCATTCTCACGTCGACACATCGAACCTATGTGAATATTTCTCACATTACGCATATTTATGTGAACGCAAAGTATGTATATTGTATACCTATACAAAAGCCATAAACAAAGCACCCAATAAAGTTCATAACTTTATTAAGGAAATAAGTACATCATATCAGTAAGCACACATTGTTGAGGGTATGCATATACATATATCCTTCTGGCATTTTATACGACAGCAAACGTTGTAAAGGGAGAGTCCACAATAAGTGAGGGAGAAAAGCCTAATTAATTTCTTATCCTCAAAAATAGCTTTACAACGCACACATACATACCTATATATACAGCGAAGGAAATTTAATGAAGCAGGAGATGCGTGTGTGGGAATAGAACAGAGAAGATCCACACATCAGAAAAGAGATTTTGTAAATTATGGCATTAAAGGAAAATATAAAATTTTAATAAAAATATTTATCAAAGCCCCAAATTTTGGAGTAATTTTTTATCACAAAGGCAAAAAGTCAGAGACTTGGAGTCAACGATGAACTGACTGCAAATCTTAAATATCGTTAAAGTGTTGCTTTTTTTATTTTTTGTATCCATTTGAAATATTGAAGTTTCTTTTAAGGGTTTTCATATTTTTGCAACTAAAAAATGTAAAAGAGCAAAAACTTGGAGAAATTTAAGCATCTGGTATTTACTTAAAAAATAATAAAAAGTATTGAATATATTTAAATATTATAAAAATACTACCTACTTAATGACTTCAAATTTAATAAAAAAATCAATTTTTAACAACATTTTTTTTTATGAAAATTGAAAACCTGCCCATTTTCGAAATACATACCGAATTTTCGAAATATATTTTTAAATTTTTTTTTTAAATCCAAAATTTGTTTTTTTTTTTCATTTTGATATACGAGATAGTCGAAAACAAAAAAAAAAACATTAATAAACTCTAGATACAACATTTTGTTCAATAATATGTTAGATCGTACTAATATAAGCTCACATTAAATTTTAAAATTATAAATTATGAGTCGATTTCGAGAAAAATAAGATTTAAAAATAATTATAACAAGAATAACGATTTAAAAAAAAAAACTGCTGTCGTTTTTGAATTATTGAGTTTAAAAAAATATTTAAACTTTTTTTTTAAAAGTCCTAGCAATAATCTTAAAATATCTTGATATTAAATATTTTTAAAATGTTCCACACCAAAAAGAGTTGATCAAAACCGGTTGAACCGTTTTTGAGAAAATCGAAAATCAAAAATGGTTTCTATGGGAGGTACCATTAAAAACCATTTTTCGAATTTTTTTCCTGCTAGAGAGTAGCCACTAAAGTTGCTTGTTTTTAGAATTTTTTTCCAAAAATGCTAAAAAAATGTACCGTTATTTTTTTGTCCTTAAAAAAAGTTAGGTAACAAGTTTAACGAAACGAGCAGATAAACAGAATCGCGAAATCTTTTTCATTCGACTTCGATATCATCGGAATTGTGAAGTTTGATCAAAATCTCAAAATCAGTACAGCTGCTTTAAAACAATTTACTCGATTTCCCATTCCAGCATAGTTGAGGTACATTAGAAATAAAAAAAACATTTATGTATTTTAAAGCTTCGAATAAAGCAAGCGCTATTCTTTTTTAAATTTGCTGTTCTTGACATGCAAATCTGGAAAGCCTATACGAACAGGGTTGGCCAAATTGACTACACTACATTTTCTACATCATTAACTACGCGTATTTATTTACTACAAATTGTTACGTTTTCATATACATACATACATAGTAAATTTAGAGAAATAATAAAATTTCAATAAAAATTTGAACATTTTAACTCAAAATTCAACCTTCAAAGTTACAACTGACAGATCATTTGATATTTGAATTTGAGTTTGTTACAATTTGTTTCATTAACTACATTTAACTACGTAGCAAATGTAAAAAATGTAGTGGCCATCCCTGCCTACGAACACTTCTACTTTTTCTGGTATCCGTTTTATCATCTTCTTCGTATTCTGTTTCCTCAGACCAGTAAGAACAAAGCACGAACGCAATAATTTTGTCTATTCCCCTGACGTTTCGCCCTCTTTCTCCACTCGGCGTTACACTTTTTTGAAATTCTGTTGATTTTTTCACACTGTTAGTAGGTATGCCTCCGCTTAAACATTTCTAATATTAAATTTTTTTTAGCAAAAAATGAAAATCTAATTTTTCTCAAAAACTTAACCCACAACTTAAAAAAAAATTCAATAATTTTTTTAATAAAACAGCTACCATCTAATAAAAAAAATGGTTATAAAGGGTAACTCCATATAGAACCATTTTTTTTTTATTTTCGATTTTCTGAAAAACGGTTCAACTGATTTTGATCAATTTTTCTTGTGGAGAATATTTTCAAAATGTATAGGTATAATAATTTTTTTTTTGATTTTTTAAAAAGTTTTAATATTTTTTTTTTGAGAACTTAATAATTCGGAAAGGACTTGATCGATTTTTGATGTGTAAACATCTATACTGGCGGTAGGGTGTAAAGAAAACGTAACGTAACGTTGTAATCGTGATCGTGGTCGCGATCGTGATTCTGAAATTTACGAAAATTGAGTGCGTTCAACAATATGTACGTTCAGGAACTAAACGTGGAGTATTTATATACGAAATCGAAAGGTCGAGTTCAGTTCGGGTTGAAATTTGGTTGGCTGCTTAGAGGATATATTAAGCCCCTATTACACGATGATTCTTTGCGTCTGACTCTATTTGAACATAATTAGTGCGAAAGAGAAAAAAGATAAGATGGAAGACCAGTTGTCCTGTGAGTCGTGGGCCAAGTTTTACGAGACTCTTTTTAACGCTTCTTTAGCATTAGGCTACGCGCAAACCACCGCGATGGCGGTGGCGATCACGATAAAAATGTGGATGCCTCATATAAAAATCAAAGCACACTTCAATCGTGTAGATAGGTGCCTATCCTTTGATTTATGTGTATGGCATCCACAATTTTATCGTGATCGCCACCGCTATCGCGTTTGTTTGCAGCTACCTTTATCCGTATTTTGTATTCTTTGCATTACTTTTTTTCAATTACATGACTGCTTTGAGACCAGGGGCCTATTTCACGGAACATACATCACATACATTGTATGAATGTATGTACACGGTTAAAAATTCTGGCATTAATTTTAATATTTTCAGGGTTGTATATATGACAACACCAAAAATGTATTAAAGTTTAATACATCGCAAATATTACATTTTTACTTTTAATACAAAAATTATTACATTTTTAATAGAACTTTATTAGAAAAAGAGAGGAAATAAATTGAGGAAATTTCTCACAAAGAAATTTCTCACAAAGAAATTTCTCACAAGAAAATTTTCTCTCAAAAGGATATTTCTTTTGAGAATTAACGCAACACAGAAAATATTATGAGTACATACTCGTAATTCGTAATAGCTATAATAATGAATGTGTATTTTTGCAAGAGTACCTATTAATCTTTGTATGTCAATTTATTTCCATTTGGGAATAATTATTCTTATTATTTTTATTAGAAAAATAACATTCTTTTCTCCATCGTTTTTCAGAAATGAGAATAGAAATCTTATTGCGATTGAAATTTTGTCTACTAATTAACATATTGTGCCTCGAAAAACTGCAAAGCGCCTTCAAAATAATGCATATTTAAATTTTTTTATTTTTATTTTGCTTACTTTTTAATTCAATATTAATAAATTTTAATCTTGGTTGTATTAAAAAGTGACGCAGTCTGTTCAATATGTTCATATTCAATATGGCTGACAAAAAAGAGCATCGAAGCAAAAAAAGGGCGAGGAGGTATTAGAATGTAATCAAAAATTATTAGAAAAATTCTCATATTTGAAATGGCAACTGAGAGAGAAATTTTCCCTCTCTACAAGGGATATGTTTTATTCTTTTGGGTTAAAATCGACTCTTTTTTGTATTACAAATGATATTTTAATACAAAAATATTAGAATGTAATAAGAATTGATTAGAATTTTTTTTAAATATTTCCCTAGTATTAAAATGTAATAACTATTTGCTGTATTGCATACGGCTGTAATACAAGAGCTGTATTAAAAAATACCCCAGAATTTTTAACCGTGTACCTTAAAGTAGACGCCAAAGATGGCTCAGTGTAAATTTTGAATTTTTTGAATAACTTTAAGTACGTCAACTTAGAAAACGTATAATTTTTAAAAAAATTAAAATTGTAGTCGCGATTCCTTTCTTGTAGCCGTGGTCGTGATTTTGATTCTGAGCCAGAGATTAGTCTGCTATTACACGATGCATCTAGACGCTACGACTTTTCGAACTACGTAAGTGCAAAAGAGAAAAAAAATCGAAAAGATGAGACGGAAAAAAAGTGACCGGTGTCGGGTGAGTAAAATTTTCGATGCAACTATTTGACGTTTCTCTTTTCTCTTGACCGTTTTTTACTATTCTGCTTCATATGGTTTTGTTGTTCAAAGAGTAAATTTCGATGCAACACACTGTTATTGATGGCCTTATAGGCTTTCCAGGGGCCTATTTCACAGAACATACATCACATACATCACAGAAATGTATGTGACGTAAAATAGGCCCCTTATGAGTGGGCGTAAATTTTAAATTTTTTTTTAAATTATGCGTTTTCTAAGTTGACGCATAGTTTTTCTAGAAATTCAAAATTTACAATGAGCCAAATTTGGCGACTACTTTAAGGTACATACATTCATACAATGTATGTGATGTATGTTCCGTGAAATAGGCCCCAGAAATGAGAAATTCATCTTTAAAAACAACATAAATAAAATAAATTATTGCTTTTCTTGACTGATATTCATTTAAAGGCACACAAACCTTTCTTTCTTCAATAAATCTAATAATGAAAACAAAAATTAAAACAGAAAAAGTTTTTTTATTGCTTGAGCACAGCCCAACACGAAAATGAAAAATAAAGAGAACTGTCAAATTAGATTCATGACTTTGGTTTCAACGTGTAATAGCGCTTGAAACAGCGGACGAAATAACAAAGAAGAATTTGAAGAAGGCGCATGCAACTGGATTCATCGTGTAATAGCAGACTTATGAATTATCCATAATCTCTGTTCTGAGCTTCACGAAAATTGAGTGCGTTCAACGCTATGTACGCTCAGTAACTAAACGCTGAGTGTTTATATACGAAATCGAAAAGTCGAGTTCAGTTTGGGTTGAAATGTGGTTGGTTGCTTAGACCATATAGTACATGGACTGCGCTTTCGTCATGGCTGCAGGGTTTCAACATAGAAGGCCGCCTTTTTTTGGCAAATTAGACGAAATAAGGTCATTGACTGGAAAATTGGCTAAGAGCCCACTGCTGTTTGTGGGTTTTAGTGATCGCAAAAATTCACTGGTATGTTTAGATATATCTTAACTTTTTATAAGCGTGGTTGGGGCCTTTGTCGGTAAACTGAAAAACGCATTTTCCATGCATCATTACCGATTTTCAAATTTGCTTATGAAAAGTTAAGATCTATATAAAAATACCAGTAAATTTTTGCTATCATCCACACCATAAATTTGATGTAGGCTCTCGGTCTATGAGGCATTCGGACGAATGTTGATGTTTACACATCTTAACCGTGAGTCCCGGCACTCACACTTTTTATTAAACTTAGCACCCAGCAGTTTTTTAATATTATCTTCAGATTTTAAATAAAAATTATTCTTATAACCAAAAATATCGGCACCTCCCATGCAAGTGTTTGAAAACACTCATTTTTATAAAAAAACGACTCCTGTAGTGACCAAACCCAGTGTGCGCAACCCACAATTTGAACTTGCCAACTTAAAGACTAGTGGCGCTTGAGTCGCTAAGAATAGATAGAAAAAATCCAGTATGTCCCAAATTTAAATTCTCTTTATATCTAGATATGTATTTTGTAGGTATATTATTATTCTCCTTGTTATTGAAATGTCATTCAATTTATAACATCCCAAGAAGCAACATCTAAAATAAGAATAAAATTGTGATTATTAGTAAAACGGATTGTTTCATTTTTAACCTGCGAATCCCAACACTCCTACAGTTTCAGTTTCATCTACCATATTTTTGGAAGAAAAATTGTATCTATCGATTGAAAGTGGTACCTACCTCCCATAGAACCATTTCCTTGGTTATCGAATATCTTATTATCTGCTAAAATGATTTTAATGAAATTTTGTACGTAGGACCTTCTAATAAATTTGAATTATATTGCATATCAAAATTCTCAAAAAAAAAACTAATTTTGCATTTTTAAAAAAAGTTTTAAATTTATTTTTTTGAAAATTCGATAGTATTTTAAAAATGTGTGCATGTTTTTTTTTTTAATTAATTTTTTAACTCCCCATTAATAAATGCTAAAAAACAGCGTACCAATTTTGTTCTTTAGGTAAAATATTTACAAAATTTTATATATATGAAATATGTATTATACATATTTTTTGTTTCTTATTTTTTTTTTCATTATTTGAGATTTGTTTAAGAAATCAGATAGTATCTGATAACATCGCGTTGGTGTCAAAACAATTTCAGAGATTGTTTAATCAATTTATTTTTAATTATATTAATTTGTTAACAATATTTTTAAGTCTAAAACGTAAGTTCCATGCATATATGCAACAAGGTGCTGTGCTATCTTGTTCATATTTATGTACTCACATAATACTACCTTCAACTAAATTAAGTTTTTGGCAGGTGGTATAAAATATAGGCTATCATAACTAATTTATTTCTTTTAAAATCAGATGAATAGTCGTGCATTTTACCAGACGGAAAAACATATATTATTGGAAATGATATCACAAGTGACGGTGTATTATTCTACAGCAATAAAAAATAGAATTTTTTTTTTCAATTTTTACTACTGTAATGCTTGTACATATGTTTGACGTTCCTGACAAACAGTTTCATGATGTTCCGACTCCCCGCTTTTCGTAAACTAATAACCAATTTGAACGAATATGAACAATTTGTTTTTCATATTCGTTTAAACAATTACTGCAATTTATTCATCTGTGAGGGTCAAGATGCCATATTGAATTATATTTTCTTTTTTGTCAACTGACATTTCACCACTATCAGCCTGTCATGCATTTAAGGTTTTCACTTGTCGAATTCCACTAAAGTACCAAAAGTACATTAAGTACTTACATAAATGAACTTTAAATTTATTATTATACACTTCAATGCATGCTAAACCATTCACTTAGCATACGTATAATACATACATATATTTAAGTGTATTGTGGATGTATGTATTTAAGCAAGAAAAACATTTCCATAGACAAATTTATGGACCGACTTTGACAAATGGCATTCGTTACTTGGTTTAACTGATGTAATAGCTGAAGGCAATATTGTCCCGCATATAAACAGTAGCTTATGCTTTAACATTTGTTGGACTACATTTGCTTCAGGAACTATGTATGTACACTCATCTGTCAAAATGTTTGTGCGATTTATGGGAGTCTCATTAATCCTTCCTCATTCATGATGTTATATATATATACATATGACTATCACAATAATTCGAGGCGTTGATTTGCTGTTGTTGTTGCTTTTGTTTTTGTTTATCTATGTAGGTATAGCCGCAAGAGCTATGAATGATAATAAACTGTAACATTTGATTTCGAGCTCAATTTGTCATTTTAACTATTCAGAACAAACAAAATAATGTTACAAGCTTGTATTCAACAATGAATAAAAGGTTGATGATATTTTATTACAATAAAAGAAGATCAGATTATATTGTTCTTATATAGTTCCAAAAGGTATAGATAAGCATTGATCATGACCTATGATGCGAGGTTTGAACTTTCTTCTGTTTGGCCAAATTATAGAATCATCTGTGTCATTAGATTATAGATTAAGGATGGAAAAAAAGTAATTTATTATGAGAAAAGAAAGTCTACCTATAATGCCAAAGAAAAAATGTAGGTATCTAACTACTAGTTTTCTTAAAAAAATATCAAAGGACCATAATATGTATGTACATATGTATACCCAAACCGGCTTATGACTAGATGGCTCATGAATTACCAACAAGATTTATTCAAAACTGTCATAAAGTCTGATGCTATTGTTTAAATGACCGCGATAAATGGTTTAAGTTGATGTTGGTCACCTTCGAAAGTCAGAAAATCTTAATCGGACCGGTGGCCAATCTTCCATGGTAAACTGTTTTTTTTTTCTCATTACCACATGATATGTCTTTTTAATAGTCTTATGTGTGACCATAAGTCATGAATGTGTTATTTTGACTACAAACCTTGTGTCCAATTTGGTACGGTAGGTAATGAGTCTAAAAACGACTGGATGTAGAAGTCTATTAAGCCTCAAGCTGTCAAAGACATTTAAATAAAAAAAAATCATTACCAGTCCCGTTAAATCTGCAAGTTGTTTTCTGACCATAAATTATTTTATTTTTGTATTTTTAAATGAAACAAAATAAAGGAGACTACCGTGTCACATGCATTTATGACTGAAAATTATATGGGCTTATAGTTTTAACTGAAAAATTGTTAAAAATGAACATAATAAAAAATTTATTTATTTATTTCGTCAATCAAGTTACATAACTTTAATGGAGACTACGATTAAATAAAAATAAATATTATTTACAATAATTTCAAATTTATAACAAATTCAATAATTCTTTCTTAATATCTATCCTACTTTTATTAAAATCAATTACAAAATCAAATTCATTATAAGTAATACAAGAATCAGTAATTGGATTATGTTTTCCATAACTTGTACTATGGTACGGAACATATAAGAAATTTCCATCTCTTGGCCGCAAACTACGAGAAGGAGCATACATATTAAGCAACGATAGTAATGCCGGACAATCAATATTTCAATTAAGGACATCGAAAGCAAAGAGTACAGAGTATAATTTTCTTCTCTTTGTTAGAGGTTTTAAATCAATTAAAGTACATCTGGTCTCATAAGACGGAAAAGTTGAATTTCTAAAAATCTTTCGCAAGGCAAACTTAGTAAACCTTTTCTGATTTTTTTCAATCCGATTGATACTTGATTGAGTATAAGGATTCCATACAACGCAACAGTATTCTAGCAAAGGTCTAACAAGTGATAAATATAAAGTTTTTAAAGTATATAAGTCTTCAAACGACTTAGAATTTCGAATAATGAAACCCAACATTGAGTTTGCTCTAGAAATAACATGGTCAATTTGAAATGAAAAAGTCATTTTAGAGTCAAAAATAACTCCAAGATCTTTCTGATTTGTAAATCTTTGTAAGGAATAATTTTCAATTTTGTAATGAAAACTAATTGGGTTAGTTATTCTTGAAAAAGTAATTACACTGCATTTATTATTATTGAAAAACAGCCCATTAACTTTACACCAGTGAACTATATTAGTAAGATCAACTTGAATTTTATTAGCATCTAATGGAGATCTTAAAATGCTAAAAATCCTGAGATCATCAGCGTATAAAAGACACTTTCAATAAGAAAGGTGATATGGTAAATCATTAATGAAAAGAATAAAAAGAAGTGGTCCAAGGTGGCTTCCTTGAGGTACACCAGAAAAATTTGTTATTTCATTAGACAGGACATTGCCAATTTTTACAAATTGTTTTCGACCAACAAGATAACTTTCAATCCAATTGATCAGTGCAGAGTGGAAAACAAATTGACTAAATAGTTTCTGGAATTTATTTCTTTAACAAATCTTAATTTATGGAAAAAAAATTGTTAAAAAATAGTTGGAGCGTTTTTTTGTAATAATTATTTATATACATAATATTTAATTTTGTAAACATTTTTGAGAGACAAAATTGTAGTGCCATTTTATGGTATTTATTAATGTAGGGTTGAAAGTTAAATTTCGAAAAAAAATCTGCCCCCTTTCGGAATATCGAATTTTCAAAAACTTGATTTTTTTTGTTTGAAAATTTTAATATATTTTTTGAAATTACTAAAAATTTAATTTAAATAATATAAGAGATATGTAATTATTTTTTAGTTGAAAATTGAAAAATTATTTGAGAGGTACTCCTGATAATGACTAAATGTAAAATTTATCCACCGATTTTTTTTTTGTCAAAATCGTAGGAATCTTTTTTGAGAAAAATTGAGAAGGCACCGTCAATTTCCGCAACTATAATATATTTTTTTTTGTTCAAAAACTGCTAAATAAAGGTTAAGTACTGCTTGTAACTAAGTTGTATAAAAATCGATCAAATCGTTTTGAAATATTGATTTTTTTTTAAATAAAAAATAAAAAAAAAAAATATTTCTTTTTGAAAATACAATTCTATTAAAATTTTTCAACACGTGCTCCATAAAAAAGTTGATCAAAATCAGTTGAACCGTTTTCGAGATAATCGAAAATTAATACTTTACCGCATGGTGGCTCCTATTAGAGTGGATATTTTTGAGTTTCCAACAAATTCTGTTGTTTTGTGCATACAGTGCGAATTAGTATACCAATAGACATTCCTAATTTTATTAACATCTATGAACGTGTTATGGGAGCAAATTCTTTTGTCAAACTCGTCAAAAAGGTTTCAATAGAAGCGGCGTGTTTGAGAAATTCAAAATTCCATAAAAAATATAAAAATAAAAGGTAGTTACGAAAGCGACCAGTAAAACGCCAGGGCTCCAGAAGCATTAATTGGCGTTTAAATAAAACAAAAACTTTGCCGTTCTTCTTTTTCTTCACCCTTCAAACCATTAAAACTATAGTCGTTTTACTAAAAATCCAATAGCAGCTTCTAGATCCTTGTCGATTTACTAAAACGCCTTAATTTGGCACACCATGCCATATTTTTTGATTTAAGATGCAACAAGTGCACAAAAGTTGAATATTTTTTTGTACAATTTCTTGGTTACGTGACTCAATTAAAATCCTTTTTTTTTAAGCCTCGGACATTTTTCAACCGAAAAATGTTTCGAATCAATTGGAAAACGACAAATGTAACGAATATACGATAAGTCACGGTCCACGGATTTACAAAATTATTAAAAAAAACAGTGAATTGTTGCTTTCTCCTTGCCGTGCAGCTGCCGTTTATTTCGAAAACGATTATTTTTATAAATACAAAATTATGAAAATCTTTTTTGTAGGAAATTTTCTAAGCAACAAACTTGTAATTTTTTTTCCTGAAGTTATTCCAAAAAAACCATTTTGGTGGGCCTTCAACCCCCGTAAAATTGTAATCGGCGCTCATATCAATGGGGACTTTTGACAGTTTCTTAAGAACGTCGTGAGGAGGCAATATACCAAAATAAAGCTTTCTGGCGATTTTTTCCGAGTCAAATTCTTTATTGATTGGACTATTAACTGAAAAATATCAAAAAAGTCATTGAATCAAATTTATTTAAAAAAATTTATTTCCAAAAATTTATTTAAAAAAATTTAAATGCAAAAAAGCACCCGATTGCAAAAATATAAAATTGAAAAGTTCCATTGAAAAGTTTTATTTGAATAACTAAAATATAAAGCAGTTTTCTCAAAACTACTATTTCCTTACTGTAATTTTTTTTTGGCAAAAGCCTGAAACGCAGATTTGCCACATGACTTTGGGGATTACCTACAGGTACGAAGTTAAATCGAATTCATTTCCCTTTGGACGAAGTAAAAAACGTTTCGGTGGAATGCTCAGAAAACGCTAGGTACCAAGTTTAAAGAAAATCGACCAATCGATCATTTAGGCTGTAACAGACAGACAAACAGACGGACAAAATTGCCAGACCCTCTTCTTCGTCTTCCAAAATTATGCCAAAATATTCTTGTATGTTTTCTTTCTTTTTTTTTGTTTGTTCCTTTTTTTATTAATTTATTGAAATATAATTTGTATGTTTTTTTTTGAAAACTCATAATAGCCTAGTTCCTTTACTTTGAAACTATGTGCATTTCTGTGAATTTCTACACCAAAGTCTGTCAAAGTTTATTTAATTTTACAGGTGGCGCAAATGTCATCCTATCGGTAGATCTATAATTTTTGCAAATTTTTTCACAAAAAAAAAAAAAATCGAATCAATTACTCCGCGTTCTTTATAGGTGTATATTTATTCATCTCTTGTTGACGTGTATTTTGCATCCGTTTACTCCACAAATGTCAAATTAGAATTAACATTTGCCACCATTTGCAACTGGTGACAACTTTTGCAACACCTTGTACCATTATGATATAGTTTTTCAGATTTTTTTATAAATTAAAAGAAAGGATGTACAAACTAAAATTTTCTATTCAATTTTTTGTCAAGCACTTTTTCTGCAACCATTGTAGGTATATTTCAAGCAAAAAGTCATGAAGCAAAAAACAAGAAAAAGGCGTTAAGAATAAAACAGGTGATTATCTGTAAAAACCCAGTTGGCAAAACAAATTAGAATCAGAATTATAACAAAAATGTATAAACTTTTTTCTTTCACTTTATGACTGTGAAATTAAGCCATACGACAAAATATGACAAAACACAAGAATGTACTTTGACAGAAACAAACAGGTTTTACCATTAGTAATTTAAATGATGCCATTCATGTCATTTCCATTTGCTTAATGGCAAGTATATTAATATGCCTATAAGAACATTTTATTATTTCCTTCTTTGAACGCATAAACTTTTTGTAATTGTGAGTGAGTGTATAGGTATAGTTATCTTAGATTGAAAAAATAGTTATCAGGTAATGTGAAAGGGCCCCCTCTCCCCTTTGCGACAATAATAAAGAATAGAATAAAAATAGATTTACTATATCAGGTACTTAAGATTGTTGGTTGGTTACATCAGGACATGATATAATAAATACACAGTAAGATAACATACCTACTCAAAGTTGCAAAAAGTGTTTGCAGTTGAGATAAATACATTTTTTTTTCTAAAATTGGAACTGGAAATCATTGATGATGGAAAAAATATAAAAATTGATATCACTAATTGAAAAACTACTGCTTGGATTTTTATATTAAATATTTATTTGTTCGTATGTGAAAGAAACATATTATAATCAAATTAAAAACTATTCAATTTAAATATGAAACGCGTTTAAAAAATATATAGTTTTCTCAAAAGGCACCATTTCACTGGAAATCATGATCAACAGTAAATTATATTTTAGAGAAAAAAAGGATTTTTCATACAACTTTCTTTGAAATTGTCCAAAAATTAAGGGCTCTCCCAAACCAACGCGAAACATTCGGATCGACGACGAAACTTTTGCCTGTCAATATATTTTACATGAGATTCGATTATTCGCATCGTCGCGTTGTAGTTGGTGTGGGTACTCATTTATCGCCCTGTAAATATATTTTGACAGCCGAAAGTTTCGTAGTCGTTTCGAATGTTTCGCATTGGTTTGGGAGAGCCTTAAAAATTTCAAATCGTTCAAATATAAACTTGAAAGCGAAATAAAGTCGAATTTTTTAATATTAGCATATTATCCCTATTGCAGACATAAGTCCAAATTTTCAAACTCATTTCGTGTGGCGTTATTTCAGGGCTCTTCGATTGTTATTTCACCATCTTCAAAAATGTCTATTTATGTTATTTCAAAGTAAACTCACCAAATATATTGGGTTAACACGAGATTTTAATTAAGTGAAAATATATGTTTCATGAGTTAATACCAGTTAAACCCCGAAACTAGGATGATCTCGCATTGAAAAACGGTGCCTTACTATCCTACGAGTATATATGAATTTTTTTTCTTGTTGTGGTCTGACCCTTCATCCCTCCTTTCTTAAAGGTTTTCTATATGTACATTGTACAAGTGCCGATAAATAATAAAATCACATCCAAGTCCATCAACTATGAAGTGTCTGTCATTCTTTTTTGTTTTTTTTTTTAAGTAATCAATTCTAATTTTCAGATTTGATTTTCATTATTTTTTACAATAAAGTTCCTCGTATATTTGCGCCAAAGCTATGTACATATTTTATACATACCTATCCTACTAGATTGTCTATGTCGAGAACAGAGAATATTTTGTTCGATGCCCTGAACGGCCGGACCAATCTTAATGTCACATAGACTATATTATTATTTTCACTCAATTGGGACCCAAAGCCAAGTGGTAAATTAAATTCACCTCTGTATCGCAATTTTAAATTTTAATTACCGCTGATGTTGAGCGCGTCACGTTTGCATCGTGTGGTAGTTGTGTTGTGTGTTTGTTGGCCGACACATCTCTCTCGTCCTCCCTCCCCCCATGAAAGCATATATAATAATAAATCGTGCTTTGAAAATCTTTGAACAATGAAATCGAATTCGGATCCGGGATTTGTTGTCTGACAGTTCACAGTTCGCTATCGCGCCGTTGATTTAAACTAATTATTATACGTATGTATAATGTACATAATATATACCCGTACCCATAAAACGATAATGGAAAATAGCTGAGGATGAGACCTGTGGCGAACAGGCTTGCCAGATTTTTGAATAGCATATTAAGGCTGATTTATGAAAAAATCATAAATGAATAGAAAAATAAATGGCGAAAAAAATTATCATGGTGGATGTGAGAAGTTGATCGAATTAATTGATGACTCCGGGTAAAAATAAAATTAATAAAAAAAAAAGACTGCAACAGTAAGAAGCAAAAAATTATAGAAGCTTAGTTTGAAAAGTATCATTAACGAAAGATTCAAAAGGAGCTCTTATTAAAGAGGTCCGTTATTCTAATATTAAGCCTAATTCTACCAATTTCAACATTACAATTTTTTTTTTTTTCTAACAGTTGAAAAAAATGGGAGTTTCACACTGAACAGTTATTCTAAGTGAGTTTCATTGAATTTGTTAATTAGTTTGTGTATTGGTATTCATTACAACGGGATGAGTAATCTGGTAAAAATGTATATAGACGTTATTATGAAAGTCCATAATTTAATATTTACAAAGTTGAGCGTAATCATTAAAATTTCTGAGAGAAGTCAGTTGTACAAACACGTGGTTCATCCTCAGATGAAGATCCTTACCCACCGATTTAGGTCGATTTAATGAGGTTTAAACAGGATTCAATTATGTGATTGATTAATTTTTTAACCTTGAACAACCCTGGTTGAACCTCAGTTAAACTTTGGGAATCGGTGGATTTAAATCTAGATTGAAAAATCTTGACGATGAACCACATTTGTATACAAATGGTCAAATGGTCAGACAAAAAAGTTCAAACTTTTTTCCACTAAACCTAAGACATTTTGTAGGTCTTCCTAAACTTAGAAAAAAGGTAAGTATACGATAAAAAAAACCGAATACTTGGCTACAACTCCTTGACTTCTGTCCTTAATAGACAATACATGGCTTTTCCTTTCGAACTCATTAAAAATAGTCGAAATCGTCTCTTTGGCTACAAAATTGGATTTGGATAAAAGTGGAGAATCTCATACAATTCTTAAACAATTTCAAAGTATACCTAAAATTTCTACAAGACCTTGATTAAATTGTAATATTTCTGTAAGCTAAGTTGAAATAAAAATTATACTTGACACAAATTTGCATCATGAATTTTCGTACAGACTTTTATTACGTCATTACGATTGACCTTCCCAAAGTCCCCATCAATCCGTATTTCGTTCAAGGTTAAATATCGAAAAAAAAGGTCTCCATATGTGTAGAGATATATACATAGATAGGTGTGTTTTTTGCAATAGTGTGAACAATTAATTGAAAAAAACGACAACGCGGATTAGCGAGATCATCAAAGAAAAAATGGAGTTTACATACAAACTATATAGATAGCAAGTATGTCGCCCATAATACACTTCTTTTCCGCCCTGAAGTTAAGCACCGAAAATTCTCTGAGTTAACCTAAGCCCGCAGTTGTTGTTGCCTTGAATATGGTGATTGTTTAGCACCGACGTCGTTTTTTTTCGTCCAATTCCTCCCGGTGTTGTAAAAAAAAAAAACGCCTTATGTACCACTGTCATACTTAAAACCGAAGAAATATCCTGCGACACCGTTGGCATGCTTCGAGATTCAACATTAGAAGATATCAAAATAGAACAAATGTCAAAAATAAAGGCAAATAGTTTTCAAAAATTATTTCATACAAAATTTGTTAATTAAATGTCTCCACAAATACGTTCATTCAATATAATTTTCAAAAAATTTGGTCAAATATCAAAAATGTTGGTTTTTCGTTTTTTGTTCTACATATATACAGCGTCAAGACGGGAAAGTGCTCGGTTTAACTATTCCGAGGTTGAAACGAGTATTAGTGAAATCTAATAAATAAGGCTGATATTGTATTAATGAAAAATAACGAGTGTTTTTTTTAGATGCGTGGTTTTTAATTTGGCAACACTTTTTCGGAGTTGGCCTTTTTGAAAGCTGTTACTTGATTTATGCTCAGTTTGGTTTGCCATTTCATAATGAATATAGACTTACTCCTGAACAACGTTTGCAAATCGTGCAAATTTATTATGAAAATAATGATTCGGTTCCGCTGCGTCCAATATTCAGTCGACATAATCGCTCAGCAGAGTCGGTAATTCGACCAACCATGGATCGGTATCGCACCACGTTTACTCCAGTGGATAATGCGCATCCTCAGAAACGCACCGAAGACGCTATTGCTGCTGTCGAGCAGAGTATCGAAGAAGACCCAAATGATTCCATCCTCCATCACGCACAACAATTTGAGCTGTGCCCACCCACTCTATGGAAGATTTGCAGCCGCGGCGGCCACTTGCCCGAAATCACTTTTAAAACTTAATAGCAAACCCTTATCTTTATAAAATAGCTAAATTCTTGGCACTAAATTATATGCATTTTATTTCTTCTTGAAAACCACACGTCTAAAAAAAACACCCTTTATTTTACCATTAAATTCTCTATAAATTAAATTTCCTAAAAGGTACTCATTTCCGTGCGAGAGATCATTTAGGTACTGGATTTAAAAAAACAGCCCAATGTCAAAAAAATAGATTTTACACATATAAATTTTAAATAGGTACGGTAAATGTTCCTTTGAAAACATTTCATGCAAAGTTTGGAAATTTTGCAACACTCTTCAAAAAAGAATTTTGTACTCACGTTTATGTTATGTATTCTTGCACTAATTATTGTGAATTCACATCACAAAATTGAATTAGGTTGTTCCACAATTCGCGGTTCAAAATGCTTATTGTGAATTGGAATTTTTAAAATTATTTTCTGTTATGAAGAAATTTTGATTTACCACATTGTAAACTTTTGAATTTGACTCACAATTTTTGTAAGGCCTTGCGCCAAGATGAAGAGTGATGACAGTGAGGTTCAAAATTTTAATTTTGATCACATAATAACAATTACAACATTTGACAGCACCATTCCCTGAAAGCATGATTTCTAATGATTTCTCAAACTAAGTACTGGTCATGGATATGCAATTCCAAATAAAATAAAAATAATTTATTTTATTATATTCTTTGTTTAATATCTGAAAATTAAAACAAAAAAATATATCACGTTTTGTGATATACAAATTGCACAATGGCAATCCTAAGTTGGGATAGAGTTTTTTTTATTGTTATTGTACATATTGTTATTAGATCACAATAGAGAGGCGAACTTTTGTATGGTGAATGTGGGTGGGCATAGGACTGTCTATAGTTATATTATACCTGTTGAACTTCTGTTGAATCACATTTTTTTTAATGTGTTTAAATGTGTTGCTGCAGGATACGAATACAAAAAAAAAGGATGTCGGAGGTTGTCACATGGCACAGCGTTATTGTCCGTATGTATGTGTATAAGTATGCTGTTCGGTTGTACGGATATTTTTGTTGTTATATGACTCTGGCTCTTCAGCAAGGACAATTATTGCGTTACCAGCAGTTTGACGTTGCTATAATATAGTTAGTATCATCGTATATATTATACTCGGATGCCAAGAACAGCATATTTTTGGTATTGCAATAATAAAGACGCAACGATGGAGAAGGATTCGTTCGAATTATATAAAAGATCTGCACATCATGTAGAGTCGACTTAAACTTTCATATATATTTTATAATTTATTGTCCTTGTACATACATACATATGTATATGTTGATATTATTAAATTTCCATATCGTCTGACAGGGATTTTAACACAAAAAGTGTTGTTGAAGGACATAAAATATACATACATCACTTTATAGATAAAAGCGGTTATATTCGTGTGATGTGATGTGCAGTGCGCGTCAGAGCTATATGTGATGGGAAAATGTATTTAATTTTTGCAACTCATTGAATTTTTTGCAGAATATTATTTTATTGTTTGATATAAATATGTTGTAAAAGATCAAAGGTTATTTGGAAATCCATAGAAATGTATATGCACTGCGGGACATAGATTCACAGTATTCATCAGTTTCGGTTGCTTCTGACTACGTAAAAATGTTATCATATCGATGAGAACTTTATAAGAGGTGGCGCAAAAGTCATTAAATCAATGGCGGCAAAAAATCGATTGAAGCAATTATTCATTTTTCTTTACGAATCTGTTGTATCTGTTTACTTCACAAGTGTCAAAGTAAAATTGACATTTGCCGCCATTTGCAAAAATTATAGCATCTTCTGATAGACTGATGACTTTTGCGCCACCTTGTAGATATGGTTTGGAATTATCCCAATTTGTGTTTTTACACCAACGTTATATCAAATATCATTTACTTTCTATACGTTTTAAGCTACCCTAATCTTCAAACAGCATGAAAGTGTTGTTTTCTTGATTCGGCAATTTGACCTTATAAGTATAATGATATAATGTTTAATCTGTTTTTTCAGAATTCGCTAGATTTAAACAGTTTGAGTTTTAATTTTGGCTATTCAATTATAGGTATGTAATTATTGTATATTTAGGTATCAACTTTGAGTTTTTAATTACAAAAAATAAAGGAGACCTCATAGCCGGAAACCCGGCGGTTAAACTTCAAAGCTTATTTTTTGGTGAGATAAGTAACACTTTATTGAACGGATATTGAATGCTAAGCCAATTAGTATCGTATTTATTATTGATTTTTAATTGTAAATGATTCCAATGCCTGAAATAAGCTTAACGTTTAAATAATGAAAAAAAAAAAACAAAAATGAATTTAAAAATAAAGCTATAAATAGGTCCATATTAACTAGCAGCCTTTAACAAACGTCTACAGTGAGTGTATCAATTTACACATTCTTTGAAATTAATGGTGGCGGCCGGCGACGCGGCGTGTAGTAACATTATGTAGGTATATATGGAGATTCAGGAGGAAAGAACTTTGATGGATTAAATAAATTCAGAGAACGTTTACATTTTATTTTTTATTTACATTGTATCTATACTTAATAATTTCAAGAGTTAATACTGTTCCCCTATTATTCTGATCCGAAATTGAAACTTTTTCAAGTAATTCACTGAGAAATTTTTAAATAGATACTAATTCCGGCGTTTTTCTAATTGTCTATCAGCATCAGAAACATGATGCAATTTTTAATCGGAAAATGTGTTCTATTTAACTCCATTCATTTTAATTAAAATTTGAAAATACATACATCAAAATCTACAGATTTATTTTTAATGAATTGAAAACATTTGGTGTCATTTATTGATTTTTGTGTCAATTAAGTAGAATTACCACTGGAGTTTTTGCACCAGTCGTATCAGTTATCTCGACTATAACATGGCGGATGTTAGTTTGAATGTTTTGGATGAACGTTTGAGGTTTATTACCTTAGGCAACAGTCATTTTTAGACTTACCGAGTATTGCCAGAAATTATCGCTTCCAGACCATAAAGCAAGAGAAGTTTCCACTTTTCGTCTGTTTCAAATACACATCTGGCTTAAACTACACATATATATGGAATCCTTATGGGGGCTTTACACCAGTGATTGGCTGTTCAAAATACAACAAAAAAAAAAAACTTAATATTGTTCCAAAATAGACGTTAACACAATCGTTGCTCCCAAAAGAATTAAAGTGGAGCATTTTTTTTTAACTCAAATTAGCCTAAAATTCACAACCGGAAAAAAAAATCAACGTTAAAAAACATTGCGTCTCTCCCACCAACGACCGACCGATATATGCGGATATAAATACAAACAACCGTCAACAATCCCGACCCTCCTGATCATTCTACCTCAACCATCTCTGGTGAAGTATTACTAAAATATGTATATTATTTTTTTTGCCATATTATAATTCACACTCAGTGCGAAACAATAATAACATGTATAAGGGCCTACGATCTACGGACAAACAGAAGAAAAGGGAGCAGCTATGCCATAGTTTGAATGTAGTACCAATCAAGAGTACTTGGTGAGTCTCCCCTTTGAAAAGCTTAAGGTCCAGAAGTGACATGTGAAAGTAGTTAGTTAGTGGTATCTGCTATCTCAGACTGTAATTTAGTGGAGTCTACTATCTCAGACTGTAATTTGGAGGCGTCTGCTATCTCAGACTGTAATTTAGTGCCGTCTGCTATCTCAGACTGTAATTTGGAGGCGTCTGCTATCTCAAACTGTAATTTAGTGAATACTACTATCTCAGTCTATATATATAAATTAAGTTGTAAGAATTTATCAAATTTTATTTATAAAAAATTATCTTTATATAGCAAGCAAGTAAATATTACCAGTGATTGCTGAATACAATTAACGTCGATAAAACTAAAGTTTTTTGTTTCTTTGGTTAAACCTTGAACCCGACGAGCATATCTCAGCCTATGATAAAAATTATCTCACTAATTTAACTAAGAATTTGGACTTGATGATCAGTGATGATGATGCAATTAATTAAAAAAAAAAACAATTCATGCTTTTCTCGACGTTTCTCGCGAATTTTTTACTTCAAAAAAAAGGACATGACAGAAAGTTTTGTTTGAAAAAGTTATTACTTATTAGAAATCACATTATCTACAACTTTTCTAAAGAGCTCACCCTTCATTTTGATCAACTTTGACGATAAAATGAAGTTTTTTTCTTTAAATTGGGCGTGTTAGTTAATGAAACCTTATTTGCTATCATTTTTCATGTATGAAAATTTTTTCGAAATCAGTTGATATTTTTTTAAGACCGCTTCATCCATACATCTTGAACAGTTGTACCTCGCTCCATCAATGAATGTTGAACATTTTTGAATGAATGAACAACAATTCATGTTCGCACTCACATGAAGTTAAGGTTAAACGAAAGTAATTTCACGGCAACCTACAGATCATCACGCTCATTTTAATTGTAAAACTTTTTTTTGCCGTGGGAGAAAAGCTTGTTTTTTTTCTCAACATCAATGATCTATTGACTTCGAATGGAAAACAAAGGTGAACTTATTAATTAGTATCTTCATAAACAACAACTCTTAGCTAATCCAAGATTGTAATCTTTTAGTTTTCAGAGCTATTTGCCATTCTATTTATATACATGCAAAGAAAACAAGTTCTGTAAAATCCAATAAAAAATTCATTCCCTGTTTATTAAATAAAAAATTATTTAACCAATACGTTATAATAATTGACCTGAATCCATGTCAATAATTCTACATACAATCTTCATGTTTCTTTTTGATTCTGCAAAAAAAAAAAATTAAATAAATAAATATCAGAATACTGTAAGTATAATGTTCAACTTGTTTACCTCTGGCCGCATTGGTAGGTACCTATACTCCTTTCACATATTGCCATATTATACCCTTTCATATATGCATATGTATTTATATTCTCGCTTGTTAATGTTGGCTTTATGTGAATTTTCGGAATGCAATTATAGTGAAAAATCATGAAGGTCTTTTATTCACTTTTTCTCTTTTACTCTGGCTTTTCCTTTTTATTGCTGCATGCGAATTTTTTTTTTTTTTTTTTGTGATTTCATGAATTAAACGAAATTCAATTATATTTTCTCTGGTTGAAAGTGATATGTACATCATATTTACGCCAAAAGGACTTACTTAGCAACTATCACCTCCCTAACCAAGCCCCCTTGGTTGGTCGTCACTATAGCTAGTAGGTGTGTGAGTTCATTTGTTTCATATATGTAAATAAAGTGAAGATTAAAAGTAAAGCTCCACTATGTTCTTCAAATTAAAAAAAATTAAAAAATTAAAAACTCCTGTAAGTAGGCAACATTTTTAAAAATTAAACTCCTGTAAGTAAGCAACTTTTTTTTTTTAATTTTATTAAACTAGAATACAAAGGAGTTGTCAAATTCAAAAATTTTTAAGAACAAAAAGAAATAAATGACTGGCGATTCCATGTTCCAAACTCTGTATAATTCTGGAATCTGAAAAATCTTTTTCTCCACTACATTTAGGGAAGAGACTACAGAAATGCTTATTTGTAACTGTTAATACAGTTTATTGCCATTAAAAGTTTAAACTTCTATTAATTAGTATTTCTTTAGTCACTTCCTTATTAAAAGTACGAAGTATCTTTATTTCTTCTCTACACTGTATGTTTTGTGCGTTCAGATGTATTGTGTATGTGTGTTGCTGTTGTCATCAAGAAGTAGTGTATTTCCGTTGCACTAATTGAATTAAAATTCAGTTTCAGCCAGGGATGTTGAATTTATTTGTTTTTAACTTACATTTAAATTTTTAATTAAATTTAGTATTCGTTTAAATTTAACAGTAAATGATATACATATTAAATAAAATGAATTATTAAAATTTAATTGAATGTACATAGGTAAACATATATAAATTCATGTCTTATTTTTCTTTACAGGTAAGATGAAATTCAATTTTATATCCTTTTCGCTGTTTTTTTTCGGTAAGTTATTATGAGACAAAAAAGGGTAAATTCATACTGACAATTACTTGAATAACTCTTTTTACTAACGGTATATTTTTTTATAACGAAGAAAAAGTTTTCCAATGAAACAAAAGAAAACAAAAATTAATTTTTTTTATTTAGGTAGAGGAAAAAAAATCACTGACCTTTAAGTTGTCATGTCGTTGTCAAGATTATTACCAAGTTCTGACACAATAGATTTTCTTCAAGTACACAAAGTTTTACTTCGGAAACAATACAAAGTTGAGACATGATGATGGTTTTAAGAGTTTGTAAGATGAAAAAGTGGAAACAATATTCTTCAAAGGATGTTATTGGGATAATGAGATTTTACTTATATAGGTTCTGTTCTGATTTTTATAGAAAATTGACTTATGTGGCGACGAAAGTTTTTAGTGTGAAATAAGCAGAAAGATTAAAATGTCGAATAAAATATATTTTAACTTGACTTGATTTTGATAGACAAGATAAGATTATTCATATTGGACTAATAATGTTATAATGGAACGATGTACAGAAAATTTGAATGAAAAAGGAACAGAGGAATTCTGGATTAGAGAAAAGTTTTTGTTTTGTAAAAACGCACTACTAATTCTGTATATAACAGATAAAATATTTTGTTTCTATAATATTTTGGACGTCTTCGAGGGTCTAGGACTTAATATAAAAAACTGACCTATAATTATACCGTGTATAATTATTTTTTGCTTGTGATATACAAGGTCGCGCAAAAGTAATCACCCTATCGGAAGATGCTATAATTTTTGCAAATGGCGGCAAATGTCAATTACACTTTGATATTTGCGAAGTAAACAGTTACAAAATACACGTCAACAAGGCATGAATCACTATACTTCTTAAGAACGCGAAATAATTGTTTTGATTGATTGTTTGCCGTCATTTGCGAAAATTGTGGCATATTTCCTATATATATGCGATTGTTTTAAAAATCCGATCAACTTTTACAGAGAAAATAGATGCTTAAACAAATTATGTTGTATGTAGAAAAGAAACATCAATTGCTCTTTAATTTTTAAAGAAAAAATTAAACTTATTTCGCAATGTTAATAACACTTAAAATTGCACACAAATAATTAAAAAAATCCAGACAAAAAGTTTAAAATTCCCTTTAACGAAAGTTAACATGGTGTGTTTACAGGTTTGTTCCCTAAAAATAAAATTATTAGCCAATTTATACCTGAGGTAAAAAGATAGAATATAATATATTTAATTCTCATTTCGAGGACAACCATATTCTTACTATTTATTCTTATTCGAAATGTCAATCGATGGTTCAAATTAAATTGATATTCAAATAAACCTGCAACAGCTTTTGTTTCAAGGGAACATACAATTTCAATATTCAATAAATTTAAGGTTGAAATTCCCAACACAACAGTATTGCCAGATTTTCTAAAAGTATATTGGAGTCCAATTTTATAAATATTGAAGCCGAAAATAGCCTCACTCAAAAATTATGCACACAAATGATTAAACAAAAGTATAGGTATAATTTTTGTAATTTATTTAAAAAAAAACTTTCTTAAATAATTATAAAATATAATAATAATAATAATATTTATTTGGTTTAGCCGCTTATAAATATTTAATATTTAGCGAGTTCAACACAGTACTCACCCCGAACGTTTCGCTTTAAATTGCATTGAGCTTGGACACCTTACAATATTTACCTTGTCTTACTGCACTAGCACTTAAGGTACCTACTACTCTGGGGTTGTTTTTTGTTTACGTGTTACCTTAATTGGTGGAAGGAATTAAATAATACCTAACAATTAAGGTGTTCATTATTTTTTTTTTGTACATTTAATTTAATTTGCCTTTAAGTACGTTTCCACCGACCACTAAACCAAGACTTAAGTATAGATTTACCATTAATTTTTCTTCAAAACTCGAAGGTTAGCATGCAAATTAAATTCTTTAATTTAATCTAATGGTTTTGAAGTTAATATAGGACCAATATTTTGAACAAATCGAACTAACCTATTGACATAACGCGCTGAACGCATTCATTGGACAAACGATTTTTTCACATCGTTTGAAGCAAATAAAATTTTCTAACTTCCCTTTTAAGCCTAGCACATACTTGTGAATCATGTCGTGAATCCATACCAATTTGCATTTTTGTTCACGCGTGAGCGTGCTCGTGAAGCCATGACAAAAAGTGGAGAGTTGGCGTTCACGAGCGGTGAACCATATTCACGCGCAAAATGTACGGGAACTCCTTGATTTTTGGTGTAGCTTTGACAATTTGACCATAAAAGCTGCAAAAGTCAAGAAAATTTTGTCAAAAATTTACTTTCTCCACTGATGGTTGTTCACTTCACGAGGAAGTATGTACCTACTAGGCTTTATAGTAAACAAAATAAAACCATTTGCATTTGCAAAATCGAGGAAAATGGTTAATCCAGTGCCCCTTTACTCGACTAATTTCAATATTTTGTTGTTGTTTCTAATGACGAGTGTTGAGTTCCTGTGGTAACTTGAACCGCCATTTTAAGTTTTTTTTTGACACTCAACTTTGACAACCCGCGCAATATTAGGTACCTTAGAATTGTGTACTGTGGATTTATTTAATCTAAACGAGATTAAAATTTGTTGGAAAAATAGCACTTATTCTCTACACTTCCTTTTAGGTCTGTTCGTTTTTATACCAATTTTAGTTCAGTTTTATTTTTTTATGAACATTGACAGAACTTTTGACTGAAATCGGTAGAAGTTTTCAGTTTTCAGAAGTAAACGAACACAACAGATTTTTATCTATAAAAACAGTGATACGAATTTTATAAAATTCTCCTTGTTAACTTATAGCTTATCTGTCAAAAAATCGCGCTTTAAAATTTTTCTTTCAATAAAACAACAGAAATACTTCTAGCTTCAAAACTAACTTTAACCATGTGTTTCCTGTTGAAGCAAATATATGCGACGCGACGGAGTGAATAATTTTATTTCTTCAGCAAACAAGCATCAGGTGGCATGCAACGAGTAGTTCATTCTAAACACGCCACATGCCATGCATAAATAGGGTTCTTTAACGTACCCCTATACCCCACTATATAAACTGGCTGTCAAAGCTCAATCGTAAGGTGGTAAAACTAATGAAGATATGTAAAGACACTGATGGTTAAGTTCGGTCCCCAAGCATGGATAAGAATGAGAAGTTTATATACAACTACTATTTTTAGCTTCACTTGAGAAACTATACATATATGTAGGTAAGGTACCACTTGAAAACTATTTTCCGTGATCAGAAGAGTAGTTTGTGCATCCGTGCAGATGCATACGAGAATCTGCCAATCGGACATACTGAATTGCTTCTTGACCTGCATGGCGAGAACAAAAAAAAATTAATTAAAAAAAAAAAAAGAAAAAAAAAATGGAGAAGAAGTGCATAATTCTGAAATCGCTATGGCATGTCATGTTTTAGCTACTATACCATCATTGCCATCGCCTGAGAGTACGCAATTACAGTGTTCATTGTTTTCATAGATTTAATTGGTTCCGCAGATGTTTCAGGAAAGTACTTGGCGCCCTGAATTATTTCCATCTATTGTTTAGATATATATATATGTACTTTAATGCAAAGCTACAGATTCACGAATATCAAATATTTTTAGTGTGTTTTGTTTCAAAATTTTGAATTGTCTGACTTTGGTACGTGTAGCGCATGAGAAATTCACAAAATGACTTCAAGCTAAATTTGCTGAAGAGATGGTATTATTTATATGTAGCTACTACTTGAGATGTTTGCTTGGTGATATTAAGCGTATATATCCTTTTCTTTTTTATTTGTACCATAAAACTTATTTAGAAGTCAAGGAATTACGTGCTGAAAATAGCGGATTACAAGATTGTTTCGTAGTTTTAAATTTGAATTTCCATGTATATTTGAGATGATGTATTTTTGTTTTTATAAAATTTGTATGAACGAGTATGTTGTTGTTTTCGAGGAATAATCGTACAGGCGCGGATACAAAAAGGGGTATGAGGTTACTTTTGATTGTTCTGATTTGTGGTTATGAGTCTTTTTAAGTAGATTACCCATTAAAGAGAAATATCTAAGGTGGTACAAAAATAATTTACGAATTTGTTTTTTTAATTTTTGATGAGTTTTGAAGAATTAAAAAAAAACTGAATGCTTTCAATGACAAAAAATGTCAGCTAGGTTTTTGAGGATATTTTTGGCTGCCGGAATCCATTTTTTTAAAATTCCGAAATCCAGTCTTCTAAAATCCCACTTATTCAAAATCCCGATGTATTATTATTTATCCCATAGCGTCATTTTTTTAAAAATAAAGCAACTACTTTAATTACAAACGCGGGATAATAAAATACGGGATTATAAAAAACGGGAATAGGAGATACGAGATAATAGAAAGCTGGATTATAAACAACAAAGTTATAAAAAGGGGGATTTAAAAATGGGAATATAAAAGCGGGATATCGAATCGGGATAATCGTTTTATAAAGTACATACCTACATATGTACATAATATGTACATATGTAGTCCCACAGGACTCAGCCTCATAAGAAGAGGTGTGCCGCACCAAGAAAATTTTTTTTTTTGATTGGCGACGACATTGAAAAGGCCGACACAATTGTCTTTCTAAAAAAAAATTTTAAGTATAGCATCTGGATTTTATTTCTCAAGTAGTGTCTGAGAAAAAATTAATTGACTTGTTTTGACTTAACTGGATCACTCTGATAAGCATGTACATAGGTGATTAAATGGAATTTTGCTTTAAAAATTCCCAGCTTTAAATTCGCCACAAGGTCGTCGTGTGTCGTGCTTGGATAAACTGGCCGACAACGTCGAAGGGTATTTGTCATAAGTCATCTATTTATGCGACTTATATTGTCTCCGGCTTGCGAAAGTGTCTTAAGATGGGATACTATTTTTATAAAATTTTATGCGTTTTCTATATGAGACGTAAGATTTGGCAAGGAAAATCCGTTGTCATATCGTCCTCTTTAATTTTATTTTATAGCACGTTTGTTACTAGAGGTGGGGGATGGTGTAATTCCACTATGAAAAAATACTCCAATTTTGATGTTTTTTATATCATTAAACTTTTGGGACCTAATTTGGAAAATGGTTTGACCTAAAATAAATATAAATTAATTCGAAGAAAACTTTAAAATCTAATTTGTTTATATATATTTTCCAACACCAAACCACCTGAAAAAATTACAAGTTTTTGTCAAATTTTAGTTATGGTCCTGGAAAGCTTTCAGTATGGACAATTTAGAAGAGAAAAACTTGTCAAATACTCGTAAGGCCCTTGCTAGTAAAAACTTGTTTTGCTATAGTTTTGCTATTAGAAATACGCAAATATATGTTATGAAAAATTGAAGCATAAAATTATTCATTTTCAACTCACTTGTATTGCGAATTAACCAAGTATAGTTAATCGAATGTCAAATAAACCAAATTCTTCTTTTTTTATTTTTATTTATCTTTCGAGGCGAATAGTACATAAGTGCCAAAGGCCCAGCGAATTTCGATAGTAATACTTGTCTCTATTCTAATACTTTCCAGAGCTTAGTTACAAGCATGTCATCGTCAAGTTATCAATTCTTTTGCGGGACACATTTTTTTCGCATTCCTTATCATCCTTGTGTAAGGGCTCATTGAAATGTCAGGTTTGAATTTTTTTTTTACTAACCGAAAAATGATCGGTTAAAAACAACGCAACAACTCCTTTAAATTAAATAACAAACATGGTTTATATACAACCTGAAAACTCTTCAGAAATTACACAAATTATTTAAATCTACTCACTTATTCGGTTAAAGTGTACTAAATTTTATTAAACTATACATCTGGGTTAGTTCATTCGGTTTCAATAGTCGAATTCAATTAGTCAATGAAATATATTTAATCGCTGATAGTTCCTTACCAATCTACTCAGAGATGTGTGAAATTAACTAAATATAATTATTTAATTTAATCAAGCTAATCGTTTAACATAAGCGATCTTCAAAATAGCGAATCCTAACCAAGTTTCTCCATTAATAGTAGGTAACCTTTTTAGGTTTTATATTATGAAATTTATTTTAATCGAGTCGACTACGTTAGAATTAACATAGTAAACTATATAATTTTTACCCTTGACTTCGTAATGTTTAAAACATTTTTTTTAACCCACCGAAAAACGCTCTCGGTTAAAAATTATTTTTCTGCGTGAAACCAAGCCCTTTAGTAGATTCATATACATACCTGCATGCATGCATACATATACATATGTGTATATCGCAAGTAAAAATAGGTAGCTCGTTGTGATCCATTAAGAGGGGCCTATAGTGACTAACACTCTCAACCATTTCTGATGTGTTGTTGGTCGGAAGGAATGGATAGAACCTTTAATTTCCTGCCACCGAATCTGAACAGGAAAGATGAGAGGCGCACTTTCTTATGAAAAGAGGTATTCTTTGAGGATTTATTACTTTCTTGTTAGAGAAATAAGTCCTAAAAAGAAAAATTAAGGTGGAATTGGTTGAGATTCTATCTCAGACCTCTCGGGCATGATTTTTCAGCTCACTAGCATTACTAAGCAAAAATAATTATAAATATCTAAAGATAAGCCCCTTCCTATAAAATAGAAACCTGATCCTTGACTGTCTCTCTTATATCGTCCTTCACTAATAGCAAAAAGGTTGGTATATATAGTATAGTTTTTTTAAATTTGGTATATGGGTGTTGTTGCGTTGGATATAGGTATAAGAAAGGGATTAGATAAACACAAAAATAGAAACAAGTCAAGGAAGAGTTAAAATTACTTTGAGAGACTTTACTTATATTATTGAAACGAAAAGCATTTCTATATTAAAAATAAACAATTTCAAATTGTTTGCACAAATTAAGAAGAAAAGGTTATTTCTTTGAAGCAGTTGATTAAGTTTTGGCTTTCTGACAAACCGAAAAAAAACTTTGGATGTTTATTTATTGTTTTAGTAATTTTTTTTCGAAGAATGGCGTCTTTGAATTTGATGTCATGCTTTGAAAGGAATGATTTTTGAAACAATTTTTGTTAAGAAAATTGTTTTACGCAATTATCAAAGAAATATATATTTGAAGCCAGATATTATAAATAACAGTTAACGTTTATTTTCGATTAGTTTCTCTCTGAGAGTTACTACATTCCTTTAAAAAAAAATTTGCTTCCGATTTGCGATTTATATATTTATACATCTCCAAATCTATCGCCACATGTGTGGAGGTATCTCCACATGTATCTCCATATCATAATATGTGTGGAAAAACCACCAAACCCTGTCACTATATACCCCGCAAAACTCACAAAATTTTATCCATACAATAGGATCAATTTACAAAAAATTTCCGAGGGTCGAGGATAGTGGGCGGATTTTTGGACGTGGCTGTATAGGGGGCACTACAAAATCCAATTTTTGATTTTTTTTTTCTCATTTATTGGAATAAATTTTGAAAATTTCGTACAAATCGTTCGAATTGCTTCCCAGAAACTGAGGAAAATTAAAAGTAAGCTAAAATTATTTTTCGAAAAATCGCCGTTTGACTGTTGAAAGCAATCGGTATTTGACTTTTTAGTAAATTTTTTAAAATAATGAAATTTTTTTAAATAATCCCTGTAAGGAAAAATATGTTGTTCTGTTCTTGTAGTGGGTAACAAAATCTACAAAATTTTGTAAACAAAACAAAAAAGATGATATGTCCCTTTTATAGAGTTGTATTTGAAAAAACTATATTTTCGATATTTCGCCTTTTTGAAGCAGCAATATCTTGTTACTTTTCGCTCGTATGAAAAAAAATGTCATAATATTTTTTATAGAAAACATTAAAGACCGAGAGCCTACAGCATATTTTGGGTGTGAATGATAGCAAAAATTCACCGGTATTTTTATATAGATCTTAACATTTCATAAGTAAATATGAAAGTCTTACATTCCGTGGTTGGGTCTTTTGTCGGTAATGTGCACCAAAATGCGTTTTTTTTAAAGCCCAGATAAAAAGTATACCAATCATCATAATATTCAATAAAAAGATCTGAGCGCCCTAGACATGAAAATACCCAGACGTCTTAGGAGGGGTGTTCTGCATCCAAGACGAATCCAAAGATGAGTGTGAAACCGGTCTCTAAATAAAATATGAAAGCATTTAGAAATATTATGTTCTCACTGATAGAAGCTTCCCCTCTGATAACATTGCATAAATTATTATTCAAAAACTTCTCCATTTAAGAGTAAAAATGAAAAACCAGTATTTATAACTTTTGGGAATTTTTTTTAAAAATTATGATATCTTTTAAATGATCAATGTTAGGCAATAATTGTTAATTTTTTCCTTAGAGGATTACAAAATGAAGAAACTTTTCATGCACATATTTTCAAAAACAAACTGTTATTTTGTCATTTTCCTTTTTTTTTAAATGGCCATATCTTCTAAACAGATAATTGGAGGAAGAAAACTGTGAAACTTTTTGATGTGTAAACATCTATACTGGCGGTAGGGTGAAAAGAAAACGTAACGTAACGTAACGTTGTAATCGTGATCTTGATCTTGGTCGTGATCGTGATTCTGAGCTTTACGAAAATTGAGTGCGTTCAACAATATGTACGTTCAGTAACTAAACGCTGAGTATTTATATACAAAATCGATAGGTCGAGTTCAGTTCGGGTTGAAATTTGGTTGGCTGCTTAGAGGATATATTAAGCCCCTATTACACGATGATTCTTTGCGTCTGACTCTATTCGAACATAATGAGTGCGAAAGAGAAAAAAGATAAGACGGAAGACCAGTAGCCCTGTGAGTCGTGGGCCAAGTTTTACGAGACTCTTTTTGACGCTTCTTTAGCATTATTCGTATTTTGTATTCTTAGCATTACTTTTTTTCAATTACATGACTGCTTTGAGACCAGAGCGGTTTTTTTACTTTGTTTTCCTTTCAGTTCCAGAGATTTTTGATGTGTAAACATCTATACTGAGGGTAGGGTGAAAAAAACGTAACGTATCTTGTAGTCTTGATTCTTATCTTGTAGCGCGTGCCCCGTGGTCGTGATTTTGATTCTGAGCCAGAGATTAGTCTGCTATTACACGATGCATCTAGACGCATGCGACTTTTCGAACTACGTAAGTGCAAAAGAGACAAAAAAATCGAAAAGATGAGACGGAAAAAAAGTGACCGGTGTCGCGTGCGTAAAATTTTCGGTGCAACTATTTGACGTTTCTCTTTTCTCTTGTCCGTTTTTTACTATTCTGCTTCATATGGTTTTGTTGTTCAAAGAGTAAATTTCGATGCAACGCACTGTCATTGATAGCCTTATAGGCTTTCCTTTTCATCTTTAAAAACAACATAAATAAAATAAATTATTGCTTTTCTTGACTGATATTCATTTAAAGGCACACAAACCTTTCTTTCTTAAGTATATCAAATAACGAAAACAAAAATAAAAACAGAAAAAGTTTTTTTATTGCTTGAGCACAGCCCAACACGAAAATGAAAAATAAAGAGAACTGTCAAATTAGATTCATGACTTTGGTTTCATTGTGTAATAGCAGACTTATGAATTAGGTATCCATAATCTCTGTTCTGAGCTTCACGAAAATTGAATGCGTTCAACGCTATGTACGCTCAGTAACTAAACGCTGAGTGTTTATATATTCAGTTTGGGTTGAAATGTGGTTGGTTGCTTAGACCATATAGTAAATGGACTGCGCTTTCGTCATGGCTGCAGGGTATCAACATAGAAGGCCGCCTTTTTTGGCAAATTAGACGAAATAAGGTCATTGACTGGAAAATTGGCTAAGAGCCCACTGCTGTTTGTGGGTGTTAGTGATCGCAAAAATTCACTGGTATGTTTAGATATATCTTAACTTTTTATAAGCGTGGTTGGGGCCTTTGTCGGTAAACTGAAAAACGCATTTTCCATGCATCATTACCGATTTTCAAATTTGCTTATGAAAAGTTAAGATCTATATAAAAATACCAGTAAATTTTTGCTATCATCCACACCCTTAATTTGATGTAGGCTCTCGGTCTATGAGGCATTCGGACGAATGTTGATGTTAACACATCTTAACCGTGAGTCCCGGCACTCACACTTTTTTTTTTATAGAATTGCATGATATTATACAAGCTGTGCTGATTTTTTTGTCGGTAGTTCAAAAGTTATGTACCTATATTATACGGAAAACTGATATTTTCGGCATCCAATTCAAATTTTTAATTTTTATTCAACCCAGATTAAGCAGTGGAAGTTTTAGTCAGTAAACCTTATGCCTTATAAATAAAGATTGTTGTGTTTAAAAACTGTACTTGGATTTTTCGCAGTAAAAGTGCATTTTGTCTGGGCTATAATTTTACTGAACTAAAACGACACCTTTTTCCATTGTACCCGTAATAAATATTATATAAACGATCGTTTAAATAAACTGGTAAACTCAGTCGTTCTTTAATTCAATTAATCTCAGATAAATGTCCATCACAATAAAACTAGTTCAAGTATATAATTTTTTTTTTTCGTTTATAAGAACAAAACATTTCTTTCTTCTTTGTGAGAATAATGAAACACCCAACTAAATCAGATAAAGCTTGACCTATTTGTGCAGTGTGAATAGGTTGCCAATAAAACGCCGCCACCGCCGCGCCGTTTGTTTAAACCAAACTTTGATTATAAAAATAAAAACCCCATCAATTCCATATCACAGCAAAACAGAGCCTTCTCTATAAATAATCAATTAGCCGGGGCACTGGTGCATGACATTAATTGCAGAATTGTTTTTTCGATCTCAGTACGATCTTATATATAGCAACTCCATTCATTCATACATGTATAAAGTGGTGTTTGCTTTTTTGTTGCAATAAATCTCAATGCAATTATTACATGGATATAATTTATGACAGGCCCTAAACCCGTGATAACAATATGCTTCATTTCGATTTTTAAATAAGCACGTGAACTTTCGTCTTACTCTTAACCGAAGCGACACAACAAAAAACCTTTAAGCGCAATTGAGCGTTATAAGACAGTATAAGTAGTGGATATAATCTTTTTAATAAGATGCATGGAAAAGTAAAAATATTCTCAGCAGTTATAGTTTGCATAATGCGTGCAAGTTGAAATTATAAAGAATTAATTTTTTCATGTAACAGCATATACACTCATAATATACCTATAATTTTCTTCAATTATCCTGTTAAAAAAAAAACTAAAAATGGGCACAATTATATTAAAAAAAAGTCGTCGATAGCGTCGAGAATGAAACATTTCAATTTCGATAAGAAAAACTGTCAAAACATGCTATTTTTTTCATTTAATTGTTAAAACTGTCATTATAGGTAGATAAACAACAATTAAAGTTTTCTGTTTTTTCAAGATAGCAACGTGACTTAAGGACAAATCACTTAAGAACGAGACAAACGAAGAACGACGTAAATGAGGCCAAACTATTGAAATTCGGCCTCTATGAAGCTTACGCGAAATTGACATACACTACGGTAAAGGCAACACTTTTTATTTTACTAAATGAAAAATTCATATAACTCGATTCGTGTGCTCTTAAATAAAACTATGGGTGTCTGACGTTTGTTCAACGATGTGGCTGTCTCTTGGGGGCTGTAAATAGTATTTTAAGCCCAAAAAAGGGAAAACAAAATGTTTACTTATAAAATTTTACACTTTTTTTTTTTAATTTTGAGAATAAAAGTCTTTGATTTTTTTTTGATTGTTTAGAACTTTGTGTAAAATCACAAACGCATCGTTGCAGAGATGATGCACAATCTCTAGCGTCAAACATTCATAAAGCCATCAAACCAGCAGCAGTTTTAATGTAAAGTGTTCACTATTGCAAACTTGCATTAAACAATGCGCTAACTTCAAGCAAAACGGAATCGAGAGAATTGCTGATGATGATGTATTGCATCAGCATCAGCATCAGCTGCGTTGCGTATCAGCATCGCAACAAAGCAAATGTTTGATGTTTATGAATTAACACTTTATTAGCTTCAATATATATGTCTTGATATTTCTCCAAACAAAAAGTTTGCCCATCCACAAATTAAAAACGTTTAAAACTTTTTAGGATGGGCTTAAGACAGCAAATCAAAGTTCTCTACCAAAATTCAGAATTGTCGGATTTTTTTTTTCGAATTTTAAAATTTTTAATTTTACTGATCATGCATGGTATGCAAGGATTATATAGGCCACAAAAACCAAATGCGCCCGAAAATTCTGGGTAATGAAAGTAGAAAATCTCATTTCAAAAATGTTGATATATTATTTGACGAACGCCCGAAATTAGTTTTCTTCCACTAAAACACAGAAAATGTGAGAAACACAGAAATGTGAAAATGTAATCACGAGACGAGACTTATAGTTAAACGAGAAAGAGACGAGACTTACAAAAGTCTTGACTTGTCTCGTTTCGACCAGCCCTGACCAAAATGGGTTAAAAGTACCTTCAATATTTGACAAACATTTAGTAACAATGTGTTTTCCTTTACAGAGAAGTGCGATTTAGTGCACAGAAAAATAAAAAAAGGTTTCCTTTAAGGTTTGAATTTTACTAAAATGACCCGTTGTTTGGCCCAAGTTTGTTATTATTTCAGTATTTCTTTCTTGAGCATACATTGATATTCTCCGTGGTTATTAAAATATTTCCTTTTGATTTTTTCACCCAAAGAATTTGGTTGTACCAAAACAAAAATTTCACTGAATCTCAAACCCACTAAAAATATTTGAGCATTCTATTTTAAAAGTAGTTTAAATCTATTTTTACAATTTTTCTGTAAAATCAAGTTAATGATATTAGAAACTACAATTAAGAGGAATCTTTATTTTGTACGAAGAGATGCCACCAATAAATCAATACTTCTATTGATGGCAATTTATTTTTTACAAAAAAAGATGCAATTATTTTTATCATCACTTTCAAAATAATAACTCATTTATTAAGAAGTGAAAAATTGGACTTCTGATTTAATTTAACTGATTTCTTCCCTATAATTATATTAGTTGGTTCGACATTATAGGAATTCCCGATAATCCTTTGAGTTTTTTCCAGTTTGTCTCTTAAGTTTGTATATTTTCTTTTTATCCGGAATTTTAAAGTCCGGTTTCCAATTCACTTCAAACATCAACCCTTTGACACCCCCAAGCCAACCGGTCTTAAATATCCTTTTTTCCATCTTGAAAAAAAAAAAAAACACTTGAGTGCAGTTACACCATTTTCTTGTTATTTTACAACTAAATGCTTCTTCCAACTTAAGTGTTCTTAAGTGATCTCACACTTGAAAAGCAAGAGATATGTGTATACCTACATATACATTTTGTTAACACCGTTTCACATACAAAACGATTTATATCATATTGCGATGCGGTTCTCGAAATTCGCTTCCATTATCCTTGACCTAGAACAATATATTAAAATTGTGTTTTTTTTTCAACCACAGGCACTTACATATGTGTATGTACATATTTCCTGTCCTCTTTCTCAAAAATTCCCGATTCAATTCCCAACTCAAGAATGATAAAATATTATCCTAGACCTAATCCAAAACGTGACCTCTCTCACTTTGCACTCTATACCTATTGAAACATATTGCGATATGACTTTTAACAGCCATCGCCCATATTCCTTTCGTTGCACAATCACATTTATCACATTTCGAAAATATACGAAGAAGAAGAAAAGAAAAAACTATATACCATCTCCTCTGTTCTTTTGCTTAATCTCATTACGCCTAAGGGTGTTTCTATTTTCATCAAAATATTAAGGCAAAAAAAAAAACATAATCCGTGCTTTATGTCACAAATTACACTCTTTATCTTTCTATCCATTCCTGCGTGACATCCAAAATTTTCTTACAAAAAAAAAATTGTGGCTATCCTGTGACGAAAAAAAAAAAAAAAAATGACACACAATCCAAAGTGATATACGACTCACTGTTGCTGATAATAATTTATAACTTTCGAATAGCTCCAAGCGAAGAAGCTTTTAATGACAATCGTTAATCTTGAAGGAGTTTTTTTTTTCTTTATTTTTGTGCTGTTTCAAGACAAAAAAAAAACCCCAAGCTGTATCCGAAATTACACTTCCTTAGGAGTAATAAAAAAAATGTCCAATTTGTTGTATCTAAACTAAACCTTCATAAAAATTTTGGGTCTTTAAGTCAAAAATAACCGTCTAAGTCAGCTCTTCTCTGTTTTTAATTTTTTTTTTGCAATCCCCAAAACGTAGTGGAAGACGGTCTTACAACTTTTAACTGTTCGCCCAAAAGGGCATAAAAATACGAGTTAACTCAAATTTTCACTTAACTTTAAGAACCAGAGAATATTCTCTTTAAGGGCTGGATTGTTAAAAAGGTAGACATAGGTACATTAATGTGCTTTTATCCTATATAAAAGAGGGCCGGGAATTTTAACCTCACTAAAAAATGAAAATCTTATCACGGTTTGTCAGGGTTGATTAAATAATTTAATTTTTGCCTTTAAAACATTTTCTATGCTTCCTTAACCCAGGTGAAATGTACAAGATAAAGGCCAATCTGCGGAATTGGACCATTTTTTGAAATCAAAATTTCTTGGAACTGATGCCTACAATGTGTTATAATATTTCTTGTAGTAAATATTATAATCTATAAATTAGTATACATTTATTATCGAAAAATCACCATTTGAGAGTTAAAAGCAAAAAACCAGTATTTTTTACTTTTGAGCATTTTTGTTTAATAATGATATTTTTTTAAATGATGGCTTTATGGAAAAATATGTTGATACTTTTTTTGTTGCGGGTAACAGAATTAAAACAAAAAATAGAAATATTTAACCGTTTAATAGTTGTATGCAAAAAGCCTATATTTTCGATACTTCGCCTTTTTGAAGTACCAACATATCTTGTAATTGATTGCTCGAATGGAAAAAATGTCAGTATTTTTTGTAGAAAAAACTGTAGGTAATCTGTAAAAAACAAAATATTTGTTTACTTCGCCAATTAAGAGTAAAAATCGAAAAAACAGTATTTTTACATTTGACCAATTTCTTAAAATAATGTTATCTCTAAAATGATCAATGCTGAGAAATAATTTTTAATGTTTCTCTTACCCCCAATTTCACAGTGTAAAGTTTAAACTTAAGTTCAGCTGAACCTGATCTTGAGTTTAAATTTAAAGTTCAACTCGTCCGGTTTCACAGCGTAATCTGAACTTAAGTTCAATAGAACGTAGTTTAAAGAAATTGTATGAATAGGAGTTGGCAGCACTTTACGTCGTTCTTCTGTCATCTGACGTAATGTAAACAGTACGTAGTTTTTTTTTGCATCTTTTCCAAAATCTTTCCTTGTTTTCTCTTTCTGCCTTTGAAACAAAAAACACGCGAAACAGCAAATATTTTGTGTTGTTGACAATCGGGAAGTTTGTTTTGTTTACAAGTAGGTACACCCTTGGGCCTTGTGACCTGTGACTTGGAGATGAAAATTTATTAAAATGGAGAAAGTAATATCAAGAAAACGATATGTGCAAAGAAAAAAGAAGCAAAAACTTTTCAAAAGCAGACATAAATTTGCTTACGGAATTGGTGATGAAAAATAAGCTCATTATTGAAAACAAAACAAAACTGGTAAAGTTCAAGTTAATTTGACCAAATACGAAAATTTAACCGTGCTTTCAGGTGGTTATAAACGTTGGGCTGAGGGTTAAACGGCAGAATACTGTCGTTCAATTTAAACTACAAAATGAACTCAGTTCAAGGTTTAAACAAAACTGTGAAACCGAATTAATTGTTGAACTGAAGTTTAAACCAAAAGTGAAGTTTAAACTTTCACTGTGAAACTGGGGGTTAGAGGTTTAAATAGGTTGATATGAATACAAAGGAGCATGTACTCATAGTAGATACTCAATTAAGATGAGCAGTTGCTATGAAAATGCTCGTACTAATTAAAAATTCATTTATTCATAGCAAATGCTGCTCCGAAAAATGGAGTTTTGAGCATGTGCTCCGTTTTGTTCATACTACCTATAATGTAAAAACTTTGCATGAATATGTTTTCAAAAAACAATCATCGTTTAGGAGCAAAAACCGAACTTACGACCGAACTTTACGTTATTTTGAATTGGTCATATCTTCTCAACGGTTAGGGGGAGGAAGAAAAGTGTCAAAATCTTTTTTTTTTTATAAAATTGCATGATCTATAAGCTGTGCATGAAGTATTTTTAGGTAGATTTTACCGTTATACCGTATTATATGCGAAAAACCGATACTCTCGAAATGTCACCTAAACCCTGAATAATTTTGTAGGCAAGTCAGATTCGGAATTAGATCAAAAGAATGTATTCTATATTGCTTCTTCAACCAAAGAAATAAACATTAATAAAGAGACAAATAGTAATAATTTTTTCTTAAGCTATACTAGAAACTCAATAATATCTAAATACGGCCCTGGTTCCCTACTACTGACATAGCTATACGAAATTCCTTGGCCCAAAAAACATAAATATGCTGAAATTTGCCTTTATTTTGTTGTTCTTGAATTTTTGCTTTTTTTGTTCGTTGTAATAGGCGTGTGCCTTTCTGCCTTTTATTTTGTTCTACCACCACCACCCTTGAAATCACAAAAATACAAATGTTTTTCTTTGGTATACACTCACTCGTAATGTTGTATACAACTTGCCTTGCTACTTGAATTATATACACCTATGTTTATGTATAGGTACCTATTTCTTGTGAAAAGAGAAAAAATGAGAGTGAGGTTTTGCTAAAAACGCGTCGAACAATAAGTTTGGTGGTACACACTTTGTGAACACATCCCTTCTATACGGTATGCTCCTTCCGTTTTATAGTTGATGCTGTGACGTTGATGGTGTTCAGTGCTAAATTGGATGAAATGCTTGAGGGTGTAGCACATAGTTGAAGAGGTTTTTTTTTCCATTTTTTTTTGTTGCTAAAACTCACATACTAATGGACTTATTTGTAGTCCTATTATATACTAGATGCAGCCATTTTCCTTGGGCTGTGTCCGTATATCATTAATTTTTACGCTTTTCTAAGTACAAAAATATTCGTTGTAGAGAAACGAATTGTGTTTGAGAAAAGCCGCGAGTTGATTGTTTTCCTTGTTATTGTTGTGTTTTTTTCTGTAACAATTTACAATATAGAAAAGGATAATTTGTCAATGTTTCGTGAAGTGAAATTGAAAACAATATAGGTATGACGGTTTCCTTAGAATTTCCTAAATTTCACACAATATATTTATGGCTCATTAGTCTATGATTACAATATTGACAATTCATTCAAGAAGAGACAATAACAAAGCTATGGAATTGAGTAAAAATATATAGCTATATTTATCGATGCAGGCAGAAGTGAAATTGGTTCTTGTGTTTTGTGCTTTGTCATCATGGTCATGCGGACGAACAAAATCCAGAAAAGATTTAAAAGTCATCAATTATTGACTAAACAAGCATTGGAATGGTAGAGTAAATTTTGTGGTCGATTTGAAAACAATTTAATTTGTGATATTAAATTTAAAATTTATTCTTTGGTTATTTTACAGATAGATAGAGATAGCTTATTATTATTGTTTCAAAGCTTAAATTGAAGAAAGGATCCAAATAGAATTACAACTTTTTCTTTTTGGGAGACATATTGTGAAATTAAGGATTTAAGACTTCGAATTTCTGAACAACAACAACTTAAAGGTGCTACCACCAATTGTATACGAATTAATTTATAATTCGTTTTAATTAATTATTTGGCTGGAGATATAGCTATTTCAAGGGGTGCCAAGCCCTATCATCAGTCTCCTTATTAGTGGTGCTGAGCTTTGATCCAATTTTATTTGAAAAACTTTCTACATGCTCACCTAGGAATCGAACCTACGCATATCAGATTACTCAGTCTTAGAAGTCGTATGCACTACGCATTCCACCGCTTAAGACCACTGTCGTCACAGGTCGAGATGTGTTGTTTGTTTGTTTATCAAATGCATTTAGAGCATCAGCATTTTTCTAAGCGCCTTCAAGTAGACTTCTTTTATTTATTAATTTGTTTCTTCCTGCGATATATTACATATATGTACATTACATACTATTTCACAAGTTACGTATTCGTAAAAGAATGCAACTCAAGATTTTGATACAGTTCAGTCAATAAAGCCAAAAAAAGCCTAATTATAGGAAATATTCACCGAAAATCTGGATTTTGATATATAGCCTCCTGATGGTGTTCTTAAGAAACTGTCAAAACTCAAAACTCCCCATCGATATGATCGCCGCGGACAATTTTACGGGTGGTTGAAGGCCCCCAAAATTTTGTTGTCGGTACATTATATTAAAATGATTTTAAGATATCGGCCCACTGTATTTGTCTCCCCCTTTAGGTGGGAGGGGCAAATAAAAAAAAATATTGAAAATAAAAATTGAATATAGAAACAACGGCAACACCTACAATGGTGAATGTATTGTAACTATTAACCCTAATACATAATATGTTTATTAACCTTTATATAGGTGATGGTAAATCATATTATCATGTACATAATTGTGTTACCCCGGGATAATTCTTTTTATATGAAATCGGGAAGGTTTAAATCGGATGATCGTCTATATTTCGGGATAAATATAAATCAGAGGTTAATAAAAAACCTAAAAACCAGAAGTTAAGATCACTGCTGTAGTGTGATAACCTCATTCAATAATTTTATTTTCTTAAGCACAGCCAACGTAAACAAAGCCACATGTTGCATTCTGTCGTCACATTAAAATAATTATTTCACCGATACTGCGCATTGTGAAAAATGCGGAGTGCAGAGTGCGGAGTGCTCCGCACTCCGCACTCCGCACTCCGCACTCCGCACTCCGCACTCTGCACTCTGCACTCTGCACTCCGCACTCCGCACTCCGCACTCCGCACTCCGCACTCCGCACTCCGCACTCTGCACTCTGCACTCTGCACTCCGCACTCCGCACTCCGCACTCCGCACTCCGCACTCCGCACTCCGCACTCCGCACTCCGCACTCCGCACTCTGCACTCCGCACTCCGCACTCCGCACTCCGCACTCCGCACTCCGCACTCCGCACTCCGCACTCTGCACTCTGCACTCCGCACTCCGCACTCCGCACTCCGCACTCTGCACTCCGCACTCCGCACTCTGCACTCTGCACTCCGCACTCTGCACTCCGCACTCCGAACTCCGCACTCTGCACTCCGCACTCCGCACTCTGCACTCCGCACTCCGCACTCCGCACTCCGCACTCCGCACTCCGCACTCCGCACTCCGCACTCCGCACTCCGCACTCCGCACTCCGCACTCTGCACTCTGCACTCTGCACTCTGCACTCCGCACTCCGCACTCTGCACTCTGCACTCTGCACTCCGCACTCCGCACTCCGCACTCCGCACTCCGCACTCCGCACTCCGCACTCTGCACTCTGCACTCCGCACTCCGCACTCCGCACTCTGCACTCCGCACTCCGCACTCCGCACTCCGCACTCCGCACTCCGCACTCTGCACTCTGCACTCCGCACTCTGCACTCCGCACTCCGCACTCCGCACTCCGCACTCTGCACTCCGCACTCCGCACTCCGCACTCTGCACTCCGCACTCCGCACTCTGCACTCCGCACTCCGCACTCCGCACTCTGCACTCTGCACTCTGCACTCCGCACTCCGCACTCCGCACTCTGCACTCTGCACTCTGCACTCCGCACTCCGCACTCCGCACTCCGCACTCCGCACTCTGCACTCCGCACTCCGCACTCCGCACTCCGCACTCTGCACTCTGCACTCCGCACTCCGCACTCTGCACTCCGCACTCCGCACTCCGCACTCCGCACTCTGCACTCCGCACTCCGCACTCCGCACTCTGCACTCTGCACTCTGCACTCCGCACTCCGCACTCTGCACTCCGCACTCCGCACTCCGCACTCCGCACTCTGCACTCTGCACTCCGCACTCCGCACTCCCCACTCTGCACTCCGCACTCCGCACTCCGCACTCCGCACTCCGCACTCCGCACTCCGCACTCCGCACTCTGCACTCCGCACTCCGCACTCTGCACTCTGCACTCTGCACTCCGCACTCCGCACTCCGCACTCCGCACTCCGCACTCCGCACTCCGCACTCCGCACTCTGCACTCTGCACTCTGCACTCCGCACTCCGCACTCCGCACTCCGCACTCCGCACTCCGCACTCCGCACTCTGCACTCCGCACTCTGCACTCTGCACTCCGCACTCCGCACTCCGCACTCTGCACTCCGCACTCTGCACTCCGCACTCCGCACTCCGCACTCCGCACTCCGCACTCTGCACTCTGCACTCTGCACTCCGCACTCTGCACTCTGCACTCCGCACTCCGCACTCTGCACTCTGCACTCCGCACTCCGCACTCCGCACTCCGCACTCCACACTCTGCACTCCGCACTCTGCACTCCGCACTCTACACTCCGCACTCTGCAGTCCGCACTCCGCACTCTGCACTCCGCATTCTGCACTCCGCACTCTGCACTCCGCACTCCGCACTCTGCACTCTGCACTCTGCACTCTGCACTCTGCACTCCGCACTCCGCACTCCGCACTCTGCACTCCGCACTCTGCACTCTGCACTCTGCACTCCGCACTCCGCACTCCGCACTCTGCACTCCGCACTCTGCACTCCGCACTCCGCACTCCGCACTCCGCACTCCGCACTCCGCACTCCGCACTCCGCACTCTGCACTCTGCACTCCGCACTCTGCACTCCGCACTCCGCACTCCGCACTCTGCACTCTGCACTCCGCACTCTGCACTCCGCACTCCGCACTCCGCACTCCGCACTCCACACTCTGCACTCCGCACTCTGCACTCCGCACTCTACACTCCGCACTCTGCAGTCCGCACTCCGCACTCTGCACTCCGCATTCTGCACTCCGCACTCTGCACTCCGCACTCCGCACTCCGCTCTCCGCACTCCACACTCTGCACTCCGCACTCTGATAGATAGATAGTATCGTCGCGCCTATATTCATTATGTGTGGACTCTGCGTCCACTGTACTTTGAGCTAGAGCCTAAACGGGTGTTTCGATTTGCTTCAGATTTGGTACAAAGCATTCTAATGTGATTCCCTAGAGGGAAAATTAAAATTTTTGTTTTAGCGCATCTAAAACGGGTAGCTGCCATACAACGATTTCGTTTTTTTTTTTTCAAATTTTCTCGAAAACAGCTGCAACGATTTTTATTGAACTTTGTACCTATTATGTAGATAATGATGACAAGAAATGCGTTACAGGTTTTTGCCGAAAAATTCCCATTACGGAAATAGGGTTTTTTTTTTTGTGAAAATTTCCTTATTTTTAGTTGGAAAATAACTTTTTATGTTCCACCGATTTTGTTATAATTTAGCAACCGGGTGCTTCTGAATAGTTTAAACAATATTGCATTTCAAGGATTTTCATATATGTAACTACAAAAAATACTAAAAATCAATTTTTCAAGTACTTTTGATTTTTTTAAACATTTTTTTGTCAAAAATTAAATACGTATGTCGATACATTTTACTTGTTAAATGACAAGAGCAAGTTTGTGCGATCCAGTCATATTTTTGTATACACAATTGATCTGTATCAAGTTTTTAATGAATTTAAGATAAAAGACTATCATACAATCAATCATATTAATAATTCTTGACAGCCGTTAACTGCAAAAACGTTTATTATAAATATTTTTCATTGTTGTCTTAAAGCTGTTTTAGTTAGAATTAGAATTGGTTGAGGAAACCTTTACTTAAGTGACATTTTTTTTTTCATTTCAATAAAGCTTATAATTTGTTTAAAATATTTTGGATAATTTAGAAATAGCAATAGTCTACAACCACCTTATCTAAGTATATTTAAAATATGAATTTAAAAACAGGAATTTCTTCTAAAAACTGACTCAAATTTTCCTAATTGGATTTATTTCTCACTTCACACGTTCTAAGAAATGGGTCATAAACCTTAAAAAAAACTTTAATACAATTGGCAGAGATGGATTCAAGTAGGTACCTATGTACTAAATTATGCAAAAGTAAAAAAAAAAAAACTTTCCTGAGTAAATATTTTTCACTTAATCAAGACTTTTTCCAAAACTACAAAAATTCAACTCACGTGTATGATTAACAACCGACCGATAAAATGTTTTAGGTATGGTTTTGTTTTTGTTTTGTTTTGTTTTGAAAGCGAAATAAAATTCGAATATAGTGAACATTGATAAAGTAAACTTAAACTGTTTGCAAGTCCTCCATCTGAAGACTATACAACTTCTAAAGCTTTCAGTCAGTTCTATCAGTAAAAGTAGCACAGCAAAGACAATTATTTTATCTCAACGATACAATAGAGCTACTCACTCGTTGCCTCATCGAAGAGCATTGAATGTTATATGGATTTCCCGAAGCTATAAGAACCGGCAAGACCCATAAAAGCTTATTTCTTTTATGATGTGTCTCTTCTGTATATTTTGTATTATATTTACTACACAATAACACCCTTAAGTGCGCTGGCGCTTGGAGAGTATAGCTTTTTGCTTTGGTCGCTGGAAACACTACCTACAAACACCAAAGCCCCAGCAAAAGAAAAGTCATGACGCTGAGTGTAGAAAACTGATGAAGTGAAGCCAACCAATCACCCCCATCTTTATCTCTCCAATCTCCATTGGCAGGGCATTTGTTTATTAGCGGAAAGAAGCTTGAGAATGCTTCAAGTGTGCGCTGTGTAGCGGTTTTTTTGTGTAAAGTTGGTTGAGAAGGGGGTAGCTTGTGCCGCCACACCACCGTCGTCGGTCGTCGGCAGCGATGGATATGCATCATCCAACCCAACAAACGACTACTAAAAAAAAATGTATCTAGGGGAGAGAAACGTAAAATAAAAGATATATCAACTCAACTTGCAGAGGAGTAAGTTTTGGATGATTCCATTTTGTTCCACTTGCAACAAGGCGACACAACGAAGACAGTCGACATCGCGCAGCAACCATGAACAGGTTGCTGGTGTACAAACGCGTTCTACTCTGGTGTCGTCCTCGGTCTAGTAGTTGCAATTATTTTTTTTCCTCAAGCGGTTTTTGCTGAATTAAACAAAAAAACGAAAAAAAAATAAAACAAACGGAATCTTCCTTTCATTTTTATGTACATTTTGTTTCGGTTTCGGTTTTGGTTAAATTATAATTTATGGTTATAATTTATTTGTGTTAAATAAAAGAAAAAAAAGGATAAAGGATAACGTAGTAAAATACATATACCAAACCAGCGGTATAAAAAGAAAACAGTGTCTATACCAATAGAAAGTAACAGTAACATTGGTATAGTAGCTCCTTGTTTACATTTTCACCTTCACCCTCGCTTAGATAGGATCCTTTTCTATTCAGTTTTCTTTTTTATTTCGTTCTGTTCGCAAATACATCTCTACGTACATACATATCTACATTTAAATTGAAATATATATATTTATAAGAGATGTAAATGTCATTGAGTGTGTGATGGATTGATGCTTGGTTGATCCTTGCGTGAAGGTGGATGGTTTTAGGGATACGCTCTTATGTACATATATACCTATATGTATCTCTCATAGGGTGTATATGTCCATGTTTGTTTTCCTACTCTATCGCTCGTTTAAATTTTTTTTATATTGTGTTTTTATCGTGTTTCGTGACAAGTGGATTCATAAGGATTCGCATTATAAATATAAATAGTGAAACAAGTGCGCTCTTGTTTTGGGAAAACCATCATGAGAAAAAAAAAAAAAAAAAAACAAAACAAAGAATGTATATGACACGTGCGTCGTTGTTGTCGTTTGTGTCACAATCAGAGTTAACATTGCTATTGGGTTCACCGAATTCAAAAGCATCGTAAATGTCCTTTGTTAGACTTTTTGTTATAGCAAAAAAAATCATTTCTTTAAGCAGAGTAGAAGAAATTTCTTATTTCTTGTAATTTTACTTTTATTTTATTTAAAAGGTTTTTTTATGGGTATAGCTTTTCATTTTATTTGTGTGCTTTGATGTGTGTAAATAAATACCCAAAGTCTTAAGTTTGTTTTAATATTCTGTATTTTGAGTTTATATTTACTTACCTACTTTTCTGCAAAAGTAATCCTTTTTTCCAGGAAATTATTTGTTCTGGTTTTTCTTGTTCTATGGAGCGAGCAGCTATAATTTTGTCTTAAACTTAATTTAAAGGTAAAGGGTCCGACCCTAGTACTTTTTATTGTGTTATGTCATTGCAAATAGGATCTTAAAGGCATGAATATACTGAATTCTGCGAGAATTAATCGAGAAATTACAGTATCCTTAATCCATGCTTATTTTACTAAGAGCACATAATAGGTCTGTTCGCGTACTTGCCCGAAACTGACAGATTTTTTTCCAGATTCATTTTTTTTATATGAACTTTGACAGTCTTTCGGGCTAAAAATGGTAGAAATGGTTAGGTTTGGCAAGTAAACGAACAAGGTTAATATGTAGACCGTACATATGTACATGTATTAATTTCGGTTCCTAAGTGCTTTGCATTTGCGCAAATTTTGACTTTCGACATTTTTTTGGTAAATGCTTCTTACAATAGTTTTTTTTATTATAAGTTCCTTACAAAACATGCAGAAACCAGTGCATTAAAAGACTCTTCACACTATATCACTGTGTATATTAAGCACTTGTCAAATTGAAAGTGTGAAAAAACTCCTTTTGTGTTAAAAAAAGAACATTTAAATATATTTTGCTTACATGTTATCATCGAAAAGAATCAGTTTCAGATAACCTCAAAGAATTAAATGTTGGATCTTTAGTAGTCGAAACAATATTTCTATTGACTTATTTATCAATCGTTGTGTTTTTATGTGAAATCATTTATTATTTCAAATCAGCAGGGATTTACAAAGGCCCCTCTACTGTTACGTTTTTAATGAAATTGGCAGAAAATGATATTGACTAGTTTAAAAAACGAAAACATTAGGTATGTCTTCTCATATTTAATTAATGCTTTTGACAAACTCTCACATCGAGTTTTGCAATTTGTGATTTTGCGAACATTATCTAAAGGCTTATTTATTTTGAAGATCTCAGTACTTTTCTGAGGATACGAATCAAATAAATTTTAAGCTTATTTTGGAATACCGCAAGGTAGCCATTTAGGACCCGTTCTTTTTATTTATTAATTAATGACTTACTGTCTGTGTTGAAATATTCAACTGCCTCAGCGAAATTATTGTCCTAGGTGCAGAGCCATTTTTCCCATTTAGGGACTTAAATCCTGGGTGGCAAAATTTTGGAAGGTGCATCAGCACTTCAATAATATTAAAACAGAAACAACCCTGCCTGCTAAAATTATTTTAGAGGAAAAAATATCTCAAAAAATCTAATTTCTTCATTAGGTACCGACCCAGGAAAGACATAACCAAGATAGCTGCGACCTGTTGTGGACACTGGTCAATTGGAGAGCATGCGGCGAAACTAGGCATCCCCCAGAATTCCCATTGTCGTAGCTGTGGGGACCAGCAGAAAAGGAAACGGTAATTCATTTCCTCTGTAAATGTCCCGCTTTTGCCAGAATGAGACAAAAGTCATTCGCGGTAAAGCATTTGTCAATGACCTCAACGAACTTTCTGAGCTAAAGACCAAAGATGTGATCTTTACACGACATTGAAAATATTCTTATTCATATGTCTCAAAAACAACAGGAGAAAGTAGTTTTTCTGTCTTAAAACGCATTATATATTATCTTCGCGGTTCTTTGAGCCAAAAGAAGTTTATTTTCAAACTGTTATTGGAATTGAAAATGACATCGCAACAACTAACGACATTGATTTTCTTATTTAAATCCACGCCGTAAAACTATATAAAAAAAGACTGATAGTTTTTCTTAATTTTTTATTTTTTTTGACAAATCATTAAAAACATTATTTGGCAACTTAGCAACATACCTACTATTTTTTTTAAGGTCCTGGATGGCAAATTATAAAATGTCTACCTTGGTGTTTTATTTGATCAACAACTTGAGTTCATACCACACATCAACTCCATAGCTAATTAAACTAATTCAATTCTTGATTGGAGATGGAGTACAAAAATATTAAAATATCGTAGAAGTTGTAAATTTTAATGACCGAACTACAGGGATGGAATCGGCTAAGGTGATAAATGATTGTCACACCAACCATAGTCACATGTGATTGTTGGCATTTAGTTTTCTGTCTGGTTAAGGTGATTCAACTCAATTCAATTCAATTGAATAATTTCCAATGGCATTTGTCAAAAACATGGTTGCCATAGTGAATATTTCAAATGTTTGTAATTAGCTATCGAAAATATATAACGAAAATGAAGTCTTTGCGATATAATTCTTTATCTTCCGAAATGTAGTAAACTTTTTTGATCACAAGAATGCTTATTTTTGTTTGTATGAATGGTTAAAAAAAAAAGAACTCAGAAAAATTTGTACAATTTTTGTAGGCTGGTGGATACGTCCAATTTATTGGAAAATGACAATCACATTTTTGATGTGATAGCTCTTTAGCTATCAACAAATGTGATATCATCTTACACAGACTGAATTGGTTGATTGTGACTGTCACTTATCGCAAATCACCTTAAACGATTCCACCCCAGATATATGCCAATATACTGGGTGTCCCGAAATCACCGCCTTAGAAGAAAATCATGAGTTGCTGAGGTAATTTCTAGTGATGGGCATAATCGAATGATTTGAGTAATCGAGACATTAGTATTCGAGTGATTCCAATAATCGAATGATCATTCGAGATATGAAATAGTACAAAATTGGAATAATAAACCTTAAAAATTTAATATGTAGATTCGCTTTGTTCGATAAAAAAAATTTGCTCAATACAATCTACATTTTAAAAATTAAATTTTGGATTTTTGCAAAGGTAATATAAAATTTATTTCCCTTGTTTGCTTTTTTATTGCAGTCTATTTGGAACGAAATGTTCTCTATGCTTTAAAATATAATTTGTCCCCTATCTGTCGAATTCCATCACAGGATGGCTACGAAGGCGATAAATTAAAAAAACTTCTGGAAAATACGAAAAATTTAGAATTTTTTTCTTTATGTTTCAAAGTATAGGTTATTACCTATCTGTCAAGCCATCAATTGTAGAATTCCATTGAAGGATGGCTACGATGACGATGGATTAAAAAAACCCTTAAAAAATACGAAAAAAATCGAGTTTTTTTTTTTCTGCTAGGGAAAAATGCTTTTTTAGGGCAATCTGTTGAGATTTGGAACGATATATTATCTATGCCTTAAAGTATATAGATCATCACCTATCTGTCAAGCCATCAACTGTCAAATTCCATCGAAGGATGCCTACGATGACGATGTATTAAAAAACCTCTAAAACGAAACAAAAAAATCGAGTTTTTTTTTCTGCTCCGGAAAAATGCTTTTTTAGGGCAATCTGTTGAGATTTGGATCGAAATATTATCTATGCCTCAAAGTATAGGGTATTACCTATCTGTCAAGCCATCAATTGTCAAATTCCATCAAAGGAAGGCTACGATGACGATGGATTAAAAAACCTCTGAAAAATACGAAAAATTTATGTTCTGCTTCGGAAAAATGTATTGCCGTTTATTTCGTTTTTTCTACGTACTTCTCACTGCGTTGACTCAAGTGGTTGAATACACGAATGACGTACACCACACAAACAATCAACGTTTCGACTCTCGAGTTTTCGATTTTTTCTATTTATCTTTCTCTTGCTTGTATTTCGTTCTCATTTCTCGAGTTCTCGAGTTCCGAGTTCGAGTTCTCTTCTCACTCACTGCGCTTACGATTACAACTTACAAGTAAGAATAGTAAGTGGGTAGGTATAATCGGTATGGTAAATCATTCGAATGATTCAAGTGAAGAATCGAGACATCTCGAGATGGTGTTTGAATCGATTATAATCGAGAAAATCATTCGAATGCGCCCATCACTAGTAATTTCAAGTCGAAAAACTTAAGAGGTAGTTTTCTCGTTATCGCTTATAACGGTTTTTATGATTTTTATTCTTTTTTCCTTTGACTGGTTCTAACTTTGCCAAACTACAACCGATTTTTGAAATTTGTTTCTATTTGAACAGGAACAGTTAGAAATTTGTATCTACCATACAACTATTTTCTGTGTGGATAACGGTTTTCCCGCAATTTATTATCAAATAAATTTGTTAAGCATTTTAGGGTTGTTTTTTTTTTACTTCGATAGGATTTTTTTCACAAAAACACGTTAAGTATAACATTATTATGAAAGCCCAATATGTGTTCTTAAAAATACTTAACATTTTTTACCTAAAAATTCATTTAAAATTATTAAAAAATAAAAAAACCTCGCCACTTTTGCACATATTTTAATGATTTTAATGAATTTAATAATATCCAAGAAGAAACTTGCCATATCCATGAATGAACGTTAATTAATAGTGTAGGTTATCATTAGACCAAGAGAATTGGACATACAGTAGAATCTCGAAAAGATGAACAGATATAAAACAAGGCCCGTTCATCTTTTCGAGCATCAACATTTGGCTAAGGAAGAAGATACAGTTTTATAAATAAAAACATTAAATATTATATACATAACAAATCAAAACAAGCCCCAAAGTACTGTTCAAGAGGAACTAAAAGGCAAAGAAAAAGTAAAAATTTATGTTGGGAATAAAGTGCTGATCTTTTCGAGTACTAAATTTTAACCTTTCATCTTTTTGAACACTGAAAAGTGGAAATATTTCGTTCATCTTTCCGAGCTGTTCATCTTTTAGAACAGTTCATCTTTCCGAGATTCTACTGTACTTTGAAAAAATCTGAGACATTTGTATTCAGTTTTTTTTATAAATATCTTCTTTAAAGAAATGCAAAGTAGAAAATTGTAGAATATAAAAAAAGATTCATACACATTTTGTTAAATCAATAGTTTTCGAGTAAAACGTTACAATATCAGTTGTTTGTTTTAATGTACTTCCTTTTCCCTATCACAGCGGTTAGGTGTATGATACTAGAAGCGTTTTCGACCGTACTTCTCATAATCTTTTGCCTATACGAAAAAAGTATCGCAATATTTTTTGTATAGAATTTCATATTATGCTCCTACTTTTTGACCTGCATTCTCAACCAAAAAACTGAAGGATTTGAGTAATTTTAAAATAAACTAATTTTTGCCCCTTTTACCCTACAAAATCAAAAGGGTAATTTTTAAAAAAATGCTTAACTCATAAAAATAAATCTCTTCACCAAAATTCAATTTGTCAGAATTTTTTCAAAGTGAAAGTCTAATTTTCCTGGCCGAGAAATAAATTATTTCAGAAAATCCAAAAAAAAAAATAAGAGAGGGTGATCGTACTGCTATATCATCCCCACCTGTATACGGCCTCGAATGAAATTATTATTAAAACAAAAAATTTAAGACTGTTAAACATTTCTTCACATACAATCCAATTGACATTTATTAATCTTTGTCAGCACAATTGCGTGGTTTTATTTTCGGAAGTTTTTATTTCACGTTTAATGATCGGCATCAGAGTAATTGTGATGGATGATATTTTAATTTTTCCTGATCTAAATAAAAACAAAAAAATAGAAAACAAAACAAAACAAAAGAACCCTCTAACACTTGTCACATGTGACATGAGAATTTTGAAGTTCAGCTGAGAAAGATGCTTTTTAATTTTTAAAATTGGTAAATAATTTCAGTCTTTCGATAAGTTTAGAACGGATTTCGTCGTGCATTGTCGTAAAATAATCTGTGTATTTTCTAAATTTGTATATTACCCACGGAGAAGTGTTATTTACATTTTTATAATTCAATAACGCTTTGTTGTTGTGTGCGTATAAACAAAACAAAACTGATTAAACAATATTTTGATATAATATTTAAATAACAAAAAAATACTTTCGATGTTTGACTTGTGTTATTTTGCATTGTAAAACTTTGCAATTAAATTTCGATTGGCCTGCCTAGGCAAATGATAACAAATATTTGAATTATATAAGTATATAATTGAAACTGAAAGCTTGACGTAACTAATACTGATTTTTGATAAATTTAATCATAGAACAAAATTTACAAGGCTGTTTTATTGTTTTTTGTGTTATTTTGATATTTGTATATTTTGTTCGGGAATGTTTTCAAGAATGTTTTTTTTTTCGTTTCCAAGCAATAAGTTTTGTATACTCTTGCTGGTTTAACATGGTAAAATATAAGTTGCTAAAAAACCTAAGATTCTCTTTTGTTACAGATTGTAACTAATTCGGCGGAGCTTAATATAGAAAGTGGGCTTAGCTTATCACAAGACTCATTAAGATACAAATTCTGTGAACTCTACACGCTAATACTTAAAAAAACAAGCGGCACTTAAGATTCCCATATTGATACATATAAACCTACAGGTGTATTTATTAGATTTTTTAGTAGTTAGACAGTGTATAGATAGTTCAAAACAGTTCGAAAAAGTTGGAAATATGCTTTATTTAATTAAATTAAATGTTATATTGGCCAAGGTTTAGACAACCCAAGTAACATTTTGCCTCTCATAACTTATGAGTCATAAGATGCTCCAAGAGCTTAACGAGACTATAGGGAGCTAAAAGTAATCTTGTAGAATAGTACTAGATTCTTATAAGACTGTTAAAAGCGTTAAATGGCCTAGTTATAGGAGGCTCTCACGTAAATTTAGTCTTGCTATGAGAATGCGTCTCTTCCAATGAGATTCGCTCTCATCTCAACTAAGTCTTGCTATGAGATTGCGTCTCTTACAATAAGATTCGCTCAAAAGAGAACAGAGTACATATTTTGTAAACTTCAAAAAATTATATACATCTTTCTCATTTAATATTTTCTCAGAGAGAAACAAACTATTTTTATTTGTGTGTGTGTTTCTTATGTCCAAAAACTGAAAGGCTTGTGTGAGAATATTTATTTTGTAAGTTAATCAATTATTAATATGCGTTATAATGGCGATACTTTATATTTATTATTTTTTTCATATGTGAACCGAAAAACATATGCGGTTGAAAATGTATCTACTAATTCGAACTTTTACCTCGAAAACCAACAAAGCGCCTTCAAAATAATGCATAATATTTTAATTATTTTATTATTTATTAATGATCTCATAAGCTTTCAACAGCAATACTTTTGGTATTTAAACTCCAGATACTCTTGATACATGAGGTATTAAACTCAGATCCTGTAAGGGTTTACATAGAAGTACAAAAAGACTAAAATTCTTATATAAGTCTTGTTATGGGATTATAAAGACTACGAACATCTGTTTAGAGCTGAATTTTCACAAAAGGATTCTTATAAGACTGTACGTTTATATAATACTATTTCAAGAAGAAAAAATAATTTAGCTATAAGATTTAAGTATTTTGAAGAAGATAGAAAAGTGTCCAGCTCTTAAAATAAAAATGCTATGAGACCTATTTATGTTTCATAACAATACAATAATTTTTAAGAATAGCAATGGGATATAAAAGAGTCTTATGGAAGTTTTTTTGACATTTCAAGAGCTTAGCTCTGGAGAGTTTGTTAGTTCTGAACCGAGTGCATTGGCTTAATATGACAGCTGTCCAAAATTAGACAACGATTATAAATACGAACGCTAGTGTTCAAATCTGAAAAAGTCACACTTAAGTAGTCAATACGGGAGACTTAAGTGATCACTTATTCAGACCACTTAAAAGCTTTGACTATATTCTCAAACGGTTGACAATATATTTAGACATTTTTCCGTATTTATTGTTGTTTTTAAACTATTGCTAAGTTTAAATTAGGTTTAATTGAATATTAGGAATTGATTTTGTTTAGTTTGTCATTCCGATGGTTGAAGTCGAATAATTCAAGAAACTTCTATCTTTATAGATAGAAATGGAATGGAATATTATAGAATTTGGTTAAAGATATGACTTTTTTTCATTCATCCAGTAGATCTTGAACTGCTGTTTAATTAAACATGTGTTTAGCAAGTGATTATGAATACGCGCCTGTGTAGTTGGAAATATATCATTTATTACTTAAGTCAAGGTTTAGACAAAGAATTCGTCTGTCTATTGGTCGTACAAACGTGGTTTAAATATTTAATCCGTGCTTTAGCAATTAAAACACACCGATTTCTGTGTTTTAACTCAGGTTTAACGATGGTTGAATCTTGTATAACTCGATATTATCATACACTGGAAGCACTGTTAAACCTCATTTAATCCGTCGTTGTTAATCGGTGAGTTTAAATCGGTTGTCTTAACCTTGACTAAAATTACTATTCCTAGGGCCAGTCTAACAAGCGTTTCAACAGTTCTTCAAGAATTTTAAACAACCCATTTTGCCCGGATTGACTGCGGTTCAACCGTGGTTCATTATTCATAATTCGATATATCGTCGCTTGAGAAGCAAAGTGACATAAGTGGAATTTTTTCTTTTTGTTTATTTAAGTTTTCTAAAAATTTATTTTAAAGCATGCACAAATATTTTAAATGTTTGTTTGATAAAAAAATCTTGTTTATAGTTACATATAAATGTATGTTTTTATATTAATTATTCTTCATTATCTGAAGACAATAAAAATAATTTTTATTTTTATTTTTAGCTAGAAAGTTGAAATTTTGACTTATGTTACTTTGCTTTTCAAGCAACGATATGTGATAAAAGCCAATTAAAAACTTGAACCCTGGTTTACACTCAATTGATCTGCCTTTATTTTTTTTTGTGTCAAGCACTCGTCTTGCAAAAGTTGGTTATAAGCTAATAATATACCCAATTATTGCATATATTTCACCTCTAAAAATCATTTATAGAAATAAAATATCCTTGATTGTCGACTTGATATTAAATCCACTCGTCACAATTTATTTGTATTCAATGCAAGTCTCCAATATATTATGACAAATAGTATGATGTTCTAATGTAAGCCAATTTCCTTCGTTGACAGTTTAAATATTCTCACGAACGTGTTTAAATTCGTTCTACAACTAACTATAGGTAGGTACCTGCACTGATTTTTCGATATAAACTATTCAAGTAAACTTTCATTTACATAAACAACAACAAAAAAAACAACAAATTTTTAAAACCTCTGTTGAATTTTTATCACGTTAAGTTACACGTCCTAGGTTTTTTGCAAAAAAAAAAAAAAGAAATGAAACCAAAAAAAAAAAGAGTTATATACGCGAGTTCTTTTTTTACAGCAGCAAAGCTGTGGCGCCTCCCTTAATTTATAAAACCCGCAGTATTGAGTTTTGCACGTTTTGTTTGTTGTTATTTTGTTTACGTTAAAAAAAGAAGAAACCCAAATAAAAAATAACAAAACACACACGTGTCTTTGGTCCGAATAGGCATCGCGCATAAAACAACAAACGTCCTTTAAGGACATTTTTCCTTTTCGTTTTGTTTTGCACATTTTTTTTTTATAAAAAAGTCTTATAGAAAAATCTATCCTTGTCGTCACAGCCTTTTTGCAACAACAGGAGAAAAAAAAAGAAGAAAACTGCAAATGAAATAACTTATGTGTACACAGTGGGGTGCCAAAACCGTCACAAATTTACTTTGATTGTGTTGTAAGCCTTCACATGATTTTTTTAAAAATTGGTTATTAAATTTTTGCAATAATTACATTTTTTTAAAGTAATTGACAGAAAGAAATTTCTAAAATCTAACTTAAAGAAGATAAATAAGAGTTTGCAAGTTAAAATTTTTTTAGAAACATACACAACTGTGACTTTATTTCGATTTTTCTAGATGCAAGTTCAATTGTAATGTTTCTACATTTTAACGAGAAAATGTTTAAACAATTCCAAAGTAGGTACTAATAAAATCAATTTTTGTTTAAACAAAATTATTTCCAAAATTTTTAAATGCAATATTGTTTAAATTATTCAGAAGCTTCCGATTACTAAATTATAACAAAACTGGTCAAGTCATTAAAAAGCTATACGTGAATAACTAAAATAAAAAGAACTTTGTAAAAAAATTTATTTCCGTTATGCGAATTATTAAATTACCAACGGAAAGGAATATGGCGAATTACTCAGGCGTATTAAGGTAGAACTAGAATAGGCGGAAGCCAACGTACGTGGTCGAACGAAACCAAGCGAAAACAAGGGCTGACAGCTAGCTTCAAAAATAAAAAAAAAATCACTTCCAACCACTCAAGTGCATTATGGGTGACTTATGAATTTGACGTTTTGGAAATCAACTTTTCGTTCGGTTTTGACATTAGCTACCGTCAGCTACCGCCTATTCTAGTTCTACCTTTATTCTTTAAGCTAGCATTTCATCAAATTGTTTGTTCACAATTTTTGTATCAACAAATGAAAGTCTTGTTGGAGAGTAACTAATCGGAATATCGGAAGTCAATTTTTTTCAACCTCAGGAATCTTTCTTAGATCAGAATAGTTTTCAAAAATTATTTTTTGTATAGCCTTAATAATTAGGGCATCAAGCTTAACGTTTATAATATGTTGCTCAGAAGAATGCTCATTATTTTGGAAGAAAAATCATTTATAATTTCACTCAATTCGGAATGTTCGATAGAATTACATAATGGATAAGGATCATTTCCGCTTGGTGGCCTCTGTTAATGTCCTTATCTTTACCGTTTAAAAAACTTTCACGTAATGCAACATTTCGTTGTTATTTAAATCGGAATTAAATTCAATTTCCGGTTTTACAATTGTATTTGATTTGACTTAATAATCGTAAGGCACTGCGACTTAATAACAATGGAAAAATGATACAATGGTTAGGAACTACATGAACATCTTTAGTTTTTGTTTGACATCGGAAATTAATATTAACTAGAATCAAAGCAAAAGAACATATTTTGAATTGGCCCAATCCTCAGTATTTTGAATTATGAGTTTGGTTAGAGATCAATTGTTTTGGAACCGAAGAAATTCTCATAAGATTAATTGGACTTCAAGTGTCAAAGAGATAAAAAAAAAATTGCATACGCCTATAGAACCATCAACAAGAAAAGTAACACCTACTTTATTAAGTTCAGGAATTTCAGAAAAATCTTGATTCATATCTTGTGTTGGACCGTCTTTCAATGTTGAATTGGTTGCATCACGAAATTCATCAATAAGAGCTATTTGATTGTCGTTTCTTGGTGGTGGTTTTGGACAAATTCGTAAAACATGTTGCGATGATCCACATCGGAAACAGGATCCACTATTTTTCGGGATTCGGAAAATTTTCCGATTACGATGGAATTCATGATAAGACCGAATAACTATTCAGTGTGAATACAAATATTTGAATGATAATTATTTTGCATTAATTCCACAAACTCGATTTAAGGATTTTAAAAGATTACTCTAAAATAGAAATTATATAAAGTAAAGTTAGGGTATTATTATTTCCAATTTGTAGGGCTATTTTAATATATTCAATGAAAACCTATAAACTATTACTTATTTCGAAACCTTGAATTTGAAAACTCGACAAAAATATCCTGAAACAGCACTGTTTATAAAGCCGTGTACGTATAACAACTTTGGAAGAATAAAAATTGCCTCCTGCAATTTTCCGCTTGGATTTTTTTTTTTTATAGTTCTACTATTTTTTTTTTTGATGCAATTTCTTCTTTAGCTTTGCCATGGATGATGAAGGTTTTATTTCTTTTTTGAGTAGGTATGAGGGAGGGGGAGTGTGAGTCTACCTAACCCAACCTAATCGACATCCAAGCATATATAGGTACATTTGCAGAAGTACCCAGGAATAGCTAGCGGCAGAAAGAAAAATTAGAGCATGCGGAAGCCTACTTGAAGCTTTAGGTAGCTGCATCACCTGAGTTTTCGTAAAGTACCTGTACACGTACAGGTACCTACCTACCTACATTGGTGCACTTACCTATGTATCCATATTCAAGAAAATTTTAATTCACACACACATTCAGCTACGATTACATTGGTTACGGTATTGCTTGCATACGAATCAACTCTTTCATTTCAAACTTACATAGGTTGACATTTAATATCGTGCATTTCATGTATTTTTTAAAACGTACACCGTATATATACAATCTTACATACCTATATAAGGCTTTCCGTTTCCTTTTTTCACTAAGAATTCTTTCTTTAAGATTTATCTCTTGATTTCATGTTTTTATATTTCCTTATAAAGATAAGCAAAGTATAAGTATCTACATATGTATGTATGTGTTATTATAAAAGAAAAAAAAATCATGTATCCTTGAATTACATACCTATGTATAAGGTACCCTAATTTTTTCTTTTTTAAGTTAGACTTTCCGCATCCGCCCATCACCGTCACAAAAAGACAAACAAAAGAATGAAAAAAAAAAGATCGTTTATGACTTTTTGAAGTATCAACAAATTAATTTTATTTTTTAAAACTTTACAAAAGAACCCACACGTTTATTTGTATACAAGTAAAAACAATTCAAATAAAGAACCTATTTATGAGGAAGGACATATCCTTAAAGCTGGAGAAAATTATTGATGTCGGTTCCGAAGAAATATAAGAAAGTGGCTTTTTGTGTTGGTAATGCTTGAGGTACAGCTCAAGAAGTTCTCTTAACTAAATATAAGAAAATTACTATTTTTATATACAATAATATAATATACTTCTTTTAAAATTGTATACAAGTTTCTTAAGGATTGAAGGATGAAGGAAGGATGTTGTAAAAAATCACTGAACTTTAAAGCTGTTCTAAATGGTATGCAGCATTGGACTGAAAATATTTTTAAATGGCATCTTAAAAGTTAGCTACGTGATTATATTCTAAGTTATAATGGAAAAATAAAGAATATACTGAAGGAACTAAATCGCGTGCTGCTTATTTCCTTCTGGCAAACAAAAAAAAAACACATTTTCCTGCAGCACACTATTTTCTGTAATTTATTTTAATGCTTTTAAGTTTAATCGCTTTTAATGTACATAGTTGAGTCGGTACTCAATATTATTGCCTTCTGTATTTATGAAATTAACTTAATTTTTATGCTGTATGGCAGTGTCCGTATATAATAGCCCATGGCGTAATGGATGTTGGGTTGGATTGTTAAAGGTATGTTGATCGAATCAAAGCCTAATCCACTTAAAAAAAACCTCAAGAGTGTTACTTGTCATATAAAATATGCCTTAAGTGTTGGGATTCGACTGAAAATAGTAGAACCGGTCCATTCCTGTCGATTAACAAAATACACACATGAATGGTTGAAAGTTTTAACTCACTAGGCTCCGGTTCTCATCCAGCTGTTGCGTCACCAATTTGTTTTTATTTGAAGTGAGGTTTCTAGATCAGTAAATTCATCAAATTCCGAACCATAGAACCATATCATTAGAATCGATGTTCCCAATGTTCCCAATGTTCCCAATGTTCCCAATGCTCCCAATGCTCCCAATGCTCCCAATGTACCCAATGTTCCCAATGTTCCCAATGTTCCCGGTGTTCCCAAAGTTCCCGGTGTTCCCAATGTTCCCGATCCTTCCGATGTTCCTGATGGTCCTTATTTCCTGATGTTCCCATTGTTTTAATGATGCCGTCAATGTTCCCGATGTCCCCAATTTTGCCAATATTACCGATGTTCCCAAAGTTTTCCATGTTCTCAATGTTCCCAATGTTCCCGATTGTTTCAATGCTTCCGTTGTTCCTGATGTTCTTGACGCCCCTTATTCCCGTAATGCTCCCGTTGTTTTAATGAAGCCGGCAACCCACCTTAGAACCGATGTTCCCGATTGTCCCAATTTTGCCAATGTTTCCAATTTTTCCGATGTTCCCAAAGTTCCCGATTTTCTCAATGTTTCCGTTGTTCCGGATGTATCCGATGTTCCTGATGTTCCTTATTTCCTGATGTTCCCGTTGTGACTCATAAAACTTAAAACGATGTAAAATAATCGTTTTAAAAATATTGTTAATTTTGTGGTTGTTGTATTTGAATCTGACGTTCAGAAGTTAAATAATATTTTTTTTAAAGAACAAATTTTGTCTTTTTTCAATTTTTTTTTTAAATTTTACCTAACTTTTTTAATTAGAATTTATTTATTTCTATAAATATAACCACATTTATTCTTTTAACATTCTGCACAGTGATGATCACGCACATACTTATGTATATCTTTTAAATTTAAAGAAATATTCTTCTTCAAATAAAACTCGTGAAATATAATTGACAGGCCTTTAATAACTTAAAATTGTCGCCTTCAAAGTTTCCATGAAACGAACGTCACTCAAGTGGTTTAAACCGCAACTAGGAAGACAAAACCATAATAATTTTGTTACATTTTTTTTTATAATAAATAACCACCACACACGATTCAAAGTGAAATAATTATTTGTTTTCCATTTTATATCTATAACGTGTTGATTGATCAAATTGTGTCGATTCGATATATTAACAAAAAACAAAAAAAAAACAACAACAACAAACTTCAACTCACAACCAATAATTATTATAAATAACTTTTTATGTTATCTATAGTCTCAGTGTCATAAACTGACATTTGACTTGTCATTTGAAAATGTCACTAACTTCATTCATCAACATTATTTGATACAAACTTAAATCTTCCCAATTCAATCAATAATAATGTGTGTCATATACATATGTGTTGAATTAAATTTTTTTCACACATTTCTCTCAATTAAGTGCCAATCATATGCTTATACAATGACAATGTTAAAAGCGATGAATATAATATGACAAATGATACATGGCTATCGTTTTTTGAAGTCAAGATGTGTGAATTTCAATTTATTTTATTAATCTTTTTTGAAATTTAAGAAAAGAATGAAAAAAAAAAAAAAAACAATTAATGACTTTTATTACTTAACTTGATTTCATATTTCAGCTTTAGGATGTAACACAGGCACTTGTTAATGAAACTGATGATAGGATGTATCATATTTTCTTTACTTAATTGATGTTTCTCATTAATGGGAATTTCAATCCTGAAAAAAGGTCGGTTAATAACATCCATTTTTTTTTGTTGTATATTCACCCTAACCCATTAGAAACTCTTTAAACATTTTTATGGCTAATTGCTATAACAAATTCTTATAAAAACGTAGAAGGGAAACTAAAACAAAAAAAAGTTTACGTAGACTGTTTTTGAAACGTTTAAAACCTAATTACGGCTATTTTGCGTGGAAAATTAACGTCTTACCCTAATTGGGTGTGTGTATTAGGGTTATAAAATATGATGTAACACACAAATATTCTCTACCTTTAATATTTGAATATCTACCGAAAGTTTTCAATATTAATTTTCGGGATCCTGCGTGCAATTTATTTAGTCTTTAATTAAAAAAATGGCATAAAGGTATGAGTTTTTATAGAAATAGGCCTGTTATTATATTTAAATTCATGGCTATTTGGCAGAGGTTCTTCGTTGGAATGTTTTCAACAAGTTTCACATCCACTGCAGGGTTAACCTCTGAAATTCGCTATAAATTAAAAATAAATGTGTAAAATACACTGTTGGGTCGCACGTTTTAGCTCTTAGTGGCACAGAGTTTTAAAGATTTAATAAAGGTATAAAAACACGTAGATATCTATTATATGTATATTATCACAATTTAATTAGTTAGCCCGTTCACTTTGAATTTTGGATCAATTTTAACATTTTCAAAAGTTAAAATATAATTTATAGGGGCTTTTTTTGACACGCTCCAATAATTTGTGTAGGTACCTACATGTAGCAGTCTGAGCGCGTAACGCCATCTGTTGGCGATCCCATTTCCGTCAGGAACAAAATTAGCTATGATGGTCAATCCCGTAGTGTTTGTCATCCCTCAGAATCTATATTCTATCAGCCCTATTAATAATCACAAAATAGATATGAAACAACGAGCGGATAACTTTATCATGATATGACAGTTAGCTTTCAAAAATGATAGAAGTACTTGAATATTTAGTACAATTGAGGGAAGTGCTGCCTACTTTTCGGTGTTATTCAGTGAATAGATAAAATGAAGACAGAAATAAGTTTAATAATATTTTATTTTATCAAACGGATGAGTCCACTATCCATGTGTTAGGTAAAACGTGTATTTACGAGCGGATGGTGTATTTTTATTAATAGGGCTGTATATCTTTTGTCTGTTTGGAATTTTCTCATATCGCCATTATCCTGAAAGTATGCAATTTCGGGTTTTCTTTTTTACTATTTTCCAACTATTAGGTCGAAATTTCCAATTTTCGGCTTCGTAGTGTGTTTACCTCGTTCAATATACGAGTTCAATACGAATAATGCAAATCGGATGATGTTTAGCTGAGTTTTGTGCGTACAAATAAAAAACCCAATCATTATATGTATATTAAGAAATTTTAAAGCCTAAAAAAGATTTGTGATTTCTCATAAAAAAATTTGTGTTTTAAAATAAATTGTTTCGTTATTTTTTTATACATACTTATATTTATATCAAAAGGTTTCAGCCTTTTAATAAACCAAAGAAAATTAATGAAAATAATATCACGTCATAAAGCAAAATGAAGTCTGGTTTCATTTCTTTTGCTTTGGACTATATTATATTCTTCACTCTCTCTATTATTTGCTAATGAGCTTGTTTTTTGTTTGCAGTTTTTAAGGAAGCTGCCAAAAAGAACCTAAAAGTATGCAATTTGTAGATTACGTGGCACAATATTGTTTATTTAAGTATTAATGGGAAAACGATTATAGATATGAATTTAAGTTACGTCATTTAAAGGAAATTTAAGTATTTGAGCACAGCGATTTTTTTGGCAGATCTTGCGTTTCTTCGGCGTACGGGCATAAGTTGATCGTTTACTGAACCAGTGTACTAAAATTTATCCACCAGTCACCACACTGCGAATAGTCCTCTCGGTAACACGATTATGGCGATCGTAAAATGGGCGAAGCTCGCTGAACGTTGCCTGAAAAAAACAACCATTTTGATAAAAACAATTTTATCATTTGCACATGTTGTTGAAAGCTATATCCGTCCATTGAAATTTGGCAAAACAGACTGAATAAATGACGGCCAATTTGACAGATGTAGCTTTAACAATATGGCCACTATCAACTGTCAAAGTTCGGAAGTCCCTATTGAGGACTTGATAGCTTCAACAATATGGCCGCTATAAACTGTCAAAGTTCGGAAGTCCCTATTGGAAGACCCATGTACATAAGTAAATGTTCAATATTGCAACGATTATTTTTATAACTTTTAATATGTTGAATCCATTTACTTCTAACAAATTTCATGTCGGCCAATAACTATTTATAAATTCCATAAGTATAAGGGGAGTAGGTGCCGGTTGTTATTGTTATGTCTATTTTTAAATTTCCGTTTCATTTTTTTTGTAATTTAACGCTTTGTTAAATTTGATATCAACTACGCATTTAAATAAATTGCAATCAATAAAAATTTAAAACCTCATTTAAACCAATGGAATTCGTTAAATGAATTCCATAATATTATCGCCCAAAAGAATTAGTATCAAATTTCCCGCGCTGTCATTTTAGCAGGTTCCGGCTCATTGAATGTCCAAACAGGAAGTTAGCTTTTTAATTATTCTCACCACACAAATCCCGTAGGTATACCGTCATCGTATACCCACCACCGCATTAACACTTGTGGTGTCATTCCATTTCTAAACATACACAGCCATGTCTATCTCTGGTATATAAGAAAAAGTGACTTAAATAGTAAAATAAAGTGCCACCATAAATATAGTAGGGTTTCGGGTATACAAAACAAATGAGGACAACATTCTCCAAACGCATTTGATGAAACTCAACACTTTTCTCTCTTATAAAGAAAAAACCCCCATCATCATCACAAAAAAGAATGAGTGCATTCAGCATCCAAAAGAAGAACATTGCTCTTCAGCATGTTGACAGTTGTTGTTCGTGCAAGGATACTACCATACCAAGCATGCAACACACACACACAGACACATATGCATGATTAAAATCACCACATAACTAACATTAACTATTGTGTTTAATATGAAAACCTAAAACAAAAAAAATATACCCACATTTTAATTTTTGTTCTCTAATTTGCACGGACTGCTTGTTGTATGGTTGGTGCTAAAAATGTTGAAACAGTTCAAGTGCTCCTGCTGTGTTCCACATTTTTTTTTTAAACTCAACAACAACAACAACGACATCGACAATATCGTGGCGCTGCTTCTAGCACAGACTCAGTGTAATTTATAATACCGTAAAGGAAACGTCAACAAATAAATAAAAAAAAAAACAAAGAACAAAGAACAAAAAAAAAAATGTGTCAAAAAACTCAAAAAATACCCCTGCTACTGGTTGGCGGGGTGTGTTTTGTCATTGTTTTGGTATCAATAACCGGCATTACCCTTATAAATAATATAAATCTGTCGAATATTATTCGTTTGAATGAAAAAGTCGCTAGTGATTCGGTTGGCGCGCACGAAAATCAAATAAAAGATTTAAATTACGAAAACAATCATCCGAAAAATGTTTTTAAATATAATATGACTTCGTCGCAGCCAAATAAAGATACAGTCGAAGGGCAACCATCACTGCTAGAAACAACGGTTAATCGAACATTTACCACATCCACTGAAGAAGATGATGAAGACACACCACTGACAGAAAGGGTGGCAGCTGTCATATGGAATGATAAATTATCATTACCAAATAATGACTTAATCGAAGGAAAAGTGCTGCCAAATTTAGTCAATTTTACTGATAAAGATCCGAGTTTAATCGACTATGAAAAGCGGAATACAGTTAAACAGGTATATATACATACATATTTGGTTATTATTTGCTGTTATAAAATCGTTTCATTAATTATTATATGACCTTATTTATTTTATATGCGGGGCTAGACTTTATTTCATGTTCTATTCTCTAGTGATGTTCTATCGGGTTGGGACAGAGATAAAACTATAATATACAAGAAGTTAATGAGCGATAAAATTAGATAAAAATGAGGGCATTTAATGTCACATTGCACCTGCTTTTTTTAAAAGTAATTTGTTTTCTTTATTACATGAGGGTGTATTAATATACTTAATTCTATATTTAGAATTAATTTATAAGTTGCTAAAAATAGTAATTTATAGCAGAGTGTTTGTCATGTTCATATTAGAATGACTGATAACATTCTCCATATAGATATTTGAAACTCTTAAAAATATTTAAACGAAAATAAAAATTGGATTCTCTACATTATATTTCGCAGCTTCTTTAAAGAACTTTTTTTTGTGTCTAAGACCATTAAGATAACCCAGTTTCTTAAAGTGTCAAGTTGAATTTTTGTTTGACTATTAGAGTAAAGGATGGAAGAAGGGACTTTTGTTTGTTTTTCAACTATTTTGCCGTCAGCTATTGATTTAAGACGTTTTATTTGATTTGAGTGATATTCAATAGTATACCTTATACAGAGTGATTCGAATACGATGCGACAAAAAGCCAGAGCATTTAGATAAGGTCGAGACAAGAAAAAAATGTATGCGAGGCGGAGCCTATTCCCCCGGAAGAGGAAATTTTCAAAAAAAAAAAAATATTAAAAAACAACGGCAACACAGTGTCGTGCTAAGCTAGAAATACTTTAAATCAAGTTGTTTAAGTTAATTTTTTTTCTGAAAAATTACAAAAGTTAAAATTTTGAAAAAAAAAAAAATATTTTTCAAATTGTTTTTTTTTTTTCGAAAGTTAGGTTATTGATTGGACTATTTCGAAAACGGTTATTTTTTAAAACATTTTTTCCACAACATTTTTTGTAAAAGAAGTCCTTAAGAAGATAATTCTAAAAAAACGTGTTTGGTGGCCTTTGACCCCCGAAAATTCTTAACGGTGCTGATATCGATGGGCACTTTTTACAGTTTCTTAACAACATTATAATGAGGCTATAAACCCAAATTCATCTCTTCGACATTTTTGTCCGGAATTTCACTGATTTTGTGTCTAATATATTATACACTTATATCATAATAAATTATTGTCAACTGCAACTGCCAATTCAACTGTCTTTCCTTTTTTTTTTTTAATTCTTCGTTAGTTGTGTGCATAATGAATTATTGTACACTCAAGCCATTTTGTGCAGTGTGGTTTCCAAGTGATACGGCACACTTATGTTAAATAAGGAAAACAAAACTCAAAGTAAGGGTTGCTGTAGGAAAGTTTTAAAAAAAAAAATAAACATGTCTTGCTTTGGGTTTAAAAAATCTTTAAACAAAATTTCAACTTTCTATAGTGACGTTGAATAAGGCTAAAATGTTAATAACTATAAAAATAGACGAACTCTTAAAACAAAGCTAGACATGCCCTAATTTAGTTTCAAAAGCACTTTATTACAAAATTAAAATTTTCTAGGTTTGTTAAAAAAGTATGTCAATTCAGATAAAAGAAAAATGGGCATGTTAGTAGAAAGACTAGAGATTATATTACAAAATTTTGTGCTTTCCAAAAAAGTTGAATAAGGAGAAATTGGTGATTCCCTGCCAACTGTGATTTTTTAAATCAAAAATATTATCAAAACTCACAACTTTGCATTTTTAGATTTAAATCAATAAATGCACTACGAATTGTACTACCGTAGGCCACGTAATCGTTTTATACCAATTTAGGTTTTATTTTTTGACAACTGCGTTTTAATCAATTAGCATTTTTTACTAGCCACAGACAAAAGTCTGATAATTGGCTGTCAAGTAGGTAAGCATTATCAGGATTTTAAAAAAATAAATGCGTCAATTTTCATTATTTCTTTGTCAAATTTACTACAAATTCACGACAATTTTTGGACCCTTCAAATTTTTAAGTGGTTATGCAAACTTGACATGCGATGAGCATACAAACATTTTATTAAAATTGATAGAGAAGTTCCAGAGACATAATAAATTAAAAGTACGTACTAGCGTACCATCTTTAAATCTCAGCTGACAACATAGAGATTTGATTTTATTATTTATTCAGCATTCCTAAAATAACAAAAATATAAAACCAAATACATATAAATAACTCGTTAGTCATAAAAATCAATTTAAAAAAAAATATCAAGTGCACAATAACGATATAATGATTGATGATTGAATGATGGCGCAAAGAAAAATATATTTAATTTTCTTCAAAATATGTTTCAACTCAAGTGGAATAGCTTTCCATGAATTCTCAGAAAACAAAATTTTAATACTAAATAATAAAAAAAAAAATAAAATTGAGCACATAAAAAAAATATAAAATACAAAAAAAAAAAGACTAAAAGATATAAAACAATCATCATATAGCAGAACACATTTAAGTCGTTTAAATTCCATTCTATTTTCCCACAGTGAATCATCAATAAAAATTCTTCAACCATAAAATCTTATATTCTTCGAATATAAAATTTGTTTTAAAAGAAAATAGAAATAAAACATGTTATTATTATTATTGACCTTGATAGAAAAAAAAAATAAAACAAATTGACTCAAGTAGCCACCGGTCCTTCCGAAGCATAATAATTCATCTTTCATTTGAGTCGATAGTAAACAAATCTAAAGATTTGTTGGCATCACAACGGACACACAGACCAAATAGATAAAAATCTTTTTCCAATAAAAAATTCTCAAACAGAAAAATATGGACCATGACAAAACTTTTGTTGTACGAATGCCAAAATAATTCTTGAAGCTTGGCGGCTAATGTTTCCCTTATGCATGTTTTTTTTTTCATGTCTGCTATAAGATAAAGAATACTAATGGCATTTGTTTTTGTTGTTATTTGAGGTTGTGTTTGGAAGCTCGCAAGGAATGCGAGTGATGTGTCAAAATAGGATAAAGAATTAAATTTTCATATTTTAACGCCTGACAAAGATTACTAAGTAGATCATATTTTCCGGACACACACACACATATTATGTGCGGTGACAAGTTTTTCAATTGACTAGAAGAAGCAGGAGCAGAAGCAACACGCCTCAATCAACACGATGACGCGACACACACGGAAATAGGAAAAGGAAACACTATTGTGGTTTATTCGTATTTTTTTTTTTGTAAAAAAGGTGTTATATATAGTGGAAGAGATTACATCTTTGACGCCAGAATTTTGTGACAGATTTTCAGCAATCTTCATGGGAAATTTAATGTTCGCCTGCGTTGAAAGAGTTTCCATCATCATTTGTTAGACGTGACAGACAATTTTGATGTTGGACCATAAATTAAAAGTAAAATTTATGGATATTTTTAAATAAAATAGCGAAGAAGAGAGAGAAGGCGGTGGATATAAACAAATTGCTTGGTCCAACGTTTTTTAGCTATAAGAATTTAGTTCAGTTTTTTTTTTTATTTTTTCAAAATATTTAAAATTTCACAAAATTATGTAGGTTGATGTATTTATTTGTTGATTGATTTAACGTATTTATTTACTTTATGCTCGTGTTGATTTGCAAATTTATGTAGAATTTTAGACAAAAGTTAGTTTTGTTTCTTCTGATTAATCAATCTTTGTGCCACATAAATTTGAGTTCTAATATTTTTTTGTCAAGGAATAAAGGTATACATATGTATGTATATAGGAAGGTATGACAACTTTTTAAACACCAAAAATGATTATGCTATTCTCCAGTAAAAAAAAAGATTTATGTTGCCTGTCTTCGCGTTCTTTGAACAATATGAAAAGGTTATCCCAAGAGGAACATAAACATTTTAACTATAAATTTTTATTTAAATCTGACATCGTTCGTTATTTGAGAATTCTATACAGACGCATTTTTGAAATGTTCACTAAATGAAAAAAAAACGAAGCTTTGTTTAAAAAAAATGGTTTTTCGTTCGGGTAGCTTTATATGGAAAGATCACGATAACTTAGGACAGCGGTTCCCAATCTTTTTTAGTCGCGGAGCACTTTTCAGGCGAGAAATATCTCGCGGTTGCCATTTTTTGGAGTTAGATATAAATTTAGGTAGAAAATGCAGTAACTGTTTTTCAATTTTTTTTACATTTTATTCAACTCAAAAATTAAGTTACTTCAAAGAAAAACAATAATAAAGTGAATAAAAAAAAAGAATTTAATAATAATATTATGTGTATATACATATGTAGATACATATAGTATTTAAATATATAGCTTTTTTTCTTTAGTGAGAACCATGTGCCTGTTTTTTTTTTTGCATAACCTGGCTCTGCATCGAGACCTATATTTTGTTTTGGTTCCAACGTAGGCAGAGAATCCTGATTCGCACATGTATGTTGTTGCAAACGGCAGAAGAATAACTTTAATTTTGTTTGACAAAATTTTGAATTCGTCCTTCAACATACACCAGAATTCTGACAGAGTTCTTCGTTTCAAAATTTTCCTTTATCTAAGAATCTGATATCATATCAATCAAGCACTAAAATTGCAACTATGTCAGGGAATTTGGCTTTTCCAACGCGGCATAGTATGGGTGGGTTTCCAACCCACACGTTTTCCTTAATATTTGAGTGGTATCTTCCGGAAAATAGCAGTGGAAACTATCGAGCAAACCTAACAGGTGAACATGGAACTCATTTAAAATATCTTCGGGAATGTCCAAATTTATTTCCTCTTTAAATTCGTTGAGCGTTGAGAAGCTGCCAAGGTTTCTATTTTTCATAGATTTAGCCCAAAACTGGATTTTCTTTTAAAATGCTTCTACTTTATCACTGGCATCGAAAACAGTTATTGCCTTTCCCTGAAGTGATACATTTAAATCATTTAGTTTTTTAAAAATATCTGCTAGCGCTAATTTAAATAGCAAACTCTCATTACACAGCCTGTCGGTGAAAACAAAGTAATCGTCAATTAGGGAGGTTCTAACTTCAGCCCTCATTTCGAAGAGCCGCATCAGTTTCGTATTATGTATTTTATTAGGAAAAATATAATCCCATACATTTTGATTACGCAGCAAAATTTAGAAACAAATATGCACTCCGCATTGGTAAAAAATAAAAAAAATTGAAATTTTACATTGAATGCACGAGTTTAACCATTTGGAACAAAATAAGCCAAAAATAAAAGCATCGAAATTAATACGAAAAAAAAACCCAATGAAACTCAAATGATTTTTATTATCGAAGGATTGTGACTTTGCACTACGCCATGACTATGATTTTGTGGGTGAGGAGCTCTGTTCCATTCACCGATCTCACCATCGTCATGGCGTAGTGAAAAGTCACAATCTAAATAGCGTATTTGTTCACAGTTCAATAACATTTTTTTTAAATAAAATGAACATTTTAGGAAAAAAATTAAGCACAACGTAAATCCCTTAGGTGTAAAAAATCCCTTTTCCCTTTTAGCTTATTTTAAACGTGACTTTTTTTATTATTTTTTTATTATTCTGACTTTGCAGTTAACTAACGCAGTCAAATAACTTACAGTTATAAGACTACAGTCAAATGAATAAGGTACAGGCTTTAAATTTGACTTTTAAGTGGCTTTAGACGACTGGAAATACAACACAAAAATACTGCAGTGAATTTGACTGCGAATTTTATTACTGCAGTCTTAATCTAACTTAAAAGTTTTTAAAGCTTTCTTTTGACCCTTTAAATTTTTGAGACAGAAATGGCTTTACAATGTACATATCAAATTATGTAATTGATATTAAAAAAAAAAAACATGTCTGCTGAAAAATTGTAAAAAAAACAAGTCGACCCGATTTATTTATGTATTGAGTTCAGTTAATTCGCAACAGATATTCAAAAAATTTGTTCGTTATTTTGGCTCAAAAGTGAAAGACTCTTTAAAAAGTGTCGAAGTTGCTGTCCATCACAATTTTTGTTATTAACTTGACTCAACATTTTATCACCTTATACGAATACAATACATATATAATTTACATGAATAATATAATAAATCAATATAAATTTTAATAAAACTAAAACCTTTTCTTATTTCTTTTTCAGGTATGTTAACTTCAAAAGTCACAATCTCTTTGATGGGTAAATATTCAGCTTGTTTTATTTCAAATTCACATTTTATCCATAACTTTACATAAAACAAAATTAGGTTTAAATGTATTTATAGTATATCCAAATAGATAAATATCTATGTATAAAAAGATATTTGTTCCTTGGGAAACTGAGCCAGTTATATGACTTCAAAACTTATTTCTTTATTTAAACCCAATATAGGTACGTATTTAACTGTATATACACAACAACATATTTAGTCTTATTGTAAAGAATATCCCTGCGAAGCAAAAACCCCAAGAAGAAATCAATTTAAAAAAACAAATCGCCTAGCTTAAATTCATTACCAGTAAAATTAATATCCCAATAAAAGCATTTAAAGTCCCAAGTCCTTTTTATATGTATGCTGTACAGTTGCCTGATCACAAATGACAAAATCTCTTTCTGGCTTCTCTAAATCACAGCGGAATCTACTTACTTGGTGTAGATTAATGTTGTGCTCTAACGTTCTATCTTAATTTTGTCCTCGCGCAATCTAATTTCTGAGTTCACTTCACTTTATTTCAATGACGTCACTACTCTTGTCATCGTCGCGTGGTCGTCGTCGATGTCGGTCGGCGTGTTCTGTGCTCTATATAGCTCCAGTTCTTCTTCATCGTTGCCAGGCCATATATGAAGATGGATGTCATGTCAAATACTACCGAACTATACCATCATGAGATGAACTTGAGTGCTTCTTCTTCGGTTGCAATTAGTCTTTCGTGTGTATCATAATGACAAGGAATGAAAGGTCGTTCCTTATTATGTAGGTACATATGAACAGAACAACCAAGGAGTTTTATTTATATTTTCTTCTTAATTTAATTAAATTTATATGTATATGATGTTGGCAGCATCAACTCACACTCAACAACGAACAAACCCACCACCACAACACACCACGAACCATGTATCACTTCTTGTCAAATTGTAAATATCACACTGACTGACACCTAGATCGTTTCGCTATACCCACATGACAGCGGGCATACCAAGCAATACATTTCGCGCAAAGGGGTTTCTTTATTCTTTTTTTTTATATTTTGTTTTTAATTTATTTCAATTGAAATTTATTCCTTGGCTGGATTTTATGGTGGAATATACATCACTAAGATAGATGTTAATGACAGGATTAGGTGTGCTTTATTGAGTGTCACCGATGCTTTTGTCTTTTGTAAAAAGTGCCTTAGTTTTTGAGTGACTTATACGACTGTATACGAGTTTAAAAGAGTATTTTGTACTTTTGAGATTTATAGAATGAATAAACTTTATTGAATTAAATTGTTTTTTTTTTTTTTTAACCGCTGTTGACATTGCGAATAAAACTTCTCCATCAACAAAAATATCTCGTAAGTTGTTTTATTTTTTATGTGCCATTCTTTAAATTTCAAGGGAAGGGTTGGATATCGAAAAAGGACTATGTACTATTTCATATGCAGGGTGATTCGCATGATTCTTTAAAGAAAAAACTGGAGCGTGTAGGTTGAGTCAAGATAAGAAAGAAATTATATTATACGCATTACACATAGCATTACGCATACCACATCATTCCCATAAATGACATTTAAATGTGTTTCAGGTCAACAACAAAAAAATCACTGAATTTTGATTAGGTACTTTCCTCCTAATAAATCAATTTTAAAACCGTCTAGTTTCTAAAAATTTAATTTTTATATGTTTAAAAAAGTTTTTTTTTTGTATTTTCTGAACAGTGTTTTATTTTTGAGGTTTGTCTCTTATAAGCATTAATCTACGAATTTTTCTTCTTGATTGTAACGACTTTATTCCAAGTAATTGCTATCTAGCCTCATAACTATAGGGCTAAAATTTAAGCCCATTTTTTAAAATATATATTTCGTAAATCGTCTTAAGGGTCCTACACAACATCAATGTTACTCGTCATTGTCAAGTCAAATTGATGTCAAATAAGCCTCCACACGTAACAATGAACATTGACAATGTTGTATTGGAATTTGTGCCGTAAATCAAACATTTTTCAATAAACATCGAAGAAAATCAAAATAATTTCGTGTTTCGTCAATGTATCAATATTACTTATGAGTTATGACGAACATTGAAGTACCTACTACCGATCAATTTTACCTGAATCGAGACTCTTTCAAGTAATATTGTCATTTGTCAGGTATCATCGATGGTGTGTAGGGCCCTTAAGGGTTTTTTTTAATGAACGTTAACAGGACTCTAAATAACATCTGCGTATTCAAAAAGTGATCTGACACAATAGGATCTCTAAAGTCTTTTCATTTCATTTTGTGAAGTCTAACAGCGAGTTGACCATATGAACAAAATAATCGAAATAACTTAAATTAATGGGGGAATCAAATATAACTCCTAAGTTTTTAATACTTGAAACCCTTCATATTTTAAGTCACAGATTCTATTCCATAGTTGAATAACAAACTTTAAGATTTTCGTTACACTTTTTTATATTCAATATAAACTAAACCCATTTATGTGACACCAATTTGATAGAGATCCAATGTCTGAATAAGTTGACAATCGTCCACACTCGAAACTTTTAAAAATAGTTTCAGATCGTGCGTATATAATAAGCATTCACAATACTTACAGACCGAGACAATTGCCGGGTTCAGAAAAATGAGATCTCAGAGATATTTCTCACTCAAAAAGTGAACAAGCGAATCCAAGATTTTTTTCGTCAAAGATTTGACGGAAAAGCTGAGAAATTTAGCTGAGGAATCCTGTTCAGGTAACTGAGATTTCTGAGATCTTATTTTCCTAAACATGTCTAATATCATTCATGAAAATTATGAAAAGGAACGGACCCAAGTGGCTACCTTGCGGGACACCTGAATTTCCTTTAAATCTACACTTGTTGTTATCTATAAGATAAGTTTAAGTTGTATTCTATAAAATTAGATAAGTTTAAGCTGGATTTTAAAATAGTTTTTAAGTGATGAACACTTTGGTTAAATCTTATAACGATTATAGAGAACGTGAAAAGTGTGCACGCAATTCGGTCTGTCTTCTATACCTCATTCTACAGTCTTAAACGTTCAAGCCTTTTTCTTCAAACTTGGTAATTAAGTTTTTTTCACCTAGATGTGAAATTGATTTTTTTAATAACGGTACATACCTGAAATGTTAATATTGTTGTTTTTAATAAAACTGCTGTAACGGTTGTGTGTTTTATCGTGGCAAGAAAAAGTATAATGAGAAAATAGACCCACCTATTTCCTCCATTTCTAATTTTCTAAAAAGTTGTCATAAATTATATAAAAAAAATTATTAAACAACAACGGCATTGCTTAAAATGTCATGCTATAGTTTTTTTAAAGCCAAAAATCTTTTTTTTTTTTATTTTTTTTTTAAATCAAGTCGTTAATAGTTTTTGGGAAATTAATTTTCAAACTAAAAAAAAAAATTAAATTAAATGAAAAAAAAAATTGACGCAGTTATTTTTGTTTCAAAATTGTACGAACTTTTTTTTGAGAACATTTTGAAAACAATCATTTCGAACAAAGATTTTTTATTTTTTTTTTATTTTTTTTTTATTTTTTTTTATTTTTTTTTTATTTTTTTTTTATTTTTTTTTATTTATTTTTTTTTTTTTTTATTTTTTTATCTTTTTTTTATTTTTTTTATTTAAAAATTTCAAGTTCGGAGTTTAATTTAAAAAAAAATATTGATTTGAAACAGCTTGATTGCTACTGAAAATGAAAGAATGGATTTCTGACTTTTAAACAGGTTAAAGAATTTTATTTTAATTGTTGCCGTTGTTTTTTGTACAAATTTTTATCATCTTATGTGAATCACCGTATGTATAAATTCTTAAAAATTTAAATCCACCCTAAGATAAAAGTTCGTATTGATTCAGTGATGCGCATTTTATTAAAATCATGATAGGGTTTATTTGTCTACTTAATTTTTAAAATATCCAATTAAAAATATCGATTTTTCTTCCGTTTCCTTTAAATTCTTTAAATAATATCCTGACCCATCTCTATTTTTTTTGTCATTTATGTATAACTATCAAAATCATAAATTTTTATTTACAAGAAAAAATATACGAATTAAAAATATGTATAGTCATGACATTGGTATATGAAAATATCAAGGACAATGAGAATCCGAAGGATAATTAAAAAAAAAACAGTATGGGTTTTGGTTTATAAATTACTTGGCAACTGATGACAAAAAAAAACCCGAATGCAACAAAATGAGAAAAAAAAAAATCAAAAACAATCATATACTGCTATTGCTCCTTTAAGTATGCTTTAAACTTTAAGGGAAGTAGAAAGATAAAAAAAATATTCCACAAGGAGAACTTATAATCAATTCAAAAGCTAAAGAAATATGGAGGGAACGGAAGTAGAACAAAGCAACGAAATTTTCAAAATTATTGAATAGAATAGTACAGTGGTGTGAATAATTATTTTACTTCTTACTTACATGTTAGCCGTGGTTTTTTGTAAAATCAAGTTTGAATCATAATTTAGCTTCAGATTCTTAGAGCCTTTTTTACTTCTTGATATTGAGTATTTATTCTTTAGATATGACTCCATGGGACGTAAGTACATCAAATTTTAACACGTAAATACAAAAACAACATGTAATCCTGCTTATTATCTGAATCTATTTCAAGATCCATAAACTAGTACTTTTTTAATTATTATTATGGTAAGGTAGTGTAAACATGAAAAATATTCAATCACAATGAAAAAAAAGATGGTTATATACCACTGGCTGTCACTGTGATCCTGTTTGTTTTATTATGAAGATCTGATTTAGATCTCAGATCATGTGGATAATAAAATGCAGCTAATATGAGGAACCGTTTTTACTTCCCAATTAAACTTAACTTACACTTTTTATTTTGTTTAATTCTCTGAAAAGATTTTGATAGTAATGATACCGCCCTGTTCAGTTTTTGGAAATATGAATATCTTTTCAATTTTTCCAACCAGCTTCAATAAAAAAAAATTCCAAGAATTTCAAAAAACTTTGCACATCACTATATTTGGTAGAAGAACTTATTTGCAAAGTCTACCACATCTTATATAGAGAGCGAGTGTGGTTGGTGATGACGGCAAGGTTCGGTGATGATTGCATTACCGCCACCACATCAACTTTATACAGTTTCCGGCATCAGCCAGGATTTAAGCTCCAAAGCGCAAACTTTTCGTATCCCAAAAACTTTTAACAAAAAAAAAAAAACAAAAAATAACCGGAGGATGCGGTCGGAAGTATTTTAAGATTAACCATAAGCAAAGCACCCATCAATTTAAACAATTACCTATAGCCTTGCACTCAACATTCATCGCATATTTGCAACATATTCTAACTTTAAATGGTATCATCTTGTCCGCAGGCTTGATATATAAACGAACAAAAGAAGGACTAAAGCGCATTTCAGAAAGGAGCACAAAATGAATTGAGGAATGTTTTTTTTTTTGTGTTCTTCTCTTGGAGAAAAATTTTAAGGACATAATAGGAACGTTGCCTGCTGATGCTGGCGATGCGGCTGCTTCTACTGCTACTTCTACTTCCTAAATCACAACCATCTGCCACTGGGAATTGTTCCTTTTGGAGACCAAATTGAATTCCATATCCATACCTACTGAAAAATTCAGCCGGAAAAAAGTTCTTTGATCCGAATGGGTGGTGCTCTAATGTCAAATATCAATTGGGATGAACGAATAATGTGTGTGTCTCTTATGGGAATAGGAGTGAACAAGAGGCATGCTACAAATTAAAACGACCATGATGACAAATTGTCTCACGTTGAGGTGGTTTTTGACTTGGCGCACAGCGGTGTAGACATAGTGAATAATTTGGAGTAAATCCAAAAATTTTGATGATAGATATGAATATATAATTTTTTAATGAAGTGTTCTTTCTCTAGAAAATTATCTTCGTGTGACTTTTATATTATAAAATAATTAATGGTATGACAATTCTCGGAGGACCAGAACCTATAGTCGAAGCGTGTTGTTACTTGGCAGGTATAGAAGGGGCCTTAACCTTTCCTCCGACTCCAGAACATGCTCATACTTCCTCGCAGTACCCCTGAACAAAATATTTAAGGTGGAAAAGGCTGAATTCAAACCCAGACCTCCGGCTTGATAGTTCAACTATTTTCCTTTAATGCATATATATGTATTTATGTAGTATATTAAACAAATTGGCGTAATAATTCTCACGTAAAATTGTGGGTAATATTTTGTGGTTTACTAAAGGAATACCAATACAATAAACGTTTCAATTTTTTAGCATCATTACTGAATTAATTTCAATTGTTGGAACTAATCTGTCCCACTGTATGTGATGGAAGACTAAACATTTATTATTTGTTCCTTTTCCGCTTTTAACTCGAACTCTAGTGCTTTTATTTTTTGACAGGCGAAATGCTTCGTTAGCTCGATGGCATGCATAGAATTTTAAATTTTTGTCAATCGATTTATATATAGGTATATGATTATGTGTTGCCTCCTGAAATACATTGTTCAGTCAGATGATGAAGCATGTACAAAATTATAATTATAATTTTTTTTATTAATTATTATTAAATATTTGTGTATATACGAGAGTTATTAAGCAAGTTATATAGTCTTGGAGAAATTCCGCATGATGGCCTGCGGAAGATAATTGCTTTTGGCACGAATTTTTGAATTCCCTTATAGATGCGTCGAGGTGACACGAGAAAAGATGGTTGTGAGAAATATTGCAGATGAAATATTCCTTTTGCATGGATTATTATTTTCGGACCCTGAAGCAAAACATTTTCAAGATTATTATTATTAGTGGAGAAATATTTGGAGAATATTTAATTTTTTTTAAGAACGTGACTTAATTTGATGAAATTTCGATTAAATCAAATGAACTTTGTTGGTAAGTAAGTATATAAAAGTATATATGTAGTTGAAATAATTGTATAATAAAAGTTAAAGAATGCATTTTAGTATAGACTCTTGACTCGGTTTATGATTATTATTATGAAAGTTTGGGAAGCGTTATAATAGGCATTATGCTTTTTCGTCTGTTTTTTTTGCCTTAAAATTTTTGAAATCAAATTTTAAGCCAGTTCTGGAGTTTAAACGTGAAGTTTGACACGAAATAGCTTCCCAATATACCTTTCAAGCCAGCTGACAAAAATCTTCAAGTAACCTGTCAGATTAATAGTTAAAACCTTTTTTCATTTTCACAGAAGTGAAATTTTCATTAACAATTTTTATTCGCGTTCAGAAATATAATAAGCAGCCCTATGTATAAGAATTCGGTAATCAGAAGAATTATACTGCCTCTAGGATCTAAGGACCCTCATGTGTGGGATATTCGAAAAAAGAAAGAAGTCATAGCGTCCGTAATTGGTTATAAAAAGTTGTTAAGATTCATTATTTGGTAAGCCATAGTTGTTTTTAACGATTTTTAAAGTTTTTATTTGAGTATTAGGTACAGATTTTTAGCTCCTCATTTTTGGGATATTCAAATATGGCATCAGTATACCTACGCAATTTTTATGATTCTTTTAAGTTTTTTTCTAGGGTCACCTATTCAGCCTTAGCACCCTATTTGTGGGATATTCAAAAATTTTAATGGGATTTGAATGGTCATTGAATAGCTTTTTAGTGGGTACAAATTTTTGGAACCTCATTTGTAGGATATTCAAATAAGAAGTATGGCATCAGCATACCTACACGATTTTTATGAATTTTGTAATTATTTTTTTTATAGGGTCACCAGCCTTAGCATCCATCATTTGTGGGATGTTCAACACACTTTATGGGATTTGAAAGGTCATTGAATAGCTAGCTAGTTTAACACAGTTTTTTTTACGAATTTCAATTTTTGCATGATGCCACCTTATTTGTAGGATAAGCAAACTAGAAATTTGTCATCTGAAAGGCCAGTAATTAGTCATAAAAGGTCAGGATTTCAGTAATTGGTCAGCCACAAGCAATTCTAAATGAATTTCTAAGGATAAGAGTCACACATTAGAGGATCTTAACATCTCATTTATAGGATATTCAACACAAAAACAATATACCATTTACAAGGTTTCTTAAGAGTCATAGAAAATTTAAGCCCTTTATATTTGGGATGTTCGAAAAATTGTCATAAAACGTCAGAAAGTTTCTTATTAAATCCCTAAGGCAAAATATTTTTTTTGGACATACATTTTGATTTAAATTTGAGAATATATTTGGAAAATACCGGACGTCTTCGTGTGCACCCCCAAATCAAATGCAAAGTGTTCATAATATATGAGCCAAATTTAAACTTTTTGTTAATTGAATAAATATTTATTTGACCAATTATTTGAATGATAATGTTTTTGTTTTTATGTAAAATCGGGCTTTTTTGGTCATTTACTTCTATATGTAAATTTCTTAATTATATATGATCGAAACTGCGGTAAGCCTTAGTGAGCAACGTTTTGATATGTTAATACTTGTATTAAATTATAAATTAATTATTATTATTATTAAAATTTTATTTTAAGTAATATAACATTACAGAAAATAATAAGGAAAAAGCATTAGCAACGTGGGCACATATTTGCTAGTAGCTTATTAATAAGATGGCAATTTTTTATTAGGCGAAAATTTATTATTCTAGTTGTTGATTTCCGATTTTTTATCTCGACGCAGTATATATGTAGGTAATTTGAAAAGTTTCGGTAGCATGGTTATTTTTGTCACCTAATCGCAAACCTTTAACATTTAAAAAAAATTAAGAAAATAGTGCCAATTGAGACAAAACTGATTATACACTGGTTTCATGATATTTACTTTAATGGCTTCAAATTATCTCCATGCGTGTTGAAGTATACCATAAGCAATTTAAGTAGACATGTAAATGTCAACTACTCAAAAACTATGCAGAATCATTCCATAGACACGTGATTTCAATTGTAGGTATAGCCAGGTTTTATGAATAAATCGATGAAATTAAGAAAAAAACAATAAAAATGTCCAAGTGGACATTTAACAAAAATTTTTTTTTAAATTAAGCAAAAACATTTTTTAAATTATATAATACATATATTGGTTTTTTTATTTACTCAAATATGGATTTGTTAAATAAATGAATGGAAAACAAATACTGGGGTGGAATCGGCTAACGCGATAGTTGATAGTTGATAATCAAAATCGACAATTTTGCTCTGTGTAAGGGGGTTGGCTACGTTTTCCCGCGTCACGTTTTCCCGCGTACATTTTCCCGCAAAACGTTTTCCCGCAGAACGATATCCCGAATCACAGTTTCCCGTGTAACGTTTGCCCGCCGATTCCTACTTTTTTTAATACAAATCGACAGCGCATGAACAAAATTCATTTCAATAGTAGTTTTCTTGTACAAAAGTCTTTTCTTGTGTTAAGATGAGGTATGTATGGGGGGGGCATGCTGCCCCCCTGCAACCCCCCTGTGAGAGCTTTAAATAGGGACAAGTTTATGCAAGCCAATGCAAATCTCCTATCTTCCCTATATACTGACAATTTTTGCTGAACAGAGTATAAGAGATGAAATTTTAGTTTGACTAAGGGTCAGCTTTTTAGTGCTTGAGTTAATTCAGAGTTAGTTAATTATGCAAATAGATTAAACCCGAGCTTATTCAGAAGCAGATTTTTAGTAGACGAATAATTTAAACTTTCAGAATTCAGATGTCAAAAATCTATACATATCTATGCAGTTCATCATCAAATTCAATAATTTAAATTGCAGTTGGAATTTAAATTGACTCAAAAACATTACATATTTAGGAACTAACTCGGGTTTAACTCCGAAACTAGAATGATCAATGAAAAACTTAGCCTAATTTCGTTTTCAATTGAAATCGGACTGTTTTACTGCTTTTTGACTACAATCTAATATGAAAAAATCGACTTTCCAAATTTACACACAGACTACCGAATGTCACTATTTAATAAATTGGATTCTTCTAACATTTATCACTTTTGACAAGTAAAATAATTCGACAAAAAACCTTATATTGATTTGTATGTTCCTCGTCTACTCCTTTATGAAAAACGCTCCGTCAAAATTAATATTTGTCATAAAAAAAAAGATTTTAGTGGAACTACATAATATGTACATACAACACCTTGTATATTATTAAAAAAAAAAAAACTTAAATGGGGCTTTCACAAGAAAAAAAATATGTATATATAGGTATATAATATTTGCTTGTCTATTATAGATAATCAAAAATCAATTATTTAACAAAAGTTAGACAAAGAACCGGCTTTTTCCCAAGGTATTTAAAATTTTTAGGAATTCCATTAGGAATTTTTATTCCTGGATTTAATTAAATTTTCAAATATTGCGTACAAGGAACTTTTTTTTGCCCAAGAACGTTTCCTCATATTTTTATAGCTGCCCACCCTCCCTCTATTCATTAAAATGCATGAATAATTTCTAATAAAATTTTTAATCTAATTTTCAGAACCTTTGAATTGGGAAAAAATTTACTTTCAGAAAATTCCTTAAAACGGAATCATGCACTGACCTATTTTGCAACTCAATTTAACAAACACAAAACGAAAATTTGACTGAAAGCATCAAAATACGAATATGTTTGTATTCTAATTTTATAATTTAATATCTCCTTGCAAATTCTGTAAATTTTTTAATAAGGCTTCAAATGAATAACAAAACCTCTAGGGCTATGATTATTATAACAACTTTGGTATTGTACCTATACCCAGTTAAATGTAATAATTTTGCATAAACCAAAAGAGTATAAACTCATTTATATTCGATATCCTTGAAGCCATCCTGCAACGGCCAACATTTATATTTCAACTATAATTAAGAAGGATAATTGAAAAAGAACCAACTACAGCAGCGTCCCAAGTGAACTTTATGCCATAGTCCCAGACCAACGGAGCTAATTGAAGGCAATTAAAACTCAGAACACATTCACATCCCTTAGCAATTGGTCTGGTATACGTATGTATACATATAGTGATGGAGTCGTCGCAATACCCGTCATCATCCTCATCGCCATCATCATCATCATCATCATACAAAGGATATTGTATTGACCAAAGGGATGTTTTTGTTTCTGTTGTTAAAAGATATCCACTTTAGGGACACGGGGAACACCCAAGAGAAATTCAATTTCAAAAAGACACATGTTTATGCCCCCATCAAGGATAATATCAAACCAACCAACGAACACTGATGGTTTGCTGATAGCTTTCTGATAAGGAAAATCCCATCAAGGGGCAACACACCAGAGTTGATCCCTGATATAATTGATTCCCATATAATATAGATCTTTGTATCGTTATTGTTTCCACAATCCGCAGAAATATATAGATTGAAAAGGATATCGAACACATTTTATGAACAAATAATAATAATATAGCTAAATCGACCAACTATGAAAATATATATTCTGGAATGACATTTGACTTATCAATTTAATTGGTGTTCACAACAAAATATTATACATATATATTCTAAAGACTACGAAAGGTCAATGGGGTCTATGTTCAGTAATATATCAGCAACTAGTACAAGTATATAATAGAGGTCAAGGATACGACTGTGAAAAAAAAAACATGATAAACTTTTAGTCCTGGTGGAATGTCCTTTTGTTCATTTTATTTTTATTCCAAACCAAGGATATTGTATACAGTTATGAACGTGACTTTCATTTTTTAGTTTTTTTTTTTTTTTTTAATTTTGAGAGAAAGTTGGTTTTACCATTTTTCAATTTTTCAATGGTCCCCGAGTGGTAGAAGTTTTGTAATTCATTCATATTCTTTTTTTTTTATTTTTTGCTTCTGTTCTTTCATTCATTTCTTTTTTTTTTTTAAATTTAAATAGAACAAGCTTGGATTGAATTATTATTATATTCTTTGCTTTCAGCAGGTGTTAGTTCATTTTTGTATTCCATGGGCAAAAAAAAGTGACAGTTGGTTCGTTAAAAAAAAAATATAGTCAAGTCTATACTGGTAATTTTGTTTAAAGATTTTTGAAGTAAAACTTCTTTTGCGGCATGGGGGTAAAAAATTTGTCTATGGAGCTGTCAGTGACATGTCAAACCGACATACAAATTCCCGTCACGAATTACAAAATTCACCGTCACGATATTATATTTTCGTTAAATGCAATGGTTCGTGCATTTAATATATTCGTTAAGATGGTTAGTGAATTCGAGTAAGGGTTTTTTGTGGGAAGAATTTTATTTCTGAGGATTTTTTTCTGTTGTGTTGGATTTTCGGCCATTGGTCGATTTAATGCGAGGAACCATAAATTATGTATAGTTGTAGGTTTATTGGTTTTGCATGGAAATATTCTGCAATCTATTGTGTCTCTCGCTCATTGGGTGTTGTTGAAGTAAAACTTCTTTTGCGGCATGGGGGTAAAAAATTTTTGAAGTAAAACTTCTTTTGCGGCATGGGGGTAAAAAATTTTTCTATGGAGCTGTCAGTGACATGTCAAACCGACATACAAATTCCCGTCACGAATTTCAAAATTCAGCGTCACGATTTTGCAAATACTTGCCCTGTTGTCGTGAAAGAAGTTTTACTTCTAGGGTGTGTACATAAGTACGCACACTCTTTTTTTTATAATCCTTGCATACTTAAAGGAACTTAAAAAAAATTATATAAGTATTAAAACAAAAATGGTGTTTTGATGGTCAGTTCTTTGTAGTTACATGTTTCTTTTTGGTTATTAAAATAATAATGTTGTTTTCGTTGAATTCAAGAGATTGTTCATTCAGGAAATAGTGGTTTGTTCCAAATTGTGATTTCCTGTTATAGGCAATTCGCAATTGAATAAGCTACACGAAATTAGGCCCCAGGAAATAAAACCCCAGAAGTTGAAATGAAATAATGCCCCAAAATTGGGACCACTTTTCATTATGAAATTATGCCCCATGCAAAAGGCTCGACGAAACGAATAATTGAAATAATACTCAATTCGTTTTGACGCAAGCTTTGAGTCCTCGATTAGGGGATTTTTATAATATTTATTTAGAAAAACAATGATTTTTTTTAACAAATTGAAGTAAATCCTCAAAATAAAATGAAATAAAACCCAAAACTTATGGTGGGGTTATATTTCATTGCGACTTTATTCCATTATGAAATAAGACCCAACAACAAAAAAAATAAAATAAATCCCCAAATTTGAGAATTTTCGGTGTTATAGTTTTGTATGCATAGTTTTTGGGCATTATTTCATTTTTGTTTTTAGGGGGCCAATTGTATATATCTTCTAGAAAATGTTGGTTTTTACCCATCAATAGTTGCGTTTTTATCATTTAATATGTTTCTGCGAGACCCTTAAGCATGCTAAACACCCAAAATACTAATAAATTCACCCGTTCATTTCTGGGAGAATGGTCACACTGGTCGCTTTTCAAAATATTTGGTATAACTGGGAAATTAGGCCGAATTAGAGAATTTAGCATTTTCTATCAAATAATATACATAGTTTAAAAAATTGTATAACAAATTAAAGCAGAAAAGTTAACGAAAACCAAAATAAAAGATTTTTTTTAATTTTTACTAAATTGTTCATAATTTTTTTTCCACTAAATAAGTTGTAAAGTACATTTAGTTATTTTTAATTATATCAAAAACAAGAAGACATTTTAGCATTTGACTTAAAATTGATAAGAGCATTAAATGTTAAAAACAAGAATACTACTTGATAAAATTTTGAAAAAAAAAATTAGTTCCAAAATCTTTAAAAAATTCTTTTCTTCAAAATTTTGAGTTTGAAAATTAATTTTTCAAAAAGTTTTCACTTAAAAAATTTGATTGTAAAACAGGATTGAAGAATTTATTTCTGGCTTTAAAAACAATGTATTATGACATTGTAGGTGTTGCCGTTTAGCTACATATTTTAGAAAGCACTGCAACCATTATTTGAAGTATTATTCTAAAAAATTAAATAATTTTATAATTAAAAATATAAATAAAAAAAAAAAAACGCCTTTTAGAATTTTTCATCTGTCAGATTCAACACACATTAAAAATACTAAGTATACATACCTACCAAGCAGTTCAGTCTGTAGGTCTGTCTGCCTACAAATAGACAGACGGACAGACAAAATTGCAGTAACCAATGTTGTTTCTTATCGTAATGTCATATTTGATCAAATCTAATTATGTTTTTTTTTTTTTACTTTTGGGAGTCTTCTTCAGAAAAGTACAAAAAACTATAATCTGTGTCCGACAGCACTGATAAAATGCAGAGCAGCAGGTGGAGTCTAATGTACACATTAGACACACGCTCTTCGGCTGTACAATAGGGTTTTTTTTACAAACATCAAAATCTTAACTTTATTGACACTGACATTTTTGTTTTGCTCGCTTTTTTTCATAGAAAATCTAATTTTCCACAAAATGTTTTTTAAATAAAATTCTCAAATTCGGCACTTTTTTCGTTTTATATCAAAAATATTGAAAAGTAACCAGAGTGCCTATTCTCTTAAAAATACACACGTGAATTTGGTAACATTTTTAGTCTGAACGTGCCTTCCCACAGAAATAAATTAAAAAAAAACTCTCAAACGCCATATTGTTCTTTTTTTAAAGCATATTCAGTGGACGGAACTAGAGAAATTCAAATTTATAACAGTTCTTCGCTATTAAAAGAATTAATTCGCTCTGCGCCCGACTTAAAAAAAAAAAAAACTCTTGGTGCTTCAAGTATCTCCAAAGTCCAACGGCTCGGCGGAGTACTGTGGGGTCGCATAAACAGTACTTTTATAAAAAAAAGACTGATATAAATTGGCATTTCTAGAAGCACTTCCATTTTCAAGGGCCTATTAGTAATGGCTGCTAATCTGTCAAACGTTTTTTGACTTTGAAACTAGATATCTATTTGTAATCCACCCGAGTGACACCTGACGAACAAAGAAAAAAAAAAATTCTTATCTCTAGAAGTCTCGATGTTATTTTAGTTTATGACACGGAACGCATATTTTCAAAATACATTTCTAAAATTAAGAAGCCTTGTTTAATTTTAAGTTCCTTATAAACATTTGTCAAACAAAAAATCTATTGACTATCTGACAAATTACTGTTAGGTACCTAGCCATATTGTGTAGAAGTTCTATTAAACATACAAAAAAAAACATCAATTTCAGTAAATTTTGATTATAAATGGACCCTCATGTTCTCAAGAATTTCCTTATCAAAGAAAATTCCCTCTAAAATCGAAATTCCTTTTCTTTTTTTTTTTACCATGACTCTGCTGAGTAAATAATAAATCGTAACAGCTTAATTTAGTGAATCCGTATAAGATTAATGATAAGCTGAAAACAGATTCCGTGCGTACCCCAAACCATAGCGAATTCCCTTGACTTATTTGTTTGAAAAATGATGCGATGAAATCTTACTTCTCCATATAATGACGAAATGATTTGAGCAATGATCGGGTGAAGACACATTGGTAGTACACAGGTGCATGTACCCCTTCCTTCCCATCCATCTGATGGAGAATATTTGTATTCAGCCAATAAAATGCTTCCGAAGCGTTTCAAAGGTATAGGATAAGTAAGTAGCTTGGGAATTCCCAGAGTTAAATCTTCACACACCGGATGGCGATGGCGCTCGGTGACGACGACTACGATGAAGGTGAACGGATGCGGCGGAGAACGCAAATAATAAATAAACGCCAGATAATTTATTATCTCGTTTTTCTGTGCATCTGGTGTGAATTGAATACACACACACACTGAAAGATACACATTTTTGTCGCAGATGCTTTTTTCTCTGTCGGATATGTAAATTTACAAAATTTAGCGTTATTCAGTGCTGTATATCTACATGTGATGGTGAAGCTTGTGGAAAACGCTGTCTACGCACTTAGGATATTAAGTCAACAAAAGCCTTTTACTCAGGGTTCGTGGATTCGATTTTCTGTTGTTTATCTGTTAGAATGTATAATATTGAATAGATTCAGAAAGAGAGGCAGATATTTAATGTTTGCAGAACATGCAATTGACGTTGTACGTCGTCGGTTATTGTGTTGCTCTCAAATGGAAAAAGTTAACCTTGAAATAGATTATAAGTCTAAGCAAACAAGTGCGTCCTGGGTTTAAAAAAAAGTGTTAAATTAAATGTTGCTATGCTATATAGACACGCTTCCGCCGCGCCGCTGTCACCGAGCCCCACCGATGCAAAAGTCACACGCACATCGTGAAAATACTCTCAAAAATTTCAACTTTAGGAAGGACAGTACAACATTAACCTATACCTACAAATACGGCATTTGACATAATACATACATACAAAAGTTGAGTGAACCTGACATCATGCTGCTACATATACCTAATGATAAAAGTTCTCATGCTTTTTGACTGAATCATTCATTGAAAAAAAAAAAAAACAAACAAACATAAAACCACAGTCTGAGGAACATTGTAATCACTTCTATATTTTTAATGAAAACTTGTTAAATGGGATTCTAGTGATTAAGAAGTTGTGGAATGAATAATTTTCTAAAACGCTTGTGGGAATTATGTAAATTTCAGTGAGTTCAAGGCAGATAAGGAATATAATATTATTCTGGTTCTATTTTTAAGGACGTTTAGATATTCTTTTTAATTGGGAATTTTCATTACTTGAATTTTAAACAATCTTCATGATGTTGCTTCGTTGGCTTTTCGATGAATGTGTATGTGTATATTTTAATTTTTTTTTAACACCAATACACACTAAAGGAGCTACTCTTATAAAAGAATTGAGGATATACTCTGATTACATAACACAAGATACATAACTATAAAAAAATTTTAAAAATAAATTCAACCAAGGCGTAGTGGCTGACAATTCTCAACCATTGTTGTGTGCGTGTGATTGACATGAACGGAGGGGACCTACAATTTTCCGCCCAATCCGAACATCTTAGATGGCAGAAGTAATCTTGGAATTTCATCAAAAACTTCAAAATAATTCCGACAAAGCTGAATTTCTGTGAAGAGCTTTATTTTCATGTCCTTATAGGATTTGCTGTATAGACACTTTAAATGGACCAAATTTGTAGGAGGTTCAAAATAATGAATTTAAAGTTTGCTAAATATGGTAAAAACTAAACATTAAAAAAAATGGACCTAAGCATAACAAAGCGTCAACTAAACGAATAATTCACCCTTCGTCCCGATGGTCTCCCTGATATTTTTGTCTCTCATTTCCCCTAACATGTCGTTTTACAATGTAGATCATCAACCACTAACCTTGTTGAATTTGTGTCCTTTACCATATCGACCATAGCGAATTACAAGAAAATCGATGTTAATTCAACTGATTTTTGTAAGCCTTTTGAAAAAATTTCTCAACATGTAAACGGGGTCCCTCAAGGTAGCCACGTTGGTCCTCTTCTTTTTATTCTTACTATTAACGTTATTGAAATGATCATAAAACATTTTTCATATCTTATACGAGAAACAGATTGGCACAGCAACTTCAACAGCAACTTTGACAACCTTTAAGAGCCAGTGGTTTTAAATGGCTTTGAAATCATTAACACAGCAACAGCGACATCGCATTTAGGGTTATTTATAACGTTGAAATAATTCGATGTCGATGTTTTACTGTGCCAATCTGTTTCTCGCATTAATCTACGCTCCCGATACCAAATTTTTGAAGTCCATTACTTGCAGGTCGCATGAATCTACTCTTATTCAATAAGAAACTGCTTGGACTTAAATATAAGGAAATTCCAATAAATCACTTTTTAACGAAAACAAATAAAATTATCTAATCCGTTAATTGATGGTTCCGGTTTGATCAGGAAAAAATTGTTGTTTTGTGCATGAGACAAAAGTTCATGCATTTAGCAGTACAAATAATTCGCCGTAATTAAGTACGAAAGTGTAAATTTTGAGATGTCCAACTCCACGACAATATTCAAAAATTAGTTATGAATTATCATGGCCCGAATAAAATATTCCCATTTTATTTTGTTGTTTTTTGCCATGTTTTTTATACTTAAGAACTGTCAATAAAACATCAATTGAAGGATATAAAATTTACATAATTTATCGAAAATCCATATTATATACATCAATCTTTATTGTTCTATATATATATAGCTCCACTATCGACTAGAAAATAGATAGCTTTTGCTATTATATCCTTTTTTAATTAATAATATTGCTAATCAAAAGACCATGTGAATTTGGCTATTTATTTTTAAATCCCCATGATTATCAAATACTTATAGTAGTTTATGCTTTACAAAATGATTTCAATGCAAACAGTATTGTCATATCAGCGGTTTTACTAAAAATAAAATGTTGAGAATTTTGGGGTTTTCTGGATTTTGGGTTTCAGGGATTTCGGGATTTTGTCCGACTTTGTCGTTCACATCTATAACTAAATTGTGCCTCAATAAAATTGGTTGAAGGTGATGGCAACGCGATCTTCATTTTTTAAGATGATTATTTTTGGTGAAATTGGGGTCCACTTCCAACAGCCTTACGCCCATATTATTCACTCGATATATCCAGATTGAAACTTAAATCCGGATGTATTTACATTGACTTTGTATACTTTACATCTGGATTAAAGTTTTAATTTGGATGTATCGAGTGAATAATATGGGCGTTAGAGTGCAATCATTTATCATTTCCGTGTCTTGCTTGACGCTGCAACTTGCCATGGTCCGTCCTTATATTGAAAAACCCTCCGTAGTTGACGCCAACTTCGGGTCTGGTGTTTTACCTGTTTTTGGTAGGCAAACGCCAAAATTGATTTAGTGATGCTACAGTGCCAAGTTGCCCTGCCAAGAAGAAAGCAATTGCTCTGTAAATAGAACTTAACTTCTTTAATGTTTGACTGCAATAGATAAATGTAGGTATGTTAATGAAAAACTGTAAAATGTTAATGAAAAACTGTAAAATGTGTAAATTTAATAATTTACCGGTAAAACTTAAAAAAAAAACATCCACAACATTCGTTAAAGTCCGAATTGTTTTGTATTCATAATTCAAATTTTTATTTATACAAAAAAAATATAGTTTTGTTGGTTTTTTGAATTACTAAAATGCCATATATGTACATATATGGCAGCACTGTTTTAATATGTAACATTTATTTCGCTCGTGTTCGTTTTTCTCATTATTATTATTTTAGTTTGCCTTGTACCTAGATGCATGCCATACCCTTTATAATCGCTGCAGCAAATTACGAGATTCCTCGCTAATTCTATATTGCGCCTCCCTAGCGAACTCATTTAATTTCACTGTGCGGTTGAAACTATTTATTTATCAAAAGCCATACCAACAAATGCGAAATTCGATTTAACCATGCACAATATTGCACCATCAGTAAAACCATTTGCAATTTTCGAAAATGTTTTCACTAATAAAGTGGGAAGAGTACATACACACTTATATATATACATAAATAGATTCTATGTGTAGATGGAATTTATTTCAGAATATCGCGTCACATTTAAATCCCCACGGTAATATACCAACCAATAAATGTGTCCAATCCTCCTAATATCTCAACTTAAACTATATATTTATGATTTGCATGTACAGAAATGAATATTTCAGCTGAACCAATATTGATATTGAATTATGCATAGCAAATTTGATCGATTTGTGCCTTTGTTTATTTTGTATTTGTATCTATTTAATTTGGCAGCACTTAAATATGCAATCTGTCAATGTAAACTTTCGCAGCGAAAAAAAAAATTAAATAATAAAATGGTATACTTTTGTCATTTTTTGAAAATTCTGCATTCAGCCATTGCGAAAACCCCGTGGGGTTTCTAAATTCCTTTATCCTTTCAATTGTACTCTTGTTCAATATTTTGTGTTTTTTTATTTATTTTTTGGCTTGTATAGTAGTATCATTTCAAGAATTATTTTCCGCTTTTTTTTGTTGTATGTATATGGAAATGGAGTTCCATTTCACCAATTGCTACAAATGCACAGCACAGAGTCACCGAAGGACTCGTTTTATATTATTGTGTCCTTGCTTATCTTTTTGTGTATTTTTTTGTTTATTTTTTGTTGAGAGGAAGTTTTTAGTTTGTATTTATTTATTTTTATATAACAAAAAAAAAAAGTGAACGAAAAACTTTAAAAGTTTGCTTGTTGGGGTTTTTAGTGAATATAAAAAACAAAAGAACAAAGGAAAAGCGTTGTTAAAAGTCGTAATGTGTTTTGGTTATTTTGGTTTTGACGGCTCAATGAAGAATGGAAAATGCATGCAACGTGCTTTGAAAATTAAAAAAGACTTCATGCAGCAACGTTGTAGTAAAAAATATAAACCTTACAAAATGTAGGTAATGTAACTTGTAATACTTTTATTTTTTAAATTTACTTTTATCAATTCTTAGGGGTTTTGTTGTATGGAATTGACATTCGAAAAAATAGTTTAAAATTGAAAATATGTATAGATAGGAAGTTTCTTTTTAGAGTAAACTACCTAAATATAAACAAAGTATAGTCTGGATTTGAATATGAAAACCCAATTTTTTAATTTCACTCGGAAAAGTTTAAGTAAGTTTTATAAAACGATAGGACTATTTCTTTTTTGATGTTATGAAAACTAAAGAAGAGAAAGTTTAGTTTTGTTCGGGAAATAATGCGAAATTTTGAAGAAAAAAAAAGAAATAAATGTAACCTAATTCACAATGCATTAAAAATGAATTTTAAATCTCGTAATCCCGTCGCGACGCACGTGACGACGAGAAATGATTTATTGTGATTTGTGTTTTATTTCAAAAACTGAAATTATTTTTTGAGAGCGAATAACTACTAAGAGATCTTGTTACGCTGAGGTCTGGTTTTCTCGTCGGATTATAAACTGGACTTGTTTCTATAATAAAAAAAAAATTGAATTTTAGACTACACCGATATTTTCGGACATTTTTGTTTAAATCATTTTTTTTATGCGCACACGATTTCGAAGTGGAATTTATAGTATAGATATCTCTTATGCCAAAATAAAGATAATCGCAATTATTTTTATATTGAATTTCAATTATCAGTTTAAATGAATGCAGTTAATAAAACTCTAATACATCTTTAGATGTATATATATATATATATATATATACATTTTTTTGAAATCCCGTGTAATGTAATAACATTCATTTTTAAAGAGCCACAATCAAAACATTAGCAATACCAAATGTAAACAGAGCCGCATAGTAAAATGCACTTTCATTGATACATTATATTCATAGTATTGAATCATAATTTTGTTGTTCCCTTTGACCAACAAAATCGAGTGCAAAGACATCGTTTTGGTGACGATGCATTATGAGTGGCATAGAATGTATTTTGTTACATTACTCCCGAATGCAAATAAAATTGTTACAAATAATTTGTATTGAAAAGAATAAATAATAATAAGTGGGGATAGCCCAAATAATTTGCTAAAGATTTTAGGTATAAATAGCTGTAAGAATTGAAAATAAAATTAATTCCTGACTAGAAATCATAAAGTAAATTTATTTTAACTGCTGCTCCCTAGCCACTATTTTAAGCGAGCTGCGCTTAATAAAGCAATACAAAGCGTGCTACGCGACATAGCTTAGGGCTTACAAACATTTCAACATAAAACATTACACCCGGAAAGAATTGGTTGAAAAAAAATCAACATCGAGTATTAACGACACAATTGCAGAAAAAATTTGACGTTTCCATACAAACTATCGATAACAAAGAGGTAATTCCCGCCAATTTCGGTGAAACTAAACAACAATACAAATTTATTTTGGTGTGAACACAGTCTTAAAGGTATTTTCAAAAACTAAAATTTTGATATTTGATGGTATGTATATCTCAATGCTTATATAGTTTTAATTAATATTTCAAAAGCGTTTCATAGAGTTTGGCATCAAATTTACCAATCGAAAATCACCACTAAAAGGAATCTGATGAGGTAGTCGTGAAATTTCAATAACTGCAGCCTATAAAACTTGGTGGTAGCTCACCCAAGTTTTGTTGTTTCATTCCAAATGTTCAATCGAAAATCTATGCATTTGGTGCATGTGTATGTTTATTTGTATGTATTACATTTACCTAATCTATTATAAAAAAAAAACCATAAATTAAAGTAGGTATTGAATTGGATACAATTTTTCCTCGTATACCTAAAAGTTGCGTTGGGTAGATTTACAGAATAATTATAATTACTATGGATTTATTTAACTTAATGACTTTTATATAAGTCTTAACTTGTCTCAAACCAATAATCATCATTACATTAATGATATTAAATAGCTTTTAAATATTTTATATAACATTAATATAATTGAAATTTTAATGTGAAATAATTTATCCTGCAAATACTGTATAAGATACCACGAACCAACTAACCAATTACTTTTTTTTAATTTAATTTCAGGTATGCATACGATATGTAACGATGATATGATAATGGTGTAGGTAAATATGTATATAGAAAATGTTTTGTATTTAATTGGTTATTCTTTATCTCATCAATTATCCTGTGATTTTTTGTTTCTTTATTGAACAGAAAGAGTAAACAAAAGCTTATCTGCATCTTAATAAAAATTTTTTTTTTTTTAATGTAAAAAATATCCACAAATTCAGGCCTGCATCCGACATTATAAAATATGCAATGCATTCAATGATTTATAAAAAAATAAAAGGAATTTTGTATTGTGTACACATGAATACATATTATATTTTTAATTGTTTCACAAACAAAAGGCTGCTTTTTTTAAGTAAACATTTAACTCTCAACTGCATCATGAAGGTACTTAACGGTTTGTCTGGCATTAAGGCTTTACAAAATTACAACCACAACATCAGTAGTGTACCACAATAATAATGATGATGATGATGACAACAATAGGCCCCAAATTGATTGAAGCAAAAAGAGAAAAACACATGTACATTGTAAAATTGTACAATCCCATGACGATGCCGTCAATAATGAAGATGTATTCCTTCATCCTATTTATCTCGGTCTACTTGATCATCCGTTGCTATCCTAACATTAGGAAAATTTACATTTTTTGCAATTCAAAAAATTATTTTGTTCGCCTTTATTGCCTAGCCCCAAGCCTCCCTATTTCGTCGAGTTTTAGCAATTGATAATAATCAACCCTATACACCAACAGATTGAAAATGGGGGTGATTATCGGGCCTGGCATGACTGCTTTATTAATTGGAACTCCTTACCTCTCCCCCTCCATCCCTACGAACCGCTTTCAATTCATGACGATTGGTTCGCATTCCTTTCATTCATTTGTCTAAATCAGGAAAATCCTCTGCATTCAATGCTTAGGCATTGCAGAAAATACAACAAGAATAACAGAGATAGAGAAAAAAAAATGGAAAACCCCAGACCCCAGAGAAAGAAAATTGAAGGAAAATCACTTTTCGTTAGCATTTTCCTTGGCAGCAGTAGCACAGCACCACACCACAATGTATCTATATGTAGTAGATACATGTGGTGGTTGTGGAATAAAATTCTGCAGACAGATAAAATTGAAATTTTTTTTTTGTACTCCTTGGTCTGTGAATTAATTTGAATATTTTCTTTTTTTTTTTGTTTTCTCTAATGTGTCCCCATAAATTTCTTAGTTTTTTTTTCGAAAGGTGGCGAATCAACAAGCAATTTCTGTTTTTTATTTAAATATTTCGTTCTTACTTTTTGTTGCATCTTTTGGTTGTTATGTATATAAGTGAAATATGTAAATAGATTTAATAATTATTTTTTTTATATTCATGACAGGAAGAAGAGGTAATAAAATGATTGTTTGTTGACACAAATTCTTTGGAAATGATTCAACCAAATATCTTAATTTAAATTGTATTTAAACGTCTGGAAATAATTTGGTTTTAAATATTTGGAAAAAAATAAAAGAATTTTTTTGTTGTTTTGAATTCTCTGATGGTAAAAATTTAATTATGTACTATAAAGTAAAAACAAAACGGATTCAGATTTTAAGAGAAAAAAAAATAATAAAAAAATACGTATACGCCACAGTGAACTTATTTGCAAAAAAATATTTTTTATGAGCAATTAATGTTTTTTATAATGTGCGCGTGCTTAACTTTAGATGATAATGCTTGTAAACAACATACAAACAATCGTAAAAGTATTAACTTTATTATATTTTCTGTAAATTAAAAAAAAAAAAAAATAGGTATTTAAAATTTTAAGAAAAAAATTCAAAATTAATTTTTAAAAATCTAGATTTAAAATGTTTATGATATTTTGCAAAAAAAAAACCATATAATTTTAAGGCGATTCCAGTAGAGGAACAGGAACATTGTTTCAAAGTAAAACAAATTAAATACTTGTGTACCCCCCAGGGACCTGTTTTGTCATAAACTCTTTGAACAGTCCAGTATTTTTGAGTTTTCGTTTTTATTGCTCCAAAGCAAAAACATTAATTTTAAAATCTGATGATTTGTTTAATGTTTGTTTTTAATATACAATGAAAGCAATTGCTGACTTTTAATACAAATACTCACAGCAAAATTCTTAATTCTGTATATATATTCTATAAAGATTTATATGCTACTACAAATATAAAACTTTGCTTCCCCAGTAGAATTTCCATCTTTTTTCAAAAAAAAAAAAACAAGTACTTGTTGCTGCCATAAGTATTTTTGCTTAACTTAAATTGCACTTGAAGGCCATAAATAATAAATAAAAACAAAAAATCAGCAAAAATTTTCACATTTTACAATTTGTGTCACCCACAAGACAAGCATTTATCATTCATTCATATTTTAAAAGCTCTGATATTAAATTCCAACCAATGTCCTCGCACATCAGAGACTCACACATTTGCCTGCCAATTGCCATTAATATTCACACGCACCTTGTCGGCAGCGTCGTCGTCAGTATGGCATGGCAGACAGACACTAACAGTGGGGCGTCATCGTCATCCCACGCAAATATAGTTTGCAAAATCCATCATCAAAATCACTTTCGTAAATTCGATTTAATAGTCCAATCCATTAAAAAAAAAAAAAAGAGAAGAACCATCGTATTATGTGTATATATAAATTCAATAAATAGACACAATATGTCTATGGATACCTACGAGTATCCTATTGTACATAAACATACACACATATATGATTTTTGTCCTCTTCAGAAGGATGATAATTTAAAACATCAATTTTGTTATTTATTCCAAACGGATGTAGTATGCATGTATGTCATTGAGTGAGTGCCGAAAGTGATAAAACCTTTAAAAAAAACCTTAGTAAAAACGCCCCTTCTATAATATGAGGGTGAAATATTTCACTGATTCCCTTCTACCTAGGTAAACGTCATGGAAAGCACATCAACCACACACTCTCTGCAACAGTAGAAGCAGCAGCAGCAGGTTGATTTAATTTTATATTTCAACTCAATGGATGTGCGGCACTTAAAACATCCTTTGTGGTAGGCACCAACTATACCACAGTGTAGTGTTGCATAGCGTGCTAAATTTTATCCTTCAGACCGTGAAGGGTGGGCCACCAAAAAAATGAAATAAACATAAAAAAAAATTCCTACATCAGAATTCGACCTTACCTAAGAATGTACTTGTTTGCAATAAAATAAAATTAAAGGAAAACTACACACGTTTGCTGTAGGAAAAAATGTTACCCTGTTTTTCTGTAAATTAGCGCAAAACTTATAAATACCATCCCCATTGTTCAGCCGGGAAAAATAACATTGAAAATCCCTTCAAACCAAAGTAATTGTTTTTGTGTTAATCTTATTGGAAAAATCGACTTCTGTTATATAGGGTGCTTGCACTAAATACAGAAAGGAAACAGTGTTTAAGAACAGATTTTTGAAATGCCAGTTTTTTACATGATCTATACGGCGAGTATGTATTGGTTTCGTGTAAACAAAAATTCGCGGTTGTAATGAAAAATAACACTAACATAATGAAGAAGTCCAAAAAAGTGGGTTTCTACTTTCTGCATACTTTCCTCTGCACAGTGACCCGTTTATGTAAAAGTAGTGACAATAATCATTTTTCGGGTGAGTCTTTAATCCAAAACTTTTAAGTTTTTTGGAATAATAAATGTTTGGACCATTACAAATGAAAACATGAAAATTTTCGTTTTGATGAATATTTTTGCTTGTATGGTGGCAAAAAAATATATTTTTTTAATTTTTTCTGAAAGTGTTTTACTACTACTACTTGATATTAATTCAATTAATAAGTTCAAGTGACCAAGTAGTTTTCTAAATTTCGTCACCTTCGTTACTACTTGATTTTATGTTAGAAAAAGAAAAAAATTAAGTTCAAACTAAAATTTAGTTACGGAATTGTATGTATTTTTCAACCTCTTTTCAACAAAACATCATAAGTACGATTTAGAAGCAATTACACGTGTATTGCCTAAATACACGTGTAACCATAAATACACGTGTAATAAAAATGCACGTGTTCATTCACAAATAATTTTATTACACTTGTAACACGTGTTTTCGTATACACGTGTGTCCAATAGCGGTCTTTACTATAGATAAAATATTAACAAAAAAAAAAATATTGAACAAATGGTTTATTTTCACTCAATTTCACTCTGCTGTTAATCGGAAACTGTACTTTCGACTTTTTAAATAAAATAAACGAGTTAAGTAAAAATTCAATTTTAAACAGTAGATTTTGAAACACCCTGAACCTAAAGCTATTTTTTTAAACTCACCAGCCTAAACTCATCTTGGAAATTTCCTTTAAAATACAAGAAATTGTATCTCTCTTCGTTTAATAGTTTTGATTTTAGTAACCGAAAAAGTTGAAACGGGCCATTGTGCGTTGGTCGGTGCGTGAGCCCTTTGTAATTTGATCTACAGCCTAAACGGGTGACCCTACGCACCGACCAACGCACAATGGCCCGTTTCAACTTTTTCGGTTGCAAATTACAATGCTTTAAATTTGGTACAGAGCATTTTTCGTTGATAGCCTAGAGGAGACATTTTTTGATTTACCTCATTTAGAAAGGGGCAGCTACCCAACGATTTCAATTTCGCGAAAACGATTTTGAAAAATAAAAAAAATTCGCTTTCTGAAAACAGGGTCTTCACATTTTTTTTATAAAATTTGAGATTTTCACGATAAAGTTTTTTTTTTATGGATTGACCATACTCCATACACTATCGAAGCATTTTTTCGAAGTTTAATCGCACTTTTTACGAGCATTGTGACTAGGATTTAAGAAATTTAGTCTCCCAATGTAGTCAAGAAAAATCGTTGATCGTTTGATCATTTTTATAAAAGAAAAAAAAGGCCGATGCATAATCTTTAGGTTGCACACCATACTCCCACCCTTTACTAGTATATATAGGTCTTTGTTGAAGCTCTCTGCAATAAGTAATAACACATTTTTTAGGACATCCTAAATACACCTCGTCAGAGAATAGAGTGGAGATAGGTATAATAGGGTACGGAAATTTGTATATTTGCTCACGCTCACGAGTGATCGATATTTCAATTTCGTATAAATAGTAAATTCAGGAAAAACAATTAACACTCTCCATTGCTCATGATTTGTCCAAAACTCCTCATACTAGTGAGTCTCACACTTGGTTTCGGCATAAAAATCGCGTTTCTCAACGGACTGCGACTGGTTTAAACTAAAATTCTCCAACATTGTGCAATACGGAAAAAAAAACAGTTCTCATTCAATTAGTATTCATTCCAATTAGATGCCAATGGATTCCCGCACTTCACCCTGTAAATCTAACGATTTGTTTGTTTTGTTACCTATATGTACATAAAAAGTTAGAAAATAAATCTTTTTTCCGAGTCTCCCAGGTAGGTATGCCACAAAACCAAACAAATAAAACTCACCCTATTTCAATTTGGCCATTATACAAAACAACTCGCAGCAAAAAAAAACTCAAAAACATGACATGATACACAAAATGCGGGCACATATTGTCTGAATCTATAGCAAGTCCCATATATTCTTAAATTTACGGCGGGTTGTTTTTTTTTATATATTATATAGGTATATACGAGTATAGAAACATTTTTATGAATAAAAAGAGCTCTAAAGTTATATTATTCTTCTTTATGGAAATTGGGAAATTCTGCCTCCGGCATGAAATGATAAAAACGATCTCCCGCTGAACTTAAAATAGCAGAAAAAAGCCAGCGGTTTTTTTTGTTGTTTCCTCCCAAATATCGTATGAAAATAAATTTATTTGAAAAACAAAAAAAATTGTATATGAAATACTTCCATACAGCACCCTCGGCATGGGGTCGCTCGGTTGGGATAACGAACTTAACAGCTTTTCTTAGTCAATATAAGTGTATTCAAAAAGTTGTAAACTTTTTCTTATATGTGTGGCACATTAAAACTGATGATTGACGTATAATGTTGGCTGGGGGGGTAGAGGGATGGAATAGTTGCAGATAAAACAAACAAATAACTATACAACCCGAATGCCATGCCGGCACTGCTACTGTATGTTGTTGCAGTTACAAATTGCACGTCAAAGAGTTTTCTTATTTGCAATAAATTTATTGGAGAAAAAGAAATTATTTTCAATTTAAATTACAAACATTTTAAATCCAAAAAGAAAAGAAAAACAAATAATACAAAAATAAATGTAAATAAACTTTTTGAACGACGACGACTTTTTGACTTTTATTTATATTTATTTGTATGGCGCTTCAAGGCAAGAGTCATTGACAAAAAAAAAAAAACAACGCATATTCTCGAAACTTTTCGTGTTTTAAATATTAATTCTGATTTTTTCATTTCAAAAGTATCGTTATGTAGAAATGACTATAGCTCCATGAAGTCACTGCTTGTTATAAAGATTTTTACACAAGTTTGAAATGCTTTCGACCTTAGCATCAAAAAGGCAAAGGAAATTGATTCGCAATTAAAACTCAAGTACTTTTGGCGACTCAAATTATTGGTCCCAACAGATTTGAAAAAAAAAATCCCTAAACAAATTTTTTTTGAATGTTTAATTTCTAGCATGCTGCATTTTTCATGAACGCAAAAATTTCAGTTGTTTTAAAGTAGACGCTGGAGGCAGTTGGGTAAGTGTAACACGAAGGCCACGAAATATTTATTGGGGTGAATACGCGGGACTTTAAGCAACTTAAAACCACGAAAAATGGATCTTATTTACATAGCTTATGTAAATAAAATTTATGTTAAAAAAAATGTTTCCCAACAACAATGTAAAATGGGGAAGAGATACAAAGTAATTTTTTCACAGTTGAATAAATTTGTTGTAAGGACAATTATAAAAATAATTACCTGAGACCCGTGGATATTATTTTAACATGTCACAACTCTCAACTCACTAAGCATTTATTTTTAACAAGCATCTAAGATTTTGTGAAAAAAAAACAGGTTATTAATTGTTTATGTAGCGGTTATAACACTAGTCTACTCGAAAATATGCCTACAAAAAGTATTTTCTAGACAAAATTTGACATCTGTGAAGTAAGCATAATAATTTAAACGTAGGTATATAGGCTAGGTAATAAAACCACAAGAAGAACTTCCGGATTTTGTAGTTCATCAAACAGTAAGTGAAATCGCGTGAACATGTTAACTTCACAGTAAAGTACTTTTTTTTTAAATTGCGACTTCAAAATTTAGGGTGGGTCTCCTCTTGAACTGCGTACAAAACTACACATTTGGAGCCTCACTGCAAATTCCTAAAGCTTGATTGATTGCTGAGAAAAAGGAGTGTCATGTTAACTTCATAGTGAAGTACAATATGAACTGCTGCATTTGGATATTATCATCGCTTCTCATACAGATCTTCTGTTTCCCCCCTCCCTGGTGAGTGAAACTTTTTGTATATGTTCTGCACTCGAAGCTTTGTGGATACTGCATTGAATCCCAACTTTTTGTTTACCTTTTCATATTGCAACCGAGCTTTACCTGAGTGATTGGCTACTTTTTGCTTCAGACTGCATTATACGCTTACCTGCTAGACGATGCTTTTTTGTTTTCATTGGCATATATAAATACAAAAACAATTTTGTTGTTGGTGCATTTTATTTTTGCCTTGTTGACTTTATGCTGATCATCTGTAATCTATCATCTGTCATCTTTCATTTGGCTGCTGTCATATTAAACTACATTGCCGATACATTGATTTATGGTTTGTGCACTTACTAAGTACATTACTGAATTCGGAGTACACTGTGAGTGAACATTTTGGCAAGTAACATCAATTTTTATTTTTTTATAAATCAAAAATCGCCGTAAATCCAAACTATCACCTCCAAAAAATAAAAAAATATAAATAACAAAAATTATTATGTCTGCGTGCGCTTTGTGTGATAATATCGCAGATTACCTTATTGACGCTATTATTTGTCATGGAAGCTGTCGCAAGTTATTGCACATAAATTGTATTAATGCTCCGTTCAGCTCTATTAATCTGTTCAAACAGAGAAAATCTTTTTATTTCTTTTGTGAAGAATGTGACCCGTTTGCTTATACGAATATTGTCCGTGATGTACTACAAAATAAGCAAAATCTTGACAACCTTCATAACCAATTGCTTCAACTAAATAAGAAAATTGAAGATATTACCTCCAATCAACATTCTTTACAAAATGTAGTACAAAATCATGATTATTTAATAGTAAATAATCCATCTACATGTGATTCTGCACTCTTGAAAAGAAAACTGAACGAAATGGATACCGAAATATCTGAAACCAACCATTTGTCAAAGAAACCTGCCACAGCTATAGTAATAAATTCATCCCAAGAATCTGCAAATAACACATCACAACAAGAACAATCCGTAGATCTTGATGCTTCGAAGGAACCTTTTACATTAAATCAATGTAATTTCCCAACTTTATCTGCAAATACTACATCAACAGCTACTTCTCCGTTATCGAATGACCAGCAATCTTTAGAAATGATAACAAATCCTGTCAACACTTTTCCTCGTACGGGCCCTGTTACTGATGGACATTTTATTTCACCTATTGAGTCTGGTTTAAAAATTGTTGAAGGACACAAAACACTCTTTATTTCGAAACTAGCTCCATCTACAAATGCTTTTGATGTGAAATGCCATATTAAATCTAAGATTGGAACATTAAATTCTGTAATTGTTGAGAAAATTCTCCATCGAAATTTTTCTAAATATTCATCATTTAAAATTAAAGTTCCAGACTCAATATTCTACATCCTAAACTCAATTTCTTTCTGGCCAAAAGGAATAATCATGCATGAGTATCAAAATAGAAAATCTAACCAGAACTCTCACCATTTTCAAAAACGATTGACAATGCGCAGCCACAACCAAAGCAGCTACAAAAATTACTGATTTATTACCAGAATGTAAATGGCCTCCGGACTAAGACCAACAAGGTCTATAAAAATGTAAATAATATGCCTCATGATGTTCTCATACTCACAGAAACCTGGCTAAATACTTCTTTTGCTGACACAGAATTATTCGATTCCAATTTTCAAATTTTTCGACGAGATCGCCATAACGACACCAACATAGTAACTGTTGGAGGAGGTTTGTTAATAGCCGTTCGTAATCATCTGTTTTGTAATCTTGTCGACGATTTTTTGGACTCCAACCTTGAAATAATTTGTGTAAAAATATCAACTCCGGCTGGATATTTATATGTGGTTGTTAGTTACATCCCTCCTTCCTCCACTTGTGATGTCTACAACAAACTTATCGATTGCATAGAATCTATAAATGACAAACTTGAGCCTTCTGATGAACTTTTTGTTATTGGTGACTTTAATCTACCAAATCTTGAATGGACAAAATCGCCGGAACTAGAATGTTATCATGCCGTTAATGCGTCGAGCAACAACGAAGTTCTTTTTATCGATGGAATGACTTCTTTTGGACTTAATCAATTAAGCAATATCAAAAACCAGTCTGGCAGAATCTTGGACCTTGTGTACTTTTCTGACCTCAATAATTCTGATGGAACTACATTACTTGCTGATACTAAGCTCATTGAAGAAGATCGTCATCATCCTGCCTTATCAATTTCGTTAAACTTAAATATTATTAATGTAAGTAATCATTGTAAGAATATGCATGAATTCAACTTTAAAAAATGTAAATTTTCCGAACTCTACCACTTATTGAATGAGATTAACTGGAATACCTTGTTTTTGAATGTTAGTCTTGATGAAATGGTCTTTCGTTTTTATAAAATTTTGTTTGATTGTTTTTTGGAAACCATTCCTTTACGAAAAGTAAGACATTTAAGTAATACTCCACCGTGGTTTGATCAACATATTAAAACTCTTAAAAATAAAAGAAACAAGGCTTGGGTGAAGTTAAATCGATCCTGGAGCGATGAAGCTCAAAATGAATATACTAGACTTAAAGATGAATTCATTAACTACTCTAATTTTCTTTATTCGGACTTTGTATTAAGAACTGAAGATGATCTTAAATCTAATCCACGAAATTTCTGGAAATATGTAAATCTTAAGAGAAAATCTGATGGTTATCCAACTAATATGAACTACCAAAATGCAGAAAGTCATTACCCAGAGGACATTGCAAATATGTTTGCCGAATACTTTAAGACTGCTTTTGATGTATCTTCTTCTTGCGATACTTATAAAACTTCCACTTTTGATGAGTTTTTACATCTTAATTCGATTGATTTTTCTATTTCTGAGGTAACTATCTTAGAGTACATTAAGAAAATAGATGATTGTTTAAGTCCCGGTCCTGATGGTTTTCCCGCTTTTATGTTAAAAAAATGTGCAATATATATGTCATACCCGTTATATATACTTTTTAATCAATCTATAAAAAACTGTAAATTTCCGGCCCTTTGGAAAAATGCATTCCTTATCCCTACTTTCAAGAAAGGTAAAACAAACTTAGTTTTAAATTACAGACCAATAGCTAAACTATCTGCTATTCCTAAAATGTTTGAATCTATTATTTGTGATAATTTGTCTTTTCATTGTACCTCCGTTTTATGTGACAATCAACATGGCTTTGTTAAAAAGAAATCCACTGTAACTAATTTATTACAGTTTACTACATTTTGTATTGACGCGTTTGAAAAAAAACAACAAGTTGATTGTATTTTTACTGACTTTAGCAAAGCATTTGACAAACTTAACCATCATGTACTGTTAAGAAAACTTCAAAATATAGGTCTTAGCGACAGTTTTGTGTTATGGATATCTTCATATCTCAAAGATAGGTTATATAGTGTTGTTTTTAAGAGTGAACGTTCTAAATGTTTTACAGTTAACTCCGGTGTTCCTCAGGGTAGCCATCTTGGTCCGTTATTATTTGTACTTTTTATTAATGATCTTCCGTCAGTCCTAGTTAATTCAATGTCTCTTATATATGCCGATGATGTAAAAATTTTTCGTACAATTAACTCTGTAGAAGACTGTGATATTTTACAAAAAGACCTTCAAAGTTTCTGGGAATGGTGCAATATTAATGGTTTAGTTTTAAATATTGACAAGTGTAAAACAATGTGTTTTACACGCAAGAAAAATGTGATTGTGTATAATTACGCTATTAATTTGTCACCATTGTGTAATCTGTCTAGTTTTACTGACCTAGGGATAGTGTTGGACTCTAAACTTACTTTTATTGACCATTTTGACTATATAATTAAAAAAGCTAACATGACTCTCGGTTTTATTAAAAGGTTTGCTCGTGAATTTCGTGATCCTTATGTTTTAAAAACTCTTTATGTCTCTTTTGTAAGATCCATCTTAGAGTATGGTTGTGTTGTATGGGCACCTTATTATGCGGTTCATATAAACAGATTGGAGTTCGTTCAAAGAAGATTTATGAGATTTTGTTTAAGATTATTACCATGGTCGAATCGATTTAACTTGCCACCTTACGCTCAACGTATTCAATTAATAAATCTCCCATCTCTAACAAGTCACAGAGCGTATATACAATTTTGTTTTATTATTGGAATAATCAATGGATCAATTTCAGCTCCATTGATCCTCAGTCGTTTGAATTTCACTGCTAGTCAATATAGTTTGAGAAGGCAGTTGCCAATTAGTAACATTTTCAGTAGATCAAACTACGGTGCTAATAGTCCTTTAAATCTTTTAATAACTATCTACAATAAAAATTCAAATATAATTAATTCCACCAATGTTAATGTTAAATCACTTAACTTAAGAAAAATATTTTTCATTCAAAACAATTTATAATATGAACTAGATGTAAGTTTTTCTTTTATTTTGTAAGAATATAATATATAATTGTAATTTTAATTTTAAGAAAATGTACTTATGTACCGTTAGTATTTAACGAAATAAACTAATGTAATGAAATTCTAGGAAATTAGGACTTCAAAATTTTGGCTGAGGCTTTTCTTGAACTACAAAAAAAAAAAAACTCCAAATGTGGAGCCTTATTTGAAATTGATATAGCTTGCTCGGTTGTTGAGAAAATATGTAAGGCTATTATGTTGACTTCATCCAATATTTGATGAACTGCAAAATTCCGAACAGAAATGAAAAAAGAACACGGAGAAAAATAATGGGTTAAAAACAACGTAAAACTCGTTGAAGTTAAATAACAAACATAGTTAACTTGCAAACTTACCACGTTAAATAACACGAGTCAACTCGATTAAACAAAATAATTTAAATCTACGCACTGATTCGGTTAAAGTGTACTTAATTATATTTAACTACTTTTGGGTAAGTTTGTTCAGTTTAAATAACCAACTAAGTTACCTAGTTAATGAAACATATTAAATCGCTCAAAAACCAAAATATAATTATTTGATTTAAGCAATCTACTCATTTAACACAAACGATTTTCAAAATTTGAAGGCCTAACCAAGTTTCTCCATTAATTTTGTAGGTTTTTATTTTAAACAATTTATTTTAATTTAGTCGACTACGTTAGAATTAACTTAATGAACTATGTAATATTTAACACATTTTTTTAACCCACCGTAAAATGCTCTCGGTTAAAAATTATTTTTCTACGTGAATCTGCACTAGTCTAGGTGAAAATTTGTTTGTTAACTTCAGAGATGTCTAAATTTGGGTAATGGTACAATAAAATATTTTGCAAAAAAGAGTTTTCGAGATACATAATATGTTTATCAAAAAGTGGAAATGGCTTCAAATTTAGTCTCAAAGCTGTCAAGTCGTGTGATCGTCAACACAAAAGCAGAACGTTGTCAATGCGGTGACGACTCCGTTGACATTCGTTTGAAGCATTTTCTGAACCCTTCATTTTTCTTTTGAAAGAAGTATTTCACGGGAGTCAGGCTCACTCTTGCCATTTAAAATTGTCACCGAAAGGCAAAAATCGCTTACACACATATTATACGTTAGGAGAACATTAATTGACTAGCGTCATTCTCAGGATTATAAATGGTTTATTGATGGTGTTCAACGCTTCAAAGCATGAAACAAAAACTTACAACACAAACAACTTATGACGTTGTTCTCATTAGACACAATCTGGCAGACTTTAACGTCTTCGTATTTTATCTCGCTACCACCATAAATTGATAGTAAAGTGAGGTAGGATTTTTTTTAGATTTTTTAAACACAAGTGGCAGACGTCAAAATAAGCCAGCGGATTGATTCCAATGAGACGCGTCATCCTTAAACGGTGCCTTGACAGTGATTTGATAATTTTTTTTTTGGTTGAAATTATAGAGTTAACGAGTTGGCCATTTGCGTTTAACGTCTAATCGTAGCTTAAGTTTTGTAATTAAACATTAATATGTAGCACATTTTTGTTCCATTCACATTAAAAAAAAAAAAAACATCCCACGAACGATATTCAAATTCATAAAAAAATAGTTTTTTGTAGATATTGTGTTGTGAACATAGAATCTAAAAAGATCTTCTTTGATGCCAATATATTGCAAGCATTATCTAATGCTTCAAATATAACCCCGCATTAGATTGTTAATTTTCAATTTTCTGCCCACTGCATTAATATATAATTCAATATATCAAGGTACCTATATATTTGCTACGCCCACATAACTGCACCATTAATTAGAAACGTTTGGATTTGAAATGCAAAATCAACCTCACCAAAGCAATCCATTTGCAATAACCGCTCATCTACCAGGCCTTATAATTGAATTTTATCAATGCATCACTTGAAATAATGACGTTTGTCGTCGTAGTCGTAGCCACAATCTGGCCTTCGTCAACGTAGAGATAGCAATTGAGCATGTCTGTAGATAAGTAATGTACCGAAAATCCACAGTTGGAACAAATTTACAATTAACATTTCGCCCAATGGATAATTAGGAGCAATTATCCACCCATCTACATATTATATATGTGAAGTTGCAGTTGTTGTTGTTGGAATCAAGAGCTCACGGCAGATAGCGCTACTGCAGGTGCAGCTGCTGGTTCTGTTTCTGCTTCTGAGTGCTTGGATTCTATTTATGGTGGCAATTATAGCTCATTTATATAGTTTGACACTATATGAAACATTGCTCATTGAATCGTGCTACCGATGACAAAAGCACAGCTCCACAGTCTGGTTAGCCAGCCGACTGTTCAATATTCGGCCCATTGCACTCGCCAATCATGTATGAAAGTTCTCGAACTTGGGTATTCTATATAAATAATATGAGTTGAGTAGTGATTCGAAAGTTAAACTGATGGATTGTTAAATTAAATTTCACTTAATTTTAGTGACGGATAAATGATTATATTTATAATGCGCGGTTAACCTCTTCGACATCACCACCATTACTCCGCACCGGAGCAAATGGAGGAAATGGCACTGAGTGTGATAATCATCAAGCTTGGTTCGCCGGACTTTGCTGCTTTGTATATTATGGAAGTGAGAAAATTATACACCCCGCATTGCTGATGCAACAAGTGTTAATTAAAAATACTATCACGATTGTGTCTAGGTATAATTTGATAGAAAATAGTTTGAACATAATAAACTAAACTAAAGTTAAATGAAATGGATTTTACAAAATAATGTTGGCAAGAGATTTAATGAAAGTTGATGGGCTGGCATGTTACTTTATTATTATTATTATACTAAAATATATATAATAAGAGCGTTTGTAAGAAGTAAATTGTAAAATAAGAAGGGAAATAAAGGTGTCATGAGATAAGACTTTCATTCTTTCTCTATACAGATGTGACAGTTTGTCGTTAAAGTGCTATCGTTCGATGGACTCTGAATTATATTGTTCTTTTAAGTCTAAATCCCATACAAAAATGACACAACGAAATCATAAACTGAAAATTTCGTTCTGCTTTTCGTTTTACAGTACCTACGCTGTTCCAAGAGCGAAATTTATAATTGTAGCAGATTATTTGGAGAAGTCTCCGCTCCTTTTTCGCACTAAATTAATTATACAGACTATTTATTGCGTGCGGAAAAATGACATTTGAGTTTTACTTGTGTTTTTTGTGGTTTATCATTTTCTTACATCATGGGTTTCTCTGATTTTTTGCGTTTATGTTTGATTTTGTTTTTGGAATTAGTGAAACTCTCCAAGTATATTTTCCGTTGTGTTTTCCGAAGCGTTTCGTTGTCTGTTTGGAGATCAGAGAAAAATTTCGTTTCGTATCAGCAGCGTACTAGGCTTAAAAGTTTAAAGTCTGCAGTGTGACTTTTGCCGCATTTTAATGGGACAAATTTCCCGTTTGAATTGGACTTTTGTCCCATTTGTTTGGACTTTTATCCCATTTGAATACAACATTTGTTTCATTTGAGTGGGTCATTGTTCCAAATCTATTTCGGGACTTTTTTCCCAGTCCATAGTAGAGATATAAATCCGAAAAGTAAAAGTGCACAATGTTTTTTTTTTTTTATATTCGGACTTTTACCACCAAAAATTTGGTTACCGAGCCACGGTTCTTTTCTCCAAGAAAACCAATGAATAGATTGAGACTTACATTCCACTCAAATTCTACAAATAGGCTTTCGGGACTTATTATGGCGACAAGTGATTTTTCGAAACTGCCTCTGTATATATATTTTGAGACACTAACTGCAGAGAGTAAAACCTAAGACAAAAAATGTTTAAAATTTACAACCTGAATATTACATATGTGTAAGAGTACATTCGAAGCAGTTTAATATTAAAATATGTTATTACTCATCAAACAATTTAACTTTTGTATCCAATGGATAAGCTTTAGATTTCCTACGTGCTGATTGATATCTGAGAATAATAGTTATTTTAATACCCTCTATTTTAAAAACATGCATTTGTATCAATTAAAATTAATAACTTCGTCAATATCATTTGTGCGCATGTAGATATGTATGTCTATTCACTACCACATCTTATACAACTTAATTAATATCCTATCCACAAAAAAGGATTTTCTACCTCTTAATTAAAATATTTTATCGAACCCACTTAAGTACAATTCACATTCTGCACATCATCATCATCATCATGCAAACAGTATAACCTGGCCATAAGTAAAAACAAATACCTTCTTTTACCACACACTGATACTTATAGGTAGGGATGGTACATACATACATATGTATATACATAGGTATATAGGTGCACAATTGAGTCGACAAAATAATTTATCATCTCGTTTGTAATAATAGGTGTGTAGTGTACGCCTTATTCCCTTTAATGTATCCATCCCAGCTTCTGCAGTTATATATATACATATGTACACAATACATTCACATGTCAAGGTTAACTGGTTAATTCAACCAGATTTATTCCGGCAATTAGGCTGAACATATTAACTCGCTTGCTTGCAGACATTGTCTGATTACAGCATATACCTCTATACTCTATATAACATAGCTTATAACCAGATTTTCTTAATTGCCGACTAGTAACATTACTGGGCATGAATTTGACTTAAATTGCTCTTTTTATTTTTATATATAATTTTTTTTATTTGTTTCTTTCTTTTCCAACAAAAAAGAAAGAAAGAAATTTTTTTGTTTTTAGAAAGAGAATAAAAATAAATAAGTCAAACACTTTTATGTATTTGATGAAAAAGGATTTCGGAGTCAAAAATAATTAATCAATAATCTTCTATATAGCTGTTGGTAACATTTGTCAAATTTATACTAATGGTAAAATGAGAATTCAAAAATCTTCAGGTTCCTAATACAATTCTAAGAATATAATTATAACTAAATTCTGTCATTGGTCGATACCCATTAAGTTTGTATTAACACTTCAAAATTTTAAAGGTCAATACTTTTAATTATTTTCATGAAGTTGTCTTAAATTTGTATTGTATTTGTATTTTTGTAAAATACAAAAAGAAAAACCGTAACACTGAATTTTTCAATAAATCTATTAAGGATCCCCCACACCAACGCGAATTTTCGGTGGCGACGACGAAAACAATAATAACAACGAGTTGTTTTCATTGACAACCACGTGTTGTTATTGTTGTTTTCGTCGTCGCCACCGAAAATTCGCGTTGGTGTGGGGGAACCTTTAATTTGCTATATTTTTCTCCACAGTGTTTTTTTTTTCTGTAGGAATTTGCTTAATTAATTGTTTCTCAATGTCTTGAAATATGTTGTGCCATAAACAAAAATTGTCGCGTCCTTTTTTTTTAAATAAATGAAAAAAAAAAAACAATTGCGACACATTTTTTCCGCCACGATTATTTTACGACAAATTCAAAAAAAATATTTACACATTCCTTTTCTTTTTTTTTTACTTTAATTGCCAAGTTAGCCCTGGTAATGCTGCTGTTATTTTAAAAAATAGTTGCCCCCATTTGTTTTCTTTTACGACAAAATTCACGACAGTTTAATCGAGTCTTTGGACCTTCAAAATTATAATGTGTTTATATGTTTACTATACGGACATCATTGACAGCTGTTTTTTGATCGTATAAGGTCTGTTCGTTTACTTTCCTAAACTGCCAATTTCTATTTTACTTCAATTCAATTTTTTTCTTCGAATTTTGACAGATCTTTGAACCAGAATTTTCAATGTCACCTGTCGCTTTTAGCACTTGTCAGTTTTTTCATAAAACAAGACGAGTTAGTGCAAAAAGCACACAATGTAACACAATAGCCGCGTATTATTATCGCTAATAACCCATATGGTTCACCCCGACATAATAAAACGATACAGATCCTAATGAAAACTCTCTTGTATGCTCATCTCTTTTTGTCTTATATTTGTTTATTTTTCATGTAGATACTGTCTTTTTTCCTCGCACTGCAGTTTGTACTCTCTACCGACTGAAGAGCCGACTACCCGCCAGAGTAAGAACTTATTTCTGGTTCTATAAAGCAAACCCCGGTTAATATATTACTTCCCAAAAATACCCATTCCTACAAGTTTCATATAAAAACAAAAATAACACTAGTATAATCTGGCAGTTTCGATCAACTATGCGAACAGACCTAATGTCTCATCAACTAATACGTAAAATGTGTTATCAAATAGTCCTTACGTTGACATAATTTATCAACATACAAAAACATCATGCTTCTGATGGTTTTCATTAGTTTAATGTGTTTATGTAACTTCAGTTCAATAAAATGACATAATTTGTCATGGTTAACACCCTCAAAAAAACAAAACCCAGTGTACAAACAAACTGACAAGTTTTCTTTTTCAGTTTATAATAAAAATAATAAAATCAAACTTACATATTTTCAAAGACTGAACTTTATTATGTGTCCACAAAATATCTCCCATTTTGTTTGGAAAAAATAAATTATATAAAACCAAAATATGAGCTGCACTATCCTCCTCCACAAGGTTGCAGCAAAACACATTTAATATATTTATTGCTTTTTTTTTTTGTTATTCTCAAAAACACCCTCTATTTCCGTGCTCGTTTTCAATTTCTATTCAATATTTAAAACTTAAAAATAAAAAATTAAAGGGTCCATTTCGTTAAAAATGGCTTATCTATTGTGTTGATAGCCATGTGGTAAAAAGGATTCCATTGCAAACACTCTCTATCTCTGTCTGTTTATAACTAAGACACCACAATAAATCAACTTCATAGAAAAAAAAATTTTCACTACATTATGACTTTTCCTCTAGCTCGAAGTTTAGTTCTTGCTTTATGCAAGCAAGCCACATCCACTTTCCCTTTGTGTAATGTCGTCGAACAAGAGGAGAATAGGAAAATGACAAAAACACACACACTCAGTTGTAACTCATATAATAGTTCTTGACCAGTTCTCATGGTCAGGTATGGGCCATTGTCAAGGCCGTATTTACGAGGCGCTGTCCTATTGAAAAAAAACGACATTTCTTTATGAGGGTTAAACCAATATGTGGGTGAGGCAACATCTGAGTTATTGATAGAATCTTCCATAGAAAACGAAATTGGTATACGTTATAACTGGCGGTATACATAATTAAACATAAAATTGTTCATGTATACTAACAATGTGTTTTCCGTAAAGCTATGTATAAATATAATGACAATAGAAAATGGAGTGATGCTGAGGATTTCTAAGGTGATTTGTGAATAACTGTTAATATGAAAATGATAAAAGAAGTGGCATTAGCCCTCACTTTTGTATATCCTAATGTATTTCCGGTCAGTTTTTGAGATGTTGTTTATTTCCACCTAACCAAAAATCATTTGTCATGTGCGATAAATGAGTTACACCAGCTTATATTATTAAATCTATGTGAATTATTGCACGGGAGGAAAAGAAGCAAAATGAAAGAAAATAAGTAATATATGAACGTTTAGCCATGGAAAGCAACGTGCGGCTATTGCTGTGCCCTGTGGGTGTGAATTAGTTTCTCTAGCATTGGAAGCTATAACGCGTATTAATTTTATAAAATGCGAATTAATAAATACTAGTGTAGAGAGGTTATACTTAACATTCTGGATTTGAAAAATGTAGTTTTATCGTGCAGCTAGGAATACAATATTTTGGAGTAGGAATCTAAATTTCTATATTCTTTATTTTTGAGGTGTGAGCTACTCCATTTTCTTAATTTGTATTATAAAATTGTATAGAAAGTTGCATACCATATGGAGGGATACAAAATCAGTCACTTCTTTTTGGGAAAGAAAATCGTTTTTTTGTGAAGTGGTACATTTATTAAATAAATATCACATTGTGAGCGATCACTTCAGCTATTTTAAATTTAGAAAAACTGTAAACTGTATACTGATACAAATGTTTTGGGATTAAAGTATATTCAAAGTTCATATAGTATTAGAGATTATAGGATCAGGAGTCAAGGAAGTGGTAAAAATCGTGATGGCAAAAATTACCATCACGACTTTTACCACTTCCCTGATACAAAGGTGGATGTTTAAACATCTTCACTGCGAGTCCCAGTACTCAAAAATTTTGTTTTACAATTTGAAACGTCAAAGTGATATACGTAAAAAGTTTAAAGTTGGCTAACTCGTCCAGCTCCATCTGCAGCAGCTTACGTTGCTTTGTGTTCTTAACATTAAATTTGTGTGAATTCAATATTTTGACCAGCTATTCCGGTTACGGTTCCAGTGCACAGTCTGTTTCAGAAAAACCTCAGGTATATTTTTGAAATGTTTTTTAAATGTCTTTCTTTTTCAGCCTTTTTTGAACAGATACAAATGAGTATGTACTTACAAATAAATTAAATAAAAAAAGAATAGGACTCATCTAAAACAGTTGCTATGGTCCATGACCAATTCCGTATTTTTTTTTTTTTTAATTTTCGCTATGCTGGTTCTTCGTTATGTTTTTACTTGCGATATATAGGCATACTTTAATATATAAGATTATAAGGCAGATTATGGAAAATCGAACTCGATGTTTTGATCAATCATAGCGAAGTCGATAAAAGTTCGAATTCTGTCTGTCTATTCAACTGGGGCCTAAACTGCTGGGTCTATTTTCTTTAAACTTAGTTTTTTGGGATTAAAAATAACGGTACCGGCCGTATGATTTTTGTTATCAATTAATGGAAACCTTGTTTTCCTTAAAAACGTGCCCACAAAAAAATCAGTATTTTTTTTATAACAAAAAATTTCCAAAAAATTGTTATAAATAGTATCTCCCATAGAACCATTTTCGTAATTTTCGATGGTTCAACTGATTTTCGTCAATTTTCTTATGGAGAATATTTCAAAAAGTTTTAAATGTTTTGTATACCAAAATTTTCCATTTATTTTTTTTTTTAAGTTTAAATTTTTTTTTTTTTGGTCACTTAGGACCAGTTTCACATTGAATTAATTGTCACTTTAGTGCCAAATATGGAAAACTAATTCCCAATTTCACAGTGCAAACTTATCGGAATAAGTGACACTTAAGTCTCCGATGTTGGCCACTTAAGTTCCACTTACTCGGGCAGTAAAACTGCTGCTAAAGTGCCAAAATGGGAAAATTAAGTGCCACTTATTTTGTTAAGTGTGCACTGTGAAACTGGTCCTTAGTATTTCGAAAACGATTTGGTCGATATTAAACTAGGAACCAAATAGTTTTTAACATTATCTAGCAGATTTTAAATAAAAATTATTTTTATAATCAAAAATAACGGTATACATACCATTAAAGTGTTTAAAAACCCGTAAGGAAAATATTTCCCGAAAACAACTTCTACGATTCTATATACAATTTTTATGTAATAGGTAATATTAGTACAATCTTCCATAAAAACTGGGTTTTTTTTTGATTAAAAAAAATTAAAAATTATTTTTTTGAAAATTCGATATTTTAAAAATGAGTAGATTATTTTTTTCAAAACTCATTTTTTAACTAAGCATTAATAAAGCCTTAAAAATTGCGTACCAATTTTTTTCTTCAAAATGTTTGCAAAATTTAATGCATACATACATTCTTACATATGTACATATATGTAGGTATATAAAAAAATATTATTTATGTATATATATATTGCTTTGTTTAATAGCTTTTCAGTCTAAACTTTAAGTTCCATGCATATGTGCAACACGATGCTATGTTTCTTATATTCAAATGTCCGTCAAGTTAACATTTCCATTTCAAAATATGATTTTCTAAAAATTGGATTAATTATAGTGTCGCTCTTTGTTGCTCTAATCTTTTTTAAATAACCACTGGTAATGCAAAAATAAGTTGTGTCAAAAATTTATTTGTCAAAAAAATCAGCTAAATATGACAAAAGCCTAAAATGGCATTTTTCAATAAATCCAGTATTACCACAACTTTGATTTGCTGTATTTAGTATCTAAGAGATTTTTGATATGGAATTTGTTTAAACAAGTTGTCGCTCGACCTATTTAAATAAGTTGTGTCAATAAAATGTTTGACAAAACTCGACGTCGAGCGACAAATCTTTAAACAAATTCTACATTACAAAAATCTCTCAGATAAATAAATATATGTAGCTAATCAAAGCTGTAAGTAATGTTCTATTAATTAATTGAGACAATGATAGAGATTTTTTGGAATTAAAACAAAAAATTCCGAAATTTTTTTTCCACGACAAATTCACGACATTTAATGACATACTTATTTTGTTTTTAAATTTTGTTTTAGGGGTGCTAAGTATATCGTCGGCCTTCTGTCAAATCTTCGTAAATGCAAAACTCATATTTAAACGTATTTCAGATAAAAAAAATAATCACTGAATTCAAATATCAATGCCTACATAGTTAAGTTACTATATATTATGATTCCTTTTGCCTCTATCAACCGCAGTTTTAAAACCTTCTAGGTTCTAAGAATTTCACTTTAATTTGTTCCTCCTAAACAATTTTTTTATTTTCGACTTACGAGGTTTTGACTGAAAGACGAATATATAAAGAATAACCATCCACCGTAGACCTTGTTTCTCAAGAACCAACGTTATTATGTACAATACATATAAACCTTCTTCTTTGTTAATTCGTGGCCTTTGATGGACATTCGACATTATAAAATTTTAAATACGACCCTGCCTTCGGTCCAGCTTTTCCAATTTTCAATGGCGACAGTGGGAAATTGAAAACGACCAGCAAGAACGGAGAAAATCATGTGGAGAGAAATAGAAAATCAAGAAAATCCATATGCTTTGTCTGTTTTTATATTCAAGGGCAGTTGTAGCTTTCTGCGTATAAACGCTTGACGTTCATATACATTAATCTACACTGCATTACCATGACGTAGATATACCAGGGGATTTCCTTGTTCACCAATGACACTTTCGCCCCCCTCCTAACCCCAAGCGCATTAACGGATTACGCTCACTGCTGTTGAATAGTGGGTGGCACTTTATTGTGTAAACCAACACAACGAAGATGATAATATTGTGCTGTCCATCGAAAATCTGGTCAAGCATAAGAAGTGGGTTAAGTACGATTGGCATTGCTCTTGTCGTCTCGAAAGTACCTACTGTTATAGGCACATGCACATTGCACAATATGCAACACTGCTTGCCATGCCTTGCCTTCTCTTATGCCTTGATGTTGACAATGAATGTTGTCGGTCGCTGAATGACCATGTTGGTTATGTGTCAAGTTTTGTTTACTCTTCATCGATGTCATCTTGATTGAGGAAGTGTGTGTTTGTGTGTGTGTGTGTGTGTGTATAGGAATTGGAACTTTCTGCCTGCCATTAAAAGGGATTTTTATAATAGCTATCCAATGGCATGGTTAAGGTAGTGACACAGTTTTCATTATGTATATAGGCAACTTCGATCCTACATGGATAGTGCACTTTTGTGATAGTTGTTTGCAGTGGACCAGCTAGCCATTTTCAGCTTCAGGATGTGGTGGGATCAAAATGTCATTTTCGGCACGATTCGATTGTTGTTAAGGTAATTACTGAAATTGATGGAGAATAAGCAAATGCATGCTTTTCTCTTTGATGTTACATATTATGTAGGTTTCGAAAACGATGGGCAAGGTTTAATAGGATTTTAAAAGGAGTTGGTTTTGAATGGAACGTTCATGTTTTATAATTACAGACTAAAGTCTTCAATAGAAACTGTGGGCAGGTATACCTAGTGTGGTTTTCTCATAAAAATGTATTGTTTGTTTGTTTGTTTTTGTATGTTTATTATGAAATAGACACTTGATAATTTGTCACATAGATTTGTAAAGGTGATTCATATTTTACAATTGTCGTTAAATAAGTCAACATATACCTAAGTTTTTAAAATAAAAAGAGCAAAACGTATTTGCCTACTCATAAATTGAGTAGTTTTATACTTAAAGATAAAATTTGAACAACCTATTACAATGAAGGCGTTTGGGAGGTGTTACTTGTGGTTTTATAATCATTTTTCTTATGTCAAATAAGTTTAATGAATTTCTAACTAACTAACTGCAGAAATTTTTGATTAATGTCAAGTTAGCAAAGCAACATTCGTCGATTGAAAAGTGGTTAGGTGGATAATTTTCCGTTAGTTAGTTGTGAGAATTTCAATTTTGCCGTGCAATGTTTTATATTTTTTTTTCTAAAATAAAAATAAAATAATTTGTCACTTAGTTACGTTGTGAATATTGCAATTTAGCCGTCCAGTGTTTTTTTTTTTTTTTTAATATCGAAAATATTGAACGTCAAATTCAAAATTATCACAACTAATTAATGGTAAATTCTCTACCCAACCATTTTTCGATTGGCGAATGTTTCTTCGCTAACTTGACATACATGAAATCTTGATCTGTGCGAAGAAATGTTCAGAATGTAAATTTTTTGTCACTTTTTCCTCCCCAAGCTGTTGGAATAATAATAGTTTTTTGTTCTATATCTAGGGTAATTTATTGGTATAAACTGGTCTAAAGCATATAACGTATATTGCATGATCCATTCTAATGTGAAGAGCGGCTTCTTTTGGATCATTCAATATACTATGCTTTAGACCAGTTTATATACCAATCAGCATATTAACACGGGTGGCAAAATGTCACTATTTCTGTTTTTTATAGCAATTGTTGTCTGTCATAATCCTGTTGTATGACAAACAATTGGTTTATAAAATGACAGAAATAATGACATTTCGTCACTGGTGTTAATGAAGCATAAGGTGTATCGAAACGCTTTATAACATGTAAGTTAAGTCGAAAAAAAGAAAAAAATAGTTTTTTCTCAAAAACAAGGCTCAAACGATTTTGATTAAATTTCCAACCTGTTTAATGTCAAAAAAAAACTACTCTTTAGATCTTTGACTAAAAAATTCACAAAATGTACCCATATTTTGACTGTTTTTCCATATTTCTTTTTAATGGTTTGACCGATTTTGTTAATGTTCTGTTAAAAGGTATCCTTCTTTATGATATGTATCTAACTATGCATCATAAGAGCAATTAAGCTGGAACGTGTAATTAAACAGCGGTGCATTATATTTGAAATCCAAATATTTTCTCGCTTTAATATTGATTTTTGGTACCAAATACCCTACTTTTAATTTTGATACTTTTTATATACTTGTCCCTACCACTTTCCAGACGGCGGCGCGGTGGTCTTATTTAATTGGAAGGTCTATAAGGTATTTTTATTCTTATACCTACAGAATTTCTTAAAAAAAAAAAAATACTAAATTCATGTATTATATTGAAAATTTATTTTAATAATATATTTATGTCTGGAGTATATATACCTTATATATAGGTACATAGATATACTTTTTTTTGCCTTGATTTACTGTTCAACCAAATAAATCCAAACTTCCCTTACCCTTTAAAATACAAAAACATAAAAAACTCTTCTCAAGCAGAAATATTTATTTTGTACAAATAATTCATTTTATTCCATTGGAGCATACAAAACAAACCACTCTTACCACTTAAACTAACCAAGTACTTCCTCAAATATCCTTAAGGCACATAGCACCAGCATTCAGCAAAACAGCAACAGTATCCATGGATCCATGTATACTTAAAGTTGAAAAAAAAAAAAAAATAAATAAACATCTGATTGCCTCAGAGCGAGCACATCGTCATCATCTTGCATTATACTAGTATTCATATACTTATACTTGACCCTGAATGATTTTACCACCAGAGTAAAACGAGCGATCTGTGCCTGCACACAAAAATTCCCAAAATAAAAAAAGACCATTTTGTTTTTTGGTAATTCTTCTACCGACAGAATTTTGTCTCGTCAATTCATTTTAGGTCATCTTATATACTTTTGCCCTGTATCGTCTAAACTAGCAAGGTCGCTGTTATAGTATTTATAAAAAGTCTATGGTGGGCTCTCCCGCCCTATTGTGTGTTGGCCAGACGTTCTGTTTTGATCAAAGAAATTCATTCTCTATTTGTTGATTTTTTTTTTAAGGAAAAGAGAGCTGCAATAATAATCAATAGGTGTTGTTTTTCCAATCCTGAAGGGAATTGGATGAAAAAAACGAGGTCGGTGCTAAATTTAAATACTATAAATGCAATAACCAATCCCCTGGGGGCTTAGCTAAACCCAAAGAATTTCCTGTACAAAACTGTGCTACCGACGCGAATTACCTCTTTGTTATCGATAGTTTGTATGGATATTTACATTTTTTTTGGTGATGGCGTCGCTACTCCCCGATGTGGTTTTTTTTGTCAGCCAATTCTCTCCAGGATTGGAAAAAAAACTCTCTTAATATTTATGAGCGCTCATAACACTTCTGGAAAGGGGAATTAAGGGTATATTTTTTGAATTATTTGCAGCACTCTTTGCCAAATAACATTTGGTAAATTCTTTTTCCATTTCCAATCTGCAAATGCAGATCGTGATTCCAAGAATTTTTACTGAAATATATAAACATGTATAAAATAAGTATAAAATAAAAACAAACCATCGTTTACGAATAACAAGAGAAAAATTAAAAAATAAACTCCATATTTTTGTTTCACTTTCAAGAATCAGTTCAAATATCCAATTGTCAAATGAAAGAATCCAAACAAAATTGGATGCGTTTGCTGTTCAGTTAATGTTCATTTTTTAGAAATCGATGATTTGTCACTTAGAAGTGATTTTTTTTCTTGTCAACTTTTCCAATTGATTGTGTACAAGTTTTGGGCTGATGGTACTTAGATGTTTACGAGTTATGTGACGTTTGGCCATCTGACATAACGCATGACAGTACAGAAATCTAAGGTAATATATCGTGGGTATACAAGCAGAAGGCACTTAGTCAAAAAACATAGTTTTGAGTAAATTGATATTTTATATTTGTTCACTCTTGAAAAATCAATACTGACGGTAATTTTTCATCCGATCACATAAAAAGCTCAATTGACATTATGACTTAAGTTTCCCATTGAAAATTTTAGTTTTCACCAAACCATTTCGAAAATATTGGAGCAGAACCAAAAAATATGCTGACTTAGTGCTTTTAAGCGGAATTAATATTGCAATAATGTATGAATTAACAGAAATTTGAAAAAAACAAGTTTTGTTTTTAATGAATTTAACAGTTTTATTACAGTTTTAAGAGCAAATAGGAATAAAAATAGTCATACACATCAGTATTATTATTATTTAGTTTTAACTAGCCGAAGCATTTTCCAAGCTCGAGAATTTTTGTTCATTTTAAAGCAGATTTTTCACTTTTACTACCGAAAAACTTTAACAAAATTACATTTCTCCTTGACCAAAACTGCCAAAAATAAGTACAATTTTCTCTTACGCGTGACTACAGAATAGTGACTCATCGGCTACTTAAATCAAAAAACTTAGTTTTGATGACAGGTAAAAAGCACTAAGTCACTTTAATGCTTTCTTGCTGTATTATTATAGTATATTGTATTTCTAAACTATGACAGCCAAAATGCACTAAGTCAACTTAGTGCGTTTTATCAGTATTGTAAGTTATTTAACTGACTTAGTGCAAAACATAACCTCAAATAATTCATGTTTAACGTTGAATAATGTCTTAGGAGGTGTTTGGAGTACATAGATATCATCATTCTTCATCACTTTGCATTAAAATGTAAAAATCCAAAAAAATTGACTTAGCGCCTTCTGCTTGTATACCCACGATATATTGCACAGGTTGTCAAAGTTAAAAGTGTCAAACAAATTAAAAAATGGCTGCTCGAGTGTCCACAGGAACTTAACACGCATCATTATTAAAAAACAACAAAATATTGATATTAGACGATTAGCATTTTTCTCGATTTGTACAGATGCGCAGAACTGAAATAAAATTAAAACGCTAATGATATTACCTTTAATATGTTTTCTGTGGACATAACGAATATGTTTTGATTGCATAAAATCCTTCCAATATTTTTCTAACACATTTCATTTTTATGTGGCATAATTCTTCTGCCCTAAGAAATTGGTTCTATTATACTCGAAGTTCCTGTTCTTTTCATTGTTTTCAATCTATCTATAAAAGCACTTCATGACCTTGGGATAAAATGTGTGACTTTTCAATTCGCTTACACATTTTTTTTTCTTTTCAGCAACATTATAAGAAGATGTACTTTTTGGTCAAAAATATCCCTTGGAGTGCCAAGTACATTTATTACAATTAACTTGGACAAGAAGTTTCTATGCCTTTTACCTGTTACTTCTTTGACGAATCTTACGATGGTTCCCTTGGCATCGCTTTTAATGATATATAAGTGTATAGAAGAGTGGGATCAGGTGATAAATTTTCATTTGCTCCAGTGATGCATAAATAAGCTTGCAAGTCTTTGCAATTCTTTGAGAACTTTTACTGTACTGACTAGTTTGTTTCTTTTGTGCCTGGGAACCCCACTCAAAGTGAAGATGTGTCCTTGCTTCTACCATCATAGTAAACATCCATGGTTAGAACTTCCATATCATAAAAGCTTTTGTGACTTTTCCGACAGTTATTTTAACATTTAAATGGCTGTTTCACCACCATTTCTGGGTCCCACGTTTCCTTGTTATCGCCACCCTCGTTGAATTTTGTCCAAAGACAACTTATTTAAACTACCCGCATATGCCTTTTAAGACAATATCACAATAACTAAAAAAAGGAATTCCTGGAATTGTTTATAACAACAATAAAAGACTAAGACACAAAAAAAAGTAATAATACCACTTCCTAGAGTTAACCACATGTTGTGATCGTTCTTTAAAAAAAAATCCTATAATATCTCCTAGGTATATTTTTTTTTTGTTGCAAATCTCGTCGTCCCTCTGCAGCTTTATATTTATTTTCCAGAGTATTCTGTGGCTTATATGTAGATAAGATGAAAATTTAACTAAAATGATTATAACAACAATCAAAAAATATATCAAAAATTGCATAAAATATTATGACAATATAAATTGACAAAGTTAGATGACATATACGTAACCTTTTTAGAACTTTATTCAATTAAAAATTTATCAAATTTTATAAAACAGCATCCTGGTCACCCTACCATCATTTAAAAAAACTCTGCATGTGTTGTTTATGATTTCCCAACTATATAAATGACCACAGGAATTTTTATTGACCTACGCCACGCTTTTGTCGATAAATTTGTCGCTGTGTTTTAGTGCGATGTATAGGTAAGGTACTAATATATTATTTGAAGGTATAGAGAATGAGAAGGCATTTGAGTATAGTTTTGTAATAATAATGGCAATCGCAACGCAAGGCCGTCGATATATTTTGTATACCACTCTTGTTTGTTCCCTCTCATCATCTCTCCCTCTCTTTCCTTAAACAATGAAAAATTGGAAACAAAAATTGAGTGTCTAGTGTAGAGAATAACGGTTATTGCCTCAACAAGCTGTTCATGGGGAGATAAACAGTGGACCAGACAAATTTCAAAATTGACAAAAATTGAAACTTAATTGAAATACGCAATTTTTGTATGCATTTCTACCTATCTGTACTTACTTTTAACATTAGATGCGTTTTATTATCCACATGATCTGATCTGGATCAAATTTTAACACGAAAATACAAAAACCACACCTAGTCCTGCTTTTTATTTGGGATATTTAAATGATCCAAAACCTATTACTTTTTTATTATTTTTATGGTACACTGTTGTTCTGTTTGTTTTATTATGAGGATCTGATCCAGATCCGATCATGGGGATAATAAAATGCAGCTATTATAACTACTTACTTACCTAGCTCTTTTATATAAAAATAATTTTTTTCTAATTTGATGGTAATTCTATAATGTATACCCCACTGTTCAACGTTAGTTGCACGATTCACTCCCAAAATGACCGCAGTATATTTTTTTTTTTTGTTGTTGAGCACAGATAAATGGACAAAACAAAAAAGAACTGTTATCATGCGGATAATATGAGGTCCACGGTCGGGAAAACAACAAAAGTACCGACATCTTCCGCAGTAGTTATATTTTTATTATTTACAAAAATTTATGTCGAATGCGGCAAACCGTGGAATAAAAATATTCAATGATGCACTATAGGTATCCACAATATTTGTAGCTGCAGACAAAAGTCTATTGTCGTCACCTCCTGTGTTTCGTGGAGAGAGTACAGTTTGGATGCGTCAATATCGATCTAAAATTTTCTAGTGTCAATTGAAGTCTATTGATAGCTTGATAGGTACTCTTTCTATATGCATGCGTCCGATTTAGATTGACATATAGAAACGGGAAAGTGTTTAAATGAAAATGCAACTGACTATATATGTACATACATATAGGAGCTTGGATCGTGGAGAGGTGAGATGTCAGCCTCAGCGCAAGTTGTCCTCTGGCAGACATGTTCCTAATATATAAAGACCACGACCATGAACTAAAATAAAATTGATTTGAATTGCTTAACTGTCAAGTTCACAAGCGCATCAAAACATTGAATGGCTGCAAAAGTGGTGGGGGTCGTGATGGTTTTATCACTTCTGCTTGTGTTCCTCTTCAATCTTCATTGTATAGTATTATTATAATTGACTTTGCGTAAGACAATAATTGAGATGAAGAACGGTCGATAAAAGACGAAAACTTTTTTTTATTTCTTTGTTTTATATTATACGGAACGGTCACTGCTGCAAAACTTCTTTCTTCTTCTTCACTGTTCATCAAAGTGTGATGCAATTTATGATTCTATAACGCTATATGGATAACGGAATAAGAACGCAGATGCTTTTGCTATTACTGTTTCTGTAATTCTTGCTGTCAGTGACAGATATGGGTTAAATATAGATTGTTTATGCACTGAGAAAAAAAATCGTACAAATTGAGACAAATAGAACTGAGTGTACAACAGTTTTTAAATGATTAAAAAAAGATATAAGGCGTGTTTTTTTTTGAAAGTCCAAATAAAGTTGTGAGAAAGCTTAGCACTTTATATGTAAATACATCAACAAATTAATTCCATATGGCCTCAGCTAGGTTGAGATAATTTTCGGAACTTAACTCTAGTCCTGATAAAAACTGTATTACCGACACAAATTAGCATTTTGCTACCGACAGTATGGAAACGTCGAAATATCTGAACCATTGAATGAATTTTTTTTTTTTTATAAAATGAGCGATCATTGTCATATGGAATTTAGTTTGTTTACCTATCCAGAGACTTGAAATTAAGTTCTGTTTTATTTAATTTTATGTCACTAAGAGAGGTTTGGTGATACTACACATAACGATTTAAGTTGAACTTAATTTCTTAAGTATCACTTTATGACATGGAAAAAGTACGCCTTAAGAATTTAAGTTCAACTTAAATCGTTATGTGTAGTATCAGCAAACGGGCCTAAGCACAATAATTTTCTTTAACTACAATTGGAAGATTTTCTTTCAATGTTGCATGGTTGATTAGCTTTTGTTTTTGCATGCTTGGCACAAAGCCTAAAGGGTATTGGGATTTTGTGATAGTGAAAGGTTTTTTGCTGTGATGATTGATTTGTTCTATTTTTTCTCCAAATTTTTGTCAAATTTCCTTTGGAAAAATAATGTTGGACTAAAATTGGTAGAAAATGGCAGTTTTGTGAAGTAAACTACGATCCATCTGGTCGGTAGTTCATTGACATTGACAGAGTGACAATTCTTGTAAAAACGGCTAACCCATGTTATTATCGTTCAAAATAAATTTAACAAGCTTTTACTCGAATGTTAATTTAACAAAACAAGATACGTTACGTTTTTTTTTCACCCTACCGCCAGTATAGATGTTTACACATCAAAAAAAAGGTTTTAATTAAGTCATCTTAATTTTCAAACTTTCTTCTTAATTTAAACATTCTTAAAGAACAAACCGCTGTAAGCTTTCTATGTACCTTTTTTCTCTCAGTGTGTTAAGAGGAACAGCTGTATGGATATACATATACGGAATAATATAGAATATTCCAAGAATGGGGCTCTTGCAAAGTGAATGGTGTGAACAAGTAATTGGAAAATTTTCAAACTATGTATTTTATTAAATGTCTGAATAAAACATTGATGTTCGTGTGAAGGGCTTGAATTTATTAACACCACTGCCGTCGCCACCGCGCCGCCGACGTCGCAGGTTCTAAAGTTTTACCGCCACAATTTTGTGTGTAAATAGATTGTTATGCAAGTTATTCGTATTTTTTTTTTATTCGTTAAACTTGCATGACTTTTTATATTGTTTAGATAGGTATTTATTTAATGAACTATAAGGGCAAGTTATGCATTCTCTTATGAAATAGAACGGAAAATTTTAATAAAAAATCACAAGAAAGTAAATGATTTTCACACGAATTTAATTATTTAGATAGGTATATTATGAAATAAATAAATTTTCAAATGTTTTAAAGTATGGATTTAAATTCCCAAACAGAATAAGATATCTACCTATCATAATTATATTATTACGTTGGATTAGTAAGAACACAGTTACCCTCAAATGGGTCCCAGGACACAGTGATATATACGGGAACGAAATGGCAGATGAACTGGCCAGAAGCGGGTCATCTTCAGATCCGAGCCAAACCGTATTCTCGGTACTTATGCCACTGGAACAAGAAAAAAAGAGAATTCACCAATACTTCCTACAAACCGCTAACGATAGATGGTCAACAATTGACTCTTGTCGGGTTTCAAAGAGCCTATGGCCGAATATTTCTAAGGGAAAAACAGACTACTTACTTAAGATAGGTAGGCCTCAATTATCACTCCTAGTTGGAATACTAACTGGACACAACTCCATGGGTATCCACATGAGCAGAATGGGCCTTAGCACTTCTGACTTATGCAGAGGGTGTCAGGATGAAGAGGCGGAGGAGGGCTCAACTCACTTCCTCTGTGAATGCCCCAGCCTATCCAGAACCAGGAAAGATGCCCTCGGAGAATACTTTTTCGACGATCTGGGCGACATCTCAGCCTTACCACTAAAAAACATCCTGAACTTCATCCAGAAGTCAGGATGGTTCGGGGCCCACATTACCTAACTTCCCCACCCCACTCCAACCCTCCTCACACACATACCTATACCCACATATATCCTGGGGAACGCAATGGATCCATCGTGATCCGGGTGAGATGATTCGGTCGCCGTATCATCACCCCTTCTAACCTAACCTAACCTAAGATAACAATTTATCACCAAAAAAGTGACAGTAAGGTGTTTTGACAGTTTTAACACTTCTTGTCCACAGAAATAGCAGACATTTTAAGTTTTTCTTTTGTTATTTAAAAAAACCTATCTTTTAATACCTATGTATTCGTTCATTTTTCGTTCATTTATGCCTTCGAGAATAAAAAAGATCCCGATTTTGGTTTGGTCAATGAAGAGAGCTCCCGGAATAGACTGAAGCCACTGCTCCAAAAGTCTTAGGAATTGTAAATAACTTTTTCATTACTTTTCTAAGGAACGCAAAATATATTTGTTACAATTTCAAAAAACGTTAAATTTTGTTTCAATTACCTACATGATAATAATATACATAAATACATATTTATTTTTTTTTTTTAATATGGAATGGAAAGCCCTAAAGCCTTTCTCCTACTTTAGATTTTCAAACATATTGAAAAATTATTTACCCATTAAGTCAGGATGAAGTACATATTAAAAAATACATCCTGTCCCGTTTCACCCTAAAATTAGCTATATTTTGGGAAATATCTAGCCCTACAATGATCCTAGAAGCAAATTATCAAATATTGGATATCTTTCAAAAAACAATTGAAAATGGATACCATTTGTTTTGTGTTTACCCCATTTCAAACTATATACATTTAGCTAAATTACAAATCTAAAATGTCTTGTAGTTTAAACTATCAAATATATTTAAAAAAAACTTACCCCTTAAGCCAGGATGAAGTATTTTAAAATATATCCTGTCGTTTTCAATCCGTTTCACCCTAAAAATTGCTAAATTTTAAAAAAATATCTAGTCCTTAAATGACATTCTCAATTATTATCTTTCAAAAATACCATTTTTTTGGTTTTAATCCATTGCACTCTATATACATAGCTTAATTTTAAATCTATTTTTTTATCTGTATTCTAAATACATTTTTTTTTTATAAATCCAGTTCATGTAACTGAAATTGCTAAGATCTCGGTATACCGAGTGTTGCTTTTACGTTCAACAGATGGTGCTGTTAAAAAGTAGATACATATATAAAAGGCGTTTTTTTTTTGCAAGCCCTTGGACCATTGGTTGAAAAAAACAACAAAGGGGATTAGCGATGCCATCACAGAAACAAAATGCGGTTTTCATACAAACTATCGATGACAAGTATGTAATTCACGCTGGTAATATAGTTTTTCTGCGCACTTAAGATAAGCCCAGAGAATTCTCGGCGCAGAGACATAAGGCCCAGGGACATAAAGCCCAAATTTAATTTTAAGGTCTTACGTCCCACTAAATAAAAATTACCAAATGATAAAAAGAAACTTTCAATGCACCCAACCTCGCATCTACCCCAAATCCTATAGTCTGCCCAAGCAGGGGGGTTGCAGGGGGGAAGCATGCCCCCCCCCCATACATACCTCACTGTTTATATGCCGTAATGTTAAGATCTGGCACTGTAATAATTTTCTTTCAAATAAAACATCAACAAATTATTATTCTTCTATGCCTCTAAAAAATTTGGGACATATGTACATTATGTCCCATTGTAAACAAAAAATAAAAAAAAGCTGGCCCTGCCCCAGAACTCTCTGGGTTTAGTTAACCCTTTAATTTTTATTTGGGGGCGTTTTCCAAAGTTTGCCGTTATGATTTTTTTTTAAATAAATAAATAACAAATAAAAATATGTTAATATAAGAATAATTAAAGTATGCCTGTCCCAGTTTTCAAATTGTTAAATTTATTTTTGACGTTTTATTGTCTTGTACTTAACGAAATCCACTTAAGACAAAAAAAAAGTTTGATAAATTTGGTTATGAAGACATCTAACTGAAACATTTTGTTTGCAAATAATTACATATGATTTATTCAATATGCAGTAAAAAGTGTTTCCCAAATTATGAACTTTCTCCATTTCAGAAATGTCTGTGAGCGGCAATGCATATAAATATTTCAATTATTAAAACCCTTAAAATATTTAATGTAGCAACTAACTAACTTCGTAGCCTTGAACCACAAAAAAAAAAAACAGTAGGTACGTAGGTACCTACGTGCAAACCACCTTTCGTGTACTTAACAGGTAACACGAAATATATACTGTCTGCTGATTTGAATATAAACATTAAAACAAATAAGGTATCATTAACCCTTTCAGACGGCAAGTGATCATATTGTTTATTTTATTAAATTTTCCAATTATTTATTCTATACAAAAAGAAACTCTCAACATTATTTTTCAATTGTAATTTTTGAAATGCAACGATTCATTGTTTATAAAAAATAAAAACACCAACGACAAGTGGGTAGGTATACTCTTCAATTCATATAAGCAACAACAATCACTCGTCATTAAGTAGCGACAAGCTGTCTTGAGCATCCATTGTTTTCTTTTGTTATTTCGTTGTTATTCTTTTTTCTTTTTTTTTTTTGAAATATGTGTATATTTTCATTGAGCTAAAATAATGCATTGTCTGTGTGACATATATAAAAATGTCTCATCTTTCAAAAAGCCTGCATAGTCATTTTTTTAATCGATTTAAATACTTTTGGAAACGAAAAAAAAAAAAACAACAAATTAACAGATGTGATAAAAAAAAATGTCGGTCACATTTCACATTATATCTGGAATTACCTACATAAATTGAAGGCACGTCATATACACACAACAATAAATATATGACATTAATTCTCGCAAAATTCATGGTTGTATACATTGCGCCATACCCTAAAAAAAAACAAGCGGGATCATCCTAGAGTGATGGTAAACTGGTAACAACAAACATCAGAGCAGACAGCGGAGCCTCAAAGTTTTTAATTACATACACTGTATGTCGCTGCTTCCATAGAGACATTCGATTATATCGACAACAATCCTGACAGATTAAACCAAACGACTGTGTATCAACACCACCACCCGGTCGTCGGAGCGGTGGTTCGTTTCGTTCCTTATATTATAATGGATGGCATGCCAGTTCAAATATTGCCCCTGATTGACATAAAAACTCTCTGGGTTTCGGTGTTATTGATACTTTTGTTATAACACGATTTCTTTCATCCATATGTCGTGATGAGCAATTAAAATTATAGAAACTTAATGCGTCATGTCCGTCATTTTAATTGCAAATATGTTTTAAGAGATAAAATATATTGTATCCCCATATTATAGGGTAGATATATTTTGTTTGGTAAGAACTTTTATACAAAATGTTATTCGCTCATGTTTCAGGATTAAACAAAACTCACATCCAGCCACAATTTTTTGATCAGATCCTCATAATAAAACAAACAGGACCACAGTGACAGCCAGTGGTATATTTGGAGAAATGATCATAAAATTTATTATAAATAAAAAAATCGTAAAGTAAAACATCTGCAACGCTATTCACATCATGTAGAAAAGAGGAGAGATGAGATGAGATGAGATGAGATGAGATGAGATGAGATGAGATGAGATGAAATGAAATGAAATGAAATGAGATGGGATGGAATGAGATGGGGTGAGATGAGATGAGATGAGATGAGAAGACAAAATTTTGAGTTTTTCCTCATAATTTGAATATAATATATGAAAATTTCGCGCGGATAATATAACTATTCAATGCAAATATTCAGTAAAAAAAAAATTAATAAAAGGAACGACAATAATTCCTGCCTTCACATTCACTTAAACTTTTTTTCTATAGAATTAAAAAAAAATCAAAAACAAATAACTATACTTAATGAAACTACATTTTTTAAGTGATTCATTTCTGAAAGCAATGCAAAGTTCAGATGAATGTAATAATTCAGTTATACGAGTATTCACTTTTTATAACAAATTATATACACTTGATCGATGAAGTAAATAACAAGGAAGAGCAATAACTCACATCTGTGACAGCAATTAATACAATTGAGATTCACTTGACACTTTGCGAAGGGTTAAGAAGTTAAAATGCTTAGTCCAATCACAAGGTATAGACGAAAGTATGCATCAAGTGGTATCGAAACGACATTAACGACACTTAACATTCATAAAAACAGCTTGAAGCCCAAGTGGGCATCACTTAGAAAGAATCATCTTCATAGTTCATTGTAATGCCTATTTCTTTCCTCTTATTATTTTACATATATAGGGTCAATTGCAGTGATAATATTAAATCTGATTTCATCGACGAAATGTTTTTTTGTGTGTTGTTGTGTTTGTTGCAATTTTATTTTGGCACGTTATTTCTTAAGTTACAATTATATTTGTATATAATTGAAATTAGATACATATATGAAAATATTTTTATTTGATTTATTTATTATGTAATTATCTGTATATTAAAGCAAGTCATCGGGGACTTGTTAGCTGATCTTAATCATGCATTCATTAGCGTCTCGGAATGGTATATTTATATTCAATAAAACTACTTTTTGCAATAAGAATTGAAATTAACAACTCTTCATCAAATAATCTTAAAATAGTTTGATTTATTAGCTAATAGCAGGTGATCTATAGTCATGGGTTTGAAGATTTAGAATTTTTTTAAGCTGACACAGGTTCGTGATATTTGATTTGTATTTGTTTTGTTTAACAAAGCGCTGTAGAAATATTAAATCTAGTCAGTAGCTAGGGAGGTGCATTGTCTCGTGCATAATGTTTGGGCTTGGTAAAACCATTTCTATCTTTAATATCTTACAAACCACAGTACCTACGTAAAGTTAATAAAAACTTCGTTGTTTTAAAACTCACATTGCAAAACCGTCGCGGTCGGCTCATGATCTTCACTTTAGTATAACAAATCGCAAAAGTTGCTTAAAGATCTGTTCGTTTATATGATTAAATTTTTAATTACTTTGAATGCAATTTCAACTTTAAGCCTAGTACATACTTGTGAATCATGTCGTGAATCCATACAAATTTGCATTTTTGTTAACACGTGAGCCTGCTCGTGAAGCCATGACAAAAAGAGGAGAGTTTGCGTTCACGAGCGGTTAACCATATTCACGCGCAAAATGTATGGGAACTCTTTGATTTTTGGTGTAGCTTTGACAATTTGTCCATAAAAGCTACAAAAGTCATGCAAATTGTGTCAAAAACTCACTTTCTCCACTGATGGTTGTTCACTTCACGAGGAAGTATGTACTAGGCTTTATAGTGTTTAAACATCTCACAACATGAAACAACAACTGTATATGTATACTTTTCTTTAAGTCCCTGTACAAATAGAAAGAATATAACACACATTCAAACAAAAGGTTATAGCAAACTTTCCTGAAGATGCGTACATGTACACAAAAGTCAAAAGGCTTATACCATTTATCATTAATTAAAAACCACCATTCTTCGCAACTTTAAAATTATTGCCAGGAAAATCTTTTGCGCAAAAGTCTAAAACCACACACAAAACTTGTTCCTATTTATGCAAATTAGTTTCATAACAATTTGAACTGTTGAACTTAACGTTTCTCTATATCTATACACACACATGAATATTATAAACCTTCTTCAAACAGAACTTACAACTAAAAAATAACAACAACAAAAATTGCCCATTAATTAAAACTTATAATTAAAAATAATTACAGCTAAACTGAAAACAGAACCCAAAAAGTTCTGTTCTTCCCACAACACAAATTGAAATTTTAAACACATCCTTTTTTTTTGTTCCGCTTCTCTCACACGCGCAATACCTACTACATGGCTGTTTTCTTCGAAAATTGTGGGCGCAACAACACCAAAAAAAACTCAAAAGAATCTGCTTTTATGAAAATTCCTTTGTGAATTGAATTGCAAAATGAAAAAAAAAAAAAACACCTAACATCCGAATAGAGCCTACGAAAAAATAAGGTATTGAACTTGGTCGCACCTATTTGGTGTTGTGACTATGACATAAAATATTGAAAATGTGAATGGATGAGATGAAATCTTTCAAAAATCATTCCGACAACTATCTCAGATCATTCCAAGATTAAACATCCCGTTACCCGGATTGATATATAAAATCTGGAGTCGACAATAACCAACTACAACATAATGTAATGCTTAATTTTCAGTTCACAAGGTTTACAAATTTTGTCCCTAAAATTTCCATGTTATATACTGCCCATTTAGCAACTTTTTTCAACAAATTTCCTAAATCGGAATATTATTATTTCGGTTTTTGAAAACAAATGTAAAAATTTGTGCAAATTCTCAAAAAATTTCACAATACCAAATGGACCATATAGTTAGCTTGACAATGCTATTTCAGACGCCGTTCTCATGTTGAAAATTGTCAATTGACATCTGTTTGTTTAGAAAAATTGCTCAATCCGTTGGCTGTTAAAAAAATATAAAACTAACTAACTAAAAGCTAAAGATTAATTTTAATGGAGCAACAAATTGCATTTGTGACTATTAAGCCTAAAGGCTAAGTGTGAGAACGATGAATTGTCACAAAAACGTCGAAATGTTTGAACAAAGAATTAGCTTCTGCTAACGATGAAGGAATTTTATTCAAAACTCTTCTAATTGTGCAGCTGAGGGGTTAGAATTGTATCGCAATTTTAATCTTGTTATAATTTTTTCAATTCTATACGTGATTGCAAAGCAACACCTGTCATTTGGGCTTAGTGACGCCATTAAAAAAACTTGTTCTTCATTATGGTTAAAATATATATTCTACTTCTGATTATCGTTCTTTTTCCATTCATAGTAATTGAATACATTTCTATTTTAAAATACGCTTATTTAAACGCGAATCCTCTACATTGTCCCTTTATAGTTTCAAAAATTAACGTTACAAAAAGTAAAAGTGGACACTAAACAACAAAAAAAAAAGAATAATCCAGAGAAAATCCTTCAACACAACGCTGTTAGTCCTTGAAAATGAAGAATATTTGTTTTTTTTCGGGCCTTTATATCCATTCAATTCCTTGTCGGCTGTTTTTATAATGAGTAGCGGAGTATTTTTTTTTTCTAACAAGAAAAGCCTAAAACACAGATGATTACTTTTCTAATAACTCGTTATTTTGTGAGCTTTTTCTCTCTGTTAGGGTACATAATACAAAAGATAGCAATGAAATGTCCTTATGCTTTTGGTTTATTTCGCTTCAGCAGTGTCCATGAAAATTCTATGAAAAAGAACCTTACTACTTATAAGTTGTGAAAACTGTTTTCTATATCACAGAAGGTGGGTTCTTACGTCAATTTTAACAAATAATGATTTTTGTATGTTAAGAGTCTGTCTTAAAGAGAATATTATTAACGTTGCTTTTGAAGTGCGTTGTACAAGATTTTTTAGGATAAAAAAGAAATTGTAAAAAAAATGCACTTTGTGTTCTTACGAATAGGTATAAGTTGGTTATACTTAGGAATTACCTATGAACTAAGTAGTGGCCTTCTTATTTATATACATATATCACGCTTTATTATTTGAGTTTGGGAAAGTTAAGATTTTAGAAGTAGCCAGCTAAAAAGTGCAATTACTTTCAAGAAATGTCACTTACATAGACTTTTTTTAAATGATTCAGTATGTATATTTGCTCAACATAAAGTGTACCACAAGAGTGCCACTTAGGATCTCTAATTTTCTTGTAAAGTGCTAAACTACTTACAATGTCAAACTTCCTTTTATTGCATGATCTTACTTTTGTTATGTATTGAATTCCATTGCATTCCTCTTCACACATACTAACACACATCTTATAATAACCAATGTTAAACCTCAGTCTAGAATAAGCATTTATCGAATAAAGTCTATAAGAAAACTTCTCCGACTTGTCATTCTGGATATACATATTATTTGGCGACGAGGAAAAAAAAAATTAAAAAAAAAGAAGTGTGAATATTTTTGCAAAGCGTGCATAGTTTTTTATTTTTCATAATTTTAATCATTTGACACACGCAAAAGCTTCGTATAATGGCGAATAAAGGTGAAGATGGAAAAAATACCACGTTTGTGAACAATGCTTTAATTGGACACATGGAACCCCATGTGATTGGAGAAGATTTTGAACAATATCTGGAGCGTTTTGATCACATGTGCATACTTAATACTCCGTTATCCACCAATAAAGTGTCGTCTTTAATCAGCTTCGCTGGTGCAGATTTATACAAGATTCTCAAATCGTTGATTGCTCCAGATCCAATTAGTTCTTTTACTTACGACTCGCTTGTAAAAAAACTAAAAGAATATTTTACGCCAACAAAAAATATTCGAGCTGAAAGGTTTAAATTCTGGTCTCGTAAGATAAAAGACAATGAGGAGCTTAGTGATTTTATTGTGGAGCTGAAAATGCTGGCCGAGAATTGTCAATTTGGAGATTACCTCGATCAAGCACTATGTGACAAATTTATTTTTGCAGTCACAGACGAAAATTTGCAAAGAAAACTGATTAATGAAGATGTGAGCAAAAAGTTTGAAGACATCTGCAAATTGGCGCTTAATTTCCAGTTGACGGCACGTGAGGTGAAGGACATTCAACAAAAGTCAAGCAGTTCTTACTCGTTTCAACAAAATTGGGTAGGCCGTAGCCGACAACCAAGTCAGGTGAGCCACAGAAATAGATCTTCTTCACGTCACTCTTTAAGAAGATCAGGGAGCAGACCAACATCAAGATCATCAAAGAACATCCAGTGCTACAAATGCAAAAAATGGGGGCACTATGCCAATGCTTGCTATCAGGCAACGTATAAAAACACTAACAGTACTAACAAAAATAGAATAAGTAATTTAGTAGTAGCTAACCAACAAAGTAAAAAATATGAGTCATGCGAAAATTTATCTTTGTCAAATTTAAGGTTAGGTAATATTACGACCATGCTGGGTAAAACTGATGCTGTTGTTGTAAGTGTTGCAATTAATCATAAGCATGTTGATATGGAGATTGACTCGGGTGCATGTTTTTCAATTATTTCTAAAAGTCAATACGAAAGATTATTTTTTAACTGCAATTTAAAGAAATTTGATAAAAAACTTACTGTGGTAACAGGTGAGAAGGTGAACGTACTGGGAAAAATTTATGTGGATGTTAATGGGTTGTTAAAAGAGGATAGAAACGTTTTGTACAGGTTGGAGCTGGTGGTTGTAGAGAGAAGTGATGGTAGTGAATTTTTGGCTTTAATGGGAAGAAACTGGTTGAATGTGTTATATAAAAATTGGAAAAATTATTTTATGGTTAACAGGCTAGACTCGGGCAAATCAGTGGTGGAAGAGATTTGCTATAAGTATCCAGAAGTTTTTGATGAGAAATACCATGATCCTATAAGAGAGTTTTCGGTAGAAATTATTTTGGAAGAGCATGCTACTCCAATTTTCCATAAGGCCTACACCGTTCCATACGGTCTTAGAGATGCAGTTAATAGGGAACTTGATAGGCTTATTGAGTTCGATATTTTAAAGCCAGTAAAGTTTTGCGATTGGGCTTCCCCATTTGTAATTGTTGCAAAGAAAAATGGGTCCATCAGATTATGTTTAGATGGTCTTGCACCACTTTATGAATTACTTAGAAAAGGTAATGATTTTATTTGGACTAGTAAACATGAAAATGTTTTTCAGTCAAGTAAGAGTTGGCTTAACGAATGTCATCTATTAGTTCATTATGATCAAAATAAACCTTTGGGCATTGTTTGCGATGCAAGTGCTTATGGAGTAGGTGGGGTGATGTTCCATATAGAAGAAAATGGAGATGAACGGCCAATTAAGTTTGTTTCAAGTACTCTTTCTGAAACTGAAAGAAAGTACTCACAGATAGAGCGAGAGGCTCTTGCCGTAATATTTACCTTGCAACATTTGCATACATTTTTGTACGGAAAAAAGTTTATTATTTTTAGTGACCATAAACCCTTAGAGGTTATATTTGGAAACAAAAAAATAAACAAGATCACAGCACATCGGTTGCAAAGATGGGCAATCATTCTTGCTCAGTATGATTATGAGATCAAATACAGAAAAGCTTCGATGATGGGCAATGCCGATGCCTTGTCAAGATTGCCGTTAAATGAGCCGACGAAAGTTGTTGATTGTATGATTAATTTTTTTAATATTAAGGGAGATTTGCCACTTAAAATAGATGATATAGCTCGTGAAACTGAAAAAGACTTAGTTCTTTTAAAATTAAAATGCTATATTGAAAGCTCTTGGCCTTATAAATTGGAAGATCCGATTTTAATAAGACTAAGTAGAGAAAAGTTTGAGCTAAGTACTAAGAATGGTTGCATTTTGTTTGGACAGCGGGTTATAATACCAGAATCTCTTAAAGATAGCGTTTTAAAGATACTACACACGGGACATATTGGAATTGTGCGGATGAAGTCTGTTGCCAGAGGTTCGGTATGGTGGCTCAATATTGACCGTGACATAGAGTATTACGCAAAATCTTGCGATATTTGTCAACAGTGCTCCAGTGAGTCTAGTGGTGTTGAATTAGTATCATGGCGTCCAACAACATTCCCATTCGAACGTGTTCACGTAGATTTTTTGAAATTTAAAGGCGAATGTTTTTTCTTGCTCGTTGATGATTATTCGAAATGGCTGGAGGTTTTTCTTATGAAACAGACAAATGCCTTAGATGTTATTAAGATATTAAGACGAGTTTTTTGCATTTTTGGACTTCCAGTTGAAATAATTTCGGATAATGGCCCTCCATTCACTTCCAAAGAACTATTAAAGTTTTATGAAGCAAATAATATAAAGTCCAACACTTCTCCATATTACCATCCAGCTTCAAATGGCTTAGCAGAACGGAATGTTCAAACTGTTAAGTCTGCGTTTAAAAAACAGTTACTAGAAAATCATTCTCAAAGTGTTTCCTTACAGTTTAAAATCGAAAATTTTTTGTTTCAAAATCGTAATAATCCCAGTACATCCACCAATTTATCACCTAGCCAAGTTATTTTTAAATATAAACCACGAACTCTGATCGATTTTATTTTACCTAAAGCAGATAATAAAAGCATAGAAAATGTTAATTTAAAACCGAAACAAAAACCAGTTATGGTGCAAAAGAATGATAAAAACAAAAACGGTGGCGAATTTAAACCAAAACAAGAAGTTTGGTATCGGTCTTATCATAATAATTTTGTTAGTTGGGTTGCAGCAACGATTATTAAAAAGCTCTCGAAGACTGTTTATGAGATTAAGGTAAATGGATCGCACAAAAAGGCACACGGTGATCAGTTGCGAGAACGAATTATTAAAAGAGTTACTTTTGACTCATCTAAGGTGGTCACTCGTGAAAAACCCTCTGAAAATAAGCCTCAATCTCAGCAACAAGACTTTGAAACCGAAAATGAAAAATTTAAGAAAGAATTTTGTTCAGACAGTGATGCACATAGCGATATTGAACCTTCAACAAGTTCTTCAGTTCAATATGCTCAAAGAAGATCGCACAGTAATTTACCTAGAAGATCAAAACGCATACAAAAATTGCAAAAAGTTAATTTAAATGTAACTAAAAAATAAAAGCAAAAAATGAAATGAAAATGAAAGACATTATAAAAAGTATACAAAAAAATATTTGAATTTCTAAAAACAAAAAAAAAAAACATGTAAATACATTATGTAAATATTTATATAAAATATTATTAATAATTATGAAAGCTAAAACGTACGTACATATAATTTTTTATACCGGTATATCGAACATTGTTATATAAATTATATTAAATATTATATAAATTACATCAATTATTATATAATTAATAATTTTTTTTACAAAGGAGGGAATGTGAACATTCTAATATAACATTAATAAAATATTCTTATATGAATTTTATTAATTATTATATAGTTAATAAATTCTCTTTTTACAAAGGAGGGAATGTTATGTATTGAATTCCATTGCATTCCTCTTCACACATACTAACACATACTAACACACATCTTATAATAACCAATGTTAAACCTCAGTCTAGAATAAGCATTTATCGAATAAAGTCTATAAGAAAACTTCTCCGACTTGTCATTCTGGATATACATATTAACTTTGAGATTTATGCTGATGACTTGCGTATTTCAAAACAAATTTTGTGCATGTCGGATCAATAACTTGAAATAGTTTAACACGGTTCGAAGGAAAGCTTTAATGAATCTCCCTGAAGCACCTTTTAACCTTTTATCATAAACATAAAAAACCAAAAACCTTATTTTCCCGTCATCTGCTTTTTTTTTCTATTCAGAAACTTATTAGTTTTGGTTTTCATCTAGGGAAATCTAAATTTAACAATTATTAACCAACCTCTATAAATTTTTAACTTTAAATACTCATTTTTATGTTGAAAAAACTTAAATAACTCATTTCCAAAAGTTCGCATTTATTTAATATTTCCTTTCTTTATTTTCTATTCCAGATGATGATTCATGCCTGGCAAAATTACAAACTATACGCGTGGGGCAAAAACGAGTTAAGACCACTCAGTCAGAGAGCACATTCGGGCAGCATATTTGGCAGCTACGATCTTGGTGCAACGATTGTTGATGGTCTTGATACATTGTACCTGATGGGCCTTGAAAAAGAATATCGTGAAGGACGTGATTGGATCGAAAGGAAATTCTCATTGGACAACATCTCAGCAGATTTGTCCGTATTCGAGACAAATATTCGCTTTGTTGGTGGTCTTTTAACACTGTACGCCTTCACAGGTGATCCAATGTACAAAGAGAAAGCTCAACATATTGCTGATAAACTTTTACCTGCCTTCCAAACACCAACCGGTATTCCGTATGCTTTGGTGAATGTAAAGACCGGTATGAGCAAAAACTACGGCTGGGCATCGGGTGGAAGTTCAATTCTGTCTGAATTCGGAACATTGCATTTGGAATTCTCTTATTTGAGTGATATTACTGGCAATCCATTGTACCGAGAGAGAGTTCAAACAATTAGACAAGTTTTGAAAGAAATTGAAAAACCTAAAGGACTTTACCCAAATTATTTGAATCCAAAGACTGGCAAATGGGGACAACGTGAGTACATATACCTTCATCATTTTTCTGTAAAAATTCTCGAAATTTGTATTTCTTTTCTTTTATTTATTATAGTTCATATGTCACTTGGCGCTCTAGGAGATAGTTTTTACGAGTATCTGCTTAAGGCTTGGCTACAATCCGGACAAACTGATGAGGAAGCACGTCAAATGTTTGATGAAGCTATGACAGCAATTGTTCAGCGCATGGTTATGACAAGTCCTAGTGGATTGACATATGTTACTGATATGAAATTTGATCGTCCTGAAAATAAAATGGACCATTTGGCCTGTTTTGCTGGTAATTTTCATAAAATTTTGATCTCCTTCTTCATAATAGCGTTATTTAATTTTTTTTGAAAACAGGTGGTCTATTTGCCCTTGGTGCGAATACAAGACAAAATGAACATACTGAAAAGTTCATGGAAGTTGGTAGGGGCTTAACAAATACATGTCATGAAAGTTATATTCGGACTCCAACAAAACTAGGACCAGAAGCTTTTCGGTAAGAATAATTGTCAATTTAACATTAGTCATGTATATTTTAATTAATATTGATTTTATTTTATTTTCAGTTTTGGAGAAGCAGCTGAAGCTCGTGCTTTGAAATCTCAAGAGAAATACTATATTCTTAGACCAGAAACTTTCGAAAGTTATTTTATTCTATGGCGACTGACACACGATCAAAAGTATCGTGATTGGGGTTGGGAAGCAGTGGAGGCCTTAGAAAAACACTGTCGGACACCACACGGTTATTCAGGATTGAAGAACGTGTATCAAGACGTACCACAAAAGGATGATGTGCAGCAGAGTTTCTTCCTTGCTGAGACATTAAAGGTTAGACTTAGCTGTAGTGTAATGTTAGATCTTCCACTTGATGGTTTGAATTTCCGCAAGAGCTATTAGTGATTTTCTGTTAGATCAGTTCAGTCCATGATAATCTTAATCATAGCGCCACAACAATGAAGTGATACCAATTAGTTTATCTTTTTCCTTTGGAACATTTTCAACAAAATGAGCTTTTCAATTTAATTAGTTTCAACCAATCCCATTCGAGGTGAAAAAAAATCACACACTTAATTTTTCTTATGGACCTACCCATTGATTCAAAAATGAGCCTTATCGCTGAAAACAATTTTTCGATAAAACTTCGGATCTAATGCCAGTTAATTTTGGGACCAGGATTATCATTTTCATTTTCAACATTGTTGAAGCGTGTATGACTCATTTGTAATGTGGCAACTGGTGTGCCAGATAGATTGTCTGAAGTAAGAACTGTGTTACAAAAAAAAACAATCCTTTATTAACAAGTTAAATTGTGCGATGGCCTGTAAGTTCTTGTGTTAGAAGCTTTCAAATTCAGTGTCTTCACTACGAATCTGTATCATTTTTTATTCGTAATCCAGATACAAAATGGCTTTCAATTGGTCGCCCAGAAGCCTTCTTGACCCCACAAAATGACATTTCTTTTTCTCGATAGAAGAGAAAATGCTTCTGGATTTGAATCCAGAACTTACACTTAAGAATCGATAAACGCGTTCAGAAAAGCCATAAATCTGTTTCAAATATCCAAAACTCTACTAATTTAATCAGGTTTGGGCTGAGTTTTTTTTAGGTTTACAAATCGGACTTTAAAAAATACTTTAACAAAATCAATTTTTCAGTTCAGTTCTTTCGACTCTTTTCAATAAAACCTTCCCACAGACACAAATATATTAATACCACGACAAAAAAAATCTATCTGAAATCGTATTTTATTCACCACACAAAAAAAAAACATCAAATCGAAATCTGAATTTTCACAATTTTGTGTTGGCAAATCTTTAGTCGCGAGTTGTAGCTTAAGCTCTCTTCGACAAAGATCTGATAGTGTATTTATTCCGTGCAACAGCTGTTTTCTAATAGCATTTCAAACAATTTTCTCTTAACCTTTAAGTAATGTATAATAATCAAATATTCTACCTATTTTAATTTAAAATTTCTCATTTCAGTACCTGTACCTGCTGTTTTCCGACGACTCACTGTTACCCCTAGACGAATGGGTATTCAATACTGAGGCACATCCCTTACCCATCAAAGGTGCCAACATATACTACCGCATGGCGACAACATCATCGTCGGTGCCTTCATCAAATACACCTTAAGGCGATTCTCCATTAGTTGTAATTTACAAATTAGGTCCATTAATACAATTATTTATGCATCTCTAAGTGGTGGCTAAACGCTAAAACCACCGGCAAAGAAAAATCAAATCCAACGACGATGATGGTTTGTGGCATTTTTTTAAAATTAGTTTTCCGTCGTTAAATTTGTTGCAAATGAAAATACCAGAAAAATATTAATGTTCTCGGTCATTTCCGCAATATTGTGTTCTTGAAAAAAAAAATGATATTTAAAACAAAATTATAATAAAATAATTAACAATAATAACAAAACAACAGTGAAGTGATATGATGTGTGTGTAAATATTACTGCAAGAGACAGTCTCAGGGCATATTCTTGAGACCCCTTGACACATTTTTTTTAATTTTTATTATTTCTTTAAATTATTATGAATAACATTTCATTATAGTTTCTTTGTTTAGTTTTATTGTATTAAAGCTTAATCGAATATTAGTTTTTTGTGTAGGTATGTATATGTAAAAAAAACATGGACTAGCGAAATGTAAATTTTTCGTGTTAATACAAGCAACTTTTATTTTGAATTGTTGATACTTTTACTTATTTTAATTTAGCACTTTAATTATTATAGAAAAAAAGAAGAAAAATCTTGACTCTGGGGTACTCATCATGTGTAAGTGTGTGAATAAACTATATAGGACTTTCAGTTCTCTTTATATCTATATCTAACTTACAATTAGTAATCGCATATGTGTATGAATTTATAATACGAATCACTTTTTGGGAAATTTTCCTATTTTTACATCAATTTTATTTTTTTTATTAATTAATTGCATGATTGTATAATGTATAACAAAACAGAATATTAAGAAAATTAGTTAATAGAACTCTTAAACAAAAACAAATTCAACTAAAAACAAAAATCTTAATTGTAAATATTATAACATAAACAACAAAAATAAATAAAATATATTTAAATATTTAATAAAATGTACTCTTTTTTGTTTGTTTCTACTTAATAATGTTTTCCTTTTTGTTTTTATTTGTTTAGATAATTATTATTATAATGTTAATTGTAATTACAAAAATAATTGAAATTTGTATGTAATTGATAATTAATTGATCGACCATAAATGAAACAAAGATGCATATTTGTAATTTATAGTTTGTAAAATAAAAAAAATATGAAGTGAACATTTAAACAAAACTTTTGAAGAATAAAAAATCCAAGGGATATTAATTTAATTCAAATATTTATATATACATAATTATAAAGTAATTACAAAATTTACGCAAAAAATGGAACAGATAGTTTTTAATGGATCACCATAAGAATTTTATAATCATTAAAAAAAAGATTTATTAAGTAACAAGTACAAGAGAGAGTTAGGAAAATTTTAATCAAATGAAAAAAAAACAACAACAATTTTAAAATATATATAACAACTTGTGTAAATTAAAAAAAAAATCTACATTAATAAAAACTGAAAAACATAAGTCTTTTAATGAACTTTTGAAGTTTTATTTTTAAGGTAATTTCAGTTCTTGGAGCACCAAGTTTTTTACGATATATAAATCCAGCTTTGCCATGTGTATAGTAAGTACATGTCTTGTAGTAATTACACTTATGGAACAAATATGTTTGTAAACATAATCGCTCTATTAGTGACGTTGAAGTCACACAAATTGACTTTGGAGACTACAGAATAAGGGTAAGATGAGGAATCAAAACAAGTATTAAGAAAGACTGCTTTTAAACGCTGCCATTTTTTTAATTTTATCTTTCTTAAAGTGAAAATGTTTCATCTCTTTGCACTTTTTATCCCATATCCTAGTAATTTCGAAAATTGAAAATGAAAAGTAAACAAAAATAACGGCAACACTTGGAATATTGGGCGGGTTCAATAAAAAAAACTTAACATCTTAATTTTCAGATTTCTGAATTTATGTCGTTGAACGCAAAAAAAATCTGAAATTTCAGTCGAAAGTCATTGTGTCAAATTCCTGCATTTACCTAAAGGATTTACATTGAAGCGAAATAAAATAGAACTTTAATTACATTTGTAAATTAAACATTGAGAGTGAGTAGTTGTGAGGATGAAAATATATGTAACTAAATCAGCAACAGGTTTCATTACCTTCATTAAAAGTCTTTTTATTGATATGTATGACTTACAAAAACATAGAAAAACTTTCCAAACATCAATTAAAAAAATTGTTGATTTAAAAATTCACTAAACAATAAACAAAAAGTTCGTTCATTTAAATAAGTATTAAATTTTCATGACAAAAACTAAAAAAATCAACCACCAACAAGACGAAAATTATAAAGTTCAGCTTTTATGTGTGCTTTTGGCACTTCCCCCACCACAAACAACTTTCATCTGAATTTTCAGATGAGAATTTCTTGTCTGAAAATTCAGATGAAACGTAACAACGTAACTAAAAGTCATCTAACTTTTTACGACAGCTGGCCAATCAGAAGCTCAAAAAATTCAGAAATCTGAAAATTCAGATGTAAAACGTAATCGATTGAACGCACCCTTATGTTAGGCGTGTTTTTTTAAAAGTCCGAAGGAAATTGGATGAAAAAAACGATTCGGGGCTAAATAATTTACATGTTAAATGCAACAACAACTAACCCCCAATGGGTTTAGCTAAACCCAGATAATTTACGGGGCTTAACTTTAGCACGGAGAAAAACTGTATTACCGGCGGGTAATACATACTTGTTATCGATAGTTTGTATTGAAACTCCATTTTTTTTCTGTATTGGCGTCGCTAATCCCCGATATCGATATCGGGATTGGAAAAAAACACACCTGTTGTAGCCTTTTTAAAAGCCATTCTATAAAATTATGTTTTTAAATGAAGTTATTTTAGTAGAAGATTTTTTTTTAATAAAACAAATTCTATATACTAGGTGTGTTTTTTTTGCAATTCCGGGGGCAATCGGTTGAAAAAAACGACAACGGGGATTAGCGACGCCATCACAGAAAAAAACATGGAGTTTTCATACAAACTATCGATAACATGTATGTAATTCATCCTGCTAAGACGGTTTTTCTGTGCACTTAAGTTAAGCCCCGAAAATTCTCTGGGATTAGCTAAGCCCGCAGGGGATTAGTTGTTGCTGCATTTTACATGTAAATTTTGTAGCACCGACGTCGTTTTTTACATGCAATTCCCCCGTGCTAGCAAAAAACACGCCTACTACTGAACTACATGAACCACGGATAAGACTTAGCACTATTTTATTTGTACTTGTTAAATTTTTGATTCAAAATAGCTTTTAACGGCCTTTAGTCCTACAAAAATTGGCGTTTCGTCCCAACGATCTCACTTGGTCTCATCGGTTGACTATTGAGGGCCTTGTCAATACACGATTTTTGTTAAGTTCAGTTCATCTTACATGACCCTGTTTAGATTGGGAAGATTGAGTCCGGACTGGTGAGTGTCATCGTGTTTACATTTGAAACTTTCAGGCGCCTCAAAATACATTGAAACAACAACAATTTCAACATTTCACACATTAAAACAAAGTAGACTCATGAGTCCGGTTTTTATGTTTTCTTCCTGCCTCACGAGATTCCTCACCCCAAACCTCTCTTGCCTACGAACTGCCGTGATACCGGCCTCAATCTTCCCAATCTAAACAGCGTCCATACACAGATTTCGTGACTAGTATCTAGTGTGAACTATAGCCGTGTATTTTTGCTAGCCCGGGGGGAATTGAATGAAAAAAACGACGTCGGTGCTAAACAATTAACATGTTAAATGCAACAACAGCTGTGTTTTTTTGCAAGCCCGGGGGGAATTGGATGAAAAAAACGACAGCCGTGTTTTTTTGCAAGCCCGGGGGGAATTGGATGAAAAAAACGACGTGCATGCTAAACAATTAACATGTTAAATGCAACAACAACTAATCCCGGAGAATTCTCGGGGCTTAACTTAAGCGCACCGAAAAACTGTGTTACCGGTATGAATTGCATACATGTTATCGATAGTTTGTATGAAAACTCCATGTTTTTTACTGTCATGGCTTCGCTAATCCCCGCTGTCGTTTTTTTCAACCAATTCCCCCCGGGCTTGCAAAAAAACACGCCTGACGTCGGTGCTAAACAATTAACATGTTAAATGCAACAACAACTAATCCCGGAGAATTCTCGGGGCTTAACTTAAGCGCACCGACAAACTGTGTTACCGACATGAATTGCATACAAGTTATCGATAGTTTGTATGAAAACTCCATGTTTTTTACTGTCATGGCGTCGCTAATCCCCGCTGTCGTTTTTTTCAACCCATTCCCCCCGGGCTTGCAAAAAAACACGCCCAACAACTAATCCCGGAGAATTCTCGGGGTTTAACTTAAGCGCACCGAAAAACTGTGTTACCGGCATGAATTGCATACATGTTATCGATAGTTTGTATGAAAACTCCATGTTTTTACTGTCATGGCGTCGCTAATCCCCGCTGTCGATTTTTTCTACCAATTCCCCCCGGGCTTGCAAAAAAACACGCCTTATGTATATCAACAAGTCTAATTCCTAGTCATTAAATTGCTTTGCTTAATTTTGGAGAGAATTTCGCATGGAAACTGAAATGTAGCGCGATCTGCGTACTAGGCTATATGCCAAAATCTGGCTTTAAGACAAAACAAAACTAAGGGATGAGTTATTTTGTGCGGATATACGACAAATTCATACTGATTTTCTCAGTAACGGTAAATGGAAGGTCAAATCTGATTTCAGAAATGGAAAGAGGACCTTTGAAACCATAGAACTGCATACCCACTTTAAAAAAGTGCATTTTGGCGTTTACGACATAAGGTGTTTTTCTTTTTTAGCCCCGAGCGTGGCACTGAGCTGTCAAAAAGAAAACTATGTTACTTTTTAACTCGGAGCGCTCCGAGCTCTCAACTTGTATTTCTTTTTTAGCTCAGAGCTCGACTGGGCTCGCTCGATGACCTCGGAAAAAAATGACCGAGCACATCGAGCACAAAGCTGAGCGAGGCTAACTTCATACAATTTTCATGTAATTTGACAGATTACTAAGGGCCAGTTGTACAACAGTGGTTCAGCCTCGGTTCAAGATTTTAATTCACCGATTTCGGCGGATTAACTAAGGTTTAACGCTGGTTCAAGTATGTAATTGGTTATTATCACACACTTGAACAGTAAACCACTGTTGAAACTCAATTAATCCGCCGGAATCGATGGATAAAAATTGCTGAACCACGGTTTAAATATTTGTACAACTGGCCCTAAGCATAAGCATTAGGGCCAGTTTCACAGTGCACACTTAACAAAATAAGTGGCACTTAATTTTCCCATTTTGGCACTTAAGCCGCAGTTTTACTACCTGAGTAAGTGGAACTTAAGTGGCCAACATGGGAGACTTAAGTGTCACTTATTCCGATAAGTTTACACTGAGAAATTGGGAATTAGTTTTCCATATTTGGCGCTTAAGTGACACTTACTTCACTGTGAAACTGGCCCTAAGTGCTCAATTGAAGGCGTGTTTTTTTGCAAGCCCGGGGGGAATTGGTTGAAAAAAACGACAGCGGGGATTAGCGACGCCATGACAGTAAAAAAATGGAGTTTTCATACAAACTATCGATAACATGTATGCAATTCATGCCGGTAACACAGTTTTTCGGTGCGCTTAAGTTAAACCCCGAGATTTCTCCGGGATTAGTTGTTGTTGCATTTAACATGTTAATTGTTTAGCACCGACTTCGTTTTTTTCATCCAATTCCCCCCGGGCTTGCAAAAAAACACGGCTTGAGTTTCTTAAATAGATCGGTGCGCTCAGGTCACGCTCTGTTCGGAGTGAGCTCTATTCGCTCAGAGCCCGCTCTGTGCCCCGCTCGGGGGTAAAAAAGAAAAACGCCTATAACAATTCTCGAGCGACGAGTTCCCTCCGGGATTGGAAACAAAACACACCTTAAACTACAGCTTTCAACAAAAACACCCTGTTTTTGTGGTAGCGCAGTTTAAATAAATCTACAATGCCGACTTTGCTTGTCTCTTTTTGCCGCCATATTCACCACTTTGACTTCTGCCAAAATAAAATACAAAGCCAAAGCCAAAGCTACAAAAAAAAATAATAAACGCAAATGCCGATGCTGTTCTGAGTTTTTGTTTGTAATTTTGAAACAAAAACCAAATAAATACAAAGTTTTAATAAATATCCCAAGTACTATGTTCTCAAAACTTTAAAAAAAACATCATTATTTTGATTAATTATTTATTTTTGTGAAGTAACAAGCAAAATGGAAACGGTGTTTCTAAACTCGGATATTGCTCGGATGGTGCTTGGTGAGTGTTTATGTTCCTTGTAATTTGGCAATTTATTTAATTTAATTTTATTTCCTGTTACAAACTAGGATATTTACGTAAACAACGACTTGATAAAGCAGCTGAAATGTTCTGTAAAACAAGTCCATATCTTGAGAAGGAGTATGAAATCCTCAAACAAGGTTATCGTTTATTTGGCTTCAAAGAGGATTTACTTGAGACCATCATCAGGGAATACTGCAAAATTACAACCAAAGGTACAGTCGCCATACTGAATTTATTGCTTGGATCTTTAATAAGTTTTTATCTAATTGAGAGTCTCCTTTAATTTGGGATAGAAAGTGTAGTAGTAACAGTATTTTATAATGGCGCGTTCTTATAAGAAGGCATATTCCGTGTCAAACAAACTCTTGATATTACTTCTTTAGATTCTATGAAAAAAAAAATTCCTTTACAAACCTTATTCGAGGCACAGAAGTAGAATAATAATCATCCAAATAAGAAAGCATTTTTTTCACTCAGTTGTACGAATCCACTCAAAATATTTAACTATTCTTCCATTGATCTTCATCCACCGCAATCACAATCCCGTAGAATAGCGACAAGATCTTGAATTAACCATTAATTATTCTTTCTTTGACAAGAATTTTTTGTGACGCTGCGGAGAGAACATTTTAGATTTATATTCTGAAAATTAATACAAAAATTAGTGCACAAATAAATTATCGCAAACTTAGAACTATAGGCTTACTTGTTAGACATTTTAAACATTTAAACATGACTGACTTTATCTATATTTTAGCCTTTTACATTCTAACACAAATGTGTTTTAATATGGGAGTTGACTAAAAATTACTTTTTAAGTTAAAGTCGAGTTTTTGGTAATTAAACGACAAATAATAGGTATACTTACCATTTTTAATGTTTAATTTATCTTTTTACCTTTTGTTGAAAATTGGGGAAGAGTTTTAAATATTCAATCGCGGCAGGAGAATCACAGTGGGGCACTATGGAATGATCAACTTTGAATGAATTTTACTTTACGCGGTTTTTATGAAAACGATCGGACGATGCTCGGCCTTTCATGTACATTATGTATAGTAAAATAAAGACAGCTATCTTCAAAACCATGTCTTACAAACATTTCGTTCTACACGATGAGGGCCAATTTTTCTAATAACTTTTTTGAAACAAAAAATAAAAAGGAACTAAATTTCACCAATTCTTCTTAAATACTTTAACTTATTTATTTTTGAAACATTTAGTGGACAAGGCAATTGAAACAATGCCGCTGCCTATACGAGAATCTTTGCAACAAAAAAATCTATCATCAAAAGTTAGTTCCTTGATTAATCACCAAACAAATTCATCAACAATAATTGAAAACAAAGCAAACAATTCGACAGCAAATAAGCGAAAAAGGTTTGTGTCCAGTAGTTGTTTATAAAATTTTCGAACTCAATTATTAAACTTTATTATTTTTTCCATTCATAACAGAATATCAACCGGCAGTACTGATTGTGATATTCAGTTTGCAAATGATGATACTATGCCTCCACCGGCTACTGTAAGCAAACGTCCTCGATTGTCACGGGGTTCATTTCCTAACAAATCAAAAAACCCAAATCCAAAAGATTATGAAATACTAAGTCAATCGGAAGTTTGTGATATAGACTCAGGCGATGATGACGCAGATGCTGACGCCGACGTCGACGAACCCGTCGAAGGTTTTAATTTTCCCATAACACAATCAACATCAACACCCCGCATACAAAATTCAAATTCCGAAGAGGATTTGGCTATAACTTCGATTCCGGTGAGTATTGGATAATTTTCTTTGTTTTTTTTTTAACGAAATGATTTAGTTGCAGGATATTTCGCAAGCTTTACTTGATAACCAAGCATTTCAAGATAAACTTGTTAAAAATATCAATAAAGCCTTGCAGAGCTCAACATGCCCGCCATCAGCTGCTGATGAAAAAGCAGAAGAAATATATTTAATAAACGAGTTGGAAACGGTTGTTAAAAATGCCACTGAAGCAACCGAAATTGATCCAATATTTGATGAGTTCTTAAAGCGAGTTGTTTGTGAGTAAAATAGAAACGCGGTGTAAAAAAATATTCTCTTCATCCTATTTTATTGTTACATTTTTAGCTGCTCAAGTTTATCCCACTGATTCGGAAATCGAACACCAAGAAGATGAATCACAGCCACCTCAACAAGAAATAGTACAATCTGACAACGCACCGGCAATTGCTAATAACACAACATTTGGATCGTTGATCGATCCAAACTTCTCAGTCTCTAAGCTAATCGTTTTGAATTCCAATGAAAGTGCCCAGAAAAACAACCCCAATGATCAAGTCATCACAACCAATGTCGATGGTAGTCAAATTATCAACACAACCACATTTGATAATCAGGTGTACTATGACCATACAACAGGACAGCTAACTTGTCCTCTTCTCCTTACCAGTGATGGTCTTCTGAATCTTCCGTTTTTAATTAACAATGATCTAATGCAACAATTACAAGGTGACATTAACCTGGATACCTCCCGCATTGAGATTCCTCTACCCGAACCTATAATTTTATCTGCCGATCAAATGCCACCAAACGCCGTGATTCTAAGAAGCTCCCAAAAAGTCGAGGATCAACCCAAGGCGACGCCATCTTTGGCTCCAAGTGGAAGTATAACAGATGTCAAAATAGCTCAACCAGGAGCAACTCCATCCACCGGTATTTTAAATCCAAGAAGTTTCAAAAGTTTGTCGACACCCAGAAAAAAGTCTCACGTAAGGACATTAAGTTTTTCTCCGATGCCTTCTTGCAAGCAGCTATTAAAGCGACTGGCTCCGACTACAGATTTGGCCAAGGAAGGTACTTCTACTTGTGAGGATACAACTGTCATAAAAAACGTCGAAATACTTTCACACCGCGAAGTGATCCCCGAAGCAGATTCGGAGAATTCAAACAGTGTCAGTAATCAGACTGTTATACACAAAGAATTAACCGATACCCCAAAGAGAAAGGAAAGGTCAAGACGAGTGAAAAGAGTACTCTCAAAGGACAATGAAGAGGATCCCGAAAAGGTAAATGTGCAATTAGCACTACAAGAAAATGAAGAAAAAGAAGGCAATGGCGAAAATCAATCGAATAAACTTTCAATAACTCAACTTCAATTAAATGAATGGAGACGAATGCGAGAAACATCCCAGACAAACTTTGATACATATTTGCGGCAAGTTAATGCCGAGGTTCCGAATGCAGTTCGGCGTGATCCACCTAAAAAGAAAAAACGAAAAATTATATCACCTGGTGTTAAAAATGCACAGGCTACAAACAATACGAGATCAAAGACGCGGCAGAAAGTAGCCAAAGAAAAAACTCTAGCATCTCAAATCTCAACAGAAAAACGTAAATCAATATCGAATAACAATAAAAAAGAAAAAAGTCAAGCAACAACAACCACAACAAAAAAGAAGCGGAAGGAAGATATTATAAGTAAAGCGTTATATAACATAAAAATTCCTACGCCTAAAAAAGTCGAAACTGCAACAACATCTGGGAAAAAAAATTCAAAAAAAAAAGTCAGCATTAAATCTCCAGCTCAATTAGATGCTCCTAAAGAAGTCATTGAAGAAGTGGCTTTCATTCAGCCAGCACCGATGATTCCAATTGTAAAATTAGAAGAAGAACGTGAAAAACGAACAGCGAATATAGGTTGCCTGCTGGACACGCCATTTAAGTCGTTAGGAGATCAACTTTTGATTCCTCCAACACCCGGATTAGTTCCATCTTCTTTAGATACCCCGATTTTTAAGCTGACTGATTCATTTCGGAATTTTTCAGAAGCCAAGAACAGCAACATATCGACTCCTCAGTTTGCTATCACGCCCGGTTGTACCCTTACTCCCTTTCCTAAAGAAACGCCAAGAAGTGGGGCAAATCACCCGTCAACTGATTATTCATCGGGGGGGTCTTACTACAGACCCGATGAGTCAGATGATCTTGACAAAATAATAGACAAACAACTGCGAGATTCGGCACATAAAAGAAAGGCCGAAGAGCCATCAATTGTTACCCCGAACAAATGCGTTGAATTGGCCGAGGAGAAGATCCCTTGTGAATTTGTTGTTCTGAGTCGAGTGAAGTCGTTTGGAGATGAAGATGCGCTACAGCCGCCAGTCGATTTGCATTATACACTTGCTGCTGGCCTACCAGAGATTACTGACGAAGAGGAAGAAATTCCAACGTCTGCCCTGTCAACAAGTTCATCGTCATCTTCGTCCTCGTCGTCGTCATCATCGTCATCATCTTCGCCGTCCTCTCCGTCGACCGTCGCAAAACCGAAGAGTACTAATACTTCCCTTGCCAATATTGACAATCTCTCTGAGATAAGTAGCACCGAAGATGATGACTGGAGCATGGATATACCATCCAAAGTTGCTGCAATTGCTGAAGAGCAATTAGCACCGAATTCACAGCTGGTGAATAATGATTGGGAAGTGCGTTATCCTGTGAGAAGTTGGTTAACTCCGAAAAAGATTGATCCTCCTAAGCCAGTTGTTGAAGATGACAACACAGCTAGATTTCGGCAGAAACAATTATCCGATTTGGAATTGAAAAAGCAACGAATGAAAGCGAAATTGTCTTCGGATTTAAAGAAACCCGTTCGACCTGTTTGTATCCCCGATCCGAATAGGGCTCGGACACCCAAGAAGTCAACCTTGCACACAGCGAAATCAAAAATAACCACCATTCGGAAGCAATATGTTATGTCAACGGTTACCACTAAAGAAAAGAAAGTGATGAAAGTTATGACACCACTTAAAATAGCTGAAGTAGATATTTTAGAAAATTCACCTCCAGGTCCAAGTAATGAAAAAATTGACGTACTTACTGCCTTGAATCTTCTATCTGCGAAGAAAAAAACACCCGAGAGTAAGAATGTTAAGTCGGCTATAGTTGTTAGCAGTACTTCGTCAAAGGCACTAAAGGCACAACCTCAAAGGAAACTAGCTCCTAAAGAAACTGCAAAAAGCAAAGCCAAAGCTATTTCCAAACCATCTTTAGTCAAAAATGCCAAAAGAACCGCTCTAAATTCAACAAAAAAGAATCAGTTGAAATTGTCACCCAAACGTAGTACAACCCGGAGGCAATCATCGCGACCCGTTCGAACGCCGAAAGCTCTTAATGATTTTTCGACTTCGAAATCGGTATCTAAAAAAGTTAATGGACTAGCTACGCCTGTCCCTAAAAACAATGTCAAAGCAAAGACGCAAATAACCAAAAAGATCCAAAACAAAACTGATTTAGAACCAGTTGTAGTTTTGAAACCCCTTGTTATGCCAATGGAAATGAAAATGGAGAAAATCGACCCGCCCAAGGAGGAGGAAGCGCAAGAAACTGGAGTGAAATCTGACTCTCTGAAATCTTCACCAGTGACTTTGAAGTCCCTTGAAGATGTCCAACCTTCCAGTGAAAGTGACGATGAGGATGAAGAGGAAGACGATCCCTATGAATTTTGTGAGAGAATTTTAATCGATGAATCTGATTCGAAACGATTCATATTTATCAAATATTCCGGTCCCGATGATGCTCAGCCAGCAATTCAAACTTCTTCTAAGAAATCCCTTGAATTGAATATATTCCTGAATCCAAATGAAAAACATTGTGTTAAAGCTTCCGATGAGTTCCTTTTGTTTTCACACGACCCTGAAGAAACTACATCGACCCATATAAACAACGTGCGGAATATTCCTAAAAAACGACTAGTAAAAGTGTCCAATAGTGATCAGCAATCTGTTAACGATGCAGGTAATGATCGACAAATAACGGAGGAGGTGTCTTCAGCAAATGACCAAACAGCTGAAGGAGATGCTAGCCATTCTCCTAAGCGGACTAGCAGTGGCAGTGGACAACGATTTAAATCGCCACCTAGTTTTACATCGACGCCAGTTGTTCCAGCGCTAAAAGTATCAGAGTTGCAAAAAGCAGCTGCCACGAGGGACAGCAAAAAGACTGAGTGAGTTTTATTTGTATTTTCAGTAAAATTAATTTTTTTTTGAAAGTTTTCCAAAGAAAGAACAAAACAAATTGAATTTTTGCTAATTATTCATTTTTGCTTCACGATTTCCAAAACAATTATTCCAGTTTTATTAAAATATATGCGTTTATTAAGAAAAAAGATGTAAACATTTCTTCATTTTTAATATTCCTCTTTTTGAAATTTCAGACTACCTTCTAATAGCGGAAAGATCACCAGACACCGATCTAAAGATGAAAAAAGATGTACACTCACAACAAAACACCAAAGCCAACCGCAACTCCCTTTGGAATCGTCGCCTTCAAAATCCAGTCCTACAAAAGAATGCAATTCATCAAATCGATTTCAGGACAATGATACTAAATTAGATGATAAAAGTTGTAAAGCCAAAGCGACGGCCAATGTCGATTTAAAATCAACATCTCCTACAGTTTCTTCAACTACTCCAAACTTAGTTGAAGCTAAAAGCTCTAATGAACTTCCACTTGACATAGATGTAATACTTTCTAAATTACATGGTTAAAAAGCTTTTAAAATATACAATTAAGTATAAGTAAAAAGATAAAATCATCACCTATTAATAATTATCCATTTGAAAAAAATTCCGCAATGAAAGTCAAATTCAAATAAGATCGGAACAATCACTCAAATTGAGCTCTCGTCGTTGTTTTTGAAATCCAAAATTATCACACTTTAAGTGCAACATATTATTTATAATTAATTTTTTACTAACAATGTAAACGAAATTGTCGGAGATTTTTGGAAGAAATTCAGCCATCATAAACTCATTAGTTTTTTGCGTTACATTTTATCGGAATATCGAAAAAAAATACATACTCCTATTTCGAACAAACCGAAGAAAATTTTCTTCCGAACAGATACCTCGATATGGCTGAAAAACTAAATTTGAGTCGTTATATTGACCATCAAATTTTTTACAAAATGAAGTTTATAAAATGTACATTAAATGTAAATTAAATATTCCATTTAATTTAAATGGAATAAAAACATGTATATTTATATATATATATTAATGTAAAAAAATAGAACAAAAACTACTTTAAATAGAAACGTAATGTAGGAAAGTTGATGATTATCTCTATTATTATCATTATTATTATAATGAGGACTTTTTCACAATAAATTAATATTGGCGCGATCAAAAGCAAAAAATCAGAACTTCATTCAAATATTGTGAAAAAATACCTTAGTAATGTAAATTATTTGTTAAGTGGCGGCCTAAACCGTAATATTATTCTTTTTTCAATGGTTTCTGCCGCTGTACGGTTAGTACTAGTTAAATAATAAAAATGTATAATACAGAAATCTTTGGTGTATTCTTTTTAAATGCGTACCTGTCACCTGATGCTTGTATGGGTAATTAATTCTTTGCCAACTGTGATGTTTTATGAAGTGCTTTATTTGTGATTTAATGTAATTTTTTTTAATGAATTTTAGGCTTGAATTGGGTAAATTAGTTTGTTTTTAGAGACAATGGCGCGAAATTTTAAACGATTTAGTACGATGTTAACGCCTTTTTATCATACTAAAAATGCTTTAACTTCGTACTAAATCGTTTAAAATTTTGCGGTAGTGTAAACATTTTCTACCCTTTCCAATTGACTAGGAAAAAATATACTCAGAATGTCAGTACCGTGGCATGTATTTATTTATTTACGTTCCTTGTTTTTTCCTTTCATTGAATAAAACTTCTCTTCTATAAGAGCAGTTTAATTAAATAATCATAATTGTTGTTCGGAGATTTCCTTTTGTTTTTGAATTTTGCCGGTGAATCGCCATCTTATTTTTTAGTTTGATGGTGCTTATGTGCTGGCGTAAACAAAAAGAAATTTAATTTTAACAAAAGTCAACAAGTTAACAAAAAACATTTGTGCAATAAATGTTGAGTAATAATTCAGCATAAAAATAAAGACTGCAACCTCGTAAAACAGATTTCAAAAACTACATAAGATACAATTTTGAAGAAAAAGTGAATGAATGCGTCTTAGAATGGTACGACAGAATCTAATTGATGAGATTCACTTTACCATTTCTGAAAGTCGAATGTTTGATTCTCAAAGTCATACTTACTTTCGAAATTATATCCAAATGAAAGGAAACAACTAAGATGTTTGTTTGAAAAGAAAATTAATTTTATTTCAATATTTTCTTTCAATATCAATCTACACACTACAATGCGACTAATATTTTTTTTGTTGTTGACAAAATTAAAGAAAACCAAACATTAATAGTTAAGTGGGAGGGTAGTTCTATTTATTTATAGCTTTTGGTTTTTTTTTGTGAAAAGGATTATAGATAAAAGAGATTCAATAGTGATACAACACATATAATTCACATCAATAATTTTTTTTTGTATATCATACTTTCCTTAAGTTAAATGTATGTTTTTTGTTTTCTTTTTTTTTTGAAATTTTTAAAAATGCGTTTGTGTTTTTTTTTACTTAATTTTAATATATAGAGATCATAATTTAAAAATATTTTTTTGTTTTTGGTTTGTGCTAGAAATATTTTTTTTTACTTTGCATAAAAGACACGAAAGTGAAAGAGCTTTTTTATCTTTTTCCTTATACCTTTTTTTGATTTCTGTAATGCATATCATTTCTTATTAATTTTTGTATTCATTAATTTTTCTTTCAAACGTTTACTTTTAATATAATTTTTAAAACACCGAGATTTTTATATTCATTTATTTTATCGAAACATATTTTGATTTCAAATTACTTTTTGTTTTAATTTTAAACACCAAAAGCTTAAAGTTAATTTTGTTTCTAAAATTTTTACACATTTTTTTTATATATTTTGCATTAAATTTTTCTTAATTTTTTTTTTCAAATTCATCGACTTTTCACTTTCAAAAACTATAGATAAAGTGTTTCCATAAAACCATATAAAGTCTGATTTGGTTTTATAACCTTATCTGTGAGTTTTATATTCTTCTTTTTTTTGTATTTTCCAGAGGTAATTGGGGAAAATTAAATAAAATAAAATAATATAAACAAATAAAAATTGTATTTTCTGTTGTGTATTTGTTGCCTTATTCATTACAATATTTATCACAATGTTACGTTTTGTCTTAGCACCTCGCTGATTTCATTCGCTCATTCGATAGCAAAACATTATACCTGCTTTCATCATACAATTCATTTATTCCTAGTCTATCATACTCATACCTATAATAATTTATTTATTTTTGTTAAACAAAAAATCATTATTTGCTTATCTTTCTACACTATCACAAAAATTTTTAAATCTTTCTGTTTTTGACTTAACCTTCATTTACCCTTATCTCACTCTAATAAGCCTTACAACACGCGAATATGCGATATGATATTTAATTGTCAATTTTAACTGTTTTATTGCAAGAAACAAAAATTTAAATTATGTAGGTATATTTAATTTGTCGTAGTTTTGTTGGGACTGAGCGCACAGAATGGATCTTTGACGTCCAGGGAAATTAAATTTTCACTTAGATTACCGAGACCGCCATATGAATTTGCATTTGCATTTCTATTCCGGATTTTGTTGTTCATCGAATAGCGCGTTAACCGCTAACTTCACTGAGAAGTTATCATGACATGCCCTTATAGACATAATATATAAGCAATTTTCAAATTAAATAGGATACTAAGAATAGTCTATAGAGAACAAATTTTGAAGTCCTTATAAAAAAATCATACGTAGGTATACTTCGAATTTCACTGTGTAGAACGATATTTTTTTAATTAGTACCTACTTCTAATTCTCTATGACAAGACTCCGCGGGTTCAACGAACATCTGAAAATTCAGATTTCTGAATTTTTCAAGCTTCTCATGGGTCAGCTGTCAGATGACTTTAAAAGTCATCTAACTTTTTATGACGCTGCCAAATCAGAAGCCAGAAAAATTAAGAAATCTGAATTTTCAGATCCCGCAGAATGTTTTCTGTGATGCCGATTTGACAGTTCTCGTTTGTTTTGAGGTTAGTTTGGTTTGACAATTCATCATGAATGACGATGTTCACATAAGGGAAATTCAGGAAAATGAGGTCGCGGAGTCCTAATCAATCTGATTTATAAGAACAGGATTCCTCAATCCTCAGCTTAATTTCTCAGTTTTGCTGTCAAGGAAACAAATTTTGAATTCGCTTTCTCACTCACTCGCGTACGTCGGAGTGAGATAAAGTACAAAGACGTCACAAAAACTCTGAGGAGTGAGTCCAAGGTGAACACCGTCAATAAACAAACACTGGGTTTACGTTATAAAATTGTAATTTATTTTGGAAAAAACATGGTTTAACTCATCGAGTATTAGGTACATTTTATGGTGCTCATAATGAAGCACACTTTTGGTTAAATGGCTTTCAATAAACAGAATTGTGACATTTAGGGATATTTGTCGAAACACAATTGCACCCAGAAAAAGTCACCGTTTGGTACGCTTTATGTACATATGTCTTCAAAAATCATTATTGTTACGTTACGCTACGCTACGTTAAAGACATTGGGTACGTTCAATGCATTACGTTTTACATCTGAATTTTCAGAATTTTGAATTTTTAGAGCTTCTGATTGGCCAGCTGTCATAAAAAGTTAGATGACTTTTAGTGACTTTTAGTGACGTTTCATCTGAATTTTCAGACAAGAAATTATCATCTGAAAATTCAGATGAAAGTTGTTTGTGGTGGGGGAAGTTCCAAATCAGCTGAATTACTGCACATAAACGCTGAACTTTATAATTTTCGTCTTGTTGGTAGTTATTTTTTTAGTTTTCGTTCTGAAAATTCAATACTTATTTAAATGAACGAACTTTTTGTTTATTGTTTAGTGAACTTTTAAATCAACAATTTTTTATATTGATGTTTGGAAAGTTTTTCTATAATTTTTAAAGCCATACATATCAATAAAAAGACTTTTCATGAAAATAATAAAACCTGTTGCTGATTTAGTTACATACAATGTCATCCTCACAACTATTCACGCTTAATGTTTAATATACGAATGTAAGTAAAGTTCTATTTTATTTCGCTTAGATGTAAATACTACAGGTAAAATCAGGAATTTGACAAAATGACTTTCGGCTGAAATTTCAGATTTTTTTTGCGTTCAACGACATAAATTCAGAAATCTGAAAATTCAGATGTTAAGCGATTTTTATTGAACCTGCCCAGTGTAAAATAGCTTATTATTTCAAAATTTCAGCTGACAAAAAGTAACTTAGGAAATAATAAATATTTTAATAAAATAAAATAATTCAACCGCTCATTAATTAAGGAACAAGCAATCCAAAAATCGATTACAACCAACGTACCCGAATATAGTGAACGAGCTCCGAAGTACTTTCGCTGTTTTTTGTTTTTCAACTCTGAATTTTTCGAAAAGTTTTCTTAGAACTTATTAACAATTTCATTTTAATTATTAAATAGTTGAATTGACAATTAAATTTCATATCTCTATAGAGGGTGTTTAAAAAAGTCTGCCTTTTTTATTAAAGAATAATAATTTTGTTGTTGACAGATGTTAATTTAGTTTGTGTTATTTTCTTAGAAATATCGACAAACAAGAGAGTCCCTAGTAAAATGACACAACATACTCATTCGAAGAATGTTTTTTTTGTCAATGCATTTATATTTTATAATTACTTCAATGGTAAAAAAGGCAATCTTTTCCAAATCACCCTGTACTACCCAAATACTTAAGATGTGCCCTTTTATTAATCTACTGCGTAACGTTTCCCAAAAAGGAAACCGGACTGAAACTATAGTTATGTATTTTTGTTTGTATTATGATTCCTGTAACTAAAGCTTTATTTGTTAGACAACTATTTTTTTTTTATAAAACAATAACATTATAAAACAAAATCTAAAGCAGCAACATATTTTAGTTGTTAAAAAATTATGTTTGCTTATTTTTTTCTCTTCTATTTCATTATTAATATTTTTTTAATGTTTAAGTTTTACTATAAAACCATCAATTATTTTTGTTTTCAGTTAATAAATGTTAGATTAAAATCAGTCTCTATTGCAAAATTGTTTTTTTGTTTTTATATATAAAAAAATTGTCTGGCTGTATTTAATTTTATTTCAACATTTACATTTAGTTTATTTTTTTGTTATTTTATGTATGTAGTTTTGATTTGTGGTTAAATTGTAAAAAACACATTTAGTTAGTTTTCAAATAGTTGCTTACTTATTTTTTGGGGGGTTTTGCGTTGTTTGTGACTTTTTTTTTGCTATTGGAATTATTTATTTATATTATTATTTTTCTTTTTAACAATAGACTTTTATTTTATTTTTGTTTTTTGTGCTCTAGAAAAATATCACATTCTTTCTTCGTTCGATCGAGAGACATTTATATATATAAGTTTTTTTATATTATGTTTATTATATTAAAATTGCCATTTGTTAAATAATTTTAATTTTTTTTTGTTGAAAACATTAAAAATTATTAAAATCAAAAAAGTTTTCAAATATTTTATAATTGAAATTTTAAGTATAAATAAATTGATTTTTCTCAGTTTTTTGTTTTTTCTTTAATATTATATATACAAAAATGGTTAATTGTGAAAATATATCTTTATGCACTATATTTGTTTGTTATATAAATGTCATTTTATATATATAAATATTCTTGCAAATATTTGATTGAGGTCATTTTAGAATTATTGCTAAGTTCTTTCTTATTCACTTGAATTTTTTTTTAAACTTTTAAATGTTTGTTTTTAAATTAACATTTAAATTTGTGAATATACTTAAAACCTTAATAAGAAAAACAAAAAAACGCAATTGTTTTTTTTTTTAATCTTTATTTTTCAACTTTTATTTATGATTTTATCTATTTTATAGTATTTTGTAGACACTTATGTAAAACGAGTAAAAGGAGAGAAAAATATTGCTCACAACATCAACGTGAATATTTTTGTTTTAAATATAATTTTAGGTAGATAATATACTAATAACTTTTTTTTAATTTTTTTTTAATTTTTATTCCAAAAAGACGCCTAAACACCGAAAAATATTTGTATTTATTACTTTAACATTTGTTTGATTTGAAATTTAAATGGTTTTGAAAACGATTTGTAATTATAATAATTTTTGATTAAAATGGTTTTCATTTTGTTATTGGTTAAAGTAAAATCTGGAGAGAGAAAAACTATGTGAAATCTTTTCCGAATGTTTTTTGTTTCTGAAACCTTTTTTCTTTTTTTTTCATTTCTTTCAGGAATATAAATAATTTTAAAACTTCTATTTAACATTTTGTTTTCTTTTTACTTTTTGTGAATAAAATTTAGACACAAATTACATTGAATATACATTTATATTTTTTTTATTTAAATATATTTTTACTTTTTTTTCTTTATTCTTCAAAAAAGTTCGTTGATCGAAATTGTGTTACTTAACATACTTATGTTTTTTTTTTTTAATTTTTTTTTCTGAAATATTTTTTTTATCATGAAAACGAGAAAAAACTACACCGAAAATTTATTTAACTACCAAAGTCTATGACCCCTCCAAAAATGGTTAATATACTAAATTATTTTTTTTTTGAAATCCGAAAATGTATGTATGTAGATAATTTTATGTTTTAATAATTTTTTTTTAAGTCCAGACATCAATCATTATTATTTATTATATATACCTATATACATACGTATATGTATATGTATATATATATATATTTATTTTATTTAGTTTTAATGTATATATATAAGTTTATAGAAATTGGACACCGATTTAATGCAAAATGTATATATTGCTTTACTTGTTTTTAATTTTAATAATTTTTCCTAATTTTCTAACACATTTTAATTTTATTTTAAATTTTGTTCCTTTGTACAATTTGTTGCATTTTTTTTTACTAAAAATCTTTAAAAAATGTCAATTGACTATTTTTTAAGGTATGGACAGTTTATTTGAAAATATAATTTAAATATATGTAAATAAAAAAAAATAATTTTTATAATTTAATTTAATTATTTAAGAAAACTGAAGATTTTCAAAAATGGAATAGATTTAATTTTTGGATTCTGATTTGTGCCACTTATTAGTTAGTTATAAGAAACGTTTTTTTTAATCTTCATGGGGTTATAAGAAAAAAGCAAATGAGTTTTAAATTAGTTGCCAAATTTTAATGATTTTAGCTGTTCTGTTGGATCTGCGGCTTCGTCGTCTTCTACATATATTTTAAGAACATATTTGCGATTAATATATTCATGCAAAGTTTTTCTCAAATTTAAGTTTTTAGGAATTTTAATGGCAATTGAGTAGGAGCAAAAAAGATTGACTTGATTTCTTTAAAAAAAATTTTAAAGTTATTATGAACACTTTTTTACCATGATTTAAATATCTTAACTTTAAAAATCCGTTTTTTAAAACTAATAGCCCTAAAATGGATCGGGATTTAAAACATCTCTAATATGAAGTATTTTTGGACTCCCAATAATTTGTGCACCTATACAAATGTAGTCTAACATTTGACGCACTATCTAAACCTTAAAGATCCTACCTGTTTACTCAAAAGGAAAAGTGACTTAATTCGAATTTAGCAGTTCTGGGAAAACAATTTTAATCTTCAAAAATTTATACCGAGAAGATTATTTTGAAAAGGAGGCTAAAACTTCAACCAAGTATTGTCAATTATAAATTACAAGCCGATTACACAGAAATGTGGCTGATTTGTCGTTCAATTTAAAATAAAAAAACGTTATTGGCTTAAGTCACCTTTAGACATTTTACGTTTTGCGTAAAGAACTGTGACTTTCTCTGCATAATGACAAGTAAGAAATTAAAACTCTTCATCGAAAATTCAAATCAATCCTTAATTTCAATTTTCAATCTCATCAAGCTAAGCTACAGGTAACTGTGTTGTGCATTCCTAAAAATCATGGAATTCGAGATTTTGATAAAACTTGATAGGGACGATAGACAAGACGAAAAAAGTTAATCTAGCTGGTTTTTTTTAACTAAATAAGGAAGGAGTGTTTTTTAGACACTGACCTGAGACGATTTATGATTTTAGAATCATAAATATCAGTTGTCGTTATCGAAAATCTTATTTTTCTCAAAAATATTTCGAAATATTTGTATAAAAAAAATCAGTAAGGGTATAGAGGGCCACCCTAACATAAAAGTTGTATTAGCTCGAAAGTTTTTTGTTTGTTTTTTTTTCAATCAAAAAGGCTTTTTAAAAATTGGGATTTTGGCAAAATATTGGAATATTGTATTTTTTTCCGAAGATTAATTTCTATTAAATTTGAGTTTTTGGAAATAAAGTAAAAAGTGTTAAAGCTCCGACAGTGACATCATTTCCATATATGATTGATTACGCGTTCAGTTAAAGTTTGTTTCTAAAGTAAGTCCTAACCGACATTTGATTTTATTCGACAAAATTAAAATTTTAGGGGAAACACATTTTGTATATTTTTTACTTTGATTTCATTGCTGAGAAGTGAGAAGAAACATCAATACTTCCAAAACAGTAAAGAAAATTTTAATAGGTCAGTATTAACCTGTGTCCTGCAGAAATGGGTCTTGGGGCAGTGTTTCCGAATTCTTACTTTTAAGAACTCGACCATACAAGCATATCAACGGCTAAAGTCAAAGAACCTCGTAAGTCGTTTTTGCGTGTTTTTCGGAAATCATAAAAACCTGTCAATTTTTGTATGTGAACTATAGTAAGAGGTTTTGAATTCTGCCTTTTATGTAAAATGTTCAGAACAACATTGTTACGCTGAAATTGCCAAAAGGTGATTCTGATTCTGACATTTTTTTTTGTCATTAGTAAAATATTTTTTTTGGAATTTTTCGACTACGAGGTCGAATTATGCACAATTACTTCCGATAAGCTGACTGCAAAGGATCAATGTAGTGTTGTTCTTTTTTTTGTTTGCTATAGCCAAACTCCATTTTGGGTATGAAAAACAAAAATAATGGGCACAATTATGCGCAGAACAGCCCTTTTTTATAAATTTTATCTTAGCCCATTCTGATTTTAAAATCCATCATAGTTTTTTCTCGTAAAAATAAAAAATGGTAAAATAAACAAAGATAAGCGAAAAATAAATAAAAACTACAAATAAAATTTAAATAAAATAATTTTATTTAGAATATATTATTTTATAACTCAATGAAAAATATAAGTGTATACATTATATATAATGTGCATTTTTGTATATATATATATATATGTTTAACTTCTTTTTTTTTTTAATAAAATTCACAGCATCTTAACAAAACTAAACTAACAAAATGATTTCTTTATTTAAAAATTATACAAACAGAAAAAACTTAAATTAAATAAAAATTGAAACAAATTAAAATTAATTTAAATTTTTTTAAAAGAAGAAATAATATATATTACAATTTGAAACAATGTATTTTTTTTAAACTATAAAGCATTATTACGCAATCATCCATATTTCAATGCATTCTCTTTTCATTGTTTTGAAAAAATCTATTACATTTTTGTTTTCAACAGATCGCTAATATTCTGATGTTTTTTTTTTTTTTTTTTGAATAAAATTTAATTTATAAAAAATAAATAAAAATACATTTTGTATGTATATATTTGTTTTGTTTATTTTTTTTTTTGAAAATTGTGTAAAATTATAAAATTAATTGTTGTTTATGAATTAATGTTGTGTTGCACTGTGTTTTTACTTTTATGTATTTTAATGTTACTTTTAATATTTTTACTATTGTTGTTCATAACATTTCATTCAACATATTTTTTTGTTTTGTTTAGGTTTAGTGTTATTTTTTAATGTTTTAAATTACTATTTTTATGAGGTACATCATATTTTGGCACAGTGAAAGTTTTGTTGTTCTTTATTTTTTACATGTTTAATAAATATTTGTTTTATTAATTATTTATTTTTTGTGAACTTTTGCTTCGGGTTCATATATATTTATATTTTAAATATATATAGTTTTTTGTATTGGTTCGGCAATTGTTAAGTTAAGTTTTAGTTTATAATATTGAAACTACATGGTATTCGATGTTCTTGGTTCAGAGTATTTGTTACTTATTTTTGTTTTGTTTTATTGTTTTTTCCAGTTTGAAATTATTTTTTTTTTCTAAATTTCAAAATATAAATTAATTTTGCTATTAAAAAATTGTAATAAAATAATATATATATTATTTTCTGTATTTTTGTAGAAAATTCATTTTATTCTATTTTATTTTCAGGCGGTTGAAGGTAAATCTGTTTGCTATATGACGTATTTTGTATAAATCGTGTGATTTTTTATAATTTAAAACAAATGTAGTTAATTATATTTATATTTAAGTAATAAAAAATACTCATAGTTGTTTATTGTTATTTTCTGTCGGTATATATGTTTTATGAATTTGCTAAAGTTGTATTAAGTTCTTAAAAATAGTAAAATAAAATTTTGTTTATTTAAGGGTTTAATTTTTTTGTTTTAAAAACAAATTGTGCTCGACAGTTTCCACCATATAGCTTACAAACTTAACTTCAATAGGAGGGCTTAGCGTAGCAATTTATAGTATAAGTATGCTTCTTTAGTATTATTGTATTAGTAACTTATTTCCTTAGTTGTAGTATTACTATTGCAGTGTAGAAATCACAGTTTATAATTTATTTTTAAGTTAACAGTTATTTAAATTAAAGAATGAAACAAGATGAAAATAATAGTTAAATTTGTTTTTAAGGAAAAAGAAAATTACATTCATACAAAAATTTGCGAATAGTGATTTAAATTTTTAATTTCATTAATATTCAATAATTTCATTGATGCTTTATACTGTTTTTGTTGTTTATTTATACTTTATTTGTAAATGAATAAAAACGCTGGGTCTATTGATTTTGTTTATCGTGGGGGGAGGGCACTTTAAGTATACATTCAATAAATATTATCTAAGCTATTGTTTTTTTGTTTATTTGTTTTGTTGGCGCGTTTTGTTGATTTGTGTAAATAGTTTTATTTGAATATAACAATAAAAAATTGTAATATATTATAACATTAAGTTTATTTATTTAAATTGCTATTTTTTTTGTTTGTCTATAGAGTTTTTTTTTCTTGTTGTAAATAAATTTGTAATAGAAATAATTTTTTCTGTAGTTTTTTTTTTTATATTTTGTTTAAATCTATTGTTAAAAAAGGTTGTTTTTTGTATGTGATTACTGATTATACAATGTTGAAACCAAAGATTGTTTGGGTTTAAATGATCTTTTTTTTGTTTTTTTTTTTTAAGCAAGTAGTAGTTTTTTTCTCTTCTTTTTTTGCAGTTTTATTTTAATTAAATTTGACTTTATTTTTTTTAGTTTTAGTTATATTTTTGATCTTTGAAAACAAACTCTCAACCGTGATGTATTTAAAATAAAAAATCTCTAACGCATGCGTCTCAAATTTTTGAAAATCACTAATGGGAGAACACATTCATAGTTTTTTTTTTGTTTAAACTTAGAAACTATATTAAATTTTGAATTTTATAAAAATTAATTTTCTTATATAAAATCAAAAAAAGATACTTATTCTATGAATTTCAATTTTGACCCAAACACCAATTATTTAAGTTTCGATTTAAAATTTACAATTAATTTATTAAAAAAATGTTGATATAGGAAATTTATTTTGGTATCCCTGATTGTGAATTTGGTAAATGTTTATTTTTTTTTGGAGACAATTATAAGTAGCAAAAACATTATAGGTTACTTCAAGGAAGTATAAAAGAACTAACTATGACGTGATTAATTTGAACTGTTCAAAATTCTAATATGAATATTTGATTAATAAACATAATAAAAGTTGTCACCCATGACCATAAACAAAGAATTTTTATTCGTTTTTTGTTTTGATTTCAGAGATGCGGATTCAAATATCCGTACAAATACATATTTAAATATTCACTATAGGAATTCAAAATAAAGAATTTTTTGATGCGCTTTCACCATTAAAATTTCTAAGATGCCGTATGGTGAAAAAGTGGTGCCATTTACATAAAGCCTTATTTCACTTTGAGGCATACAAATAGAACAGGTTGTGATTTTAATTCCACGAATATGGGCTTTATTCCAAACTTTATTTTATATTTTAATTTTAATTTGTTTGAATATTTGATTCAATCAAAATTTGGCAGTGTATTTTTTATAAAGTGGAATAGGGTTATGCAATGCATCATTTATAAAACATCGCGATATAACAAGAAAATGAATAACCAACAAATTTGAACTTAGTACACAATTCTGGTGAAAATGAAACTTCTGTTAAAAAGCGGTTGTTTGAAATTTATAATTTTACAGCACACTCGGAATAGAGTGAACACTGGATAAAGTAAAAACCAGGGGAAAGTTCAATATTTTTTATTACATACAACAATATTTGTTGTGTTTATAGTTAGCCGTTAAGTCATTTGTCGTTGTCATTAATGCAACTGTATTGTTAACAGTTTTAGTGAGAAGTATCCAACAACCGGTATCTACTGGGAGTTTTCTGTTAAAATTCCACAGTAGCAAACGTGAACAATCGCGCTATTGTGAATTGGTATCTCGAGGAAAGTTTTGTTTCCCTCGAAAATATTTCTGCTATCGTGAATGTCCCCCAAAATTAATTTCCCTCAACGAAAAATTCAATCATGTCGATTATGAAATCCGCAATACTGGATCCACAGTGATTCGCAGTACAGTGCGATTAGTCGTTAAAAAAAAGAGAACACTGTACTGAGAATCACTGCAGATCCAGTATTGCATATTCTATAATCGACATGAATGTAATGACAACCAGAGTCCACTGATAAATTTATTTCCGGTACAAAAGTAATTCCACATTTTCGCTATAAAATTTTCTTTTAAAGGAAATTGTGGTATGTATTCACTTTTTATTTCATGAGAGATGACGGTGAGAATGTACTGGACTTAAGACGTTAAAACAACAGTTGGGTTTAATAATACTGCCCAAATTAAGTCTACATAGCTATTTACTTGAATGAAATGAAAAATAAATATGTTTTACAATCTTTAGGCATGTTAAAAGAGGGGAAAAGCTAACACAAGTGTGGTAAAATTTTAAATTCGACAAAACAATTAATTTTTATTCGAAATAGAAGTTGTGGAATGTAAAGTTAAAAATTTCAAGTTGGCGACCTACTACGAAAAATTAATTTTTACTTAAATTGTGTAAATACAATAAATAATAATTTTTTGTTGTTTATCAAATCCGGGGTATTTTCAAAATTGAATAAATAAATAAATTTTCATTTACGTCACTGATACCAAACTAAATTTTCCGTATCAAATATTTTTCACCTTATCCGAATTTTAATTTTTTTTTTAATAAAATATCCGAAACTATTATCTAAATTACACAGTTTACATTTTAATTTAGTTAACAAATTTTAATTTTATAAACAAATTGATGAGTACATATTAATTTTGTGTCAAACGTATATAAATTTAAAAAAAAGTGCGAATTCTTAAGCTTAAACAAGTATTAATTTATTTTAATTTTTTTTTTTTAGAAAAATATCATTTATTTTTGCAATTTTTTTGTCCAAAAAGAAGAGATTAGTTGTTTCATTATATAAACAAACAAAAAAGTTTTACATAAGTATATTATAAGTTTTGATTTATACCTTCATTTTTGAATTATTTTATTATCTGCGAAGGAGTCGTCTCCTTCGCGCCTCATCTCAGCGTGGGGCATTGTGAATGTGAGTTGTTAGATGTTTCGACAAGTAGTCGGCTCGAGCAAAGCATTTACCACACGATTCACAATGGTATGGACGTTCACCGGTATGAATTCGAAGATGTCGAGTTAAATCGGATTTTCCACCAAATGCCCGGCCACAGAAGAGGCACACAAATGGCCGTTCGCCAGTGTGTTTGCGAACATGCAATTTAAGATTTTCCTTTGAACGAACGCACTTGCCACAAAACGGACATGCAAACCGTGATGATTGCGGGCTGTGTTGCGATATAAAGTACAAAATTAATTCCAATAGATATTAAATTAAATTTTAAAGTCAAACAAAAAATTTATTAAAACTTACCGTTTGTCACGCTGCCTTTCAGCTGCATCTACACGCAAGAAATTCAAAATGGACGCTTCTTGCGGATTAAGGCCGAGGAATTGCTCGCTTGGAATACGTTCAGCATTGATGAGGCTATTAATCGATGTTGTTGGGTGGGAGGGTTCCGATTCCATGGGCGAAATAAGACGGTGCTGGAAAAAAAAAAAATTAAAACTCTTAGTCTCTGGTTTTGTTAAAGATATTCGAAGCCATAATTCAGTAGGGTTTCACCAAGGATCTGACGTCGAAAGTTATTTAATATTCTTTTATCGGGTTAATCGAATATTGGTAGCTATGGATCGGCAATAGACTTCGAAAATGAAGCGAGTCCATTGTGAGTTAAGCAATGCAGTAGAGCCCCTTCACGCGGATAGGTAAAAAGGATTTGGTTAACCAAAAAGTATATTATGCTATAAATTGAACGAAGAGTTTTAATCCGGACTTTTACAACTACGCATTTGGTAAGCGGGTCAACCAAGGTGTTGCAGTCCAAGAAAACTATGGTCATTGGTATGGAGACTGAACAAACCCTAAGCGAAGCAACGGGATTGCATGGGTGGGACAGAGCACCCAAATAGGGATTTAAAAGCCTTGGAACCCGCGAAGCCAGCTACCCAAGGTATACTATTGTTCAAGAAAACGGTTGGGAAAAGTTTGGTAAATTCTATAATTTCGATATTTTAGAACATAGTAATATATATATGAAAAAAAATATTTGCTGGGACATTAGATCCAAAGTTATTTCGGGACAAAAGTCTGGAAGTAGACTATGTCCAACTCACATGTGACAAAAGTCCTTTCGGAAGATATGGGTTGAGGGCTTATATCTCTGCGCCCAGCCTTTACGGGTAACACTAACATGATTCCACCCTTTACCCCTTTAAATTTAGTTTGTCAAACATTCCTTACCCTTTTATTTGTACTATGAATTCCTTCGGAGCTGGTTATACTCTGCTCCAGCATGTGACTTGCGGCGCTATCATGAAAAATTCCACCAGCCGAATCAATCGTATTATCTTGTTCTTCTTCTTCGTTCTCGCGCTTTATATTGATCCTAAGGTCACATCCTTCTTCGGGAACATGTTCATTCGAACTGGTTACCACATCTTGGCAGCTATCTGCATTCTTGCGATCTTTTTTTCCATGCAGTCGCTCCAAGGCATGGTTCAAGCGATGTTTCTTAAACGATTTCAAATATCTAAATTGCATTCCACAAACGTCGCAAGTAAATAGCTTATCGGCTGGCAGTCGAGCCCTATGGTTTTGCTCCTTATGCTTGGCGTAGGCTGACCTATAGCGATAGGATTGCCCACATTGCTCACATATAAAGGGTTTTTCATCGTTGGGACCCATGTTGGCATGCTGCAAAGCGGCATGTTGCTCAAGTAGCCATACATTGGGGAAATTTGCATTGCAGACCACACAGCGGGTCTCTTCTTCAATGGGCTCGGAGAAGAGTGCAGCATCAGCGAGTGATTTTAGATGAGCTGCCGACGATGAAGTGGACGTTGATGAGGACGAGGACGTTGATGGCGGTGGCTGTAGTAGGGGTGGCGGTGTCGACGAGGTAGATGATGAGGAACTTTTCTCCTTACAACTGGACGTTTCGGTACTCGATAAATGACCGGTGCCATAGCGGAGTCCATCGGCCAGCGATGAACTCGAACGACGGCGTAAATATTGACCGAGAGTTTCTTTGGACGTAAGACTGCCACTACCGCCAAGAGCACTTAGCAAGTTAGAGCTGGTGCTCAAACCACTGCTGCCGCCACCATTTTCAAGCATCTCAATTTCTTCCTCCTCCCTTTGGACGGTTTCTTCGGACTTACGCTTAAGCTCTTCGAGAAGAGTATCTTTTGTGTATTGATGTTGCGGCGATGGAGTTAGATTTGTTGTTGTTGCCATTGGTGATGCATCACGATGATGGTGTTTTTGCTGATGGAATTGTTGTTGTTGTTGTTGCTGTTGGTGATGATGATGATGATGCTGGTGATGTTGGTAAATGCTTATGGCCGACGGATACCGATTATTATGATTAGTATTGTTGTTGTTGGTGTTGTTATTGTTGTTATTGTTATTATTCAATTGTTTGTACATTGTTGTTGGAGAACGTTTGGACAGTAGTTCCTGGTGGTCTTTTGGGAGTATATCACTTATTGAGTTGAAACGGAGCGGATGATCTTTGGGCGCGAACAGAAGACCTCGGTATCTAAAAGTAAAAGAATACAATATTATTCGAACAAAAAAATAAAACAAATAACATTTTGATTAAAATTTTTTTTTTTTTTTATTTTAGTGTTGATTCAATTAAATAAATCTGTGTGTAATGAGTGCCAAGAGAGGAAATTTGAAGACAACAAAAAGCCCCAAATCAAAGATTTACAAATTTAAAACTCATAACCACACATGAATGCTGGAAAAAAGAAAACTCTGGGGAGCTACATCCACCAGTATTTGAAATAAGAGAAATACGAATCGTAATCAATTCGGTTAACGAGGTTTTAAACGTTTTTTTTTTTTAGTTTGTAAAAAATTGATATTTAGCGATTTTTTTTCTTAAGGGTATATTTTTAAGGGACAATTATAAAATTACCTCAAAGCTTCCTCTGCTAATAGCGTCTGATGGTGTAGCATGCTTAATATTCTGGACGGATCTGTATCGAATAGACTTAGACCAAGTGGTGTAAAAGGAAAAGCAAACGGAGTTGGACATCTATTGGTTTGATGAGCTGTTATCGAACGAACGAAATTTGGTATTATGTGCTCCGTGTCAACCTATTAAAAATAAATTTTGAAAAAAAATTCATAACAAATGTTTTTTTATTCTTAAATAAAAATTAAAAAAAAAAATCTTACTGCTCCACAAGAACGCGAAACATTTTTAAGAGAAAGAGAGAAAACAAAAAATTGAGAGAAAAGAGAAAACAATATATAGTAACATCGATTACACATGCACAAGCAACATTTAGAGTGAAGAGAAATATTGCGAGCGCATATAACTTATATAACAACAATAAATAAAACTCAAAGCTATTTTTTTTATTTTATAGTTTTTTTATAATATATTTTCAAGTTTTTTTGTTGTTTGTTTATACAGCATTTTTTCATATTTTTGTCAAATTTCCCATTTTATTTTGTTTGTTTTTCTTTTTGAAAATTGTATGATTTTTGTTTTGTTTTTTTTTCAGTTTGTATTTTGTATTTGTTTTTGTTTTTTTTTTTTTTGTTTTTACAACTATGATATGCATTCATTTGTTTTTTTTTTATTTCCGATTTTGTTTTATTTGTTTAAATAATTTTATGTTTGCATTTTAAAATAAACTGACATTTTGTATATTCTTATTTTTTGTTGTCTTCTTCAACGTGCATGTTTTAGAAATAATTTTAAGTTTTTATTTTTTTTGCATCTTTGGTGAGTTTTTTTTTTAATTTTTTAATATAGCCTTTTTATTTAATTGTTGTTTTTTTAATCTTTATTTTTTGAAAAAACGCAATAATGTCAGCTTTGTTTTTTTTTTATTCATTTGAGATCAGCAAAAACTCGAAAATGAGTTTTGTTCACTTGTTTAATTTTTTTCTTTTCAAATACAAATTTTTAACTTCCAGAAGTATTTAACCAAAAATTTTTCTTTTAGAGTTCAAAAATTTTCTATTTACGTCTCAATCTAAAATGCTGTTTTTTATTGTTATTGTTTTTTTTTAAGTTTTAACTTAAATAAATAAAAAGAAAACTAAAGTTTAAGAACAACAAAAAAAAAATAATCCAAAATTATTTGAATTTATTTTAAAGAATAAAATAAAAGAAAAGGATTTTATCTTTGAATTGTTGATAACATAGTTGCTGTTTTGTTTTTTTTATTTAACAAAATACATTTAAATATTTGTATTCAATACCTAATATACATATATATATAGACATTTTTATTTTTTGTTTGTTTTACTCTGTATAATAGTTTAATAATGTTAATAAATTAAATATATATCTAGGTATATATATATTATATATATATAATATGTAAAATCCTGTCTGTATATATAGAAAATTGATGTTTTATTTTTAATTACAATTTATATTAAATACAAATGTTTAAAATAAAAAGGAATTAAAATAAATTAAAAATGCATGAATTAAATAAAAAAAAATTATAAATACGTTTATACTTTAAATAAAAAAAAATCAACTTAAAGTCAATTTTATGGTCTATCGCGCGGTTTAAATATATATATTTATATAAAATACAAATACTTTTTTGTTGTTTTTACTTAATCTGTCTATTTTGTTTATGAATAAAGTTTTTTTTTGTTTTCTATTTTTTTTTGTAATAATAAATATAAATATATATTTTGTAGGAACATATGACAATAACGTATTGCAGCTATTTCTTTATTTTATTTTGTGGTATCTTTTTTTTGTTTTTTTTTTATGTTTGTTTTGTTTTGTTGTTGCTCTGTAAATTATTATGTATGTAATGTAGTTATAGATTTTGCGGATTAATTTAAATTCAAAGAAATTATCCAGAAATATGTGAATTATTTAAGATTTGACTCGTATTTTTCTTAAATTAATAAGTTATTTAAAATCAAGGAAATCATTCATCCTTGGAAATATTTCTTTTCTATGTCAAATCTAAAACAACCAAGTGCATCAGTTTTGATTACGAAATTTTGGTATGTTCCGAAAATTACATTTCTTTATTTTGTTTATTTACTTAGTGTTAAATAATTCAACGTTAAATATGTTGGGTGTTTTTTTTTTGTCTTCTATTTTTGTAATATTAAGTTTTTTTGTTTACTGTAATAAAAAGAGCCTCATAGGAAACTTAAAATTTCAACCGTAGGTACTATTTTGTTATTATTCACTTTTTAAGAACTTAAAATTAGAATAAAAATTATTTAAAAAAAATCAATAAAAAATAAACAATTGAATACCTGTTGTGTATTCTACGGCAATAAATTGATAATTTAAAAAGGAACAATTAATTACTTTTAACTATTTTTGTTTTTTGTTTATATTTTTTTATAATGTATTTGATTAAAATAAAATAATAAAAAAATAAAATTGAACTAAGGTTAATTTAGGAAAAAAGAAATTAAAAAAAAAGTTTTATGGAGAAAAACAAATCTAATAAACTACTTACTGGAAGGTAAAATTTTTTTATGATCAGTTTTTAATTTTAAACATATTTTTTATATGTTTTTTTAATATTAAGTTGTTGTCATTCACTTGCGTTTTCTCATCAAATGATCTTCGACTTTACTCTATAAAATTGCTGTTTTTTTTTTTTAATTTTTTGTTACCTTTTTTTTGTCTTGAAATAATATTTTCATTAAATATTCAAGGGGATTAGGCACTACAGTGTATTTTTACTTTGTTACTTATAAATTTTGTGTTAATATATAATGTTGTGTATAAGCTAATTTATATATTAACAAACAAAAATTAAGAAACAAAATAAGTACTAAATACTCGATTTACTTAAAAATAAATTTTATTGAAAAAGAAGACTTTTATGTTTTTTTTATAAAGATTTATAATCTATTTTGAGCATATAAGTTACATTTAAAAAATATTATTTATAAAAAAAAGAAAGAAAATTGAAAATTTTGTTGTTGATTCAAGCCATGTTCTACTGTTTTTTTTTATTTTATAAGATTTTTGTATTAAGTTTTATTTTAATTTTTTGTTGTTGTTTTGAAATCGGGATAAAAATAAGCTTGCAATATGTTTTCTTTTTTTTGTATTATTTTTATTTGTTTGTTTGTTTAATTAGTATATATAATTTTACTTTACAATCTAATAATATGTTTCCGTGTTGTATTTTTTTTTTGTTATATAATTTTTTTTTTTTTTAGGTTTAATTATTTTTTTTTCGTTTATAATACAAAAATTAACTACAAAATTGGTTCTATACGTTTCATGGTAATAATTTTTTACCCTTGGATATTTTATTCTTTATTATTTTTTTTATTATATAAATTCAGATTTATTAACAATTTTGTTTTTTTTTCTTTTTAATTTTTTATATTTACATATTGCAATTACGTTTTTGGTTTTTTTTTTTTTATATTCCGGGAATTTTATTATTTGACTTAATATTTAGACGAGTTGTGTGCAGTCAGCAGATTGTTTTATTTTTTTGTTTTGTATTTATTTTATCGATTTATTTTATTTTGTCATTATTTCCAAAGTTGTATAAATTTGAAAGGGACCCCAAAATATTATTGACTGCCTTAAAAATCACAAATTGAAAAGAATTTTAAAAAATGGGTAGCTATTTTTAAGATAAGAATGCAAGCATTTTTTGAGAAAAAAAAAACAAGTTATTTTGTAATTTATATCACAATAAAAATGGGTTCTGAGAATATAAATATGTTGTTAATTTAAACAAAATAAGAATGTTTTATTCACACAGCCTGACTGGTATAAGAAAAAAGCACTGACTATCTCAAGACCAAAAGCAGTGTCGAAAAATAAAATACTTTTATCGAAAAACTGGATATTTTCTACATCTGATTGGCAGAAGACAATATCAATTGTATTTTTATTTATTTATCTTCTATTGTACTTGGTATAAACTGGTTTAACGCTTTTAGTTAATATCCTGTTAATAAGAAAATTATACAGCTGTAAAATTTGATAGTTTTACTTTAAAATCTTCTGTCGTATACAACCATATTTTTTTTTGCGGACTTTTCTTTGTTAAAATGTTGAACTCTAGGTTTTGATCAAATTTGACATAGTTAGATGAAATCCCTAGAGGGAATAGATATCTTTCAATTTTTCTGTTTATAAAAAACATTAAATAAGATTGTTTTGTTATATTTTTCAGAATTTTTTTTAGTGGAAAACGCAGTCTACGTGAAAAAAAAAAAATAAAAATCAGAGTGACACGGGTTAATATTAAAAAAGAGATTTGAAACTATTTTTTTATTTCGAACCCTATGCTGCTCTAGCAACACAATAATTTTAAAAAAATATTCCAAATAAGGCCCACCCTAATGTAGATATAATTTGAAGAAACAATTGTTAAAAATAAAAAACACTTCTATTAATAAACGAAAATCAAACATGAATTACATTTAATCATCGTAGGCCAGTCGCAGAGACTAAGACGATTTTTCAAAATGCAAAAACGCTGTACCTGTTCAAAAAATGGAAGATTTGTTGTGATATAGCCGCCAATTTGAAAAACACCGTCGTACAAGGAATGTGTTTATGATGTCTATGGATTTGGATAATTTGAGGAAATATTATTAATAAAAAGTTTAAAAAAATTCTTTTGTGAACAGCCAACGTTTAAGGAGCCCTGATCAAGATAAGACAACTTTAAAGTTAAATTAAAATTTAGTTAAAAAGAAAATTCCAAAATTTACAATGTTTCGAAAAAAATCTGCTTCAGCAACGATTCATTAAATAAATTATATTTCCAATATTTGTGTAATTATTTTTGTTATTTGTTATGTTTCTTTTGTCTTTTAAAAAACTTTAGCTTGGCACTCAAAAATATTATTTATGGGTTTTGAAAAACAAAACAAAACAAATCAAAACTTCATATAATATTTGATTAAAATTATTTCTATTGTTGTTTGTTTGTTTTTTGTTTACACTTTTTGTTTATGATTTAAGTTTAATCTTTAATGTATAATAGTCTTTTGATTTAAAAAAATTAAAACACTCTATTGCAGTTTTTTCAGTTACTTTGTAGTTAGCAGCGAATTTTTTTATTTGTATTTATTTATTTTGAGTTTCTTGTACAAACTTGTAAACGAACTTCTGAAACAAATATTTGTAGTTGTATTTAAATAAAAAATAAAAAACAAAAACGAATAACAAATAATTATTTTAGTTTAGTTCTTTTTTTTTTTTTTTTTTTTTGTAAGTTAAATATAACACTATTTTGTTTCGGTGAACGATTGTTTATAGTTTATATCAACAGTTCTGTGTGGTTGAGTAAATATAAATATATTCTGTTTTGTTTTTATTTTGTTTTGTTTTATTTGTTTAAAAAATACTATTTTACTATTGTTTTTTATTTATCTTTTGCTTACTTCAATTCTATTACGTTTGAGTTAAAAAATATTTTCTTCTATTTTGTAAGTATTTTTCTGTAAAAAATCTGCTACGGAAAAATGAAACCAACGAAATAAGCTGACATTTTGTTTTTTTTTGTTTTTTTTTAATATTGTTCTTCTATTTTATAAAATTGTAACAACAAAAAATTTAAGATTTGTTTTAAAATATTTCACTATTGAGTTTTGAGGCATTTCTTGTTTTAATGTATTTTTTTTCTTTTTGACTCTTGTTTTCAAATTAAACATTCAATATTGTTCATTAATTAGTATGGGTTTGAAATTTAAATAAATTAAAAAGATACATATTTTACTTTTAATTGTTGCAGAAATATATTTAAGAACAAATTTAAGAGTTTATAGATTTTGAAATAGAAACATTTTTTGCATTTTACATTAACACAACTGGACTAAAGTATATTTCAATATTGATTAAAAAAAAATAAAAATCTGTTTCCTTGTTGTCAAGCTTTAACAATTGTTTTATTTTTCTATTGTTGATCTGGTGTAAATATTATATTTTATTTTCCTGTTTGAATTATTAATTATTAAAATAAAAAATATTCACATTCATTTTATTTAATTTATTTTTTTTTTTGTTTAAATGTAATAAAATATGGTTCTATTGCATTTTGGTTTATTTTATTTTTTTGTCTGTATATTGTATAATTGTGGAAGAATTTGAGTTGCCCTGAGCTAATTGTTTTTTATATTTCTCTTTTTTTTGTTATCCTTATTTTTAATGTTTCCATTTTATGTATTTCAACTAATTAGAAAAAAAAGGAACAAACAATTTAAATTGTTACTATTGCTCTTTTGTTGTTTGTTGTGGGTTATTATTTTTTCTTTATGAAAATTTTAATTAATACAAAAATTATCAGAATAAGTGCTTGTCCAGAAATTAAATTTTCGTCTGCCGAAACTCGTAGTTTTTTGGTTTATTTTGTATTTATTTTTCATAAAAATGTGATTTATTTTTGAAGAATTTTTTTTAAATTTATTTATTTGAAAATAAAATTATAATTGAAAGTATATAGAGTTTGATATTCAAATTATAATTTTTTTTATGTGCCAACGCTTTGCTTTTTTATATAAGTACATTAAAATGTATGAATAAATTATGGATATAATTTTGTATTTTTTTTAAAGATAATGGCGCAAAATTTTTAACGATTTAGTTCGATGTTAACGCCTTTTTATCATACTAAAAATGCTTTAACATCGTACTAAATCGTTTAGAATTTTGCGCTAATGATTTTATCTTGCTAACTGTTCACTTTAGATTGTTATTTTTATCAAACTTGTTGATTATTTGTATTGTATACTGTATACTTATATTTTGCATTCAGTGAAGCTTTTTTTATGAAATGGTTACAGATTTAACTATTGACACTATAATAAAACATACAAAATATTTTAAAAAATACGATGTGATAAACTCAAAATTTTTAATTAAGTAAGAAGCTAATATATAAATTAGATTTTATTAAAAGGCATTTGAACTCAAATAATTTAAAAGTGGAGTTATTTTAAATAAATATTTTTCCTTTAGGAAGACCTGTAGACAGTTTCAATGTTTTGCTCCAAGAAATTTTTTTTTGGTTGGGTGGACATTTCATTTCCAATTGTCATTTATATATTTCAATTGCCAAATGTCAGTAGACAAATGGCGACTGTCACATGTTTTTTGCTCTTTAAATTCACTATTTTTGATAATAAAAAATGTTTAATTCACTTAATTTTTCATATTTTAATTTTAAGTTTATAACTAGCAAAATTAATTTTAAATCGCAGAGAAACCATTTTGAAAAAGGTGTACATAAAAAACGTACTACAGCGGCCATTTTTCTTTATTACAGAATGTCAGATTTTTGTTAAGTTATGACATTTTTTCTGTAACTGAGTCTTTTTTTTTTAATTTCTTCCCATCTAATGTCTGGAAAAATTAAAAATAATTATCGATAACTTTTAAGAAGCCAATGATGTCTTTTGCTATATTTACAAAACAAGTTATTGAACGGATCAATCTCTACTACATTTTAATAAACGAAACACATCACTGATTTTCAATCAAATTCACAGGTTATAATCTTGAAGCTTTGAATTTTGGCGTAACAGTATTTGTATATACAGTGGTGATCCATGTATAACGAATGACGATATATCGATTGATCGATGTTACGAACATTTTTTTCGAGTCCATTAGGTGTAGATACTCTATATAACGACCAAAAAACGAATTTTAGTCTTGGACACAAAATAAATTATTGTGCATATCTGTTAAATTTTGTGAGTACTTTATTTTGGTAACCACTAAATTTTTTTAAGATATTAGCAAAATAAAAATATACTACGACACCGTGGCATGAAATCTAATGACGTAAGCAAAACAAATTTCCCACACCACTGTTTCCCAATACCAACTGCTTTATATGTTCCATCTTTAAGAATTAGTAAGAAACTTTATTGAAATGTTAGTGAATAAACGAAAAATCATTGAAAAAACAATATTTCCAATATTTAATTTCAATATTTCCTATTTTGTTTAAAAGGAAAAAAAAAAAATCGATATAACGAAGTTTCGATTCAAAGAATGCACATCAATCATCGGATCATATATCCTTCCTTATACTGGACTTCCTGTAATATGTAATTTTTAAAAGTATACAAAATGAAAGTCCTTTGAATTCATTAATTTGCTTTAAAAAATATGAATAATATGAAGTAGACTGTTATTTATTCATTATATTTAAATATTAAAAGCGACTAAAAATAATATTGGCGGAAAATTTAATATGATTTTGTACGATGTTAAAACATTTTTAGTATGAGAAAAATTACTGAACATCGTACTAAATCGTGTAAAATTTCGCCCCATTGTATTTAAATTAAACTCTTTTGTGAATAAGATAAAACAGAAAAATAAATTAATATTGTGAAAAAAAAATACTTTCTTCATTTTAAAAAGTTGCTTAACTCCCTGAATGCAATATGTGTATTTTTGAACAGCTTTTGTTATTATGATAAATCATAAATAACTGTAAGTCTTTTTTATTTTCATTTCACTAATTTTATATTTTATTTTTTTTTTGTTAGAAATACTTTTTTATATCCATTAAATTGTTTCTTTTACATTTTTATTGTTTATAAATATGATTTTTTTCTGATAATATATATGCATTTAATGTTAAGGTTCTTGTTTTTTTTTGTATTATTTAAATATCCTTAATATTTTTTTTAATATAGTAGAGGCACTCTAAGCTACAATAAGTCGTAACGAGAATTTATTTTTGTCTTGTGTAAATTCCGCCTTTCATTGTTTCCCTCGATTTTTATTTATTTTTTTTAAATAAAACAGAAGAATAAATTAATGAAAAATAAATTTTCATTAACGACTATTGTGTTGGGAATTGTTTTTTTTTTCTTTATAATATTAAATTACATATTTAAATATATATAAAGTTTTTTTTCTGTGTCTGTTTAATAGGTATATAATATATATATATATAATTTATATATATAATAATATACAAAAAGTTTTTTTTGTTTGTTTAATAATTGTGTAATGCATGTGTGATATTGATTTTGTAATTTTTTCTTAATATGTCTTTATTGTTTTGTTTATTTTTCTTCTCTTCATCTACTTAATTTTTATTTCATTTAGTCTTGCACTTTAAGAGTTTTTTATTTTAATAAAATTTTTTTTGTTCTTCCTGTTGTTTCTTTCATAGTCAAATGTCAGTTTTTAGATATAGTTGTTTTTTTCATTTATTTATAATTAATTTTTTGTTTGTATTCTAATGATATTGTGTGTAGTTTTAATATTTTTATTTTATTTTATTTCATTTTATTTTATTTTTTGCCCTCTAATGCTATGCTTTCCTCATATTATGGAACTATAAAGAACTTAAGTTATATGGTGAAATAAAAACTAGATCAAACAAAATCCAAAACTTGTTCTTTTTATCCAAGACGAAAAAACACAAAAACAAAACTAATAATTCGTTATTTTTTTTTTGTTATATAAGTTTCTAGAAATTATTTAAGCCCTAAAGATATAATTTGATTTATATATAATTTAATTTTTGTTGTTGTTTTAATATTTGTTGTCCTTAAAAATTACCAAAATGACTAATTTACTTCAGTTATTGCTCTAAATGTGTTTTTTTCTTAAATTTTTATTTTAATTTAATTTACGTCTGTGTATATATATAAATATTTTCCAAAAATTTCATTTAAATACCAAAATTTAATTTAGGTTTTTCTTTTTTTTTTTTTGCATTAATATAATTTTTCCTTAGGAAAAATTGTGTGTGTATATAACGATATTATATTTTTTTTAAATTATTTAAATTTAATTAATACCATAATCGACGATGAACTTTTCCCACTCTGGATTTTCTTGATGATTTTATTTTTTGTTATTCTTTTCATACTCACTTCAAAATTATTAAGAGAAAAAAAAATACTTGCTTGGCGGATGGAAAATCCTTCCATCAGGAACATAAAATAAATATTTTAAAACTAAACAAAAATAAAAAAAAATGGCTCAAATGAAAATATATTATTTTCTATGATGAATTCGTATAATAAATTAATGGGGAACTGAAAATAAGGAACTTTCGAATGTTTATGTTAGTAAATGATTATATTAAATATTTTTCGATGTTAAAATTAATAATAAAAAAAAAAACTGCGTTGTTTGCGATCGAGCTTTTAAGCATTATTTATTGAATTCATTTGCATGTTTTTAGAAGCTGTTTAGTAAAATAAATCAAAATTTGGATATTTTTGCTGCTAATATGTTGAGCGATTAAAATAATATTTATTATAACGTTGGTGGTTCGGAAAAGTAGGTTGACCAGGACCAATATAACAAACCAATTTAAAAATAGCGCTATCAAAACCTTTAATGAATTCCAATGAGTGACCTTGCCTTCAATCTAATCAACTAGTGTTAAAGAAAGACTCTGGCATGTCAAACAAAGGGAATATGGTTTCATCATGCTTGGACGATCCCGTTTAAAAAATTACCAGCATTAGCAACTTCAAAAGAAAAACCACAGTTGCTCAAATTTCTGTGCAAAATAATTTCAAATACTTAAAATTACAATTATTTTCCATTAAAGGTGACGTTTTTCTCTTGTAGTGCTTTATTGTTATACACACTTCTTATACAAAAATTGTTATATACATACCTACAAACGTATTTTGAGAATATTACTTAAAATTCTTATTAAAGAATTGTTTGTGATATGTCTGTGATACCTACACTACAAACATTTCAAAAATTGAAAAAGAGAACAGGATTTCCTCTTTTAATACACGAGTTCAAAAGATCAATTTGAATAATTGTAATATCATTTTTTGTTCTGATTATTCATAAAGTATTTATTAAGGCTGTAGCTGAGCCAAATTTGAAAAATGCTCATTCAATACCACAACAATAATTTTATCATAGTATTTCTTGAAGCAGAAAATAATTGATTCATTCTTTGAAATTTCTCTTCAAAAATTTCAAAATGCAAAATAGTTTTTTTTTTATTTAATAAAAAAAAAACAAAAACAATAATTGAATATTTTGTTTTTATTTTGTTGTTGAAATTTCTTTCACAAGTTTTAAATATTCAATTTTGGTGTTTGGTTGCAGGTAGATATCAATATAAAGCTGAATCAATGCAAATGAATTGTTTGTTTTTGTTTAAAAATTAATAGGAACTTAAATTGTAATACACATACATACATTATAATAAAAATGAAAATAGTTGATGCTGATGAATTCAATGATGTTGATATGAATAAAATATTTATGTAAATGAATTTGTTTTTTTTTATGAATTTTGAATGAATTTCAAATGAAATGCTTGCCGAAATGTAAAAAAAAGAAAATCAAATAAATAAAAGGTATTTTTTTTTGTTTTAAATGTAACACTTTCTTTTTTATTTAATTAAAATTGTTTTTATATCATCAATACAAAATATATTATTTTTTTTCTTTGTAGTTTACATTTGAAATTGTTGTTTTATTTCACATTTTAAGTAATAACAAACAAAACTTATTAAATTCATCAACATTTATATAACTTAAACAAAACAAAATTAAAAATATAGTAAAATTTACAAAATTAAAAAAATATATCAAATAATCTTTATGAATTAACTTTTTTTATTTGTAATACCAAAGATCGATTGTTTTTTTTATTCAAGGTTCCCAACTCACACATATAAGCACTTTCATATATATTCTTTTTAAATTTGATAAAATCAAATGGAATGTTGAAGAAATAATAATAAAAAAAAAACAAATGGAAAAATAAAATTTCTTTTATGGAAACTTTAAAAAATTTAACACAGTTAATTGATTTTTTTATTTAAGAAAATTAAAATTATTTCTTGATCACATCACTTTTTTGAGATCTTTTGAATTGCATTAAAAAATAGAAATAAAAAAAATATTTTTACAAATTGACTAAAGAAAATCTCATTTTGTTCTAGAAAAATTTCTTTTAAATTTAATATCATTTAAGATTTATGTTTTTTTTTTTTACTATAAAAGGCCGAAAGGAATCACAATTTTGTTGATTTTTTTATTTCAAAATTTATAACCATACATAATAGGTATGTTTATTATTATTATTTTTTATTTTTTATCGACAGTCTAATACTGACACATTAAATATATATTATATATTTTTTGTTTACAACACTCATAAATAAGAATTAATAAATTTTGCTTAAATTTTGTTTTAATCTAATCTATCACAGCCAAATTTTCCTCCAAAAATTTTTCTCAAAGATAATTAATTTGTTTGTTGTTGTTTTTTTTTTTTTAATATTTTATTAATTTTTTTTTTTAATTTAGAATTTTGATAAAATAAATTTCTTTAATTTCATTGTCATGTAATATTTTTTTTTTTTAATTTTAAAGTTATAATACCTAAGAAAGTAAAAACACATTTTTAAAGCTTCCACATTTTAAACAAAAAAAATTTATAAGTAAAATTGAATGAAAAATACTTTTGATGATGATTTTGAAGAAAAATAATAAATTTCTTCTTTCTTCTCATGATTATCCTTCTAAGTTACCACAGTTTTTTATTTTCTTGAGTTATTTTTTTTTGTAATTAAATTTTATTTTTAGTTCAAATATCATTAAATATTTTGAAAGAACTAAACAAATTTTGAGATCGAATTTTGTTGCAATGAGTGTTTTTCTTTTGTTGTTTTTTTTTAAATCTAAATTTAATGTTAAGTAAATTCTTAAATTATAACATAATTGTTCACAAAATATTTAATGATATTTGTAATTGAAAATAAAGGAAATATTTATCGACCTTTGGTAGTTACCTTATATTCAATTCTTAAATTCTAAAATATTTTCATGATGGCATAAACAAAAAATTACGTTTTTAATTTTAAGAGAAAAGTTGTAATTCAAACAAATCTTAATTATAATAATAATAAAAATAAAACAAACAATAATTATTGTACCTACTATGTTAAATATTAAAAAAATAATATATAATATATCAAAGGATTTTCCATCATCGTCTTCAGTTAAGTTTTTCTCTTCTTTTTTTTCTTATTTTTTGTGGTTTTTTTTTGTTGGAAAATATAACAAAATTAACAAAAAAATATTTTTGTTACAATAATTAAATTTTATTTTTCAATAAGCACGTTTTTCTTTCTGTCATTTTATTCGAAAACAAATTTAATTTGCATATGTTTTTAATCCTTTGGAAACATACTATTTAAATAAACGAAGACATGCCTCACTATCTAACAAAATTTAATTTTATACAAAACAAAATTATAATATTAAGTGTTAAGTTTATGGTTTTAATTTGTTCAAAACGTTGCTTTGACATCTTTATTGTTTTAAAACTGATTTTGTTTTAATATAATGAATAAAAATATAAAACAAGTTAATATGTCAATTAGCATTATTAATTTTAAATATCGTTAAGATCACAGATATCTATTTTTTTTATTATTTTCACTTTTTATATATATATTTTTTTTAATTTTATAATATTATTTATATATTTTCATTTATTTATGCATTTACAAGTTTTTTTTTTAATAAGTTTTACTTCCTTCTAATATGCATAACTTTGCTTGTTGAATTTGGTAATAATTGAACGTGGTGTTTATAATTTTGTTTTGGTAAACAAAAATATTATGAGTTTTTGAAAAGAACAAAGTTATTCAAAAAAGGGTTTTATATTTAAAAATTTTATTATTTTATAATATTCAGATTATCTAAGTAAATTATTTAAAAAAACACAAAACTATGAAAGTATGCAAAGTTAATCGAAAAATTTAATTTTTAATTTAGAAACGAACAAATTACTGACATAATTTTTTCTATTAATAAATTAATTTTAAATAATTATTTTTTTTAAATATTTAAACCCTTTTTTACTATAAATTTATTTTTAATTTAAGAAATATTTTATATTGAAATTTTAAAACAAAACAAAATTACTAAAAGTTAATTTAAAAATCAAAATGTTGAATTGAATTCATTTATAAAACTTACTTTTCATCAATACTTTGCAGTAATATTGTTAATTATTTGTTTGGTTTGTTTATTTATTGTTTTATTGTATTTTTTTTTACTAAAAAAATTTACTATTGCTATTTGAGTGTAAATATTTATCAAGTCTATTGTAGTTGTATGGTTTGTTTTGTTAATATATTTTTTAAGTATTAATGTAAATATAGTTTATCTATTTGTTTTGTATTATTTATGAAAAACAAGAAAAAAATAATATTATATTTCATTATAATAAAATCAAATTAACAAAAATATTATTTTAAACAAACAAATAAAATAACAAAAAAAAAGAAAACAGATTGTAAGCTTTTAAAATCAAACCAATTTTAGTTTTTATTAAAAAAAAATAATTCTGTGTGTATTGTGTAGCACCAATTATTTGTTTTTTTTTTTTTTTTTTTAAGATGTTTATCTCTTATCGCTATTGGAAAGGATTTAAAATTATAAAAAAAGACAATTTAACTTAAAATAGAAAAGAATAAAAACTATATAAACAAAATAAGCTAAAATATCTGAATTAAATTCAACAACCGATTTTGCGGATCACATGAGATCTCAGTTAATATTGTGTTTTTTTTTTGTTTTGTTTTCTTTAATATTATTTTTAATAATAATAATTATGATAATATTGCTTAGAAGAAAACTTATTGTTTGTGTAATGATTATTTTTTGTTTTGTTTTCATTTTGTATTTTTTTTCTTAAAAACTGTTCTTTATCTAAGTTTTCATCTGTACATACTAAAAAAATAATAATTTGTTTCTTATTCAATTGTTTTTTGTTTTAATTTAAATTTAATTTTTGTGTAATTTTTTTATTCAAATTTAATTTTAACACATAGAGAAATAATAAAAAAAAAAGAAATAATCGAAGCCTAACTAACATAAAGTTTGCAATTTACTCAACGTTTGCAGCTTTATGATAAATTTAAGTAATTTTTTTTATTATTTTCCTTGTTTTTTGTTTAAGAAAAAAAAAAACAAAAGTTGTATTTCTGTTCTATATGTTAATGTTTTCTTTTGTTAAAAAATATTTGTTTTATAGTGTTTTTTTTTTTTTAATTTATATTTTATCTTGAGGGTTAAATAATACATTTTTTAAATGTATCATTGTAGTTGTTTTGTTTGTTTTGTTATTTTTTTTGTTTTTACATAAAAATATTATTTTTAATTATTATCCTGTATGCTGTAATTGTAATAATAATAATAGTAATAATAATTTAATAATAAACTAATATCTTTTCACTATTGCGGTAATTCATCCTTTGTGTCGACAGGAGATGGTGATAGAAATTTTCGCACATATTTTGGAAAATGAGTTTTCTCGTGCGCTTTTAATATCGTCGATCGGGAAAATGTTTTCCCGCACATGTGACATCGAAAAGGTCGTTCTCCTGTTGATATAAAAATTAAATTTAGTATACATTTTTACGCTTACATATTACATATTAAAAGAATGTCTTTCAAAAGAGAACAATTGGCAACACTTTTTCTATTGACAGTAAATACGACAGATGATATATGATTTTGGTATTTCAACAGTACCATACGTATTGCAAAAAAAACCAAGTTCTTCTATATAAAAATCTTTATGTAACAACTCAGCCGTGAAAAGTAGTGAGATCTCAAATTATGCCAAGTTCTAACTTTATGAAGGTTTAATATCAAATATTTTAAGTAGAGTAATATTGAAATTTTGTGAAAGTGGCCAGATACCACGCCCCCTGAATGGAAAACCTTAAATATACTATTTTTTTCTTTGTATGCACTTCAAGCCATATTGCTCTACAAAATTTCATTATTCTACAGGAATCGGAAGTGCTCCATATAAATGATAACAATTGTGAGAAAGTGGGCGGATACCACGCTCCGTGAAGGGAAAACCTCAAATTTTAGATTTTTTTTCTTTGTATGCACCACAAGCCCTATCGCTTTGCGAAGATTATGTGGTGTTGGGATGCGCTCCATAATTTTGATGATCTGACAGTGAGTCAGTCAGTTACGGTTTTCGCTAATTTGAAGTCCTTTATCTCAGGAACCACTTATGGTAAAGAGTTGAAATTTGGTGAGGAGCCTGTGCTCGGCTAGCTTAGCAATTACTCTCAATTTTCCTGCCTTTATTGGTAATGAACTTAAAGCGGGGGGGGGGGGGGGGGGGGTGTTTAGAAATCGCCAGAGTTTGTTCCTGTAAAATGGGTGTAGTGCCAGAACTTGGCTGAAGTGCTACCGTCTCCTTTAATTTTATTGGATGAAGTATATTTACTTTGCCATCATTAGAATATTGAATATAGGAAGCTTATTTCCTAGTTTCGACTATCAACTTTTTGCAGGGCTTCCGCCACTTTGATTTGTTTTTAATAAATAGATTTTTTTTAATAAATAAAAAAGTCGTAGATATAAGTAACAAAAAATTAGGAAAAATCTTAGAATAAAGATACTATTAACGTTTAAAAGTTTAAAATGTGGGAAAAAGCGTTAGTAAAATTATTTACATTAAATCAGTCAATTATATGTATATTTTTGAAAAAGGTAATAGGTAAATATTTTACCCATATTTGAGGAATTTTTGATTTATGTATTTTTTTAAATAGACAGTTTTTGAAAAATGCATATATGTATTTCGCAATCAATTCATTAACAATGCTTTAAAGTTTATATCTTGAAAGAAATAACTTTTACAGACATTTTTTTCTATTGTTTAATTAAGCTTGTAGGAAGGAATTCTGTAAAAATATTTTGACTTTTTAAAAATTACCTAAAAGCAATTTTTCCAGAAAAATTTGTTAAAATTTATTTTACAGTAAAATGCACTTGATTAAGGTAGAATCTTTGAAAATTCCTTTCTAATAATATTTTTAGACTTGTTTAAGAAGGAGTTACAATTTCTAAATGAAAATCACAAGTTTTGTCTTAGGACCAAAGACATGAGCCTTACAATTGTTCTCCTTTTTTTTAAGTAAAAAATAAATTGACTTACCCGTATGCACGCGACAGTGGTCCTTCATGTGATGTCGCAATTTGAATGCTTTTCCGCAAAATTCACACTTGAATGGTCGATCACCTGTATGTACCGGCAAATGGGTGATGAGTGAGGCAACATCGGGAAAACTTTTACCACAGAACTTACACAAAACAACACTATTTGGATCATTCGACGATGACGATGAACCACCCATCCCTAACCCACTAGTGCTACCGCCGACGCCGCCGCTTCCTCCAATACCACCATTACCACTGCTACATCCGCCAACACTACTGCTCATTGCAGCAGCTGCGGCTGCATAGTCCATATCCATTGCAGTTGGTGAACCGTCCTGAGCGTCAAGGCAACTATCTAAATTTGGCAGCAGATTTGGTCGCGGAAAGTGCTGCGCCAGAGGTGGCAATTCATGTTTCATCATATGACCTTGGAGCAGCATGTGGGGTCCAACCGTTTCGCGGTACTTAAGCGTTTCCAGTGAGTGTGACAAAATGTGTCGTGTTAGTTTGCTTTGATGGGGGAATGTCGCGCCACAATACATACAGGGGTATAGGGGGGCGGGTGCACCCTCCAGAGATGGGACGCTGCCACCGCCACCACCACCACCACCAATACCACAACCGCCGCCGCCGCCCCCGTGTGGCGATTCGGACGTTTCCTGCAACAACCAAACAAAAATCCACATCAACTTCTTTTTTTCATTTTTCTTAATTTTTTTTTTGTTTTCTATTTTATTTAAATTTTTATACAGAAAAATTGTTTGTTAAATTTATTTTAATTTTTTTCTTTCTAATAGTTTGTGACTTTTTCTTATAAATTCTTCGATAGAAATAAAGTTTTACAAACTATAAGTTCTATTTTGTAAAAAAAAAATGAAAAATAAACAAGAAATAATAGTAAAACAAAGAAAATATCAGTTAAAGTTGTTTAAGTAAATTAAAAATGTATTATTTTATTTTATTTACTTTTTTTAATGTAAGAAAAAACGATGCCAAAACAAGAGGGGCAGAGTTAGATATATTTTTATACTTTTTTTTTTAAATATGTGTAATTTACATTTCAGCGATATTATATTGTATGAGAATTCGTGGATACGTATCGTTTTGTAATCCATAAAAATATTAATAGTTTTTTTTTTTTTTAAACATTTTTTTGAATGTATTTTTTGTATATTATATTTTGCAAGAAGTTGAGGTTCGATTTTTGTTTGGGCGCTGGGAAAACGTCATATAAAAGAGCTTTTAGATTTTCAAATAACTATTTTTGTTTTTTTTTTTTTAATTTATTAATAATATGTTAATATTATTTCGTTTTTTTTAGTTGAAAATCAGAGTGAAAAAAGAGCGTATTGTCGTATTTTTTTTTTGTAATTAATAATTTATTCTAAATTTATAAACTTTTAAATTTTGGTATTCGATTTTTTTTTTGTATATTTTCAAGAAGTTTTTCCACAATTGTTTAATGATTGTTAAAAAAAGTTTTTTTTGTCTGGTTTCCAAATGGAGTTTAGTCACTCTTTTTTCTTATTTAACAATTTATTTATTTTTTTTTTGTTAACTTTAAAATATATATTTGTTTAAAAATATATGCAAATTAATTAAATATAAATAAAATTGTATTTAAATATTATAGTAATATAGCACAGCCATTTCCAAAAAACGTAGATCAACTTCTTGACAATAATTTTAAGATTAAATATTTTTATAAAATAAACTTGTTTTTTTTTTATTTTTTTAATTAAACTTTAATGATTTAAATGTAGTTTCTTATATTTTAAATGGCTTTTTAATGTTTTTTTTTTTGTTTTTTTACTTCGAATATTTTTATATCAAAGTGTAATGTTGGATATACAGTGTTATCAAGGCAAAAGCTATTTTTCCTATTTTCCTTTTTAATTTTTTTTTTTCATTTTATTATTTATTATTATTATTTTATAAGTTTGTTTTGTCTTGTAATTTATATTTGTATAAATGTTTAGGAAATATTTTACTACCGTTTTGCTTTCTATCAAATACTAATTTATTTTGCTTAAATTACAAAAATACCTGTACTCATTCATAAAGTATCTAACCTAGAAATATTATTAATGTTTGTTTGTTTCAAGGTCGATTATAACTTGAGTATACAAAAAAGCTTTTAAACTTTTTTTTTTTGAAAACAACAAGGCAGAAAACTTCCATCATGTGTTGTATAAGAGAACCAAACTCCAAAGACTCACATGCTTATGAATGACTGGAACAATAAGATTTTGTACCACAGCCCTCTCCTCCATTTTACGTGGTCATAGAAAGTGCTAATCATGAGATTCGGCAAATAGGGAACTGGGACTGGGCTACACTGCTACAGTTATAAACTTTCTTGAAATTCCAAGAGATGCAAAGATATTACTGCGAAAAATTCTGTTAAATTAAGCTAAGTAGCAAGAAGGATTGAGTAGGCAAATTAATTAACTACATTCTCAAAGAAAATGTTACAAATTGTTCACTAATAAACAAAGAACGTCTGAAGGGACTAGTAAATAAATCTGTCTTTCTATATCGATGGTACAGTTCATAAGGATTTTCCAAATGCAAGGGAATACCATAGATTAATATGCAGAACAAAATTTCGAAAAAAAAACATTATGTAAGATAGCTATAAGCCTCACTTAAAGTACTAAAAATTAGTTCTAAACTGGTATGGAAGTGCGTGGGGAGTTAAATTAATTGGTAAACATAACAATGTCGCACAATTGGTTGGCGGGACACCAGATACCAGATCCATGGTAATGAAGAGGCAAACTTCCCCCTAACGGGTGGTCTTATGACCCTTATTATAGTAGAAAAGTATGATAATAAACAAGATAAAATCAGAAGAGGAGACAAAAAGATCGAAGGAACTTTCAAAACTAAATCAGACAAGAACGGTACAAATCCTGCATGAGTCTAAGCACAAACCACTTAAGAATAAAAACGGTCTTCTTTACTAAAAAATGTAATTACACCATTCTTGCCTAAATCACCATTCCAACTACAGATTGTGATTTCATGAGGTAATACCGCAACACGGAAGTTAAACGTCATGAACTTTTACACCAAGGACTTGGGTCACCTCCAGACAGAAGAGAAAGAGGGACACTTTCTGAATGAAGGAATAGAGAGATACTCTTAGAGGATCACTTCATCGCAAGAGGCAGTACCCCCGAAAAAATAAAATTTTTATTTTAAATTGGAATGACTTCGAATTCGATCCACAGACCCCCAACTATCGACAAAAGAGAAAACACTTTATCCTATGTGCTTTTGTAAATTTCTTTCCCTTCGGGAACTTTAGAATACTATCCGAATAATTATTGAGTTGCCTACTTTTAGGCCTATGACTGAAAAGTTTTTTTTTAAGCGCGTTTATTTTTCGTGCGTCATAAGAACTTAAAAAAAAACCAACAAGAATGTACAGTGTAAACATGAGCGTCCGCGTCCAAAAGAGAGTAAAGCTACGATCAGACGGTCAACGTGTTGACTCTGTGACGTAAAAATGACGTCAAATTTTGTCCCAAAGTTGTCAAGGCGTGTGATCGTCAACGCAGAACGCTGTCTTATGCATTGACGGCTGCGTTGAAACTATCTTTCAAATGAATATTGGGCTCAATGCATTGACTATTTTGTGTGGCCGTGTAATCGCCCTTTCCATGTAATTGGGACACATTGACACAGCACAATTTTTTCACAGGGTCAACATAGCCTGCGTTGACGTCCATCTTAATATGAAAAATTTCTGATTTTGTAAAAGTTTTTTAATAAAACGTAGCTATTCTTCAATGGCATTGGACATTTTATAGCTTGACAGATAGATAACAAGCTATACTTAGTAGTATATCGAAAAATATAGTTCCAAGTGTGACCCGAAAGACTTTAAATCGCATTTTTCAGGAGTACAAAGTAAAATCTCATAAATTAATAATTTTTTTGAGGTTTCTTAATCCATTGACATTTTAGCCATCCTTCAATAGAATTTGACAGTATACACCTTGACAGATAGGCAACAAACTATATTTTGACGCATATAGAATATTTCGCTCCAAATATAATCCAAAAGCCCTAAAGGCTTTTTCAGGAGCAATATATGTAATGTAAAAATGTCGAAGTTTGTAGTGGTTTTTTAGTATACCAACATCGTAGGCATCTTTCAACTGAATTTGACATATTATGTAGCTTGATTGATTTAACATTTTTACGTCGTGTGATCGTCAACTCGAAAAATAGTTAATTCTGGCTCTTATCAACTCGGCATCAACGATAAAAGTTTTCGAATTTGGTCAAGTCCTTTGATCATCATAGTTTAACATGTCAACGCATTGACAACAAAGTATACACAGACAACATGTCAACGCATTTTGAGACAAAATTGACCGACTGTTGTCACTCGTGTGAACTTCAACGTTTAATGCATTGACACGGTCTACGTTCAGAGGAAAATTATGATTTTGGTGACGTCAAGAAGTCAACGCATTGACTATTTACGTTGACCGTCTGTCTAACCCTAGCTTAAGCTTTATCACGGCAATATTTCTTAGAGCATATTATACTTCCTTGAGGCACAAACTGTACAACATCATGGGGAATACTTTTATAAACCAGTATGAACACACCAGCATTTTCTCGCATCTTTATTGTTTTAATTTATTGTACTTAATATCAGTTTAATGAGTTTTGGATTTTTCAGTGAAAATAAATTTTATTATTGATGCTTACTCGCACGAACGAAATGTAGCTCATTGTAATGTTAACTCAAAAATTTAATTTATTGAGTTTTGTAGTTTTTTTTCTTTCGAATCGTTAAAATGTGTACCTACTTTAAAATCGATTTGGAATCCCTGCCAAATAAGTAATTTGTATTAAAAATAATATTATGCCCAAAAAAGCTGTCGAAAATTAAGGCTGGAAAAATGTTTCGTCTGGGTAAAAAATAATTAATTCATTATTTATTAATTTTTCGTCTGAACATTATATATCGAAAAATATTATTTTGTCAAAAAACACTTAAAAATGGTGTTTTCAATAAAAAACGGATAGAACGACTATTTATATTCTTTTTTTGTAAAGATTAAACTCCTTTTTGACTTAAAAATGTTAGTAACAAACACTTTTTATTGTTGTCTAAGAAGTAAGAGCACTCTCCATTAAATTTAAATTTGGCATCAAAAATATGGAAATTTGAGCTTTAAAAAATTTCATATAATCAGCTTATGCTTGGATTACTATTGATGTCTGATTTGGATTCAGCAGCAAAGCCATCAGTAAATGTAAAGTTGTTTAAAATTTGTTGGAAAAATTGTACTTTTGTTTACTAATAAAATAAGGAAAAAAAAATCAACTGTTAACGCTTATTGAGAATGAATAAATAGATGCTGCTTGGATAAAAAAAATTCTTTAGGATTTTTTTATATTTAAAGACTAATGAATGGGCTCTAAATTGAAAATTTAAAGGTATTTTCTTGGTGACATAATTAAGTCGAAAAATCCAGTATTTAATGAATTGAGAATAAATTGTCCCTAAGAGCTTTTTGCCTAACTTAGACACCAGAATAGATTGTATAAGTCTTGACTAAAATGAAATAATATTTGGTTTAATAAATTTATTTCCAATTATGTATTTGAAACTATTAAGATACTGTGTAAATAGACAAAGTTCTGAAGAAATCAAATAAATACCACTATGCAAGTAAACACTTAGTTAAAACCGCTTCTTCATACAAATAGAATCTCTTTTAAATAGAAACATTTGGACTTCAGAAGAAAACAATTGTTTTCTAACTCAAGACATTTACAAGAAAATGCTAAAATTTAACCACTGTAAAAACAGTTATTGAAATTGCTCTTTGTTACGAAAATGTTTAGGTTTCATAATTCTTATTGATGAATATCTTTATTTAGCCTGCAGAACAAAAAAATATTTATGTTTTGTTAAAAAAAGGGTTACCTAAATCATCATACAGTTTAAAGTGTTTCTATTTATTTATATCTAATTTATCTATGATTTTAATTTAACTATTAAAACTACCAATTTTAACCTAAGGAAATGGCTAGTCCTCTTATTATTCTTTAAAATTACATAGGTAGTATTTTATTTTTCTTATTTAATAAAATACACATTTAAAATTTTCATTTTTTGAACAAACACTGTATATCCACAGAACAATATTTTGGTATAATAAAAACAAACGATTCAATTCAAAAATCACATCAAAATGTCATACAATACAAAAAATTTTAAAAATAAATACATTTATATAAATAAAATACACCAAGAAAATACATCGATTTGAATAGTTTATTATTATTTGTAATAATTATATATGTAATTATATAATTTTAATACAAACAAAAATAATTAATACACATATAGATAGATTGAAAATATGTCAATAAAAAAAACACATATATTATAACATAAAAATAAATATATATTTATGAAATAAAAATACACTTAAATTAATAAATAATTTGAAAAGCGTTCCATATAATGAGCAAGACCTAATTCAGTTGCTTTTTTTTATTTTAAAATGATTTTTGTTAAAAATTATTTTTTTCCTTATGAAAATATTTTGTTTTGTCATAATCCAAAAAAAAACATTGACATTGAAGTTGAAGTTGAAACACCGAAAGCTCTATATTGTTTGGTTGAATAAAAAATCGCGCAGAAGTATTGTTTAGCATACACATTTATTTATTTTTGTTTTTGTTTTTTAACTCGCTTTGTACTAACTTTTACCCTCTTGTTTTATTGTTGCATTTTTTTGTTTAAAACAAAATTTTAAAGGAAGTTTATTTTTTGTGCAATGAAATAAAAAAAAAATAATTGTATTATTTAATATGCTACAAATTGTATTATTTTTCTCAAAATTAAATTCTTGAGGGTTTATAAGGAGGGGATAGTAAAAAGTAAAGAGCTGAGGCTTTCGGGGGTTGGGCTGGGAAAATAAGCGATAAATGACTTTTATTTACAAAACCATTGCTTTTGAACATCTAACTAAGAATTTAACTATTTACATACAAAATATAAATAAAAATTATAGATATAAATTTTCTTAAATTTAAAATTTTGCAAGGGTAAGCTATTTAGCAAATTGCTTTGTAATAAATTTGAGTTTAAATGAAAATAAAAAAAAAAACCTAGATGAATTTCTCGACATATGCACCTACAACTTAAAAACTGAAAAAATTTATTTATTAATTTTGAAGTAGGTAGCTTCAACCATTTATTTCAAAATTAGCTAGTAAAAAAAGAAAAAAAAAATAATAATACCTACTTAATGCTTATTAATTTTGTTGGTTTTAATATTGCGAGACTCTGATTATACAATATAAATTAGGCCCTATTTAATTTTTAGTTGTTCGATTTCCGGCTTAAGTTCCTCTCATCCCAAAATTATTACAATTTTTTTTTCAGATTTTTGAAATGATATTTAGAGATAGAGGGAATCAATTTTATGCAATGCAATTACTTGGGTTTTTGATTTTCTCACCCTTAAAAAAATATCAAGATTTTGAATAAGTTGTCGAAATTATTCACGGTAGGCAGCAGAATCTCGTAAACCCAAAATAACGAAAACCCACTATCCCAAATGCCAAACTTCCAGAAAGCTAAAATTAAGGAAAATCCTAAAACCTATTATTCGGAAAACTTACAATTCAGAAAATCCAAAACTCAGAAATGCTAAATCCTAAAACAATGCTAAAATAAAAAAAAAACTGCTTTAAATTGTCAAATAAATAATTTTTTCCAAAATTTTCTTCTTTAAAACTGCGAAAGCCCAAAATCCCTAAAATTCAAAATACAGAAGCCCAAGAAAAAAAAGAACCCATGACAAGAGATTAAAATACAGTCGTTAGAATTAAACAAAAAAACCGCCTTAAATTATTAAATAAATAAATTTTCAGAACCGTCTTCTCTGAAATCCCAAAACCTAAATTCCTAAAATCAAAAATTCTGAAAACCCATACCAAGCCATCCCGTTGTTGGATTTAAAAAAATTGTTAAATAATTAAGTCTTCAAAATAGTCTTCTCTGAGAAACTTTTACTAAACAATAACAATTTAAAAACAATAAAAAGATAAACTTCAAATAAAGGGAACAGAGTCAAGTACTGAAATCATATTTTTAACATTAAAGTATAGAGCAATTTTTATTAATATTATATCGACAAACAACTGGAGTTAACGGGAAATTTTCTGCTTGTCTGTTTGTTTATTTCGTTTAAATTTAAAAATTTAGGGCTATAACGATATCTCATAATTGATTAATATTTTAATATTAACTTTTTACAAAAAACAAATAAAATTTCTTTTGTAGAACGAATATTTTAATATCATAAAAAAATACGTATACGCCACAGTGACTTTTACAAATAAATTCAAAAAAGTCTGATATCAGTTTTTATTACAAACTGAAATAATATTCAAATACAAATATTTAATCCAAATACCATCGGAAATTGAAAATTGTCATATTTTTTGTTTAAATAACAAAAGTAAAAAAAAATTATTTACACACCCAAAATTGTTACTGACCCAATTTCGAACATGAATTTTCCAATTTCCTTTAAAAGCCATACAACATTTTACCAAAAAAAAATCAATGTTAGGTAGGTATATCTATTCTAGTCAAATATAAATGCGTGTATACCTTACACACAAGGATTAGAAGGATATAGTAGAAATGGATATATGTGCCCTCAATTCCGAACAAACCGAATGCAGCAATCTAAAATATTCAACTAATCAATTTGCGGGAGAGAGTGCCTAAAGGGGTTTTCGCAGCAAAAATCCCACTGCGTCGAAATTTTGATGCAACTATGTCATATTGAGAGAGGAAGGACATATTCAGAAAGGATTTAAAGGCACAGACAGACAATACTAATTTGGCATGAATTTGTTGTTTTTTTTTTTTGTGATGTGCTTTAGATATGCGGGGGAACATTTATTTCAGCCAGTATTGCGAATATCTACTGACCTCATTTAACGGATTTCACAGTACTCCGGATGACCCATCGTCATTCTAACATTGCACATCGTCATGATGAGGATGATAGTCATGTACCAAAATATACTGCAGAAGAATAGTGTCCTTTTTGGGTGCATTTTGTATACTAGACTGAGTGCATTGATAAATCTTTCCTTATTTGACTGTATGGAAACATAGACACGAGACAAATCCTTGGAAAGGAAAAGTCCAAGCTCAAAAAACGAACATAGGGTAATATATTCAGACTGAAAGAAACAAAGAATAAAGGATTCATGCTGGACCAGCAAAAAGAAGAAAAACAAGAATAAGTGTGTGCTTAACTACTCTGAAACGACATATGGGCAGGATGTTTGATGCTCCTCCGCATCGAAAGAAATGAGGAGCAATTTATTTGACTATATGACAACTCCTAGTCTCTTGTACTCTTGACGAACTGTGGTCAACTTTTGAATCAAGACAACCTACTCGAATGTTTTTTTCTATTTTGTTTTTGTTTCTATTGAATCTCCGAATATCCGATCTAGGATACCATCGCATCGCACTCAGTCATTGAGGGAAGAAAATGATGTGCAAGAGAAAATCAGTATATACAATGCTGGTGGAGAAGAAGAGGAGTGGGAGAACGATGTCTAAAGTGATGATATGGATATGCGGATGTGGACGATGATGATGGCTTTCCGAAAAGTCAATTTATGGATTTCATTTAGAGAGTAACACACATTAAGTTCGCATCTCATCTACATAATGGATATCTGCAGTTGTTATGCACTGCATTTATATATGCGGACATCTATGCGGTTATTTTGTGGATTTTTATTAATAAAACAAAATATGTATATAGGTATAGATTATGCATTCAGCCATGTGGAAACAGAAAATATGATACTTATGTATCATATATTGAAATTGAAAATCATTATGCAGTTCCATACTATACGCGAATGTATACGCAATCATATAGAACTGTCTAATTTTCGTCTTTTTCAATGGTCGTGAATTTAATTTGTTTTGCTTTCAATTGACCTAGAAATTTTTTTTTTGTCAGTAGGCAGCAATAAATAAGATAAGTGTGTTGAAAAAGACAGGATAAGGATGCATTGAATGGTTGCAATTAAAAAGAAATGAGAAGTAATTTATTTTTAATTTTATCTTATATGCATTGAAATGAGTTTGAATTCTGCATTGAGAATTTTATTGAATGAATGATTTTTTTTTTGTAAATATCTACTGATGATGAGCTTGCGTTGCTAAAATGTTAAGGCCATATTATCTTGCTATAAATGAGTCCTTGAGAAGCATTTTGGCCTGATTGGAATTTTCAGAAGAAGCTTACATAACATTTTAATCGAAGTAAAAGTAAGTATTGACACTAAAAAGGACAAACCTTCAATACCTTACCAAAAATCTATTTGACAATTTCGTAATTAGGGACTAGGGTGTATTATAAATATTACTCTGTATACAGCTTTTTTACATTTATTTTTATTGCAAAATCTTTAAAATAAAAAAATAAATAAAAACAACCAAGTGCGACTTTGAGTTTCTTATGAAATTTGTATTAATAAATGTTTTCGTCGCCTAAAAGTATGCTTCAGTTCTACATATTTAAATTCTAAAGAAAAACTGAATTTTTAATTTATTAGAAAGTATATTCCACCCGGGTGACAAGTGTCCTCCAACGGTAGCTCCGTTGGATTCCCTGACCATATATATGTAGTTTATTTTCATGTTCTACACGCCTAAGAATTTATAATTTCATTATAAACTAAAAATATATGCATACTCTAGGGATGGATCAGTTTTTTTGTTTATTAAAATGCACTTATAGACTACCAATTATACTTTTTTGTTATTTGTATTTTTCTTTTGTTTCTTTTTTGTGTGTTATTAATTAACTTAATAGATTGTTGTTATTGATTAATAAACATAAAATTAAATATTTCATAAAAAATAAAATAGTATTCGTGGCGGTCATGAAGAACTAGGTACGTTGGATTAACTGGACCATGTTTTTTTAAGTTTTTGTTGAATTTTTTCTGGGAAAGAGTTTTTAGGATTTTTTGTATGAATTATTGTAAATAATTGTTCTATTCTATTCGACTTAACCATGTTCGATTATTTTTTTCTTCAGTAATATTGCAAACAACAAAAATTCTAGCAAAAGTCTGCATATGATAAATCTTCAAAAAAAATTGTTCTTTTAAGATCCCCAATTTAAAATTCAAATATTATGCAGTCCATATACATATGACAACTGACAAGCACAGGACCAAATATAATAATAAAATTCAAGAGAAATATTGATTTTGTCTACTCCTTAAGACATATTGCAACTTCACCCAGGAACATACATACATATATAGCAAAAAGAAAAAGGCGAAGAAAAATATATACAAAAAACAACAACACTTCATCAAAGAAAAAGAGAAGAAATTTTCTACTATCAAGATACTTCTTATTTTTCTATTTACATACATATATATATATGTGTATATAATTCCCAATCCAAACAAAAAAAAAAAAAAAACCAAAACCTTTCCGATGTTCATCCCTAAACGAACTGTTCAGGGAGTATATTTTCATCTTTTTTTTCTTTGTCCTTATCCTTTACTATGATTTTGTTTTTTTTTGTTTATTCCTTCAGAGAAAGAGAGTAGTCCTAGTGTAAGGAAATATATAGATATGTATATAAAGATAAAATATATATAGAGGATATAGTCACAAAATTCATAACCAACCTTCAGGACATTCAACTTGGCCTTTTTTTTGGTAAATGGGTTGGGTAGGTACAATGTAGAGAGTTTTGTGTGTGCGTTATTTTCAACAAAATTTTAGGTTTGAGAATGTCTAGCCTCCATTTTTTGGTAGAAATTAAATTTATACCAAATTGAGACAAGAAGGCTTGTCCTCTGTGGATGCATTGAACTTTTTCACTATATAAAGATTTTGTGTGATGGTATTTTGAAAATGCGTATATTTGAATATATATGTAAAAGTATATATTAAAACTACCTTTTCAGAACAATGAACTTTAAAAAGAGATTCATTTTGAAGATAGGTTGAAAAGACCCATGATTCTCTTGACCATGCTAAAGGAAAGATATAATGACTTACGAATAAATCAAAGAAAGGTAAAACCCATGTGTATATAGGAATGGTATAGAAACATCACTAATGGAATGGTTTTAATTTTAAATTTTCAATAGTGTAGTAATATTTTAATTCATTGCATACTTTTAGACTTTTTAAAAAAATACAAAGAAATTAGTAACAACACAATTAATTTTGTAATCTCTTAACTAAACTCATTTTTTCAATTGCATAATTAATTACATACAAATTGTTCTAAAATTTGTAAAGGTAGCTTTTATAACAAATTGTTTGATGTAATAAAATTGGAATTGAATTGTTAAGTAACAATAGAGTAAAAGATTTTAGTATTTCTGTAGGTAGATGTATCAGAACTAATTGCATATTTTCGAGTTTTAATAATGATTCACTAATTTTTGTTTAAAAATTTACAGTCAATTTGATACTATCTTCATAACTTTTTTTTTGTAAACTTAGGTTTAAGAAGGTTTTAGAAATCAATGAGCTCATTTACTTATGCAACGTAAAGAGATTTTCAAAAAAGTACTTTTTTAAATGTCAATAAACCAAGTTGTTTTATTTTATTTGAAAGATCATTTTATGATACTAATAATAATATAATATCGTACAAATATTTGCCGCGGCAAAAGGTGGCGGTCTCAACGGTATTGACGGTATTGACTTTTAGGGTAATTAGAGTAGATCTGCATATTAAAATAGCTTTATTATGGGTTTATTTGAAAATACATTAATGAAATTCATTTTGTGTGAAAGTTTAGATCTAAATGAGATTTTTTGGGAAGAATTATTAATTAAGCCAATAACTTTGTGAATATTTGCACCAAAATAATCACTGATTTCACTTTTTAAGTGTCTCAAAACAAAAATTCCAATAATGGTTTTCAATGGAAAATCATCATTGGAATAACTCTCCCCTAAATGTGTATAAACATGAGGACCGGTTCATGTCACCGATACGCCCGAGATAACTAGCCTTTAAACCACTCGTGGAGAAGGTCCATCGTAGCATGCGCTTTGTCTTCTTGATCATCCATTTAGGCCTTAAGAAGTTTTTTATCAACAAACTACAGCGCTCGCTTTAAAGTGTTATGGCAATTTCAATTTCGTTTTGAAAGTCACGAACCGGTTACTCCACCAGACCAAAAATCCACGCCAAATATTGAATTTTTCGGAATGAAATTGGTGCTGGTGTATCTCGTGTGAACTGGTATTAATTTACTTGTTCAAACATTCATTCATTCATCTTAAAATAAGCTGCAGGACTAAAGATGATTTTTTTTACAAAAAAAACCTTTCCCAAATAAAAAATTAATTTTTAAAACAAAATTTGATGGTTAGCACACGTTGTTCAACGATATAATATCTTTCCATGGTGAATTATCATACATGAGTTAATAATTCACAACAAAGTTGACAGATGTTACTTTAACAATGTGTCCACAACCAAACACTGTTGAAAGAATCTTTAATAACAAGATCATTATAGACGGATTTTCATAATTTCCAAGACACAAAGAGTCTATAAATGAAAGCATAAAAAAAATGTTCAATAAAAATCTATCAATGAAAAAAAAAGCAGAATAGTTTATCACAGGTACCTAAATTGTATAACTACATCGAATTTTATACTCTTTCAAACCGTAATTCACCACCATGAACGCTACGACAACGATATTGCTATGAACTATACTATACAGATGATATATTATATGACTTCGATTTTCTTTAACATCTTTAATAGCCATCATCACTATTCTCGACGTACCTAACTACAATTCATGTTTATTTAGAACAAAAAGTATAAAACGAAGTCTAAATATCACTATATAGGCTTTCTTTCTTGTTGCTTTATTTTGTTTTGTAAACCTATTCTGATTTACTAACCATTCTGATGACTGCCGGAAGATTTTGCTCCTTCTTCTTGTTTATTCTTTTTTTTTGTGTTCATTTTAAATTTGAAATCCTTTTTTTTTCTCTGTTGGCATGAACAGGATGTAAAAGGATTTAACGATAAATACTAAGTAGAATTGAATTTTTCAATTTTCCTATTTGCTTCCTTCTGCCTTGGGATATCACATCTCTACTTGGAAGTTGGATTTCTTCTATTTTTTCTAATCGAATTATTTGAATTGTTAAAGAAAAAAGTACGTACACGCCGTAGTGACCGTTTAAGTTAATTTTGTTTGACTTCTTTAATTTGCCATTGAAGTGGTGACAATAAGTGTGTATTTTTTCATATAAGCATTAAAATGAAGGTACCAATTTAAGACACAATATTTTAATTGTATTCAATTACAAAACTCAGTATGGAAAAATTGGGTTTAGTAAAATCATAGAGATAATAAGAATTTTGGTTTTTTGTTATCTCACATCGTTACACTTTAGTTTTATGTTTACTAAAGCAATTCTGTTCAATTTATACAAAATTAAACAGACATTCAAAATTGGCCTTTCTAAGTAATTAATTTTATATCGATGATTCGTAAGGCATGATTTTAGTGTCGATCCTATAGACTTTGTTTTATGATGATACATAATTGCGAATAGAATATTTTTTTTTTCTTCTACAAATAACATTTCATTGTAAGTTATTATTTTTTTTATTTTTTTTTTACAAATCAAAGGTTTCAATCGACCAGACGCTTTGCAATTCTTTTACAACAAAACTAAATCTATTCAATATTTGATATTTCACAATCAATGTTCAATTTAGAAAATAAAACTTATAAAAATAATCTTGAAAAGAATTCATACATCTGGTCATGATATGTATGCCTACGTGTATATAAAGAGTAAAAATTTAGAAATTCTATTCAATAGTTTTATAAAAACAATGAGAAGAAAACGAAGAAAAAAAAAATGCCCATTGCACAAAAAATGTTACTGCAGTAATCCTACACTATGCGTTTTTTTTATTATATACATATCTACATATACATGTATATTTTTTTTTTTTTAAATCAAATGTTTGAAATGTTTTGCAGCTGCCTCAATCTGCAGCTGACGAGCTTCGATAGAATTTTCTAAAAACATTAAAAAAAAACAATGTATTCTAGCTAATCCATTCTTTGAAAAAAAAAATTGAATTTATAAAGTCAATACTGTATCTATGCAGAAATGCAGGTATCCACCATAGAGAACTATAAAAATCATATAGAATTTTTTATAAAAAGAAGTAAAACTTCGAAAAGAAATCACTTGAAGTTAAAATAAATAGTCCTATTCCAAAAATTCCATACTCGCACTCATCATATATACTCAGCCATGACACATCCAGAGAATCATTGGGATAAGGGTTAGTTCAGTTTGATAGAACAGAATAAAAAAAAGAAGAAGACAAACGAAAAGGTTAGGAAACAGAGAGTGTGGAGACACTCCGCTGCCAATGTTGTCGATGATGATGCCACGACTTTTCAATCCAATTGAACATGACATTCTCGACTATCCTAGATGAAAACGATACATATAACGGCAAGAGTTGCAGTTGACTGTATGAGTAGGTATATATATGTATCCTTTTAAAATCTATACCCTTAACCAATATCAACCGCATACTCTCCTCTATCAAAAGCTCAATGATGAACAATAGGGTTTTGAACTAAGCTCACCTTTTTTTTTATGTCTATTTTTATTTGATGTGAAGGAAGATGGATTTAACAACAGCATGAACTGGAGAGCTAGGTAAAATTGATTAGATAAAATCAACAAAAAATAAACTTGAAAGAATGAAAGTGGAAAAAATAAAAAAAAAATATAATAATCATTTGAAAAAATGATACAAAGTCAAATTTTATAAAAATAAAATTTATTTCGGTAAAAAAACCAGACATTTTAATTTGTGAAACTAAAGTTTTTTTAAAGTTTCCATAAATTTTATTTATAATACGCAGTTGCAAAATCAAATGTGTGTTAGAGAAATTCAAACATTTTAATTTGCGAAATAAAATATTTTCTAAAGTAGCATTTTAAATATAAATTTGCATTAGATAAATTATAACATTTTAATTTTCGAAGCTTAAATTGTAAAAAATTACCAATGAGCTTATTAATGACACCTGGACCCATGTTCTGTAACTAGGCGATAACTTTTCGAGGCGAGAAACGGCGAAAAATGGAACAAAACCAATAGGATTCCTATGAGTTTTGTTCCATTTTTGTTCCATTTTTCGCCGTTTCTCGCCACGAAAAGTTATCGCCGAGTTACAGAACATGGGTCCTGGTTACGTTTTTAATGTTAATAGTAGCTTTTAAAATACAAATTAATATCATAAAAATCTAAAAATATTCAATTTGCGAAACTTAAATTTGTAAAAAGTTTCTAAAAAGCTTATGCAAATTATTTTTATTATAGTAATATTTAAAATTCTGCGGTTAAGCGACCCGCTGATGTTTTGTGTACTACTCCACTAAAGTTGGAAGAAGGGTATTAGAAATTTCTTATTGAATTTGTCCCAAAAAGTTGCAATTACAGAATTCTCAATGGAAAGGTAGTAAAATAATTTGTATGAAAAAAACATTTAGCCTAAAAATTAAATTAAAAGTAAAATAAAATTTATATTTAAGATCAAATATTTAATTTCATAAAATACAGTTAAATTCTCTAGGTTAAATCTTTAGATAACAAGCTACATAGACATACATATACATATCACAGAATGCAATTCTAATCTCATCCCTTTATTTTTCTTATATCTCCGAGACCAACTACCAATTAAGTACTTCGAGAGCCTCTCGCGGGATTTTATTACAAAAACTCTACATTTGATATATGTTTTGCGTACTTTCAAACCTCTTTTTTCCTCATAAGGCCCCTACTGGCTTTTTTTTTTGCAAATTAAACGATTAAACTTTGAAAGCATTAAAAAATCCATAGAAACAAACTACACCTATACCGATATATGTAGATAGCAGTTTAAAATAAGAAAAAGAATTTCTAATCGCATCCCCAATGTCCTATTGCATTAATGCAGCTAGAAACTCATGCATATGAAGGATTTTATATATACGGATAATGTTTGAATAAAAACAAAGTAAAAAATAGGAAAAAAAAAAAAAAAAAAAAAACAAACGCAAAGATAAAAATAAAGGATTAAAGGACTACAGACAGACGGGTGCAGCAGTGGCGTACATATATAGAAATAATCTATATTGTCATGGGAGAGGTAAACTCTTTAAATGAAATAGCGTGAGATCCTTTTCGTTTTGTATATAGTAACTCTCGATAGGGATTACCGGGAAAACAATTTTTTTTTAAATTAAAAAAAAAAAGAAAAAAAGAGAAGTGCCAAATGCCAATGCATCAGCAATAGAAAAGTATTTCTATTTTACAAACTTGACCTCTTCCTCTTTCCAAAGCCGTTGGAGAGCGTTGCAGTAGGTATACCTGTTTTTAAAACATTAAATGTTACTTGAAAGGCTCGCGATAGGAGAAGAAACTTGCTGAAGAAAACCGGGACTTGATCTTGATATCAGTATTAACAAAAAAACATGGATTAGGCATAATATTTTGCTTATATATGTATGTATATTTTGGGTATTTCAAGAACAACTTTCTCTAATTTCAATGAAATCATTAAATATATGTAGTAATTTATTTAGGCGTATCTAGACTCACTTTCCGACTCTCATACTACATAGATTTTGACAAATGTGGTATCAAACGAAGCGAAATTACCAGCTGATTCGCCGAATTATAATTTTATTTTAAAAATATTAATAATTTGTTCAAAAACTGCATTTGTTTGTTTTCGTCCGTCTTGAATTTACGTCTTATTACGAATTTACGAATTTACGTCTTATCTTTTCTAAAACAGGTACATAGTTCCAAAATATAAATTTTATTTTTAAATACATTCTCAATAACAACTCTTACGATTAAGATTAAATTTTTTTATTTGTACCTATCGAATCAAAGGTGGTGTAATGAAAATGCTTATATGTATCAGATTTTTGGGAAAAAATTTACATTTTGAGATTTTTTTTGACAAAATTGTCTTATTTTATTCGGTTATTTCCATATGCACCGTTCTTTGTTAATATGTTTGCTTCAGATTCTTCAAGGATTTTGAAATATTTTTTTTTTTAATTTTTCGGTTAGTTTACATACAATTTTTCAAGAATTCTTGTATATGGTGGACGTTTATTGTGTAGAATTCTCGGCTTTTTGGAATCGTCACTGCATGTCGTATCTTTTTCGAGTCTTTTCATAAACAATGAACTCAAATCTAAAGAAATGAACAAATTTATCTTAGTAAGCTTAAATTCTCCATTCAAAATTTTTGTAAGCTCCTTTTTTTATAATTTCATCGAAAATGGCTTTTTTGACAATTCAGAATATACTTCCAAAGTTATTACAATTTTGCTAAGACGAGTAAGAGAGGTCGCTGGATATCAACAACTTTGGCTGATTTTTGGAAAGCTAAAAAAAAAAAAAACAAATATACAAAGAAAAGCTCTTCATTTTAATCGTGTATTGAATTACACGGGAGCACGTGTAGTAAAAAAATCAACCAGTGTAGGTTATAAATACACATGTTAATAATAATGCATGTGTAATTATAAAAGAGTTGCTTTTTTGTAACTAACACCAAAAAAAAATATTTTCCAAAAAATTAGTTACGGCATTGTACCTATTTCTGAACTTCTTTTAAACCAAAAAACATCATAATTACGATTTAGAAGTAATTACATGTGTATCGTTAAATACACGTGTAAAAAAGGATTTGATCGTGATTTCTAAATAAACACATCATTTAATTTTGTTTTTTTTTTTAAACATAATATGTAGTCATTTTTAATTCGTTTGGGTTCTGTTTCGTAAAATTCTAAAAATTGAGGAACTTGTGGCATATGAATTAGAATTCTTTTACAGTCCATATCTCCTAGCTTTGCTTTTTTTTTTCTCTTTGTTCAAAAATTTTGGGACTTCGGTTAACCCCCTCCCTCACATTTTGAATTTTTCTCCAGCTAATACATTTTTCTTTAAATCGTATTCGGAAATATAAACTTCTTTTCTAGTTATATACATATGTATGTACCTATGCATATATGCATGTATATATGCTCAACATTTTGTTGCTTAAAATTTTCTAATATCAATTATACTTATCAAGATCTGCTAGCCTAAAAGAAAAACAAACTTCGGATGTAGCGATCTTTAGCTTCATACCTCAGTTTTTGTTCGGACATTTCGTTTATATCAAATCGTATATCGAAATCGATGGTTAAAGTGGACCTCGTAAGTCTAAAAACTCAACAAAAGTATTATTAATGGCAATTTTCGCGTATATCAATGTCGTTCTGATTTTACAGAAAGAGGCAGAATTCAAAAAACGATTTTCGAGGTTTTGATATATGTCAAATAGATGCATGATTTAAAGATTTTCATAGTTTTTCATCCAAAATAAAATTTTGAAAGCTCTATTTTATACTCGTTTAAATTCATAAGCGGAGATGATTGTAACAGCTAACTAAGCGGAACTGTTATTGTGTTTTATTTTATTTGAGCAAATATACAATGCACATTGACGGAATAAATACTGAGCTAGAATTTAAACGGATTGGATTTTATATGTATACTTTTTTTTAAATTTTGTCGCTGTAATCAGCTTTGTTTTCACAAGGAATTACAACAACAACAACAAATCTTTTCATATAGATTTAATAAAGATATTTTGTGTTTCCTGTACTTTACTTACTGTAACACTCACTAATTATCTTATAAGCATATGGTCTACCATTACTACCTGTTATAAAGCAGTCAAATATTAAGTTTATTTCAAGTTATGTATATCCTTTATTTTGTTGTTTCTTTTTAAAAAATAATTTTAATTTATGATAGAAATGACTTCCTGGTGCAAACCAATTAAGCCAAAGATAAAAAATAAGTTTCCTTTAAGCGTATAAGTATAAAGAATTCAGCATTTTTTTGTTGATTTGATAAAAAAAAACACCGCCACTCTCCTGTAAATTTAAGTTTTTAATTTAAGTCGCTAACAATACATTTATTAAAACTTTTTGCACAACATCATTCTCATCAAACAATTTCAAAAAAGTCTTCGAGTAAAATTTTAATATCCGTTCGAGTCTGTCATGATTTTTGATAGCAATAGCGTCAATATATGCATAAAGGATTGTTTTTTTTTTTCGTTTTTCAGTTTTTTTTATATAAAAAGAATCAACACCATAAATGAAATAAAAAGAAAACAAAATGCAATCTGTCTGACTGACTGTTTCAAGTGTCCTTTTATTTTCTCATTTATATACATACATATGTACATATATATGTATGTAGGTATATACAACGTTTTTTTATATATTTTTATATTTTGCTAGTGCGTTGCAATAATTTTTTTTTATATAAAAAATCCGCATCTATATACAATGCCACATCAAAAACTCTTCTATTTTTCTACTGATGATGCTGATGGACAGACACACGATAGGTTCTTATTATTATTATTATTATTATTTGTAGAATGGCAAACAAAACTTTTTATTTATATTTCGTATTTCGAAAGTTTCATACATACATACATATGTACTTTCATATATAGGAAGGTATAACTTAAAAAAAAAATAAATAAATAAAACATCTCTTTCGTAAATAAAAAAAAACGCACCATACCACACACCGACGACGACGGCCAATATGATCCCTTTTGATGGTATTGTAGGACACGACAACCATCATATAGTACCTCACTCAATGGCAACTCAGCCAAAAAAATTGAAACAAAACCCAGAAAACAACAAGAGAAAATCCTGCGAAAAAATAACGACAACAAACGAAAAAGGCGCGCAACGAACAAAAAAGAAATAAACCAAAACTACAAAACGAAACGTAGCCCGCACAAAACAAAAGGATATACGAATGCTCAACAAACATTTTTATGTGTATATAAAACCCGTTTCTCACTCCCTGTGTCATCCCGTTCAGGACTTTGGGCGAATTTTTGTTGTTGGGTAGTGGATGGGAGGGGGGGGGTGAGATGGATGATGCAGCTCAGAGCTGCAAAGCCCTCTCTCTAGCCTTTCCAGTAGCCCCGCGATACCAACGAAAAATAATCAAAACAAAAAAAAAACTTTATACTGACGTTTTGATTAAAAATATTTCTATTTTTAACAGTTTTTTTATTATTTAACTTTTTATTTAAAATAAGAAGAAAAAAACATTTTATACGTTTTCATCTTTAAATTCGTATACTTTTTTCATCAGGCATTGAGTGTGTACGCGTTATATGATGACGGGTGTATTTGGAAAAAGGATTTCGGTGTGTCATGCTCTGGAGGACATGGTGGTAATAGGAGTGCTACGCGCGCTATTGGAAATGTACTAGCTTTTTTTTTTTTTTTTTTGTGGGATTTCCAGGGCCAAAAGTAAAAAGTGAATTCGCACCGACAAAACAGTAGAGTCTGATGAATAATTACAAGAAGTGTTTTAGAGAATTTTAAGCGATTCTTATAGACAACCGAATGTTTAAGTTCAATTAATAATTGAAAATTAATTGATAAAAATCAAATAATTATTGTATTTAGTTTATAAGAGTCATTGAAGATTTATTACCCTGAGAATAAATACCTTTATATGAAAAATTACCGGAACGTGAAAAGTTTTTAAGTAAACACATAACTGAACCAAAAATTCAAAATTTTGACTGGAAAAAGTAGGAAAATCATGAAAACAAAATTGGGTGGATAGTAGCGATATCAGAAACTTCAATTTTGTATGTAATATTGATCTTAAAGAATAACTAACACTAATGAAATGATAATCAGCAAATTTTATCCCTAACGAAAAATGGGATCGTCAAAAGAATGCGTTACACTCTCAGACTGCTCCATTTGTGTGAAAGGATTGAAAACTTAGCAGCAATATTAAAATTTTTAAAAATTTAATTTAAATAAAAACTGAAAGATATAAATATTTTTTCAAAAGTGCGAGTGTAATAAACTTCTCTTATATATTTTATTCTTTCAGTTTTTATTTAAACTCAATTTAAAAAATGTTAATATTGCTGCTAAGTTTTCAATACTCTCAATAAACATAGCAAAATATTTCATATTTAATAAACTACTCCTGAAGAAGTTGGGAAAATCCAACGAAACGTAGGGAAAATAAAGTTTTTTATTGGTAACACCATTGTTGTGTCAATTGACAACTGCAATAGAAAAGTGAAAAAATTTGGGGCAAAATAAATATAAATATTTACTAGCCTACGCCCTACCCGTGCGAGAATTCTCGCAATTACATAAAAATAAAAGACGCACAAAAACAAACAAATGCAGTTTTTGAACAATTTATTAAAATTTTTAAAATAAAATTACAATTCGGCAAAGCGGCAGGTAATTTCGGTTCGTTTGATAACTTCATTTGTCAAAATCGGTGGAGAGTTGGAAAGTGAGTCTAGACTATAGAAATAACATATATATAATATAACAACAGTCCAAAAGTATTAACTTGTGAATTTGTATCCCAATTGGATGGGTCAGATATCATTGCCAAATTTTGACCTGTAGACAATGTGAATGAAGAATACCTGCTAAGAAAATTGAAAAAAATGTAAACGTTATTAACGAAAAATAAGGAAAATGAAAATATTTCGACCATTTTTGAAAAAAAAAAAAATCTCATCATCATTATTCGAGTAGGTATTTGTTTTTTTTATCGAAGTTATATAAAAAGTATTTTTACTGCAATCATTTATAATATCAGGGATACGAAGTTTGGTTGAATACTTTAAGAGCTATTTCTGAGAAGATTAAATAAGTTTTAATAAGTATTAAGTAGCTTTGATATTTCTTATCATTTCCAAATTGTAATTTATAATTTTTGAGACGTTTCAAAGAAAAAACAGGAATTGGAAGCCAAAATAAGGCTTATATGACTTGAAAAATTATTCAGTGGCCAAAAACAAATTTTGTTCAAACCGCTTTTTTCATTGAGAGTTTCTTGTCTATTCACTCTGTTATTATTTTTATTTTTAAGTCACAGATTTATTCAACATTTTTGTCTTTTAAACAAATGAATTTTCCACTAAAATTTAATATTAAAAATTAATCAAAATGTTCAATAATTTTCGAACTTTACTGTGAATAATTTTAATTTAACACCCAACGCATTACTTTTTTTTTAGTTATAGGGTTCTTTCTGGTTCTTCGTACTATGTACATACATATTATAGGAAGTAGGAACTGCATGCAATTCATTTGGTTTTCAACTTTGAATTCGTATATCAAATATTTTTTTTACAATATTCTCTTTGCTATCCGTTTTATTTTGTTGAACAATTTTTTGATTTTTCTATTTTTATTTTTTTTTTTTTAATTTAAATAAAAGTAGGTATAGGTATTTTTTTTTTGCAACTTTTAACAGTGAATCGTGTGGAGGATAAAAGAAAACAGCTTCCAGAGAAATAAATCCTCTTCGTCTGCATGTAGGTTTTGATGGTAATTAATACACAAAAAAATGAAAATGAAAACAAAAAAAAGTTAAAAAGAAGACGACACACAATGATGGTGTACACTTCATGGGTGCGTTTCCACAGAAGGCACACCAAAACCAAAACACACAGGATCCGGATACAGTACATTGACGCGTACGAAAAAAGAAGTGTATGAACCAAATAACGGCGTCGTCGTTGTCGGCAGCATCGGTGGAGGGGCGGCGGTCGTAGCAGCAAAATGGGAAGATAAAAAAAAACCCTGAAAATCAGGGTAGATTACTCACAAAATTATACTCCAGGCCCAGTAAACTCTCCAAAAGTTGAGAGTTGGGGCTTTGGAGATGTGTCGGCAAAAGTGTGTTTGAATAGAAAAATTTTATATCATAGACGATAACGAGAACGCGCTACGAGGAGTACGTGTGCCTATATAGAGTATACATTAAGCGCGTTCATGGTAAACAGGTTGATGATGTGATTTTTTCCATAGTTAGGTTTAGGTGTAGCAAGTACTAGATATCCTTGTAGTCCTGAATTGAGAACGTACAAATGTTGAAGTTTTTTGTCTGACAGACAGCCCCAGACATGAAGTTGGAAATTATAGAGAACGACAAAGAATAACCACTGCAGGCTCACATGATGTTATAAGTCTGCTCTGCCCGCCTAAATTTTAATGGGCTTCTATTTGCAAAAAAAAAAAACAAAATTGAGGATTTTTGAAAAACGTTGAGCCTTTAGGACAATTAATCGTTTGAAAATATAAAAATTATTTATAATCCCACACCATTTAATTGAATTTAACGTTTTTTTTTCTTCATTTGTGTTTGCAAGTTTTTTATATTATTTGAATGATTAAGTGGTTTTTTTTTTAATCTTTATGATGCGTATTTCCCCCAAACTAACCTTTTTTAATGAAACAAAACAACAAGCATCAGTTGAATGCAAAAAAATTAAAACTGGCTAGAAAGTATTAGTATATTAAATAATCGAAGGTATGATGAGACTTCTAAAATCTTTAAAGATGTATTTTAGTTAGGAGATTAAATTTTCTGAAGTCACAAAAAATAAAACTAAAGTTTTTTACGCTATGTTAAAGAGAATATACATATGAGCATTTTAAATTTCTATAAAACAAAAAGTTTTTGAAACGTCTCGACTTAAATTCTCTAGTTTAACTCGGCGCTTGTCCAGCGACTGAACACTCCCTAGGTAGAGCAACGGAGTTGCGTGAGCGGAACCGAGTAGGTAGTAAAAATATTTGGATCCGTGAAGCGTCTTCGTACTGTTATCCAAGAAAATTATTCACAAAAGTCCGGGATGAATTATGAAAACAAAACATTTCGGACTTTTACTAAGGTTTCTGAAAAATTTATAAATTGGAAAGTTGCCGCATTTTAGGGGTTTTTAGTGACATATAAATCTAACAACCTTATGACTGTTATGCTTCATCTTCAGTTGAATAATACTCTGTTTATTCATATAGAAATAATTATTATAATAACAATAATCAACTAAACCATCAAAATTTAACATCGCCGCCTAAAAATATGCATCAAAATTTTGTGAAAGTTTAGAAATAAGTTCTGGACTGACAGTCACCATAGGTCATCCATCAGAGAAATCTTTCACATCTATTACGGTTGTCAATCATCAATTGATCCATTTTGAAAATCGATACTAAATAAACAAATTGATACAATTTTTGATCATTGAGAACTGTGCATATTGTTGTGAAAGATTGAAAATTGAATACAAAATTTAAATTTTTATCAAATACCGCTTGATAATTGAAAATTGTAATGGGTATATGACTCTTTTATTATCATGTTTTGCGTGGCTAAGAATTTAAAACTGATTGTCTGCTGATATGATCAATGTCCAAACGGACTCGAAACTACTTGTGGGGTAGATAGTTTTTGTATTAAAAATACATATGCAGAAACTGTCCCACTTAGTTTTAATTTGCTGGTTTCGATAAGTATACTTTAATGGACGTGGATTTTTTAATACAATTAAATTAAATTTTTAATAATGAAAATAAAAAAAAGTATACTTTTAGGATAAAACATTTTAACAATTTAAAGTAACGTTCTATTTTTCTTCCCTTAAATGTCACCTAGGGCACCTAAGCTTATAAGAACATGCTGCACCTATGGACATACCTATACATGATATTCTCAATATGTATCTAATACTTTTTGCCTGCAAAAACAAGAAAAAGATTACAAAATTTAAGTATTTTCTACATGATGATGAAATTCCATTGAGTTAGCAGCATTCCCCGTCTCTTTCTCTCTCTTTCTCTCTCTTTCTCTCTCTTTCTCTCTCTTTCTCTCTCCCTCTTACTAACCAATTTTACTCACATAAATTGACAGGACATCTAAGTGAATACACACACACCTGGTTTATTGCACACAAGTAATCCATATACATTTAAATTAAAAAAAAATAAATTTAAAAAGAAAAATAAAGTAGGTATGTGCAAGCTATAGAATGATGCTGATGACAACTACAACGTTGACAACCAACAACAACCACACTCTACGAAAGCTAGGAAACGTGCCCAGACGTCAACCATCAAAAATACTCCACCTCCTGTTTTGGTCGTTTAAAAATTGTTTGTTGTTTCTTATTTTTTTGTTGTTGCATACTTTTTCGTCTTATTCTAATGGACTTCTATGTATGTAAGTATGTAGTCATACCAGTTTCAATGTATAAGTGTTTTATGCGAGCGTTGCCTTATCGAAAAAGGGCAACAGAACAGCAGCAACTTCACTCTATAGAATCAGAAGCAGCATCAGCATCAGCAAAAGCTCCAAGCACCATCATCATCCTACTGCTCTCTCGCATAAAAGTATGCAGTGAATTTGATTTGTTTTCTTTGGTTTGGTTTTTTTTTTTTTGTGAAAATTTCCCGCCAAAAAAATAAAAACAAAATTTCACAAAAATGCGTCTTTTTCTTTTTCTTCCTTAATTATTATATGTGTATGAGTGCTAGTGGGGGTTTGGGTAAAGGATACATTTATCCTCCACACCATTTTCTCATTGCATATGGTGAGGTGCAATTCTCGTGTGGTGCTGGAGATACTTTGCTTTCGTTCGACCATGGGGGTTGGTGGAGATACTTTGTGCAGAGTTTGATGGAAATTCGTTGGAAAACATTTTTCCACGGAGCGTTGAATGTCAGCGAGAATTGACTGAGCAATGGATGGGGATGGGGTTTTGAACGTGAGCAGTGTATACTTTTTCGGGTGAGCAAAGGAGAGGAAGGTGTGTGTGTGTGTTATTTTCTTTTTTAATTTTATATGAAGGTTGATGGCTCTGATTCAATGTGTTGTATATATAAAATTGCTTCGAGCTAAAATGAATGATGAACGAAGCGCGGAATGAAGAAGAAAGAAAAATAATAAAAAACGAAAGTCAATATGGTATATAGGTACAGGAGAAGGAGAGAGAAATACGATAAACAAAACAAAACAGGAAAAAATATAAAAAGTGAAAATAAAATGAAAATGAGTGCAAAATCCTACAAGTATGCATGCTTGTATGTATATTTTTTGTTATAGATATACAAATACACAACATACTTACATACTGTACATGTAGGTATATCTAAATGCATTGCACTTAAAAATGTGTCCAGCTTTCTACCATATGAGAATAAAAATTAAAAAAAAAACGAAATCTTTTATATTTATTTGAACTTCATTTCAATAAGGTTTCTGAGGTTTATTTTTATGAGTTGGTTAGCTTTACTTGAACGTTCCTACAGAAAAAAGTGGAAAAAATGAGGGTATGGTTGTGATTGTTAGATTTTTGTTTTGTTTTACGTTTTAATTAATCTTTTGGAAATTTTCATTTAATTAGACTTTAACTTAAAATTCATTCCCTCAATTTTAAAATTGTTATTTAAATGATGGTTTAGTTCATCGGGTGCGTTCTTGTTTTGTAGTCGATTACATTCTGAAATGTATCGCTTTATGAATTAATATAACTTTCATCAGCAACGCATACAAACAGAATCACTTTTTGTCAAAACTTGCAAGCTTCCATCAAATGATGCGCAAACTTTAAGCAATTATTGATTCGCATCGGGCGACATCGCAATACAGCAATGAAGCCCAAATGAGTGAAGTTTGTGAATTTCCGTTAGTTTCACAAGTCAAAAAAGAAAATGTTTACAAATCGGCAAGTTTCTGAACAATTTCAAACGTATTCGATAAGTAACTGACTACACTTAGCGCATTGTGATAATTCAGCTTGATGTTTTCATTTGATATTTTCTTAGACCAAACATGTTTTCAGTGAAAAAAATTAAATACTTCCCAATAATAAAATTAAATTTTTAATATTTTGTTTAACGTTGTAGAACTTAAGGCTGTGCCACTGAGCGGCAGAGCGACAACTGTCCATTTTTTTTAACATCCAGTTGTTAAAATTCCATTGCTAAGTAACGTTCGCATAAGAATCTAATTGCTTGGGACATTTATTGTATTTTGACAGTAATGATGAGAATGAGAGTAGTCAAGAGAAGATAAGACTGAACTGATATATAAAAAAAATAGAACCAGGTCCTAGTAACTAACAACTCTCAACTATTCCTGTGCGCGTGTTATTGTCAGGAATGGAGGGGACCTACAATTTTCTGCCGAATCCGAACGACTAAGGTGAGAAGCACTTTTTCATGACAAGAGATACTCTTGGAGGATTTTTCAATTCCTCGCAAGAAGCAGTAACCCATGAAGAACAATACTTGCCCTATATAGATCAATCAACAAAGTATAATTAGCTTGGTATATACAAAAATTGTGTAATATTTAAAGCTTTCTCAAATAAATATTCAAAAACGCATTATATTTTTGTTTAATGTATTAAAATTTTATAAACTTGCATTACACTTGCGCAAACTTTTAACAAACCACAGCTAACAAAATTCTTCATATTTCATATGTTGCAGTGATGCCAGACTTTTGATGCAGGTTTTCCCATTATGGTATGCAAAAATTCCCTTTTTTTCCAATCCATTGTTATAAATATCTCACAATTCTCCCACGAAAAAATAAATTTAAAAAAAAACATATTTTATTGTAATTCAGTTTTTGTAAAAATTCTTACATTTATATTGAGTGCATGAATTCAACTATTTGCACAGAAAAAAAAAATTAAAAGCAAAGCAATTAATAGAAACAAAAAAAAAAATCAAAAAAACTCAATATAATTTTTTTCACACACAGTAAAAAGTCCGGGAAATCGCACTATTCCTAAGCGAAAAAAAGAGTGGGGACTTCTTCAAATATTTTGCATATCGAATAGCGTATTACTGCAGAAAAGAATGGATGAATTCCCAAAAGATTGTATTCAATTGGTTGTTTAAATTGAATGGGAAAACAGATGATTGCAATCTTTATGGTTCCAGTAAATTGTGATTGCATAATTTGAAGTCTGAAGTCTCAAAGTGAAATGAATGAATGCAATCTTATTATTGAATTCATTAACGATTGCATTCAAAAAATATGTATTGCAATGTTTTACAAGCCTGGCAAGAAGGAAAAAAATTGGGCATAACGTATAAAATATCAATTTTTTTTTACTATGAGGTTCGAAAAATCCCTTTTTCTTAATTAGCTTATTTAAGAAGTGAAATTCCCACAAAAAGGAATAAATTAAACGATCATGGCATCGCTGATACGTTGTTTCATCAGAATCAGTTGCGTTGTGCTTAAGCATCGCAACAATATTAGTGATGCACAACAATTTAACGTTAATGAATTATCCTGATGGTAAAACTATGAAAAATTTTGGGCACAAATTGAAGGTATTAACGTGGAAGGCTTGTGGTATTGACTTTTCGGTGAAGTCAACAAGCCTCTCAGATTAAATTAGATTTTTCGTTAAGAGTCGTGTCCACTATGCCAAAAAAATATGAAATGTTGAAATTTTTAGCGATCAACATTCGCAAAGTAATAACAAATTTTGTACTATAAGTTACTTAAAATAAAAAAAGGAGATGCTATAACTTCGACATGTTGTCACTGGCTGGTCAGAAGTGTAAAATCCCACTATCTACATTACTCTAATTTTTACTATAATATACAAACCGTCATTTTGTTCGAAAATCATATTTCTATCATAAGGTGATGCATATACGATATCATCACCATATGCTCCTTAAAGTATGCAATTTCAGGTTTTCGCGATTTAACAACTTTTTCGATCAAAATTTCATATTTTCGGGACTAGTTTTCGGTTATAACTTTGCTCTACAGGGTTACTATATTTTCTTCAATTTGATCCCAAAACCGACTCTGTAAACCGTTTGCAGCTAAATTAAGAGTCTTAGAAACTTAAAAATAGCATATTCGTGATTTGGGAGTTGCAACCTTTCCATCGAGGAGAGAATGTTAAAGTTTAGAAAAGCTTATAAATATTGATTTTGTAGTCGGTAGTTTTTATTTATTTTAAATTTTATTTATATTTAAATTTAATCCCCCAATGAAAAATAAAATCACTATATCGCCTGGGTATAAGGGGTTATACCCTAACCAACTATAATTTCGTCACTGTTCAATTGAAACTCCCCTAAGGCCCATTTTTTATTATCAAGCGTTTGAAAAATTGTTTGTGGAGTTTTCAATTCAAAAATAGAAAATTATTTTAAAGTTAAAAGAAAATATTGTTTTTATGAATACTGTTATCTAATATTTATACATCTACCTGTATATATATACATATATATGTATACCTACATATATATTTATATAAATTTTATATCTAACATTAAAGCTTCATGAACATAAAATTGTATAAAACTTTAAAAAATATTTAAGTGTATTTTACTCACAAAAAACCACTTCAAAAATATGATTATAAAAGAAAAATTGTCAACTTATTTTTTGATTTAATTTAAAATCATTTTCTGTAAATATTTCTAAGCTTTTACCAAAATAAGTCTTTACTACCTATTTATTCAGAGTCTCGCAATTTTACTATGAAGTTTGTTTATAATTTTATAAATAATTTATTTTCTGGTATAGAAAATAAAAAATAAAAGGAATCAAATATATATCTCATACTCATGATTGTAGTCTTAGAATAATATAATAAACGCGCTATAATATAAACACTTATATTAGACATGTAAGCATGCTTCGTATAATTCAAGCCCTTGAAGTGATAAACTCAAAGGTTGAATCTTTCCTTTGAGCATTTATCTCATCCATGCAAAATGAAAATTAAAAAAAAAAAAATTAAATTAAAAAAAAATTATGTGCACGAATCCTGACAATCACACACGATTTTTCTTAAAACAAAATTAATATTAATTCATATAACATTGTAAAATATTATAATAATATTGTTTTAATTTAAGGCATAGGAAGAAGTCACAAAAAATAGAAAAAAAAAAAAAATAAATAGAAATAAATAAATTCTAAGGACATTTAAAGCGATTTTCTCTTTTATAGAAAACAAAAATTAAATATTTTTTAGAGAGAAACATATAAAATAAAACATTCTATCACTTACCGACTCGTGTGACGTACGGTAATCGAGATCACCACCACCGCCACCGCCACTACCTCCAAATGACATCTTCTCATCGTTGCGGTCCCAATCGATTTCCTTTTTCAGAGACTGTAACAAAAAATGCTGCTGTAAGATAACTTAATCCATTCAGAAGCAATACATAGATATATCATTTTGGATGCTTACCAGTGGAACCGATTGCACCGGGCCAAGACCCGAGGGTCCGGCCATAGATTCCCCAACGCCGCTGCTGGTACTGCTTCCAGCTGGTGTTGGACTAGCCAGCCTGCTGGGCAATGAAGTGGCTGTGTGCGTTAGAGAGGATATTGGTAGATTGCCACTACTACTAGGACGATCGATACCAACGCTACAGCCGCCACCGCTGCGGGATGGTGGTCGATTCGTGAGGTCTGATGGTGTTACTGCAGAAGAAGAGGATGATGCAGTGGCAACACTGGCTGCAGAAGCTGACGGCGCAGTTGACGTACTGGACGAGTTGACAGGAGGAACAACCACCGATTGTGAGGTTGACGATTGTTGACTACTATTTGATGCTGCTGCAGCGGCGGCAGTACTCGCACTCAGACTCATATTAATGCCAATCGAGTGCGGGTCATTTGAAGAATTGTCATCGTTAGGGGAACTTGGTCTGTCACGATCGTGGTCTTCCGGGGGCGAGGTAACCAAGTGGTGTTGTTGCTGTTGTTGCTGCAGATGATGGTGGTGCAGTAAATGTTGTTGTAGAGGATCATCGTTATTGTTGTTACTATTACTACTAATATTACTGTTATTATTGTTGCTAATATTGCTTGATGTTCGCGCTGCACCACCACCAATAGAAATGGCTGATGACACATCACTACCAACACCACCACCACCACCGCCGCCACCACTATTGCTGGGACAACGCCTCTGATAGAGGTCTAACGGTACAGGAGAGGATTGTTGCAGTCGCTTTGGAGGCGACACACTGCAGCGCTCCGCAGCACTACTTTCACGTTTCAACGATTGCAATGAATTATGATGCAACGATGTTGTTGAGTTGGCAGCTGAATGCGCTGATGCTGAACCGCCTAAGGGGCTATCGCAGGTTGATGGTTTTGGTTGTGAGTGTGGCCGCAAGCGGTCCGGTTCACGTTCAGGTTCTCGCAAGGCGGTATTTTGATTTGTCATCTCTGCCAAGCCCTTAACCTTAAATTAGAAAAAAAGAGTTCAATTTAAATTAAATAAATTATAGTTAAGACAATAGGAAAGTGCAAGTGTAACTCAACCTAATCAACCCTGAAAATTGAAGAATTTGAAAAAAACTATTGCAGATATATTTAGATTTCGAATTACCTACTGACGTATTGTTTTATCTTATCTTAGATTCTAGTTTTTAAACTTTTCAGAGAGTTAAGACGAATAAAAATGCAGACAAGAGATAAGACAGTTTACAAAGCAGTGTTTAAGATAAGATGAAATAGCAAGAACTCGGAAAAATAAATTAAAGGCTACAGGAGGCCGTTGATTTGATTAGGGAAACAATCATACCCTCCATATACATTTTGGCAACTAACTGCAAGTGTGTTATCACACGAAAACCCCATAAAAACACAAGATATTTAAGTGGAAAATACACAAAACCACTGTCTTTAGTCTTTGTTAAATCAAAATAATCTATCGTTAAGTTTTGTATAAGCTTTTCAATACATTCTCATAAAACATCGACTGCAGAGCCTCACACTCATGCCGTACGATAGACTCAGGTAAGTTTTATGATTGAAAACGTCAATTTAGGACTTTTGACCAGGGGCAATACGATCCTCCGCTCCGGCCAAAAATGCATTGTTATGATAAAATAATTATACTTTTTCCAAAATCTTTTTATCGACTTTTTCGTCTGATCATTAAAATTAGTTAAATACGAAAAATTGTTTTCAACTTTTCTCATATTATTACGGTAAAATTCAACGCCAATTGCATATTGAAGTGAAAATCTTGTTTAAGTTCTCACATTTAATATCCAGCTTATACGCAGACTAAATTCATTGATTATGGAAATTAATCTTAGCCAATTCATACCTCCATCAAATGTCTTGCCCGGAACCAATAAATTGCCACAATACTGTCATCTATTTTGAATGATAGTTCAAGTTTCCAATATTTTTCTATTTTTTTTTTTTTTGATATTTCTCTACGTGCCAATAATGTACTCGTCTAACTTTCAACACCTTCCCAACACCTACAAAAAAAAAAATAAATAAATATATAAAAATACCTTTGCATGCGTCAGCCATTAATCAAATTATTATCCAAATGTCACACTCTCGGCGACGACATGTGCAACATCTTTCTATCAGCACAGGTGGTGTATGCGTAAAATTGCAACAAACTTTTTTTTTTTTAATTATCTTCTCTACCTACATAATATATAGCGATTTTATTCCTATCCTCTTTCATATGGACTTATCATTCATCACTAATTCTTTTTTTCTTTTCTTTACGTTTCTTTAACTTTTAAATTCTTTCCTCATTCTAACACCAACACATAATTTACTCTATACGTGCAATACCTGTCACTAGGCCATCTGACACCTGTCACTTAAAAAGAATATATATTGACACCTGTCACCATCGATCTTTGTTGCTTTTAGTTGTTAATGTTGCACTGCGAAAATGTTTGTATGTGTGTGTGTGTGTATAAAATGTGCATAATGTGCAAGAAAACTTACCTTCAACGATTCAGCAGTCTTCAGCAATGCAGATAGCTGACAATATTGCACGTTCACCTCGCCCTTATACATGAATTCAACTAAAGTTTGCAATTCGGTGAAACGGACGTCCTTCAATATCACAATTGGATGTCGTTCGGGGTGGTCCAGAAATAGGCTCTGGAAATATGATGAACAGGCCGAGAGGACCACCTGAAATTAAAACAAAAATTGACAAAATTAGTTTAGTTGGCGAAATTCTAAAATTTGAAAAAAAAATTAAATTTTTCTGAGGAAATCATTTCAACGATTTTTTTACTTCTGATACAAAATACCACTTATCAATAATAATAATAGGATCTAATATTAGCACAGTTAACTGGTGTTAAGGTGCCGATCGTTAGTCCAGCTTACTACTTTGCCCAGCGCCATCACAAACAACGCTCCCATTTCATCATTCCGAAGAAAAAAAACTCCTTCCGGGCGTTTTGAACCAAACCAACGCCATCTATCGTATATGTGCGAACGTTTCTTCAAATTAAAGTTTTAAAACGCCCGAAGGATATTTTTAGCTTCGCTATATTCTCCACCATAAGACTTGCAGATGGAGGCGGATACAGCATTTCACAGTGCCACAACACGACCAAGTCGATTTCCTGGTTAGATTTCCCTCATCCTTTAAACGACTTTTTTATGTTATAATTTTTTTTTTACAATTTCTTGCGATGGGTGTGTGTCTTGGGGGAGGGCAAATGTTTGTTGTATCACGTTTGGAAAATTAGTTTCATTTCAATATACTCGTATACATATATAAATATTCAAAAGACAATTTTCTATAGCCACACAATGATAATTGTGAAAAATGTTAAAAGCCTCTGAGTGAGCATTGGTCATTAAAATAGAAACTATGAGTATGGTTTGGGTATGTACTTGTACCTCTGTACATATAAATACATAAATGTATATATGATCTCAGAAGGAAGGAAAGGTTGAAAGATCGTTTTGGACTTGCTTGTCGGTGGTTGTTCAATGTTCATATATACATACATAGCCTCAAAGAGTGCACATGCAAATTGTTTTAAAATTAAAATTGCGCTTGTTAACGAGGACATTAATTGTAATTACGCGACTCTTGTGGAATTTTCAACTTTGTCTTCGTTAGAAAATAAAAAAAAAAAATACCGAATGAAATGTTCAGTTCATGATGTTTGTTTTTGGTTGTCTATCTATCTATATAGCAAGTGATCTGAAAGAAGTATAAGGTATTTATATGGAATGTGCGTTGGGAATAATTAATAGCTTGAGGCTGAAAATATTTTGAAGCTTAAATTTATCGATTGACTTAACTATTTCTGTGAAATTGTGGGTTTCAGTTTTTTTTTTTTATTTCCAGACGACAGCTTCTATGGATTTGTGATCATAAATGATTTTTTGTGAAAGCAAAAAAAAAAGCGTGAATATTAAAAAAAGTTTCGTGGAGGAAAAACAGAAAACGATAATACTTCTTCCACGTCAGGATATGCAGTTCAAAGGAAAAGTAGTGATCCTACTCAACTTTTGCTGCAAATTTGCAAGTTTTGTTTTTTAAATTACGATTTTTGTGAAAAATCAATCTTAGACCCGAAGACATAGCAAAATTCGAATTTTTGCTATTTTCATGGCCGAAGATACATTTTGCGAAACGCCTTATAGTGAAGTTAGCACCACAACTTTTTATTTTCCCAAAAAGTAATTCTGTAATTTTCCATGTGTCGTAAATATTAAAAAAAAAATCGAAAATTCGCAAAATATCGCAATGTCGCAAAAATTCGCAATTATGCATGAAATTTTGAAAAAAATTACGATTTTCAAAAAAAAAAAATTGTGGTGGAATGTGCTCAATTTTTGACCCCGAAATAAAATTTTTCAACATTACGATTTCTTAAAAAAAGTGTAAGTTAAGCTGTTTTGTGTTCCGTTTATGCGGCTAAGAGAAGACCAGATATAAAAATAATTTGTATTTGACGAAGCGCCTTAGCACCGCCATAGCCATGTGCTCAATTTGTTCTGGTATGTGCCAGATGAAAACTTTCATACTTTAACCTTAAATTTGCAACTTTGCGAAATTTTCAGGCTTCGCAAAAATTATTTTTATAGCAAAAGTTGCAAATATGCGAATTTTATTTTTATCTTTTTAAATTAAATAAGCCAATTTTGCGAAATTTTCACGCTTCGCAAACATTATTTTTACTGTAAAAGTTGCAAATATGCAAAATTTTTTTTTATCTTTTTAAAATAGTCTGGCCGAGACGAAAATTTGAAAAAAAATTATGTATGAAACTTTAAAACATTTCGATTTTCTTAAAATGCAAAAATAGAGCATAAAAAGCGAATTTTTAATTTTTAAGAAATTCTCACGTTTCACAAAATTTCTTTTTGGCTGCAAAAGTTGCAGAAATGCGAATTTATTTTGTAACTTTTTATCATGTTTTGGCATGAGCCGAGCCGTAAATATAAGTTAAAAATTTTACGGATGAAAAATGCGAAATTTTTACTCTTCGCAAAATTTATTTTCGGCTAATATGTCTACGACAAAAACACGAATTTTTTTGTATCTTTCGGCATTTGGCTCCAAATAACTGAGCACAAAATAGCACAACTTGTGTTTTTGGGAAAATTGAAATTCCAAAAAAAATAGTTCGTTCGTAAGATTTGCGAATTTATTTTTGTTTGTTTATTTACAATAGCTGTGTTTTATTTTCCCTCAGATCCGAACCAGATTGGATTTGCTTACGAAAATACATGTATTACAAAAACAACACAAGATCCAACTTTATTTAGGATTTGGATTTCCAAATCCATTTTGAACACACACCCTTAATTTGTAAATGTCGCCAGTAGTGTAAAGAAAAAAGACAACGGGTGTATACAAATAAAAAAAACAAAAGGAAAAAAGAGTTGGGTATATATCAAGTTGTCACTCAGATCCTGGGTTGTTTTATTTTCATGATCTGATCTGGATTGGATCTGGGGGAAAATAAAACGCAATTACTTTTTTTTGAAAATCCAAAACTTTTTAAATTTTATTTAAAAAAATCTCTTTTCGACAGTTAAAGTTGAAAAGGGTTAATCTGAAAAAAGTAATAATTCATATTCATTTTGCGTTACCGATTTTAATATAAAAACCGTTTTTAAGTTGTTGTTAGCTTTTAGGAACGTGCATAGAAGGGTCTGAGTCTGAGTTCTCTACCAGCTCAAAGGAATTACTTGCTTTTTTCAGGTTCAAAGCTCATCCGCCATCAAAAATATATGCTAAATATATTTAGATATTCAGAAAGCATTTTTAATTCATTCTCGAATAATTTCTGTGAAAGCCGTGTGTAGGGTACGTGTAGGTATAAGGTACTGACTATTGATTTAAGGAAATCGTTATTTTGAACTATGTATTTTCTCATTCTTTGGTGACTTCTTTTAAATCCCATGTAGGTACTCCAATACATTCAAAATAATTGGCTTAAAATATATAATTCAATACAATCTTGAGCACGACAATTGAAAAAAAAGAGTCCCACTTTCCATCTTTTCAAATAATAGTAGAAATAAATCTTCAGATGCCACGATATTTAGAATAAAGGACTCAAAATGGCACAACCGTTTGCGCTGTTGTCGTCGCCAAACAAAAAAAAAGTCAAAAGAAAATTTCAAAACGCTGCTCAATAGTTTAGATAACGACAACAACTACGTGTAGGTATATATGGACGCAACGCACCACAAACAAAATAAGTAGGTATATAAACCCACTCGCTTCGTATTTTTTTTTGTCGTTTTTTGTTTTATTTTTACGTCACGGCCATTTCTCGGCGCGCAATAGATCCCGAAAATTCCCATGCTTCAATGAGTCAGGCGGATCTCAGGAAAACGACTATACGACTACGATGACTACGACGCGACGGCCAAGATCTTCATCATTACAAGCGAAGGGAAAATTACATAGGAAGGCGCACATTGGACTTGTCACGATTGGCCATAAATTTTCGCTACGCTGCGCAGCTCTACTGCAATGGTATAAGATGCGCGGTAAGAGTCTCTACTCTCCCCCTCTGCTGCCGCTTGGATGGAATTTTTCATCGGTATAGGGAAATCTTTCTCTCTCTCCTTTCAAATTGCCAAGAAATCAAAGACCAACGAAGCACCTCAATGCGCGCATCTTGTTGTCGTTCAAAAGCTGGAATTTGTTGTTGCTAAGAGTTACCCATAGAGTACGCGCGTTCTTTCAATAGTCAAAGATTTATCCTCGCAAAGTGAACGAAGATAATACGAACAGGTACCATGAGCAGGCACGGAGGAGGGATGTAGGTACTTTGATAGAAAAATAGGAAGACTTAGAGGATGATGATGTTGTTGTCACACACAAAGTTCCCAGAGATCATCACATTGGATTCGACTGAGTGCGGTGCGCAGAAAAACATAGTTGTGTATATAGCCAGAGGGTTCCAAGCCGGAAGGTAGATGATATTGTAGGTATACTGTTCAAGTATTTTGGCGGACAAATCGAATTGAAAAGACAGAAAATGTAATAATTTTCCGGAGGGAAATTTATGGAAATTAGTCCAACTCGATAGAGAAGGGGGTAAGAATTGAGATGAAGAAATATATTTTTTTTATTGGACATTTGGTTCTGAGACGAACCTCTCCTCCCAAGAGAGAGGTTTGAATTTCACGTTTTGCAATTTCTAAATTGATGAACCGTTTCGTTCCACACAGAGAGGGCGCCTCTTCCCTTGTGTCCTTTAAGATGAATTCCCATATTGTCAAATATACATAGCTAACCTTATTCTAAAGCCCGAACTATTTCTTGGACAATCCATAATGGTGTAGGCAGTCTTGCTTTTTTTTTTTATGATTTGGGTCATGTTCTATGGATGATGATGACGTTTAATTTCATTTCGTGCTCCATGGACAGGAATATTTTTGTAGAAATTAATGGAAGAATTGGATTTTTAGGATAGATTGATTGATGGTTTGGTTAGTTCTTTTATATAGTTAGCGAAAGATTGGAATTTTTGATATTTAAATATATACTGTATACATAGAGGGATTTATAGAGATAGTATTGTAACGATTGTAACGGTATATTAAGGGAATAAAATACTAGCCCGGTAATGGAGAATCGATTCTTCGTATATTTTTTTATTGTTTCACTTAAGAATTTGATTGTTAGGTGATTCTCAGTTAAGGTATCTGTGGGATGATAGTTGAACTAAATATTATACTAAGACATTTATAGTTTTCCATTTTCACACGTTTTGAGAAGTAAATGAAAGAAATAGAATTCTGGGAAAATGACGTTATTATTAATTTAGACTGACATTTTTTCTTACATCAAAATTTAGTACTTTATCATTTTTTATGTTAACGCAATCAAATGTTTTTCAAAAATTCAAAGCTCTACACAGCTCTAATGAAAAGGAAATGCACATGTAGACAAAAAAAAAATTGACATTAAATTCAAAATAAATTTCATTTATTCATTTCAAGATCTTCTATGTTTTAACAAAATTATTTTATCACCACAAGGTTATACGCCTTTAAGGAAAAACATTTAACGTCGAAAATTCTGACATAAAGCCTAGTACGGAGTTCGGGAAAAATTTTATTTCTCATATAAATTTTTTCCAAGGACAAATTTTGTCTCGAATTTTTCTTGAGTTCAACGCAAAATCCAAACTTTTTTTTTCAAACTGTACATGCAGAAGTCTCCACATGATTTTTCAAAGACAAATAATGTTCGAAACATTATTTTGCTGGTCAAATGTTGACGTCTCTTGAATATACGGTTTTTATCAACACAAAACATATTTTCGTTTTAGCATTTTCAATATTTAAAGGTATTATGCGAATGATGATAAAAAAAAACATAAAATAAAACATGAAAGACAGTTACGGGAATAGATAATATAAAACAGCTGTTTTCACTCAGTCAGTGGCGTAGCTAATATGAAAGGGTTCAAGAGGGCCATGCACTAGTGCGGCAACATATTTTAAAGCATGAAAGAAAATATTATAAATTTAAATAGAAATGATTTTTCTATGACAACATGTACTCGCAGTAAAGGCTGCAATTCGTTTTTGGTACTGATTTTTTGGTATTTTAATATTGCAGTGCAGATTTTTAAAATCCAAAAAAATATTTTTAGCTACGTTTATGCCCTAGTTTGAATTTTATTTTTATCTCTACACCTTCAAAATTTGTCTTGAGAAAAAAAATGTAGTGATAAAATTTAGTTTTGCTCAATCTGCGTACTTACTAGGCTTAAGGAACTAACTCCCCATTGCTATCAAAACAAAAAATTAAATAATTTCCTCAAAATTTTTATGGAGTTGAGGACTTTTTTCAATATAAATCTGCTCCTCGAAATTGAGAATGTTTTCATGGATGTGTGTGGATTTATTTCATTCTCAAAATTATGGAGTCAGTACATGATGAAATAAAATAAGTCCTTAAATTTGAACATTTATTTGTTCTACTTTTGAGTGGTTTTTATTTTCTAGTGATGCTTAAAGGCGGTACAAAACTCAAAAAGAATGCCATAACGATAAAAATATTTTTCAAATGTCCCCTGAAATTTTTTTTTTTTTTTTTGTGAATAAGAATGTTATCAGGTTTATTTTAGGCATTTTTTTTCAATGATTTGTGTGAATTTATTTCATTACTAATTCTCCAAATTCGGAGACTTATTTCACTGTTCTACATTTGAGTAGTTTTAATTTTTAGCGCTGCTTAAAGGTGTTACAAAACCCGAAAAGAATGTCATAGCGTTAAAAATATATTCCAAATGTCTTCCAAAATTCTTATATCACCCAAAAGATTTCTTGTTTTGGAATTTGGGCGTTATCACATTTATTTTCGGCATTTTGACGTTTTTATTTTGTTGATGTAGGTCTACCTGTTTTTGGGGATTTATTTCATCTTCGGTTTTGAAGATTTAAATCACAATGAAATTCCTCCCCGCATTAGGGAATTTCTTTCTTTTTTTAAGCGAAATTTTAATTCTGTTGGGTATTAAACATCTTCGATAAAATAAAAATGAATCACCATTTTTTTTTTGTCCGAAATAATTAACATAATTACTGAACCCAGCGGTTGAAGTTTAGCTCACTATTTTGACATATTCCCGAATCCCGACTATACAGAATTGTAAATGATATTTATACCTACAGAGCTAAGACCGATACCGAAATGATACCAATTCTAACAAGGAATACGAGATTTCGTCTCCTATAGATCTAAGCTACACCAAAACACTTTCATTTCACAATAAATAAAAAGCATTTGTTTTGCAGGTACTTGTGTCGTAAAAAAAATAAATAGTGTAAGTCATCGATTATAAGGGATTTTGCTGATTTCATGAAGATATAAAACGCTTAACTTAAATGCATTTTTCAAGAATTTAATATTATTGAATAAATCTAAGAAAAGTTCAAAGGCAGACTACAAAAAACTAGATATGGAAACGAAAGACATCAGGGTCAATTTTATAACTTCGAAATACACAGCTTGTATTTTGAAATAAAATTAATTTCTACTTGGCACATAAAAAACTTTTCCACGTTATTTAAGTCCTTTTTCTTACTGTCATATGATTTGAAATTGTAAACATACAAACGTAGAATATATACATTGAAAAAGACTATGGAACTTATTGATTTCTCATTTAATCGTTGGCTAGTTTTATTTCTGGTTCACTAAGAATTTTAAAAAGTCGTATTTATGTTTTCCCTATAAAAGGAATTTTTCCAATACTACGTTTTTTATTTTTATCAAGCCAAGCCTTAAACCACTAACAAAATAGTTATTTCCCAGCAAAAATGAAAAAAAAAAAGAAAAAACATGTCACAGAAAGTATGATGCCCATCAATTCCAATTGGTTTGTATATATGCAATTTTCTAGCATAAAATCGTTCCACCCACCCCACAATAAGATATTGTGTCACCAATATATGTATATACATATGTACTTATATGCATGATGCAATGCACCATCATCATAAGCATAACCATCCCACCCAATGCCACACAAGAACACCGATTTACTGGATCTTCTTCCTAGAAGCCGTTTATATTCCTTATCTTTGTCTAAACAAAATAAAAAAATAATACACAAACGAAAAAGTAACTCCCCTCTCATATCCAAAAGATATGTATATAAATGTATATCCATCCATCGTCGTTCGGGCTGTTGAAATAAAAGACCACCATCAATATATCTGCAGTCTGCTGCACATACGGTGCGCGGCAAATCCTTATCTTTTGTGTAAACTTCTGAACCCGCGGCAGCCGGGGGTAAGACAAAAAAAAAAAAAACTTATAGAAACTCTTGCCTCTTGCCCCAAATTCCGCTTTGAGTATAAGTGAATGTGCAGTACACTGCAATGCAATGCAGTACAGTGCATCTTGGAAAATATACATACATATTTATGTACATATATTCCATGTATAGAGCGAGTGCGCGTGCTGCACTCATAGGTCCGATTGACCACACGCAAATTTTTATTTTTTTTTACGTTGGCGTTGAAAGTGATGCCGTGTGGTGCTTTTTAATCTTTGTTGGTATTTTTGCATTATTCTTATACGGCATTTTTTATATACCTACTGCCTACATAAGCGCCGCCGGAATTTTCCTTGGACTCCCTTCGTTCGCTTTGTTTTTGGTAAAAATGCATTATAACAGGGTGGTCTGGGTGGATCGGATAAAAAGTCACAGAAATCAGTTTTTACATTATTTTTTTTAAAGAAGCTCTTTATAACCATTATTTAAAATTATGAACATTTTTATTTTAAATCTTTAGAAAATCATTATTAACTTAAAAATTAAAAAAATTACTTTTTTATATATCTATAAGTAAACTTCATTTTCATCTTGGTAAAATACTTCAAGCATCATTGAAATAGTTTTTAATATATTTCAATCTTTTTTTTTTCTATTTTGTGTTAATTATATTTTTTTAAATGATGTAACACCCTGTTTTTATAAAACAACCAGTAAAGGATGTTATAAAGATATTCTCAGTTTAGAAGGAATCTTTTAGTATCGGTTGCTGCGGACAATAAAGAAATTGGTTTTGGAGTGAAAAGATAAACCTTTTTGGTTAGCAAACTCACGCAAATGCGCAGTTCAGTTACCGTTGATTGTTGATTTGGAAGAAAGGTCATTTTTTAATACTTAGCTAATATCTTACTTATATTTACTTGCTATACGAGTAGACCTTTATGTAGTGAGTTCGGATACCTCTCTAAGGAACTTTCGTTTTATTTAACTATACCCCCGCCGCCGACCAATTCAGGTTGCATTCAAAAGACCTTAAGTGTTACAGTTATTAAGTCTGAATTATAATTATTATTTTTTATTTTAATTCAGTAAAACAATTTTTTTAAGAATAAAAGTATTGGAGTACTTTGTCTTAAAAATCAGATTTTTGAGTCTTTAAACGGGTTTTTTTTCGGAAGAATTGCATTCAAACATTCATATAGTCATTCAAATTTGATTGGGGTTTAAAGTGTGGATATATTTATTTGTTTAAAAAAAATTGCTTTTAGAAATTAATTGGTAGAATATTTCACAAAATAAGTATATTAGCTGAGTACCATTTAACTTAGGCGAGGCAGATCAACAATTCCGCCCACCCGATAAAGAAAACTATATCTAAGCTTAAGTCTAAAAAAGCAGCTGGAGCTGATGGCCTCGCTCACGAAGTATTCAAAGCGGCAGGTGATGACTATGGTTGGGAGTATGCACCAGCCCATCTTCAAAATATGGTCGGAAGAAAGCATTCCCGATGAATGGAACCTTAGCATTGTTGATTTTTTTAGTTGATTTTTTGTTTGTATGCACATACATATAACTTAGATCAAAATAAGGGAGTGTATATACAAACATTTTCTGATTTTTTTTTTAAGCTGTAGGCACCTTTTTAAGAAAAATAAGATTTTCATCAAAAACTAAAAAAAAATTGTATTGATATTAAGGGTCTGTAAAAAATGAGAAAAACGTGTTGGAGAAATGTCCAAAAACGCTAACTACCAAGTTTCAAGAAAATCGGTATATCCGTTTAGGCTGTAGTCGAACAGACAGACAGACAAACAGAATTGCAGGACAAACTTTTTTGAACTTCGTTTTCGTCGTAATATTAAGTTTGATCAAAATCTCGAGTTTGATTATTTTAACAATCTTGATGTATTTCAGTTCATATACATACATATATAAGAATATATTTAGAAAATTGTTGGAATGTATTTATTAATACGGAAAAATATAAAACATGTCCAATTAGACAGTAACGGTCGTATTTATAAACGTTGGACAGTCGCCCAAGTTATAGATAAACACTTTTATTTGATGTTTAAGAGCTGCCTTACCTAGACAATGGACTTAGTTGTCTAATCCTTGGCTAATAAAACATTTTATTTCATCAAATAAAGTATATTTCCAAGTATTTCGTCTCTGTCTAACTAGTTAAAAATTGGGTTCACCACGATATCTAGAAAAAAATAATCTGGAAAGCAAAAATCTAGAATTGAAAAAAAAAATCCAGAAAGCAAAATCTAGAAATACAAAAATCTAGAAAAGAAAATCTCGAATGCAAAAATCTAGGATTAATAATAATTAATAACCATGCACCCAGGTGAGACCCAAGCCCCAAGTATTTGTTGTTAACAATGGAACATAAGTCCCAAATTTTTTCGAGGCATATGAATATAATAAAACCTTTGAAAGAAAATTAGTACAGTGCTAGCACACAGCATTACGGCGTATAAACAGTGAGGCATGTAACCCCTCTGCTTGGGCACACTATATGATTTGGGGTAGGTGCGAGTGCGTGTGTATGCAAAGTTTCTTTTTATCATTTGGTACGGGCCAACATATAATAACCGTGTTTAGTCATCACACAACTATATTATCACAAGTGGGCTCAAAAAATAAATTGTTCAATAAACTGAATATAATAATGAGTTTTATTTCAGTTTGAATTCCTTAAATATAGGTAAAAAAAAATCTAAAATGGTTTATTTTTTTCGAGATTTTTTTCTAGATATTTTTGTTCATTCTAGATTTTTGTGCATTCGAGATTTTTTCATTCTAGAAAAAAAAATGTTTTTTTTCGCGATTTTTTGCATTCTAGATTTGTGTCGTTCGAGACAACGTCATGAACCCTTAAAAATCTAATAAATACGGCTGTAAATTTCTAACTGGATAAACACTGTCAAAGAATATTCTTAGGAAATCTAATTAAACATTAATGTGTAAATTCTGATTTAAACCAGAGATGGCTTACCCTGCATAACACATTTGTTATTATAAATTGTTAGTGTTAGCTAACTCAACAAACTTGTCTGCTTAACTACCTCTAGATTTGTCAGCTTAACTATATCGAGATTTGAATAGACCGAAAAGTATGTTTTAAAAGTAAGATCGAGTTTAACCTCTAAACTCGTTTGATTTTGCACTAAAAAAACTAGGTCGAAGACACCAACTATCTATTTTGTGAGATAATTTAGATGTACGAACTTTCTGTTATGCCCCCGAATATATTTCAAACTTTGACCTTAAAACCTATTTTTAAATAAAAATAATTAAATATTAGATTTGCTTGAAAACTCAATTAAAGAAGTTTCCAAAACATAATTTAATACAGTTATTCATCGCCTTTCAAACAAATTGCACTATAAAATAATAATTATAATGTTGTTGTTATTAATCTTTTAATTTAAATCGATTAAATAAAAAATGTTAACCCATATATCCCAGTTTGCCAATAAAATGTATCTAACTTCGAATTGGAATACTTCATATATAAATAGAAAACCTATAATTTCTGAAAATGAGCAATTCTCTCAATTTATAAGAAACTCCCACAAACTATTAACAACACAATGAAACCAGATTCCATTTCCATCTCTCAACGACAAAAGATATACTTTCTTTTCCTCGCGGTTTAGTTGCGAAGGCAAAAAAGAAAAATTAACGACTGCCAATGTGGTTACAAATGGATTTGTTTTGCAAACATTATCTGACTTATAAATATATGTAGGTATATGTAGCTGGATCGAAGTCGAAGTTGGAGCCAGAGTCAGAGTGAGACCGGATTGCGGGACCACCACATGACAGAGAACATACAAAATGCCAGTTCCATTGCGTTAAGCGCCTCATTGCGTGCGCCACTAAAATATTTATCGTATATGATCTTGGAATATAATTTGAAATTTTATCGCCGATTAAATGGTGAATTTGAAAACATTAAAATCATCGCCCCGTGCGCGCTGCGATCGTTGTTGGTCATCGGCGATCGAAAGACGAACGACTGACCAACCGACCAATCGACGAAGTAACGCGACGCGCGCCGCGCCACGCGCTGCGGTGGCTGATGATGGCGTCCGGCGGTATGGTATAGGTAAAGGTGAAGAATTCCAATTTGTATCTTTTGCCCAAGAGCCGGAAAGATATTTTGTAATTTTTGTTTTTTTTTTTATTTTTTAAATTTTTAATCAGAAAATCCTGTTTTTCGCACGCGTCGTCGTCGTCTTATAGTCGCACGCCTGCGCGTAGCCGTTTATGCAGAAAACACGCTTTTTATAACCGATGATGCGTTGAAAGTTTATTTCGCATCTTAAATACTAGAAATGGGATTTTTATCTTTATGGATAAATTTGTAATTGGGTATTTTATGAGGGCAGCCGTTTAGTGCGGGCATTTTGTATCTGTGAAATTGATATTTTATGGTAAAGTATCTGTGTCTCTCAATCGACTGGAACGATGTTGATGATGCTGGTTTGCTGCACTGCATTGCACTATAACACTGCAGTATATTATACTGCGCTGGTGGTGTCACAGATGGTTTGCAAACGATTGGCGAATGGACACTTTATTGTCACTTTAACATGAGCGCGATGCAAAATGTATCTTGTTTTTTTCTTCTTTTTTTTTCTGCTAAAATATACAAAGTCGAATGGATGTTAAATATTAATGCGCTGCGAATCTATGATCATGAATAAGTAATCATCACGATTTTGATAGCTTTAGCTGAGGACTGACTGAGACTGAGACTGTGACTAGTATATAGGACTGGAGTACTGTGATGTGATGATGGCGATGATGATGATGGTATGGTCGAAGGTAATTTCCACTTGTCTTGTCTGCCAGTCGTTAGCAATTATTATGTCAGCTAACTTTGTTTGCAGTATAAGATTGCTTTAGAACTTGATTTGCAGGTCCGGTGTTGGCATGAAGTGGGGAAGGGGAAGTGGCGGGGTAAGTTGAGAGACAATCTCGGCATCAGTGATTGGTTGTATAGGGAAAAGTCGTGCTAGGTGGTAACGCAGTAAAAATAACAAAAAAAAAAAAAATAACTTGTTGGTGGTGATTTAATGAAAATTAAATTCTTACCATGCAAAAGGGCGATGCAATTCGATTGTTATTTGCTCGCGCATATTTAATTACTTACGATATATCTTTATCTACCGATTAAAATTTGAATAATCGTCTTATTAGTTATGAAAACAATAAATATGTGGGCATTTTTTTACATGGGTGGTTGATGTGTGTTATACATATAAATATGTAAAGGCAGAATGTATGGGAATTTGTCTATAGATTGTGGGGCCCCCACGCTTTAAACAATAGCGTGTTATTTTTGAGATAAAAACAAAAATGGAGATTTTTAACTTGGAATTCTATCGAATGGATTTCTGTACAGGCTCATTATAACAGGCTCATTATTATTATTCTTGAAATATATAATTTCATTATTTTTTATTTAAAAAAAAAGGGCTTTTCTGTTTTTATCTACGAATTTGAGAAAGCCTTTAAGCAGTACTATCAACAACTTTGCAACAATAGTTGTTTCTCAAAAAATTTTCAAATGTTCATATCTCTACTAAAGGTGGAATAGTCGGAAGCTTTCGGAAGAAAATTCCAAAACTGAACGAAAAGTTACCTTCCATCAAGTCACTCATAATCAAAGATACTCAATATAAAAATGCCAAATGCTCTTTTAGCTATTTTCTCATAAGAAATGAGAAGGAAATGTGTAAAACAACGAACTTAGACATTTTTCATCGGCGGACTGTTTAAGTTTGTTTTTCTGTTTGACATGACATTTCATGTACATGAAATGAAATAACAAAAAATAAGTGTAAGCAAAGGGATTTCATTGGTCATTCCTAAATGAAGTCGGAAGGCGACTTAAGTGGTCGTACGAAACGGAAGTGCCTGTATGCACATGCCTTTTACTGAAAAGTTCAACCAGTGAAATTAGTAGATTTATATGCGTAGAAACGACAAGGGTATATTTCATCCCAAAATCGTACTCGTTTCTACGCACATAAAATCTTCCTGTTTCACTGGATGCGTCTATCAGTAAAAGGCCTGTGTATATAGGCATTTCCGTTTCGTACGACCTTAGTGGTCATCTTCTTAAAGTTCTACCTTTACTTCGCATCTCTCATATCGCCAAGTGAATCCACGCGATATGAAATACCTAAAGTTAAGCTAGCGTTAAAACAATAAATTTGAGTTATTAGAGAACTCCCAGTTAATCAAGTATAAGGTTGGTCTAATATAAAAAAAGTTAACTTTTCTTTCTTTATTTGAAAATGTTCGGACTCATGTCGTCGCTTCTCTTTTTACAAATGAAAGAAAAAGTTGAATAGTACTATTAAAATTAAATCAAGTCCAATAGGACAAACAATCTGATCGGACGATAGAACGAGCAAATCCACTGGTTCAATATTTTGACAGCTAAAGTCAATCGTCAATTAATGTCTAAATGAGTAGATATGTACATGTGTCGATTTCATATCACAATCTATTACGCTACTTTTATGGTTTCATCGACAGTAAAATCCATAGTCATTGATATATCATAACCTCCTAATTCATACATCAAAGCTATACAGCTCCATTTAATCTTTAAACATTTATTTTTTATTTATTTATTTATTTATTTATTTATTTATTAACTCAGCTAATTGCTAGCTTTAAAGGTTATAATTATATGTACATGTTACAAAATTGAAAAAAAGTTGATTTAAATTTAATTGAAGTATTAACAGTTTGGTTGAACAAATTAGTATATTTACTGTTGAAAAAATTAAATAATTTAAACATTTTATTGAGAGGAGAAAATCGTTCATAATTAGTCCGATAATTTGAAATAAATATGCATTCGGACAAATTCCTCAAACTCCTTTGGGGAATATTAAAGTTTATGCGAGACAGAAGGTGCAAAGAGTCTATGTTTCCGTTTATAAGTTTCACAATGAAGACAAAAGATAAATACAAGCGTCTGCTCTCAAGACTAGGCATGTCTATCAGTTTCAGTCTGTTGTTATAAGGCGGGAGTTCGTAAGGATTTTCCCAACCCAATCCTCTGAGTGCAAACCTTAGAAATCTTTTTTGCACTTGTTCTAATCTGGCTATGTGACAGTCATAGTGGGGTGACCAAACCTGACAAGCATATTCAATAATGGGTCGCACAAATGTCACAAAAAGCTGTTTGATAACAAAGGGATCAGAAAACTGCCTTGACTCTCTCTTTATCCACCCAAGAATTGAATTAGCTTTATTAGTTATGGAGTTGATGTGTTGTATAAAGTCAAGTTTTTGATCAAATAGGACACCAAGGACAGTTAAATCGCTAACTCGTGACAATAATACACCATTAAGAAAATAATTTGCAGGAGATACAGATAGCTTTTAATTCAGATAGCTTTTAATTCATATTCAGCATAATAATTGTTCAATTATACCCATCTGCTTATCTGCAATATAATTGATATCGTAATGAAAACACAAAATTAATTCGAACAATATTTATTTCTTCAGCATAATCGGGTTCGATAAAGCAAACTCGTATATATACATACAAATCAAGAGCAAAAGAAGAGGAGTATAAATAAAACGATCAACTAAAAAGGGGATTCCAATTCAACATGAAGAGTAACTTTTCTTAAACGATTCCGGTAGCCCCGGTCGTCTCTCCGTGAAGATTTGTTCTTTAATAAAAATCATGGAGAGTTGAAGAAATGTAGATGCACAGCTTTTAGCTCTTTAAGTCGAGCTCAAATTTATTGAACTAAATGTTTATATATGTACATATTATCTTCCTCAACTCTTTCCTCCTTATGCTTAGTTCGTATATATGCGTTTTCTTCGTGAATTTGTTTTCTATTTATTTAAATTTTCTTTCGATCATATCGATAGATGGCCATACAAATTTATGAAATTCATATTTATTTTTTAAATTTACACGCACGCTATTATGACTTCCCTTATAAAAATGTCGTGATTTAATAAAAAGCAAGTGTTTAGAAAAAGTTGGGGGAATATAGTAGGTTGGACCGATTCATATTGATTTTTGTCGGTAATAGCGATCACATTCCTGATTCGTATGGCTAAAGAAAAGAGATTTTACTATATGTGGTCTCATATTAATTTCATTGATGCAAAGGTGATATAGGAAGATGGACTGGATGTTTTCAAGCTTTAAGCGCAAATGTATATGGATTATAGATTTTTGTTAGATTAACAATTGTAGTTGGGAGCCATTTTGTAGGAAACTAAGATATTTCGTGGTGATATTTAAAATGTGATAATTTCAAAGGATATAGATTATCAGAAATATACTTATTTTCAAGTTCACGAAAATTCAACAAGAAGATTAACTGCAAAGGCAAATTAGGCTACTTTAAGATGAGATGTGTATTCTGACAAACAATTGTCCTTACAAATACGTAAGAACTAACAAAACTCTACGTTCTTATAAATGAAAGTGGTTACAGTGCAATCGTATGAGTCCGTTTGAATTGGAACTGGTTTGATTTGGTTCAAAATTTCTTCAGAATTGATAATAAATAGGAGAGGATGAGTTAATCACGTATTTAACAGAAAGATGTTTATTAGAATTCCAATGAATCCAACTGAATCCACCTGTTTCTGACGAATTTTTTTTTGAAGAATACGTCAGAGCATTATTTTTGTTAGATTACGCATTATACAGGTTAACTTTTTGTAAAAAATAAATTTCCGAAAAATTGTTATAAATGACACTTCCGATAGATATACTTACAACCATTTTTTGATTTTTGATGCTCTCAAAAACTTTTCAGCTGATTGTGATTAGTTTTTTTTTATAGGAAATAATACGTTATTGATAAGAAAAAAATAAATAAATAATAAATAAAGTTTCAAAAGTATTATATACCAACATTTTATTTATTTTTTTAGATTTTTAAAAGAAGGTTTTATTTTATTTTTTGAAAACTTAATACGTACGACTCTGTTGATTTTTATTAAATTTGGCACCCTGCTTTTTTTATATTATCTAGCAAATTTAAAATAAAAATTATTCTTAAAACCCAAAATAACGGTATCTATCATACAATTGTTTAAAAACCGTTGAGGAAAATCTCATTTTGCTCGAAAATGACTCCTACGATTTTGATTAAAATTTGTTTTTAACTAATATCAGTAGGATCTACCATACATGTTATTGGTATACAAATGAACAATTGGTATACAAATCTCAATCTATTAGTAAAGTAACAATGTTTTTTGTTTTCGATTTTCTCATTATCTGTTCTGGGTAGATGAATTTTTTCAGAATTATTTTTTTTATTCCACATTAATAAATACTAAAAAATGCGAAACCAATTTTCTTCTCAAAAATTTCGTCAAAATTTTATATGTAGGTAATTATTTTCTCATAAATTAAGTTTATTTTAAAGAAATCATAAATCAGACATTATTTTAAAATTGTTTAATCAATTTTATTTATAATTATCTTGTTTTTTTTTTTTAATTTCTTAGTTTGAACTGTAGATAACAATATTACTCACATAATACTATACCTTAAATTAAACTATACGCTTTTCGACAATTGGCTTCTTTTTTAAGCTGTGTCATATTTCTATTAGAAATAAAAAACAACAACGTTGCTTTTGGTACGGCTTTTGCTTTTTTGGTCCACAGTGGTAGAATTTGAAAGAACTTATCTTCCTTCAACAAAATTATGTTTGGATCTTAGAATATTTGGGATATAGCTAGCTGAGTAGGGTTGAGTCAAACAAAACTATTTTTCGAAGAAAACAGAACAGAGAACGTTTTGGAAGATTAAAATGTTTTTAGGAGGGGAATATTATTATTTTCAGATGCCATAAATAACGAGCTTTTTTTGATAAAAAAAAGAAAATCCTGTGGCAGAATTCGCAGCCTGCCATTAAAATCCTCCGAAAAAAAGTTTTGTCGAAAAAAACTAAATTAACGAACACTTCAACTGAAAAAATTAAAATAAAGAAATATTAGGAAGATATTTTAAACGCCAATGATCAATCCTCATATCAGTTCTTGATTTTAGATTTAAGAATAATATTTGTCTCAATCTTCATGGATGACAATTTCATTATTTTTGTATAGTTACCCTACTTAAACATCTGGTTATAGTTGGGAACAGAATATGAGTTTAATTTATCCCACACCCGATTAGATTTATAGCAAAAATATAAACACTACAACAAATCAACATAGAGCAGACATCTTAAAGCTGACTTGTGGTGTGTAAAATAAACCTCAAGGCCAACATCCAAACCCAAAATAATGATTCAATCACATTTTTATTTTTTTTTGCTAACAATCACAACTCGTTGATGGAACTTGAACTTTGGATAAATACATACCTATACTTTGGTCAAATCTAGGGGTTTAGGGTGAGGAATTGTTGGGTTATATTTTGTTTGAAGAAAGAGAAAATTAGCTCGTTAAAAAAAAAAACCGAATTATTATCCCAATACCACCACCACCTGCCAAGGACAATCCACTGAATCATAAAAAATCACTAACACTCTGGATATAATATTGCAATTAACTGCATGAAAGTGAAGTGGATTCGTATAAAACGAATTTTATGAGAATATAATTTTTTTTGTTACTTCAAGTTCATGCTTCTTTCCGGTGGTGGCGGTGTGGTTGCAATCTATCAATGTCGGCTTCAAAAAAAAAAAAACCATTCAAACATTTCAAACAAAAGGTACCTGATGCAAAAAATAAAAAAAAAAAAAACACAAAGGCCTTGAGGTTGACTTTTTGTCAAGTTTTAAATTCGTATAATATGTGAATGTATCGTGCGTTGCTTAGAGAAAAAAAATAAATTCATAATGAAATTTTGGCTTATATTTTTTTTTTTTTTTTTTTTTTAACGAAAATTATAAATGTATACACATGATGTGAAATAAAACCGGTATAATTTTGGAGATTAGCATGTTCCCAACTGTCTGTGCAGTTTTATTTTATCTTTTAAAAAAGAGTCTTACAATAATTGACTGTCATTAAAAAACGTGTCATAAAATGGTTATTTTTATTTCTAATTTTTTTAAACGAAAATGACTAAGTGATTGAGATGGTAGTGGTTAGGGCTTATAAGAAATAAGAAAATATAATACTGTTAAAGCAAAGGCACTGGTCAGTGAAAAATAAAGCTGGTTTTTTTCCGTCAAAATTTCAAATAAAGTTTTGACCAGTGTTACCAGTTAGAAGCAATATGAGTGATACAACCAGATAACAATGCTAAAATTTAACGGAAATGCAACTAAATGTATTAGCAAATTCGATTTTATATTTCTTCTATATAAGAGCGCTATATGAGTTGTTGAAATTAATTAGAAAAAAATAGTGGAAGCCATAAACAATTAAAGTTTAATAATGTATAGTTAAGAACGTGGCACCCTCCGATTGTTGTTCGAGGTAATGCACCCATAAATCTATTCAACCATAGTAACACCATTAGCCAAGTGGCGCTTTCAGAAATGATCATCAGTTTAGCCATGAGTATAATTTCGGATGTACCTTCAAGTGCAGAGATTCTTTTTTTAGCCACACAATACGAATGTGGACTACCTGATGCTCTATTTTCCCTCCCAGAATTTAAAAATCAATGGGCGTCGGTACACCCTTTCAAAGTCTTCCTTAATTTTCTAAAACTCGCAGCATGTTTAATGTTTTTTAAGGAAATTTAAATATATTTAAGGTTTTTGGGATTTTGTGTTGTCGGGTTTTTTTTTTGTTTAAGAGATTTAAGGATTCCATGATTTTGTATTTTCGGGATTTTGGGTTTTCTGGATTTTGGATTTTCTAGATTATATAACCTTTCAAATCCTTTCTTTATTGTCTAAAAACTGGCAGTATGTTTATTGATTTTTAGGAGCGTCGAATTTATGTTAGATTTTGGGTTTTCGTAATCTTGGTTTATTTATTTTTGGATTCTGTCTGACTCCAGTTGTATATCGAGATAGAAGCTAAACGCAAAGACTGATTAGTTATAAATTTCGTTCAAAAATTGTTTATAAGTAAAATTCGAAATTTTTGTTAGCTCATTAGAACTTATTACAACCATTTTTGATTTCTAAATTTTATCAAAAATGGTTCTAAATATTTTAATTTAACTTCATACCTGCAATGCCTTAATTGATTGCAATTAAACTGCCTTCCAAGTTTTTGACAAAAAATTCTATAGATATGTAGGTATATTCTTTTTTTAATTAATTTCCGTGCGTTTTAAAAGCTGAAATGGTTTTGTTCCAATTTTTCAAACAAATTTATAATTGTTAGTATTTTGTTCAAACGTGATCCAATTTTTTAAAAACTTTTGGTTTTTTTTCGTACTATATGTCTTTAATAAAGTCGGAGTAAAAAAAAATACGGTAAAATTTTGAACCATATTTGTGCCATTAGGTTGTGAATTTAATTTCGGGAATGTTGTATAAAATCATTACTGATATAAAAATTGATAAGAAAAATCATTTTTAATAGACATGTTCAGGAAAATGAGATATATCGAAGATCTCAGCAATCTCAGTTACATGAATAGGATCCTCAGCAAAATTTTTCAGCTTTGCTGTCAAAATTATAGGGAAAAAAAATGTTGAATTCGCTTGCTCACTTTTTGCGTGTGGAAAATCTCTGAGATCTCATTTTCAATTATTTTTAATAAATTTATTAAAAAAAAACTAATGAAATAGCAAAATAATAGTGAAAATATAAAGGTATTCATATTTAATGATCTAAAAAACTAGATATACCCACATACATATATGTATATACCATTTTATTAATGAACTGTCAAAATTTGTATGGGAAAATCTTTAAAAAAAATTGAATAAAAGTTCAGAACGAATTTGCTGCGGAAACTTATCCAAATGTCATTGTGACGTTTAGAACTAGGCGTGTTCAGAAATATGATATTAAAACTATCTCAGAAATTAAAAAAAAATATTTTCTGTAACACTATTGCATCAAGATTATATTGATATCGCTGTGACTCCATTGGAAATATTTGAGACAATGTCAATTTCAATGGCAATGACAATTTGGGTGTCTGGGTGGGCTTTCTATTGTCAGATAATTTTATACTTGTCAAATTTCAATAAAGAAATTACGATGTTTTGTTCCTTTTTTAAATCACTATTAATGTATTAAAAATCGCAAAGAAACCATTTTGAAAAAGATGAAACGTCGAAATTTATTGCCTCAGAGATGGTAATCAATAATTGGCTTTCAATGGCTGAGCAATATTGCCATTGGCAAAGCGCTTCATTGAAAATACTCAAGGCAATGACAATGATCAAGCTATTTATTTCTTCAAATACTACCAATGGAGCCGCTGGGTAGACATATGTGAATTAGAACTTACCTATAGATAATTTTTGTACTCAAAAATAATATTTAATTTTTGACGTTTAACCAAAATCTGATTTAATATCGCATCGCAACATTTACCCCATTGATTTATAGAGTGTTGATGCTAATATAAAAAAATAATAGTATTAATATAACCTTCCTAATTCTTTGTCTCAAAAATGGCCTTCTGCATTCGCCTCCAAACAAATATAAGAAAATTATTTGCTAAGCAAAATTTTATTAATCTCGGGATCGAGATTTCTTTAAAATTCTTGGTTTGTTAGGTTAGGCGCATAAGATATTTATATTTTGAAGGTTGTTCGATTATAACTTTATTATTGTAAAATTTTTGAAAAAAAAAAAAATTCAAATACCAAATGCGGTCATTTTAATTAAAATCCTAAAAATAGGCCAACCAACTGTTCATCAAATACTAATTCTATACTCAGTCTATAGATCGGTACCCAAAAAGCTGTGATAATATCTTTTATGTTGTTTAAAAATTTAAAAAAAAATTGAACCCCAAAGTGTATTTTCTCAAAGTCTAACAACAACATCATTCATCAAAAACAGAAGTTGATATCATCTTTGCTCCATGTAGGTAAATATATGTATAGGTATCCGTATATATGTATTAATTCGTTCAGTAGTGCGAATTTTTTTTTTTTTTCGTAAGGCCTTTGAATTGAACGTAGGTAATTTTTTTTTGATTTTCTTTGTTTGTGCGAAGGTCATTGTGACGCATGAAACTACAAGCTAAATAAAATTAAAAAAAAAAATTATATACTTATACTCGTATCATCTGTTGGTAGATTAATGTTTGTAATTTTTTTTTTATTTATTTATTTTTTTGCGTGTATTGAATTCGTCTAGACGTTGAACACACGAACCGGAACAAATTTTAATGGTCTTTGGGTTTTGTAATATTGTGGTTTTTTTTGTTTTTTTTTGTTTTTTTTTTCTTTTTGACATAAGGCTAATATGGTGTGCTGGATGATGTTGATGACAGTAGAAATAGAAATTGTTAGATTTGAAAAATTCCGTCATCGCACCAAACATACCTACATATAACATTAAATATTTTTGGGTTTGATAGATTGATATATGTATTTATAGAAGATTCACAAGAAGTCATAGTCGTATATAAATTATTTGTGAATGCGTTTCAATAAAAAATATTACTATCTATTTGTTGGTTGTAGATTAATAGGATTGATGTGATGTTCTTTACGACCTTGGTTTTATTACCAGATGGGTTAATAAATTAATAGAAACATATTTTTTTTTTATTAAGTCCCGTTTGCTAGGGAGAAAAATATATGTACATATATTTAAAATCTTTTTTATTGAGGGTGCTAAAACGAACTTATGATTAATTCACTTTCCATTAAAAAATTGATTTCGTTTTTTTAATCAAAACCACTTTTAAGCTAATGGTGTGATTATAAACACTCAATTCGTCGCTACAATGCAGAACTAGTCTAAGTCACATTTTTAAAATTTTTCAAGAAGAACCCTAGTGCGTAAAATTCTGACTTTCGACATTATTACTACATTCTATTATTTAAATTCTGAAGGAATTACTGCACGTAGGAATATTAAGAATATGTAGAAAATACGCGGAACACAACAAGTTTCCTTATGAAATAAAAAAAAACTCATTTTGAACTTAGACTAGTTCTGCATTGTAGCAACGAATTATGTTTTCCGCATTAGTTAATATCGTCGCTACAATGCAGAACTTGTCTAAGTCACACTTACAATTTTTTTCAAGAAGAACCTTATTCCGTTAAATACTGACTTTCGACATTATGATTATACTTGATTATTGAAATTCTGAAGGACCTACTGCACGTAGGAATATGCGGCATATGTAGGAAATGCGCGGAACACAAAAAGATTCTTCGTAACGTACAAAAAAACTCATTTTATAATTTTGGACTTATAGACTAGTTCTGCATTGTAGCGACGATTTGTCGTCGATTTTTTGTAATTACAAAATTTGACTGAGTTTCAAAACCTCAAAGATCTTAAATAAAAGCTGTTAGATGACGTTTTGGTTAACTGTCAACCGTAATAAAAGTAATAAAAAAATATGTAATATAAATTTACGTAAAAAATAATAATAGAAAAAGAAACTGACTTGAAACTTTTTCCACTTTCAGTTCGAACGTCAAATAAAATTATAAAATAAAAAAAAATAGCTTCTGAGTTAGGCCTTCTTCACACGAAACGTCTCGTCATAAACTCTTGTAAGATTCGCCGTAACGATTCCACTACGGCTAGACTTCTGCACACGAAGCTTCACGTCATAGATAAAACACTGAACATTTCCATACAATTTTGGCATAGATATTCACATTTGAAATTGACATTTCAACAAAATTTTAAGTAAATAAGCCTGGCGACTGACACTGCTGTAAGGCAAACGGTTTATAGCTTATGTGCTGCGAAGAATCAGTGCAGCTTACGCTTCGTGTGCGGTTGTCTACTGAAACACGTAAGCCGCAAAAAATCGTAGTACGCCTTACGCGTCCATGACGAGATGTGTTTAGAATGTCATGACTTTGTGGCCATTTTCTCTTATAACTTTGCATCAAAAACGCATCCGATTTGCTTTGGAACTGAGCCTTTTTCTCAAGAGATAGAACTCTCAAAAAAAAGTTATGACAATACTAATTATTAAGAGTTATATAAAGTTTATTTCAGACTTTGTTATTCAGAAATTTGGGAAGATGTCAAATTATGAGGATTACAGAAATGAAATTCTCTCAGAAATAAATAAACTGCTGACAAAATCGGGAATGATTTTATAAATGTGTAAACATTTCAACCATTTTTTTTAAACGTCAAAAACTAAAAACGACTAGAGTTGCCACGGTTAGATAATATGATAAATAACTTTTAACAATTTAAAGGTAAATGTTATGAAAATGAATAAATTAAGTAATAAAATAATTGATAAAATAATAGAAAATTGCACAGTTTCCACTTAAAGTTATATCTAGGTAACCCTTAGTCGACAGCTTCATTTGATTTAAATGACATTTTTGACAATTGAACAGGAGATGTTTAACAAAAATGGTGACAATTCATGACAATTAAGACAGTTTCGGTCAATGTCTGGAATAAACTATAACCATTTGGCGTTTTCAGAAAAATGAGATCTCAGAGATTTCTTTCACTCAAAAAGTGAACATGCCTATAAATACGATTGTCAATTTTCAATCGATATATGAAGTATGTAGATAAATATTGAAATTTAGGAAATTTAAAAAAAACTGATCAACTCTTCCATGATTATCAATTTTCGTATAACTCACAACGTTCTGCACCATTTTCAATGATCCAAACATTTATCAATTGCATTGCTATTTTCAACTATCAATTAATAATTGACAATCGTAAAGGGGGTGTAAAGTATAAGAAAAGCTATATAAAACCTCTATTATGTTATGACTATAAAATCCCTCGTTTTTAAGTCGTATTTTTATCGTTTGAGCTGAAACCTCTTTTAAATTAAAAGGTCAATAATGTTGGTTATAATGGAGGCAGCTTCCATTAAATTCGATAAAAGCAGAGTAAATAAATAAAATATTTAAAAGTCAAGAAAATTTCTCAGTTTTAATGGTGACTTTAAATTTAATGGTGAGTAAAAAATTAGAGCTAAGTGATTTATGGTATGAACTTAAATACATACGACCGTTTAAACGTTGTCTAACTTTGGACAACTGTTGAAGTAATTTATTAATATTTTTAGTTGATATTTAAGAGTTATCTAACTACGGCATTTAGTCCACAAAAATTGGCGTTTCGTCCCGGCGATCTCACCTGGACTTCGGACTATCAAGACACTGTCTAACTAGTCAAAAATCTAATAAAATATTATACACCTGATAAAATTAACATAATTATGAAAAACGTGTTTTTGGGACATATGTAAGTGCGAACAGGACCTTAGACAATGTTTTCTTAAGATGGTATGAGAAATCAAATAGAAAGTTTTTTATGAGACTTGTTTCAGAAAGTGGGTCTTAAAGATGTTAAAAGTTAAATAACAGCTACAAACCCATAGAACACGCGCTCTCAGTTTACCACCTACAGATAAGAATGAATGGCTTAAAATTCGTCTATTTGCCTTTCTGCATTCATATCCTGGCAAGGAACGATAACTGACACAAAAGATAGAAATAATCATAAATTACAAAAACCCTTAAAGCGGATTAAAAAAAAAAAACTATCTATTAGCTCCACACGTGCCGATGTCAATATTTATTTCCCTTTTCTTCAACACCTAACATCTTTTTCGTATACCTTCACCTTCATATTTAACACGAAGCAGAAGCCTATATGTGCAATGTACATACATATACCTAGATGCAATTGCATTACACGTTTGCATCTGCAAACTTCACACAGCATAAACATAAACAGCGATTAAAATTCAATAAAATCGTCATGATAATAACGATAATTGTGTATAATTCATACAGGGACTGTATTGAGTGAGGGGCTAGGGGGGGCTAATGGTGACTCCAATGCCTGTGCCATTACAGAATGTATCTACAAACAAAATCGTGTAATGTCATTCATTCGTTCGTAACGTGTTTCGGTTTGTATTTTTTTTTTTTTTTTGTATATTCTGTGCCATTTTGTGGTTGTGTCGATTAGTCGCTTATATATATACAGAGGAAAAGAGAGTCTGTCAGTAGCTAGCTAGGTATGTGAAAACCGATGCAACTGCAGGGCTATAAGGCAACAGCAGCAGCCTGCATCTATTTGTATACAGTTTGATTGTGTGCTAATCCAAGGTCGCAATTGGCACGATTATTCCTTGCACCCTCTTCCGCCTTCTTTGGCATCATTGCCGCTGGCCGCGCACCGCAATATTCTGCATCTGATGCATTCTACAACCCCATTCTCTTCTATATCTTTCCGCATGCATAATATATACCTTCGTTTGTATAATAGCTGGAAGCTGGAACTGCTGTTTGCTGTTGCTTTTGCCGTTTGGCAGTGCCTTAATGCATGTGTACCTTTTACTTCCCCGATGCGGCTTAGCCCATAGCCTGCGGGCTATGTTTCTCTGTGGCTATTGAATATGTCAGTTATAGCCCAGGCTCAGAGTCAAACTCAGGCACCAGGAACCTATAGCAGCCATCGATCAGGGAGATGGAGGGAAAATGAAAATGAAAAAGTTAATAATAATTGGTAAATGTAATCGCATTATTGCCACATAGAGAGTGAATGAGCGATGATAGAATTGTTCGCCTGTTGCAGTTGCTGCTGCTGCTGTTGCTGTTGCACATATTAAATGAGAGTTAACAAAAAAAAAAACTATATATATAAAGATGCAGATATGGTTTGAGTTTTTTTTTTTTAAATACATATGGATGATGTGTGGTTTGTATAATACACATAGTTGTTTATATTGTTTGTGGTATTAATGGAATTCTGTCATGCTGTGGCACGAGCACATGACGAATATTTAAAATTAATTCACCTGAGTAAGTGGTTTGAAGAATTTTTTGGTTACCTTCCTTTTTTTTTAATTTTTAATTAACAATGCGTATTTAAAAAATTTTATTGAAACAGGAATGACAAATTGTATTCTTTAAGGCTAAAATGTAAAAAAATTGCAAAATTTGGGAAACAATTTTCATATTTGTTTACTTTACTTGTGATATAGGTGGTTTTAGGATTGGTTATGGTAAACTTAATTTTTTTTATTATGTTTTATTCCTTATACAGATGATTTCTTTTTAAGAACTCAAATATTCTCACCGAATTAAAATGAAATGACCAGTAGCCAAGAAAGTGGATTACAACAAAAGAGTCTAACACATTTCCGGGTGCATATGGACCTTTCAAAACGACAAACTCAATTAATATACCTTCTGGTTGCTTGACCATCATGTGTCTCAGTATATGGACATTGCATATAAAGAAGTTAAAAAGTTCTAATCACGCATAACTCAGGTAGCTGAGTTCTACCTGATTTGAATCTCACTATATTCAAACCAAATACCTATACGTACCAAAAAAAACCAACAAACCTGATATTAATAATTGAGTTCCCGCATGTTGGACTTTATATACCTATGAAGATTATAATATCATGAAAACAAGTCACAATTAAAAAAAAAAAAATAAACGACCCAAAGAAGCCCCCCAATAAATGACCATTCAAAAAGGCAGAATTATAACCCATATGGTCAGCGATGCTTTATTTTTCCAAAAATAGAAAACTACCTGCTTGACCAACGTCGCGTCGCTCGTCGTCGTCCGATCGCATCTCTATATATTATTTTTATTTTAAATTTTCATTGTCCTTTCCTAATCGCACATTAGAGACGATTTTTTAGCGACCGTCTGTCACAGATTATCCCACGCATTTTTAAATATTTTTGTCTGGGATTTTGTTTTCTTTTTCTTTCTTATATAAAGTAGATTAAGCGAAATAAACTTGAATTTAATAATGTACATAATCCTGTTTTTTGAAGCAGAAATTCCTCTTACTGAAGGTCAACGTGGTTTTTTCTTAAATCTATCTTGCAGTTGTTTTGTTTTTTTTTTATTTTTTTTTATTATTTTTACACGCGCAAATGCATAAGAACGTGGTTTCTTAGTCAATTTTTCGAAAACAATTAAAAATTAAAAGTTAGAAAAAAATACTTATTAATTTAAGGCGCCTTAACAACAGTGAAAGTCTAGCATACATCAACAAAAAAATATTGAAAATTAATCCTTTTTTTAACTAACTTACCCAAAGTTAGTTTAGGTTAAGTTTTGTCTTTGCTGTAACTTTAACTTTTATTTTAAATAATAAAATTAATTTTTTTTGTCAAATTTTCGATACGTTGAAAAATACCCAAATAAATAAAACATTAATACAAAACATCACGCACCAAAAAAAAAATACTTTATTAATTAAATTCAAACATCACTAGCGAAAGAGAGACAATATATTTAATTAAGTACTGAAGACTTCATGTCACGTACTTAATTAACGAAAACTAAATTGCTTTTAATAGCTTTTAATTTTATTCAACAGGAAAAATATTTTGAAAAATATTAAGTGAAATTAATAGCAGAAAATAAAAACCCTGTGATATACGCGTTATAATTTGCCATTTGATTGGATATTAAATTAGGTAGTACAATATAAATACATATACATATGTATTATTATTATTTTTTAATATTTTACAGTGGAAGAATTTTTCTTTTTAAATTTCGTTAGGTCTTTAATCCAATATTTTGACCGACAATTCATATAACTATATAATATAAAAAATATAGGTACTTTCCTGCATAAATGTCAATCCTATGTATTTTTTTTGATAGGTGGTTATCACTCGTTAAATTATGTAGCTACCGCAAATATGGAAAATGTGGTATTTTCAAAATTGTGGAACCCATTTTTTTTTGTCAAAATTCAAAATCATAAAATATAAAGAATTAAAGATAGTTAAAAGTTGATGGAAAAAAAAATTGCATTTAAGATTTCTTTAAAGAAATTTATAGATAAACATTTATTTCTTCCACAAGAAATTATTAAATTCTTCTAAATATATTATAAGAAAATATTTGAAACCAAAAATTAAAGAAGAATAGAATGCACGAGATGAATAATATGTAACTGTAAAAAAAATCATGCACGCAAAAAAATAATTCTCAACCGAGGCGATTTTCGGTGGTTTAAAAAAAATGTGTTAAAAATTACGTAGTCAAGGGTTAAAATTACATAATTCCCTATATTAATTTTAACGAAGTCGAATCGATTAAAATAAATTGTTAAAAATAAAAACCTAAAAAGGTTATATTAATAGAGAAAATTGGTTAGGAATTTCGAAAACATATGTACATATATATAATATATGTAACATATAATCTTCTCTCGTTTATTTTAACCCAATTGTGATGATCAAAACTACTCAAACAACTGTTTATTTTGAATGAGTGATGTTTGTTAAAATTAAATAGCTATTTGGCTGAAACAATCAATACAATTCATAAATAAATTCTTTAAATAGCTCCTTGAATAGTTTTAAATTCAAATGAATTAGTTAAAAACATTTCAAAATATTAGTATGTAATGGGTGTTTTTTTTTAACCAATATACTAATTTTCATTTTAAACAAAACACATTAAATATCATTCAATAAGCATACTTTCAGGAGGAAGTTTTTAAATAACAACTATACGTATACCACCAACGCAATGGTTGGATCTGATGAATGTCATCCGAGAGACAACTTTTTCGATGTCGACTTAATCATTGATTCAAAAATAAACCTTATCGTTTGAATAAAATTTAAAAAAATGACACTGAAAGTTTGCAATCTGGCAATTGAATGGATAGGTATAAAAACACCCATTATAACATTAACTGAAAAAAGTTTATTTTATAAATATTGAAATTCAACAAATGTCAATTGATAAAAGTTTTGATTATTATGCAGGAATTTTTGAGTTTTAAAAAAATTTATACGAGTATGATTTTTTTATAAATTCTGTTTTAAAATACACAAATTTCAATATTTATCAACTAACAATTTCATTGCACCCATAGACAATCGTATTAACGGTGATGATTCAAAACATATGCCGACAGTTGACGGTCTTTCTGGTTTGGTTTTTTATTTGCTTAAATGTATAAATATCAAAGAGTTCAATATTGTTTGAATTAAATACTCTAACTTAAAGTCATTCAATTATATATCAATGTATTCTTCCTTGGTTCATTTAAAGCCCTTCCACACTATCCCACTGAGTATTAATACATGTCAGATTGAAAGTGGGAAAGAATAGAATTAGAACCATTTCTAAAAATTCTCATGTATTAACCCATGTCAAATCGTATCGTGTAAGCTGGAATATAATGCTGTGTATAAGATGGGCTGTCACATTTTGTTTCCACACTATTATACATGATTTGTTTTCCACTTTTTTGACATGTGTTAATACTTAGTGGGTGTGGAAGGGCTTTTAAAAGTTCTTCTTCGACTGCTTTGTAAATTTTTTTTTTAGAAATGAACACGAACATATAGGATGGCGGAAATCAAAAAAGTAAACAAAAAATTATTATTTCCGAAACTAAATAAATTAAGCCTGTGTTATTAAGACAACTGGCATCCATTTGGCATTTCTTAAAAATTCAATGGGTTAAATATAATATCACTAATAAAAAAGCTTAGGAAGTTTGTTTGGAAATATTAATTTCTATCAAACAAAAAAAATCGAATGGAGTATTATATTATTATAATAAATCAATATTTGTTGTTATCTATATTAACTCTATACAATTTTATCTATATAACATACGAATGAATATAATTATACTTATCTACCAAAGTCAAACCTTATACAGCTTACAATTTCAACACACAAGGTAGGTCATTTGTGACAAGCTGATAATATTGATAAGATTACATAAAATTCATTATCTAATACAATAAAACATTAACACTAATTATTATTAACTCATAAGTGTTTTTTTTTTTACAAATTGTTAGTCATGATTATATGTATACATATTATATGCAGGAACTGCACATTAGGGTGAGCGGACAAAACTAAATTTTGTTTTTTCAAATCGTAATGTACAACTACATTACGATTTGAAAAAACAAAATTGGGAAGACTTAAAACTGTAAAAATAGTTAAAAAATAAATAACATCTTTCTTTGCGGAATTTTGAGAAATTTCATATTATAGTACTAAATGTTAAATGGTACCTTTTTAATTTGTAAATATTAAAATGATATAAGCAGCTCTAGTGGACTCTTACTCGAACCGATTAAACAACTCAACAAAAGAAAACAAAATTACTGTCCTAACATTCATTTTCCGATTTTTATATTCACTATGCACCAAAATGCTTTTGTAATGTTTATTACAAAAAACGTTTTCATGATTTTTGCCTTTAAATTAGTGTAGAAATAAACATTTGACCTGAAAAAAAATTTTGTTGTTCACTTTTCTTTCACAATTCGTTAGAGGGGGTTATTAGGAGCACATGGATAGTTTTTCGGGAAAATAGGACTGGACTGGAATTTTCTTAAAAAATTGACTTGAAATAGAAAAACAAATATTTAAAAACAACGGCAACACTTACAGTGCCATGTTATATCTTTTTTAAAAGCCATATCTATTCAGTAATTCTGTTTTTAAATAAAATTATTTTAGTTAATTTAATTAATTTTTAGACTCAACATTTAAAAAAAAAAATTTTTAATTCGAAATAAATTTTTTTTTTCAAAATTTTTCATTATTAAGTAGTTTTTTTGTTTAATAATAATATTATTTCAGATACAAAAATAATCAAAAATCTATTTGTTTTGATTAAAAAAAAAATAAAAATTTAAACCATATATTCATGTCGACTTGTGTTATGATTTAGAATAAAGAATATTTTTGAATCGGTTAAGATCATCCGCTTCTTCATTAGCTGTCAAATCTAAAAAAATTATTACTCCCATCATAACTCGTTCTATTCAAAGACCCCAACGCAACCCCATCAACCAATATTATACCAATAAAAAATCACTGTAAAGATGTAAGTTTTTTATAGATCCCGAAAAACTTCCAGAGCACATCCGCGATCGGAAGATATAAATCGATTTAAATTTTGTTTTCCGTGGTATTACGATTTCGAAAAACTAAATTTTTGGTAGTTTTTTCTGGTCCACCCTACTGCACATGAACAAAATACATACAGGGTGGCGCACGAATCGTGCTACAAAAATAAAACGTAATAACTTTTTTTCTGTGTGAGTAATCGGCTTATTTTTGTTTTTATTTTGTAGGTTACTATTTAGATTTATAAAAATGGATGCTTGGGATACGGAGAAAAGAATTTGGATAGTGCAACGGTACCATGCTTTGCAGTCCGTCATTTCCGTCCAAAGGGAATTTAGGCGGGAGTTTGGCGGTAATCCCCCGAGTAGATGGACCATTATGAGGTTTGTAAACATGTTTGCCGAATCTGGAAGCATCGCACGAAGGCCGTACCATCGAGATTCCAATGTTCGGGTTCAGGATACAATCGCAGCAGTAGCATCTGCAATACAGGGCAATCCGAACGTTTCGACCCGAAACTTATCGGGGCAAATTGGAATTAGTAGACGGTCATTACAACGGATACTTCATGACGATTTAAACTTGTTTCCGTACAAAGTCCAAATTACTAGCAAGTTAAACCCTCAGGATTTGCCTGTTCGCCTGGAATTTTGCCAAAAAATGATATCAATGGCCGAAGAAGACAACACATTGATCACTTGTTTGTTCATGTCTGATGAGGCCCATTTTGATCTTAACGGCAATGTAAACAAGCAAAATTGCCGTATATGGAAAGAGTCTAATCCAGAAATGCTCCATGAGACGGAACTGCACCCAGAACGAGTCACTGTGTGGTGCGCAGTTTCATCAAGGTGTATTGTCGGGCCGTACTTCTTTGAAGAAAACGGTGTAACCGTTACTGTCAATGGGGACCGTTATTTAAAGATGTTGAAGGAGTTTTTTTACCCAGAACTGCGCCGAAGACGTATACCATTCAACAGCGTTTGGTTTCAGCAAGATGGAGCAACTGCACATATAGCCAGACCAGTTATGGCGGAGCTAAACAAAAAATTCGCAAACAAATTAATTTCTAGGAACTCCACTCTTCGCTGGCCCCCAAGGTCACCTGACCTGACTGCACCAGACTTCTTTTTATGGGGTTATGTCAAGCAAGAGGTGTATAAAACGAAGCCCAGGAATTTAACTGAATTAAAGCAGTCCATAACGACAATAATTGAGGCGATCCCAACTTCAACTCTTCAGGCCGCAATGAATAATTTTTTGACCAGGTGCCGCATATGCGTGGGACAGCGTGGAGGTCATTTGCGGTCTATAATCTTTAAAAACAACTAACTATTTAAAATAAAATTTAATTTTCTAACCAATAAAAAAAAAATAAATGAAATACATCGATTAAAAAAAAAAGTAATTTGAATTTCTTATTGTAGCACAATTGGTGCGCCACCCTGTAGTATACATGTGCCCCCTTAAAACCTTGACACTGACATTGAAAATAAAATGCAAGACTGAGTCGCATGTACATACTTTCTGATGATTTTTTTGGGATTATATTTAATTATCATAAAAGATTTATTCATAATTGCTATTAGGAGTACAGTAGGATTTTACACGAGTTAAAAATACAACATCCACAGTAGAAATACTGCTAATGAAAGAAAAGAAGAATCCTACTGCGGATGGGTTTGTGACGGTTATTCGAGTACCGAATGGAATTGTCCATTTTATGTATAGGTAACTAAAATTAATTTTTGGTTCAAGTTATTTTTTGTTTTTTTTTTTATTTTTAATTTCTTACTATTTATAATATTATATCACAAAAAAACACGGCTCCATTTTATAAACTATGGGAAATGCATGCGCGAAATGTGTTCTTTTATACGACCTTCTTATATCAAAAATGAATTAGCTATAGTTCATTCTTTCAATATACATATGTTGTCATAATTTAAAAAATGGAACACTTTTACGCGATGTCAGTATATTTTCAGTTACAATTAAAAAAAATGTGATGACTTTATATGTTAATAGGCATATTTAGGAAAATGAGATTTCGGAGATCTCAGCAATCGCAATTACATGAACAGAATTTTTCAGCAAAATTTTTCAACTTTGCTATCAAAATTCTGAAGAAACAAAATTTTGGATTCACTTGCTCAGTTTTTGATTGAGAAAAATCTCAAAGATTTCATTTTCTGAATGCGTCAAATTAAATCGAAGAGTATTTGACAATTCTTGTCAAACATATTAATCCTGCATTAGGCCTAGTACGCTGCTGAAAATTTCTGTTGTTTTTGTCGTTTCTTTCATTTTAATTGATGAAACTCTCCATTGATATATTTTTTCGCTGTGACTTCGCAAGAAATTCGCTGTTTGGTGAAGATCACAGGAAAAATTGTTTCAAATCAAGAGTCAAGACTCAAGAGTGTCTTAATATTAAGTGAAAAACATGGTGAGAGGTTTAACGGATAAATTATTATTCACTAATCACTATATACAATAGAGAGCCAGTACTGCAGGGCAAATGAGAACTCCGAGGTTCACGTAAGTAAAACACTTCTCATATCTAGTATTTTTTTTGTGAGCACTATACGTTAAACTACGACAGTTGACTAACAATTGGTCTACTTATATAAGTGTTTCAGTTTCTCCACCGACAGCCACTTGCACCTCATAGGTTTAATTTTAAATTAGATATCCGTATATTCAGAATTCCTTTTCATAAAAATGTAATTTTTTTAAAATTTTGTTAAACAGTCAAATCAACATTTTTTACGTATCTAAAACAAATATTAAAAAATTCTTCGAGATAAAAATAGGAATGTCTCTAATTTATCTCCAGTAAATGCGAATGATGAAATAAAAAAATAAATCCCAAATTATCTAAACAAAAACTCTGTACAAAAATCTATTTATATAAAATTCATTAATAGATTCCTTAATCTTAATCGCAATTCACGTCAAAAGTTAAGATTAAAAATATAAAACATCCTTTATTATTACCTAAAATAATTAGGATTGTTATTTTTTTTTTCTTAAAATGTTGGTAAAATTTGTATTCATCTATTATATAGATGAATAAAAATTTTAAAGTTTGGCCTTCAATTTTTTTTTACGCACGTATAACTTGACCTTTATGATTGCAAGTTCGCAACTAAAAAAAACTTTTGTGTTTGAAAAAAAAAACAACTCAACTTCATACGCACACGTGTGTGAGCCTCGATTCGTATCAGTGAGATAAGTTTAGTTTGCTAATTAGAGATTTCAATAAATATTTTTTTATAGATACTCCTATCTAATCAAAGTTCATACTTAAGCAGTATTTGGAAATTTATTTTTATTTTAAAAGACCATATTTTGGTGATGATAAAGATGCTCTGGGAATTTAATTTGATGGTGAAACTATTTTGTGTAAGCATCGGTGGTTCAGTGGTAGAATGCTCGCCTGCCACGCGGGCGGCCCGGGTTCGATTCCCGGCCGATGCAAATTTATATATTTTTAAACTTTTTCATGCTACTGGTTAAACAAGAAATTCAATTAGTAATTTTGGTATTTTTTGTACCTATTCAATTTTGAATTCGAGTAAATTATAATTTTTAAATTATTGAGAGTTCCTTTGAAATATTTTTTTTTTTAAATGATATACAGTTATAATAATACAGTCTAGTCAGCCTGTTAATTGAATGTGATAAGAAGAATTAATGCAATAAAATTGATTGCAACAATATGTAAATGAGCTGGTTCTTAGTAATGAGTCGTAAACTTAACTTTTTAAATTGGTACCGACAAAAAAAAATTTACAAAAAAAAAACTGGTTGCTGTAAAAATTCCTGATAAATTTTGATTTATTTTTTTTGGTATTTTTTGATTATAAGAGCTGGTCTGTGAAAAAAAGTGCTGATTGTAATAGCAATAGCAATTAGATAGAACTAGGACTACTCTCTAAAGTGAATTACAACTCTTAACCATTCCTGTTTGTGCGATTATTAGTCATCAGGAATGAGGGAAACAACAATTTTCTTTCGAGATGGCAAGAGATACGCACAGTACAGTAAGACCCACTCAAGAGAAACGTCACAGTCTTTCTTTAATTTAAGCGGATTTTAAAATTCTATTAGGCGGAAATTTAAAGCTAGACGAAATTGAATTTCCTAGAAAAAATTTAAATAAAATATGTTTTGTATTCTCTTAAGAGAGTTTATTTTTCAATAAAAAATATAAAATTTAACTATAACTATATAGGTTCCTATCGGGGTTTTTTCACTTAAGAGAAAGATTCGCTTAAGCGGAGTGTTTTATAGGTAATTGGTCGACAAATACTCGGGGATGAAAAAGGTGTTTCAGATAAGCGGGTTTTTCTCTCAAGCGGGGTTTCTCTTAAGCGGGTTTTACTGTATTGGGCTTATGAATTAATAGAATATATTCATACAATTACATATACGTCAAAATTGTTTCACATTCGATAAAATAACAGCAAGTTGAATTTGAAATGAAGCAGAATAAATGATTTCAAAAGAAAATATGAAATGGTTAAACTTTAGATGAATTAAAAAAATATTATAATTTTCAATTCAAGAGTTACAAGATTGGTTTTTTTTTTCTTTCTTTTTACAGTCGTTATTTTAGGTGCATGAAATTCATATCACTGCGTTTACTGCATTTTTAAAAATCCAATTAATATTTTTAACACAAAAGTTTTTGTCTTTTATTATAACCTACCTATTCTTGTTCTGTAAACTAGGTACCTTTTTTTGTTCTCTATCTCTCTGTTTAATTTTAAAAATAGATTGAATGACTTGAACAAACATCATCAGCATTAAACAATTTTTTTTTTATTATTTTTCACTCTACAATTCTTTTGAAAACGATTTTTTTTTATTTTTTTATTTCCCATCAACCAACCCTCGTTAATTTTTTTTTTCTGTTCAAATATTGGCGCCAAAAAACATTGTGGCCTAAACTAACTTAAACTGTCAAATTAGATTTGTTTATTCGTTATTTGTGTGCTTACACGCCTTTTGTTACGCTTGTCCGATCTCTAAAAAAAATCTATTGAATTGAAACTCAGCTAATTAATTTGGAATGTTCTACAAACTCAGTCATTGTACTATAGGTACAGCGTTATAGGGGAAGCCTCTTTTTGTTCTTCGCATATAACGCGTTGTATTTGTACGTAAGTGACCATAGACATAATAGGGGTCATGCAAACAGTGTGTCCCATAATTCTCTCAAATTGTCAGAGCTGTCATATTCTATTTTTTCCAATCTTGCATCTATATAAGTACATAGATATATACGATATACGTATACATAATCCACAGACGACACAAGAGAAACTGTGTGTGTACACACCTTAAAAAAGCGCATAACACAAATCGAACAGTGCTACGATGACAGTAAAAATGACAGCTAACACAACGTGCAAAAGGAGGTGTGCTCTGCTCTGTGAATACGATGCGATGCGAGGAGACATCAAGTCTTCCTTGCAAACCTTTAAAATAAAAGGTTCATGGACGTTTTCAGCAAAAGCAACAACAAAAAACATCTATCTAATCGTTGAATGCCTCTAGGACAGAATCTCACGTCGTATATATAGTAAAAGTATCGCAAGACAGGGATGTGTGGGAGGAGCGCTCTGTTTTTTTTTCGTTTTTTTTTTGGATTCACATTGACAGTAGCAGATAGTCGAGTAAGTGCGGCATGCAAATAGGAAAAAATCTAAGCAGATATATTCGATATCTCTTATAAATAGAGGATAACCCTTTTCATATTCGATATATCTATATATGTACCTATGTATACGAATATAGTAGTGGATCGCAGACTATATTATAGTGGCAAGTGTTTTGACACCTTTTCAGCTTCAGGCATACCTATAGCTGGGTGCGCAGAACTATTAATTAAAATGATGCACATTGATTTGATGTGGGTTGAAAATAATTGAGGGAACTTAAGTTGAAGAGTACACTGCTTCGATTAAGGACCAGAATTTAAAGTGAAGTGTTTTGTTCTGTTTTTTGTTTTTAAGGTTATTGGTGAAAGAAATTTTTCAAATTTTACAACAAAAAATATAAACATTTTGCTTTAAAATCCAAAGTTCGTAAATCAGCTAGCTCAAAACACAAAAACTGATTTAAAAAAAAATGGGAAAAACAATGAGCACTAAAGTTCTTGAGTTTTTTTTTTTGATAAAAAGAAAACTAAAATTAAATATACCTATCCTGTAATTTCGTCCCATTTGTTCATGTTATAAGGAAAATACAACTGGTAAATATGAGAAACATGGAGTTTGAGTTTTTTTGATTTTTATTTTGTACAGCAACAAGAGTTTTTTATCAACTAAAACCGAATTTTTCAGTGCGGTATCATTAAGTCCTTAAACATATTTTTCAGTTAGTAACAATCTTAAGTTAACTCGAACTGGAGAGGTTTTGGTTTTTATCAAATTTAACGTAAGGATAATATTATAGAAGTTCAACATTTTTGGGAAAAACGACTAAAGTATATGGCTCTCAAGTCTAAAACTCGTCCGAAGTCAAAATTTTAATTTTGATTTTCAAGTGTTACCTATTCCTAAGGGAAAATTATTTTTTGCATGATAGTATGAGGTATGTTCTAACACACAATATATTGAAAGATTAATAATAATTCAGAAGGAAAAAAAAATATATAAAAATGTTTTTAGGGCTCAGCATTTCAATGTTATGGTTTATGCCGGATTCATCGTGAAATAAAATGTACAAATGGGTTGCACGAACTCTTATATTGTTAACATCATGGTTACTAATTTGGAAATAAATAAATAAGTTATGCAAGCTTTTATTTTGAGCCAACTGCAAAAACCGTTGGGGAATAAAAATTGGTATGCAAGTTTTTAGCATATTAATATATGCGGAATTAAGAAATAAATTTCGAAAAAATAATATCGTATTTTCAAAAAATAAATATTTTTTTAAACACCAAAATTTTTTTTTTTAAACACCAAATTTTTTTTTTTAAACACCAAATTTTTTTTTAAATATCAAATTTGTTTTTTAACATTTTTATTAACATTTATTAGGAGCTCTCGTGTAAAAATTCATTAAAATTGGTTGAACAGAAACGAGAGAGTCAAAAATCAAAAAAATGATTCTATGAGAGCCACAAATTTTTAACGATAGAAACATTTTTGTTTTCCAAAAATTTGGTAGATCGTATTAATATTTAATCAAAATCGTAGAAGCCGTTTTTGAGAAAAATGAGATTTTGCTAAGGAAACACTTGTAAAGGAGGAACCGCGGTATTTTTGGTTATAAGAATAATTTTTATTTAAAATCTGCTAGATAATGTTAAAAAACTGCCAGGTACCAACCAGGTAAAAATCGACCAATTAGTTCGAATTATTTAGTTCTCAAACAAAATTAAATTTTTTAAAAATCCAAAAAAACTATTTTTTGAAAATTTTGGGTACCTATCCTATATACAATTCAATTCAAACGTTTTTAAGAAACTAAAGTTTTTTGGGAACCATTTTGTAAAAAAAATCACAGAATTTTTTTTTAAGTTTTTGAGAAAAATAATATTTTCGTTATTTGTTAAAAACAAATTTGTCTGGAGGGTACCTATACCGTTATTTTGGTCCTCAAAAAAAAAGAAAAAAACGTGTCGGGGAATGCCTAAATAGGTACGCCAATTTTAAGAATTTGTTTCTGGGGATTTCAACATTTCTAAAAGATTTTTTCTAAAAAATATTTTTTGAAAATTTTGGTACGCAGCAATATTTAAACTTATTTTAAAGTTTACAAATATAATTTATTTAAATCTGTTAAACAAAGATGAGATAGAAAAAAAAATACTTCTACGAAAGGTATTGCAAAATTTGCCATTACATATTTTTGTACATCGTACTAACAATAGCTCACAGAATTCGTACTTGTCGTTTTCGAGAAAAATTAAATTTTTCTTAACGGTTTTCAAACACATAAGAACATAGGTACCGATATTCTGGCTACAAAATATTTTTTTTTTAACTGATTTATCAAGTTTAATAAAAATTCGAATGGGTCGTTTTTGAAATACATATTTTCCAAAAAATTGGAACTATTGTTGAAAGTACAAAAAATTTGTTTGTGAAAATTTTGTTATACAACATCTATTATTTAAAGATTAAAAAAAAAATTGATATAAAATGTTTCCGTGGGAGGACATTTTCGAATGCCCCCGTCTCACCATTTCTTTATACATACATACTTGAGAAAAAATATGTTTCCGGCTTTTCAGTATTTTTCAATAGCTTTTTTCACAATGTCTGTCTGCTTTTCATAAAGACAATAAATATGTATGGAATTATTCCGAATAATGTTTTGTTTAAACTACTAAGAATACGTCATTAATTTTTAAGCGACCGAGATATGAAAATTAGAAAATTAGAGAGACAGATGCTTAAAGACCGCTCCGCTGGTGTCCATCTATAAAGATCAACTGTTTTGAAACTTTGGAATAGTAGCCAAGTTTCAAGCTTCCAGTTATAAGAACTTTTCATATTTTTTTTTTAAACGAACTCATACATTAAAATTTGTTTTAAATCACTGTTTTTTGTATGTTCAATAATTTATCTATAAACCATAATTTTTGTAATAAAGTCTTATTAACTTGATAAACGAGAATTAAAATGAGTTAAAATTCTTAATAACATTATAGGTAGGTACCTGCAGAATAAAATAAGATAAATGCATTGCTTTAAATTGTTTTAAAATAACTAAAAACCCTCCCATCTAATAACATAAATATGTACTATCTATCGTATATGACTGAAATCCAAAACTTCCCAAAAAACTACAAACCCGCAGCAAGATATATATTTCAAATGTCAATGAAACATCAATCAAATCAAAATAACCAGATATGCCCCTGATTATATATATTTTACAATAACCCACCATTCTCCTCTGTGCAACCATATTCCCCGGAGGTAAATAATAATAACTGTAGCTGTATATTAAAAAAAAAAGATTACAATCTATTATTTTATTCATGTCCAAAAACTCTAATATCTAATTTGTATCTTTGAAATTGTTTTGCATATATGCGCGCATAACATGTGCATTATTTGGTTGATTGCAACACATTTTTTTTTTATTTTTGTATATGCGAATATGTTTCTCAGTTTTTTTTTCTAATTAAAATGTTAATCCTCATATCGGTGATCTTTCAGGTTGTTCCTTTTGCAATAGACCAACAAAAAAAAACCAGAAAGAAATACATATATACATTTTAGCTAAAAGGAACAAATCAGAAAAAAAAATGTGTGCAACATGGAGTTAAGCATAAAAAATGAAGTCCAAAAAATATTATATTATTAACCGAAATCCCAACCCATAAAAAGCCAACGCCTTCGCCTCAAAGTGTTCACTGCGCGAGTGTACTTGTCATGTTGAATACCTGTAGTCATAGTACGGATATATGCGCGATATCGCAACAAAAACAGAAGTAAAACGCCAAATTCAGCTGAATCGGTTTGGCCACAGCCGCAGCAGCCGATACCACCACCGCCACCGTCACCGCACCATACCGTTTTTCTCCGTCACAATTTGTCTGAAATAAATCAGATTAGTGCGGCTATATAGGAACAAACAAAAAAAATTTGCATTCGCCTGCCCATAGACATAAAACCCGACCAAACCAAATTCAAAACAAGGATCCTTTGAATTCATTTGCTGAACTATCTGTGGAGGAGTGGGCCTGGATATCTACATATATATTCCTCAAAAACAAAAGCGGCCAACCAACAGCACCTTGGGGCACTTAGGTGTGAAATTTGTTTAAATAAATTGAGCGTTCTTTTTGGTTTATTGTTGTTGTTGGATTTGAATTAGAGATTGCGTTCAAGTGATATGAACCCGCGCCCGCATTTTCAATAGAGGTGAAGGTGCACGCGTGGCTTCGTCGTAGTCGTTATAGTCGTCGTCGATGTTGATGTTGACTGCGACTTTGCTGCATTCAAAACTGCAGCTATACTAAACGCTGTCATGTAGCTTTGTTGGCAAATTGTTACACAATACGAATTAGTGTCCGGATATATTAGAGTTAACAAACGAGTGACGCTGAGTATGCGCTCAACAACGACGACGACGACGACCGCCGTCAGTGTTTGGCGTATTAATGCGCCCAAATGGGAATGCTATCACACACAGTATACGTATAAAACATTATCCAGCAACCACAAGGTGCGGCTTTGTTGTTTAATGCTTCCAGGTGAAATGCTGAGAGTATCCTTCTCTATGAAATCTTGTATAAGTTTCCATAAAGAAGGGATTATACTTTGGTCATGGTTGTCAATCATTATAATATTTAGGGCAAGCAGCAATACGAATACTATATATTATAGTCACGCCCTGGACTAGATGGGAAATTTCATTGCTAATTCTTTGATATTGTAAGACATAGCATAGCATTAATAATATGTGAAGGACATTCTACCAAAACACTGTCAGCTATTATATAAATTGGAACGAGCAAGCTGGTAAGGTATGGTGGGGCATTGATTTCATACAAAACTTTTAACCTCATATACGAGGATGTATATCATACGATCTCTGAAAAGTTTTGATCTAAATTGTGTAAGAAAACACAAAATATTTAATATTAATTAACAAAGGTACGTATCAATAAAAAAGAAGAAGTTTTTACAAATAAATAACTCTACATGTACATAATATAACTCTCCACAAGGCTACATTTAACTAAATCGTCGTTCTATATTCTTTAAATCGAACCTTTTTAAAATATTTATATACTTGTTAAATTCAAATTCAGAAAAAAACGTTCCTATCAAGATAGTTTTTTCCAAAAGTTAATTTCAACGTTGATGAGAAAAGAAAAATTCTTCAACAAAAAAGGCAGTTCATTTCGTACTGCGCAGTAGGTACACTATTCTGACGACCGAAATTGATAATTTTATCAGATTATTTGAAAAAGTCTCCACTCTTTTTATTATAGAATAAAAATTGTCTGGATGGTTAAATATATGCAGAAAATAGCATTTGATTTTAATTCGTATTTCTTTTTGTCCATTCTCTCATAAAATTGTGGACTTTTTTATTTTTGTTTCCAAATGGTGAAACTCTCCATTAACTATTACCACGATTTTCGTAAGCATTTCGTGCTTAAGCCTAGTACGCTGCTGACGCGAAACGAAAAATCCCATACAAAAATGACACAACGAAATCATAAACGGAAAATTTCGCTCTGCTTTTCGTTTTGCAGTACGCTGTTCGAAGACCAAAATTTATAATTGTAGCAGATTATTTGGAGAAGTCTCCGCTCCTTTTTCGCACTGATTTAATTATACAGACTATTTATTGTGTGCGGAAAAGTGACATTTGAGTTTTATTTGTGTTTTTTTTGTTTATCATTTACTTACTTCATGGGTTTCTCTGATTTTTTGCGTTTATGTTTGATTTTGTTTTTAGAATTAATGAAACTCTCCAAGGATATTTTCCGTTGTGTTTTCGCAAGCATTTCGTTGTCTGTTTGGAGATCACAGGAAATTTTCGTTTCGCATCAGCAGCGTACTAGGCTTTATGTTGGAGACTACAGAAAAACAACAGCTAAAATTCTAGCTAAATTTGTGGAGAGAATATTTCACAGAATACAGCAATTCTCCATAAATGTAATTCAATTATGTTTTGATGTTGCCCTTTGCTGCATCAATCAGTTCCAGTTTTTGGGAACTTTCTGGGACTACAACTTGGTGTTAGGAAAAGTACAAACAAATGCTGATCTATGAATCTGGACATTGATAAATGGACTGTGATAAAATTTAAGTCATGAAAAAATGATATCATGGTTACAGTGCTTCAGCACGTTTTCACTGAAGTGCTCGGTTTAAAAAAAAAGTCGACTAGTCCAAAAAAGCTGACAATATGCATGTTTAAAGTTTTTTATTACACGTGTACACGTGACAACAATACACGTGTACCTATTTAGATACACGCTTAAAATTGAGAGATCTATTGAAAATACATGCACCAGCAGACGAGTTTTGAGCACCTGATGAACAGCACAGCAAAGAAAACCCTAACTTACACAAGTTGAAAGTGACCTCGAATATCAAATCATCTGAGACCATTCCATTCCCAGCAATCCCTCTTATAGGTAAAAGTATCTTGTAGAATGAAAGGACTCAATAAATTATTGTTCTCCTTTGCAAAACTATACACTTTGATTCCAGGTGTGTCTCTTGGTAGTTTTTTTTTTTGTATCTGCATCCAAGTTCAGAAAAATATTCCCATCATCTGCTTTGTGACCCTTTCACCTGCATTGTATTTTTTAATATTCAACACTTGATCGGCAACAAAACTTTCAAAAGAGAGCGCCACCAATAAACCTGTCATCGCAGTTGACAGCTTACAAAGCAATAATCACAATCACCCACAACAACCCCTCCATCAAAAAAAAAAAAAAACTCCACCTCTTCCCTTTCCTCACATCATCGTCATCATGAATCGACTTGAATTGAAATGTCAATGCACATCCACAATATTACAGCGACAGCAACCACAATGCGATAATTTATGTTCAGAATCCATTACACCCAATGTCAGTCATCATCATCATCATCGTCATTATTATCATCCCACCCAGTCAGCCAGCCAGCCAGCAATTCAGCCAGCTAGTCAGAGTTTCATTGCAACCAAGAAGTGACAACAAAACACTGCGCAACAATCAAACCATAACCATACGACCATATATACCGCACACATAAACTCACGCCAGAGGGCGCCCCCCGCATACGAGATACAAAACAAAAGAAACTTCAAAATTATAAAAAAAAAAAAAAATACAGAGTGGTAGAAAGTGGCCAAACTGAAGGAGAGTGTATTCAATATGTCACACAAGTTGTCGTTGTAGTCTTTCGTCCGAGAAGCGAGAACCGAAGAAGGAAAACCGTCGGAAATTGTCGACGATTAATGCATCATGGCCACAGCAATATAGCTTGACCAACAACAGTGCGACAAAAAATGCATCCCGAGACGAGAAAAAAAATGTGAAATTTTTGTCTAATCTTTGACCATCTTCCATTAGAGTTGGCATTTGGGATGACGTTTGATCAAACCAATTTTCCAATTATCCATCTAAGCACAGGCACACACCGACCAAGGAAAAAAAAATTGATTATCACAGGTGTCCTTAGAATTTCCCAACACCGCACTGCACCGCACCTCTGATGCTGATGGGTGAAAATCTGTCCAAAATTATCGAAGGAGCCACTGACTCCGTAGATCAAAGAGATTCCATTAACAACTTTCATCCATCCAAACATTTTACTCGTGTATACACACTTGGTCGTATATGAAGTCAGTAGACCGGTTCCAGAGTAAGTATATAGGTATAAATGTAGGTATAGAAAAACAACCTACTAGAAGCATCCTGGACCATCATCACCAGGCGATATATTTCTCTCTCTTCATTCTTATCCTCCTTGCTCCTCTGTTGACCAAACTCAATTTGCAAGCGTTTGCGGATGATGTCGCTTGATGATGCTGGAGGATATTGGTTCCTCTGTTTCTCAGTCGGACGCAACACTGGAAAGACACTTGTCTGCGTGTTTCTACATCTTGTTCCCTTTTCTCTGGATGGCTGCTGCCTGGCTGGTGATGATGCTGGATGATGCCGATGGTGATGATGATGCCAATCGGCCCAGGAGATAGAATGATGGAATGCATCAATGGTCACTGAATGTGTTGGCGATGGGAAGGTTAGTTATTTTTTCTTTTTTTTTTTTTAACTATGGCTATTGGGTTTGGGACCGTTTTTTTTTTCTCATATATGTATTTTTTTTTCTTCAGGACACCTGTGGAGGTAGATAAGAGGAATTCATATGCTTTTCTGACCCTCTCCCTCTCTCTCTCTCTCCCTCTCTCTCTCTCCCTCTCTCTCTCTCTCTCTCTCTCCCTCTCTTTCTTTATTTTCTCACCATCAGCTTTCAGGTCTTTTTTGAAGTTAATTTATTCTTAAAACGGTGTGTTCCGGATTTTTATCCTTTTCCTTATTGATGGTGTAGGAATATATCACTGTTGTGGGTGTTTAATCGAGAAATGGCAGAAGGCATGTTTTAGTGCTCTGGAAGCTGATTGCAAATAGAGCAACGCATCGATGCAAATGCAACCCCAGACTAGGCCATCATATAGTATCCATAGACTACACTTCTCTCTTGATGTTCTTTGCAGATGCCAAAGTCTAAATTTGTCACTAAATGGATTCGATATGCATAGATGGTCATAAGGAAAGGTGGAAGGTGCATTTTTTTTTTGTGTTGTTGTTCTTATATTTGTATATACATAGCAATGCTGATCGATTGATTGCAGGTTGCAAAAAAAAATTTAAAAAAACTAAGTGGGTGTAATGGAGAAGGAAACTTGGCAATTAAGAGGGATCAACTTCAGGGTTTTATCCAATTAACTTTCTGATGAAGAAAAAAAAATAAAACAAACGAAAAAATAATAAAAAAAAACACGAGTGCTTACAGTTGTTCCTAACAAGTTTGTCCTTCTCATACATGGAAGGATAAATTGGAAGGTATATAGAACTTTTCAAGACCTTGGTGTTTGTTGAAATTTATATAGAGAAAGCCTCTAATGATTACAATCATGTTTGTTTTGAAAGAACGTAGTATCGAAATAAGGAGAGAGTGTGTAAATTAATTTGTGATTTTTAACGTCTAAGATTTATTAGCAAGGATTATTTTGAAAACTTCAGGTGTATCTTTAAATTTATAAAAAAAATATATTTCGAGACATGATTGGCTCAAAAAAAAAATGATAAAGAGTAACAAAAATGCTACGTTATTTACAAATCAAACGTTAATCAAAACTTAATTCCTGTATTAAAATATTTATTAATAAACAAATAACAATTTTCGTTAAGATTTGCCACCTAACGAAAATTTGTCTGTTAAGTAGCAATTCTTAGCGACAAAAATGCTGTTATCATGTAATTCACAAATTAAACGTTAATCAAAACTTAATTCACGAATTAAAATATTTATTAATAAAAAATATTTACAATTTTCGTTAAGATTTGCTTCTTAACAAACATTGGACTGTAAATTAGCAAATCTTAACTAAAATCTCGTACTATCAACAAGAACTCTTCTTCCACCAGAGTATTTAGTCTGCACACATATATCTACACTTTCTCACAAGATGTGAACTTATGATTCTGAATTAAACTTGGAAAAGTAACACATGTGTGACTAGCGTTTATGTTCTTTCTAACTAACAAAAAAAATTGTGTATTTTTAATTTAATTGCACGTTAATCTACCTTCTTGATTATTTTATTAATAAGAAATTGCATATACTTGACTGGTTAAAAATTATTCATGTTTAATTTGAGTTTATTAATAGGGGATGTATACTTGACTGGTTAAAAATAATTTAAGCTAATAAATACTGGTGTAAATACTCAGTGCCATAAGTTTCCGGGAAATGTGAAAAGTCTAAGAAATATCGAAGTGAGGTTTTTTTTTTTAAAGAAATTTCAAAATTTTTTTTTGATTTTGTACAGATTAACTTCATAAGTTTTCAAATTAATTTTTTCCCCAATTTTGTTTGTTTGGATGGTGACATTTTAAAACTTTTTATTTTTGATTATTTAAATTTTATAAACAAAATTGCAACTTACCTTATGGGCTCTGATGGGGGCGCCCTCAGAACAAGCTAACGTGACGTCCACCAGACTCTCGTCCTGTAATAATTGACTAAACACCCCTAACAGGTTGGATTGATGATTGTTCCACCTCAAGCAGTAGTGCTCACTGCCCATGTCGGTGACAGCTTACGCTGCTGTAAATAAAAAATAGAAATAAATCAAAATTAATTGTAAATTCTTACGTAGGTATATTCAATATGAATGTGTATCTATTATTTATTAATTTTTTTTTCAAAGTTAAATAAAAAAATTAATTGAAAAATTGTAAAATACATTAATATATCCCGAAGGCTCCAGTTCCACAAATACATATAAACAAAATTCTAATCCTTGCCATAGGTATATAATAAACCTACATATACATACGTAGACCTTCATAAGCGTGCATTTAATTACTGCTCATGTTCGATGTCCAATTTGAAATCAATATTCAGGGCGCGCATTTCATATATACATATATGTATGTATGTAGGTACTACGAAGCACGACTTACATATACGATGAACGTATAGAGCCGCCAACGCTGGCTGTTGTGTAGTATATGTAACACGAGAAACTCATCTAGAAAAAAGCCTCGACTGCGCGCTTCGCATCGAGGAACACATTGCGCATCAGGATGAAAGAGACACCTTAACATGCTCGCACATGGGCGCATATATGCAATATAGCTGGTAATTAAGCGTGTACGCGAGCGCAATTTGACCGCTTTAATTATTGTGTAAATGCGTGTCGGGATGATTGCACGCAAAAGTGGTTTTGTATATTTCGCATTTCGTTAAAAAAAGGGGAATCACGATGATGCATCAGGACTGAAGATGGAAGGGATTGCGCATAGAATTAGAACTAGGTATGTATAAAAGAAGAACATGCGAACAACTATAAAATTTAATGGAGAGGAAGACGATTCTTTAAGGCAAATACATTTCGAATTGAAATGGAATATGTTTTAGTATTTGTTTGCACTTATTTATGCAAATATGAATGTGATGGCTGTGTTTTTAAGGTTATGAATTGGAAATATGAGAAAACAGACAAAAAAGAAATACAGGAATACAACAAAGGGGAATACGTTTTGGAAAGTAAAATATTAACATTATGGAACAATTATACCTACTGATATTGATAAATTAATATGAGTAAGAAAAAAATGAAATGCTCAACAATATCGAACGAACTTATGTTCTTTTCGTTGAAAGTTATAAGATATCGAAAGATGTAGACATTGTTTAATGTAAAATCATGGTAAAATCAAACAAGAAGAACAAAATGAAAAAAAAATAAAAGAAACACTGCCTCAAATTTTGGACTCACAAGGCCGATAATACGGAAATTTCGAGCATCCGTTAAACAGTGCCATAGATGGCTTTTTTACGATGGTGGTCTGGGGGGTGCACCACCACCACCTGGCTGGTGTGACTAAGTATTAAATTCTATTTTTAGTTTATGTTAAAAAAACAATTACACAAAATATTTATAGTCTTCTTTTACTATAAAAAAAATTCTCGCAAAAATTATAGGAGATAATCGAGTTTTCGTTTTTTAAGATAATTCATCTATGACTTCGTCCGCTATGATTCTATAATCTCACGATGCATTGTTAGAGCAGCAACAGTTTCATCAATTTTTTTTGAAGTTTCATAAATTCCTGAAAAAGCATCATCTTCTGTTCGAATTACTTTAAGTTCATCGCTTAAATCTTTGGTGATATTAATATCTTGTACCAAATATAAATTAACTTTAGAAATTCATATCAAATGGTTCACTGTGCACCAGGCGGAGAAAACAGTGAGTCAACGGGAGGTAAAAAGTAAAGCGATATTTGTTTAAATATCAAATTTTAACAACAATGAAAAGGTTAAGTTCATATAATTTTTTACTATCTCAACATTAATAAAGCTTTAAAATATTGCGGGCTTCAAACACTCTACATATTGAAAATTTTTACGAATATCCAGCATTTTTTTTTTATATAACTTTCCTTATACAAACAAATGGCAATAGAAAAATTTTAAGAACCAAAGTTTCAGTTAACGCCCAAATTACATTACAACAAATCTTTACTTTCAATAGTATATGATAATAAATGGTTAAAAAAAATACAAAACAACTTTCTAAAACCTCATAAATATTAATTTTATCTAAGACTATATGACTTATTACTAATTTTCTAATTAAGTGTGTTTCCCCGCTTATTAATATTATATTGTTTTGTTTTTGTTGTTTCTGCAATGCAGCAGCAGGTATAGCTTTATATGAGATGAGTGCTTAAGGTGTTGGTGACTTCGACAAAATCTCGCAACTTGGCATAAAAATAATGAGAAGCTGTTGAAGTGGAGACAGTAATAGCTATGATGATGATTATGATGATGATGATGTTGATGCCACATCGTCCCTTTCGCCAAGAAAAAAAACATAACCTATAGGTATAGGTGCATGCTGAAAGGTATGATATGTAAGTGTACATATATTATCTTAGCTACAAAAACATCATCACAATTCTTGAAGTGCAACAAAATGTGCACGCTTGATGGATTGTTGGGCTTTTTTTTATGTCCACAATAATTGTGGTTAATTATAATTGGATAGTGAATGAGGCCTTTAAAGGTGATGCAAAAGGTTTATGTTGTATAAGAAAAAAAAAACTGAAAAAAATAACAACCTTTGCACTACACTTTCATCACCATGACCAACACGAAAACGTGGACATGACCACAATCCACACAGCGAGATAAAAGGCAGTGTTGTGCCTCCCCAAGAACTAAACAGGTAGGTACTCTTAATAACCGCCAACAGACCATTTATCATTTCTTTAGTGCAGTCGGGTAACTCTCTAGATGTGTCCCGTTCTATAAAGGTATGGGTTCCGTCTAGAGTTGCAGCGCATTCATCAATAAGCCACCTAGATACAAGCCGAAGTGCAGTCCAACATGGACATGTACGCGCTTCCGTATAATTTTTCTAAATCACATCGTCAATAGATCATTGCTGATGCGCGCAAGAAGACTCCAAGGAATCGTGTCCAGTGGCATGATTGTATGTCTATATACGAACAACGAGTGCCTTTGGAAGGAAGGGGGTGGGAGAAGGGGTGAGATTTAAGCATAGAATGCTTGGTATATTTTTCCAAAGCAGCTATATATCGGAAATTAAGTCTTTATCTTGAAGTTTTTTTTTTGTTTTCTTGGTGCACTCACGCGGTATCATGAAGCCGGCATCTTTTGAGAGAACACGCACAGGTATATAATAGACAGACCAGACAGACAGACAGACAGAAAGACTGGCAGAGCCGGGCTATACAGTGGACGACACAATATATGTACACAGAATTGATGTCTGTCATAATTTATTAATCGACTTGGCGGACTTTGAGCGAAATATTTGAGTCAAGAGTAATCAATTATAATAATAATAAAAATTCAATAGATCGCCAGTGAGTGTTGCTGGTCTAATGGTTAGTGAAGTTTTCTCTTTATATCCACTAGACAGCTGAGGTTTGCATTTTAATAAAAAATAAATTAATAATAAAATGCACGACGTGGATCGCACGAACTTGCTCTCGTGTGGTTAAAATCTTTACTGTGACTAGAAATTGCAAATTAATGGTAAGTAATGAAATAGAGATAAAATGTCAACAAAGTCATAAGTACTTAGAAAATTGATATTTTTTTTGATTTTATTTTTTATACATTTTTAAATCCGTGGTTGATAACATGGTTGTTTTAAGGAACAGCAAATAAGCTTTGTAGTGGCCCAACACTCAATGGGATGGATTTTCATTACGAAAGTCTGGATTGTAATCGCAGCCCCTTCCATTTAAAAACAAAAACAATTTTTATTTCTGGGCTATTGCCTTTTAACGAAGCAAAACAATTCGAACCCCCAACCCAGTACGTAAATTTATTTAAATTACCCACCGCCACCGGCCGAACTTTCATCATCACCCTACTTTATAATTCAAAACACATAAACCATGCACCAGCACCCTACATCAACATCCTACCCACCGATATCACAATGCTTGATACAAACAATTCCACTAAGAAGACCTCATTAATCAAAATAATTATATTTCTTTCGAACTATAAGTTCACACTATGTCTTGGGAGAAAATATAACAAGAGGAAGTAAGAAATTTCAACCGGACAATCGGACCTGAACAATCCGAGACGTGAAGCCGACATTAGTTAAGAATTAGACTTAAAGTTAAAATACAATGACAATTTAAAAATAATTTTAGCAAAAAACTCAAAATGTTAAAAGTTAGGCCCCCTTTTGTGCCAACATATTATAATATCCAATGTACTCTTTAAGATAACTAGCGTTAAGCAAATTGTAAATAATAATTGTTCAATAAAAATCGTTAAGTCAACAATTCGAAGTTTAACTATCGACTCATGATTTTCTTGTTTTCGAATTAGAAGTGCAAAGAAGTTTTCAGCATATTTTTGTTTGCAGCATTTTTTATAATTTTGTTTGCACGTTCGTTTATCAGAAAATGAGTTGTGGGCTGGAATTAGATTTCTACCATTACTTTCCCTCTTACTCCTTCAGTAAGCAGCATGAGAATGCTTATTTGTTTTTAACCATCAGCCTTGGACAAGAATCAAATTTATAACGTTTTTCTTCGGTTCACTTTTTTGCAGTGGATCTCGTAGGCTGAGTTTGCTCAGTACTCATGCAGGCGCTGTTATATGAAATATCGTCTTATAAAGAATAAGTTTTTAATGAAATTGTAAATAAACCTGGTATAAATGGTTGGAGACCTCTCCTTCTTAACCGGAGTTTTACTGGCTTTCTTGGGGAATAACATGAACTAAATTTATTTATTTTTAAATAAGCTTTTAAAGAAACCTGCGTTAAATATAAATTTAAATAAGTTTGTGTAAATTTTTAAATATTTTTACATTTAAAAAACAAAAAAATCCCATCACGTTATAAATTAACAATTTCTCCTATTAACTACGGCGCGGCGTTAGGCAATAACGCCCAAATCGATTTGGAAATATCGCCCAAATTATTTTTATCGCCAAAAAAAAAAAATTAGAAATATTGCCCAAATTTATATTTTTCCAAATCTAAAGTTGGAAATATCGCCCAAATATTTTTAATGTTAATTATTTTTATAAAATTTGGGCTTTATTTCTTCAATTTTGGGTGATATTTCCAAAGTGAAATTTCAATGATAAGGGGCCCAACTATGTAACTCGATTCTACAATAAAAATGTTTGAATTCGCAAAATCTCAGTTCGCTAATTCTTTATCAAACGCATATAAACGAAAATAGAACAGCGCTAGTTGAAGATTCTGTGGCAAAAAGTCGAAAGCACAAAATTTTATCCCACTTTCATATATATTATCACTTAAAATAAGTATTGAAAACAACTTTGGAATGGATTCGAAAGTAGAAGCAAGTTACATAGTAGGGCCCAAGATAATCTTAAAAAAATCGCGGCGCATAAATTGTGAAGTTTGTATGGGGGCGCTTGCTACCCCCTGCTTGGGCACATTATCGGATTGCATACACCCAGCCTTGCACCTAACCCAAATCCTATAATGTGCCCAACCAGGAGGGGGGGGCATGTCCCCCCATACATACTTCAGTGGTTATACGTCCGTTAAATTTTCAAAAATCCGTATTGTAAATGTAAGTATTGAGTTTTATTATTATTTGGGCGTTATTTCCTAAGATTTGGGCCTTATTTACTTTTTCTGGATTTCTTTTGGGCAATATTTCCAATTTTGGGCGTTATTTCACATTTAACTTTTAAAAATTGTATTTTGGACGTTCTTTCCTTTAAAAAAAAATTAAAAAATTGGAATTAACGTCCAAATCGAGAAAAAAACAACAATTGTTCAGAATTTTTTTGGGCGATATTTCCAAATCGATTTGGACGTTATTTCTTTGGGCGTTATTGCCTAACGCCAATAACTACATATCTTCCTTGAATTACTGAAGTTTCAACTCAGTCACGAACCTAAGTTTAATTAACCAAAAATTCCATCATATATATTCGACTTTATGGTTAGTTGTGTGGTAATGAAAAATTGCATGTTTTCATCAGTCAGTATAAAACAGACAAAAAAAAAGAAACATTTTACAACTTTATGCTCGACAATTTTAGCAAAATTTTTTAATAGTCATTTTGTTGTTGATTGAAAAAATTCCGACAAAAGAAAAATTTTTCTTTGCATTAAAATAAAAAGCGACCATAAAACAGTTTTACAGATGTTGTCCCAACATCGAACATTTCGCCATAAAGAAACATCATACCATCAGGCGACGATGATGACGAATTTCCTACATCATAAACAATAATGATCACCTTTTTTCAAGTCTCTTGCACGAAGAACAAACTTCAAAGGTTTCGTATAAATATCTATATGTGTATATAGTCAATGTTGAAGTTTTAGTACTTCGTCAGCAACTACCGGGCTTTGTTTATGACAAACTTCAAGTCAGTTAATAGGTTCATTAAAAAATTTAGCTTACAACCCAGGAGACGAATTCTTATACTCTTAAAGGTATGTAGGTATACCTTCCGCAATATAGTTAGTATAGAGATCCAGAGGTTCAATCGGTAGTAAAAGAAAGCTATATACAAGGAGTACCAACCTCCCTGCTGGCTCTACCTATAACACTCTCTTCCCAAGTCATCCTGCACAACAAACTATACCCCTGCTGATGCACCGCGCCGCCGGTTGAACCAACCAAAGAGCGCTGTTGGTTAATGATCTTGCATGTTCGATTGCAGTTAAACAGAGAATTTTGTTAATAATAATAAAATGCAATCTTAATTATAATTGAAATTAATTGTTTTTTAAGTTGGAAGGGCAGCAGCATGTGCCCACCGCCAAGTTATATAGTTTGCACTTGACGGTCATGTGTGCGCTTGGTTTTTTTATATGCTGTGCATTAGTGCTCTTGGGTATATTTTTGCCAATGATGATGATGGTTAGTCGGAATTGCACATTGCCTAACCGCCCCTGGAATATGTTAATGCTTGGGAAAAAAAAAAAACAAAAATGAAGACGAAGGTGAAGACGATAATTTCGGAAGACATTTCTATGTGCAAATTCTTGTTTTCCTGGTAGGGGTCCATAGATATACCTACATTTGAAATTGATTAATTAAAACGGAAGGTGGTTTTATGCTCTCTTTATACCGCGGCTGCAGATGCAAGTCTGTTCTTTTGAAGAATGTTGTATAGTTTGTTTATTGAGTTATTTAAGTGCGTTATTAAAATGTTTCACGATATAATACAAACAACAGTTAGTTATGTTGGGAAACGAAAGAGCCAGTATTGGAATCATGAGGGAGTTAATGGGTAATGCCTGCTTTCTCAGGTCGTCTTAAGATAACTACTATTGGTCATAATTTGGCAGAAAATCAATCGATTAAAAGGATTGGCAATAGTTCCGTAAACTTGATAAATAATGAAACAATAGAAGCGTAACATTAGATGTCAAATTTCAAGTAATTTTGAGTAATCGATACGACAAAAACTGAAAAGATCAGCCTTAGAACTTCCTCATTCTATCCAAGTAGATATTTCGGGGCAACCAGTAGAGATGGTAGAGAATTTCCAATATCTTGGATGTATTGTCTCTACTGGTGGCGGAAGATATCGTTTTGAAAATATCAATCGTTTTCGTTTTACGGAACAAAGCTGGATATAAACAGCCTAATCGGGAAAGAAAAAACTGCTTTGGGAATGCTTTCCAAAATATGGAGAAACAACTATATTAGCTATCTACTCGATTAACTATTAAATAAAAAGCTATGATTGTTCCGCTACAATGTTAAATCCCTGCTGATTTATGGGTGTAGCACTTGGAAAGTTACATCCGTTGTCACAAGAAAGCATAACAAAACTTCAAACATTTATTATAATAGCTTTTTTCGAAACATATTGAGGATGTTTCGCTTCAACCGTATATCCAATGATGAACTTCATGCGAAAACTGATCAGGAACCCATAGACTCAACTATACGAAGACGCCAAGTGGCAGTGGATTGGTCACACGCTTCGAAAAGGTGACGAGTGCATTGCGAATCAAGCGATGCAATGGAATTCACTCACATAGGCAGGCAGACAAGTGGGCTGACCTAAAAGTACTTGACGAAGAACGGTTGAAGAGGAATCAGGACAATTTAGAAACAGGTTGAGGGAGCAGAGATACATCTATAGAAATCGTACACACTCGCGCGTAGGACCTATGCCCTATCCTATCAATTCCGTCCGCAAGAAGAACCTCACGGACGTAATAGGTCCGAGAACCCAAGAAAGTATTCTAGGTATAACGTTTTAAGCTTTAACAACTCGCTGAATTCATATTTTGTTCACGAGTGTGATCAGTTTTCAAAAACTCATGAACGTGAGGAGGTCCCCTCTATTCCTGCCGATACTTCACACACAGAAATGGCTTAGAATATTAAGTCATTATAGACCCTGATAGTAGCCTGTGTCGTAATTATAAGTGTGTAGGACTGTTGCGTCAAAAAGTCTTGGGATCGATTCCCAGTATCTAATAGTGATGGGCGCATTCGAATGATTTTCTCGATTATAATCGATTCAAGCAACATCTCGAGATGTCTCGATTCTTCACTTGAATCATTCGAATGATTTACCATACCGATTATACCTACCCAATTACTATTCTTACCGGTAAGTTGTAATCGTAAGCGTAGTGAGTGAGAAGAGAACTCGAACTCGGAACTCGAGAACTCGAGAAATCGAGAAATGAGAACGAAATACAAGCAAGAGAAAGATAAATAGACATAATCGAAAACTCGAGAACTCGAGAGTCGAAACGTTGATTGTTTGTGTAGGTTACCTCATACGTTTATTCAACCACTTGAGTCAACGCAGAGAGCAGTACGCAGAAAAACCAAATAAAGAGCCATATATTTTTCCGAAGTAGAAAATAAATTTTTCGTATTTTTTAGAGGTTTTTTAATCCATCGTCATCGTATCCATCCTTTGATGGAATTTGACAATTGATGGCTTGACAGATAGGTAATATCCTATGCTTTGAGGTATAGATAATATTTCGATCCAAATCTCAACAGATTGCCCTAAAAAAGCATTTTTCCGGAGCAGAAAAAAAATCGATTTTTTTTTGTATTTTTTAGAGGTTTTTAATCCATCGTCATCGTAGCCATCCTTTGATAGAATTTGACAGTTGATGGCTTGACAGATAGGTATTGATCTATACTTTGAGGCATAGAGAATATTTCGTTCCAAATCTCAACAGATTGCCTAAAAAGGCATTTTTCCGGAACAGAAAAAAAAACTCGATTTTTTTCGCATTTTTTAGAGGTTTTTTAATCCATCGTCATCGTAGCCATCCTTCGATGGAATTTGACAGTTGATGGCTTGACAGATAGGTGATGATCTATACTTTGAGGCATAGAGAATATTTCGTTCCAAATCTAAACCGATTGCCCTAAAAAAGCATTTTTCCGGAGCAGGAAAAAAATTCTAAATTTTTCGTATTTTTCAGAAGTTTTTTTTTAATTTATCGCCTTCGTAGCCATCCTGTGATGGAATTCGACAGATAGGGGACAAATTATATTTTGAAGCATAGAGAATATTTCGTTCCAAATGGACTGCAATAAAAAAGCAAACAAGGGAAATAAATTTTATATTATTTAAATTTAATTTTTAAAATGTAGATTGTATTGGACAACATTTTTTTTAATCGAACAAAGCGAATCTACATATTAAATTTTAAAGGTTTATTACTCCAATTTTGTACTATTTCATATCTCGAATGATCATTCGATTATTGCAATCACTCGAATTCTAATGTCTCGATTACTCAAATCATTCGATTATGCCCATCACTAGTATCTAATTACAACTAAAAACTGAAATATTTCCCCGGGTACTGCCTCTTGCGAGGAATTAAAAATTAGTCTAGAGTTATTCTTGTCATAAGAAATTGCCTCTCACCTTAGCCGTTCAGACTTAGCAGAAAATTGTAGGTCCTTTACATTCCTACCGATACCATGCACACAGTAACAGTTGAGAATTGTAAGTTATTACGCCTTGGTTCTAAACGAGTTGTCGCGCCACCAAATTAATTTATTTTTATATGCATTAAGCTTTAAAAATATAATGGTATCCAAGAGTCTTTTTTTCTTTTCTTTAAACCATAAAGGCAAAGGCTCCTTTAAGATCTCAAACAATAATCTCAACACCTTCTGATTACAACCCAGTAGGTATAATTTACACTTCTTACAAGGCAATTTATTTGCGCAATGTGGCTGTGGTTGCAGTATGGACTTCTATTTTGCAATTTTCCAAACGCACCCATGCTGTACATAATAAACCTTTAGCTATATGCCAACAAGGTTATAAGGTCTAATCAATTCCGTTCGCACTCAGCTTTCGAAAAAAAAAAAAACTCGAACGTCGTCGGACACAACTGATTTACGCCAAAACATCAGCAAACGATCAAAATAAACAAAAAAAAAAAAAAACAAACAAACTGAAAATAAGGTCTCACCTTACATCCGTAAACGTTCCAATATAAGAAGGGGAGCTTATAGTGCTTACTGTTTATATATACGATCTTGCCCACTATATACCATACCAACATCACCACCTGCCCTCGAAGAAGAAAAAAATCTTATAACCACCACCATATGCGTTAATTAAGAAAATTAGTATCCCACGCCTGATTTATGAATTAACGGATGCCTGCATAGATAGATACATGCACGAAGCCAGTGTCAGGCATCAGCAGCAACCGAAGAACAACAAGTATTGCAATCGTCTAAAACCGGACGCGGACGTGCGGAGTCTGCATCAGCATCACGGCACAGTCCTCTCGGTTCCAAATGGTATATGTATATGATGGTGTTCCTATAGGTAAAGTACTGCGCGCAACTATACTACGGCCATCACAAATGGGCCTCGAAATGCTATATGCTCATTCGAGATTTATGCCAAATGAATGCTAATCGAACGCGGAATGCTGTGCCCATAGAGATAGATCTACGAGTACTTCTCTCAAGGCGGATTATATGTGGCTGCCACCGCGAGGTAGATAGCAGAGCGGCTGGCAGTGTACGAGTATAGTACCTGTACCTGTTGGGATTAAGTTTACGCATCGTAATGGGCACAATTTGCGCGGGGCTTGAAGAAAAAAAAAAAACAAAAAAATACAAAAGACGAACGGGACACAGCATAGGTAAATTGATTAAAGTGCACCCACACCAACAATGTGGGGAGAGTGTTTCAAGTTTGCACAGATGCAACATCAGTGGCAGGCACTGCAGAGCGCAGTTCATTGGTTAGTTATAGCAGCCAGCGTGGGATGACACGAGCGCGAGCGCTAGCTCAATACCCAAAGCCAAACCATACCAAAGAATGGAGTGTGATCGGAACACAAAAGCGCATAACATGCAGCGTCAATTGGCACTGCACCATACCATACCATCACACCGCACCGCGACCGCACCAAAATCAGCTGCTCACTCGCCGCCGCACCGCGCTGCCACAGCCGTTGCTGTATTGCTGCTGCACCCTCTCTACAATGAGACCCAAACAAGCATCCGCAATGCAACATTTTACTGTTAGCAGGTTAGCACAGGGGCCCCCACCGCACCGCACATCATGTGAGCTTGTGTTTGTGTGTGTTGAAACAGCGTTAATTGTGCTAATAAATTATCGCATTCGGATCGACGGCTATAAGCAGCGGTAAGCTGTTCTTGAAGTTTGAAGACGTAAAGAAAGGAGGTCTTTGCCTCTCTTTGGGGGATCAGAGAGACTTGCAACAACATTGATTGAGGGTCCTCATGGGCACAGAGTGAGCTACAAAGTGTGCCATGTTATATGTTTGCGCAGTAGCTGTCAGTGGTAATTAGTCGAATTGTCAACTTAAGGCAGCTTATAATTTTGCTACGTATATGTACATTTTGACTTAAATTAATTTTAAAAAGGTTTTTTTTTCAATTGGGAGGGGTTAATGTTGGTATATAAAAATGGAAAGGGCTGATCAGGAAAATAAAAAGTGTCAAAGTATCAGAAAAACGTCATCTTAAATAAAATTTTAATAGATTTTCTAACTTTCTTTTGATTTATTTTCAAGTCTTTCAAATATTTCGGAAAACTATAGTTCCCAATTAGACTAATAGCCCACAGATATTTTTGGAAGTGAGCAAAAATTCACTTATATCTTTAGATAGGTCTTTACTTTTCATATCCAAATATGGAAGTCTTGCATGCCGTAGTTGGGGTCTTTGTTGGTAATGGTGCATTGAAAATGCGTTTGTTTTGAAGCTCAGATGAAAAGTATAGCAACAAAATCATTATACATCGCTCATTTGATGCAATATCGTCATTACTCAAAATATGATATTTTTGAGTTCATTACAGCATCGTGCGTAAAATTTATTTCTCTATATTTCCGCAAAAAAAAAAAATATAGATACCTTTACACAATTTCAATCAATTGAGCGTATTTTTTTAAGCACTACTACTGTTTTTCCATAGCTTTTTCACGAAACCGAAATCTTCAATTTCATTTATCTCGAAACAGCATTTTTTGATTTATGACGATATTGCAGCAAATGAGCGATATATAAGGGTGAAACTCAAAGTAAGGCTGAATATGTATTTCTTCATGCAACCACTTATAGACTCTAAAACTTCAGATCCAAATTTGTTGAAATTTTCGGAGCGGGCGGCGAAAAGTGGCTTCAGTAAAATTCGTCCCCTACCACGCCCATATTTATTATATTTGAATTTTCCCTGCATTCAACGTCACTAATGAAAACATTTCGTTGCTAAGATCAAATAAACATGACAGCTTACTTATACACTAACTGCCACGCCTAAGTGAGTGTGTTAAGTTAGCCACTTTTTATTGGACTTTGTTATTTTTGAAATTTGTGGCGCGTTGTTCCCAATTTATTTCGTATTGTTACAAGTTTTTTTTTTGAAAAATATTCAAAAATGCGATTAGATAAGTATTTCGCCCGAAGATGGAGAAGCACCTCCGAAACGCGTCGCAGTAAAACTTTAATACAAAAATTATAAGTTGTGAAATTAAAAAAAAAATAAGAATAAAATCAAAACATATAAAAGCAAATTTAATATAGTTTTTCTTTTTTCTTAAATTCTTAACGTATTGTAATATGTTTTTTTTAAATCCGCCTACTACCACGCCCACTTGTTGTTAATAACCTTTCTTGAAACTAAAGTATGACAATTTTTTAAGAGATCAGTCAAACACTAAGATGATGAAGAAGTCCGAAAAAGTGGAAAAAGTCAAATTCAAAATTATTAAAACTGGCAAGGTTAGCCAGGGGCTAAAGAACTCTCACTCCCGTGTCTAAAATTATCATTTGCATTTCTTAAGAGGATTATGTTTCAACGCTATTTTACGTGTAGAATGAAATACCAAAACCTAAAATTCCCATAAAGAACACAAAAAATCAAGCTCTTGTGTTCTTATTTCTGTCTTTTCAAACAGATCTTATATGCAGCACTCTAAACAGCACTCCAGTGACACCCATTTGGTACACATTACATATGTATGTTGACCAAAATCGCTGATTAATTTACTCTCGAAGTAAGTACGTATGGTGTAGCCATAGCCTTTTCATATACCTACTACCACTTGAAATTCCATTCCACAATATAATGCTGCGGGTGCTATAGGCAGTGAGAAACTAATTGAATACCTACAGACCATGCGCCTTTAATGAACTACCTTGCACCTGGCCACTTGCATAAATCAATTTGCTTGGCAAAAATGAATGGCGTCCAACAACAACTGTCACAGTCGATGTCACAACATGTCCGGAACCCTTAGCGTGAACTAATTACTTAAGTAAACACCCAACAACAAAAAAGAACCAAGAACCCTCCTCGCTGCTTCTAATTTAAACCACATTATATATACCACCTACTGATGATGGTTCTCATTCTCACCCCAGCTGGAGGAGTAGGTACGAGTATACTTAATACACATCAACTTGTATGATGGAATGTATGAGAATGTGGAACCACGATTTCTATAATTCACACAATAAAATCAATTGTACCAATGAGACCAGACCATACGCCATCAGGCTCAACTAGCTCAGCTTCACCATTCAATATAGAGCTCCTATAATAACAATAAAGCGATAAAAATAGAAAATTCAGGAAAGCGAACTTCGGCTTGGAAATAATAATAAAGTAGACACTTTTGCACACCATGAACACTAATCGCGATCCGAAATTGCACGATCTCCATTTATATGGATTTGGTTTTTATTTTTATTTTTTGGAGAACTCAAGTCTCAAAAGCTGTGCGTCTAGTTTTTCACATAACCTCAGATTTACAGAGCGGAACGGGCCACGAAGAGACGCTGACGACAACGACGAGTGCCATGCGGCGCAAATGAACCATGTGTACGCCACAATAACACAAAAGTAATTTGTTAAAATGAAGGCGGCTTGTGCCCAGTCAGTCCAACAACATCCAAGTCTAGCTCTGGCTTCCAGCTCCAAATGCCCGTCTAGAGTCAAAACAGCTTTTGACTTTGTATAGTATAGGAATATACGCGGGATCGAATTTTGAGAAGTTGGAGGAGAGATATATCCTGTCTTGAAGCTAATGGGATTTTGTATATACGTATATGGACGCGAAGAGTGCTGGCGAGTGGCCACTGCACCAACCAACACACCGCTTCGCGCCACCTCAGTCCGACCGATCGGCTGAGCTGAGCCGATTTCAATAGAAAAGTGACTGATGGGGCGGTGTGCTCTGTTGTGAAGAATTGTGTGAGGATCTGGGCCCACACTCTATATATACATACAAACAACATCGAGGTGGAGAACTGTTGAGATGATGAATAGCACAGGCATTTGTTGAAATGTTTCGCATGTGGCATGTAAGAGTGGTTGTGATTAAGTGCAGAGCACATTAAGGGAATTAGGATTCACCTGTGATGTTCGACGGGTACGTGCAAACGTTAGTTAGTAATTATAGAAGATAGGAGGTATAGTTTAGTTTTTGGTGCGGGGTGTCCGCGATGAGAGTACGGAGTATTGGTATATGGCAGAACTAATTCAAAGAAATGCTTTGTAGGTTTTTCCAAATTCCACATTGACTGATGTCGGGTAATGACTTTGCAAACAGTCTCATTTGTCTGCAGTAAGATGTTGTTGTTGTTTTTTTTTAGAAAGTTCAGAAATAGGTTAGGTTTTGTATATGAATAATGAAAGAATATGAAGGAAATATTTGAAGCATTGGGTGATGTAGTTTCATAAATACGGATCTATACATGTATTGAGTTTATTAAGGGATATTTGATAGTGGTGTTTAAAGATGTTACAATACTTCTTAAGTAATCAAATAAGTTTTAATGAACATATGTATATTCCATAGGATAAAGAAGAATCTGTGTAAATCCTCCGCTAGAATTCAAATAAGGAAATGGGCGTTTTTCACATTTATGTTAAGCCCGGGTGCCATTTTTATGTGTTTGGAGTAAAACTTGAAAAAACACGTGTGTTTTTTTTTTAGTTTAAAAAGATGGTGGTAAGGGTGTAGGTACACTTCTCGGAATTAAAATGTTTCTATAGGCGACTTAGCAAATACATCATTTAGTATTTATTTAAGGCAAAAGACTCCATTGGTGCAGTATCATACAAACAAGTATTTCTTACCTCAGCGGTATTTTCTTATAGTCGAATAAACTGACGAACTTTAATTCAAAAATTTCGGCTACTCATCATAAAAATCCAAGCAGTATTAAGACCAAAAAATGTTTACATTACAATATCGCTTCTCGGAGTGATTTTTGCTGTCAACTTATATAGGGAGGGGTCCGAACATTTCTTCCAACCAACTGAATCCTTACTATCTGCCTCCAGTTTCACACGGCAAGTTAATTGAGAGGTATAATACTCTTCGACTTGCTTGCACCATCTGAGTCCCGGTCCTATAATCAACTGCACTTCCTTCCGTCGAAAGTGGATTCAAAGTTTTTTAGAGTCGGAACATTACGTTCAGTTCATTGTAACTAAACCAGCCACATCCGTCGTTAATCGGTGTCGTTGAACCACCCGAAAAATTCGTAGTAGAAGTTTTTCATCCCGTCCCGTTTATGAAAACGTAACCAAAAATCCCCCAAATAATCTTCCTTTCAAAACGACGCATGCTCGTAAAGCATTTTCATCTACCTTAACCAAAGTCAACGCTGCACCATATAGCTGGACCGAGAGTATTAGCGTCTTTTAAAGCGACACTTTAGTTGCTTGAGAGAAGAATTTACATCTCAAGAAGAAACAGAAATTGGTATGAGCAATTCTTCGTTTGATTTCATTACAGTAGATATTGTTGCATAAATTGATGCAGACTTAGGTAGATAAATTCCCTATTAACTCAAAGTCTATGTTAACGACCTTTCCTTGACAGCACTACCATTTTCACGATATTATTCGCTTCCGTCTCATTGCTCACAAGATGGTGACTGGAAGTACGGGTATTAATTCCGATTATTTTCATTTCGTCGCCATTTATCGAGTAATTTGTACGACCCTTGAAAGATTTTGCCTCTAGAGTTGACGCCAGAATTTTGCACTACTTTTTCAAGAACGATGTTAAAGAATTAGCATGACAGTGCATCGCTTTTGTCAAAATTCGACAAACTAAACATTGCCCTATATAAAGATGCTGTACCATACTCGGCTTTGAAATCGGTGAAAAGTTGGTTTGTGCCGATTTCAAGCTCGTGTTTTTTTTGTCGTTATGTAAATATTTGATCAATGATGAATTTTTCTGACATAAACCCACACTGATATGGATCTTTCTGGTGGTAGAAACTGCAGAAAAGATCTCAGTAGTTGGTGCATTTCATAGTCTCCTTCTTCTTGAGGATCACAATATTTGGATTATAATGAAGCATTACAATTTGACCTACCCCGCTCCCTATCGCCCGAACTGCCATCAGTACCCTTCATCACGATATCATCATCCAACACACATAAACTAAGCACCAGCTCCTTAAATAAAGATCAAACAAACACAGACAAAGTTGACGTCATCAATCAAAATAATTCTATTTATTTCGTCCCATTTATAGTTCACACTATATCGTAGCAGAAAAAACAACAAAAGGAAGTAAGAAATTTCAACAATTCGAAGTTTATCGACTAATGATTTTCTTGTTTTCGAATTAGAAGATCAGAGAATTACTACTGCCTGAACATAATAGCAACTGGAAACAGATCTGAATAGCTCTCATAAGTGTCGTGCATGCTATTCACGAGCCCACAATGAAGCTGTACAGCCTTTTGTGTGTTTTAATGAAGAAATAAAAGCACGGGCTTTTATCCAAAATTGGTATTTCCGATATTTTTATAATTTTTTCAAGACACGAATAAGTAATGAAAGCCGAAATATTTTTTGCCAGCAATAATTGTTTTTTTTTTCCCTTAGAATATGAAACTTCAAAAGTGTTGTACGTGAAATTTAAAAGTTGGCAAAAGTCGTCCAGTTCCGGATGCGGCTACGTTGCACCGTGTTCGAACCATTTAATTTGTATGTAATTCAATATTTTGACACCTATTCCGGCTCCATTTGCAGTTCCATCTCCATTGATTCTGATTTGATAGCTGATTTAAGTAAATAACAATTACAGTTGTTTCAAATTTCTTCTCTTGGTGCATTCGTAAAAAGTAGAACCTTGTTGCTCCTAAAAAGAAAAAAAGCCCGGCGGGTTAACTTATTTACTCTCCCTTCGCTTTATTGAGTTAAGCTTCTGGGCTTAAATGAAATTCCTATACCGTTACTCTCCTGTTACTTTTAAAGTCCTCACTTGTTTTTCTAGATTGGACATTTTTGGAATTGTAGATAGCCAGGCCATTAGGTACTCAAACGCAGGTAACGAAGAGGCCAGATCCTGAAAATCGCACCAATTATAAAAACCGTTTAATATCTAATGAGAAAAAAATCAATAAGTCAGACATATTATTTAAATCTGGCTTCTTCCAGATAAATTACATCGCTTAAGGAAATCGAGCAATCATAGCAAAAATTCAAGGTTTTTAGCTTAATAGAAGGCAAATGCCAACATGTCGATTGACTTCAAATGGAAGAAGGCTTAAAGCGAATTTCATTGATTTTATTAATGTCGAAAAGAATTTGGCAGAAGTCTTTTCGGTAAATTCGTTGGTTTTTAAAATCGTTTATTTAAAGAACTCAAATTTTAAAATATCAGGGTTTGACGAAGTAGATATCACAGATTAATTGTACCTATAAACTACCTCAAAGATTTTTGTACATGAGCTCGTAACCCGATCAGCCTGTATTGACTTTTTCAATCCGCCTACAAGGTTATAGTCCATTTTATTCTTAATTTTAATTTTTTAACTATTATTTTGTAAATCAAGGAACTATAGAAATAATGAGTAAGTTTTTTAGGGAAATTAGTAATGGGGCACGCAGTTATAACAGTTTTCTCAAAAAAAACACCTGTTCGTGAAGAATTTGGAGCAAAAAAAAAAAAAAAACTTTCTCAAGTCATCACGATTTCTATATAAATTCACTTTATCCTCATTTACACTCATATACACATTCTGTACAGCCATTCTAGATAATATATGAAATAGTAGACATTTGTAATTAAATGAGGTTTTTATTAGTTTAAAAATGAAAGGATAATAATAAGGTTTCATCGACTATCAACTTTATGTTTGCTGTCACGATCGGAGCACAACAGAAGCTGCTGCTGTATATGCCGTATGGATATACCAATGCGAATAGGTTGGTTCATTTTATAGCCACATATATATGAGAATGTGGCATGTTACGCGCTTCCCCTTTCTTCATTCTTATAGTTAATAACAAACTCATGGGTAATAAATCGAGTTCATGTTATAAGAACTAACCGTGTGTAATTTGTGATAGACTATAAGCTAGATCGAGTAGCGAAGGAGTTGTTATATTATGTAGGTATATCCCGACAAAAAAAACCTAGTGCGGCCTTATTACGTTCAGATGCATATAAGATCCACAAGTTGTATATCCGAGTCCGACAGAATCGAAACCGACATTGTGTGTTTGTACATCTCTGTATAAGCCATAGATAGAACAACGGAAGAAAATTGTTTCGCGTTATTTACGATTTGTTGTTGTTGTTAAAAAGTGTTCCTGAGTTTTCCCCCTCGTTCTTTTTTGTGTTGTTGTTGCTGCTGTTACTTTTCCCGCTGAAAAACCCAGAGGCAAACAAAAAAAAGTGTCGAGAGTCGAGAAAGAAGACACAGAATGGCCATGGCCAAGCTATATTACACTTATATTCGAAGAAGATAAATAATTGAAAAGTCATAATTTTTATTTATTCGCTGGAAATATATCTGGAACTCGCGTGTTGCTTCTCTCGCTTTATGTTTTGGGTTCATCCGGTGCAATTCCACGTCAATCATTTGCACAGGTTAAAAATCAATTGCTCGGCTTTGGTAAGAGTTAAACAAGATCTCAAATAGATTGGGTAGCACTAGGAGTTGTATTGATATACTCGTACTACAACTGCAGCTATAGCACTTGGCGAATGGCAGTTTATGGAGTGCAAGTGGTTCGAACTTACAATGTGTGTGTGTATGTTTGTAAGTCTGCAAAGAGGAACCCAAAGCCTTGAATATCTAAGAATTGAAAAAGGGTTCCGTAGTTGGCTACCAGGTTAATTGAAAAGTTAGCCTGCGGTGGTCTTTGGATCGCGTATTTAGATTTGTTTCTTTTAGATTGGTTCGGTGGAGTTTTTTTTCTTTCTGCTTTAGCTGGATGAGAATTTATTACATATGCGCGCATAAGCTGTCCCTCAAGTGTTTAGCATAAATGGGATGGTCGATGATATTCGTATATAGCCAGAGACTAAAATAATTTCAATAAAAAAAAAAACGTCAGAAAAAGTTTTCTAACAACTATATCTACAAAAAGATAGCTACTTCCAATCATTACGAGAAGATTTGAAATTGCTATGAAAAAAAAACTACTAACATCTTTACGGGGAAATGCACGGATAATGCACGTAATTTTGTCTATGTGTTAACGAGTTAATTAAGATCGGGTAAAGGGAAAAAAACTTATCACAAGTAATAACCAGAGTAATAATTCTCCACTAAAAAAATGTGAATGAGTGAGACTTGAGACTGTAAACTACGGTTTTTGTTTAACGATTAGATGATGGAAAATATCAGTCTTAAGAGAGTTTTTACGGCTTTACATTCAGGGAGCAGCTTAACTGTGAAGAAACCCTATGGGCCTAGATATAATAAATCGAAGAGATTTGGTTGATTGCTTAGCCAAATTCTACATATTCCAAAAAATAGAAATGCGATCTTCGCATGGGGCCGGACCTTCTCTCTTAGATTTTGTTAAAAAAGGGAAAATATCGGGATTGGATTAATTTTCTGAGGGCCTATGAGAAAACTAAGATACGAGGAAGTTATGAATAACACCTTTCTAGATAAACTTCAATTGTTAAATATTGTAAAAATTATACAATTTTATCCATACCGTACGAGTCATTTCCGTAAAACCAATAAATAGAAAAAGTGGACGTGGCAGTCGGCGGATTCAACTAAAACAAATTTATAAATTTTTGCTCGTTCATCAAAAAAAAAAAATCGTTGGAGCCGTTTTCGAAAAACAATATTTCTCATTTAAAGTAATAAGATCGTAAATCCATAAGATTTGATGTTAATTAGTTGAGATTTAAGACTCAAAAAATGTGTTTACATGTCTTAATTAATATATCATTGTTTTAAAAAATTTTCTCTAAAAGTAATGTCAAACTTGGGCACAATTTTAATAAAATTTAGAATGGCGCCCTATGTGAAGCCAGCTAGTTAGAAATTTACAAAGATTTAAGACTTAAAAAATGTTTACATGTCTTAATTGATATTATTATTGTTTTTAAAAATCTGTCTCTAAAAGACACTTTAATGGTGTATTTAATTTCAATAAAATTGAGAATGGCGCCCAATGTGAAACCAATTAATTTGCATTCGAACATTTTTATGAACAAGAAGTATAGTTTATTAAATGATTTTTGTGTAACAGATTGCCCACTTCGTTTGGGATAAGGTAGATAATATTTTATTGAATGCGGTGCCCAATGTCGGTTAACCCTTAAACCCTACCCAGGGGTGCTGCACCATTTAAACTACACATATATTTGAGTTGGGTAGGACTGAGGGGTTAATATTCAGTATTATCGGAAGAATTGGATTAAGTTGTAAACCCTTGTCTAATGAAGAGAAAAAACGTATCCTTTAAAAAATTTGATCGATTAACAAATGGAATGTCCATCATTAGCTGAATTTTCGTGTGAATGGTGCCCAATTCGTGACCAACAAAAAACAAAAAATTGTGTATTTGTTTTATTTGAACAAGAAAAAAAAATCATTTAAGTAAGGAAATTAATTTAAAATGACTTATTGCTTTTTAAATATTTCTTCAGAAAAAGGAAAATAAGGTAATTTTCTTCTGACGCCACATCAGAAAAGAATTCAGCAAAAGACTTATAAATACATAATCTGTAGATTGTAGGTATCAGATGTAGTTTTCGGTTTCTAGAGCTAGATTCAAACTTAAGCTCTACATTAATACGGAGCAACTTCCAACGGAAACTTCTCTCAATGGTGCCTCTCCCAGTTATCGTTTATTTCCATTTTGTACGTACCAAACAAACAACCGCTTCCCGCCAAACAAATCACCATAATTAAATGCGAACGCACCCTCGTACTTAATCGCAAACGATCACGTACACTAATTTGTTAATACTTATACTTCTTAATCGCTTCTGATCTCCCTCACCCCACCCTAATAATCTAATTCACCATGTTCTTGAGTACACTCCCAAAGTTAATTATTGTATCTGTAGAAACTTCGTTTAACATTTTCTAATTAAATAACAAAAAGACTGCTTTCAAACGCACATTAGGTAGCTTCTGAGACGTATAGTTATAGCTACCAACTTCCCGTAAACTTCCCGCGGCCTTAAACTAAATCTGTAACAACAAAAACAACTCTAACTACAATAATAATGATAATAAAATAATAATCAACCAAACATCCGCTAGAGTAAAAGTCCACTAGTCTATAGCTTAGCGTATTTCTCTAGCAAGGTATGCTGCCTCATTCCGTCCGTCCGTCCAACCGTTCGTTCGTTCGTCCATGATGTGGTCAGTATAAAAAAAAAACCACTTTGCATATGTGCGCGCGTTCCATTTAACCAGCACACGCAATATAAATCTCTCAATCGTTCCAAGTGGCATCTAACATCACTATCAGAAGTATCTCTCTGTTGGAAGAATGGTGTAGCTATCTATATACTATATAGTCAGGAGTTGCACCACAATTAGACCCAGAAGTCAACAGGGACCAGTTAAGGCGGTGTTTGGAGCAAAAAGCAGATCAGATGCACTGAACATCTGTACATTACACGCGGAGCTTAGAACAGCCACCTTCACCACCGCTAACAGTTTTCGAACAACTTCTGGTATTTTTTTTTTTTGTTCTTTGTTGTTGTTTAACCTTTCATCTGGATTGATTTATGTTTTGTTTATCCAACACAATGCGTTGGGGTTATGTAAATTGGCCTCTAAATCAAATTGGGTCGCAATCTACAGTTGCCAAGTCCATTATGACAAAGCTGGACCAAAATAACCTTTATTTCCGCCCTCGCCAATACGGTGGCAAGCTCCATATAGGGAAGCCGAAAATAAGGTGTTAATTTGGCGACTCATTTCTGGAGGTCCGACAGTTCACTAAAGATACAATCATGCCTCCACCATACCACAGGCCCCATTACTCTGCATTTGCACATAAAGATTAACAAAAAAAAATGAAAAAAAAAAAGAAAAAACAGAAGTGGTCCACGAAGGGAACCTTGTGGCATGCAGTTGTTGGTGGGGAAATATTCGTAAATAATTGACTTGAACTTTGATTTGGCATGCTTACGCTACCCGCGCGTATACAAAAGGCTGCTTGCTTGCATTGTGTATCTGAGATCATGCGTTGAGTATCTTATGCTTGTTGTGGAACAGTTGAACAACCAGCATTGCTGCTATACAGGCCGTGAGTAACTCAAAGATTACTCAAAATCTACTCTGTGACAACCGAATGTCATTAATTATCCTCCTGGATTTCCTTTGGGGCGCTACTGAATATGAATACACAGTCCTATTTATATGTATATATGTAACTATCTATACGTATAGGGAAACTAAAGCGAACTTATTAATGATCGGCACGTCGCTTGATTGGAAAGGATAGTGGTGTTGTTATTGTTGTTGTTGTTACAACATGGGCTGGGGGATCGGAATCGGGATCACCCGTCCGTTGTTGGTGCGCGCACTACGCGCGCGTTAAGGCAGAAAGTCGGATTAATAAATCGAATTTTCTTGTCGCCTTAAATGAAGTGTCAAATGATATACCCATATACCTTACCATATATACACTCTGCGGGTATTAGGAGGTTTTTCATACGCGTGGAGAAGGAATAAATATTTGGATTTTCTTTCCTGTGTTTTTTTTTTCTATTTTATTTTTTGCTCGAAGATTTCCTTGATTTGGATTTCAGCTCCGGGCGCATTAGTCAGAGTCAGAGCTATAGAGCTTTTGTTTATTCTATTTATTTTGTGTGTGAGTGTATGTGTTTGGTATGGTGCAGCTGTAAGGCGTAATGTTATTAAGATTAGGTGTGGATTTGTCATCCGTATGTGGGATTAGGGTCAACTTGGGTTAAGAAAAATATTTTGTAAGAAAAAAAAGTTTTTCATTAAATGATTTTTAGTCTCAGAGTGTGACTATACTTATAAGGTTTTGGGTATGCGTTTGGTTTTATTGAGTTAGGCATGTGTATTGTGTATCCAGTAGCAAAAGAGAACAAGGTCGAATTTTTTGTTGAGAAATCCCTTACATTCTTCACAGATGAATACATTAAATGGCGCCCAACGTGAGATTGAAATATTTTTAAATTAAAATGACAACAATGGGCTAATTTCTACAACGAATATGCATGTATGTACATATTTATAAAGCTAAATAAAATATTTAAATTTTAGGCAATTCACTCGATCTAGAATTTTCAGAAAATAGTGAATAAATAGTTTTACGAGATACCTCAGGCCATATAAATATGTAGATATCATTTACAATTCAGCGTTTAGTTGTTGTAAAAAAAAAAAAAAACAAAAATTGCTGTTCTCCGGTATAAGCCTCACTTAAAAGTGGCGCCCAACATAAATTGAACAGAATGTTAAATAAATGAGGATAACAAAATAAAAACGAGTTGATTTAATGCTGAAAGATCAAGTGGATATGTTTTTCTCCTAAGACTATCACGATGTCCACAAAGCAAAGATTTTAGCAAAGTGGCGCCCAACGTGAAATTAAATAATTTTAAAATACATAATCTAAAAAAAAAACAAATCTTTACACATACTTAGAAGGAAAAAATGAAGATAAAGAATACAATTATTTTTCATTCCATTATGAGCTTAAAAAAGTAAAACTGAAACTCTGCTGAAGTCCACATAAAAAAATGTTATAGGAACACATTTCTTAAACTTGTCAAATAATCCAATGGAAACACAAACATTCAAACAAGTTAAAACATAGGCCTTGCGTTCAAATTACCTCAGAAATCACTTTCCAATAATAATATAAATAGTAATAATTATGATTGATGCTAGAAGACTTGACCTTTTACCCACAAAATTGTTTTTTTTTATTAAAACCTAGCCAATTTACCAACTCAAAATAATTGCAAATTTAATTGAAAACCTACATTTTCGAGATAACCACACGTTATAAACTTATTTCGCAACATCGTAGTTTATTTGAAATTGAATTTAAAATTGCAGCTCAGCTCATTGCTGTTATACTATTGCTGGCATTGTGCGCACAATGATTAACAGTGAACAAAAAAAAAAACAAATTTCAATAAAATACTATATACCATCAGTGAGTTGGGTGATATTATAATTGTTTGATCGCATCATTTTGTTTTAGCTCACATTCACAAAATCCTTGGACTTATATTCTCGTTTACTAAACGTTTTTGTGTTTGTCCTTCATTTAAATGAGAAAAATTATAATTGTAATAATTGAACCACTCTGTGTACCTACTCAAAGATACCACAATTCATCGCATGCGATGTTGCTGAGATATTTTGCTGTTAATTTCCATCAAGATCGAGTACAATTTTTGCGCGTAATATTGCACAATCTAACATCATGTTCACAGCCCGCCTTAAAGAAGATCTTGGTGGTTAATTGAAAACGAAACCTAGGTAACTCTGACACAAATCGGGTGAAGGAAACATTTTGTTCTCCCCCCCCCTCTGATAAGCAGCGACATAGGTCGTAACCTCCCCAAAAAGTTCAAGCTGCGCAGCATTCAGTTTTGTGAGCTGTCAGAGCTGTTGGTTGGCATTCCATATTATATGCGCTTAACTCTGGCACCGACGATGCCGACGACGACGACGACGACAACGTTTCACACAAAGGTGCTGCTAGACAGTACCGAGTGTGGAACGCATTTTCTGTTAGATACTTTTTCTGAGATACTGTTGGTTAGATATCAGCGGAAACGTGATCGCCATTGACAACACGTACTCGTACAATGGTTGCTATGTGAAGTGTTGTATATATGGTTGGTATGGTATGTGAGCTTATTGCACTTCTTCCCCACCAAAGTTTTTGTGAGTACACTATAGATTTTTTATTATTTTTTTTTATCTTCCAATAAACCAATTAAAGTTGAAATCATCGAATTGAAGAGAATTCTACAACAACAGCAACAACCTCCAGAACAACGACTAAAATGCACATGCACCTGAGCATTATATGAGGTGAGATACTTGTTTCTGATGATGATGAAACTAATCGTAATCACACTCTTGCGGACCATTGGTCTGGTGTGTGGAATTTTTGATTACAGAGTGCGCACCGGTCATTGAGTTTCACGTTCTGCACACCGCACCGATCCTCTCACCATGTGGCACTGAAATAAACACACCGCACGATGTAATTTCGAAAAAGGCTAATTAACGTCGATGTGCGGTCAATACGGAATAGAGAGTGTTAAAATCGGACTTCAAGTTGTCAAGTCTGATTTCGAACGAGCACAAAAACTTTGTCTATAAGTAGGTTTTCTTCTTTGTGGAATCGAGACTCGCGAAATTCAAGATACCTATATATTAAAATGTTCATTGCTGTAGGGTATAATTGCACTCCTCGTGGTAAGTATGCAAATTATTTTTGTTATTTCAAGTTTATGTAGTGGAATGTTAACAGTTCGTTTTAGTGTCGCTGTTTGAGCAGTCATCGAGGATCTTAAAAACAATTTTACAAGGATATGATAGGTTTGTTGAAATTTGAATGAAATGTTTTTTTTTTTAGACTTAAATTGTTTCCTTGTAATCACTCAATTAATTGGTATTAACATTTAAATCCGCATGTATTTATTACAATGTATTCAACTTATATTATAAATTACATCTGGATTTAAGTTTAAAATTGGATAAAGTCGGTAACAGAATAAAGAATTTCGCTAAGGGTTAAACAAAATACAGAGTGATGTTCAATTGGGGGAGACAAACATATTTATATAGCATCCCAAACTAGTTATTTTATGTTAATGAGTATAAATAGCTGCATTATCACTTTTATTCAGTTCTGCATATCTGTCAAATAAAAAGCAAAGCTCTGATATAGTTACCCTTTACTTGTCTAATATTAGAATTTTGTTGTTGTTTCCGATAATGCTGTGTGAAATTTTTAAGAACTTGAACTGCCATTTTTAGTTTCTGACACTTTCAACTTTGTATATAAGTAGGTATATTGATTGTACAATTGTAACATTACCAACATAAGTACTTAGGTCGGAAGTATATGAATTTCTAAAACATAAACAAAGTTTTAAAAAAAAATGGGACATATCAGTAACCGCGAAGATATGACGGATTTAATGTGACCATTGACTATCGTACCACCCGTAATAGATTTTAGAAAAAACTTCTCGATTCTGATACCCGAAAGGCATGGATGGGAGCAGCCCAACTCACCACTCGGGGAAACAGGGCATCCCCCTTTACACTAATGGGTCAAAATTGGAAGAAGGTACAGGAGCTGGAGTGTTTTGTGAAGCTCTTAATATTAGAGAATCATATAAACTCCCAGATGAGTGTAGTGTCTTTCAGGCTGAGATTTAAGCTATTAAAAAAGGCAGCCGAAATTGTTCACAGGAAGAAACTGAGCTCTTCAGAGATCACATTCTTCGTGAACAGCCAAGCTGCTATCAAAGTAATAGCTAGTGAGACTATAAGATCCAAGACAGTAAATGAAATGTCGAAATACACTGAACAATATTTGTAACTCTAACCAAGTCAAACTCTGCTGGGTTCCTGGAATTAGCAATATAAAAGGGAATGACATAGCAGATGCACTGGCAAGGGAAGGGTCAATGTCAAATAGAGAAAGTAGTAGTTAATCAGATACGAGACCAGACGTCCCGATTTTGTCAAAAGGAAGATAGACCTACATAATAAAGAAAGAGCAAATTAACAACTCCTGGATATCCAGGAACGATTGCGTCGTCTCTAGAAGTTTATGGCCTAGAATTAATGAAAAGGAAACTCAGTATATTCTATCGCTGAGTAAAAAGAATATTAGTACCCTGGTAGGTATACTAACGGGACATTGTGCCATTGGCGTAATAGCCCATAGATTGGGTGTATACGCACCCGATTTCTGTAGGAGCTGTCAGGATGTTTAGGAAATAGAAACCATTAAACACCTGCCCTGCGACTGCCCAAATCTCCAAACAAGTCCCCTCCGTTACCATTGAAACAGGTTTGCCGGAGAACTGGACGATCTAGCGCAGGTCTCAATGGCAAACATGAGAAATCATATAGAAAGCACAGGCTGGTTTGTAAATGAACCAGTCTATGTCAATCATTAGTTATAGGGGATCACAATGGACCAATAGGCCCCCGTGGATGCAAAAGTCTTAGAGCTGGGCACGCCCCTTCTAACCTAACCTAACCGCGAAGTTATAGTTACGACGATTAATTTTTCTTGTTAACATTTTGATTTCCTTAGAACCAGTTGTACAAATGTGATGTAATTATTTGATATACCTACATGGTTCAGGAATGTTTACTCACTGATGTCAGTGGATTTACTGACGTTCAACGATGGTTTAGGCATGTAATTGACTTTTATCACATACTTCAACCATTGTTGAATTTCAGTTAATCCACCGAAATCAGTATAACTTAAAATTGGTGAACCACTGATCAAATGTTTGAACTATGTTGGGGAGATTCATCTTTGAATTTCTGATCCAATAATTGTCTAATCTGCTGCTATGAGTTGGCAGTAAATCCCATGAATAAAAAAACAACTTTCAATAGCCTGGTAAAAATCTGGTGGAAGACTTTTCTTAGGATAAATACCCACTGGCTGACTGTATTGTTAATCGCTATTGATTTTACCTCTGAAAGGCAACAAATTTCTTCTGCAGTACCATAAAATTTAAAATTTAAAATAACCAATTTTTTTTCCTTTTAAATATTTTATTTTCACAATTTATAATCTTGTTTTCGAAACTTAGAAAAAGAAGTAACTATTATAATTTCAAGAAGGTTTTTTTTTAATAATACAAATTCTATATACTACTGAAATACATCAGCCAAGTAGAAGGCTTAGCAATATTTTATTTGGACTTGTTGAATTACTGATTCAAAATAGCTTTTAACGGCCTTTAGTCCTACAAAAATTGGCGTTTCATCCCGGCCGGCAGCGATTTCACTTGGAATCATCAGTTGATTAGTGATATAATAATTTTAATATTATACTTTCTTATATCCTACATGTAGCTCAATGGTAAAAGCTTGATTCATAGAATGGTGAGTAACTAAATTAATGAGTATATTTCTTAAACAAAATAAAAAATATAACTTAATTAACGTGTTGTTCATGCAAATGCTAAAAGTAGGCTATCATTTTTTTTTTTAACAAATTTGAATTAAATGGTTTATGTATAAACTGACAAGCAGAACTTAGTTTTTTATTAAATTTTATCAACTTAGTTTTTTATTAAATTTTATTAACAAGTATTAATATTATTTTTTAAACTTCAGTTATTTAAAGATTTATACTTACGAAAATGCATCCACATGAAAGCAAACTCACCTGAAAATGTAGAAAAAATAAAACTATTTAAAATTTTGTACTGAGTTATTTATATAAGTTTAAATTTATTTTTAAAATAGTAATTTGTAAACCTACTTATTATTTCTTCATAAAAATAACCGTTTTTGAAATAAACCAATCAATTTTTTCATGTTGGAGCGACTTAGTTAAAAGCATATAATTTTGTTCATTGTTGGTACATTACATGAATATGATTTTAAGATATTGGGCTAATTTATCTGTCTGCACCGGTGATAGGCACAAATAAAAACTCCAAAATAAAAAACGAATAATAGAAAACTACGGCAACACTTACAATATTATGTAATAGCTTTTTTTAAAGCCAGGAATTTAATCTTTAATAATGTTTTTAATTAAAGTTATTTTAGTAGGTACTTAGATTTGAAGAAATTATTTTCAAGAAAAATGAAAATTACAAAAGAACTAGAAACATTTAACATGAGGAGGCTATATACCAATATCCAGCTTTCTGGCGAGTCAAATGCTTTATTGACTTTATAGTAAGTATCTCTCAATAAGGCTTAAACATAATAATAATTTAAAAAAAATAAAATAAAATATAATTCTAAAAGCCGCTTGCATAAAAAAAACCAACTACTCAACTCAATGCAAATATAAAATATAATAGTTGACTGGAAATTTAAAAGAGAGACAGCTTTTCCACGTACATTTTTCTAGAAAAATGTTTTCCCCATTTGTATGTTAAAACTAAATTTTTCCTTAACTGTCATTCAAGGTATTTAACCAATCAAACCTCCGGTATATCGCTTTAGCATGCCTCAACATTGATATCAAATTCAAAAATTCAATAAAAATAATCATCAATTAGATCAACGGCATATAAAAAATGCAGTTATATGTAGTTACATACTGTATATATCTTTAAGCACTGATCAACACCATTAATCATATTTACATCAAACAAACGATCCTAATAAGCTTTTTTGAGATCGAATTAAGATCACTTCAACTGATAATAATCAGCTCACATTTATGTATGTATAAGAGGCCACAGACATGCGTCGTCGTCATCATCATCATCATCAACGTCGACTTATAGTACGTTGTAAACTATTTCTATACCGGAGTTTTTTTTTTTTTTTGCCTTAGCCACCACTGAGGGAGTTTCCACGCAGCCTCCTCATACTCCTTCAATAACTTTTTATAACGATAGACTTCTGGAACTGGCTCTAATATTTTCCTATGCATTTATGTATAGGTAATAGGTATACCCACCCACTCTCTTCACCTGCACTGAGTCGAAAATCAAATTCTTTTGCTTCCGCCTTCCACAATAAACCTTCTTTTTATATACCTAGATATACTGCGTGTCTTGATAGGACGTTAAATCATTTTGCATAAATTTCGATATCTATTCCACCCTCAATATTACGTTGTTATCCTCTCTTCCTTCTCCGCATATAACTTGGCCTTAATCGAATTTTTCAACTCGTCTATAAGTGGAATAACAAAATTCAAAAGAAAAAAAAAAAACCATAAGAAAAAAAATCGGAGCACGATCTTAATTTCGATCTTGCATCACACTAATGGTGCAGAGGTAGTGTATAGTCTACGGTGCATCTTTTATACAGCATCCGGGTCGATTTTGTTGACAAAGGTGAATTTTACAGCTTTTAATCTCAAAATTTAGAACAACCAAAGTCGTTGATGTCGTAAAGTGTTGGAAATCCTAAAAAAAGAAAAAACAATTTGACAGTTCAAAAATAATGAAAGCTTGGAGGGCAAAGTTCAAAAATTTTAATTATGGCCGAAATATTGATTTAACTTCGACAACTATGAAGAGATTAACTCAAAAATTCAAAGGAACTGGATCAATTGGTGATGCTTAACACACTTGTCATTCAAAAACAAGTCGTTCTAATGTCAATATTGTAGCTGTCCGGGAGAGTGTTGGTGAAAGTTCTGGCATATCGACATTTTTGAAGTGTGGAAGCTAAACTTTCATTATTTTTGCAATCTTGGTCACACAATGGAAATACGTTGTTCAATCGTGTAAAGTTCCATTTTTACTAATCCCAAACTATCAGCTCTCAAATATTTTTTTTAGGGTTGCAAACACTTTATTAAAAATAAATAAATTTTGGGACATTCTTTATAAGCTAAAATTTTGTCCTTAACATTTCTTCGAAAAAAACTAAGTTTTCCGTAAATATACAAAATAGAAAAATAGAATTTTATACCCTTTCCATTTCCCAAAATCAAAAGCCCTGTTTCAAATTTAAGGTACTTTTAAGGAAATGTTTACCACATAAATATCGCACCCTTAGAAAAAAAGTAACCTAACTAAAATTCGGCAAATTTTTTACAACCTGGTCTTAGAGTTCATTTCGCTTTTTAAGGCCAGTTTATTGAAAAATCAGAAGTTACAGAAATTTTGAGTTAGGTCACTTTCATTCTAAGAGTGCGATATATAGCTCGCCACCAAAAAATTCAGCTTTGTTGGAATTTTTTTTGAAATTAAATTCGATTGTAATCTGGGCTATTCTTCTTTTAGTATCTACACCACTTTCGCAGATTCTGGTAAGTAAACGAATTACAGTCTTGGAAATTTGGATCTGTGGTTTTAATGACTTTGAATTGGAGATATTTGTTCCTAGTCAATTATTTCTATCCGGAACCACGTAACAATATGACGAAATGTGATCGAAATTCTATACTGAATCAAAAAAGCTAACACCCTCATGACATAACGACTATCAATTATATCAATTGATAATATTGATAAATATTAAAATTCGTTATAATAGGAATTAAAATTATATTGAATAAAAGATAAAATAGACTTGCCGAAGCAATTTGATGGTTTAATTTCTTTTCTGCTGGTGAAATTCATGCGGCACCTATATTGCTTCACATAAACGTGAGACATATACAACCAGCCATCAGCTAGTGTATAACTAGGACCTTTTGATAGTTGCGGCTTCATCACCATTTGTCTTTCAGGTGGCACGAACCTAAAACTATCTTCCGTCGTTGGCTGTTTGTAATTAAGCTGCGCACGCATTCCACTACAAAAACTCAATAAACACACACTCCTACCCATTTAGCTTAGCTATTCCCCAACAATGGAGTCCATGTTTGTTCGAAAGTATTTCCAGAATCTGACGAAAAATTACTCTCGATAGGAATTGGGAATTCCGCGCTAGACTAACTCGCGCGTCTTCCGCATTAATTTACCACTTATGGGTGGAAGGATTTTCATCGACGATAGCAGCGCAGAGCACGGCGGTAGCAGTAGCGGCACAATGTACATGCGGCACACGTTCAACAGCTAACTTTTGGGTCAAATATATACAATACATAAATACCTACCTATAATATGTGCTGGAACACCTGAAGAATTATTTTCGACCGATTAAACGGGCCAACAGCAAATTCACTTTGGCTTTATGGTGAACCATCCACCACCACCACCACCAATGAATGGCCTTATCTTAATGAAAACTATAACTTACTTGGTTCGTTTGGGTAATAAAAATTGGCAGTATCTTATTAGGGGAAGGCTTGTGATTAGGAGGACCATCCAGGAGCATCAGGAGCTCACGATCAACGACGACCGCCACCAACTCTATTGCGCTGTTTCATTCACCTCCTCCTGACATTCAATTAAAGTATCTGATCTACTAGAGGTTGTTGTTGTTGTTGTTATTGCTGTTTTGTTGCGTTTGGAGAACAAAGTTAGTTGGTCGGGCTGGTTTCGTTAGAGAATCATGGGAGAATTTTTCCGGATTTTTTTTTAATTTTTATTTTTTTAGAAACGCCTTCTGCTCTGAATTTCTATAGGAAGCAAGTTCATAATCCTATGTGACGACTCATTACTTCGTATTCATGGATCGACAGAGTTAATTATTAGCTTTTGACATTCCACCAACTCTTTGGTTATAAGAAAGATATGGGCAAGATGGAGGGAGGGTTGATCATTTCTGTATAGACTTACACAGAGGAATAAAATTATAGAGTTGGGATGTAACCAAGCTCTATACATGAATCGCTCGCTCCTCTCTTTGTACACCGCATGATGATGATGATGATGAAGGTGTCCATATTTAATGTTTTTGAGTTGCAGCTAATAATTGGTTTGCAACGATGAAGAATAAAAGTGGCATCCATATAGTGGGGTGAGAAAGTTTAGCTCTGATGGTGCATATCTATAGTGAGATGTCTTAAATGGGCTAATGATGAGGTACGCAATTGATTGAATTATATACTGTCAGTGTCACGTGAATTAAAAAAAAAGAGTTGTTTCGCAATGAAAAGAAGGCAGATACATAGATTGAAGGTTGTATGTTCTTGATGAAGAAAATTGCGCATATATTCAATTAAAAGTTAACATCATCAGAGTCACATCAAATATCTTCTTTTCTACGAAGGTAGAATGAAGTTAAAGTGATGAAAAGGGAGTATGTAGAAGGTTGAAAGACTTGATATATACTTGATTAAAAAAAATAATAAACTATTCATTTTTAACAAACCTATATATAACTATTATGATAAACGGGAAAAAAAATTGTTTACTAAGCAATTTTTAGTACTGAGCCTTATACCAATAGACTCGAAGAAATTTACTCGAATGGCCAAAGTTTTGTAAAAAATTCAACCTTTTGGAACATTTTGACGGATAAGAATAAGATTTCTGTAAAAATCGAATTTCGATGTGAAATTGAAAAAATAAGTTTGTAATTGTAAAACCTATGCGATGAAATCTTAATGTGAAATTGTTCTCTTGTAAATAAATATGAAATATGTGTGAAGCTATATACTGTCAAATTCTATCGAAGGATGGCTACGATGACGATGGAAAATACGTTAAATTTTGAATTCGATTTTCTACTCCGGAAAAATGCAATCCGTTGACATTTGGAACGAAATATTCTCTATGCCTCAAAATATATAATTTTTCATCTTTCATGTCAAGCCATCAACTGTCAAATTCCATCGAATGATGGTTGCCATGACGATGTATTAAAAAATCGCTGAAAAATACGAAGAATTTAGAATTTTATTTTCTGCTCCTGAAAAATGTGCTCAATAAAAGAAACCCTCTCCATTATCTGGCTGATCAGTCACCACTTACCACTCACGTCACACGTGTATGTCTTTCTCTCTAGTTCGATCCTTCCTTGGGGATCTACTGAACTAGTTCAATTGAACATGAACTATAGTTCATTTTAGGTTTTAAGTTCTTTAGAGAACTATGCTGATCTACCTATAGTTTATATTCATTCTTTAGTTCTTACAGCTCTTTAGTTCATCTAGTTCTTTGTTTATATAGTTCTTTAGATCTTTACTTCCTTTGAGAACTACAACTGAACTACCTATTTAGTAAGTAGTTCCCTATTTGTAGTTGTGTAGGTAAATGTAGTTCGCTCTCCGTTGGCTCTTTATTTCGTTAGCTCTGCGTGGCGTAGAGTATAAGAGTAGCTACAGATGCCAGATACGTACACATAATAAACAAAAATGAGGCATTCTGCATTTTTCGTTGTTCATTCTAGTTCGTTGGCTTTTTGCTCTTTAGTTCGTTACTGAATTGAACTACTGAACTAATTGAACTATGACATGATAAAATAGTTCACTTGCAGAAGCTGCTTTTTGAACTAGTTCATTCGTCCCATAATGGCTAGTATCCATTTTCGTTTTTTTCCTATAGATTAATGGCTTCACCGATTTGGTTATAATTTTTCGATGTCTTAATATACCTAGTTCAAGCAATATTGCATTAAAAAATTTTGAAAATAATAAAAACAAAAAATCCACTTTTGATTATTTTTTTATTTTTTCGTTGAAATGTAGCTCCATTATATTTGATAACCACAAGAGTAAGTTTGGGATAGTGATTTTTTTCGGGACTCAAATTTTTTCGAAAATATTTGTGCTCCTTTTTTGAAAATAGTTTTTTTGAATTTGTAGAACTATAAATATATTTTACAGTAGCAAAGCAACATTACGACCAACAACTTAAGGTCAATAAAAATTAGCATTTTCATCAAAAAAGAAATTTAAAAAAATTAGAAAATGAAATTGACAAATCCTCCAAGAGTACCTCTTGTCATGAAAAAGTGTTTCTCACTTTATTTGTTTGGATTCGGTAGAAAAGTGTGATCCCCTGCCAATAACACGCACACAGGAATGATTGAGAGTTGTAAGTAAGTCACTAGACCCTGGTTCTACTCGAGTTGTGACGCCAGCAAATTTATTTTAGGCTTTATAAAACAAAAAAGTTATTAAAAGTCAAACAACTTCATCAAAACTTATTCTAGGTAGCATATAATACAGATGCAAACTCAGCCCACGAAGGATAGAAGAAGTAATCCGGGGAAAACGGTAGGACTCGGATATCAGCCAAGGCTGATTCAAGGGAAAAACAAGTGAGTTTGCTTCTTACATAAAAAGTAAGAAGGAATTAACGGTACGAATCTAATTCCAGTCCACAACTCACTAAATCAAGAGGGGAGTGACAATCTTAGCCCTTAGCGTTCATTTTATAGCACCAAGGTTTTATTTTCCTGCTACACGAATGCTCTAAGAATAGGAATCTGAAGCTAATACAGTTGCTAAAAACTAAAATCAGCTTGAAACTTCTTTTCTAGTTCGAAAACAAGAAAATCTGAGTCGATATAACTTCGATTTGTTGAATTTTTTTTGCTACGTCATACTGTGAACTTTAAAAGCAAAGAAATAACTATAATAATTTTGATTGATTACATCGACTGTGTCGAATTGTTTATATTATGCATTGTGATAGTGGTAAGTGGTAAGTGGCTGGTGTGGTGGGTTCGAAGTGTTATGCTTCGTTAAACAGTTAGCATTGAAAAAGACAGCATCTTCCGATCTAACAGGAACAATGTTACAAAAGTCTTACATCGAGTAAGTATCCACCCTACATCGAAATTTCACAGAACTTATTTTAAATGAGGAACTTGAAAATCCTAAGGCATCAAGTCTCTTCCTAAGGTTATTTAAAACTATGAATTTCTGCAAGTTTTCATGAAGTTTGTACAAAATTTGTTCTTAGAAGACCTATTAAGACGCATCTAGAGCCAATTTTTTTATTCAAAAGCAAAAATGAACAAATTATCAAAATTCCATTTTATTGAATTCTGACGCAAGACTTGAATTCCATCTCCTTTTAATCAAGCTCACCGCTGCTCTCACATTCATCTCAGGTCATTAACCAACTCAAATCTATACGCCCCAAAAGTAATCAACGCATTGTCCGCCTTAATCTATCTTACGCTGACCTTATCCCTGGGCTATTAAAAAAAATAAAAAAAATAACGTAAATCCTCTTACCACTCAATGAATAACAAACGCCTCGCGTAGTCGCATTCCAACCGGCCGGCAGCATCCAAAACTTTGCCAGATCTTTTCTCTTTTATACGCACAAACACACCGAAATGATGATGAGGCTTAAAGAAGACAAAACTTTTTGTTTTTTTTTTCTTTACTTGGATAATTTAGCATTTTACTGCCCGATAATTGTCAGTGTCACAGATGCACACACGCTGCTGTTATTGTTGGACGATGGCGGCGGCGGCGCGGCGGTCTATGATGGCAAACCACAAAATGGCTCCAAACACTTGAAAACCTAAAGGCCCCAAAGAGCTCCAAACTCTATACGACGACCTGCTGTGAATGTTTCTCCCCATTCATCTCCATCAGCATGATTGGCAATTCCAAATGTGCCCTTATATCTTAATTATAGTGATTTTAGCCCAGGGCCAAGTTGAGGTTACGCCGAAGAAAAAACAACAACTAGTATAACAGAGTGAGTGAAAGAACAACGGTCGTCGTCGTCATCGTCGGTCGTTTTCTGCTCCTGCACTTTTCGATACATCATTATACAGTTGCAGAGAACATTTCTGCAAATCATAATAATTTATTGTTGCTCATTTGCTCTGATGTGAGCACTAATCTTAGCCATTAAAAGAGCGGGCGCTCTTTCTCTCTGGGGGTGCGGATGATGAGGACTGAGGATCCTTTAGACTCTTCAGAGTCCAGAGTGCCCCCTAGCAGTAGCTGGGGTCTCTGGTACGTTTGTTGGTTGGTTGGTTACTCGCTTGCTTGCTTGTTGTCCTCCCTGTCACTTGGCTCCGTTTGTAAAATCAGCGACGACGACAGCGCTATGGCGGTGCGGTAGTTTGGATGGTTTCTCTTGAGGCGCCTAGATTTATCACAGTAATTATAGTGATGCGGCATCCCGATTACGCTATATTGCGTTAAAAAATGGCCACTATACTACTGCACCATTCTACCCACTCTGGGATGGCAAAACTTTCTTTTGACCATTTTGTAGAGAAATTGGCAACATAGATACGCGCCAGTGTTAATCGCCGATGCTCCGTATTTGACCATAAACCTGAAGATGCTGTAGTGATTGGAATGAGATTGTGGTGTTGTTGTTGCTATGGTTGTTTTGTTTTCGGTAGCCGTTGATCTCTGACGCGTCACTTGTGTTACCGGGTTCCTGCTTCTTTTCTTGTATGTTTAGTTTAGGCCACCACAATTTTGTATAACCGAGGAGAGAAGATTGCCAATTACGTGCGTCGGTCGGTCGGTATATACCTACATATAGTAGAATGATTTGGAAGCACACCGAGAATAAATAGCTAATGCTTTGCTAGGTGTTTAAGTTCATTTGAGTTTCCATTTAGAGTTGATTGCATGGCGATTTAAGTGCTTACGTTGCGATGTGCGAACAGATGAGGTTTTAGTGAATTTCTTCGTATATAATATGTATGAATACGGGAATTGCTGCGAAATTAGGCCATAAAATGTAATTTCGAGATAATAGGCGAGATCTTCTTCTTTGGATGATACACAAGTGAATGGAATATGAGCGAGCGAGCTTGTATATACATGGAATTTAATCAATAAGTAGATGTCGCTTCAATTTATTTAATTTACAACACCAGGTTTGCCTGAACTAAAGTTCGGTTATAATAGCATGGACCAGTTTTCTAAAAAATTATATATGAATAGAATGTTTTGAAATGTCTTAAAATGTGTGATTGAATTTATACTATTTTATATGAAAGTGAACACAGTGTTTTGTTATTATCTTTGCGACAATTTTGGCAGTTGAAGGATGCAAGTCAACTTTCTAAAAATCGTTTTAAAAGGTAGCTGTATTTGATTTTGACCTCAGATTTAGAATTCTAACAAGTTTAAAAAACAACAACGAAAAAAAAAAATCCTGAACAGAATTTACTATTTTATCAACTGCTAATAAGAAGAAATCAGCGATCACAAGATTATTGAGAACTGTCAGCATTCTGAATCTGACATCAGATTTCAAATCGGCGGCGCGCGTCCAGAAAAAATAACAATTTTATTATAAAATCCTGTATTTTATTTTTTCAAAATTTTTAATTGGCCTTAGTTAGTTAGGTTCAAATCTGTCAAATTTTTACTGCACAACATATTGGATTTGCGTTTCTTAATTTGGTACATGTCTGTAATAGAATTATTTTGATATGAAATTTTTCAAGTACATATTTAAAGGTATTTCCGACATCAATATTCTGAGTTTCTGCCTAAAACGATGATGCTTATTTTTAATTTTGATTTTTGTTTACTATATTCCGAGCTTACTTTGGGAGTCACCATTTTGAATTGCCCAACGACCGAAGACTAAGAAACCTCACGTTTACCAATATTTCATAATTTTCCTCAAGAATTGGTGTTGGATATGATTTTTTCTGCAAGAATTTTACAAACCACTGTGTGGTATTTTGCAGCACTAACATTTATCTGAACCTTGCAATTTTAATATCGTTCTAGCTAAAACACGAAATTGATTTTTACTGCTCCGAGTCGCCGACAATTTGGGGTAACTGAAGTTTCTTTCCCTCCCCCTTAAGACAATTTTTTTTTTATTTTTATTTTAAATGTTCGTTAAACCAAATTATAGAGAATTCAATTACCTTAAAAAATGTGCTAGAATTTGTTTGTGAAACTTTTGCTTCTCAGGATAACGCAAGAAACTTTTTACAACACTTTTTCCAAATGAGGAACATGTAACCCCAAAAATAGTGTCCTGTCCAAAATGCAAGGTCTATATGATATTTCAATGGACTAAAACACAAACATTAAATTCTTTAAAGTTGCTCCATAGTTGCATAGTAACCGAGGGCAAGCAATAGTTGCTCAGTGTTGCCGGCAACTAAGTTCCATGTTCCATGCAATTAAAAGTTACCGGCAACAAAGTTGCCTAGTGGGCGATAGACCTTAATGTGCAGGGCCGGACCTCAGCAAAACTTGCGCCTTGTGCAAGATTTGTAAAAAGCGCCACTTTTTATATTTGCACACATACTTACATACATACATACACTTGGCAAATGGTACATATTTTTTATGGCCCAAAAAAAAGAATGGATATCGCCCAAATTTATATCACTTTTAAAATTTTTATTTTCGGAGTTCTTTCCTTTAAAAAAAACAACAACAATTGTTCAGAATTTTTTTGGGCGATATTTCCAAATCGATTTGGGTGTTAATGCCTAATGCCGATTACATTTTCTTGCTCCTGGTAGTGCGCCCCCAGAATTTTGCGCCCTGTGCATTTGCACATCTTGCACATATGGTTGGTCCGGCCCTGTTAATGAGCTAACGTATGTATATGTATAAGTCCATTTTGGCAGGATGTCCCAAGGGCTGTTTTTTTCGGATGCTATTTTCTAAAAATATTTAAGGCTATATTCCCAGCAAAAAGAACCAAAGTAAAGTTTTACAGCCCATTTCCCATTTCTTCTCATCCTTCCCTACAGGTTGCACAACATTTTTTTTTTAAATTCCAAGAAAGCGGCTAAGGCTCTTTCATATCTTTAATTTGCTGGCAGAGTTTTTGTTTACCATAGAAGTCTTCTTTTCATCTTCCCCCCATTTTAGTCTTAACTGAAACTTGAGTTCTACGACCGACTGAAGTGATGTCATTGTCAAGACGCCCCTATGTAACTAAATGTTCCCCCAGAAGCAAGTCAACTTGTCAACTTATGGTACAACTACGATACATATTCTTTAAGATTATGATCTTCTTACCCTAAAGGTCATGATTTATTTATAAATTTTAATTATACACATCTCAGCGCTAGTGTGCTTTCAAATCAAGATCTCCCATTCTACAAGTAGGTATATACTTATATAAGTAAAGGCCAGGCAAGACTATGTTCGGACACTCCTTTCAGATTCGATAGATTTGACTTATTAGCTTTGCAACCCTAACCGACACCAGTCTTACGCCACCCTGGAGGCTATCAACATGACATCTTTTCTCATCATCTCTTCCTCGTATACCTATAATAGTTTCCGCATTATATTTTGCTCTCACCAACATCGTCTAATCCAGTGCATACATAGGTTTAGCATTGTAAAGAATAATCAGATCATCAAAGTAGATCCCCTTTGGTTTATCGTCTTTTTAACAGTTTAAATGCCCCATAGACCCTAACAGGATTTGTCTAAATCTCGCTTAAAGATCTATCAGAACTTCTTTCACCCGATCCTGAAAAAATAAAACATCTCTGAAGAACAAGTTCTAATCTCCATGACGGAAGCAACACTTAATATCGCTCAGCCATAATTACAATCATCTCATTGCGCGCAGCAGTTAATGCGATTCCGAAGCCGACATCAACCTCCACGCACTCCAAGTTGAGCTAAAAAAAAAAAAAAAAACGAAATCCGTAACGCTTTGGGTCCGCTCTGCGTACACTGCAACACACTCTAACTTGATCTCCTTCCGGTCCTTTTCGTTTTGAATAATAACCACCACCGTAGCCCCGATGGGGAAATGTGATAAAATATATATTATTTCCCCGTGATGTTGTCGTCCGTCGTCGTCGGTCATTGTGGGACCACGAGGTATTATACAGTTTACAGTATACACCACCACCCAGCAACGCTGAGAGATTATCTCGATTTTTTCATCCGTCCGTCGCCTGTCCGCATGTATCGGTTAAGAGTGTTCATTGCAGTCCATTCTTTCCCGGCAAGGACCGATTTCTGATTCTGCGTGTGTTTTATAACCGTCTCAATATATACGAGCGGCGGCGCGTACAGGTTGATTCCACGTAATAAACAACGACTCGCTAAACCAACTATTTTCCAATCGGACGGAACGCACATACTCGAAGTAGAGGCTCCACGGTATACCTATACAACCCCATACAAAGTGTCTGTCGCATCCGTTGACAGTTCTGTGTGCGCAGGTTTTATTGCTGGTTAAGCAAATGTTTTATACGCTCATCTACGCTCAACAGCCAGCTTCTGCGATGTGTGTTCTTTCAGATGCGCGGCTTCTTGTATTTCACATAAGAAGAACTCAGAGACTGAGATGCGAGTGATTTGCTGCTGCAGTTGCACACATCGAGTTCCGAGTAGGATGCTATGCTGCTCCTGCGTACCACACTGCTGCTTGCGTGAAGTGTCACTTTTCATTAGAATTGACGCGTGACCATTCTCTTCTCTTCTTCTTTGCTGGCATTGCGTAGCGTAATCTTTCACTAACTTTGTTTTTCACTTTATATGGACTAGCGAATAAGGTAAAAATAGACAAAAAAAAAAACTACGGGAGAATGAATACGAACAAAGATGAGAAAAAAAAGCAGAAGAATCTTTCCACGTCCGAACTAAACTGCAGATCGGACTTGCTTGGCCAGGTAATTAATTACTTCGGATTTGATTAAGTCCTTGGTAATGACTTGCGTAAATGCGGACGGCGTCGATTGGCATTTTATATATTTATGCGTTTTTTTTTGCTCTCTATCTCTCTCTTTGGGTATAATGACTCAATATAACAAGTGATGAGTTGTTAATGAGAAGTAGGTCAGTTCCGGTCGTTTGTGCAAATGGAACTTGTTTATAAGCATGTCGAATAGCGCCATTGGCTTGATGATTGATAGTTAGTAACACTATCCTAGGGAATTTTTATTTCATTTAATTCAAGAATTTAACACGTCTTTATGTACATATATCGGCAATTTTTTTTGGAATCAATTTATTTTGCTATCTAATTGTGTAGCTTTTTGAATGCTTTATTTGTTGCGCAACATTTTATTTTGTAACTTTTATATGGAGATTTTAAAAAAATCAAAATGCTCGTTTTCGTTAAAAAAAACTAAAGTTTGCCCGAAAAAATTAAGGGATGATTCCACGACGAAAACTACGATACGACCTATCGTTGCGCGATAAATTCTACGGTGCCGGGATCTATCTGGCTAGGGAATCACGACTTTTGAAGTTGAACCACTAAAGCTAAGAAGTTAAAATTGGTGGAGCGTCTGTGCAGAGTCAGCTTAGCAAATATTGCGAACTTGAAGTTTCCGAATTTATTAAGGTTGAAAATCGTTTGAGTTAGTTTTCCGTAAATATGGTTAGTGCAGAGAAATTTGATCATGGCGAGGTATAGAGCTTCAAACAACTCAATGCCTTAATGAGTATATAATTTACGGAATATAATTTACGGAAATCATATAACAAAATTTATTTTTTTGTTTCAATTTATTGAGAGAAGTGCAAAGTGGGAATTGCGAATAATGAGAAATGGCAAGTGGGAACACAGAAAAAAATACATCGGATGTCATATTGACAGCTGCTCTTTGTCAACTGAAAATAGTTTGATTAATAAACATAATTATCAATATGACAATTAGTTTCTACAACTTGATCGTCAATTGTAATTTTAACATATTGTCAATTTTAACAATTTAATTTTTTGATATGAAAATCAGCTTAACGCCTAAAAAGACCAAAAATACAAAATCCGCCAATCAAAACACAAGACGTAAAATGGATTGCAAACTCGTTACATAAAGTTGAACTCTTCGTAACATCTCTCGAATGTTTTCAAGCCCTTCCCAGCAAGTGCAGTTAAAAATAACATACATTTTGTTGATAGAAACGATGAATTGGAAATTCCCTCGCTCAAGAAGTGTAAGGAAAGGAACATGTGTCAAACCCGTGTATTAATTATAATTACTGCTCAGTTTTTGAAAGCAATGCCAAAAGTAGGCTTTAAAAAACTCCAATATATAGTAAACGCATGCATTAAGCTCCATCATTGCTAAGCCACCAACAGAAGTAACTTCCTACAGGCCAATATCTCTTATACCCATTATGGCAAAAGTTTTCGAAAAACTACTCCTTAAAAGGCTAAGCAAAATAATAGAAAAAAGGAAACTTATCCCAAGTATCAGTTTGGATTCTGAAATAAACCGAATTAAGAATGAAAGGCACATGAAGAGCAACAAATATGTTCCACTCTATTTCTAGATTTTTCTCAAGCCTTTCATTTGGGACTTGAGTACAAACTGCATAGAGATCTTCCAAGGCAGTTCTACGAAATACTGAAATCCTATGTTACCGACCGACTCTAGAGTACGGTACGAGCAAGAGCATTCGGAACTTAATAAAATTGAAGCTGGTATACCACAAGGAAGTGGTATAGGACCAACATTGTATTTTGTTATATAATAGGGATATTCCTTATATGTATTGTAGATAATACTGCCATTTTAGTGCTTGATAAATGCGTGGTGAAGGTTACAGAACAATGCCGTATAAAACTAAATGAAACAAAATCAACTCATAAGCTTTAAAAACAAACAAATTATTAATGTTCCAATTTTTATAAACTACAGTAAAGCTGTACCTTACGCCAATATTGCCAAATACCTTAGATTGACTTGGGATGCCAAGCTGAATTGGAGAGACCACATCATAAAGAAAAGATAAGAACCTAACCCGAAATATACAGACCTAAATAAATAAATATTCCCAGGAAATATTTCATCGGCAACGTTATTCAGAAATCTGATTCCCGCTTTCTTATGGGAAAATTCTACTCCCGAGGAAACAAGTATCCCTGGGAGTTTTTTTCCCTGGTAATTTTTAGAACTCGAATCTATTTATCCTGAACAAAATAATGCTATACAACAAAGTACTGAAACCCATACCCATTTGGACTTATGACATCCAGCTATGGGGCTGTCTACTGTACAAAGAAAACAAATGCTGAAACCATCTAATTCGTGGAATAATAAATAATATATTAAAAATAGCGATTAACATCGTGACCTATAAATAGAAATGGTTATATCACATAATCAGCGATTGCATAGTCATTGTAATTCCGAGTACGAGACAATGTTCGGAGACTAAGAAGAACCAAGCCTCATGAGATGATGGTCTAAAAACCGATTGGAATGTATTAAAATAAAACTTTAAATTTACACCAATTTGATTTTGTATTAAGAAATACAAATCTTTTGTCGATCTTTCAAAGAATGGTCCTGATTTCCCGATGGTTTTGGTGCAATACAAGTTCCACACTTCTTGGTGCCAAATATTACCAAGTTTCTTTTGAAGATTTTTACCTGTTTTGTTTTTTTTAATTTTTTTTTATAATTCTCATATTAAATATAGGTCCGTTCGCGTACGCACCAGAAACTACCATTTTCTGCCAGATTATACAAAAATGATTTATTTTAATAAAAGAAGTGACTTTTTGATAAAAAAATTAATAAAATATTTAAGAAACTTTGTTTGTGAAGTGAACTTTAATTCAGTGTTTTTTTTAATTCTGTCTAATGAAGTTACTATTTCTTCAAAGAATTCAGGATTAATAAAAAAAAAGAAAATGCTCCTGTTTAGTGTCTATTTTCCATTTGTAAATATTTACAATGTTAATTATAATTTATTCATTATCAAATTTAATAAAGAATATGAAATTATAATGAAAATTTCAAGATTGTCGCCTCGTTTACTTTTCTTTACTTTTTGGTGACGTTTAAAAACTGACAAATATTTTGGTTTAAGGCGTTCGTGTATTTTCGGACAATTTCGCTTTTCTTTGAGAGAATTTCACCCCCACTCCTCCAAATTTGAAAGTTTGCCAGATTTAGTCCGAGAAGTACACGAACAGACCTTAAGTTAATAAGACAGTCGTTGTTTTCAATATGACAATTGAAAATTCAATAAATAACTCAACGATTTGAATCACCGATGGGCATTAGTTAATCCGCCAAAATCGGTGGGTTTAAATTGCTGAACCGCGGTTTAAAAATTTGTACAACTGGCCCTAAGTTATTTGCACTTCGTTGACAGTTTACAGAAGTAAGCAATATGATTTTTACGAGAAAATGTTATCGAAACAGTTTTCCTTTATTTAATAAATAAAAACTTACATTACACCCATGGTTTTTTGAATTTGTGTAATTTCCTTACCAAACTTAAATAACGGAATAGGAATTTTTATAATTTTTCTTCCCCAGGGACTATTAACAAGAAAGCTCATCATAAACGAGTTTGGTAAGCAAATTTTAACGAAAATCCATCTCCACTTAATAAGCCTATATAGTTCTTCCTTCTTTTCAACCTCTTTTGCGTTATCTAAATAATAAAAAAAAAATACTTCCTTGTGGCGATCTTGAAATTCACTTCGTGTTCTATATTGGTTATGTGTTTATATAAACTATCAAGAAGAGAATGTGAAATTTAAAATGCGCACTTATTCGCGCGGCCTGTCAAAAGTCAAGGTGACCAAGCAACGCAGCAACGGCGGCATCGTTGTGGTTGTTTAATACACGTTAGTCGGGGCATGTTAACCGGCTTCTGGTGGGAAGACATTTTTATTAGAAGTAGTTATAACGAAAAAAAAAAACAACTAATAATATGAAACATACGGAACCAACTCTTTTCTTGTTGTTTTCTTTTTATTTAAAGAGTTTTTGCGGAATTCACAAATGTGCACCGGTATACATCATACCTACATATACAAAATGTGGAAACAAAGCCCATATAGTCGGTAACGCATGCGCATACATATAATCTGTATGTGTGGTACTCTGCGCAAGTTGAGAAATACAAAATTCCATTGAGATACCACGATCCACGAACCGCACTGTGCCACTGGGTTCCAAGTTCCAACCTACTCAGCTCAGCGCAAAACAACACGGAACACTAAACATGGCACAACATGGAGCAGCACAGCATACAACCATATGACGACGAACTGAACAGGTGCGCGCAGCAACGCTCGATTGGCGTTGGCCGCGTGTGATTTACGAGATGATCTTTTGCGGAACGCGCTTGCGTTTAATGAGGCTTTTTTTTGTAGTTTCGCAGTTGCTGTTGTTGATATTGCAATTCTCCCTCATCATCGCGTTCTATAAATGGCTACAGATTTCACTGGTTCATGGATGCGCTTGTGATATGTCACGTATGACACTGCATAGATACAGATTACAAGCGACACGTCGCGCCGGTCGCCACCGGCAAATATTCAACAACGTAAGCATATTATATGAAGTTTCACTTGTCACATTGTGTAACCATAATCGTAAGCCAGGGGGCGCTGCACATTGTATGTGGCTTGTCGTCAACCCAACCTAGTTGCGTTGAACTTAACACAAAAATGCGCGCACACCACACACAGCATCACAATTCACAGCACCACCACCAACCGACCGGTGAGCTTATGCAATCATCACATAGGGGGCAGCATATTTGTTACGGAGCATAGTTCAGTGGAGCGGGTGGTGGCATTTATCTCATGGGGCTTAAGGTTCCTCATTCTTTTCTTTCCATGGAGATAAAACAGCAGCAACAGCAGCTGTGTGTTGGGTGCATGTTCGCGCATAAGCCACACTTAAGCTCGCGTAAACTATGGTGCAGTAAATCTTTTGGAACAATCACAGGCTCGACATCGCTTGGCTGTTTTGTTGCGTAGATGCTGCGTCCTTGAGCTCTATATAGCTTTGGTGTACCCAAAGATATGTAGATATAGTTGGACAGGACAGGCTTTATATATAAATTCTATTGTGTGTGCTTTAGATTTGTAAGAGAGCAATGTTTATGTAATTTTATGTGCGCGCGCTTAATCTGGAGTTTTGATCGTGAATTTGTTGCAATTTAAATTGAGTGCGGGAGGGTATTTTTGTTCACTTATTCTTTATTTTTTCGATAAACGGTTTCAAAACAAACTAGGGGGCTAGCGAGTAGTTTTATAAAAGATTGTGTTTCGAAAGCACTTAGTTGAAAGATATCTTGCTATATAATGAATGGATTTGAATATCAATAGATGTTTAAGGGATAAATCTCTTCGACGAAGTGGTTTTTACAAATCAGAAGTGAGATTGTATAAAAGCAATGTATAGGTTTTTGTACAAAATATATTTATAAAATTGGCGTTCTTCTGCCCTTAAATATTTATTTATCAAGCCCTTCGAACACGAACGTATCAATAAAATACAAGAGATTAAATGTTAAACCGTTGCCGATGCAACTATTTGAAAACTCACCTATTACAACGTTATTGTAAATAGCATAATAAGGGACCAATAAGATCGAAAATGAGACCAGTGTTCAAGTAGGTATTGCCGTACCATAAAACCTGTTTTCATATGGTTTTAATTTCACGGTTATCTTTGCTTTTGATATGTTCATTTTAATTGCCTAGAAATATAATCGTGTGCAACTTTGTACAAATATTTTTGCCAATTATGAAAGCAAGCTTAATATTACTTCGATTTAATTGGCAATTGATTTCTAATTCATTGCGTTTGTCTGTAGGCAAAGGACATCAATGAGTTGCAAGTCAGTTTGAAAATAATCTCATTTAATACTACTTTGAATCTTGTGGTAAAAAAATTAGTTGACTCATGTGATGCAACTTCTTCTGGGACACTTGGTGAAACAAAAAAGTCAATCAGTTGCAAATTAGTTTCAAAATAGTTTGAATCTTCTGATAAAAAAATTAGTTGCAAATCAGTTTCAATATAGTCTCATTTAAGTGAGGCAACCACTTTTAGTATATACAAAATTACAATTAAATGTTTGTTGCTAAATGCACTTTAAAGACGGAGAAACCTTTTTCAAATTCTACGTGTACAATGTACATCGCAAAAATGTTATAAAAACGCTTTCCTTTTAGGTATGATGCAAAACGAGGTTCTATCAAACTTAAGATTCAACCAGGTAAAGTTCAGCTAGGCATAATATAGTCTCCCATAAAAGACTATATACAGATACTTTTTTAACAAGGAAACAATATTCCGTCTTTGCCATCTAAAATGATTAAAATCTAACTAACAGTTTGCGCCACCTCTTAAATGCAAACTGCTGCAGCAAGCTTTTTAGTCAAACTCTGCCGAAATCAACATGTGCGGTCGGTGAACAATTACAACAAATATGCTGATATTACAACCGTGCACTTAAGGCATTTGAACATAGGTAGGTAGGTAGGTACAATGAAAACAGAAGAAAAAAAACAACGACTATAACGGAAAACAGCTCAATAAAAAAAAGAACCATGTCAGGCAGCTAATTGAAGTCGTGAATTAAGTTGCATCACACATAGGCATATGCAGTATGCACACACAATCAACACACTACGACACGACAGAAACATACCAAACAGACAAACGGACGGACGGACAACAACTAACGTGACACACGTGTTGCTTTGCCGCACAGCAATATAACTGAACGTCGGCCTGGCCTACACATAATAAACCATTTTACCCGACCCCTGCTATGCGGGGGCAGAAATGGCCGTGTGTGTGATTATAAGAAACGTGGCTTATTGCGCTGCGCTGCGGAAAAGTTGCCCCTGCTTGCATCTGTATATATATCCATTACCTACCTACTACTCATATACGGAAAGCGCGCAAAATGTGCGTGCCCTGACATTGACGGAAACTTGCATAAATTAAACAAACCGATTAGGGGTAGAGATAGTGGGTATAGTGGAGGCAAAGGGGTTTGAGTGTATATATACGACTTTCACAATTAATTATAAATTATTTTATTTTATTGCACACACATTTCAGTTCGTAAAGCATAATAGATATACACCGCTAATAAAATGCATTAGAGATACCGCGCGTTGTAACAGATATAGATAGATACATTTGTATATTTATCGCTGGCTGAAAACCTGTGTGATGGTGGTCGCGTCGCGTCGGTCCCTCTCTCGATGAAATTGCGCGTGTGACCTTCAAATGCCAGAGCAAAACATAGAAACAAACAAAAAAAAAAGAATGAAAGATAGATTCAAGTATAGAGAGAAAGACCGAGATGAAAATTATAAAAGCCACAACAACAACAACAACAAGAGAAATAAGCAGCGCAGCACCGACAACAAGATTCTTTACTACTTTATTGAATGCAATAAATTAGAGATTACGAGATATACGATATAAAAATGCACTCGATCAGCACACGCGAGAATGGTGGCTAGTTCAGCTGAACGAACCAGACATTTTGATGATGATGGTGGATGGGATATGCGGTGATGTTGGTGTTGAAAAGGAAGCTGGTGATGCCAGCTGCGAACATTTTTTTCACACGAACGGAAGTTCAAAATTGTATAAAAGACGTAGGAAAATAATCTAAAAATAGGTTGATTATTATAGGTATACCTACCTATGTATTGTCCCAAAATTAGAGATGAGAAATACAAAACGAACAGCACTGACATAAAGAAGTTTTTTTTTTTCTTTTGAAAAAGGAATAGCTTTGTTGGAAAGAGAATTGATTCTAAGAATTCGTCGAAACAGACATTTCTCTATAACTTTGGGACAGCAAAAATAGTAGGCATTTTATGTTAAAATGCGAGAAATGTTACTTCTCAGAACAAGATCCAAATTAAAAAAGGTAGCTGTATACCAGGATTTCCGTAAAAAGATATCTATGTATAATAAATAATATTCGACAAAAAATTCTGATCAAAAATTTGGGACACTGATTATTTGTGTTCGTCTTGAATAAGAAGCACATAAAGTGTCATAATACATCAAAAAACAGACGATTCCCAATATTTCAGTTTTGATTTGATGTAAGTTAATGTGAATTAGCATAATTTTTCATGAAAACGATTTTCGAAAATTTGGGACAGCAAATTCATACAAATAAAAAGTTATTAATTCAATGTAGGTATTTCCTTTCTACTAAAAAAAAACAAATTTTTTAAAAACCATATCACTTTTCAATATCCCCTTAGCCTCCTAAATTGAGATGACTTTTTGATTAAAGTTATGACGAGTATGGGAAGTGTGATAATCAGCCAAAGCTGGCACTCCCTGACCTAATGGGGATTCTCGATTTGAAGAAATAAATTGCAGAAAGTGAACATGTCAAAACTGTTTCGTCACTCGAGATTTATAAGTGCATTTGCTGCCCAAAAACAAGCTTATTTTAATTTTTACCCAAAACTGTGAATTAATTAATGCTTTGATGGCCGATAATTACTCACTATATCGATGTCAGAAAGTTTATGGTACCAGTATTTTTGTTTGTCAGAACTTAAAATAAATAGGAAAAATGAACTGCAGACGTATTTAAAATTCAAGTGTCAAATGAGCATTATGAGGTAGTGCATTTAGTGTCAAAAAATTTGAGACAGCAAAATTAATGAAGTTGAAGATCGCTGCATCCAAAGTTTTTGTTTTCTTTAGGATTGCAGCTCTCGATAAGTATTAATGGTATTGGAAAACTTTAAACACCAAAATTTTGAGGGCAAGTTTTTCCAGGGGCGATGTCCGTTATTTTTTTTGAAATAAACCTCGTTATATTTTTTTTAATTAAGTTTCTAAATTTTTGCTGGAAGGAAAAAAAACATGTTTTTTTTTTTATTATTATTATTTTGTTATAATTTGTTGTTTGGCAAGAATAAAAGACTTAAGAACATAAATTAAAAAAAAAATAAAAAAAATCCCGTTTAGAGTTTAGAAAATCTAATTTGTACATGCAATTTTTTCGGTTCTACCATACGTTGATCCGAAGTTATGAGGGTCTAAACTTGCATGGTCAATAAAGCTCAATAAAAAAAATTAAAAAATAATTAAGGACCATCGCCCTTAGAGTAACGTATGCTCTACATAGTGCAATATTTTTGTTTTTTTTTTACATTCAGTATGGTCTAGCTAGACGTCTAAAAAAATATAATTTAAAAAATTTAGAAACTCAGTAAAAAAAAATTTAGCCCCTGGAAATACCCCTGGAAATGTCCTCCAAAGTTTAGAACCGATAGTTTTGTATGAAAAATATAACTTCATTGTAAATTTAGAAGTTTTTTTTTTTATTTATGCATAACAAACATATTTTCAAACGTAAATATTTACAAAATGTACAAACTTCTAGAATTATTATAACATATTACAACTGAGAAAAACATTTTTTTTTATACGACAAGTTTTGAAGTAGAACTTATTACAATCTTCAGCTGGGTTTTAAACAAAATCGAGATCATAATTAAGTGATAATCTTGAAAAAAGGAGGAAAACTACATAAAATATCTTTGGAAAACATTTTGGGACAGTCAAAATTAAACAAAAAAATTAACTTTTACTACCTTTATATTTTTTATTGAAGTAATAGTTTTCTGGTAGAAAATAAATGAAAAATGTTGTCACAATTTTGTCCTAAATTGTTACAAACAGTTTCTATAATAATTTATGACCAAGATTTTTGACTATGAGAACGAAGTTGTGAATTTACAGAAAAAGTTTTTACAAAATATTGAATCTATAATTTGAGACATAATGATAACAACCATCAAAAGCAAACGAATTTTTTAAAAATTATTTTATAAAACAGTCATTGATTGAAATTGAATTTTTTTTTTATTTTTTTCTTGCTATAAGAAAAGTGTGGCAACACTTATGATCTTCTCTGATTTGATCACCACCCAAATATGTGTATAGAGGCAATCTATAGTATTTTTCTAATTGTTCGGTGCGTCATGTAATTAAGGCAAAACATTCCACATATGTTTCATTTCGCACACAAATCTATCCATTTACCCGTATATACATATAATCATATCCATAAATAGTATACTATACTTATTTGCTGGTAATTGCAGCTGCAAAAAGGATCAATCAATAAAAAAAAGTAGCACTTCGATCGGTTGTTGGTTGTTGCCAGTTTTGTTGTTATTGTACTTGTGGTCCCAACCGACTGAGTGAGGATTTATGTGTTTTTGGGGTGTTATCGGTTGTAATGTGTGCAATTTTACAAATGGTAAACGACGACGGCGCGCGCGGCTCGGTGGTGGCAGTGGTAGTGTGGTGGGAGGAGAAGGGAAGGGAGATCTTATATGTACCTATACTCTTAGACCATTCCTGCACACAGGTAATGACTATACGGTAAAGGTACAATTTATCATAAGGCATATTGCAGTGTGTGTGGGTTGATGCGGATATTAGTCATTTGTAAAAATGTAGTTTTATTTTTTTTATTTTTGTTTTAGTTTTTATTTATCTATGTGGATACAGGACTTGGACATGCACATTAGATTCACGGATGCAATAGGACGTATAACACGCATAGAGAAAGAGAGAGAGAGAGAAAGAAAGATATAGAGATGGGATTAATGTATATTTATAGTTGCAACTGTATTGCACAGATGCTAAGCATCTTAAAGAAACTTAAAACTGCTATTTTATGTATATGATCATTAGTTTCCGTAAGAATGGGCGAAATTTAATGACCAACTTGGAATTTTGATAGATTTTTAGAAGTACAGTTATTAATTACATATATTGTTTCATTATGAAATGAACTATATGGAAGGTACATATAATCAATTTGGCAAATAAAAATATTTGCTCAGTATCACTTAAGGCTAAACTCGTATTGGAGCTGCAAGCATAGCGAAGATGCGAGAAGTGAGCAGAGCGACGAAAACAAACAAATGTGTTCTTATGAGAGCTCTCATACTGAGGCTTCTAGCAACAGGTATCAGTTCTCATAAGAAAGCATGTATTTGTTTTAAACACTATGCTCACCTCTCGCATCGCTGCTCTGCTCGAAGCTCCAGCATGTGTTTAGCCTTAGGAATATTGTTTTCTAGACTGAAAGCTTCAGGAGTTTAGCAAGGAAAATGTAAAATTTAAAAAATTTTTGAGACAGCGTTTGAGGATTTACAACTTACAATGAACTTTTATGAATCTTTTCGCCCAAATAAACACCAACTCTAATACATTTTTTCAGTCCCACTCTCTGAAAATAGTTTGAGCTGACAATTATATTAATGTTGAATTTTCAACAAGAAGTCAAAAAGTTTCAATTTTTTTTTTTTTTCAATTGCTTTTAATAATAAATAGGTTGAGGCATGCTTTTCCCAAAGAAGCAGCAAACTTTAGTGCTATTAAGTTAGGAGACTAACCATGTGCATATTCAAACTATGACAGAGCAAGAGCTCGATTTTTGTCTGTTTGTTCACAGTGTCTTATACATATGTATATTTGTTCGAACTGAGTGTGAATTATAATATGGCGAACAAAATAATATTCGTATTTCAGTTATTTCACCAGAAATGGTTGGAGTGGTATGGTCAAGGGTATCGGGTGTGTTGACGATTTTTTGTATTTATATACACGGTTTTGGTCTGTCGGTGGTAAGTGATACGCATTGTAATGCATCATTACCTACGTACATATGAAATTTTTTCAAACTATGATAATTATAAGGAAGAAAGAAGAATCTTGTAATTGGCCTTTTGAATTATTATGTACCACTAGACATACTTAGGGTCTGTTTCACAAAGTCTGAGTAAGTTCTGATTAGTTACTGGACACATTAAATATTGACACAGGGTCATAATTTCAAAAGAGAAAAATTAACAAATTGTCTTTTGACGATTTGAATAGGTTATAAATGCAAAAGTTATTTTTTTCTGGTTTGTGGACTTATGACCCTGTTCCGATATTTATGTGCCGAGTAGGTACCTAATCAGAACCTTACTCAAACTTTGTGAAACAAGCCCTTAGACTGTTAAACTTGGTCTCCTAAGAATTAATTTTCGGTTTAGAATTCACCCATAAGCTTTATATTTAGTGGAGAGTTCATCAAATGCCAAATAGAAACCTAATTTTAGAATTCAATTTCTCTTTTTTTGTGACTCTAAGCCAACATGTGACATTTGTTCGCATGCGCCACATTCCATTTGGTCATTTGGCTAAAATTCAATTCCGCATGCAGGAACCCAGAATCAACAGTATAACAACAACAACATCAGCAACATGTGCGCACATGTCATTGCAGCGCCAGAGGCGATTGAAATTAATTGCCACCAAGATCTACTTGGGGAACAAACTGTGCGGCTCACCTCGTGAGAAGGGCGTTTGACATCGTTAACGATCACAGTTGTATAGTCGTGTCGTATCTCTAACGTTTCGATGGTTGATTTCCTCATACACAAACATTCCAAAACAATTTTAAGGAAAAAAAAAAAAAAAAAAAAAAAAAAACTAAACAACTGGGCACCAATTCCAGATATGTCACCTCTCAAACTATATACGACAACGACGACGATGAGGACGACAAACGAAAAAAAAAACGAACCACCACTTACCGTACTAGCTATGTATACCTATCCAATACAACAACCATCACCGGGAGCAGCAACTATGTACATATACTAGTAACAACACCGTAGAAGCAGGAGCAGCAGAAGATTTATGCCAAACACCAAACTGAACCGCATAATCAACACAAACCTCCATCATGTCAAGTTTGTCTCTTTCCCGGATCTGAAGAGGACGACGGGTGTCGCTACTGCTGTTACTTCTCCCATTCCAAGATGAAGGAAGGAGTTTTACTTTGCTGCGCTGCTGCGTTGCTCTATGGAGTTGACTGTATACTATTCGGAGCAACATTGCAACATCCTACATGAATCAACAAGCCACACGAACGTTGCGTTGTTGTTCAACCCACCCACGCACGCATCGGCTGAGTGATTTTTCTTTACTCCCCTTTGGCTGTAGGTATAAAGGATCACGCTGCATTATATAGGACGCAGTTTTAGACAAACATAATATGTACCTATATAAATTTTTATATGTAGAATTCTACTAATACCAAAGGAGTTTGGGTTACGACTTTGCGGTCAAGTCAACTGTTCAATTGTTGCAATAATGAGCAGGGCTGGATTATAGGGTTTTCAAAACTTAGGGTCTTCAGAATGAAATTTCTTATAAAGCGAGGGTTCTTCCGGTCCTCTAAAACCGAAGTCTTTTATACATTTATAGCAGCATCAAAAAACTAATCTTGAAAGCTTACTCTTAAAGGTCACCTTTGAGAATAGAATCTAAGGTAAGGTATAATATAGGAAACAGTGGTCTTTAGTAAATACGATTAAATTTAAGTGCCTGGTATTACATTTGATTGTATTTAAAGCTTTCAACTTTTATGGCGGGTAATTCTGGTTTTGGAATATCATATGGGAAACTTAAAAGTCTTGTCATTTCTCAAACCAAAATGTCAAGACTTCGACATTCTACTTGAAAAATTCTTCTGTTTCTCATGAGATCTCTAATATTCATTTGAAAAACAGGGGTTGTCTCCTATTCTACTTCTGGTAATTTCTATGAAAAAAAACTGTCTTTAAAAATCTTTTCTAGACCTTGAGCTTAAGATTCAAAATGGTAGATATGTACCTATCAAAAAGACCCCAGCTTCTTCGCCTAACGATTAAATCCACTCCTGCTTCCGACAAATAACTATATACACGCGGTGGCGGTAATCTGCCTCTAAGGAGAAGGAGCCCCGTCCGCATTACAGTCTTCTCTCTGCCACTACAGGTGATAACGGGAAACCCAAAAAAGTATCTATGTTTCTATTTTGTTTGTGTCTGTCCTAACTTAAACAAACAACAGCGAGCGCTATATACAGCACAGCAAAACAACAGAACAACGTATGCACCTCCTAATTGCTCCTTTGGCGCTTTTTATGGAGAATATCATAGCCCCCCTTAGCCTTACTTCTCCTCCTGCAATCTTGAATTCTCTCAGAGCGCACATCTGGAACAAGCAGTAAGTTGTGCTAGCTAACATACAATATAGGTACTGAAGTGTGTGTTCAGATGTGGGACGGTTTTTTTTGGGGACTGCCTAAGCCAAAGTCTCGATTCCGGTGCCGATGCTGATGCCGCCACTAACAACACGGGAATGCATTAAGCAAAAATCGATCTCATAAATTTGTTCTCACAGCAGCAGCAGCAGCAGCAGGAACAGCAATGCGTTGTCTTTTGGCCAGGTCGAGTTTTTTTGTTTGTCAGTTTGGTCTTCCAAATGCGGACATCAATGCTGGGTTGAATTAAAGGGTATAAGGAAAGGATTCCCCGTGCCCCTTTGGGTTCGGATGTCTAAAGTTTTGACCTGAAACCGAAAGGGAACGCACGCTGACACATGTTAAACGGTAGCGGAGCAAGAGTGAGTATAACCAGTGGAAGAAGAGATCCAAGGAGTGCAGGGAAGTCAATGAATTTCACTCACCAAATCGTTCGTCGTCTTCGTTCCTCGTTGCGATTGAAGAAGGAGAACGAGGACAAAAGCAGTCGGCATATATGTCGGTATATTCTCAGCTTTAGTTGGTGCGGTCCGGTCGTTCGTGATGTATAGGGAATACGGTAGGTAGGCATAGGTATTGTGCCTCACTAACTTGGCTTGGCTGAGGTGTCCAACCTCGTTTGCCTACCACCGCGACACGGAAAAGGTGCTCATGAGATGGTTGGTTGCAGACTCTGTTGTTGTTATTTTTTTTGTATTATTATTATTCCTGGCATTTTTCAATTTGTTTCGCTGGCTGGTCGCCAGAAGGGATATGGAGAGGACAACAATGCCCTGGCGGTGCAGAAATGCTATACATATGCAAGAATATAAACAACAGGCGATTGCTTTGGTGGTGGATGATGCAAGGAAACAATTGTCTGACGGTCTGAGGCTAGGTTGTGGTTGATTGGATAAGTAGGCCATCGGAAATGTGCTGTGAAAATTTCGCGCGATATACCTACCTACCTAGTGAAGGTCGAACTGGGAACAGCAAATGCGAAGTGATGGTGATACATTTTATATAGCAAGGATGTGTTTTTTTTATTTTTTCAGTTGTTTTGTTTCAATTTCCTCATGAGCTATTTGACTTCCCTTCAAGAGTATATGTACCTATAGAGAGTTGTCGTGAGTGCTATTAGATGATAAGATGAGATATTGATGGAAGTTTCTGTTAGAAGGGAGTTCTTATACCGATATCAGAACAACTACTGTCTTGACGAAGATTGTGGGATCCAATTCACATAGGAAAAGAAGTGACAGCAGAGAGCGGATTCAAACGAATAGAAAGGTTTTCCCCAAAAACAACATCTAAGTGATAAGCTTAGCATCCAGGTAATTCTAATTTTGTACTATAAGTTGTGTTTTATTTACCTATCTCCTATTACCTGATGGAAATGAAATTTATATTCTAATATGTAGTTGTGTGTCTCCCTTACGGTTTGAATTTTTAAACCTTAAACGAGTTGAAGCCATGATCGTTACATGATCTATAAATTTTTAGATAGCAACAGACCTGGAGACAAACAGAAAATAATATCTGCAAACTGTAATTACCTATAATGGCTATTACAGATCGCCTTCGGATAACTTAGATGGGTCGAAATGAAGATATAGCTTTTCCAAACTCAGGTCCAACGAAGCTGCTGATGCTACCGGCCTTTCCAGCCCCAAGCTGTTCAAAAATACAAGTGATGACTAGGTATTAGGAATCTAAAATCGAAACTCACTATTTCATACGGCCATCAAGCCTGCTAAGACCGCGTATGACAGCATCTATAAAAGGGAACTTTAAACAGTAGTGTCTAGTTTTGACATCCTTGTTAAACTGCGTTTGTGCAGGATGACTTTGGAGAATTTACGCTTCTTTCTAGCAAAAGTGGAAAATTACGTAAACCAATTTAGTATGTCTAACTATAGGGTAGCTATTGGGATCTAGCTAAATTATGAATTCGAAGTATCTTGGAATGGGGCTCGATACAAACTTCACTTTCTGCCAACAAATTAAGTCGGCAGCGGAAGGAACTTCTAAAATTACTATCACTCAGCAGACTGATGGCAAACATTGGCGGTCCAACGGTTAGCAAGCGTATAGTCCTCTGATGGCGACAACACAAGCCATTCTCATCTACGGAACTGAGATTTGGCAAATGCTCTTTGAGAAAAAGTACCTGAAGTATATGGCAGCAATGTAGAGGTGTGGAGCTCTTTTCGTAGCAAGCTCTTACCAAACGATGTTGGAACCAGCCGTCCTTGCAGTTGCTGGAGTGACTCTCATCGATCTCCTAGCGGAAGAAAGGAAGTACGTTTACAATAAAAAGGAGAAAACTTCAACCGAGCAGGCAAAGCAGCTCACGAAGCAGAAGTGGCAAGACCATTGGAGCTTGGAAAGTAGAGGAAGATCAGGAATGTGAAAACTTGAGGTTAACTACTACTTCACTCAGTTCCTCACCGAACACAAACACTTCAACGCCTTCATCCACAAGATTGGCAACACGAATAATCCAGCCTGTTAGTACGGGAACTACCAAGAAAACGACAGAAACCATAGCTTCTTTGCCTCCAGTAGAAAGGAAACTGATAGACGAGAACTGAAGAGAAGTATCGGCATCATCACTCCAGACAACCTAGCCGAGAAAATGCTGATCAGTGAGCAAAATTGAAACCAAATTTGCTACTACATCCAACATATTCTCAGAAAAAGAAAAGAAGAACAATACCCGAAAGGAAGTATGATTACAACCCCCCTGAAGTAACACGGGGAGGGTCAGAAACTGAAGGGAGTTTTAGTCCCGTATACCCTTTGAAAAAGGGAGTCGGACACACGGTGATGGTCAACGCCAAAGAGACCTCCTTATGGGGCATGAAGAATTAATTTTCAATGTTCCCTAAAAATTCTTTTCTTCTTCCAACTGTCAGTTAATTTGTAACAGTACTTTTTCCAAACTCTCTTTTTACACGTTTTTTAATTTTACTCAACCATATAGGTAGGTAATAATAATAATTATTTATTCTCCCCTCTTCCACTTAAATACTATTCTTACCACTCGATAAGTATTTTTGGATTTTTTTCCAAATTTCGTCTTTATTATACCTATTTATTTGTTACATTTTTTGTAATTTATATTCATTGAAAAATTACCGTTATTTAACTCCCTAATTTCTATAAAGGTTAAATTAAAAGTGAAAGAAAGTCCCTTTTGGGAAAGAAATGCAGTTAGGTATATTTATGCCAAATATATGCACCTTTAACTTGCCATCGTAAGTGAAAATATGTACACCCTTTTAATAAATCTACCGCCCCGGTCTTGGTCCCTCTCTCTTTCTCTTTCAATTTTCACCATACAACTGTCATGGATAAAGTTTTAAATTCAAGATGTTCTTCAACGAGGTTATAGAAAGGAAAAAAATGATTTCGAAACATGAACACTTACACTAAGCTCTTGAGAATACCTTCCTACGCTATGCAAAATTAGGGATCAGTTTATTTTTGGAAAGGTAGGAAGATATAACAACTGCAACTTTCACTTGTATGTGTACAAGTACAATATATCTGCAACATTCCATCTGCAATACACAGATACACACACGAGCAATCAAATTCGCGGGAACTGTCATCAAAATGCAAAAAAAAACCAAACCAAAATAAGAGAAAAGGGTTGATGCACTGCCAAAAATTTTGGCAGAATTTCGGAACGTTTATATTTTGGGGTTCGATTTTCGTAACACTCGAAAGAGCACGTTTTTTTTCTAAAGTCCCAGTCACCATTCTACTGTCAGAGAACAAAAAAAAACCCACACCATTCAACCCTTGAACACGTAACACACTGTCAAGACACAAGCTGAATAAACCCACCATGCAAAAAAGGACACGAAAGGACGACTACGGCAACAATCGCGAGGAAGATTAAACAAAAAAAAAAACATAAAAAAATAAAAAAAAAAACTCGCGTTACATCTTCCTTTATAAACCCGCTCGATTTTTTGGGGGTTACTGTTACGTTGCATAGGCTTCGTAAGTATTTCGCAATGTGGATTTTTGGCAACGGTTTTTATAACGGTGATGTGTGCTGTGCAGTTTGTTGTTGGTATTCTTATGTGTGTTACGCAAAACAAAAATCGATAGGGATGCTTGCAAAAAGGATGCAGGCCAAAAATTTCCTCCTCGGAACTAGGTCAGGATATATAACGACAACGATGATGACGACTAAGCAACCACCAGCCGGGTGGGTTTGGAACGGGACGCGACGAGTGAAGTCGAAGTCGTAATATTTTAGAACAACCCTTGTGCGAGCTGTTAAGAGGTAGTAGGTAGGTAGGTTTGGTAGTTAAGGCACAGTATGTTGATGATGGAATTTTTTGGCATTTAATCGTTGGAAGTGATGTTGTTTGGCTTGGACTATAAGGCTGTATACCTATACGGCCTTCGTTGTAAAGCAAAGGATATGTGCTCGCTGCACACCTACAAGATGCAAACAACATGTGTTTGGATAATTTATTTTGGTTAAATTGGATTTGTGTGATGGCATGTGTGTGGATGCAGCGCGCATGCAGGAATAATATTTTCTGATGCAGCAGGTGGGATAAATGACCAAAATGCTTAAAGGACACAAAAGCTTGTTTGGCAAACAACTATAGTTCAACGATGGATTTATGGACCGAAATTAAAGAAATTTATCAACTAAAGAGACGTTGGTATAGGTATATAATGGAACATTCTGAGATAACTATATCTATGTTTTGAGATTTAAGGTATTGCTTTGGCATTAGCTTACAACATGTGAGAGTAACAATAGTCAAACATCTTGTACCAAGTTGTTGTAATACGGAAAAAGTAAAAATCTATAAGAATTTGCCTTCTCGTAGAAATGGGTTTTTGTGTGAAAACCCACTCGTAGCCCACCTTTTGCATCCTAGTGATTTTTTGAATCGGATTTTACACTCAATCTTCAAAATTTTACGGTTGGTCAGTTTTTGTTCAAAATGTACAAGCACCAAACAATCACATCTTGCCATTTCTTTTGTTCTTCCTTTCAACAGTACCAACATTGTCCCAATGGGAGTTGTTTTTGCTCACCTTTATTTTATATTGATCCATCACATACTCCCTATCCAAAAGTCACCCGCCACCATTTCTTTTCATCTTTCCCCCACATATATGTTCATTATCCTGGTCCTATTGGGAGTTATAGTAACTCATTTATGAGTTGCGGTTGCCATTGAAACATGCAACTGAGTTGTGCTAAAAACTCAAAACTAACTATCCGATTGACTTTACACAATTAGAAGTGCAAGTGAATTAAAATTTTTCACGTTTTTACCGAAAGATGGCACTGAACACCAAAAATCTGTGAGGCTTAAGGACTCAAAAACTGCTAAACCGATTTCACTTAAATTAATTTTGTTCTGATGAGTGACGGGAATATTAAGAAAGTTTTTTGAGTAAGAACCGGCTACTGCCACGCCCATTTTTAATATATTTCAAATTTCCTCCTTATTTAACGTAATAATAGAAAATTCAACAATTGTAAAAAATTATTTTGAGATTCAAGCGTGACAGGTCCTTTTTTTTGGTAATTCTTCTACTACCCACGCCCATTTTTATTATTTTTACTTAGCATTAGGTAGGTTTTACAATACCTTCAGTAAAACCCACTTAAGAGAAAATGGAAAATGTCACAGTCTTTTTTTCACTTAAGAGGGGTTCGTTTTAGTGAAAACCCGCTTAAGTGAAATAAAAAAATTTCACTTAAGCGGAGTTTGGATAAGTGAAAAAAAATTGCACTTAAGCGGATTTAAAAATTCCAAAAAGGGTTCTGACACATCAGAAATTCAAATTTAATTTTTTGTTCTGTTCTATTAAATTTTTTTTCACTTAAGAGAGTTTTTTTCAATGAAAAATATTGAATTTAACTGAAAATATGTTTCAGGTATCCGGGTTTTTCACTTAAGCGAGTTTCGCTTAAGCGGAGTGTTATAAAGGTAATTGGTCGACAAATACTCGGGGATGAAAAAAGTGTTTCAGATAAGCGGGTTTTCCTCTTAAGCGGGTTTCTCTTAAGCGGGTTCTACTGTATCTCAAAATCTCCAATCACTTCCGATAGCAAAATCCAAGGTTACAAAGGTGTGCTCCAAAGCCTATTCTTTGTGTAAGGATTTAGAGAAATTAAAAATTTTGTTACAACCAGCAATAAAAACAACTATGGCCCAAAGAACCCCATAAAAAAAAGATATACCTATACCAAGAAATTGGAATCCCAGCAAATATGTATGTGTGATTTTTTTTTTTTACAATAAAATTTATTTCATTAGGTCTTTTGGCCAATGACTTTAAAATCAAGAAATAAAGATGACAGAACTACCTAGTTATCTTTCAGGGAGATTGAACATCTTTGTCCCCTGTAAAAAAAAATCTAAACTAAAAAATACATCACCATCCATTTTGCTTTTACTAAGTGCATCAAAAGTCACTTCCTTCCTTCTCGCATCTATCGCTCCCCTTTAACTAACTTTTAACTATAGCTAGGTATCTTTTCATCAAGGTATGAAGCAAAAAAATGTTTGGATCATCGCCAACTATATACCTACCATCTCAAGAGCAAAAAAAAGTGAATGTATCATTCAAATGCTTCTCAGTGTTTGGTTTATTTATTTATTTTTTTTTTTACGTTTTTTTTAATTTAAATCACAATTAAACGCACGTGGTGGCTTAAGTTAAAGCTAAAACATTTCTATATGCAAATGAACTTGCATAACAAAAAAAAAGAAACGATGGGGAAGAAACAAAAAAAGCTGAAGAAGAAGAAGAAAAATGAATCTATGTATCTTTGCGCACGAATAAAAAATAAAACAAGCCATCAAAGCTATAGAGAAATGCCAGCAACACACAAATGTCAATGCGGGTAAATGTCGCTGTTTTTATTTATTTATTGTTTGCTATTTTCCCGTTCTATGCATCTACATCTACACCATTTATGTATACACTATCTTTGTATCTATATTCACAACAATCATACCTTATGTATCTACATATCCACCCAATGTAAGTACATACCTACCTACATATCTATCTTTTTCGAATTGACTCCGAGTTCAACTGCGACAACGTACCTACCTACATAGACGATGATGATGACAATGAACATTTAGAATGATAATCGTTTAGATAGGTATCCAACAAAAGATTGCCATTCGATCAACTTAGATCACTTCTTTCAGTATACCTAGATATTTATAAAGAAAAGAAAAACGTTGGCATTCTCTACTTAAAACACTTTCCCCCTTCGAAACCTCCCAACCCCTCCCTGTGTCTGCCTTAACCTCTCACGGAAAAATAATTTAAAATAAAAAAATAAACTTTAAAAGTGGGTGGCTGTATAGCAAGCACAATATATAAGATAAAGGTACAATTCAGTCTTCAGGTAGCGTTAGCAGACCGGGACACCTATGTTATTGTATGTAATCACCGCGATCGTTTGGTTTTTAATTTCATTTCAAGCTCAAGGTAATCCGCTTGGCACAACAACACCACCCTCTGTGCCACCACTACCACCACCGCCAACAGCGAACCGCATCAACACCATCCATTCTCCTATAAGAATCACGATGATGATGGTGATGAGCTAGTGAACGTCGAGCGAATGAACAAACGAAAAGCGGGCGATGAAGTGCTTTTGGTTTAATGCCGAAGCGGTCTGCCTCTGCGCGCGCTATGAAGGCGATCTTGAACTTGAACGATCGTTAAGCTAGCTGTGACTTTTTTCTTGTAATATTCTCTTTCTCTCGCTCTCTCTATCATACTTCTTCACCCTCTCTGACTCTGTTCAACAAACCAACAAACTTTATCTACACAGTCTACACAAAGAGCTTTCGTAATCATTCCTCTACAGTTGATGTATAGACAGATAGTTGTTGTTGTTGATACTTTTTTTTTACATTTCTTTTGAATAAAAATTCAAGTGCAAGGTCTTTTGTGTTTCCGAATGCGGGGGAAAATGTGATGAAAAAAAAATATATACAACCAAAACTTTATTTAAAAAAAACGATAATATATTTTAATTAATGGGTTTACACGATCGATAGTTTTAACATACACCACAATCATATTATTACACTACATTTGCATTTTTTTAGTTAAACATACCGACATACCTACCTACTGGGCTGCTACTGCATTTACGTTATGAGAAATTTAAAACAAACATTCTTTCTGAGTGCAATCGTGCCTCAACAAAAGTTCAATGCATTATTGATTGTCGGGTTAAGCACGTAGGTATGCTGTGAATGCGTTGTGTTGAATTTTTTTTTTTATTTTCTAATATTTGATGAGATTTAAAATACTGAAATTCTTTAAGATGCAAATATATATCAAAGCTTTTAAATGGCAATGAGAAATTATTTTATCAATTTCGTACCACCTTCACTTTTTGGCGTCGCGTCGGTATTCCGTATTATATACAATATGTACCTATACACGTTTCACAAATTATAATTATTTATTCCACTTTAATCTATCGTGTGTATGGTCTAATCTTAACTCTATAAAATCGGACGATTTTTTCGCATCAACAAACTTACAGTTTAGTGTCGCTAAGGTTTATTACAATTGGCGTGTTCAGTAAAATGAGATCTCAGACATTTTTCTCACTCAAAAAGTGTGCAAGCGAATCCAAGATTTTTTTCCTCAGAGTTTTGACAGCAAAGCTGAGAACTTTTGCTGAGGAATCCTGTTCAGGTAACTGAGATTGCTGAGATCTCGGAGATCTCATTTTCCTGAACATGCCTAATTTCATTGTTATAGTTGCATCACGTAAATATTGTACTTACGTTACATCTGTTCGTTTACATCATTTGACTGCAAATTTCTACCAATTTCAGGGCAAATTTCTGTCAAATTTGACGCAAAAAAATGGACTTAAATAGAAATTGACACGTAGTCGAACAGACCTTTTATTCATCAAAATATTATGCAAGTTTTTTGATAGAAATTATTGCAGTTTGTCAATCGTGTTTATTCGGTAATATTGGAATTTTATGAGATATGCGATATTTAAATGTACTAGGTTTAAAAATCATCAAAAAAAGCCAAAAAGCTTTTTTTAGAAATAAATAGAATTGGCATGTCTTTAACAAGTTCAAGTTTAAAGCTTTATATTATGGAGAAGGTGGATTCTTGGACACATAAATCGCTTACAACTGAAGCTATACTCAGATGAAAATATTTTAAAGGTTTTAACATAACCAAAAGTTACTTTAATTGTGGCACCTTTATTAATAAACTGAAATGAATCACGTATTATCTTTAATCATTGTACTAAGCGTGAAATCTTATCAATAAGACAAAATTGAAGTTAATTTATGTTATTAAGCTTATTCACACAAGTAGGTGGATTAACAACTGATTAAGTTAAACATAATTAGGATATGATTGTCAATTACTAGAGATAAAAAGAAAACAAGCTCTTGTGACACATATAAATGTATGCTATTTCAAAGCTCAAATAAGAAAGTATGCGCAAAAGTTCACATTTTTTGGGAAAGTGTATGTGCAAATGTGTATACTCTTTGGCGAAAGCAACGTTCTTGTGGAATTTATGATTTTTTTTTATTAAAATTTGCTAGTTAACATGAAAAAGCAGTTATTTGTTTATTAATAAACATTTTAGTATGCGAATTAATTTTTTTTTCAATTCAGAATTTTTCGTTTATTAAGTTTATCTATGCAGGGAAATTTATGTTCCCAGGAACTTTGACCACTGAAGGAATTAGTTCTCACTTTCACTTAGGGGAAAATAAATCCAGTTTTGTTCACATCCCATTAAGTGAGAACTGAGTCAACTTTTGTTCCGATTAAGTGCAGGAACTGAGTCCAACAGTGTACTAAGTTTCCAGGGACTTAGTTCTTACTTAGAGGGGAATAAAGTGGGAGCTGAGTCCAATAGTGGACTGAGTTCCTTGGAATTACAGTTCTCACTTATTGGGAACTAAATCCACTCTCGATCCCACAACGTGCAGGAAATGAGTTCAACAGTGGACTATGTTCTCAGGGACTTAATTCTAACTTAGAGGGAAATAAATGTACTTTTGTCCCCATTAAGTGGGAACTGAGTCCAACAGTGGACTTAGTTCCCGGGGACCTATTTCCCTGCATCTTATTTATCGGAGGTTTTGTTTCCACAATGTCTGAGAAAAGTTCCAATTAGTTATCCGATACTTAAATTACTCTAGTCCTTTTTCATGGATTTACCACCCACTATAGGTTGGTTCAACAATTCATTGTTGAATTTCGGCCAGAATAATTTTATGATAGTGTGCCAAAATGTATTGGCCGGGATAACAACTTCCCAAATGTTCACTGCAACCCTTAGTTGAAATTAGATTTTCAACTTAATGAAAGCTCTGTGGATACCTACACTTGAATTCGAGCAGAAATGGTTAAGTTGATCTAATAATTTCGTACACATTTTTAAAATTTATTTACATAAACATAGAAACAATTTAGTGTTTAGATATCTTCTGTTTTTATTTTAGTAAAAAAAATACTTATTTAAAACTCTTAAATTTATTTTTTTATTGTAACTGCATCATGCTCCATTAGTAAAACTTCGAAAACACAAGAACAAAACTCCATTTCTATACATCCAGTCGGGGTCATTTATGTATGTGCTTGCAGTTGTTTGTCATAAACATCTACATACGTATAATGGATGTGAACAATAATAATAACTGACGCGCAACGAACCAAGGCAATTCGCATGACATGTCACCAACAAAAATGACGTTTCATTTCAAGACTAGGCACCTATGTACATTTATGCATATGAAGAGATACTAGAATAAATACTTACTCGCACCCACCGTTATAATGCTAACATTGAAATGAACAATAAAAACAACTCGACGCACAATCAAATAAAAAGTACGTACATATATGTATACTGTACATATCATCATCATCATAACAGTAATCATGCGAAGCATGGAAAAGTTATGACAGTTAAATGCAACTCGTCATAATATGTTTGGAAGGCGGGGGTGATGCACGCAAGCTCTTATCCGGATATATAAGCAGCAGGAAACAATTCTACCCTGATGTGGAATCATGATGTTGACATTTTTAGTAAACATATAACCTTCTATATCGAAACTGTCATAAGCCATATTGGTGAGATGAACAATGGTCTAATGAATATCAGGGGCGGGGCAAGGTATAGAACAATTATTTCAACCATCAAAGTAGGAAGGTACATACCCGAGTAGCACAGACAGGTTTTCATTTGGTAGATATAACTCCAGTAAAACAATCAAGTTGTTGCCCACTTATTTCAGAAACGTATTCTAGTACAATTGTGTAACCCAAATAGCCGCATTTCTCCTCTCATTTACAACAAACTTGTAGTAATTGGGTTTTATAGAAGTTAAATTTTGTCGTTTTTCAGTTTTATAAGTGTTATTTGAACTAAGAAATGTTACATATAAATTAATCTTACAATTGTGAAACTATAATTGAACTCGAAGATGAGCTTTACTAATATTGCAGAAATGTTCATGCAAGGATACGTATAACATGGTTAAAACAAGAAACAAAAGTTTGAAACAAATTACAATAACTTGAATAATGTTTCTTCGAAGTTCTTATTACTATTACTTTAGCTTTTTTTGTTCTATTATGTTATAATGTTATGAGAAATAATGTTTCCGAAAACATTGTAAAAGTTTTTGAAAAGTTATTAATCAAATTCTTTTTAAATGTATAATAACTTTGAGATGTTATAAAAAAGATAAGCTTCAAAGTATTGAAAAAAATCAATACTTCTAATGTTCAGATTTAAAATTGCGATTTTTAGTTATTTATGAACGGAAAATCTAATGCAAATGCTACTTTTATCATAAAGATTGATGTTTTACTTCCAGAAAATTCACGCGCCACCCAAAAAATTCAAATTGGGCGAAAATTTTGAAAATAGAAAAATATTCTTGTTTGTATTTAGGCATTCAAGTTGCAAAACTATTTATGATTTACATCAGGAAATGAATTTTTCAGCCATTTCCATTGAAATTTACTATGTAAATAGTGATATCGACTGGAAAAATTAGTTTAAAAATTTCGCATATAAGATCAAATTCTAATAAAAAGTCATTTAATTGTGAACAATATGGCGCTTGTTGCAGGAAATATCAATATAACATTGTCTCTTAAAATTAAAACTTATATGTTATTACACCAAAGATACAACAAAGTAGAAACTTAAGGCTATAAAATCCTCATTTTAACCAATTAACACTGTTTATAAAACAGAGAAATATAGTTTTTTGTCATATTTTCTAAGCTTTGTTACTGAAACTAGAATTATAATGTTTAATAAACCATCATTTTTGTTCTGGCGCGAAAGAAACTTGCATTAAACTTTGGTCTATATCCGCCAGAGTTGCTGCAGTTCACTATTTGTTTATATTTTTAAAACCAAAAATTTATAACAGAAATTACGTTAAATGACAAAATATGAATTTTTTTTATTAGAAACCCCATTAAATGTCACATTCTAGAAAGTAAATTTCTATTAGGGTCTTGTTTTTGTAAATTTCTACTATTACGATTGATTAAAAAACCCTGAAAACATCAACTTTCTTGTCTTTTTCTTAATGCTTCATCGATTTCTAGGCAGCCTGATGACATTTGGAACGAAATATTAACGAAACGTCAAAATGTGTTCTACATAATATGACAAAACATGCTATATAATTTTTTCATTTTTATTTTTGTTATGTTTATTATAATATGGTCATCTTAAAATCTACGGCTTGTTTAATCTGACTTGGCACAATTTTTCAATCCAGCGGCAACTCTGCCATGTATAGTAACTCTTTTCATCGCAAAGCAATAATTTTTGTTTGTTTACTTTTCATGGTTGATTTAAATATAGTTAATAAAAATATACCATTAACATTTATAAAACATCATTATTATAACTGCCTGTCAAATATTCAATCAGCTTTAATATCGAACATTATAGAAACTCAACTGCAACATCACTTGAATCAAAGGAAATGTTGAAGTTTTGTTTCAAATACAAACCAAATTTTTTTTTCAATTTTAATACTTTGGTTACCTATTTGTTTTAATGTCGTTGCAATCTTTGTTTCATGTTAACAATTAAGAAACCAAAATATAACAAAATCTTCACCCATAACAAATACAAGCAGTTATGTATAAACTCAGTTCCAACGATGTTTATTCTAACATTTTGTTTGTTGCATTCGTGTTATGCGAAATATAACAAAACGACAACATAACAAAACACATTAAGAGTTTCAACTTTGTTTTGATGTTGTTAATAGTAACAAGATGTTTAAAATGTAATTAAAAAAAACAATAGTGAAGATTTATGCATACTTCTTTGAAAAAAAAACCATGTGCTATTCAAGAAATGATGTATGTACATAGTTCATTACAATATACATAATTTTGTTCGTATTTTGAATAGATAATACCGATTAACTTATTGTTGTTGTTAAAATAAACATTTTAAGAGGAAAATCGTTACAAAAATGTTTTTGCTATTTGTTTCCCTCTTCTTAATTGTAAGTTATATTAAAGTTACCCAAATGTTTTTACAGATTGTCACGAGAAAGTTATTTTGACATTTATGTTAGAAGATAACGAAACAGAAATTCAATAGATGTAATAGTAACTTTTTATAAACTTTCAAATGTTTGACTTGCTTATAACCTTATAATAACAACTTCAGTTCTTTGGAAACAAGTTCAAACCTTTGCGAAACCGATTTGTAGCATTTAAATTCACAAAGTTACAACTGTTTTTGGATGAACAATTGAGAAACTGAGTAACAATAAATAATGTTGCGAATTACTTCTACAAAACACAAATACAACCAAATTTTGTTATAAATCGAATTCTGTGCTACTCGGGTAGGTAGGTACACCAAAACGCACAATATGCGATGGCAGCAACATGTTACAATTATTACATCCTTATGTTTCTTCAATATGATGGTAGATGACGCGCTACACTTGCAAAACATCACAAAACACATGTTAACAGATTGTGCGCTTGCCGAAACATGTGGAACTCCCAAGCTTTTCTACCATCGTCATCATCAGCTCCCAACTGCTAGATTCCAACATCACCACTGTTATTGGTTTGGTTTGGTCGGCCACCGCAGCACGGTGGAACCTTCTCTATATATATATATTTTTGCACTTGGTGGTTCTCCTGGTTAAACAATTAGAAATGCAAATTTGCAACAAGTTTTGCACTGTTCACCTATTCATTTGTTTTGCTGTTCCAAGAGTTGCAAACGGAGTCTTCGTTTTCGTCTTCGTCGTATAGCCGTCGCATCGTCATCGTGGTCACAGAATAGGATCCAGGTTTTTTTTGTTCCCATCACCATTACATCAACTCCTACCAGACCCGCTTTCCCCCCCTCCTCCATACCCCTCCTCAATAACATCGTACTATTGTGATGGTGCATATCTGAGAAAAATCGGTGAATATGATGAATTTTAAATAAATTTCATTAAAATAACAAGACAACAAGTCAAAGTAACACCACTCGGTCTCTCTCTCGGCGCGGACGTAGAGTTCAATTTTATATAGACTGAAATGTTGAGTTGCATTTCTTTTATAATAAAATATGTCATCGATGATGACAGAACCAAAATCCGTTTGGAAACAAATTCATAATGTTCAAATGAAGCAACCATCTCGGTTTGCAATAATTCGAGATTGTGAAAAAATTATACTTCCTCGAATATCTACAGTTGTCAGCGTAACGGATTTCATGAGATGAATATTCTTCCACATTCAGCAAGTGTATACTTAAAGATCTCGACATCACTCCGTAAGCTTTTCCATCTGCCCCAATCTTCGTCTCTCATTCCGAGTCAATGAAAAGTAGCATTTTTCCGGTCCGTCCCATCTTTATCCCACCACTCTCAACTTCTACCATTATTTTCAAGGCCATGGAAACGATGATTGAATGATTGAATGAAATATCTCTGAGAAGAAAAACTTCTTCCAGCAAGCAGTACGGCTATTATAATATCAACAGATCCAATGGTAGTTTGTTGGTATACAAAACTATACACCAACGAAAAGTGGAACCAATCTCTTCATTTGTTCTTTTTACTTCAAAACCATTTTATAAAGTTAAGCATCAAGCTTACTCATAACAAATAATATGTGAATTTGGTATCAATGACTATATTATATTCCTCTTTCGATTACAAATTACCTTTTGGAATGCTGAATAGTTAATGGTTTAAGTCAATTTCGAAAACAAAAACTGGTGTACCACAAGGCTCTGTTTTGTTTCCTATACTTTTATTCTCATATAAATTAGAATTTATCTTTTGTTTGAAATAGTCAATAGTTCATGGGTAAGAACTCAATTTAGATTAAGATATTCCTACTGATTTTGAACTTTGTAATTTATATAATTCTGGATTAAAGTTTTTTTTGGGACTATTTTTTGTTAACGGGATTTTGATTAGATATTGAAGATTATGATTTTTTAATTTATTTCAATTGCAACTTTACATATTTAGACTATTATGAAAGTTAGTGAAAAACAGGGCTAGAAGGGGCAACGTTCACACAATTGATCGCGTAAAGTGGGCAAAATAACCACTAACAACAACAACAACAAAAACAACAATTTGAACTCCATATACAATATACATATTATATCTAAAACATTCTAAAAGTGTTTATAAAGGAGGGCTTTTTGCATAAATTTGCAAATGTACTTCTTGGATGGTGGATACAGTTTCAAGTCACTGTTGTTGTTGTTTGTTATATTGTAAGTGATGTTGGGGTGTTGGTTCTTATGGTATCTGTAGATATAGCGCATTGTAAGTTGGGGCCGCAAACAACTCACTGCCACAACATTGGAAAATAATAATTAATTGAGCGGTGAGTGGTTTTCCCCATTTTAACAATATTTTCGTTATACTCTTGCTAGTTGTTGTTGTTGTTTTTGCTGTAGGTACATATAGTTACTGCTTGTGTTGTCAGAAAAAATTCTTTTATTTTTCCCTGATTGGGAATGAATATGAATTAAACGGATTGGCAAGTGGGCGTGGGAAACAATGCTGCAGAGCATTGCAATTGTATTTTATATTTATATAAATATATGGAATGCATCAGGAAGCTTGTTGATTTGATATGAGGAAAACAAAAATTGGAAAAACAAAAAAATGGTTGGATTTACTTTCATTGGTGCAACAGAAAAACTTGAAAGTCAAAGGTAAGCCAACATTTTTGGTTTGAAATTTATAATGTTCTTAAATTTATTTTCCGCAAATATTGTAGTAACCTACAGGGTCAGGGTGACAAGGAAGACTGAATCTCTGGTTTAAAGAAAAGTGCTAAAGTACTAACTAGTAACTGTTCCCAAATCACTCTCGCTTAATAATATTGATTTTAGGCCAACAGCTATTCTTCCGTTCCTTAGCAAAGCTTATGTAAAATTATCCACAGTCAAATCAAATTGCTATCTGGATGAACAAAAGCTTATCACGAAATATCAATCCACGTTTATATGCAAATATAGTTGCATGACTGCATGCAAAATTTTAAATAGATCACAAGCTGTCTAAGATAAAAACACCAATTCAGAAATGCTGTTAGAACCAAATGGGGTACCTCAAAGTTCAAACCTGAGCCCTCTATTATTCACGCTTTATTTTAATGATCTGTTTAAAAGTATTGAAAAATGTAAATTTTATTTTTTTGCTGACGGTGCACAACTGATACTTGGTTTCAAAAAATCCAACCATACTATAACTGCCGTTGAGTTAATGAACAGCAGTCTAAATAAAATTTTTGTTTGGTCTCAAAAGAATAAAATCCAACTTAGTGCTTCCAAAACTAAAGCTCTTAAACATACTATGGAAAAAGCAATTTAATACTCTACCTTCAACTTTAAGTAAGTAAAACTTAAGTACCGTGCAGTTTTTGGTACAGAAACAAGACTTTACATTTTTGACAAATTCGACTGTTTTCCCCTAATCTTGATTTAATTTTAGGTACAACGCGAGGAAATTTGTTGCAAAATTTCTAAGTATGTATGTATGTACTTATATTTCGCCTAAAAAATACTGCTGAATTTTTGTTTCAATATTTTTATTTCTCCAAGAAATGGGTGAGTTTTTTTTAAGAGATGTTAACGTGAATTATCCGGGGATGACTAAAAACTAACTTGCGAATTTTTGAAAAAAAAAAAGGATTTGAAGGATTTAAAAATAGGTCTAAGTAATAAGATAAGTTTTTTTCATATGTCGCTAGGAGTCCTTTTTAAATAAAATATTTATTGATGGAACATAACCTCAACAAAATATTGTTTTGAGCTCTTTTATTTGAAATATCTTAAAAGTTAGAAACAAAAAACTTACGGAACGAATTTTGAAGTCAAAAACCGTTGGAAAAATTTAATCTAGTTTTTGTATAAGAAAATTATTTAATTTTGTAGACTTGTTTATCGTAATACTTACGTTACAAAGTTGATTTATTTAGAAGCATTTCACTCACCTGGAAAGAAAATTAAAAAAAATTATTGAATAAAATACGTACATAAATATGTTTACAAAATGTTTGTAGAGTTATATAAATGTATAAATAAATATAATAAATAAAAGTTTAAGTGAAAAAGTGTCTGTCCAATGGTCGATGGGTCAATATCATATAAAATTATTTTTTTTATAACACAAATTCTAGTTAAATATACATATACTGTTAAAAAACAAGAAACTGTCAAAAGTCCCCATCGATACGAGCACCGCTAACAATTTTACGGGGGGTTGAAGGCCCCCCAAAATGGTTTTCCAGGAATAACTCCCAAATGGTAAGTTGTACAAAAAAAGTGTCAAAGACTAATTTGTAGCTTAAAATATTTCTTAAAAAATTCAAGCTCTTAAGCTTCAAAATTTAAGATTTCTCTTGGATATTCTCATGTTTGGACTTATGAAGCTATATCTAGAACTGTTTTATTTATAAAGACCGAATTGTAAAGCAATTGGGTTGAAGATTTTTTTGACAAAAACATTTATCTGCTGTAGGGCAAGTATTGGTTGCAGGCACAAAAATGTTTTGATCATATATCGTCCATCAGTCCTGTTAGCTTTTTTTATTCACAGAACCCATTATTTAAGTAATATCTTAATTTTATAAATGAATTCTAACAGCTTTGTATAAATATGTCCTCAAGTATTAACTAACATCCCTGTAATCCTGATGTATTCACTAACATCCCTGTAATCTGTCATTTTCTTGATTTTTTTGATACGTTTAACTAAACATTTGCCATACTATGTTTATTGAACGTGCCCAATTTAGAATAAGTTTGCTCACTTAAACAATCGATGGAAAAATTTTATAAATAAGGTTTTGGAGTTGGATAGCTGTCAGTTAGATATACTTTGGAAGGGGTTTGTTAATAAGACTGCTAGTATTTTAGTGATTGATTAGAATTATTTTTCTCAAAATTTTTGAGTTTAAAATAAATCTTTCAAAACCAATTCAATTAAATTGATTTATAAATTTACCCTCCCGTCGAAACGGGGGATTGGACCTCCCTTCTATACTATTTGGTCCTTGTTTTGAGCCAATCTATATACCTACGCTCTTCAGTAGCCTTTTACCAAAATATCAAATTTTAGGAATTAAAAAAATCTCTTAATCTCTCCACATTACGAAATCATTCTAGTTATTTTAAGTAAAAGGCTTTGTTGGTTTTGTGCAGCAGCCCACATGACAAAGGCTATAAAATTGATAACTTCTTTGTTTTTTTTTTTATTTTCCCATAAACCATAATAATATCTACCATTCATATGTTTTCAATTGATAAATTAATTTGGTTAGGTGGAATATTATTTTATGCAAATATTTTGAACTGACTTCCAATACATCCATTCATATAGATATTTTTATGGTGTGTGATGTATAATATGTATATATATTCCATAATCATTTTATTATTGTCATATCATATTATATACAGATACAGTTTTTTCTCCAATTTTTGTTTTGCTTAAAACGTATGCGCGTTTCGTATGATTGCTGTGCGCGCGACGCGTGAAAATCACTTGAGATGCGGTCGGTTACATAAATGCGTCCGTATTTTCTTCTTTCTTTTTTATTATTATTTTTGTTTGAGAATTCCAAAACGTCCAACTGTATCCATTCATCCATCTATCTATTTGTCTATCCAGCCATGTGTATCTTTGCTCTATGCACAGCACTCACAATGAACTCTATTAAATCTTTGCTCATAGATAGTTAGATATTTTATTCATTTTTGTTTCGTATATACATAAGCTTTGGAAATGTAAAAAGGCAAAAGTATCTATATAAAATAGATATGCCTGTGGCAGCAGCTTCATTCAGCCAACAGTCACATACAATTCACGCGATTACGACGACGAGAAATGACGGATATCTGCGCGCGCTCTTTTCAAATTGAAAAATCATTATTTCGTTTGATTTGTTGTTGGCAAACCAGCCTCCATGTTCCTTGTTCCTCCCCCCTATATTGTCCCCCACATTCAAACCCATCATATCCCTCAATCTTCTGAGATATCCATTCGAGCCGAACAGAGAGGGTTTGGTGAGTAGATGATGATGATGACGGTGATTTGCGTTAATCAACCAAACACAGACAATTATTATTGCTGCGGATGTACTATGCAGCAGCAGCAACAGAAACAGCAAAGCAAAAGCAGCAGAAGCAGAAGCATCAGAGCGCTCTAGAGAAGCATCAATAAAATGTGATGAAGGAGATGAAGACCTTGAATTTGGTTTGCAATTATATTTTTTTTTATACACACAGCACATATACAAAAAAAAATCTATTCTCCGGCTTATATAGAAACACACAAAACATAAAGGTGTGTGTTAATCAGTATTTAATGAGATTTAAAAAGAAATTAAGAAAAAAAATCAACAAAGTGGCAAAAGTTTCATACACACGCGCGGTTCCTTTTTAAAGAATTCCTTTTATTTTATTGTTTTTTTTTTTTTTTTGTATGCATCTCTTATAGTTTGTTACGAGTTAAGGTATATATAAATGAATGTAGTGAGGATTTAATTAGATAGTTGAGAATTGAATAAAGGATACACTTTTATAATACAAAAAGAGTGCATCATATATAAAAACTGTGAGTCTTAAGATAAAACTATTTAGAGAAAAAAAAAACGAATGACTTTACTAAAATGGAATTACAGCTAAATTCTGATGTTTCTGGTATCATTTTAAATTGAAGTGCTGGTTATACATATGTAGATACGTCAAATAAAATCTCTTTTTTTTTTTTAATTAATGAATAGTGAATTATGTTCTACTTGCACTCACTATATATTAGTTTCCTTTGATTAAAAATAGAAAGCAAACATTAAAACCAACGTAGTACATTGATTGCTGAATTACATTTTAAGTTAATTTATATGTAGAGTAGACCAAGAGCAATAGTAACGGATTTTCTAATCTCATCAGTACATTGATGAATCTTTGGTCACAAAAACACGAGTCTCACTAGTTTTATGCTATTTATGAGATCGCAGTCAATAATTTTTGTATAGGTATTTAGAATACAACATAATATGTACATACAAAATATTTTATGCAACATTAAATATATTTGCATTTTATTCTGATGGCTCACATCAGGGTAAGAATCTCGAAAATCTCGAATAACAAACAACATTGAAACGCCTAATCTTGAAGGAATATAGACATTTACAAATTTAGCAATAATTTTTTAGCATCCGAGAAAATTCTAAAAAATTGACTTAAAATAAAAATATAAAAAATATAATTAAAAGTGTACCTTTAGAAGATCCAAGATAAAGTGTTTCCACTTGAGAAGCCAATATAAATTTTTGTTTAACAAATTGTTAGAGACTTTAGCGAAGGCAAGCATTATAATTAGAATTATTATTAGTTTTATTGTTTGGTTTTATTTATAAAGAGATTAACGTTAGAATTCTCTACCATTTCGTTCCTCTAAGCTCCTCTTCAAGTCGCTCATTGGACAAAGTTCTCATTCGAGATTAGAGAGTTCCGACCGTTTTACCTATGTTGTGTACTAGCGACAAGGGATTTCTACACAGGAATTCCCGACCGCTTAATTCCACTTTCGTCGGATAAATTAAATAATAAAGCAAACATTATTATTTTTAGATTTTAGGAAAATGCTTTTTTTGCCAAAGGAATGGCTTCAGATACAAAAAAAAAACAAATAATTTTTTTAATAGTTTTCTATATATGTGGTAAAGGCTACTTCTTGTAAACTAAATTTTCCGAAAAATAGTAATGCTACCTTCCATAAAATCTTTTTTTTTATTTTAGCTTTTCTCAAAAACGGTTTAAGTGATTTTAATCAATGATTGTATGGAGAATTTTTTTTTAAATTTTAATATCATTGCATAACTATAACCAAAATTTTGAAATTTTTTTTCTAATTTAAAAAACAATATTTTATTTTTTTTTTAATTAATTTCGAAACAGGCTCGGTTGATTCTTATTAAAATTGACACCAAGCTGTTAATTAATATTAACTAGCAGACTAACAAAAATATTGTTCTGTTCAAAAAAAATAAAGGTACCTGGCATACAAGTATTACAAAACCGTTAAAGGCCTTTTTTTCTCGAAAACTACACTCCTACGATTTTGATAAATATTTTTAAAATATATAGTAGAATATCGAAAAGATGAACAGATATAAAACAAGGCCCGTTCATCTTTTCAAATTGTTCATATTTTCGAGCATCAACATTTTGTTTAGGAAGAAGATATATATTTATAAATAAAAACATTAAATATTAGTGACATATAACAGGTTAAAACAACCCCCAAAGTACTGTTCATGAGGAACTAAAGGCAAAGAAGAAGTAAAAAATTATATTGGAAATAAAGTGTTCATCTTTTCTAAAACAAATTTTCAATCCGTTCCCCCCTTTTTGAACACTGAAAAGTTCAAAGCTGTTCATCTTATAGAACGGTTCATATTTCTGAGATTCTACTGTATCGTTCAGAAAAATGATATCTGAGATTTGCTCTGTTAAAAAGTGAGCAAGGGAATCCAAATTCCCTCAGCATTTTGACAGAAAAGCTTAGAAATTTTCTAAGGAATTCTGTTCATGAAACTGAGTTTACTTAGATCTCCAATCTGTTTTTCCTGAACATGCGGAATACCACCCTATTCTGCTAAATGATTCACCTGAATTTGTTAATTAATTTGCCTGAAATTATTTGTTTAAATGTTCTGTATTTTGAATGCTAATCTTAACGGATACATATTTATATTTGAAATTCTCAAGAAGATCTTATAATTGCTTAAAATTTATTCTTATCGAAGTTTATATACGAAATTTGGAACATTCGTTTCTCTCCAGCGGATAGAGCTGTTTGGATTTTTTACTATCTTTTTAGCCAAGTTTTATTATCGGCAATAACCAATATTGTTCAGCCCAATATAATTAAACGATACGGATCCTAATGAAAACAGTGTTGTATGCCCATCTCTTTTTGTCTTATGTTTCTTTATTTTTCATGTAGATGCTGTCTTTTGTCCCTACACTACAGTTTATACTACCTACCGACTGAAAAGCCGTCTACCCGCCAGAGTAAGAACTTATTTCTGGTTCCATAAAGCAAACCCCGATGGAAACCTAGATCCAAATTGGTTATTGTATTACTTGTTAAAAGATAACCCAGACCCGTAGATAATTAAACGCGGCGACTATTATCTGCTTAACAGGTTTTAATAATTTTTTCATCCAAAGACTTCTAAGTGCTAATATGGCATATCAAAAAAAAAATATTTGGATACAAAAATTAATTTTTTAAAATTCGATATTTCAGAAACTTGTATAGATGTTTTTTTCGAAATTGAATTTTTACCTTAACTTTACTAAATAAAAAAATTGGCCCCAATTTTTTTTCTTAAAAATGTTTTCTAGGGGTATGGTATGTTTCGCGGGGGTTCATTTCGCCGTTTTTCGTTCCGCATTTTGTTTGTTTAGCATTTTGTCATTTCGCATTTTACGTTTTGCAAATCACGTTTCGTATTTTAAATGATTTGACAAATTATCATTTCGCATTTTTCATTTCGCAATTTTCATTAAGTTTTTAGTTCGATTGAATTTTTGGATTTCCGCAATTTTTTATTTGGCATTTTGTTGTTTTGCTTTTTTTATTTAGAAATTTATTATTTCGCTTTTTTTATTTGGCATTTTGTTGTTTTGTTTTTATTTATTTGGCATTCAATTGTTTTGCATTTTTTTGGCATGTATAAACAGTGAGGTATGTATGGCGGGGCATGCTGCCCCCCTGCAACCCCCCTTATTGGGTACACTAAAGGATTTGGGGTAGGTGCGAGGTTGGGTGTAGTTAAAGTGTTGGAAAAAAACATTTGGCTTTATTTCTAAGTCAAATTTGGCCTTATTTCGTTTTCGAAATAAAAAATAAAGCCAATTAGACCTTATTTCCATTTTCAAAGCGAAATAAGGCCAAATTTAAGATTTGGTCTTCTTTCGTTGGGCCTTATTCCAAGTCACCAAAAAATACTCAAAAATGAACGATTTTCCTTATAAAAAAAATTTCTTTTCAAAAAAACATTAATCCTAATTGACTTAAAATGATCTATCAGTGAAATAATAAAACGGCGAAGCTATATTTTGCGAAATAATGAAACGGCGAAACGTTATTTCGCGAAAAAAACATGGTCAAATATTAAACAACGTAACAAAAAAAAAAACGAAACAACATATTGCTAAATGATTTTTGCGAAATGATTGAAAATATTTTTGAAAATAAGCGAAATAAAAAAACGCCAAATGTTAATTGCGTAATGATAGAAAAACGTAATGAATAAAAAACCAAACGTAAATTGCCAAATGTGGATTGCGAATTAAACGAAACATTTAACGATTAAAGCGAAACAAAGAAATGCCAAATGAATTTTGCAAAACAATGGTGACCCGTTTTCTAGATAGGTATACAAAAAAAAAACTATTTTTAAAGAGAACCGCTTCAAACAAGATTTGTTAAAGAAATCAGATGGTGAACATTTTGTCATATGCATTGGTGTCAGAACAAAGTTGTAAAATTAATTAATTCTAATTCTTTTGATTTTTTAACAATTTTTAAGTTCAAACTGTAAGTTCAATGCATGCATAATAAATATGTGTAACACGGTTTCATTTTTGTGTACTCATGTAATACTAACTTAAGCTACGTTTTTGGTAGGTGCTATCTATCTATGTATAAAATATAGGCTACCATATTACAAATGTATTTCTTTATAATCAAAAGATAATAACCGCAGTGCGATCGTATATAACCCAATAAATAACCCATTGAATGTATTATAACCCAATGACTGAGCAAACCAAACATGTTTCGTAATTTAAGTTCTTTCAAAAACGACGATTTATCAATATGGTACACTAGGGCGTATGAGTACTTTTTCTAGAAAGTACAATTTTGGTATATATTTTGTTTCCACGGCATATTTTGACAAAAATACAATGTGCAACCATTTGGTAAACCTAAGAATCAGCATTCAAAAACATAGGTATGACAGATAAAAGAGATATAAATGCAGGTATATGTACTTGGCCAATAAGTACTCCCTAGAAGTAAGTAAAAATGTTTAAATATAAAGGTGCACTCGTTTTGTCCATTAAAAACCTCACGAGTTCATCAGTTCATGGTTCGGATCAATTTGATATTTCGAACGATTTACTAATAATATTTATCTTAATCTTAAATATTAATTATACACCTTTTACAAATTCGCTATTATATGTAAGTTCATGTCTATTTCAATTTAAGCTCAGCGTAGTGTGCATTTGTATTTGTATTTTTATTTTAATGAAAAATCACCAGGTTTATAAAGTGAATATTTGAAAAAGATCGAGATATCCACAAGTTCAGATTCAATTTCGAAATTCTCTAATTTCTAAGCTTGTTAACAGAAAGCGACTTGAAGCTGTGGTCATTGCTGTAAAAAAATACACACCAAACATTTAAGATTATGTCATCGTTACGTCTAGCTGACAAGCTGAGTTATATAGCATCTTTCATATACATACGTATATAGCCTTAAACGCAAAATAAGCAAACAAAAATTCAAAACATTAGAATTTTTTTATCGCTTTTTCTTATCATTTTAAAAATATATACGGAGACTTGCTCAACTTTCTTATCGCAGTTATAAATAAAAGTTATAACTTGAAAAAAAAAATGCACATCACATTTCATATACATATTATGTACTTTTAAGAAATCCCATTGCTTATAGTTGCGTCCAAAAACACATATGTAGTCAGCTTGTCGCCAACGCCGCTGCCGACAAAACAGAAATTATTGCACATACATAATGTATGTACACAAAATATAATATATAAGATATATTTTAAAAAATCTTACATGCGAGAAACTATTTTTAAAAAATATTAATTTCACTAAAAGCAGACAAAGATACCTGCAATTGCCAGAAGAGAAATATGTTCTTACCCTTGTTTGAAGTAATTGGAGGAAAAAAACCAGCAGTGTTCTGCAGCAAGAAATTTAAATGTAGTGTAGCTGTAGATAAAGGAAGCTTGATGATTCTATAATGTTGTCGAATATTCCGAATAAGATCTTTTAACAGCTGATGATGACACGATTTTAGAACGCTTGAACGTATAAAATCAGCTGAATGAGCTGAAATTTTTTTTTTCTTGAATAATTTTCACAATTTTGACACTAAAATCGCTGTTTTCTCGAAATTTTCGACACAAATCAGATATTCAATTGATCAGATATTCTACTTTTCCATGATTCCCGGAAGACCTAACAATTTATCATAACAAATTGGAAGTGGAAACCGAAAATCCTTGTGGTGACGACGACGAAGTTAAGGTCGTTTGGAGATTATAGGTATTATAGGTATTTTAAAAATAAAGCGTTGCAAGAAAAAGAGGAAAACCGAACAAGAACCACCACCACCACTACGATGAAAAAAATAAATTGCCACTGACATAAGGGGTGGCGGACACTGAAGTTGCTTGCTATACTTGGGGCGCGTTTGATGAACTTGAAGATCGCTAGAGAACAAATTCGTTAGTTCTGGTTTGGTGTTGTTTTTTTTATTTTTATTTTAATTTTAATTATTCTTTCTTTTCTAGAAGTGAAAGCTCGAGAATCCTTTCACTGCGTTTTATCGATAGTGCAGCACTACACAACTGAGCGATGGATGGATGGCACATTGCACACACGCTTGAGTAGGGTAGCAGTAGCAGAACAGCGCGACGATGGTTGTGGCGGTGGTGGCGGCGGTTGTGGTGTTGCGAATTTTGTTTTCTCGTTCGCTTATGTGCATAATATTCTCTCTCGTAAACTGAATCAACTATACAAAATATATAAACGCAAACGCAGTGCATGCTTTTTTCAAATGCTGATTTAATAGCTTTTTTTGAGTTTTTCTTGTTCAAGATCGGCGTCGGCTGGTTGTATCTATTCACTGCTATCACCATCCCCCATCATTAGCGCCCTCTATATGTTGGCAAACTTTTGCACAGAGATATATATAGAGAGAGAGAGATAACAAAAACTTATGGCTTATTTTTCTCACGGTTTAAGTGCATTACTCTATATACATTCTACGTAAAAAGTCGCGTGCCCTTGTAACACCCTCGACTTGGGGAGCTTTTTTCTATACTTGTACCCGCAAATGCACCATAAATATAGTGCATACACTCTTCATGTACTCAACAATCCACTCCGCGTGTGTGTGCTGCTAATGTGTTATTATAATATACCCCCAGAGTGTAACCCCGAACTTGACTGCAAAAAAAAGCTTAATTTATACTAAAAAGTGAGAAATGTGGGGTAGCAGTAGCACAGTGTGACAGGCGCATCTCTTTCTCTCTTTCTCTTATAATAAGCGCAAACACCATAATCAGTTTTTACAACACTGCCATAGCACTTGAACGATCAACCACCGCGATTGCTGTTTGTTCTACGGTGCGCTGCTGTTACGTGTTCGTGGTGTTGAGTTGAGTTATGTATGCTTTTTTTTTTTGCTTTGAAGTGGATCGCATTGCGTTTGAAGATAGGCAGACGGATACCGGATGAATTTCGCTGGCAAAAGCAAAGCGAAAGTGCAATGAGTAGTAGCTTAGGGCAATGAAGAAGCACATTTCGGAAATGCATTACCTTTAGCCTTACAATTTACTCGATTAATGAAGAGAGTGTCGGAAATTTCTCTAAGATCTTCCAGCGAATTTAGGTTAATTAGTTTAAGGCGGTCTAAATAGAGGGGTAGAATCAATGGATCGTTCCAAGATAGCTCGATGGGCAAAGCGAAGTTGTACATTCTCGATTTTGGAAATATGAATATATTGGTAAGGGGAACAAACATTATATATAGGGACGGGGTCACAAAGGGGTTGGAGAATTCTTTGGACCATGCATCGTTTCACGAAGGCAAGTGCTGAATTAGCTTTAAGAATTATTTCGTCTATATAAGTGACGAACTTGAGTTCCTGCTCAAGTAATATGCCAAGGTCTCGAATATTTTGAACTGAGAGTATGGGTTGATCATGGAGAAAATAGAGAAGGGAAGGAGATTTAGGGCCAGTTTCACAGTGCACACGTCTTGACAAAATAAGTGGCACTTAATTTTCCCATTTTGGCATTTTAGTCGCAGTTTTACTGTCTCAGTAAGTGGCACTTAAGTGGCCAAGATGGGAGACTTAAGTGTCCCTTGTTGCGATAAGTTTACACTGTGAAGTTGGGCATTAGTTTTGGATGTTTGACACTTATTCGAGTGTGAAACTAATACGTTTGAGTGAAAAAGTGATAGATTGGCACTTGGAAATGTTTTTGAGGCACCAGACTTAAAAACTGTCGAGGTCATTTTGAATAGAGGAAGAGTTATCTAAAAGGAATTGTCTTGAAAAACTTGCTATCGTCGGCGTATAGTAAGATAGAGGAATGTTTGATGACCATTTCAATATCATTAATAAAAAGTATGAACAGAAGTGGCTGCGGTAAGAGACACCGGAGGTAGCTAAGAAAAGGCTGGAAAGGGCAGATCTGAAACGAACACTATAATAAAGGTTTTAAAGTTAAGAAGAAATCCATTTTAACAAGAGTGGAATACATTGAAGAGTACCTATTAGTGTATGCGAGATTTTGTCAAAGGCCTTACTAAAATCGGATGAAACAACATCGACTTTGCAGCCTTTCTCTAACGCTGAGAAGGTAAACGACACAAATTCAACAAGATTAGCGGTTGTGGATCTACATTATTGAGGAAAGTCGTGTTGCTTAGGGGAGATGAAAGATTTGCAGTGGAAACTTAAAATTTCATGCAGAATACTTTCTAATAGCTTTGGTATATGAGAAAGCTTGGCAATGCGGGGTGATAATTATTAACATCGCCTTTCGGACCTTTTTTTTGATTGGGATTATGAAAGAAGTTTTTCATATTTGAGGAAATTCACCTTGATTAAGCGACGATAGATTTTTGAAAGAGGTAGAGAGGGTACAAGGAATTGCTGTTAAAGTAGAATAATTTCAAACGAACTTAATGTTTATATCAAAAATAAAAAATATTGGATATCAGCACATAGAGCTTTGAGTTTTTTTTTTTTAGAAATTTGCCTTATTTTCGGTTTATTCCAAAATTTCTTGTTAATGGTTTAAAAGATTTTCATATCATTTTCAGTCCGGTACAAATAAACATTTTAAATACAGATAAAGTATTACTGAATGCGAGGGTAATGTGGACTCCCAGCTATTCTCGAAACACAGAAATAATAGAACGTAGTCAAAATTGTCTAGAATGGTGTGCAAATGCTTATAACTTGCTTAAGTTCAATTTCAACTACTAGATTTTATGAATTTTGTGATGTTTTCTAAAGTTGAAGTTATTGGTAATTATTTTTCCGTAAGCGTTTTTTTTTGCTCGCTATTAAAATCTTTTATTTTCCGGGCACTAATTTATTTGAATTTGAAATGTTTTTATTTAAAAATGTTAAGTTTACTTTTGAAGACCAATTTCGAATTTAAATATCCAACTCTGAAGAAAACTTCAAAAAATATCACTGCAAGGAGATGGACCCTGCAACAATATTGCAATTGTTTTTATATAATTTCCTATCATAAAGAAAGTGTTACTAATTACTAAGTTCGTTTAGTTTTATTTTGTATCAATATTTTTTTGTCTGCTATATTTAGCTAAATAATATCATCCAAAGTCCACTTTTTTTTAAATTCACGAAACGATAAAAATAATCAACTTAACTATCACCTTTCTTGTAGATAGTTCCCAATCTGGAATTTAATTTACTTGATGAAATGTTTTTAATGTTACACTAATCCAAACCTAGATCCGTTCTCATCGAACAATACGCAACAAATTCAACAAGATCAATGTGATCGTTTCCGTATACACTCTCACATCATGAGTTAATTTTTTGTTTACTTAAAGCGTCGGCGTATCTCTCTCCCTATATTGCTGATATAATGTTTGCCATTTCAACAACCCCCCTCCCTCTTGCACCAGCACAATAATATACTCATCGCTGCTCCCATTTAAATCATCTGATTTTAGCTTTGATGCCATGTGGCGGTGGTGGTGGTGCTGGTGGCAAGTGGTATAGCGTTATATATAAATGTATACCTACACTAGCAGAATACAATGTTTGACCTTGACAATGAATTTTTCGCAGTTTCGCAATCACAACGTCAGTTATTGCAGCTATATATATTGCCATCTCCACATTAAAGAGAGCAAATAATTGTGTCCAGAGTTGCCATCAAGAAGCCTTTATATTCAACTGATCAACATGATTTATCAGACCTTACAGCCGCTTTTGGAAATTATCATTACTTGGAGAAATTCCATTTTAATCAAGAAGATTTGGGACCTATTTTATCTATTGGGCTATCTAGGGCTTAAGTTTTTCAATTTGGAATTAAATATCTTAGGAATACTGGCAACCCTGTTCTTAACCGCAACAAGAATCAAATATGCGCAAGCGAGTTTAATTGATTTGTGGGCGCAAAACTGGGCCACTCGAGGGTTGACAGAGGGGGATGTGCAGTGCATTTTGTCGAGAGTGACACATCACACACACAGTGCAAGAAAGATATGGCACAGTTTCCGTTCCGTTTGGTTGGTAGGACTGCCTTTAAAAATGAGACAAGTTATTTATAAAACACATATTGCACTTGAACGGACGGTTAGAGCTGTGATGAACGCGAATGCATTGGGGTTTCACTGATGTATACATATTTTCTGCCGCTCACTGCTACTGATTAACCGTCTGTCCTCGTTTACCCCTGACAGTGTGATAAGAGCAACCCCAACAAGAGGAAAGAGGGTTGGAGTGTTGTGTAACGTATATAACGATGTGGGCTATCGGCGGTAGAACTAGTCTAACGCTAAGGCGATGACAAGAGAGCGGTTCTGATGGGAAGTATATGGAACGCATACATTCCGCTTAAACTATTCCTATGGGTGCCCTATCGTATTCGTTGTGTCTATACGTCGACGTCGTTGCCGCCGGAGTCATCATATTATGTGGGTGTGTTAGTACGCGTGCGTTTCTTATTTATTTTTAAAACTTTTTTTTTTGTGCGATTTTCTGTTTAGGGTTCTAGGTTAGATATTTTTAGAATGGAAATGAATATTATTTTAGTGGGATGCTAAATTATTGTTTGCATTATATTTTTGCATACCTAATGCGAAATCTGTTTTTTAATTGCGTTTTTGTTGGTTGAAGGAAATCGAATAAAAATGAAATTTTGATAAATACCAAGTGCATATTGCTCAATTGGGTGCTCTTACTCAATTACAAACTAAAGGTGGCGCTACAGTACCGTGAACAGCACTTCTGATTCAATCAGATTGGTCCCTATTAGTTCAACCCAGTTTCACAAGCCCTCTTTCAAGAAGGATGTTAATGAAGTCACATGAACAAGCGACATTAAAGATATCGGTGAGGATTTTTCCAATCTTGATAAAACAGCATGCTTCCTCTACCCTGCACAAACGTATGGATTTTACAAGTTGACCAAGACTGTAGACATTTCTCCATATACATACATAGCTGTCATACTCGGCCTTTAAATTGATGAATACATAGTTTGTGTCTGTTTTAAGTCCCTGCTTTTTTTCCCAAGATTGAGGGACACAGAAGCAAAAAAAGCTTTGATAAATGTTGCCTACACACCAAGGTAGTTCCCAGAGTACCCAAACTGTCACATAGATGTCACTTTAATTGCATCAATAAAATATAAATGCTAGAAGGTATACCTACATACCACTTCTTAAAAAGTTTTAGCTTTATTTTCCAAGACGATGTTAAGTTGTTAAATTGTAGTTTGACAGCCATTGATAGTGAAGTTTTTAGAGGATTTGTGAAAATAGAAAAAAAATTGTATAGATTTATTGGAACAATAATAATATCATCTGAAAATTCCAACTAATATTAAAGCCGAGCTGGATTTAAACAGTTTTCTATTTAGTGGTAGACTGAAAAGAAGGTGTATGGAGGGGACTTACACTTTTCTGCCGAATCCAGACGGCTAAGGACTGCTATAGACCATCATGTTCCCCATGTTAATTCTAAATATTTTATTTTAAGAAATTTATTGGTAAGAAGGAATTAAAATTAAGTCAGTATTTATTCACAAGGGCTAGTTAGAAAGGTAATTTTTTTTCTAAATTTTGGTCATAATTTTAATTTAATTTAATGTCTTCGAAAATTAGGCAATTTCCTCTTGAATCTTAGCTTTTTCAAATTTAGTTTCCAACTTTGAAGATGACTTTATCATGGGCGATTGCTCCCAGTTGGCTAGTTGCGCGGCGCCAAACCAAGAATTTAGAGGAGTAAACTCTATGAAATAAAATTACTACGGAACAAATGACGAACATAATAATTATGAAGATAAATACCAACAATCATGGCATAGAATAGATAACAAAATTACCAAATTTGTATTTATTCTTAATTTCTACGGTACCTACTCGTAGCCAACCCAAAACTAATGACCAGGAATCGCCACTGGACTTTATGGTCTATCGATAGATGAAATATTTATGTAGGTTTTGAAAGCCATTTTATTCAAGCTTTAAAAAAACACCCTTTAAATTTATATTATATAATAAAAAGAAAGGAGAAGCAGCAAAATTTCTACAAAGTTGCGATTTTCGCTCTATCATTTTTTCTTTTCATGTCTTCTTTTTTTGAGTTTGACCAAGCAATTTATAATATCAAATTTTTTCTTGTGCATTTTCAGATAAAGGACTTCTTCATATCTTCGCGAACAAAAACTTATATGTAAATTGCAACATTGTATATTCAACAATCGTTTATATACGATTCGTCAGGAAATAACTCCATTCAAGTATTTTTGAATAAACAACAACTGTATAAGTCTTTTTGTTAAGCAAGCACAGCACAGCGCGACAACGTTCGTTTAGTTCAAGCCATGCAGATTGGAATTTCAACAAAATTGAGGTTGAGCGTGCGCATACCCTGCGCACCATGGAAGTCGGTGTTGTTTGGTTGTCGTCCGTAGTCCAGGTGGATCGATAAAAAGCGCATAGAGCCTAAGCTAAAAAAATTCCAATGTACCACCATCAGATTCTTAGATCTCACCCGATGCCCTATGGACACTTGAGACTATAGACCAAGAATTGACCTCTGTCTGATGGGTGTCTTTAAGTCCAGTTCTAAAACAAATAAAAAAAAAAAAATTCCCCACCATAAACAAAGTAAATATAAAAGTATACACAACCGCACCAAATCGAGAGTGACAATTAAGTTGTTGCACGTTTGTCAGTCAGCCGGACTGTGTCTAATTCTGGTATGAAGTCTAAGCAGAGATTTAAAGTCATCTATGTATGTGTTGGGTACATAAGTCCCCTGGAATTGCTGGATTTGCCCATGACTAAGATGACTGAACGGCTAGGTGGTTCCGTGGACATGATGGCTTGGCTTAAACGATTGCGGTAATGAACACTAAAATAGAAGTTAAATGGGCGCCGATGGATTTGTTTCTACTTGGATTGGTTGAGTTTTGATATGGCGCGTTGCGTTGTGTTTGAGGTTGTTTTGTGTGTGCACATTTGGATTTTGGTTTTATATAGAGGGACATTTGAGATGACATTTAAGGCTAGTGATTTCACATACATATAAAAGTACATAACGTGATTGACAGTTTATCAAGGATTCTATTAAAAAAAAACCTTTCGGTAAAATAAAAATAAAAGGGCAAAATTGTAATAAGATTGTTAATTGTTTTTACAATATTCAATTGTTGACAAAAGATATTTCGATTTTAGGTATCAATTCAATGAGAATTTAGCAAATTTAAGAAGGAATAAAATAAATTAAAATATTAATTGTCAATAAAATTTCTATGACACAAAAGAATTATTTTTCAATGGAGAAACAGCTACTTCACGAGTGGCATCTTGATAATCAGAATCCTTTAAGGGAGGTTTGCTGATACTACACATAACGATTTAAGTTGAACTTAATTTCTTAAGTATCACTTTATGACATGGAAAAAGTACCCCTTAAGAATTTAAGTTCGACTTAAATCGTTATGTGTAGTATCAGCAAACGGGCCTAATCGCTCTTTTTTGCCGACAGCTATGAATAGAATTTTTTACCAAGCTCATCATCAGGGGCCGATGTCTTAGAGTCTGCTAAAATGAAGCCAAAATTTAGCGATTCTCTTAATTTTTTCGGAATTGAAATAAAGTGAAACATTGAGGCTGCAACAAATTTGGCCCTATAAGAACCAGAAAAACATGCAAACACCATATTTGAGGTTGTTAGAACTTCTTATTGGAAGCCTGTGTATACTGTCCCTCGCAGGTTCCCTCAAACGACCGATACTCTATATTTATTAAATAAATTGATATCAAAGTGAACTTCCCACTTCATAAGAAATATATTGTCCAAGTTTCAGCTCAGTCGGATGGATATTTTATTTAAAACTAAACTAAACTAAACTAAACCATGTTTGGTTTGTTATATAGAGTACTTATACATATACCATTATGGTCCATTTAACTTATGTAAATATTTAAGTCGTCTCTAAATTGTTATTGGTAGGGCCATTGTTTAAGTTTAAACTCTATCGGATGGTTAGTTTTTGAATTTCATCTAATTTCAATATTCTTGTGTTCAGCGCCATCTATCGAGACAAAACAATTTGGAATTTTATTATTTAAGTGTTTTTATTCTTTTGATTAAGGTAGGTAAGTGAATTTCTTACTTCATAAGGAATGAAAGGTACCTAGCGTTTATGTTTCAACTCAATGGAATTGTTTAAATTTGAATTTTTACAAATTTTGATAATTAAGTGTTCAGTGCCATCTATCTCTACAACTTTAAAACATTTTATATACGTGCACTTTCCAAATTCACAAAATGTTTTTAGAAAGTTTCAGTTTATAATAGTTGGTTTTTTAAATATTTTTTTTTTAATTTGGTGCGCCAAATTCAAATCTTGGTTTTATTTTGGAACACATTTTTTAAATGCTTTTGCTTTAAACAAAATATTTACCTTATCGAAAAGCTTTTAAGAACACAACTCATCTTGAAGTTAAAAGTATGAGTTTAACGAATTAAAGTACAGATTAAATTCGCATAGGAAGTAATTTCTTCAAAAATTGCTGCGGGTATTTCTAAGAAGAGGTTATACTTCCTTCCGGGCATTTTTATCATCATGATTGATCAATAACAAATTTTAACTATTGTAACTAAAACTTATCTTGGTACAGGGATATCCCCATTTTCTATACCATCTTTAAACAATAATGCAAATTATACACCCACTCTAAACAATTACCCATCTTCATATGAATCCCGTTGGCTGTATTATATAAATTCCCTTTTCAACATCTCCATCATCATCATAAAAATCATCGACGTCGCAACAAAGTACATACAACCTATACCTACATATGAAATTCTTAAAAATAATGCAACTCAATCCACTCGATGTTCATGATTATGAAATCTAAATGCATCTCCGGGCCATTCTTATTAAGTAATCAAAATCTTGACCACACCGACGACGACGATTCAGCATCAAAAAAAAAAAAAAAAAATACACAACAACGATACAACAACAGAAAAAAAAATGCCCTCTCGATATACGAAACAAAGTCCAGAATCCGGACCACCATGTGAAATTCCCCAGCCATCTCATATCAACTGACCACTTAAAACCAATCGGTCAGAGAGTAGGAACAACCACAACGAAAAAAAAAGAAAATACCAAACCCATATCCAAAGATGGGAGGTTAAAGAGGTAAACATGTTAATTCTTGGCGCAGTTTTGTCCAGCCACCTCCACGCCGCCAAAAATGAATTCATGCACACAATCCACAGATATGAGAGTCTTCGTCAGCATCATCTCTTGTGCAACCATCCAGATCCAGATGCATCGCCCGCAGATACAGATACAAAACATTAAAAAAAATAAATAAAAAAAACCAACCCAAACTCGCATCCTAAAGCGCCACCGAAAAATCTGCGAAATTTTTGATTTATCATCTGGCAAGGAACGTGGACAACATAACCAACCATATTGCCACCAAACCACCGACATCACCATCGCCACCTTCACCACCACCACCGGCACAAAGTGCGCGAGATGCATTCCGAATTCAGATCCCCCCAAACACGAAAAAAAGAAAAACAACCTATACCTAAAGCGACAGACGTGTTGGGAGTTATCGGTGTTAAATTGGAACGCATATTGGTCAAATGCATTCGGGGGCTTCTTCGACAAGAAGAGGATTTCTTTTTTTTTGGGATTTTGCAGGCAAACTCAATCAGAGAAAACGGCAGCGGCAATGAACGCCTCGAACCGTAAATGTTTAAGGAAAAGGAAAACAGGGACAACAACAAAAAAAAAAAAAAACGAACCTAAAATTGGACCATGACGAAGTCCGAAAAATTCTTTGAAAATCAAGCAAAAATGAAGGCAAAAACAAAAAACTGCAGCAGCAGTGAAGCTGTGAAGGTATCATCGACCTTCCTTCATCGAGAGAGATCCTCCCATACTTTGTGTGTTGTTCTTTATGTCATTAGAAGGGTCTGCTGCATGTTTTATGTTGTTTGTTGCATCTGGAGAAGGATGTTTCCTTCCTTTTGGGTTGGTTTTCTTTTTTAATTTTTTTGTTTGCTTTTTGATTTTTATTGGGACAACATTTCGGTGGCGCTGAACACGACGATGAACTGAACGTGGTGGACCACGTATATTAAGTGATTCAGCGCGGCTGGTTACATCATCTTCAACAACACTTCACACTCAATGAGATGATGGGAGCAAGGATAACAAGCTCATATATGAGTTAGAAGGTGGAGGAGTTTTTTTTTCGTTGTTTTTGTTTGTTTGGTTATTGGTGGTCATTCTAGGCTACCAAGGATGTGGACCTGCATATGCACAGTCACAGCGTATATAGTCCCGAAAAAGTTTCTGGACGTTGGTATTTTTTAATTTTTTGTTTTGGTTGAGAAATGAAATACAAAGTAAAACGAAACGGAGAAAAAGTGATAAAGGACTCCTGTGGAACGTAAATTTGGTTTCAGTTGACTGGGTTTTGTATTTAAGTTGATGTTGTTTTTTTTTGTTGTGTTGTTGTTTTGGTTATTCTTTGGTCTGTTAGCCATCCGTCGTCGTCGTCATCATCATCGTTGTCGTATATAGTCGAGTTGAAACCGGAAGTGATTCTTTCAATTAATTTATGAATAGGATAGGGATGATGGCAATATAAGGAAGAGAGAGTTTTGGGTTCCTTCGTTTTTTGTTCCTTCTCTTTATTATTTCTTCGTTTCTTTTTATGGGACATATTTTGGCGGTTTTGCGGCCCTAACGACTAACGAGATTTCAGTTTTTTATTTTTTGTCGGTATATGTCTCTGTGTTGTTAGAAGCAGGATAGAAGCAGACACAAAAAAATGAATATTTTGAAATTAAACAAGGACGAGGAGAAGGTTTAGCACATTTTTTTTAGCATTTGCTGTCTCTATCATGCTTGATTTGTTAAGCTTCTTTTTTTTTATTCCGGTCAAACAACTAATGCAGTTTGCTGTTGTCGTGAATGAATTGAAGGGTTTATTGTGATGCTTTCTGGAGTTAGGTATAGTTTCCAGTGTTTTTGTTGATTTTTTCTTGTAATTTGAAAAAAAAAAAGAAGAAAAATTACGGACGTTCAGTCAGAGGGCCCTTGATGAATCAATTTTTTCAATCAAAGATTCTTAAGAATACTCACAAGGTTTCAATCGAATTTAGAATGTTGTGAAGTTAAAAAAACCTTTTACATTTTAGCCTTTGAGCTATTCAGCTATCATGCCAATGTTATATTTTCTACCTACATGATATCAGAAATGGAAACAAGTAAATGCCTAGACGAGAAGATTTTCCAGTTTTGTTTTGCATTATATTTACATTTACATTTCGGATTTTGTAGTTCATAAAAGAGTGGGTGCAACCGCGTTTACGCTAGCTTCAGCAGTCAAGTTAACATGACCGGGCAAGCTATCAAATCAAATAAGAATACAATTTTGCAGTTATTTTTTTACAGTTTAAGAAAAGATTTGGCCCAAATTTTTAGGTTCATAGGTACTACTTGACTTCAAAATTTGATTTGAGCTTTTTCTTTAAATCGCGTTTTCGCAAGTGATGTGAATCCAACGTCTAATGACCAGTCCGAAGTAAAAAAAAATCCCGAATTCGTACTGTATTCACCAATACAGAAGAAATCATTACCGCAATCAAAGCACAACAAAGCGGTCGTATTTGACGGTATTCCCCCAGAGCTCTTACGAGCATCTCCAACAACATTGAGAGAGTTACTGCACCCCAGTCATTAAAAGAGTCTTGGAAACAGTACAGTTTTCTTGAAGAGTGGAAAAAGGGAATTGTCAAGTCAAGGGAATTGTCAAGTTCCCAAAAAAAAGGAAACCTTACGCAAAGCAAAAACTTGAGAATCATATGAGTGCTGGATGCAGTAGCCAAGATAATAGTAAGAATAGTATTTGGGCGAATAAAACATCATCTCGAAGACACACTCGACGCTGAGCAAGCAGGATTTCGCACTAGATCTTCCTGTGTGGATCAAATCAAAATTTTGCTGATTATCATAGAACAGTGTTTTGAATATCGATCACCACTTCATTTGCTGTTCATCGACTATGAAAAGGCGTTTGATAGGGTAAATAGGGAATTTATTTGGCTTGATTTATCCAGGAGAGGCATTATAGATAAATTGATTGTTTTTATAGCAAGGTTTTATATGATGGATCCAAATGACACGTTTAACATAAAGGAGAGGAGTTAGAAATCCAAAGTGGGGTTAGACAAGGCTATTTCTATTGGTGATAAGTCGGATACATGCAGCTTTGTCGACTAAAAATGGAGGATTTCACACCTCAAAAATCTAGACTACACGCGGTCGACATATGCTTACTCTCTAATAAGGGCATGGATCTCCATCAAATGACAACAAGGGTGGAGAGAGAAGCTGAAATCATGGAGCTAGAGATAAATACGGCTAAAACTAAAAGGATCAGCCTTGGAACTTCCTTATCTATCCAAGTAGATATTTCCGGACAGCCAGTAGAGATCGTAGAGAATTTCCAATATCTTGGGAGTATTGTTTCTACTGGTGGCGGAACTGAACTTGATATAAATGCTGTATCAGCTAATAGAAACAACTCTTTCAGCTTAAAGACCATATAAGCTACGACTGTTTTGCTCCATTGTTGAATCCGTGCTGTTTTATGGGTGCAGTACTTGGAAAGACACATCCGTTGTCACAATAAAGCTGTAAACGTTAGATAATAGATGCCTTCAAAACATCTTGAGAATTTTCTGGGCCAATGATGATGTTCATGCGAGAACAGGTCAGGAAACCATAGACACTTTTGTACGTAGACGCAAGTGGAAATGGATTGGCCATACTTTTCGAATAGGTGACGAGTGAGAGAGAATGGAACCCACTCGCACAGGCAGACAGACAAGTGGGCCGACCTAGAAGTACTTGGCGATGAACGGTTGAAGAAGAATCAGCCAGCTAGGAAAGAGTTGGAGAGAGCTGATATACATCTCCAAGGAGGAGTAAGTGTAGTAAGTATATACAAAAGTGTAAATTTGGAGCTTAACTATACAAATTCCCAGCTTGCAGGGTTGCTTCGAAACGGAGATGTTTCTTTCCTGAAGTTAGAGTTGAAGTATGAAATTTTTCTTAAATTATGACTTCAAAATTTGGTTTGGGATTTTTTTAAGTCTCTGCTAATTTTAAGCCATTTCTAACCGTCAGACAATTAAGCCTTATCATATAATTTCCTCTTTGTGTATACATACGTACCTACCTTTCATGATGGATATTATTTCATTCCACTTGAATGTTTTATCTTTTACAAAACATTTTCAGAAATGGTGCCAAATTGTTTTTTTTCAAATAAACTTAGTAACCCGAAGGTATTGGGTTCGATTCCCAGCTTACGGGTTATTGCCTCTTGCGAGGAATTGGAAAGTCTTGAGTATTTCTTGTTATGAAAAAGTGATTCTCACATTAGCCGTTTGGGTTCGGCAGAAAATTGTGGGTCTCTTTCATTTCTGCTAATAACACGCACACATGATTGGTTGAGAGTTGTAAGTCACTAGGCCCTGATTCCACACAAATTGTCGCGCCACCCAATTCATTAATTTTAAATGAACTTAAAGAGCCACAAAAATAGCAACTTTCAGAAGATAGCGATAGCAAGTTTTTATACCTATTCACTTTCACTTTCTTATAACAAAACCAATGAATCATCCAAACGAAAAGTCACGTCACGAACAATCCGAAAAAGTTAAACCTTCAGCATTTTTTCTCCTCCAGGTGTACAATCCTGTATAAGGAAATAATATAATAACACGTTTTTGTTTTTTTCCTATACAATGATATAACGGTTCTATATGGGAAACCTGATGGAACTATAAGTTGACAACTCAATTATTTTAAATTCTATACCAACTTTCATCGAGTGAAAGGTCGATATTGAATGAAACAACTATAACCTCCCACGATTTTCAAATATTATGTCTCCTAAATTACAGTCTTTTCTTTCTCTCTTTATAAAACATCAACATTTATATTTGATACTTACCCTCATTGAAGGTTCATTTTTAATCTTTGAATCTTTTAAAGCATTTTTCTTTATCTATAAGTTACACACATCTTACTCATGAGTAAAAAAAATAACATAAAAAAAAAAAAAAAAACAACAACAACGAACCTCGCGCATATCTTGAACAAATCAAAATAATAGCTAAATCCTGTGTGTAATAACTGCGTGGGTTTCTTGACTCTTATATCTAACTTCAAGGAAAAATATATAGTACCAAGTTCCCATTCCATTGTGAAGGCATCAAAGATTATAAAAATAAATTTTCTATATCAACCCGAGTATAATATTGGTGGCAGGCATATATGTTTACTTCTCAAAACCGCCCGCAATCGAAAAATGCAACAGGCGCGGAATTTAATTTATGCACAATTCCATAGCATAGCATCTCGCTATATTAAAGCAGTTCCCATTCATTCCCATGGCATACGCGAATCACAAAATGACAAGACAACGAAACCATCATGATCGCGCGTTCAAGAGCACCAGCTCCAGGTGAAGGAGTCCATATATATCCACCACGTCTCCAAAAAAAAAAAGAAGAAGAGGTGGAAGCCCCCAGCAGACTGATTGACTACAAACACACAACACAGACCTCCTGTGACAAACGAGGAAATCATGCGTGTGCTTGGTTGGAGTTGAACTGAGCTAAGATCAGCTCAGCTAGATCAGCTTTGGAGAGGCTAAATTTAGTTCCGCGTGCGTGTTCTAGTGATCAGATTAGGATCTCCTCCTATCTGCATCCACAGATCCCCATGGAACATGACATCCCAAGAAAATAAGATACATACACACCAAGTCGCGCCTACGCGCCGCGCATGTGCGCGCGTTCACATTATTTGACGACAATCCGTCATCGTATGTGATGCTTATGCTTACTGTTGCCAGTTGCCCGCGTCCAACTTCGTCTCTTGTCGTTGTTGTCATTCAATCCCGCGCTGCCCGCCATGGATCGCTGAGGAATTTATCCGCATGTGTGCTCGACGACCGACGAGGAACACAGCCGCAGATGCATCTGTAGGATTCGTTGATAGCAAACAACGACACTTGCTGTGCCCTGTGACTGTGACTGTTTCTATACTGCTGATGCTGCCTATGTAGCAGTCGATTTAATGAGAATGATGACTTACGTAATCATATGGCTGCAGCTATATGGCAACTCCACCAAGCACAATCGCGCAGGGGTGGAAGTGCGGGTAAAAATCCGCAGTTTATCACGCGCCTGTCAAAGTGTCACACGAAATGTGCGATTCCATTTGTTCCTCCTCATTTTTCTATCGCTGCCGCGATGCGGCGCTGCCACTGCTACTATAGGTTGCGTTTCTGTTCAACTGTTTTTTTTTTTTTTGTACCCAAGTATTTTGCTCAATGGATCTTGCAGCTGAGCTTGAGAAGTTGTCACTTGATCATTTTGTTGTTGTTGTTGTTTTTTTTATATATATTATTGTCGCGAAGTTTGAATGGATCGTCTTTGTTTCTTCTTTTGGGTTTTCTTATATACGTAGGTACCTTACCTACTTGTATCTATATACAAACAAAAAGTTGAGACTTCTTGGTGGCATTTGCCTCAATTTGGACGTGAAGTGGTTGTGTGAAGTTCTTTTGACTTTAAACGGAGTGAACGTAACGCCACCTCTTAATGATGTGTCTCTCAGTTGTTTGTCACCATATCGAGGGAATTCCTCAGAAAAGAAAATGTTTTTTATTTCTTTTCAGAAATTTTTCCCGATTGGTGTTTGATTTGAAAATGGATGGATGTGTATGAAGTATTGAAAGAGTTTTAAGAGACATTAATCGGCATATAATATGGGATTTCTTATTTGGAGAATTGACAATATTAGAAAAGTGTTATTCCTCTGTTGATGTGTTTCTTTGAGTTTTTGAAATAAATACGTGTCCAGGGTTGCCATCTGTATTAAAATACAATTCATATCTTGATCGCACTAACTTGCTATTGTGGTTCATGGCTATAATGTGGCTGGGTAAGCATTGAAGATATTCCTTACAAGTTAATTAATAAAATTTATAAATTGTTCTAACATTGTTAAGTATAAATTGTGAAAAAAGTTGAAAGGTGGAAGGATAGTTTCGTTATTTATTTTGTTTTGTTTAGGTTTGGGAACTTCATTGTAAGAATTTCGTTTTACCTAGCGAAAAACGACATGTCAAAAAAAATTATTTTTCATTTTTGATCCAAAAGATGATAAATTTGAATTACCGAGATAATAATTTTTGACAACTCTGGCGTATCGATGAGGCTGAATTTGAGCGATGGGACGGGGTATATTAACTTTAAAGGTACAGGTCTGTTTAAGCTTAATGCCATAAACCTGCAACTTAAGGAAACTCTACAAGAAAAAGTTCAACAGTATGGCATGTAATGATGTATTACTGCCACATCGCGTCGTGTCCTCCACCACCGTCCGACTGATGTCTGATACTGTGGAAATAAAAACAAACAACCGTCAATACTCCCGACATCTGACAATACCATCTCAACCATTTCTGGTGAGGTATACCAACAGATGAATATTATTTTGTTTTGCAAAATTATAATTCACACTCAGTCTGAACACAAATTTGTATAAGAGACTGTGGACAAACATAAGAAAACCGAGCTCTGCCACAATTTGAATTTAATATTAATCTGCAGTATTGGTGAGTTTTCTTTTTGTTTTAGATCGTAGGCTCAAGAATAGGCAGTGGAAGCCCAGGTTAAAGTAGTTAGTTGGTAGGGTCTGCTATCTCAGACTGTAATTTAGTGGACACTGCTATCTCAGTCAGGTTCTTTTACATTATATAAATGTGGTTATAAGAATATATGAATTTTGGTTTAAATAAAATTATTTAGTCATAAGTAAATTATAAGAACCAGTGATTGATGAATAAAGTTTACCTCGCGCGATAACACTAAAGTTTGTTGCTTATTTGGTAAAACCTTGCACCCGACGATAATACCCCAGCCTATGATAAAAAGTATGTCAAATATCGTATGGAAAGGAGAAAATATTACTTGGCAATCGAATAATCTTGTCTCTCAAGAAAATGGAATCGCCAACAGATGGCGTTTATACGCTTTCCTCTCATGACTGGTACATTTGTTTATAAAAAATATTGGAGTGTGCCAAAAAATTCATTGTAAGAGTTGTTTGAGTCACAAATAATTTTATTTTTACTTTTTTAAATTCTAAAATTGATGAAAAATTCTGTGCGGACCAACTAGTTTATCTTAAAAAAATACTCACATTTCTAAGCATTTCCGTTCTAATCTTTCCGTATTTCATTTATTGGTTTATATATTGGCATTTTATATGATATACATTACATACATATGGCCTTAGATAAAATCCTATATATATACTCACTTGATCTCTTTTACTTTCTCTTTCAAATCCATTCTTGGATATAAAAGATTTTTCATAAACTCAAAACAATTAATTTCAACCAATTATTTAAAGCAAAATTAATCAAAAAAAAAAATATATCTCCACACCTTCAACAATATAATTGCATATGTACATACATATTTTTTTTATTTTTTTTTTGTATACATCAACATTCAGTTATAAGAATTTGTTGTGACTCCACCTTTGTTGTTGTTATATTTCCGCAGCTGGGCTTGGAAATCAAAACAAATAATTAACAATAATTACAGTGAACATAATTACAACAATTAAAACAGAGGCATTCAAAAAAGACAAGAGTACTGATCTCAAGATGTAGATATATCTACCTACATTACTCGAATATTTTCTTATTTTAAAGGGTGTTTTCTTATGTGTTTAAATGCGATAGAATTTTGTAATCAAATATTATTTCATATTATCATCGTTGGAGTGAAACCCAACAAACTTCATTTTGATATTTTTTATATTACAAAACTAGAACAAAAAAATGTTTGTAAAATTTGAATAAATAACAAAATATTGAAAGTTATTATTTGAAAAAATCTATAATGACAAAAAAAAAATATGAACTTAGTTCGTTTTCTCGAAAAATTAAAATCTTGAAAACCCAAAATTTCAAAAACCCAATATTCCGAAAATCATAAATCCCAAAAACCCCAAATCCAGAAAATTAAAAATCAAAAAAACCTTTAATCCAGAAAATCCAAAAATTCGAAAACCCATTGTATCAAAAATTTGTCGGGTTCCCAATTTTGAGAAAACAATTTAAAATTTAAACGAGAGTAAACAAGAACGCTATTTGTTTTTTGATATAATTTACAATTGTATTTGTACATTGAGTTGTATTGTATAATTTAATTTTGTAAGTGTGAATGCAATGATATATTTTTTTAACTTTAATTACGGGATTTTGGCTTTTTGAGGTTTTGGGTTTTCTGGATTTCGAGTTATCTGGATTCTGAGATTTCTGGATTTTGGGTTTCCGGCACAATGGGTTTTCGGGATTTTCGGTTTTCAGGGTTTTGGGTTTTCTGGATTTTGTGTTTTCTGGAATTTGAGTATTCTGGATTTTAAGTTATCTGAACTCTTAGCTTTATGGATTTTAGGTTTTTGGAATAGTGATGGGTTTTCGGGATTTTGGGTTTAATAATTGATTTTGAGTTTTCAGTGTTTTGGGTTTTTTAGATTTTGGGTTTTATGAATTATGGATTGCGGGATTTTGTCCGACTCCCGGTTTTCACTTTTAAATGACGATATTATGTGCACATATTTCTGCACATATTAAGCATTTCACGCATCCAATTAGGTGGAATCGAAATTAACCCAAAATGTCAGAACAGAATGACAGAATGACACCGTTCCAAAATAATTATGAAGTTTTATCTTATGATGTAAATAGTTCATATAATTTGATATAGTTTTACCATTTCAAATAAAGCTTGTCACCTTAAAATATACATATTATATAAAATTTAGTAAAATTTTTAAAACTATTTTTTAAACATTAAAGCAAAATGTTAAAGAAAATTTAATCTTTTACGAATGTCTATCGGAATTTTTTTCACATCTACAAAATACACACCCTTTACCACTAACCACAAGCTTATGCAGGGGCAGAGTTAAAAAAAAAAAAAAAAAAAACTAGGCACGCCATGGAAATCAGTATTCCTTTACTGCCGAATTAAAATAAGATCACGTCTCCATTTGTTTAGCCCAAAACCGAGAAATACACGAACTCCATCAGGTATAAGCATACGAAGTTAAGACAGAGTTGCAAATAGGCTTTGATGGCCAAGAGAGGGAGGATTATATACTAGGTCTTATTCATTGCGCCAAACAAAAGATATACACAACAACAAACAACACAAAAAAAATATGAACAAAAAGTTAAAAAATTGCGTGCTGCAAGGATTGCACTTTGTGTAGCACCACAATACAAAATATTGCGTCTCCCGCACGCCGCCGAGCGTTGCGGCGGCGCGGCGCTTCATACCATACAGCCGCGCACACACAAAATTATGTGAATTAAAGAATATATTTGATCCCATCACACGATCTCTCTTTCTTTCCATGAATAATGCGCATTGATTACAATGCGCTACGCTTGCGCCATTCATATTGGAGCTATATGTAGCTATATAGAGCCTAGTTTAGTTTGAAAGACTTGGGACTCGGGTGGCAGAAGGTGGCTGTGGTGGATATATAAGCGCGGGAGACATGAGTAGGGTATACCTACACCAGAAGGTTTTACTAGGAATCACATTTTACCAGAGGCCAATTCTGGTGCACATGCGCTGCGCTGCGCAGTGCCGGTCTTTCTTATAGAGGTGATGGTAGTTTGTAATTTTACTGTGATGCCTTTGGACGGAGAAAAAAAAGACGACGCGCATAGAGTTCATGTCCAATAGTGTCCGCTTCTGGGGTCCCTCAATTCAAGTGTTACCTTGTGACGTTTAAGGATTACAGTCTGTTGAACAAAAAATGATATATTATGTTAGTGATTCAGAAAATAACATAAATCAAAGACTATACCTACTTCATGCAATGCATCGATATTTCTGCACCAAATTACTTACGACTTTGAAATTCGAAGTAAAATATGGCTACAAGCTCCATAACAATCTACCTAGTTTTAAAGCAGGGGGCTTAGGTTCTATTGTTCCGTGCGTCTATAGCCGAAAATTCTGGGTTGATTTTAAAGATGACACCCAGAGTTTTTTCCGACATTCTTTAGATGTGTTTAATGACCTTTTTTGAAGATATAAATGACGGTATATCTCACATACAACATTTATAACCACCTTTTAAAGACAATCGTATTTTTATAAAAAATGACTCCTTTGATTTTAAGCCTGTCCTTACCTTAAAAGTCCCATCAATTGTGATCTTTTCCTGATGCACATACTGTAGAATGTCACAAAGAAAAAAACGCGTAGTACCTCAATTTTTACGTTGCGTTTTGCAGATGATTGCACTGCCGCATCTGCACTGCACTGCACTGACTTCATCGGCACACACTATGCAATCACGTTTTGGACTTAAAATAACCTCTTAGGCATAAAATATCTAGCCTAACCACACCCCGCCCTCAACAACCGTCTTTTCCTATAGGTATACACACGATTTTATGGTTCTTCGCCGAACAAATTCGCTACGTGGTTTTCTTATATTATATACGCGACCAGACTCTGTCATTTCGCTGTGGAGCACGATTTTTCTCCTAGGAACCTTACCTATATAGGATATGCGAATGTAATTTGGGTTTCTCTAAACTGAGCTATAGTGTGCCTTAGATTCGAAACGCGTCATTGCAAAAGGATGATTTTGGGTTCATCACATTGTCCGTCGTCGTCGTGGTCGTCGTTGCTGGGTAGCTGTATATAGCTGCTCCTTGCCAGCGGCTTTCCGACACGCACAGAGTTCAGTTCAGCAAATTCTGAAGCAGAAAAAAAAAAAAACAATCGTGGGCCGATTGGGTGGGTGGCTGATGGATACAGTACCAAGATTTACATATATAGAATCCGCATAAAAGCCTCTAAGCCCATATGCATATATAAATAGAAGAAGAAGATGTGAACCTGTAAAGTTTCATCCGAGATACAAGTGTGAAGAATAATGTACATCACGTCATTCATGGCCATTGGTGGTATTTGCTGCGCAGTGTTGTTACCGCTGCTGATGTTGCTGTTTGCTGCTGCTGTTGTTGCTGAAGCTGCGGTTTTCCATCACGCATGTGGTCACGCTTTTCCTTATTGCAAATCTTCTATCATCCGTCTTATGGCATCATACAGAATAGAGTCGCCCCCAGAGCTTAAGATTGGTGGTGCCTTACAGAGATATGTATATAATATAGGTAGGGGGTCCTTCGTCGTCTTAGAATGTGCGATTGAGGGAAAATATCTATGAAAATCACGCAAATCACGCACTTTGTAATTCAAATGCGCGAGCGCACACCAGTTGCCCTCGCCAAACTTCGAAACGAATGTGATTTGTATTGGAAGAGGGTGGTGGAGCGGGTGGTAGGCGGAGGTATAGAGGCTTTTGAGTGTCAGAGAAGGAATAGCATTTATTTGCCATTTGGGAAGCTCGTAGGTGGTTAGAGATATTTTCTTTAGTGTGGGCGCACATTCGGCACCACTGCACTGCACTGCTTCAATGATACTTACCTATAACATAGGTATATAGAAACATATTGATATTATAAATAAATGTAGAATATGTATCTATATGAAGATATATCCTTAACAAAGAAGGAGATGTGTTGAAAGTATATGCTGCGATTCTCTTACCTGAAACGAAAAGAAAGATAAAATACGGTGAATTTTGAGTGAAAAATGTTAAAACTTTGAATAAAAAATCGATTGCGGGCAACATTGTTTACTTTTACGTAAATAAAAAATAAATGGGGTCTTTGGGATAAATTCTTATGGTAATAATGATACGATAGCAGGAGAAAGCAGAAACATCAGATAGAGAGTGATTGGATTTCCTATGTTTTACTTAAATTTAAATTGAAAACATATTTAAGTTTTGAATTCTTTGGATTCGTTGTTTTTGATACCAAATTATTGTCTGCGATTTATTTTCCAAACCTCATTTTTTTAAACTTCTTTTTAAGAACATGTTTTTACCAAATGTAGGTTGAGAACAAAATATATAAATATGTACATATATAATTGGCAGAATATTTTAGGTAGCAACCGAAAGATAATTTCTCTTAAACTTTGTATTACCATCAGAAGTCAGAAATATCAGTTGGATGCAATATACAACATTTTTTGTGGAAAAATATATTAAAATATTGTGGAATTAACAAAAAAAAAAAACAAGTCACCAGGATCAAATCCGGAGAGTTCAATAAATTTAGGACTTTTCATAGAAAATCTAACAAAATTGCGTACCAAGCCTTTTCAAAAAAAACTTATAACTTTTAAATGAAAAGAAAAAAACATAATAAATAAACAGTGTTTCTTCTGAGAGAGTGGGGAAAAAAGAGTCAAATTAATAATAAAACTACCTTTTTTGTAGATTATCTATAAAAGAGCGTAAATAATAGAAACTTAACCACGTTAAGCTCAAGTTGGGTAAATTTTTGTTTATAGTTGGAAAGAGTGTTTATACAATGACAAGTGAATCTTGGGGAAATGTGAAAAATATTAGAACCTATCCCTAAACTGCTTCTGCAGTCTTTGATCTTTCAAGTAAAATGTTAGAACGGTTTTAGATAGAAATAAGATCGATATAACTAAATTCCGTGAAATGATCTTCCCAAATTTTCCAAATTCGGAGATGAAATAAATTCCCAAAAAGATTAGAAATAAGTGCCCATAAAGGAAAAAAATCTCGAAATCATAGAAATTTTTATTTATTTATTTTTATGCGAAAAAAAATCAATAAAAAAAAAATTATTTTTATGAATTAAGTCCACAATTTAAATATCCAAGGAAGTCAAAAATCTTTGAAAAATAGTAACTTCAAATAAGTCCCCAATATTTAGAGATCTATGTATATTTATATTTAATAGTTGAATTTGGGGACATATGTTGAGACGGCTTGAAATCTCAAAAGCCGGTTAAATAGCATTATATGTTTAAATCAAATAAAATCAAATTCATGCATTAATTTTGATTTTTAAAAAAGGAAAAATTATTCATTTGTAAAATACTTACCTACATACAGAATGAGAGTTCGAAAAAGTAGAATAGATTCTGAATTATTTTTGGAAGCAAATTTAGGGGCTTCCAAACAGTATGACGGACAGTGCCGTAATTCCACAATTTGCTGCCCTATGGAAAGTAACTAAAGACGACATTTTTTTCATGATTATCGTTTTTATGTAATTTGGTATTTGGCCGTTAAAAGGACCGTTTATTGCTTCAAAAAGAAGCAATTACAGCTAAAATTGTGCCCAATATACCACGTCATGCAATTACGATATTTGCAATTAAGTCCGTATAGTTCTGTTTTAGCCAAGTAAAATTAAAAACATCCATTTTCGTTTGTCCGTTTTGGCTTTTAATGAATAATTTTGTTGTAGTTTTTGTTTCTTCATTTCGGCTTATCAGACGAAATGCCTAATTCGCTTCACTTATTCCAATAATATATCGTACTTGTCATTTTCGTGGTATATTTAAATATTTTTTAAGTTATCGCTGTTGCACTGCACTTGCTCGAAATGCTACACTTCAACTTCCAATCCAAGTATTGCCCCAAGTTGATGTAGAAAATTTATTATTACAAAAAAAAAAAATTCAAGTTCGCATGTGCTCAATAAAAATGCTGCCAATCAGAAATGTAAAAAATGTTCCCTCTCTCAAGTTGGGCTACCATAACAGATCTATATGTATTTTTATTCAACCAATTCATAAACGTATAGTAAGAAATAATTAAAAAAAAAAAATTTAAATCCTATTTTATCTTAAGGTTTGAAAAATGACATCATCTTAAGTCAAAAATGCATCAGCCATGATGGCATTCACCTCTAAATAAAGTCCATCTCGTGTCCCATCCAAACAAAAGTTCTTCCAATTCCCGAAGAAACTCTATCATGCATTGTGTTTCTATTTAACTGTGCTCATATATACATATGTAGTAATATGTATATTTTCATATCCAAGCACCATTAGAAAAAATAAGTATGGAGATTTGCAAGGCGTGCACCTTAAATGAAGGCAGGTAATATAACCCTTACTTGCTCGGTCGCTATTCGCACCTAATCGCATAAAACTCTGGAAAAAAAAAATCATATATATACCTACATACATACATACATATATACTTTTATTTTTTTATACCTATTTACATGGTTATATTCATACCTAAAATTCTGTTCTGGTTCTGAGTGCTATATAAGAATAAAGAGAGGGGTTGTTAGAAACCATAATGGCAGTCAAGAGTTTAAGTTTGTTAAGTTTTCGTAGCTATAGTAACTTTTAGGGGTTATTTAAAAAATATAACTTTTTTTCTCGTTTTTCTATTTCATTTTATTTTTGTTTGCAAAATATTCTCTTGACGGCTTATATTTGCGTGTGAGTACATGATAAAACTTACAATATGCCCCATGCACTCGCCATTCTCCACCATTCATACCTAAAATATCATCCCTAACATCCTAACTAACAGCAACAACAACAACCCCCAAATTCTTATTCTAGAAGGTAGGTATATAGAATGTATGTTTGTAAATAAACTAAAGAGACGACAACGATGACGACGAACATTGGCAGGGGTTGATAAGACGTTATAGCAATGCATGAGAACTAAGAATGACAAGAGGGCGAGGCAATCAACAAAAATGAAGAAAATGAATAATACAGAAGAAATACAAAAACTGAAAAAAAAAAAATAAACCCTGGCTGGATAACTGAGAAGTCACTACAAAACTCTCTTAAAGAAAGGTTGTATGGGGTAGGTCTAGGAACATGAATGCCAGGTATGATGGTAAAAAAATCACTTGTATAAGAACTACTGTGTTAATTCCATTTAAGATGGTAGGTATACACCTTCAAAGCATCCGAGATGAGACCTGTTGTTTCTGTACTTAAATTCTCCGCGAGTAGGCTTACCATCCGTCGAGATTTCGCCTGACGCGTCAGGCTTTTATTGTCCAACTAGGCTTTGGCCAGGTTTCGTCCTTTGTCAGGCTTTTTTATAATTATCGCACAAAATATAATCGTTAGAAGAAAAACGTTAATCGAAATGCTTGTAAATCGCAGTGAACACATTAATTTTTTTCATTTAGTTGTCACTTTTTAGAATGAGACAAAGGGTTGTGCAATATAGGATGATTCAAAAAAACACCTTTCTCGAAATTTAACCGGGACCAGGCGAAATTATGAAATCCCTGAAAATTTCATGCTTCTATCAACAAAACTCGAAAAGTTATGCATTTGAGAAAAATTCCGATTTTCAAGCAAAATTATTGGAAAAGCGCTGGTAGCGACCGCTATCTTCGATTTTGAATTTTTTGTTTTCAATCTAAGCTTCATATAATTTCGCCCGGTCCCGGTTGAATTTCGAGAAAGGTGTTATTTTGAATCACCCTGTTATGCCTGGTGTCTGGTGCAGATTGCAGTTGTTGCAATCTATTTACAGTCGCATCTGCTTCGTGCATCCGAATCAAGGTATGTTAAGTATGTGAATGTTTTTTTTTTATTTTTTTTTATAAAAATGAAGGAAAAAAATGTTTTTTTATTTGTCAGGCTTTTTTCTCAAAAATTAGGCTTTTCTTTCTTTACTTTTAGGCTTTGCTGATTTTAGAGCTGGTAACCCTATCCGCGAGTATCATTCGTCTACAAATATTTAGCAGTTTCTGTCCTTAAATTGTAATTCGATATTTCTTCCATTAAACCGAGGCGATACCGATCACTTTATAAAGATGATCTTGCAACTTGTTGTTCTACCCTTTGAATGTTAGGTATTTTCGTTCGGTAAATTCATATTTTACTATGTCTGCACTTTCGCAAAATCAAAATTTCGCATTTTTGGGTTGAAAATTTTAATTTCGCGCGTAAATGTAGGTACAGTAAAACAAAATTCACAATTTTCTGATTGAACTGTTCCAGTAGAGAAATTTTCGATCAGTGAGTTCTTTTCTCTCCATGCTCTTCTTTTTTGCAAAACCAATATTTCGCAATTTTTATTTAGCATATTTAATAGTATAAATTTAAAAGATTGCAATTTAGTGACAAAAACTTTCCATTTAAGAACTCTTCGTTCAGAAATTTTCTAATTCACTTAATTTTCTGGTAGAGAACCTTTTGTCTCACAAGTTCCTTAAATTTACTATGTTCTATACTCTTTCGCAAAAGAAACATTTCGCATTTTCTGTTTCGCAAGTTTTACGAATGAAATGTTCAAAAAGTATTTATTTTCGTAGCTTGTCAGAGAATAAAGTGAATACGAAGTGATGTTCTTTCTTCAGTTCCAGTTTTCAATTTCTGCATTTTATACTTTTAATTAAGTTATAGATAAAAAAAAGAGATTCGTTGACCAAGTCAAAGATAATTTCTTGTTTAACATTGAGTGTCTCTGTTTTTTGTATTGTTTGACTGAAAATAAACATCTATCAGCATTTATAATGTTTAAATAAAATCTGATTTCACCCCAGTTGGCAATCATATCTAGAAAGGTAGGGTTGGATTTCTACTCTCTTATACTTTTTTTTTTCCTCCTTCTACCCAGCGAATAAACTATTTTTTTTTTTTTTTTTTTTTTAATTTTGTCCCTTCTTCCTTGAAAGAGGTATGAAAAAATGTGGGATGGGCTTCGTAGAAACGCGTATACTATGTGCAATGTTGTCGCACGCCGCCATGCGAAATTCTATTCCGTCGACATTATTAGACAATGTTTGTTGTCGTCTACGGCGCGGTGGCGGTGAAGTCAGAGTTGGTCGAGTTGGGGGGTAGTTTTACCATACCAACCCTCTTGTTATTTTAATTTTTTTTATTTTTTTTTGCGCCATTGTGCTTTAAAAGAGGAGTTACTTTATTATATTGTTATATGATGCTATAGTGTATAATCGAATTCTCTTTCAACTCGTATAGTTGGGTAAGAACATCCCTTGAATATTATAGTGGGTTAGGTTGATGGGATGGTGAGGTGCAAATATGTATGAAAAAATAATCCTAAAATTCACACCACACAATGGCGGGACTCAAAGAAATTGTTTGTTAAGCAATTATTGTAAAAACAAAAGAAATGCTTAAAATTACCAGTAGTTTTGTAAAAATAATAAAGTACTTAATAAGAGATAAGATGATAATAAATAGACACGTCTTTAAGCTAAAGCAAGCTACGATCTTCTAATTAAATTTATTGAAATGTATAAAAATTATTTACATGTTATGTACCTATTTATTTTTAAAATTTGATATATTATTGTTAGATAATTATATTCAAATCGCATTTGTTGCATACAGGGGCCCAACTATATGCATTTTTGTTCTAGAAAATAAAAATCTGCAACTGATCATATACTTGCTTGCGCAAATGCATACCTAGTGGATCGAAAATATCTACTGAATAAATTCTTAAGAAAAATAAAGTATACATAGTTGGAAACCAACAAGTTAAAGCTAATGTTAGAATAGTTGTTGGGATCAAGAGTTAAAATTTTTGATTTAATTTACTTAAATGCCTTGATTAAGTTTAACTATTGTTCGGAATATGTCAAAGTTTTCGATATGCAACAGTTTCTTGTCGTTGTTTTATTTTTCAGTTTTAATGAATTCAGGATCTTAATTGGTATATTTCTTACTGATGCGGGTCTAATAGCCTTTTCACACCAATCTCAAAACTCGGTTTTCGCGAAATTATCGGTTTTGGCGGAAAACCTAATCGAAAACTCAAGTTTTACCATACATTTTTGGTAAACCACAAGTTTTCTTAAACCACAAGTTTTATAAAAAACCTCACGAAAACCAGTTGAAATTCAAAGTTGAACTAAACAAACAAACCTTACGAAACATCCAGCGCTCAATTAAATGTAAAAAAAAACTGCTCAATTCTGCTGACAAAAGAAATTGTGATTGTGTTATGTAAATGAGATGTTTTGCTATTGTTTTTTTTGCAGGAGATGAGTTGGTGTTTGTGAAATGTCAAACGAAAACTTGTAAATGTTCAGTGTGAACGCTTTTCGGGTTTTTGAAAACTTTTTGATGAAAACTCGGTTTTGGGTTTGGTGTGAAAACCCTATAATGTAAGACATTTTTGGAGGCGCTTTTTAACTTTCATCCAATTGACAGTGTAAGACAATTTAAAATCGAAGCATTTTGTTAGTCTGTGTTTTATAATATTGCATTGTTCAACTTTGACAGTAGAAAAAAAAATACCTATAATTTCAATTCAAATTCTTAGAGAATAAAAACTTTTGTTTAAGCCACAGAAATGAGAATTCAGACTTTTAAAAACCATTGGCTGGGGTACCACAAGGAAGTGTTGTAGGTCCAATTTTATTATTTTTTTTTATTTACACGCGATATATCTCCAATAGAAGACACTATTGTAGCTGACCTAAATGAATGTCAAAAATAAGTATTACTTTCATGGAACTTGTTATTTATATTATATTTAAATACCTATTTGGTGAGCAAAAATTTTCACTTGAAGAATAGCCTAGTTTCTGAATAAACTTGGGTATTACAATAATTATAATAGCAAAACATTTTTAGGAAGGTAATTAATTAAAAAGAATTAAAGAACATCCTCTGCAGGAATTTGTAACAGTAAGTTTACCACTTTAACATTCCTCATTAAAGATAATCGAGTTATAGTACCTAAATTTATAAATTAAAAAATATTAGATTTCATCCCAAGTTCGTTCTCCTACATGTCTTTTTCAATTTTATTATATTTCTGAAAAAAGCTTGAAAATTTTTGTATATAAAAAAATACTTTGTTTATATTATAACTCCTACCCTCAAACTTCGTCCCTGAAATAAAATTGCGTAACTAATTCACTATAATTAAACTTTTTGAATTATGCCGACACATTGCAAATTTATCACCTAATGACATCACCATCTAGCTAGGTAGGTATATAATATCATTTCACCATCACACACTAACTCAGCTCCAACGCATCGTAAAATCGGACAAACGTGTGTTATTTAGAATTTGTAGGTATGGGTACCTATTATTTTTTTATTATATGTACAGATGTAGGTACATACAACCTATTTACTCACATAAGTTAGAATTTCGTTAAAAATAAAAATGATTTGAATTTGATAAAATTAAAATGTAGGTATAGTAGGTATAAGTATACCCCTTATTAACCTCATTCTATAAGATAAAGCACATATGTATAACAATGATCCACGCAGTTAAATTGCAGTATAATATAGTTTCCTATAGGTATAACAAAACAAACAACAATTCCCACTTACACACTATAACCATTAATTATATATCAACTAATTAATTAAGCACAATCATCGCTATATACTCTGTCCGGTTGCTGATCGTTCATTCTCGTCAAAACGTCTGTTGCGTGCAGATTATAGAAATCGTACCTATATGAAAAACAGATAGATTAGGTATGCAGATAATACCTAAATTTGCCACCGTAATAAAAAAGCATTCCTCAAATATACCTACCAACAACAAAAAATCCATATAATGAAACAAATACATATACTAAAAGATAGGCTATCCAGAAGATAAATTACTTAGTGCTGCGATGATCGTGAACGTGAACATATTCTAGAATTGCTTGAAATCCCACAGAAGCACGCGCATAAAGCTTTGAACTTCTTTTCATCTTTAAACAGAATAAATATTCAATGAATAACAAACAAACAAAAAAAAAGGAAAAAAATAAATAAAATGCTTTCTGAGCTATTTTTATAAACCTTAGTTTTTTTTTCTTCTTATTTTCTAAACTCTAAAGTGGAAATAAAACAGCACCATTATATATATAGCTAGACATTTTGTGTGTAAGTGTACCTAACTAAATTCATCGCGGGAGACTCGTTTTATTGCGACTGCGATCGGGGTACAGTTAGCGTTATAGCTTCCCCTGTGAAAGCCCCTATCAATCGAAACAAACCAACCAACCAACTATAACAACCCTTGTTTCTCAAATCGGTTTAAGTATCCAGGCGCACACTTCGGAGAGCTTTTTGGATTTTATTTAGCTTTTTGTTTGATCAAAAAAAAAAATAAAACAAAATGTACTGCAATGTTTGTGTGTACAGCAGCGTGCAGAACATAAAACAGCGTGCGAAAAAAAGGTTACATCACTTACCTACGGTGGCAGTGTTACCAGAATCACTAGAATTTGCTTGAGTTCAAAGTTTTATAATCAACACAGTCAATTTAAGCAATTAATGAAGAGTACCTACATCAGATTAATTTAAAACAGGCTGGACTTTGCATTTAATTATGTTCTTTAATGTCTTAAGCATAATCACCCTTATCCCGTAAATCGTTTTAAGAAAACTACAGTAAATCGACAAGCGTTTAAGTAAAAATAATACTTTAACGTTCTCTTCTTTTTTCACCATTCTAATATTTAAAACGATACTCGTTTTACTATAACTCCAATTTGATGCTTCTAGATCCGTGCCGTTCCACTAAAACGCATTACGGAATAAATCGGAAAACACAAAGTTACTTTTTTGTTAGCGCTGACTCCGTTACGCTACTATACTTTCGATTGTACTTTGACTGACGTCTGTCATTTTGGTTATCAGCTGTTAGAAAATTTGTTTGTTTTCATTTAAAATTTTTTGAAATCAATAATTTTCCCAATAGACAAACAAAAATTTAATTAAATAGGAAAATTCACATTTTTACCCGCACAAATATTTATTTATCATTAAAACAATTTTTTTCACTTAATTTCTGAAAATTCCCGCAAACAAAAAACCAACTAAAATATCCGTAGCAGAAAAAAAGTAGAAAATATTTCGCTTAAACATATCCATATCAACAAGAAGTAGAAAATATTTCAACTTTTAAAACTGCTTTTGCGTATATGTTCCGTTCTTTTTGCGTATTTCAAATTGAAGGTTGAGCGAAAAAGCTATATTGTAATAGGTTGTTAGCGATTCCTATGGTTCAACTTTTGACGTCACTCAACGCTAACACAAAATGAGCTTTGTATTTCCGCTTAAGGGTAAATTATTCCGGAGAGATTGAAATTCAAAAACAAAAGCCGTTTTTTCACGAGTCGAATTTTGTTGAAACATCAAAAAATATTTTAGTTTCTTTGGAAAGTGACAAAAATAATTGAGTTTGAATTCTGGGTGCCGAAGCTTGGTGTTTGGATTGAAAAAAACTTTTAAGAAAGTGATATAATTTCTAATACACAAAAACACACCGAAATACAAAAAACAGAAACGTTAGACAGTCATGCACCCGGAGGTCTGGAGTTCGAATCCAAGAATATTCCACCTAAAACAAAAAAATGTTTTTTCCAGGGGTACTGCCTCTTGCGAGGAAGTGGCAAATCCTTCAAGACCATACATGAAAAATTGCATATCTAATTTCACTTTAACCTTTTGGAATCGGCAGAAAGTCGTAAGTTCAGTTAATTCCTGCGATCTAACATGAAAACCTGAAACCCCGAAAACCAAAAATCCCTAGAATATAAAATTCAGAAAACCCAGCATAAGAAAATTCAAAAATCTATAAAACCCAAAATCCCAAAATGTAAACTGAAAAAAAAGTCTTCAAAATCGTGTTCTTTGTGAACTTTTTATTAAATAAAACAAAATAATCAATTCACAAATAAAGATACATACAAAAAACGAAGTTTGCTCCTTCTAAACTATACGCTCCCAGAGTTGATATTTGCAAAACAATGTTGACGAAAAATTTGTGAGGTCTTTAGTTCCTATTACTAGATAACAACTGACACAATTTTTACAACAATAATCGAGTCAAGGATAACACAACAGCGCACGATTGTGAGAAGTTGCGAGTAAAACAAGGATCGTAGCGTACGGAACGTAGATCGTAGCGTACCATATTAAGTAATGTATATCTGGCTCACTCTTATTTACGGCAAACAGTGTATGATTCTAGTGCCTCTGTTTATGTTACGTACACCTCGGTAAAATCGATTTTTGAGTACAAAAAAGTATTATTCTCGCAAAAGTGAACTGAGGTCCTTTTTGCAAATAAAAAATTAATAATATTTCTTACGAATGAATAAGTAGCAAGTGTTGTACCATTTTGAAATCTTAATGAATTGGACCAATCTTTTAAATAACTTGCCGAGGGTAGTGCAATACATTTTTTTTAAATATGAAGTGTCAAAGTTAGCTTATAAAATTTTTTTGAACCATGACTTAGTCAAACTTTATTTTTCTTTCGAAACTTAAAATAAATTTATTTTTGTATTTGTGATTTTGATCAATAGCATGGTTATATAGGATTACGCAAAAAAAAAAATACTACAAAATTAGTGCCCACAGTACCTAAAAGTGTGGCCTATAGGGTATCGATTTTGACTATTTTTCTAAATATTGCTATTATTACTTAACCAAGCGAGATGGATTTTTTTCTTATTGGTTTCCAGAACAGGTATAAGCTACCCTATCACCCGGTCCCCGCTTGACATTGAGTTTCGGGACACCCTGTATATTATAACAATTATTATATATATAGTATTATAACTTTTTTCAGTCTATATAATTTTTCGGAATCACGATTCTGGGGAAATTTCTTTCGGGATAAGTTAGCGGGATTTTGGAATTCGTGGTCGTCGGGATGTTATAGGTTTCCGGGCTTTTGGGTTTTCGGCATTTTGAGTTTTAGAGATTTTTAGTTTTCGCGATTTTGGGTTTTCTTGAGTTTGGGTTTTCTGGTTTTGGGATCTCGGGATTTTAAGTTTTCGAGGTTTTGTATTTTTGGAATTTGGCCTTTCGGGATTCTGAACTCAACACTTCGATCAGCGGCGTTTTTCTAAAATAAATTATTATTTTTAGTTATTGAATTTTATCATTAAACATTTTCAAAATATAAACGATGATTTTTTTGATCTAACATCCCAACTTAAATAGTTTATCGCAACTCAGATCACACAAAATTCTTTCGTCATAAGCCGCACAATTTTTTATTGTTTTTTTTATTATAATTATTTAATTATCATTTTATAAAAAAACATATCTCTTTGTCACTTTTTTGTTAGATCGGCAACCCTGCTAGCTTGTCATATATCTAAATTTTCAGATTCAAAGATAAACTTGAAGGAGGAAGTTTGTTCTCTGCTTCGCTGTATCTCTGTATCTATACAGCGAGTGTTAAAAAAGCACACATTTTGTTATAACAATAACAAACGATCTTGTTGAATACATAAATTTTTTTTCTTCTGTAGACTACGTGTGTTGTGTATCCAACAGTGCAGCTTAAATACAAAAAGAAATGTAATTCACGCTGCGTTGTTTAACGACTATTTATTCATTTATTTTGCATTCTTTTTTTATTATTTAAAATTTTTATGATGTTTTTTTTTATTTTTTTATTTTAATGTGTCTCAGTTCGTGTGTATATGTTTTTTTTTTTCTTATTTCTCGCATTTTATTGTTTTATTTCTTGCTGTATCTTTTGTACAACGATCAAGCTTTGGCGGTTTTTTATTAGAACGAATCTATCGCATTTAAACTCGTATATGCAACAAGTTTTGTGTTAATTTTTTTTTTTTTTTCATTTTCTTGTTTTAACGACGACTTATGTCCATAACCTTGAAATGGTCTCTCTCTTTTATATTCATATATAAATGCTCGTGCATACCTATTAAGAATAAAAGATTCAATTCAATGTCAGTGTCAGAAGCTTTGCTATATAGAAGTGAAGGAAGATACAATATCTTTACTGTGCATTGATTTGCATAGGAAATTTCTGTTTTGTACTTAGAATGCACTTAAAGTATTGTATCTCGGCCATGTGTGGTGCACTCAATTTCTTCTTGATGTTGCACACACAAATTAATTAATTATACAAGTTGCAAAGTAGAAAATGTGTGTAGTATAACATTTTAATTAAAAAAAAAACACAAAATTATAGGGTAGCTATAGTTGGTATGGTATAAGATCAAACCATCCAGTGGTGTCGCGATCGGTGGCAATATGCTGTCGATATTTTTTTGAAATGTATATAGATACGTAAATTCTTTTCCGATTATATGACAGCACTCTGGAATTTATTTATCGTAGATATACATGTATGGCGACCGCAACATACGAAAGAATTTTTTTTTCTTATTTATTTTTATTTTTTTTATTTTTTTTGAATAAGATTTGTTGTAATTTTCTCAAGTTAACACATTTTATTTTGCTTTTGACACGTCGACTTTAACAACGACGACGCCGTTTTGTGGTATGTCTATTCTATATCCAAACGAAGTCTGTATATTCCACTTGGTTTGGCGTTTATCGTTTGTTGGGAGTCATGTTGCGGGATATTAATACTTGGGCTTTGTGAAAATTGAACAGAAATGACCAATGGTCAATTATTTAGTGCCAGTATCTTTGATTAGATAATGTTGTTTTATAGATTGGATTGTGGCATTATAAATTGTATGAGGTAGATATGTATGTATATAGGTATGCTTATATAGGTGCTTGAAGTATAGTTGATGCTGGATTAAGTTAAGATTTATGTGGTGGGGGAATCAATTTATTGAGAATGTCGATCAGTTGTTTTGTCAGTATGGTGGATAATAAATCTATAACACTGGAGGTTTTGGAAGTTAACAAGTGCATGAATGGACCATTATATCATTCACTGATATTTTCCCACTTTATATATTTTTTAAGTAAATTAAAAGGAATTTTGTAGCAATTTCTATAGGATTTTAATTATTATTTTGTTTTCCGGGGGGTGTATTTGGTATTTTTATTCAAACTAGTTATAAATGTTCAAAAAAATTAATGTTACTTTTATTTACCTGCCAGCAAACTAAAGGAACGTAAACATTTTTTTTTATTTTTGAAAGATCACGAAGAAAGAGAAGTAAAATAAAAGGAATGTATATAAATTCAAGTATGAAATAGGTAAGTTCCAATGAGCGTACTTTAAATGAAGTTGAATATTTAGGAATCGTTTAAACAAAAAAGCCATGAAATTATGTTGAGGACTGTTGTTTTAAAATATCAATATAGTTGTAAGGCTCAAATAAATACACAAGAAATGTGTTCGTTGCAACTTTATAATCATTAATGTTTTATTTCACACTTATTTTGTAACCTATTGTAAATTAAAAAGAACAATATAAAACCGAAGATGACTTGCTAAATTACAATTGAAAATGACATGCAAATTTTATGATTACAGAAAGAATTGAAATCGAAAATTTAACAATTAAGAGTTGCGATAATGGTGCGTACTGCGTAGTGACATCTTTGGGGTGACTTTAGATGTAACAAGAACAATTAATTTGGTTATTTTCATCTTTGTTTTACTGTTAAATAAAAAACAAACACTACATAAAGTTGAAAAGGGTTTTAAAAAGACCAAATTCTCGCAGTGAAGGAGGCAACCCAACTAAAAAAAAATTCTTCAGAGCTTAGCTCTCGCAATTTGAAAAATCTCCCATATGACTCTTTTATATCCCATTGTTATACTTAAGATTATCTTGATATGCCTCTGATATGCCTCTAAAAGCCTTTTTATTTTAAGAGTTGAACACTTTTCTCTCTTTTTCTCTGTTCAAAGTACTTTAATGTTATAGTTAAATCAATTTTTCTTCTTGGAATAGGATTATATAAACTTATAGTCTTATAAGAATACTTTTGTGAAAATTCAGCTCTAAACAGATGTTCATAGTTTTTATAATCACATAGCAAGAGTTTTAGTCTTTTTGTATACTTCTATGAAAACCTTTCAGGATCTGAGTTTAATACCTCCTATATCAAGAGTATCTGGAGTTAAAATACCAAAAATGTATAATTATATTATATATTTTCAACCGCATATGTTTCTTTGTTCGCATAAATATAAAGTAGCGTCATTATAACGCATACCTAATAATAATAGATTAAATAACAAAATAAATATTCTCACACATGCCTTTTAGTTTTTGACATAAGACATACGCACAAAAATAAAAAAATAGTTTGTTTCTCTCTGAGAAAATACTAAGTGAGAAAGATTATATTTTTTTCAAGTTTATAAATATGTACTCTGTCCTCTTTTGAGCGAATCTCATCGAAAGAGACGCAATCTCATAGCAAGACTTAGTTGAGGTGAGAGCCTCACATACATAGCTAGGCTTTTTAACGATTTTAACAGTCCTGTAACAATCTAGAAGTATTCTTTAAGATTACTTTTAGTTCTCTTACATATAGTCTAGTTAAGCTCTTGGAGCATCTTATGAGAGCAAAAATGTTACTTGTGAAGTTCAAAAATAAACTGTGGAATTTTATAACACACCCCTGATGAGTCTGAATTCTACTGTAACCGCTTTATTGTGAACTTTTGACTTATCATTATATTCCCTTAATTTTGGTCATAAGTCCACAAATAATTTTTTGAATTTTTTTAAAGACTTGTAGATATTCAAAAAATTATTTTGGAAAATTCAGATTTTGTTCTTGTTTGTTTTTAAAACATTGAGGTTATTTTCTTAAAAACCAAATATAATTTTCAAATACAATGTTATTTTACAAATTTCGACCGATGAGTTTTCTTGGACAACAATAACTTCGGTGGTTTTTCATGCGTTTTTCGCATTTTAAACATTTTTTTTGAACCAGTGGGCAATTCCGGACACAAAGATGCTGCATATTAAGTTAACTGGTGACTTAACAAACTCTAAGAGTAGCAACAAAGTTGCGTGAGTGGTAGGTACAGAAGATCCAAAAAAGGGAGTTAAAATAATTTACCCGCCACGGGCCACCAAGAAATCGCGTCGCGTGATCAACCATATTAATTATTCCCTATTAAATTTTTAAAACTCATCTCAAGCTTAAAAAATTAATACGAAATGTTTTTTTTTTTTTTTTTTTCAATAATAATAAACTGAATATTTTAGGTAACACTTAAGTGGTCAAAAAAAATCCATCACGCACTTTTATGGGAAAATGTCTACACTACCTTTGCTTCGCAGAACTGTTTTTTGTTTCTTCAAAGTTCCCGTAAAAATGCCTTAAATACAATATCACAATAATCCATAAAAATACATAAGTAAGTATATATTATATGGTAAAAATGTCTAGAAATTCGTTTCACTAAATGTATCTATGTATGTACCTATTTATAATATACCTAGTCGATTGTCCTTTTGTTTACTTATACCTTACTCCAAAACATATAAACATGTTTTTTTTTGTCATAATATCTTTTTCTGAAATCACAATATTTTGTAAATTCCTGAAATAAACCCAATTATACTTTATATTTTATAATTCCATTCCATAAAAGGTTGAACACGTCTCTTGAATAAAATCAAGCATGCTTTCAATAGAAAATTAACAACTGCCGCTGTGCCGTCGGTAAATATTTTTTTCTTAAAAAAAAAAAAAAAACCCGTCGGAAAGATTAAAAACAACTAAGACAAAAAAAATAACAAAAAAGGATAAATACGAAGCAAATGCATAATACAAAATATTTCATTAAATCAAATAACAAAATTTCACAAGCAAAGCTTTGCGTTGTCCCTTAAAGAATAAAATTTAAGGATAACATTTTGAATGCTTCATTATAGCACAAATAATAATAAAAATCTAATTACATTCATATGAACGTATGTTATATGTATATTCAAAGACCTAAATATCAAAATCATATCATAATAAAAATTGAAAAAGAAAGTAACCTTTAACAAAAAAGAAAAAAAAAAACTGTTACGGATACATTTATGTATGTATATAAAGTCGTTAATATAATTCATTCAAGTGACGCACAATATCGTATGTCTACCACATCATCTAAGCAAAGGTACAAAATGATCAAAAAAAAAAAATATATTACGTATACGCCCCCCTCACGACATTTATGTAAATACATAAATATTAAAAAGAAAACATTTCCACGCCCACCATAAAAAAAAAATAAAATAATAATATCTCAGCCAACACTAAAACAAAAATTTCCAAATTTAAAAGTCTCATTTTGCAAACTTACGCAATAACATCTACATACTCGTATAAGTAAGTATGCATAAGTACCTATTTATACCTAAATCTATTTAATCGCATTTCTGACTCCTAAGGCGTATTCTAAAAATAGTTTTCAGATAATATTCGCATTGTATATGTACGACATACTACGTGTGTACAGAAGAATTGAATTCACACATAGCCGCATATTGCCTTCAAAATATCCCTCGAAATTATAATCAAAAAACTTTAAAATTTAAATGAAATAAAAAAAAATTAAAGAAGCAAAAAAATGCGTTTTTTTGTTTAATCTAAATTAAATTATTCTCTATAGCTTTGTGTGTCATTTATTCAATTTACAGACATAAATGTCATTCTGACAGTTTTGCTCTCATATATATTATGTACTTTTTTTTCTGTGGTGTAACATTTATTTAAATGACATTTGCCGAGCCCGCAAGTATAGAGAATATTTTCTTATAGACTTAATTTAATGTTGTTTTTATTTTCCTGTTCGCTTGCTTGGCATTGATAATGAACTTTTAAATGTTCCGAGCTTCCAACCGCAATCACACCCCCACTAACCCATGAAAGTTATTTTTTCATTTTGTTATAAATATACTCGCGTATCAGTTGTTCGATGCACGTTGCAGCACCAATGGTGATATTGTATTATGACTTTCTATAAACTTGACAAGTATCACGCAGCAAAAAAAAGAAAAATAATAAAAAAATAAATATATATGTGTACCGCGCAGAAAATGTCGTATTAGCGATCGTTACCGAACCAAAAGCAAAATCGAATCACACAACCGATCTTCATCGATGTTTAAGTGCGAGTGTCTGTTCAAATTTTTGGCGTTACGTGCCGCTGTTGAAATGAACAAACTTTGTGAGATGATTAAATAAAAGAAACGAAAATGTGTGACAGTCAAGCGAATAAAAAAAATTGTTAAAAATAAATTAAAGAAAAACTAATAGAATATTGCTTTTGAATTATAAAACACCCTATATTAACATAGAAGTATGAGGCTTTGAGTATAAGAGTTAAGAGTAGTATAACCTAAACATTTTTCGATGTACACATTAAAATTTTTTTCTATATTTTTTTATTTTATTTGATAACGTCGACGCTTTTTTTGGATATTTTTCTGGGACTTTTAGCTTTTTGCATCATTTTTTTTATCGAGAGCCTCTATTAACACAGATTTTTTTTTCAAACGTCAAACGAAATCTGGATTATATCTGCGGAACAATTAAACGATGTTTTTTTATTTTTTCCACAGATCAGAATTTTTTGAGTGGCCAAATGTACACTTTGCTTAAAGCCAGTTATAGCTTTCATTGAAAACAATCATTGAAATTTGTATTGTTTATTTTGGACGTTTAGAAAAAAATTCAGTGAATTCTTTAATGCCAGTAAACAGTTGATGACTTAATCAATAATTCTTGCCATAAACAAATTCCATTTTTGCCCAAAATTGCACATAAAATTACTTATATTATTTAAATGATTGAACTAACTTATCAATGATCATTCAAATTTACAAAATCATTTTGTTTGGAAGTTTTTGACAAAAAATAATAAAAATTAACTCGTCAGCTATTTATTGACACACAGATTTTGCTTTTAAAGTGTAACAAAATAAGAAATTCAAATTTTTAATGAAAGTTATAACTATGGCCCCATAAAGCCACAAAAGTTTAAATGATCTTCCAAACTAATGCGAAACGTTTTGACGTCAATTTGACAATGAAAATTGAAATTCGAAATTTTGTATACACCATATACCAAAGCGTAAGTTTTTACAATTTTGAAGGTGAAGATCGACGTTAAGAGAAAATGTTCAGGGAATGAACGTCGCATCGACTTCATTACCTCAGTGTGGATACTTTGGTTTATCGCCAAACAGTAAATAAATTTCGACTGGCTAATGTTTCGTTCCGAATGTTAAGCATTTGTTTAGCAGGGCTTTAAAACGTTCGATAAAACAATACTTTTGTTCGATTAATTTCGAAAGCTGGCAATTTCTGGCAATTTTAATACAAATTTCTGTCAAATTTCATATAAAAAACAATTGGAATAAAAATTAAATTGTCAGTTTTCTGAATTAAACGAACAGAACTTATATCAGTGACCATTCTCGTCCAGAAAAAAATCTAGTTTTTCATAAACGTCATTTGGGTCAAAAATGCAATTGAAAAATGTTCTTCTTCGCAAACTGTGAATGTCAACTTGTATCGGAAACCCAAAACGAATTTTGTATGAAAAGTTTGCTAAAGTCATATATCTTCGACAACATCATTTGCAGTGTAACTCATACAATGAAAAAATCGAGTTGGCAGAAAAAAATCTTGAAAAGCATGAGAACGTGTTCGTAAACGTCAAATGCAGATTTTATGCAAGGTCTGTTCGCTTATACTTTCCCGAAACTACACCAGTTTTATTTTTTATATGTGCTTTGATAGTCGTTCAGGCTAAAAATTCTAGAAGTGGGTTTGGTAAATTGGTGGGATTGGTAAATTAACGAACAAGGTTAATATTATCTGTGTAAAAAAATGACGAAAATAGTCATAGAAACTTACAAGAAGCTAGCAAGGGTTTATTATTGACATAAGCCAGGCCCTCCTCCTTTTTTACCCCGAGTGACAAAAAAAAAGTTACATGCTTTATTTCTTGGATATTTCCATTTATCAATTTTAATTCGCTAAACAATACCTTCTAGTAAAATATTGAAAATTGATAACTTAAATATTTTATATAGCATGGTGATTAATATGAATATTATCCCATTGTATTGCAAATTTATTCTTCATATAACATTTTTCAGTAGTAAAATATAAAATATAAAATATCATATCCCTGTATAAGCTGTGCTAAAATCACAATACTTAAACCACAATTTAATTATCTATTTAATGAATATCTATCTATCTATCTATCTAAAAAGTTTTCGTTTTAGCAAAATTTGCCTATCAAGTTCTTACTATAGTAAAGGCTTTACGAGTATTTGAAAAGTTTTCCTTGTCTAGATTTTCTCTACTGAAAACTCTCTGAACTTCCTGTTATAAACTTGGAAAACACTTGCCATACTATTTCCAGGTTGGTTTTTTATTGAGTTTTTTTTTTTTTCATAAACAGACATTCACATTTGTTATATTTTTTCAAACATTTTTTTTATTTTGTATGGTTCTTCATCTTTTTATTTCTGATTGTTTGATCAATATTTTAAAAATAAACTGTAACAAACTTCAGAAGAACGATTCCGTGAGATTTTAAATTTATTTTGAAATTGATCTTGAATCCACAGCACGCGAAAAAAAAACTTTGGCCACTTTTCTACACGAAAAAAAAGTAAGTCCCTCAATTTTATTAGTCTTTCTGTGTAGTGTCAACCTAAAAAACAGCCTCAAACAATGGAGTGATTTTTTAACAATTTTTTACTTAAAGGTCTTGGTGATACCAATTACATAGGAGAAATTTAAATGTTTGTTAAGTTGTGACGGTCAACGTAAATGGTCAATGCGTTGACTGTCAACGAAGACCGTGTAAATGCATGAAACGTTGATGTTCACCCGAGTGACAGCAGTCGATAAATGTTGTCCAAAAATGCTTTGACGTGTAAAGTGTGTCAACGCGTTTACTTGTTTAATTATGACGATCAAACGATTTAGCAATTAAACATTGACAATCGCATGATGTTAAAATATTTAATCAGTCAAGCTATTTAAACTGTCAAATTTAGTCAAAGGATGCCTACAATGTAGATAGATTAAAAAAACCACTAAAAAATTCGAAATTCTTAGATTAAATTTGTTTACCCAGGAAAAAGGAACTTTTTGATGACATTGGATCAGAATATTCAATATGCGTTAAAAATATAGTTTTTTTTCCTATCTTTCAAGGCTGTCAAATTCTATTGAAGGATTGCTACAAAGTACAATGTCGAATCGATTAAATACCTCTAAAAAATCGTAAATATATGAAGTTTTACTTTTTATTCCTGAAAAATGCAATTATAGGTCTTTTGGGTCAAATTTGGAACAAAATATTCGATAGAACACAATTAGTATAGCTTCTTATAGCTAAACCTATAAACTCTCCAATTCCATTGAAAAATAGCTAAAGCCTAGTACATACTTGTGAATCATGTCGTGAATCCATACAAATTTGCATTTTTGTTCACCCGTGAGCGATGCTCGTGAAGCCATGACAGAAAGTGGAGAGTTTACGTTCACGAGCGGTGAACCATATTCACGCGCAAAATGTACGGGAACTCTTTGATTTTTGTTGTAGCTTTGACAATTTGACCATAAAAGCTGCAAAAGTCAAGCAAATTGTCTCAAAAATTCACTTTCTCCACTGATGGTTGTTCACTTCACAAGAAAGTATTTACTAGGCTTAAGATGTGGATTTATTAAAAAATCTCTACAAAATCAAATCAATGCAGGCTAAATTGAACTGGTATAAAAATCTGACAGAGCAATTACACGGTCACACAAAATAAACAATGCGTTGACCCCCAAATTCGTGTCAAAGCGAGTGTCAACTCAACCGTCAATGCATTGACAGCGTTCTGGGTTACACACCTTGGCAACTTTGAAACAAAATTTGACGTCATTTGACGTTTACCATTTGCTTTGACCCTCTAATCGTAGCTTTAGCATCTTCTATCTTTTAAACTTTCTATTAAAGTTAAAATTACAAAATGCCTATTTTATCCCTTTAGTATCATAAAATAACATTATGCCACTTTGATATTTACAAATTTCAAAAAAGTTATGTTTGTTTACTTTTTTTCGCATGAACTGTCACATTGTTTTTGGCGTGTTAAGCTGGAGATTATTAAGAAAATAGTTTTAAGATAATGCTATAGGTAAAACATGTTTAAAAAAGAATATTTTAGTTAAGAGTTTGTAACACCCCAATTACAGAAAACGATGAATCAGCTGCGGAGGGAGTCAGACTTAATATCGACATTTTTACTACATATGAGCGAAATTTCAAATTTGAGTCTAATTCCCTCCACAACTTATTTATCTGGGGTCTATTTCACGGAACATACATCACATACATCACAGAAATGTATGTGACGTAAAATAGGCGACATATGAGTGGGCGTAAATTTTAAATTTTTCAAAAATTATGCGTTTTTTAAGTTGACGCATAGTTTTTCTAAAAATTCAAAATTTACACTGAGCCATCTTTGGCGACTACTTTAAGGTACATACATTCATACAATGTATGTGATATAGGCCCCAGATTCTGTGAAAGTTAGAAAAATGCTAAGTATAGCATATCATGGTAATATGTACCTACCTTAACATCAGGTTGTTTAAAATGTTTCTCTAATTTTTTGTATATATAATTCTAAATATAGTAAATGACAGCTTCCAGCTTTCCATTGAAACTTTTTGGAAAACACCAATTTACTCTGTGTAGTTAGGTATATTGTGACATATAAGTTCGATGTATCGTTTGAGTGTTGGCTTGTTTCTGTTCTGTTTCTTTTTTATAGGCATTGTTCGCAGATATACATAAAAAAGAAATTTCTTGGATTTTCAGAGTTTCTTATATCTGTGTTTTACTGTTTAAAATTCAATAATATACATAAAAGCAATTTAGCAAGTATATTGTATCTAAAAAATTTATTTATTTATTTATAAGTTCAAAGCTTGATTGGCGAACTCAATGCCTACACAGTACACATACGCTCTCCCTCAAATCTTTATAAAAATATATAGCAAACATTTTTAGGTAGGTACCTATCTTTTGATCATTATTGAATATAGCAATCTAGCATATCTATACCTAGCTCCTATCAGTACTGGTATTCTGGTACAATATTATATGTACATATTATAAATTATACTTTCCCTGAGAAATCATCAATATCTATTATATATGTTAAACTCATCACGCTTCCCGCACTTACGACTCTTTTACAGGCGTGCCAAGTGTTACCTTAACCGAAAGAGCACATTCAAGGCAGAAACATACAGTGAAATATTTTTTTTTATATTTAAATAAATAATTACCTAAGTAAATTAATAAAAAAAAAGTTGCTCGATTTTTTCCTAGAATCAAATCCTATAGTTTTTTTTCTTCTTCTTCAAAGAACTGCTAAAAAATGTTTGCAAACATTTTAGCAACAATATTCAAAGAGAAAACTATTTGCAAAAATCTCTTAATTTTACGCTCAGTATAACTTTATTCCGTATACATATACGTAATTCATACAATAAAATTAAATATACACAAAAAAAAACTTTATAGATTTAGTGAGGTCTACGCACTTTTTGGGGTCTACGCACTCTGCGGGGTCTACGCACTTTTGACAGATCGCTCATAGCACATGGTGCGTGGTAAATATACACGCACAAAATAGATGATTAAGCAAATAGATTTCACGTCGTCGGTCGTTGTTCCATTCGGTTCAATAACCTTTTTGGCAAACGTTTGAAATTTTTTTTTATTGTAAATTTTTATGTTAGAATTTTATTGCTTTAGTTTTTTCTAAAGAAGTTTTGTGATGTACCTACCTAATCTTTAAAGGCGTGCGTTTGTGTAGGTATGTGTTCTATATAAATCTATTCACTAGTTTAAAAAAAGAGATATACCTATAAGGTTTTTTGTAGGTAGATAGATATTATTATATTGTAGTGTTAGATAGTTTATAGCTTTGTGCCTAATTGGTGTTGATTAAAATTTAATTAAACTTTATAACAGCAAAAAAAAAAAAAGTTTGGATGAATATCTCAACGTAGGTATATTGGGGCCAAGCCTGTGTATAGTTTAACAAACTAGGTATTTGAATCTTTTTTTTTTTGTATTTTGTAAGTTTTTTTTTTTTGGTTTTATGTTTAAATAAATTAAATTAGGGAGAGTTGTAATTTATTGAGGTAATTTTATTTCGCATTTTATTAGTTTTCTTTTATTGGACTTTGAGTTTATGTATGTACATATATTATAGAATACAAAATTTACATAAAATATTTTCAGTAGGTATATTTAAATTCGAAAGATGTTTATATAAATAGAGTCCACATTTCTGATATTCAGAGAGTCTGGTTTGGTTGAAATATCAAATATCAATAGGTAAAGGTATCACACCTTTCTAAACTTTGTACCAATGTGGTAATAGTTGAACATGGAATGATGGAAAAGATTTTTTTAAAACATTATTTTATAAATAATCTATTTATGTATATTAAAAACGAAAGCAGCATCAAAACTTTCAGTTAAAGTCCAAAATGTATTTCAAACACGATTTAACGAATCTCAGTTCTGTAAAAAAAAATTCTCACAGATTCTATTTTCGTACAAAATTAATTGATGACAAATTCCAAACTTTCAGAATTTTACAAATAACATGGATTGTTATAAGGTGCGTTCTTTCACTTTGAAACTCTGTGATTTTCTGTGCATTTGTGTGAATTTCTACACAACAAATGTCATATTTACTGACTTTTCGTTTTATGGAGTAAACCATTTTTTGTTACTAAAAAAAGATGGAATCTATCGGCTTTCATTCTAATATTTTAAAATGCTTATCTCAATGGTAGAACTCAGTTTGTACGCATCAATCATTATGATTTATTTTCTGACGTTATTCATGTCACTTCAAGTGTACCTCAAGGTAACCATTTAAGACCCCTTTTTTCGGTTGTTGAGCAATGAAATTCCAATTTTTATCAACGCAGCTATTTGCCTAATGTTTGCGGATGATATCAAAATTTTCCGTTGTATCAAATCTTTAGATGATTGCAGCATTTTACTTAAAAGTGACCTCGAATGCTTATCCATACTGTAATGCAAACTGTAGCTCTTTTTAAATGTCTCCAAATGCCAATTTATGTAAACAAAAAAAATCCAAAAACTCGGTTTTTCGAAAAATCAGAACATTTTTCTTCATCAAATTCTAACGCGTTAGAACTCAGATCCCAGTTTGAGATAGAACTTTGATAAATTTATGAATTTGGACCCACAAAGTCGAGGTTCTAAGCAATTATAGCTCTGTTAAGCAACGTTTTCAAATCTTCAAAAAACCTTCATTTTGATACAAATTTCAATTTTACATTCAACTCAAAGCAACTAGTTATTGGCATTTTAAGTTTAAGCGGCCAACTAACGGTTTGTCATAACAATAGCTTGTGGCGTTATCAAAACAAGAGTCGAGGTGAGATACAAGTCTGTCGTTGGAGTTCAAAGTCCTTTGTGCATCCGAATAAAACAAAAATTCATATGATGGATCTAATATCATTGCCCTAAGTCCTCAGAAGTTCCTCTTTTAAAAGCTTAAAAGAATGATGTCGACAAACTCCTCAAACACAATTGTGTTGAAAAATGGAGAAAATTGAGGGAAATTATAGATACCTACAGATGTTTTGCAAAATCCTTGACTTAAATTTGACTTTTCAAGTTTCATTTATATGACGTTCATGTATAGAAGACAACAAAAGAAAATTACTATTTTTACTATTTTTATCAATGTAAGTATATTAGTTTGTGAAGAAGAGAGTATTGTTTGTTTGGTATTGAAGGTTTGAATGAACAACAACACTTGAGTGAGCCACACACAATGTTGTTGTTGTTAATTCAAACCTTCAAAATTAATATGATGGTGCGAAAGCTTGGTACCCTTACTGCAAGTGTGTTATCACACAAAAACCCCTTATACATATATTGGTTATTTATTTTATTAACAATTTTTACTATTGCTGTTAAATACCTATAAGTTTTAATAAATTCCAATAAAAAAACATTTTTAAGTAATTTGTCTCTTTTTTTTAATTTTACATTCGAGAATCAAAACGACACCATTTGAAAAAAACTTATTTTAAAAATGCGCTAAATGCACTTTTAAATATTTAAAACTGAGTTAGTAAAATGTTAATAATATACATACTTAGATACAAACATATATAATTCAAGACTAAACAAGTATTTTTTTTTTTGAGGAAACCATCCGACTTCAAAGAATAATTATATCTGTATAGAGTTTTGATATTTTCATTTTCTCACATAAAAACTTATTTTTTTTTTCTAAACCTATACACTTCTAATAACAAATTTTAACATCAAAATCTTCGAAGTTTCTAGAAATAAAAAAAATTCAAACTCATCATACCTAACATTTAACACATCATAAATAAACTCATTGATTAATATCGCCCCGTCTAATCTTGCTTGAAGAGTACATCCTAACCAACCTATCCCCCAAAAGCGTGCACAAACACTCTCATAATGACACACATTTTTTTTTTTTTTTTTTTTTTTTTTTTTTTTTTCGAAAAGCGAAACAAAATTTCGCACATTTTATGATCGTCATAACGCGGAAACAAAAACTAACCTAACTGTTTGATGTATGGTATCGTTCCAACTGATTATCTGAACTGAAAAGAAATGCGTAAACGCGTCTCTCGCCCCCTACACGCCTTCACCAAACAGTCAAACAGTTATGACTATGAGTTATGTATATTAATAGCTTTGTTTGCTAATGTATATATTATTAACTGTTGCTAATTTATCTGTGACCTAGTTTTGGCAAGAGACGGCGATGCGTATGCGTGTATATAGATAGATACTGTACCTCCCTCGCCATACTTCACGCCCGACTAGCAATTTGTCGTATCTAATCATACATGCTAGCTGAGCTATGCTTACGCAATGCGTGAAAGATAGGCAAAACCACAACACACACACGCACAAACATACACATTTATATTTGAAAATAAAAACTGTACGCAAATATTTGAACAGTACATTTTTGCCTTGAGTCGAACGAACTTTTTCGCAAATTTTACGTCCTTGACACATTTGCGAATTATATTTTTTTTCTTCTAGCTATATTCGTTGCTGAATGATTTTTTGTTGTACCTATTCGCTTTTTGTTGTTGTTTTGCCTCTGCCTTAGAAAAAGCAGAGATACGCATTTGTTTAAATTAGTTAATTATTTGTAGTACCGCTGCTGTGTTTGATTTGTATTATAGTGTAGCAACAAGCAACAAGCATAGGAGATACCTACATAATATAGTTGTTTTTTTTTTATTTTTTTGCTTTGAATAGAGCACCCCAGTTTTGGATTCATTCGAATTGGAACTTATCAGTTGTCGCTTTGGTAAAATTTTGTTTTTTATTGTTAATTTATTAATCAGATGTTGATGTATGTACATATGTATATCACGTGTCATAATTTTTAAACTTTTCATCTGCCGCATTTAGGTGGGTATATTTATTTATTTGATTAAAAAAACAATCATAATTGCAGATTTCTATAAACGAAAGCAGACAAAATTCAAAATACACTCTATTGAAATTAATGCTTGAAGAACATTGCAAAATATATTCTGCTATGAAGATCAAAATTCGAGGCACATCATTTCTTTGATCATTGAAATTTGTTTAGATTTCATAAATCTTGTTTTAATGAACATACTGCATACCTGATAAAAAAAAATAAAATTCCTTGTTCTTATAGATATGCATAATTAAATAAATCTCACCAATATATAATTCTACTTGTTCTATATAGAGCAACCGATTTTGCTTTCAATTTGAAAATAGGTATAAGTCCTTCTTAGGGCCAGTTTCACAGTGCACACTTAACAAAATAAGTGGCACTTAATTTTTCCATTTACTATGTACTTTAGACGCAGTTTTACTTTTTGAGTAAGTGGAACTTAAGTGGCCAATATGGGAGACTTAAGTGTCACTTATTCCGATAAGTTTACACTGTGAAATTGGGCATTAGTTTTCCATATTTTTCACTTAAGTGACACTTACTTTACTGTGAAACTGGCCCTTATAGGAACTTAGTTATAGTTTTATAGACATTTTAATGTTAAATTTTGAGACGTTAAGAATGCAAAATTAGTTTTTTATTTTGATGCCAAAATTATAAAATGCTTCTGACTTAATTATTAGGTATTTCATAGGCAAATTAAATAATTAATTCAGGCATAATATGGCTTTTCACTTAAAATGAATCTTACTTAGGTATGGTCTACATTTTGGTGAAAAAATGTTTTATCAAGAATTGTTATTAACGGTACCTTCCATCCTTAGATATTTATTTATTAACTTATAACATACAACTAAAAAAATAAGTTGGCGAGATCTGATTGAATTATAAAATTTAATTTGTTGAGAAGGAAACAAGGTTTATTTGTTTGGATAACATTTTAAAGCAAGAAAAGTGATCTATAACGAATAAGATAATCACATGGTAAATTATAAGTATCCTGGAAAAATGCGAAATTCTGTGGAAACGTTTTACGTTAAAAACATATCGTGCATGTTTAGTTTTCTCCTGCTAGACGATTCACAGTTGCAGGAAACTTCACATTCATAAATCAAGTTGGGAACGATTAGCCTAGCAATAAACGCGTTTTCAAGGGAGTAAATTGGTGGGCCAGAGATATAGCATCGAGTTTCATAAACTTTCCCGATGGCCGTATTAACGTGTTTATCCCATGTGAGTGTTGTGTTTCTCTTGCACTCTTGCATTCTTAAGGCTTAACTACATAAACCAAAAAGTACTGAAGTACAAAAGTAAAAATATTTTTTTTACCGCTAGCGCCGTTGTTTTGTGAAAAAGAATACACAAATTTGTTTTTAAACCAAAATTTAAGCTTTCTGCATCATTTTTATAAGTTTTCTAGTCAGAAAAACTATCACAAAATCAATTTAAAAATTTTCACTTTTGCACTTTTTCACTTTTTTGGCTTATGTAGTTGAGGCTTTAACATAAATTCGATTATTGAACCACGAAGCAAGATATTAAGGAAATATGATAAATCAAGCTGTTTCTTACTGATTACTACATATATAATGCAAAATCCAAAAGTACTAAAAAAGTAACTTTTGTCTTCATCCAAAGACTGTCTTATGTCTTCCACCACATTTAAAATGGCAGAAACATAACTATAATGTTTCCTAAACCCCGATTGCAATGGAAACCATAAAATATTTGTATTGATGAACGAATTGATTTGTTTTTGGAGAACTCTTTCAAATAGTTTAAATAGAAATAGCAGGATAGATATTGGTCCCTATATATTCATGACAAGTAGGGCTTTTTTAAATGGGTATATTTTTTTCCATTGAGGAGGGTAAGTACCTGTTGTTAAAAGGAAATTGAAAATATGTATTAAGTCTGGAAGAATTAGAGAAAAAATAATTTTAACAAATTTTGTATAAATTCCATCAAAACTGAAAGCGTTTGATTTTATGGATGCAGTAAGAACCCGATTACGAGAAACCTGCTTTAGAAGACAAATTCACTTTTTAGAAACTTTTTTCACCCCATCCGCGAGCATCTGTGGACCAATTGCCTATAAAACACTTCCCTTAAGTGAAACTTGCTTAAAGTGAAAAACCCGGGTACCAATAAAACATATTTTCAGTAAAAAAAAAAACTTTCTTAAGTGAAAAAAAAATTTAATAGAACAAAAAATTTGTTGAACGTTTTTAAACTTTTTTTTATTTTTCACCTCCACCACATTTTACCCAAGAAAGTGACATTTGAATTTCTGATATGTGACAACCGTTTATTTTGTTTTTTTTTTATCCGGACTCCGCTTAAGTGAAATTTGTGTTCACTTAAGCGGGGTTCGTTTCTTTAGCGGGTTTTACTGTAGCAAACAATCTACAACTTCAATGCAACAGAATTCGAATAATCCTGGCAGGACAATCTCAAGTGTGTTCAGCGGTAAAATATTTAGCATAGGGTAAGGAATAGTTACAAAGCTCTTATTCAATTTGTTTAAATCTAAGCTCATGTCAAACTTTTGACTAAGTAGTTTTGCCCACTCCGATTTCTCTAAGATTACGCCAAAGCTGACGACCATTTGCTGATGGACTTCTCCTCCTTTTAAAAGACATGCTGTAATGAAAGAAACAACAAATACCTATACAAACACGAATAAAAACTCAAATGCCACTTTTCCGCACACATTGGTTCGGGAAATTTTCTTTGCGAAAAAAGAGTGGAGCGTTCTCCCAACAATCTGCTACAATTATCAATTTTGCTCGTCGAACAATACTTTTTTTTATAAAATTATCATTTCATTTTAATTAAAATTTAAAAAATTATTATCAATCGTAGGTAAAGGTATATAACCTACAATGTATCCCTTCTGGGTATTTTTTTTTATTATTTTTTTTTTTTTCGCTTCATTATAAAAGTATATAATTAGTTAATGAACAGCGTGTTTCTATTTATCCTACATAAATTATATGAATACAAATTTATTCCTTTTAAACTAATTACTATGTTTTTTTTATCTGATTTCAATTATCATTAAATGTCCCTAAGAATTTTATTCTAACGCATCAACAATATATGTAGGTACATATACATATGAAGGTATCGGAACAAATAATCAAACAAAATGTCGTGTAGATTTTGCTTCACAAATTGTTGATTTTAACATTTTACTCAAAATAAAATTATTCTTCACTAATTTTAATATATATATACAAACATATAAGTTTAATGTCCTTATTTCACTAAATTATTGATAATTTGTAAGCACTTTGCAATTTTAATATTAGAAATAGCCATAAGAACAATCTTGATTTCATGCATATCTAAAAAAAAAAATAGAAATAAAATGCACGTGAAAATTAAAGCGATCCGATGCACCAACCTTGTAGTTCTCCATATACATAAAACTAATTTACTTTATCTCTCATAATCGCACTATAACACTCCCCCTTACTCACACACTTGCACCATAGACAAAACATACTTGCATAATGATCAACCATTACAATTTATTTAATAACACCAACCTCCCAGCGAGGACGAACATTTTTAATCGCGTGGGAGTCTTGCTTATTTTTTTTTTTTATATATTAGAGTTACCTACATATGTTTTTTTTTTAAATATATTTTCTTGTATGCCCTTCCAATGATATCCATCGCAGATTTTATTCGCACGCAATGCCTTCGTTTCGCGCCACACATAAACATCAACCACCACCAACTACTATAGTTATACTTTATCGAACCTATGTGAAAAGCTTTGTTCCATTCTTTGTGTCGCTTTTTGACTCGCATATAAAGAGGCAGAAGATATATAATTTAAACTTATACCAATTACGCTTTTTTTACTTCTGTCCCTCGATAAAAATCATCAGCAAAACATAAAAAAAATGAAACAAAATGCAACGAAAATAATTCAAGAGAACAAAATAAAAAAAAAGACGAATTAACTATCGGAATAACAATTAAAATAACACAAAACAATAATCAAAAGAAATGTTTTTATTTTTATATTGTTTTGTTGCAAATGCAATTATTTGTCCCACTGTATCTATACTGTGCAGTGTTGGGTGCGCAGGCAGGTGCAACGTGTGCGAATGCTTGTAAAAAAAAGCTTTTTGTATAGTTTCTCACGCTTTCATATCATAGTTAAAAGTGGTGTTTTCTCTCCAACCAATAACCCTCCCATCCATTCCACCTTATGCTTCGTCAAATTGTCATGTTAAAGAGAGATATATGTTTATAAGTAAGTGAGAGAAAAGCACACTCTGTAGAAACAAGTGCAACACAAAAACGCACACACGCAATAATGATGCAATTTAGTGCAAAGTTCTCTTTGACAGAAAGTTTTGTGCTTATTTGTGTAGTTTTTTTTTTTTTTTTTTTTTTTATAATTGCATGTTGTGAGTATGTGTCCGGGTTGAATTTTTTTCCCATGCTAAGACAATTCATTCCCCACTGAATACCCCTTTTTATAAATTCTTTCAACAGTGTTGCCATAGAGCAATTTAAAAAGGTGCAAAGATTATAGATACAAAGAACAAAAAAATTACAGAAAATACACATAGAACTACTTTAGATTATAATTTCTTGTTAGGCCGTGTGTGAGTTGAATAAAAAATTTCGATTTTATTTTATCCGAGATAAAATTTTGACTGTTTTTCATTGTTAGTGTCAAAAATTAAAATATGGATACAATTTAACGCGATTTTAATACAATTCACGTGTGGTCTTATTATATTAGGTACTATTAAGTTTCTGCTTAACTTTATGCTTTCATAAAAATGAAACATATATATGTATCTAATGCAATGGTATATAGCGCCCACAAAATCATTGAGCGACAAACGACATTTCCGAGTGACCGACATGATTCTGAACGACGACGAAACTTTCGCCTGTCAACACGATGGTGCGATTAAGCGAATCTCATATAAAATATATTAACAACCGAAAGTTGCGTCGTCGGTGGTTCCAAATGTTCGCGTTCGTTATGAAAAAGCCTTAAGTCCGGAGCGATTAAAATGTTTGCGAACGTTACTTAGTAACCCAATTTTCACAACTATCTGCTCAAGAGTATTGTCACTCAATAAGAGTTGTCGCTTAAACCTATCACTCAGTTCATCTGCCTTTAGAGTTTGGTCACGCATTGAGTCATGAGTGACAAGGAATAAATTATTATTGAGTGAAAATTTTTTGGAGCAGATTATAGCTCTGAAAATCCATTGCTAAGTAAGATTCGTAAACATTGAATCGCTTCGGATATAATATAGTATTTCGTTGCTCAGGATTCAATAAAGCGAAGTCCCTCAGCCACCCAGTCATTCAGAAATGTCGCTTATCGTTCAGAAATATAACTTCACGTTCAATGACTACGCAACCATACAATCAAATATAATCACCCCTGTTCTGATTTCCGATCCGTTTTCAAACTTTAGGTGTTCTGAAATACTTTTCGCTTTCAATACTTGCGGAATGAGTGTGCTTTGATTTTCGATTGGATTGAGAATAATTGAAAATTTGAAAATGCATTTGAATTTTTGTGCCCCAATTGAATTGACACGGTATTATGATATTATAAAATTTTTTGTTGTGATTTATTTAATTTTTTTCAACGAATTTGACGTTCCGAATTTTGTTTTTACTGATTTCGAAAGAAAAAAAGGTTTGAATACTAGCTAACGTGAAAGTGAAAATCAGAACACTTTTTTTGAATCCGTGCGGAAATCAATTGCGTTTACGCATTTGATTCGGAACGGAAATCAGAACAGGGGTGAATATATTTGATTTTTTTTTTCTGTCGCTCAGGATTTTGTCGTTTGTGTGTGGAGCCTAGAGGTTGAGTTTATGACGCAGAAGGACATTGCAAAGAATAATTCGAAGAGAATTCACTATAAAATAGTCTTCTAGTATAAGCAGAATAAAATATGTCTTGAAAATTTCTTAAAATTTTTTTTCATAAAAAATCTCTTCTTATTTTTTTTCGACAAAAAAAAAGTTGAATCCACAAAATCACACAGTGGCAACCTGACAATTTTAATTATTCACCATATTCTCTGTTCTGACAGTTCACCCTATTGTGTTGTGTGTCTGTGGGTGTACATGTGTCATTTTTATAACTTTACCATGCGTCAATTTTATTTTACACCTACACGATGCGATATCAATTGATAACCTTGAAAAAAAAAGTCTTGAAGAAGACTTGAAGTGAACAAAAATAAAAAAATGTTTTAAAATAATATGCACACGTTCGCATAATGTCATCTCTGGTGAGTTTGTATAAGAAACTGGTGATTTTTTTTTTTTTAGTTAAACGAAATTTGTTTTCACATTATACATAAGTACATAGATATCAGCTTGATTGTTATTTATAATATGCACACACTTCTCTCATATTAGATAATCAGTATGAGAGACGCATACAATATTACATTTATGTATATGACGTATTTGAAAAAAAAATACATGACTTTTCAATCGCTACAACAAATATGTTTTTATTCATGTTTTGCTGCAATTGTTTGACCTTTTTGAAATATCATAACTGTGATTAAGTTTTTTTGCTAAACAAAAATAAGAGTAAAAGTTGCACCTAACCACTCGACATAGTACTGCTAATTATGTCGTTTCCTATAATTATTAAGAAAAAAACACAACATAAGGTTACTAATTTAAGTTCTCGCCATGAGGAAGCCTATAATAAATATGTAGGTTCTTAACTTCCTTATACAGACCTACCTATGTGACACATTTACATATATAGGGTACCTATACCGCAAAAAAAAAAAAAAAAAAAAAAAAAACTTGCATCAATTACTATAGCGACATTATAGTCACATATGTCACGTGACTAATTGCAGTACACTTTTTTGTCATTTTTCTTGTCATGCAAAAACAAAAGAAACCAAAAAAAAATAAAACGAAAGAAAAATGGAATGAAATAAGAAATGACGTCATTGTGCGTCTAATTGCAGCGATTTAATTGAATACTTTCCACCAGTTAAATAGAACAAAAACACCAACAACAAAAAAATCGTTATCGTTCAAGCAATAAGATAATAATGCTTGTTGGTTTTTTTTTTTGAATAGCGATAACCAGCCGGCGTAATTTAAATATACAATATAACAGTCAGCTGGCTTGTTGTTCGCGAACGAACTTGACTTATGTAGGTGATTTCATAGGCATATTATCTCGATTTCTGATATATAAATACCGTTCATGGATACATTATATTCTATACACACTATATAGGGAATGCTGAAATAAGGTCTTGAAAGTGTTTATGAAGTAATAAAGAGATAAAATTCGACAAATCAGCAGGTAATTTCGCTTCGTTTTCGATTTTGACAAATGGGTGTACCTACTATGAAAGTCAGAAAAGGGATCTAGACTATAGAAATAAAATGCACGGCTGATGGGTCGCAAATTCTTGCTCTTTTATAGTTCAAGACTTTTAAAAGTTTATTATTGATGTCAATACATACTTAAATATTTTTAAATTTTTGGAAACATTAGATACTTGTGGGTAGCAAAACAAATTTAGCTTAAGTTCTCAATGCAATGGGTAATATTTTTACCCCCGTCAAATAAACCAGTTCAAAGAGATCAAGCAATGAAATTAAAAGAATATTTAAAATTTTTAAATGCTTTTGGTTCACGAAAATCGGCACATCATCAGAGTCCATTTACTTGAATTCATCACTTTACTTGTTAGATACAGAACCTTGTCAAAATGGCAATACAATTTTCGTTAAGTTCAGTTTAACATATATGTATGTAGGTATTACATTGATTAGATATATGCAAACTGATAAATAGCTTCTGAAATTGTGTTGACACCAACACTACCTATAACTGATTTCTTAAATTTAATTTTGTTTGAATAAAATTCCATATAAATCTTTAATACTAAAATCGGAGCACAATTTTTCAATTTATTAATGTGTAAAATCAGTTTCAAAAAAATCATATACATAGGTACCGTTTTTAAATTTTTATATTTTTTTTAAGTCCAAAATTTTTCTTGTAAAATTTTGATATGCAACACCTATTACTTGAACTTATTTGAAGTTATTAAATAAAAGATTTGATTCAATTCTGTTAAACAGATAATGAGATATGCAGTTGAAAATAAATATACATACATATATGTAGTCACAAATCCAATTTTTTTTTAATCAAAATTTTACTTGTATAGATATAGGCAGTTATCAAACTTGACATTATAATGATAGCGAAGTAAAAAAAAGAGGGTCTCGTAATTCAGTCCGTCTGTCAGTTTATGATCTAGGCTGTAGCCTAAACGGCGATTGATTTCCTTTAAAAGTTTTTCCTTGCATTATTTGGTCATTCCCCCTACAATTTTTTTTTTAATTTTTTGTGGGTCCAAAAATAACGGTACCTTCTCTACAAATTTTTTTTGCAAATATTGACAATCTTATTTTTCTCAAAAACGTGCACACAACTTAAAAAAAATCTTTTTTTTTACTAAAAAGCTACCATTTTACAAAATTTTGTTTTCGAAAAATGTTTTTAAATGGTTTTTTTTTACTTTGATTTTTTCAGAAACGGTTCGAATGATTTTGTTAAATTTTTTTTATGTAGTTTATTTAAAAAAAAACTTTAAAAGTTTTGTATAACAAATTTTATAACTTTTAATTTTGAATTTTTTTTTTTTAATTTTGAAAATTTTTTTAAAGAGAACGATTTGATCGATTTTTATTACCTATTAGATTTTAAGTAAAAATTATTCTTATATTCAAAAATAACGGTACTCTACCTACCATACAAGTACATATTTAAAAAATGGTAAGGAAAATATTATTTTTATCAAAAACAGCTCCAATGATTTTGATTAAAATTTTTATTTGAGCTAAAACTAGTACAATCTACCGTATTATTGAAAAAAAAAGTATGTATCTATCGATTATAACAAATAGGTATGTGTTTGAAATGTTACCTCTCATAGAACCATTTCTTTGGTTTACGAGTATCTCGTTATCTGTTATACCGATTTGAATGAATTTTTTTCACACAAGAGCTTCTAAGATAATAAAGCATATCAAAATTAAAAAACAAATTTTCGATTATTAAAAAAATTTAAAAATTATTTAAAAATATTTTTTTTTTTTAATTTAAAAATTACATATTTAAAATTTTTTTTTTTGAAAATTCGAAATAGGGCAGATGATTTTTTTTTAATTCGGAGCTAGCACTAATAAAATTTCTAATTATGTAGGTATATTGATTTCTTAAAGCCCTTCCACACTATCCCACTGAGTATTAATACAAAGTGGAAAAGAATTCCATGCTACTGCCAAATTTGTGGGAGAGAAGTTTCTTTTCATTTTTTGACCACACACAACAGTTTAATTTAACCTCAATAAAAATGTGATGAAATGTGTGACAGAATTAGAACCATTTCTAAAAATTCTCATGTATTAACACATGCCAAATCGTGTAGGCTGGGAATATCATATTTTGTTCCCACACTATTATACATGATTTGTTTCACACTTTTTTGACATGTATTAATACTCAGTGGGATAGTGTGGAATGGCTTTTAACAATTTGTAGATCGCACTAAAATATAAGTACACATGGAAATTTTAATAAAAATCGTAGGAGCCGATTTGGAGAAAAATAAGATTTTCTTAAATGGTTTTTTTTTTGTTACAGTTGTGTCGAAGGTACTGTTAATTTTGACTATAAGAATATTTTTTTGTTAATAATATATTGCATATTATTATCATTAATGTTTAAAAAAAACGACGGGTCGTTTTCGAAACATTTAAAGTTTTCAAAAAAAATTAAACTTTTTTTAAAAATTACAAAAATTTAAATTCGAAAATTTTGGTACACAATACTAGGTACATATTAATTTTTTAAAACTTTTTCTATACAAAAATTGATCAAAATCAATTGAATAGTTTTCGAGAAAATCGAAAATCAAAAAAATGATTCTATGGGAGGTGCCGTTAATAACTATTTTTTTAAAGTTTTTTTTCACCAAAAGTTAATTGAATTTTTTTTAGGAAAATCTGTGGAACCATTTTTGAGAAAAATAAGATTATTCAAAAATGCAACAAAAAAAAATATGTATGTATATACCGGGTATAAGTAGGTACCGTTATTTTTGATCCAAAAGAAAACACGCTAGATAGAAGTTAAAGAAAAATCGATTAAAATCTTGAGTTCGATTTTCTTACGAATGCGAAATTTTCCAAATATTAACTACCTTCATAAGTCTATAAATAGGCATGTATACCGTAAGTACAAACCATCTTACTGTTCGTAAACAAGCACCAGCTGGTTACAGAAGGATAGCGAAAAAGTCATCACCCTATCAAATGATGCTAAAATTTTTGAAAATTATTCCATAAAATCGAAACAATTATTGTGCGTTCGTGTCTTGTTGACGTTTACTTCACAATTAACATTTGCCGCCATTTGCAAAAATTATATCATCGTCCAATATTGTGACAACTTTTGATGTAACTTAGAGGATAAATTACATCGAGTGTTCGTTTTCATTCTATATTGAAGCTTTCATAGGAGGCGCTATTCAACTTTCAGTGACCACTTAAAGTTCTCATTTATCAAGGTAATATTCAAAAGCACTGTGGACAGAGGACCATAAGCTTCGTCACAAATAACTTAAAAAAAATTTTTTAAAATATAAATAAATAACAAATTTCAAGAGAAAATATCTATAAGAAAATTATGACTGTTGTCACCGAAAGTGAAACCAGAAACAGTATCCCTACTATGCATAGGAAAAAGTAGTCCATTTAATAAAATATGCCCTAAGTGCTGTAAGTACAGATGGGCCTTAATCGTAAGTACATATCCCATATATGTTGAAAAATATTTGTGTTTTAATTAAACTAAGGCTGCGGTTACAATGGATGCGCAATCTAACTACCAAATATTATTAAATATTTTTAAGAATTTCGGAGGTTACATCAAATGCTTTGGGAATTAAAATCAACAGGTTTTTTTTATAATAACCAACAACAGTTCTGACAAAACTTTAAACAAAATCTAATAAATTTGATGGATGGATCTACTCTGACAAATTAATGCCGCTTCTGAAGAATAAAACCTCTGTACTGTAAACGCTTTTATATAAGAACCTTTAAAGCTTTCTTAGTTATGACGTCAGAATTGACATCCACTGTAAAAATAGCTTTAGTTGGATCGTATTAAGATCTATAGCAAACACAGACATAAGTTGTTTCACACGTTTCATAAGAAGCTTTAAAAGGTTTAAACCACTTGAATCGTTTTTTTTTTTTCCTAAAAATATTTAGGTATACTTATTTTTGATTGTTCAAAATACACACACACACATACATAAATACTTATTCTGCCCGGACCGAATGGCACAAGAAATTATAATTTTCTAATCACTCTGCACGATCAAATGAATTCGTTATTTCAAAAATATTCGTTCGCATTGGACGGACTGACAATGAGCTACTACATCATGCGAACATGCTGTTGTTAGAAGGAGATAGAGAGCTGCAACACTTTAAATCAAGTACGCAAAACCTCGTCATCCTCATCAGCATTCCTACAGCCAAATACAAAAAAAAAACACACATAAGCATCCCAATATTGCGCTAGTGTGCCTGCTGTCACTTCTGTCATGGGATTGTAACGCAACAAAATTTATAATCACCATAGCAAATAAAATAAATAAAAAAATAAAAAAAAATTTAAATCATAAATAAAACAAAAACTAAATGCCCCTAGAATGATTGCATAACGCAAACGCTATGGCTTTGCGTACACAACACACGAGAAGATAAGATTTAATGCAAAACACGGATCGCCATCACCATGTAGAAAAAGAGGAAAAACATTTGCAAAAATAAAAAAAAAAAAAAAAATTCCTGTCAGTTAAACAAAAAAAAAAAATGGACCTCTGTATATTATTGTATATGCAACACAAAAAAATACATAAAAGAAAAAAAATCCGTTTTCTCAAGGCCAAGGCCATCATAATAACCCATACCATTTAAAGCACGATTGACAGCGATGACGGGTATATACATATGCGGTGGATGGCGCAGGGGCAAGGGAATGACAAACGAATGCGATCTTTCTTGCTTTGTGTCTTTTTCATAACAAATTTCGACGAACTCAGCCTCAGACCAGACGCAGCAGACAGAACGAAAAATTGATAAGCTTAGTCTGAGTGCATGCAACATTGTCTGAACTCCCATAAGATCACGATTAAATGAAGCATCTTGGTCAGTCAGTTAGTCGGTCAAAGCTTTCCGGGATGATCAGGTTCGTGAGATCGTGGCTTGCCACCACCGATCATGCCTTACCGATCTTTCGTATAGATAGAATAGTTCCATATTCATTTTATTTTGCTCATTAAGGAGGAAGCTTTCGTTTTATCAGCTAGCACTATATGTACATGTTCCCTGTACACCTCTCGAAAAACCACCGCCATCCACTGCCATTGCCACCGATCGCGATTCACGAGCGATCGTGCTTGACGCATCATGTTTTTGTGTGTTGTGCTGCCATAACTCACCTGCATACATACATCATCATCATAATAATTTCAAGTCGCGCAGTTTGCTTGTGTGGTGTATATAGTGTGGTGTGGTGGCGGATGGCGGATGGCGGAACTAAGAAAAAAACTAATAATTCGCAATGCATGCACGATCATCATGTTGGGGCGCTGCTAGATGTGGTTGTAAAGTTTGTTTGCGTTGATGACGATGATGATAATCATGATCATGATTACGATGATGGTTGTGATCATCATTTCTCATCTTCGTCCGGGGGAACTGCGCACAACATAGCAACAACACTAGGCTAAGGTATATAACACAACACAATCCCAGATATAAATAATGGCGATTGTGAATGCGATTTATGTGATCATCATTAATCTCAGAGCGGTTTTGTGGTTTGATGGAAAGAGTGTGGAATGTGCATAGCTAGTTGAAATTGAGGTATACTTAATAATAAAAAAAAAATATCGAACTGATTCCATAGAGACTATTGGGTCGGAACGAACTACATACATATACATACAATATACATGCACTTTACATAGCAATGCGGGAAGTTGAATTGCGTTAATGAAATTCAATGGGAATATTAGAAAAAGTGCGTGTGAAGAGGTTTAAGCCCCCAGGAGTCTACTATATAGGAAATTATTTTCAAATCTTCATCGGTAGTCTTTATGAGGAAAATAAAAAACGTGATCAAATTATTCAAACACTAATTTTAGACGATTAGACTTTTTTTTTGTTCCTATAAGTGAGTTTAAAGACTTTAACTTGCTAATATTATGGAAAAATATTAAAATGGTTTAAGACCTCAAGCATTTTAACTTGATAATGGGTTGGCTCATTAGAAAGATGAAACTTTATAGTAGATTACTGCGGGTTTTTTGTTTTGGTGGATACCTACTTAAGTATAATGCCTTGAGGATTTTTCTATATAAATATTATATTTAAACTTAATATGGCAATAGTCATACATTCATGGAGAATTGAATTTATGATTATAGATCTATGTGAACTTAAGCAGAAACAGAGATCTATCATAGATCATGCAAATTCACAAAAGCTTGCGATGTATGCTGATAGAAAGCTTTAGGCTTGAAATGTAACAGTTAAACTTTTTTTTTCCACATGATTTAGATTATAATTTTGTTTCGATTTTTTAACCGTATCTTAGTATGTACTTAGTCAAAGTTCATTAATGCATTGAACCATAAATATTACGCTTGTATTTTGGTCATTTATTCCAGTGAACGTTTGAATATTTCCACAAATAACTAGAACGTTTTTGGGACATTTTTAAAACGATCTTCCGTATTTTAGAATCTTAAGAAATTGACAGAGAAAGCAGACGTTCTTACTGATAGAATTTTGATGAAGAAGAGGGCGCCTTGGATGACTTTTTACTTTATTAAAAATTATCAGGAGATGTTGGAAGCAGTGGGGTGCGGCTTTGCAACAAGATGTATAAGATGAGTACGATTATACGCCCAAACCATGAAATTAGAAAACTGAGTCCTGCGACGTTATAGGGATAGGCGTGGCTCCATGTTTACTATAATTTCCTTCAGTAATTATGTAGTTTTCATCTTTATCACATTTGTTTACAAACAATTAAAAAGTAGTTCTGTGCCAACAAACCAAAACCGTTAAAGTCGATTATAGACGAAATTGAGAAGTTGATTTTAAAGACTGTTACCCTTTGATCGATAAAGACAACTTCAATCAAATGAAGAAATTTTCCTTGGGAATTTAGCAAATTTGTTTAAGACAATTCCTATTGATTGCAACGAATTGCAAAACAGAAGTATTTTTTGTTGAACAGCCTAGATTTGGTGAAGATTACCAGACTTTAATAGCACGTTTGAAGAAGCTGGGCCTATAAAATGTTATATAAAGATGTTTTTTCATCACTTTAAAGACGGGAGTTTTTTGAGGCATTAAATTTAACACGGTTTCGATTTTCTATTGAAAAATGCTGTAAAAATCAGATTATTACGAGCTTTTTTTCTTATAGTTCCGCATTCCAAAGAACATGACGGGAATCTAGAAACGAGTATCAAAAGCTGAGGGTACTATCGTCAGCGAAAGAGTTTAATAGATTCAAAGTTTCAGACAAAAAATAGTCATTTATAAATATAATTGGAAGAGAGTCGGAAACGAAACGGAACCCTGCGGCATACCAGCAATAATTTTGAGAGTTTCAATACAGTAAATACCTACTTCAATTTTTCGGTCCAAAATCTAATTTCTAACTCATGTGAAGAAGAGATTCATTGATAGCAAATGATTTTCTATACATTTTAACAAATTCTTTAGAAACATTTTGGCGCGTTCAGAAAAATGAGATCTCATAGATTTTTCTCAATCAAAAATTGCGCAAGCGAATGCAAGTTTTTTTTTTCTAAGAATTTTGACAGCAAAACTGAGGTTAAGGGCCAGTTTCACAGTGCACACTTAACAAAATAAGTGGCACTTAATTTTCCCATTTTGGCACTTTAGCCGCAGTTTTACTACCTGAGTAAGTGGAACTTAAGTGGCCAACATGGGAGACTTAAGTGTCACTTATTCCAATAAATTTACACTGTGAAATTGGGAATTAGTTTTCCATATTTGGCACTTAAGTGACACTTACTTCACTGTGAAACTGGCCCTAAGTGCTGATTAAGTGCAATTATCTTTTTTTCTCCAAAATGATGTTATGATATTTCTTTTTTTTGGAAAGAAATCTTCGGGTATCATTTTTTAAGTTAAAAAATCATATTCAAATTTCTTCTGAGAGCACTTTAATTGCGTTTCACACTCCCAAATTAAATTTAGAACAAAATTTTAAACTATTAAAAAAAAAACATAGAAATAATATAAGCAAATTGATTGCTTTAATAAACAGCTGTTTATTGTGTACATCGTTAAGGGATCTGTTTCCTGTGTTTGTATTCCAAAACAATTACCAACAAAATACAAAAAAAATTTGTTTTTGGTGAAAATGTGGTAATTTTGGGGAAATTTTTTGTTCGTTTGGCAAAACTGCATCCGTCATTAAGAAATTTCTGTTATTTAAGATATTTCTTAAACGAATAATTAATCGGCGTTTGACCTTGGACAAAAGGACGTCAGATCAATTGGACGATAGTTAGAGGGGGGAGAAGATTTTTAGGGACAGGTTAAACACTAGACAGTTGACTAATATTATTATTTTTTCATGAAATAAAAACTTTAAACACAATACTGATCAGATCACCCTTAAAAAAAAAATCTTATATAAAACAAAACATTAAAAACAACTCACCTTAAACTAGAACACTCGCCAGTCGGGCGTTACCCGTCCAGCAATCCATAAGATAGTAATTTTTCTTGGCCGTGTTGCCAGATTTCTCCGTGATTTTTGTTACAATACACGATTTGTGGCGTCAGCAGCTTTGGTGGCGGTGACGCAGCGGCTGCAACTGCTACTAATCCTTAAGCGCACAAAAAATTTTACACCAATTTAATTTAATTTTTTTCTTTTTGTTTTAATATTTTGTAGTTGTTGCTGTTTTTTGTTTGTTTGAATTGATCAGTTTTATATGTAATTATTTAATTGTATTTTTAGCCTCCTGTTGATCCTTATGTCCTTGTTTGTTATGTATATGTTTTTGTTTAATTTTTTTTCTTTTTTTTGTTTATTTTGTAAGCTTGACGTGTGTGCAGAGATGAAAGAAAAAATCTAAACAAAAATTGTTCTGACGTTGACAATTGAACAAAGAGACGACTCCTGAAATGAAAAAAAAAGAAAATGAAATAAAAATTAGAACAAGTTACTAATAGGATTGTTCAGGAAAATGAGATCTCGGAGATCTCAGCAATCTCAGTTTTACCTGAACAGGATTTCTCAGCAAAATTTCTCAGCTTTGCTGTCAAAACTCTTAGGGAAAAAAATTTTAGATTCTCGGGATCACTTTTTGCATGAGAACATTTTTTGAGATCTCATATTTCTGAACACACCAAATGTACATATGTATGTACTTAATATGTAAAATCTATAAAAGAAATTCAAATGTGTAATATAGGTTACATATATGCATTATTAAGAACTTAAACATAATTTTTATTTGTATTTCTTGAAAAAAAGCTTGGGATGGCGGAAAAGCAGAAATAAGATTTTAACTTTTTTTTCCTGTTCCGATTAAACTTTCAGTGAAATGAAGGAAATATATCCTTAAATTTTTTGTTTAAATATTGTTACTCTTTGTATTCTGTTCATTCTTATTTGAATGGTAATTGAACGAGAGTGAAAGTTTACTCACGATTTCAACCCCAGGATTCCGTATATATGCAGTATGCATTACAGCATTCTTCGCATAAATTACATATGCACCTATATACTTATGTATAATAACTGAAACCCCCTAATTCTTACTGAGACACAACAAGCATACACCAAGTGTATGACAAACGAAAGGAGCATCATTAATATGCGCACTAACACCTTCCCCCTCCCCCGCCTTTCCTTTTATATAGAAAAGAATTTTGTTGTCGTGGTTGTTTTTTTTTGCACCCAAAGGCTGGATGATGCAGATGAAGCGGGTGGTATGGTTGTACATATTTGGTTTAGTGTACAGATTACATCAGTTCAAAGGTTGTTGCTATCACTCGTTTACACTTCTATTCCTGTGACATTAAATTCTAAGCTTGGGTGTATAATTTTTGAGAGAAACAAAATTTCACAGATATTTTAAGAATAATACAACAACAACAAAAACACTTTCTTATATTTTTACTTTGAGGGTGTTTGTTAGTGAAAAATGCTTCTACATGTGCATGACGCGGGTGGCATCTTTCAAAGTTTTATTCTCTATGAAGAATTGAGAGTTTACCTTCTTGGATTTTTTTTTTTTTTTGAGAACTTAATTGTTGTGTACCCTTATAATGGATTTAACATAAATATCAGCTAGTTTCTAATGAATAAATTTCCAAGGAAACTCGAACCATATAAACTTAATTTTAAAGAATGGATCTAATTTAATTCAACTTAGATTGAATGTTCGTATGTTTGCTGAATGGACTATGGAACAGTTGGAAACCGACCATTATTTTCATTTCAGCGATGAGGCCCATTTCTGGATGAATGGCTACGTCAACAACCAAAATTGTCAAATTTGGGACAATACCAATCTCAATTAGATCTAAGAGCGTTCAATGCGTCACCAAAAAGTCACTGTTTGGTGTGGATTTCGGGCTGGTGGCGCTGCGTCATCGGTTCATATTTCTTTGATAACGCTGCGCCGTTGGCCCGGCCTTCACCGAGCGCTATAGGTCGATGAATACCAACTTCTATTGGCTTGAATTAGATGATATGGATATACCAAAGCCGCATGTGTTTCAAAAAGGACGGCGCGCGGCGCTACGTGCCACACAGCTCACGCCGCATTGGAAATTTTGTATACGAAAGAGTCGAGGACATGGGCATTTCACGTGGAGGAGATGTCAACTGGTCACCGAAATCATGTGATTTCACCACGTTCGATCTTTTCCTGTGGGGTTTTCTGAAGTTGCAGGTTTATGCGAATATGCCACAAACCACAACGGCCCTCAAAGCCAACCTAACCCATGCCATCGGTCACATTCAATCTGAGAGTCATGGAAAATTGGGCATTTCGGATGCGCGCCACCCAGAGAAGCCGCAATGGATATTTAAATGATGTTATATTCCGTATATAATGGCATCGATAGGCCCTTCAAACAAAAAAATTTAGGATCTGGTTTGACTAAAAATTGATAAAAACATTGAATTTTGAAATAAAAATAATACTTAATGACGTTTGAAAATTAATTTTTCAAAAACTGTTCACTTATAACAACTTCATTTATAAAATAAAAAAAATTAATTTCTGGCTTAACAAAAATGTAAGTCATAGCATTGACAGTTTTAGCGTTATGTTTGTATTATTTATTTTCTGTTTTCTGTCAATGTTTTTGAAAAATTGCCCTCTTAGCTAAACGGTGGAGGGGAATAGACCCCCCTCTTATACGATTTTGTTCTTGTCTCTACTAAACCTACTCGCTCTAGCTTTTTGTCACACCTTATGCGAATCACCCTGTATACTCCACATAAAAAAGAGCAATTTATTTGTTGTTAAAAATTTTACGTTAGAGTAAAAAACAAAAAATGTACTTCGGCCCATTTGTTGAAAAGGAACTTAAATATTTAAGTTCATTTTATAGGTTTATGTTCTACTTTTTCTTTAAACTGTTACATAAGTTCATATAATATATTGAACTTAAATATTTAAATTTCATTTCAGCAAATGGGCCATAATAACGATACATTTTAAAGAAAAAAAAACAATTTAAACAAATTTCTATTTATGACGTTTCCAGACTGTTTTCTTAAAACTCTACGTTGGCATAATATGTCATTATATAAATAAACCATTACATTTTTTCCCCTAAAGCTTACCCAATTTATAGCATTTAACAAGGTATATTCATACGTGTACGGTATATTTGGTTCTATTTCAATAAAATTACATAACAGAAATCAAATCTACCATATTCTCAGTTTGAATGTCAATCAAGCTGATATTTCTATTGTTTAGCAAAATATATGTATGTATATAAGAACAAAATACTCCCTGACCCATTTTTGTTTTGCAAAATTCATAGAACCAGTACAAGGTTTGAAAAGCGTGTCTTATTTCTCCAATTACAATTTTTGTAATTCCAAGAAAACATTCTGTAATCAAATAGGTCATTCCTCACGAACCTTTTAGGCTATATAATACATACATACATATGACACTTTGTCTATTTCTGACTTTGCAAAAATAAAAAAAAATAAAAATCAACTCATACTGATGTGCTCTGATTTCAATTTTTTTTTTGAATGCGAAACGCATTCGTTTAAAAATTCATTTCCTTAGAAATTTCTTAAGTAAGAATTTCAAACCCTAAAAAGTTCCATATTGTGACATAACTTAACTATAAGTAGGTATATAAATAATTGTTCGAATAAAATGTACCTCTATTATGTACGTTCTGTGGTCGAATATAGGTATACTTTTTTCATGATATTGATCGAGTTACATGGCAAAACAACACCTTTATTATTTATTCATACATCATTCGCACTAATTTTGTAGGTATAATGCAACCGGAGGTAACATGTGTATCTTATACTATACTTTACTCGCAATTTCAGTGGAAAAGAAATACGATCATGATTGTTGCTTACAAATGTCAAACAAAAAATATTAGAAAATTAAATACTTTGACTTGGTCGTACAAACTTGCTCCAATGAAAAACACTAATTAGATTTTTTCACGACAGTTTTTTAAAAATTTAAACATTTGAAAAAGAAAACTTTAAATATAAATAAATTTGTTTCTAATTATGTACCCATATTATGTACCTATGTGTGTAAAAAAAAGAAGTATTTATTTTTTAATTTAATCGATAAGATTTCAAAAAAATTATTTTGATTCAACAAAAATATTTGAGTCACGGAAAAGAAAGTCTTAATAAAAATAATTGTGAAAAAATAAAAAAAAAAAAATATTTTTGTTGTTTTTATGAACCCATAAGTTACCTTAAGAAAAATTTAATGAAATGAAAGTAATTGGAAACGCAGAGTGAATTTATGGAAAATATTGCGAGGGCTTCATTTTGTATGATTTAAAATTTAAACGATATTCAGTTCCAAGAATCTAATTGGTGAAAAAAAAATATATTACTTTTTATATATTACTTTTTTTTATCATTTAATTTTGAATTTGAGATAAAGTTTGTTTGTAAAGTAAGCGCCAGAAATTTTTTTTTATTATTTTTAAGCATATATTATGTATGTTATGTTATGTATAATCTCATGTTTCATACAGACAATATAAATTATGTAATTAATTTTGTAATGCACTTGGAATGTAAATAAATAAATTCTTCAAACTTATTCCGAAATTAATAAAATATAATAGATAATGCTGATCTTAAAAAACACATAGACTAAAGTTAAGCAGAAGGTTTGAATTAAAGAAAAAAAGCTTAAGTGTGATATAAACAAGTGTAGCTATATAGGTGGTTCAACTCACGCTGTATTCCCATCCATATAAATGCACACAATATTTGAAATTAAACATAAAAGGAAACAAAGGAAATAGAAATATTATGTTTAAGGCAAAATCCTTATAAAAATACCGAAAAACCCAAAATCAAAAAAACACAAAATACGGAAAACAAACAAACCGGGAAGAACAAAATCTCGAAAACCTTACATCTCTTAAATCGACATAAAAAACCCGGAATCCACAAAATCCTGGAAGCCCGAAATTACATTAAAAATTAATCATGCAAATTTTTCATTTTGTATAAGTTTTCGAAATTTGGATTTAGAGAAAACAAATTAAGAAGATAATATCTCGTTGACTAAATAACTAAAATCCACTGAACCGAAAATCCAGAAAACCCAAAATCCAAAGCTCAAAAGTCCGGAAATTTATCACACCAAAAATGAATGACCGAAATTTTCATCATTTTTATATAAATGTTTGCAATTTGGATTTCAAGGAAAGAAGTTAGCAAAAATATAACTGAGATTTAGTCAATCAAAATAAGATTTAAAAAATGTATGTCCACTACTTGGGTTTTCTGGACTAAGGGATTTTCGCCATTTTTGATTTTATGGAATTTGGGTTTTCTGGGATTTTTTTATTTTGTAGTTTCGTGTCAAGATAAAGTGTTTTCAGGATTTGGAAATTTCTACATTTTAGATTTCGGAATTTATTCCGATTCTGTGATTCTTAGAAAATTTTGTTCGACGAAAAATACCGTAATAAAAAAAAAATATGTTACCAAAAGAGGACCTGTACAAAAAAAATAGGAAACATGCTGAGGGAATAATACCTGCAAAATTGTATGCTTGAGTTTAACGACAATCAACCCATTTGATTGGGATGTAGCCGAACATACAAACAGAATTATGAGACCAGATTTTTCTTCTTCCTGATTATTAAAATCTGGTATTTTATTTTATTTTATTTTTGATAGTAACTAGATAAATGCATTAATATACATGCACACAGATATGTATTTAATATTTATATTTATATTGGTAGAGGTAGTAAAAATGATTAAAAAAAAAATTACGTATACGCCACCGTAGCCTAGTTAAACTTCATTTGGAATATAATAAAACAAACAAAATTGTATAAATCCAAAAAAAATAAAACACTCACAAATTGAATATATACATACTTTAAATTTTTAATCATTGCGCCATTCTTTTTAAATTAATAATTTAAATCCTTGAGGGTATCCGTCTCGCCTAGATGCTCTCAAAAATTAAATAAGAAAAGTGCGCCTGCTGCATATATAAAAAGCAGCTAAAAAAAAAAAATAGTAATAACATTCATTCTCACATAAACTGTCCGCCGATTTAATTAATGCAATTATTATTTAACAACAAGTCGACCGAGACGCCACCATCAGACGTCGTCGTAGTCGTCGTCGTTGTCGATGTCGGTGTTGTCAACGAGGACAATGGCGACAACGACCTTAGTAAAGTAGCCAAGCCAACCTTATAAGTAGATACCTATTATAGGATGGACGCGACTATGATGATGATGATGACGTAGATGGGAAGAAGACACGAGACTAATTCATATACTAAACAAACTGAAGAAGCCTAAGAAAGAAAAGGAACTTCACGAAAATAAAATCCAAGACAAAATTCAAATATTCCAGGTGTGCTATACACGGGATTGTGAGTTGTATTTTTTTCAGTTTCATCCCCCAAAGTACCTCAGCCCACCTATCATTGAAGGTTCGCTGGAAAAAAAAGTCCCTTTGATGGCTTTTGTTGATGATTTTTGACTTAAAAGGGCTTGACTTGAAGTTAGAAAAACAAAATTAAAGCAAAAATTCGAAACAAGGAAAAAAGTCCGAAAATCAAAACCAAGAAGGAATATAGAAATTCAAGACACATATCTACTTAAGTAAATTTGACGCATGTGTGTGTATATACATATGTATGTATATGTGAAGGGCTTTTCACTTTCCCTTTCGTTTGACGGTCGATGAGTTTGTCTGACGGCTTTTTTTTTGAAGAATCCTAAGAATAGGGTGGCATACAAAAAACAAAAAACAAATTTACGAACAAAAAAAATATATACAGAAATGTCTAACGAGACGGTTATTTCACTTTTCCTTTTTTTCCGGTGACCCACCCTTTGTAACATCGTACGCCCTTGTTCCTCATCGTCTTTGACTGAATGTTTTCCCTTTTCATTTTGTGTTGTCGTCGTGGGTCGTTCTGTTTATTTTTTTTTATTTTATTTGTTTCGTCGCTTATGTTGATGGTTGATGAATTTACGCGAAATTGCAATGTCTGGAGTTTTTTTTTGTTGTTGTTGTCGTTTTTATTTTTTTTATCGCAGGTGAATTGCACACACTAATACGACACAACTCAAACCCCTAAAACGTGGGTATTTAATATTTTTTGCCGGTGTTTCTTCTGCTTTTTTTTTATTTTTTTTTGTCGTTTTTGTTTGCTTGTTTATCGATCGATGTGTCTGGTCTGGAGGTGCGCACATTAACCAAAGAAAATGCAGAAAAGCAAGGAAAATCTGGCTAAGGACTATAATACCAAAGACACTGGCGATGGTGGTGAGGAAGACTATATAGCAGTAGAACTGCAAAGGAGGCACGTAGACGAAGACCAGGACGCCCTTTGCTGCCCATACATAGCACACACATGCAAAAGCAACTTACGGCTGACTCTATAATGTAAAGTTGATTCTGGATTTCAGGGTCGTATTGCTGCATTTAGATCCCTAGGTAGAGAAATCACTTATTTATTATTATTTTCAATTCAATTTAATTTTGTTTCATTTTACTTATTTAACTTCGGTTTGTTTTGTTTATTTTTTTAATTTTATTTAGTTTACTTTTAAAATAATTCATTTATTTAGTTTTAATTTATTTTCTTTTATATTATTTTATCTTATTTGGCATTATTTTATTTTTTTTTATTTTATTTTATTTATGTATATGAAATTGAAGCAATATTATTTAAAGAGTTTAATCTGCTGATTGATTAATTCGCCAACAAAAATATTTCTGACCTAAGGCCAATTAACGTCAAATTCCACCCTGAGATTCTTTATGTTTTCCAATGTCTGACTCACTTGGTCTTTCCAAAGGGATTCGAAATTTTCTTGTAGTGATATACTAATGCTAAGTTAGGTATACTCGTACATATTTAGACAGTCCAATTCGAGCGAACCAGCCAGACTAGTCATCCAGACGATGATTATTGCAAAGAGATATGTGCAACCAAACAGGTGGTGGCTTGGCTGGGAAGATTCTATACTTATATGTTAAGGTAAGGTACACACTGTATACACTTGTACCTATAGTTCGTCTTAGCCAATTTGGCTAGCAGTTTGTACGCGTTGTCACCTCTCAGGAGGGTGGTGGTAGTGCTGAATGGTTATTGCGGCAGCGATTGAAAAAGGAAGCTTTTTAAGAGTGGGCATAATGGAAATAGACGGTGGATTATACTACATATACATATATACTAGACGGGGTTTTTTTGAGTGGAGGGTATGATGTCGCATGTTTTTGAAACGTTAACATTAAATTTGCAAGAAGTACCTACCTACCTACCTTTACCTATTCATTTAGGATGTTTTCGTTTTTAACTAAGATATGTATTTTTTGTTGTTGTAGGTGAAAGTTTATAGTAGAGAGAGAGAGAGAGTCAAAAAATTTGATGAATTCAGACGTGTATCTAAGTTTTATATTAACAGCAAAACAATCTGCAAAAACAAGGGAGTAAAGTCAGCAATGCCAATTGGCTTTCAGAAATTCTTTAAATAATGAACGTGTTGATAAGAAAATTCAAAATGTCGTATAATTTAAATAAAATTAAAAAAAAATTATTTGTATGAACATTTTTCATCAAAAAAAGTGAAATTTTGAATAAAAAAAAATAACTTAAGTTAACTATAAAAAATCGGTATAGAAAATTCCAATTATCTGGGCTTGTGAAAAAAAGGCGAAAACCCATTTTCTTAAAAACCCAAATTCTGAAAACCCAAAAACCCAAAAACCCAAAAACCCATTGTCTCGAAAATACAGAAATCATAAAAAATCTTAAATCCAGAAAGCCCAAAATCAAGAAAACCCAAATTACCAAAAAACCCTAAAGTCCCGTAATTGAAACTGATATGCTTCAAATTGTTGAATAAATAAATTCTTCAAAATCATCTTATCTATGTATGAAAATTTTTATTAAACAAAAAAACAAAATATTCATTTACCGAATAATAAATTATAAAATTTTTTTTTTTTTAAATGACATAACAATCAAGTAGTGTAAATAAATTTTTAAATCAAATTTAAAGTAAAGTGTAATGTTATGATATTCGCAGAAGTACAACACAACCGAAGCACAATAAAAAATGAAAATCATTTCAATTTTCTTGTCTACTTGTTTACTCGCGCTCACATTTAAAATTATTTTCTCGCAATTGAAATTTTGAAAAATTTTATTTCGGATAAAAAAAAATCAGGAGAATGGGTTTTCAGAATTTATTTTTTTTTTTTTTTTTATTTTGGGTTTTCTAAATTGTTTGTTTTCGTGATTTGGGTTTTTGGCATTTTCGATGCACAATAACAATTGAAATTCATATCAATCTTCTTGCTTACTCCCTCTTACATTTAAAATTGTTTTCGCGCAATTAAAATTCTGAAAATTTTTGATTTCTGTAGACAAATTGGGGATAATGGGTTTTCGGGATTTTGCGTTTTCTATATTGTAGCTTCCCAGGATTTTGTTGTGAGTTTTTGGGATTTTGGATTTTTCTGAATTTTGGGTTTTCTGTGTTGTAGGTTTTCGAGATTTTATGTTTTTTTTTAATTTTAGGTTCTCGGCATTTGGGTGCACAATAGCAATTGAAGATTGTATCAATCTCCTTGTTAACTCTTGCTTACATTTAAATTTGTTTCTTCCAATAAAAATTCTGAGAATTTTTGATTTCGGAAAAAAAATCGGTTCAATGGGTTTTCTGTATTGTAGATTTTCAGGATTTTTTTTTTTTTTTATATTTCGGGTTTCCACTTTCCATGTATTGTGGGTTTTTAAGATTTTGTATTTTTTCAGATTTTTGGGTTTTCTGTTTTGTGAGTTTTCGGGATTTAATGTTTTTTAGATTTTGGATTATGGGGTTTCGGGATTTTATGTTCTTTTGGATTCTAGGTTTTCTGAACTGAGGGTTTTCGGGATTTTTGATTACTGGATTGTGATTTTTTCTAAAACTTTACTCAAAAAAATTATTACTTTTGGGTTGTTATAAGTTATGGTTATAAGTAGTTAGACCTTACTCAGAAATAGTTTCATAAACTGTAATCTCATATTATTCCACGCATAATGAATTATTTTAAACAAAGGCACATTTTGAAAAGTGTATTAAATAAGAAAAAATTCAAATTAAAAAAAAATAACCATGTAATGCCTTAGTTTCAAGAGAGCTAAATTATAAAATGTTTGCTTTCTATAAGCGTTGGGTAAAGTAAAAAAATATGATAAAAGTAGGCGTGTCAATGAGCAAATTTTACTTGAACCGCTTCTTAAAACATTCCACAGTTTTTACGAAAAATCTCTGAATATTGTCCACGCTATAAGATTGTGGAATTCACTACCTTTGTCAATTCGATTAGTTATTTCAAGTGTGAATTTAAAAAAATTGTTGTTCACATATGTAAGAAGTAATCAAATAAATAACTTATTTAATTTAAATGTGCATAATGTACTCTCTTACAATAAAATAATAAAATAAATTTTTGTAAATATCTAACCATTTTCTTTCAAGTTTAGTAAATTTTTAATATTTTATAATATATAGGTACAAATTAAAAGAATTTAATTCTTAATGTACTCCCCATGTTTATATTTATGAGTAAAGAATAAAGAATAAAAAAAAAAAAAAAATCGGCTCAGCACTTTTTATAAATAAACTAACAATGTACATTGTACATGTATTGTACCTACATATATGTACACACATACTTATGTAGATTATTTTATGTCTGAATAATTTACTTCCAATATTATTATCATAATTTAATTCAAATGCACAAACAAACTCTTCTCTAGGATATAAAACTCCTACATTCTTTTTATTTTTATTTGTCAAAATTACATTTTGCTTTCAAAATTTCATTATTTTTCTTTTAAACACTAATTGTAAGTAAAAATGCAAATATTTTACAACAACAACAAAAAAAACACAAAAACATTAATGACAAACACAAGCTCCCATACCATTATATTATTCTTATAACCACTTTGAGTTTGAAGTGATCCAATTTAAACTGATTAATTGTTCGGACAGGCCTCTCTCTTGGCCAATCTCACCGCATGATGTTGTCGTCCAAAATGATTTTCATTTATATTTTTTTTTATTTCTACTGACTTTGTGCAAGTAGGTACACCTACATATATGTATATAATACCTACACATAGTATAATATCCCAACAACAGAGATGTCGTTGGTAATTGCATTTCATGCTGCTGGCTCGTGTAAATGCTTAATTATATTAAATTAAAATTACACACAGAGTGAGTTAAAAAAAATTAAAAAAAAAAAACCGTAATTGTCATTTTGAATAGCTTGTGGAATTCCAAAATTTTTGCGACTTCATATAGTGAATTGCAAAAATTTTGCGAATCATTTAAGATTACACACCAGTTCTGTATAATTGGACGCACATTGCAATCATTGCAGTTGGAGTTTTTTTTTTTGTTGTTGCAGATAATGGTAAAGTAGTTTAATTTGTAAAGAAAGAAATAGTTTAATAGTTATGATATACTTCGAAATTTTACCAACTGATATGCAATAGACGTGAATGTGATGTACCTACACATAATTTTTTTTGGTTTTTGACCAAATTAATCCAAACAATCTTTCTGTTACAACAGAAGTTGGTGTTCCTCAGGAAAGTCTTTTGTGCTTAAAATAAGATGTTTGTACATTTTGATCTCCAGATCAAACCAAACATTTCTATATTAGCTTAATAGAAATATAATATAAATAAATTTTTGTGATCGGTAATAAAAAGCAAAACTAAGCTGTTGCAGATTTGTCAGCCCATTGGTTGCTCGATAGTCAAAACCGAGCTGGTTCAAGAATGCAATCTTTTGTGAATCCAATCGTTAGGGACTAATAAGATTAAATTCATTAATTTCACTTAGTGACTTCAAACTTCAAATTATGCTTTCACCATTAATTTTAATAAAAAAGATTGCAATCTTTTTTTGTCTCATTCATTTTACAATAATCAATTGAATGCAATTTTTCGAGAATTCTTGCATTTTTTTTTCATTTATGGAGGGAAAAAGCAATGCAAAAGAATGGAAAATAATGCAAAAGAATGCAATAAAATGCAGAGAATGCATGCATTCCCAAAAGATTGCATTCAATTGATCATTGCAAAATGAAGAGAAAAAAAAAGATTGCAATCTTTTTGATTGAAATGAATGGTGATTATGTATTATTTGAAGTCTGAAGTCTCAAAGTGAAGACAATGAATGCAATCTTTTAATTCAATTCAATAGATAAATGATTTTTAAAGACTGCCTTCTTTTACAAGCCTCCAAAATACCCTTTAAGTTGTTCTTGATGAGCTAAGGTGCTTGCTTTTCCTGTTTACTTAATCAATTTCAATGCAATTTATTTTATTTTTTTCATGTTTATTTATTTTTGAACACGCACGCATTTTTATTTTTAATATGTATTCCTTTTTTTTTCAAAAATCGTTTATTCACTGCAATGCTGCTCCTCTTCCTTATATTTGCAATCATCTTGCGCTGCTTATTGCGATTCATTACAACCTAATGAACGATCTTAATGATGCATCACTAGTGGCGATAGTGCGAGTGCTGCATAGAGAAGAATTGTGTTAAGAGTCGACGATGATGATGATGAGGATGCTGCTGGTGGCAGCTGTTGATGCTGGTAGCGCCAGCACTTTGCATCGTCATCATAGTCCTCCTCCTCATCATCATCACCATTCACCATCATTGCTTGCATTAAAGATGCAACAAAAAAAGAAAAACAAAAATCACTCTGCTAAATAAAGGAGAGAATAATGCACCAATGATTGTTGATTATAATGCGGTGATACAAGAAATCATATTCGCAGAATTATCAGAAACATTTTGACATATGAGTAACCATTTGTTTGTAATTTTGCATAACATTAGAATTAGAATGATATTAGGAAAGATACAACTCGAGATTTTTTCTAAATGTATTGTGCTGAGGGATCATGTCCGTGGTGACGTAAAGTGTCGATCTAGAGCGAATTATTTTGACATATTACTTTTGACAGTTGATAGCGGCCATATTGTTGAAGCTATATCTGTCAAATTGGAATTGATTTATCGAAATGGGTGTTCTGTTCGGGATTCGTTCCGCGCACTTCGCCAATTTGACGGTCGCCATAATCGCTCTACCGGAAGGACTTTTCGCAGAGTCGTGGATAAATTTGAGTACACTGGTTTAGTAAACGAGCAACCAACACAACCGTTTGTCTACGAAATGCAAGATCTGCCGAAAACATCGTCGCTGTCGCCGAAATCATCGCCGCTGTCCGTGAGAGTGTGTAGGAGAATCCGAGGCAGTCGATTTCGCATCGCTAACAAGAACTCGGTATTTCGCATACCTGCACAACTTGGCGAATTTTACGTCATGCCCTGGACCTGCAATCGTACAAAATTCAATTGAACTAGGAACTGAAGGAAAACAACCATATGTCAACGACGTGTATGGTTGCTGAATGGGCTGTGGAGCAGTTGGAAACTGACCCTAATTTTCATCGAAAATTTATCTGCAGATATGATTTTCTGGGTACGTCAACAAAAAAAAATTATTGAATTTGGGACGATACCAATCAACACGAGAACCAAAAGCGTCCAATGCATCCCAAAAAAGTCACTGTTTAGTGTGGTTTTGGGCTGGCAGCGCGGCATCATCGGTCCATATTTTTTTGAGAACGACGTTGGCCAGGCCATTACTGTCAAAGCAAGCACAATAGGTCGATGATTACCAACTTCCTTGGGCTTGAATTGGATGATATGGACACCAACGACATGTAGTTTCAACAGAATGACGCTACGTGCCACACAGCTCATGCCACATTGGAAATTCTGCACAGTTGCGATTCGAGGGTATGGTTATCTCACGTGGAGGTGATGTGAACTGGCCACCGAGTTCATGCGATTTGACCCCGTTAGACTTTTTCTTGTGAGGTTTTCTGAAGTTGCAGGTCTATGCCAATAACTCACAAACCTCTCAAAGCCAACATAGCCCATAATATGCGGCAGAGTCATGAAAAATTGGACATTTCGGATGCTCAGAGAAGCCACGGCGAATATTTGAACGGTGTTATATTCCACACGTATAATAGCATCAATAAGCCTTTTAAACAATACCTTACACATACTTTGTTTTATTTAAATTTATAGCTTAGTGAAAGACCCTTGGCATAGTACGTAGGGCTTTCACGCCGGCCAATGTTAATTGGGAATCGAATTCCAGCCTCTGCTACCTAGAAATAGGTTTATATCACAGGTACTGATTCTTCCGTGGAATTGACGAATTCTCCAAGACTATCTCTTATAACCTAAGACGTTTGGAACCGGCAGAAAATTGTAGTTCCCTTCCGATTTTGGTGGTGTTTAAAATGTTTAATATCTTAATGTAATCGATTAGAATTTAATTGTATCTTCAGTGCGATGGAAATTATTCTTTTTCTACTGATTCAACTTTTAAAATATTCATTAAAAGCTTAATATTTTCTTTCAAAAATTTAAAGAAAAATAAGATCGAATTGACCCAACATCTTTAGCCATTAACACTCACGAGCATGTTTGTACTTTACATAATTAATATTATGTTCCAATTAAAAAAAAAATATTTTTGATATGTTTGTCCTTAATAAACTATTAAACTACAAAACAGATGTTGTTGAAATATTCACAGTTTGTTTTTACTAGTAGTGGTAAGGTTTGGAAAGTAGTTTTAATAAAAACCGCCTACTGCCACGCCCATTTTTATTAATATTTGTGATTCTTTTTATCAGATTCTCCTTAAGAAAATGTAGGAAAATAACAGACTTCATACACCGTTTATTTCATAATTTGAGAAAAAATATTAGTGATTTCAAGGACAAAAACTCGATATCACTGGATGTAATCCTTAACTTAACAAGTAATAATGCGTAGAAAAAACGTCTGCGTCTCCTAACATTACATTTCACCATCTCACCATCAGCAAATTGACGGAAGTATTTGCTCGTACCTGCGTACTTTACCTTGCAACATTAAAAACTCTTGTCTTTTCTTCGAAGTAAACTGCAACCTGCAAGGTCTGCAAAACAATAGGCACAAGACCATAACATCATGCTGAGTATGTCTTCTAGGCTTGAAAATTCAAAATAAAGCGGATATCTAATCGGAAGTGAAATAAAATAAAAACAAAAATGCATTATTGTTTAGCTTTATAGCGAATACACTTAACATTGCATTGCAGCATTTTAAACAAACCATCATCGACTGACTTATCAAGCACAACAAAAAATGTCAACTAATTTACTTGGAATTTGTGACAGCACAAACTCAAGCAAGCAAAAAAAAATAATAATAAATAATAATTTGACACCCTCACTTAATTTAAACTGGTGTGGTGACATTTCCCGAAGCTATGAATATACATACAGTTATGTAGGTATATCTATGGAATTTACAATCATGATTCTCGTATAGTCGTATAGCACTACTCTGCCACACGAGAACGTGCTATTAACCACAAAATAAAAAACGCATCGCGCGAAAAAAATCACACCAAGACGAACAAAAAAAAGAAAAACTCAACCATTGTTTACCTATATTTCCCCAAAGGGAGTCCCTTTATCATAAAAAAAATAAGTAAAAATGGATCTTCTTGGCCTCCCATATTTGGCCGCAATTTAGCCGATAGTAAAAACAGATTACCACTTGCTATAGGTATATGCATTGCTTTTTAATTTAAATCGTTAATTGCGTTATATCGTTGGAGTTTTATTCTTGTTTTTCGCTTTTTTTTTAATTTAACGCTAACTTACATCGGATATCACTTGCACCCCTCACTTAACTATAACTTTGGGTCGCTCACTTAATCTCGGGTTTCGCATGTCGTGCTCAGCCATAAGAACATGAAATGTCTTCTTGAAAATGGAGAACTGCAGCAGTGGAATTAACAAAGAAACAACGCTATACAGAAAAAATATATGTACATATGTAAGTATGGATGTATTGTATACAAATCCTCATTGGCAGGAGGGTTCATCGCAAAAACAATTCCAGGAATTTTTGGGGTCTTCATGACTTTTTTTGTTTTTTTTTTTTTTATTGCTGAGCTATGCACGGAAAGCCTGCGCCGCCGCCACCGCCCGATGAGAAATTGACCACCAGAGTTTGACCGAACGATCTTTGTTTGTCGTTTTACCTTTTGCACCTAGTTGAACACGTAATTAATTTATGTTGGTGAACATATTAGATGAAGATACAACATTCATACTTACAGCTTGTTTTTTTTGTCAGGATATATAATTATAGAGTAATTGACTTAGTAAAGAGTGTGGAGACTATAAAGATAGTAAATAATGCCTTTTGAGCACCTGATTTTTTAATGCACCTTAGGTATTTCATATGCAGCTTGCATTTTTGATTATCATAAAATAAGATAGTTAAAATATTTTAACATGAACAATTTAAACTATATTCATATTCATGGGAGTTTCAAATTCTCAAACCCAGCTACTAAACTCCAAAAAACAAAATTCCGAATTGATTGATATTTAAAAAAATACATTGGGCTAAAAAAACCAAATCATTCTTCTTGCTTTGGTTAGTCATAAAATTAATTTTAACACTTAAAACTTTGAACCAAATATGTGGTCCAAATACATATTAATTTTATTTATTTTTATTTATATTTATTTATTTATTTAATTTTGTATGCCTATACATTAAGAATGATAATTCTTATAATTTTGCATAAGGCTGATAATAAGTATAATATTTTGGTTGATTAGTCAGTTTTGTATTGTTTTAATACCATTTGAAAAAATGAGGTTTAAATAAATAAGATATCCGTTAACATTTATGAGAATGTTAACACCTTACACAAATATTATGCTCCTATTTAAAAAAAAAGTCATTGTTCTTATGTCATGTCCTTAATAAACTCTTAAGCATACATAACAAGTTTTGCAGAAATTTTCACCGATTGTTCTTACTAGCAGCGTTAAGGTTTGGAAAGAAGTTTTAGTAAAAACCGCTTACTACCACGCCCACTTTTATATTAAATTTGTATTTTCTCCTTACTAAATAAATTTCTAAAATTTTTAACTAAGTTCTCAACATTCATTATGATATAATATGTAATTTTTTTCAAAATCTTCCAACTGCCACGCCTATTTTTCTTATATTTTAACATCAGTAGATAGTTGAAATTATGTATTTGAGCCTTTTTAAGTCTAATTCCTAATTTATTTAATTCCCTTATAGAAATACGCCTACTTCGACGCTTGATTTCGCTTGATTTGATAAAATCCTCTGAAGACAGGCAATTAGTGTCTAAATCATTTGATCTAAATAAATGTTTGGAAGTTTTAAAATATAAAATCTTAAATGCTCTGTTCACTGCTATGTGAAATCATAAAATGATTTTTTTTACCCAGAGGATAATTTAAAACTAGTTTAAGTCAAATACATCCACTGTCACAACCACTTTTCTTAAATTTGATTTTTCTCCTTACTCCACGAACTACTTTAAATACTCCATAGATGACAAGCGTCATTTTTCAACCCAATACCACATTCATCTATAAAAATGCACACAAAAGAAAGGCCATTCCATGGATCTATATATAGCCTTTACACTTCTTGATTTACAAATGAAATAAGAATGTCATATATTTTTAAGCCGGAGCGGGTCAGGTCAGCTAGTAAATAAAAATTATAAATTTGTGCAGCCATAGAAGTATTTTTTGTCATGAAAAATTGTGGGTCCCCTATATTCCTGAGACTAACAGGAATGATTGAGAAATGTAAGTCACTATAGGCCCTGGAGCAGGGCCCTCGCTTGACTAAGTGCTTCCCTGAGGCAAAATAAAATATTGGGTTGCATTATTTTTAATTTTATCCTTGATTTATTTTGATAATTTCTTAACACAAATTTCTCATCAGGACCATTTTGAAAAGTTTTGCTTCCAAGATCTACACGGTTATTTTAATTTTGTGCGGTTTTTGATTTTTTACTTTTTAATAAGTGGGCTTAGAATTTTTAAATTGGAATAAATTATGGATATTAGTAACTTGGATTTTTGGTGAAAAATTATATTTTACTAACTTACCGCAAAGGTCAATTACAGTTTTTCTAGTGCTTAAAGTTATCAAGGCAAACTCCTTTCGATGTTAGTAACGCCCTGGCCGTGGTTCTCTACAAGCTGCCGTGCTATTATTTTTTTATATTTATCAAATGCTTAAGTTTAAATGAAAATGATGCTTTTAGTTGGATTTTGAGAATGGTCTACTTTTTGATTTACAATTTAAAAAAATCTATAAATTGAAAAAACTTCAACTCTCTACTCCCTTGCAATCATAAGTTATTCATATGCAGGAAACTGCACCTACCAGGACCACACCTAACCTATAAACCATTATCGTTCAAATGTGAACACAATTGAATCTTATTTTAATGGATTAAAAGTTCAAATGTACAAATTATAATAAATTATAAGACGCTTTTTGTTAAATATTAAAAACAAATATCGTTGTTTTAAAATCAAATGAAAGATAATTAAAACAAAAAACAAGTCCTACAACAATTCTTTTAACAAATTAATCTCACAATTATCCATCTTAATATTTTTAACATCTGTATATTCTTACGTCATAATGTTTTCTCAATAAGATCTTAACAACTTTATATATTTGATACTATTTGGAGTTAGATTCGCTGCGAATACTTATTTTTTAAATAAATAAATAAATAAATAAAAAAAAACTCTTTCAACAATGTCTGAAGTGTTTCCTTTTAAATTTCTTTGAATTTTTTTTTTGATTATGTTTAAGGATGTTTGTCTTTTTATGCGTATTTTTTCATAGCCATACTGACCACAATTAAGAAATCACTTAAGAACCACATCAGCAATAACAACAAACAAAAAACAAAAGTAAGGTACTGTCTGCTGCACACATTCCGGTCTGAATTGAGTTGAGGTACATAATATAAGAAGCCAAACAACTAATTTTTTTCTGCAACAAAATCAAACTATACAAAAAATAAAACAAAAAAGAAAATTGAATTTTTGGAGAAAAAAATTCACAAGATATTAATTGTGTCTCTGTTTCAGTGTGTGTTAATGCGTTTTGGCTCCCCCTCCCTGATAAAATAATCTGACCGGTTTTGTTTTATTTTTTTTTTGTATCGACCCTCTTCAAAGTCAAAGTCAGGGTCATATTATTATTATAATATAAAAATGTGTTTAGCGTGCTATAGGTCGATACGCTTGGCTGTGGCCTGTGGCTGCAGATATATCTAAGATGTGTGCATATTATATACAATTAATATATATACATATAAATATACATATAATCGAAAAAAAAACAATGTTTTGACAAGATTTATCTGACAGAACACAAAAATTATAAAAAAAAGGCGTTAAACAAGAAAAAGCATTCAAGCTTTTGAAGAATGATGAATCATATGGGTGTTTATTTCGGAATTCAATTGATATCTTATGATGACTAAGTGACCCATCAATTTACAGAAGACTCGACATAATTCCTAAAAATGTTAAAAATATAAAAGGTACAAAAGTTTTAAGGACCATTTTTTTTAGTATGAGATTGAAGTTAAACCTCAGTTAATATACTTAATTTAAAATGAAAATTAAAGAAGAGAATTCTGGCTTTTCAAAAACGTATAGCATGACATTGTAAGTTAAACCGTTGTTTTAAAATAATTTTTTTTCTGTTTTTAGTTATTTTTTTTTAGAAAATTGCCCCTCTCGCCTAAACGGGGGGAAATAGAGGCCCCTCCTATACGATTTTTTTTCTTGTCTTAACTTAACCTACTTGCTCTAGCTTTTTGGTGCACATTATACCGATCACCGTTCATACAAAAAAAAACAATAAAAAAAATTGTTACTTCTTGGTGTGTAACCATTGTAGAATGATGGAATTTAAAAATTGGGTATACCGAATTTTTCGCAATAAAATGATCTACATAAAACATCTTGAATGTTTTTTTCAATAAAACTGCTAGAAAAAAAGTTATAACCCTTTAAAGTAATTTTTTTGAAAATGTTCGTCGAATATTGGCTATATCTTTTTTATTTTCAATTCAACGGTAAAAAGTCTCTTAACCAAAATTGTAGATATTTAATTTCTCTACAAAAATGAACTATAAATTTTTTTTGTCAGATCTTTATTTCTCAAGATATTGAGAAAAGGGGCTTCTTACCCCTTTTTCAAGATTTCGTATACTCACACTGATGCACTCTACACAATAAAAAAAAAAAACGTTGTCCTATACTAAATGCAAGGTTCGGGCAAAATTTTGTAACATTTCAATGGACTAAAAACCCAAAAGCCTAAAATCCCAAAAACCCATTAACTACAGGATTTTGACCAATTGGGTTTTTGAGATTTTGGGATTTCTGGATTTTAAGATTTTGGGTTTTCTGGATTCTAGGCTTTCTGGATTTTAGGTTTTCGGGTTTCTGGGCTTTCTGTATTCTGGGCTTTCTGGATTTAAGGTTTTCGAGATTTCAAGATTTTGGGTTTTCTTGATTTAAGGTTTTGGGTAATTTGGGATTTCTGGATTTTTGGATTTCGGAATTCTGTCCCACTCACCATCATACCGGTTATATATGAATACTATCTATAGGTACTTCTATAGCAAACCTGATAGTATATTTTCGGACTAGCTGAATTAACTCCATAAAGGTGTAAAAGGAGTATCTTTTTTACTCTATATGGAGTATTACACAAAGCTTATATGAGTGAGATAGATGATTATAAGAAGCTTCTTTAGATGATGATGAATTAAAAATGTTAATTAGGAAGACAATAATCGATTTTACCATCGATTCAGAAGTTAAGTTTTTTATAAAGTTTAGTTATGTACAAATTTTATTATAAATTTTTGTAATTATAATTATATTTAAAAAAGGAGCTTTGTTAACATATCTCAATCTTAAATATTATTTTTGTTTTAAAACTAAGCCTCACCTTCATTTAACTTTTAATCTATAAAAATCTTATCCAAATAGAAAATTTTCTTTTTAAACATATAAGTAGATAGGTATATGAATAATTTTTAAAGTTCAATGCATTGTTTAAAGAATATCCTTTAATCCAACCATCATATCTTGGAAGACGTTTTTTTTTTTTTTTTTTATAATATCCTATTGTTTATCATCATACAAAAGACTAACTAACTGTTTGTTAAAACAATCGAAAGCTCTTCCATTAAAAACCTCATGCAAATCAGCTTAGTTTAATATAGATATAGGATAGCTGGGTGCATGGCTGGCTTGGCTATCACAACCCCAAACGTCTCATCCCTGTATACATCCGTCCGCAGTCTTTTAAACAAAACGCAACACTAAGTCCTTCAACAATGCCTTACAACAATTTCTGTTTGTTCTCACTTCCTCTCTATCACCGCCATAAAATATATATATGTATATATATACTAATACCTCTCTATATATGTAAAACCGATGCGCAGCTTTATATTATTCACATCATTTCAATGTATATTCGCTTTGCATCTTTTTTTTTTTTGTTGAAGTATCTTTCTTTCTTTTGACAAAAAAGAAAAATGTTAAGAAGTGATGAATACACACAAATAAAAATAAAAATGAAAAACTATGTTAGTCCTTTTAACATGGGAATAAACGCGCATAAACCATCATCATATATATAAGAGAAAGGGTACAAGGATTCATGTAACTCACTTCACAAACAGCGCGTTCAGTTTGAAAAAAAAATTAGAATAGTACGAGAGAAGAGAAGAAAAAAAAAGTTCAAGAAGGTCTGCCTACTTAAGCACGCATCATTTTCTCTTTCAAGGATTAAACTTTGCCTGTTATCCCGAGCGCCGAGCTATAAGGCACTACAAAACACACACACGGTCGCCCGCGCAAAGGATTAAATGTATTAAACTTTGTATCTCTCATCGTTCTTTAGATCATGCAAAAGGAAATAAAAAACAGGGTCTTACAATTTTAAGCTTGTATATTTTGTGTACGTGTATATTTTGCTTTTAGGTTAGATTTTTAAAAATACTTTAAATATAAAAATTAAAATTTATCATTTTTTTTTTTTACATTATAACATATTAAGCAATTAGAAAAGTAATCGTTCAAGTTCAGAAAAATTTCCATGGGATCAAAAGTTGGCAAAAATCATTTTAGATGGATATTTCGTCAAGTGACATTTTCTTCAGGGTAATCGTTTTATTGAAAATTTTATGTAAAGATTTGTTGGGCAATACGTACTTGCTGATGAATGAAAAAATGTTTATCACTCTAATTTTTCTAGTAAAAAAATATTAACAAAAATTCCTTTCACTTTTTATAATGTAAACACATTCGAGAATTCGATTCAAAAATATATCACAATTTATAGTTGCAAATTAATTGCTAATAACTTATTCAAATATTATATTGCATTTTTTTTAAATAAAGTGTTCGCTAAGTTGACCCCATTTCAGAGCTACGTAACACAAAAAATAAGGCCAACGATCGAAAAATCTAACAACGTTTGTTACCAATTGCGTATGAGATACGCTGATAATTATACTTTACTTTCATTCGAAAAATACTGCGTTCTTACGAAATTGACATAAGCTTAGCGAAAGAATATTTTGAAATGTTGTAGAGAATATTGATAAGTAAGATAGTTTGTGGTTCATTATGTAATGATAATTAATTATGCCGAAAATAAATTAGGTACTGATCCGTTTTTGTTTGCAAATATATAGTTTTTCGCTAAATTAAATCAAGTAAGGACAATTGCATATAAATTTTTTTTGTTAAGTTAGCCAAAACTTTATTAATGTAAAAACTAATGAGTATGATTAATAAACAAAACATTTTGAAGACTTTTTTAAAACTTTATATAACTTTTTTTTAAAGTTCTTTCCTTAAGTTGTAGTAAACTAAGCGAAACGTTCGCTTTTTTGCGAGAAAGAGCTACATTTATATTTTTTATTTAATTAATCAGCAACTAATTTCTATTCACTAAATATGTATATTTTTTCTTATTTTTGCAACTTAGCGAAAATTTCACTTTAGAGAAAAATAATCGCAGTTAAATAAAATTCTGCGTAACTAATTAGAAATTAATTTAGATAGATGATTTCTCATTCTTTAATTGTATGTATATATTCTTTTATTTTAGTGAGTTGTTTCGTTGAAATGAACTCAACTTAGCAAAACAAAAATCAACTTTTCAATTTAGTGAAAAATATAGCCAATTAAATAAAATCTGCTCAAGTAATTAGAAATTAATTTGAGTACAACAAATGTCTTGTTCTGAAATTTATTTCACTGAGTTGATGTCAACTTAGCGAAACGCTCGTTTTCTTGCAAAAAAAAAACTTTAGTATTTTTGGCGCCAATTAGTAAACAATTTCTATGCTTTTACAAATATATATATTTTTTTTCAACTAAGCGAAAATTTAATTTTAGCGAAAAATTATTGTAAGTTATTAGAAATAAATTAAGGTACAAAAAACGTCTTTATATTCTCCAATTTTATGTGTATATGTATTTTTAGTTTTGCTGAAATAACCTCAACTAAGCGAAACAAAAATCAACTATTCAATTTTAAATTAGAAATTAATTGAAAATCAACAAATGTCTTTTTCTGAAAGTCTTTTCTGTGCATATTTTTTAAATCAGAATTCACGAAAATATTTCGCTAAGTTGACAAACGTGTTTGAAAGATAAGATATAAACCAAAATTATTGCAATAGTTCATAACGTATCAATTTAAAAATAAAAATAAAATAGGAGACACCCTGTTTACCTCCTCTACGCCCTACCTATGTAGGTATACGAAATTACTTTGGCACACAGAAATTTTTGCACTCGCAAAGGAATAATGATAATAATTACAGTGAACTGCAGGATTTCAAATTCCCTCTCTTCTATCTCTCTAAGGGAAACGAGAGTTTGCACAGTACAGTAGCAAAATCTTTTAAAATCCTTTGACACTAGAGAAGCTTCATACAGACTACAAGTAAAGTTTCAACATTTATAGGTAGCTAGGTATAATTTTTTTTTTGTGTGTTGCTTTGTAGAAAGTGCGTCTTCAAACGTTTTAGTGGAGCGGCATAGCGTCCATATAAAAGTTAATTGTGCACTTTGTGATAAAAGCATCAAATTTTTTTCGTTGTTGGTACATTATATGAATATGATTTTAAGATATTGGGCCACTTCAAAATTCCGCCCCTTTAGGTGGGAGGGGCAAATTAAAAAAAAAAATACATAAGATTGAAAAAAAAATATTAAAAAACAACGGCAACACTTGCAATATCATGCTATACCTTTTTTTAAAGCCAAGAACCCATTCTTCAATTCTTTTTTCAAATTAAGTTATTTTAGTGCTTAGTTTTTGAAAAAATTATTTTCAAACTCAAAATTTTGAAAAAAAAATAAAAAAAAAACGTTTATTGTAATTTTTTTGCAAAATTTTACGTTATTAAGTACTAATTTGCTTTATCATTTTCGATACTCTTATTAACTTTTAGGCGAGTTCTAAAAACCAGATAGTCTTAAGTCATTTAGTTTTTTAGAAAATTAAAAATTACCATAACTACTTTTTTCTTAAAACCGTCATTTTTGAACATAAACAATGGATTTTGACTTTCTTGTTTAAATTATAAAATTAGTTTAATCAATAGACCTACAACAGTTAAGGTAGTTATGAACTTTTAATATGTTATTTAATATGGTTGTTTGATGAAAAAACAAATTACGACAACCACGCCCCATACGCCCTCCTTGACAATTCTGAAAAACCCATACTTTTTTCAGTCTCTTGCCTATAACTTAAGCAAACAAAAAATATTTTGCGACAAATACAATCAAATGAGAATTATTACTAAGATCTATTGCATGCACCCCATCGTTTTTCGTTTTAAGTGTATGGGGAGAAATTGTTTTTTTTTTACAAAACGTATTATATTAAGATTAAAATTTTTTTTATTCACTTAATAAGAAGACTTTAGTTGTTTTATAATATACAAATTTATACAATTTGTCTCAATTGATTACGGACAGTAAATTTTTTAATCAACAATAGTGTACATTCATAAACATCAAACATTTGCTGATGCTTTATGAATGTTTGACCCAAGTGATTTAGCATCATCTCTGCAACGATGCGTTTGTGAATTTACATATATTTTTCAAACCATTCGTTGATCTTACTTTGGAAAATAGTTAACGGAATGAAAGAAGGATTTATAATGATCATTCCGGTTTTGTTCAGGTTCTCAATCGCTGACCCCCATATCCCCATTTACTCCACTTCATGCGTTCTTCAAAGCCACTTGGGCCGTCTTACCTTTGTTCTAACAATAAACGATATTGACAGTCAATATAGCTACTGGCTCATATCGTTAGTTATGTAGTTGATTTTAAAATCATTAAGGTCAATTCAATTTATTCAAACTTGGTGCGAAAAGAATTTCTTAGAACTCAACATTACTTTCAATCTATAACCTTCTCCCGTAAACGGTTTCCCTCAACCCCTAGTACATATTGCTTTCGCAACGTGGTCATTCCCATAATTTAATCCATTCGAGACCTTGGAATTATTTGTGACAGTGATTTGACATTTTGGTCAAATAATTAACAAGGCCAATACCTCTGCCGGCTGTATTAATAATCTTATTCCCACAGATATTTTGTCAACTACTACTGATTACTTCGCTCCTATTCTGTGTCTCAGTAAGGATTTTAAAGTTGTTTTCCCATCCAGATAGGACTGGCAAAACGACATCGTGACGAAAGACTTCGACACAACTATTTTTACTGATGGTTCAAAGATGGAGTGCGGGGTTGGTTCAGGAATATTTTCCGAATCTCTAAATATCTCTAGATCTTTTTGGCGACCCAAATTTGCTAGTGTTTTTCAAGCTGAATTACTGGCAATTGGGGAAGCATGTAAGGTACTCAAACAAGACCCCAACCAATACCGAAATACCACTATCCTGACAGCTGTTAAAGCCATTAGCTCAGCTGCATCGTCTTCCAAATTGGTGCAGCAATGCCGTGATGACCTCGCAGGCCTAAACGTGAATCTCAAGGTGAGGGAACTGGCCAGGCAAGGTTCCCCCCTTCATGACTCACTTGGAGTCATGTAGGGCAATATATTCTCTATTTTTCTTACCGAATCCAATCGCAGGTGGAGCAATTTGTCAAATTCCATCATTTATAGGAAGATTTGGCCCACCTGTAGTAAATCCCGAACAAACGACTTAATTTGCAGACCCAGGCGAGACATAGCAAGGTCATTGCAACATGAACAGGATACTGGCCAATCGGAGAGCATGCAGCGAAGCTAGATATTCCCCACAATTATCACTGTCGTAGTTGCGGGGACCAGCAGGAAAAGGAGACAGTCATTCATTTCCTCTGAAAATGCTCCGCTTTGGCCAGAAAAAGAGCTCAGTCACTTGGTAAAGCTTTTTTCCGTGACCTTAACGAACTTTCTGAGATGAGGATCAAAGATTTGATCTCCTTCCTTAACGAAACACACTAGCTCTAGGATAAACTTCAGTAGGCACTGTACATCTTTCCTAGGACTAGATGATCGTTCTAAGGGAACAAACCTTGTAAGTCTCTGAGCCAACCGACAATCTGATCAATGTGGCATGTTGCTGCGAGACTCAAACAATCCATACCATTTCCATCCATAAGTCCAATGAGTTATGGTATCAAAACGATGCACTCTAGCTCTAATTGGCTCAATAAGCTAGGTGGCTCGTGACCGCCATTTCACCCTACCTACCTACCTCTGCCGGCTTCTGCGGCCTTCTGTGGACCGATAACATCAACCCCATATGTACCTTATTTCTTGACTCAATAAGTTAAAAATCGTTCGCACAATTTGTAGCGGATCGAACAGAAATCGGTTTAATTGAAAATGAAACGTTTGAAAAAAAAAAACACTTTCTCAATCCCCCCCTCAATATAGGTATTCGTCGCAAAAAAAAGTGGTAATTTGTATGTAATCAAATTTTAAATTTATTCAGAAGACTTTAAGGGGTTATTGCGCTGTGCTGTACTGTGCGAAGAAACTGAGAATTTTACAACTAACGGAATTTTAAGTTTTTATTTTAGCTTAATGGTGTCGATTATTTACAAAAATACTATGAGGATCATATTTGTAGCTTCATTTGTTTTCTACAAGTCGCAAAATAACTTAAAATACATATACCAGAATGATGTTCAAGGCAAAAGACTGAAAAGTGATGGTTTTCTGTGATTTTATTATGATACTGAAGGGGTGGAGGGGGCGTGGTTGTCAAAATTTTTTTTTTCATCTACCATACTTATTAAGTAACATTTTAAAAATTTATAACTTCATGACCTTTAATAGTTTTATCGATTGGACCAATTTTATAATTTAGACAAGAAAGTCAAAATCCATTGTTTTGTTCAAAAATGACGGTTTAAATGTTTCTAAGAAAAAAATAGATTTTGTAATTTTCAATTTTCTAGAAAACTAAATAACTTAAGACTATCTAGTTTTTAGCACTCGACTGAGAGTTAATGAGAGTATCGAAAATGAAAAAGCAAATTAGTACTTAATAATGTAAAATTTTGCAAAAAAAAATCACAATACATTTTTTTTTTTATTTTTTTTTCAAAATTTTGAGTTTGAAAATAATTTTTTCAAAAACTAAGCACTAAAATAACTTTATTTGAAAACAGAATTGAAGAATGGGTTCTTGGCTTTAAAAAAAGGTATAGCATGATATTGTAAGTGTTGCCGTTGTTTTTTAATATTTTTTTTTCAATCTTATGTATTTTGTTCTTTAAGTTTGCCCCTCCCACCTAAAGGGGCGGAATTTTGAAGTGGCCCAATATCTTAAAATCATATTCATATAATGTACCAACAATGAAAAAAATTTGATGCTTTTATCACAAAGTGCACAATTATTTAACTAAGCCGCCCCACTATTTACTTTGAGAATCAAACACACAGAATTAGTGCAGAAGTGTATAAGGAAATTCCTTTGAAGTTTTGAATTCGTATATTTTGTATCCTTCCAATGCAGGACTATTCCCAGCTCTTATATGCTTCATAATATAAAAACGAGTAGCGAGTTTGAAGATGATACTTCAATGCAAAGAGGCCTCTGAGGCATATAACTAGCGCTTTTGCACAAAAGATTGATGCAAACAAATATACGAACTTTTACTGATGCAAAAGTAACAGAGACACCGCCACCGAAAGAGTCGGCATAATTAAGGACATTCACACACACACAAATAGGTATACATACAAAGGCAAACGCAAAGTCGTATTTTCTTTCAGATTACATCATCTTCATTATGACCGTCATCATTGTTGTCAGCTTCAGAGCGTAGGGTATCTATGATTGTGTCTGTCTGTGTATCTGAGTGTATTTGTTATGAATGCGTTTGTTTGCGTCTACGAGTATTTTGTGTCTCCACACCGCCATGAAGAAAACGGAAGCTTTTTCAGAGGTTGTCTTAGTGATCTCATCATCACAAAGGATATTGGACTTGAGGTTGACTGTGCGGGGACAAACTAATCAGGATAACAAGACGATGTAGGTTACAAGTTGCATTCAAATGCATCTTAGCATATGCGTTTCAACTCATTCTAGGTACCTACCTACATATGTCCCCCCATTTACATTTTGCTGCTGTCATCCTTGACTTGGATTAGACCTCAAGTTGTTCGCATATAAACGCACCCCTTTTCTATGAGGTATTAGGTACCTATACCTATATATGCATATTTTGCAGTTGATGTGATCCTTTGTGTATGATGGGGAAGTGCGCTTACAACAATATTTTTTTTCCCTTATGCAGTGCAGTATATTTAACAAAAAGAAAAGGAAATGGTGAGAACAAAATATGACGCACAATCACAAAGGCGTAATGTGGAGATGGATTTTCTATTCGAAGGACAAGCGCTTCATAAAAAAAAAATATATGTACATTTTCTTACAAAAGCAACAAAAATTAAAAAGAAAAATCGAAAAAGACACAAGGGTGGCATTGTTACAGATTCATGCGACACACTACCTATATAATGAAAGGGTCGAATGGAATCTTGGCATACTTAGCTAGCTACATGCATATACTTATGGGGGAGGAAGAAAGACTTTATTGTTTATTACGCAATGACATGTGTCATGTGGTGTATAGATTAAACGATGTTTTAGTAAAGTAAAACAAAAATGATTAAAGATGACTTTTGATAGCTTAAGGTGCTTAATAGATTATTGCATGTTTCAATCTTCATCAAAAATGAATAGGTATAGGTACGTTGAATTTTATAGATCATCTTTAACTGTCTTTTATTGATATGTCACTCAAATTGCAACGCGAAAAACTACTGTCTCAAGTCCTCCTACCGATGATGACGGAGAGTCTTAGGCCTGTGGTGCTTCACCAAAAGTTCTTAGACTAGTCTTACAAACTTCCTGCGTTGTCTTCATCATCTTCCTGTGAATACTTCAGACTTCGAAATTTTAAAAGTGGTCATTTCAATCCAATTTTAAGTATTAAATAAGTCTCAAAAAGGCCATGAAATATATAATTAATCCCCAAGTTTAACGGAATTAAGGGCAGTCTAATAGCTAATTAGTGCAGACTTTATCCTAATAGTTCGATCATTAATAACGTTTTTTTTTACCTAGCTGGATCAATTATTTCCAACCATAAATATTTTTGCGCAGGGAAATCCATACCTAGGTCTTAGGGCCCGAAACGATTTTTATCCCATTTTAGTGCAACATAAGTCCCAAATCTATTTTTTGTATTTAGTCCCAGTCAAAAGGGACATAAATCCCATTTTTTCATCGAAGACAGGATATATGTAAGTCCCAAAAGTCAGAAATGTTTTGTTTTCATAATTCATTCCGGAATTTTACCGCTAGCGTCGAATTTATCGAGTTAAAGAAACTGAGTAAGGTCAAAAGATTCTTGAGACGAAACCTCAAGATGAGTCCTAAAACCAAAGGTCAGGTCACTCCCCTATATCCTCATACCTTGCCCTTCCTTTTAATTTTCCATCCATCAACGGTTTGGCTATGAAGCTGTCTGTCGTTCTTTCCTCTGCAATGATCGGCGATGATCAGCCAGGCTAATTACCCAACTCCAAACTAGCTCAGTCGCTAATGGAGTATCCGAATACCTGGTGAATGGTGACCTCATAATTAGCTGGCCTTATCTGGATATGCTAATCTCTGTACAGACGGACCTTTTTTGGGAACAAAAACAAACAGACGAAACAAACAAAATGGACAGGCACAGCAGAGCCGGGCGGCAGCACAACGTCAACGCTGTTTTATGTTTCTCTTGTGTTGTGTATCAGAGAGGAGGTTGTGGCTACTCATGGCCCATCGGCTGATGCAAGACGCAGTGAGGGAAGTAAAACAGTTAACAAAAACCTAAGTTCTGTAGTGGTAGGGTTATACATTGAACGTCTCAGATCTGGCAAATCATGACATTAGAAGTCTCGCTTGCTTCGTGAGAAGCTCTTAGGGGTTCAACGGGTAGGAAATAGATTCTTGTTATAACAAAATGGGCCAACCTATGGTCTAAGTGTGTCAAGCGTCTCTGGTGACAACCACATTAACATAACCTAACATTTACCAACACGCAGTGACTGAACATAACCTTGCGAGCAATGGAATTGCGTGAGCGGGATAGTTGGTACCCAGAATGATCAAGAAAACTGTTGACAAAAGTTCGGTAAATTCTAGAATTTCCACATTCTGGATTTTTGCCGTAATATAATAACATATATAATAAAAAAATTAGTCCCAACTGTTTTTTAAAACTAATTTCCCGTGTGGGTAGGGCAAAATTTTCGAAATATTTTTGGGTCTTACATATGTCCCATCTCAAATGGGACAGAAGTCATTTTAGGACTTATGGTACTCCGCCAATTATTCTGTAGGAAAAAGGGCCTAGAGAACTCGTAGTAGGTATAGACACATCAGGTATGGATTAAACAATATTAATGAACATTGACAACGAACTAAGGATTCTTCGAAATTTTCAGACCTTTAACAGACCGCTTGTATAGTTATCAATCTCATATATGAACAAAATTTTGCTTTTCTGTCGATATTTAATACATACAAATTTTTTCTACAAGTAAATTTACAGTCATTGCTATTATTGACCGATTAGCGTGATTCAACTAAAAATAAAACATTGATAAGGTACTCAAGATGCTGAAGGGCCTTCATGCTGTCACTGGGGTGGAGCTTGATTCAGGAGTAATACCTATTTACGTATGTTCCTCCAACTCCAAGCCATATTTAGTTCTTTGCTTTTGTTTTGATATAGGTACCTATATCTAGGTATCAGTTAAGTTAGTTGATATGATAAAAAAAAGTTAAAGGTACCTACCTTATGTTTGGTATTTAACAAAATATCTACGTCTTCTTCATTTGCTTATCTCTTGCTGTCCCAACTCCCAAACAAATTTTTGATGTACATATATGCACCTGCTTCGAGTATTCAATATTTATTGACCAATTAAGTTTGAAAGGATTACACTTCTCTTAAGAAAACTCTCATTACCTATTTCTATCATTTTTATTTTTTTCATACTCACTGTGTCATTATTTTTGTCATTTTTACTCATTCTTTGTTATTAATTAGAAAAAAGGAATTACAGCAAAAATATATGATGTATAGGTACATATTATATGTCACATCATATACCTACCCATCCACTTGCAAATTAAACTATACACATTTCTTTGTCCAATTCATTGAACTTCAAACATATATTTGCGTATATGGACATAGGTATAATATTCCAGACGCATTTTGTCCATCAACTTCCTATAGAAAAAAGACACAAAGAGGAAAACAAAAAATAAACCAAACCAGACGATACAAAACAAAAAACGAAAAATACCCCACAGACCCAAATAAGCAACAAAACTGGTGGGTATCCTGTGTTTTTTTATATATGATGTATATTTTTATATTTGTGTGTAATGCCAAAACGGCCACTATACTGCCTATGGGTAGATATATCTACAACTCTATAAGTAATCGAATACATTTTGGGGTAGGTGTATATTGTAGCCATGTCCTAGCGACAAAGCAAACACGCAAAAAAGGACACAAACAAAAAAAATCAAATCCTTAGCCCAGAGCCAGACGGACCAGACAAAACAAAAAAAAAAAAAATACCTACACACACAAACGACGCAACGCACATGAACGCACGCACAACATAACTTTTGGAAACAACTCTAAAGAAATGAGATCCTGTCTGGTCTGGCCTCACCATCACAGGAATGAGCTGCGGTAGTATATTCTTAACACTAAAGCAAGCTACGTTACAGAACAGCAGAACAGAAACATCATATCCAGGAACCAACCAAGCCGGGAACATAAAGAAATACACAAAAAAAAAAATATCAGACGCAAAACGTCAAAAATCGACCTGTAGATATAGAACCACGCAACGCGCAACAAAAGGACAAAAGTGTCGCAAAAGAAAATTTCACTTGTGAAATAAAAAAAAAAACATACATTTTAATTTGACTATGGGATGAAAACTTCCAAATATTATTCGTCGTCCTTTTTAGAGTAAAAAATGCATTGATGGGACGTCACGCGGTTGCCCGCTACAATAAGCCCATTGCACAATGCACATACGAAAATTTTGTCGGTCGGTTAAGAAGTGTGGATATAGAGAGAGGACAAGAGAAGTTAGGAGAGAGTTTAAAGGATCTAACAAAAGTGAAATAAAACAACCAAGACAAAATATGTGTGCAATGCAGCGTGTGTGTTTCATATTTCTGTGTCTCCTTGCAACTGCGTGACTGTGTGGGTGAGGATGATGATGATGTTGATGATTATGATGATGATGGGGTTTGAGTATTGGGTCTGAAATATAATGGTGGTGGTTGAAATGATGGCTGCTATGAAACAGACGCCATCAGTCTGCAATAAATAGGCAGCAAACGGTTGAACGAAATTTCGGGGATTCGTTCTTTATTTTTTTTTATTTTTTTTTTTGTTTTGTTTTGTGTATCGTTCTTCCTGGTTTTTGGCTGAAACATGTTTGCAAATTGAACTGTGTGTCCCAGAAAAAGGATAAAACAGAAAAATGTATTTTTATGTAGGACGACATCGGTCCTGTTCCTGGTAGATAGGTAAGGTAGACGGATTATTTTTTTTTATTTTTTTTTTTTCAAGCAGCATAATTTACGTTATGAAGGTATAGATGTATACATACAAATCTGTATTGTTATAGCAGTAACGCAACCTGTGTATGCGAATACCTAAGAGGATTTTTTTTTCTTGATAGACTGTTTAAGTGGGGGTTTTCATGCTGGTTCCGTTTTACATTTTTCCTTTGATGAAGTGGTGCATTTTATTTGAAGTGCATTACTTTTGAATACAAAGATGGTACTAGAGGGTGAATTCAATGATGCAAAAATATTAGAAATAAAAAACTAAATCGCTTTTTCTGGTAACCAATAGTAACCTATCCTATACCTATGCATAAAATGTCTAGGTAGGTAGGTATACGAAAAATTATTTTGGTCTTTCAGTAAAAAAAAAAAAAATATGTAGGTACGACTGAGTCGCGTGAACTTGCATATGTAGGTAGGTATGTACAATCATACTGTAGTTGTAAAGTCTAAATAATTAAGATCTAATTAATCAGATTTTAAAAGAAATAAATTAGTTATGGAGCCTTTATTTTATGCCACCAGCCGAAAACGTAGATTGGTTTAATAAGGAGGAATGTGTGAGTACAAAAATATGAATAATATAGCACCATGTTGCAAATATGCATGGAACTTACAGTTTAGAGACTGAAAATTGTTTAAAAATCAACATAGGTAATTAGAAATAAAGTGGTTAAACGACCTCTGAAATTGTTTTGACAACAACGCGAATTAGGTAGGTACACCATCTGATTTCTTAAACAAATCTCAATTTATGAGAAAACTAATTTTGAAAATCTTTGCAGTTTTTTTTTATTGTTATTTTTTAGCATTTATTGATGCGAAATTAAAAAATCAATTTTGAAAAAATTATCTAGATACCCAATTTCGAAATATCGAATTTTCAAAAAAATATTTTGATATGCAATATTATTCAAACTTATTACGAGCTCTTGTGTAAAAAATTTCATTAAAATTGGTTAAACAGATAATGAGATAGTCGAAAACCAAAAATGGTTCCATGAGAGTTAATATTAATAATCGATAGACACAAAGTTTGTTCCAATAATATGGTAGAATGTACTAATATAAGCTTATACATGAAAATTTTAATCAAAATCGTAGGAGTCGTTTTTGAGTAAAATGATATTTTCCTTACCGGTTTTTAAACACTTGTATAGGATGTACAGTTATTTTGGGTTATCAAGAATTATTTTTATTTCAAATCTGCCAGACAATCTTAACACACTATTGGGTGCAAAGTTTTCAAAATATTAAGTTCTTAAAGAAAAATTTTAAAACATATTGTAAAAATCCAAAATAAAATTTTATTTTTAATTTTCGTATGCAAAAATTTTAAAAGTGTTTGAAACATTCTTTTTTATCAAAATCAGTTGAATAGTTTTTGAGAAAATTGAAAAACAAAATAATTAAGTTTTGGTATTATAAAATGGTAGTTTTTTTGTAAAAAAAAAACAGATTTTTTTAAAAGTTGTGACGCATTTTGAGAAAAAATAAGATTTTTATTATTTGCTAAAAAACTTTGTACGGCAGGTACTGTTATTTTTGGTCCTAAAAAAATGAAAAAACTTGTCGGAGATATATGTCCATAAAACGCTAGGTACCAAGTTTAAATAAAATCTATCCACCCACCCGTTTAAGCTGCAGCCAAATTGACAGACAGACAGAATTCCGAAATCAACTTTTATAGACTCGCTATCCGTCGTTATCTCAAGTTTGATCAAAGTATCGAGTTTGATTTTTATACTTATCCATAACTTGCCATATAGTAAAGTAACCTGGTCAACAGTGAATCACTTTTAACTTCCTGCGCTGGAGATGTCAAATTTTTAATAAATACATTTTAAAGATTTTTAAATATTGAGATAGTGAAAAAATTATATGAACTTCACCTTTCCATGTGATTCACTGAGTACCATGAATATATACAATAAGCACGGTACACAATGGATCAAGGATTTAAATTTTTTTTTTTATAATTCACGCGCACTCGAGGGGTTATTACTACCCTTAACATGTAAAACACAGTGCGAGCGTTAGGAAAAGAGGACAGGGTTTAAAAGGAGACACCGATGCACATTGGTTTTGAATTTATGAACATCTCAATGGAGAGGATAAATAGAGTAGGGTAAAGCATTCCACGTACGTGTTGTACGCCTTAAGAAAGAATCTCTGTACTTTTCTCTTTTTCAAATTCATTTTAAAATAAAAAGAGACAGTGTAAATACATGTGATTCACTGTGTACCCTGATCCACTGTTGACCAGCTTACCCTGCCTGTATATCGCAGGTAAAAACCATCTTTTGAATTTTTAAACACTTTTTTCATTTAAATAAGCTGCATTAGCTGCAGATCGTGTGAACTGGTTGTTCATATTTTTGTTTCACGGAGAAATAGGTAAGTACATATATTTAAAAATGTTCAGTTATTAGCTGCATTTATATTATATCTTTAATGCATATTAAAAAGGACAGTAAAATGTAGGTATAGTTTATATTTTTTAACATAAATTAACATTTATGCATATCTATCTAATGACACGAGAAGCATGTACGAGTCTCCATCATATTCAGACAGAACAACATTTATCTGAACCTTCAACATTGAACAATGTATATATAGTCTTCAATTAATACCTGTACATATTTTTGTTTCCAAAATGATTATATCTGTCCATTTTTTTGTTCATGATTGTATTTTTTTAATTTCTTTCATCACAAACAATTTATCTGAAAATTTTTCTGTTTGTTTTATTATTATTTTACAATGTTTCTTATTATTTTTGTGAACCCCTTTCGAACATGCACAAACCTTTTTATGTTAGCTTTTTTTTTACCAAAATTATAGCAACAACTGTCAGAAAAAAGAAGTGCGTGTTTTGCGTCACTGGAATGAAATTATGTCGACTGCTTTATCATTTTAAAAAGCCTACTTTACAAAAAAAAATTGAAAAATAAAAACAAAACAAGTGGTAAGACAAATAAAATAGAAACAAGGTGAAGCAATATAATAAATAAAAAAAATTAAAAGAAACATCAATAAGAAAGGGTTGCAACAAATTGCAATTTACCCTTTTGTTCCATACCACGCATCAGACCATCAGTGATCAGACACCCTTTCGCCACTCTGTGATGGGTTTGGAGGCATGTCTGCGGTTTTTGTTTTTATAAGGCTGTTTTGTGTTTTGTATTTTGTCCACTTCTTTAGGAGTTTCTTCTGTTTTTTTTTTTTTTTGCCTGAACACCATTTTTTGTCTCACAAAAAAAAGGTAGGTAATTGTCGAAAGTTTGAAGAAAAAAAATTTAAAGGGGAGAACCAACTAGAACACTGCGTTTGTAATTTTTTTGTCTGCGTATTTAGAGCGGAAAATAAAATAAAACGGGGCGAGGTATGCTATGCTATACTATATGCCAAACCAAGAATGTGGCCTTTTTATTCGACAAAGATGTTATTCGTCCTTCCGACTGTTCTACTGCGGTTTAGCTGAACATCAGATATAAATTTGGCAGACAACAACTGTTTATCTAGTGTAAGAGCGTATCAAACAGTGACGTACATCGCTTAAGTGACTGAATTTATTTTGTATTGTTTTCGATTTTTAATATCATTAAAAATGTACCCCCCCCAGATTTATATCTACCTAAGTGTGGGTTGTGGTGGGTTTTGGGGTTGAAAATGCATAACGCATAATAATATGAATCAAGTATATGTGTTGCATGTACTAGTTACATAGGTAGGAGTAGGTATGATGATGTTATTGAGTATTTTATAAAGCTTTCTTAAGCTCTAATAAATGCTTTGTTATGAGGTATAACCTTATATTAAGCTTATGTGTGAAACACATCGGTGTTATAACTAATTATATTTTCTATATGTTCGGAAACGATGGGAAGGAGGATGACAACGAATATTCTACACGTGTCATAAGTAGATTTTATATAAGTGTTTTAAATTAATAGAAAAAAAAAAACAACAACAATTTAAAGAGCCTATACAGAAATACAGTTACCATACCCAACACTTACCTATAGCTCTTATAGATGATGGACATATTTTCTGTATTTATATAGGAAGAAGTGAAAAGCGAAGATAGAAATAATAAAGAAATAGGTATGTAAATTGAAATTATATTATTTTATGATTTTGACAAACATTATAGTGAATTATAAGGGTGTAAGAATACCCAACAAGCATTTGGTTACGGTAACATACCTACATTATAGGAAGAGTCATGCCAATAAAGGAATTGAAAACATATAGTTTCGACAAGCTTATCGCTAAGTCTTTTTGTGTTACAGTAAAACCCGCTTAAAAGAAACTGCAAAATGTCACAGCATTTCTTTCACTTAAGCGGGTTTTTGACTTAAACGAACCCCGCTTAAGTGAAAAAAATTTTCACTTAAGCGCGAGTCTGGATATAAGTGAAAAAAAATGTACTTAAGCGGATTTAAAAATTCCAAAAAGGGTTCTGATATATCAGACATTCAAATATCATTTTCATGATGAAAATTTGGTGGAGGTGTAAAATAAAATAAAAGAAGTAAAAGCGTTGAGCAAATTTTTTGTTCTGTTCTATTTATTTTTTTTTTACTTAAGAGAGTCTTTTTCAATGAAAAATATTAAATCTAACTGAAAATATGTTTCAGGTATCCGGGTTTTTCACTTAAGCGAGTTTCGCTTAAGAGGAGTGTTATAAAGCTAATTGGTCGACAAATACTCGGGGTTTAAAAAGTGTTTCAGATAAGCGGGTTTTTCTCTTAAGCGGGGTTCTCTTAAGCGGGTTTTACTGTATATTAAAACTGAGGTAATTTAGGGTCCAGATTTCATTGAAACTCATCATTGAAAATTTATATTTTAAGTTTTGAGGCACTTAAAAAGCAAAATCACTGAATCAGTGATGCCAATATAAAGCTATTGACATATTATTATTAATTTTTTTGGCCCAAGTTAACACGTGAAATGAATTTCTTAATTTCAAAAATTGAACTATTTTGTCATTGATCATTGAAATCTTAGAAGTCATTTTATGTGAAAGGTAGGGCCAAAATAAAATATTTTTTTTGACTAGAATTAATAATTGAGTCATCAGTTTTTCATTGGAATCAAAATATTCACTGATTTTGTTTTCAGAGTGTCTCGAAATAAGAAATTAAATTTTCAACGATGAGTTTCAATGTAAGCTATAACTGGTCCGTTATTTGTCAGGTGAAATTCAAGGCCCTTTTTAAAATTAAATTAGGATAATTAATAACTTTTTCGGATTTGAATACCACAAGTTCTCTTTAAATATGGAATTAAATACCGAGCTTTACAACTCTCTTTATCAAAGCTAACTAATGGAAACGCAGACCAATCATATTAAAGATCCCAAGTCAAAAAGATCCGATGGATTCCCAAACTCCTTCACTTTCAAAATTAAAACTTCAAACAATACTCAATCTATAGCCAACTTTTTCGTCACATTCTTCAAACAATCTTTCACCGATGATTCATTTGAGTACCGGACAACAAATTAAATCAACTCAATGAAGAATTTAATCATGGTTCCCCGTAACAAAAAAATGCTCTTCCACCCTTAAGGGCCCGAAGGGCGACTTTAACAATTATCGTCCCATTGCCAAGCTTTCTAATATACCAAAGCTATTTGAAAGTATTCTGCATGAAATTTTAGGTTTTCATTGCAAATCTTTCCCCTCCCATATACACAACACGGCTTTCTCAATTGTAGATACATAATCACTAATCTTATTGAATTTGTGTCATTTACCCTCTCAGTCTTATAGAAAGGCTGTGAAGTCGATGTTGTTTCAACCGATTTTGTTAAAATAGATTTCCTCTTATAGTGTTCCTTTCAGATCTGCCCTTTCCAGCCCATTCTAAGCTACCTCTGGTGACCCTCAAGGCAACCACTTAGGTCCACTTCTTTTCATTCTTACCATTAATGATATTGAAATGGTCATCAAACATTCCTCTATCTCACTTTACACCAACAATACCAAGTTGTGAATGATCTTGAAAGTTTCTCAGTCTGGTACTACAAAAAACAGCTTGGAGCTTAACATTTCCAACTTTTAAACGCAAACGTATCAAATCTCCTCCCCGTCTCTATTTTTTCCATGATCAACCCATACGTTATACAGAGAATTTGTCCACTCAAGGGGATTGTCCGCTTAAGTGAGTTGTCCGCAATAGGAGCTTTTACTGTATACTTATGTATATGGGAATAGTCCAAAATATTCGGGGAAAGGCATATTATTTGACCAGGAACTCAAGTTCGTCATTCATATACACGAGATAATTCTTTAAGCTAAATCAGCACTTTGCTTCGTGTAACGACGTACCAAAGAATTCTCCAACACCTATGTGACCCGGTCCCAATATACAGGTACAATAACGTTTGTTTTGACCCTACCAAAATTAATAATCTCGACTGAAAAGGTTAACTTAAGACGATTTGATTTTTTTTAATGAACCCCGTTACCAATACATATATTTTTTTGTTCGAACGGGAAAAAGCTCAAATTTAACCATCCATCCACCCACACCACCTTCACTCCAACATAGAAAAAAAACCACCCAACATTGTGTCTCGTTTGCATCTCTCTGCATCCTGCACTTCACACACCTCACCAACAACCCCCCTCCCCCACCCACACATGCGAATCGAAATTAAAGTTATAAAGGACTGCAATTTTCAAATAAAAACAAAAGATGGGTGCGTTATTCGTTTGTTATATTTTTTTATAAAAGTACATATATACATACATATATCCTGGCAACTTTAGGTATGTATGTATGTATATTGTATATACATATATATTCACCAAAAGGACAAAATAAAGAAATACAAGTTTCAACACAATACGAAAAATCATCGAAAAAGGATCTCAAAATATATGTATAAGTATGTAGATTGTAGGTATGTATAAAAATATCCTTGGAAAAAGATACAAATACAAATAATTTTATTTGCATGAATTTTTTTCATTTGATATTTCTTTTTGTGTAATTTGTAAGGACATTCGCAGGATTTCGTTGAATATAATGCTCGGTCTTTACGACCCAAAGAAGAAAAAAAAAAAAAAGAAAGCCCGCCGTGTTCAAATCTTTTTTTTTGTCTATATGTGTGTAGGCATAGTGACTTCCAGCAGACTGACACGAATTACAGACACATAATATGTATACCTATACCGACCACCATATCGGCTCCTTCTCCTGCGGTCCGGGTCTTGTTCCTTCCTGGTTCCTGTCCTGATGGTGCAATGTGCAGCAGCATTATGTGATGGCAGCTGAGATGTGGTGATGATGGTGGTATAGGTATCATGGTAGTGGGGCAAAATTGCCAAAAAGTAAAATAATAAAAATTTATATGCATGGAAATATTTTAATGTTCGCCTTCCTCTCCGCTCTAACCACCTGCCTTTCTCCGGTCGCCTCTCTATCTTTCTATGTCATTCTACAAAGAAAAAGACTACGACGATGACGATGATGACGACGACGATGGCTATATACGAGCAATACGACCAAGAATTGCAAACATTTTCGGGTGGAGGCATTATTTTACACTTTTTTGCTTCCTTATACCCCTTTCGTCCTTTTGTTTCCTTTCGATAGGTATGTGTTCAAGATTCAAGTAGTCGCGAAATAAGGGTTTATAAAGCAAGCGCAGCCAAAAAAAAAACGGGAAAGAGGAGAGGAGAAGTGTAGGTACAACATTACATACATACATATACTATATATAGGTATAGGTATAGGTATTCCGCGCTGCGCTATCCTGGCACTTCAATTAATCAACGGGAAAATTTTTGGCAATTTTATTTCGGGTTGCCACTTAAAACGAAATAAAGAGAAATAAAATACAAAACTCAAAAAAAAAAAAACAACGAAAAGAAAAGGAACAAAACAAGAAATAAAATATACCTACAAGGGCTGCTTGTCGAAATGCAAAAATGAGACGAAAACAAAAAAAATAATAAATATCCAAAAAACAAACGGATCACCGTTGTGCAGTGCATTCGCGTGTGCACAGCGAGAAATAAACACACACGGCCATACATACATACATATGTACATATACATGTCTATATTATTTTATACACATCGGTCGCAAGGATATTCGAGTGCAAAATTCGGGACACACATGCTATAGAGTTTTTTGGGTTTATATGCAAATGGAATATCTATAAAAGGATTTTTTGATTTTTCCTTTTCTTTTATATATAATCATTTTTCTTTTTTATTCCGATGCATATATACATACATATACCTTTATATTTTTTTTAACGTACTGTTATCCTTTTTCTTGTCAATTTATTTTTATATTTTTGATAATTTTTTTTGTTAAATCGTAGATATAAAATAAAAATGTTACAACAAATGACAGCAGAAGCAATTTATTGCTAACGAAGGGGTAGCTCACGAAAAAAAATAACGAATGCTTTGAGTCCAACCCATACCTACCAAAAACTACCAATCTACATACTTACCTATCAACATGGAAAAAGGGAAAGGGACAGGTGCGAAAGAGGTGGGGCGTTGTATACCTACAAGAGCGTTGCTATGTAATCAATAATATTAGTACGAAATACCTATAGATACATTTGAATTCAAATAAATAAACAATGACAGTTTCAACTGTTTGGCAAATGAACCATATTTTTTTTTTCGAAAATTTTTATTTTTGTATTTTTTTCAGACTCAACGGTCTGCAAAAAAATAAGTCGGTTTAAATAGCTATGACAACCAAAATGTCCTTGTTGATGGTATCCTTAGTGATTTCATGTCAGGAATAGTATGTTGGTAAAATCTGCTCCCAACAATGAATAAGTAAATGCCTCTAAGAATTCCACTACCAACAGTTTAACGACATCCAAAATCCCAAAAACAAAGTAATAAAATTCAAAGAATTTTTCATCGAAAAATTAAAAAAAATTTTAACTCCACGCTTAGGTATAGTTTTTTTGTTAAAACTATTTAAAAAGTCTCAAGTTGCTCACACTATACCTAAGGTAAATATTACATATTTGTATTGGTAAATAAACCAGATAAGGATTTGGTATTATTCATTATTGTGAGAACGAGATTAGAGAAATGCCAATTACTAACAGTTATAACAGTTTATCACCATTAAAAGTGAGTTTGACTTAAAAAAAAACTTTACGTGCCCATCTGCGGACGGGTCATGACCCTACGGAACCTTAAAAACTGCAACTTTATAAACAAAACTCGACTGCAAAATACGAATCAAATATAGGTCAGAAGTACAGGGTTCTTCCTCCAATTTTAAATCTCATATTAACTAGTTGTACCTACAAAAAGTCTAGTGGCCAGCAAGTACCCCTCTTTTCCCCAATTTGCGGACGCCTATGCTAAAGTTGAACGAAATCAGATTTGCTTCTAATTTTGTTTGTAACTTTTTTGTCAACAGTGAAAAATGGTCGAGTTATTTGCTTAAAAACGAATTCCTCATTAAATCCAAGATGGCATGTTAAGCTCCAGTACAATTTTTTCCGAAAAACATTATATAAATGTATATTCATAATATTTTTTATCTCTTAATTATTATTAATTCCTTTTATTTAGTTTTTAAATAATTTTATTTAAGTTCATAAAATTTGCTCTGGGGAAGAAAATCATTTGATCGTATGACCACATGCGGCCGTGTATGTATCAATTTTCAACACGCAGTTTATTATCCGAAGTAACATTTTGCCTCTCATAAGATGCTCCAGGAGCTTAACTAGACTAATTTAAGGGAGCTAAAATTAATCTTGAAGAATACTACTAGAGTGTTATAAGACTGTTAAAAGCCTTAAATTGCCTAGTTATGGGAGGCTCTCACCTCAATTAAGCCTTGCTATTAGAATCCGTCTCTCACGATGAAATTCGTTCCCACCTCAACTAAGTCTTGCTATAAGAATGCGTCTCTTCCAATGAAAATGTACATACTAATTTGAACTTTTACCGAAAAACAACAACAAAATAATGCATTTTTTAATTATTTCATTACTTATCAATGAAATCATAAGTATCCTATTGCAATACTTTTGGTATTTGAACTCCAGATACTTTTAATATAGAAGGTATTAAACTCAGATCCTGTAAGGCTTTTCATAGAAGTATACAAAAAAACTAAAACTCTTATATAAGTGTTGTTAAGTTTAGAGCTGAATTTTCACAAAAGGATTCTTATAAGACTGTAATTTTATAATAATTCTATTCCAAGAAGAAAAAATTGATTTAGCTATAAGATTTAAGTATTTTGAAGAGAGAAAAAGAGATAAAAGTGTTCAGCTCTTAAAATAAAAATTCTATGATGCCGATTTAAGTTTCATAACAAGACAATAATTTTTAAGTATAGCAATGGGATATAAAAAAGTCTTATGGAAGTTTTTTTTTTCAGATTTCAAGAGCTTAACTCTGGAGAGTTTGTTAGTTGGGATATACTTTTCCTACTTTTGCTTAAATTCTTCAGGCCTGGTCATATTATCTTTGCTTTTAAAATGGCAATAATTTGTAATGCGAGTAAAATGATGCTCGGGAAACCGTTCTCGGAGGCAGGCAGATAAAGACTATTATGGTAACCGAGAAATCAGTACAAGTGTGGTAAATTTGAAAAGAGCTAAAATGCATCTCCAGTGACCATACGCCATTATGTGTAGAAATAGTGGAGGACCTAAATCTTTTAAGATAAATAATTTTTCTTTGAAAAGGTCATACATGGCGTATGAGCACTATATTCACTATATTAAATAATCACATTATTGTTATTGGCAGACGGCGAAGCCATGCTATTTGATTTTGTAATATAAATTTGTAACTTAAACAAGAAAAATTGCAATAAATCTTAATCTAATCTAATCTAAATCATTATTGTTTTTTTTAGTTTAGCACATTTTTTAAAGTTTAATAGGAACGTGTCGTTATTCTGTATTACAAAATTCTGTATATAGATTGAAAAATCTGTATGAACATAGTTCTGCATTCCATTATTCTTTAAATCTATTATTCTGTATTCCAAAATTCTGTAAATCCAGAATTCTGTATATTAAAATACTGTAAAACTAAAATTTTGGAAAATTTTAAATACTGTATAGTAAATAATGTGTGTCTTTCAATTAATCTTACATTTTAAAATATAAAACCGGCGATGTGCAACTTTTCTTCTCATAAACATAAATAACTTGAAAATTACTTTTGGTTTACAATAAACGTTCCCACATGGATAATGTAAAAAATGTAAAAAATCCAGAAGATAAATAAGAGGAAATACATGCGAAATCAACTTAAAAATTGTGAAAATAAAAGAATTTCTACGTTATATCTATAACTTCGTTTAAAAAATCCAAATGCGCCTCTAAAAAAGTATTTAATTTTTAAAACATACATACATTGAGTTAACGAACAGAAATAGAGAAAACAACAAATCTGCGTATATGTATATGCAATCAATTCTGAAATATATGAAATGAAAACACTTTTTCTGAAAATGTTGAAATAAATTAATTTGGACTCTAATACAAGTTTAGTAGGTATAAGCAATTCTTTGTATTCTGAACTCCAAAATTCTGAATTTCAAAATTCTTTTAATTTTAAAACTGTTTTGATAGTGAAAAAAGTGCGCACAGAATTGAAATACAGAATTTTGGATTACAGAATTTTGGAAATCGAATTTTTGCACTAACAGAATACAGAATAACCCCAACCCAAGTTTTATTTAAGAAACACATTCGTACTAATTCGTATAGTTTAAGATTTATTTATGCATAATACAAAGCTATAACAAAACAAATGTACAAATAAATATATGATCGCACTTCATTTTATGCCACCTGTTAAAACATAGTTTAAAAACTTAACATATACATACTTGCACAAAACTTATAGTTTAAAGTGAAAAAATCTTAAGAAATTTAAATTAATAAAAACAAATTGATTAGGTACATAATTTCTTAAACTTAATTTATGAGAAAAAAAAAATTTTAAAACTGATTTTTCAAAAAATAATTTTTTATACAACAATACAATTTTGAAGGAAAAAAAAAGTACAACAATTTTTAGTAGGTATTTATTTATTTGTAATTCAAAATTCAATTTAAAAAAATTCATCATATTTTTATTTTTTTTTTTATAATCCAAATACAAAATTTTATTTAAATCGGTTTATCAGATAATGAGAAGCTCTTAAATCAAGAAAATGTGTTCTATGTGAGGTATACTGTTAATAACGGTTAAATGTAAAATTAATACCTGTTAATTCGTATTAATTTGGATATAAGCACACAGAAAAATTTTAATCAAAATCGTAAAAGTCATTTCCGAAAAACCGTTTTTTTAAGATTTTTACGGAAGGTACCTAACAATTTATTTTAGTTACAAGAATATTTTTTTATTTAAAATCAGCTAGAAGCAGCAGGTTTAGTAAAAATCGACCAAGTCGTTAATCAATCAAAAAACATGAATCTTTTTAAAGAAAACGTTTTTTTTAAGATTTTTACGGAAGGTATACCTACCAATTTATTTTGGTTATAAGAATATTTTTAGGTTTAATCAGCTAGATATGGTTCAAAAACTGCTAGATGACAGGCTTAGTAAAAATCGACCAAGTCGTTCAATCAATCAAAAAAACATGAATCTTTTCTAAGAAAACCGATAAATATAAATATAAGGCAATTTTTTCAAAAAAAACGCGTCGAAATCTTATTTCCGTAATGCGATTTTTTTGGAAAAAGTTTGAAACACAGTTTTCCTACAATATCGCCTCTAGAGAATCACATAAAAATACTTCTTTCCAAATTTGAAGCAAATCGATACACTTGTTTAGGCTCTTCCTTTCCTCAAATAACAGTGTTCAAAATGGACCGCGAACGGTATGACAAAACCCATTTTCGGGCTTCTTCATTATCTTGGTGCTATAACTTTGACTTGTTTTACACAAAACTAATACTTTCCTTATATGTAGATCAAGTAAAAATAAATTGGGATAACACCAGAGCCCATATACATAATAATCAGTTTAAATATTATTTTTGCACACCACTGTTTAATAGAAATTACTAATCATATGTGTGTGTTTAGTTTTTGTAGGAATTTTCTATCGATATATGTATTCTTATTTAATCCAATTAAATTATACTATATTATTTTTTCAGCTTTCCATAATGCCAGTCATGTGCAAATTTATGCAAGCATGACGTCATAAAATGCACTTAATTATTATTATTACATATTCTGTAAATCAAAGGCAATCCTTCACTTTTTTTTAAATGCCTACATTTAATTCAATTTCTATACAAACCTTTTTGTTGAATTTATAATTAAATTTTTTTTAATTTAATTTGCAACAAATAATGTTTATTTAAATTCTATTTTATTGAATATCAATAAAATATTATAAAAGGCTAAAGTTATCTCAATAACCCGTTGTATCTTTACTTCAGTCCGTTATATGTACCTACGTGTGTATATTTATAAAACCCAAAGATATATGTTTGTAGGCCACGTTTGTTCAAACTTTTAATTTATAACGTGTTTTTTATTAAGCCCGATAAACAGCAGGACCTGATAGGTAACTTGTTAAAACACAAAGATACAAAAGGCTTACGTAATAATTAAGAATTTATTCTTAGATATTTTGTATAAAGTATATGATTAATACAAATATATATATACATTTTAAGGTTTTTTTTTCATTTTAAATATATCTGTAGGATTTTATATTTATTCAAAAATATTTTCCACGAGGATTGGCTTACATTTTTTTTTTTTTTTTTATTTAAAGGTCAAAATGTTTAGTGCATGATTGATTTTATGCTTTTTGTGAAATAAATCACTTTAATTAGTAACAAGATTCATGAGCAATATGTTGAAAGTTTATAATATTGTTTGAATAATAAGCTTGACAACTATTTAAACAAAAAATAAATTCAAAAATAAATTAAACAAAAAAGCATTAAATTTTAGGTGCAAATATCAACAGTCGAAAGGTTTCTTAAGTGTTTGATATTTAACATATTCTTATGTTAAATAGGGTATAGGTAAAATAATAGTCTGATTTAAAAAGAGATTTATGGAAGCCTGTATGTATTTTATTTCACCTGATTAAAACGTATTTTAGTATAAGGTCATATTATGTGAGAATAAAAAAATTAACAATATAGCGGTGCAAAATGCACATATTATGCATATGCATGAAACTGAAAAATTGGTAAAAAATTAATTAAACAAAATCAGAAATGGTTTTGACACCAACGCAATACACACATCTGATTTTTTAAATAAATCTTATTTTTTGGGAAAAAATTTCAAAAATCATTGGATCAGTTTATTAAAAAATAATTTTTTATGTAAAAATTTTGAAAACATTTTTAAGAAAAAATTGGAACACCATTTTTTAGAGTTCATTATAGCACAGAGGAAATTTCGAATTTTCAAAATATAATTTTTATTTTTTTTAAAAATTGATATGCAATATTATTTGAACTTATTATAGAAGCTCTTGTGTAAAATAATTAATTAAAAACGGATACTCAAAAACAAAAAACAAAATTGTTCTATGAGAGATACCGTTGCTAAACGAAAGATAAAATTTTTTCCAAATAATATGGTTAATCGAACTGATATATTATATTAGCTCCGATAAAAAATTGTATCAAAATCGTAGGAGTAATTTTTGAGAAAAATAAGATTTTCCTTACGGATTCTTAAATACTTGTATGGGAGGTACCGTTATTTTTGGTTATACAAATAATTTGTATTTAAAATCTGCTAGATAATATTAAAAAACTGATGGGTAGGTACTAAGTTTAATAAAAACCGATCAAGTCGTTTTTGAATTTTAAGTTCTCAAAACAAAATTTCGTAAATTTTTAAAAAATCAAAAAAAAAAAATTAATTTTGGTATATACATTATACATATTATATAAAAATATTTTTAAAACTTTTTTAAACATTCTCCAAAAAATTAATCAAAATCAGTTGAATCTTTTTTATAAAATCGAAAATCAAAAAACTATATAACTATGTATTTTTCGGAAATTTGTTTTTTATAAAATGGTAGCCTTTAAGAAAAAAGTTACTTTTAAGTTAAGGGTAGGTACGTTTTTGAAAAAAAAAAAATAAAAAAATAAGATTTTCAGTTTTTGCTAAAAAAAAATTTATGGCAGCTACTGTTACTTTTGGTTCTAAAAAATGGAAAAAAAGTGTCTAGGGAATGCCCCAAAAACGCTGTGTACCAAGTTTAAAGAAAATCGCCAACCTCACAGACAAACGGACAGAATTGCGCAAAAAACATAATTTAGCTTCCAAAGTTCAACTTCGGAAAGTATCTTTAATATTATTCGTTGTTTGTTTGTTTCAAAGTTGAATTAATAGAAATGTATTGCATTCATAATGGCATTTTTTCTTACATTAAGAACGTTTCATCATCTTGCACTTACAAAAGAATATCTTATGTCTTAACCCTTCAACAAAGTTGCCAGAGATCATATTCCTGATTATTATAACAAAAACTAAAGTATACAAATAAAAATAAAAATAATAATTAATTTAATAAAAATTAACGCAAAAACTGGAAAATGGAATTCTTATTATTATATAGTTGAAACAAAAGGCACAAATGTTGACAGACAATTTATATAAATGCACTCGCTGAGAATGAAATATTAAGCTTGCATTTCAATTCCTTCTTAATCACGCGATTTTGCAACAGCAACAACAAAAAACAACAACAAAACTAATTAAGTTACAAAAGTGAATTAAAAATATAGTAAAATAAATAAATAAATAAGATGATAACTTTCTCAGCGGAACTAAAGTCTTGAAGTGATGAATGTTTGATTAGCAGCCAACATTTTTGACGTTGATCAATTAATAATAATACAAATAAAAATGAAAATTCTTGATGGTGCGATGTTTTTTTTTGTTTTTTTTTTTTTAAGAAAAAGGACAAACGTTTTCTGTCAAAAATTTTCTTTGTACTTTTCCGAACCAAATTTAAAACTTTTTTTTTTTATTTTGAGTTAAAAAAAATTAAATAATTCTAAATCACCAACACATATGTACATTTAAAAAGTGGTGGCGTTTGGAAGCACTAGGCATATTAAATTAGTCATTATTAATTAGTATTCTTTATATAAGAGGGAGGTGATTATGATTATATGATTGCTTTTATGTGCGATCTACTATTTTTTTTTTGTTCTCTCTCTTCTTTTATTTTTGCACGGCATTGTTAACTTGTAAGCTACAATTATTAAGCCGATGATAATGACACGCAAAAATTAATTTAATTCGATGTTCAATTGAACATGCTATGGGATGGGCCACACACCAATTAACCAATGCTCAAGCGTAAAAATATGCTCCCGTTTTAGTAAGGCTTATAATTATTCATTAAGATAAGGAAAATTTATTTAAAGCCGATGCAACGTTTTTGTTTTATCTGGGGATTAGACAAAAAAATTAATAATTACTATAAAAATGCCGACGGGAGTTATATTTTTGATTATTAATTTTGAGATTGTATTAGAAGGTTAAGGTAAGAACCGAGATAACTTTTTTTTTTAATTTAAGCATAAGCTTAATAGCAACTATAAGCAGGACCTCGGTACAATTAATTTTGAATATTTATTAGGAAAAAGTATTTTCTTTTAGGAGTAAAGAGGTGGGGGGAAGTTGTGGTACAACAAGCGGAAAAAATTATGCAGGGTTCACCTTAAATGTTTGTAAAGCTGATGATAATTTTTATTATAAGGATGACAATTTTTTTCACTGCAGTAAATATTACCAAAAACCCTTTTAAAATAATAGTGCGTTGATGACGTTTGGTGAAAATATTTCATTTGTATCAGAAAAGTCCATAAAAATGTCTAGTGTTTTTTTTTAAGGAAAAAGGGTGGAATTATTACCAAAAGACATATGAAAAATATGGTACACCGAAAAAAATAATTGGTATATATAACTAAAAATTTCGTCTATTGTACGAAAATTTCGTGGTGCAAAAGAACAAATGTTTTTCTTAAATAGCACTAATAGACTTTTGTAGAATGTACAAATACTATTTAACGACAATAAAGAAATAAAAATACATTAGTAAATATTACGAAACATTTTTATATTTGCGAAATATTCCAAAAAATCTTAGTAGGCTAACGAATTATTTTTTTTAATGTTTTGTGAAATGCATTCGTAAATAAACGAAAATTTCGTTCTTTTGTAAAATTCGGGAAAAAAAATTTAGTAGAAAGTACGAAACGATGTTGAATATTTTGTGCATTCTACGAAATTTTTGGAATTGAAATCTTTGGATGGGACGAATGCATTCGTAAATATAACGAAAATTTAGTATTTTTACAAAATTCGGAAAAAATTTAGTAGAATACACGAAATGATTTTGAATATTTTGTGCATTCTAAGAAATTTTGGAATAGAAATCTTTTGATAGGACGAATGCATTCGTATATACCACGAACATTTTTTATCTTTGCGAGAGAAAATTAAGTAGAACGCACGAAATTTTACGAATGCATTCGTAAATACAACGAAAATTTTGTATTATTTCAAAATTCGGGAAAAAATTTAGTAGAATGCACGAAATATTTTTTGAATATTTTGTGGATTTTACGAAATTTTTGGAATTGAAATCTTTTGATAGGACGAATGCATTCGTAAATACAACGAAAATTTTGTATTTTTGCAAAATTCGAGAAAAAATTTAGTTAAATACACGAAATATTTTGAATATTTTGTGCATTCTACGAAATTTGTTCCCGAATTTTGGAAAAATACAAAAATTTCGTAAATACAACTATTTTTTTTACAAAATAGCTTTTCACTTCCTTTAGTGATTCGTGCCAGCGATATCACATGAACTCATCATCTGACTATATGTTAGGGCCTAAATAGGCAATTTTTATTAAGTTCAGTTCATCTTACATAGATCTCATGACGAATATCAAGTGTGAACTTTATCCAACAAAATTATAATTCTAAATCATTAAAGCGCGAAGTTTTTGTTTTTGCCCGTGGCTGGCTTTGTTTATATACATACAAAGGTTTGGATTTTTTGTATTTTAAAAAAATTTTGAGAACAAATTTAGTGGAATACACGAAATGTTTTTGAATATATTGTACATTTTACAAAATCCCTTTTGATATTGTACAGATTTATTCTTTAAATTTACAAATTCTTTGTAGTTTTACGAAATTATTTGTAAAGATCGTATAGATAGGCATAGATACACGCAAAAGCATTCGCCTATTAACATATACATATGTATATCGGCTAATATAAATATAACGGTTGGTTCAATAATTTCACAAAAAATTTGTAGTTTCACGAAATATTTTGTAAGGACGATACCTAATTCATATCCAAAAGTATTTGCCTTATAATATGCAGATTGGGTATAGTACACAACGATTGCTTCGATAATTATACAAAATTTTGTAATTTTACAAAATAATTTGTTAAGACTACACTGTCTTTGATGTAATAAAAATCATCCGCCTACCTAGATGTGATAGAATGGAAGTAACTATAGTTTCGATAAATTCACAAAATTTTTGTAATTTTATGAAACCATTAGTAAAGCAAATAGATATAGCAAATAATTTATTTAGCATCGTATAGATTTAGTAGATTGAACGAATTTGTTGGCACATTTAACTAAAAATTCTCAAAAAAGAGTTTACGAAAGTGCTTTCGTGGATTTTACAAAATGTTTGTAACACAGAATTTTTCGTATCTTATTTTTACTACGAAAGATTTGTTCTATTCACAAAATTTCGTGCATTGAACGAAACTAAGATTTACGAAAGTATTTCGTAGTGATTTTACGAAATATTTTTTTCGGTGTACCCCCATGAAACTTGATAAAAATATTTAAAATAATCTATACAGAGGTGTTTATTTTTTAGAAAGTTGTTGGCAGTTGAAAATGAATAAACCTTCATTTAAAAAGGCCTTTAACATTTTTTGATATTATTTCATCGCCTTAATTTTAATTTTATTAGGTACAGAGTTGATAAGTAGATTGTACATTTCATATTTTTTTTTCAAGATTCTGTCTGATTATTCATCATTAATTTTTTGTTAACAAAACTTGAACGAATTCAGTTAAGCATTATATGTACAGTACAGACCGAGAGTTAAAACAGGATTTTTTGACCTCATCGATAAATACTTGAAACATTGGTCACTGACAGATTTATGTCCATCAAATACAAACCAAATACGAATCTTACACTGATGTGCGGATGATTAGATCTTATTTGTAATACAAAAAAAAGGACCTAATCGATCTAACTGTTATTTTTTGTTTGTACATAATTAATAGTCATAAATATTTTTGTGACCATAGTTTTAACTTTGTATGAAATAAGGTATGTAAGTCAATCGGATTTTATAGCTCTTTGATTATAGACCAAGAGCTAGTAACCAATATACTGAGATCACAATAATGAAAAATTGATCACAGAAAGTTTTATAACCTTTAAATAAAAAAAAATAACAGTCTATCATTCCGGTTTTTTTTAATAAATAAGACCAATGCATCTGAACCGGAGTGTAATGCTGGAGGTTATTATGTTAAATAGTCATAATTCTTAATGCGACAAAATAAAAAAAAAAAAACACCGACTAGCTCTCGATCAATGTAAAGGGTGTTTTTTTAGACGTGTGGTTTTCAAGAAGAAATAAAACGCATTTAATTTAATGTTATGGCCAAGAATTTAACTTTATTTATAAAGATAAGTTTTTGCCATTATGTTTTAAAAATGATTTCGGGCTCGAATAAATTCCAGCCGAGAGGCCCCAGCTCCAATTGTTGCGCGCGATGGCGGATGGACTCATTCGGGTCTTCTTTGATACTCTACTCCACAGCAGCAATAGCGTCTTCGATGCGCACTGTGTGGCGTCTCTGAGGATGCGCATTATCCACTAGAGTAAACGTGGTGCAAAACCGATCCATGGTTGCTCGAATTTCTCTGCTGGGCGATTATGTCGACCGAATATTGGACGCAGCGGGCGATGCGTCGCGCGTACCGAACCATTATTTTGGTAATAAATTTGCAAACGTTGTTCAGGAGTAAGTCTATTCATTATGAAACGGCAAACCAACCTGAGCCTAAATCAAGTGACAGCTGTCTAAAAGACCAACTCCGAAAAAAGTATTGCCAGATTGAAAACCACACGTCTTAAAAAAACATCCTTTACTTTAAGAAAATATAGAAAATTAAAACGATATAATATGTATGTATTCTTTGAACATGCCATTAAGCTAATACATAAAGTCAAAACACTCAACACAAATGTATCAGCTTAAAATTCAACAGTTTTATTTCTGGTAACATGAGTTCAATAACAAATATCAAACTTATTATACTTAGGTAAAAGAAAAATTTTCCTGAAATTCTCATCAATGTGCAAGTAAAAATTAACCTACATTATGGGTTCTCGCCCCTCTTCGTAATATTATAAAGATATTTCTTTAAATTGTCGTTTAAAACAAAAAAAGTAAATAAATAGTTATTATTAAGCTTATTTACGAGTTTAAAATCTGAATTCTTAATTTTTAAATCACCAAACTCAAAATATTACAGTAATCATTTATTGAAAGCTTTATGGAAGTTAAGACCTCTTTTCTAACTGTTTAGTTAAAGTCGTTTATAAATAAAATAAATAATCTTTATGTGGGAATATAACTAAAATGGGTACAACATACCTAACTCAAAATTCCGCTGTAACTTCTGATTGTGCGATAAACTGGCCTTAGAAAGCGTGCTCTAAAATCCGGTGGTGAAAAATATACCGAATTATGAGTAAAGAAGGTACAAGGCAGAGATACATTTAAACTTACTCAGAAACATACATATTATTGAAGATTTTCTTACCCATTTCTCACAAATTGCAATTTTTTAGTTAGGTCACTTTCATTCTAAGGGTGCGATATGTAGGTTCTATTTTTAGTATATCTATACAGAAAATGTAATTGTCTATAAACTGATGATTAAAATTTGAATCCTTCAAATATATGCTATAGATACCTAAAGTAATACAATCAATTTTTTTTTAATATAATTTTTAGATGTTAAGTTTGTCACTTACATTAATTCAAAATGAATTTTAATACATACATATGTACATATCAACATTTTGTTTAGAAATGGCCCAACTCGAAACTTTTTATATGTTTTTTTGTCGACGGTTTCGGTAAAATTTCGAATAAGTTTCGTTAAAATATCTATTGCTTCTTATTACAGACTATATAAAAACTTATTACAAGGAAACAAAAAATCAATTACCTTCTGTTTTATTATTAACAATATTTTTTCCAATTTTTTGCAAATACCAAAAAGTCAATTTAGTACAGCGAAACTGGAATCATATTTGGATTTACTTGATTAGGTGAGTCATGAGATAACCTTAAATTTTCTTAAAAAATGATATTTTGTAGATGTTTCGGGTAATAAATGTAGTAAAAATAAAACATATTATGTTCATAATTTATAAAATTGAACTGATCATTCTAAACAAATAAAAATTTACACAATATGTTAGAATTTGAAATTCGAAAATTATAAAAAAAGAATAAAAAGGTGTAATTTTCTGTTAAATGCTGTTCTGCTGTTTTCTGATATATTTTTTGTTCATCAAATAAGGCCATCACACACTGGACCTATTTTCAACTAGAATAAACCCTGAGTAACTTTTTCTTCAATTACACACGGAGTATAGAAAGCTGGCGGAAAACTTTGTGTACATGTAACGGCTTTGATTGTAGGAGTATTTATTTTTTTAATTTGATACTTCGAACAACAAAAAATTGTTTGGTTTTAGAAAAATATCAATTGAAGTTCTCATGAAAAAAGATATTTGTTTCACCTATAGAAACAAAAATCTTGTATTTGTATTAGTATAGTTCAAATTTGTTATTCTGCTCGTTTCATTCTGCATTCCTCATGCTCCCTCGCCAACAAACTTAAATTTTTCCAGGTTTAATTGCTCTAGTGTGTGATGGCCCATACAAGTAATTGGAATACTGGAAATCATTTTTTTTCTACCTAAAAGTCATGAAACTTTAGTAATAATTTAAAACAAGACCTGTTAGATTTAAATCAAACCAAAGCATTCACCAAGAAATAACTTAAGTTTACAAATTTTTGAAACATACGGGGTTGGGTGCGGGTTAGTTTTTAACACGTAATATAAAAACAACTTGGGATCTAGGTTTCAATCGGGGTTTCATTTATGGATCCTGAAATTAGTTTTTACACACACAACACTGTTGTCATTAGGATCGTAAATCGGTATATCGTTTTATTTTCATGCAAAGACCTTCATGGGTTACTTTAGCAATAATATATGCAGCTATTAATGAAAAACATTTAAACAATATTTATAGAAAGGAAATATCAAGCCTCACCTGAAAAAGAGGTGTTCCCATATCCTTCTGTAATTTTTCCATATTAAAAAATTATTATTTGCAAAAAAATGTAATAAATGTTAAAATGCTTGAATAATATAGCTAATCGACATCTACGGATGATTTGAATCAACAGAAAAATCATTGCTTGTAAGCTCCTATATATAGAGGGATACATTCGAGGTGATCTTGAAACCAATTACAAAATACAAATTAACATAACTTTCACATTTTTTGAACAATTTTGATGATCGAAGTTTACTCAGTATTTAAAATAAAATTAGGAATTAATATCATAAAGATACAAATTTATTCAATCTTTTTACCAAAAACTTTCGTCAAAATAATAAAAATAAGATTTTTGTGCAAACAATTTACAAGCAATACATATTTATCTTTTTACAATCTCAATTGATTTCCTTTGCATAAAAATGTTGTGTTATGATATTGACATCTTTGAAACATTAACTAATGGCTAAATACTTATAATACAGGATTAACTTGAGTAAAAACAGCGTTTATAAAATTCGACCAATTTAAGTTATAGACAATTTTTTTTCGTGATATTTTTTTAAACTTTAAAAATTAATTGAGGAATTACCCAATACCTATACTTTTACTGACAAAATAAATCGTAAAAGATTTTATGAGATTAGTCGAGGTTCTATTTGGTTCTAAAAATTTCAAATAAGTATTTACACAGTAATTTGAAAAAAAAAAAAAAAAACAAATGGCGATTTCATTACCGCTGGTGAAACATTTCGACGCATTTAAGTTTTTTTTTTTATTATTTCTTTGAGTGGTTATACATTTTAATCTGTTTTTTTTTATAAATTTAAATAAAATGTATAAATAGCCACGAGGGAGCTATTTAAAACGGTATCGCGGATACAACAAAATTGAGCTACCTTTCCAGATCATATATACAGCACAACAACACAAAAATCTGTTAATTATAAGAAACATTTATTATATATATTATGTCTTCATATTTCATATTTTGAAAGGCGACAAATCAATCGACCAGTATTAAGTTCCCAAAAATTATATATACATAAATGTAGAAAATAAAAAATAAATAATGAATTATTCACACAATTATTTGCGATAGCTTATCACCATGTCAAAGTCAAATAATTGCCGGCTGAATGCAATGCGTCTTAATAAAGTAAATATAAACGTGCGTCGTTATAAGCACACAAAAGATGGAAATAAATAAAAGAAATCATTATAATCATGTATTATACTTATTGGTACACTTCTTTCGTTTCAAATGTACGGCAATATACCTTCATGCTGAAAATTCTTTTGACAGTTTCTATAACAACTGTTCCTTAGTGCGCAAGATTTGAAGCTGTACCAACTTTTAGTTTTCATCAAATCCTCAACTCTTCGAGTATGTTAATGTTTCTAAACATGTCTATTGTTAAATTGAGATCTTTTTCTTTGTATTGGCTTGGCATCATTAAAAGTGGTATGTAAATATATAACAGTTCATGTTTCTTTACTTCCCAAAACTATCAATTTTGACCAATTCTAGTCTATCTAGTTCTATTTTTTTATATGAACTTTTACCGAATTTTGTGCTTAAATTGGTAGAATTAAGTGGCAGTTTTGGGAAGTAAGAGACATAATATGATTTAAAAAGGTATGTCTTAAATCGTCTGCAGTGGAATCACCCAAAACAAAATAAAAATAATTGTGCAATCAAAAAAAAAAAACAAATACAACAGTTGATTTTGATAATTTCACATATTTTTTTCTAACTCAAAGAAAATCCTATATTTTTAGCAGTTTTATACAAACTTATTAAAACATATTTATACCTATACAATAATTATACAGAATTTTTTGTATTCATAAAACAAATGTTATAATTATATATTTTATTGATTAAATTAAATAAGTCAAAAAAAATAATTAACACTTAATTAGCACTGACACGCGATGCGTCGTTATGGTTCATAACAACAGCTTTAACTAGAGACAAAATGTCGGGTTTGACACTTTTGAACATTTTTTTAATCAACAAAAAAACTTTCTTATGTTTTCAAATAGATATGTACATACATACATAGTATGCATGTATGTATTTAAGAATATACAATTGCTTAAGCCAGTTTACATGACAATAAAAGTGAAATGACCTGTCATTATATTATTCTGTATTTTTATTACTCACATGAGCTGTCATTTCATTTGTGAAATCATATAATTTTGCATTTTGTATGTCTACTATATAGGTATGGCTTTCAATTTGAGTTTCTTAAAAAATAACCCAACACATATTGTATATTTTTATTTTTTTGGTTATTTGCATTTTTGTTCACAAATGTACAATGTTCACTGTTTTCAACATTTAATTTTGACACTAATTCAATTTGAAATAGAAAAATGGCAATTATGACTTCTCAAATGGCTTCAATTCTCTGTTAGATTACTTCTCAAAACTGCCAATTTCTACCCATTTTAGTTCAAAGTTATTTCAAATTTCATATAAAAAAACTACATTTGATTAAAATTAATACAAATTGACAGTTTACTTCTCAGTAAATGAATAGCCCTATAATAAGTGTGTTCAGACAATTTAATATAATTATTTGACAGTTGATAAGAAAAGTTTATATTACGTATTTTCTAAGTATAATAGGCTTGTTTTTTGGGATTCTATGCATAGTACAGTATTAAATTCCCAAAAAAACGCATCGGCAGTAACGTAATTTTTTTAATTCACATTTGGTACTATCGAGCACCTGTCAAAATAATTTGAAATATAAAAAAATCTATACACAGTAGGATTCTACTTTAGCTTTTATCGGCCGTAATCTTACTGGCGATATTGTATTTGTAATAATGCATATAAAATCGTATAACGGATAGCTATTCCAATAAAACACACCTAATATTCTATGAAGCTGCCGTTAAGTTTGTACAAATATTTATAAAATATTCACTTACATACATTGCCACATATTTAAAGTTTACGTTTAATTATCAAACCGATTTTCTCAATTATAAATAAACATATAAGTGACACATAACACAATATAAAAAAGTATTTTATAAATTTTAAAAGAGTTTAGCATCGTTCTATCTTTTTAATATTATATTTAAGTTAAAATAATGATAATAACACAATTATGATACTTTGATATAATGTCAAAAAAGGGTAGGTATGCGTTTATTTGCACGAACAGTCACTTTTATGACGTGTTGGAATTTTCTTAAGAAATAGTATTTCATTTAGTATGATATTAGTTTAAACATTTTTAAAATTTATAAAACTTTGGTTAAGAGCTTACAAATTAAAATAATCTTAAATAGTATCATGTTAATACTTTAACATTTGACTGTATATAATTTTACGCCTTTGCTGTTAATATGTCAAAAATAGTTTTGAATTATCATGCTTAGTTTTTGTCAAAATCCAGAAGAAGAAAATTACATTTCTTCTTCATGAATAATACAGAAAATGCTTATGAATTTAAATTCAGAATCGAAACTAGATGCAGATGAACACACTCACATAATTGTAGTTAATTATTCACAATCATAAAGTTGACTTTGAAACTCTGTGGTTTTCTGCCCAAAACTACACATTTTATTTTGTTTGTAAATATGTATATGAACTTTGACAGACTTTTGATTAAAATTCGTAAAAACGTGCAGTTTGTGACAGCACTTGAACAGACTTTACGTTTCCGATAAAAATCAAATAAAAAACATCAAATTAATGATAACTGATACAAAAGAACTTTAAAGTTAAAGTTATATCAACTGCATGTATGATCTTTTAAACCATTGCGTTGTGATTTGAATTTATTTAACATATACAATGATAAACTGCAAACATTAGAATCAATTACGTTGAAATTACCAATCGAAAAGGACATAAACATAAGTGCAGTATCAGTATTTAAATTCAATTTTGGTACAATCAATTATATTGTTTATATCTTTCAAACGAAAATTTGTTTGGAATTTGATTTAAAATGAAAAAATTATAAAAAAGATTAAAAAAAAAATAAATAAATCAAAATCTATTAACAATCGACAGATAAACAAAAGATAACCATAAAGAATAAAACAAATTCTATAAATACGAAAAGCAGTTACTGAGTGACTTAATTTGACTATAATGACATTGCAACTAATATCATCATGGAAATGTGATTTAAAACATTTTGACAATTCAATAATCAATATACCTATTATTAAGTTTTTGAAAGTAAGTTGTGACGTCATAGTACCTGTTAAATTATGATTTATTTTTTACATAAATAAGCGATACAGAAGTTTATATTTTTTTTAAATATTATGTATTTAGCTAACTGTATACTCATTAAAAAATGTAGTTTATGCAAACTATGCAATAAGGAAATATTTCGGAACACAAACAAAAATCTATAAGCCGATAAATTTACAATACCTCTTAAAACATAACTAAGTAAGATGATTTTTTTTTGCTGAAATATATGTATATATAAACTAGAACCCTGTCTACGAAAAACTTAAATAATGCCTATTGCCTATATAGATCTTAGAGATTACATCATAAGCCGATCAATCAAAATAAATCTTAAACAATAATTACTTAAGATGAACATTTTTTGCTGAAATATCTTGCAACTGAAGTTCTATTTACAAAAAGAGCTAATCGTCCTTCCTTTCAATTTATATTTACCAAGAAAATTTTCCCAGGCAAAAGTTGTTCTGAGCTGAAAAATTACAATACCTTCTAAATCTTAAAGAAGCAACAACAGAAGTTTAATTCATCAGAACCGACGATATTAGATAATTTAAAATTGAACTTTTAATAGAAAATAGCAATGATCCAAGCACAATCGATAAATAAAGCTTCGATTAAGAAATTATCAATTTCTAAGCCATTATTTCCTCTTAAACAACAACTATGTTGGGCTTTCTATAAAAAAAAATTACTTTTTAGTGTTACGAGGCATTAGAATTAAATATATTTGTTTTTTATCGGTGTGATTTCATGCCAATACATGTCATTACTTGTAAAAAAATCAAAATAAGCTTGATGAATTCAAAACTGCTTCCATGTTTTAATAGCGTTCATTTTTTTATTATATCCAACACAATTTCCTGCACAACCGAAAAAAAAACGGTTAACAAATGAAAAAAATAAATTTATCGAAACTGACAACTGAAATTGTAATGATAATAATACAATAAATAAATCTTCCCGTAAAAATCTGTTTCTACAAAATTCGTCCAAATAGGCTTTTTGATTAATCTAAAAAAAACTAAGCAGCTAAGTTACTGGTAAACATAAAAGGTATAACTTGGTTTTCACTTCTTTTTTTTTTGTAAATTCAGGTATTTCCAAGCCTTGAACGAAATTAACACTTTATTTTCAAACTTACTTTCAAACTCTATTTCTCGATCTTAGCTTTTTCTTTGATCACCTTTTTTTCATAACAAAGCTGTTGTTATATATAATTCTTGAGATCTATCTATCTTTGACTTTTAGCAGGCATATGAAATTAATAATTTACCAAGTTACTTTTAGGTACATACTACATACCTAAAGTATAGAAGATAAACTCATAGTTTTTTTGATTCAACAAGATTTGAAGTTTAACATAAGTAGGTAATGTATTTCAAAAATCATAAGTATCGAATTTTTTCGTAATTCCATTAATAATATAATTAATAAATGAAATTTAACGACGGATAAATGATTTTTTGACATTAACTAAAACATTAAACATATCGAAGGCGCAAAAAAGAATTCAAAGTTTAACTTTTTTCGTATTTTTTTGTTGTTCCGAAAATATTTTTTTATTTCAAAAGCTGATGGAAGATCTAGCCGATAGTTGATCAATCGATGGAAAAGAGATACACAATTAAATATATGTACCTATAAGGACTTGTGCTTTTTTAAACAGTTTTCTGAGATCTAAACAATTTCAAAATTATAAAAAACATCTTTCGACAAAATTTTTCAGTTAGCTGTCAAATAATTAAATGTATGAATGTACCTATGCTCAAACCTACTTAAATTATGTATAACCTTGGGTTATGGGTTTAATTCTAGGTAGGTATACGAGGTGCAAGTGCCGATTTAAAAAAAAATATTTCCATAAAAATCTCTTTTTAATTCTAAACAAAATATTACAAATATATTATATATGCCTACTATAAGTATAGCTATAAAATTATATGTACCTAAAAAGATTTACTATTTGAGGTTATATTGCAGAAATTATAACCTGCGAACAATCCAATAAGAAATACAAATCAGTCAAACTCTTATTTTTTCTTTTATACCTAGGTACGTACAAAATTAAATGAAAATATCTTTTATGTTCGTAAGGAGATGTCAGTGATCGTAGTCCGATCCTTACAGAGAAATTTCACTTTTACTTTTATTTAGAAACAAAAAGTGGAAAATAAGGTTCGTATGTATGTACTTACAAAATACTTTTTGTTGTGAAAAATTCCGAGATAATCCTTTTCCGGTAGATTTACACAATGAAGTTGAATACTTTCCGACAACTTTTAAGTCCATTCACAGTTAATTATTATCAAACAAATAAAAAAAAACTTTTAACCGAAAATCCGTTTCCTTTTGGATGTTTTGTTTTATTTGAAACATAAACAAACGGTAACACAAATTTGTTGAAATTTATTTTCGTACCCGAAATAGTTAAACAAAATTCAATTTTTTTTTTCTTTTTCAACAAAACCACAATGGCAACTTTTTTTTTTGAAAACAAATAATCAATTGATCAGACAATAAAATAGGTTGGTAGGTATAGAAGAAAATTAAATCCAAAAAAATCACCCCCACATATAAAACCGCGTCGTCGAATCCGAATAAAATAAGAAATAGCAAATTTTGATTTGATTATAAGTAGGTATATTAAATTTTTCCCCGCACTTGATTTTTTTAATTGTTTTGTTTTTCTTTTTGTTTTGCTTCACATTTATTTTACATAAAATTTATTTATTATACATAAAATTTAATTTATTTATTTTTCCTGGCCAAAAAAAGGACATACGCCGAACGATATTTATGTATATTTTTTATTGAAGGTTTTTTTTTATTTTTAAAAATTATCGTGTTGTTGTTTTTTTTATTTTTTATTTAATATTTTTTCATTTTTTTGTATAAAAATAAAAACAGTTAGGTATTCATATTTAATCAATTTTTTGTTTAGCAATTTTTATTTTTATTCATTTTTCTCTTATAAACTAAACGTCAATATTTATTTCCTTTATTTTTATCGCGATGTTATCTTTTTTTTTTTGCACTTCACTTGCATTGAAACAAATATTTTTCTTTGTATTTAATTTAGCTGTTTAAAATTTCTGTAAAAAAAAGGAGTAAAATCACAAAATTAAAAAAAAAATCGTTTAACAAAATATAAAATCACATAATATCACTTATGGGCGAACACTTTAAAACAATTATGGATCTCGGGAACCGCGCGCGTTCTAAGAATTTATTGTTTTCAGCATTATCCTTGCTGGTGGATTGTGAAAAACCGTTTGATCCAGATGATAACTTTCACTTGCTTTAAGAAGGAAATTCACAGCAAAAAAAAAAAAGCAACGAATCAAGTTCAATATTGTGGCGCCATTAAGAATGTTCCCTAACTTCTCATAGATACTCGTCACAAGACAAAAAAAATAGACTTAGAAGATATAGGTAGATACTCTTTATGTATCTTTTTATCTTTTCCGGGTTTCTGGCGCGAGTTATAAGCGCGTAAAAGTTTCTTCTTAACAATCGCAAGTTCAGAACGTGAGAATTTTTATCAAGAAAAACCGTTCACTTATAAAAGTCATAACCGATAAAAGATACTTTTTCGATTAATAAGAAAGAAAAAAGTTAACTTCGTTTTATTATTTTTTTTTTTTTAACTTTTGTGTAAAACTATCTTTTATTTCATACCGACTCTCAGAATGCAATTTTTCTATTTAGATATTTTGTATCTTTTTTTTTTTGTTTGTTCAAAAATGTTACTAACCGAAAATGATATTTCTAGAGAGCAGGCAGCAGCGACTTGTATCGAACTGACGACACTACTGACGTTCCGAACGTTTTGTGGATTAGAACCCCGCAACGCAGCAGTCCAGAGTAAGTCGGTGTATACGAGACCAATGCGTTTTTTTTTTGCTTTCTTTTATTTTTTTGCAATATTTTTTTTTTGTACCTACTGTTCACGATACAAAAACCACCACCAACGAAAAAGCCCGGTTGTGTGCGCCGCGTTCCGTGTGTTGCTAGAGTGCTGCTTCACTTGGTGCTACTGCTGCGACTGCTGCTGTTGTTAATGTCAGTCGTGCCTCCTCTACTCTACTACTCCAATGGCTTGCTATGGAGCTCAGTTGCTGGCTATGTTCCTCAGTATAGAATCCGCCGTCGCGCCCGCAATAGTCGTCGTGGTCGTCCAAACGCCTCGATCTCATCAGAGAATCTCTAGCCCCTCTTGTTGCTGATGGAGTAGTATAGTGCTGCTGCTGCTGCTGTAGCTGCTGATGCGACGTCTAGTATGTTGCTGACTGGCCGTTAAAAATTTTGTCTTGTTTCCTTTGGATTTTTTATTCAGACTCGCTTTTCCATCCAATTCTGTCCGTCCTCCTCTTTTATTTCCACCAAGTCCAACCAACACTTAGACGATACCAATTCCAAATGCAGTTCTCTTCCTTCATCGGGCCCCACAATCCATTCACCTATACCATCAAATAACAAAAAAAACTGTCTGAAACATCATCATCAGCTCAGACCCAGGCACACACACACACACTCTTGTAATATGTTTGCAACGTTTTGGATAGCGATCCCAAAGAGAATATTCCACAAACAAGTGTGCGAAAATATTGTCCCATTCTCCTAGCCCACATCATATTGTTGGGAGGCCACAGCAAAGCCTCCAAAACTCCTCCACCTAACTAGGTTCTCTTTATCAACATTTTACCTATACCAACTATTCACTAGCAACATTTTTCATTCATGCTTTGTTTGGTTTGTTTTGCTATCATTACTACCCTCCTTGCATGTGCATACGCACTCATACACCAAACAAAACGTCATTACACTATAGATGGGGTTGTATCTAACAAACACCTGTTTGCTGAATTGCAAAAGCTTCCCTCCCCCTCCAAGAAAATATATACACACTGAAAAACCTACGCATGCACATTATGCATTCTCTTGCAACATTTATTTCAAATGAACTCTTTTCCCATCAAGTTGTTGTATCTTTTTTGTTCTCCTAGCAACATAAATGGACGAACATTAAAGAGCAAAAGTTTAACTTCTTTTAATACAAACATAAATTTTCAAATGGAATTAATTCTCTTGTTTCTTCCCCAACAACAAGCAGAAAATTATTTTTTGCAAATTCGCCAATACAAATAAAAATTAGCAAGAGAATAATTCTCTTCCACAGAATCATCACCAAGAACACACATGTTGCCAGAGATTTATTTAAACAAAATCCAAGCAAAACAAATAGGTAATGCCTGCAAAAATACAAAAAAAAAAAATTCGCAAACTCTTTTATACCATTGCCATTTTCTCCACACATCTCTTAATCATTATCATGTAGGATTTATCTGCTCCCCCCAAACACCAACAAACCACACGTACGACTTTGCAAAAAGTTTGCAAAAATCAACCAACAAAAAAGTATCTATCATTCCTATAGTATGTTCTCTACAAATACCTACTTGGAAAAGAGAATTTGCAAAACAAAACAAAATCGCGAAATATTTTTTACATATTTTTTTTTATCTTTTTTTTGCACGAACTTTATTATTTTTTTTTGCAAAAAAAAAAATGGCAAATAATAAAACAAGAAACGCCGGTAAGACTAACTCACACACTTGTATCAGTAAAGTGGTGGACGCGGCAACAAAAAAAAATATAGTATCTGATAGATTAATCGTGAGTTAGTTTGAAGGTTTGTGTGTGTGTTGAGTTTGATATTTCCCTAGCACATAAGATTTTTTTTTGCAAAAAAAAATATAAAAAAAATTAGAAAATAGCGTAAAGTGTGTGCGAAAAATATTCGTAATAAAAAAATATATTTAATCAATCACAAGAGCGAACGGGCAAGTTGGAGTGTTTGGTGTGTTTTCTTTCTATTTAAATATTTTTTGGCAACTTTTTTATGTCATGTTACCTACTAAGTTAGTTTAATTTTTGTGTGTCTTTTTGTTGTATTTGTGATTTCATTATATTTTTTTAACTGGCAGTTTGGGAGTGTGACCTGTTTACTCTATTTTTTATACTATAGATAATTTTAATTGTTAATTTGGTAGCGGTTGCCATTTAAAACTTTAAAAGGACTTTATTCACCTTACGACAAATAAAACGATTTTTTCTGTTAATATACCAAGATATATATATGTAATTCAACATAGTCTATGGTGAGTAGTGAAAAATTTCTCTTCCGAATCCTTTGTTGTATAGACTGTTCTAGCTTTCTAATCATTTAAGGCACAGTTTTATGTGGCAGTGGGGATCGTTTTAGGTAATGCCGTTGGGAAATGTGCCTTGATGGTATGGCCAAGCAAAGTTAATATAATAATAATTGTTCTATAATATTTGGTACTACAACTAGGTAGTTGACAAATGCCGTCGGTAATTGGAAAATATAATGAAACTAAAGAAAGGAAGTTTCTTGGTTTTGAAGGGAAATTTAATGTTTTTGGTTGGAAATCATGGTTTATGTGAAATTCGTATGTTTATTTCTAATTGACCTTTTTAATGATTTAGACCATACCTACCTATTCTTGGTTGAGTTAATTGGGGTCTGGGTTTCAGTCTATAGATAAATATGTTATATTATACAAAATTGTGTAAGTGCCGGGACTCACGGTTAGCCTTCGGATGACAACAGGGGTGCTCCACCACCCCAGGCTATTGTAATTTTGGTTTAGCTTGAGTTATCTTTCTACCTTGTATTTGTCATTTAATATCTAAGGTACCTATGATTTGCTGATGAGCATGTACCTGCGCTAGGCTTTGGTTTGTTAGTAAGAAAGCATAACGCGAACACTAGGGTTACATAGCACCCCATGTTGTCTTTTATGTATGCGAAATTTTTTAAGAAAAATATGTGCATTACGCCACCCACCTAAGTCAAATGAAGAGGAGTCCCCCCCCCCCTGATTTACAGAAGTATTCAAGATGTGTATTTTGTCCGTGAAAACAAGACCCAAACGCAAGGTTTCATGCTTAAAATGTAATTGTCCTATAGGTATATCCTGAAAACAGGAAAGATAGGTATATGGATCAATCGCCTTTAATCAATTTTATTTCCTTACATAATTTTTTTGAATTTTCTGTTTTTATTAAAGTCTATGAAGTGTTACGTTTCACTAAATCTTTTTTATTATCCTTGAAAGTATTTTTGTAGTGTTGCTGTTGTTGTGTATGTAATTTTAAAAGTGTTGTTATCGGAAGGCTAAAATGTGTAAACTTTATAATATTCGTCCAAGTGCCGTAGTTTAGTTATTGAACGTATCTATCCAATTACAACGTAATGTATGACACATAATGTATGAAAGGGAACGTACCTATATTACACGTAAGGCCCACGTTTTTAGTTTACCCTGCCGCCGGCATAGATGTTTACACATAGGGTGGCGCACGAATCGTGCTACAAAAATAAAACGTAATAACTTTTTTTCTGTGTGAGTAATCGGCTTATTTTTTTTTTATTTTGTAGGTTACTATTTAGATTTATAAAAATGGATGCTTGGGATACGGAGAAAAGAATTTGGATAGTGCAACGGTACCATGCTTTGCAGTCCGTCATTTCCGTCCAAAGGGAATTTAGGCGGGAGTTTGGCGGTAATCCCCCGAGTAGATGGACCATTATGAGGTTTGTAAACATGTTTGCCGAATCTGGAAGCATCGCACGAAGGCCGTACCATCGAGATGCCAATGTTCGGGTTCAGGATACAATCGCAGCAGTAGCATCTGCAATACAGGCCAATCCGAACGTTTCGACCCGAAACTTATCGGGGCAAATTGGAATTAGTAGACGGTCATTACAACGGATACTTCATGACGATTTAAACTTGTTTCCGTACAAAGTCCAAATTACTAGCAAGTTAAACCCTCAGGATTTGCCTGTTCGCCTGGAATTTTGCCAAAAAATGATATCAATGGCCGAAGAAGACAACACATTGATCAATTGTTTGTTCATGTCTGATGAGGCCCATTTTGATCTTAACGGCAATGTAAACAAGCAAAATTGCCGTATATGGAATGAGTCTAATCCAGAAATGCTCCATGAGACGGAACTGCACCCAGAACGAGTCACTGTGTGGTGCGCAGTTTCATCAAGGTGTATTGTCGGGCCGTACTTCTTTGAAGAAAACGGTGTAACCATTACTGTCAATGGGGACCGTTATTTAAAGATGTTGAAGGAGTTTTTTTACCCAGAACTGCGCCGAAGACGTATACCATTCAACAGCGTTTGGTTTCAGCAAGATGGAGCAACTGCACATATATCCAGACCAGTTATGGCGGAGCTAAACAACAAATTCGCAAACAAATTAATTTCTAGGAACTCCACTCTTCGCTGGCCCCCAAGGTCACCTGACCTGACTGCACCAGACTTCTTTTTATGGGGTTATGTCAAGCAAGAGGTGTATAAAACGAAGCCCAGGAATTTAACTGAATTAAAGCAGTCCATAACGACAATAATTGAGGCGATCCCAACTTCAACTCTTCAGGCCGCAATGAATAATTTTTTGACCAGGTGCCGCATATGCGTGGGACAGCGTGGAGGTCATTTGAGGTCTATAATCTTTAAAAACAACTAACTATTTAAAATAAAATTTAATTTTCTAACCAATAAAAAAAAATAAATGAAATACATCGATTAAAAAAAAAGTTATTTGAATTTCTTATTGTAGCACAATTGGTGCGCCACCCTGTATATCGAACCTGCAAACTCACCAGGTTAAATTATGCGATTCAACTCGATTAAACAAAATTATTTAATTCTAAACAATGATTCGGTTAAAGTGTACTAAATTTTATTAAACTACTTTTGGGTAAGTTTGTTCGGTTTCAATAACCAATTAAGTTAGTTAATGAATAATATTTCATCATAATAACCAAAATACTGAGATTTGTTTGGAATTAACTATAAATATAAGTAGTTTATTTAAGCAAGCTACTCATTTAACATAAACGATTTCGAATCCTAACCAAGATTCTTCATTAATATAACCTTTTTAGGTTTTTATTTAAAAAAATTTATTTTAATCGAGTCGACTAGGAATTTAGAATTAAAATAGTTAACTGTGTAAATTTTACCCTTGACAACGTAGGTAATACAGTCGAATCTCGAAAAGATGAACAGATATAAAACAGGGCCCGTTCATCTTTTCAAATTGTTCATCTTTTCGAGCATCAACATTTGGTTAAGGAAGAAGATACAGTTTTATAAATAAAAACATTAAATATTATTTACATAGCAAGTCAAAACAAGCCCCAAAGTACTGTTCAAGAGCAACTAAAAGGCAAAGAATAAAGAATAAAGTGTTCATCTTTTTGAGTACTAAATTTCAACCTTTCATCTTTTTGAACACTGAAAAGTGGAAATATTTCGTTCATCTTTCCGAGCTGTTCATCTTATAGAACCGTTCATCTTTCCGAGATTCTACTGTATTTAAAACATTTTTTTGAACCCACCGAAAAACGCCCTCCGTTAGTAATAATATTTCTGTGTGTACACGTATATACACTATACACTACACTACATATGTAACTGTTAGATGCAATTAGGTATTTATTTATTTTTCTCGTATTTATTTTTCAATCGTAGTTGATATCAACTATAGTAGGTAGGTAAACATATTTAATCAATTTAATTTTGCAGAATAATATTTCGTAAATATATATGATATGGTAATATTTTCGTACCTATCTGTCACATAGTTCTTGTAGGGTTCTATATAGTCCCATTGACGTCTTCAGTGTCGTTATAAATTCTTTTAAGTCACCTGATGAGCCAAAAACAAAGATCGATTAACAAGTATTATTTCGGTATAACCACAAAATTATAAAATTATAAAAAATTATAAAACAGGTGCATTTTAGGTACGTAGGTATACACAATCGACATTTTTAAAAGGCTTTCTTATTATACTTTGGCGTTCGCAAATGATTTGTTTCTCTTTTGATAATGTGTGTAGGTACAAATAAAAGACTTCGTAATATGTTAATATCAACCAATTTTTTAAACAAATCACTAACGGGAGACTCACTTGATCCACTTTCTGAATCATTCAAAATAAGAACAAAAGCAATATCTAACAAAATCAAAATAAAAATAAGAACCATGCAGAAATTAAAATAAAAGCTAAACAAAGTAAAAAATATCTTATACACAATCGAATTGCTGTGATTTCCATGGAGGGGTTAAATTTATTTTATATATTGATTTTGTTCGTTATGTTTTTTTTTTTTAATAAATATTTTCTTTTATATTTTTGTTTATAAAAACTAAAATGTTAAATAATACAGTATTGGTCCAGTATATAACGAATGATAAAATATTTCAATATTGCATTTGTTTTATCGAAAACATTTGTTTGTCAAGCTGAAATCATCTATAAGCTGTTAGTTTTTTCGTTCGAAAATTGTCAATGTTGCCTGCATTTACTCCATGCGTATATGTTTATAATATGCAGTTAAAATTTGTGGAACTTAAACTTAGCTAAGGAGCTAAAGTGCCAAACAATCATTTTGTGCGGTAAATATTGACAGAAAAGTGATGTACATGTAAGAAACAAAAATTAATTTTTTTCTCCGGAGTTGCGTGCCACTTGGCTTAAATTTCTAGAGACATTTTAGCTTGGCTAAATTTTAGAGAGTATTTTTTATATGGAAAGTATAGTACTGCGTACAAGTGTTAAAAATAAACTTTTGAACACTAGTAGTCGAATTTATTAGATTTCCTTAGAACACTCTTGGACAGTTGTCCAACTAGCCACTGTCTAAATATTTGGACATCTCCTTATTTATAAAGGCATTCCAACAGCTGTCTAAATATGTTCTCAAACACTCACAAACATCCCTGTAATCTGTCAATTTCGTGAACATTTGGATACGTTCAATGAACATTTCATTTAATTTTCAGCTTTTTGTGCATTGAACATACCCACTTTAGAATAGGTTTGGACATCCAATTTCAGTGTCTAAGTTAGACACTCGATGGAACATGATTATAAATAAGGTTTTGGAGTTGGACAGCTGTCCAAAGTTAGACATACTTTGCAATGGGTTTATAAATACGACTGTAGCTGTTTAAAAGAAATTGTATCAGTTTTATGGGAATTTTTAAAAGATTTTAATTTATTTCGTGTGCTTTAGATATTTCGCCCCAATTTATTTTTGTAAAAAAATCACTTCAATTTCGTATACATTAAAAAATTAAATTTGAATTTTTCCCGGAAACTTTTTTAATATTTATAAAAAGTAACTGTTAAAAGTTCGCAAAATAATAATATATATGATCCAATTCCTTTCTAATATTGAGGAATATTGACTCACTTTATTGTGGAAATAAAAAAAGTTTTAACGTGGTTAACCCACCCCTGTATACAAATGAATTAAAAAATAAATACATTTTAGTGACCGTACAGCTCATGGAGAACCAAGGTCTATTGACTTACAACTCTAAGGGAATTCCTGAGTGCTTTGTTAGTTTGTAACAATTGATATACCAAAATCAATTGATTAAAGGTTCCCACACACCAACGCGAATCTGTCGTGGCGACGACGAAAACAATAATAACAACATGTTGTTTTCATTGACAACCATGTGTTGTTATTATTGTTTTCGTCGTCGCTACGAAAGATTCGCGTTTGTATGGAGGAACCATAAATAAATAAATTGGGTGGCGCGAAAGCTCGTGTAGAATATGGGCGTAGTGAATTACAACTCACAACCATCACTGTGTGCGTGTTACTGGCACGAATGGAGGGGACCTACAATTTTCTGCCGAATCCAAACGGCTGAGGTGTAAAGCACTTTTTCATGACAAGAGATACTCTTGGAGGATTTTTCAATTCCTCGCAAGTGCAGTATAGACCGTGAAAAACATTTCTGTGTTTAGGTGGCATAGGCTGAGAATCAATTGTTATTAATTGCTATTTCACCATAATGTCAAAAACATCTCTTCAGTTAATTAAATTAGTCTCTCGCAGCTCACCTGCCAAAATAAGCAATATCCAGTATCAGTGTAGGGTTTATGAAGGACAATAATTATTGATTCTTATAATACAAAATATACAAACAAAATTTAATTGGAGTTGTGGAAGTGATTAAATAACTGCATCAATATTTTTGAACAAAAAAATTAAATATTGGAGTATATTATATAGTTCACAAACAGTATATTATGTACATACATAATTAGGAGATCAAACATTTTGGAATCTATTCTGTGGCGAAAAGGGTATTGTATATATACCTATTACCTATACTTAGCTCGAATTATATTTTCATCATAAATTGTTTCTGTGTTTCTAAGTCGAAAAGCTGTTCGTCCTTAATCTTTATTAAAGAAGAGTACATATATGTTAACTAAAATAGCTGTGTATACATACATATGTATATATACATATATATATATATATGTATATGATACTAGACTAGACTTATATTTCACCGTAGACTTTTTTCTTTGCCTATACGTGCGGCAAAGGAAAAGTATAGCGTATTAAATTCTTTCCCTAATATGTACAATTTTATACGGATATATAAGAAACTCCCGCTTATAAAAATAATAACTTGATTATATAAAAGAAACGCAAATCAAAACCCCGTATCTTTGCACACACACAAAAATTGTCAGGAAGAACAAAAAATGTAGGTATTGCAGAAAAATTTTCAGCTTGAAATTAATAAATTATGAACTTTTCTTATCTGCGAAATAAAACTCCCTGTAGGTACAGTGAATCAAAGTTTTAAAAAAATAATTTTTGTTTCTTGTTTTTTTTTTCTAAGATTCTGGTCTAATTTTGTTTTTCGACTGCAGTCTAATTTAACGAGGCCACATCGGGAGCGTATCGGAAACCCGCTTTTTAAAATCCCGTTTTTCGAAAATCCCGAAAAAAAAGTTTTAAAATCCCGTCTACTAAAATACCGTTTTTTTAAAATCCCGTCTTCTAAAATCCCGCTTATTCATAATCCCAATGTATTAAAAACCCGCTTTTTAAAATCCCGCCAAATCCCGCCAATCCCGTTTTTCGCAATTAATTTGGGTATTAAACTTGGTTAATTATGAACTCATTCCCATCATTTTAGGAACTAACTGCCAACTACCAAAATGATAAAAAGAAATTTTTCATACACCCAACCTCGCACCTACCCCAAATCCTATAGTGTGCCCAAGCAGGGGGGTTGCAGGGGGGCAGCATGCCCCCCCATACATACCTCACTGATTATTAAAATCGTTGGGACCTATTTCATAATGAAATAAGTCACAAATGAATTAACTCCCAAATTTATGAACTAAGTCCCAACGAAATTTTGGTGGGAGTTAAAACAAGTAGTTTTAATTGATAAAGCGGGATAATAAGAAACGGGATTATAAAAAACGGGATTATAAGAGACGGGATTATAAAAAGCGGGATCTTGAAAAAACGGGATTTTAAAAAACAGGATTATAAAAAGCGGGATTGTAAAACCGGGATTTTAAAAAACGGGATTATAAAAAGCGGGATATCGAACCCAACCCGGCCACATCAACGCAATCGCATAAATATGTTTCCACCTTTTACGACCAGCTTCCAACATTTCCAAAGGAATGCAACTGCAGTGTTTTATTGTTTGTAAAATAGACTTTTAAATTAGACTTTCTCCTAAGACAACATTCGCATATAGGTAAAGCTGAAAATTGGTACAGACTTTTTATTTATCATTAAAAATGAATTGTAAAAAGCACAAATAAATTCGACATCGCTAAGAAAATTATTTACGTTAAATGTCGAAAATATCATTTTTTCGTATGCAACATCTTAAACTGTGCTTGTGGATGCTATACCACAAAACATTTTGTGTGAAATTTGTAGGTTATATTATTCTCTACAAAAAAAGATTTTCAAATTTTGTTTCTTACGAGCAATCGATTTAGAAGATATTGGGATTTAAAAAAATGTCAAATCTCGAAAATAACGTTTTTTCGCATATTATACTCTTAAACGGTGAGTATACCTATTATATCGAAAAGTAATTTACCAACAATTTGTATACTATGTGCTCTTCTACCAAATATCATTCAATTGTTTTTACTTAGAGTATATACTATTAAATATCTATAAATAATTTTTTTCAAGCTTGGATCAAGAGTCAAAATTTGTGGTTTTTTGTTTAACTCTTACAAAATGATGTTTTTGTAAAATATTTTCAATTTTCTTCGTAGAGTATTATGATTTCTATAAAATAGTTTTAGGTTATTTTTAATTAGTATTTTTAATTAGTATCATGCTAATACCTTAAAAGCAGAGTGTTTACAATTTTGCACCATATGCGTTTCAGAGAAAGACCGATATCAAAAATATCGGTGAATGCTATCGACAAGAAGCTTTCTAATTAAATAAAGAATATGTTTCCTTCTACAAAATAGCATTTTCTTTTTTTTTCTAAGAGCTATCATTGAAAAAAATAAATTATTTTAAAAATTTGATCAAAAGTCAAAAATTAGGTATTTTCGCACTTAACTTTTAAATAGTGGGGCTTGTGGATTTTTTTTTGTTTTGGTTACTGCGTTTGTTTCATTATAAAGAAAGTAATGGTATACAAACTGTAACTGGTGAAAGGCCGTGTAAGGACCTTTCAGAATTTAATAACCTTTGTCCATTATATACAAAATCAAAAATCTTTTATTTTTCTTTGTTTCACAACAATTTCTGATTGAGTTCAAATGTTTATATAAACTTTTTATAAGGTAAAAGGATAAGTTTTGGAAAAGTTTAAATACTTGGGAAAATTAGAAAAAAAAACAAGTTTTTAAAAATGAAAAATAAATGTTCAGCAATACTTTTTTTCAATATCTGACTAACATTTTAGATTATTCATTCAATTTTCAGATGAATAATGAAGTTGACCAAAAATATTTTTTTTTATTTAAATAAGTCCACTTACTATTAAACATTTTTAAAAAAAAATAATCTTGTTCTAAGTTAAGGTTTCCGAAATTTCCAAATTTTGTCATTATTAAATTCTGAGAGGTTAGGACTTGACTTTCTTTCATTGCAGTTTGCACATATTATGATCTGATATAATGTATAAGAGAAACGTTCTTGGATTTGGTCGAGTTTCTTATATCGGTGTTGTACTATAGGTATACCTTTCTACTCTAGGTATATAAAGTCCACAATTGTTGAATTTGTAAGATAGACAAGTTCAACCCTTCAGGAATATCTGAAGGTACCAGGTACCTATTGGATTTTCATTGCTGATCTACCTGAATGTATTAGCTATTTCAACTACCAGTTCATGTGTATGTAGGTATTAGGTATTAAGTAAAATATGTAAGTATATACTTGGAATAATGTATATATCTATATACTTATTTAAGTATCTTAACATTTTTTCTGGAATACAATTTCATTGAGATTGGGACGGGCCACAAACTGGATATGTAATATATTTTTTAGGATACCTACATACCCAAACTTTTTACATTATAAATACACTCGTGTTACGAATGTTGTTTTTAGTTTTTGTTGCATAGGTCTATAAACAATAAACATGCGGGTAAACATGTTGCAGACGATATAATAATGGTGGCGTTATTAAAGACGTTAACGCGATAGCGGGAGGACTACTTATCCTTTTTGGGGCAGCCTTTGTCTTAAAAACGAAAAGAAAGGCGGACAACGAATTAGTTGCCAGACAACAACATTCACGAATTGTGTATAGGTAGTTTTTGTTTTCGTTTTTTTATTATAACTAAAAGGGGATGAAATTAGATACGAAATTCTAAGAGAACAAAATGCGAAGAAGACGTTTCTATACTTTGAGTGTTTGTTGTTATTTTTATATTTGGATAATTTTAGGCAATTTTTTGGGGTAGGTAGGACAGAAGGCAGACAGCTTACATATTATGTACATCAGCAAGAAGACAATGACCTTTATAACAACCGAAGTAGGTAGGTATCTACGACGTATTTTTGGGTAGATAAATTTATTTCATTTGAAATATAATAAAAAAAGGAGTGAAATATATAATATTATATGTATCTACCTACCTTACCTACCTACCATCTTACGACGATGACGGGTTAAACTTCTAAAGGATGTGCGTTAGGAATTTTTTTTTGGCAACTTTTTTAAGCACAGGTTGCACATGAAGAAAATTGAGATCATTGACCTAAAATTACACTCAAGCGTGACATAATTATTTGTTGGCTCTTGGTTTGTTAGGTATTTGTGTAACTATATAGGTAGGTACCATATGTTTGTAAAAAAAATCGTTTAATTTCAGGAGATGAATTTGAAATGTAGAGGGTTATTAACAATTTATAATCTACCAATTTACTGTAATAGCTAGATATACATAGGTACATATTATGTAAGCTAGATTTTAAGAAGCTAAAGGGGAGACGAATCACGTCTTTGCGGGGAACGTCTACGCCAAATTGAAATGCCGTATTTCTCGAAACTTATCTTTTCAAATTCAAAGTTAAGTGTTTTTTTTTTCAAAGTATAGGTATACCTACTTATATAATAATAGTATAATAATGTCATCACAGTTGACATATATATTTTCTAAAGAATTGAAAAGCGAGAACAAAATATTAAAATAAAAACAAAACAAAATTTTGCATAGTTAGATTTTTGATTTTAATGTTCAGTGTTCTTATTAGATTAAGTCAAACACTAAAAAACCAGATGATAAAATTTTTATTGGTTTTTGGAGAAAATTGAAAAAAAAAAATGTTCGCAAATACAATTGGCATGGGGAGAGAGTACGATAACTTATGGCCAGTTATACAATTGTGGTTCAGCCTCGGTTTAAGATTTACCGGTTTCGGCGGATTAACTAACGTTCAACGCTGGTTCAAGTATGTAATTGGTTATTATCGCACACTTAAGCAGTAAACCACTATTGAACTTAATTAATCCGCCGAAATCGGTGGATAAAAATTGCTGAACCACAATTAAAATATTTGTACAACTGGCCCTTAGGTGTCCAAAATTGATAATGGTTTTTTATAGAGGGGTCAAAAAAAAGCACTTTTTTTTTGCTATGAGAGGGAGGGTCTATCTCGCCTCGTTTAGGAGGTAGAAGCAATTTTAGAAAAAAAGAAAAAAACTTAAAATGAAAAAAAAAAATTATTAAAAAATTATTATTATCAACGGCAACCCTGACAATAAAGTACTATACCGGTTTTGAAAGCCAAAAATCTATTCTTTAATCCTTAATTTAAATTAAATTATTTATCTCGATAGTTTTTGAAAAATTCGCATGCAAACTCAAAATTTTGATACAAAAAATGAAAAAAAAAGTTAAGATCCATTTTTTTTTAAATTAAGAAATTAAATGCTAAATTGGCTTTTTGTGGTCAATGCTAATATATCAATTCAGAATCGAACACAAAAACCGAATAGTTTTGTGTCTTATAGTTTTTGAGAAAATTGAAAATTACTAAAACAAATTAAGTTTATCATTTTTGGTTTTTGGTATTTACGGTGATTTCATTTTGAGAATTAATGTTGATGGTTCAGTTTTGTAATTAAAGTAGCAATTCATTTAGCGTTACAGTTGCAATATATAGGTATGTAAGACACAAACATACGTACATACTTGTTATCGATAGTTGGTATGGAAAATCCATTTTTTTTTTCTGTAATGGCGTCGCTAATCCCCGATATCGTTTTTTTCAACCAGTTCCCTCCGGGATTGGAAAAAAACACACCTAAAGTCGAAAAATTTCTTGTTAGGGTATAAGCAAATAATTTTTTGGCCAAAAATTAATTTTGCCACGTTTTATTAGGTATATAAATTTTTTACAAGAAATCTCTAATAGAAAAAAGGGTTATGTCACCAATAACTTTTAATTTGTATGTATGTAGTATTCTAAAAAACTTTTTGACAATCAAATTTTGTTTGGAGAGAAATTCTCTTTTTCTGGAAATATATTAAATGTAATATACATATGTAGGTATCTGATAATTAATCGAAAAGTGGTTAGGTGAATAATTATCACACCATTTATTAGGTGTGATAATTTCGAAACTGGCGTTTAATGTTTTCTATGTTTTTTTGACAAACTATAGCATAAAGAAATATTAAATTTAATATAAGAAGTGTATATATACCCATTTCCCCAGGGTGCGGCAAAAAAATTATAGAAATCATTGAACGACAAATTCGAAATTGTTACATCTTATTAACGGAAAATTATTCACTTTAGCTTTTTTCGATCGATGAATGTTGCTTCGTTTACTTGAAACTCATGTTTTTGTATCTCTTATGATACTTGATGACCAAAGAGTGCAAGTTGACAATAGGTTAGGTTATAGGTATAGGTACTCCTATTTGACTCATCCAAACTATTAAGGTTCTCCCAATTACTGGCTGAACACAATGCAACTGAGCCGCAGCCGGAGTCGGATTCGGAGCTGGAACACCTGTCAAAATATTAAATACACACAAAATCTATGCTTCCAGCAGAATGGAACGCAACTGCAGACGGAGCTACAGCGAAAATCTAACTAAAATGAAATTTTAACGAAAAAAATAATAAAAAATATTCTTCGAAAATCTTAGTATATAGTATCTATGTTATGCGTACGCCACTGGTAGATAGGTAGGTAGGTATATGTGTGTTTTGTAAAAAAAGAATCAGACAAATTGCATACAGCATGAAGTGGCAGAACTGTAACAATAACAGCGATTATAGAATCCTATATGAATGCGGAGATAATCGGACTCAATTTTAAAATTTTTACTATAAGTGAAATGTCATAATGTTAGTATGCTATAAATAAATAAATAAATATCTTAATATAGTCAAGGGTAAAAATTACATAGTTCACTATGTTAATTCTAACGTAGTAATATTAATGCAGAAACTTCGCAGTTTTGAAGATTATTTATTTTAAACGAGTAGGTGTTCCTTTATTCAAATAATTTTAAACATCTCTGAGTAGATTGGTTAGACTATAAGCGATTTAATATGTTTCATTAACTAACTTAATTGCATATTGAAACTAACACAGAAGTAGTTAGTACGGAACCGAATCAATGTGTAAATTTAAATAATTTTGTTAAATCGAGTTGACTCATTTAATTCAACCTGGTGAGTTTGTTGGTTGTATATTAAAAATGATTGTTATTTAACTTAACCGAGTTTTACGTCGTTTATAACCGATCATTTTTCTGCGTGAGTGTTAGTTTCGTTGCAGAACATTCTTTTGCTATAACTTTTTCCCCCAACCTACGTTAAAGCATAGCTTATTTTAAGTGAAAATTCACTGGTCTCTATATCTTAGGTAGGTATGTAGTATGTACCTATATTTTATCGATTGATTTTCTTATAGCAAAGTGCTTTGCATGAGGTTACCTTTCAATGCGGTAATTTACACCATCAAATTAATAAAAAAGTGTTTGTTTGACTGAATGCAGAAATAAGAAGAACTTGACTTTTGAAGTGTAGATTAGATAGATACCTTATACCTACCTACCTGTTTCCTTTTGTGATCTGCTGTTTAATTTATTTGATCCTGCAAGTGGATTTTCAGTTTCCTTCTTGATTTATATTTTGCTATAGGTTAATGTACATATGCCCACATTACACCTGACACTGCCCGCGAATGTCGAAATATATTATTATCCTAGTTATGCCTATATTATAATATCTACTATATCTCGTTTTTTAATTGCATAAAAGTTTAGAATTGCTCTTGAGTTTGTTGAGAAAAGAAAACTCTCCCTTTCTTTTGTAGATAGTTACCTAATATAGGTATATAAACTTTTTATAATGACCTTTCCTTTTTTTTATTTCCATTTCAACGGACAGGATCAGCAGCATTTCCTGCATAATGTTGATTTTTTTCGTTCGATTTTCTTACTAATGTATATGTGTGTCTTTTTTATGGGTGTATGTTCTAGATATGGGTACATAGAATGTCCTTTTCAACCATCATTTCCGTTATTCTTTCTAAGTATAAATGGTCTCCGCGTAGTCTAAGAAAGTCCTATGAAGATAGTAAGGAACTGTAGGTAGGTATCTATACAAAACTATTTGCATAGAATAGAAACTTTAAGTAGGGAAACTTTACTTAGGTATTCACTTTTCTTTGTATTTTCTTCAAGGATAAAGATGAATCATTCTCTCCGTAGGACCTATAGTGGAAAGCGACGCATCACATCGCTTCACTTTAGCCATTTTGAAATGTGCCCAGTGCAGATCCCCCTTCTCTTTGACATTTATTATGTGGATATAGTGGGAGAACAATTCGCAGCGAGAGGAGGCTTATCCATGAAAATTCCATTTTTGTATTGCACTGCACTTAAACGCACATGGCACTCTGGCATTTGTGTATTCACCTCCTGTGTCAACTAAAATGACGTAATGAGGTGTTAAATGCAAGAGAGATAATGTTTACAAAAAAAAAAAAAAAAATTGTCACTGGCAACATTATGCGCACGCAACATGGATATTTCCCCAACAACACATCATTAACTGTTTCCCATTCTTTGCTTATAATGCATGCAGCTAAAGAGAAAATGCACATGAAAGAGAGTGCAAAATCATTTGCACTTTTCATGCAAATATGGAAACAATTTTCTTTCTCATTTTCTTGCATTTGCCGCCGCCGAGGCCGACAAACACGTCGACGGCGATTATAGATGGAGAGTGTATTGGTGCGTATAGTGGACGCTCATACTGCTGCATTTTGTTTCAATTGCACCCTCGCCTTACAGTGGGTTGGGTTTTAATTTGGTTTTCGTCTTTGCTTACACGCGCTCGTTCTTTCTCTTTCCCTTTTGATGCGTTTTTTATTTTTTCAATGGCCAGCGGTCGGGGAAGGAGAAAAACGCCGTTGGACCTTCTTTGTATATGTAAAACACCGGTGCAGTGTGTGCGAAAGGGAGAGAGAAAAGGAATAAGGAAGGCGAGAACAAGATGCAGTTGCACACACTGTCCTGCTGTTTATTATGTGTTAGTGTGTGTGGGATTTGTTTTGAGAGGAAGAAGAGAAGAAACACAAACAACACTACATGATAACGATACCTATTGGAAATCGCAACGCAATGGTCGCCGTCCTGTGTTGTTGTTGTTGTGCATGTGCACTTTTTTCTCCGGGATTCGCACAGAGCTACCAATGGAGTGGGTTGAGTGGGCCGTGCATGCTAGCCCCCACTCCCTGGTTGTTCTTATATACAACGGTAACGGAGTGTAATTTGTAAGGCTAATCCAAGTGTTGTGTAGTATTGATGTGGAAGGGTGAAAAGGGGAGGAAAATGCGTTTTTTATGCAGAAGAAAATGCCCAGTAAGTTGAAATGCGTATGTGTGAGTGATACATAGGCTGTGCTGTGATGCATGCGTAAGGGATATTTTGAGTTGCTGCGCTGCCGAACTGATGGCCGTGGAAAAAAAGAAGGTGGAAGAATTGGTTGTGGTATTGGTGAATTGTGGGGAGTATGTAATAATTGAAGGTGCATTTTTGCCATTTTTCATTTGTTTTTATTTTCTTTTGTTGGTGAATTTTTTTTTCTTTTTGGTTTTTCATTCGCCCAATTGATTGAGAGTGCGTTTTTTTGTATACATATGAGGAAGGGTAGTTTAGATAGGTATATGTGTGGATTGGGGGCCTAAAAAATTCGATTGGGGGTGTGTTTTAGTTTTTTTTTTTTTCAAGGACTTTTTTGTTGTGTAGGTATGTTTTGAAGGAAGTTAGCTATAGGTATTATGGGTATTCTGATTCAGATAGGTACCTATAGGTAGGTAGGTAGTTATGTTATTAAGGTATAGAAATAACTTCAGAGGAAATAGTTATAAGTTATCTATCTATAGAACCTTTCAACCCATACCTACCTACCTATTTATGTAAGTAAATTTTCAGCAACCTGAATTGAAAATTAATTATTATAACTTTTCACAAAGTGTATGTATAACCTACCTATACATACATACCTAGGTATAGGTTCCAACCTAAGGTAGGTATATCTTCGCGTAGGTACATTCACGTAGGTACATATTGTACCTATATACCTACATATGTATATAGAGGTGTAGGGACAGTATCTTATCTAAGTGGGTACGTACTACGTAGATACTTATATCAACTAAGGTTTTAGGTAAAAGTTAAATTTTTAGGCAAAGCTATATTTTTGTATTTAATTTAAGATATCTACCTATATATATAGATACCTTCTTAGATAGGTATTTACATATTTATTTACGCCTTTCATATATGTAAAAGTAGGTACCTATCTATATATAGGGTCCTACAGAAAACTATTTCAACATTTTAAAGTTCTTTGGCAAAATAAAATTCACTAAATTAAATTCAATTCGAACTTCGAAATTTTGGAAATCATAACAATCTGCAGGTTTATTAATTAGACCCTTAAGAAAAAAATAAATAGGTATAAGGTCAAAATTTAAAGTTTAATAAAATTCTTATCTACATTTTTTTTTTATTACCTATAGGTATTATGTACCTTATATACCTACATACTACACACCTATACAATATACATAGGTAGTAAAGGATATAGGTATACCTAGGTATATGAGATATGGCAGAAAAGTTGATAACCGTTGAACCTATAGATGAAATTCGTTGATATACCTATATCTACAGGCAAATATATTTTTGTTTAAATTATATTTAATGCACTAAAAAAAAAGGTTAACCAATAGGTCAATTAAAAAGACCTAAAACTTAACTACCTATAGGTTATAGTCCAAGAGCAGACAGCAAATTTTTTGGCAGCTAATGTAGGTAGGTACTATAGGTACCAGGTATGTATATATGTAGGTATAAGTATTCGACTATAATCGGGCTTTGTACTTTGTAGGTATAACTGTGATGGAAAATACAAAAGTCTGACGTCAAGTTTTTTTCTTAGCAGTTGGTGGGTGTGATTCGTTAGAATAACGATTTTATAATTTTTATAAATCAGGCCCAGGGGAAGGTGCGTGTATAGGTTAGGTATAACCACTTAAATTCATTTAGGTATTGGTAGGTACCTCTATTTAAAATTTGAAATGGATACCTACTCTGTCAATTTCCCTAAAGGTGGTGTTTATGTAGGTATAAGACCATTGGTGATGCGATAAACCCTTCTAGTAGCGATTTGACTAAAGATGCGAGAAATCTTTGTATTTTTATTGTTTTTTCTATTAAGTATTTAAGTTATTAAAGAGCAGCTCAGCATTTCGAACAACAACATTTTATAAAGTTTTCTCAGCTTTGATGTCATCACAGCTTGAACCGTTTATTGCGTAGTTCAAACATAAACACAACTTAACTGTGTCGATATTCCTAAATCTTGACTGATTAAAAGAACTCAAAATACAAAAAATTTTAACCGAACCGCACGACAAAAAATTAACAAAAATAATTTTTTTCCGACAAAAAAAGCCGATAAGGTACCTTAAAATGCTGCACATTTTGTAGGATAGACCTTTATCGCTTTATTTTATACAATTTAATAATGATAATCGTTTTGGGGTAAAAATTTGAGGAAAATCGCTCTTATATTAGAAAAAAAATTATTTTTGTTAGAAATGTTTCAGAAACGGGAACCTAGGATATTAAGACCAATAATAGAGCTGGAAGTCGTATAAAAATACCAGCATACCAAGGTAGTTGACAAAAGTTGGGAAAATTACAATTAAATACTTACTTGGAAAAAATCATACGTTAGAAAAGTAGTAGAAAAAGAAAATTTATTGGATAATATTTCAAACACATATATAAGACGCATACGTCTTTAGATCATTAAAAAATATCTTAAGAATGTTCCTTACAGTTAAAAAATATATTGTCATTTGACTTTTCAACAATTGATATGCTACCTATATTATATGAGAAGTTAGCATCTCATTTTTTTCCGTCTTTTTTTCTGAGAAATCAAACAAAAATACATATTTTTTGGAAAAGTATCAGGAACTATTGAGATCGCTTAGAAACGCTTACCTACATTAATTCACGCAGAAAATTAATTTTAAACCATAGAGCGTTTTTCGGTGGGTTTGCAGTTTGTTTTAAATATTACGTAGTCAAGGATAAAAATAACAAAGTTCACTATGTTAATTCTAACGTAACCGGCTTGATTAAAATAAATTGTTTAAAATAAAAACCTAAAAAGGTTATATTAATGGAGAAATTTGGTTATAGGATTCTGAATTTTGAAGATTGTTTATGTTAAACGAGTTACTTGTTTAAATCAAATATTTATATTTAGCTAATTTCCACATCTCTGCCAATATTATATGAGCGAATTAATATTTTTTCATTTACTAACTTAATTAATTAATGTAACCGAACCGAACTTACTCGGAAGTAGTATAGTAAAATTTAGTACACTTTAACCGAATCAATGTGTAGATTTAAATAATTCTTTTAATCGAGTTTACTCGTGTAATTTATTCTGGGGAGTTTGCAGGTTGTATATTATGTTTGTTAGTTTCATGTTTGTTATTAATCCTAAACTAGTTTAACCGATCATTTTTCTTCGTGTTAATACGCTAAATCTCAGTTTATTTTATTTAAATATAGCAAAATGCGATGCGAGGATTGTTGAACGCCTTACTTACGGCTTGCTCTTGTAGTTATTTTCTAAAGATGAGCTATATAAAATCTTGGTTTTTCAACCACAAGTATATAACTGTGAGTGTGATTTAAGATTCACTGGGATTTTAACCTGTAACAGAGTTGGGAGGAATCTGCAAATAATGGCCATAGGCAGCTACACACAAAAACCCCTTTTAACAATTTGAATTAATTCTTGACCCGTGTCAAATCTTTCATGCAATCTCCCTCCTTATATGTTCAGCGAATTGTTGACTTATAAAATCGAGAACGGAGAAAAAGAAAGAAACCGAATGTACAACAACAACTTGTGTCTGGTTAGTAAAAATGCTGGTTTCAAATGCAATTGTCAAAACAAAAAGACTTAAAATTAGATCGACTTGATCAAGTGACCTCGGTGGCGCAATGAGTATGCATATGGCTCGGAGGGAGCTTGGTCCGAGTTCGAGTCCTACCTGGGCATAGAAAGTTTTTTCAATTAAAATTGAACAAAGACCAAGCACCACTTTAAAGGAGTCTTATGACTCACGTGGCAGTCGTGAAATAGCTATAACTCTCCAGCCTATAAAAACTTGGTGGTAGCTCACTCCAGTGTTGTTGTTCATTCAAACCTTCAATATAAAATTATGGTTATTCTCCAGCATGTGTTGTGCTACACTCGAATTTTCTTCTTGTCTGTCCTAGATATTCCTAATCGCTGCATCCACATTTTAAATTTGTGTGACAAAATATTTGTTCGTACAAAATTCTATAATATGCGCCACCGGTTTAATTCTTCCCGTTTTAACGACTTAAAACCATTGATGGAATTAAATTTGGTATTGTCCTCACACGAAAAATTTTTAAAAAACATGATTGTGATATTGCTTATACCAACAGTTTTAATAAAAAAAATTATTCCTCTAGACCATATATTTAGCGACAACTGCACTTCACGACGCGACACTATGCGACAAAGTTGGTAATCTGACCAACTGTGTCGCGACGTGAAGTTTCGTTCAGTTTCGTGCGAAAGTGCGCACGGTGTCACTGAAGTGCAGTTCCGCCTAGTGCGGTTCTACCTTAAGAGAAAAGTCAAAAACGGCTTATATCAACATGACACAGTAAGTGTTGCCGTTGTTTTGAAATATTTTGTTTGTATTTTAAGTAAATTTTTTAGAGAATTCAAGATGGCGGCTAAGCTTCAGCCTGATTTTCCCGAAAAACTACCCATATACTCCTAATAACCCCCTCTTACGAATTGTGACTGAGCCAATATTACTTTGTCACTCAAGGTTTGCCATTTTCATTATGAAGTATCTTTTTTCATAACTAGCAAATATTTTACACTTGAAATTTTTTCAAACTCTATTAATAAACTCCTAAAACTAGACGTCTGTAGAATGTAGATGTCTCAGAATGTAGGTATATTTTATTAAATTTGTGAAAGCTTAATTTTTTTAGTTTACCAAAAAGATTTGAGGTTCTTACTATATGAGAATATTATACTTTTAAATATTTTGTACAATTAATTGCAAGCAATAGTTAAAAAATATAAAATAAAGAAAATCAAAGCAAATAAAGAATGCAATCAGTATAGAAGGCTGATACCGAAGCTATATAGTTACATTCATGATAAGCGTGATTTTACCAAACAGACTGGCACCTTTCATATCTCGATATCTATCAGGTTCATGTTCATGACACCCGTCAAAATGACATCCATAAAATTGCCAACAGTCGAAAATGACATCTATCAAATTCCCATCTGTCAAAATGACAGGCTGAAATGACTGAAATGGCTGAAATGACAGCCATAAAATTGACATCTGTCACAATGACATAAATAAATTTGACATCTGTCAAAATAACAGCCAATAACAGTCTGTCAAAAAAAACATCCACCAAATTGTAATCCGTCAAAATGGCAGCCATCAAATTTATATAAGTCGGAATGACAACCATAAAATTACCATTTGTCAAAATGACCTCCAAAAAATGTTTATCAAAGTTTCTTACCCGATTATTTTAGTTCACCGATTTTTTTTTCGTAACCGGAGGAAACAAATTCAAATTTAGGGGTCTGTTGGGCAGTTGAGAAAATCTCATATGTTATAGCTAGGTTATATTTAAATTATACCTATAGATAGTTGTGGGTTTTATAATTTATGAATTTAAAAATTGATAATTATAAAATGCCCGGAATTGATTACTAAACAGTTAAGAATATGAAATGAGAAATATGTTAAATTGGTATGAGATTTAATAACTGCGATCCCATATTTCTCAATTTCTCAATTTACTACACAGTTTTCTCAGTATTTTACCATAAGTGGTGAGTTCCATTTGATTTACAAAATATTAAAAAAAAATGCATATAATGAGTCTCGTAAATAAGAAATGCTGCCAGCCTTTTGTTAAAAAAAAAACTTTTACAATTTCAATTTAAAAATTTAAATATGTTCTGACGTCTATTTTTTCAAGTTTATTTATTTAGTTTGAAACTTTGAAGTATAAAAATATTTGCTAGTTATGTATAACATATGTAACTATGAAGTAATTTTAAGATTTATAATTCACTAAAAACGGGTAAAACCAATAAAACCAATAAACGCAATAAAAAAACTACGAAAAATTCGCAATTGAAAATAGAGTTTTGGTGGTTTTTAAGAAAATAGCCTTAATTATTTTTTTTCTTTTTGGATGTTGCATATTCGTTATCCGTTACATATTTTCTGTCATTTGGATTAATCTGAATTTTGACTTTATTTCCAAATTATTAGCTGTTTTTATTTTCCCCGACCCAGATCGGATTTTCGTACAAAAATACATGTATTACAAAAACAACACAAGATCCAACTTTGTTTTGGATTTGGATTTCCAAATCCGTTTTGAACACACACTCTTAATTAGTAAATGTAAAGTAGTGTAAAGAAAAAAGACAACGGAGCTACAAATAAAAAAAAAAAAAAAACAAAAGGAAAAAAGATTTGGGTAGGTATATAACAAGTTGTCAGTTGTCACTGAGATCCTGGGTTGTTTTATTTTCATGATCTTGCCTACGTTCTGTAACTCTCGCATCGACAAAATCAGTCGAGAAACGATCAAAATTGAAACAAATCTTATAGGTTTTGTTCCATTTTCCAACGTTTCTCGACCAATTTTGTCGATGCGAGAGTTACAGAACGTACAGGCACTGCGATCTGGATTGGATCTGGGGGAAAATAAAACACAGATTTCAGCTTTCGCTTTTAAGTTTCCCCCACACCAACGCGAATCTTTCGTGGCGATGACGAAAACAACATTTGTTGTTTTCATTGACAACCACGACATATTCGCGTTGGTGTGGGGGAACCTTTATTTCTTATTGCATACAATATTCTTCCATTTTGCCGATAACGAAGACAAAAAATTGTTCGTTTATGAATTACCGCCATTTATATTTTCAACATAATTAGGTACTTCCTTCCGCTATGAAAATGTGATTTGTTAGAGAGTTTTTAAAATCTTTTAAATAGTTGGAAATATGTTTTCATTGATTAAATAAAATATTACATAAGCCAAGCCAAGGTTTAGATAACGGAGTCCGTTGTCTATGTTAGCACTTAACATTGATCTCTATAAACACTGGATAGTGTATTCATACAAAATATATAGTCGTGGCCGGTACCCTCATATAACAGTATAACAGCGGCGCCAGCGGTATGGACGCTACTGGACCTGGGGTGGAATCGGCTAAGGTGATAAATAATTGTCACATCAACCATAGTCACATGTGATCGTCATTTATAGCCTTTTCACACCAAGCCCAAAACGCGGTTTTCACGAAATTATCGGTTTTTGCGAAAAACCTAATCGAAAACTCAAGTTTTACCATACATTTTTGGTAAACCACAAGTTTTATATAAAACCTCACGAAAACTAGTTGAAATTCAAAGTTGAACTAAACAAACAAACCTTACGAAACATCCAGCGCTCAATTAAATGTAAAAAAAAACTGCTGAATTCTGCTGACAAACAGGAATTGTGAGTGTGTTATGTAAATGAGATGTTTTGTTATTGTTTTTTTTTGTAGGAGATGGGTTGGTGTTTGTGAAATGTCAAACGAAAACTTGTGTTGTGTGAACGCTTTTTGGGTTCGGTGTGAAAAGCCTATTAGTTTTCTGTCTGGGTAAGGTGATTCAACTCAATTCAATTCAATTGAATACTTTCCAATGGCATTTGTCAAAAACATGGTTGCCATAGTGAATGTTTCAAATGTTTGTAATTAGCTATCGAAAATATATAACGAAAATGAAGTCTTTGCGATATAATTCTTTATCATCCGAAATGTAGTAAACTTTTTTGGTCACAAGAATGTTTATTTTCGTTTGTATGAAAGGTGATTCAATTCAATTCAATACAATTGAATACTTTCCAATAGCATTTATCAAAAACATGGTTGCCATAGTGAATGTTTCAAATGTTTGTAATGAGCTATCGAAAATATAGAACGAAAATGACGTCTTTGCGATATAATTCTTATGTTTTCTTCATATTCCGGAATGTAGTAAACTTTTTTGGTCACAAGAATGTTCATTTTTATCTGTATGAATGGTAAAAAAAAGAACTCTGAAAAATTTATACAATTTTTGTAGACTGCTGGTAACTCCTAGTCGTACTCAGGCAGAAACGTCAAATTTGTGATAGCTCTTTAGCTATCAAATGTGATATCATCTTACACAGACTGCATTGCTTGATTGTGACTCTCACTAATCGCAAATCATCTTAAACGGTTCCACCCTTGGATTTTCTTTTATTTTTTTCAAATATTTACAGCCGCAATGCTTGTTGACATCAAATAAATGCTCAATTAGGCAAATATATTCAATATCTTTTTTCGTTTGTATAGAGCGAGATATGAGGTCGTGGCCGCGGTACCCTTTCAACAATTGCTTCACAAAAACTGTTATACACTAGGCTTAATTTTCACTATGTGTATTATAGAGATCAGTGGCTCTTAAACATCAAATAAAGTTTTTTATTTACAACTTGGACGGCTCTCCAAAGTTGGACAACGTTTATAAATAGGACCGTAAGTAAATAGCGAACGCAAAAAAAAAAAAATGTGATTATTGTACAAAGTCGGTGACACAAACACACCATACTTTAGGCCCAACTATAATAGGCATGAGCTAGCTTATGCACGCTTAAGCCAACGAGCAAATATATGAAATTCCTATTGAGTAGCCATAATGGAGTCAAGCTCCGTTTCGTCCAATTTTTCTAAGTTTCGTTCAATTAACAATTTTCACTAAACAAATACTTTTGTTGATTTTATCAAGATCAATAATGGAACTAACCAAATATTATTTTAAGATTTAAAAGCGCAGTTGCAACTTAAACACAGCATCACCTATTATTAAAAATAAACTCCAGGTTAATTCTTAAGTATAGGTTTAAATTTGTTTATGAATAGCTTAAACTTCAGGTTTGCATAGTCACAGGTTAGCAGCAGTCTAAAAACTATATATGAATATGCCCCAATAAAAATAAGATTTTGTTATTGGAATTCAGCTGTCTAGACATATTTTGAAATTGGTTTATTAATACGATTATACCTACCCTTTGTTTGTTTTTGTTTAATAGCCACCAGATTAAACAAGCTTAGAAAAATTTAAGCAAGACCAAGAGTCGAACAATTAAACCGAAAAGCCAAAAGAGTGCCTTGTTTGCAGTTTAAGAAAAGTACTAGGTACTAGGTATAGGCATGTTCAGGAAAATGAGATTTCGGAAATCACTGAGGTTCAGGGCTGGTTCAAGTATGGAATTGGTTATTATCACACACTTGAACAGTAAACCACTGTTGAAACTCAATTAATCCGCCAAAATCGGTGGATGAAAATAGCTGCAGAACCACGGTTTAAATATTTGTACAACTGACCTGAGGATCCTCAACAAAATATTTCAACTTTGCTGTCAAAACTCGGAGGAAAAAAATTCGCTTGCTCACTTTTTGAGTGAGAAAAATCTCTGAAATCTCATTTTTCTGAACACGCCAAATGATTTACAATTAATATACAATTTGAAATTAACACACGAATTTCTTAAACATATACATACATAATTCTGAAAAGAAATAAATTATTTCAATAAATTTAAATCCAACAAAATATCAATTTTCCTATTATATCCGAGAGTGTAAACCCATGCAACATTTTAATTCCAACTCCACCACAAGCTAAAGCGCAAGAAAACCGCTGTCATTCTACCACGAGAAAAGGGTAGACAGCTGTTCCCACCATATTGCCATCGATGTGTCATTTTTAAAGTGAATTCAAAGTACGGTCTGAAAAAATTCAATTTATTGTTTGTTGTTTATTAAAATATTTAATATTTGCACGGCAAATAATTTCATTTTGTTGCAATAAAATCAATCCTCATTATCCGGTAAGTGTTGTGTTATAAAAAGTGTTGTCCATAAGTTTATTAAATTATTTGAAAAAAGTGAAATCAAAATCGCCGCAAAATCGAAGAGAAAAAAAATTGCGTTGAAATATTTTTCTGTGGAACCAACATCATCTTCATCGTCGTTGTTCTTGTTCGTCGTCGTGGTGTAGCTGGAAGAAGAGAATTCTCCATTTTGACTTTTCTTCTTGATTTTTTTCGTTGCGTGAAATAGAAGTAAATTAATAAATTTGTGCTAATTTAATTGAAAAATTATTTGATTTCTGTTGGAAAATCAATTGATTAACGTTTATGCAATTGCCCTTCTCTTTTTCTTTTGGTTTTTGATGGCGACCATGATGATTCTCTATTGCTAGAGCAGGCGCCGCTTTACTTGAACGGAAAAATCAATAAATTTCTTCGGTGTCTGTCGTTGCAATTTTACTTGAATTGTTGAAAATAGAGAGACCATACAATGGTTTACCTTTATGTCGCCAATTATCGGAAAAAAATTGTTACAAAACTTTTAAGAAAGCTTCATTAGGTAGTTCTTGGCGATTGACTCTTTGTTCATAGCTCCTATCTCCCTCCTTCTCTTCCCACCGCATAGTAGTGGGTGCATGAATGAGCGGTTTTCTAATTTGATTCTCGAAAATTCGCACGATTCGAAGATTCTCCTTTGTTTATGCTGAGGCTGAGACCTGAGACTGTGACTGAAGGCAGCCAGGTAGAGATGGAAGTGTATAATTTGTTTAAACAAAGAAAACCCACTCCTCGAGAAGGCTTTGCCTTTGCCTCATGTCTTCCTCTTTCCACTCTGTTCCTTAGCACACTTTTGTCGCTGATTTTTTTTTCTTGTTGGATTGTTTTAGTTAACTTTATGGATTAGATTTTGTGTTCGGCGTGAGTGAGTCACCATCATCATTATCCATCCAGCGCATAATCAGAATCAGAATTTTTTATTTTTATTACACGAAGGTCATTGTTGTCTGTCGTGTTTGTGGACGGACAAGGCTCGTCCTCTCGCTCGCATGTCAACCCACACTTCAATAGAAATCCAAAATTGAAGCAAAAGTACCAGCGATGTGTTGTCCTTTGTGAATCGTGACATGAGACTTGTCCACCACTACGCTCCGGGGATTTGAAATCGACTTTGAAGGTCGACGAATTATACTTAATTAGATTTTCGAATGTGTGAATCAGATTTGTGATTAAAACCGTTGCTTATTTAGGTTATACTCATTTCTTGCAGGGAAACTCATAACGAAATAATTGATAGCGATGCTAAAACTGATTCAGTTGGAAATACCTATACCTACAAATGATGACCTTACCAGATTTTAAGTTTTGAAAAAAATCTCCCCGATATTTTAGACGTTGTTGTCTAAAAAAAACTTATATTTTGGATAACATTTTCTTATTTGTAATTAATTATTTTAGACTATAAAAATTAAGAAACATGTTCGTTATTAAATGTGCATTTTTCCTAATTATTTTAGGGCCAAAAGAAATACCGTATTTGATGGAGTTGCACTCAAAAAGTAGTGTCGTTTTCTTAAATTGAAAAATAAACGGAACTTTGATAACAACTGATCAATTTCTTATAGCTTAAACATTTTCTGTCGTATTTATAAACGTTTTTCAACTTTGGACAGCCGTCCAAGTTATAGATAAGTACTTTTAATTGATGTTTAAAAGCTATATAACTTAAGGTAGATCAATAATAGTCGAAAGATGTCGGAAGAAAATTCTCTCAGTTCGCTTACGCATGGAGCGGTGAGCGCTCTTCACTTCCGAAAGCAAAAGTTAACGAAAATTGGTCGAAACGAAGCAAGCCTCAATTATGGGCACGTCATATCAATTAGGTATTTGTATTCGTTTCGTATGACCACTTACGTCGGCATCCGACTATTATAGTTCTACCTTTAGACAACCTTCGAACTATTTAAAAATTTTGAACTATCTACACACTATTTAACTAGTAAAAATCTAATAAATGCGCCTGTTTGTTTTTGGTCTTCTAAAATATTGTCTTTTCGAGGTTACGATTTACATATTAGAATTTCAGCGACGATATAATTTAAGTACATAATATATATTATTATGTACTATAAAAACTTTCATCAACTTTTATATTTAAAATTTACTACACTTTCACCTTGACTTGAAAAGTATACTCAATATGTCAGTACCGTGGCATGTCCCATCCTTGTTATTATTAAATCTACTCTTTTCTATTAAAATACTGCATTGAATAAAAATGTTGTTCTCACAGAAGTTTCAGTACAATAGTTGCTTGATTAAATAAAGTCAAAATATTTGCTTTCGAATAAAATAATAATACAAATTGAATGGTGTCCACGGATTTCATTTTATTTTTAAATTCAAAAGTTTTCCCGCTGAACCGCCATTTTGTTTTTAGTTTGATGGCACTTGTGTGGTGCCGTTTGATTTATTGTTAGCAAAAGTCATTCTATTTTATTTATTTTTGTTTGGGGCAATTTATAGAATACTGTATTTCTTTTAAAATCATTTAAGTTAAAATTATCTCGGAAATTATTTTTCTCCGAAGTGTTGATAGGTATAATATGAGGTTATTTTAAAGCCTAAATGTCAGTACATACCGTGGATGTCAGTACTCAGTACCTTGGTATGTTTATTTATAATAAACTCAAAATAAATGATTTCAAGCAATAATGTTAAAAGTCTTTTTTTCTATTTAGAATGTTAGCAATACTTTGGATATAAATACAGTAAAACCCGCTTAAAAGAAACTGCAAAATGTCATAGTCTTTCTTTCACTTAAGCGGGTTTTTCACTTAAACGAACCCCCGCTTAAGTGAAAAAAATTCCAAAAAGGGTTCTGACATACCAGAAATTCAAATGTCATTTTTGTGATGCCAATTTGGTGGAGGTGAAAAATAAAAAAGAAGTAAAAGCGTTCAGCTAATTTTTTGTTCTGTTATATTAAATTTTCATTTCACTTAAGAGAGTTTTTTTCAACGAAAAATATTAAATTTAATTGAAAATATGTTTCAGGTATCCGGGTTTTTCAATTAAGTTAGTTTCGCTTAAGCGGATTGTTATAAAGGTAATTGGTCGAAAAATACTCGGGGATGGAGAAAATGTTTCAGATAAGCGGGTCTTTCTCTTAAGGGGGTTTCTCTTAAGCGGGTTTTACTGTATAATCAAATATGTGCAATAAATTTTGAGTAATCTCGAAAAACAGATTTCAAAAATTAAAAAAATATACCTACCTGTATGCTTCAAAGCTTACAAAAAAATATTGTCAAAAAGAGCGAGGACGTATTAAAATTCAAAAGCAAAAAAATGGTGTCGGTACCGTGTCTTCGAGACTCAGCACTTTTCACCATACCTTTTGTTCCTTAAAAGTTATAGTAAAATGCTCTTACAGATTTAATACCATGTCTATGTAAAGACAAACTAAATAAAAAAAAGTGTGAGTGCCGGGACTCACGGTTAAGATGTGTAAACATCAACATTCGTCCGAAATGCCTCATAGACAGAGAGCCTACATCAAATTTAGGGTGTGGATGATAGCAAAAATTTACTGGTATTTTTATATAGATCTCAACTTTTCATAAGCAAATTTGAAAATCGGTAATGATGCATAGAAAATGCGCTTTTTAGTTTAACGACAAAGGCCCCAACCACGCTTATAAAAAGTTAAGATCTATCTAAACATACCAGTGAATTTTTGCGATCACTCACACCCACAAACAGCAGTGGGCTCTTAGCCAATCATTAAAATTATATTTAAAAATATTTTCCAGTCAATGACCTTATTTCGTCTAATTTGCCAAAAAAGGCAGCCTTCTATGTTAAAACCCTGCAGCCATGATGAAAGCGCAGTCCATATACTATATGGTCTAAGCACTGGATAGTGTATTCATACAAAATTTTTGAGGCAAAAATATAGTCGTGGCCGGTACCCTCATATAACAGTATAACAGCGGCGCCAGTGGAATGGACGCTACTGGACCTGCATTTTCTTTTATTCTTTTCAATATTTACAGCCACAATGCTTGTTGACATCAACTGATATCAAATAAATGCTCAATTTCGGAAAATATATTCAATCTCTTTCTTCGTTTATATAGCCTCACAAAAACTGTTATACACTATAGGCTATTCACTATCCAGTGTATTATAGAGATCAGTGGGTCTAAGCAACCAACCATATTTCAACCCAAACTGAACTCGACTTTTTGATTTCGTATATAAACACTCAGTGTTTAGTTACTGAGCATCACTGATCTCTATATACACTGGATAGTGTATTCATACAAAATTTTTGAGGCCGGTACCTTCATATAACAGTATAACAGCGGCGCCAGCGGTATGGACGCTACTGGACCTGGATTTTCTTTTATTTACAGCCGCAATGCCTGTCGGCATCAACTGACATCAAATAAATGCTCAATTACGGCAAATATCTTCCATCTCTTTTTTTTCGTTCGTATGGAGCGAGATATGAGGTCGTGGCCGGTACCCTTTCAAATTGGCTCACAAAAACTGTTATACACTATAGGCTATTCACTATCCAGTTTATTATAGAGATCAGTGCTGAGCGTACATAGCGTTGAACGCACACAATTTTCGTGAAGCTCAGAACAGAGATTATGGATAATTCATAAGTCTGCTATTACACGATGAATCTAGTTGCATGCCCCTTCTTCGAATTCTTCTTTGTTATTTCGTCCGCTGTTTCAAGCGCTATTACACGTTGAAACCAATTTCGTGTTGGGCTGTGCTCAAGCAATAAAAAAACTTTTTCTGTTTTTATTTTTGTTTTCATTATTGATATATTGAAGAAAGAAAGGTTTGTGTGCCTTTAAATGAATATCAGTCAAGAAAAACAATAATTTATTTTATTTATGTTGTTTTTAAAGATGAATATCAATAACAGAGCGTTGCATCGAAATTTACTCTTTGAACAACAAAACCATATGAAGCAGAATAGTAAAAAACGGACGAGAGAAAAGAGAAACGTCAAATAGTTGCATCGAAAATTTTACTCACGCGACACCGGACATTTTTTCCGTCTCATCTTTTCGATTTTTTTCTCTTTTGCACTTAAGTAGTTCAAAAAGTCGCATGCGTCTAGATGCATCGTGTAATAGCAAACTAATCTCTGGCTCAGAATCAAAATCACGACCACGGCTACAAGATAAGAATCACGACTACAAGATAAGTAACGTTATTTTTTCACCCTACCGCCAGTATAGATGTTTACACATCAAAAATCTCTGGAACTGAAAGGAAAACAAAATAGAAAAACCGCTCTGGTCTCAAAGCAGTCATGTAATTGAAAAAAAGTGCTGCAAAGAATACAAAATACAGATAACTCTAAAGAAGCGTCAAAAAGAGTCTCGTAAAACTTGGCCCACGACTCACAGGGCAACTGGTCTTCCGTCTTATCTTTTTTCTCTTTCGCACTCATTATGTTCCAATAGAGTCAGACGCAAAGAATCATCGTGTAATAGGGGCTTAATATATCCTCTAAGCAGCCAACCAAATTTCAACCCGAACTGAACTCGACCTATCGATTTCAAATACTCAGCGTTTAGTTACTGAACGTACATATTGTTGAACGCACTCAATTTTCGTGAAGCTCAGAATCACCATCACGATCACGATTACAACATTAGTTACGTTTTCTTTTCACCCTACCGCCATTATAGATGTTTACACATCAAAAGTACAGAGACGTCAAAACAAGTCAACAGAAGAAGTCCAGCGTGAACACCGTCAATGAAATTAAATCGACAACCGAAAGCTCTTAAATGGTGGTTTTTATCTAGTGGCAACGTAGTCAACTAATAATGGGATTTGACACTTACTGGTTGAACAGATAATGGATGAATTCCAAAATTAAGTTCGAACTGTCAACCAACTTCCAACACAAAAGAACTTCCAAAATATGGGAGATGAATTCAAAAATCAAGTTCGAACATTTGAAAAGATATCTAGAAAACTATATTTTGACGTACATGTAAAATTTATCTAGTCCCAAACTGACAGCGGAATCCTCTAAAATGACAGTTTTCATATTGGACTATCCTCCGCTGACATATTTTGACTTTTTTGTATATACCTTCCCATTTCGTGGTGAGAAATACTTGGCCAAGAAAGGCATCTCTTTTTCGCTTCGAATTGGGAGATGCCGTTCTTGGTACCCTCTTTCTCGCCATGAATTTCATTGACGGTGTTCACATTGGACTACTTCCGGCAACTTGTTTTGACGTCTTCTGTAAAGAGATGGCAAAGAAATACATCTTCCACTTCATGGTGGGAAAGAGATGCCTTTCTTGGCCACCTCTTTCTCGACATGAAGTGGGAGTGAGCAAAAGTACAGAGACGTCAAAAGAAAACAGCGAAAGTAGTCCAATGTGAACACGTTCAATGAAATTTAATCTAGTCCCAACTGACAGTAGAAAGTTCTAAAATTATGTTTTCAATCTATTGGCACCGTAGCGAATCTCTAATGGGATTTGACACTTATTTTCTAATCTGAACGAACCTGCAATGAAAGTGTTGACATTAGACTGACTCAACTGAAATTTTTTGACGTCTTTGTATACCTTTCTCATTTCTACTTCGTTGCAAGAAAGAGTTGGTCAAGAAAGGCATCTCTTTCTCACCATGAACTGGAAATGTCATGAATTTCATTGACGGTGTTCACATTGGACTACTTCCGGCAACTTGTTTTGACGTCTCTGTATTTTTGAGGCAAAAATATAGTCGTGGCCGGTACCTTCATATAACAGTATAACAGCGGCGCCAGCGGTATGGACGCTACTGGACCTGGATTTTCTTTTATTTTTTTTCAATATTTACAGCCACAATGCTTGTCGGCATCAACTGACATCAAATAAATGCTCAATTACGGCAAATAGATTCCATCTCTTTTTTTTCATTCGTATGGAGCGAGATATGAGGTCGTGGCCGGTACCCTTTCAAAAATTGGCTCACAAAAACTGTTATACACTATAGGCTATTCACTGTCCAGTGTATTATAGAGATCAGTGCTGAGCGTACATAGCGTTGAACGCACACAATTTTCGTGAAGCTCAGAACAGAGATTATGGATAATTCATAAGTCTGCTATTACACGATGAATCTAGTTGCATGCCCCTTCTTCGAATTCTTCTTTGTTATTTCGTCCGCTGTTTCAAGCGCTATTACACGTTGAAACCAAAGTCATGAATCTAATTTGACAGTTCTCTTTATTTTTCATTTTCGTGTTGGGCTGTGCTCAAGCAATAAAAAAACTTTTTCTGTTTTTATTTTTGTTTTCATTATTAGATATATTGAAGAAAGAAAGGCTTGTGTGCTTTTAAATGAAATCAGTCAAGAAAAGCAATAATTTATTTTATTTATGTTGTTTTTAAAGATGAATTTCTCATTTCTGGAAAGCCTATAAGGCCATCAATAACAGTGCGTTGCATCGAAATTTACTCTTTGAACAACAAAACCATATGAAGCAGAATGGTAAAAAACGGACAAGAGAAAAGAGAAACGTCAAATAGTTGCATCGAAAATTTTACTCACGCGACACCGGTAACTTTTTTTCCATCTCATCTTTTCGATTTTTTTTCTCTTTTGCACTTACGTAGTTCGAAAAGTCGCATGCGTCTAGATGCATCGTGTAATAGCAGACTAATCTCTGGCTCAGAATCAAAATCACGACCACAACTACAAGATAAGAATCACGACTACGAGATGAGTGGGCGTAAATTTTAATTTTTTTTTTAAATTATGCGTTTTCTAAGTTGACGTAAAGTTTTTCAAAAAATTCAAAATTTACACTGAGCCATCTTTGGCGTCTACTTTAAGGTACATACATTTATACAATGTATGTGATGTATGTTCCGTGAAATAGGCCCCTGGTCTCAAAGCAGTCATGTAATTGAAAAAAGTAATGCAAAGAATACAAAAAACGGATAAAAGTAGCTGTAAACAAACGCGATAGCGGTGGCGATCACGATAAAATTGTGGATGCCATACACATAAATCAAAGGAAAGGCACACATCTACACGACTGAAGTGTACTTTGATTTTTATATGAGGCATCCACATTTTTATCGTGATCGCCACCGCCATCGCGGTGTTTTGCGCGTAGCCTAATGCTAAAGAAGCGTTAAAAAGAGTCTCGTAAAACTTGGCCCACGACTCACAGGACAACTGGTCTTCCATCTTATCTTTTTTCTCTTTCGCACTCATTATGTTCGAATAGAGTCAGACGCAAAGAATCATCGTGTAATAGGGGCTTAATATATCCTCTGAGCAGCCAACCAAATTTCAACCCGAACTGAACTCGACCTTTCGATTTCGTATATAAATACTCCACGTTTAGTTACTGAACGTACGACCACGATCACGATCACGATTACAACGTTACGTTACGTTTTCTTTTCACCCTACCGCCAGTATAGATGTTTACACATCAAAAACAATTTTTTTTCAATGAGTTTTAATTTTTTTTTTGGGAAAATTTAGATTTTAAAAATTACAGTTGGCAGAGAATCACCCATTTGAGCTAACAAAATTAGCTAGTTTCTTAAGATAGCTGAGATCTCAGAAATTTCAGAAATCTGAACGTAATTCCTCAGTGATTTCCTCCTTTTTACTCAAATATTTTTTGTCGCAGTTGAACAATTTATAAAAAAAGAAGAAAGTGCTTTTGACTTCTAAAGGAGAAATCTTGTTCAGGTTTCTCCTTCTGCTCAGTGAAGCTGACTGAATTTTGCTCAGTGAGATCTCAGAAAATGACTAAATAATTTCAAATGTTATAACATAATATCATTATACCACAAACAAAAATATTGACTCTTCTATGGTGAATTCATAAGTGAAAAGTTTTTCTTGTTTCTCATTGCAAATGGTTCATCTTAAGCCAAACGTGTATTCATATTGAAATCCTATACTCAAAATGTGCTTGAATTATCATAAAACAGCAAAGTGAATACAAATTAACATAAAACATTTTTTGTATACAGTGATAATTTATGCTAAATTTGTATATTATACTTACCATACGAGTGATCAATTGGAAGATATTTATGGCGAGAAAAAATAGTTAGGGCTTTATCAAGTCAGAGGTTTAAGTTCAAATCCAGCCCATTCCATCTAAAATATTTATTTTTGTTTCAGGAGTACTGCCTCTTACGAGCAATCGCTCCGCTAAAACAGAAGTAGTTTTCTAAATTTCTTCACCTTCGTTATTCGTACGAGCAAGTTTCATGATTAAGTGCCTCTCATAAAAATAAATAAACATAATAATTGTGTTAAAAATTTTAATTTAATTTTTTTTTTTTTTTGTTAATTTGTCTTTATATGTAAATTTTCCTGTGCTATAAAATAGTTGTTGTAGATAATAAAATAATTTGTAATCGAATCGACCTCGAACGAGTAATTTATCGCTTTCAACAGGTTTGTTTATCAATAAACGGTATTATTAGTGTGCTAGAACGAGTTTCATAGAATATAGTGCAGAAGGAAGAACAGGTTATAATTAAATCATTTTTCTCTTATATAGGAGCCAAGTATATCATCGTATCTATTAATATGATCTGATTAAAAAACTTATAAGAGCTATCTTGAGATGAATCCTTAGCCTTAATTAGTTTAAAGCTTAAGGAAAGAAATCTCTTCATAGATTATATGATAGCACTTATACTATTGAGTTATTCGGCTTTTACTGGAAGACACCACAATAGCCTTATCTCACATTCATATATTTTATTGAAAATATACCTATAGTTTTTTAATTGAAAAATTCTTTATGGTTTTTTTCGCAACTAAAACCTTAAACAAAAGAATAAAATTACGCTGTTCTTTACTCACCTCGTATCTCTTCTAACCATTTCTACCGTAAACTCAATAAACTATCATCATCCTCTTTGCGCACATTTTGTTTAGCTTTCGTGGTGTGATTCATTCATTGAAAAAATAATTTTTTTATTCCACAACTTAATCTTCGTATTCGTATCTGAGATCAAACCGCTTAACCGAAATAAAATTGTGTGGCAAGTGCATAACTTTAAACTCCATGTTACTATTTTCAAAAAAAAATAAAATAACTTCTTTTTTTCTCCTGTTTAACATTTGAATAAAAATCCAGAATCTTTTTACTCGTCTTCTTTTTCTTCTTCTTTTTCATCGTTAGCCAACGTAAAAGTTTCTTGGTCTTGGATGTTTTCTTCAAGGACGTGAAAAGTTTTCTTTTGCTTTGCAGCAGTTTGCTTGTAGTCAGTCGTCTGAACTAGTTTTCTTCGTTCTATATCCTTTTGGCCCCTTCCTCTTACTTTTCCTATCGTCCTGCTACGATGCAGTCTCATATATGAATCAATTCTACTTCGACACTCCAACTTAATTTCACTCCCGATAAAAAGCGAAAGCACATCCTCCATGGAGCGTGTACCCGTTTAAGCATTGTATAAACTACTGCAAAACTTTAAGGATGTGCATCAGCAGCACTATAGTTTTTCCAACAGGAGAACCCATTCATCCTTCCATGGTCTCGTTTTCGTATCACATCACCACACCGGAAGATTTCACTTAAAGTGTTTATATTTCATTTACATCCCATTATCTCGGAGAAGAGAACTTTAAACGCGTTTAAAGTTTTGTCTGGCTGTATGGCTTGGCTGGGATATGGTTGTTGGGACTGGTGATGGCACTAGTGTTATGGTGCTGGTGCTCGTATACAGTATTATAGTCAACTAGTGAAAGTTGTTCCTTTGGTACATTATATACACATATGTAGTTGTACAACGGCGACGTCCTTGCCGCTTTCGTCATCGTATATAGTAAGTTGAAAAGAACGAGAATGCAGTTAATTGTCCTTGGAAATTTCATTGCATCCTTACACAAAAAAGCACAAGAGAAAGTCATAACAATAAGTGAAAATATGTAATTTTTATGTGTTATATTTTATTATGAGTAGTAGGTACCAATGGAGCTTGGAATAAAAAGAGAAGGGGAGTTAAAAGTAATGTTTTTGTTCTAAAATTTTAGTGGAAAAAAAATTCTTTGGTCCATTTAATCGTACAAAACACAAGCTTATGATTTTAAAACGATAATTGGTGATAAATTTAATTTAAAACATAAAGCAAGAATCTTTTATGTTCGGTGGTCAAAAAAAATCCATACACATAACTGATATCTAATCTAATTATTATAATTGAATTCACTGGTATTGTTTTTTTTTTTAATTTTAAACCAAATCTTTAATTTACAATTAATATTAAATTATATATGTACATAACAGCTAGTTGTTTACCTTCTTGCCGTAATTAAATTTTCCATTCTCTCTCTATTTTAAGGAGTGTGTTTGAATTCAGCATCTAGCTCCAGAACAAATCAAAACCAAGAAAGAAAGAAAAAAACTCAAAATGTCCAGCCTACCACGTCGCATCATCAAAGAAACCCAACGTCTAATGCAAGAGCCAGTTCCCGGTATTAATGCTATCCCAGATGAAAACAACGCCAGATATTTCCATGTCATTGTGACCGGACCAAATGACTCACCATTCGAAGGCGGTGTATTCAAATTGGAACTCTTCCTACCCGAAGACTATCCAATGTCAGCACCAAAAGTCCGTTTTATTACAAAAATCTACCATCCGAATATTGATCGTTTGGGACGCATTTGTTTGGATGTTCTCAAAGACAAATGGAGTCCAGCTTTGCAAATCCGAACCATACTATTGTCAATTCAGGCGCTCCTAAGTGCCCCCAATCCCGATGATCCACTGGCCAATGATGTTGCTGAACTGTGGAAGGTGAACGAGGCCGAGGCTATTCGAAATGCCCGTGAATGGACCCAGAAATATGCCGTAGAAGACTGAGCTGAGTTCTGAGCTGCGGCTGCCGCCAACAAGCGCGGTTTCAGTGCAAAATTCGATAATTAAGAAATTAAAAAAAAAAATAATAATAATAATAAATACAAAATAAATTATAAAAAAAAATAATCATCATCTTAAGAAGAGGAGAGATACATCAATTAATAAAAGAAAATACATATTTTATTCTTTTTTCTTTTCTATTATTTAATTATCATTTATTTTTATCCTTTTTAGTCTATGATTTGTTTTATTTTCTCACCTTCTTTTAAATGTCTTTTCTTCTTCTTGTGCTTAAGTGAAAGGAAAAAAAACAAAAACAAAAAAACGTCGAAATTAAGGGTATGAATATAATAATTATTATAGAAATGATGAACATAAAAAATAAATAAATAATATTACAAAAAAAAAATGCAAGTCAAACACAATGGAATATGATGATAGTTAGAGAGAAACAAATAACGAGAATGAAACGATGATAAAAAGTTAATAAATAAAATGAAAATTTTTCTTGGTTTTTCTTGGAAAATTTACCAAACAAAAATTTTATTGTGTTTTATTTTCACCAAAAAAAGTTTTTTTTTTATTTGTTTTAAGTATGGTCGCCAAGATTTCCAGTAAGTATTGATACGTATAAGTTTGTTATGTTATGGAGCAAAAGAACTTTAATTAACAGAATTCATGCTTAAGAAATTAAGTAAGTAAATAGTAAGGTGCAAGAAAAGAAAGAATTTGCGCCCTCCCTGACTCATAGATTTATTACCTATAATTTTAATTGAGTTTAACATTATAGGTCATAGTAGGGATTCGTAAAAATATCGAACTTGAAATCTTTTATTAAAATTAAAATTAAAATGCATTGGTAAATTTGTTTTGCTCAAAAAATAACGGTACCTGCTGAACAATCTCTTTTTTATTTTCTACTTTCTTGTTAGGTTTCAAAGATTTCGACTCAAATACGTACAGGAGATCCTTTAAACTTAAAAAAATATTGGTTAAGTATCAAAATTTTTCAAAAAATATTTTTTGGACTTTTGAAAATTCAATATCTTCAAAAATGGTGGGAGCGTATTTTTGTTTGTAAATTAACTTTTAAAGTGTAGTTATGGATTCCAAAAATGATATCGAAATTTTGATTAAACTTGACATTACGATGATAACGAAGACGAAAAAAGTCGGTCTTAACTATAACTCAGCATTAACGGGTGAAGATCGACCATTTTTTAGATCCAAAAATAACGGTCCAAACAAATTTGTTTAACAATTAATTTTATAAATATTATTTTTCCGTGCCCACAGATTTAAAGAAAAATTAGTAATTTTTAATAAATCTTGGTAAAAAAAATTGTCGGATAAAATAAAAAAAAATTTCAATTTTCACTTTGCTTTTGATAATTTAATATATCAAAATTATTAAGGTTCCCCCAAACCAACGCGAATTTTCGGTGGCGACGACGAAAACAACAATAACAACACGTGGTTGTAAATGAAAACAACACGTTGTTATTATTGTTTTCGTTGTCGCCACGTTGGTGTGGGGGATCCTCTATTCATATAAAAATAACGGTACTTACTCATGCAAAAGTTTAAAAACCGTTAAGTAAAATCTTATTTTCCTCGAAAAAGACTCCTTACGGTTTTCATTGAATTAATCAGACCTACTTATGTATGTATCATCTTATCCGATCGGAAGAAAATTTTCTTTGAAATTTTTTTTTTAATGTGCATTGAAAATGTTTAGTTCATGTGATGCCAGATTCCGATGAAATGTCAAAATGATTGCAATGTCAAATGTGTAACGAATTCATGTATTACGATATTTTCTTTCCGACAGAAAATTAGAAGTGAAAACTTTCCCGTAAAAAGTTTTAAGAATAAAAGAGTAAAATTAAGACTGAAATAGAGGTCCAGCAACAAAAAGATTCGTAAGTAACCATTCAACTGGATTAAGCCCCATTTCATGTTTTGTGGATAATGCCGAATTTCGAGGAGAAAATTGGTTGAAAAAAATCGGTTGTCCAACAGAAACATATTTAGTGGAACCGATACTTCAGGGTTAATTTCGAGACGAGACAGTGACAGGAAATCGCAAAAATCTAGTGGATCCCATGTGGGGTTACCAGCTCTAAAATCAGCAAAGCCTGACAGTAAAGAAAGAAAAGCCTGATTTTTGAGAAAAAAGCCTGACAAAAAAACATTTACAAAAAAAACATTCATAGATAACTTACCTTGATTCGGATGCACGAAGTAGATGCGACTATAAATAGATTGCAACAACTGCAATCTGCACCAGACACAAATAAAAGCACACAAAAAAAAAAACGGCATATAATAGAAGTGTCATATCTTGCACAACAGGGTGATTCAAAATAACACCTTTCTCGAAATTCAACCGGGACCAGGCGAAATTATGAAGCTTAGATTGAAAACAAAAAAAATCAAAATCGAACAGGATTTGGCGGTCGCTACCAGCGCTTTTTCAATAATTTTGCTTGAAAATCGGAATTTTTCTCAAATGCATAACTTTTCGAGTTTTGGTGCTAGAAGCATGAAATTTTCAGGGATTTCATAATTTCGCCTGGTCCCGGTTGAATTTCAAAAAAAGGTGTTTTTTTGAATCATCCTATATTGCACAACCCTTTGTCTCATTCTAAAAAGTGACAACTAAATGAACAAAATTAATGTGTTCACTGCGATTTAAAAGCATTTCGATTTGAAAGCATTCAGTTAACGTTTTTCTTCTAGCGATTATACTTTGTGCGATAATTATAAAAAAGCCTGACAAAGGACGAATCCTGGCCAAAGCCTGATTGGACAATAAAATCCTGACGCGTCAGGCGAAATCCTGACGGATGGTAAGCCTAATCCCATGTCGAAAAAAAATTGCCAAAGCAATGAGAGGACTTATTTTTACTAAATGTTAATACAAAAAACTTATTTTTAAAGTAAACAAATAATCCAGTGACTACATAAATACATCAGACCTTGCGTCAGTTTTAATTTTTTGCTGGAGTGTTTATGATGTTGGCCTATTGAATAATAAAAGTGTTCGACCTCGAGCGCCGAACGCAACAACGCGAAAACAGTTGTTTAGGCGGTGTCTAAACAAACAATTGCCTGGCGAAATATGGCCAAGGAATGGGGTTGCCACTCTTTGTCACTCTTTAAAGGTGAATTTTTATTTTTTTTTTTTTCAATTGTCTGTCCGAGCTCATATGATAGGGTTTTTATTATCTAAAATAAAACTTTATTTAAAAATTATAAAATACGTGATATTTTAAAAATCGGAATTTCGAAAAAGGTGTAGATTATATTTTCTAAACTAAAAATGATAGATAGTTTAATTTTTATTGTAATCGATAGATTTTTTTAATACAAGAAAGTCATACATACAAAAGAAAATTCTAAAAAATCTTAAACTCGAGATAAAAACGTTACAAAAATAATGAAAAATAGACGTTGAAGAATTACATAAAATCAGGGTTGTTTTCTAGAAATTAATTTTAAATTTTTGAGAAGCAGATAAGATAAAGACCCGCATATTTGCAAAATTTTCGATTTAAGCTTTTTTCTTAGCTAGGTGAATTTTTAAACAATATACACTCAGCGGAGCGGAATCTTGGCCACACATGATTTCTGTTGTAACTCCCGTTTAAATATTTTTTTGTTAATGATTTGATTATTAATGTTAAATGTGTATATTTTAATTGTTTTTAACCCTTTTAAGAGAGTTTAAAGGCTTACTTTCTTTTTAATAACGATAACTTAAAATTTGTCATTTTCTCAGAAAATTACTTTTATATAGTGTATAATGAAAAATCACGTTTTTTAGGGTTTTGAGACGTGTCAGTATCGTGTGTTCCCTCCTTTCGGCCAGATTACAGCCTGCAGTCAATCTGGCATATTCTGGGTGATGTTTTTAATATCCACTTGCGATAAGCTCTCCCAAGTGGCCAGTGCCGCATTTCGAAGATCATCCAGTGTTTGTGAGGGGTGGGATGATCACTTTATATATTTTGTTTTCAGCATGTCCTAGATATGCTGTATCGGATTTAAACCCGGACTGCGAGCGAACCACTGCAGTTTTTGAATACCAGCACCTTGAAGTTATTCATATACGTAACGCGCTGCATGTAGTCGTGAATTGTCTTGCATAACGAGGAACTGATCGAACCCTATGAACCCCTGCTGTTAATCTTGCTTGTTCATCGATAATCAATGATGGCCAATTCGGTACACCCTTCGGAACATATTCCTTCTCATACCATAATTGAGCCTCCATGAACAGCCATAGTTTCTGTGGAGGGGATGGAAATCCCTAGAAAACTGTCTACGCACTTGATGACCTTGTTTCCCCTGAGCATCTCACCAAAGTCGAAACTAGAGTAGGGACCATCGTTTGTCGAAATGGTATAAGAAAACACCGTCTCCGAAAGCTTGCTGAGTGTTGAACTATTGAGTAGTAAAGAAACACCTCAACAATTCGACCTGACCTTAGCTTCAAGAAAAAAGTGTAAAAGCTGTAAAACATTTAAAGAAGGAGAAAATACTCTCAGAGAGGGGAGAACTTTAACAAACGCATTGAGCCACTTTATGTAAAATCCGTGTTTGGTAACTTTTTTTTCAATAAATTTCCAAAAAATTGAGTTTTTTTATGGGTTTTGACAGCAAATTGTAAAATTTTGTAAAAATTTGTGCAAATTCCCAAGAAATTTCACGTTACCAAATGACTTTTTGTTTTTTTTTGAAATTTTGGTGCCTCAGTCACATATACTGTATAATATGTGATATACACCGCTTTCTGAACTTTTTATTCTTTGAGTATATCACTGATCGTTTGCAAGAGATGTTCAAATTGTGAAACATCATGAAAAACACAATATTCTATCTATGTACCTCGTATCAGTATTAAAACAAAAACAATAGAATTTTGTTTTCAGAATGTGTTTTTTGTATTTCTGAATTTTTGTATTCCTTTTAAAAAAAAGGTACCTACATAATTAAGCTTATTTTTTTTTAATACAAATTATTAATTTCAAACGGTTTCAAACTCAAGATGACCATATTCATATCCGTCCACCGTTTTCGAGTTCGAGATGAAAATGTTTATTCTTAAGGTGCCAGTTTTTGGTGTTTATAAGGGCTTTAGCTTACTAGCTATATATGTATATAGATTACATTTACCTATGCACATTCGCAAGCAAAATGTAAAAATGTTAAATCAAGACACTGGCGTACCAAAAAAATTAAAGTTAAAAAAAAAAATAGGTATACATATATGATTTTAATTCACATTTTTGCTGTGGACTTGAAACTTTTTGATATTTTTAAAAATCTTCACTCAGGGAACTGCTTTAGTATTATGTAAATACATAATCATTCGAGCCCAGAAAATACACATTTAAGTCCTTTTCGTTGTATGACCCATCCTAGTTTTAAAATTTTTCCAAACAATCAAAAATTCTATGGCTTGAATCTTTCGCTGTTGAGGAATTTTATTCATTGATTTCATCTGTAACCATCAATTTCTTCAACAAAAATTCGTAAGAAATATTTAAATAACCTTCATTCCCTGCCAAATGCCATAAACTCCATTTAATTCTTTCTTGAAACATAAACATTCCCGACATTGAGCAAAGCCATCAAAAATGCATTTCGTCTATGGAAGGGAATAATAAAAAAGGTTGTTCCTTTTTGTTTTTTTGAAAATCTTAACTCATTCGCCCACTCTGTTCTTAAGTTGGTCATGTGTTCCATATCCGGATAGCAATTCCTTTCAAGGACCATTAAGATATCAATCTTGGACATGATTTAGAAAATTTTTCAAATAAAACTAAAAAAAAAAATATAATAATAATAAAAAAAAGAAGAAACAAACAAACTTTATCCATAAAAATTCCATTGCACATAGAAACTGATATGTGGGTCCTTGGCATAAGGGTTGCCCAAATCTGTCCAACCTTCAAGGCATAGAGGGACTAGGTGGCGCGGCACGGCGTGGCGGCGTGAGGGGTGTAACAAAAATTATCTCTCAATAAACTTTTCGGAAAAAAAACCCCGTGCCGCAATCGCCCCGACCAAGAACTCAACCAAAAATCCTTTCGCTTACCTATACATACTCGGTTCGTTTCAGTATATATGCATTCGAAGTGGGCGGTTAGCTTAGAATCCTTTTTTGGGTTCGACTGAATTTTGTGAATTTTTTTGTAATTTTGAGGCTTATTGCAGAATTGTAGAGGGATATTCGGCTTGCGAGGGTTGTGTAACCACACGAAACAAAATAAAGTACAAAATATCGAAATATCGCACCTGGAGATGGGCCAACTCTCCCCCAAAGACGGGAAAGGAAGGAAGATGCAAAAGAGTGTTCAGTTACGAAAGGACTTTTTATTGCATTGCATTCATATCGCCTTTTGAATTCCTGTCCATAGCCGAATATTTTTCGAAAAATACCAGGGTTAGGTGGGTGTTGCGGCGGGAGCTATACCTACCATATAAGGTTTATTGAGTGGGTTTCTCGATAGTTCTTCGGTAGTTGGGAGGTGGTTGATGGTGGCATGTTGGTGGTAACCATGTGTATCGGGCTTTGTGGCATTAAATTCAAGAACTTAACTGCAATTTTTCCCTTTTTATACCTATATTTTTTCATGTGGGTGTCTTAACATTTTTTTTTTTTTAGAAGAATGGCATAACATTTGACGTCTGCTGTGCGATGTTTTGCCAAAATTTTTTTTCAAGACGTGCTGTTACGTGACGACGACGTCGGTGATGGTTAAGAAGACGTGTATTGCCAATGACATTGCGGAGGAGGAGGGGGCTCTGCTGATGTGTGTATATAGGTTCTGGTTTCTTTTTATATTTTTTTCTGTTGGCTGAATCATAAGTGCACTTTACTTCTTTTGAAATGCAGCTTGGGGAAATTTATAAAACCATATTTATTCGCATGTTTTGAAGAAAATTGGCACTCGAGAGGAAAAAAAAATTAAAAAAAAAAAAAAAACAAAATTATGAACCGCAATAAATTACAGTCGACGTAAAGAATCTGTACCTATAATGTCGGTACATATTGATATATATTCAGTTAAAATTCTATGAGCACCTAGAATATACTCAAAGGGCATGCGTTGTGCATTTTTAAGACAAAACTGTTTACAAAGATTTTTATCAAGCATAAACCATGACACTCGTTTAACGATATGAAAAAAAGTTGGAAGTTCTAGAAAAATAATTTTTTACAGATCCATAAATTGCCGCAAATATCCCGTGAAAAAAACTCGGCATTTTTCTTAAATTTTTTTTAAAATGATGTGTAACAATTTTTTTTTTAATTTTAGGTTAGTATCTACTCAGTAGTCTGTACTCGACTATTCGTATAAAATGTAGGTAGGTACAGTTCATATAGGTATATATGTATAAGGTTTGGAAACTGAACTAAAATTTTTAGTTTTGGGAAGCACATACGAAAGAAGTGTAATGCCTTAAAATGATTTCCAACACATGGACATTGCGGCTTTCTCGAATGAAGAGCAATGTGATAGTCCAATTTTAGACCACTTTTTCGAGAAGCTTACAGAGGAACTTACAACGCACATAATGGCCACGCGGCTTCTATTCTAAACGATAAAATATACTGCACACAATTCATCTGTCAATTAATTTTATCAGCCCTGTCGTTGATTTAATGGGAACTTTGTTTCCCCGGAAAAATAAAAGTTCCGGTGAAAAATTTTTCGCATCGTTAATCTCACGAAATAATTTTTTCTCGTCAACTTACTTTCAGACATGTTTGCATTCTGGAACTCTACTTGATCGAGCAGCATTCTCTGTTTGCGCAACCTGTTTTCAAATAGTTTCACACCGCCAGATTTAGTCCGAAGCTGATCAACAAGTCAAACAATTTCCGCTTCGGACTAAATGATGGCGGTCTGAAATTGTTTGAAATTGAAAGTGGAACAAGGTTTTTATGTGTTTCCAATTTAAAAACTCATTTTATAATAATTTTAAATTTTTTTAGTTAAATTATATTATTATATTTAAGAAAAATGTTCCACATACGCACAGTAGGCCCAAATGAGGTTTGGCGTCTTAAAAATCTGTAACTTTTTTGTCTCTTGAAATAATTAGATCAAATTTACAAAATATTACCTTTGAAATATAATGAATCATTAAATACATTTCTTTTTTAAATCCATATTGGTTTTAAAATTTAAAGTTTATTCAAAGTTAAAAAAATACAATTTGGACTAATAAAAATAAGGATTTTTAATTATCTCAAAAACTAGATTACATTTAAGCATTTGGTTTTTAGTTCTTGACTAAAAATTGATCAGAGCATTGAATATTAACAGCCAAAATTCAATTTAATCACGTAAAATTTTGAAAAAAATAGTTTGGAAAAAATGTTTCATCTTTTTTTTCAAAATATTGGTTTTTAAATTTTTGTTTCCAAAAATATTCACTGAAATTATTTAACTTAAAGAATTAAAGATGGAATTAATGGATGGATTTTTGGCTTTAAAAAAATCTATAACAAGATATTGATTTTCCGTTGATTTTAAATATTTTTTTTGTAATTCAAGTCGATCGAAAAACAGACCCGCCTCTTGAACGATTTTATTCTTGTCTAAACCTAACCTACACTTCCTACCTTTTTGGCATCTTATGAAAAAAATCCTTAATATACATACCTAATTCAGCTGTTTAAAATTTATTTTAATGCGATTTTTCCTTCTAGTTGCCTTTATTCGCGGTTATTATATATATACAATTGTTAATTGGAAATTGTTGTGTCGGTAGTTTTTGGCTTTTCCATTCCAATTACTCAAATCGGATTTTGAAAGCCCAAATTCACCCATATTTTTTCTTTTAACTTTATTGTTTTTTTTTTTTTTAATTTTCATGCATTGAAGCATTGTCGGCGGTAGTTTTTTCTTGAAAGGGGTCTTTAAGACAATAAAAATACCTATAGTATACCTATTTAAAATAAAGAAATACTGGGAGATATTCCATATTCTAGATATCAAACCAGGATAGAAAAACAACAACACAAAAGTCGTATAAGTTGAATATTTCTGTTAAAAAAACAGAAAACATATGACATATAACTTCGGACAGCCGTCCAAGTAATAGATATACATTTTTATTTAATGTTTAAGAGATATTTAACTTAGACAACAAACTCGGTTGTCTAAACCTTGGCTAATGTAACATTTTATTTAATCAAATAAAGCATATTTCCAACTATCTCGAACTATCTATAGACACTACCTTACTAGTAAGAAATCTAGTACATACGCCTGTAAAAGTCTTACCTTCTATATTTTGTTTATGCCCCGCACTAAAAATAAAACATAATAACAAGACAATTACAGTTTTGTCTAAAAGATCAACATTAAATTGTAGTAGAATCGTAGAAGTAGTAGAATATAAATACTTAAAATCTGAAAGGAAATTAAAAGAAAACGTCAAAAAAATCTCCGGCAACTTGTTTCCTCGTGTGAAAGGGGATAAAGCTGAAAGCGTAGTGATGACATTTTATAACAGTTATGGCCTTGTTTGTTGTGATAACTTTTATAAGTACCGATGTCGATTTTTTTCCACAAATTCTTATAAAAAAACACGCCTATTATGGGTTAGAGTATAGGAATTTGATGCTATTTTTTCATGAAAAATCTTCTTATACTATATGGTGTCACCAGGGCTCGGATTTGTATGTGCTAAAAAACAGAAACTATTCGATTAGAAAATATTCGATTAAAAAATGCTCTGTAAAAGTGAATAAGAAGTAAAGAAAAAACGTTTAAAAATAAATCAGTCTTTTATTCAACAGTAACAAAAAGTTAAAATTATTTAAATAAGTAATCATAAAACTATATATATCTACAGTAGATAGAGAGATAGAGAGTAACTCTTCTCTGAACTTAAAAAAAAATAAAAAATTGTATTCAAAATCTGATTTGAATTAGAAACTATTATTTTCCAAATTACTGGAATAAGTCTTGTTAGCATATACATACTATAAATTTTTTTTTTAAGTTTTCAAAAACAAAACTTTGTCTGTTAGTTCTGAAAAATCTCTTATACATAGAAAATGATCGTTGAACTTTGACTGATGTAAGAATTTCACTAATTGAATAGTTCTTCATGATCTTTATTTATTTATTTATTATACAACTCAAAAGGAACTTAATTTTAAGATTAACTTCTTTTAGTTAATTAAGCTTTCATAAGGAAATTTAAATTTGATTTAATTATCTTTAATTAATTATCTTTAATTATTTAATGATCTCTTCTTCGTGCCAGTTATCCGTTAATATGTTTGAGATTTGAGATGAAAAACATTTGAAGGAACCCCTCATTTTTTTATGACAAATAAAATTGTATTAAACGTTTACCGTTTCTCATTCCAATTTGCAATTTATTTTAATCAAATAGAGCAAAGTAAACGGGAATAACATTAGAAAAACTTGACAGCTGGAACTGTAGTTGGAATTAAAATTTTTAAGGTGCGTATGCACTTTCGGAATAGTATAAAAAATTAACTCTTAAGATTTTTCTGAAACTTCAAAAATATGCCGAAAACTATGCATTTATTACTTTAATATTCCCAAAAAAGCCGAATATGCCTTTTTATGCATTTATAGTAAAATATGCAAAAATATGCTATAACGATTAAATTAATTTAAATGAAATTTCCTGATTCGAAAAACTATCTTATTCGTTTTCTTCTTAGTTTATCGGAAAAAAAATGTATTTACATAGAAATCCTAGCCCTGGTTATCACCGACCGTTAAACCAAGATTTAAGTTCACAGGTGATCATCTTTAATCAAGGATTATTGCAAGTGGTAAATCATCGAATGATCATACCAATTAATTTTTTTTCAAGGAATCCATAATTGAAGTTGTTTATCATGGAAATATCTAATCAGCCGATTTTGGTTGATTAGCGCCATTTAGTTAGAAGCTGTGAAAGTCATCGGTCAGATTTAACCCACTGTGAACAAACTGGCCCTTAATCCTCTTCAAATCTTCAAGATTTGCCAAAGGTATACATTTTTTTCTTAAATCTATTAATTTTTGGTGAAAACGTAGTATAAGGTGTATTTAAAACTACATATATTGATATTTAACTATGTAAATGGCATTATGTATGTATTTTATGCTAGTATATTTGCTTGGAATAAAAGTGTAGTAAAAAATGTACTCCACCGCTTGACCACTTAATATAAACATTAAAAAATCTTGACAGCACTGACATTTTAATGGCAGTTTAGCTGTCAGCATTTTTGAAAAGCCAAAAAAAAAATTACTTTTGAGGAATAAAATTAATCAACATACATATCGTGGGTATACAAGCAGAAGGCACTAAGTCAAAAAACATAGTTTTGAGTAAATTGATATTTTATATTTGTTCACTCTTGAAAAATCAATACTGACGGTAATTTTTCATCCGATCACATAAAAAGCTCAATTGACATTATGACTTAAGTTTCCCATTGAAAATTTTAGTTTTCACCAAACCATTTCGAAAATATTGGAGCAGAACCAAAAATATGCTGACTAAGTGCTTTTTAGCGGAATTAATATTGCAATAATGTATGAATTAACCAATTATATCTAACTGAAAACAGAAATTTGAAAAAAACAAGTTTTTTTTTTAATGAATTTAACAGTTTTATTACAGTTTTAAGAGCAAATAGGAATAAAAATAGTCATACACATCAGTATTATTATTATTTAGTTTTAACTAGCCGAAGCATTTTCCAAGCTCGAGAATTTTTGTTCATTTTAATGCAGATTTTTCACTTTTACTACCGAAAAACTTTAACAAAATTACATTTCTCCTTGACCAAAACTGCCAAAAATAAGTACAATTTTCTCTTACGCGTGACTACAGAATAGTGACTCATCGGCTACTTAAATCAAAAAACTTAGTTTTGATGACAGGTAAAAAGCACTAAGTCACTTTAATGCTTTCTTGCTGTATTATTATAGTATATTGTATTTCTAAACTATGACAGCCAAAATGCACTAAGTCAACTTAGTGCGTTTTATTAGTATTGTAAGTTATTTAACTGACTAAGTGCAAAACATAACCTCAAATAATTCATGTTTAACGTTGAATAATGTCTTAGGAGGTGTTTGGAGTACATAGATATCATCATTCTTCATCACTTTGCATTAAAATGTAAAAATCCAAACAAATTGACTTAGTGCCTTCTGCTTGTATACCCACGATATGTACATATATTGTTGATCGGGGGCCGTCACCTCACACACTAGAGCAATATATTCAACCTGGGGAAATCGAAGTTTTTTGGCGAGGGAGCTGAAGAGTTTGAAATGAAACGAGCAAAACGTTCGTCCTTGTTTCGAGTAGAATAACAAAAGCCGTTTTTTATTATGACCCATCATATTGCGAAAATAAAACAGCCTCACAGTGAGGAGAGGCAGAAGTCTGTTTTCGGATCATGAAACGTGAACCCGATAAAGAGCAGGTTCATGAGTTTGGTATGGATGTATGTATGGAGTATGGATCAATTCTGATAATAAAATACGGCTAAAGTTAACTTACTAATACAGAAAAGTTGTTTGTTTCTAGGCAAAAAAACAATCTGTTGTTATGAACACTTCAATTGTTATTTTTCTAAAAGCAAATGATTTTTCGTTGACCGAATTATCAAATTTTCCTTTAGCTTAGTTTACTCTGGTTTAATCGTGAAAGTAGGTACTACAATTATTTTTCACTAAATATTCCGTAGAATTAAGAATACACATTTAACAAAACAGAAGACAAATAATGAGTAGATTTGATCCGAAGAAAATTTCATCCTTCATAAACTTATTTTTAGCAATTAATTTTGAGGTTTGTAGAAAATTTGAAGAAGTGTTCAAGCAAACACGACGATGAAGGTACGCTATTAGTCTTCAACCCAGGCAATAAAAATAATAAAAGTTTTAAGAATTTTTGTAGTTTCATCCAGACCCGCTTATACTTTATTTTTTGTTCAGACATTTTGTTAATGTCAATTATAGATACATTTGAAAAATAATGAATTTTTGAATACGATGAACTTCATCAAAAAAAAAGACTTTGGAAGCACTTTTTTTTGTTCGTTGTTGTGTCATGGAAATTATTTTAAGCGGATAGTGATGGACAAAAAAAAACATACAGGGGTATTGTTGCACATTGGATGGTAGGATAATCCTCGTTTGATTCATTTATCATTGCGTTTCCTTTTTGATGCGCATTGTATTTCCTGACAAAAGAAAAGTACATATGTCAATTTCTCGCAAAAGGAAGTTCCCGTCAAAAACACTTCTGTTTTTTTAGGTGGTATCATATACTGGGGAGAAAGAGAAAAGTATTGTATGTGTGTGAGTAGAAAAAGGGTGATTACCTAGACCCTTATAGCCTTAAGGTACTATTCAATTCACGATCTGTAAACCTTACCATACCTAGAAATTTGTACTGGCTCAACAAATTCTCGAACTTTAGCTTGACGATCGCTGATCGTCCTGTTGCGGGGTAGGTACCTACACAATTTTTAAAGTTTGATTTGAATTTGATTAAAATACCTAGCTCATCATCAACAAAGCTTCTTCATATAACTATTCAAATTTTTCAATCACTCAAACTCTACATAGGTATACCTATAGGTACCTATATTCTTTAAAATTCTTTAATATAAATTTTTGTCAACCTCATTATTGTCAACCTATATACCTACACCGCGCCGAGCCGTTTGACTGAAATAACTTTACTTAACATCAACAAGCGTAAACGATTAACCATCTCAACTTTCATTAAGGATGTGCTGATGCACATTCAAAACCAAGAAGACAAAGTTTTTCCACAAAACACAAGTAGGTATACCTTGTATATAAACAAAAAAACGCTGATGCAACGACCTTGGGAACTTTACAAGGTTATTACGAGAAAAGCGAGTTCTTTGTAGGTACACAAAGAAAAACGAGAATCATCGTCATTTTCTCACATACCTACAAACATAAACTTCACCATATAAACTAGAATACACATAACTTCTTCCCATCACACCTCAAATATAATGCAAGCATTCCACTTTTATGGGAAAACTGTGCTCCGCTATACACTTAGGTTTATAAACAGGGTGAGGAGATTAACATAAACTCCATTCTCAATGACAACCCAAAGTCATTTCGAATGCAAATGATGCTGTTCCTTGATGCAGTTCGGCTCCCTACCCCGCGCAATAAGCAAGTCTTATAACGGATTGTAAAAAAAAAGGATTCACCTCCATTTCGCCGTCGGACAACCAAATTCCATGGCGCGTTTCACCGTCGGTTCAGGAATTCCCGTAAGCTGATCGATGAAATTAAAAAAAAAAAAAAAAAAACGAAATAGAAAATAGGTATTTCTCAAGAAAACATAATTTGCTCCTCATGTTGCGAGGGAATGTTATTGCCCTCTTCGAACACACAGAGTCAGGACGAAAAAGGTTAAAGGACCAAAATAACTAGGGACGCAAAAGAAAAAGAAAAAAACAGAAACATGACTCTCCGTGCTGAAGTAAACATGCAGCTTTCATACAGCAAGGACGATGCGGTGGCAGAGAATAGGGCGATTTCTGGCTAAAAAGGCCACACCCTTGCACTGGCTTCTGATTGGTTCCTGGTGTGCGGAAAACTTTCGCTAGAGTCCTAAACAAGAGCACATTTTTGTTGCTTATGTTTTCAAAGCTGTTGTTTTAATTTTTGTTTATTGTTTTCATTTTTTTGTTAAGTTGAGTTTTTGTTTTTATTTTTGGGCAGAGAGTTTGGGGGTGCAATATACCTACCACCCGCCTTATATTCTCGAATAAAAAAAATACCTACTCCATTGATTGCATTTGTGTGTAGGCTAAGTTGTAGTTTTGCTTTTAGAGAAGAGCGAGTACAACTATTACATCGTTTTTTAGGACGCACTCAGGACACACACAAACACCCGCACCGCATTTATAAAATCTGTAGGTACCTATATATGGTATGCGGATAGACCATGCCATGAGGGCATATAGATCCATTGGAAGAGTCTGGTCTTGGTTCTCGGATAACAACTATACTTTACCTTCCTTCTTGGTCTTGGTCCTCAATGTGCATGCACATCCATCGCATCGCATCGGTTTCGTGCCTTTTGACATTCCTCGAGCATTTATCCTTATACAAAATGATGTTTTTGCAAGGAATTGAAGGAGCATGCTGGCTACTGATGCTGAAGTATGATGGTGTAAGAAGAAAGTAAAACGGCTAAATTGTTCGATGGAAATATGTAGGATGGTATGGTATAGGTAGGTGCCTACATGATAGAGAAGATTTTGAAGTGTGGGGTTTGTGTTTTCTATGGATCGAAGAAAATACTTCGACAACGATGGCGACCATGCTCCAGATGAAGTTCCTTCGAAGTAAACAACGCACACAATTCGTTTTTTTTTTTTTTAGTTTTCTGTTTTGTAAGGGCATTTCCAAGGAGATCTTTAGTCGGGTGGAAGAAAGTCTCTGGTTGATATAGCAGTCGATGTGGTTTAAAAAAATAAATATTTTAGGTAGTGTTGCCAATGTGCAATGGGAAGAGACTTATAACAAAATGCTTTCCTTACTCGAATATTCAAAAATAAAAAAAAACTTATAGTGCCTGTTAAAAATTCTATAAATATAAATTGGTAGGTTGGTACATCAATCACATATAATATTGAACTGTAAGCCAAAATATGTAGGTAGGTATATGTACGCGTGAAATTTATTTCTAGAAATACCTTTACAAAAACTGTAACTAAATATATGAGAAAAACTTAAAAATAAAACACTTTAAAAAAAAATATTCAATATTAGATATATGTATGTATTTCCGTTATGTGAATTTTTTACCAAAAGCTGAAACGCAGTTTTAAATTACAATTATATTGTGGACGTTACCAACATTAAGTATGAAATTTAGGTAATCAAAATAGTTAGGGTAATTTTCGAGAAAATTAAAAAAAAAAAACAGAATCCAAATCAGACCAACTAATTAGGCTCCAGAACCAGATCGATATACAGTACACTGTATAGTGGACTTATAAAAGCACAGAACGGTTTATATAGTAAAACTGAAACCAACTTCTTTCACATCTCCATCATCATCGTATTGTTTAGTTTGATTAAAACTTCCCAACTTCTTTTTCACGAGAACAATAGGTAGGTACTTGCTAACTTTTTCCAAAATATATGCAAGCAAGAAGAAAATTCCGTCAATCTTAGATTTATACCGATGTCAAAAATTGGTCCGCCCAATTTCCAAATTAATTTTATTTCCTAATACAAGGTGGCGCAAAAGTTGTCAACGGTTGCAAATGGCGGCAAATGTGAATTCGAAACTCGATCTCACTGAGCAAACTTCTATCAGTTTCACTGAGCAGAAGGAAAAACCTGAACAAGATTTCTCCGCTATGCATTCAAAAGCTAGCTCACTCCATCTCTTTGTTTTATAACTCGATCAACTGCGACAAAAAATAATTGAGCAAGCGAAACCAAAAATATCACCTCAGCTTATTGACAGCAAAAGTGAGGAATCTCACTGAGAAATTATCCCAGTTCCTTTACTTTGAAACTCATGTGCATTTCTGTGAATTTCTACACCAAAGTCTGTCAAATTTCATATAAAAAAAAATAAAATGACGTAGAAATTTACGCAAATGCACAGAGTTTTAAAGTAAAGGAACGCACCTATTACGTTCAGATTTCTGAGATTGTTGAGATCTCTGGGATTTTTGTTTTCACCAAGCACTTTTAAATTAAACAAACTTTTAAACACCCTTATAAACTAAATGCCCATTTTTGACTCATTAAATTTTAAAAGTGTCGAAATGTCATCAGATGCAGTTAACAAGTGGATATATCAGCTGACGTTTTTGGAGATACAATATCAATTAGCCCATTTTTGTCAGCTTATGTGTAATTTTTGCCTCTTTCTCTTCTTTTTGTATGTCCATTCATTATTAAATTTAATTGAAATTCACTTTTTAAAAACCATTGGGCAGTGGCCCAATGTTTGTTTTTGATCTTGAAGAAGTGTACCTACCGTTTTATTTTGAAATTCTTGGCATTTGTTTTAATACATAATATGCCTGTTTGGTAACTTTTTTTTCAACAAATTTCCCAAAACCGAGTTTTTTTTCTATGCGTTTTGACAGCAAATTGTTAAATTTTGTGAAAATTTGTGCAAATTCGCAAGAAATTTCACGTTACCAAACAGACCAAATACTTTCTAATTTTTTCTCATACATTTCGCTTATTAAAGCCTAGTACGCTGCTGATGCGAAACGAAAAATCCCATACAAAAATGACACAACGAAATCAGAAACGGAAAATTTCGTTTTGCAGTACGCTGTTCGAAGAGCGAAATTTATAATTGTAGCAGATTATTTGGAGAAGTTTTTGCTCCTTTTTCGCACTGAATTAATTATACAGACTATTTATTGTGTGCGGAAAATGACATTTGTGTTTTATTTGTGTTTTTTTTTGTTTATCCTTTTTTTACATCATGGGTTTTTTTGCGTTTATGTTTTTTCGTTTCGCATCAGCAGCGTACTAGGCTTAAAGCCTAGTACGCTGCTGATGCCGATGCGAAACGAAATTTTTCTGTGATCTCCAAACAGACAACGAGCTTGCGAAAACACAACGGAAAATAATATCCTTGGAGAGTTTCACTAATTCCAAAAACAAAATCAAACATAAACGCAAAAAATCAGAGAAACCCATGATGTAAGAAAATGATAAACAAAAAAAAAAACACAAATGTCATTTTTCCGCACACAATAAATAGTCTGTATAATTAATTCAGTGCGAAAAAGGAGCGGAAACTTCTCTAAATAATCTGCTACAATTATAAATTTCGCTCTTCGAACAGCGTACTGCCAAACGACAAGCAGAACGAAATTTTCCGTTTATGATTTCGTTGTGTCATTTTTGTATGGGATTTTTCGTTTCGCATCAGCAGCGTACTAGGCTTTAGAAAGAAAAAAAAAACAATTTATTTTTCCAGGGATGTGAAGAGAACTCGATTTTAACAAAAAATTCCCTTTCATAGATTGGTGAAACTTAAAATATTTTAGAACCTGATAAGATTTAAGAGGGTTTTTGATAAAAGTACTTTTAGTGTTTGTTTATGAAATTGGACATAAATATCTTATGAATGCAGGTTTATTGCTTAATAATTTCCAATTAATTAGTATTGTATAATTAGTTGTGACAGATTCAATTTTGTCATGTCATATTTTCTGTGTTTTGTTTTTGAATTTAGGAAAAAAAACATAAAAAATATTACACAATAAAACTGTTACTATCACAAATAATGAAGAATTAATGAACGACAAATTACCGAGCGGCAAACTTTTTATTTTAACAAGTATGATATAAATTTAACGAAAATACAAAAAAAAGACATAGAAAACATTGCACGACCAAATTGAAGTTGTCAAAACTAATTAACGACTTATTAATGGCAAATTATTATATATAGAAAACATTGCATGAACAAGTTGAAATTGTCACAATTCATTAGCTTAAGTTATATTGTTGTATACAATAAATTATTTACTGTTAGAAGTTTCTACAGCTTTTTGGTACTAGGCTAACTTGATATCAATTAACTTATAGCAAAACACCAAAAAACATAGAAAACATTGAACGAAAAGTTCAAAATTTTCATTTAGCCACATTTTTTGAACTCCGCTTACTTGATATTCGTAATTAAGTTGCATCTTATGCTGTGAAGTGTGAAGAGTAAAATTATTGGCCACTAAATTAAATTTGGTCAAAATAGCTTAAATTTGCACGGCAGCGAGCGTCTGTTAATGTAAATATATGTACATATACTAGGTTTTTGATAGTACAAAATACCAGCATGAGCAACGCTGACACTATTATATACCTACATAGGTACTCATCTCAATCATGATCCTCAACCTTTTCATTCCTTTTGAAGTAGATAAATTCTATCGCAAGGTTTTCCGTAGGTATGTAATATCCTCTATGGACGGCTGAATGATTATAAATGCGATAATACTCCAAAGAGTTGGAGTTTTGAGGAATTTTCTTCTTTTTTTTTTGAACGTATTCCCTCAAATCCTTAATATACCGCAGTAACTATACCGATGGAAGTAGCGGTGGCAGAGTCATTACTAATAGAAGTAGAAATTAGAATCTATGTGTACCAACCGAGCAAGAGGGAGTGCAGTATTTCTGCCAGCGATGCATAAAAAACTAACCTCCTACGACATGGACGGATTAAAGGTAGGTATAGGTAGGTAGGTTAGGTACACAAATTCGACGTGAGACTCCATAATGCCTAAAGGGCGATTCTGCACGTTCCCAACCAAAACCCCTCACACTACGTCACACCCGCATTTAAAACCTCTGGATCCGAAAGAGTCTCCTGTATTTCGTCGGTTTTACTCATTTTCCCCATCTATCACAGGGTAACGTAACGAATGAATTTAGTATATCGGTTGATGAATCTTTCTCATTCTCATCTACCGTTAGGTAGGTAGATAGTTATATATTAGGTATGTTTTGCCTTTGTTTTCGACCATTTTGGTCTCTTTGCACTACTGCGATGTTCTCTGGCTGGCTATATACTTGTTTCCTGTTTGAAATGGATTTTGTGAAACCAGAGGGTGGTGGTGGGTTTTTGTCGGTCGTTCGGTCGGTCGGCTGGTATAGGTTGCTTCGTCCTCGTCAGTCGGTCCACAGTTGTTATATCCTTGTGCATTTGAGTTAATCCTATTACATAAATAAAAAGCCTTGGTGCCACTGCTATCCTCGCTTGCTTGCCCACACACATCCAACGCACTACATCATCAACTCCTTTTCTAAGATATCCTTGAATGGGATACTGGGTGGGGCTGGGTATAGGGAGGTCTATATTTTTTGATGACTGTCGAATGCATTCGTCTGGAAGGAGCTGAAGGAGCAGAGGCGGACTAACACTGTTCTTGTGTTTGGGATCGGAGAACATTCGAATATGCGTGTGTCCGTGTGTATTGATTTTCTCGGCACGGCAAAGAGCTCAGAAGAGGAGGCTCTATAGAGAAGCGAGCCTGGAGGCAGCTTATCTTTCTATGTATTTGGAGATCTGCGTGTGCTGCATAGTAAGCTATACATATTTTGCACTGCCAGCACCGCAAACTAAATATATATATAGGTAGTAGGTATAGGTATATAGGTAGGTATATGTCTGAAACAAAAACACATTGAAAATGGTAGCTTAACATTTTGACAGGAAAAAAGAGAATACGGGAGGACATTGCCAACCCTGTGGTGATTTCGCACGTACCAAGCCGTACCGTATACAATACCGAAGCTCACGTAGACGATGCGATATCAATTAATGAATAGTGGTTGGCTGGTGGGTTGGGTTGTGTTGGGTTGGGGATGTATGTTGGTATCCTTGTGGATACATCTCGAGGTCGAGTGAGCGTGTGTGTGTGTGTTTTTATTGCACATGCATATGGCTAACTGCATATATACTGCAATATAAGCCTGGCATGTTGAGAAGGGTTCGCATTTGTTAGTAGGTATAGGGGATGTTTGCCGTTTCGCAAGAGTGTGTTATCCTTCGAACGTTTTGGTACTTTCCTTATTTTCATTTTTTGTTCGTATCCTGTGTTATACCTTAGGTATACTGAACTGACATTTCATCGTTTTAGTCCTTGGGAATTTTCCGAATGTGTCGGCCTTTGGCTTGATTTTATTTTTTTTTACCTACTCGTAGGTATATATACCTATTCCAAGCTTGGAAGAAGGGTTGTATCTATGTATAGTATTTGCACGATACAACTGACGTTAGAGGGCAAAACTTTCAAAATGGCTGCAGATATGTTGGATTTTCCGTATACTTTTTCTGCGTTTCTTGTTTTGCATCGGCAGCATAAGCAATTGCCAATGGCAATAGCAACAACAACAACGGCAGCAGCAGCAGCAGGATTCGCAGGATGCTTTTTTGTTTTGTAAAAAATTCTGCACATGCACATGATGCGAGAGTGAAACAATCATGTTTTGTACAGGCCGTTATATTTGGAAATAAGGGACCAATGCCCAATAGTCATCTAGTGCAAGAGTTGGTTTGATGGGTATATTATACATATATACATACCTACATATCTTTAGATATGTATAGCTGGTATTTTCTGATTCTGATTAATTTTTATTGTTTTGTAGGTATATACTAAGCCCAATTTTTTCGCCATTTTGTAGGGGGTTTTTGAAATTGATGTTACTTCTGAAAACTTAATCCAATCCCAGCATTTATTTTTGTTGTATGTAATGCAGGTGAAGATTTATCTCCCATATTCCTATCTATCTAACGTTTTTCATCAACTATAAAATTAATTAAAAGCTTAATTGAAGTTATAAACTAACTCTCGGGACTCGGGTTCCAAGAATGATAGCGATGAAATTGAAACGTTTTAGTTTTTCGCTTCACTTTGTGTTTTTGTTCTCACTCTCAAAGAAAGACCAACCGAATGACAAGGAAATGAATTTTGAATTTGAATAAATGGTTCAAAACACTAAAGAGTAATGGAACAGTCTTGGTGAACAATAGTAGAATTTTAATATTTCGTAAAGTATTAAGTTTGAAAATTAATTTTTCTAAAACTATAAGTATTAACTGAAACAATTTGATTTAAAAAACAGAATTTGTGGATTTTTGGTGTTAAAAAAAGGTATAACCGACTCTGTTATCGTTAATTTTAAATGATTTTATTTCTATTTCAAGTCGATTGTTTAGAAAATTCACCTTCTCGTCTAAACAAAGGAAAGTAAGACACCCTACGATTCTTTTCTTGTCTTGACCCATACAGACCCTACAGCCTTTTGTCGCGCATCTTCTGCAAAACACCCTGTATTTTTGAAATTATATATTAATTTATTTATATAATGACTAGTGTAGTGTTTTTGTGGAATTTTGGTCTCGACTGCTTAATACGCAACCCACTACCCAAATTGAGTTTTATAACTGACCATATGCATCGGTCGCCGCCGCCGAAATTGCCATTAGTTTACTGGAGCATCATACGAGACACATAAACCACCCTCCCGCATCCAACTAACCGCCCACCGATCTTACATGACACACACAACTACCCCAAGTCGACGTCATCACTCATAATAATTTACTATATATTTCGTTGCCTTCATTATAGTTCACACTATGTCGTAACATAAAGGACGTGAGAAAATTCAACAATTCGAAGTTTTTTGACTGATGATGTTCTTGTTTTCGTATAGGAAGAGCAGGGAAAAAGTTTTTGGCTGATTTCAGTTTGTAGCTACTGTAAAAGCTTAGCTTTAGGTTCAGCAGCTGCTGCCGCCAAAAAAAAAAACATTTTCTACGCTACATTTTATAAAAAAACCGTGCCATATTTGTGCCATTTGAGAAAAACTCAAATTCTTGTCTGAAAAAAGAAAATATTATGCAATCATCAAAATATTGAAAGAAATAATTTGATCTATTCGTGTACTGTCAAAAAATAAATGTTTCTGCCAGCTTTTACTCCATTAGGATTTTGGAGCAATTTTTGTAAATTTTTTTTCAAACGTGCCATATTAAATTTTTGCGTGACACGATTAAATTTTCGTGTAAAAAAAGCACGCGCTACTTCAGCAACTCTGTTTAAGACTTCAGTTTCTCTTAAATGAATTTGTATAATTTTAAAACCCTAATTTTATTGAATCTGTATACCATATAAATCGGGTAAATTATAAGAGTTACTTGCTTTTCCTTCGTAGATAAATTGTTCTAAGAAAAAAATTGTGTTAGAAGAAGTTTCTTTCTCCCCCAACATATACATATGTAATTACTACTATTTTCCCCCTTTTAAAAAATTCGTTTTTGTTCGATTAGTTATACAGATCAAGAAAGGTCAGCAAGGAATATGTGAAGATGAGAAAGGTGATAATTGGGGGAAGTAGACAAATAACGTTTTCTTTTTTCATATATGACTTTTATTTCTTTGATTAAAGTAAAGTAAGTTAACAAATAAAAAAGTTGATTTTGGGAATTTTTATCCACTCTATTTTTAGCCGTATTAATTACAGGGAGTTTAAGTTATGACATAGAAATGTTTTAAACATTTCTTGACCACATTTTTTCTCTATGATTGGTTACCATAACTGAGTATTCCTTGGTTAAGACTTTAGGGAACAAATAAATTATGTACACATGTAAAAAATTGTTTGATTAAAAATGGAGGTTTAACAATTACTAAAATACCCTGAAAAAAAAAAAACAATTTCCTAGAAGAAAAATAATCGATTTTCATAATATTGAATTTTATCAAAAACTGCAAAACCGTCTTTTTTAATATCTATGTGAAAAGTAATAAAACATTGAATATAAAAGTGAAATTGGCACTTAACAACATACAATTTAAAAAAAATCAGTGTAACTACCTTACATTTTTTTTTCAAAACATTGAGATTGAATTTTTTTTGTCAAAAACTGATTCATGAAATTAAATTATTTGATAAGAAAATAAAATAAATGTTATACTTGACCAATTATATAACATTCTTAATTTTTAGCTCTCAAATTTTTTTCGCCTTTGTCAAAATTCTTTAAGTTTATTTTATGAATTTTGTTAAATGATTTATTTATTTACATTTTTTTAATTTAAAATGGATTTAGGTTTTATAATATCTTTTACGCCTAAGGTATTACCATTTAAATAAGCTATACAAGTTCGATCTTGAACAAAAGTTCTGACATTAAATATTTTGACATTAAATATTTATAATGATTTAATGATTTAAAATTAAATTTTATGTTAATGGTTATAATTGGTCTGTTTGGTAACGTGAAATTTCTTGCGAATTTGCACAAATTTTCACAAAATTTAACAATTTGCTGTCAAAACGTATAGAAAAAAACTCGGTTTTGGGAAATTTGTTGAAAAAAAAAATATTACCAAACAGGCATAATATTTAAGTACCTACTAATTTCATTTCTTCATGACCTTTTATTCTTAATTTTAGCTAGGTACGTAGCATTTTTTTGATTTGTAAACATCTATACTGGCGGTAGGGTGAAAAAAACGTAACGTATCTTGTGATCGTGATTGTGATTCACGTTACGTTACGTATGTGTATACCAAAGATACTGAATTATAAAGATTGGAATCTTTCGTACGTTCCATCCCCCAAAACCCATTTGTTTACATTGTTGTTTTTGTAATTTCATCTCGTGTCGATGAATAGATGTGAATTGCAACAACAATTTATGCAGTGGTGAATTCATGTTTTTGCACTAGTGTGCGTTAAAACATGGAACACTAGTGCAAAAATATGAATTCACCACTGCCCGCCATTTTGTTTAGCTTGTAGGTAAACCAGAATGACAGCCGAGGATTCCAATCTTTATAATTCAGTATCTTCGGTTTACACATCTTAACCGTGAGTCCCAGCACTCACACTTTTTTTTTCTTAACCCTTTGACGCATATACGAATTCAAATATGGCTTTCTACAGTTATGTCCTCTTTTCTCCTGACTTCAATAAAAAAATGATCAAAACGCAACAAGATCCTTTTCTGTGCATTTCTGAGAACAAATGGCTGTGCTTTTGCACACGTGCACCAAACAAGAAGGAAGATATTCATGTTTGCAGGTCAATGTGTTACTTGTTGTCAATGAAAACGGAAGTGTGAAAAATTTTCTTATTTCAAATAATAATAACTTTTCTGTTAGGTGAGTTAAGTGATCATAAAAATGTATTTCGGATTGTGTATCTAATTCTCTTTGAAATGAATAAGATTTTATTAAAAAAAAATTATTAACTTGCTCTTTTGAGAGGTAAAAGTGTACAAGCCATATTTGGCTTCGTATGCAGTAAAAGGTTGAAAATACACATATTTGGTTGAGTTTTTTATTTAAACGAAAAAAATTTTGTTTGGTTTTTAATAAAAAAACGTCTTAAAACAACCTAAAGAAGTCATTTTAAGCGTATTTAATTTTTTTCCTCTTTAAACAATAATTCATGCGGTAAAGGGTTAATTGAGTTTGAATTTTTTAAAACTTTTCCAAAAATCATTTTTACAGTCATTTAAGCTTATTGTGTGCGATTCAGTCGTGTATTTCAATAAATAAGTTAATATTAACACAAAATATCAATATGGTTTATATTTTCCAATAAATGGAAATGTGAAATTTGAATGTAATCCATGATTTTATACCTCTTCTTATTTACATTAATACTTTAAGAAATTGCTGCTCTGAGTTCGTTCACGCCATCCATCAATAGTCCTTATATCATTGATGCAATAAACAAACAAAAAGTAACACTATAATATAATAATTGACAATAATGAATTCTTCTAAATTTTCGTTCATTTTGTCATATGAAACGCTTGAGATTAAATTCATATATCAAAAAATAATACCAACAATATTCTTCTTGCGATTAATAATAATTCTCGGTAATAGTTTCAGTGCACTCACCACGAAATGCCTTCAAAAATTGCCTTGGTGAGAAATTCTACGTATACCTACAGCTATTTCCAACGACGACGACTCGGTCATCGTCCGTCAGTTGCAATTTCTAATTCTAACGCCTCATAAAGAGGCCATTGAACAGAACATTTTGCACTGCTAGCCCTCAGATATAAAGTTGTGTCGCATATAGATCTAGAATTACTCATGGTTAATATAACGGTTCCCATCGATCGACCCTCGTACTTCGAGTATACGAGTGATGGTGATGTACCTATATGTACATATGTGACGTTATTCTCCGCATTATAATATGAAGACTACCGGGCAGTCTTTGACTGTTTATTTGACTTGGGACAGTCGGTCGCTGCCAATTACCCGGAATCGAATATGAATCTCCCACATGCACTTCTTGATTCAAAGTGCAAGTGCGGACACTTGGCTATGGGAACAATAATAATAATATAACGGAGTATGAATATTTATTATATTTTTTTGTTTCTATAGCTCAAGTGCGGTTGCATTGCAAGACGAGATGTTTTCATTGGAAGTTTTGTGTTAGAAATATGATTTAGTAATAAATGAAGGTGCTTTGCCCTTTGACATGAAAGATTAAACCACCAAGCGTTTTGTTTTTGTTTTTAAAGTTGCAATTTGTATTAACAAACAATGGAAATTATAAGAAAGCATACAAATAACAAAATTATAGAGAAAAAAAATGAAAAACAATTCCGCAATAATATCTATCTGCCTGTTCCTTTACAAATATCTTCATATATGAAGACACTGATGTGCTAATACCAAAGTGGGTCAAGAGTTAAAAGTTTTAAGGTATTATGTAACTGCTATATATGCACATAAATACTTAAGTTTACAAAAATTTTAGAAATACTAGATGCATCAGATACAAAATTAAATTTGCTAAATACAAAATTGGAAAACAGCTTGGTGAATGGATAACCTATCTTGGACTTGAAGAGTATATCTTAACGAGAAAATTCGGAAAAACCAGCAAATGCTGAATGCTGATTGTAGATCCTTAGATTTTATTACGAAACTTAACAATAATGTCATTCTTCAAACTTCTGGGATAGGATTCACTCTCTGAAACAGTTAGAATTATGTAGCGAAAGCAGAATACAAAGCTTTGCTTAATGTTCTAATTTCAGGAGCCAGGCAAGTACCTACTACCTATTTATTCTTCGTTTGCCCATAAAAATTGGGTTAAGGATTTACAACGAATGTTAATTCAAAGGCATAAAGATCTTTTCGTTGATTTATCTCTGAATTCGTTGGGGGCCTGGAATTAATACTATGGAAGATATTTCTAAACAAATCAAGAACAAAGTGACGCTGCTCTGATGTCCAAAAATATACTTAGCAATACATTTGTAAATTAACTTTTTTCAAGATACTTTCTGCAGAAGTTTCGATTTTATTAATTTTTTCAAAAGGTAATTAATAATTTTTTTTTAATAAGAAATTATGCTCTGTCATTAAGGCCAAAAACTTAAATCTTGACCATACGTTCGCTTTCTGTATATAAGCGAACTTTATCGGTGTTTTTTGATTTTTTTTAATTTGTACAATATCTCAAAAAATAAAAAAAAAACATTGTGAACAACAGTAAAAAATATGAAAGAAATTTTAATGAAATATTTCTTAATTTTTGTACAAAACCTGTTTCAAAATACACACATACACAATCTCCACCACCGCTTGCCATCTTTAAGTTTATAAAAAGTTTTTATGTACAAAAATTAAACGCATTCACTAGAACATATAGAACACACTTCGTAATAAGATTTTGATTAAACAATGCATTCCACTTAAGAATTAAAATAAAAAAACAAAGTCCCATTTAAATAACTCAGCCGAATTCTTCCGAAAGGTTTCGTCCTAAATATGTATATAAAAAACAAATTCTAAAAAAAGCTTAATCTCACAGTTGCGTATGAGCTGAATTTTCAGAAGTCACCACGGTTTTAATCATATAGAAATGTGAGCATTCTAAGTTTTTATTGGACTAATCTACAGTTTAAGTTCGAACAAATAAAATACTACAATGAGTCGAATGAACTTGCTTTCATTTAAGTTGTGCATAGTTTGGCCGACAAGAATTTATATATTAAAATTCTATAAATAGAATAAGAGAAATTGAAATGAATAATTGCTAAAACTATACGACATAATTGGAACGACAAAGCAAAAAAGTGTAAAAGTGACAAAGTGGCACTGCGATATAGTCGCAAAGCGACAATTGGAGAAAGTGACAAAGTGAGAGCGCTTTAACGTGACAAAGAGGCAAAGTTGTAAAATAGCAAAGCGAAAAAGTAACAAAACGATAAAAAAGCTAAGCTTAAAGCGACATAGCGGCAAAGTAAAATCGATTTGTTTATTGTTATAGCTTTTTTCTATAACAATTTAAAAACATTCAATCGAACACACTTCCAATATTTTTGCTAGCCTTATTACATTCAAATATCAGGCATGATACTATTTTAATTATCGTTTCAAAGAAAGCTGTTTCTGTCACGTCTGAATGATATAAACGACAATCACTAAATCATCTTCTCTTGACTCAGATTTATAAGATCATGTACCTACAGTTTTATTTAAATCTCGAGTTAATTTTTTTATAAATACTTAAATATGCCCTTATATACCTTTCTAAACCTTAAAATATCGCAAGTAAAAAAAGAGTATAATTGACCGCAATTCGAGGCTTACATGTGTTCTTTTATGCTAAAAGCGATTAAATGCAGTCTGCGACAATTATTTTATCAGGACGGAATACTTAAAATATCTGTCTAACATACCCTACCCAGCCTAAAGCTTATACCTTGTCAAAGGATTATCTCATACTTTAGTTAAACGAATTCATTAGGTATGTGAGTTTTTGTTGAAGATAAGCGGACTTCTATTAGATTCAGTTTAGTAGTTAATTCTTGCAAAAGCTTTCCAATAGTTGAGAAAATCCTATTTGTATTGAGTTCTTGTAAACAAGAAAATCAATATGAAATAAAAAGCACGAATTGATAGAACTAATGTACCTACTTTAACTGTATAAATGATTTGAAGCTTAAAATTGCAAAAAAAATTGCTATTTTATTTTTTATTAAAAAATACATAATATACAATTCATGACAAAAATAAATCTTATTGTGATATAATATTTATTTGTTTAACAGTTAAATAAACAACAATTCGAAGTTTTTCGACTCATGATTTTCTGAAGAGCAGATAATAGGTTCTGTTACTTTTGCTCTGCTATGCCCCCAGCAGCGTTACCACTTCCAGAAAAAAGTCAAAGTACATTTGAACAAAAAAGTGAAGTAGATTCAGAAAAATCGAAGTAGATTTTAAAATTAACTTTTTTATATAAATCTATGTTTAAAAAAAAACTTCAATTAAATTAAAAAATAGCAAAGTAAAACCCTTATCTCTTCTGATTGGTTTATTTCGAAAACGGTTATTTTCATGAAAAAAAGTATGTGTATATTTTTGGTGTAAAATTTTGCAAAGTTTCAAATTGGTCTCGACATTTTTTTTGTACAACTTTCCATTTGGGTCTTGGGAATTATTCCTAAAAAACCGTTTTGGTAAAATTGTTAGCGGCGTTCATATCGATGGGGGACTTTTCACAGTTTCTTAAGATCGCCATGAGGAGGCTATATACCAAAATACAGCTTTCCCGCTCCTAATTGGATTATTTTTATGACATGACAGAACTAAAACTTATATTTTTGAAAATACATACGCCAATTATTTTATCTGTGAGCTTAATATTTCATTTTTTTTGAAGCATTTTCTTGTTTAATGAATTCTTTGCAGAGCATTTATAGAGCATAGAACTTTCCAAAAATGCGGATTGCTGAGTGCGGAGGCACTTGATCCAACTTTGTTTTATATTTGGATTTCCAAATCCGTTTTGAATACACACCCTTTATTTGTAAATGTCATCAGTAGTGTAAAGAAAAAAGACAACGGGTGTATACAAATAAAAAAAAAAAAAACAAAAGAAAAAAAGAGTAGATGGGGTATAACAAGTTGTCACTGAGATCTTGGGTTGTTTTATTTTCATGATCGGATCTGGATTGGATCTGGTGGAAAATAAAACACAACGTATTGAGTTGTTATCCGAGTTTTACTTGCTTTCTTGGAGATTACCCTGGAAACCAATGAGCTTACCTATAGCCTCGTGAGAAAAGCATCACGACTTATTGTTGCTAGAATCTGCATATGTGTTTTGTTCTATAAACCAATTAATTATTTGAAAAAAGCAAACACAACAATATTTTCTTAATATTTGCCTTAAAATAAACAACCTTTACAAATGTAGCTCTCTATAGAAGGACTTACACCATTATCATCCTAAATGGCATATTTGACTGCACATAAGGCTTTGATCATGACGAATACACCTTAGGGCCAACAGCCAACTAAATTTAGAAAAAAAAAAAACAAATAGATATAAAAATGCCTATATAGTCCTAGACAAAGGGTTATTTATGCGATGAAGTAATAAATGTGCAGCTAACACATTTCGATTCCAACTTCCAATTCTATTGTCCTATCGCTGATATTGTACATATTATTATAGGTATGGGCTTGGCGCACACTTTTATTTTATTGGACCCCAAAGTATACAATATGTATGAGGTATACCCTTAAAGTATAGTGGAGATATCTGGAAATGGCGGAATGAAATTATTTATGAGTAGCCTCCCGCTATTGTTTGCGCTTGAGTTGAAAAATTTAATGAGGCTCCTAGCGCCGCGCTTCCAGTTATGATTTATTGGTTATTTTTTTGTTTGCATTTCGTGGAAGGGAAGGTGTTTTTTTTTTTTTTGGTTTAGCGGAAATGGAAGTATGTATATGCGTTTTTTTTTATATTAAGCCTTAATTGGATAGAAAATCTGTCTTTCAGTGTAGGAATAAGAAATTTATCGATATACCTATCGATTGTGCAGATGTATAAGATTCATAGTGCAGTTATGATTCAGCTGAAGTTATAGGATATAGGTATATGTATGTATGTAATTATGATCTGTTGTACTGGCTGGAATGACCTCTTTGTTATCGATAGTTTGAATAGAAAAAGTTACATTTTTTCTTGCGATGGCCTAACTAATCCCCGATGTTGTTTTTTCATCCAGCAACCTCCAGAAATGAAAAAAAAAAAACACGCCTAATATCTTCCTTTACTCGTATCTCGTGAGCAAGGAATCCTTCAAAGTAATCAACATTAATTAATTGTCCCTAACTCTCTATCTCTCTTCTTGAAAATTTGATATATACACACACATAAAATAAGAAGAATGTTGTAGCGGATGCATAATGGCATTAAAATAAATGACAAAACTCAAGGATCTAAATGAGCCAAAAGGATGAAAAAGAATATGCACGTGCTTATAGTGAGGCTTTGCGTTTGCATATACCTACATATATGGAACGTTTAAAGTATTTTTGGAAATGTCAGTCTACCACCACTTATATATATATAGTTTGTGCCACCCATCATCATCCACGTATATAAGTTACCCAAAGCTTTTCCCCAAAATAAACAGGATAACAACATTGCAAGGAAGGCAGCACAGCTCAAAAACTGAAATATTAAGACGTAACCTCCAAAGAAAAAAGAAGCCCAACGCTATAACCACCACCATCAGCAGCCAAAGTGACACACGTCAGACAAGAAAATGCAACCGTGGCACAGCACTGCGCAGCACATCGCATCGCGCCACCAAAGATAAATGAGCAGTGAAATGAGTTTGGCAGCGCTATGAGCCTGCAATTAATGATGCGTGGTGTAAGGATGATGTTTTTTTTTTTTTTGTTTTTTAGTTGCTTCTTTGGATTTCCTGTTTATTTACCAAATTCTTGCGCCAAGAGATAAGGATAACAATACCATGCCTCTTGCCAAAATTCTATAATTTGTCATTGGTGCAGCGAAGGAAAGGATGCCGTGCAATTTTCTATACATCTGACATTTTAAGCATGGCGCACACCACACCACACACACCAAGGATGTGCGATGCGGTTTTCTTTGTATAGGGACATGGAGGATTTTCGTTATATTTTGGCAGCGAAAAGTATCAAGGATAATCGCACGCCTGCCAGGTGAGTACAAAATTTGCGGTATTTTGATGAATGATAGGCACTTGTGCATTTTTGTGCAACAAAGTCTCTATATGCGATGGAAAGTGTTTTGGGTAATTGGATGCCAGGTTACCTCTCGTAGGATCTATGTAAATTGCATATACCTAAGTCTTAAGTATACGAAGAAGAATTCCGGTTGAATTTATTGAGGGGAAAGAGACCTAAATATACTTATACAATTTTTAAGTGAACTTAAGCTTTGAAGATAAAATATTACTGGCTCCAAGCATGTGACTTTTATGTAGATAGGTACCTAACTTTAATTAAACCTTAGTGTTTCTATGTGAAATGCTGAAAATCTACCCAAGGACGTTATCTTTAAACATAGAAAGACTTGTATTTAGCTTTAGTATACGAGTAGACGTATAACTTTAAAAAATATTGATGCAAGGTCTCATGGTCAAAGACTTTTTTTCACCGTCTTAACAAGAACGAAAAGCAAGTTTAATCATAAGTTCATGGTTCGGCCAATATAGCTAGATACTCTTAGTATTATGCATATATTTATTCATTTTCAAACTGCGTGGCTTAAGAGTTAATGTATCCTTTTGACGTGGTGTTCATAAAGCTTTAATTTTATTTTTTTTGATTCTCGAAGCTGCTGTCTTTCGTCCTTATACATGTCCTGGTTCCTGCGGATCCTGTGTATGATGCTCCTGCTATAACAGCAAGCAGCGGTTGTCATTCATCATTAGGGTTGATTGCTGATGTTGACAGTGATGATAGCGATGACGATGATGATGCGGTGATTGCCATGATGGTGATTCTCATATACTCTTCTCATCTTCTGTGTATACTCACACGTTTATGGTGCATTTTTCTTATATAAAGAAATATTCTATGAGCAAGGGTATAGATTTTTGCACCTGGACCGACCTCCGCGTTAGGTGTAGGAGAACGTGTAGGTATACCAGCGCATATATACAAAAAATAAAAGTTTTTTTTTAAAAACCTTAGGAGATGAAAAATCAAAAGATAAGCGATCAGGATTCGTGTTTTAATTAGAATTTGCTTCAAACTATAGCATCAGAGGGTGAATTTAATATTTTTTTTTTATTTTAACAACTCTTTTGTGTAGGGTGGAAACATATAATGGATTATGAAGGATGAAGAGTTGATTGGATGTAATGCATGAGTGAAGCATAAGTTAATTTTTATTTTATTTTTTTTTAAGGGAAAAACTTTGCTTGGCACTTGATTTAGAATTTTGTTTGGATAGCAACACGAGGAAATTGAGTGATCTCAATCTAAAAAGTTTATACCTATTTACCTACATCACTACAATTGACGCCTATGTGAGTGAATATATGGTATCTATATATCTGAAATTTTAAATGTTTTTTTAGGTTCTAACGGCTTACGAAATTATAAATTGTAAAACTTTTATTAAATCAGATTTAATTCATATTAAATATGTATTTGTATGCACATTGTGCATACATTGGCATTCAATGGAGACCGTTTGAAAGGCTTAGTCATTTAGAATATGCCGACGATATATGTCTCCTTGCAAATAACGTCAGCGGGCTGAATGTGATGTGTCAAACACTGCACGTGAAAAGAGAGTCGAGCGGTTTAAAAATAAATTGCAAAAAGACTAAAATAATGCACACAAGCCGCTCCTCACATCAAAATATAATTCTGCAGGAGACGCCAGTTGAAGAGGTCAAACTGTTCAACTGCCTTGGAAGTACAGTTACAGCAAATGGTGGCACGGATCTGGATGTTAAAAGTAGAATTAGTAAAGCTCGTGCTGCCTTCGGTACTCTGTCGCAAATTTGGAACTCAAGTCAAATCTCCTTACGCACAAAGTTGAGATTCTTCGAATTCAATGTGAAATCCGTGCTGTTATATGCTTGTGAAACCTGGAAAGTATCGGCTACCATCTCGAGGAAATTGCAGGCTTTTTTGAATCGCTGTCTTCGCCACATCCTTAAGATTCGCTGGCCACAAGTTATATCGAACCAGGAATTATGGCGTAAAACAAGTCAAGGACTGCTGGACGTCGATATAAGAAAGCGTGATAGCGATGATATTGCGAAGCAGTCTTTTTAATGGAGTCCCCAGGGTGCACGGCGGGTTGGAAGACCAAGGACAACATGGAAATCAACTGCACTAGCAGAAGCAGAAACTCAGAGAAAAACGTGGCCACAGTTACAATATCCAGCTGCAGATCGTGAAGGATGGAGACGTTTTGTTGGCGCCCTATGCCCCGACCGGGGTTCCAGGAATTGATGATGATGCACATTTTTTTGTACGTACTTTTTACTGCACATTTTTTCTAAAATTTTTATCGTAGAGTCTCAACAAGTACCTAGAAAATCATGTAGGGGTAAAAAATCATGTTGAATAAGCGATTAGAATTTGCCTTAAAGAAATATAAAGAAATTCATGAGGATGTCCTAATAGGTATAATAAAATCACCTTCTTAAGTTAATAAGTCCGGAAAAAAAAACAAGTCAGTAACCCCATACTATTAAAAAGTAGCGTTTATTAAAACAAAACATGCACTACGTGGATGTACAAACAAGATTAGCAACAGCTTCAACATTATACTTAAACCTGCACTAATAGCTTTTCCTACATAACTGAACAAGAATTTAATTTGCTTTTGGGAAAGAATAAAAATAATATTCCCAATCATTTTAAACCGAGATAAAAAAATAAACAATTTGTAAAGTTAAATGAGCATATCACAGACATCTTTTTGCTATATGTGAATCATTACTTCAGCAATGGATTTACCAAGAACTATATAAAACCAGATTAGTATTTATAAATTACTATTAAAAAAAACCCCCCATCCAAATCCATTGTTTCGAAAACCTATCGACAGAAAAATACATACATAATTCTCGTTAAAGCTTATTAAAAAAGAAAGCAATTTGCTTGGGTGTTTAAAAATAATTTGCTTACAAATTGGCTGCTTATCTGGGCCTTAATTCCATCAAAACTGAGCTAAAACATCACTCATCCCATCATTTTTGTTAAGCTTAGTATACCTACTCAGACTAACTTATTTCAAACCTCATGACAATTAATCCGCCACTTTAGCTGACTCTATATATACGATACGATGATGTGAGATATTTCGCGTGATCTTATCTACTTTTAATCCCTGCATTTTGCCTGTCGCACCCTAAATCCGTCAAATCATCGTAATGATTGTGTGAGTGCTATGCTGTGAGATATAGTGTGTGTGTGTGGTGAACCAATTTTCAATGCCAACGTATAGTTTAATGCATCCATCTTCTGACTTTCGCATCCGGTTCCACAATCGACTAAATGTGTAGAAACAACATCACCGACCGACGACGACGTGTATATATGCAAATTAGGATTTTCACCAAAACACGAATGTTAATCAAACTAATTGCAACTGATGTGCAGCAAGAAACACACACACATACTGGAAGTGAGTGCGAGGTGGGAGGCGTGGCAGGCAATGGCAATCACTGCGAATATAGTTTTCCTATTCAAATATATATAAGAGTGTCAGTGTGTTTGTGCATTTCCCGATGGAATTTTCGATTTATGGCCTCAAAATGGAGAAAAATTAAATCAAATCCAATTCGCCCAAGTGTGTTTTTGTAGTAACAGAAGCAAAGATGCCCCCATCATATACTTTCCGATTTATAAATAGTAACTTAATAAAGACGTGAGATCCCCTTTCCCTGTCAAGTTGGTTGCACATTGTTTGTCCATTTTGTTGTGCCACGAAACGGAACCATGATACCTTACATACATATATAGGAGGAGTGTGCAATGCAAATATATGCACTCACTTCGTGGATGGCGTCGTAAAGGGTGGCTGTGCTCTGCCTCTGTTCTGTTCTGTTCTGTTCGGTTTTCTCCCCGACAAGAAAAGAGATGGTGGTTGATGGATACGCGGCAGCACAGAAACAATTCGCCTTTTTTGCGCCCTTATTAGCATATTACCTTGTAATTAGTTGCAATTAATTTTAATTGTACAGTGCTGGATTCGAAATGAGATCTTTTGTGTTGCATTGGGGTAGCTGTTAATGGGATTCCCCCGCCCGTCATGTGTCTCTGTTATAATATGTTGAATTGTAGATATATGTTTGCGAGAGTTATACCTACATGAGTGTGGAAAATGAATTTTCCTTATACATATACCTAGAGTTTGGAAGCAAATATGAAACGAATATAATTTTCGTTTGTCAGAAACAATTATGTATGTTTGTCTTTGAAAACGAAGTACCTAAGGCACATATTTTATGTTAAAAGTAAAGCGGACTACGGACGATATATAAACTTATGACAGATATTTTCTGTATTTCAACAATGAAAAAGTAGGTATTGGAAAGTCCAAGAAAAATGCTTGTGGTTTAAACATACATATATAAAGAAGCTCCAAATTTAAATTGCGTGTCTAATGGTTCTTAAGGAGAACGTTCCAAAAACTCATACCAGCCAATATATCAACTAACTGAAGGGGTCAGCAGTTATTAGAATAACATGTCGATGTTGCGCAGACGCAGAGCTGTACAGCTGTACTGTATTTATGTCAATATAGTACGATCCCAATAGAAACGGTATCCAGAGCCATGTTATACTATTTCATAGGGCTATTTACATTTATAACGTTCTCTAACAAAATAGCGAAATGTTTGCGAAAATAAAGCATCCATATTAATAAACGTGAGTTAGCGAAGAATTATTTTTTAAGTGGTGGATTAAATGCAAAATCTCATTAATAAAACCAAACGTCTGTTAATTAGGGAAGGAATAAGCAACAGGTGATTCAAGTTTCTTTTCTTTTTTTTATCAAACAAATTGGCATTATTCTTTTAATAAATAAAATTCACGGTCGCACGAACTTGCTCTTATATGCGATCACACTGTGTCTGAATAATTAAGATCTATTAGTCTGATTTAAAATCAAATACATGGGAGCCTATAGATTTTATGCCACCACGTATTTTATTATAAGGTATAGTATTATATGTGAAAATATCAAAATTAAAAATATAGCACCGCGGTGCTTATATGCATGCTTCATGCATACATATGCGCATTGCATGTGCAGTTTTAACTGAAAAATTGGTAAGAAATTAATATACTATAATTAGAAATACATTAATTAAACAAAATCTGAAATTGTTTTGACACCAACGCTATGTAGGGGAGAGTGGGGCAAGAAGGACCACTTAAGCTTTAGACACTCCTAAATTTTGTTCTATTTCTAAAAGAGGAGCAAATATTTTTTCAAATAATACTTTAACCTTTGATACAGAAAATCATCAAAGTGCACAGTCAAAATAGTTGAACAATTGTATATAGAGATAAACACAATTATACAACCTTATCTCGAAAGTCCGTTCTGCCCCACTAGCGAAGCAAAAAGGACCTTTGAACATTTTGCCCCACTACGTACTGGTTGCATTTGCCCCATAAGATAATGAAACTAAGGGATGTGTTGGGAAAGTAGGTTTTTTATTAGTTCTAACTATTGAATATAAGATGGAGTTAAGAAGCATGGTAAAAATCGGTTTGGTTCTTTTTGCACCGTGGTCCTTCTTGACCCACTCTCCCCTACCCAATCTGATTTCTTAAATAAATCTTAATCTATGATTTTAAAAATCGTTGGACCGGTTTAAAAAAAAAAATTTTAATTTAAATTTAAAGAACATAATCTACCTTTTTTCGAAACATCGAATTTTCAAAAAATTATTTTGAAAATATTTAAAAAAATATAAAATTTAATTTTCTGAAAATTTTGATATGTGGTGTTATTCACTATATTATCGTAATTTCAAGTTTGATGAAAATCTCGAGTTCGATTTTTTTTACGAATAAATAACTTGTCATATATAGATATATGTATTTAGTACCTTTATATACCGTAAGTAATAATAGAATATTTCAACTTGCTATTTAACTCCTATTTTATGTTTTTTGGTCACCTCGTGGAGTAGAGGTGAGTTAAACGCTTTTTATTAATGGGGCTTCCATAAGTTTTGATTTTGTCTTTGCTAACTAAACTCCGGGTTAAGTTATTCATAGGCAATTTAAACCCATTTTAAAACGATAACCTGGAGTATAAAAATAAACACGACAGAAGGTATGTTTAAGCTGTTTTTAAATCTATCAAACGTCAAAAAACAAATAAACAAAAATATAAAATTCCAAATTTTTAAGCGCGACTGATTTAATTTCAGTGTTTTTTGTATTCCAAGTTGGTAAAGTTTTATTATAAATTACTTTACATATTATTTGTATGTTTTTCTTAACAAAAGGACTGCATAACAATAACAAGACAACAGCTGCTCTGCTTGCAATTTTGCGGTCAGTGCTTTTTTGACAGATTCAAGGGAAATTATAGTAAAATTGTAGTAGAATATCGGTAAACCTGTTTCTAACTAAACAGAACTGCCAATTTCTTTATGAATAGCAGCTGTGTCTACCCTGTGTCTTAAATTTAGACTCCGGTTCAGCTAGACTTGAGTTTAAAATATGACTATAAATATGCCCCCCAATATCAACGAACAAAAATGCCGTGGTGATTTTTTACCATTATCAATTTACCTAAACTGCGATTACTTTTTTATTCTCTAGAAAATAAAGTTGTTAATCGTTATGTATTTACGTATATTGAACTTAATTTGGTTTTCTTGAAATGTACATAAATACGTGACCATTATACATATAAACTAAACTTCTTTCGATCGATTAATAAATTTCACCAAATTTCAGCCGAGTTCAAGATTCTTTAATTCCATTTAACCATCATTTAGTCGTATATGAACAAAAATCCCTCTCTATATATACCACCCACTATACTTTCTTCTTATCCCATAATTTTTGCAGTAGGTATTTTTCTTGGGACAGGTCATATACACCCTGTTATAAGAATAGGTACCTACACCGAAATTATTTTCTCTTTTAAGCCGATCGATAAATTTCGTCTGAGAATATTATTGCTGTGCGTGCACACGAGAAGTGTTGGTGTTTAGGGTTTGATGGCCTTGGTATAGGTTTGTCTTTGTATATTTGTGTGTATTTTCAGTTGGTTAACAAACATCGGTTAGGTATAATAAAAAAGGCCAATAAAATAAGTATGTACGTAAACTTTTCCTAAGTTGCTTGCTTGGAGTTCTTGAAATTTTGTTGCCCTTTTATTTTCGTGCTTATAAAGGGAATAGGGATGAGTCTTTAAGGTTGATGACTTGTATTATTATTATTTTCGTGGCAGCAGCAGTATCGTGGCAAATATCTACGAATATTTTTGGCAAGTGGGCTTTTGTTTTGTCTGGCTGAACTGAAGTGTTTCCCTCGAGTGCGTACACATTGCGACAGTTCGTTGAACTTTTTTTTTTTGAGGGGGTAGACGATTTTTTATGAGGTTAATAAAAATATATTTCAGAGCAGAGTGTTGATAGAAAGAAAATACTGCTGCTGTTGAGTTTGGATTGAATGTTGCAAGAGAGAGGTTTTTGTTATGGATATAGTTTTTGAGATGATATTGAGAAAGATTGAAGTTGACAGATAAAAATATGTGTATTTTTCTCTTTAAGAACAACAGGACAAACTTTTTATGAAAGTCAATGACTTTTAAATTTATTTTACGTCACAAAAAGCTTTTTTTATCATAAATGATAAGGAACATTGATGGTGAGAAAAATGTATTCCTTATAGGAATACAAAAAACAAATAGTACATGCATATACATACATATGTACAGGGTTTTCATTAAGCGCTTCCTTTACTTAAATTGAAATAAAACAAAGTGTATAGGTATGATGTATCATCGAAATTTTTTATTCGTTTGAAAGGCATATTGATGTGTTCCACACATTTTCTGTATATTCCGAATATTCCTACGTGCAGAGTTAAGTTCCTTCAGAATTTTACTAATAGAATATAATCATTATGTCAAAAGTCAGCATTTTACAGACTAAGGTTCTTTTTGAAAAATCTATCGAAAATTTGCAATTTTCCATGACTCTGGTGCATAAATCAGACTGAATTTGACCGATGGCATAGGTAATGCTGGCTTTGAACGCCGCTGTAGTTTGTGGCTTATTCGCATAGACCTGGGACTTCAGAAAACCCCATGTCTGCGAAATCCCGAGTTCTTGTGAGCACACTCTCACGGACAGCGACGATGTCTTCAGCAGATGTTGCGTTTCGTCAACGTACGGGTATTGGTTGTTTGTTCAGAGAACGAGTGGATTCAAATTTATCCACAACTCTGTGAATATCCCTCTTGGTAGGATGATTATGGTAACCGTAAAATGGGCGAAGCCCTCGAAACATTGCCCGAATAGAAAACCTACATATTTTGTTGAACAGAATAAATGACAAACAATTTGACAGATATAGCTTCACCAATATGGCCACTATCAACTGTCAAATTTCGAAAATCCCTATTGGATGAACCTTTATATGCAGGTATTTATAGAGACAAAACTGAAACGAAGTTTGACAATTATAAATCTGAAAGACATACTTTTGAAGGGAGTTGATATTTTGAGTTCTTTCAGTTCATAGTTTATTTCCATTAATCTAATTGGTCAGAAGGTGAATACCTACATGTATACAGATCAGAACATTATCCGCATTGTACATGCAGACAAAGCAATGTTCAACGTAAAAAATATAATTGAAAAAAAACAGAGAATAAAAGTGGTCCTAAAACACAACCTTGTGGTACCTATTGCTGAGTTTAATAAAAAAAAGGTATATAGATCTACTTCCAATTTCAATCATTTATTAAGCTACGATTGAACGTTAACATAAATGGTCAAAACGTTTACTTCAATTTGTCAACGTTTGTATATGTATCAGCGCATTATGAAACGTAACGATGAAATGAATGACGCAAATCGGTCAATGTTATCCCAGAATGCGTTGAAAAGTGTTGTATGGGTCAAAGCATTTTTTAATATTTTGGTTTCAACGCGTTAATGACAGGATTTGCTTTGACATTTAGAAAAATGAGGTCACAGAGATTTCGCTCCGTCAAAAAGTGAGTAAGCGAATCTTATTTTGATGAGGAATCCTATTTATCTAAATGAGATTGCTGAGATATCCGACATCTCAATTTCCTGAATCTGCCTAATGTGACATTTTTACGGGTAACAACTAACATGGACTGTTAAACTTTAAATTATTGAAGTGGGGATTTTGGATCGACATCGAAATATGTATTTATGTAATAGATGCCAAAATATAGTTTATTGTCTATATATGTCAAGCTATAAACTGTCAAATTCCAATTAAAGGTGTCCACATCTACAACATCTAAAAAATCAAAAATGTATGAGATTTTATATTTTACTCCTGAAAATGTGATTTTAGGTGCTTTTTGATGACGAAATTTAGCCACAAAATGAAGTTTGTTGCCTATATATCAAGCCATAAACTCTTAAATTCCTTTGAATGGTTTCATTGTGTCGATGTGGTGCAAAATTTGGCTGTCAACGTTGGAAGATAGTCAGTGGCCAAAAAACAGCAGTCTGGGGATGTGTCCTTATAGCTGCTTTGACACCAGGGCGATTAGACATACACAGTAAATTTTCAAGGTTAATTTGACCTTAAAATTCATATCAATTCAAGTGCGGCTACGAATTGTCAGTATATAGGTATTCTGTGAAAACTTTGGGAGAAAATATGTGAGGATATTTTGAAGTAACAGAGTCAACGCGTCGTACATTTGCATTGAACGTATAGAAGACAAAAATGTTGAAGAGGCTTTTGACAGCGCCAACAGGGAATTTAGTTACGTTGGTTTGCAAAAAACATGTAGGCATTCCAAAAAAGTTAATTGATTTTATCAAGGCGACATTCGATGAGTCCAAATATCCCATTCTGAATACAGATTTTACAAAGGAGTTTTTGAGTCCGAATCCGAAATGGAGCTACATAAAGCTGTATACTATATTTTTATTATTGAAAAATTTATAAACTGCGTGAAAATGTTTGATGTGCGTCGAGAAGTGAGTGAATTATAAGTGGAGCTGAGCGAAATGATGGAGCAAAATATTAAAGATTTTACTCTAAGGTGCCAGTTACATATATAGCTTTCATTGAAAACGATCATTGAAAATTTTAATGTTTAATTTTGAGACATCTTGAAAGAAAAATCAGCAATTATTTTGATGTTAATATAAAGTTTGTGGCTCAATTATTATTTGTTCCCAAAAAAAGTTTTTCATTTCGGTCCAATCTTTCACACACAATCACTTTTATGATGTCATTGTTCAATAATTGAAATAAAGAAATTCATTTTATGTGGAAGGTTGGATCAAAATGAAAATGTTTGTTTGGCAAAAAATAATAATTGAGCCATCAGCTTTATGTTAACATCAAAAAAATAACTGATTTTTAATTGACTCACAATTAAAAATTAAAATTAAAAATTTCAATGAAATCTCTAACTGGTGCTCAAATAACCCCTCATATAAATTAGAAAAATATATGCAAACCATTCATAGTAAGGCATTTTTAATTTGCACACAAGGACAATCTACGAGTCTATATATTTATATGTATAACCTATACTGGGTTAAGCATTTTTATCAGTTTTTTCAACAACTGGGATATAAAAAAATAAAAACTCATCAAAGAATATATACCAGACACTATTGCCTTAGCAGCATATTAAATATTATGTATATAGCATTTCATTTTATATTCACTTTCCACCATGTCTTAAAATTTCTTCACAGGCATAGCTACCACATCACATAATAAAAAAAAACAGTGATTATGATCTGTTGACTTGCACAACACAATATTCTCCCCTTTCCCCATAAAGCATTGTTATTAAGTAAATCCTCACAAACTAAGCCTTTTCTTTCAACAGCACTGCACTGCACTAAACATCCACTTCTTGTTAAAAAATTTTCACACCAAAAAATCATCACATCATCGCACCCTTTCTTCCGGTTTTGGACAGTTTTTTTTATCTTCAATGAAAGTTCTCACCCTCACTTTCCTTGTTCATCATGTCCCACGCCCCATTATCATTATCATCATCAACATAGCTATTCATGCCATTCATCTTGCAAGATTAATATTTCTCACGATATTGCTCTCTTCTGCGTCATCCATCAACACTGCCCAACCACCCCCTTTCATCCTGAGCGTATATGACAATTTTTAATTAATAACGGACAATAGCGATACAACAATGTCACTTTTTATACTTATAAATCCATGTACCTATATATCGCAACTCTACCTATATATTGAAAAAAAAATAGTAAAATGAAAAATGTCCTTACAGATAATGCAGAAAAGTGCACTCATCATCTTGTAATCCCCGCAAGGATATTCTCATCTCTTCACAATCGGGTGAAGCTGTATATAATATATACCTATTCACCGAAAAATGCTAAATTTACAAAAAAAAGGGATACAAAAAATTATTGTGGGTATATAGATATATGATATGTTTGTATGCGCTCCCCAATGTCCTATATAAAATAAATACAAAATACGAACAAAAGTGTATTTCAACATTTCTTATCTAGTCCGTTCAAATTTTTGTCGCCATTTTTTTCTTGTTTTTTGTAATCATTTTCTTCTTTCTTCACATTCAGCCCCATAGTCCGCCAAAATCAACTGTCATTACGTCCCATCATGAAAGAGCGAAAGAGCGGGAACAATCCCCGCATCATCGTCATAAACGAAGGAAAATATGTGCATTTCCTTCCTGGGCTCATATAGTTTTTGGGAGGAAAAATAAGAAGTATCTATACTGCAGAAAATGAAACAAGGATGCTGTGGGTATAATATAATGAAAAGCATGACAAGAAAAGAAACACCCGCAAGAAAATTACTTGCTGTCGATGTCTATAAAAGTTGTCGTCGTAGTAAGTAAATGTCGTGTTCTGCTGCGGGTTCTTTAGTCTTGCGGGGTAGAGTTGGGACTTCTTCTATACTCCCAGCTGCGGCAACTCATCGCCATCACACAATACTGATGATTTTTGGCCGGATATGTCATATCGGGTAAGGGAACCGGGGGTGAGTTCTTTTTCGGGTGGAATGTTGTTTTCGTAACTAAACAGAACCATTTTTTCCAAATTTCATAAAGGAAGGAAAAATTACATCCGTCGAAAATGTCTTCTTCAGAATAAAAAAAAAACTAGTCAATTCAATAGGAATGCATGCTATATATAAGAGAATATATTATATGATTTTCGGTTGCATAATGTTTTAAGCAAGATACAAACTGTCGTTAAGACCAGTTTATACCAATCAGCGGATAAATTATTAATGTAGCTAATATGTTTAATTTTGTTATCTGTTTATTGTTGACTCAAAAGCAGATGTGACATGTGAATTTAAAATTCCCAAAAACATGATTCAATACTTTGTAGTCCAAATTTTGTTTTGTTTATACCAGTCGACCACACATCCAAGACATGTCAGGTTAGTTAATTCCAATTGTCACAAAATTAAATTAATATTATTTATGTGTTTTTAGGTATATAAGTTTTTAAGGAGGATAAAAACTGTCGATTAGACCAGTTTATACCAATCATCGATTATGTAAAATCTTTTTGTCTGTTTACAGTTGAATCTATAGCACACGTGACATGTGGATTAGAAATTCGTAAATAGGTATATGATTCGACACTTTGTAGTAAATTTTTTTTTGTTTATACCAGTCGACCACATATCGAAAAGACATTCAAGTAAATTAATTTCAATGTGTCATAATATTGAATTAATATACATAATTTATTATTTATCTCAATTTTTAAATATTAAATAATTACTGGTGTCTGGTCTGATTGGTACATATATAGAAGTTGTATAGCGGATAAATCTTGTTTTTTGTATCCGTAACCAAAAATAAATCAAATACAATACCGAGCACCTTATCTGGTTTGCGTTTGTTTTAGTTTTTAACTGAAAATGGGATTACACCTGATGATTAATAAGAAAAAATGGTTATTATCTTTACTGATACAATACAAAAGACTTCACGCACCATAAATTTCCAAATTGTAAGTTTTTTGACACATATCAAGTGACGGCATCATCAGGTAAAGAATTAAGATGAAAACATAATGCATTTTTTAATCTAGTGATTGGTATAAACTGGTCTTAACCACAAAGACAATTATTATGTATACTATAATTTTTTTTTTTTGTTAAATTGTTTGTGAAAATGGAAAAAAGAAACTTAAACATTGTTGCCGAAACCTGTTTGTAGTCTTTTTAACTTTTACTTTTTGTATATAGGTACTTTGTATAGATGACACCCGTTATATATTCTTGTGACTTGATCTTAAGGGCTATCTAGGGTAACTATAAGGAAACTGAATAACATGTTTACATATACATATACTTAAACAGAAAATACACGTACACTGAAACCACAAAATAAAACTGAGAAACGAAAATAGTAGGTATAGTTAAGAAAATATAGAAAAGTAAAGAAAAGTCATAAAAACCCTATACACATCTAGACGGAAATTTTTTTTTTTAGTATTCTATCTTGATGTTTTCTTTTAGTTGCATCATATCCTTGTATCTGTCCTTAGTGCCATTGCACTGTAAAAGGATTCCTATGAGAAATCTTCCTCGTTTCGTTTTCTTTTACTTTACACATTGAAGAGAAACTCTGGATGCTTCTGTACAGTACAGGAGTTTTTTGGGTCGTTTTCTTGTCTTAAAAGTTAGAGAACGAGCAAGGGCAATTCTAGGCTACCGAATCTCTCATTCTTGGCTCATTTTCGATTCTATTTTTCTTCTTTTTATATTTCTTTCACTGTATATATGTAGGTATATGAAATGTACCTGTCTATATTTGGGTATATATCGGAGATGAAAATGTCTACAGTGAATATATAAACTCCCAAAGGCAGCATGATGGCATAAGATGAATCGACGATAAGAAGAACAAATGTAGTTTGAGTTGGATGTCCCAAAAGTCCACATCAGGATGTATACCTGCATATATGTGTGTATGATAGATATAGAGTGAATATGATGTCAAAAGAAAAACGAAAAACTTCAAAAAATTGTTTCATCAACGCTTCACATGAATTTTGAAGCATAGAGTTAACGTTATCCGCCATAACGAGACGTGATGTCCTTTTTTCGGTTTTGCGCTCCCTTTTTCATCAACATCAGGTAAAATGGATATGTATTTTTTTTTTATGAAAATTTCCTTGACAAAAAAAAAAACTATCAAGATGCCTAACATGTCTTAGACGTTGATGGTGATGATGATGATGCTGTGCTGCAGCTGAGATGATAATTCCTGACAGGTTCGGAAAACCTGAAGTATTGGAACTGGGAGAAGAAAAATTTAAAGCTTATAATATCATGGTCTGATGTTAATATCAGGACTAAAAAATATATTTTGCACTACTCGCACATTGAAAAAACCACAAGTTCGTGAAGGAAAATCAAGAGAAGAACATCAGAAAACATTTGGGGAAATGTACCAAATATACATACACACGTAGAAGGAACGGATCTTATCTCATTTGGGGATAAGCATTGCGGAAAAGTGTTCTATAGTGGAGATGACGATGACAGTATCAAGGATACACTTTTTCTCCTAGAAAGCAAACCGAAATATAAAATTTTTAAACGAATACCAACATGAAATACATTCATAGCTTTGAATAAGAGTTATCTCAGACCTTAGAGCATTAAAATATATGAGAAATAGTTCAAAACATAATTTATCATAGGCACTTATATGTACAATGTTTAAGGGATTGATGAGAAGATCTTGTTATTATAAATAGTAACTTTGCCGCAAAAACAATATTAATGTAGACCTTCAAAAAGTGGATTTACAATTTAAAATATTCTATTAGTTTTTTCTTTTCCTGCTTATTTATTTTTAATGATTTTTTTTATGATAAAAAAAGCGTACAAATAGTTTTAATTCCAGAATATGGACGTACATAAACTTCAAATCAAAATCAAAAGTTACATAAAATTATTGTTGTTCTTGCTCAGCGTCAAAAGTTTTGACTTTTCAAAAATGAGGCTTATCGCTAAATAATATGATTTTTTTTGTGAAAATGATGATCAAGCGAAATACGGTTTTCGCGAACTGAGTCATTCGTTTTTCCAAACAAATACACACAATTAGTTTAAATTGCAAAACGTAAGTAATGAACAAAAATCAATTGCAATTGTCAAAATTCACAAATGTACGTAGTGTTACCAACTTAAAGATTAAAATTCTATAAAAAAATGACATAAAATAAATTAAAATAAAATAAAATAAATGACTAGGGGCCTGTAACACAGCGTGACAAGTTGACAAGACGTCTTATTTCACTTGTCCAACTATACTTGTCCGATAAGTCCAGCTCATTCTGTTACACAAGTTAATCTATAAAACATGCCAGGAATTTAATATAACTTCGAGAATGCGACAAGTACAGATATTATAAGCAAAACCCAAAAACTAGTAAAATATTCTGAAACACAAAGTGACAAGTCCGCATTTATTTCGACGAGTGTGGCAGTGAAAAGACAACGTAACAATTAGTGTCGGGAAAGACTTGTAAATATTTGCTTAATTTATGACAAGTGTATATAGAATTTTCGAACTCGGACAAGTGTATAAAAACAGAATCAAACAAAAGATTAAAAATAATTTTTGATATAACAAAACCGAATTATTCAATGAAAATATTTTTCAGTTTGTTCAAGCTATTTTTTCCATAAAAAAAAACTCAAAATCAGTGACGAGATCAAGATTTTAACTTGCGAAAGTCTGGAGATTCGTATTAATTTCCATAGGACCCTTATTTTGACAGACACTTTTCGGTGGAATCAAATAATTTTGGTATCTCAGTTTGTAGTTTATTAAATGCTAATGTGTTGCTTTTAGCTTTCATGAATATTTTTTTTTGTGAAAAACCTGTGTTTTTTAAATTTTAATTTAAAATAAAAAATATCAATAAAAACTAAAAAATAATTTTTTGAAACAAATTGACAATCTTGAATATTAAAAAAAAAGTTTGAGCTAAAATATCTTAAGCTTCAAGTATAGGTACCAATTAAAAAAATTAATTTGTATTATTTTAAATTTTGTCCTTAGACTTATTTTAGCAGAAACTTTAATTACAGAAAAAGTATTTAAGCTTCAAATTTTGTATTACCTTTAATTAGCCACAAATTCAGATACCGAACTATTTTATTCCGCCAAAAAGTGTCCGCAAAACTAAGGGATATCATTTCTATTCTGTCTAGGAAATTAAATTGTATGATAAATTAAGATAGTTGAAATATTAAGTTTTCAAACCAAAAAATTGAAACTTTATTTATTTAAAAATCCAAAAAAAAATACATATTCTTAATATTTTTCAACAAATCAGTTTAACAACTAAAAAAATGTATTTCCATGAACGACAAATCGAAAAAATTAAACTCAGGTGCCCTTTTCATTTTTGTATTAATATTGCACACTTAACGAAAGGCAAACTTCAATTTATGTACCTTCAAAAAATAGAAACAAAATGTTCGCCAAAATTCGTTCATTGTTCATTGACCCTTTCATCTAAAACTAACATACCTACTCGTCAATTTTGCAAACCTTATTATTTACCCAGAGTTTATATATCTCTTTTACTTTTATTATATTTTTAGTTATTTCAAGAGGCTGTGTGTAATTCAAGACCTTGAATCTTTAAATGCTAATTTTCTTCTATAGAGATAGAGATCCACCATGTAAAGTGTGTGTGCGAATAGGAACACAATGAATTTTATTTTACAGGTGATGATGGTACTACATAGAGAGCATGGCTATGCTGAAAGCTGTTAACTCACAGATCTACTCACTGAGATAAATCTATGTTGGCCTATTTAAGGCTATTGACTCCGCTTCCTAACACAGCAGACATACACATAACTCATTCAGATACTTTATTTTTTTTTGTGCAAAAAAAAATTAAATTTAAATTGAAAAACCATTTCAATGAATCGCATTAAGACAAAAGTAGCGATCGACGAAAGCACCAGCTTGACTTGACTTAATCATCAAAAGTGACGAAGGTTAGAGTAATTTATGACCTGGTTTTTTGGATTAAAAAAGTAACAACAGCATTTTATTTTTGTTGTATATGCCCGTGCTAATTCATGAAGAAAAAACTAAGGTTCTAAACTTTGCAATGGATTTATGATCTTCACGAGTAGTTAACTCTGTAACATAACAGTACCTATATAAGAACTTATATGTGGGTATATTAAACCATTTTGTTTTAGTGAGGTGAAGAATGGTAAAAAAGACGGGTTTTCTGCTTCGTTTACGCAGCGATAAACACATGGATTTGGATCTATCTAGGCCTGGGTTTTTGGATTTCATGGATCATTTCCTTTAAGAACCCTTTTCTGTGTGACAGCGCGGTATGGGAGTTGAGTATGGTGGTGAAGGTCTAATTGTTATTGCACTTAGAAGCCAATTAATCAGTCTTTGTTTAATGCTGATGGCGAGGAATACAAATTAGATGCAGCCAAGTGGTGCAGAAAAATATAATATTACGGCCAGGTTTTCCAATCTTTATGGGAGGATTAACTTAAAAGAATCTATAGCTGATCCAAGTGCATAAGATTTATTTTATTTAAGTATGGTATGTATAGGAACAAATTGTTACTTTTGGACAATTGCTTATTTTTGAACTTACCATACATTTTGCATATGTTGGTATCAGATGCATAGATTTTAAAGAAAATGACGAACATCTTGGATTTGTGTTCGATATTTTTCTTAAATAGTAGAAAAGCTATAAAAACTAAAAAATAGAATTTAAAATCTTTATTAAAATTAATTATTGGAGGAAAATAGTGAAAAAAATACTATAACTTTTTGAAGGTTCCTCAAATGTACATTTTTGAACAAAAATTTTTTTAATTTTTTTAAATTTCTTTTTAAAAATTTTAGAACTATTGGTAGAAGATCCCGCCATAGAATGACCTATAGCCTCATGGAGTTACCAGATAAGGAGTATACAGTTTTGAAGGTAGTGTCTAAACTAACGTTTTGCGCATGGGTTGCCTGGCGAAATATGGTCAAGGCATAGAGTTGCGACGCTTTAAAGCTCGGTTTTTTGGTTTTTTCAAATCGATTTGGGCGTTATTGCCTAACGCCCTGAATTAATATAGCTTTTATAGTTAAAAAAAAAAATTATTTGCGAATCTTGTCATCACCTGCCTAAATATTTATGGAAATAAGATTTGAGATCAACCTATTTTATATGAAACTCGATATTTTATTTGAAACTATTGAAGATGTTACGGGGCGTATGAGTACTTTTACGTAATAAATATAAAATTATTTTCTAGTTTCTGCTTTCATTGAAAAAAATATTTCATACATTTTTTGGACAGATTTACATACATATATTTGTATTGTTCACCTTAAATGACCCAGCTTGGACAGAAGGGGCGACAAATTTCTTGGATCGCCCAACGCAACGGACAGACAAATATTTATTTTCAAATTAAGTCCCATTGTTGCAACAATACATTCACTTTGGAAATAAGTTTTCAATATTTGAAAAGGCAATTCAAGCATGAAAAACAGAGTTAAAATACTGTTTTTCTACCCAGGGGCAGACGGGGCACATCTCTATAATGGACCCCACAATGAGGATAAAGCTGTTGGGTCCCCACAATATTATTTTAACGAAAACTGTAGGTACCTAAACTAATTTTTATTAAGCTGTTGTTGGCCCAAGGGGGTTGTACGGAGGCCCCTACAGTACTGTTAGATAATTTAGAGAAAAACTATCGTTAAACTCAATAGGTTCTCTATGTTATTGCAAAGGTAGTTCCACTTCATTTAGAGGAAAACTATATATTCTGAAATTGCATTCTCAAAAGTTCCCAACTGTTAAAACAGAGCTTTTATGCAGCCTAAAAGCAATGAGAAGAGGCCCTTAAAATTGTATTGATGACTCTTAGAATTAATATCAAACTGTTTGAGGTCCCAACAGTAGGAAATCTCAAACACTTTAAACGAAGCTATAATTGGATTTCCCACATTAAATATTGAGCTATTGTGACCCCATTATGGTAACCTAAGAACGCTCCCAAATTAATCGCTTAGTAAATAATATATTATTTAGATTTTTGAAATGCTCTCATTTAAAGGAAAGCTTTAACACAAAATTTTGGGCCCACAAAAACAGAATAGAAAAGAAAACAAGGATATTTTGAGAATGTTGTGAGTATTTTCGAAGATTCGGTAGATGTAGGAAATATCAAAATATATAAAATTTGCACTATTGCATCAATGTTTTTCAAAATCAAGTTACATTTTTCGTTAACTCAATTACTATGTACATGTGTACATGTATGAAATTGCGGAGCTAATGGTTTTTCACACCTTCCTGCACTCATTTCACTATTGGCCCTTTTTTTAAATCACGGGAGGCTCCTTGATTCCCAGTCTGCTCCTGTAATTTTGCTACGTTTTTTAAGTGCGTAAAAATTCTAAGTTTAAAAAAAATTATAGACAAATCGAGTTTAAGCGGGCTGTAGGTCAGCCCGCTTAAACTCGATTTAACTAAAATTATAGAAACAAAGGTCACGTAAATAAATAACAACTTTGAAAATTATAGACATGTTCAGAAAAATTAGATCTCGGAGATCTCAGCAATCTCAGTTAAATGAACTGTAGGATTCTTCACCAGCTTTGCTATATCAAAACCCCTAGGAACAAAAATCTTGGATTCTCTTGCTCACTTTTTGAGTTACAAAAATCTCTGAAATCTCATTTTTCTGAGCGCTTAAAATATGTTTACTCTTAACCTTGTCAAAAAAATTAAAAAAAAGTGCTTAGAATTTTTAAGTTACATATTTATAAGTACATATCAGAATTTGTTGTGGTCTTTTCAAATTAGTAAAAAACACAAATAAAGAAAGACCTGAAACCCCACTAGAATTTAATTATTTGAACAGTACAAGCATGGTGGATTGATAACCATGAGGTGATACGAGAATATGACGAGACTTTATTTCATAACTTGTATAAATCTCTTTTCGTTCTTGATAAAATCTTAAAATTTCAAAAATTCTCGCAGTGAGTTGGTCGTTTAATTGTCACGCTTAAGTGAGTCTTGAAGTAAGTCAACGTCTCAATCTCTCGTTTTATAGTAAAAAGTAAATCCAAAACCAATACCGGGACTTTCAAAAAACAAAACGAGACCAACAATGTAAAGACTCGTCAAAGTTTTAAGTCAGTCTCATAGCAAGTCCTTATATTTAAATCCGAGTTATCTCAGATTTAGTTTTTATGAACCTCAACGAAATATTTAAATTTTAAATTTCGTGAAATTATTTATTTTGTTTAAAATTAATACAGTTTCTCAATGGAAAATTGTAAATTTAACACCGGGTTCAACATTTTGATTTGCCATTAATTTACAATAATTATTTTACTTATGTTTAGCTAATTTTAAATCATGCCTTAACCAAAAATAAACAACGCGAAATAATAATTTGCTGTGCCCTAAAATTACCTTGCCTTCGAACAACTTTAACTAAAATTTCTTACAATTTTATCAACAATACTATTTTGAAAATTTGTTAACTAAACCCTAGACTGTTAGGTATTTTGATTTCATGGTTCTCTTGTATCATTTGCATTATTTTTACGCAAAAATAGCTTTAAACTGTTCTAAAATCAATTCAAAGGTTCTTTTAAAGAAAACACAAGTTCATTTTCTTTTTTTTCAGTCTTCGAAGCTTGATTCTGAACCATTTGCTATGGAAAAGCAAAATGATTTCTTTTTTCTTAAAGAATCTTAAAATATTTAAAGAAGACTGCTGATGCACCAGTTTCTCTAAGAACGTTTCCATCCGATGTAGAATAGGTATAGAGGTACGAATACGAGAGTACGAATAACTTTTTGTATCTATTTCAATTCTTTTACAAACAAGGATAATGCGCAGAAAATGAAACCCATGCAAAGCATAAGTTTTATACCTATATACGAAAAGTTCTCTAGCTTCCCCCCTTCGTATAGCGTCGCACCTAGTTATACATAGTAGGTACCTACATAATATACAGTTAGTATTATATGGTCTCCATGGGAGAAAAGTTCTTTGTGCTCCCAAAAATAACTCAACCAAGTTCAAGGATCTTACCACCTTTCCCAAACTAAAACCGTTTAACTCCCGTGTCGTCGTCCTTCGTCCTCGATTGTCGTTGTCGTATATGCAAGTTGAGAAAATCAATTTTGTGTGTTGTGTTGTGTCCTTTTTTGTGTGCTGACTCTATATTATATGTATACAGGTATAGAGGTATGTGAATCTGAATTTTTTTTTGTCAGATGAATGTCCTACCGTCATCGTTGCCGTCGTCGTCGTACTACGATTGCATATGCCACCGCAAATAATCTTTCGATTAGTGAAACCACAGTGGCATGGTGTAGGCGGTGATGAAGGTGCTGGCTGATGAGGCTATACGCGGAGTTGGTGAAGGTGGTCTCCGTGTGGAGATGATGTATTGAAGACTTGAATGTCTTTGACTCGCAAAATGCCAGTGGCTCCCTTTTCGATATAATTTTTTTTTGCTCCTTTTTTTGGGTTTTCCACCATCCAAGTCAATCTGATTATCCTTTTGCGCCCAGAAATGTACGCGTTCGTTTTACTGCATGTGTCCTTATAGTGGGTGTGTAGATAGAAATAGCAGTCAACGACTTGGTCTTCGTTCACCGTCATCGTCATAGTCATCGTCGTCATTGACTTGACTGACTCCTGGGTTAATTTGAGTTTAAGGACCTTTCGTAGGGATGATGACTGTGGGAGCTTCTTAATGCTACGCACCAGCCGACTCTAACATCGACTTCGAAGTCATACCGTCAATTTGTATAGTATATATGTAGGAACAAGAAGAATAAGATATACCAGGGAAGGGATGAATTGACATGTCCTGCCGTTGAAATATTACCTTAGATGGGTATGAAAATTTATTCGAACGTTGAACTTGACAAATGTTTCTCTTTTTTTTAATTTTTTTTTATTTTATTTTTATTTTTGTAAGTTTTGTTTCGTCAAAATTTGTTTTGTTGGCCGAGTGTGTGTATATAAGGTTTGTTTTTTCGTCCTTTTGTACGAGTATATCTCTATATGTATGGTTGGGCCTTTGTTTTGCTTCTATAATATACTCAAGATCCAGAGGGACATGTTTAACATTTTTTGCAAAGCACTTTTTGGGGTTCCTCTTGTAGTGGCAATAGTCCTCTCTTGTTGTGTGTCTGCTAGGTTGAATGACCGATTTCGTGCAATAGCACGTGGCTTTGAATAAAATATGTTGGTTGGTAGGTAGGATTTTGTATTGTAAAAAATAAAAAAAAATAAAAAAGGAAAACAGCGTAAGGTTAGTGTATTATCTGATGGTATAAGGCGAATGTACCTATACCTATCTGTCTGTTTGTGAAATCAATAAGGATTAAAGAAAGTATGAATGGGAGCATTGCCCTTTAGTATATATGGAAGCAGGTAGGTTTAAAACTACATACCCACATTTCGTACATATGTTGGTGGTAAATAATTTTTAACGAAATTTATTTGTCAGAAGTTGTTATATGTTGTCCAAATTTAAATGAAAATACAGGTACCTATAAGGAGTTCCACTAATGTAGGCAGAGTCTTAGAAAAATCAAGGAATTAGTTTTGTGTGTAAAAAAAGAGAACGAAAGAAATGTCAGATGGCATTCAGTAAATACCTAGGTATATACTTGAAGGAACAAACAAAATCTAGACGTTAAGTCGTTGAATGGCGCAGCGCTTTATATCAAAATAAGTAGAATTTCACTGCCAAGTGATCTTGAAACTTTCTTAAAGTTATGAATGAGTAATGATTCAACAAAAAATGCCAATATTTTCACTGATCAGCAGTTCATTGATAAAATTTCAGGAAATTTAATCTAGGAGATCTCAGCAATCTAATACTATACATTTTCACCAAAATTTAATCCTGGAAAGTGTTTTAACTGTACAAAAAGATTAAAAGTGGATTAACTTTGACAGTACCTTTTAAAATGCAAATATGTATAGTCATGTCATGTGTTCTCTTTTATTTTCACGTCGAATGGGTCGAAGAGGAAAGAAAAGCACTGCACTGCGAATCACTGCGGATTTAGTTTTGCGGATTCCATAATCGACATGAGTGTTTAATTTTTTCTTTTATAGTGGAAGCGAGATTGATATAGTTCGATTTGTATCAAACGAAGATTGATTCTCTAAAATGTTCTCTCGATTCTCGAATAGTGTTCGATTTGTGCAACTATTGGTGCTATGAAGATTTAAGAAGATTACTTTCGAATTTACTACCTAGAATTGAGGATTAAATTTATGTGTTAAATCTTTGAGATTTGAAGAGGATTTAGAGTAAATCTACTTAAATCTTGGTTTATCGGTCGGTGGTAAGTTACATACAGGATTCCTCAGCAAAATGTCTCAGTCAAAATACTGAGGAAAAAAGAAAATATTTAAAATCTAGCTTTTTATAGGGTGAAATATTGGTTTTAAATTCTTTTGTGTTTGAAAGATAATTAATTATTTATGGAAGTTTTTCAGGAATCATTTTAGCACAAGATATTTTTCAAAATGTATTTAAGTATAAGGTTAACTTGGGTAGACATACAAAAGTGGTTTCCAGTTTTAAAAACTCTTTCTTTTTTTTCATGAATGAAATTGGGTTCAATGATCATTGAAATTGAAGGGTGAAATTATTGAAGCAATTAATTAAAAACAACTGATTCATTTTTTTCCCGAAGTTTCACCGATTTTTTTCCGACTTCTTCATGGGTATAAGTTTATTTAAACTTGAATTTTTTTTTCTTTTTTAATAGAAATATCTAGAGGATATATGTACTTCAGGAACATTTATGGGCAAAATATTTTTTTAAATTTTGCTATTTATAGGGTGAATTGAGGCTAAAAATGACACTATATAATTTGAAAAAATACTCCATTTTACGAATTGCTAAACATTGTGTTTCATTTAATTGTAAGAAATGACTTAATGATTTTATATTTCTCAAAAGTTGGGCGCCATTATTGTTATTCCTGGTTGAAAATAACATAGATATAAATAAGAATATTGACGTGTGTAGAACCTCGTAAGTCGTTTTTGCAGGTTTTTAAGAAATCAAAAAAAAAAAAACAACCAAATTCTCTCTTTTTCTGTAAATATTCAGAACCACATAATATTTTACCAAAATAAGGTGGCTCTTTTGCATTAATGACAATTTTATTGGAATTTTTCGATTTAAGAGATCCTACACTTTAACCATCGGTTATGTTATTGAGACAAATTAAATTGGTAGGTACCTACGTGCAGTGATATTGAAAAAATTTTATTTTTGCTTGGTTTTTAGCAAATTATATTTGTGTTTTTTAAATTTCTGAAAATATAATACTTTGTTGAAGTAAACTGTTGAAGTTCACTGAATTCGACTGTGGGAGTGGGAAGACTCACTTTTGTTATATTTACTGTTACCAAATCTATGCCCATCCGTGATTCGTACAAACATTTTTCGTACAATTGTTTCGATTTTCGCAGGTTTATTTCGGGAGTTTTCTTAACTTACCAAGCTAAAGCCCGGGGCTTTCTTTACTCACGAAAAGTAAAAGTACAGAATTGCATCATAAAAAAAGGAGAACCAAATTTCTCTTCTACATACATTCGATTTGTTTCTGTGATAGCTAGCGTACCCGATGAGGTTTTTTTTGATTAAGTTCCACATGTGTTTTGCGAAAAATACGCCAAGTGTGAACTACTGTTTATATTCTATATTTTGATGTTGTTAGTTTTATTTTATCATTAGTTATTTTATCATTTACAAATATTTGTGACAATTTTATTTTAGAAGAAGCTTCATCCATTCTAGCTAAAAAATCAAGTTTCTTCCACAATTTGTTTAAAATAAGATATTTCTAATGCAGACAAAACACGGTCCTTGGTGAATAATTGCAATCTTGTTTACGATTTTAAAAACGCTAACTATGATCAAATTAATAATCACCTAGAAAATATAAATTGGTGTGCTTTTCTTGCCAACGGTGATATAAATGATAAAGTCTGTAGATTTAAATGTCAATTATACTCTATTTGTGATCGCTTTGTTCCCAGAAAGGTTAAAACCTCAACCAATACTCCACCATGGTATGATAAAGTATTGATAAACTTAAAAAATAAAAAAAAAAAAGCTCATCACAAATGGAGTTCTTCTGGTAACTTAGAAGATTTTGAGACATTTAGGGGGTTAAATCAGAATTTCTATGATTATGAAAAAATTTGCTACGATAGATATATATATAAAACTGGTTCAATCATCAAATCAAATCCTCGTCATTTTTATACATTTATAAACTACAAAAGAAATGTTAGTAATTTTCCATCGAAAATGCACTTTGAAGATAAAAGCTACTCAGACTCAAGTGAAGTATATGATATGTTCGCATCATTTTTTGAATCGGTTTATACTGAACCAATAAGCTTCAACAATGACGAATTTAGTCACATGGCAAGCAACGTTGTAAGCCTTTTTCATATTTCTATTAGTCTTGAAGAATTGGTGCTTGCATTAAAAAATTTAGATGTCAACAAAGGTGCTGGACCTATGGATATTACCCCACTTTTCTTGAAAAGGACTGCAGTCACGTTGGCAATACCCCTTTTGGAACTTTTTAATAAATCTCTGGAAAGTGGTGTTTTTCCAAAAATATGGCGTGAATCATATTTAACTCCTATTTTTAAAAGTGGCGACAGGTCGAATGTAAAAAATTACAGAAGAATTGCAATATTATCGGCCATTCCAAAAGTTTTTGAAAAGCTAATATCTGATAGATTGTGTATAGGGTTGAAGCCAGTGTTAAGTGAACATCAACATGGTTTTTTCAAAGGGAGGTCTATTTCAACCAATCTTTCTGACTACACTTCTTTTATTTTAACTGAAATGCAAAATAGAAACCAAGTTGACGCAATCTACACCGATTTCAGCAAGGCTTTTGACAGAGTTGACATTGGATTGCTAACTTTTAAGTTACATAAAATTGGAGTACGAGGTAATTTATTAAAGTAGATTTTTTGTATCTGTCAGACAGAAAGCAGTACGTGAAATGTTGTGGTGTATCTTCTCGTGCAATAAATGTTACTTCGGGCGTTCCTCAAGGCAGTCACCTTGGTCCCCTGTTCTTTTTATTATTTATTAATGACTTGACTGAATTGTTTATATATTGTCGGTTTCTGTTATTTGCAGATGATCTGAAGTTATTCAATATAGTTAACAAAGTGAGTGATGGGCTCAAAATGCAAAAAGATATTAATACTCTAGTCAAATGGTGCAATGTAAATGGTATGTCGTTAAATGTCGCTAAATGTTATGTTATCTCTTTTGCAAGAAGAAAAAATGTATGTCTTATAAACTATATTATTGACGGAAAAAACATTGAAGGAAAAGAAGTTTTAAAAGACTTGGGTATACTTGTCGATTCTCTCCTCACTTTTAAGCATCAAATTGACAAAGTTTGTTCTAAGAGCAACAGCATGTTAGGATTTGTGAAGCGTGACCCTTACATTACCAAAGCATTATATTGTTCCCTAGTTCGTCCTCTTCTAGAATACTGCAGCATCGTATGGTCACCTTTATTAATTGATGTCGACGTTAAAAAACTAGAATCCGTACAAAAACAGTTTCTTTTATTTGCACTGAGAAACTTCAATTGGAATCGCGAGAATTTTATGTTGCCACCATACGAAAGCCGATTAAAACTAATAAATTTGTTAAGTCTTGCAAACCGCAGAATGCTTTCTGAAGCCCTGTATGTTTATGATATTTTAAATGGTAATATTGCTTCAACCACTTTATGTTCTAAAATATGTTTACAAAATTCTCGTTGTCTAAGGCACACCAAATTTTTGAAAGAAGCAATACACAAAACAAGCTATGCAAATCATGAACCGTTCAACCGTTGTAGTAAAACATTTAATAAATTTATTGACTTCTACAATATTAATATAAGTAGAGAAGCTTTCAAAGAAACTATATTGTCGCGAATGATGTGTGAGTCTTCTTTGTAGGTAAAATATTGTTACATTTTTATTTCCTTATTTCCTTTTTTCATTTTAATATTATATTATTATTATATGGATATTTAAATAATGTATATTAAATTATTAATCTATTATTTAATTTTTTCTAAATGATGTAAATCCATTTTCTTAGCCTTCAATGTTGTCTGATATTGACAAAAAAATAAAACTAAAACTAAAACTAAAACTTAAACTAGTGTCATGTCGCCCAACTAATTGGTAATCTTAAATTTTTACCGAACTGACGATTTGTCACATGGTCGTCTAAAACCAAAAATCGAAATAGCCCAAAATCAAGTTTTTGAACAATTTGACTTTTTACCGATTTAACCATATATTTTTAAAATATTAATTAATGTTACTTCCTTTGGGGATATCATGCGCTTTCTAACTACGGGCGTCAATTGACCATATTTCGAAAAATTGTGAATCAACAATTCCAAACTTATGATTTGGATTTCTCCTTATCTTTTCCTTCTTGATTTTGTGCCATTAAAAAAAAATGTTCTAAAATTTATCCGCTCATATAATTCGCTTCATTAAAAATCATAGACCAAAAAACTAATATTCCCACAATCAATACCAATACCTACACCCCACGTGTTAATTATGTTCTACTCCAGAATTTTATCTGTGCGAATTTAGAATTCGCATGATTACGATGATCGCGATGTTATTGACCGATTGATTTTATTCTTTGTGAGTTTTTTGTTGATTTCACTTTTTTGTTGCCGTTGCCGTTGCCTTTATTGTTGTTGTTATGTATTTTTGTATCTTCTGTTATAATACCTAAACTTTTGTTTAGGGTTAACTTGATACTCTTATAATATGTATGAGAAGGGAGATAGAGTAAATCGGTATCAGTAGTAGTTATTTATATGTATATAGCTGTCAATAAAAGAATCTACATTATACAAAGAGGTCGGATTTCTTGACCATTTTATATTTATGTTGAATTTGAAATTCGTTTTGGGATTCAGGTTAATGTTTCCATTTCTTTTCTGTTGTCTTCTCTTGTGAAGTTTAATTAGAATTCTTATCGTCATTGGTTAGTGTTGATTTGTTTTTTTTTTTTTTATTTTGTTCCATCGGAAGTTTATGACAAATCAAATCCATGGTATGGTGAAGATGATGATTGAAGAGCGCGAATAAAAATTAACTAAAGGAGATATTTCTTTGCGATAAGAAATAATATTCTTTCGACTGATGACGAAATGTGTTTTAGGCTCGATGTATAAGCTTACAAAATGATAATTTATGTTTATACACTGTCGACTACTATGTATATGCACGGGATCAATGACCTGTGGATTTTTTTACAATTGAATTGATTAAGGTTGTATAGTTTTAATCTTGAATGCTCATATTCTTTTATATATACATAGTTTAAGAATATTAATAATTTTTTTCGAATAATGAGCAAATTTTTGGTAAGGCAAAGTGTCAACCTGTTATAGATTTTTGAATTTTGTGGAGTTTTTGAAATCTCTTTAAATTTTTAGAAAAAGCTTAGAAGTACCTACCTAATTCTATTTTATATTGAAAATACTTTTGTTTTCTATATATGGGTACAATTCTAAGTACGATAAGATCTTTAAAAAGGGGAGAGTGTGATAACTTTGTCGCTAAAAATTGATAACGGTTTTTTGTAAAGGGGTCAAAAATAAGCATTTTTTACTATGTCTATCTCGCCCCGTTTAGGAGGTAAAATGAAAAAAAACAACGGTAACACTTACAATAAAGTACTATACCCGTTTTGAAAGCCAGAAATCTATTCTTTAATCCTAAATTTAAATTAAATAATTTATGTCAATAGTTTTTGAAAAAAATTTTATACAAACTCAAAATTTTGATACAAAAAAATAAAAAACAAAAGTTTAAACCAATTTTTGTTTAAATTGTGAAATGAAGTGCTAAATTGGCTTGTTGTGGTGAATTTTAATATCAATTCTGAATCGCACACAAGAAAGAAACAAGAAAGAAGAATGGTTTTATGTCTTCTAGTTCTTGAGAAAATTGAGATTTTTGATTTTTTGCTTGCTTACATAAATACAGTGCTAGCACCCAGCATTACGGCCTGCGCGTTTAGGTATTTTTTAATTTTCTCAAGAACTAGAAGACATAAAACCATTCGGTTTTTTGTGTTCGATTGATATTAACAATGACCACAAAAAGCCTATTTAGCACATCATTTTACAATTTTGAAAAAAATTGCTTAACACTTTTTTTTGCATGAGTTTGCATGCGATTTTTTCAAGAACTATCGACATAGGTTTTGAGAAAAAAGGATTTTCATTATTTGGGTGATTCTCTGCCAACTGTGATTCTTTGTGTCCAGGGCTTTATTTGTAGCTTAATATAAAAATTTCTTATGAATTTCTAGTTTGAATTGTGGAAATAAATTGGTACTACAATTTACATTACAGATTGTTTAAAAATTTGCTACCCTTTCCCCTTGACTTGAAAAAGTATACGCTAAATGACAGAACCGTGGCATGTCCCATCCTTGTTTTTCCAATTAAATCTACAATTTTCTATCAAAATACATCATTGAATAAAAATGTTGTTTTCAGAAAAGTTTGAGTACAATAGTTGCTTGATAAAATTTTTAGAATATGAAGTAAATCTAATTAAATAATAATAATTGAATAGTGTCCTCGGATTTCATTTTAAATTGGAATTGGATAGATTTCCCGCTGAACTGCCATTTTGTTTTAAGTTTTATGGCATTTGTGTGGTACCATTTGAAAGAGGCACTTTTTATCTTTTGTTAACAAAAGTCAATTTATTTTATTAACGTAATTTTATTGTAAGAGTGACGTGTTTTTATTCTGAAATCGTGCGTCACAAAATTACCTGTCAGTACCGTGGTAGTGTTATCCAAGCGTGTTTTGAAATTTTTTGGGTTGAGTTTTAGAATATTGTATTTCTTTTAAAGGCATATAAGTTAAAATTATAACGGATTTTATTTTTTTCAGAAGCCTTATGATATGAGGTTATATTAAAGCTTAAATGTCAGTACCGTGGGTGTCAGTACCGTGGTATCTTTATTTATAATGAACTTAAATTAAATTATTTCAAGCAATTTTGTTAAAAATCTGGTTATTTTTTTATTAATAATGGTACCAATACCTCGGACAAAATTTATAAAAACAAATCCGTGCAAAAAATGTTTATTTATAACCTAGTATAAAAATAAAGACTCCAACCTCAAAAAATAAATTTCAAAAACTAAAAAAACCTACAATTTGAAATAAAACATTGCCTTTCGAATTTGAAAGCGTCAAAACGTATAAGAGTAAATTTAGAAACTCACCAAAAATATTGTCAAAAAGAGTTAGAACGTATAAAAATTCAAAAATAAAAAATCAGTGTCAGCACCATGTCTTCGAGATTTAGTACTTTTGACGATATTTTTTGTTCCTTAAAAGTTGTAGTAAAATGCTCTTACAGATTTAATACCATGTCTATTTAAAGACAAATAAAATAAAAAAAAAATTAATTTTCAATGATTTTAGATTTTAGCAAAAAAATATTTTTAAAAATCACAGTTGGCAGAGAATCACCCATTTGCAAAAAAAAATGTGTACGGCAAAAAAAAATTTGTACGGCAGGTACTGTTAAACATGCCGGGGAGTTCCCGAGGGTACAATCTTGGAAATTTACATTTTTAAGATAATTTCCTTCAAATTTTGGCCGCAACTATGCCGTAAATTGTTCATTTGGAAGGTTCAATGTTGGATCACTCTTTCCAGCATTGCGACTGATAATTAAACGAGTAATATTGGCTTCCAAGTTGTGAATCGTAGCTGACTTATCGGCAAAGAAAACTTTTGACTTCACGTAGCTCCAAAGAACAATTTTGAAAGATGTGATATCAAACGATCTATAGGAGATTATAGTTGACAGTTTAAAGGTAGAAATGCTTTGTTGTAGCATATATGTACATATATATGGCTGAAAGTGACCATAGTCCATAATTTTGACAAATATTTATCTAGCAAGTTCTTATATAAATTCTCTTATGTAGAAGTTTATTTTTCTATATGAACTTCTCTATCAATGCCAATAGCCCTGACATAATATTACAAACCACCAGTGTCAATGTCATGATCAAAACTGAAATGTTTAATCTCCATCTGCGGAAGATCGATTAACCTAACCATATATACGTTCCCACCCAAAACCCCATCTTCGATCTAGCATTCAATTTCGAATGTCTTATATGCACAGTTTATTTCTTTCTTTTTGTATTCTTCGTTTTTTTGCAATGTAATAAATGTCAGAATTAATTGGATTTTAATTGTCCATTCGATTGGACTGAAGCCACACACACACACTACCTATATATAGGGACACTGGCGATCTAGTATTATATTATATATGTTGCCCCATCGAACTATCAATAGTTTGGACGGTGTGTAGTGTATGTGCAATGCGCCGACGACGATGGATGCCGGCATTTCGTCCCGGTCCGCTCCCAGACGTTTGCATTTTAAGGAACACGCTTTCCATCGTTCAAATCCCATGGCGGTGATCGAAATGAAATTTATTGTCCGACATGGTGTCCATAAATATGCGGACTCGGTGTTCAGTTGTCAGGGCAGTTGTCGGACACGGAATCCCTCGTGACTTCTTCGGGGGATATTCTAATGGGAAATTAAACTGCATGTATGCGCAATGTGATTAAATGTTGAATTGATGTAAGGAATGACTGCAATAATACCTATATAAGAATGATTTGAATACGAGTTTATGTTATTGTTTTTATATAGGCATACCTAGTTGATGAATTGCTTTGCGTGCAGACGTGCTATGGAGTGCATTCAAGTTGAAATGATAATTCAATAACAAAATCATCTGGATATAAATTAAATTTTGGAGATATTTCAAACGAGATATTGCCGCGAAACTTCGTTAGCTATTTTTGCATGTTTTTCAGAAATCTAATTTTGAAATAGAATTCCGCCTTTTTCTGTAAAATGTTCAGAACAACATTGTTCAAGAGTTTTTGCCCATAGTCGGTGCCTTGACTTTGACGTGAGTTTATTCATGATGAATTGCCAAACCAAACTAACCTCAAAACGACCAGCAACTGTCAAATTGGCTGTCACAGAAAACAATGTTGCCAATTCAAATTCTCCGCCTCTATAAAAACCGTTATAACCAAATGTTTTAAAGAAACCAAAATTTGTTTCCTTCATTCTGTCAATCAATAAACGTCTGATATCTTAATTCTCTCATTCCGAATGACACTTCGATGTGCATACATTTTTGTTTAAACTAAACTCTATACCTAATTAATACTATACATTATATCTAACAACATAACACATTCCTAGTTATGTATAGATACTCTCTTAGCTTGTGTTCACATATACTTCATCATGTCTTCGCGACCATCGACGGTTCAACTTCTAAACTTCATCCAGTAGTTGATGATGGTTATATACTTTATATAGGTAAAGTCCGCTTTGTTTGTAATTCTTAATTCAGCCAGAGCTAGCGCCAAAGTCAAAACCGATAAAACCGAAAGACCTCCAAGACGTGCATCATCTTCATCTGAATCTGCATCCATCTATCTTGAATTTCAATCTCTGATCATGTGTACCTGTTGCTGATGGCTGATGGCAAAAATTCCAATTAATACTCGTGTACAAATTAATTTCAGATTGGGGCGCCCTGTGCTTCTGTGGTATTGTGCCGCCGCCGCCGCTGCCACTAATTAGTGTCATTTGAATGTTTTACAACAATTGTTAATTGTCTATATCCACTATATACTATACCTATATCCCAGAAGGATACCCGAGGTATGAATGCCTCCGTGTGACGGAACGTTCGCATGTTGTCTACCTGTCGCTTCATAGAGTCGTAGGTTGGAGCCGAAGTAAAAAAAAAAGAAGCTACTTTACTACTTTTCATTGTTACGTTCCGAAATGGGTGCCGATTGCGCGGAACCTTTGTAAACATCAGCCCGACACTGCACTGCTGCTACCTACTGCAAACTGATGCTGCACCCAGGCTAAATGAAATGATACAAAAAATCCAAAGTCAATGGAATCCGGGATCTGTGCGCTGCGCGCACATACCAAACATGACAGTTTTTCTATAGTAAAACAGTCTGCGTTAACTACTTTGAATTGGTGCGCAGAAAGTTTAACAGAGTATAGAGATACCGCGGTTCCAAGGACGTCCATCAGGTTCGGGATTGTATTATTTGTACCGTTCAGATAGGAACATGTTTTCCAATGAGACGACTCCACTTCTTGGTGATGTTGATTTGTGTATGCATTTCTCATTTCCCGATTTGACTGTTATTTAATTAGAAAAGAAAGGGAGGACATTTAACTTTGGGTATTGGAAGAGGTAGATAAGGCTGATCGAGGGATTTAAGGTTGATTGAGTGATCTTTGTCCAAGAGAACTTAAACCGAACAGCAATTTGTGACCCAAGATTTGCCAAAACAAACATTGTGTGAAGGGTTGATAAATTTAGTAAGCTACAAACTACACCGAGCAATTCTGTTGCTGATATAAGAATATAATTACACTGAACCCTCCATAAAAAAACCCGGTCTCTTCATACGCGGTTTCGCTTATACGCGATTAAGTTTTTCCGAAACTCCCTCTACATACACGGTGATAATACGCGATTCAACAATTAGCGGTATAAAAAATGAAAATATTTATCAAGAAAAACTTTTTCGTCAGTTGGCCTTGCATTTATTTTCAAATTATTAAAATGGGCATATCAGATTGGCAAAAATATTTCTGCAATTTGTTTCTGTCTTAAGGTAGAACTAGAATAGGCGGAAGCCAACGTACGTGGTCGTACGAAACCGAGCGAAAACAAGAAATTCGTATGACGCGCACATAATTGCGATTTGGAACTTTTCGTTTAGTTTTCGTTAACTTTCGCCGTCGGACGTGAGAGCGCTCACCGACCGCTCTTTCGTACGTGGACTGACAGCTAGCTTCAAAAATCAAAAAAATCACTTCCAACCACTCAAGTGCATTATGGGTGACTTATGAATTTGACGTTTTGGAAAGCAACTTTTCGTTCGCTTTTGACACTAGCTTCCGACAGCTACCGCCTATTCTAGTTCTACCTTTACATTACTATTATTTAGGTATTAGTTCTTTCTAGTCTCCGCATTCGCGAATTCGGTATACGCGGTGTTTTCTTGGAACACATCCTTCGCGTATACGGGGGGATTACGTATTTGGAAGCAAAAAAACTTATTGGGACTTGCATTGCTGTGCCTATTAATTATTAACCCTAACTGGTAATTTTTTTTTTTAAATAACAAATAAAATTAATAACCAATTAATTTTTGAAACAGTTGAGGGATGTGTTGGAAATTTTTTTTTTTTTCTGTCAAGTGCAGTTAGAGTGTCAACTTTTCACACGTCGACACGGATTCCATGTCAACGCAACTATAGGGACAACTTCGTATTTATTGATGAATTTTTATGACGTCAATAATTCAACGCATTGGTTATTCACGTTCACCGTCATAATACTACGATTTAATTAGGGCAAATGAGTTAATTTTGTTTCTTTTTCATTGCCAATAAATTTTCACATTTCGAAATAAAGTAATTTCAACCTAAATTTACACATAATTAAGTAGAAAATTACGTTTAAACTTTACGAACGCACCCATGTGGAATCCATTAAAGATAAAATCATTCAAAATGTCAAATTTCGATGCATAAGAAGGATAAACAGAAAAAGAAAATAACAAAAACAAGTCAAATCAATTTCAAAATTAAATGAGCTGTGAAACGAAATTAGCTATAATTTAAGGCTCTCCCAAACCAACGCGAAATCGTAGCGAATCATTCACAATAACACAAAATATGACAAATATACAACGCTAAACAACAACAAAAATCTGTCGTCGGCGAATGTTTCGCGTTGGTTTGGGAGAGCCTTTAAGATGAAAACACGTTTTCTTTAATTTGCGAAATTACCTCACTTTGGATCTAATAAAAACGTAATATAAGTCTAAAATTAAAACAAATATCAACGAACACATCCATAAATATTCAAAACCTACCAAAGTCCCAAACTTCAATAAAAAAAAAATCAGAAACCTGTGCCTACGTTCTGTAACTCTCGGGTCGAGAAACGTTGAAAAATGGAACAAAACTCATTCGCAAATTCCACCAACAACAGTTTCAGTAGGTAGGTATATTAGTTTGAAAGCTCTTGTTTGAGAGAAAAAAAATACTTTTTCAAACGAGCTACTATGCCTGTTTGGCAACTTTTTTTTTCAAAAAATTTCCCAAAAACTGAGTTTTTTTCTATGGGTTTTGACAGAAAATTGTGAATTTTTTTTGTTAATTCGCAATAAATTTCACGTTACCAATCAGACCGACTTTTTCAAGAGAAAAGCCAAATTGATATTTTCCAGAAACCTACTTTGTCCATTCTCTTTCTAATTTGACAGTTCAAAGTGGAGAGAGAGAGTGGTAACTGCAATTTCTTTCTGCAGTTTGTTACTAATCACTTTTTTATGGAATTTGACAGCAAATTGTGCTATGTGCGTCGTAGAACGTTTCAAGTTACTCAACCGACAGAATGTTATAAGCTAAGTACAGACGATTGTCAGATCTTACAATATTGTCAGAACTGTCAATTGTCTGACAATAGCTAACAATTAGCTGACAATTGACATATTTCTTACAATGAAAAATTGTCCTTTCACACGGTTGGTAGATTTCTTCCCAAAGTCTGACAATTTGATTGCCATGCTCTTTTTTTATCTGTCTTTAACCAACTCTGTGACATTTCGGACAGTGAAGATATTGTCAGCAATTGTAAGATTTTTTCAATGACAATGACCAATGAGTCTGACAATTTCCTTATCTACTGACAATGATAAAAATTGTGTGTGCAGACGGATGTAAGATACCTGACAATTTTTTGTCAGATTGTCGTCTGACAATAATGTTTCTGACAATATTGTCAGACAAAATTGTGTGTTCAGACGATTGTAAGACGTTTCGAACAGTTTCTTCACGGAAAGATCTGACAATATTGTAAGATCTACCAATCGTCTGTACTTAGCTTTACTCGCGCTTTTTGAAATGTTTTTGCCTTCTTTCCAACAAGACCCGTCAAACTTTTGTTTGTTTTTTGTTGCTCTTTTCACACTGACGTATGGTGGTTCTTCTAACTATTATAGTGTCAGACTATTCCAGATATTCCAAAACTTCATCTCAACTATTGTTTACCCAGTTTTTACTATAATGTAAAAAAATGCAATAAGCGGTTAAACCTGATATTAATACATAAATAAAAATTTGAATTTACAATTATTTACATATTTACATACATATGTTACTGAACTGCAGCTTAACAACCTAAAACCTGACCTTCTATACTACCTCTAAGTCATTTGGTTGCAATTAATTCAACAAGGTGAGAACAAATTTGCTTTAACTACTTTAACTACTACGAGTAACTTACTCATCAGCATAAAAAGGAAACTTCAAATGGAATTAAGAAAACTCCATATATGAAACCAAATTAACCTTAAAACCCCTAAAAGCACGCCATGTCATCAACGGCGCAGCTCGGCGGCTTTGCACATTAACATCATTGAAAGGCAAATGGGTAAAAGTTGTTCCTTTTGATTTGATGAATTTTTATTAAACTCCAGCTGGAGAGTGTGATCAAAAGTACTCAAACGTATATTCCAAGAAATTAGTTGTCACTAATCTCTTCCTTCCACTTCTTAAATGAGCCAATGTTGGTGTGTTCTTCCATACCATTAAGAACCATCAACCATATAAAAGAATTATTCCATGATGGTTTTCCATACAGGTTAGAGCTCAGGAAGCTTATAGCGCGCCCAATAGACTCTTGCACCGGTATACCTTTAGGTAGAAAGCTAGGTATATGGGTTTTGATTTAATTTGACGCCTGCCTTTCTTGACTGTTTCGCGTGTTGCAATCCAATAATCGTCGTATAATCCATGCTACACTGTCCGTTTCTTTTAATGCATGGAGTTTTCTTAGCTTATTTTCGTCCGCTATTTCTTAGGGTTAACATTATAATCCGGCACCTAACTTCTTTTATCCGTTGTTTTTTTATTTTGTTTATTTTTCGTCTATTTTGTTGGTCTTGAGGTAATAAAGGAAATAAAAGCTCGACAAGTTAACATTAATGGCAAAACGACGAGAAAGAAAAGTGGAAGATGAGGAACCAACCACCATCAGCACCACACTGTTAACCAGACATGGGCCAGACGTTTATGAAAGACCACACGGCAGCGCGACAAGCAGACGACAAAAACCACAAGAGGCGAAAAAATTAAAAACGGATTATGAAGAGCCTCGCGACGAACCGAACTGGATTCAATGCAAAAAGGGCGACCGACAACTTAACCCGGGTTGGAGAATTAATTTACGATTTCATTAAGGGGGTGGCAGACTGATCCTAAAATATTCACTCGATGTGCATTATAGTGCTGAATGTCCCGGTCGGCTTTTTCAACGGGTGGTCCTTATTGTAAGTTGTAGCCGAAATGTTCGGTTTATGTAGGTACATAGCTTTACTCACGATATTTCTTCGTTATATACAATATACAATGGCCTTTAACCAACATTGCCAAGGGAGATGAGGAAGAGAAGAATATGACATTGGGTTTATTTTATTTCCTTTGTATCGATATTGAAGTACATATAAGTATTTGTACATATAAAAATATGTATGTAAAAAATGTTCTGGGTAGAAAATATGGCATAGGTAATGAAATATGTGAGCGACACTTTATAACTTTTATATACTACTGATTATAGGAACTAACTTCTAATAAAAAAAACATTTAATAATTTAAATTGAACAATTATAATAAAGTACCCAAGAAATTTTGTTGCTCAGAATGTAAAGGTTGTTTTTTTTTAGACGTGTGGTTTTCAATCAGGGGATAATTTTTTCGGAGTTGGTCTTTTTGACAGCTGTCACTTGATTTATGCTCAGTTTGGTTTGCCATTTCATAATGAATAGACTTACTCCTGAACAACGTTTGCAAATCGTGCAAATTTATTACCAAAATAATGGTTCGGTTCGCGCGACGCATCGCGCCTTGCGTCCAATATTTGGTCGACATAATCGCCCAGCAGAATAATTCGAGCAACCATTGATCGGTTTCGCACCACGTTTACTCTAGTGGATAATGCGCATCCTCAGAGACTCCGTTCAGTGCGCACCGAAGACGCTATTGCTGCTGTGGAGCATCGAAGAAGACTCGAATGAGTCCATCCGCCATCGTGCGCAACAATTGGAGCCTCTTGGGCCTCTCGGCTGGAATTTATTAGCCGCGGCGGCCATTGCCAGAAATCATTTTTAAAATATAATGGCAAACCCTTATCTTTATAATAAAGCTAAATTCTTGGCCATAACATTAAATTATATGCTTTTTATTTCTTCTTGAAAACCACAAGTCTAAAAAATCACCCTTTATATCGAGGGACTTATCATCTTTTCTTGGATCAAAAATACATTCGTTTTTGAAAAGTGTTAAAAAACCTTTGCTAAAAAAAGTTTAAAAAAATGCTCTAAGAAAATAAATCCGATATCCTTCTTATAAATTTTAACTATAAATTCAAGATATGATTTTTCCATTACATATTTAAATTTTGGTTTAAAGACATACATACATACATAGGGATATCCCTCTACCTACGATTGTCAACGGCTAAGATAAGAGGCACTTTATGATTACAATGCAGTGTTTATGAAAAGTTTATCAAACATTCGTTTGTTGACATTATAAATTAAAAAGAAATAAAATGCACAGCACAGCGTTGCACATATGTATGAAACTTACAGTTTTTACTGAAAAATTGTTAAAAAATATATAAAAATAAATAAATTGATTTGAAAATTGATTTTACACCAACGTGATCTACACCATCTGATTTCTTAAATAAATCTCAATTTATGAGAAAAAATTTTTTAAAAGCTTTGGAGCGGTGTTTTAAAAAAAATAATTTTTTGCATATAAAATTTTGCAAGTAGTTTTAAAAAAAAAAATTGGTGCGCAATTGTTTAGCATTTATTAATGCAGAATTAAAAACTAAATTTTTAAAAAAACATCATCCGCTCATTTTCGAAAAATTTGTTTTGTTGTTTTTTATTTTAAAAATTTTGATATGCAATATTATTTAAAGTTTTTAGAAGCTTTTGTCTAAAAATTTTCATTAAAATCGGTTCAACAGTAAATGAGATAGTCGAAAATCAAAAAATGGTTCTATGAGAGATACCGTTTTAAATCGTTTGTTTTCCAATAATATAGTAGATTGTACTAATATAAGCTCACAAAAAGTTTTAATCAAAATTGTAGGAGTCGTTTTTGAGAAAAATGAGATTTTCCTTTTCGGTTTTAAGTACTTGTATGGGAGGTATCCTTGTATTTGGTTATAAAAATAATTTTTATTAAAAAAATATGCTATGGTAATATTAAAAAAAGCTGGGTGCGAAGTTTGATAAATATCGATCTTATAGTTGTTTTCGAATTATTTATTATTAAGTTCCCAGAAGGAAATTTTTTAACTTTTTTCAATAATTCAAATAAAAAAAAAAATTAATATTTATTCTTCTTTAAAAATAGATCACAATCGGTTGAACTCTTTTTGAGAAAAAAAAAAATTAAAAATAATGGTTCTATGAGTGGTACAAGAACAGGAGGGGGCTATTTTGAACAATTTTTGTAAATTAATTAAACAAAAATTGATTCAACAGTAAAAATAGAAAAATGTAGAACACCTGTTATTTAAAAAAGATTTATTTTTCTTTGTTTTATTAGGCGAACTTTAATAAATTTTAAATCTGTTAAGAAACTTCGATAACATGGAAAATTTTCAGTAATACACAATACAAAACAGGTTTGATTAAAATGTCATATTATCTATTAATTTTGAGCAAAATGGTGCAGGGTGTCAAAAATATATGAATGATGAAAATTGATCTCACTATCATATAATATTCGAGTACAAAAATAAAAAAACAAAAAACTAATTATGTGCAGGGTGAACAAAAACCGGTTAATCGAAAACCGTTATGATTCGGAATGGACAAGTTACTAAATTCTGCGTGACCATGAAGTGGCACATCAATGGTTTTAGTTTGGACCATTGATTATGGGACACCCTGTTTACATATTTTTGTACTACTACTACTTTTAAGTCTTTTGACTTAAATATTACGAGTTAATCTTTGGTTAGCTACTCTATAGAGGGTAATGAATATTATTGGCTAATGAAAGACATTCTCAATGGGCCTTACCAATAACCAAATTTACAAGTAAAATGTACCATAATGGTATGGACAATAAATAATGAACCATACACGCACCACATGTTTCATATTTATAAGAGTCCGTACCATGTAATATTCATATTATTAAGGGTCTACTTAACTATTTAAGACATACCAATGATTTGGTTTGTTATATAGAGTATATACCACTATAGTCAATGTTACTTAAATATTTAAGTCGTGTCTAAATTTTGTTATAAGTAGGGCCCAATGGGTCTTACGTGATATTAAAATAAATTCCATTGCATAAAGGTATAGGTCATTAGAGCCGAAATGAGGCAATTTAAAAAATTACAGAAAAAGTGATTTCATCCTTCATACATTATGTAATTTCGGTTGACAGCTCAATTCAATTACAATTTGATTTGGCGGTTAGGCGTAGGACACATTATCGATCATGATTGACAGTTTTCCTCTCGACTGATAGTGTGTACATCTGACTGAAGGTTTGTCAGTCAAAACTGATGCTCTCAAAAGTTTTTGATATTGACTTACAGTCACCGACTTTTTATGTATTTGAATGGTAATGTGTACACTTATATCATATGTATATCATGTAATCAGTCAGCCGTCATAAACTTCAGTTTTGCTTGTTTGGTTAATTTTTCATAATAGTTAACTAGTTGGAGATGAGAATTTTTGTTTGACTGACGGCCAAATGTAAGCAAAACTTTTCACGCAAAAATGTCAGTCATGATCGATAGTGTGTACAACGTTCTGATTGCTTGTTTTTTATTGTTGTATTCTTCTATTTCTGTTTTTTTACATCAAATTTGTATACTTTCAATGGTTTCCATTTTGAATTGATGACACTTGGGATGTGTTCGTAAAGTTCTTACGTAATTTCCACCGAATTTCGTTCAAATTTGATTAAAATTATTTCATTTCAAAATATGAATTTCTGTTGGTGATGAGAAAATGTTTTGGCGAATTGGAATTTTTCCCATTACAAATCGAAAAGGAGAAAAATTTAACTATCAAAATCCCGACAGAAATTCAACCAATATTTAACGTTGTCATAAAAAAAGGAAGTGTAGACAAAAAGAAAAAAATGTGAGTGACGGGACTTAAGGTTAAGATATGTAAACATCAATGTTCTAAAATAATTGTAACGTAATATGTGACACGTAATCGTATTATACGTAATGCACATGTTTTTAGTTTACCCTACTGCTGTCATAGATTTTAACACATCAAACATACATGTGCTTCTGCTAAATGTTATGTTAATTGAAAAAAAAAAAAATCAAAATCCTGAAATATAGTTCAAGATTTTCATCGTATCCACGTATAGGTACCTATATTTGAAATAAAATTTGACTTATAAATTAATACTAGACTCTAATGACCAAATGATAAAAGTGCATTGTAGGATTAATTTGATGGCTTTTTTAGGTTACTATACAAAATGGTCTCTAACTATTTCCAACAACGAACAAACAAACTACCATGAAATTGTATTATATATATCTGCTATATGCTCCCTTAACTTACTTAAAATTAAGTTTATCCTTGATGTTGTATAAGACAAGAAAAAAAATAACACCCTTCAGAGAAATTTAAGAATAAGGGATAATGTGAATATACTTCATTTTCTTGTACCCACTTACCCACATAATGCTTTTTTTCTTCTTTTATTGTTTTTTTTTCTTTTCCAAGGATAAATATACACTCGAGGAAGGACATTAACGCAAAATCAGTTGCCATAGGTTAGGTAAGTCAATTGTGTGGTGTAACTAAAAAGGGTAGTTTTCCTTATTTTTTTTTAGTTATTTTGTCTTTTGCTGTATAATAAAACAGAGAAGAACATAAAAGGATAATTTCGAACAGAAATCATTCAGCCGTATTTTGAATCAGATAAATGTCCTCTTTCATGTTAAGGAAAATACCACAGCACCTACCTATTACATTCCTATAAGTTAGGTTAGACTTATAAGTTCTGTGAGCTAAAACTATACAAGCAGAAGATTTCTAATTTCAAAACGATTGAAAGGAAGACTATACGAGACAATCACACAAGGGACTCTTTATATACGGAGACATTCAATTCTTTTATTCTATAATAATATATAGACGACCGTTACACTGATGATTATACAACTACGATATAGGGTGATCCATAAAGTGTTTCCGGTGTCTAGGTATGTATGTATGTCCTCGAAGGACATCGTTACTTTCTCTCAAAACAATTTTATTTATGTTTCCCAACCTTGTCGAGAAGGTTTGAGTGGTGTAGTTGGTTCGACTGAGGATTAAATGAATTTGAAGATATTTAGATTTCTAACTTTCATATTGGGCTCATATTTAAAATAAGAAGAAAAAAAAAATTATAATAAAAAACAAAATAATATGAAAGGATAGTTTTTTTATGTACATAAAATTTTGTTTCAACATTCAAACGAAAGCCTAAGATGGTAGTTTTTTGAACAATATGATGAAGGTTGTTTGATGTTGTATGAGCTATAAGTCCCAAAATGCAAATGAAGGGTTATGTCCCACTAAATAAAAAGTACCAAATGATAAAAAGAAACTTTACACACAATCAACCTCCCACCTAACCCAAATCTTATAGTTAGCCCAAGCAGGGGGATTGCTGGGAGGGGGTAGCCTGCCCCTCCATACATACCTCACTGTTTATAGTAAAATCGTTGGGACTTATTTCATAATGTCCCAAATGAAGTAATTCCCAAATTCATGAACATAAGTGCCAACGAAATTTTGGTGGGAGTTAAAACAACTAGTTTTGATTGCAAAAACGAAATTTTGGTGGGAGTTAAAACAACTAGTTTTGATTGTAAAAACGGGATAGTAAGTAACGGAATTATAAAAAAAGGGATTATAAGAGACGGGATCATAAAAAGCGGGATAATAAAAAACAAGATTATAAAAACCGGGATTTTAAAAAAACGGGATTTTAAAAGCGGGATATCGAACCCAAACCATTTTAAAGAACAAAAAACAGCCACGTGTTTATTCTTCACTTTTTTTTCAAATATTTTTCTTTTAATTGATAATTTTTTTCGCAACACTTAATAAACACTAAAAACTTTAATATTTTTCCGGATATTTTTTTCTTCATATAAATTGAAACGTCAAAAATGATGCACGTGAAAAGTTAAAAGTTCGCGAATCAATGCGGCTCTGTCTGCAGTTACGTTCCATTCTACTCGTAGCATTGGAAGCGTTCGAATGATAGCCCGATAGGGTATCTAAGATCGTTTTGCATCGGATTTGTTTTCGAACGACCAAAACCGGATTGGATAGGTTTGTCTGGTATTTTATATTTATTTTGTATTTTATATATATTTTATATTTTATTTTTTCCGGTAAAAATCAAAATCTGTGTAAAAAAAACCACAAACAAGAAATGCCGTGTGTTCTTTAATCCATTGTCACAGAAAGTGAGAGACTAGACGCTGGAAATCAGCTGACACGTATTTCAGATGTCATCCGGTTTTTTTTCACAAAAATGCGAAAAATTGTAGGATACCTTTCAGATTTATTTTGAAAAACAGCTGGTTTGTTCATCAGCCATTTTTTCCTATAGGATTAAAACAACAACAACCAATCCGGATTGCTTTCAAATTTTAATCGAACGTGACCATTGATTTTGTGTGTATTTAATATTTTGACGGTAGCTCCAGCTCCGATTCCGGCTGCGGCTCCGTCGAAGTATTTGGCATTTCTTGTTCTCGAGATATTCGAGACGAATGACATTTTACAACTTTTTTAAAAATGTCTATAGAAAGAAAACCACCGGATTGAATTTTTTCTAAACCCCTTTCTGCACTTTATGACGTTACTATCTATTCGTTCTTGAGATACCGGTGAACAAGAGAATGTATCTCGAATGTATGTACATCTCTCTAAAAAACGTTGGATTTGGATTCTTGGGATCTCAAAACGTTGAGATATGTCAAAATTTACGATTTGTAAAACCGAAGAAAAGTGCAAAATCACAAAAATAGAAAACTAAGGAAATAAAAATAAAGACTTGCCAGAAAAATATTTCCGCCGAGTTTATAGTTTGGATCAATTTGGTGGTCTGTCGTCCATCATAAACATTTCCACCGAGTTTAGATCAAGTTGATGGTCTGTCATTCATCATATAAACACGATTGGTTGAAAATTTTACAGCATTGAATTAAAATGTGCCGCCTCTTTTAACAATGTCTGAATCAATTAAGTCTATAACGAAAAATCGCCAATTTGTTTGATAGTATTCTATTATTTCAACGCATAAGTATTAAAACCTTATTTAAGTACTTACTTACTCCATGTTTTTTTGGATTATAAATAAGCTCCGTTTTCATTATTACTGTTCGATGAAAATGGAATGCATATAAGAATCAGAAATCAGAAGCTGAAAATTAAAGTAAAATAAGCCAAAAATATGCTGATCTTTTCTCACTATTGCAACTACAGTCGAGTCGAAGAATCTACTAGAAAAACAAGACCATTAAAAAAATTGGAAATATCGCCCAAATTTATATTTTTGAAAATCTTAAGTTTAAAATATCGCCCAAATATTTTCAAACAAAATTATTATTGTAAAATTTGGCCATCATTTCCTCAATTTTGGGCGATATTTCCAAAAAAAATTTTAATTTGGGCGTTCTTTCCTAAATTTTAGCCGATAATTCCAAAGTTAAATTTCAATGAAAAGATAATCTTAAACAAATCGGGCGCATAAACTTGGTCAAATAATAGGTACTGTTGAACTAATTATTTTTGAAATGTTACTATTTTAGTTTAAATTCTTATAGTAGCAGAAAATTTGTTTTGAATTATTCTAAAACTCTGTAAAATATATTCATTATTTGCTTAAAAACAATAAAGATTATGCGATTGGCGATTATCAACTTAAACTGCATTCTCAGAAAATTTAAATATCTAAAATTCGCTTGATCGATTTCTGTTAGATTTTAACATTTTTTCAAAATATTTGATCAAAAAATTATCAAGTCTTCTGTCCCATACCAATGGATCAAGTCTTCAAACTAAAAGGCAGACTTGAACCTTTGCATTTTGTGATGGTTGAAATCCCCCCTTTTACCACAACATTTGGTTGTGTTTGCTTTTAACTTTTGTGAAATTATTGACAATCTATACAGTCTAGACTCTAGATGCTTCTCGTGATTATCAAAATTTTAAGTAACTTGGCGAAAATTGGTTAAAATTGAAGTTGACAAACGTTTAATTCCGCGATAGTTCTAGATTCCAAAATATCTCCATATCCATTTCAAACAAATTTATCAGAAGTTCTTTCTTTGAAGATTCTGACCAATTATATAATATATCATCACTGAAGATGTGGTTCTTAAGTATTAAATGATTCTGCGCTATTTTCTAAATTGTTGGAAAGATGTGCTGTAGCCTGTAAGGTCACACAGTAGTGTTGATATATTGGAAATTTTGACAAAGATGACTTCGGCAAACACAAACTGCTAAGCTTTTGAAAAAGAAAAATATTTATTGGACGAAAAACACGGGGAAAGTTGTAAAGTTTAAATTTATAGTAAATGTATATACCTATATTTATTTTAGACGTATGTATGTATCCTATACATACAAATTAAGAAGTAGAAGGGAATTACCTTGATTGAATGCCAATCAACTTGATAAACCGATTTATATTTTTATGAACATGTAGGTAGTTATCTAAAGTATCATATAGGTATAAACACTTAAAAGGTTCTATAAAAAAACATATATAGGACATATACCTAAATAAAAGCTATAGATACAAAAATTCCTATTTGACTGCAATTTAAAACCTCAATGTCACCATCAATCAAACGACCTGGCATTCAAAAAAAGGCAAACAAACAAAAAATCACACTTAAAAAAAACTGCGCTGAAAAAATATAGTATCCCGCATCTCAATGACTGTCACTATCATCTGCAGTTTTCTCCCAGTTATACAACCGCCATTTTTTTTAAGCAAAAATTGGTAACATGAAGAAAAACACTTTTAAAAACAAAAAGCAAAGAAAAAAAAGTCAAAATAAACAAATAAAACGAAACTATAAAATGACCATTCGAACCCCCAATATGCCCAGTCAGACGCCTTTTTTTCTTTGTTGCTGTTGTTTATGTGTGGAAAATCGAAAAAGAGCCTTTATTTTCCCTTTTCATTTTACTCTTTGCTCTGTGTGTGCATTTCACACCCTCATCCTCCAGCCTAACACACAACCAACCCTCTGAATGCAAAAGAAAAATACCAAAAGAAAAATGAACGAACAACGTTTGAATGCATTTTTTTCATTCTCCTAATATTCACCCTTCAATTGGGGGTGGTGGTGGTGGTTTGTATACGGATATGTGGCCTGCAGGAATCGGAATGAAATGTGTGTACCCATTGCCTTTGCCGTGCTGCACGGGTGGGTGGTAAATGGTGGAAGAATGAAAGTGCAAAAAATTGAGCAAAACGCATTTCGCAAAAAAAAAAAACAGCTATAAGGGCTGAGTATGATGGGCTTGGGGTTAGCATGATGTGGGGTTGGGGAAAGTGCATTTAAGCCACTCCTTCTTGTACGTCTGTGATTGGCCAAGTTGAGGGTGGTAATGGTATAGCGGCCCAATGTCATTGTTTCCCTCTTTCACTTGCAACACAGTGAGGAACACGACAACACGCTGCTCCTGCTGCTGATGATGATGATGATGAAAGCCAAGAGCTTTTCCTCAGACCCGATCGGTGGGTGGTTGGGTGTTTGATGGGAAAAACTATTTTCGCCACAAAAACCCACTATACCCTCTTGGCTGTCAGCCGATTGACGTCCGATATCGAACGTTGTCGTTTGTTATTTTTTTTTTTTTGTTAATCTTTTTTGATAGAAAATTCTGGAGCTATTCCCACACAAGGATGTGATATCGGGTAAAGGGGAGTTTGGAGGTTTTCTTGACTTGGCAGTAAATGGGCATATTTAGCTGATGATAGTGCTGTGTGCAGAGCAGTTGCAAGGAGTAGCAAGTATAGGTATAGACAATTTTGGTAGGATGATAGGTGGAAACACACGCATCCAGGATGATGGGAGGTAGATTTCGTGTCCTCGGCGCAGCAGCGCCCAAAAGACATTTAGTTTCTCGTCGAACTTTTTTTTTTTTGGTGATGTTGTTTCGCTAGAGATGCCAGTTGGTCGATTGGTAATTAGAAAAAAATAGAGAACAGAGCAGGGATGAGCAGCATGTTGTATGGCCCAATCGATGTTTTTAAAATTTTGTAAGTGAGTGTGTGATGGCAATTTGGTAGTTTTGTCATCCGGAACGAACTATACACAAACCAAACCAAACGGCCATCTAACTATGATGTGTTTTTTTCTGTTAATTTTTTTTGTTATTCCACAATACCTTCCTATATTATGTATAGGTAGGTGAGTTGTAGGTAGATAGGTACTCTTCCTTATTTACATTATATATATGTGCTTGTGCATGTGTATATTTTTTGGTTTAAGGAACTATGTTGTATCTATAGATAAAAGGAATTATAAGGACGAACAAAAAGATATAAATGGGCTCTCGGTTCTTTTTGTTTTGCGATTTTAGTTTTTTGGCAAAATGATTGGCAGCAGCAGATGGCATGCCAATCATTTGAAATAGATGTAAGTATACCTACACTTTATGTGAAGGTACATCTTACCTTCCTAACTACTTTTATAAAAAAAAACCGAATTGATGAGTTGACATTATTTTATTATATAAAGATATGATGGGGCAACATCGATTAATTAGTTAAGTTAATGGAAATTTTTATATACTGACATAAATGTATATTGGATAGAGTCTTGTATAGTATGAGTCCATTGATAGGTTCATACGTAATACGACTCACTTCTGTTCTACACAGAAGGCCGAAAAGTTACATGCGCATGAACAGGTCTATTCATAAAAGTCATCATCCAAAACTGATCGCATCTCGATTGACAGTACATATTTTGAAATACCATGGTTATTGGTGCCGTCAGCTGTGGAAGATAATTGTCGCGTAAAAATGCCTTTCCTTTTGTATTTTTTGACATTCATTCTCAATTTTGTCCTCAGCCGAGTCAGCAGTAATTTCTAAGAACTTGTAAATTAAAATTTGCTATCATAGAAAATAAATTATAAAAGAAAAACTACCAAATTGTTTACTTAAAATTAAAACTTAAAAAAAGAAACAAATTAAAACTTAAAGTAAAAATCAAACAAAACCCAACTCAATTGTATATAAATTTGTTGAATGGAATTGGTTCTGCTGAAGCTGTACGTTGCTGTTGGTTCTGCATGGTGTTGTGGCAGCCCGCAGCTGCTTGTGCGCAGCTTATTGCATATATTCATCGTGGTAAGTCTACGCTGTTCCTTTGGCCGAATTTCGTTCCGAAACAATGTACTCGTATAGCACAGAAACGTATAAATGGATAGAACAGTGTATTGTGTATCTCAAATATAGAACATTTTTTTTTTGTTCTGAGGACAAAAAAATATAGGTGCATATGTACATATGTAGGTAGGTACCAATGCCAAAAAAAAGCTAATTAAGTTTTAAAACATATATACCCAGCAAAACCAACAACCGTTATGAAAAATATTATTTATCTCGAAAATAGTTCTTACGATTTCTATAAAAAAAAGTTCATTTTGAAAAAAACTGAATCTTTATGTGTTTGTCTTTATGCTTGCATCGAAATTTTTTGTATCAGCGGCGCAGATCGTGCTAAATTTTAGCTTCCACAGACATAATATACAAAATTTTCTCCAAAGCCAAGCGCAAACAAACAGCATTTTAGTCGAGAGGTACGAAGCTCCAGCTAAAAAATCAAGTGTTTGTTTCTTACTGTACATCACTTATACCTGTCAAAATTAAGCGCACAAAATTATTGTTCAACATAATAAGGTGTGTTCCTTTACTTTGAAACTCTTTGCATTTGTGGTGAATTTCTACAACTTTTATTTTTTTATATGAACTTTGACAGATTTTTGCCTAGACACTCACAGAAGTGTACAGAGTTTCAAAGTAAAGGAACTATGTATATAGGCTATTAATTCCCAAGCTAATATTGAACAGATTTTGTAATTCTTGAATTTTGTGTGAATTATGTTTTGTGAAAATAAAAATTAAAATGTAGGAATATTTGGAAAATAAACAATAATTATCTCGGCCAAAAAAAAAATCCATTTTATTTGATACCTAATAATTATTGAAATTATTATTAATTATTGAAATGGTTGAACAAAATCTCTTCATAGCCGTTTTAAATTGCCGTTTTGACATATTCCCAACAATGGTTTTTGTCAAAATTTAGTTAGGGTTTAAGCTGATATTTGTAAAGAAAATTTGTATAGCTAAAATAAAATTAAAGCCCATTTTAAACTTAGGCCAATCGTAGAGAATTCAAAATGTTGAGTACCAATGAAATATGCCACATTAGCACTAGCACTTTCGTTTTTTTTTATATAAAATTTTAAGCTTTATCAAGTTTTCATATGAGCTCATAGAATAATGATTTTATTTAAGTTAAATTGATTAAATTGATAGCTATTTCAAGTATACTTTAAGAATATACTGAAAAAATAAATCTTCTAGAAGTTTTATACAATAATTAAGCCATATTAGTACTTCAACAGGCGGCAAAAAAATTTTATTTTCAATGGAATTGGGGTTTTTATATTACAACCATAAACATGCGATGAAATTCAGCCAGCGTATACCTATGTATGTTGGGACTGGGGAGAACTCATCAGAAATTGTATCTTTATATATGTATGTAAAATGTTTGAAAATATTCATATTCTCATCATCGGTATTAATTAAAAAATTGTAAGTGTTTTTTTTTAATATTTCTTGTCAGTAAATTTCTTGTCTTTTAAAGCATTCCATATACACTATTCAAGTGACTTTTCGCCACACACCACATAAACGCAACCATCTACTGCTTTAACCATCAAAAACATTCTCTGTCTTAAGAAGTTAAAAACGATTTGATTTTGCTAAATTGTTTAAAAGACGAGTACGAAATGCAAAACATTAACATAAATGTTTTTTGAAGAAACCAGAGTAATTAGGTGATGATATATTATGAAGAAATACAAATAAAAATAAAAGAGAGTCAATTATGTATTGTAACTATCCCACTTAGCAGAAAAATCAATTTTATAAATTTTGTTTAACCAAGACGAATCTTAGTTTTCTATTCAACCAAAAATAATCGTTTTTTGAATTGTGTTTAAATTTAGTAAATATTGATTTCAAGCAGGCTCTTAACTCGCATTTGCACATTCATACTCATATTCATCTGCAGAGGCACAGCACCTACAGTGGATCACAGTGAAAATAGCTCATCTACAAAAAATCTGTTACGTAGAATAATAATTGTATGAAATTAAACAAAATAAAAAGAGAAAGAGAAAGTCCAATTTTCAATGAAATGTTTTATTCTTGTTTCAGAAAAATAGAAAAACATAAGAACTAGATAACAAAAATAACAAAAAAAATCATGGAGAAGCCATTGGGCAATTGTTGAGCATTCATTCCTTAACAATTTTAGCTGAGTGTTTTGGACCATTGTCTTGACAGAATGATGAAAAGCATTTTCAATTTCAAGCTTTTCAGAACTATTTTGGAAACTATTTTTCAAAATATCTACATAAATATTGATACTTTCCCATAATACATTCAATAAACCGCAAATCATAACAAAACCCCCACCTTGTTTTACCGTGGGACGCTTAATGTTTTGGAAAATGGGCACACTCGTTTTAATTCTTTATTCGATGCGTCTTCCCTCGACGATAGTTAATTCCAGAAGGAAAATATATTTCTTATAAAAATGGATAAGTGGGTACATTTGTTTGGAAAATGTTACAATTAGCAACGCACGTTGCTGATAGTCGAAATAAAAACTAAAGATTGAGGAATTTTTAAGGCTGTAAACATAATGCTGGAAACTTGAATCCATTACGTTTGTCATGAAAATTTAGTACCTAAATTAAATATGTAAAAATAGTATAGAAATTATAAGAAAATTCGAGTTTTCGGTTTTTTTTTCAGAAACTTTTGTCCTGTTTCTTTGAATCGACTAAAAAATATTCTTTCGGCAGTATAGAAGTTGATACCGGCAGTGAAACAAATTGATGTTCAGAAAATTTTCTTCTGAAAATAATATATATTATAATATATATAATTGAATTTTTATTCTTGATATCATCTCTAAGCCCTATGGATCAAATATCCCTTCCAGGTTTTAACTTTTAACTTGACGAGAACAGCAGATGGCCCCGGCGTGCAGCAAGAAATTGATTAATTGATTAAACTTGACAGTTTTAATAAATTTATCAGCCAATTTATCAGTCAATGTTAAATGAAGCATGCTTCAACCACCAAAAATTCTTTTAAAATATTTTTATAATAAGTAAATCTCTCTCGAAGATCTGTGATAGTGGAGTCCAGAAATGTACATATTGAAAACTGTTTCACTAAAAAAATCTTCTTCAAGACTTGAAAATCTATCCTATCCTTCTATTCCTTCTAACATTTGCCTAATTTATAAGACCCTAGGTCTTACTGGCATATATATGTATGTTTGTGTTGTGTGTTGTTGTTCTGTGGTGCTCGGTCTCAATGTTAAAAGATTCAGCAATTTTTTCCGATATTTATAAGCTCCAAAAAACGCATATTCTGCTCGAATCCTTTTTGTAAACTTCGGGAAAATCTTTTAACGAAAATCATCAATAGTTTCTACTTGCACACCCATCAAGTCAGTTTTAATCTCTTCAAAGTTTTTGTTTTTGAAGTTTTATTAGATGCAATGCGAAGGAATGCATTTATTTTTTTATGGTTATTATCTTTTCTATTCATCGATTTAATTTTAATTTCACAAAATATCATTTTGAGAGAACTTCGGATAAACATGAGAACAGATATAGTAGGTAAAGTAAATTCTAATTTAAATCCATTGATGACTCTCATTGATAAAAATAAAATCCCCAATGCCAACTCCTGATGTGATTGAAACTTCACTTGAATCTGAAATATAGCCATTAGCCATTTGTCCCACATACCTATACCTTGCTTCTTGTACTCGTAAATCTAGGTTAACAGTAACATTTTCTATCTTGAACTTTCTCGCATCAATCCAAAAACAGTTATCAATGTTTACGTATTATTGAGAATTGAAGACTTTTCTAGCATTAAAGGTGTACTGGAAAACGAAAAGTACAATAAAATTTCCATAAATTCCAATTGAAACCGCTAAAGTACCATTCATTCATAGCCAATCACAATAATTGGACACAAAAAGTATACCATCATGCAGCTTTGCTGCAGTCCGGTTCCGATTTATGGGTTACTGGATGTAAGTAAGTGTATTGAAGAGCTCAATGTTCCCCAGAGTATTGGAAGGGTGCTCCTGGCGGGCAATAAAAATCAAATTCTCATTTTCTCATTTGCGTAATTTTATTACCCCAGAAACGGGTAAACCTATCTTTTGCGAATTCGACTGCGACTACGACTCTGACCGGTCCAAACGATCGGATCGATCGCACAGACGCACCAACCAAGACCAAACATTAGGGACCGAGAATAGACGTTTTCTGGTCATTCAATTTATTTGCAGTATCGATCTCTTCCCGTACATGGACCATTGCATTGTGGCTTGCCCAGGTTATGTAGTGGCACACAACCACACATATGGTTCAACTCGTATAGCCATGCGTCTTTGATCGATGCTATCTGACAGCGCGCAACAAATCGTCGAAATGTGTATGTACGACCCCGAACGCCGCACATTCGGGAAACAGTCATCATTATCGGGCCGTATAGCTTGAGTCAGCACTCAGCGGGCTGACGAAGAAGATCATCGATCTGGCTGGATGGTGGATGGAAATCATGGATATCTAAACAGCAGACTTTAGCACGGTGCGTGGAATGGAATGGTCCACTGTTCCGTCGTCGTCGTCATCGTCCGTCCACTCGCCGATACAGAAAAGATCACCGATCGCGTAGCTAATCACGATCATGTTCACCTGCATTGTTACAGTGCAGCGCTGCTCACACATACAATCCATCGTCGCGTCTGCGATCAGCGTGTTGCGCGTTTGGCTGAGTTTAATGCGAGAACGCGCACATTCCAATTACTTAATCGGCTTTTGGGGCATATATACACATACACTATGGTGCTCCGCCGGTCCTTATAAGTCTCCACAGCAAGATGCAACTGCGGCTGCTGTTGTTGCTGCAGCGTGTGTCGGAGATGAATCGATAAGTCAGACGTGATGTGATCTATGGGTTCACGTGTACCGAGATTATTTGCGGTTGTAAAAACCAATGGAGATGGAAAATTAAAAGACTATACTCTCCGGTGCACTGTGCAGTGATGATGTCTGATGTGATGGTGCTCTGACGCTATGAGGAATTCCAAGGGGATCATTTTATGGCTGGGAACGTTTCACCACCGATGCTGTTGTTGTTGCCGCTGCCGCAGCCGAGTGCCGATCGTATGGCATCAGTCGGGTGCATTATTTCACCAAGAGGTCAGAGTGCTTCTGCGGAAGAGAGTGTAGCTGATTAAATTAATGATGTGTTAGACGAAATTGGTTTCAGTATCGTGCTAAAATTGTAATTGATGGACTTGGAGCGACGCGACTCAGATCAAACGACAGTCAGCTTATGTCTAGGGAAATAATAATATAAGAGGACCTATAACGTAGATAATAATTGACTGAATATGTTTGTATACTTTTTATTTTTTTAAGGCATTAAATATTTTGACTCTGTGTTTTATTTTTAATGAAAGGATTTGATATTTGTTACTGTACTGATATTCATAGTTTAGATTGGAATTCTTATAGCTTGCAACAGATATCTTATACATAATCAGTCGTTTTTTATTAGATTTCATAGTTAGAATACTCCATTGGACAGTTGTTTAGATAGCCATTGTCTAAATAGATGGAAATCTTCTCATTTATAAACGCATTCTAAATTTTTCGTCATAATATATATAGGTACTCACTGGCATCCATAATAATCTATCAATTTTGTGAGCTTTTGGATACGTTCAATAAACGTTTCATTATTTTTTAATTTTTAGGTACTTATGTATTGTATGTACAACAGGCCCTACTGCTCTACCAACGTTCATGATTCTACAACAATCCAACAAAAATTTGCAGTTCATTGCTCTTTTCATCTTTACCCATTTGTATGGTGAAAATAAAAAAAACACTGTACTAAAAAGCACTGCAGTCTGCGATCCAGTATTGCGGATTACATATTCGACATGAATAACTTATTAATTTTTTTATAGTATTTTTGGATTTCCAATCATTATAAAAACATACCACGTACATATTATATGGGCATATAATAAGCAGTTATTCACTAAAGTCTAAAATGTCAAACAATAGGCCACCATTTTGAAAAATCGGCCACATTGGATAAAGGTGTCATCGCAGAGAGATAGATTTTCAATGTGGCGATTCCTGGTCTATAGTTTTGGGTTAGGCTACGAGTATAGATTGTTGGTATTTTTCTTCATAATTATTATATTCGTCATTTGTTGCGTATAGTAATTGTATTTCATAGAGTCTATTCCTCTAAATTCTTCTAGCCAACTGAGAGCAATCGCCCATGATTTTTACCATAGTTTTCTACGTAAAATTTGCATTAAGACCTTATTCACAGAAATTGTTTTAGAATTTGCGATTAGTTCTAGGTTCTACAACAAATTGAAGAGACTAAATTATAGGTTAGGTACTGAAGTTCCTGTTCCACTGCCCTAATTCCTAAAATACCAATTTTCCTCTTTATCATCATTAAATTAATACAAAACGGTGGATCATTGGAATTTTTGTTGACAAGTCAGTAAATGATAATTTCTCAATTTATTTCTCATATGTCAAAGCAATTTTGTTTATTTTATTGCTATTGAAACGATTGTGGTAAGGTTTGTTCATTAAGAGAGCGATTTCTACTGTAAGAATAATAAAACAATTTTATAAGGAAGTGGAAATGCAAACGAGTATTACCAAAATAGTAAAAAAAACACATTGATTTATTTTTACTCTTCTTATTTTTATTGTATATAAATACATACCTTATTTTTCAATATATTATGTTGTCCATAAAAGACACTCCTATAATAATATTTTAACGGTACCTACTATAAGCTCCTTGCCAAATTTAACAATTCAAGTCTTTATAACTTAAAAAAGTACCTAACTCAAGCAAATTCAATTCTCATTAATTCTTTAGTCATAGAAAAAGAAACAATATAGTAAGGTTTAAATATTCGAAAAAAAAAAAAATAAAAAAGTGTGCGTCGGCCGGGAATCGAACCCGGATCAACTGCTTGGAAGGCAACTATGCTAACCATTACACCACCGACGCCCTTGAAAAATTTAAGTCTTAAAAGAAATATGAATTTATACAGCACAACGTGTTCCTAAAATCTTTAAATTAGTTAAACTTGAGCTAAGGTCTTAAAAAATAACATTAAATAAGATTATTGTTTACTATTGGAGATGGAAATTTTCTTCTTAATACACAATTTATCCAAAAAGCTATTGTCTTATTCAATGATGTTCTAAATAATAAGGCGCTTAATAAAATAGATTTGTTTTTTGTGCATGATAGAAACTAATTGTTATTGTAAAACACAACAGTAATTCCCCCTTTCTATTGCAGACACAAACGTTTGGCAAAAATTCAACTAAATAAAATTAATTTGAATACCTACCTATCATTTATTTTTTTATGTTTGGTTCGAAGAGCTTAAATACCTATACAGTATACAGCTCCTTTTGTTGTTTAGGTACTTGAAAATTTATCTAAATTTTTCTTCTGATCTACCTAATCACTCTTGTTTTTGGATTTTTTTTACCGAATACATTCATATTTATTGTTCTAATTGTAGTTCTTTTTCAAGCAAAACCATATTTTCTATCAGACATCTCTTATTTTATTAACATTGAAAAAAAGAAAAAAATATTTGTTAAAATTAAACTAACAAAAAACAGCTATATAATTCTTTGATTGATTGAATTCTTAACAGTAATTTATAATTTGTTTCTTTTTCAAAACAGTTGGCAGCTAAAATATACAATTCAATCAAATATCAGTGCCTGTCAAGAAGTTTTTTTATTTTTTTTTCTTATAAGCGGCGATCCGCGCTTTTTTGTTTAAGATCTTCTTAAGGAACGACAAATGAGATGTCCAACTGCATGTATTTAGAAAATGACTAGCTTGACAACTTTTCAAGAGAATTCTAAGAAAATCTATAACAATTCGACTGTTATTCTTTAGAGAAGCAATTTTAACCGCCTAAGCTCTCTACCAATATAGGGTCGATTGAATATTTCACTGTAAAAGTTTTGTCGATGTGAAGTTATATAAAGTCCAAGGCGTAAAGATATAGCGAGAACCGGACACGCTTTGAATTTGCATAAAAGGCCCTAAATTTGCATGTTTATTGCATTTCAATGTGCCAAAAAACTGCAATTTTGAAGCATTACTGCAAATCTATAACGCATTTATTGCATATCATGCTCGATGCGATTTTCCATCTTCACATTTAAGTTAGTTAGTTAAATATTCCATAAAATGAGTCTAGTTATCCATTTTATTTTGTACAACAATCAGCTTGATCCACCGAAGAACGAAATAAACCTTACATCTCTTCAATCTTATGCTGTCGGTTTCGGTTGTTAAATTTCCAGCCTTTCAAGTCTTTTTTCGTTTCCTTTCACTTTTATTGAAAAAAAGGTCAAATACTCAAACCCGCACCCATAAAATTTGCAAACAAAGCGATATAACCATGCTTTCTCAATTTGATGCAACAAAATTGCACAAACTGTCACAATAACTCAAATGTCAAAATGCAGCTCACGCAACCAGCAGCAAGTAGAAATGTCACCCAAATCGACAGCAGCTATCTTTATGTGGTTTATAGCCAATAAAAATTTCTTTGACTGTATAGTCGAGGTTTATTCTGCGGTTGCTGTTGCTGTTGTGTTGTTTGGTCACAATCACAACTACATATATACAAAATGCAAGCATTAATTGAAGGATGTCATTTGATGAGGACACTCAGCATTGCTCATGCGTATGGAGTTCGTTTCCTCAACTCTCCCATAATGACAGCCATCTCCGTAGCAGCTCCACACCAGACCAGACAGACGGATAGACTGTGCGGACTGGACACGGCGACGGACACATGCAATGAGTAAATTTAACCAGAAGAAGGAAGAAGAACAACAACCAGCAGAAAATGGCTATGGCTGACCCGCCTGTCCGTTTGCTGTCCATCCATCCATCGTGTCTATCGCTGGCCGCATTGGTCTCTTGGTTTGTGTTCTGTCTGCAGAGGAAGAGTGCGCGTATGCATGTTACGTAGTAATATTTAATTGGGAAAATACGCGCGCGCGTCTAAACGCACATAAATTGACCAGGACAGTGAAAGAGGGACAACAAGCTTATATAGTACCTAGGTATAGTAAAGATAGCTTCATATATACGAAAGCGATGCGCGATGTGGCCGTGGCGGGACCTTTCGCCCAATTATGCGCGATTGAGCCCTGAGACTTAAAAACTGTGTGACTATGACGTTTGCCGCGCACGCAATTCTCCGCCACTTAAACGTCCGTGTGTGCCTGTCTATCTGTCTCTCTGTTCAAAAGGTTTAAGCATAGAACAGCGTGCTCCACTGTTGGAACTGTCCGTTTGCGTTTGTGGTGTCGCATTTTACAACCCCCGAGACAGAAGTTATGAGCCGCGCCGTTTTATGAACATGGAAATCGCGCTTCAAGTCGTGCTTTCATTTCATTTCATACCTTGGGTTGTTGTTGTTGCGGGCTTAGCGCAAGTTAACATTTAATGAGCGCGCGAGACAAGTCCGCTTTAAAACTCACCTCGGATTTGAATTATAATTGAAGATGGCAACATAAACAATTTCGAATCGGACATTGCAACAACCAAACACACTTAGCATGAACGCACGCACATCGCCACCACGACAGCGGTATACATCGAGCAGGGCACACACATATCAGCTGCGCGCTTGGGTCTTCCTTGGGGCCGATTTAATTATGACCTTAGTTTATGGGGAACTGAAAATCGCGAACACTTTTATGACCTTCCAATGGATGATGGTTGAGACGATAGGTTTGGCGGTGTTGGAAGAGATATACCTACTAAATGATGGGTGAATGAAGATGTTGCGACTGTTTTTTCTTATGTCGCAACGTCATTGGAGCTTTTGAGTAATTGGCGACAGGCAGGAGATAGTAGTTTAGAGTGCGGGTCACATGTGACGCAACTTCACTTGTATAAAGAAGGGTAAATACTTTGCGTGGATTTTTTTCATTTTTAAATAAAACAAAATTATAATATGACAAAAATAGCGGTGTGTGGAATTTTTATGAATGCAATAAACAAAGGAAAAAGCTGCTGGGAATTAAGAATTAATGATGCGGTTAACCCGGAATATTTATTCACTTACCACTTATCTAGCCGAGGAATAGGAAATCACATAATAGTGCTCTCAGCTCTGTACCAAATTTGAAGAAAAAAATTCCATTCGGGTATATGTTTTAGGCGGATGTGGCGTCCAGGTGTCACAGACCACAGTCATAACAAACCGACCATCGGACGCGCAGAAAACCATTTTATTCGACTTCTTCATTATCTTAATGTAAGATTTGATTAAAAGAAGAGTAAAATTTTTGCATTTAACAAACATCAACTCAAGATTAGGAAATATCAGCTCTTACTTTTTTTCAGGTGGTTCTTATCATTGGCTGAGGTATGCTTGTCGGATCCAGTGTTTTACCAAAGAAGCAACATGATTTATTGTTATCGAATCTTTATTTATTCACCAATCACTGCCCGCGTTGCCGATGTGGCATGATCGTGAACTTTTGGCACTTTTTCATTTAAATTGCACTGTGGCACTAAATGATTTAATATGGCACTTTCATTTTGATATAAAAAAATAAAATATTTCTAAATCTAATTCTTAGAAAGTTTATAAAGAACTTAAAGCACCCACACTATACTTATCTTCATCCGTTCAAATTTTATCTGTTTTGATTTAATTGTTATTTATTTGGGAAATTGGTCATTTTCATGATTTATTTTTCTTTAAAAAATTGTGTTTGTGCTTTAAAAAAGTGTTTAAACGATATTTGTCTAAAGGTTTGTCAGTAGGTGTGTTCCTTTGGGGCTTCCAAAGTACTTTTTAGTACTTCCCAGTAGATGATGAATGTAGTTTGAATTTTTGTTGTTTGTATCTGTATATTATTTTAGATTAGAGAAACATCAACATCAATAATTTACTATGCAATTTCATTTTACTGATGTTGTCACTTTCTTGCGTGGATTCATTTCGTTACTACATTATTTAAGTGCTTGAACTACTTTGACCACAGAGTAGAAGTAGTTGACTGCAGCCAGAAGTACTTGGCGGTAGATGCTGCAGCCCAAAGGAACACGCCTTATAACACTGGAGAATCAGCCATTGACGTTAAAAAGACAAAAAATGTTGCGGAAGTCGCACATCGAGTGCGAAGAACATCGTAATTTGGAAAATATAATAAAAACTAAGTTATGTTATGAAGTCCAATTAATAATTTTTTTTTTTAAATAGACAGAAATTTTTTTATTTCTGTTGGTGGCACGCAGTGGCTTAAAATGGCACTTTTTGCTGGCAACGGTGGCACAAAATTATTTCCGGCAACGCTGATCACTGGTTCTTATAATACTAATACAGGGGTGGAATCGGCTAAGGTGATAAATGGTCACATCAACCGTGGTCAAATGTGATTGTCATTTAGTTTTCCGTCTGGGTAAGGTGATTCAACTCAATTCAATACAATTGAATACTTTCCATTGGCATTTGTCAAAAACATGGTTGCCATAGTGAATGTTTCAAATGTTTGTAATGAGATAGATTTGCGATATAATTCTTATGTTTTCTTTATATTCCGGAATGTAGTAAACTTTTTTGGTCACAAGAATGTTCATTTTTGTCAGTATGAACGGTAAAAAAAAGAACTCTGAAAAATTCATAAATTTTTTGTAGGCTGCTGGTAACTCTAGTCGTACTCAGGCAGAAACCTCAAATTTGTTGGAAAATGACAATCATATTTTTGATGTGATGATAGCTCTTTAGCTATCAAATGTGATATCTCTTCTTACACAGACTGAATTGCTTGATTGTGACTCTCACTTATCGCAAATCACCTTACACGATTCCACCCCAGGGGCCTATTTCACGGAACATACATCACATACATTGTATGAAAGTAGACGCCAAAGATGGCTCAGTGTAAATTTTGAATTTTTTGAAAAACTTTGCGTCAACTTAGAAAACGCATAATTTAAAAAAAAATTAAAATTTACGCCCACTCATATTGGACCTATTTTACGTCACATACATTTCTGTAATGTATGTGATGTATGTTCTGTGAAATAGGCCCCAGGTATAGATTCACAAACTATACATAACTTTATATAAACAAAAATTCATGTAGATATTTTTATTATTAAAATTATATAATCCTACTGCTACAGTGGTTTAAATTTACTTGTTAATTGTTATATTATATAAACCAAACTTAATATATTCATATAATATAACTAATATAACTAAACTTATATAATGCAAAAAAGACTGACTCCACTAAATTACAGCCTGCGTTGCAGGGGCAGGGGGCCCCACTTTAACCTGGGCTTCTGGTCTCTGGAGCCTTAAGCTTTTTAAAAAGGAGATTCGACTTGATTGGTACTATATTTATAGCAGAGCTCAGTTTTATGGTGTTTGTCCACAGTCTCTAAAACATACTTGGGTCCGAACTGAGTGTGAATTATAAGATGGCAAACAAAATAATATTCATATTTTGGTATACTTAACCAGAGAGCTTGAGATAGTATGGTCAGGGGTGTTGGGAGCAGTGTTACCTTCGGGACTCTTTAGAGTCACTTTGACTCTTTTTTAACGCTGGGACTCCAGGGCTCATCTTTTTGAAATTTGACTCCTTTTTAAAATTTGGACTCTTTTTTGTAAATGCACCAAAAAAGATTATATAATCGAATACTTTGGAAACGAATTCGTTCAACATTTTCCTTAAAACGTCATTCTTACCGTTCCCTTTTCCTTTCAATTTTTTTTTTATTTTTCATTTCTGTGATCTGTTCAGCAGCGTTATACTACGTTTTCACCGACCGCTAAACCGAGATTTAAATAGGTTTACCCTAAATCCCCTTCAAATTTCAAAGATTTACCATACAATTTAATATTCAAATCAAGAATTCTAATCTTCTTGATCTTGTTAAATCTTCATAGGGCCAATAATTTCACAAATCGAACACACCTATTCCCCTATCACAATATTCAGTACAATATTCGAGAATCGAGCGAATATTTTCGAGAATCTATTTTTTTTCATCGTTTGATACAAATTGAACTTCTACTTTAGAAGAAAAAATAAAACAAAATTTGCAATTTGAAAAGTACTGTCAAAGTTAATTTCCTTTTAAATCTTTTTGTGCGTTGAAAACACTTCCTATGATTTATTAAATCTAAAGTTAATCTGTTTTCGACTGAAAATACGTGTATTATTACACCCGGCCCGACCGCCCAACAGCTTGCATGGAGATTAATGCTGGATTTACACTGCCAAAAAAATGGAAGTATTTCTGTAAAACAAAATGATAATGACAAAATGTCAAAGTGAATTTTTCTATTCATTTACCACTTTTGTAACAGAAATACTGCCAATTTTTCAGTCTTTTAAATCTAGCAAAAGTACTAACTCACTGCTTATACTGACTATTGAAAATTTGGCTATTAATATACGATTTTTTAAGATCATTTTTTTATGGAAAATATGGTTATTTTTGAACTTTTTTATGTTGTATAAAAGAGGAGCCTTATGTTAGGGGCCAGTTATAGCTTTCATTGAAACTCATCATTGAAAATTTTAATTGTTAATTTTGAGGCACTTAAAAAGTGATATCAGTGATTATCTTGATGCCAATAAAAAGCTCTCTTATTACTCTTAAAGAAGAGTAAAATTTTTGCATTTAACAAACATCAACTCAAGATTAGGAAATATCAGCTCTTACTTTTTTTCAGGTGGTTCTTATCATTGGCTGAGGTATGCTTGTCGGATCCAGTGTTTTACCAAAGAAGCAACATGATTTATTGTTATCGAATCTTTATTTATTCACCAATCACTGCCCGCGTTGCCGATGTGGCATGATCGTGAACTTTTGGCACTTTTTCATTTAAATTGCACTGTGGCACTAAATGATTTAATATGGCACTTTCATTTTGATATAAAAAAATAAAATATTTCTAAATCTAATTCTTAGAACGTTTATAAAGAACTTAAAGCACCCACACTATACTTATCTTCATCCGTTCAAATTTTATCTGTTTTGATTTAATTGTTATTTATTTGGGAAATTGGTCATTTTCATGATTTATTTTTCTTTAAAAAATTGTGTTTGTGCTTTAAAAAAGTGTTTAAACGATATTTGTCTAAAGGTTTGTCAGTAGGTGTGTTCCTTTGGGGCTTCCAAAGTACTTTTTAGTACTTCCCAGTAGATGATGAATGTAGTTTGAATTTTTGTTGTTTGTATCTGTATATTATTTTAGATTAGAGAAACATCAACATCAATAATTTACTATGCAATTTCATTTTACTGATGTTGTCACTTTCTTGCGTGGATTCATTTCGTTACTACATTATTTAAGTGCTTGAACTACTTTGACCACAGAGTAGAAGTAGTTGACTGCAGCCAGAAGTACTTGGCGGTAGATGCTGCAGCCCAAAGGAACACGCCTTATAACACTGGAGAATCAGCCATTGACGTTAAAAAGACAAAAAATGTTGCGAAAGTCGCACATCGAGTGCGAAGAACATCGTAATTTGGAAAATATAATAAAAACTAAGTTATGTTATGAAGTCCAATTAATAATTTTTTTTTTTAAATAGACAGAAATTTTTTTATTTCTGTTGGTGGCACGCAGTGGCTTAAAATGGCACTTTTTGCTGGCAACGGTGGCACAAAATTATTTCCGGCAACGCTGATCACTGGTTCTTATAATACTAATACAGGGGTGGAATCGGCTAAGGTGATAAATGGTCACATCAACCGTGGTCAAATGTGATTGTCATTTAGTTTTCCGTCTGGGTAAGGTGATTCAACTCAATTCAATACAATTGAATACTTTCCATTGGCATTTGTCAAAAACATGGTTGCCATAGTGAATGTTTCAAATGTTTGTAATGAGATAGATTTGCGATATAATTCTTATGTTTTCTTTATATTCCGGAATGTAGTAAACTTTTTTGGTCACAAGAATGTTCATTTTTGTCAGTATGAACGGTAAAAAAAAGAACTCTGAAAAATTCATAAATTTTTTGTAGGCTGCTGGTAACTCTAGTCGTACTCAGGCAGAAACCTCAAATTTGTTGGAAAATGACAATCATATTTTTGATGTGATGATAGCTCTTTAGCTATCAAATGTGATATCTCTTCTTACACAGACTGAATTGCTTGATTGTGACTCTCACTTATCGCAAATCACCTTACACGATTCCACCCCAGGGGCCTATTTCACGGAACATACATCACATACATTGTATGAAAGTAGACGCCAAAGATGGCTCAGTGTAAATTTTGAATTTTTTGAAAAACTTTGCGTCAACTTAGAAAACGCATAATTTAAAAAAAAATTAAAATTTACGCCCACTCATATTGGACCTATTTTACGTCACATACATTTCTGTAATGTATGTGATGTATGTTCTGTGAAATAGGCCCCAGGTTAGATTCACAAACTATACATAACTTTATATAAACAAAAATTCATGTAGATATTTTTATTATTAAAATTATATAATCCTACTGCTACAGTGGTTTAAATTTACTTGTTAATTGTTATATTATATAAACCAAACTTAATATATTCATATAATATAACTAATATAACTAAACTTATATAATGCAAAAAAGACTGACTCCACTAAATTACAGCCTGCGTTGCAGGGGCAGGGGGCCCCACTTTAACCTGGGCTTCTGGTCTCTGGAGCCTTAAGCTTTTTAAAAAGGAGATTCGACTTGATTGGTACTATATTTATAGCAGAGCTCAGTTTTATGGTGTTTGTCCACAGTCTCTAAAACATACTTGGGTCCGAACTGAGTGTGAATTATAAGATGGCAAACAAAATAATATTCATATTTTGGTATACTTAACCAGAGAGCTTGAGATAGTATGGTCAGGGGTGTTGGGAGCAGTGTTACCTTCGGGACTCTTTAGAGTCACTTTGACTCTTTTTTAACGCTGGGACTCCAGGGCTCATCTTTTTGAAATTTGACTCCTTTTTAAAATTTGGACTCTTTTTTGTAAATGCACCAAAAAAGATTATATAATCGAATACTTTGGAAACGAATTCGTTCAACATTTTCCTTAAAACGTCATTCTTACCGTTCCCTTTTCCTTTCAATTTTTTTTTATTTTTCATTTCTGTGATCTGTTCAGCAGCGTTATACTACGTTTTCACCGACCGCTAAACCGAGATTTAAATAGGTTTACCCTAAATCCCCTTCAAATTTCAAAGATTTACCATACAATTTAATATTCAAATCAAGAATTCTAATCTTCTTGATCTTGTTAAATCTTCATAGGGCCAATAATTTCACAAATCGAACACACCTATTCCCCTATCACAATATTCAGTACAATATTCGAGAATCGAGCGAATATTTTCGAGAATCTATTTTTTTTCATCGTTTGATACAAATTGAACTTCTACTTTAGAAGAAAAAATAAAACAAAATTTGCAATTTGAAAAGTACTGTCAAAGTTAATTTCCTTTTAAATCTTTTTGTGCGTTGAAAACACTTCCTATGATTTATTAAATCTAAAGTTAATCTGTTTTCGACTGAAAATACGTATATTATTACACCCGGCCCGACCGCCCAACAGCTTGCATGGAGATTAATGCTGGATTTACACTGCCAAAAAAATGGAAGTATTTCTGTAAAACAAAATGATAATGACAAAATGTCAAAGTGAATTTTTCTATTCATTTACCACTTTTGTAACAGAAATACTGCCAATTTTTCAGTCTTTTAAATCTAGCAAAAGTACTAACTCACTGCTTATACTGACTATTGAAAATTTGGCTATTAATATACGATTTTTTAAGATCATTTTTTTATGGAAAATATGGTTATTTTTGAACTTTTTTATGTTGTATAAAAGAGGAGCCTTATGTTAGGGGCCAGTTATAGCTTTCATTGAAACTCATCATTGAAAATTTTAATTGTTAATTTTGAGGCACTTAAAAAGTGATATCAGTGATTATCTTGATGCCAATAAAAAGCTCTCTTATTATTTCTAGTAAAAAAAATATTCCATTTTGGACCAGCCTATCGCAGGAAATGAATTTCTTTATTTCAATGATTGAACTACCCTATCATTGATCATTGAAATTTTAGAAATCGTTTTATGTGAAAGGTAGGGCCAAAACGAAATATTTTTTTGACTAGAAATAATAATCGAGTCATCGAGTTTTTATTGGCATCAAAATAATCACTGATATCGCTTTTTTAGAGCCTCAAAAATGAAAATTAAAATTTTCAATGATGAGTTTCAATGAAAGCTATAACTGGCCCCTTAATAAAGTTGAAAACTAAATTTCTTTGAATTATAGAGTTTATATCTAATTATTGTGTTTTATTTGAAGTTTAAAGAGGACTCTTTTTTTTTACCCAGGACTCCTTTTTTGACTCCTCTTTAAAATATTCAGAGGTAACCCTGGTTGGGAGGGTTGACGGTTGTCTGTTTTTATATCTACAGTATCGGTTGGTTGGTGGGGGAGACGCAGTGTAATCAGTAATGTATCATTACAGATGACAATGATCACGTATTTATTTCGTGTAAAAAAATTCAAAATTAACACTACGAATATATGAGGAAGTCCGAGCAAATGGAGTTCGTTATACCGCCAGTCTGTGCGTATTGCGTCTGTACGGAATGGCATTGCATCTACTGTAGTTTGAGCTATACACAAAATTTGTATGTGCTTACTGCTTTGCTTACCCACGAAGGAAACGGGTATATATGCAGCTGCAGCCATACAATGATTTGGTTGTTTTTTTTTCAAATTTTCCCGAAAACGTATGTAAAGATTACCTATGGAAAACTGGGTTTCAAATTTCTACCAAAAAATTTAACATTAGCTATTTCCTTATTGTTTTGAATTTTAACGGTTTTTGAAGAAATTTCCATATTTTTTAGCTATCCACGTATAGATTTTTAATTGCTAAGACGATTTTGTTTTAATTTTGCAATCGGGTGGTTCTGGATAACTTAACCAAATAGATTGAATTTCAACATTTTTGAAAAAAAAAAACTCAAACAAAAAATCCATTTTATTTGCAGTAGGTATTGACTTTTTAAACTTTTTTTCGTCAAAAAGTAACTGGATAGATTAAAATTACCACAGGAGTAATTTCGTGCGATATAGTCTTGAATATCCTGGAAGTCAAAAAAAAAAAAATTAAAAAAAATATGCGGACTAAAATACCCCCAAATTTTGGTGTAAATGTTCGAAAAAAAGCACGAGATGTTCAAATGAAGGCTTCCGTACGTGTATTTTAAACCAAGTTAAATAAAATTTTCAGTTTTGTACAATACCACGGAAAAACAAAAATGATGTAGTAAAATACCACAAAAATGAAAAAACGTTACCAAGTGAAAATCAATCACCTACGTCAGAAAACTATGAGTTTTATAAGTAATTCTAACAAATTTGGCTTTAGATATATGTATGTATAATTATTATGAATGCTTTAGTTTCGACATTCTGTCTCATGTTTTCATTAACTTAATTAATTAAACCAGAGACAAAAGTCTTATCGAATATATGCATATACCTAATCACTCAAAAAAAGTTTTTATTTTCTTCAACTATCCATCATCAAAATATGTCAGAAACTATATAATGCATTTATATTCATATAGACTTTCAGCTGACCCCTTGTCATTGTCTAATAAACCTCTTTTTATGCCATAACCTCAAAACAAATAAAACACACACCCCCACACACAGCCAGAGTTACTAAGTATCTTTTGTATATACATAGTTATCTCTTTGACAATTAATTTATTAAAAAATCCACCACTGTCACTGTCCTTTCTTACTTAACGAAAAGACAGATATCCTGCTTCAAAATCCCAAACCCCCTTAAGGAAAATTACAAATATTTCAGAATATCCCAAATCCCCGAAACATTTTTCAAATCTATATATAGCCTTCCACCGCGTATTGCTCCCATATTATAGTTTGTCGTCTTGATTCTCCTCTCCAAGCCTTCTTATGCCGTATATATTTATGCACAATAACGAAGAAAACGACCGACAACGAGGACGCCAAAAACGACGACAACGTTGGTAAAACGGAACTCATTACAAACGGCCATTTTTCTTCTCATCCATCCTAACGATATCCTTTCTCGACATTTTGTGCTTGTGCAAGAATATACCAAAGAAAAAGAAAACACCATTTGGAAAACCTCCTTGCTATATATACATAGCTTAATGCATTTCCTTTTTTTTGTGTGTTCATTTTGAGTTGCTTTACCAAAAAAATGAAAATTACAAAAACAACAAAAATCCTTCGAAAATAGCTTCGCAGATCCGCTTAAAGATGACGAACACAAAAAAAGTGATAAAATTTCTCAAAACTGTAACAGTAAAACAGGACGAACAAAAAATATCCTCACACACATATACTTTAACAAATATTTTACCTATGTGTATACCTAAACTTATAGAAACTCTTTATTTAGGTATAGAGAACGCAAGATGCAATTTGTCTCATTCCTGGTAGGCGAACTAACAAACAAAATAACCCCCCCATTTTTGAACCCAATCTACAGTATAATGCGTTCTTCAAGATGCTTTATACTTATACATACATACATACATGGTTATCCTTTCTCCAAGGACTTTACAAGGAGGCAAATATCTTTTCTTCTTCTTCTAAAGCTATGACTGCGACGACATCTTATGTCCTTCAAAAGGATGGTGTGCGACAAGAAAACTTTGCTTCGTCAAAGAGTCCTTCTTAGTAAAAAAAAAAAAAAAACTAAAACGTGCCGGCCGGAACGCAGAAATGGGAAGGCAAAAACAAAGACCCTTCTGTCCTCAGAGTGCACACGATGCAAACGGAGATATTTGACATTTTGAGGTGCCACTGTCACAAATACACCGTGATCGTTTTCGTTGACGGTAAAGAATTTCACCAGCATCCTGAGTAACCACATTACTCTTCTCTCCCAACACCGTTTATCAAATTGCATTTAAAGCAATACGGAATTACCGCTACCGATGACTCTAGAAAAGAACCAATAGTTTTGCATATATCCCAAAACAAATACCCGTCAACACTCCCGACATTCCTGACCATAACACTTCAACCATCTCTTGTGAAGTACATTAAAACATTAGCATAAGCTTTTTGATTCCTGTGAAATTATAGTTCACATTCGGTTTGAACCAAAATATGTATAAGAGACACGAAGCGAGTTTCCCATACTTAGAATATAGTACCAATCAAGAGTATTTGGTGGAGTTTCCCTTTTTCCACTTTTTCCAGAAGCGTCCACAGTCGCCCAGGTCAAAGTAGTTAGTGAATTCTGCTATCTCAGGATGTAATTTAGTGGCGTCTGCTTTATCAGACTGTAATTTAGTAGCAGTTGCTATTTCAGACCTCAGACTGTAATTTAGTGGCATCTGCTATCTTAGACTGTAATTTAGTGGCGGTATCTTAAATTGTAATCTAATAGCATCTAGGCTATCACAGATTGTAACTTAGTAGTTTCTGCTATCTCAAACTATAATGGCATCAGCTACATATCTCAGGCTGTAATTTAGTAACGTTTGCTATCTCAGACCTGAGGCTGGAATTTTGTGGCATATGCTATCTGAGACTGTAATTAAGTGGCATCTGGTATATCTGGTAATTTAGAAGTTTCTGCTATCTCAAACTGTAATTTAATGGCGTCAGCTATCTCAGACTGTAATTTAGTAGCGTTTGCCATCTCAGACTGTAAATTAATAGCATCTGCTATATGAGACTGTAATTTAGTGGCATCTGATATCTCAGACTGTAATCTAAAGGCGTCTGCTATCTTAGACTGCTTGTTTAGACTTCTCCATCGTAGTGATGTTGGTTTTGATTATCCAATCAGTCAATTTTAGAAATGGTGGCACAATAACCCCTTATCCTTTTTTTCCCTAACAAATTGAATTATCTAAACCAAGTTGGCTAAATTCACCCGATCACGGTTCCTTTGATGTCGTCGTCTTATTGCCAAAGGAAATCAATAAATTTTGTACAAGGTCACATCGGTGCGGATTGGGAAGCTGGAACTTCTATGCTTGCTCCAAGCTAGATACTGCAGAAAAGGACAAAGGGCGTCTTTCGAGCGGACAAAGAAGAACTACTCCCTATAATAGAACAGTAAAGACAGCGCGACGAGAACCAAGAACCGAGGACACCAAATTCACCCCATCACCATCACTGCACTGTGGCATTAATTTAGCAAAATACAACGCAGTTCCAGCCAAATGAAGCAGCAAAATTGAAATGTTTGAAATATCCTTGTGCCGCAGCAGTCGAAGCAAAGATCCACTCCAACCCAAAACCCGAAGGACACGCGGAGACGACAGCGCCAAAGAAAGAGAAGGAGAATGAGAAATAGGGTGTCGTCATCCTGTGTGTAATCATCAACCATCACCACCCTTTATTCTGGAAAAAACGATATTAGTATTCCGAAGGAGAGCAATGGTTTAATATAAATCTCAAAACTGCAGCTCTGTAGGTTTCGTCCTTGGAATGTCCTCTATGAAATCAAAGGATGTACAAATACATACCTACATAGTACATACATACATATATATAAACTAGAGACGAATAATGGGAAGGAATATAAATACAAAGGGAACATTTTCGTATATGCGTTTCGGGCTACGTTCAGAGCGCCAGGATTTTCTTATCAACAGCAGTCATTACTGGTAATTGGTTTTCCTCCCTGCCACCCACTTCGATATCTTTGGTATAAGATTTGTTCTTGTTATGCATTTTATTCCAGAAACACCAAGGATACGATACGCGCTGCTGGGCTCAAGAAAGGAAGGAAGGAACTTTAAGGAGTATTTCTATAACATGGGCTGCAGTTGTTGTTGATGGTTGGGGTTAGAGTTGGCGCTGCACGGTCGTATAAGACTAATGGTTAAGATCACCACTTCAGTTGCATGCAACATTTTTAGGGGATTAGGCTGCTAAATGGGAGTTGGGCGGTGTTTGTGTGGGCGGTTTTGGGATGCGAAGGATAAACACTCGTATACTTATTCTTTGATACCAAGGAAATTTCAGGTTCAATAAACGCATAGGATATTTGATGCACAAGGAATAGTTTTCTGTATATTATAGGATTGCAGTGTGTTTCTCCATCTTTATATGCGAGAGGGTGCTATGTGTGTGTGTGTTCTCTAAAGTCGAATAGAGGGCGCCAGTTCAACGTCAGTTCTCGAGGTTTTTCTCTGATTTTGGCTTAAGACAAATTTAAAAGGATTAGATGTGCTAGGGGAGATTTTCCGAAATTGGATTAATGATGAAGAGCTGGATATTTGTTTCGGTAGGGAATAGTATAAATGGAATTTGTGCTGGTGGTAAAAGGAGATGTTATAGAAAGTATACTATATCTACACATGTACCTAGGTACACTTATATTTGTATATTATAAAAGGAATTGGAAGTTATTATATAGGAATTATTATATGGAGAAGGGCATGAGATTCAACTGATATTTACATTATTTTAATAACTATATCTTAGTGGTCTCTGAGGATTTATACTAAAAACTTAAATTACTTTGTATAATTGTGTTTAAGAGTTTTTCAGCGTTAGTATCGAATAAAATTTTTTGATTTAGGTTTTTCTATATTAAGTGACTTATTAAAATAAAGAAACTGCTTTATTCTTAAAATTTAAGACATATCGATGTCGTGAAAAGAACTTTATTTTTTAAATCAAACTCGAGATTTTGATCAAACATGACATTGCGATGATAGTCGACAAAAAGTGGGTCTCGCAATTCTGTGTCTGTCCTGTCCTTTCGGCTGCAGCCTAAACGTCGATTTTCTTTAAACTTTGTATCATATAGCGTTTTTTTACATTTTTTTAATTTTTAGGACTTAAAATAACGGTGCCTGTCGTAAAATTTTGTTATCAAATAACGAAAATCTTATTTTTCTCAAAAATGTGTAAAAAGATTCAGTCATTTTTTTTATAAAAACAATTGGGAAACAATTTTTTTTATAAAAGCGGTACCTTCCATGATATACCTAACCATTTTTTGTGATTTTCGATTTTTCAAAAACCTTTTAACTGATTTCGATCAATTTTTTATTCAGAATGTTTGAATTTTTTTATTTGATTTTTAAAAAAAGTTTTAAGTTTTTTTCAGTTACTTGGTCGACTTTTTTGAATAAAATTTTTATGTGGGCTTATATTATTGAACAAAAATTTGTATATACATATGTACATATATCGATTTAAAATGGTCTCTCATAGAACCATTTTTTTGGTTTTCGACTATCTCATTATCTGTAAAACCGATTTTAACGAAATTTTTTTCAAAAGAGTTCTTAAAATTTTCATAATATATCGCATATCAAATTTTTTTAAAAAACTAATTTTCAAATCTATAATCAATTTTTTTACTGGACAGGCTTACAGATTAGTATTTTCATTCTTTCCCTATACTTTTTTTTTTTACCAACTTTTTCAAGGGTTGACTTTATGCACAGAGTTTCAAAGTAAGGGAACACACCTAATATTATATGTAATATCGTCACCTGATTGCAAGCACAATTACTCAATTTTCGAATAATTGAGAAAGTCGCAAAAAACGTTTTGGCCTCTCTTACAGAATACATTTTATGCATGATAGTACCTATGTGCTGGTAAAATAATAACACTTTATTTTTTCTGCGCTACTAGATGTAGTTAAGGGTAAAAATTACGATGAGAATCGATTCAAGGTAGCAAAAACCCGAGCACATAAAAATTAAAAAAATTAAGTTAGCTATGACGATATGAGAAAATTAAATAGGCACCTATTTAACAGAGAGATTTTTAGGGCCAGTTTCACAGTGCACCCCTAACAAAATAAGTGCCACTTAATTTTCTCATTTTGGCACTTAAGCGCAGTTTTACTACCTGAGTACATAATTAGAACTTAAGTGACCAACATGGGAGACTAATAGGTGTCACATATTCCGATAAGTTGACACTGTGAAATTGAGAATTAGTTTTCCATATTTGGCATTTAAGTGGCACTTACTTCACTGTGAAACTGGCCCTTAGAATGATATTTAGAGGTTGCAAGCGTCAACTATCGGTTTTTCAAAATATTTTGTGTGAAAATCACCGCATTATAAAAGCAGGCAGAAAAATTTAATTTTGTTTCATTAATTCAAATAAAATTGATTTTAAGAGGTTTTTGACTGCACTCATTCTGTAATTGCGCTTACTGAAACATGGCTTTATGATGGTTTATTGTCAACAGAATTATTCGACTGTAGTTATAATGTCTTTAGAAAAGATCGTAGTGCGACCCATACTGGGCATAATAGAGGGGGAGGTGTCTTGCTAGCGGTTAATTCAAGCTTCAATTGTCATGAGATTGATTTACCAAACTCTTCAGGTTTGATAGATCACATTTGTGTTTGCGTTGAATTTTTGCTTAACTCACATGATACAAATAATGTAAATAAGATCAATATATATTTTTTTATTTCTTATATTCCTCCTAAGTCTGATATTTCCATTTATAATTTGCATGTTAAAAACGTTCAAAATATTGTTTCTATACTTGAAGATAATTCTTTTGCTGTCGTCTTAGGAGATTTTAATCTTTGTAATATAAAATGGCACTATTCTGAAGATGATAAATGTTTATATCCAATACATGTCTTAAAGGATTTTGAATTTTTGGTGACTGATACATTTTCAGCTTTAAATTTTGCACAAGTAAATAATATTGTTAATGATATTGGTAGAATTTTAGATCTGATTTATGTTCACAATGAACTTGATGTTGAAATTTTAAAAGATGAAAACCCATTGTTAAATAATAGTATTCACCATAAAGCGATAAATGTATTGTTCAATTTATCTATATTTCGAGCTATAACTGATTCTTGTTTTAATTTAAGTTATAAATTTGAGTTTAACAAGGCCGATTATAATTGCATTAACAATTACATCCTTAAATTAAATTGGGATTCTCTTTTATCTAATTCTAGTTTATCCTCTAGCTATTCAGTTTTCATAAAATTATTAGAAGATATTTTTGAGAAGTTTGTACCAAAAAAGGCTATGAGTGGTAGATCTAATAAACCGATTTGGTATTCTAAAGGATTAGTACGATTAAAAAATGCATTAACTAAATCTTATAAAAAAAGCAAGATTAATTCAAATTTTCGAGGCAATTATTGTCGTTTGCGTAAAGAGTATGATTTTCTAAAAAGGTTTTTATATAATCAGTATTTATGGTCTCTTGAATCAAAAATCAAGAATGATTCTAAAGCTTTTTGGCAGTTTTATAATGTGAAAAGAAAATCTGTGGGGATTCCTCCCAATATGAAGTATTGTGGGAAAGTAAGTAATGATCTATCTGAAATTTGTAACATGTTTGCAACATTTTTCCAATCAAACTTTAAAACTGTTGATTCGGATTTGAATTACTCACCAACCATCTCTCAAATAACGGATATTGGATCCATGCTCATATCTGAAGAAGATATTCTTGAAGAACTTTCTTGCCTTAAAAATGATTTAAGCATCGGTCCGGATAACATTCCTGTAGTATTCCTTAAAGAATGTGCATATAACTTGACTAAGCCACTAGCCATTATATTCAACCGTTCACTTGCCAGTGGTGAGTTTATCGATGTTTGGAAATATTCATATATCACTCCTATTTACAAATCTGGTCCTAAGCAAACTGTTGAAAATTACAGACCTATTTCTAAACTGCAATTAATTCCTAAGGTTTTTGAGTCTATAGTGAAGAAAAAAATTTACGGATCTGTGAGAAATCATATATCGGAAAACCAGCATGGTTTTGTCCAGGGACGATCAACTATGACAAATCTTTGTCTTTTTTCACATTTCTGTTTGTATAACATGGAAAACAAATATCAAACTGACGTTGTTTTTGTTGATTTTTCTAAAGCTTTTGATCGCGTGAGTCATCGTATACTTATAAAAAAACTAGAATTGTTGGGATTTCATTCTTCTCTTCTTAAATGGATAAGCAGCTACTTAGTTAATCGTTCCCAGTTTGTAAAAATTGGTACTGAAAAATCGTTCAAAATATTCAACTATTCTGGTATACCGCAAGGTAGCCACTTAGGACCTCTGTTGTTTGTCCTCTTCATTAATGATCTTCCCTCAGTATTAAATTTTGCTAATTGTCTTTTGTTTGCAGACGACGTTAAAATTTTCAAGTCAATTAAGACTGTTGCTGACAGTTTTAACTTGCAGAAAGACTTTGATAATTTGAATGATTGGTGTTGTAAGAACTGTTTACATTTGAATAAAAACAAATGCACAATCATGTCCTTTTCAAGATCATCATTGCCTATAATATTTGATTATAAAGTGGAAAATGTACAACTTCAAAGAGTTGTAAGTCAAAAGGATTTGGGAGTCATTTTTGATTCACATTTAGCTTTTAATATGCATTTTGATTATATTATTTCTCGAGCTAATTCCATGTGGGGATTTGTTTTTAGGAACTCTTCTGAATTTAGAGATCCTTATACTCTTAAGGCTCTATTTATTTCTTTAGTTCGTCCGATTCTGGAATATTGTTGTGTTGTATGGTTCCCTTTATTTAATAAAGATATGCACCGTATTGAAAGAATTAAAAAAAGATTTACGAAATATGCGCTTCGAAAACTGAATTGGTCTGATTCCCTACCATCTTATAATAGTAGGTGTGCATTGATTGGCTTAAAGCCTCTTTCATGTAGAAGAACTTATTTTTGTATTGCTTTTGCTAGAGATGTCATAACGGGACATATCGACTGTGCTCCACTTTTAGCCTTGTTTGGTATCTATGCTCCTTCAAGAACTCTCAGACCTAGATCTGATGAATTTTTCTTTATTACTCGTCATTCAACAAATTATGGTCGTAATGAACCTATCACGAATGCTTGTATTAATTTCAATCGTTATGCATATATGATCGATCTTGATTTAAATAGAAATAGCTTTAAGTATAGTATTCTTGATGCCATTAATGAATGATATATTATCTCATTTTTTGTATATTATATATTTAAGTACTTTTATTTTAAGTATTTTGTAGTCTAAGAAAGTTTTGTAACTTATAGACGTTAGTTAATAAATAAATAAATAAATAAATAAATAATTTGGAAATATACTCTCAGGGGAACTTTTTTCCAACACTGAACCAAAAAGGTACGTATATAGGTACAATACAAAAGTTTGTTGGGACAATAAATTAATTTATCAATTCTCGTCCAACAAACTGGTTTATTGGGCCAATAAAAAGCGGTTTATTGGCCCAATAAATATTTATTGATACAAGGAAAAGCGGTTTATTAACCCAATAAACGTTTATTGATACAAGCTAAAATTGGGACAATAAATAGTTTATTGAGCCAATATACAGTTTATTACAATAATAAACAAAAATGTTTATTGACATTTAATAATTTTTTTATTGCGCCAATAAACGCATTTATCAAAGTAAAAAAAGAAGTTTTATAAAAAAAATTGTTTGACGCAATGTATGAGTATATTGTGCCAAAAAAAAGTTTATTGATACTAGCAACCGGTTATTAATTTTTAAATTTTTATTTTCAATTAACGGAGTTTAATTGAGCCAACAAATCGTATATTGAATAAAATTTTTTGAAACAATAAATGTTCGTAGTATCAACAAAACGTTTATATACAATGAAAAACCAGTCGTAAACAACGGTGTTTATTGATATTACAAACGATTTTTTTTTAGTGAAGAGAAGCACAAAATTGAACAAAAAAATGGAATCGTAGAACATCCCGCAAAGTATAAAATGCCCATACGTACCTGCTATACATATAGGTATGTAATGTACCACAGTCTACTTGTTTGTTTTTTTAAATATTTGAAGCTAGAAAGGTATACCTAGGTACTACCTAAAAATAATGCCTGCATGTAACTTTGTAGGTTAATGTAGGTACACAGTGGCGAGGCGTCATATTGTTCATTTCGTTCATGAACGCCTAACTTTCCTATACAAATATTAAAATTTTCTCGTTATCTTAACAACGCACAAAATTATAATTTGAGTGAATTTCTCACTCTGTTTCCCAGTTTCCGACTCGTGCAACATTTTCATGCACTCAATTTAAATCAAAACAAACACCACTAGAAACAATAACCGTCTCTCTCTTTTGACTTTCAACATCAACTCGTTCACATGATTTGAGAACGAAATGCATCCATTGGAAGTAGGTAACAAAACAGCTCACATTTTTGTAGCACCCATTTCGTTCACATGATTTGGAAACGAAATGTATCCACTGAAAGTATACACACAAACAAAAAAGTATAGCTCTCATCGTATCAGCCGATTCGTTCAAATTAGCTGTGAACGAATCCAAGCAAATTTTGCTCAAAGTTCACACTCAGATATGTGTATTGTGTATGGAAGAAGTGTAGGCACAATGTGTAGGTACATAATATATTTAGATAGGATAGTTGTTGTATGTTGACATTGTTCTATTCGTATTTCGTGCTGGAAGATTATGAACGAAATGGGAATTTTGGCAATGAATTGAGTTTTTTTAATGAAGGTGAGAAAACGATTTTTGTTTAAAAACTGTAGATTACATTTTGGAACTTTTTTCAGTAATGATTTTATAATTTGGGTAAAATTTATTTAAAAAAAATTACATCAAGTAGGTAGTGAACAAATTCTTACGTATGCGATTGTATAATTGAAAAACTTTGGAAGAGTCAACAATTTCTTCGTGAAACTTCAAGTGACTTGCATATATGAATTAATTTTTTTAAATTTAAACGTTAAGTAATTTCTTGAAAAAATTCGAAATGGTGATGTCGGGTCAGTTTTTCCAGAAATATTTAAACTTTGTGAGAGAAGTATTAGAACTTTCAATGATTACCTACCATTGACAAAAAAAAATTTTGCGACAGAAACAGTTGGAAGATTCTTTTCATTAAAATGTATTACAAATATTTGTGAAGTAATAAAGAAGATTTGAATTAGAATTTATTTAATACCAACATATGTACCTGTTATGTATTTGTAAACATACAGAAGATTTAAATAAATGAAGTGCACGACCGCATTTTTAATTCACGCTTCGCCACTGTAGGTACATATGACTATGTATTCACTATGTTGGTGATATTATATATAAAGTTACACATATGTTTGTAGATATTCACGTCAAAAAAAAAAAAAAAACCTTTAAAAATATTTTTGCTGAAAAAAACTTAAGGAAAACAATTCTTTTCCAAGGACTTCCAATTCCTTCCGATTTCAATAAATCTCCAACCGACCATCACATCGTCCTTGTTTGAAATAAAAATAAAATAAAAAAAAGAAAAGAAAAAAACAAAGAAAATGCAGACACGTTTCGTTTGAAAACAACCTCGCACATTCGATATATAAGACATCGTATGTACCATATACCAACACATCAGTTGCAGCCATTCAAACACACATACATACATACGTATAAATTTTATCCCGTCTATAGCAAATACGCTCATCAATAAACTGAAATGTCGCCATTCCTTATTATGACAGTACCCGAAAGAAAAACCCAAAAGATAGAAAGGAATACCATCGTCGTCGTCGTAGTCCTCTCAGACCTCATCGAAGCTCGTTGTTGTCTTCTCCCAAGTCCACCCACAACAATATCTACGTTAAAATTTTCCCAACAATGCACAAAGCAGCTGCACCAGCACCACCACCAGCAGCAGTATAATCGCACGTGACAGAATGTCTAGTAAAAAGCTCAGATGAAGCAAACAACGTAAAACTACATAATGGCGTAAGAAATCGGGCAAGAAACGTGCACAGAAAAATGCTTCACCAAGCTCCACACCACCATTGCATTGCAACCCCCATGGGAAGGGAATCACATACATACATACATACATATACGTAAATATATACAGTTGTCCTATTCCATTCCAGCCCGTGGAGAATGGCCACGGCTGACATCAGGCGCCATACTAAATTGTTAAGTGTTGCCGAAAAAATTAGATTTACAGTTTCAAATTACGGTATTAGAAAAAAGATACTTATCCTTCAGAAATACAGAACGTTAAAGAAAATTACCTTACCCAAAATGATGATAGTATAGCTCGACAACCATCAATACTCGATCAATTATACGCGAATAAAAACCGCATGTTGTATAGTTTTTTAAATATTTTGAAAACTTATTTCTATTCCATCGAGCCATGATGTCGAGCATGCTGTTCCATGTAAACCTCCTTTTTGATGCGAGAATTACAGCAGCTATAACCGTGCGTCGTCGTCACCATTTACAATTTCCAAGATTTGTTCTGGCTTTAATCTTTTTATGGTGAAATTTAAAATGTGTACTTATCAAAAATCATCTGTCAGCTGTCAAATTCATTGTCATTAGAAAAAGTTTTGAAAGTTTAAAAAAAAATCACCCTTTATAGAAAAGATCTTGGATGGTCATCCGCTTGCTGATAACTCTTTAAACATCCTTATAGGTCTTGTTATATTTTCTCACCATCTTAAAGTCTTGAGTTTTCCGCCTTAAATAGCTTATAACTTCAATGCAACCCTGATACTCCCCATTCACAGAGGGAGACGTTGATGACGACGCGAAAATCCACCCTCGCGCCAACGAAAATATCGAAACCTCGTCGTCTTCATCGTCGTTGTCGACGATGACTTTAGCATGAGGAAGGAAGTGTATATATACCTAGAAGAAAAAGAAAATGAGAAAATATAATAAGAAGAAGAAGAACTGTTTTTTCAAAGGCAAAAGGCATTTCACCTCTTCAACTTTTGCATTCGTTCCTCCAGAGACCGGTTCACTCATCCCCTCCCTTCAAAAAAAGATTCAGCAGGCGAAAAGTCATTTGAAAGTCGACCCCAGAAGTATAGAGAAGACAGTAAGTTGGGGTTGGTCATGGAGTAAGTATGTGTATTGCCGTTTGGCGAACCTAGGGGATAATATTGCATCAGGGCTAGTAAATAGAACGAGGGTATAGATAGATACATAGATAATATAAAAAAATATATATGTGCGTTCTGAAAGTATATAATGACACAAAAAACGAGGGCATCAAGTCGGTTGTGCACATACATATATGCATAAGTATATAAATATAGCTAGAAAACTGGCGCTAATGCCGTTTGGGTTATATTCTTCTCCCCCTTGAACAGCACAGCGTTACTATATCCTTCGGCTGTAAGTAAGTATAAGTATAGACACAAAAAAACGAGGGTGGCTTTGCCAGCATGGCTCGGCGCGTCTTGTACTGCTATTTGGCCCGCATAACTACCCTCGCCGAATGCAAAGTGCGTTATGGTAGGTTAGTTCCATTTTGGTTTTATATAAGTGTATAGAAAGATATATTTTATGTTCTGGGGTTGCCTGTTTTGTCAGAGTTTTGAGGAATTTTCTTTTTTGTACCTACCTACACCTAGTTCAAGTTACTGTTGGTGGGTTTCTGTTTTCTTATTTCTTATTTCTTATTTTTTTTTTGTTTTGTTAAATAGAAAAGTGTAAGTATAAGTATTGAGATTTGACTGAGGGTTGTTATAAGCTCTTCTTTTTCAATCGGGGATCTTTGGCCTTTGTTACGCCATTTTGTTTAATTTAAATGTGTTCAAAGTATTTTTTTATTTGTTTGTTTTGCAAATAGGGAATGAACAATTTATAAGGCAGGGAATTTTTCATTGTAGAAATGGTGGAAGTCACTTGCTGGGGGATTTTTTGCCAACAGATATTCTAAGAACTCCCTATAAATACAAATTGAAGTAGATATAGGTGCATAATTGAATAGAAGTGCCTCTTGGCTATATAATTCACAAGAACATATTTTTAAGGACCTGTTTTTCAATGCGAGATCATCACTCTGATGAAACAGGGGATGAATAAAAATTAATAATTATAAGCAGATTAATCAAACTATTTCAGACCTTAACTCAGAAAACTATATAAGACAATTCTTAAAGCTCGTATATAAAGTACGATTAGTAATTTGTACTGAACTTGTTCAACTATAGGTATATAATATAATTGTTCTCTTACTGTGTCTTGCTATATTGTGGAATGCAGTGTTCACATTGGAGTGCCTCCGACGACTTTTTTTTGACGTCTCTGTACTATTTCTACCTCCCACTATATGGCGAGAAAGAGATGCTGTTCTTGGTCACCTCTTTCTGGCTATGAAGTGGGAATGAGATAACTATACAGAGACAACAAAAAAAGTTTGCTTCAAATCAAAAGATAGGCTGAGTTCGAAAACGCATGAAATATCTAATTGATGCAAAGTCATGAGTTCCGAAAGTCAAAGAGTTTCTAAACGCATCCCAAACGTCAGCGATGTGCATTAATTTTCAACTGATCAGCAAACGCATATACCTAATTTTGTTCGAATGCTGTCATTTGACAATTTGACGTTTGAACTAAAAGTGAAACAAAAAATATGAGGTCTCGAGCGAAGTAAGTTTATTTTTCGTATTGTTTATTTTTTTCGTAAATTATGGTTTGTTATTCACCCTTATTACGGTTGTCATTTTACTAAAACGAAACATAAACGATCTTTCATTTCAGCTGCATTAAATATACCTGTTTGTCAAGTGCAACTTCTTGATACAGTTCCCTACTTCTCATAAATTTTTTGGGATTTGAAAATAAATTGTGTGACGTCGCAAAGTTTAAATAGTATAGAACAATACTAGATCATAAATGTTTTTTACTAAGGTCGCTACTGACATTAAATTTCAATTTTATTTTAAAGCTAAATAGTCAATCTTTACGATAATGTAAGAATTATACATAATATATGTATGTAAAAACAAAATTTTTGAAGCATTTATTGTTTATTATTTTTTTTGGATTTTCAGTCCAAGTCCGTTTGGTTCATCACTTTGAAAGTTAGTTTTCTATACGACTTTGTACGAATAGGTTAAGTATTATGCATTTCTAAAAAGCTTCTTTTATGGAGGTCGTAAAACAATTTTAAATTTTTAGTTATATGATTAAGTTCACACGTAATTATATAAAATAAAATTAAAAAATATTGTTAAAGTTAACCGAGGCTTTTAGTAGTTACCCACTCTTCGCCATACTTTACATTTAGTTTTGATTCGTAGCTTAGGTTTTTATTAAAAAAATTTAAAAAAATCAGCTGCGGAAACGTGCGATTTCGGAAGTTATCAGCAAAACAGTGATAAAAGGGAGCAAATTAAAAATTAAAAATCGCTATTTTAGCTATTTTAAAAAAATATTCATGTCGATTATGGAATCCACAATACTGGATCCGCAGTGATTCTCAGTACAGTGTTCTCTTTTCTTTTCACGACAAATGATAAAGAGAAAAGAGCGCACTGCACTGCGAATTACTGCGAATCCAGTATTGCGGATTCCATAATCGACATGATTAAAAAACAATGGCAAAACTCACATTGTCATCTTATATCTTTTTAAAAGCTATAATTAAAAAAAAATTTTTTTAATTTTTCAAAATTTTATGAAATAAAGTACTGTTTCTAATTTCAGTATTCAATGCGTTTATTTATTTGAAGTCAAATAGTGAAAAGCAGACGGTTCATAGGGCTTACACTTTAAAAGATATAAGCAAACATTAAAAAAAAGAAGAAAAAGAAGAAAAATCCAATTCAAATGATCATTTTAGCTACCCTACTGGTATGTACAGTTTTCTTCTTCTTTTTATAACGAAGCAGTTTTAAATATTTGCTTATATCTTTAAAAGTATAAGTCCTAGAACCTTCTGGTTTTCAGTGTTTGACTTAAAATTGTTAACAGAATTGAATATTGAAATTTAAAAAAGTACTTAATAACGTAAAATTTAGAAAAAAAATCATTTTGAACAAAAAATAATTTCTTTTTTTTTTATTTTGAGTTTGAAAATTATGTAATTTCTAAAAAATTATTTGCTCAAACAACTTCATTCAAAAAGAAAGTTATATAATGTATTTCTGGCTTTCAAAAAAACTGAAGCATGGCATTGTAAGTGTTGCCATTGTTTTTTTAATAATTGTTTTTCTGTTTTAAGTCTTTTTTGTATAAAATTTCCCCCCTCACCTAAACGGGGGGAAAAAGATCCCCCTCACATGCGAGATTTTTTTCTTACCTCAACGCAACCTAGACGTTTTAGTCTTTTGTCACACCTTATACAATACAAATCACCCTTACATCCATGGATTTTTTTTTTTTAATATTTATTGTTATTTTTTTTATTAAAACCATTTCATTAGAAACGTTATATACTCCTATTTATTTGGGCAAAATTTCAATTCTCTATTTTTAAAAACAAAAAAGTTATGGATTTCATCATTATTTTCCACTGTGCGTCGGTCGTCGTAAGACGTTTGAAGTCACAGTATACACATATAAGGTAGGGTAAGTGTACCAGTAACCGGCCACCTAACACATTTTTCTACTTTGAAGCTAGATAACTGATTCATCTGATTATATACGCCAATGTTATTTGTTTTGAGCAATTATGGATCATGTTTAGTATTGAATAAAAAATATAAACTTGAAGTTCTTATAATATATTTTTTTATATCAATTTATTATTCGAAAACGTGAATTTTCACTAGTACCCGGCCGCCAAATTTCAGAACCCGGCCACTTTGATCCAATATCCGGCCATGTCCGTTTTTCTTTAGGAAATATGAAACCAAATAATTAAAATTAAACACATTTATCAATGTTTACAATATTTATTGTGTATTTAACAGTTATTAATTTTATAATAAAATCCAACTATTTTTATATTTATTTCAAGACAGAAATCCTTGCGTGTGAGAACCACTCTCAAAATCTGTTTTTCCTAGAAACAAATTTTTGGAAACGCTGATGACAATATCTTGCGGTGGTCACATGTAGTGGAAAATCACCAAAGGTGGCAATAGCCTCCAGCAGCACAAAAAACTGTTCCAAATGTCTTACAATCGTCTGAACACACAATTTTGTCTGACAATGTTGTCATAAACGTCATTGTCAGACGACAATCTGACAAAAAATTATCAGGTATCTTACAATCGTCACACAATTTTTATCATTGTCAGTCGATTAGGGCATTGTCAGACTCATTGGTCACTGTCAGATGTTTTCGTTGAAAACATCTTATACAATTGCTGACAATTTCTTCATTGCCCGAAATGTCAATGAGTTGGTTAAAGAGAGATAAAAAAAGAGCTGACAATCAAATTGTCAGACTTTGAGAAGAAATCTACCAACCGTGTGAACGGGCAATTTTTCATTGTTAGAAATATGTCAATTGTAAGCTAATTGTTAGCTATTGTCAGACCATTGACAGTTCTGACAATATTGTAAGGTCTGACAATGGTCTGTACTTAGCTTTATGACTTCAAATTATGCAATCACCATTGACTTATAGGAAAAAGATTGTAAAAATTTTTTTTACCATTAATTTTAAAGCAATCGTTTGAATGCAATCTTTTGATAATTCATGCATTCTTTTCCATACTTTACATTCTTTGCATTGCCATTTTCCTGGCGAAACTGGGGAAAAAGTTCAATTGGGTCACAGGGTTTATGGAGAGAAATGCAAAGAATGCAAAAGAATTCTAAGAATGCAAAAGAATTCTAAAGCCTCAACTACATAAGCCAAAAAAGTGAAAAAGTGCAAAAGAGAAAATTTTTAAATTGATTTTGTGATAGTTTTTCTGACTAGAAAACTTATAAAAATGATGCAGAAAGCTTAAATTTTGGTTTAAAAAAAAATTTGTGTATTCTTTTTCACAAAACAACGGCGCTAGCGGTAAAAAAAATATTTTTACTTTTGTACTTCAGTACTTTTTGGCTTATGTAGTTAAGCCTTAAGAATGCAAAAGAATTCTAAGAATGCAAAAATGCAAAAGAATGTATGAATTCTCAAAAGATTTCATTCAAATGATTGCTGTAAAATGAATGGGGGAAAAAAATGTTTGCAATCTTTTTGCTACAAGTGAATAGTGATTGCATAATTTGAAGTCTGAAGTCTCAAAGTGGAGTCAGTGAGTGCATTCATTCTTTAATTGAATTCAATAACTGATTTTTAAAGACTGCATTCACAAAAGACTGCATTCTCTTACAAGCCTGTTCATCAACTTTACCATATAACCTATTCTGTAAGGTACTTCTTGGTACTTTATGTTTCGAAGCAGCTTTTCTGTCGCTCAATGTGTTTTCACTTATATCCTTCAGAGCAAGTTCGACTTTTTCAGATCGCGAAAGGTCTTTTGGTTCTTGTGCAGCAGTTTCTTGACTCATTTTCTATAAAAAAGTATGACTTTACATACAATTAATTATGTGGCCGTATACTGGTGCCGTTTGTTCTAAAAACCGGCCATAGTAATCTTTTGAACAAAACCAGTGGCCGGATACTGAAACTTTACATGTAAAATACATTTTAGTTGATGGTAGAGGAAGCCAGAAGTATGTTCCTTCATTTAAGCGTAAAAGGGATACAAAAGTTGATTTCAAGCAAAAATCTAGTACCCGGCCACCCTGGCCGGTTAATAGAACATCTTATAAAAATCGCGTTCCAGTAACCGGTCACCGTTTTTTTACTTATTTAAAACAATAAATTCATATTTTTTTTACATTTTATGATGACTTATTATATTATTGATAAAAAAAAAAAAAAACCAAGTTTGTATGCTCACGAAAAACACTGAAATTAACTTCTTTTTCTCATTAGTTTTTCTAACTTTCGCGAACTCAAAAACGCACTTTCTGCTCTCGTCGCGAACTTCGCGACGAAATCCTTTTTTTCAAAATAGATCTGTCTTTGAAAGTTCTGTCAAACTTTACCGAAGCATAATATGTACCTGGAATTTTAATCACAATATATTTGCCTATGCAAACAATGTTATATTTTCTTAATATTAAGCATTTAATAGAAAGTGGACGGATACTAGTGACTGGCCGGGTACTGGTACACCTACCCTAATACATGGCGCAGGTTGAAAGTGTCAAAAAATTTGAAATGCATATTCGCTGTTGCACACAGGAACTCAACATGCATCATTAGAAACACCAACAATATAATGAAATTAGACAAGTAAAGGGGAACTCTCATATATTACCTCGATTTTGACAGAAGCGCAGAACTAAGCAAAAATGAAAACGCGATGATATTACTATATTATGTGCACATACTGTGGTTTGAAGTTACCGAACAATTATAATGCGTTCAAAAAAGTCAAACTGCAGTTAAGTCAAATGTATGGAAAGTATCCCGGATGTATGACATTTTGGGACTCAGCCATTTTTGTTAGCAATTATAATGCTTGGTTTACTCATGCCAAAAGCTTAAATATTACTTTTTTATTTTATCAACTGAATAAATATTTGTAGATACCTATAGATATTTTGGTTCTCTGTCTGAGTCTCTGCAATCGGTTGAACTAAGTATCGTTTGTAATCTATAAAAACTGATAAATATCTACTAATACGACTCAAATGTACAGTGCAAACAATAGTTGAATCTCTTCACAATATTGTACTTACCTACATCATATAAGTACCTTCATTATATATATATTATGCATGTATGTACATCAAAAATCAGATTTTTATCAACATTGTAATTGTTTATCTCTATTCAAGCTTAGGAGATTTAAAAAAAATCGTTGTGATTAAGAAAGATCCTAACGGTAAGCTGCGTCGGTGGTGTAATGGTTAGCATAGTTGCCTTCCAAGCAGTTGATCCGGGTTCGATTCCCGGCCGACGCACACTTTTTTTTTTAATGTTGCACAACATAATTTAATTTTGTTCTCTTAATAATAATGATACGATCATAGAGTTTTGTATTAATTATTTATAAAGTTCACTCATTGATTTAGAAGCGTATATTGATGCTGGTATATCCCAACCTCTTCAGTCTTCAGTATATAATTTAATGAAATCAAAAAGTCTACAATTATCTTAGTGATATCTTCACAGACATATCTGTTATATCTAAACCACTATATGCATGCATCGTTGCTTAAATCAACGCATATTATGCATAAAATATTCATGTCTCCATAATTATATCCGTTTCCGACAAACTGCAAGTACCTCGCTCTATAGTCAATCTAAAGACTCTGGGATTAGCATTGAATTATACAACTTTAGCAATAGACTAAAGTTGCATGTTTCATTAACTGCTTTCAGATCAACTCACAATAAAAGAAATAGGTACATAAGTACAAAAAAAAAATGCAAACCCGGTTTTGTTTTTATTTTAATTAATCGTTTTGAGTTCCGATGATTTCATTTCGTATACCAACTCCAAGCACGAAAGCATTACATATTCTGAACTAAATATTCATACATCGAATAGGAACAAAAAACATAAATGATTTTATTAAAACTTAGTTTTTTTTTTGTATACTTCAAGCTTCAACTTAAGTAGGTAGGTATAATTACTCAATAATGGAACAATGAACGAAGGCAAGTACTGGCATTTAAAGGTAACCAACACGTCATGAGAATCATGCAAATGATTATGATGGGGTGGTTCAAGCCCATTTGAATTTTACATATTTTTTTTTCATCTAATCTCGTTTTATTTTGTATATGAATTAATGAATCTTCATTTTTTCTGCGAAAAAATACGACTGAATCGCATGAACTTGCTCTATGCCATTTGAGACTATAACGTATATAGTCTATACTCTATATAGAATTGAAGATAAATGGGTAATTTGTTGGTAAAATGGCTTTGTTAACGATAAAATGTTCAAAAACTTAAAAGTACTAAATAAAATTGATGAAATAATTATTAGATCCCATCTGGAAGAATTTTTAAATAATTTTAAAATTTTAACAGATTAACTGTAGAAGACTAAAAAAAAACGCGACCGCAAACCAAAGGTTTGTCCACTTTTCGACTTGATGAGTGCTTGGAAAAAATATAAAAAAAGAGCTGAAAGTAATTTGATGCTAGTGCTTTTAAAAAAATTGTTAATGATAGATAGAGAGATAGATAGATAGATAGATAGATAGATAGACAGATAGATAAATAAATAGATAGATAGATAGATAGATAGATAGATAGATAGATAAATAGATAGATAGGTAGATATATTTATATTTGCTTTTTCAAATTGGTTGGCAATATACAATATATAAGTTCAATAAAATATAAATAGGTACATTTTTTTTTTTATAAAAATTAGCATACAATTATTAAGTGATAATTACTAGGTAAGTACATGAAGTTTTTAATAATTTTTACAGAATAGCAATATCATTTTGATTACTTTATGTGAAAACTGGATTGTTCATTCATTTAATATAAAAGCACTTAGTTTGAGCGAGTTTACGACACATTTATAAATATTAAGGACAGTGTTTTGGTCTTCGACAGCCATTAAAGTATTTAAATTAATCATGTTTATAGGAAACAGAAAATGGTTTCTCATTGCATTAAAAATAGGACAAGAGTTCGATTGTGTCATATTCATGCGTGTTATAAATCGTACAGATGTTTGTTGGGTCAAAATTGTGTCTCTCACCGTGTAATATGATGCTATGGGCATACCTGTTGGCACACCTAAACATTCGCCATGACTTTGTGGATGAACGGTTTATTAGTATCATTCAAGTAGGGAGCCCGCCAATATTCTGGTTCCTGTACCTATATTTATTAGGCAAGAAGCCAAATAACAGCAAGAAGTTGAGTTATTTGCTTTCCTGAAATCTTCTTTAATTAGGGACCGTTTCTTGGCTTCAATTCAAAAATGCTATAGTAAGCTCCACAAATAATTTCTAGGTTCTGCTGCTTCCATATCAAAACGAGGTCCTTGCATTGAATTTTGAAAATAAAAATTATACTTAAATACATACAATTTTGAAAAAAATTTGTTTGAATTTTTTTTTTCAAAATTTCAAGTTTGAAAATTAATTTTTCAAAAACTATTCAGTAACAAAACTTAATTTAAAACGAAAATTAAAGAATACAGAAGATTTCTGGCTGTCCAAAAAGCTATAGCATGACATTTTAAGTTTAACTGTTGTTTTTAAATAAATTTTCTTCCGTTTTAAGTAATTTTTTTAGAAAATTTCCCCTCCTACCTAAACGAGGGGAAATAGACCCCCTCTCCCATACGATTTTTTTCTTGTCTTTACCCAACCTACTCACTCTGACTTTTAGGTGCACCTTATACAAATTACCCTGCATACATTTTTAATTCCAAGAGCTATAATTTTAAAGTTTTTACTATGCTACTCTTCTGTATACATTTGTTTAAAGTTCTACATCAAATATTTCTTCCCTGCTATTGTGAGACCTGGGGCCTATTTCACGGAACATACATAACATACATTGTATGAATGTAAGTACATTAAAGTAGTCGTCAAATTTGGCTCATTGTAAATATTGAATTTTTAGAATTCTTAGAAAACGCATAATTAAAAAAAATTAAAAATATTACGCCCACTCATATGGGGCCTATTTAACATCACATACATTTCTGTAATGTATGAGATGTATGTTCTGTGAAATAGGCCCCTGATTGGAGTGAAAAACTTATCTATCGAGAGCAGCGTTACCACTTCCGACAAGAAAGTGGAAGTGGATTTCAAGAAAAAAGTGAAGTAGATTGAGAAAACTTTTTTATATAAATTTAATATAACTAAACGAAAAATAACTAAAAACTAAAACTTACTCACAGACTTCATATTAACATATAATAACACTTATTAAATTTATTTAACAAAAAAAGCACATGTTATTTTTAACTTCATTTTCAGATGTATATTTTGTATATGTACATGGTTTTATAACAAAATCTTTAGTTTTATTTAACAAACTATGTACTCTGACTATTGCTTCCAGTCGGGTAAGCATTTTTTCCTTCCGGGGATTGGTTTCATTTTTTTCTTCCAAAATCTTCCCTCCATTCCACATCTTCCAGTTGTTCCAGTGTAAAGGTTTTCTTATTTAGATTTTAATTTATTTTTAATATTTATAAACAAATACAATAAATTTAAAAAAAAATTGAATTTTGATAATTAATGACGACTGACGTCTTACTCTTACTAAATATTACTATAATATAAATACAAGATTTTAATTGTTAATAATTTCTCATAACATCATATAGCCAAAAAATGTATCAAAATTGCTTTAGTCCTTAAGTTTTTTGCTTCTTCGTAGCGGAAGTTTTGACGAAAATCTCTTCTTTTTTGGACGCATTCATCTTCAACATAACATATATGTATATGGTTTGATTAAAATCTTATCTTTTTTAACACAACATTGTATTGTCTTTATGTATATGTAGAACCTTGTAGTTATACCTAAGCTTTTAACGTTTGTATTAAACGGATTAAATCCTCTATTAGTTTTACTTGTAGATTGTGCAATTAAAGATATCTGTAAGAAGATTCTGGGAAAATCGTGATAAACTATAAAGACTTCTATGCTACTTGAGTTTGAGTTTTGAGTTTTTTTTTAAATTTATTTATTAATTTACATTTATGCACAGCACATTGTACATAATATAGTTGTCTCCAATCATATCTATACAATTAATGAAATTATTTTGTATGTAATTTAAAAACATCCGTATGACTATATGTAAATTTAGCAATTAAACCAACGAGTATAGAAATTTTTATGATGTTAACACACGATGGAAAAACAATTATGATACAAAGTTGCAATACAAAATTGTTGCAAATTGTAAAAGTCCATCAACTTGCCAGGCATCATCACGCAACCTATAAACTATAATAAAGTCGTTGTTCTACTTAGCAGCTTTGATTTGCATGTTTTTTGTTTGTTGATTAAGTAGGTGTCGATATTAATTTATTCTATCCCTAATCACGTATATGGTGTAGATTTAATGCATGCTTTTTTTTATGTTTTAAAATTATTTTCATACTTTATCAAAGGGCACGGTAGTTCCCAGCCAAGTTCTGGCACTATACCCTTTTTATAGGAACAAACTCAGGCGATTTTCGACCCCCCTCTAACTTCAGTACCAATTAAGTCAGGAACTTAAAATTCAGAATATTTGGTAAGCTAGCCAAGCACAAGCACCACACTAAATTCACGTTCACTAAGGTCACGAAAATTACATGCCGGAAAGTATTGTATCGCGATGTTTGAAAAAAATAATTTAGCCAAAATTCTTCCAAAAGTTGGGAAAACCGATCTGTGATTCTGACAGGGAGGGGGAGGGTAGTCATCATATGTCGTCATCCCTTTGGCGAGGCGCAATTCCACCTCTGACCTACGTGAAAAGCATTAGTTCCGATGTGGTTTGTTTTGTAAAATTCTTATGTAATTTAAAAACAAAAAAGAAAAAAATAAGACCAGTTAACTATTGCACAGTTTACCCTATAAACAAATCGAGTTAATGTTTTTTTTTGCACCAAATTGATTGAATGAAAAAAAAAATTGAAAAAGCTAATGAAAAAAAACAAAATCGTGATATAGCAAGTGAAGATCACGAAGCTTTAGATCATTAACATTTATACATACGTACATTTAAAAATTAATATCACCTCAAGCCAAGTTAAGTGCGTTAAGCTGTCACGAAAATTGTTTTATGTGAAGTCTAATTATATAAAATAAAAAGTAAACGAAAATTAAATAAAAAGTGAACTAAATTTCTCTACCCGTGGGTAGCCGTAGCCGTTATAGTGATCCACCTAGTTAGTAATTATTATAAAAAACTTGTAAAAGTTAAACAAATAAAGGACTTTCTAATATAATTCATGAAAATGAGTAATGATCTAAAGAAGAACAAATTAGAAACTTTTTCTTGGGGTTTAACTTGCTTGAAAAGCTTGATTGAGAATACAATACTTCGTATAACTTGGTGTTATCGTTGAACAATAATTATATTCAAAATCAGTTGTCAAAAATGATTTTTTGTTGTGATTTTAAAAATATTTATTTGAAAATAAAAATTGTAGATTAAAAAAAATATCGACCGATCAAAATAACGATTCTTAAAAAGTCGATTGTGGAAATGTCAACTCTTGAAAATGTAGGTGCATGCAAGTAAACATTATTTACTAAGCGATCATTGCTGTTAAAAATAAAATATACAACTGGGTCGCACGAACAAATAGAAAATTTTTGTATACGTCAAGTCTTTTAAAACTGTTTGACACATTCTCCATACAAAAATTGATCAAATTTAGTTGAACAGTTTTTGACAAATCGCCGTTTAGGCTGCAGCCGAAAGGAAAGATAGACAGAATTGTGAGACACAATTATTTTACTTCGCTAAAAAGTATTTTTTTTTCCAATCAAGAAACCCAAATTTAATATTTCCTTAATAATAATACGTTATTTAAAGAAATCAATTAGGCAATATGTATATTAAAAATTTCAATGTCAAATTTGTGTTATGTTCGCACTATCAAAATAATTTAAATGATAGTCATAGCTTCTTTAAGGCGACCAAATTTCCAATATAAAAAAATAACTTTTTTTTTTTTAACTTGTATGAATAATACTTTTTAGTTTTCTTTTATTACCAATGAAATTATTAATAAAAAACAAGTGGAGTTTGTTTTAATCACTTAAATGTACATATATTGTTCAAGGTTTATATTTTATCAGACTGTATTTAAAATTGTCAATTTTACTATTTAATTTTAAAAATTAACCTTAATCACCATGTTTACAATAAGAGCAGTTTTCATTTTAAAATGTAAAAAAATTTTTTATCGACATTATGTACGCTTTCCCCGCTCGATTTTCGTGGCACTTTGATTATAATGATAGATATATTTTACCTTGGATTTATAGTTATATTTTTGAATACAATATAATTGTGTCTATTTTCAAATATAATTCTATAGAGCACTTTTGAAATATAACTTTTAATAAGTAATTAAAACAAAAACAATAATTATAATTCTTTCAAATTATTTAGAAGAAAACGATAATGATTTTTGAAGCCTAAATTAATATATATAGGCTTTTGAATCTTACACAAGAAACGATGTAGATACCTTTTATATGTATTATAAAAGAGTTAAATTAAATTAACCTATTCAAAAATGTTAGCAAAGATAAATATAGGCTATTAAAAAAGATATGATTTATGAAAATGGCAATCTGAAATTAAAATTATCGTGATTTTGATCGTCAGTGGCGTCGGTGGTGTAATGGTTAGCATAGTTGCCTTCCAAGCAGTTGATCCGGGTTCGATTCCCGGCCGACGCACAACGTTTTTGTTGATTTAAAAAAATTATAAATATTTATTCGTAAGTAATAAATATATTGTATTTATTATAACAAAGTTGTAATATGTTTTATATACGCGTTCATGCTTTTAAATTAGTAGATAAAGCATTCTGTATCTAATGTAGTGATACCTTAAGTAAGAAAATATCTTTGCTTCAGAGCATTTATAAAGTGATACGTTGGAAAAAGTTACTAAATTCAATGATTATCTATTAAGAAAAAATCGTACACTGTGGCGTATGAGTAATTTTTTTTTTTTTTGTTAATATCTTACTTTTTATTTGATTTATAAACACGATGATACGAAATAAGGATTAAATATTTTTAATAGAACAATATGTTAACAGTGAAAGTAGGAAATAAAGAATGGACACCCTTAGCACAAATGGACAATTTTTTTTTGAATATTGTAGTTGGGTAGATATTTTAAAATTGGAGTCCACCCTGGAAGAGCTGCTGCCTGCATTCATCGGTAAATCGAGCTGGAGCCTAAACGAATGAACAATTTTCCTTAAAATTTTGGTGTAGAGCATTTTTATATAAATTTCCTATACAATAATTTGAAGTTTTTTTAGATCCGTACAATTTTTCTCAAAAAAAAATCAATTTACAATTTTTGGCGAAAAATTCAGTTAACAGAAATAATGTTTTGACGTTTTTTGATAAAGTCATTTGTTTAAAATGCATGTTTCGTTATAGATTATGACTGAACTGTAATTGTATTCTTTTAACTTTAAATCTTAAAATTTTTTTTATTTTTTTCCTTACAAAATCAAATGATAAAAGTAAAAATACACGCGTCATGGTTAAAAAAAAATTGTCCTTTAGGCAAGCAAATTGGTTTCCCGAATCTCATAACTCTCATGTTGAGGTAATACATTTAAGAGTATTGTCGACCACAGCTTGGGATATCCCATGTCGGAAGCTTTTCAGGTTAAATAAAGTAAAATACCAACCATGCATAGTAATATAGTAGTTGTTTGGAAGCAAGAAAATATTAAATGACAGCACAACATGCCACCTCAATATATGTAACCCAAATAAATGAGTATCATTATAGAGTAGACTCATTTAACCTCATAGTCGTCGTCGTTGTCGTTGTCGCCGCTGCCAAACAAGGACACAATTTTAGACAATAATAATAAAAAAAACAGAACTTCTTCCTCAAAAAAAACGGGTCCCTTTTTACAATTATATTCTAGTCCTAGTTCACAGTAAACCTAAATCCACAAAAAAAAGAAACTAAGACAAACAACGATGTCCCAGCAGGAAAACACGACGACCAACGACGACGAGTATAGAACGAAATTAAAGCATAACTCATCTTTGGATTCTTTATCCTAAGGCAAGAGGATATCATTTCTCCTTAGGATAGAAGAGTCGTATCTGGTGTCAAGCACCTACTCCATCTATTGATAAAAAACTGCAAAATAAAAAAAAAATCATTCGTCGAGGTCCTATAAGAATGTTTTTTGTGTGGATTTCCTTCGGCTCTGGCTCTCTTGTAACTGTTCCTCTGGTCCTAAACCCTGAAGTTGACTTCCGAAGGAAATGAAGAAACAAAAAAAACTATAGAGAAAGTTCAGAATTTTCGGTCTTGCCGAAGGATTTTGTGTTGTTTTTGTATATGTCGATGGTGGTGGCCATTCAGCCACTCCCAATTTTACACACATTCTGCAGCTCACCAATGCTATTGGTTATATACATGATGGTCCGAACAGGAGCCACACTGGGTGGTGTACGTTTTTAGGGAGAATTCGGGAGAAAAGGCTTCACATACCTACATCAAAACACAGTCCTCGGAAGGGACAAAACAAAGCATCATCATCCTCAACTTGGATTTCGTTTCGTTTTGCCCTGGCCGGCCCAGACAACAAACACGAAGTCCTCAAAAAAAAGGCAAAAATACCAAATTGCATTGCACATCGATAAGATAGAGGTGGGTGGGTGGTTCGTTGGTTTGTGGGTTTTTTTTTTTGTTTTGGGAGACTTGATCCCCAAGCTTTGGCCTGCGTCAATTCGCATCCTGCGTCCGAAAACTCAGGAACAGGCTGAACGAGGCATGCAAGCACGAAGCAGCATCAAAAAGAATGGACTGACAGGTTACTATGCGCTCTGTTGAAACAAAAGGGCTCCAAGCCCATGTGCCATGTATAAGGAGTTATACACAAGGATTGCAGGCAGGACCAGTACACAAGCATATAGTGATTGGCATTCGGACAATGCGTCGAATCTTTTTGTGTTTTTCTGTATGCATCAGGCAGAAAGGCAGACACCGGAGGACGAAATAGGATAAATAAATAATCGGATCAGAGGATGGCCTTATTCCTTTTTTACCAGAATTTTGCTTTCACAGTTATTTCATAGTTTTCCAGATCATTAGATGGGATTTTCTTTCCAAGTAGAAAATGGGAAAAGGAATGGAGACAGAAAACAAATGAGAATTATTTTCCAAATCTCTTCGTTTTCTGAAAAGTTTTTGTGATGTTTCTTTGAATTATACCTACCTAATGTTTTCACAGTCGTTATTGTGAGGGTAAAAATTAGTTCGTGTGTAGACACTCAGATACGAATTTCAGCTGATTAAATATATATGTGTAAAAAAAAAAAAACAAACAAAGTTTATGTACCTCCATAGGTAGTTATTTGTTGTTTGTTAGTAAATAGAAAATATTCTACATTTACGTCAACAACTTCTTTATTTGAAAGTTGCGAAGGTATACAACGATGTTGAATTTATAAAATGGCTTTAGTGAGTTGAAATTCAAAAAAGTTTATGTGCGTCGGCCGGGAATCGAACCCGGATCAACTGCTTGGAAGGCAACTATGCTAACCATTACACCACCGACGCAACTGATACAAGTTAAAACTCCTTATTTGAAAATTTAAAACTCGACTTGAAATGGAAGTTTAATATTTTGTATGTTCATTACTTTCTGATTTTATTATTATTTTTGAAGACATACATATCTATCAACCAAAAAAAACATGACTGGATCGCTGCTCTTGGTATTAACAATTGTTAACTTAATACTGAAAATGCATGCTAATGGTTCATATTGTAATGAAATCTTTTACGAAAAAAATGTTAGAAAAGTCAAAAATAGATTTTCTGATTAACTTTTGTTTTGTTTATAAAATAAATTACCTTTAAATTTTAAAATAAATTATCTTCAAAATTTTAAATGCAAGATTGTTGCACCAAATTACAACTAGCTATTTGTATCAATATCAATATCGGTCAAGCAATTAAAAAGCTGTAATCCAAACTAACTCAAAAACAGACACATTTTCTTAAAAAACTTCAAAACCCAATTTTCGTTATGCGATATTAGCGGCGTTTTACTATCGCCAATAACCCATATGGTTCACCCCGATATAATAAAACGATACGGATCCTAATGAAAACAGTGTTGTATCCTCATCTCTTTTTATCTTATGTATGTTTGTTTATTTTTCATGTAGATACTGTTTTTTTTTTTTTCCTTATACTACAGTTTGTACTCCCTACCAACTGAAGAGCCGTCTACTCGCTAGAGTAAGAACTTACTCCAGGTTCCAAAAAGCAAACCCCGATAGATCCAAATTGGTTTTTGTATTACGTGTTAAAAGATAATTTTTTGGTAAAATCTGCAACGTTGTTTTCTTAGAATCATTACAGGTATCAAGTTTAATACACATCGTTAGAGCCATCTTCGAGAAAATTTGAAAATAAAAGAACCAAATCGTAGGTGCCTAGATGAGATAAAACAAAAATTCGAAATTGCCCTCAAAGGAATAACATAAAAATAGATAAAAACTAGAAATTTTTGTTTGTGAAAAAATAAAAGTTCAGTGGTTCAGATTACATATACTGAAGTCCGATCCTCAAATGCCTCTTCATTTCAATAATAAAAATATGTTGACGAAAAACCTCAAAAATGTGATTAAAGAAATTACGAAAAAAGCGCAAAAGTAGGTATACTTTACGCAAAACTTGTATTTAGATCGTGAGATTTTCTATAAATTTGGACCCTTATTCTATTTCCAAAAATAACGAAAATGTTGATTTTTCACGAAAACATGTTCATTTTAATAAACTTTTGGAAATAATTAACATTTCTTACCTATTATCCTTCAAATAAGAGGACTAACGGCTGTTTAAAGCTACTTTTAATTAATATTTTGAATTATTGATCCAATTATAATTGGATGATTTATTTTAGTAGTACATTTATAAAATTTGTATTACTAAAACAAATTAAAAAAAATAGGAAAACTTAACCCTAATTAACAAGGCCCCCACAAATCAACTTATGAGTCAAGTGAGATCACTAAAAAACGCCATTTTTTTGGACTAAATGTTGGTTAAAAGCTATTTTAAATGAGAAAAGAAGTATATGTTCTCATTATGAATAGTAATTCGCCCAAATTGAGTTCGCTTCTGTTGAGTCAAAACTTATGAGCGAATTTTATTATCACTCGATTTGTTTGCTCAATTAGTCAAAACGAACTAAAATTTTTTGTGATTAACTATCAAATTACAAATTTAATCGATTAAAATCTTTTATTATTTTTTACTTTTTGTATCACTCATATGACTGATCAAATAAAAATTCAAATTCAAACAACAAGCAACAGAAAGATTATTGAGAGCAGTTTTCCATATATAGAAACTCAACTCCCTTGGTTCTCCTTTAAGACTCAAATGAGAGAAAAGATTTGCAAAAGGTATGGTCATTATAATTAGTGTGATTTTGTATAATATAAAGGGAATTATTAATGCATAATTTTTAAAAACTTGCAAATTATTTTAATTTTTTTTTGTTTTGCAAAATCCCGCATTTAATAATCTCACATTAACATATCGCAACCAAAACTCTCGCAAATATCAATTGAAATCTCGCAAATTAAAATTATTAATTTATTTAAACATGTCAGTGGGAGTTAAAATCATTAGAAAACGCGACTTTGCTTTGGACTTTATATTAGACTTTATTTCATGGCATCATATATTGTATGCATATATCTATATTTGACAAAGGAAATTGTTATTTTTTCCAAATGTTTTTGTAGGTAATTGCGAGATTATGAAAAGCTAAATTTTCTTATTGCGGGATTGTACTTTGCAGGCAAGACTTCTAATTCGAGATTTTAAATTACGAGATTTTGTATACCCACACTGAAATAAAGTGGACAGCCTCTTAAAATTGGGTAGAAGCAAAAAATGTTTGTATAGGTGAATTCTTAAAAATAACATTAATTATAATCTTATAAAATTTTCAAGCAACAAAAACTGAATTTTTACTTTGTTTTATATATAACTCCTTTTTTAAGTGGGTGTGTTAGGGGTGGATACTTACTGCCTTATTAAAAATGACAAAAAAAAATCGGTTATGTGGGTGATATTGTTTTCAACCTGAATAACTGTTTTTATTTTTCTTCTAAAAAATATTTTTAAAATAATTTTCTTGCAAACATTTTTTGAGGGATGGGTAAATTATATATTAAAAAATGTATTTATAGTTTGTCCTTATAATAATAGTCACTTTCTTAAGTAAGTTCAATAGAAAGCGGAATATGTGATGAGTATCATGATAACATATAGTGATGTAAATATTTAAATGATTTTTTAAAATTACCTTTATTGTTGAGCAAATCTAATGTTGACGCAAATTTTGTTTTGTCAAATTCTACTCGCTAGAATTTAGTTGCTTGTTTCTAGCATTAGATTTGGGTAGCTATAGACTTTTGTGCTAGATTCTACCGACTTAGATATGAATGACATTTTTTAATTTATACTGGATTCAACAATAAGTTCAAGTGTTATTTTCAACCGGCTAGATGTAGCGAGTCTTGAGTATCTTGATCGGGAACTTGACAAAAAGTGTGCGTCGGCCGGGAATCGAACCCGGATCAACTGCTTGGAAGGCAACTATGCTAACCATTACACCACCGACGCAGCTTACCATTATATTTTTATGCTTTCACAATCTCATTATTTGAATTAAATTTCATTTAAAACTAAGGTACTGTTCAGGTGTGTATAACATTTTAAATAAAAATATTTATTGCTTATAGACTAAGCTTGTTTCATTTAAAAGCCTTCAATATTCATATTATAATTATGATAAAGCTTTGCAGCCTTTACTACAAATTCGTTATCACAAAAATACCCCTTTAAAAAATATAATAATTATACATATGTACATATTATGTATGTTCATAATATGTTGTCATTGAAAAAATTAGTTTAAAGCTGAAATGATATTTTTGCGCTCGTATGATAATATAATTATTTTACCATCAAAATTATGAAAAAGAAATTCAAAAGATGAATGTTATCTTTATAAGTGACTTTATTTTATTTTTTTTATTTGGAACATCAATAATACGTAGGTACTTATGTATAAGTAAAATATCTATTTGCTTACTCCACGTTACTTTATTTTGTAAATGGGATTGATATCCAGTGAAACATACCGAAAATCGGTAGGTATGGTGGACAATGTGTTAAACAACAAAAACCTCGTAGCTTTTGAAGGTTGTGTTTCACAATGTCCAAATAAAGTTTTTATTAATTAATTATTTCACGTAAACAAATGGGCAAAAGCTCATAAAACACAATCCAAAAAAATTAGTTGTTAGATTTTTAACCTACTCAGCCGGGTCAAAAACTAAATGTGAATTTTTTTTTCCTGCAGACTGATAGGTACTTCACTGTAACCAATAGTTATATATTGAGTAATTTTCTTATAGACTGAGGGCCTGTTTCACATTTTTTTCCTCTATGACTTACATTATTTTGACAGTCCAAACAGAATTTGAATCTTATTTAAAATCTAAAACAGTTGAAATTCAATTTTTGCGAAACTCTTGTTACGCCAAAATATGGGCTTTTCTATTCTCTGGCAGATCTCGTTTTTCTATAAAAATGAGCTTAAAAAAATAAGCTTATCACCTGCTTAAGATTTCATGATGTGAAAGGAGCAGAACAAAATTATATTTTTACTTTAAGATTTATACAAAATTTATTTAAGTGAAACATATTCAAATGTTGAGATTCTGAAAATTCGAAAATATAACGGTAAGCTGCGTCGGTGGTGTAATGGTTAGCATAGTTGCCTTCCAAGCAGTTGATCCGGGTTCGATTCCCGGCCGACGCACATTTTTTGCAAATTCAAATGAGGAATTGAAACTTCTTCGAGCATATTTTCCAAGCTTCTCTGCAGTTTTGGTGAACTTGGCAAACATGGTTGAAAATAAAAATATTACATTTTTGAATTAGAAAATTGAATTTGCCAATGTAAATATTTAGCAGCTTCTAGAAATCTAGCTTGTTATTTCATCAACGAAAACATAGAAATATGCAACGTGACCGCGACTATACCGAGACGATTTACTGACATTTTTTGATTTTGAGGAGACCAAGACCAAGTCTTACTCGTGATCAGGCTAATAAAATAATCTAAAATGTTTTACAAAATTTGTTTATCTTGTATTTTTTTGCAATTGAATGCGAATATCTCATGATTCACAATCACACCAGTAAGTCCGTTTAAAATTCCAAAAAAAAATATGTATATACATATGCTGTCATTTAAAATAAATTTTTAAATCCTTCCAGGACTGTTTCTAACTTCTTCCCTAACAAACTTCTTCCCTTCCTCTATTTTTTTTTAAATACAAATAGGTATGTTCATGTATTGATACATAAAAAAAAAATCCTTAGTCGAAAGAATCAAATCGTAAATTTTTCAATTTGTCGGCGCATTAATGGAAACCGATTACTACCGTATAGACTGTGGCGCGAAACAGAAATTGATTTATTTTAATTGGAAAAATTAATTTTAACCTCCATGCTAATTGCATTCATTGCCATGGTAAAAAGGCACTGCACACAGGTCTTTATAGCACATCTAAACCTTCTAGCATCAAGGTATATCCTTTATGTAGCGTCTCTAGCCCCTTCGATTTAACTCATTTCATCTTTCAATAAATCTCTTGACAATTGCAAAATAATGGCGATAATTGGCAGCATATAAGAGACCTGCGATGCTCTCTGCATTCCTATATGCACCTATATCTAGGCCCATTCTTTCGTCGTCATTCTTGCCGTTGGCATTGCCATCGTCGTCGTCTTTTGGTCGTCCTCGAAAATAGTTGCCGATTGGACAAACAGACAGCAGATAATCTTCCCGATCGATCGATAGACTCTTTGGGTCTGATTCTTTGTACATATAAGACGCCCTCTGTGACTATATACGGCGGCGCGGCGTGGCGGTCCTGAATCTCTCTCTTTTTCGATATCTTAAAATCTCCATGTGCAACCGATAAGCTACAGCAGAATAGCAGTGAAGCCCTCCCAATGTGCGCGATGCCACCACCGAAGAAGCAAGGCTACCGGTGCGGTGCAGTGGTGTCTGAGATTAATAGCCTCTCCTAGGCCTACACACTCGATCTGAAATTATGAGACAGCTATTTGAAGTGAAATCTATGAGCCACTGAGCAACATCGGCTTGGCGTATAGAGATTCGATGATTCCTTGCTCTTCTGGATCTTAGATGTGACCATACCACCAGCGAAAGGCTTCCTTAAGATCTGTATCTCTGTGCGGTTGTGCTTTTGCGGTGCGGTGCAATCTAGGATTTGAGTTCTGAGCTAGCAAATCAACACTTGAACAATGCTTCTATATGTGTCTATTGGTGTACCTTTACTCTCCTGCTTGGAACACACATCCCGATTCCCATTCTTAAGCCCCACATGAGCTGGAAGTGCTCATAAAATTGGTGGCCACTGGACTGCTGGGGCAATAAATAATCGACGCACCATCTGAGATAAGGTAATTGGTCCATTATGTCGCTCCAATGGCATCTCTTGGTTATAAGTGAAATCCGCACTGGTATACTCGTATATATATATGAAATCCATGTGTACATACAGAAGTAGAGAAGCCATCGGGACAGGAGCAGTGCTATACACATCAGGTGACATGTTCTTATACTGTAAGACTGGCCGGCCTTGTAATCCGATCCGTTGCGATGGAAAGAACCCTTTAACATGTCTTTGTTTGGGAACAACAATAATAATAATAATAATCACGTGCAGTGTGTGTCTGATGTGCAGTGTGCACTGTGCACCGTGGAACTGGAATCTGGAGCTGAAAGTAAAGCTGGCTGATTCGCACAGCCAAAGAGGCGGACCGGGCAAATGCATAAATTTTGATAGAACGCAATGTGAACTGCAATCGAGATGATACAAGAGAATGGGTGTCACTGATGTTTAAGATGTGATGACAGTTGATTTGATGGACGACATTACTTTAGCTGGTTCAACTGAAAAGAATATAATGGTGGGAATGGATTTATTTTAATGGACAATAATTCAACTTTAGACGGAAGTGGATTTGTGGACTTAAGATGAGTTTTTTTAGTTTTATGTTAATCGGTGTGTGGTTCTTAAAATGGCACTAATATTTATTTGTGTTTTTTTCTTTTCTTTTAGTATTTTTTATGATATCTCTGAAAAGGATTGTGAAAGTAGGTACCTACTTGGAAAATGTCTTTGTTTATGTTGGTTAAGAAGCGTTTTGGAAGGAATGGGTTATGTGTTTCCGAAAAATAAAAACAAAGCGTTCAAGAAAAGAAAAGAAAAATTGAAATTGATATTGAGATATGAAAGTTTAAGGATCGAAAACGGGAAAGTTGAAAATAGTAATTTGTAACTTGTAATCCTGAACATGATGGAATTGAGTTTTACTCTAAGCGCTGGATTTGGTGATCAAGGTAATTGTCTTCATCATTTTTCCATTATAAAAAGAAGAATTTAAAATTATTAATATTCTGTTCTTTTTACTCAACTCACCCTATTCAGTAAAACACGCTTAAGAGGAACTGCAAAATGTCACAGTCTTTCTTTCACTTAAGCGGATTTTTCACTTAAACGAATCCCGCTTAAGTGAAACAAAAATTTCACTTAAGCGGAGTCCAGATAAGTGAAAAAAAATTTGCACGTAAGCGGATTTAAAAATTCCAACAAGGGTTCTGACATATCAAAAATTCAAATGTCATTTTCGTGATCAAAATTTGATGGAGGTGAAAAATAATAAAGAAGTAAAAGCGTTCAGCAAATTTTTTGTTCTGTTCTATTAAATTTTTTTTCACTGAAGAGAGTTTTTTCAATGAACAATATTAAATTTAACTGAAAATATGTTTCAGATATCCGGGTTTTTCACTTAAGCGAGTTTCGCTTAAGCGGAGTGAGTATTATAAAGGTAATTGGTCGACAAATACTAGGGGATGAAAAAAGTGTTTCAAACGAAAAGAATTTTTTGAAATCATATAAAATTTATAAATATGTAGATAACATTTGAAAAATATATATTTATTGAAATCAAAAATCGGAAACATTTTTTTTATAACTGTACCTACTGTTTAGAACCCCACTTTTCTGACTTAGGGCCGTGCGTCGCTCTATAAGAAAGAGGCAATAAAAATATAATTAGATACCCGTCAACACTCCTGACCATATCACATCATACTATGTGATGAAGCAGTTTAAAATATCAATATTAGTTTGAACTGAAATATATGTATATAATTTTAAGGCGTCTGCTATATCAGACTGGTAATTTAGCGGAGCTTGCACCTCATATATGGGGTATTATAATTATTAATTCGCAAAAGAAGTATGCCATCTAAAAGGTCACTAATTGGTCATAAAAGGTCAGCTATTTTAAGAAATAGATCAGGCTTAGAAAACTTGTAATCCAAGCTTCAACTTTTTCAAGGTCGTTAGCGAATTTTGGCACCCATTTATGGAATATTCGCAAAAAAGGATACCTACCATTTGAAAGGCCACCGCATCATGATAAAATGTGAGCTATTTGCAGTAATAAGTCAGTCATAGGTTTTTTTATGTATTTAAAAAAAAAATTCGAGGTGACATTATAAGACTTTTAGCACCTCATTTGTGGAATTTATAAAAAAACAAATATGCAATTTAAAAGGTCAGTAAAAGGTCATAAAAGGTCAGGCAGTTTCAGTAATTGGTCAGGCATATATTTTCTTTAATAATTTGGGGACTGTGGATCTCACAGCATTCGCAATTTTGATCTGATGAATTTACCCCGGCACCGAACGAACTACATATGGATTGCATCAACATTTCACTCGCATATTATGCGAATTATTAAATTTAAATTTAAAAAACTCTTTGATACAAAATTTTAATTTTCTCATTTTTTTTTTTATATTTTGGCAGTTAATTTGAAGCCCACGAAAGTAGGATCAATTATATACCTTTATAGGTACCTGCGAGTTTAATTCAGTAGAAACTTGATTATTTAAAAAAATCCTTCGAACTTTAAATTCGAGATTTTGGGCAACAAAGGAAATTTCGGGTTTAAGTGTTTCAAACAATCTTTGTTTTTCAGGCACTATAATTAAGGTTGAATATGACTTACTGCACTAGATAAAACGCATGAAATTCTACAGTATACTACTCCACTATCCAGTCTTTAGTTTTCTTGATGGTGTTAGATGCCCTTTTAAAACCCTTAAATCTTTTTAAAAGAATATAGATAACTTAAGCACGAAAATCACTTAACTTAAATTTGTTAAAGGGGATGTAGCTCAGTGGTAGAGCGTTCGCTTTGCATGTGAAAGGCCCCGGGTTCGATCCCCGGCATCTCCAAAATTTTTTGGGAGTTTTCTTGTATCTAAACTAGACTCATTCAAAATTAGAATTCATATTCCAAATCCTGACACCTTTTTGGCTTACTTTCAGTAAATACGAATCCTTTTTCTTTTCAAACCTAATAATCCCTAAAACCTTCTAAAGTATATACAGGTACCACCAACTATCTTCAATTATATAGCAGAATAGGAAGTTCTTCATTACACAGAATCAACGCTTCCCAAATACCAACAATTTATATTGCGAATTCCTTACAAATATCGCACCAATTGTGCTGCGAAGAATCGTGTGAAGAAATTAATATCATTTCTAGCCATGCCTTTTCCTGTATCCTGATCTTAACCTTCTTTTTCCAACTTCCCACTAGATACCCCCCTGCAACTCACCGACAACAAAAATTGGAGCAGAATAATGTTTGTTTGAGTGCAGTGTATAAGAAATCTTAGGGAAATTCCTGGTTTCGGTAACAAAACTCCAAAACAGAATGCATGCGAGAAAACCAACAATAGGCACCCACTTATCATCGCCCAGAGATAAGCGACCCTCGGTAGTCCTCCTGCTGCTTCTGCTTGAAAACTCCGACCAAAAACATGACCAGACCTCAAAAGAGAACTGGTCACAGCTATGTAGGTATATGTATATGCATCCAATTCTCCAGCTGCAGTCTATGAAGTTTTTGTTTTGTTTTGTTTTTTCGAGTGAAAATGCCAAAAAGAAAACCAGCTTCCCCGCCTTTGCTGTTGCAAACTGCAACTCTTCATTGCCATACTCGTATATGATTGCAGGCACACGGAATCCCAATCGAGAAGATGCTCCGCAGCGATACAATATATGACTGTGAAAATTGGAGCCGTTTTCGCAGCGCAGGTGGCTACACCATTGTTGATGCTTTTACTCTAGACAGTCAGTCCATGCTTCTTCGTTCATCCTCCCTGAATTTAACTCCTCAAACAACATTAATATACATAGGTAGTAGGTACGCCGTCGTACGTTAGTTGTTGTTACCAAATCTCGTTGGAGCCGCACGATTTTTTTCGTGATCGGAGGGGAGCAGCGGGAGGGCGTTTCAGCTTCACGAGTTTTTTCGCTGCATTCCGCTAATTTTTCAATATATTCTCCAAACTAAGAGTGCAATGAATCTTAACAATTGGGGAGTGCGTTCTCGCTTCGTTTCTGAGCCATCATCAACCAAACCAACCAACCAACCAATAACCGGGAGCAGGGAGAAAGAAAATTAAGAAAATTACACAGGAAGATGTTTTTCTTCTCTGTGAACCGCCAAGCTCCTCACACCGAATCTATTTGAACCCTGGTTGGCCTTTTATGTGGTTTCAGATATTCGATATAGCGTTGCAGCAGCAGCGTGCTGAATGCTGATGCTGGAGGAGCTCTTGAAAAAAAAAAAAAAAAAAACAAAACAAAAAGCTGGACGACCTGTTTTGGGATCCAAATTGAATGAAATGGATATTTATGACCACGATACCCCCGATGGCATGTGGGAACGGAACCTAAGGAAAGGCCGCGATGTTATAATATGCCGTTGGTTTTTTTTGGTTAGGACCGCGGAATGGGGGAAGAAGAAGCTATATACGGTTATATGGCCTGATGATGACTTGAGGTCAAAAGCGCGAGGTCAACAAGGGCTGTTGACAGCATGCGATGCTAATTGAAACATCGTAACGTGACAATGTGTAATGGCCGACGACGACGATGGCATTATAAGAAATGGAGTTTCCGTGTTCGTTTTATAAATTATCTACGGCTAACGGGAAAGTTGTTGTTATGATATCAATTTGAACTTTTATTTAAACTAAATCGTGGGAAAAAAAAACTTTAGGCGTAATAAATGAATAATTATTATTGATCTCTTATAAGTTATAACGAACTTTTAAATTGTCGCTTAATAAAGAAAATGATAGCTTCAATAAACAAAAAAGTTAAGGTACATAACATAAGATATGTATACATACATATGTAGGTACATATTTGGTGGGTAGGGCAGTAGGAATCATCTGGCGGATTTTGTTTTTCATTTTGTGATGATCATTTCGTAATTTCTTGTCGTTGCAACTGAATCATTTTGCATTTAATTGTTTGGCATGTTTTTATATCCGTTAGCGTTTTTCAAAATCATTTCTTCGCATATTTCTCGCATTTCATTCTTTCGCATTATATAACAGTAAATAATTTCTTTCTTGAATCTGGGTTATATACAAAAAAATTATATAAGAACAAAATTTCTTTTATAAAAAAATGTACCTACCTATATAAGAAAGAAAATTTATTATTTAAAAACAATAAACATTTTGTCAAAGAAGTGACAGATTGAAAATGAACGAGGAAGAAATAAAAGTGCACACATTAACACATTTCATACAATAGATTTGTTCGTGTACTTCTCGAACTAAATCTGTCAAACTGTCAAATTTGGAGTGGGGTGAAATTCTCTAAAAGAGAAGCGAAACTGGGCGAAAATACAAGAACGCCTTAAACTAAAATATTTGCCATTTTTTAAACGTTAACAAAAAATAAACAAAAGCAAAAAACTAAACAAAGGAGACAATATTGCAATTTCATTATAATTTCATATTCTTTAGTAAATTTGATGATGAATAAATTAAAATTAACATAAAATTAAACAGGAACATCACGTAATTTTTTTTTTATTAAGCCTAGTACGCACTACGCAGTTCAGGACAAATTTTATTTCTCACAAAAATTTTTTCCCAGGACAAATTTTGCCTCGGATTTTTCTTAAGCAGTACGCAGCTCAAACGCAAAATCCAAACTTTTTTTTCAAACTGTACATACAAAAGTCGCAACATAATTTTTCCCGGACAAATAATGTTCGAAGCATTATTTTGCTAGATAAATGTTGACGTTTCATGAATATCACGGTTTTTATCAACCAAAAACATATTTTTGTTTTAACATTTCCAATTTTGAAAGGTATTATGTGGAAGACGACAAAAAAAAATAAAAAAAAACATGAAAGAAAGTTACTGGAATAAATTACATAAAACAGCTGTTTTCACACAGTCAGTGACGTAGCTAATAGGAAAGGGTTCAAGAGGGCCAAATAGAAGTGCGGCAACTTTTTCGATCGAAGAAAATATACTAAATTTTCATAGAAATGATTAATGAACGACAACATAAACTTGCTGTAAAGGCTGCAAACCCTTTTTTGTACTGATTTTTTTTGTTATTTTAATATGGCAGTGTAGATTTATAAAATCCAAAAAAACATTTGTAAGTACTTTACTGTCATCATTTGAATTTTATTTTTATCTCTACACCCCCAAATTTGTCTTGAGAAAAAGAATGTAGAGATAAAATTTAGTTTGTCTCGATCTGCGTACTAGGCAATCCCGAATTTTTTTGAAGAAATCATAACTACATTAGACTGAATAAAAAAAAAACACTGAATAAAAAATTAACTCCACAAACAAATATAAATTATTAATTAATTTTTTTATCAAAAAGTTACTTCTTTTATTAAAATAATTCATTTTTTGTAATTGAACGAATTAAAAACTCGACTTCTACCAAAGATAAAACAAAAAGTAAACAACAGCCATTTTGTAATTTTGTTTGTTGTTCTTTTTCTTTTAAACTGGCTTCTGAGTTCTGACACAACACAGGTATACTATTTTCTGTCCGAAGAAATTTCTCGGGTAAAAAAATGGCAAGAAGAAATTATTTTCTCTCTCATGAGCGTTCTCTCCTGCCAGAAACTACCTAAAAATTGCGTACGCGAACGCCTTCGGACTAATTATGCTAAAAATTCGTAGTTTTGGGTAGTTTCTGGTGCGTACGCGAACGGACCTAATATCTTTTCGTAAGTAGTATACGAAAAGATTTTGTGTCAATGTATTTGTAACTATTGTGGAATATGTCAATGTGTGAATTTTTTTCTTTCTCGTTCATCTTCAATCTGTCACTTCTTTGACATTTCCATAAAAGCCCTTCCACACTATCCCACTGAGTATTAACACATAAATTAAACTGTTGTGCGTGGTAAAAAAATGAAAAGGCATTTCTCTCCCACAAATTTGGCAGTAGCATGGAATACTTACCCACTTTCAATTTTACATGTATTAATACTCACCCTTCAAGCTAATTCACTGACCCAACTTTTTCGGTCTTTCTTTGATCATTTCAAATCGGAGTGTCATACACACATTAGATCATTTTTTGTATATGGAAGCAAAAAAAGAACGAAAATCGAGAGTACTTTTTTTTTACTGAGAAAGAGAGAATGTATGCAATACCCTAACGGTGAGTATTTTTGTATGGACTGAAAACAAAGGAGAAGACAACAAAAACAATTAACTTCTTTCAATGTGTTCACGTTCGTGCCCAGCGCAACAGTTTAATAAAAATTCCCTCGAGAAAGAAAATCAATTTAAAATCAAAAGTTAATTATTTAATTATTAATTACAAAATACATCGTGATGTTTCATTTATATACAAACGATAGAAGAAAATAAATTGCATAATATTTTTCAACCACAAAACGCCTGTCTCGTTCGTTAATTTTTTTGGATCCGTTCTGGATTCCATTTTGTTTCGGTTCTCGCTGAGTATGGTGAAATGGGAAGCTCTCTCTCTCACAATACATGAACAAAATGAGTCCGTTGTGATTCTAATTTCCATACTAATTTGAGCCGACAAACGCAGTTTTGCGGATCCATGTTTGGATCCGTATACGGAGTCATCCATAAGTTGTTTACTACGTGCGCGGATCCAAAGCGGACTCGTTTGCTTGAAGGGCAGTGAGATAGTGTGGAAAGGCTTTAAGGGTGAGTTCAGAAACTTTCTGAAAGTTAGAGGGTGGCGCAGCGCATAATTTGGATGTTCACACGTGTAAATTTCTTATAAATGTTTTATAATTTATATACTTGCTTTTTTGTTAATATTTTATAATATAACTGCAAACCGTGATTTTAATTGATCAAATTTATTAAATTATTTTATTTATTAAATTATTTAATTTTCTTAAAGAATATAATGTAATTCAATTTCAAGGACAACATTCTTCTTATTTTTTCTGAGACAATAGGTAAAGTTTCTTTATCCCTCACTACCACCATTTGACTTCTAGTCGTCTTAAGATCTCGAAGTAGGTATCCATGTTGAAAATTTTGTTTCTAAAATTTTCCTCTCACTTCGAAAACTTCGTTATAACTTTCAAGGAAGGTACATTCATATATAATAATACTTTCTTGACAGGACACTGACTAGTGACTAGGTATACTATACATAACGTGGCTGAACTCCATTATAAAAGATATTTAAGTACTTCCCAAGGATGTACATAGATATTAATATGTATGTATGAACATACACAAATGGGGAAGTTTTTTCTTGAATTTTTTTATGATTTCGAAGAAAAGAAACCTTAACGACTTTCAGGTATAGTGCAGTGCGCCCCAAAATCCTTGTTTTTTATCGAAACAGGTTCAAGACTTTTAGAATATTTTCTTAAACCAAAACTTCAGAATGATAAAAAAAGAAAAAAGGGAAAATATCTTTAAATTCAATGGGAAATTATGTATATACATATAGAACCCGGAAAAGGTCACCGACGAATTCTGGTTGCATCACAAATTTTCCCCACAAAAATGTATGAAAGTGAATTTAAATTTTCGATTTTATTTAAAAGTTTTCTACCCAAGAGATCGAGTATAGAAGTGGGGAATGGGTGTCTATAGTATAGTGTATAGGTATAGTGGATCCGACTACAATCAGTAGTTTCAAAGTTATCACAAGTGCAAAACTTTGTAGACACTGCGACGCGAATAAACCAAACAAACACTTTTCAAACTGGAATTTAGGGCAAATAGTTAGCACACTGGAAAGTTTGTTTGCTGAGTTGAGATACTTTTTGAAATAATGTTTTGAGAAGTCTGAGTGAAGTGGAGGGAGGAAAGGAAAGGGGGTTTGGAAAGGGTATATAATATGGAAAAGGATAAACTTTTGAACAGCTAATTGAGTTAACTGAGTTGTGCACACACGTGAATGTGGTTATGGATATTATTACAGTTACTATGTAGTATCTGATTTTCATATAAGTATTTATTTATAATTTGGTTGAGTTAATACTGATTAGTGAACAGGAAAAAAATGTATGTGCGTCGGCCGGGAATCGAACCCGGATCAACTGCTTGGAAGGCAACTATGCTAACCATTACACCACCGACGCAACTGATAATATTGATAACAGATTAAAGCCAAACGCGTTTGCACTTCATGATCATGTTGACAACAAAAAGTAAAGGATTTAAGATAGCAGATCTACACCACGGTTATTAACTCTTTTTGTTTGGTGTATCGCAAAGAAATACTGGAGATTCAGATATGTGAACTGGTTAACAACGATAGGAAAAGAAGTCCTAGGAAATATGAAGTAAGTCCATTGCTTACTTAAAAAGAGGGGAGTATTATGAATTTATGAGGAATCTAATTTCAGCCTGAAACTCACTAAAGTGAGAGGGAAGTATCAATACCGGTGGACAGGATCTTTCTAGAACAAAAAGTTTATCTTTATTGCTGTTTACATACATGCACAAGGAGTTCGAAGCTATTGTAGTTGCTACAACTATGATCAGATCAGCCGGAAACTTATTCTTAAGGTAGAACTATAATAGGCGGACGCTGTCTTTTTACGGAATAAATTTTCTTTGGCTAATTTATTCTTTCAAATATTTATTGTAGTCGGAGATGCTCTTAAATATAAAGTTTGGTTTGTTTTTTTTTTTTTTTTTTTTGAAAATGAGAATAGCAAGTTGCTTTCCTAGGCCAAATCAGCTCATACGTAAATATAGCTCAAAGGTCTGGATTCAGGTAGGTATACTTATATTTAAATATGCATTAAGTAACTGTGCAAAGGATAAACCATAAAGCTACCATACAACTATTCAAACATCATTAAAAGCAATTTAAATAATTTTCTTTTCGTAAGAACAACAATTTATGTTAACTAGCTATATAACAGAAATGCTATTCTATTTAGTTAACTTAAATCATTATTTAATTTTGAAAATTGAGCGAAAGTAGGAAAGGAACACACTATAACGATATGTCACGTAAAAAAATTGTTAACTATGTACCTTACTTATACGTGAAAGGGTCTGAAATCACAATCTTAGGTAAAACTGTCAATGCTTTCAACTAATAAGTGAAGACGTTAGGACAATTAAGCTTGTTTTTTTTTATGTATTTTTGTAACTTATTTCCACTGAAATAGAAACGTGACTTGCCATTTCGTTCGCATTGTATTTACCTAACTTGTATCTTTTTTAACTACATAGGTATAGGTTTGTATACTTTCTTTTTTGCCTTCCGCAGCAAATTCCTGTGATAACAATTCGAAAAAGTTGTAACCCACCAAAAGTGAGTACATAGTGAGGTAAAGGAATGAAATATAAAAAAGGAATTTGTCCTTTCGTCTGACTAACAACACAAAAAAAATAAATATTAAGGACTAAATTGTCCTTGTTACTTCTTCAAAAAGCTTGAACATACCTATACCTACTAACTACCTATATACAAAATAGATATATGTATAGCTAGCGTGCCAAGAGACAAAGAATTAAAGTAAAACGGCAATAAAATCGGACAAAAATAAAAAGGACAAATTAACCCTCATAGTGTATAGTCACCAAAAATAGTCCTTGAATAAAACAGAATAAAAAAAAAAAATAAATTCACAAAAAAAAAAAAATGTTATATGTATTGTAATAGATGGGGGTATATAGGGTAGGATACCTGCAGACGTTACTCCCAAAGGACTCATATATTTTTCAAACGTTTTGTTGGCTGGGCAAGAGTTGGCTCGGTTGGCTCTCGATGTGTTTCTTTTTCTTCGTTTGGGTTGACGGTTGACTGGCGGCCACCACACCACCAATGTACAACCAGAGGAGCACACTGAACAAAGGAGATTCACCACCTGTGCTAACTTTGTATAATGTCATTGAACTGTTAGGTGTATAGTCTTGTTACTTCGGTTAGATGCTCGCAGAGCCAAAAATTTCAGTGATGTGCATATAAGGGTATCTATAATGGGTGTGGGGTGCCGAGCGAGCGTCCACTAATGAAGGTTGTCACTCTTTCGAGTTGCCAAACCCTTTTTCGAGTCTATCTAAAGGCAATTAGTAGGTTGTTGAAGACAATTTGAAAGTCGTGTAGTGTCGTATCCATATCCATATATATAGGTAGTCGATGCTATGAGGGTGATGCTTTATATTTATATATAGGTACTTACTCTTCAGTTCTTAGAAATTGTTTATAGACCCTGATGGTCATAAGGGTGTAATTGTTTTTTTTTTTTTTTAATAAGAATTGAAGTTATTTTGAAGGCCGTATTCATATTGTCCATATTATGAAGTGTTAAAATACCTATATAGACCATTATCTTAATGAGGTCCGGTCTTGTTATCTGTAGATACAATAATCATCCATTATTAATTATAAACTTTTTATATTTTGTTTGTATATCTATACCTAGTATGGTACAGTACCTTATGTTTCAAGGTTTTAATCACTGTAGCGAGTGACAATTGTAATTGTAGCAATTATACCTATATATTATAGTTGAAAAAACAATGATAACGTTAACACTAAATAATTATAGTTATATTAAAGCGACTTTTTCGAATTCACACTAAAAATCATAAGCTTTAAATTTGTGTATATCTACCAATTGTTAAATATATAGATAAGTGGGTATTGCAGTTGGTCTAAAATTGGAAGAAAAAAAATAAACGTCATGTGTTAAAAGTGCTTATTTACAACGTTTTAGCTTATAATGACGTTGAATTTGGATAAAATTCAAAACTAGCAAACTGAGCGTAGCAGTGGGCGGATTTTACCGGAACCGCACTTTCTAAGCCTAATTCTCGCCGCTATATGAAAACAGATTCAGAAAATTTAAGAGGAGTGGGTTCATGGAGTTTTTGCATTGCTCACAAAAAGAAACACCCTCAATAAAATTTTTAGTTTTTGCTAAATTGCTGGAGCTGCATAGATTTTAACCAAACTTCAGATAAAAACTATCGTGCCAATATAGAAGATTGTCTGTAGAAATTAAGCTTTAAGGTTTAGAGGTTTTGTATATTTGTGGCCCTATATGTGCACATGTATAGATATATGGTTTTTTTATTTTTGTAGGTACACAGGTACACAGGTACTATAAATATTAAAATTTTGAAAATGTCCTGACCCCATAAAACAATTCTCCAAGTCTGTTCTCTATAAATATGTTTCAAAAACAAAAAGAATTTCAAAAATGGAATACTAAATTCACCCTTAAGCCATTCTTTGAGTATTTAAATAGAAACTGTCATCTAGTCTCGTCCAAAATATTATGGTTAAAATCACGACCATCCGCTTGATTCGTTTATTAAAAAATTTACTGGAGATGCCGGGGATCGAACCCGGGGCCTTTCACATGCAAAGCGAACGCTCTACCACTGAGCTACATCCCCATTAAAATGTTGGTGTCCAAATAAAATGGAGACAGAATGAGTCTATTGCGGATTGTTCGATACATAAAGAATTTAACAATTTAGGCCGCGTAGACTTAACACGAATCTCTTTAGGGCCAGTTTCACAGTGAAATAAGTGTCACTTAAGTGCCAAATATGGAAAACTAATTCCCAATTTCATAGTGCAAACTTGGAATAAGGGACGTTTGCTGATACTACATAACGATTTAAGTTGAACTTAATTTCTTAAGTATCACTTTATGACATGGAAAAAGTACCCCTTAAGAATTTAAGTTCAACTTAAATCGTTATGTGTAGTATCAGCAAACGGGCCTAAGTGACACTTAAGTCTCCCATGTTGGCCACTTAAGTTCCACTTACTCGGGCAGTAAAACTGCGGCTAAAGTGCCAAAATGGGAAAATTAAGTGCCACTTATTTTGTTTAGTGTGTACTGTGAAACTGTTCCTCCATTCAACAGTTATACATGTTAAGTACAGGCCTTAGTTATTATACAACTTTACCTAATAAAGGGTCTTTCATTTTTCGGTCTCGATAGTAAAGCTAAATAAAACACACAGCAATACATTTTTGATGAAAGTTCTATTTCATTATAAAGTTTGGACTTTAAAAATCTAACGGTTTCAAATCTCATGATCTTGGTGGCCAATTGAAGTCACCAAAACATGAAAAAACGCGACTAGGAAACTTCTCACGCAATGAAGTCATAAATGCGTCGTGTTGTGTGGCTTGTTGCCCCGTCTTGTTGGAACCACATCTCGTCAAAGTCATGATCTTCAATCGCCAACTAAAAAAATCGGTTATAATTCGACCATATCGCTCCGAATTGACTGTAACCGTATGCCCATTTGCATATTCGAAGAAATACGGACCAATGACACCTTTCGACCATAGAGCACACCAAACAGTCACTTTGTCTAGATGCAAAGGCATCTTTGATCCCTTGTGGGTTTTCTGAGCCCCATAAGCGGAAATTTTGTTTGTTTACATAGCCACCAAGAAAATGTTGTTCGAAAAATGCGCGAACAGTGGCTACGTTTGAATCACCACTTTTTTAGTAAGTTTTAATAATTTTAACGCGTTGTTCTATTGTTTAGCGATCCATTATCGTAAATGGCAAACATTCAAATAATATTATGACACTTCAAATGACAGATGAGTTTGACAGTTGACAGTTGAAATGAATGACCCGTTACCACAGTAATGCCGGATTTACACGAATGGCAAAGTTGCCAATATTTCTGCCAAAAAAACTGCCAAAATAATGGACGAAATAAATTTATAATGGCATGCGTTTACATGAACCAAAAAAATGGCTGATTAAATGTTGGCATTATTTTTGCCAGTATTAAATGGCAAGGAAAGAAATAATATATTTACATGACTGACATAAACGAGCCATATTAACGGAAGTTTTTGAAGTTGAAAGAAAGTTGCACAAATATCAATTTTTAACTCAAGAAAGTAATATATAAAATGGAATCAAGAACAAAAACTATTGCCTTTTAAGGAGCATTCTTGGTACTACAAGATGAGGAAGAAGAGATGCCCTAGCCATCCGGCGACAAAGAAAAACTCTGGCACATTGGGTTCGACCACTATTTTTCGAAGGAAGAGGTTTTTTTTTAGACTCTGCAGGGAGAGCTCCGAACTAACGACCCGTAGTTGTTCAAAAACTTTCTGAGAATGTCCGAGGAAGATTTTGATTTCCTCTCTGAAAAAATATCCCTAGTTGTAAGGATTGAAAATACAAATATGCGTGAAACAATATCTGTAGAAGAACGTCTCGCTATCACCCTCCGTTTCCTCGCAACTGGAGACAATTATTATAGCAGCCTGATGTTTTTGTTCAGGAGGTCAAAATTTTCTATTTGCAACATTGTTTCCGAAGTCGAATCGGGGGAACGAAAATTCCATAAGTTTTCCCGAGCCTCAACCATTTCAACAAGCAGCCGTTCCTCTTGTGGCACCCACTTCCTCTCGACTTTTCTATTGGGAGCTACCTTTTTAATTTCTTTACCTTGTTCCATATGTGTTTTCAATTTCATAAATATTAATTTATTAGTATATTTATTGGAAACTTAAACTTGTATTTTCTATTTACTTACAATTTTAATTTTGTTGATAAATAAATAATCCAAATGTTCATTCTTTTTCGAATATGGAATAATTTGGAAAATGCCGCCACTAAAGTGTTTACACAATGCCATTTTTATGGCAGCATTCAATGCCAAATTATCTCTGCCAGTTTTTTTATGACAAAAATATGCCAGTATTTAGAGCGTTTAGACGATGAAAAGAAAAATGGCTTGTATTTGGCAGCTAAAATGGCATTTTGCCATTCGTGTAAATGAGGCATAAGAATAATGATTTTCATAATGAACAGAGTCAATAAGCGGAATAATCGTTGTAAATTTTGACTTTCTATAAAGTGGAGCTTTAATTCAAATCTCGGAAGCAATTGATCGAAAAAACGACGTCCGTCGGTCGGTGTCAAATGCAACAACAATAAATAATTTTCGGGGCTTAACTTTACCTGCATTTTATTATTTACATGATCTGGCCCGGATCAAATTTTAACACGTTAATACAAAAACAACATGTAATCCTGGTTTTTATCTGGATCTTATCCAGATCAGATCATGTGTATAATAAAATGCGGCTTTTGTTGGCGTGAATAACATGCTTGTTATCGATAGTCTGTATATAGAAACCCCATTTTTTTTATATTATGATTAGCGACGCTATAATCCGCTATTTAATTTTTTTTTAAAGTAATTCTCTCGGGGATTGAAAAAAACATACTTATGGCGTTTTCGATTGGGCGCCCAGAAGCCTTCTGAACCTTACAAAATAACAGTTCTTCTTCTTGATAGAAGAGAAAATGATTATGGATTTGAATTCAGAATCGAAAACAGAAGCACTAACACTGCAGAATCGATAAGATCTGTTTGAAGCATTCGATTGGCATTTCTCATCCGGATTACCAATTAAAAATGCCATAACTGATCGTAAATTTTAGGTTCATTCGCGTACTTGCCCGAAACTGCCAGATTCTACCAGATTTATGTTTTTATATGAACTTTGCTAAAAATGGTAGAAATGGGTATAGGTTTGGTAAGGTTTGGAACAAGGTTTTTTTCTATACAAACAATCGGTTAAAAAGGGATGAAAGTAAAACAGTTTTTATCAAGGCTTGAGTTTGTATTTCCAAATTTGGCCTTAGCGAAACCAATTCGCGTTTTTTTTTTTGCAAAGTCCATACAGAATTGTACAAAAAAAACGACATCGGGAATCATCAAAGTCACTACAGCAAACAAGTGTTTAATAATTCCATCATGCATATACCGTTTCGGATTTGTGGGAAGCATTCAAAACAAAAACTAATCAGCCATGTCACATTAAAATATAAAGAAAACTCATATAGAAAATTATTTACTAAATTCCATGGCAATGATAGCCATTTTGTTTTGATATACAAAATTGTTTCATTCGATGACTCAGATTATTTAACGTTTCTATACAAACTATCGTTATCAATATATTATAATACAGTTTTTATCGAGACTAGAATCAAGTTTTTAAAATTGTTGAATTTTCAAGACTCAAGTAAATCGCTTAACTACTATGTTGATTTTTCGTTTTTTTGTTGTAGTATTTGTCCATTGTTCACCCCGAATCAAATCCTATATTCGGGCTTCCAAGAAAACAAGTCTAAAACGTAACACACTTCGGACTTCCAAGAAAACAAGTCTAAAACGAAACACACTTCAGTAATTTATACCTAGATCTAGGCCAAGTTATTTTAATTTCTTTCGTGAATCTATAGAATTTTGTTGAATAAGGATTAAAAGAAAATAAAAATTCACAAAATGATATGCGATATAAAGCTGTACACACTTTCGTTAAAGCATCATTATTATAATCAGAGCATACGGCAGTTAGCTACATACCTAAAGTGCTTTTTGATGTTGCCTTCCTTCCACCTTTTTCACTTCCGTTCGCCCACCTTTTTTTGACTTTATAGTATATACTGCGAGAGAAATCCTTGGTCGTTGGGTTATAAACATCTTCTCTGTCTACGAACAACGGATTTTTGATGTAGAAAATAATATTCTTTCTAGAGAAGGTCAAATCACAGTATCTAAGTATCTATATACACAGTGTAACTCCATGGTGCTTGACCATAGTGAGAACATGACAAAGATTCAACAATATTATCAAGTGATGGGGAGCCGGAAAAACTAAATGCAACCATGATAAGGGTGAGCTTATCCGAACGTTTCTATTATATACATTTAAGCAAGGACGAAGCTGTTTAAGTATTTATACATAATATTATATGTTGCTATATGGTTAACGACGATGTATTATAATAAAGAAATAGCTTACTGATGGCGAATTGTGCTTAAACTCTTAGTATATATTTACAAGAGCTTTATTCTGTATATCTACATCATATAAACCATAGTTTTTTTACCATGAATTTTACTGTGTACCTATATCTTACATAAGTGTGTTATACATCTAACATACGGTTATAAAAAAAGTTTGAAGGATACAGGATCTGTGAATCTGGTATTTAACTAAGTTTAGGTATATAGAACAAAGCCAAAATGACCTTATTTAAGATAGAGTAACTTTAATGTTGACAGTTTATAAGTTGGCATCCTTTGATTTTGGGGAAGAGACTCCACAAATTCTATAAACATTTCTAGAAACTGAAATTAGAAGATGTTCCATATAAAATGATTTTTTGGAAAGGTTTTTACTTTTATGAATTAAGATTTAAAGCTTACATGACTAACATCCTTATTAATAAAAAAAAATATCCACTTCTAAACACACAAGGATAGAGAACTTGTTCGTTTAATAAGTATGTAGATTATGGAATCCGCTATCCTGAAACTTTTCAGCCTTTATCACTGGAAGCACTTCAACAAATTGAAGCAACATTCTAACTCATGTGTCACATATACATGCGCTTATTTATGAAAATTATGATTGTAGTATGTATAAGTAAACGGTTCTATAAGATGTTTGCATGTGTGTTTTTTCAGAAGTTTACAGTTTCTTTAATGTCAAACTTGGTGGGATAAATTTACCTGCTCGCTATCACATGTCAGTCGTCACAGATTGTTATATGTCTAAACTCACCTCAAGACGTCCACGCACAGTAATCGAAGTTGTCAATAATTTAAATATCAATGTCACTTTCTATAAACGTCAAGTCTTAAATGTCATCCTAAATTTGCAATTCATGTTTCATTTTTTGGAATTTTGCAAGTTATGTTTGTTATTTAATGTGTTCCTCTTTAAAAATGCCAAATTGTAAAATAAGTGTGAAATAAAAAATAATTCATTACCAATTTGAAGCATCAACATCTTTTAATTTACTTACATTTTTTACTTGGATCTGTATATTTAAACTTTTATAAGTTAAATTATGTGGAAACACAGGTCATTATACACATTTATTATTAAGAATAACAAGTTGACTGATGTGTAAGTTCTATTTCACCGTTGTTTGTCGTTTATTAATAGAGAGGTTATAGTTCAAATAAACTTCAACTTTTGGTATCTTAAATCAAGGGAATGATATCAAATAAACGACAGGTACTGCTTTCTGTCGGGACATGATACAAATGATTCCGTTGGCACAGTCTTAACTAGTTTCTTTTAACAAATAAAACAGCTCTTAGGCAAAGTGCACCAAAATTGAATTGTTACCAGAAATGGAGTTTTTGATATACATTTAAGCAGCTGAATTTCTTCAGCATTTTCAGCGATCTTATATACGAAAAACATATTAACTCAGGAGTCAGGTTACTTCATTATGGCGATAGATGATCAGAAAAGGCCAAAAAGTGGAATTAGTTACCAGAATTCTTTCTTTTACAGCGTCACTTCGACCAGATTCAGCGATACTTGTGAATGGTGATGACTGGAAGAATAAAATCAACTTTCATAAATCAGACACTTTAGGAATATTTGTGTCCTGAAAAAAAGCTTTTCTTCCAGCATCCGGTCTTGAGTAAGGTTGAAGGTAAATTTGTATACATAAATGGAATCTGATTTTTGTGGATTATAGATTGGCAGTGCGGGTTATTTATTACGTCGCGGTCGTGTCGACCCTATCAGAGTCAGAGAAGATATTTTTGCTAGAAAAAAATACCTAATGATTCCAAATTTGAATGCTATGTTTTTTTACTACATAATAATTTAATCTATAAATAAAACCTAACCTCAAAAATATGTAACTTAACTCTAAGCTTAGATCCGGATTGAATTTATTCATGAACCAAAACTTTTTTGTATCGTTTTTCTTCTTATGATGGTACACTTTTTGAACAAGTTAAATCTTCGCAACCCATTGAACTTAATAATTCTCACATAAAAATTCAAACTGGAAATCTTTTTCATTTTTTTTTTGCAGATAAATAAGTATATAGAAAAAGGTACAATCAAAAACTTAATTCCAAAAATGTTACCACTTTGTTTCCATATTGAATTGCAGTAATCCGGCAAACTAATACCCGTTTACACATAGTCCTTTCCTTGATTGGGATTGTTTCTTCTTACTTTTTTCCTTTCATTCAATATGAAACATAAGAAGTAAAATAAAGAAGGAATATACAAAAATGTATAAAGTTTCTCATAACCGAATCGAAATTATTTGTAGGTAGATATTATAGGTTCATCCATTTCCAATTAAAAATTCAAGGAAGGATATAGAATGGATACCTTTACATATATGTTGAAGGACTCTATGGAGTAAATTATTATTTGATATCTCACATTCCTTATATACTTTTACTTTAACACTCTTTATGCTTCGAAAACTCCTATTTTTAGTTCTTTTTATAGATATAGAGTAGAGGAAATTTCCTTACCAATCAAATGTATCAGGAATTAGTTTTAATTCTAGAAGAACTGATGGTAGGTATAGAGGTATTTGATTAATACACTACACATGTACCTACTATACTTTTGCTGAGTATGAATTAGAACACTTGTTATAAAGGGTGACTCAAAATTAAAATAATGTACTTTTTAAATTGTTCAACATCAAAAACAATAAATTTATATAAAGTTTTGTGCGAATAACAAAAATGCTGTAAATGGTATAAAACATCATTTTATTTTTTTTTTTACATATCATCAAAATTTAGAAATAAAGACACTAACATTAAAGAGTAATATGTTTTTTCAGTAAACACAGTTTTTTTCAGCATGATAACGTATTAAAACTATTTGTGTTATGTCTCATTTATACGAGTGGCAAAATATCATTATTTCTGTCATTTTATATCAATTATTTATCGTAATAAACAATTTGTATAAAATGATGAAAATAATGACATTTTACTACTGCCTTATAATGCAGTACTAATATAAATTGCATTTACTCCAGTTGCAAAATATCATTATCTGTCATTTTATACCAACTATTTATAGTAATAAATAATTGGTATAAAATGGCAGAAATAAATGATATTTTGTCACTGGAGTAAATGATACATTTAACGAGTGGAATAATTTCATTATTTCTGTAATTTCATACTAATTATTTATCATTAGAAAACAATTGGTATAAAATGACAGAAATATTAGCATTTTGTCACAAGAATAAATTCTGTACTTTTTATAAGCTGATTCGTATAAAACATTGTAAAACCTCATTTATTCGAGTGACATTATGTCTTTATTTCTGACATTTTATACCAATTATTTATCGTAATAAGCAATTGCTATAAAATAAAAGAAATAATAACATTTTGTCACTCGATTAAATGAAGTATTAGAATGTTATAAACGAATTAGCTTAAAAAAAAAAGTTTTCTTCTGTTCGATTTTACACAATATATACGATACTGATTGGTGTAAACATGGTTTAATAATGTATATACATAGTACATTGATGTAACTTCAATTCCATAGAACAAAGTACCATTTAGTTATTTATTTCAAAACAATTTACTCCCTTTATAGAGTTTACCATGTCTATATACCAATCATCGAACAGACAGACATATGTTTTTTTAAATATAGCTAAGTTCATTTTAGAGGCAAAAATGATCAAAAAGTATGTAAAATCATTATTTTTGTCGACTTTTGTAGCTTTTCCTTGTGTAGGTTGTCCATTTTTTGTTTATACCAGTCATCGGATAAACAATAGTGACCCAATTGATGTTATTTTCACCATGACTTTAGCAACACATTTCATATATATGTATTAAATACATTGGGATAAATACCTTCTTTAAAATAGACACCCAGCTCTTTTGGAATTTGCATCAAACATCTTATAGGAGAGGAAGTCCTTAACATTCTTTGAATATATGAACAATTTTTTTTTAGGTCAAAGTCAAACCCCATTAGAGACAAATCAATTGTACCTAGAGAAGTAATGCGTGGGAGGTCTTTCATAAATCATAACTGAATTGCATATATTTGCTTCGTTAGTAATAAAATAGGTATAAGAGAAGCGAAACCCTATTTATAAAGGACAAATAAATGGCATCACCCTGTAGGCAAAGCCCAAGCGTTGCTAAAAAAAACGCTTCAATAAATTTCGATTTCTCTCCTTCTTTCCCGCACTGGGACCAATTTCGTTCGTTAAGGATCCGGTTTTTTTTTTTTTTCTTATTTCATTTTGATGAAGTATATGTATTCCTTCCATCTCAACTATATATATTCTGCCCAGGCCCCTGGACCCATAGTTTTCCTTGACTCAAAAAGCTTTTACACAGTGCAGCACGTCCCAACTGTGTACCGTTGAGGATATTTGGAACTCTTGTAAAATAATAATTTTTTTTTATTTTGCTCAATTTCATGGATAATTTTTGTATCTATAAGAGGCATAGCGCAGAATGGAAGGAGAATATATCCTTGATGAAGGAAAAATAATTTGCACCAATTTCTATATATAGTTGCTTTTCCACCCATTCCATTTGGATATATATTGTAGGTAATCCTTTCGCCGGGGCCGGCCGGCCGTTTTGCTTGTGCGAGGAAATTAGAAAAAAGGTTCGTGTAGTTATTAAGCCTTTTCGTTGTCGTGATGTGGTGATGTGGTGGGTGGTGCATTTAGATTATTCTATACACTTCTATACTGCGATGGTGTAGTAGTGGTAAATGAAGGAAAAATTTGAATTTATACCTAACATCAATCTGATTCTGATTGCTGACAGACGACATTGCCCTGCCAAAGTGTAGTTACCATTAAAATGGTCAGAAAGGAGCTCAACAAAAAAATACTGCTGTTCGGATAAAAATTGCTTCATCACTGGAGATGATGGAGAAATTGCTGTAGGTACCTATAGTATACAAGGCAGCCGCACAGGGTGGTATGGAACTTGAGATATACGGGCAAGCTGAAATGGTTTTCGCCGTCCTTAATTGAGCAATGGACCATTCATTCATTTCTCTTGATTGGGTTTTTCCGTATATATACCAAGTGTCATTTGGAAGAATACGAGAGGCAAAAGCTGAGAGCTGATGGTGGAGCTATACCTTAATGGTGGTCGCACACATTTTATAGTGATTGGATTTTTTTTTTGTTTAATTCCGGTTTTTAATTTGCAATTTTGATTGATGTCACAAGAGGAAAGGCGAAGCGAAGGTTTAAATAAAAAATGAATATTTTTTTCTCACTTGAGCTTCTATAGTTTTAGTTTTGTTTTACATAAGAAGTGGAACAGTTTGATTCTTACATAAAATACGGAAACTAAAAAGAGCAATATCGAAACAAATGCTATACTTATAACTTTCTTAGGTTACATAAATGCAGAATTTTTAAAGAACTGATAAGTACTTCGAAATATTTGATTTTATCCAACAATTGTATTTTCTTAAATATATACATTGCACGAGGGGTTTGCATATTCTTACAGTTATCGGCAACGATTGTTGAAATTTGTAAGATGGTGGCGTTGAAAAGTATTTTCAACATGAACCTTAAATTTAAGTAAAATTGATTGGCGCAAAATTTAAGACGATTTGGTATCATGTTAAGTTAAGAGCAAAAGGACCATGGGCATTTTTGGCCCACTATCCAACATTGCTCAACAGTGATGAGACTTATGTCATATGAAAGTGTATGGAGAGCACTTTATTTCATTATATGGCATCTAAATTGAAATCGAGCTTCATTCAAAATTGATAACTATTTAGAGGTCGCGCTACCAAGGTTTTTTCAATAATATTGTTTGAATTTCTTTGAAAATCGGAATTATTCTCAAATTTTAAAAGCTGCATAATTTTTCGAGTTTTCTTGGTAAAAGAATGAAATTTTCAGGGATTGTTCGTAATTTTATGTAGTTTCTAAATATTTAGTTATACAAATAATTTTTGAAATGCTTTTTGTTTTGTTTATAACAAAATTGTTTATAACAAAAAAGTAAGCGTCTGCAGGAAAAAAACGCAAAGGATCTGGAACTTGGTGTTGACTTCAAATTACATCTAGTTACAACGAAAACGTATTTCAATATGACCAAGAAACTGCCCCAATGTTCATTTCTTGCTCAAACTTGTTTAAACAATGTTTTCAAAAAAACACTACAACCGAGATGTAGAAAAACTCATATCATATTGCAGAAGGTGCGTCAAAATGCATTTTTTTTAAATTATTTTTTTTTAAGAATTCATAACCTGAATACTAAATCCTAACGATTTGTGAGTCATCATATTTTTTTTTTTAGTCTAGAAAAATTCTACTTTGATTTAATTTTTGGGTCACCCTGTCCAAAATTGATTTTTATTTTTTACCATATTTTTTATTAACAGTGCTTAAAAGTTAGACTACAAAGAAATATTATTAATTCACCGATTCGATAGCCATAAATGGGGTCAAAATTAATTCGTACTTGAATCGTTTGAAACAGCACCCTGTATAAATGCTCTACTACTTATTCAATAACATTTTGCTTTTGAAAGCTCGATCTGGTTCTGCAGTCTTTTAAAAAGTATATAACTTATCACAACTTGCCTTAGATCAAGAGTTATGAGATATGACCTATAATAGAAAAGCCAGATTGCGTGTTCGTAAACGTCAAATGCATTTGCAACAAAATTGACTGACGTTGATTAAACAGATTTTGTGCAAGCAGAACAGCCGCATATTTGAAGATAGCAGTATATATCTGCGTCAAAAAAGACGATCATTTGACGATAAAATTGACGTTGTATAGCGTTTTAGATAACAGCCTTTTTAAACGCAGAGGGATGACGATGGCTCATCTAAGCGGGTGCTTTATAAATAGTATAATAATATGTCTTCGTATATTGTGGTATTTCCGAAACCCGAAAACCTTATAGTTTACATTAACATAGCTGAATTAAAAATTAATTAACAGAAAAATTTTCTTATATATCTTTATTGGTATAGTTAAAAAAAAAAAAATAATGGGCTAACCCCTTGCCAAAAAATTAGATTTCCGACGATGTTACCACAACCCATCGAAATAAAACACTTTCCAAACTCTATACGGACCGAAAAATGTCTGTGGGTCTTGTTCTCGAAATATTTCCATCCCAATTGATTTTACTGAATTTTTAAAAACATTAGTAGATACTACAATTAATTAGCTTTAAACTTTTTTTAAAATTTTTATTTTGACTTCTTGATAAAATTGATTTACATGGCTCAGAGATTAAGTGATGTTATTGGATTCAAGAATGTTTTCTTTCTGAATAGATATGTATGTGGACTAGCAGGAAAAGATAATAGGTATGTATTTATATAATTCCTTGGATGTAGATATGTACCTTTGTCCTATCATTTGAAAGGCCTCTTTAAACGGTCGTTGATATACGACCTGAAGATCAAAGACTTGATCTGTTTTTTTTTCACAACGAAATAGCTGAAAGACATACTTCAGTGCCTTAACTGTACCTACTGTGTTTTTCGTCAAATTTCTAGGAACTACGAGTTTTTGAAGTTTATCTGGCACAATGATCGAATGATCACTTAATTGAATTGGTTTTCGATTCAGTTCCACGCAATAAGCGGCATTTAAAAAGTTGGTCAGAAGCTCAAAGTCCATTATGTTTAAGTTTAACATAGTGAAAAAACCCTGGTTTAAAAAGGCCCACATTATGTCATTTAAAATTATGAAAATATATTTTTCATGTTTCGTTTTATAATGCGAAATTTTAAATAATTTTCCAAATCTTCAACTTCTATATGTGAGTAGTTTATTTATGTAGTTTATGCTACCCTACCATCCATTTAATTTAGGTGCAGATATTTTTAAAGCCAAAAATTAATCTATATTTATTTTTTTTAAACACAATTGGTAATTATCCATTCAACGGATTTTGCAATCAAAATATGTATCTATTTCCCAATCAAATTAAATAAATTATTTTCTATGAACGCACAACCAAGTCCATTCCACCGTCGGCGTCGGCAAAACTCAAAAAGAAAGCTTTCTCTATATATGTATTACTTTGGTAGGTAGGTAACACAAAAACTATATCAATTCGCCATCATTGCACCCTCTCGAACCCCTATTCTATTTCGAACAATATAAAAGCTCATTGAGCAGTTGAAACTGTTTTTTGTTGTTTCAATTTCACTGTCTCCCCCGAATTTCTACTTCTAACTTTCTCTTGTAACTCTCTGTGTGTAGGACATTTTTTCAAAAGCATAAAAATCTAAAACAAAACAAAAGAACAACGTATCCCAAAAATAACAGCAAAAACTATAAAACAAAAATATAAACTTTCCATTGCCCCTACAACGACGATGACGACGACGACGATAATGACGGTAGGGGTAGTGACTCCAAAATGCACTAGAAAAATTGAAGGGGCTATCATCAGGCCACACCCTCTGCAAATTCTCCGATTGGCTGCTGGGTTGGCTATGGTTGCTGTTCTATGCAACATGATTACTTCAGCCTTGCACCACATGCACACCCGACTGCTGCTGCTGCTGCACACCCCCATTTACCAAACGAACATGCAATCTCCCATATATATTTGACAGAGCTTGGCTACTTCAATATGAAACAAGGGTGCGTATCCTTGCCCATTGCAGAGTGTATAGTGTAGTCGGTCGGGTTTTCTAATGTGGGTGGCTATATAGGGGGAGCTGAATCGGAGATCCGGATAACTGTAAACCTATCTGAGCTTTTTGCGTGTGTGCACACAATGGAAAGTTTTGCGTCGCCTCTTGGACGTAATCCGTTGTTTTGTTGAGAAACATTATAGGGCGCAGGGTTTCGGTGTGTGTGCTGTAAATGTCCATTTTTCATCGAAGAAATATATTTGTGAAAATGTATGTGTAAGTTTCCAACAAATTCACACATATACACAAAGAAAATCCATTGCAATTAGCACATGCATCGATTGCAAGAAAGGACATGCGGGTGCTCCATTCCTAATACGATGCGATATGGTGGTGTTAATATGGTGCTGGTGTTGGTTGTGGGGTGCTAAACAAAGACCAACGTCAACGTCGACAAGGACGAACAGGACTTTCTGACTTTTGGCTATATATGTATGTATGAAGATATGTGTGTTTCGCATGCATGTAACAAAATGCGGGCCAGGGAACTTAGATTTGCGGGTTGGCACGCAAGGAACTTCGATTGATTGCGGGTTTGTTGCTGCACTAGTGGGTGCCGTCCTTGCTATATTCTGTGTGCCGGCCGTGCTGATGAAAATAATTTTCGCACACATGCAGGCAGCGCATTGATGGTGTTGTTATGGGGGTTGATATTGTGGGCCTCATGTGTATCGACAATGTTATTGGTTTTGAGCCTCTCTGTGCTTTGCAGCTATGGTCATAAAGAAGTGATGTTATGGTTGCCCCCAACTTCCGGCAAGAATCCCGATTGGCTATTGCATCGATTTGGGGGAAGGTAAGACTTTGATTTTTGTTATTTGCCATGAGATGCATTTCGTATATTCGGTTTTTGTCATGGAGTTTGAGGTGTTTATTTATGTATATGTATATATTTTTGTGATTGTGTAAGGGTTTGAGTTGCGATGGAGATTTCCTTTCATTCAGGTGGAATGTTCTGGCCTTTTTTTTAGCCATATATTTCATTTGAATTAGAAAATATGCAAATATTTTGAAAAAAGTTACAAATAAAATTAGAAAATACATTTTATAAAAAAAAAAGTTAATTGCATCGGCCGGGAATCGAACCCGGGCCGCCCGCGTGGCAGGCGAGCATTCTACCACTGAACCACCGATGCTTCATGCAAAGTAAGTGTCCAATAGTGAATTTATCAGTAAAGTAATAATAACTTAAGCTGAATTAATCATAACTTATGCATATTAGCTGTGTTTTATTTTCTCCCAGATTCGAACCAGATTAGATTTGCTTACGAAAATACATGTACATACAAAAACAACACAACTTTGTTTTGAATTTGGATTTCCAAATCCATTTTGAACACACACCCTTAATTTGTAAATGTCGTCAGTAGTGTTAGATTTGATTTGGGGAAAATAAAACACAGCTATGGTAGTAATTTATCTATAACACATAATAATACATAAAGATAATTATTCATAGGGTACCTATATATAGACCTTGATCTATTTGTTCTGTTTGTTTAGTTGGTGGTACCTATGTTTGTTTAGTTGGTGGTACTTATGTAGATCTGAAAAAAATTTCCAGATATTTATGGGCGGTAAGGTATACCTCTATTTAATTAAGGGATATTTGTTCGTACCTATTTATTTAACAAAACAGATGGGTTTATATCTTTGATTTATGATTCCGACCCGTTGCTTAAAAGATTAATAAATATTTAAGGACTATAAAAGCAAGTCAATGAAGTGTTATAGCAACTCAATTTATAAGTTCAAATGATCTCAACTCCAAAAATTGCGTTTCGCCCAAGTACGGCAGTTGGGCTCATCAGCTAGATTCTGAATTATATTCAATCGCTCCACTTAAACAGAAGTAATTCTATAATTTTCTTCATCTACTTTATTATTTAAAAGCCAGACCACGGGCTACTAATTTTCTAGGTGTCTGAATTTAATCGAATTCCCTTAGAAATATTCATGCTGTGAGTTTTATAAGAGTCGATAAGTATCGACCATAATTTGCGTCTTAGAAGGGTACGACAGCCTCTAACTGATTAGGTCAACTGTTGTACGCAATTTTTGGAGTTGAGTTCATTTGAATTTATAAATTAAATTATATTCAATCACTCCACTTAAACAGAAGAAATTTTATAATTTTCTTCATATACGATATTGTTGTATTATAGCAACTTTCTTATCAATATTTCGGATGACTTGCTAATTTCTCAATTTAACAGCGATATTATATTCACTCTTTTTTTCAATTGGATTAAAGTGAATTTTGAATCCAACCACTAAAATCAGGATTCATTTAATTCAAAGATATTCATTTCCATATAATATGTATATTATTCACTGCAAAAAATAAAGTAAATCCAATCGATTTAAAATGCTTTATTCTAACTCGCATATATTATTCATTCGATTCATCTAGTTTTAAACTTAAATCTTGATGTATAAATTATATAAATTCAATGGAAATACAAGCGGATTTAAGTTGTGATCTGAATAATATGCCAGTAAATGTCAATTTCGGAAAGTGTCAAATTTCTTTAAAATTAACAAAAAAAACCATACAAGCAGATAACACAAATAAAATATTTTTTTTCAAAAAAGTAAAAAAAATTGTAAAATTATGAAAAAGAAGTAAATAATATGACGTTAAATTTTCATCTGGATTTAAGTACTTAAACTGGCCTCCGAAGACCAGTTTTAATTCAATTGGATTTATCGTCATTGTATTTAAAAAAAATAATAAAAGTGTGAATTTAAAGAGTGAATAATATGGAACTGGGGATTCTTATTTTTGACCAATTCTTTGTGTTTCAATTTGTAAAATATTATGTTCGGGCTCTTTTGGTCAATTTATTGAATTATGCAATTAAAAACAAATATAGATAATTTTTTTTTCACGTTTCGCTGGATTTTTTCAGCATCTTTAGGGACTTTATTTATCTATACATATGTATTTATATATAAAATTGAATTTTTTTAATTTTTATATAATTGTTGGTATTATTATAAATTTATATGAATTTTATTGAATTTTTATGGAATTTATAACATTTTTATATGGAATTGGATTTAAATTAATTAACATTAAGTTTATTTACATTTAAGTTTTAATCCAGATTAATCGAGTGGATAATATGGGCTACTAATTTACTACTAATTAATTAAGCATTGATAAACGACGTGACATTGTTGTAACAGTAAAATTCAACTTTAAATGGTCATTCTAACCATACACCAAAGATCAAGAATTTGCCTAACGATTCACACAATTATGTAAATTCACATACCTAAAGTATTTTTATATATATATTATACAAAAATCATACCTAAAGTATTTACATATATTTAAAAGTCTTAAATGTCAATTGATTTTCTTTTAATTAGTGAAGTACAGCAAACACAGTGCACAGAGAAGATCCTTATCAACCCCAATCAACAACTGAGGATACAGCTAAGCGACATAATATCATTTCAATTCTGTTTTTTAGCAACTTTGTATCTGAAATTAAAACTCGTTTGCAACAAGAAAACATAGTCACATAGTTACCTACATATTATACAAATGTATATACCTACAATTGAATAATTTGCTACAACTTTTGATAGCGAATTCAATGAGGGAGGTCTACAACATGAGAGTTTATTACTGAGTGACATCTTGGGTAATGGAAAGGAAAAAGGGTGATTTAAAAATTAGGAGGTCCTCATGCATATCTTCCACGGGGCTAATTTTAATGTTTACTCTTTTGTGCGGACACCGCGTACCGCGAATCGAACACTCCAAGATAGAAAACATGGATGCTACCAAGACTAGAAGTTCTTCGAAACTCTAGGTTTCTGTGATCGAATGGCGGGCTATCTGATGGCTCCTTCAATACCACCACCACCGTCCATCCTTTTCCCTGCTGCCAAAGAACAGATTCCACATAATAATCGACGAAGACGACGATGCTTGGCTTGAGGCGCATAATGCAATTGACAGAAAGTTTATTGCATCTTTTGAGAGTATAGTGCTGCGCTGAGTTCTATTAGGTGCACCTATACCTCCCAATAGATTGCTGATGGGAGTTGGGAGAAAGATGGCTCTTTTCTAGACGAAAGACTCCTCTCTAATCGTAGCAGTGGCATCGTATATACCACGCAGGAAACACAAGTTGATGTGTGTATGCGCGAATGCCGCTCGCGTTGTGGCGGCTTTTCCTTTTGAGTTTCATCGTTGTCGTTGCTCCGCAACTTATTCTCGGATTTGGAATCGGAGTCGTCTTCGTCTGTGTGTGTAGATTGATGCACCAGATATGCCCGAGTGGTTCATAATTTCCAAAGAGGACGATGCCACAAGGTAACTCGACACACGCAGGAAATTATCTGACGCGGATGTTATTGATGGGGGAAGATCGCTTCTTGTTTGTTTCATTTTTTTGTTGATATTTTGTTGCAGTCGATATACGAATTGTGCGTTGCGAATTTCTAATTAATTTCTTGTAAGATACGCAAAATGAGGGGTACATATCCAATGCTATTATTTCAGTTGGAAGTTGACAGTGAATAAGATGATAGCAAGATATTTTGACACATGCATATAATTTTTTTTAAATTTATTTGTTGCCCCATAATCTTTTGAAATTGGTACTGAAATGGACCTGCCCACAGTATCTATTTAAAAAAGTTGATTTGTTTTGGTTAGAACTTGGAATATAAAAAAGGACACATTTTTTATATCAAAAATGTTGAGTGATTAGGACTCTGCCGATTCTTTAAGTGCCTGTTTACAGAGCATTTCACTGAATGGAGCATCCTCTGAGACAGGTAGCTATTTTATGTGCGTAAAAGCGAGAAGGGTATACGTTCCACCAAAAATACACCGATGCTCCAGATTCAAGTAATATTTTATGGTGAAACATGTAAGACTTTTTTTTGGATGGGTGAGATATTCATGAATTTTAAGTTTGTGAGATAGGGAAAGAAGGTAGATTGAACTGAAGGTATTTTTACTTGCGACATATAGATACCTCATACACACATATAGGCAGAGCCGGCCTCAGCCAAACTTGCGCCCTGTGCAAGATTTGTAGAAAGCGCCCTTTTTTTATATTTGCACACATACATACATACACTGATACACATGCATCAGACTTTTCCAAATAACCCCGAGCAAAACAAGAGATAAAAATGCCCTTTTCTTCATCTGACACGATATATAATATGAGGATTTCTGTGAAGAAAAGTAATGTATCCTTTCATCATTTACCGACTTTTATCATACATACATTCAGCTGAGCATTAAAAGGGTGTGAATTTAAACAAATTCCCTTAGAAAAAATAAAAGTCACAGTATGTTCAATGTTCATGCTGTGGTTTTTATAAGAGTCGGTAAATATTGACCATAGTTTGCGTCTTAGAGACGCATTCTGGAGTTGGGGCCACTTGAACTTTTGATTGAATTATAAGTATTCAGTCGCTCCAACTAAGCAGAAGTATTTTTCTAATTTATAAATGAAAGGTAGCCCCCAATTCCCCAGTTATTTTAGTACTAAATTTTAGTACTAAATATTAAGCTGATCAATAATAATAAGTAACACTCATTTAGTGATTTCTTTGTTGAATATTCATCATATTTTTCATCGACGAATATTGAAGTAATCAAAAAAAAAGTCCAAAATATTTAGTGAGGTCATAAAAGAATTTTCATCAAAAATTAATGATCTGATGAATATAAGCAAGAATTACTTTCGTTTTGTGTTTTCTTCGTTGAATATTCATCATTATTTTTCATCGGAACCCTCAGTCCAACTGGTGAATAAGAAACTTCCAAAGAAGTAGTGATTTAGTTGTGTAATTTTCATCGAGAAAGTGGCATGTGCACCCCGGCAATGATATGCCCATGTTAAATTCTTTCATGTATTCCGCACAAAAAAAGCCGTGGCAGTTCCCTTTCCTCAAGGACAAGCAGGTCATTTAGCAATGAATTTTTAAAAATTTCCCACTGGGCTTTTTTGTGTTGAGATTTAAAAATTTTTTTTTTCTTTTGTACGAACAGGCTGGAATATTTTGAGTTAGGTAGGAAAGATTGAACTTGCATAGGTCTAGTGGGATCTTTAATTTTACGACATTTTGAGTTTAATTCTCCTTTGAATGCAACAATGAAAGTGGTGTTTGGTAGTGTGCAGAAAATAAATTAGCACAGTTGTAATGGAAGTTATTTTGGGATTATTTGAACAACTTTTGTAGTTAAAATGCAAATGGCAGTACATATTTGATTGCGCAAGATCAGATAAGGTACATTTTCTTGGTCCTGGTAATGCGCCCCTAGAATTTTGCGCCCTGTGCATTTGCACATCTTGCACGTATGGTTGGTCCGGCCCTGCATATAGGTATGGCAAGTAATGGATTCGTAAAAAAATCGAATTCGGGATTTTGATCAAAGTTGACATTACGATGATAGCGAAGTCGAAAAAAGTGGGTCTCGCTATTCTGTCCGTCTGTCTATTTGCCTGTCTTTCTGTCCTTTCGACTGCGATTTTCTTCAAAGTTAGTATCTACCGTTTTTTGGGCATTCCCCCGATCCCTTTTTTTCATTTTTTTTAAGATCAAAAATAACGGTAGATACCTGCCGTACAAATTTTTTTTTAGCAAAAAATGAAAATCATATTTTCTCAAAAACGTGCCCACAACTTTTTTTTTTTAAATTCAGTAATTTTTTTTTTGTAAAAGGTAACCATTTTATAAAAAAAAATTCCGAAAAATGGTACCTTCCATAGAACAGTTTTTTTGATTTTCTATTTTCTCAAAAACACTTCAACTGATATACGATTTTGATTAACATTTTTGTGTGAACTAATATCCATACGATCCATATATTTAAATATTATTAAAAAAAAATTTCTATCGTTTAAAAATGGTATCTCTCATAGAATTCTCCACTCCGCACTCCATACTCCACACTCTGCACTCTGCACTCTGCACTCTGCACTCCGCACTCCACACTCTGCACTCCTATAAAGGAAAAAATAACTATTTTTATATTAGCACAAATAATTCGACACACTATAACACCCCGCGATAGCAAAGTTATATGAGTAAAAACTCACCTCCGCCATATTACAATTTGAATAGGTAGGTATAGGAAGATTATAGAAATGTTGGCTCATTACGTCTTTAACGCTTGCATAAAGTACTGGAGATAGTATCTTTGGGGTGACTTATATCAGTTTTTAGGCCGAAAGGATTAGTACTAAGTTATGATATAGTTTAACTTAGAGTCCCCGCTTAGGGCCAGTAAGTTAGTTGTAAGTTATTGATAAGTATAGGCTAGTTTTTCATGAATTTTTGTCTAGCTTTAAGATAGTTATTAGTTTGAATTGAATAAAAATGAATAAAAAAAAAAACAACAAAACAAAAAGTGATGGACTTTTATATAGGAGGTTCCGAGTTCGATCCCTATATAGAGGTAAGAATAATGTTTGTGCTTTAAAATTATTTCCAATACATTAATTAAGAAAAAAAAACCACCGACAAAAATTGAAAATTTTTACTTTTTTAGAAGCATTTTCGAGACTGTCTGTCAAAATCTAAATTTCTTTAAAATTGTACATAGTGCTCGATAAGACTTTGTATAGATCTAACAAACACTTTTTATGGAATCTCAAACTTTTCAAAGAACTGCGCATGGTACCTGCACGAAGATGTACCAAAGTCACTTTAGAAGTTTAAAAAAGGTTATTTGAACCTCTAGGTGTTTTTTTCCAATCCCGGAGGGAACTGGTTGAAAAAAACGTTATCGGGGATTATCGACGCCATTACAGAAAAAAAAATCGAGTTTCCATATAAACTATCGATAGCAAGTATGTATGTAATTCCCGTCAGTAATACAGTTTTTCTCCGTGCTTAAATTAAGCCCCGAAAATTATCTGGGTTTAGCTAAGCCCATTGGGGATTAGTTGTTGTTGCATTTAACATGTAAATTATTAAACCCAGAATCGTTTTTTTCGTCCAATTTCCTTCGGGCTTGGAAAATAAAAACAGAAGTAAGAAAGCATTTTCAGTAAAAAAAAAAACTAATATCAATTCTTAAATACAATAATAATTTGGAACGAAAGGATAAATTCGTCAAGTATTTATTTTTGTATAGGATTTTTGTATTTAATTCAGCAGCTTAAAAAAATAAAAAAAAATATCCGCTGCGGACAGGACTCGAACCTGTGCGGGTAGAACCCAATGGATTTCAAGTCCATCTCCTTAACCACTCGGACACCGCAGCTCATGATCAAATGCTGCCAAGTTGCAGAAACAATTTACAGTTGTAAAATAAATTGATTTCGGAAAAATTAAACTGTTTTGCGGGAGGTTACATGGCAATTTGTGTCTATGCTGTAATCAAAACAAAGAGCATTTACAATTATGTTTTATTATAGGTATTATAAGTGGATCCATATCATCTTCTGCAGTCTTAACTCGAGTGAGCTTTGACGTAGGCAGTGTTAATTTGTGAAATAGAGAGCTAATCCAAACTATTTTTAGCAGATCTAATTATGGTATTAATATTCCTGTGAATCAGTTAATTAATGTTTTCAATATACATATTGAAGTGAAATATTGTTTTAATACTTAAATTCGTAATATAAGTTAAAAAAAAAACAACCATAATATTAAGCAACAGTTTACCTAACCAGTTAAGATTACCATATATTAAGTATACGCCACAGTGTACAAAAGTACATAATCGAATTATTGAAGAGAATGGATTCGTTTTTTTATTTTTTTCTAAACTATTAATAAATAACACTGTCTTACACTGATTTTGAACATTTCAAGGGACACAGTAGGCATATACTGAGTACCTTTTTTCACCAAACATCAGCCCTTAAAACACCCTACTTTTTAAGGCTGCTTTTTGATTTTTGGCAATGTTGCAATCCAGTCAAAAAATTGGGTTATTCGTAAGCTCCATATTATTATAATATACAACTCAGAAAAAATATAAGAATTAGTGAATCCGACACAAGGTTTCCGCCCTATGAGACGACAAGCGGTAACTGAACTATAAGTAGATAGATATAGTTGCGGGCAATTTTTTAATAAAGAATTTGCAATAGAAGTTCTTTGAATATAAAACAAAATATTTACTTAACAGTTTAAATTATAGCTTCTCTAAAAATATTTTGTTGTGAAACTTCGCACATTTTTTTTTTGGAATGTAGTTGCAATTTAAAAAAAGTTTTCTATAACTTTTGTCAACACTAAAATTTATTATTTATGTGATAAGCATTTGTAGTGTTTGATGACATTTATAAGGCTTTATGATTTTAAGTGCATAAATATGAATGCATTCCATTATTTTATAATAGCAGAATACCTATAGTAAAAGTAAAGTGTAAAAATAATCGAGGCATATACATGTATATGTATGTATGTATTTATGTATGCATGTATTTTTTTTTCTATACACCAACAGCCTTATTTATTAGAATTCGCTAAACCCCTCTAAACGGCTGAATAGTTATGTAATGCATAAGCATTTATGTAGCCACTATTCAACGCAACATAAATTATTATTTATAAAAGATTTTCGTACCCTGTATAGTTATAATACGCTTGTGTCAAATAAAGTACCAAAAAGAGGAAATCTATTGCGTTTTACTTCCAAAACTGACAAACCAATCTCAGCTGTTCATAAAAAAAAAAACAATTCTGTTGCGCAGCATATTGGATTCTTTTATTTTTTCCTAATATTATTATTCAGATTATTGTTATTTGTGTGGTTTTTGTGTTGTTTGTCAATAAAGTAATATATTTTGGAATAAAAAAATCATTTTTATTGATTCATTAGAAGATTTGTGTTTTCTTCACTCTATACGGTGGTGTTTTTATTGAAAAGAAAATATATCTATTAGGGTGGCTCTTTTGTTCACAATGTCTAAAATTATTCTAAGTCCTTTCCTAAAAGTGATAAAAAATTTCCAAATTTGACACATTTTAAGTAATTTGGCATCAATTTGAAGTTCTATTAAGTGTGCAAGAATTTAATTCCTCGAAGAGGTAGTATCCAATAAAAAAACATTTCTATTTTTTACTTTTAAGGTGAAAAAAGGCTGGGATTCAATCCGTATAATTATTTTTCGGTGTTACTAAGCTAGCCCCTCCAAAAAAAAATGCACTACGTGTTTGTATGTACATTGTACAGGTACATAATAATCATTTTTAGGGGAGGATAAAAAAGAAATTCAAACATTGCCAAAATAAGCGCAACCCTAATATCTATGTATTATATTGTTGTGTGTGAGTCAAAGTGACATTTCGATACTAAAATATCCCTATACAGACACTATTCAACCCTCAAACGCGTTCAGCTTATAATGCCACTATTCAACGTTGCAAAGTTTTATAAATACAATTTTCGTGTTTAGAGGCATTATAAGAAGTGTACAGGTTTATGCACTCGCTATAATGCGTTTATAAATTCGGCTGCAAGTATTTAATTAGGTTAATGAGAAAAAACCTCATGGTTTTGATGAATATTAATATAAGATCTCGACTATTTCAGTCAGTTTTAATTTGCAACAGTGTTGGAAAAGTTTAATAGCTACCCCAATCTCATTCATTAATCGAAAAATTAAAGATTTTAAGAAATAAGTTGGATCATGATTTTCAGAATACATAATGAGAAATATAGCCGAATTGTATCTTTTAAGAGCATACATACCTATTTGTCATTTAATATCTAAGGTATGATTTGCTGATGAGCAGTACCCGCGCTAGGAATTGGTTTGTTAATAAGAAGGCATAACGTGAGCACTGGGGTTACATAGCACCCCATGTTGTCTTTTATGTATGCGAAATTTTTAAGAAATATGGGTGCATTATGACACCCACCTAAGTCAAATGAAGGGGAGCCCCCCTGATTTACAGAATTATACTCAAGATGTGTATTTTGTCCATGAAAACAAGACCAAAACGCAGGGTTTCATGCTTAAAATGTAATTGTTCTATATATGTATATCCTAAAAACAGGACAGAGATAAATATCAATCGCCTTTAATCAATTTTATACATATGTAGGTATATCAATTAGGTAGTATTTTGTAATAAGTACTAAGTAGGCTTTTTAAAGATATTATTTGTGCGCATTGTTATGTATGTAGGTTTTATACTAAAATATGTAGAAAATATAATTTGTATGTAACCCGTTTAAAAATACATTTGAGCAAAAAGAAATTTATTTAAAATATTAAACCGACGTAACAGTTTATTAAACTTTGTTGTACATATTATGATTCAAATACTTACGTATTATATAAATATACATATACATATGTACCTACATTAATTTACGTTCTAGTATTTTTATTTGTAACCAATTGTACTTCTTGAACTTTCAGAAAGATTTGTAAATATGTAGTTACAATAAATACTATAATAAGTATACGCCCCAGTGTACCACAATAATTGGGATTATTTAAAAAGAATAACAAGATCTGTTTTTTTATTTCTTATGAATATTCATAAACAATATTTCAAGTGACACACTAGTTATATATATGGCGATTTTTCGTAGGTTAATTTTGTTTTTGAATTACTTTTTTACTAAATAAAAAAACACGTTTTTGAGTAATAGAAATCTTTATTAGGAACTTTACAATTTTGTCTGTTAAGTGGAAAAGATGATATCCGTCAAGTGGATACCACCAGTGTTGATACACATTTGTGCCAGTTTTATCACAAAAATTATAACATCTTCCGATAGGGTGATTAATTTTGCGCTTCCAGGTTAGAAAAAAAAAGGAAAATCATGTAAACTCTTTCCATAAATATAACGGAAACCCTGGAAGTATATTGGCGGTTGAAAAGTAGATTTGAAGCTCTTTAATGCGGGCTGTAGGTCAATTAAAAGATGTTGTTGCGTTACGACGTTTCAAACATTTATATGTTCTTCATCAGGTCTTTATTTCACAATTCAGAACAGAAAAATATATATGTATGTATTAGTTACTCACATGAAGTGGAAAGTCAAATAAACTTACACAATCGAATTATATAAATTACATGTATACAGCAATATCACATAAGAAAAGTAGCCAGTAGGATTTAAGCTTCCTACGAGGTGCTCGTAAAAGCCCTTCCACACTATCCCACTGAGTATTAACACATGTCGAAAAAGTGAGAAACAAGTCATGTATAATAATTGTGGACACAAAATATGACAGCCTATCTTACACAGCATGATATTCCATCTTACACGATTTGACATATTGTGTTAATACATGAGAATTTTTAGAAATGGTTGTAATTCTATCACAATTTTATTGAGGTTAAATTAAACTGTTGTATGTGGTCAAAAAAATTATTTCTCTCCGATAAATTTGGCAGTTACATGGAATTCTTTCCCACTTTCAATTTGAAATGTATTAATACTCAGTGGGAAAGTGTAGAAGGGCTTTAACCATGGTAAGACATACGCAAAATCTTCATTTCATACTTTAAAAAAAATGTATCTTTTTTCAGGCATGTGTGTGATATTTGGCAGCACTTTGATCGTGAGCTGCGGTGTCCGAGTGGTTAAGGAGATGGACTTGAAATCCATTGGGTTCTACCCGCACAGGTTCGAATCCTGTCCGCAGCGTATTAAACTTTTTTTTAATACTTATTTAATTTTTTTAATTGAAAAGTTTTATTTAAACGAATGGAAGTCAATTGTTCTTCTTCAATTCGATGTCAGTCATATAATATGTTCTGTCCAAAAAAAAACTAGAGTTTGACATTTAATGTTTGAACTTCTATAACTATCTCTTTCAAACATTTTCATTGTAAAAAAAAAGAAACTGCAAAATGATAACGGTAAGAAAATATTTTAGTTCCTGATAAAATAACTATTTCTCATCTCGATTTTTTTCACTCAATAGAACTCTACCTATGTCGTTTTTGATTGGATAAATTCGAACAGTCGTATTTATAAAACTTTTGTCTACTTAGACACTGTCTAACTATTTTCAAATTGGTGGAAATATGCTTTATTTAATAAAAATAAATATCATATTATTCACGGTTAGGATAATCTACTCTTGTGTCTTAGTTAGGCAGCTATAAAACAACAATAAACAAGGTTTTTAAACACATTTTCCAAAGTTGGACAGTTGTCCAAAGTTAGACAACTTTTATAAATAAGACCAGAAGTGTTCTACCACTTTTAAATTTCAATCGAATATGAATATATCGACCATCAAAATTTACACACAAACTAAAGCTAAGTACAGACGATTGTCAGATCTGTTAGTAAAAAATCTGTTCCAAATGTCTTACAATCGTCTGAACACACAATTGTGTCTGACAATATTGTCAGAAATGTTATTGTGAGATGACAATTTGACAAAAAATTGACAGGTATCTTACAATCGTGTGAACCCACAATTTTCATCATCGTCAGTCGATTAAAACATTGTCAGACTCATTGGTCATTGTCAGATGTTTTTATTGAAAACATCTTACAATTGATGACAATTTCTTCATTGTTCGAAATGTCAATGAGTTGGTTAAAGAGAGATGAAAAAAAGCTGACAGTCAAATTGGGAAGAAATCTACCAAAGATCTTACAATCGTCTGTACTTAGCTTAACTAACGTCACCATTTTCCAAAATTGCTTCTGCAAACATTTTATCACGTATGAAAAGTAAATCAACATCTTTTATTATATTGGGAACAGAACAACAATCCAAAAACATTAGGTACCTAAAACCTACTAGGAAAAACCAATCTAAGGGTCTTTGTGTTTTGGAGTATAGAAATGTCCAGATTCAAAAAAAAATCTCTGCGTCCGCATTCCTATACAGAATGAACATAAAATTTCTTTTAAGCCTTGTGATTTCGCAGTATGGTCAATCTATTGCATGGCATATTAATTTCGATACAGAGTTTTAATTTTAAAATACAAACATTTTATATCCACTCCTAGCCCAGATTTGGGTTTCTATTTTTTGGCACTAAACAAACATGCACCTATTTGAGGTCATTAAATGTTCCAAAATATAAAATTTTGTAAATAACTTATCTGTAGCGCCACCTATTGAATTCTATTTTTGCTGCATTAAATTTCATCTCGGTAAAGCATTTAATATATCTTTGCATACCTATAATGTGTGAATACATCTCAATCACTCAAGTCATTCAGAAGTTGAACGATTACAAACAGACGTGAGAGTGTGGGATACTCAGTAAAATTTTAATACTCAAACAGAGCAAAAGTGATAATTGTGAAAGTGATTGTTTGTAGGTACACAAAAAGAAAAATTGATTTGTCATTTGCGTGTAAAAATTTTGCTGAGTTGCTGAGTTATAAAGATATTCAAGCTACATTAACTAAACATAATTATATTCCATATTAAACAAAACTATGTACCTATAAATTGAGATTTTCTTCCAAGATTGCCATGTGGCGTCGGTGGTGTAATGGTTAGCATAGTTGCCTTCCAAGCAGTTGATCCGGGTTCGATTCCCGGCCGACGCACACTTTTTTTTATTCCGACGAAATATAATATAATTTTGTATCATCATCTATTTTAAATAAAATGTACTTAATAATTTTTTAATAGATAGAGCTGTTTAACGTGTGAAAATAATTAAAAATCATGTGGAAAAGGTATAACTTTACTTTTTACATCTTTTTACGTTTATACCAATAAGGCCTAGCAAATATGACCATTATCAGCATTAACGCAGCTGCGTTATCACTAATTGTATGTAGGTATTTTAGAGCGACTTGATTAAGAGCTGCGGTGTCCGAGCGGTTAAGGAGATGGACTTGAAATCCATTGGGTTCTACCCGCACAGGTTCGAATCCTGTCCGCAGCGGGAGTACTATTTTTATCATTATCCCAAAAAAGATGATTTCAACTCGATTAATTTGGTATTGTTCCAGCCCCATAAATCTAAGCTTCCAGCTCACACCTGGTTATATGGAGCGTGTATGAGTGCTCATATACAATAATTGCATTTGCAGCCCAGTCAAGGAAGAGCAACCGACGACCACCAACAGTATAGTCACAAGCGCCACTCTATACCAATGTCGGTGGCAACAATTGGTCGCCATCGCCATGGCTAAGTTCACCTTCGGGCGGACTGGCTCCGACATCTGAGGTGCCTACCTCAAGCGAATTCGTATTGTCTTGGTCGGGTCGTATTTCTTTGAGTTGTATATATGCCTTTAGGTAAGAAGTTGCATTGTCTTGTGCCGCTTCAATCATTTTAATTGGACACCACCAAGAGTGCCACACACACCAGCCATAACATTGTTCCTCTAACTCTAAGCTCTGGATCCTTAAGATCACATAGGAAGCGAAAGATTTTTTGTGGGTACATACATATATCGTATATATGTATATAAACCAGGAATCATGGACGTACCGACGCGACGGACAAAAAAAAAATGATTACGGAACGAAAGATAGAAAAACAAAAATGAGAATTTATCGATTTCGATTGCACGTAATCGATAAGAAATGGTGTTGTGAGCGCGGCATGGTGAAGTAGAGTGGTAGTTCACTTGAATGTGGTGCTCTTCCAGAATGGACCTCTCCCCCAGCTTCACAGCGCACAGCAGTTGTAAAATAGCGACAGCGGCAGGCGGCAGTAAGTTGGACCTAGAGATTGCGGTTGCGGTTGATGATTTATGGCAACGTTTTTTCGGTGGAAATCAAATTAGAAGCCAAATCGATGGCTACTGGTTGATGGCTTGGTATAGTAACTACTCGTATAGTGTTGCTTGCTGGTGGTGTGATGCCAGCTTCTTGGCCCCTCAACTTGAAACTGCGGGTGCACCCAAGATAAGCGGATTTTATTTCAATTCTCTGTCCGAAAAGGTAAAAGAAAAAAAATGATTTATAGCAAAAGCATACGCAATATTTTTTATTTTAGACTTTCCGGTTAGAAGTACCTACCTTATTTTACCTACATATAAATAGTTTCTATAGTTGCAATGCATTGAAATTATGGAAAATTGATTTGAGATGCAAATGGCGCAATTTTATTTTTACCAATACGAGTTATGATATATAGGAATGATGTGTTTTTTGAAAAAAAAGTGTGAGTCTTAAGACTTATTGTAAGTACAAAAAACTTAAGGCAATGCGGTAAACGATTATAGGTATGTGTTAAAAAATCGTAGCCTTTTAGCTATCCGATGTGATAACTCTCATTTTTTTTGTTATGGGGCTGGGGACATGTCACTCCTGTAGTTACTTCTTTACTAGTAAGAAGAAAATACCAGAATTTATTATGATAAACTTCATGCATGATATGTTTGAAGTTTAAACTCTAAAAGGGCATTTATAGGTTAAGCTAAGGACTGAATATAAACCTATAGTGATATGATTTGTAGGTAATCCCGGTAAAAATTGATTACAATTTCTATGTACCAACTGAACTGAGAGAATTTTCTTCCGACATCTTCCGACGATTATATAGTTCTACTTTAAGACCTTGCCTGGAGCAAAACTCATAAATTGTCTCGATCTATAAGAAAATTCACCTTCAGAATAGTATAATTTCTTTGAGAATATTCGATATAATATGGCTTACTCATCAGCAGTGTTGTCACTAAAAAAATATTTACGAAATCTGCAAATGCAATGAAAAAAAAGTCCGCATTACAGATTTTTAAGACAAAATTAAGGTAGGTACTTCGTAAATATTTTTATACATTAAATAACAACAATGTAAACAAATGAGTTTTGGATATAGGAACGTACGAAAAATTCCTATCTTTAATTCATGATCTCTGCTATATGTTCGTAGGACGTAGACTATTATTAAATAGGTCCTTACTTACTGTTGTAGTTAGCAAAAGGTAGAACAAGAATAGGCTGAAGCCAACGTACATGGTCGTAGGAAACCGAGTGAAAACATCAGACAAGAACTTCAAATTTTGACACTAGCTTCCGAAAGCTACCTCCTCCTATTCTAGTTCTATTCTACCTTAAACATAAAATCAAGCGAAATGCAGACAAATCTGCACTTGTGGCAACGCTGCTCATCCGTTAAAGCTTTAGCATGTGTATTGTGTAGTCGTAAGTTTTAACTCAATAAAAAATATTGTTAATGCAAGAAAGAAGAAGCATCAGAGCCACTTATTGGCAATTTCAGCCTAACAATCTTGCTACTTGTTGTCAACATTTTACAGAAAAAGGCAGAATATTCAACTCCTCTTACTGTTACTATAAGATCGACAAACTTTGGCTAAACTATGACTGATCTCGCCTCTTTTCGGTTAATTTATGGTGTTTTATAGATATTTTGGTTCACCACTGAGTGTGAACTATACTATGACGAACAAAATAATATTCATATTTAACATGTCAGTGTTGCAAAAATTTACATTGAGAAAAAATAATTTATAGGAGATTCACGATTAGAAATATTCTTTCCCCAGTATTTTTTTGTTTTTCCGAGGAAAAAGTTTCCATTAAGTTGGACTCTTGACTCTTCTTAAATAAATAACTAGGTACATACAGTGATCCCAGACTTTGGGAGCAGGTTTTCCCACATTGATACTCAAGAATTTCCTTTTATCCCACGTCTTTCTGATAAATATCCCACAACTATACCTTGTCGAAAAATTTTAAAAAATCTAAATTTCTTTGTCATTTATAAACAAATTTTCATGCCGCATTGGCAGAAACGTTAAAAATTTACATTGAATAGTAAGTTTAACCTTTTGCAAAAAAATAAAATAAAAAGAGAATCACAGAAATTAATATGAACAACAAAAAAAGCAATAAAACTCAAGTGTCATTTAATTATTCATGCTCAAAAAAAGAAATAAAACTTTTCCAAATATTATGCTTGTATTATCAATTTCGCATATTTATCGAGTATGTATATGTAGTTTTGCAGAACAAAAACTAGAACGGCAATTTTCGTTTATGGTAAAACAAATTTCGTTTCGCATCTGTAGCGTACTAGATTTTAGTAAATCAAAATGCAAAAATCTAAATGAACAGATTCAGATATTTAGAATTAGTTCGTTATATGCTTGACATCGTTTTATTCGACCATAGCTGAATACAACTTTTGTTTCATAATAAAATGAACAATTTAAGAAAAAAAATTTAATAAACCCTAAAATCCCTTTTTTTTGTACTATGAGATTCTTAAAATCCCTTTTTCCTTTTAGCTTATTTTAGACGTGAAATTCCCACAAAAAGGGATAAATCCCACGATCTGGCGTCACTGGGTACATATATGTAAGAGAAGTGTGTCAAATCCCAATTTTAAAAATCAATTCAAATATTAACTACTGTGTATGTATGTTTTTATCAGTACATATATTCAGGTTTCTACGAATTTTGCTCTTGTCAAGTTCTTGGCGTACAAACAAACAACAAGACTTTAAATTGTACAGGTATATGTCGTCATTGAACGCTAATGGAACGCATTTGTGTCTTCTTCTTCATCTCGTCCCAAATACTGAAAAATAAACGATGAAAATGACGATGCAATATCATTTACACTTCATCCAGGTCCAGGAACGTTGTGTTCCATGTATAGTCGTCGTCGACATCAACAATACTGATCATATACCTTCTTCTCGTCGGTCATAGTATGTTTTATTATGTGTGTGCTTTGTGTTCCGTCCATAAACGGACCCAGAATTCTGCGTAATCTGGATGCAATCTTGCACAAGTGACACCGTACTTTCCATCTCGGGCTACTGTGTTGCATTTTGCTGGCTGATCATGTTTCTGCTGCTGCTGCTCTTCGGTTCTGCCTGGACCTGGTCTGGTGTATTTATTCATTAAGCCAAACCGTGAGGGTGGTCGATCGTATTCGCACGACACTCGAGTCACTACATGGGCTATAGATGCGTTTCGTTCGATTGATTTCTTCAGAGAGCAAGCAAATTCTGCTGTGGGACAACTCGCAGAGTCAAGGTGTGTAGGTTGATGCGCGCATGTGCAGCACAGCTGCTGTTGAGTGCTGGTATGTGCATATAAATACATTTAAAGTGATCTCAGATTTCTAAAGAATTTCACTTCAGAGTTGCAAATAAGACGAAAGGAATGTTAACGATTTTTTTTCTTCTTGCTGTCAGCTTTGGCATCACCATAGCGCTGACCAAACAGCTTAATTACCTTCGAAACCGACCAACGATGATGTCGGTGGTGCTGGCAGAACGCGCAAGCGATTCCGTTCGATGCAATTAATCAAATAACGAAATAAATAGTCGACCGTTTGCAGCACCATCAGCGCTCAAGAGTCATCCTGCCACCCGCTGGAAGATTGAACGGATGGCCGAAGCTTGTTCACACATCGTTACCTACCCGCAATGCGCGTCTTGTCCCGCTGCGGCCGCGATTATTATATGAGACTTGGTCGATCTTCTTCAATTAACGCAGGTGTTGCCAGCCGTGCGTGTGCGCTTCCGTGATTTTGCCGCGGTACTGCGAGCTGGGAAACTGGGGAATTATGATTGCACGCGCGTTTAAATAACCGGAATTTTTCTCCGATTCAGTCCAGCTGTTGGCTGGATGTGGATAACTATAGCTAGCTGCCTGACTGGCTATAGCCTCACCGCATCTTGATGTGCGAATGATTGCAGATTTCAAAGCCATTCCTCAACATGATGAAGACGCGTTAGGGCGATAGCGCAATGATGTGATGTTTATGATTGCTTAATTCTCGACGAAGCACTCATGCATCTCCCTTTGGTAGGTACTTCTTAAAAAAAGAGAAAAAAAATAGTGAATAGCGTTACTAGTTACGACGATGCGCTTGGATGGGTTTATTAATCGGCGTCATCGTGTTCCGTGATGAAATGTATATATTTTTTTAAATGCGTACGCCTGTCCCCTTTGAACCGATTATGGAACAGAGTTGCATACAGTGGGGTATCCTGTAAAGTAGGTATGACAAAATTTAAAAAAATATTTTTTTTATAAATAAAAGGTGGCGCAAAAGTTGTCGCCGGTGGCAAATGTTAGAAAATTCCAAAATCGAAACAATTACTCCGCGGTCTTTAGAAGTATAGTCATTCACGTCTTTTTGACTTATATTTTGTATCTATATGTATTTACTTGCAACAATTTCATTTGGGACAACTTCTGCGCCACCTTGTTGTTCTTATAGTGTGTTCATTATTATTCATATATTTGCAATTTTGAACCGTTGTTTTCGACTTAAATCCAAATATCACTTTAATTTTTTTTTAACCTGAGGCCAATATAACAAAGATTCGAACCAAAAATTACAAAATGCAGGGGGGAAATGCAAAATATGTGTGTTATATCCCTATATAGAATTTAAGCCTGTTACAAATTACTGCCGATTTCTGCATGATTTTATCCCAATAACTTGGAATTATTGTCCCACTGTAGGACGACGATGAATAGACGCGATGATGAGATATTAAAAAAAATGCGCAATTATATGCAAATCTTGAGAAGCCGTCATACTGCTGATGATCGGCATTTGTGCCACCGCATCGTAGTTAAACATGCAACGCATCTACACCCCGCACCGATATATTATATTCATCATCTTCCAGCGAAACCTTTCTCCACGCAATTTCACACAATATATGGCACAAATGAGCCATGATTTATTGTCTCCATTGCGATTATTAACGTGCGCATTCTAACAAAGCGTAAAGTGATTAACATTTATACATATACCGTCCCATCAGCGGCAGCGGCAGAAACTGCATCAGCAGCTTAATAACTCTGCTTTTATCGTTAATTAAATTACCAAACAGAGTTTGTGTTGATTTATGCACTTGAAACATAAACTGAGAATTATTTTTTACTTAAAAGGTTTGATTAAACCTACTAGAACACGCACCGGAAGACAACCAAGCGGAAGATTTTGATCGTTTTAAGATAACGATTGTGTTTGGAGCTTTGGTGAGTTTATTAAAGTTGCAATAAATCTAAAAAAATTTAATTGTGATAGATGAATATATAGGGCTCGCATTTCAAAAGGTTTATACGTTTTAACAAAATTCATAAGGCAACAAAGGTTTATGAAGATATCATGACTATATGACAAGTTATTATCCGTCTTGAAATTAAGCACAAATTATATTTTCAAACTTGCAGTTTTGCTCAAAGTCTGGAACAAATTTATTATTTTGTAATTTTAGTATGAAAATATTTATTTCATCATCGAACAGCAAAAGTTTTTGAATTTCAAAAATTGATTTATGTCGAAAAATTAAAATATATTTTTTAAGCCAAATCTTATATTTAAACCTAACGGTTTTTAAAGTGCATAATGCCTCAAAATGATCAATAAAAAATATTTTTGGAGCTATCTACCTACATCAATAAAACAAGCCCTAACTGCATATACTAACCATAAGCGACAAAATAAAATACGAACCAGGAAAACACATTGGCGCGATTTCTAAGTAAATACACTTTCTTCATCAATTTTAAAATCAATTTTCTAAAATTATATTTTTAAAACGAAACAGAACTTTCAAAAACCAAAAGTAACTTCTACAATAAAATATTACTTTTCTTAAAGCCAAATATTCATTCCCGATTTTTTCTTTTTAAATAAAGTTCTAAGAGGTTTTGAAAAATGTATTTTCAAACTTAAAACATTAATTCCCTTGCCCCCAACTGCCAATACAAAAAGATTTCTTTAAGAGTAACATATGTGAAAAGGGCAATGTGGGTACCTAATAAAATTGCTCAGTCACATTAAGATAATATGGAATTTTAGCACATTAATGCAGCAATTTCAAATTAAAAGGGAATGAAACTGACGGCTTTTTGTTTTGAGAATTCTAACATTTCTTCTTATAACGATTTTCACATAAGATTGCCTCCTCCGACATTTGTTGACGTCTCTGTACTTAACCTTGCTTCCACTTCATGGCATGATTTTTTAATTTTTTTTAAAAAATTGTGGATTTTTGCTGAAGTTTTCTTTTGTGACATCTATTTTCTCTATTTTATTTGACACTTAAATACCACAAAAACTATCGGAAAAATTCTTATTTGTGGTTAAAAAAGGTTCCAATTTAATAGCTTTAAGAAGCCCTGATTTGTGTATTGTTTTACGAATGGTGTACGTCAGAATAGTTGTGTCTGAACAATAGAAGTGGGGTTCACGTTAAAAAAAAGCAGAAGTCGGCAGTAAAATGTGAACAGCGTCTTTAATTCTTTACTTAAAAGGTAAAGTGGCTTAAGTCGACTTAAGTCAAAAACTTTATTTTTAAATTACAAATTTCAGTGTAATCGGCTTCTGATTAATAATTGACATTTGGTACTCAAAATAATAATTTTTTGAAGATTAAAATTGTTTTCCCAAAAATGCTAAAAATCGACCTAAGCTGAAAATCGACCTAAGCTTTTAACTTTTGAGTAAAGAATTTAACTTCTGTTTTTTTAAAAATCCAACTTTGCTAAACGTATAGTTTACAGTCGTCATGGACATGACAAATATCAGTTATCTCACCACTCGATTTGGTAATCGCGGTAATTTTCTTCATCATTTCCAGTTCATAAAGAAGAAGTATATACATTTATATAAACTACTCCATATCAATTTTTAATTCTACCTTACTCTAAAATGATCCTCGAAGTTCGCATTTTTTTTTTCAACTTATTTTCACGAATTAATCAAAAAATTTATTTTACTTTAATTTACAAAGGTATGTACTTAACCTAAATCGAACACAAACTTCTTAACTGTCAATTAGGCCGTCATATAAGATCTATTTGTAATCATTTAAATCCCAAATATTACGCCACGTCGGAAGACCACATCGATATAATACTTCGCTTTTGTATAGGCATTCATACGCCTATGTGTCGACGACTTAGAATTATGTTAAAAATTAGCTGCCAAATGGTAGATGACAGATATAAGAAAGTCAAAAATTCAAAAGAATTCCTTTCTTATATACATATCTGTATTTTCTTATAAAAAAAAGATATGTATATAAGAAAGAAAATGTTTTATGAAACAAAATTTATAAAGGAAATAAAATTTCTTATATTAAAAAAATGCTCATTTTTACCTTCAAGTACCTCTGATTACCTCTTTTCGGGTTTTTCCGAATTTAATTGCATTTAAAATTTTAAGTTTAATAGAAACTGTATATATTCTTTTCTAAGACGACATTTCTTTCAATTACAACAAATGCTTTTGAAAACTGCGGTTTTGAATAAATTTAACTTTATTTAATGAAAAAGGAAACAATTAAAAAAAACACGAAGAAGAAAGAGCTATAACTGTGCAATTTTTCCAACCTCACGGCGTTACCTTTCGGACTCTTTAGAGTCATATTGATTCTTTTTTTAACGCAAGAACTGATCTTTTTGAAATTTGAAATTGAAATTTAACTCCTTTTTAAAAAGTGGAAACTTTTTGTAAACCCACAAGTACCTACAATATGTTAACTGAATATATTTTCAAAATGAATTCGTTCAACCCTTTTCTTATAACGCCATTCTAACGGTGCCATTTGATCTGTCCACAGATACGTAAAATCATAACACATTATTCACTATTTATTTCACTATTTTACTGTGGTTTTTCTGATTGCATGGAGATAAATGCTGGATTTACACGGCTGACCTATTCCTATCAAAAAAAACTTTCAAAATTACAAAATTCCTATTCTTTTGTCAGTTTAAGAAATACATGTCAATTTGTCAGTCATGTAAATCTAACATAAGTACTAACACACTGCTTATATTGACTATTGAAGTTTGGCTTTTAATATAAGATTTTTTTAAGTTAATTTTTTTTATGAAAAAGAAGCCTTATGTTAATTTAGTTAAACAAAACAAACTTCTTTGAATTATGAAGTTTATAAATACTGGTATTTTATTTGCAATTTATAAAATATATTAAACAAGTTTACGGTGATTTTGTGATTCTCTATAAAAAAGGACATTTTTATTGGTACGGGCAATCTTTGAGAAAATATTAAGATTTTAAAAGATGTCAAATGTCGGAAATAAATGTTATTCGAGCTAGAACCTATGTAAACGGGTGAACAATATGTTCACCCTCTTTCGCGAGGTAGATTGAATATTTGTATATTTGTGACTCTAGGCATGCAAATTTATAAAAGTTTTGTCTATAAAAGTACTTTTATGAATTATGCGGTCAACTTGCCTTAGTTCTCTTCGAACTTAAGTTAGTTTTAGTAGCTAAATAAAAATTCTTGTAAGTGTAATAACAGATAAAAGTATTTTTTAACTAAAGATTCTTTTATATGATCCGCTTAAACAGAAGTCTCATTATATTAATTATTCCTTTCTGTGACCTTTAAATCACCTGACCGCATTGAGCCCACTTAAGATTCAAATTTATTTTGCCTCATTGATCTTAAAAAAAATAAATCAACACTTCAAATATACAATCAGAATCTTAAACATTTGCGTAATCTTCAAAGTTACTAAAAAATACCCACAAGAGAGACCGTTATTCACTATAAAGTTATGTACCTATCCTATCCACTTCTCAATATTTGTTACTTTTAAATAGAAATGGTATATCCTTGACCTAAATCCGAAACTCTACCTCGTCAAAGTTTCCATTTTCAACTGTTATCCAGCCAAAAAAAATGGGGGAAAATTATATAAAAGAACAAAGATAAATATACAAACACTGCACCACCCTTTTATTGATATAATGACACCAGAAAAAAGGAACCCATCTCAACCATTTCTTTCTTAACCTTCCCCAACAAAATAATTCGACAAGTTGTGTATTTTATACTCCTGCTCACTCAAGAATGACGCCAACATAATTACCCTTATCTACTCGTATAAGTTTGAGGGTGAAACTTATTCCTGATGTAAATAGAACGTTGCAAGAAGATGAAGGAAAAGGGTGAACCCCTTTCGAATGACTTTCATTTGTCCTTATGTCCTAGGTTAGGGACAAAAACACATGCGAAGGTGTGGTCCTACCTCAACAAGATGTTGATTGGGTGCGCAGAGCCACAAAGTGTGGGTGATGTCAGTTCGACAACAGCCAAAAAAAAAATTAAAGAAAAAATTCATTCGAGTGCAACGTGCATCAAAAAACATGACGGATGTCTGAATTGACGTGAAGCAGATGATGTTTCTGGGAAATCGTTGATCAAGCAGCAACAACGACTTAAAGTAGCTAAGACCTGCATGTTGTCCATAAATGTGTGGTGGTGGCGGCGCGCGCGGTCCTGATTCGACAGTGTAGATTGAATAAAATGCACAAGTAAATGGCTGGGAAATGATTTGCGTCGAACGATGCAACAAGGCTCCAAATGACGTGTTTTGTTCTCTCTCTCTTAGTCTCAAGTCTCTCGGTCCCAGTCTTGGTCCACATCGATGCACGGCGCGGCGTCTTCATTTTCGAAGAAAAAACCTTCGATGGAGAAGAATGTAAAATCAATTTGGTCATCAAAAAACGCATCTGCATTCATCGCATCTCGGTTCTGAGATGGAGACGCGACTTCAGTCGCAGTGAAACCGGATCCATGCCAGCTCTCGGGTTTCAATATATGTATATATATTTGAAAAAAGAAGCGCACAAGTGGCTTCTAGCGCACATCACATACATAATACAGCTTATAGCTAGCTGAGCCACTTAAAGAGGTTTCAGTCTCTAAAGCGCATGTTATATCCGCTGGGAAATCGGCCACCCTCACGTTTTTGTGTTAATGAGTTCGCAACTCCTCCGCGAGAACTAAGCATTAAGCATAGCAAGACTGCGAAAGACAACCGTGAAGCAAGATCAGCTCCAGATTACGCAGAATTTGTTTTTGTTGACGTAAGGTTTGCGGATGCATTTCATTTTTTTTTTTTTGGTTTTTGTTTTTGAAATTTAACTGGTCATGGTTGATGCTGATGTGCGACCTCACGCCATCATGATACAGGAACCGATTCCATCATCAGGCATGCGTTGGTATAGAGTTATTTTTTGTATAAATATACAAGTAGCTTAGGTTGGCAAAGTTGTGACATGAGCTTGATGATGGTGTATCTTTGTTTCAAGGGGCTGCTATATAGCTACATACATATATAGAGAATGAGTTTTTTTTTAGTATTTTCCTTTTTGGGATTTTGCTTTAGTTTTAAAATTACGATGATCTGAAAAAGAGAGACACAAAAAAATTTACCAAGTTTGACAAAAAGCCTTATAGATAAGGTTTTAAAAAGTTGAATGAAATAGGCTTTATTTTCAGAGGAAATTATCCTAACAAGATCTTAACTATTAATGAAAAGTCAAGTTGTTCTCTAATAGAAAAGCTTAAAGGTACCAATTAAGAGATTATTTTTTTTTCAATATATTGTATGTAATTGTATATAATATTTTAATATTCGTGTCCAATTTGCTCTTAATTTAACAAAACAAACAAATCTAATTTTCAAATTGATTACTGAACTGAATTGGCTCGTTCAGAAAAATGAGATTTAAGAGTTATCTATTTCTCAAAAAGTGAGCAAGCGAATCCAAGATTTTTTTCCCCAGAGTTTTGACAGTAAAGATGGGAAATTTTGCTCAGGAATCCTGTTCAGGTAACTGAGATTGCTGAGATCTCCGAGATCTCATTTTCCTGAATTTGACAAATTTCACAATTAATGTCAAAATGACAGATTAAGGTTATACATTAAATGCCCTTTGCGATATTTTTTTTTTATTTTTTCGAAACAATTTTTCTTAAATCCAAACAACTTTACATAGAAAATGGAAAGTTAGTTTCTTTTAACAGTGCGTTTTCTTATATGTAAATAATATATTTTAAATTTATGTGGAAAAAGACTCGGTGCTTTGTTCGTGCTTCTTTTAAACGATTTTTGCTTAGGTATAAGCGTTACGTATATACTGTTAAAAAAAAATAATCTGAAGAATAAATATTTGACTGTTAACAGTCGAATTGTTTGTTCCTGAACACCGTTTGTTTTAATAAATATGATTTAAAATCACGAAAATAAATATAAACTAGCATAAAAGTGTTCATATATGCGTTTCGCCCCGATGTAATGGTTGGGCTCATCAGAAGATGACCATTACATCTTGTCTTGACGCATATTTTCCCGAATAAATCGAGATTCCATATAATCCGAGCTACATAGAGCAACTGCGAATTATATAGTTGCTACAAGTCTTCAAAGAAGATAAATTGTAGCTATTTTTATTGCCTTGCTATGGGACTTTTGAAGAATAAATATTTGACTGTTAACAGTCGAATTGTTTGTTCCTGAACACCGTTTGTTTTAATAAATATGATTTAAAATCACGAAAATAAATATAAACTAGCATAAAAGTGTTCATATATGCGTTTCGCCCCGATGTAATGGTTGGGCTCATCAGAAGATGACCATTACATCTTGTCTTGACGCATATTTTCCCGAATAAATCGAGATTCCATATAATCCGAGCTACATAGAGCAACTGCGAATTATATAGTTGCTACAAGTCTTCAAAGAAGATAAATTGTAGCTATTTTTATTGCCTTGCTATGGGACTTTTGAAGAATAAATATTTGACTGTTAACAGTCGAATTGTTTGTTCCTGAACACCGTTTGTTTTAATAAATATGATTTAAAATCACGAAAATAAATATAAACTAGCATAAAAGTGTTCATATATGCGTTTCGCCCCGATGTAATGGTTGGGCTCATCAGAAGATGACCATTACATCTTGTCTTGACGCATATTTTCCCGAATAAATCGAGATTCCATATAATCCGAGCTACATAGAGCAACTGCGAATTATATAGTTGCTACAAGTCTTCAAAGAAGATAAATTGTAGCTATTTTTATTGCCTTGCTATGGGACTTTTGAAGAATAAATATTTGACTGTTAACAGTCGAATTGTTTGTTCCTGAACACCGTTTGTTTTAATAAATATGATTTAAAATCACGAAAATAAATATAAACTAGCATAAAAGTGTTCATATATGCGTTTCGCCCCGATGTAATGGTTGGGCTCATCAGAAGATGACCATTACATCTTGTCTTGACGCATATTTTCCCGAATAAATCGAGATTCCATATAATCCGAGCTACATAGAGCAACTGCGAATTATATAGTTGCTACAAGTCTTCAAAGAAGATAAATTGTAGCTATTTTTATTGCCTTGCTATGGGACTTTTGAAGAATAAATATTTGACTGTTAACAGTCGAATTGTTTGTTCCTGAACACCGTTTGTTTTAATAAATATGATTTAAAATCACGAAAATAAATATAAACTAGCATAAAAGTGTTCATATATGCGTTTCGCCCCGATGTAATGGTTGGGCTCATCAGAAGATGACCATTACATCTTGTCTTGACGCATATTTTCCCGAATAAATCGAGATTCCATATAATCCGAGCTACATAGAGCAACTGCGAATTATATAGTTGCTACAAGTCTTCAAAGAAGATAAATTGTAGCTATTTTTATTGCCTTGCTATGGGACTTTTGAAGAATAAATATTTGACTGTTAACAGTCGAATTGTTTGTTCCTGAACACCGTTTGTTTTAATAAATATGATTTAAAATCACGAAAATAAATATAAACTAGCATAAAAGTGTTCATATATGCGTTTCGCCCCGATGTAATGGTTGGGCTCATCAGAAGATGACCATTACATCTTGTCTTGACGCATATTTTACCGAATAAATCGAGATTCCATATAATCCGAGCTACATAGAGCAACTGCGAATTATATAGTTGCTACAAGTCTTCAAAGAAGATAAATTGTAGCTATTTTTATTGCCTTGCTATGGGACTTTTGAAGAATAAATATTTGACTGTTAACAGTCGAATTGTTTGTTCCTGAACACCGTTTGTTTTAATAAATATGATTTAAAATCACGAAAATAATTCGGGAAAATATGCGTCAAGACAAGATGTAATGGTCATCTTCTGATGAGCCCAACCATTACATCGGGGCGAAACGCATATATGAACACTTTTATGCTAGTTTATATTTATTTTCGTGATTTTAAATCATATTTATTAAAACAAACGGTGTTCAGGAACAAACAATTCGACTGTTAACAGTCAAATATTTATTCTTCAAAAGTCCCATAGCAAGGCAATAAAAATAGCTACAATTTATCTTCTTTGAAGACTTGTAGCAACTATATAATTCGCAGTTGCTCTATGTAGCTCGGATTATATGGAATCTCGATTTATTCGGGAAAATATGCGTCAAGACAAGATGTAATGGTCATCTTCTGATGAGCCCAACCATTACATCGGGGCGAAACGCATATATGAACACTTTTATGCTAGTTTATATTTATTTTCGTGATTTTAAATCATATTTATTAAAACAAACGGTGTTCAGGAACAAACAATTCGACTGTTAACAGTCAAATATTTATTCTTCAAAAGTCCCATAGCAAGGCAATAAAAATAGCTACAATTTATCTTCTTTGAAGACTTGTAGCAACTATATAATTCGCAGTTGCTCTATGTAGCTCGGATTATATGGAATCTCGATTTATTCGGGAAAATATGCGTCAAGACAAGATGTAATGGTCATCTTCTGATGAGCCCAACCATTACATCGGGGCGAAACGCATATATGAACACTTTTATGCTAGTTTATATTTATTTTCGTGATTTTAAATCATATTTATTAAAACAAACGGTGTTCAGGAACAAACAATTCGACTGTTAACAGTCAAATATTTATTCTTCAAAAGTCCCATAGCAAGGCAATAAAAATAGCTACAATTTATCTTCTTTGAAGACTTGTAGCAACTATATAATTCGCAGTTGCTCTATGTAGCTCGGATTATATGGAATCTCGATTTATTCGGGAAAATATGCGTCAAGACAAGATGTAATGGTCATCTTCTGATGAGCCCAACCATTACATCGGGGCGAAACGCATATATGAACACTTTTATGCTAGTTTATATTTATTTTCGTGATTTTAAATCATATTTATTAAAAATAATCTGTTCATATATACTCATAAAACTCCAAAACTAACCATTAAATTGTTGTTAAGAAAGTGGATGTAAATTTTTCGATAGTTGACGTTCAAAAACAAAAACCGCATTCGATGGAGCTGAAAATGACACAGTTTTATTATCTACAGATCTAGATCGGGATCATTTTTTAACACGAACCTAATACAACAACAACTTGGGATCTTACTCTCTATCTGGATCTATTTTAAAGAACCCGAAAATAAGTTCTTACCTTTGCGGGTAGATGACTTTTGAGTTTTGAAAATGGTAAGGTAGTGTAAAGATAGATGGCGCTGAACACCAATATATCAAAATCAGCTTAAAATTAAAAAACTTTAACCATTGACCTGAAACTTACAAAATATATTTTGGTATTAAATGTGAAGCGCACTTGCATAAAAGTTTTTCAAGTTATCCCATATGCCAAATCTAAATGATGTAAACATTTAAAAAATAAATTTATCTGAAAAAGTCGCACTTAATTTTAGCATTTTGGCACTTTAGCCGCAGTTTTATTGTCGGAGTATAAGTGGAACTTAAGTGTCACTTATTCCGATAAGTTTTCACTGTGAAATTTTACATTAGTTTTCCATGTTTGGCACTTAAGTGACACTTAATCGAGTATGAAAGGGGGCTTTAGTTTAAAATATACCTTTTTTTTGAAGTAAGTAGTGTTATTTGTTTATTTCTGTAAGATGGCGCTGAACACAACAATCTTAAAATTTAAAAAACAAACAACCATCATATTTGGCTCATTGTACAGTCGTATGTCGCTAGCTCACAGGTTGGAAATTGGAAAATTAATATTTTCTTGTTATTTTACTTAATTTTTTCTTCAAGTTTTCAATAAAATACATTTTAAAAAATGGTAAAATTTATTAAAAATAAATACAAAAATCAAAATAATAAAATAATAAAAAATAATTTCAAAATTTACTGGCTGTGACTAATCTCTTGTTGTCAAAAATTTAATTTTGGTGCAGAGAAGCGCACTGGTAACGGCTAGATTGTTTATAATTAAAAAAATAATTCACAATGATAGTTACATATGATATATACCAACCATGTTACATATATATACATATATATACCAACCATGAATTTAAAAAAAAAATGTTTCAGTTCATTTGTAAGGGCGAGCTCCCATACATAGCTCCCATACCCATGTGATTTCGTTTCTCAAAAACGACTGTAATGATTTTTATTAAACTTGAAACTTGAATTGCCAACAAATTCACATATACATAATTACATACTATAAGGATTAAAGTTTTTTTTTGAGAAAATTGCCTGATTTGTAGATTATTCTTATAGCTTATTATTATAGCTTAATCGATTTTCATATATTATGTTAATAGGTGGTCCGAGAATACTTTCAAGTAGTTCATGTAATATTGCATTTCAAAATTTTATAAATAATTTTTAATGATAACGAAATCTAATATTCTTTTTTTAGTATTTTTTTCCATTTTCTTACGTTTTTTTGCAAGCCCGAGGGAATTGAATGAAAAAACGACGTCTGGTGCCAAACAATTTACCAATTTACATGTTAAATGAAACACATAAGCGCCCAGAAAAACTGTGCTACCGGCGGGAATTACATACCTACTCGTAATCGATAGGTTACGACGAAACTCTATTTTGTTTATGTGATGGCGTCGCTAACCTCCATTATCGTTTTTTTTTCCATCAATTGTCCCCGGGTTTTGCAAAAAAAAAAACACACATATCATAACATAATTGGGCCATTACAATACATACCTATTAAATGCTTTATAGCCACGCTACAGCTTTCAACCACAGAAGCAAATTTGTGCATTTTATTTTTAGTGAGAAAAAAACCACTTTAAAGCACAGTTTCTCAGTGAGAGATCATCCCAAAATCGGATTTAAATCAAAGTTACCTAACTTCTGAAAAATATTTTTCACTCAATTTATATTACGAGTTTACTCATCGTATTTGGTGAGTTAGTTCTGGATTAACTGAAAAGATATTTCTGAAAGATGTTTGTAAAAACACTGTCAAAATAGATAGGGTGACACTAAAGAAATAACCTCTCTCCATAACTGCCGATCATAGTATCGCCCTCTCTATTTCTATAGTGAAAACGCATTGCCATATGTGTCGCACATTGATATCGATAGATTTTTGACAATTGAAAATGCCGTAAAGTTTATCTGCACTGAAAATAAATAAATTGAATAAATTATAATTCTGGTTTAAAAATGAAACATTGAAGGTTTTTTTAATAATTTATTCCAGTATGTATAGTTATAGCTATCTACCTTAACAGGTTTGTCAGTTTAAGGTAATTAGATAAGTCATCCAGCGAAGAGCTTTATGATGGCCTTGGCCTTAAATGAAAATACTTTTTTTTTTTATTTACCATTTTTAATAATAGCATTTCAATTTTAAAACATATTTCAAAAATAAATTACATAAGAACAAAAAGAAAACCCAATTTTTTAACTGACTTTTCTGACACTTTTCCTCTCATTTTACCAACCACAAAAGCCAAAACCTTATTTCCTCCATCATCTCACAAAGCTGCTCATAAACATGATTTTGTTTTTGTCACAAAAATCAGGACATCGACACAATACGAAAAGTGACCATTTAACTTGTATTCTTTGTTTCCTATCCGAATGAGTTTATCCTAGTTTTTGAATTTTTTTGTGTTTGTTTCCTTCAATTTACAACGAAATAAAATATAAAAAAAAAACGGAAAATGTATAAAAAAAAATGAAAAAATAAATAGAAAACAAAAATTTAAAGAAAATGTCATTTGAACCGATGTTAACGAACCATTCACAAGCTCGAATGCGCGCAGCAAAAGTCCTTTGTTGTAATGCAACACAGACAAACCAAAAAAAAAAAGAAGCCCTTTCTCCATTTTTTGCTTCATTCTGCAAACTACTACAATCCCACCACCCAGCACCACCCCACCACCAACAACACCATTATCTGAATTCCAAAAAAAGACCTGCATTCACTTGGAAGAAAAATGCCACCACGAAGAAAATTTATACCTATACAAAAAAAATATAAAAAAATAAGGATAAAAATGGATACATCAAGTTTTTACCGATTTTAATTTTGTTTTTCTTTTAGTAATTTTGTGTTTTAATTTTTTTTTTAGTTTTTTATTAAGGATATAAAAAAGTTTGCAAGGACAGCGATAAATCGCTGAACACAACACAATACATTTTTTGTATTATTTTATTTTACAACCTACCTAGGTTTACCCCCACGAAACCTACAGACCACCCCGTGCCACTTGTTCTTTGATTATCCTTTTTTTTTCACTTTTTATTTGTTTATTTTCAGCGGATGAAGATTGAGACAAAAAAAATTGTAACAACTAAAACCCGATTTCATTCTGGCAGAAGGATTATGTTATGACCACCATCATGCTCCAACGCCTTAATTGTAATGTAGGGAAGAAGAAGGTAACAAAAAAAAATTATAACGACGAGCTTTCTTCAAGGACTCGCGTTTATGATGGTTTTTTTTTTATTTTTTTTTGTTTACCGAGAGATGGAACTATTGCTCACCTCATTGCAGGCGCAACCTAGCTCTGTGAATTATGTGCACACAAAAGCATTGCCGCACTTTGATCGTTCAGCGGGAAGTGAAAGGATTAAATAAATATTTGTTTATCCTGGCTATTATTATCATCCCTTTCTCTATCTCTCCACTGTGTTTTTTTAGCATTTTATTATGTTTTGTAGAGAATACATATTTATAAAAAAAATTCGTGGATTTTGTTCGCCGCCTGCTAGGATAGTCCACCTAGATCCTTTGTCTGAATTTACGAATGGCAGATCCGGATTAGGGCATCCTTCATATATCCTGAAAGATGTATAGATGCGATGGAGTGAGTGACAAAAAAGCTTCTTTCTGATAGGATTACAGGATTTTTTCGTCCTTGTCGTCGGTTGGAAAACTGGACCCTCGCTCCATCGATGATGACGTTGGGTTTTGATGATGAAAAATGTCATTCGGCAATATCTACTATATACCTACTCACTCTATCCTATTAGTGGATGCAACCCATTAACAAGGCGCTGAAATAAAGAAATAAAAAAAAGATACATACTTTGGATTCAAAATCCTTTCAATCTAATCCTGTTGTCTGATGCAGTGGAAGCAAAAGCAAAAGTATGGACGTAGGGAAAAAAATTGTTATTTCTCTGTACGAAACGAAAATCCTTTGATTGGTGGGCATTCACAAAAAAAAGGAGTCATCCTCGTCGCTGGCTGGTATAGAAAAAGTTCCTTTTTTCCCAAAGGCGCTAAGCAAATAAAAAGATCACAACTGAATCTGATGATGCACACTCTCGCAAACACCGAAATTCCGAAACGTCCCCGGTAAACGATATTTGTATATAGAGTCGTGTACGGTATCCTTGGTCTGAGCTGTCATGAGGAGTGGAAGTAATGGCTACTGCCATGTGCAACGCCTGCACATTAAGCCAAACACAACAAAACAAGGATCCTAGTTATTCGATTAATCATTCTTTATACGAATAGCTATAACACACGCTCTTTTTGGTGTTTTTTTTTTTATTATTATTTTTTTTAATGCTGCTGCTCTGATGTGATGGATCTGGATTTTGGGCTGGTTGTGCTGTGTTGGCGCAATATCCTTTTTCGCATGCAGCAAATAAACAAAAAAAAACAAACAACACACCATCAAGGACTTTTTACTGACAAACAAGAAAAAAAAACCTCTAAGAGGAAGTCATTCTTTTTCGTCAGCATCAGCGTTTGAAAAGCATCAGCATTGGCCTAGGTGCAGGCCAAAATGCCCCATCAGCATTAAATCTATTTTTTTCGTCCTTGCACCGCATCACATATAGTATATAGAGGACTATCAGAATGTACTGTGTGTGTATGTGGTCTGTGGGAGGTATAAAATCATCAGATGCAAGTCATCGTTGGCGGATCTCAGATGGACAGGAGGACGTTATTATTATTTTGCTTTTTAAGGTTTTGGAAAAAGGAAGGTTTTTTGCTTCATTTGCAGGACATAAGACTTTTGTAGAATTTTTTTGTTGAGAGTAGATAGGTATTGAGAGTTTTTTTTAGGTGCAGGATAATTTTTCCATTTTTTTTTTTAAGAGTGCATGGGCGTAGGAGGTGTGGTAAATATCTATGTTTTGTTGCGTTACAATTTGCATATACTCGTACATATAGAGAAGAACAAAAACTCATAGATTTCTAGCTACTGATACATCAGGACTTCGTGGACACTCGTGATGGAAGTTCAGTAATGGATGGTTTTTCTGGTTTTGAATTTATATATACAACATATATATTGCTTTTGGTTGTGCAATTTTTGTTTTGGTACTTTTTTTTCTGTTTGTTAAATTTTTGTTTTGTATTTTTAGAATAGACAACAACTCTTTTTTGATTTTATGAATCTGACAGTAGGTGGACTTTTGGTTTTGAAGATTGATGCCATTGTTTTCGAGATTTATTTTCATTTTTTTTAAGAAGAAGAATGAAATGGGAGTGTCTTTCGGATGGAAAATATATTTTCATACATGTAGTTTGTAGGTAGGTATACCTATGGAAATTTGTTGTAATATTATTTTTTTTTGTATCGAGTTTTTTTTTTCTGAAAAGCTTGATTTCAATTATTTTTGTCTAAATTAGTGTTTTTTGAGATTTGATTCGTGTTGTTGATTTTGGCTTAATTTTGTTTTGCAAAGAATTGGATAAAATCAATTGGAAATACTGCTTTTAAAAATTTTGTTCAAGATTTTATAAGGCAATTTAATTTGATGTTGATGTATTTTTTAGTATGATTCTGGCTTAAAAACAGGATTATCCAAATTTTAAACTATTTAACTTGATACTATATTTTTACTTAACATTTCATCAAAGATAAAATCATCAATTGCCTTTTTTATCTTTTTAATATCATACCCCACTCCAAATGTCACTTTGACAATTTGTAAATGTGAAAATGGTATGTTTCCTTGAATTCTTTGCATGAACTATCACTGTTTTAGGCGTGTTCAGCTGCAGTTTATTAAGAAAATATGTTTAGTATGATACCTACTACATATTTAAAAAATGATTTAAATTAAAATTGTGAAGTAGTTATCATGCTATACCTTAACATTAACTGTTCAAAATTGTACACCATTGATAATAAAAAAACATAGAATTGGGCTAAACTGTCAAAATATAATTTTTTTGTCACGATCGTCACAACAACCGGCTGTCTTGAAAAAGTTTCTCCACTTTATTCCGATCCAGGTTTACGCAAGGTGTGCCCCAGCTGTCTTCATATTTGTTTTCATGTTTATTGTTTGCATATTATTGAGATATAATATACCTATTCAAACACAAAAAATATCATATCAGCTTTAAACACATTTTGTCACTAACAAACAATTTAAGCTTGATCTATATAGTACCTGGGTAGACATTTTTATTTTTATTAAAAATGTTATACACACCTGAACGATATATGACTTGAATTTGAATGATTTACATTCTGAAAATTCGAAAATATAACGTTAAGTTGCGTCGGTGGTGTAATGGTAAGCATAGTTGCCTTCCAAGCAGTTGATCCGGGTTCGATTCCCGGCCGACGCAAATTTTTTGTCAAATTTGACTCTCTATAAGCATCTAGATAATAGTGAATGGAGTATTTAATCTATATAGATAGAATAATATGTATATACGTTGCAAGAAATTAGCGCTTAAATAAAGGTGCTAGAATCTACCGCTTTAGAACCTAGCGGATATATTTTAGCACTTTTAGTGAATAAACCAAGTTTTCGACTTCGAGCGATGAACGAAACATTTGTAAAAATAAAAAAAAGCGAAATTTTCGGATTTTTTTCGTTATTAACGATTTATGCCCTTAGGGACTAGTTTTCGATTATAACTTCGCTCTACGATTTCATGATGACTACATCTTCTTCAATTCGAGCTTAAAACCGTCTCTTTAGAACCAATGGTTTTCAAAATTATAATAATTGTTGTTTGGCATAAATGCACCAAATCAATGCAGTGTGTAGGTTTGGACAAAGAAGAAATAGATAGTATAGGAAGGGGTGTCTATATCTCTCCATTTATAGGTAGGAGGGTCAATATTAAAAAAAAATATTTAAAATAAAAATAGACCAATACAAAAATAACGTCACTATCTGAATTAAAATCTTATAGCTTTTCTTAAAGCCAAAAACCCATTATTGCATTTCATTTTAAATAAAATTGTTTTAATCAACAGGTTTTGAAAAATTAACTTTGAATTTTCTGTTTTTGAACAATTTTTTCTTTTAAAAATTTTATGCTACTGAGTAATATTTTTGTTTTAAATATTTAATGCTCTTATTAAAGATCGTGCGTAAAGATCGTGAATTAAGGTCGTGCGTTAAGGTCGGCCATAAAGATCGTGGGTCAAGATCGTGCCTCAAGTTCATGCATAAAGAGCGTGGGTAAAGGTCGTGCGTCACGGTCGTGCGTAAAGGTCGTGCATCAAGGTCATGTGTAAAAATTGTGCCTAAACGTAGTACGTCAAGGTGATGCGGAAAGGTTGTGCGTCGAGGTCGTAAATTATTTTCTTTGCGTTAAAATTAAATTATTTTCGTGCGTCTAAATCGTCTGTACTGGCAGCCGTCTGTTTGGAAAAAAAACCTATGTATATCCAAAAATATAACGAGAGGTGTCAGATGGAGCAGAATGTCCAATACAGTGGCAAAATTCGTGCTAAGTACTCCACCCATTCACCATGTTTTTGCTGTAAGGCTCCCCCAAACCAAAGTGAAAGTAAGAACGACGAAACTTTCGGCTTTCAATATGTTTTATATGAGATTCCCTTGATCGCGTCGTGGTCGATGCGTTGGCGGTGGTGGGTACTCTCATATATGACCCTGTAAATGCATTTTGACAGCCAAGTGTTTCGATGTCAGCGTTGCAGTCATTCCGAATGTTTCGCGCTGGTTTAGAGGAGCCTTTATTATTTTATAATTTAACTCGAAATGAAAAACTTTTTTATTGCTAGCTGATAACTTACACTATATTGGAGATTAAATTATGAATTGAAATGTTATTGTTGACTGACTTTTTTCCATCAAATTTGCTGTCATCGTAACTTAGTTTGTAGATAGGCTAAATAGTTGTTGTTTTGGTCGCGTTCATTAGTTAAAATTATTCTTACACCCTCGGCTGAGTATTGGACCTTGCGTTTGCGTTACACATCTACGATATTTTGTTGGCTTTCATCTTCATCTTCACCATCGATTAAATACGTGGCAAAAAAATTCGCAACACACAAAAATCGAATAAATGCCCTAAATGACATAAATACAAATAGGAGCCTAGTTCTTTTACTTTGAAACTCTGTGCTTTTCTGTGAATTTCTACACCAATGTCTGTCAAAGTTCATATAAAAAAAAATAAAATGACGTAGAAATTCACACAAATGCACAGAGTTTGAAAGTAAAGGCACACACCTATGAACTCTGTTTGGATACGTCAAAATTCTTGTTCACAATTTTCTGCCATTAAAACATTTTTAAAAAATGAAAAAAAAAAAAAAGTTACAGCTAAATGAATTTACTAGCCTTGTCCAACGAATCTTCAGTTACGAAATTAGTTTCTCTGCAGCGGAGATCACTATAAGTAACAGTAAATAACAATGTATGTATGTATTTACAAAAAAAAATCTTTTCTAAGAAAAAAGAAATGTTTTGCTGTTATCAACTTTCTCAAGTAAGCATTTTCGGAAAAAAATCTAAACATACAGAAGTTTCTAAAAAAAAAAACAAACAAACTTTTCACATTTGACATCGTTAAATTATTGTTAAGCAAGTTTTTCACCTTAAAACAATTGTTAGGTGAATTTGATATTCATTAATTTTTATGGAACATCAATTTTTTGGCAAGTTCATAACAATCATTGTAAAAACACTGTCGCAAGTTGAAGGTAAACTATCTATGGTGACTTAAGACACAAATTTCGGTCAGTAAAATTTATAAAATGACACACTTAAAATTGAAGATTATATTATTTGTAGTCACGTCGTGATTGAATCTCCAACTGATTTTGAATGGGAAAATAGATATGCACTCGTAGTTAAGTGAAATTTCCCCTTCATGTTTTTTTTTATTTTTGTATATAAAAATAAATCCATAATATAATTCTGTAAAAAGATGCTGCACACACTTGCAACTGCAACAAATTAGCATCGAAAGAACCACAGGAGATGTCACGATCATTGTGCGGGATGACGCGATTGCAGTAACACAGGTTGATCGCTTACATTGAATCGAGTTATTTTCTGGTGCACTATGGACCAGGAAAACGTGGAAAAATTCTGTTGTTTCAGCAACTGGCAACATGACTCTGAATGATGTCATCTATACCATATACCACTTTGGGTACCTATTTTTTTTTTTTTTTTTTTTGCTTCTTGACATGACCTGATGCAGGTGTGTCGGCTCCGTCGCCGCAATTTGTCTTATTGATTATAATTTCACTGAGAAACATTACGACGACACTTTTGTTATATTCTTTCTCTCCTCATCCACATAGATACACGTCTAGGCACCAATGAAAAATAATAATAAAAAAAAAATACACTCATCGCATGCTGCATTTATTCCCAAACATACCTCCTCAAATTATATCGGATTTTATATACCCAGACTTTATATTTTGGCCAAAACCCAAAATCCATTATCGAAACTGCATTCCTCGACGGAGTCGTCGTTGTTGTCTATGAATATAATATATACATACGACATTCGTGTGCATGGTTGCCGCAGTTGAAAAATGATTCGTCATGAGTCGGACAGAAATGCAGAAGATTAATGCGATTCAGAGTGTTTGGCAGCGACAGTAGGGGGCGTGGGAGTAGGCGGCTGCCTGCCAGCAGAGCTATATAGTTCTCCGATGCACTCACAAAGGCGACCACCATTCATTCACTTATCCATCCATCGTTACTCTTCTTATGTGGCCCTCTCTCTTGAAGGAAGCAAAAAATTAAAAGAATAAAAAAAACAAGCTGTATATACAACGAAGAGACTTTTAGCCCGCAGAAGAAAACGTTTTCAACCCTAACCTCAATTTTCTTCATTCAGATGTTTCGATATGTTTTTTTTTTTTTTGTTTGGTTTTGTTTTGTTTTTGCATGCACTTTTCTCCCATAGGGTGTGGTTAGTTTGTTTTGAAGAATTTCATAGAGAGAATTCATTGAGTGAAAGATTCAAATATAGTTAATCGAATTCTGCTCTACTATGGTTCAGAAGTGGGATTGTATTTAAAATTTACAAAGAATTCAGGATGAAAAAAATTAAGCATCAAACATTCCGATGGTATTTATAAAAGCTTTTACATATTTTCAAATTTTGAAAAGAGAAATTAGACCCCCGCAGACAATTCACAAGAGGAGGGGGATGAAGAAATCATAATAGAGGATTCAATTTTTTATTTTTCATAGTAAACATAATGAACAAATTTGGTAAAGCTTCGCGACAGTTCTACAAAATGCCCCATGTACAAAGATTTGTATGCGAATATATAATTCTGAACATTAATAACCTTCTTACTCGTCAAGATAGACGGGTTTTCAAGTAAGTTCTGTTTAAGACAAATTATGTTCCGTTGAATCCTTCAGTATTTTCGGCAATAGGGTATTGCTTATTATGTTTCTTAGTAAATGAAGTTTGTACTATAGTTCCTTCGTTTATTGCATTTGGTGTATATACCTACTCTCTGAACACCCCCATTGTGTGCGAAAGAGATTTTGACAGCGCTCTAAGAAATAGATGAGAAATAATAAAGGCGAACAAAAACAGCTCAGTCCTTCACTTACACATATATATAGCCCAACCATCAACCACACACCATGCTCATCCTTTCCCAGGACAACAGCAGTAACCTATACCGCATATATATGGAGTATAGCATTAGCCAGCAATGTTCAGCCGTGCATCAGAATGCAGGATATTTTCATGGGAATCCTGGAAAAAGGAAAATGAAATACAACCATCAAGGCCCACACGGTATATTTTAGAAGAAAAGCGAGTCTCACACAGTGAGTAGTAATTTTTCATCGTCAGCGAAATAAAATGAAAAAAAAAATCAAGCCTGAGAACCTGCTGTATAGCAGGACCAGCGAATTCTGATGCCACCCATATTGCCTTAAAATTCACCCAAAAGACGTCGTCGTCGTCATAGCATAAAAATATATAGGAGCATAACAAAAAAATGGTCTTCCTTCATTTACGAGCCTCATCCTCTTTGTGTTTTCCTGAGCTGTTTCTAAAAGTCGCCGATATTTTATGCAGCTGGATGCAATTGGCCACAATGTTTGACAGGCTCTATGCGTCCTACGGGCTCCACCACACCGCCCGTGGGGAGAAGAGCTACTACTATACAAACTCGGTTCACTTTTTAAGATCAAAATAGTGTTTTGCAGGAGGTGTTCTTATAAGACTTCAGACAAGAAAGCAGATGAAATTTCTTTCTTCCTTGGCATACCACAAAACCTTGCGGTCTTTTTTTTGTATGATGGCTGCATTTTTCGGGGGAGTCAAGTTGGCATAGTGCATCAGTTTATAATATTTTTTTTTCTGTTTTTTTTTTTTTATATTTTTTTCTTGGATTGGCAAAGATTGATGAATTTTCGGATTTTCCTTGATGGTGTGTCTCATTCTTCAGAAATGACTGTAATCCTTGAGAATATATGGTTTTTCTTGAAGGACGACAATAAAAGCATAACAAAGAAAATAAAAAGATGGGAAAGTTTTACCAGGAAGCAAAGAGCTAAGAGCACGAAATGAAGGAAAATGACTTTGATGCGAAGATATGATGGTGGTGAGGGAAGTGAGTAAGGATGTATAAATGAGATATTATTCATTAACAATCTTAGAGTATATACATATACCTAGTTGATCTTGATGGGTAGGTATTAGTTATAGTATTTCTATATATAGAGGCATTTCATTGCTTGGATAGATGGAAAGGGTTGATCAATGAATGAATATATTATGTACTTAAAAGTAGCACTAAACCAAGGAGATTAAACACGAATTTGTTATTGGATTTTCATTTAAATTTTATCAATTATGTAGCTTTTTGGTTTTAAGTTTTCAGTTTTTCGTTGATTTATATTTTGTGTTTATATTGAATGATACTTATAACGTAAGCGGCTATTTAATCTATCCCTAAGCCATATATTTTAACGGAAGGGGATTTAACCCCGGGCCAGTGTTTTTTTAAAAAGCCCAAATATTGGAAGCATACAAAATATTTTTGATTCAATATAGCTTTAAATGGCCATTAGTCCAGAAAACTTGTGTTTCGTCCCGGCTGTTTTTCGTTCTTTATTATGTTTCCTTGTCCGCAGGATGATGAATGATCAATCATTTGTAGTTACGGTAATTATTGTTATTGGTATCGTTCATAAGAGTTTTCAATACGAATTCCCGCCGGTTTTTTTCATCTGAGCTTCTCTTCAAGAAGCTCATTGAACAAGGTTCTCTTCCAAGAGTTCCGACCGTTTATCTGGCTAGGTTGTATACTTGGGACAGGGGCATTCTATAAGAACACTGACCGTTTGGTCCCCCCCCCCCCTCTTCAAGGCACTCAAGTTCTCCTTCGAGAGCTTCAACCGTTTATTTCCCTAGGTTCCGTTCTAGGGACGGGTTTCCATTAATAATCTCGACTTTGGGCTCCTCTTTAAGAAGATCACTAGACATGGGGCATAGGGCTCCCCGCACACGTTTTGTTCATTCACGTTTTTGTTTCCGACCGTTTTTTTTTCGTTTTGTGGACACTTTATATGAAATACCGTGTTAGTTATTAAGTAGCTGAACAATGTATTATATGAAGTATCATATTATGTTGATTTAAGATGGAAAAGAGCTTTTGAACCATAGCTGTGTCTTACTATAGTAGGAATCTCACTGACATTGATTGAAAAATCAAAGGACCAAGAATATATCCCTGATGGACTCCACTAGTGTTTAATAAAAAACTGGAAAGAACTTTATTTAGTTCAACTGCTTGCAATCTATCGGTTAAGTAGAAATTAATCAATCGGACTGCAATCGGAGAAAAGTTATACAAATTTAAAAAGTGTTCACAAAATAAATGGTTGAACCATATCAAAGGCCTTTGAAAAGTCCAAAAGACAAAAGTATTAAAAACCTTATATTTTCAAAGTTGATAGCTTTTCAAATATCCTATATGTAACACTTATTAACTTAATAAAAGTTTGTTATAAAGAAATTTATTTATGTGTTTTTGAATAATCTTTTCAAATACCTCTGAAAGAATTGGTAGTATTAAAATCTTGCTTGAAATCATCACACAATTGGAGGTCTTAGGCATGGGGACCATATTTGCCCTTTTCCACTGTTTCCTATCCTATCACTTGTGGAAATAATCGAATTAAATATATGTGTTATCTATAGTAGGAGCACTGGCATTTAAGAAATGAAGGATGCATTTTATCGAACAATTTTATGTTACTCTTCACTCAGATCACGTCGGGACTTACCGATGTCAGTTTGCTTAAGGATTTGACAGATTTTTTTGCTGCTTGTAAGCCAAATCGTGTTGATTCATTATTGATTTGAATTCATTTCTAAACCAAGGTTTTCTGCAGGTAAGGAAGCTTTTAGTTTTTAATGGCACGTGCGTCTTGCATATATCTGGTACGTGCGTCGTGCATATCAAAAAGTCTAAACACACCACTGTTAAGATATTCTATTTGTTTACAAGGTAAAAACTGATAAAGAATAATATTATCCTAATTTGCATCAGAATAAAGTGAAGCATATTTAACTTGCTTTAAATCCCCGTATTTGAAAATTTATTAGTGTAAATATCTACTTGAAAATCAAAGGTTAAGAAAAGAATCTCATGTGTCTAGAGTAAATTGAAACTGATATAGTTTATCATAAACTATAACTTTCTTTTGTTACTACAAGAAACAGGTCCAGCAATGTAGGTTCAAAATTAGAAAAATGAGTTGGAATAAAGCTGAAGATTAAGAGAAATAATTTCGTCAACAAATTTATTTTCACTAAGCAGGTTGGAATTAAAATCACCACACAAGATTGTGTAAGGATATGACACCAAAATGTGTTCTAATTTTGTTCTAATTTAGAAATAAGTGGAAGAATACCAACGTTTCTAGAGATCTGAATATTGTATCCAGACAAATATTTTCAACTTCATTTAAAGCTATATTGAATCAAAAATATTTTGTATGCTTCCAATATTTTCAATTCTACGAAAATAAAATCGATTTTGCTATTATCGACTGAGCAGTTCTTATTACTACACTGCAAAATTTCTCTAACAAAAATTATTTCCACCTCTACATCGTCGTTTCCTATCCGACTGAAAGATTTTATATCCACTGAATTGGATTATTTATTTTTATGCCCGACCGTTAACCAATTTTTGGATACACATGATAACGCCAACTTCTAATTCTTCAAAAATGTAACGAAATTCATCTATTTTGCATTGTATAAATTAATGCCTAAAAAATGTTCATATATATCAACCATCGGAAAGTTTAAACATTCATTTTATAAGAACCCAAAAAATTGACACCCAAACCTATAAAACTGTTTAAAGGTATTAAGGACTTAAGTAAAAATATATTAGAAGAAATGAAAATATTATGTGAATATCTAGATCCACGAAAAGCTTCTTTAAAAAATAATGTTAAGATTTTTCTTTTATCATTATCAAGAGCTCATAAATATTTTAGTCTATCATACCTCGACTACCTAAGCCATCATTGTTTATTTCCGATTTGTAACTCTTAATGAGTCTTAGAAATATTTTATTCAAATGCCTATACTCTTCCTTACCATTGCAATAATATTGAATTTAGGTACATATCTGTATCTTCTATTGACAAAAGAAAACTATACATATACATACATACATACATATAAATTTCAGTGCAGCAGCGATAGATGACAAATCTCTACCAACCAACATCATCCATTTCTTTATAGTGTGGTAATTAAAACCAAAAAACCAAAACCGAGAAAAGCAAAATGCAAACAATAAAAATCCAAACACAACAACCAATTGTGCCATATCAATCCATTAAGAAAAGCCTCCCAAATAAGGGAGCTCCCCAGAAGCACATACCTACGAGAACAGTGGGTATACTCAACTCAGCTCCTCCTACATCATTAGCTCACATTTTCGAATTCCCTCACAGATGCACAAAACCAAACTGCGATCACTGAGGAAGGATATCGAAGCAGGAACACAACATCACTTCAATCTATGGGAAGGTATACTGTCTTCTTTGGGTTGTCTCTTGCAGGCAGCGGAGCTGCTGCTGTTGTTGCTGGTTTGCTAGTTGTTGCATCATGAATTTCAAATCTCGTAGAAATCATTTCTCGTGACAAATGGAAATTACTTACCACCAATGTCAAGGTGCATACATCTTTTCTTTCACATCGGAGTCCTCTTCGAAGATGTACCTTTATGTACATATGTTAGGTACCTATATACCTTTTCAATATTCTGTATAGCAGAGAAAGAAATCGAAGAAACTTGGAAGTTGAGATTCCGCAGACACCAGAAATGGTGAAACATTTGCACAAAGTCAATACGTACCTACCGCAAGAACAGGTAAAGAAATAGATAGAAGTGTTGCCAATGTAGTTTTTTCGCGGGAAAGCATGTTTAAAAAAAAGCGATATCAATGCACAATTCTTTTGTAGTTCAAAATATAAATAGAAGTTTAATAAAGCATTTCACATTCGTGTAGTACGGCTAAAAAAGAAATTTCCTTCATTGACGGTATAGTGAAGTTGGACTTCCTATAAATCCAACTGTAACGTTGAATTATTTAAGGGGAGGAGTGCTTTCAGCTTTGACAACAGTTAAGAGCATTAAAATTTCAAAGCTGGGAGAAGCTCCGTAAAGATCAAATTTAATGAGCTTATAATAATAACATACAAAAATTAAAGATGAAATACTGGAAACGAAAATGAAAAGCCGATCCTGCTGCCACCTTAAATCTATTTTAAGTATAAGAATTTTTCAATATGAGAACATTGTTAAATATTATAAAGTGAGTCGGTGACAATACGCAACCTTGAGGCATTCCACAATTTATTTTCTAAATTAAATATTTCAATTCATATCTAATGCTTTTTAAATTGAGTACATGAGTTGCCAAACCAACATCAATATGGCAACACTATTAACAAATGCTTTTAGCTAATGACTAAAACTATGGCTTCACTGTTGGGAGGATAGGTCGTATTCGTACGTGGAATTAGAAGAGAATCTCGCATAATCGTTCAATTGAAATCAGAGAGCAATTCATTAGTCCTACAACCTGTGAGATTATCTTAATTCACGTAGTGGGAGACTAATGAGACAAAACATTGTCGTTCCAGGCAAAATTATATGGAGACTATGGTCGTATGTATAAAAACAGGTCCTTCATTCTCTTATAGTTATCTACTACTTATAGTCTTTGGATTTTTCTTTAAAAAGATTTTCGTAATGTAAAATTCCAGAAATGAACGCGTAGTATGCGTTACTGGTGAACATTATGGTTAATTTTACACCTACTATTTCCCGATTTCTGCGATATTAGATATATATTTGGAAAAGGTAGGTAATTGTTTTTAATTAACTTGCAGAACTTTGGATAGAAGTAGGTAAAGAGTTCTGCGGTACGCAGTTTATGGGGCTTGGAAGGAAAGTTTTGGTTTTTAGAACGAAATGTCTGTACATTTTGAAGCGAATACCTATTTAGTTTATTTTTATGAACACGCAATCTTTTTAGGGTCATAAATACGTATAACTCTAGTTAATGTAAGGAATTTTTGGGAGTTGCGAAAACACAACGGAAAATATCCTTGGAGAGTTTCACTAATTCCAAAAACAAAATCAAACATAAACGCAAAAAATCAGAGAAACCCATGATGTAATAAAATGATAAACAAAAAAAAACACAAATAAACCCGATTGTCATTTTTCCGCATACAATAAATAGCCTGTATAATTAATTCAGTGCGAAATAGGAGCGGAGACTTCTCCAAATAATCTACTACAATTATACATTTCGCTCTTCGAACAGCGTACTGCAAAACGAAAAGCAAAACGAAATTTTCCGTTTCTGATTTCGTTGTGTCATTTTTGTATGGGATTTTTTGTTTCGCATCAGCAGCGTAGGTACTAGGCTTAAAGCATGATATTTATTCTACAATTTTTTCTTTTTTCTTTCAACTTTTTATCAGAGAAAATTATATTGAAACCATGTTTAAAAAAAACGAATTTCGAAATAAACTTCAAAGTTGGTTAAAAATAAGGAATTCAAATATTATTAGTAAATCAAAGGTTATCTTGTTAGTTTGTTGCATTGCAAGGCATCCTATTTGTTCCCATCGCCACTACCAATGTCAAATAAAAAGGAACTTTATGTAATTTAATATACACAGTGTTGCAGATTCATCAAGTGTGTTAAAACATAAAATCAAAAAATTAAGATAAAAATGAAAAAAAATACATAAAAAGAATAAAATTTTTTATCACTTTTACTAGAAAATATTTAAATAAAATTTCAACCCAAAAAGAAAACGCTGCGGACAGGATTCGAACCTGTGCGGGTAGAACCCAATGGATTTCAAGTCCATCTCCTTAACCACTCGGACACCACAGCTTATGATAAAATCAAATGATAAAATAGAATGCACATATTGCCTTACATTACGTTCTATACAACAGAGTGTGTTTCCTTATTAATTCACCAAAATATTCCGGGTAAACTATTCTATATTGTGCACTATATTGTGTGCGTTCAATAACAAAACCCACAGTTTGTTTTTGGTTTCTTAATTATTCTAGAATATTGGTAATGCATTCTTTTTATTCCATATGAAGAGTATTTATGTATATATTTACATTTTATTTTCTATATATATTTTCTTTTATGACAGATACACTTTGGTTTTATTTATTTAAGAATCAAATAACATCTTAAGTGCTAAGTGTTGTTCGACTTTTTTACTTTACGTTTCTATACAGTTTTAACGTTTTTTATATTAGTTTTTTACTTGTTGTCTTTTAATTATGCTTATGTAAAAAATGTAAAAAAGTAAAAAAAAACGTGAAAAATAATCAAAATTGGTTACCTTCAAGATTGAAGATGAGAGTTGGATAAAAAGCTATTGCGTTTTATTTTACTTTGGACAAAAGGATTAAAAACAGATACTCTAATTTATTTCAGTCCAAGTTTTTCATTATAAAATGCTTCAATTATTTATTTTTTCTTTTGATATTTTTCAACGTCTGCCAAATTTTCTTTATTTATTTAAATTTTGACAGATGCCTCTCATTTTCTCTCTTTTTTCTCAGTTATTAACTTTTTTTTAAATCTTTTTTACCTTTTTTACGAGTTTTTTACCACCGTTAGGTAGGTATACACAAAAAAGCGAAATAAAAATATGTGCTTGTTAATTAATTGTTTTGACATAGCACCGAAAAACTGATTGCATTCCTTCTTTCTAGTTTTGCTTTTTTTAATGGCCGCGTTCAGCATTGTAAAGATTTGTGTTAGACTATAGTGAAAAAATAGCAGATGCAAAAACAATTACTCAATTCATTATTCTATTTTGGATAAAAATTTTTCTTTTGCATCTATTTATTCCTTTATCTGGAATAAACAAAGAAAAACACTCATAGATATTTTTAGATTACAAAACAATTCGAATAATTTTTAACTGAAAAGCTAAATAATCTTAAGTCCATTTTAACATTTTTTTTAGAGAGCAAAACAACTCTTAAAAGAAGCTTCCCAAAAAAACCTTCTTATACAATAAACAATGTAAACTAAAACAAATAGGGTTTTTTTGATTTTTTAATATTATGACATTACGACTGAATCGGCTAATTCGTTTATTGCAACATGTATACGAAATATTTTGTATGGGACGTTCATGAAACGTGCATGTGTCAGAAACTGTACGATTTTAAGACGTTTTTTCCGACGTTGCATGAATACTTTTAATATAAAATTTGACACAATTTGGCTTGCAATGCGCGCTGCGGTGAAATTATCGCGTCATCGAAAACACGCTCTGTGTGACAGGAGTTATATGCATCAGTAATTAGCTGTGTTTTATTTTCCTTCAGATTTGTTCCAGATTGAATTTTCATACGAAAATACATCTACATATTACAAAAACAATACAAGATCCAACTTTTCTTTTGGATTTGGATTTGAATTTGCAAATTCATTTTGAAGACACAATACACATCAATATTACTTCCTTGAAAAAATTAGTTTTAATTTTGACGGGAAGATGGTTTTTTTCTACGGCTTATTATGTCCTGGGTTGACGTAAAGTGACATTTCTGTTACATTACAACCACATTTCCGATCTGGAATTATATTGGCGTTAGGATATGTAATGGATTCCAATTGGTAGTTAATTTTGTGGTTACTTTTCATATCTGTAAATGACTTTCTTCTCCTGAACTTCGGTCGAATAAGCAAGATGTTTTTGAGTAGCAAAAGCATATGCACGGCAATTTTTTTTTTAAACTTATACGAATCCGACCTTAAAAATTACTATCAATCATTCAAACAAAATAAAACTGCCATTGGATTCACCCCTGCTGCTTCGCCGCGCCGGTAACAAAATACGAAAAATATAGACAAATTTTAAAGAAGGATTCCACTTACATAAAAGCAAAACCATTATAAAATAATGTTTATTGTCAAAAGAATTTATGTGATTATCCAATCCATGTGTCTTATGCACCTTTATACCTTATCCCAAATATTTTGTTTCATCCTAATATACGCCTTTTATAAGCTTCATATATGTAGATGTAAATGGATAAATAGAAAGAAATAGCAACATAAAACTTCACATATTTATAGGTAGGAGGAAAACAAGCAAAAAGTTGTTTACAAAACAAAAATTAAAATAATAAAAACTCCACAGACAAATGCTCAGAACTTATGTCCCAAAGTAACTGACTTCCGGAAAGGATTTATTTCCAAAATACACGATTAGCTCAGACTGTATAAGCAAAATAAAAATACATCAGAGAAGGTGAGGTTTGTTCTTCAGCTGACTGGTGTTGTGTGCCACCTTTTTTCAAAGCTCGTATATACGGTATAATATATAGGAAGAATTCGGGAGTAAACAAGTTGGTAATACTAAAAAACCCTTAAAATACAACCTGGGCCAAAAAACCAAAACACAAAGAGCCTCTTGCACATATTCTGCCGAAAATGCCAAAAATTCAAAATTCAACCTCTTTGTATGTATATCTATACACAGCTCCAAGTTTACATCTCGCTTTTTGGCCAGGTTACCTTATTTTGATGATTTCATTCTTCTTTCGGCCTCCGCTGCCACACACCACCACCATCACTTCTAACCATCACTATACCGCCTTAGCACAGCAAATTTACCTGAGTTTTTCTTTGGCATCCACACAATGTCTGGTGTATCCGGTAGAAGTCAGCCTGACAGGGTTCGACAAACACAAAAATAAAAAAAGAAAAAACCCTACCTACATATAAAAGCAAAATTGTCAGGTGGACGTTAGTGATGATGTGGTATGAGAAGGGCTAAAAGTATGAAGTTGGAAAGTTTCGAAAGCTCTGACAGCAAGAAGTGAGTCTCTCTCTCTGGTTCCCTATAGGAATGTTATCAAGGAATAGGGTAGTAGAGGTTTCTGTTTACCTCTGTTATCCTGAAAGGAATTAAAAATTCATATCATACTCGTACCTATACAGTATATACCTTTTTAGAGCGTAAAGGTAAAAGGATGAAATTGTTTTTATTTAAGCTTGATATGGTGATATATGAAATAAGATTTTCCATATCGTCACCCGAAAAATAATAGTAGGCAGGCAAAGAAATTCTACGTACGTATTTTTGTTTATTTATCATTGATGTGTACCATAACATTATCTTAGGAAAATAATGAACACAGAATTGAACTTAAGTCATTAGAGCCAGTTTAGTTTAGAGAAAACGTCTGTCCCTATATAGTGCTAAAAATAGCCACAAATAGAGAAAAAAAAAGAAGCCATTCCGCCCTTATTAAGATTTGTATTAACAATTTCAGAAATAACCACTTTTAATCTTTTAGATTTTTACTTCCACTCTTTATGAGCTTGAATTTGTTTTTTTTTTTTCATTAACTGAATAAAATCATAGATGCAATGCATGTACCCATAAAACAGACGTTTAAAGCTCAAACAAAAATCTTACTCAACACGTCAAAGTCCAATCAACCACGTAAAAACTGTTGATTCCCCAAAATTCACATTCTTTAAAGGAAATGAAAAATAAAATTCATCATCACACTGTCAATTTAAATTACCGCATCTACCTACATATGTAACTCCTATCGACCGTTTAAAATCTTTCAATATACAGATCGATTTGCCAGTCATGCCTGAACTTTCATTCATTCAATTTACTGACGATGATACCCATTCAATCACTCATCTCTATCGACATTCAAGTTGACATTTGAATACCAATTTGCATCCCATTAAGATGTCACATCCGTCATTTATCGCATCCAATATTGGATCGACCGGCCACTAAAACAGCCTCCTTGAATGATTTTTTTTTTCCGACGAAACATATACATATATTCACATAAATTGTCACCACTCTCTTCTCCGTTTGTCACAGCCAGCCCACTTTATGGCGCGCGGGGCGCTCCATCACCATCCAGCCCGTTTGCAAATGCCACGCATCGTCACTCGCTTAACGCAAAATGTCACTGCAAACAGAACGGGCGATTATTAATTTCACACCTCATTCCGGTACGAAAGACTCTCAGCCGTTAAGCTGACAGCATTAGTGTCAGATAAGTGTGTAAGCGCGTTCGGAAGCTGCCACCAGCGCTAGTTGACACTTGGTGACTTCAGAGAAAACCGCACCGCCATCCAGCGCCAGAATGAATGCGTGTGTGCCATCGTCACCTTGGGGATGTGTCGTTAAATCCGTTGCTGTTTGCCGCTGTGCCGCAACTCCTGTCAGTCTGACATCTCAATTATGCGGAATGATACCATTAAACAGCCGCCCTACTTCACTTGCTCTTGCATCGAATTTGCGTTGGTTGCAACTTGAAACATCACAACCGGTATTCGGCACCCGTGGGCTGTATGTTTATGTGCTGTGTCCGCGATCTTATACCGCGACTTACTGGGGCTCGCCTTTGGGGGTTTTGCATGCGGTGCGCCTCTGCGCACTATTCAACTTTCCGCTCTACGATCAACCGACCAAACCAACTAACCGTTCTCGGGTATATACGAATTCGTATGCGCAGCCATTAATTATCGCAAAATTAATTCGTGTGATTTGATAAGAAATTGACATCCATTACAGTAATTGCCGCGCTCGCGTCAATAAATGGCTGCAAATAGAATGCGTAGGTTGTGTTGCACCGCGCAGCAGCAGGACCAAGTCGTCATCATCGGGCGTATAATATTATAACTGTGTGTATTAATGGTGTGTACTGTGTATGTAGATTTGCTGGCCGGGAACGGGGACCCCATGTTGTGAAGCTTGTTGCGCTGTTTGTAATGGGCTCGTGTTTAATGGGCCCCACAGCACAGGCGGTAGGTGTATATGGTGGCTGGTGGCCGGTGCGGTAGGCCTCCTTTAGGACATGAATGCATGCGTGCGATTAATGAGCGCAAGTTGGATTAATGAGTGAGGAGTACACATTCGTTCATATATATTTGAGTGCGCCTGGCATATCCTATCAAAACACTTATATTGCTTTACCTTTATTTTAATGAATTGTGCCGAGGGTTTTTACCTGAAATTGCCTTTAGGTCTGGCGTTTTTCGCGCGATGAAGGCTTCAATTAACCGCCCATCGTGCCATTTGACGAAGTATCCATACCTATTTTATATCGATAAAGGATGGATGGACGAAAAACGCGTTTTCTATTTTACACGCAGATGAGCACCTGCAAAAGCTGATTCAATTGTGCGTGGGTTTGAGTATGTACATATAAAGAGAATGGGTTATATAGGCAGTTCAAACTGTTGCGCTCAGCAATTTCTATATAGTAGGTATAGGAAAGAAGGCGGAATTTTAATTTGTTTTGCCGCTAGCATCGTTAATCACCTATTGATGATAGTCCAGTAAACATCTATAAGGACATTGACTTTTTATCTATAGGAGATAATTACTGTTGAACTAGTTCAATTTATAGATTGTTAACTTCCCTTTTCCGGTCAAATAAGATCTACACGTTTATACAATTATAATTTGTCTGAGACATGAAAAATGGTAAAAATAAGGAAACCTGAAATCTAAATTAAGGTTCGCGATTAGCCAAGTTTAAACGGAAGGTAAAAATGATGGATGAATTCTGAGGTCTGAAGTAAAATTATTTATACAAAAGCTTGAAAGAACACAATTCTGTTAATTGAAATTCAAGCATAACGTTTTTTAACCACAATAATTTATGCTTGCAAGTTCTTAAAAAGAAGATCACAATCTTTTAATTAAAGGCCTTGAAAAGTTAATAAAATAAAATTAAGCTAAAAATATAGCTAACTGAGAAATATATTCATTTTTGAGCGCCCTTTGAAGCAGTGGTTTTTACAAGAACTTTTCGGACAACATGTTATATAAAGTTTTCCAAATCTTTATGCTAACCAAAATCGCCAATTTTTTTAGTAAAGCCTGTTTGACAATTTAACGAAAAATCGAGATGTCAGCGTAACGAGTTCTATTCGTGGTTGTCCTTTCTTAAAAACCAGTTTCAAACAATAATAGAATATCCTCAACAAGGCCATGTTTGGATTCTACTCCTGCAACAGGATTTTTGGTCAAACCTGGGGGCTGAGCCCAAAAATTATTAAGTGGACACTGGACAGCCATAGTTAGACCTACGGTAACGTAGTCTGGTGAAATGTATTGGACAAAGTTACCAATCTTAGAATCATGACCAAGGTATAAAGAGTAGCATGTATTGGAATCACTGGGGCCATGAGGACCACACCCACTGCGGGTCTGGAAGCTATTCTCAATTTAAAACCCCTGGATCTATTTGTAAGAATCGGCAGCCAATAGCGCACTACGGTTTAGCAAAACTGATTGCTGGAAACCCAGCGCCACCGGTCACGCGCTGATTCTACAGAAATGCACAGGTAATAAAGTATGCACTGACTACATAACACCCCGTTTAGACTTCTACAAGCCATTCACAACCACCTTTCCTAGTAGAGAGGACTGGAAAATCAACAAAACTTTAACCTGTGAACTGATGACCTAGACAAATATCAATGATGGCAATACCATACGCTGATATTACCTTTTTCATTGACAGCCAAGCGACAATAAAAGCAATTTCTGCCATCGAAATCAAATCGAAGCTTGTAACTTGCCTTCGCGAAGAGCTAAAGGTTCTTGGTACACAGCTTAACATAAGGCTCTGTTGGGTTCCTGGTCATAATGGTGTCCCAGGAAATGAAAGTATTAATGAACTGGCAAAAATAGGATCAACACTTGACCTAAATCAGGCGGACCCAACTGTTCAGATCCCACCCTGTAATCTTAAACAGGTAATCGAGATTAAAATTCTTGATTTAGCAAACAAGAGATGGAACTCGCTTGATTCCTGTGTTACAACCAGAAAACTATGGCCAAGCTTCAATAAACAAAAGACCGAAAACATTATCCAACTGAGCAAAAAATCTCTCTCTCTTCTCGTGAGCATAACCACTGGACACAACCAAATGGGTTACCACAAGAAGAAGTTGTAACTAAGTATGGATGACTTATACTTATACAGAGGTTGTGGTGATGAGGACATACATGAGAATACTTCTCACTACCTGTGCCACTGCCCTGCGCTATTCCATCTGGGAAACAAGTTCCTCGGAAAACATTTCTTCAATGACTTGGAGGAACTCTATGCTAATCCAAGCAAAAGCTTGTTATATTTCACTAAAGCTACAAAATTCGTAATCCCTATCAATCCAGCCGACCAATAGGCAAGAAATCGCCTTAACCATAGTCAAATGGGCACCTCGCCCATACACCAGCTGTTGCTGCTTAGTGCTTCTACGTTGTACACCAGCATTAATAAGCCAACTTGACTAAACTTAACAGGCGTACACACCACCCACCGGCCTATCAATCCCATCCACAAGCCGTTGCATCGGCCATGGAGCCACTGCTCCTACGGACCTGGGGGAGGGATGATTCTACCCTGTGGGGGTAAAGGAGGGGAGCACGTCCAAGAAAAGACACTGACGCGTAACCTTTCTCACCCAGGTGTTTATGCTGACTGACACTTTTTAACTAACTTGAAGGCACCCTCCGACATTTCGGGCTACAGCTCGCTGAAACTCCATAGAATTTTATTATAGGTTTTTTCTTAAATGGGGATCAAACCCCTAGTGTATCACAATAGATCAACACTGATCTAAGTGTGACGGTAACAAGATCAACTGTAAGACCCCTAACCTAACCTTACCTATAATATACACAATAAAGTGTTCCAGCGAGTTTCGCCAAGGCCTCGTCTAGTTTTCTCGTTGCATTGCAGTTTAGGCAATTTAAAAAAACTTATTTACTCCACAGATATTTCAAACAAAATAATATAATTTTTAAGGAAGTGTCACGGCTTATCACCCATCGGCCATCACTTCAAATGATGAATTAGAAGAACTACAATATGTCTTACTGGTCACTTTTCTTTGCTAGCTCATCATCTGAAATTGCATATGTTTTATACCGTATCATAAAAAGTACATTTCATATTTCTTAATTTGAAGTCCAACCGCTTGAATGTCTGATCAAAGTTTTTTGCCTGTCTGCGATGTATGACTGCAGCAGTATTCGCCTTTTCTTACATAATTTCCCATCAATGGACATAGTATATAACCTTTCTTAAATTAACAACTTCTCGCAGAATGATTTCGCATCAAAGCTGCATTCCATCTTCGTTCCGCACTGTATACCTACCTACTTATATTATATATATCCTGGTTAGCATTATTCATTATTTCCAGTGAATTCCTTGGCATCTGAAACACTTGTGGAGCGCAAGAGGGGGGATATGGATATTTTGTAGCTGACTTTGATTCCCATCCTGAATGCGCTGTCCTGGGCCTGAGTCCCAGCTGTGTGGACCAAATCCAAAAGACTTTTCTTGCTCTCTACTCAAATGAAATTATCAATTTCGAATCTTTCACTTTACAACACGGGAACGCATCACGACCTTAAATGGTGCATCGCGCGCAGCCACATGCTACATCAGAGAGCACTCTGGTTACTGCTCTGGCTGCCTCCATCACCATCATCATCATCATCTACGTTTGCCTCATCATCGTTCCCACATCCACATTGCCGCCACCATCGTGCTCTGCTCGTCGCAGTCGCAGGTCGTTGTCATCGTCGATGAGCGGTGGTCGTCCTCGTTGCAGTGCATATGCGGTTGTCGCATGGAGACATTTCTAGCTCTGCGCGAAATTGAAATCAGATCAATTTTGTCCCGCACAGGGTTTTGGTGGAGTCGATGATCCTCCTTCGTCGCATCGTAGTCGTCTTCGTCGACGCTTGGTTACGATTCATTCGGGAAGCAATCAGATCATTGAACAGATATATCAGTGTCAATGTGAGGTTAAGAAGATTTGCATTTGTTTAGTTCGCCTTTATTTTTTTGTCTGCCTCCTCCCAGTCCCTTGGAACTTGGCTTTGCTCTCTAATATTCTCAAGGCTCCTAGACTATATAGAGATATCGATGTGCGCCCTATAGGTAAGCTATTATAGCAAGTGAACTTATGAGGGATGTCTGGGTGCACACACCAAGCTTCAACCAGCACCACACACAATGCTACAAATTAATAGGACGACGGGAGACTTCACGACTGTTGCAGCTTGTGTTGTGCCAAGAAGGCCCAGGATCGACGACTAAGACGGCGACGACTATGACGACGGATTTATGTATGCATTTCGACCATGAAAAACGTGACATTTTGTTGTTACCAATTCAAGCGATCGGTGCAGTGGTGGTGGTGGTTTTTTGTTTGCGCACGCTCCCAGAGAGATGTTTTTTTTTTCTTATTTTTTTCATTTGAGTATCATGGAGACGTTATAAGTTTGGGTGCGTTTTTATTGTTGGAAGTTCGTTGATTTTTGGACCTTTGATCTTGAACTTTAAAGTTTGCTTCCAAAATGTTGCAAAATTTTGATCTAATCGATGTTAACTTTCTCACATAAAAACTGGACGCAGATGCCTTGGGCTTGTAAATTTATTAATTTTTTTTACAATTTTCGTTCTGAGATTTAGAGTAGGTACAGGGTAAAATCTTATTTAAAGAGTAGGTTTACCCCTTTCATATATAGAATAACTATCAAAAAATAAATGTCATGGTGTGACAGCTCGCTTAGAAAAATGGCCCAGTGATTTACAACTCTCAACCATACCTCTTTGCGTGTTATTGAGAGAAATGGAAGGGACCTATAATTTTCTGCCGAATTCGAAAGGCTAAGCTGAGAGGCACTGATAAATTTATTATCATCTGTAAATAATATGAAGGTTGGGGCAATGTTGCACTGAAAAAATGGGTCTAAGAGTGTGGTGTGCTTTTTCCTTTCCAGACGAGGTTTTACTCGCAAGCAATTATGTTTATTCTTGATGATAAGGGTATTGTATACCTACACTTTTATGATTCAGAAGTTTTGATCTTTTGTGAAGCCCATCGTCATAACAGTGGTGGAACTTTTAATAGAACTTTGGCAGTGTTCAAACTGGTCCTCTGCACTTTGACGAGTTTACTAAGAGATTAAGATTTCTATTGGTCTCTTGCGATAGTAGTTCTGCATCGTAAAATTTGTTCACGGTATCCTCTCGTGAATCATTGTGGCGTCATGAATATCCGCATCCCCGTACTTGGAGGCTTGAAGCTGCTATAATAAGCATAGAGGTTCCTATCTATGGTCTCTTAGAACGTTCGAACATTAAAGATAATTGCTTTCTTGACATTATCAGACAAGTTGAAACAAATCTATAGCAAAAGTAATTTGATTTGTCAATATCAAGTGCAATCTGTATAAATTCTGCTTACATTGTAAACTTTAAATTGCTGCAGAACTTTAAACGATATCCCCATGAGCGTTTATATGAACTTCACAATTTCTTATTTAAGTCCTTAAATCCCAGATCCGATACGGATTGGTTATCGTATTTATCTTCCACCTAATGGTGCGCCATTTTCGCCCACTAATCCACCAACATACCTGAACTGTATCAGGTGTGCGTTACACACCAAGTCCTAAATCTTCACAACATATCCTCTCATCATCTCCGCCTTATAATCATCGTCGTATATAGTTGTCGTCATCGTACCTATATAGTCACGGTGGTGCTGTAGCTACATACATATCCTATTCCATCTGAACGCTGAATCCCAGGAACTAGAACAACAAGGTATTTTCCTATATGTACAATCATCTTGTGTGGTTCATTTTGTCGCACAAGTGGAATCATCACGTTTTTCCCTGCTAGAACATACGACCTCTATTAGAGCTCGATGTTGTTGTATATCGCTGCGGAGATAAACTGAAACTCCACCAAGACCAAAACCAAGCTGAGACTCCTCGCCAGCATTCGGAGCTTCATCATGATCCAGACGGAGCGCATGCAAATCTCTTCTCGTAATGACAACATAATTACTCGGTACCGTTTTAATTGCACAATGCACTTGGCTCCAACTTCAACTTCAACTGAAAACTGCAACGAGACAAGCAAGAGTGATTGTTACTCGAATCTTGGCTACAAGTTGTAACTTTGTGTGGAGCTTATACGACAAGGTTTAGATAACGCCTACACTACTGGATCCTCGTCGTCCGTCGTCGTCGTTTGTAAATCTACCTATGGGACTGTTTTCCTTATGGAATCGTGCGTGCACCAAAAACTGGGGGCGTTATCGCGCGCTAGGACCACCAATGGATTGATTGACTATGAGTTTTGCTTGGACGACCGACCGACGACGACCGTCCAAAGTGAAGACTGGATATATAGGAATCACATTGCCCAGAGTGGTGGTTGATTATTTATTTTGCGCATTAAGATTGGATCTAGATCTTGATGTCAGGTTTCTTATATATACATACTCATAGCAAAGCAAAACATATTGCCCGAGATGGGATAATTGCTAGTTAACTGACTTTGACCTAAATATAAGAACTTGCACTAATGATTGCAAGGAAGTTATACATCAGAGATTTCTTTGTTTGTTTGTTTGTTTGCTTGGCTGTTGAAAGCCTATATAACTGCCCCAAGGTACTGTGTTATAATAAATCGGTTTGAAAAATGAAGCTAGAGAGTTCAAACTTCCTATTTTCACTTGCGATATGTACTATAAGTACATAAATATCTACAATATGGCAAGTTAAATGGAGTTTTCAGTTTTATGGAAAAGAAAATTGAAAAGTGGTTTACTCTCGAATGTTTCGTTTATGGCTTAATAGATTTTCATATACAATATTACACAAGTAATATTCATAGTTCTAAGGAGTTAAAGTAATACACCTTTAACAATTAAAATATTTTTAATTTTGTTTTAAATAAAAAAAGAAAAAATATGTTTTTTTTTATAATTTTGACTTTTTTTCCTTTTTTTGTTTAGCATAAAATAAAATTACTGACCCATTGCCATAGATCTTCAATGTTTAGCCACTCTTTTGCTTTGAAGCATCAAGAACAAGTCCGTCAATTTTTTGTTTTAAGTTTTTTTTTTATTTCGGTTCAATTTTGTCAATTAGGTCAAATTTCCGAAGAAATATTTTGAAACTCTATTTATACTTTAGTTCAGGCTTAAAAATGCAATCAAGATTCCCAATTTTCGAGTTTGATCTACAAGAGTAAACTCAGCCCACGAGATTCACTTAGAAGAAGTGGAAGTAAAATGGGGAAAATGGCAAGAATCTGATTCCAGCCCAGGGGTTCCAGCACGTAACTTGAAACAATCGAGTTCATTCGATATAATCGAGCATAGGCAGTCCTAATTTATTTCTGTCGATTGTCTTCAACTCGATTAAACCAAATTAGGAACTGCAATCTGCATATACTCGATTGTAGCCAATAAACTCGATTGTTTCAAATTATATGCTGTCACCCCAGGGTTAATACGGGGGAAAAACAAGTGAGTCCGCTGCCAACTCAAAATCAAGAGAAGGAAGAGTGCCGGTAAGAATCTGATTCCAGTCCAAGGCGAGTAGTAATATTGGTGGCTATGGTTCTTTTAGATCCAACAAAATTTAACATTATTGGTAGACGAATGCACCCAGAAAAGGTAAATGAAGCAATTACATTTGCTACCAACTGAAAAAAGCTGGAAACCTATTCTCTGCTCTTATAATTCGAAAACAAGAAAATCATTGGTCGATAAGCTTTAAATTGGTGAAAATTTTTACGTTCTCTTGAAATATTTTGTGCTACGACATAGTATGAACTATAAATGTGACGAAATAAATATAAGTCTGACTGAATTGTGTGTATAATACATTTTAATATCGTTGGGTATTGGGTAGCTAATATAATGCTGGTTGGATGTTCATTGTTCATGTAGGGTACTGGTTATTGGTTCAATGTGTGTCGGATGATTCTGTGTGGAACTAAATGGCAGTTCAGCCGGTGACTGGCGGTCGGTAATTAAATTCAAATGGGTTATGGGTTTGATATTAAATTTTGGCAGGTGCGGAATTGTAACACTTCGTCAAAACTTTTAAAACTTTTATTTAGACTATTTAAATTTTCTGAGCCATCGACCTTAAATTTCTTTTGTCTATATGTACATAATTACTCGCTTAAATTCACTCACAATTTTTTCGCTGAAAATATTATATATTCAATAATAGGAAAACATTTAGAAAATTGACAGTGACAAACCACATTTTCTGTAGAAACATGGCTGTCAATTTACTTATCTTTTGTAATCGGTTATTTCTCTTTGAGAGATCAAAATGTGTACACACATACATACATAGTTTTATTTTGTTTTAAAATAATGTGACGAACATAACAACTAAGTCATACCTAATCATACATACATATTTGCTTGTCACTACTGCATTGCCCTTAACCTAAACAGAAAATTAAAGAACACGGACTTATTGGTGCATTGTCAGAATTCCTTAAATGTGTTTCACAAGTGATTTATTCCTAATCTCTAATTTTTGCAGGTTGGGATAACTTTGATTGCACAACGGCGGACGCCTACAGCTCAGTAGATCGAGCTGCTCACGTCCAGTATTGTAGATTGCACCTGTGTACAACAAAAAAAAAAACAATGGATTGTGGGTGTAATTAAAAAGACAACGAAATGTTGACATACATAGAAATAAGGCACATCAATCGAAAGGAAATTTCATGACCATTACAGAAAAATTAAAATCAAGGCGAGTTATTGTGTTCCAGAGATAAGTTATTTGGATTAATTGGGTGACAGCTAAACTAAAATGGCGTAAAAACGTGGAATTTCCAGGAATTCGACACTGGAGAATAGAAAACACTAGAAGATAATAGACCGAAGAGCCGCTAAAATTGAGACGAGGGGACAGTTCATTTTGTTTTCTGTTCAAGTTTTTCAGGCGATAAAAACGAAACCAGAAACTTTTAACCGTGAAAATTTTAAATAATACAACAAATAAACAAACTCTTGGGAACAATTTTCTATAATTTTCATTTTTTTTAAATCTTTCTTTCAGGCGTTTATTTAAGCTTCGAGTGTATTACTTAATAAATTAAGCCAATTGACTATAAAAATAATAAGACGTATTAAGAAATATCTAATACAGTTTTTCTTTAACCAGAAAATCAACACTAGGCGAGGACAATTAAGCGGGGAATACCTCGTTTTTGCCTTTCAGTCCAAACAAATTTTAATATTTTTGGTGAAATAAAATAAAAATGATTCCAGGAAGTCGTTAAAATTTCTAACTCATTTGAATTTCCCTTAAATAGAAGTTGCTTAAGGCATTTATATTATTAACATTAACAAAGAAACACCAACCTTGAATTACTCACACAGCTTTCACAGATTCATTCTTTGAAATGTTAAAAATAAAAGTATTCGAATTTTTTGCCATAAATCTCACCAACAAGTGCAAATAAATTTCTTATACTCTTATTTATCTGTCCATGAATTTTTTCCATAGGCTACCTACCATACCAATTCCACACATAGGTATCCCCCCGAGTAACCGGGAAACAATGAACTTGCTTAGTCGACGGTCGTTCAAATCGTATAAGGTGGAGCCTTCCCTCCAATCGCATCCTTCATATCCTAATCACCATATTGTGTGTTATGTAGTATCCTTCCATAGGTCTATGCTGATATGCGGTGTTGTATGGAAATTTTGCGAATCAGTATATCCTGTGGGTGCATCCTTTTTTCCTCTTACTCGTTCGTCCAGCTCCATATATTCGGCGATCAAAGGCAACCTACCACGAATACGGTGGCGGCGGTGATACTCGCATAGACACATCGAATGAAGTTTTCAAAAAAAAACGTCAGCCTGATATGCGCTTGATGGTGCTGGGTGCGCCGCTGCTTCTCCTGGCTGATGCTTTTCCGGTTGCAATCGATTGGAGCAGCAAGGGCAGTGGGTGAAAGGCTGGTCTTTCGTTCTGTTATCGTTGCCGTTGGTATTGCTGCAATTAATTTCACCCTTTGATTTGACCACATCATGGTGTGTACGATGTATACACGGCTCCGGCTTCAGTTCTATATGATGTTCTGGCTCTCATGGGCGTTTTTGTATCTCTGTGGGTTGTGTTGTTGTATACCTGTGCACATGCGACGCAGCAGCAGCAGCAGCAGGAAAGCATCGTCCTGCTGCTGCATCCCTTTCAATTATACACTCCATGCAAAGGAGCAGTGCACAAAAAAGAATCCAAATCCCTGCACGTCCAGTCCACCTCTATATATCGACTTGGTATCGAATTTGAGTCTTAAAATAGGAAAAAAGAAAATATAGGAACATTTGCACCGTCAAAACCACCAATGGGAGTTAGGCGTCGTCGTCGTGCACAACCATATACGAGTATGTTCACAATTTCCGTACTATTTCAGGCCATCCTTATTGCTGCTCCTTCTGGGCGTTAATTACTGCATCCTCGGCGGAGCTCGGTCGGACGACGATAGCAAGCTGATTTCAACAAAAAATTGAGAATCTTTTGTTTTTTTCATATATTCCCAGATAGATCCTTTGTCTGGCATTTCTTTTCTACACTCATGTCCTTATCAGAATATGTAGTTTTTTTCATTCATGTTTTCATATTGATATAAGGATAATAAAAGTGTGAGTGTATATATGTGTGTGTGTATGCAAACATGAAAAACATGCATCAACCATGCAATTGGAAGAAATATAATTGAGTTTGCTCGATGTGCAGCAGGGTGGCAGTAATCAATAGCAGAAAAGAATTCTTCGTCCTTTCTCTAAAATCTAGATGATGATGATGGTTAGAAACTCATACCATACAATTCATCAGGTTGTGGTTCCAATCAGTTGAAGATGTGACTCTTCCCACTGACTCTATATGGCCAAGCAGCAGGCATCTCTATCTCACCATTCTATATCTATATAGGTACGATGATGATAAAGATGATGTCCTTTGTGCGATATTGAAAGGCAAAACTGGAAAAAAAATCCACTATTTCACCGAATATCGTTTTTCCAATTTTGATTTTTTTTTTTTTTCAGTTCAGCTCTTGCGGCCCCGTGTGTTCCTGTTCCTGTTCCGTTTCTGCTTCGGTTTTTTTAATTAATTCTGGGAACTTCAACAACAGGCTAATTGCATTTCCCTGTTCGATTGAATTTGCATAGAGGGTAACCATATAACGAAACATGAAATGGCCAGCGGACGGAAGAATTGGACAAAAAAGAAATTGGGTGCCATCGACAGACAGGACGACAACTGACGTTTGAATGGGTAAAAAAATTTAATTTTTTTACTCAAGTTTTAATAAAAAAAAAACCACCCGGGATGACCCCTTAAGGAATACACTGCTTTATATTCACATATGGTATTTATAGTCAGTCGCCAGGATAATGAAATATACTGAACCGATGTGAAACCAAAAACGCGCGTTTAAGCGAATTAAAGGATTTTAATTAGCTAAAGGAGTACCTCTTGCTTTGACATAATATATGTTACATAGAGAGATCATTCTGCACAGATGAAATGGACTATAAGCTTCATTTGAAAAGAAACCCATTAGGAAAATGTTTCTTTCTACGAGTATAAGGTCGGATTTCATTTTGTTAATTATCTAATGGAGTCTTGATTATTATGGTTTGGCTCGAAGGACCATTAGCGAATGACGTACATATATACATATTTTGGAGGAGAACAGTAAGTAGCTTATATTTTTGACATTATTAGGTAATTTTTCTTTCCATCAACCAGAACAGAAGATTTGATAATATCTATAGAAAGAAGATTAAAAATATTTTCTCCCTGAAAAATCATTATAATGCTTTTGTATTGCAGAAATATTAATTTCAAAATTCTAACAAAACTTTAAAATAGATAAAGGTATAGGTACTTATACAAGCATTTGAAAGTAAAGACGCTGAACAACGGTAAAGTATGTCAGCAACATCGACCTGACCGAAGGAGTTAACTTGCAACAACCGAGTCATTTTGGGCGGACGGACATTGGATACCATCAAGGCCTGAAAAAACTTCAAATTCGTCAAAGGCGGATGGCTCATTAGAGAAAGACTCTGACTTCAGGTGGTGCAAGAGCCATAAATCAATTAAAGGTGCAAAATTAGAGGCAACAGATTTAATCAAAGATTTTTCAGAATCACCATTTTGGACTGCTTACTAAACCCAGCATAATTAGTGACAATTGAGAATACCCGTTATAATATTTTCTGCTTAGACTGAACTGATTTATATCGTATTAGTTATAGTTCTCAAGTAATTTTTTGACCTGTCTCAGTGTATGTAAGGATTTCTCTCGAAATGTTGGATCTTTTGGTCTCCTCTTCTGATCTTATATTAGTTTTGATCACTTTTTCCAATATTCCGCAATAATGCTCAGGTGCCGTTAAATTTTTTGTTGTTCCTATTTTCTATAAGGAGTCTGCCTCTTCAAAACCATGGAGCGCGATCAGGTAGGGTGTGACATTATTATTTTTGGCAGGTGAGTTTAACATCCCCATACAGTCCCATACTAAATTGAAAATAACGGTACCTATAGGAGTTTAATGCTTTAAGTGCGGCTTGGTTATCTTATTACTAATATAATGGCAATGAATTACCTGCAAGTCTCTTGCATATCACAAGGGTCTTATGGCTTTCCCAATTGTTATTTCTTTACGTTTGTTTCAGAGGATTTTGCTTTTCTTGTGCGATTCTTCGATATTTGACCTCCCTCTTCGTTTCTATGGCTTCACCAACTAACCAAATGGGTTTCATTCATGTCAGAAGACTTTTCGTAGTAATTCGTATGATCGTGTGCCTTTGCCGTTCTTGTTCCCAGCATTTCCCGATTCCATCTCGTTAAAGTGAAGGGTATAAACTTCCTAACAAGACCCCCGTTAATTAACTGCTTACAGCATCATGAGAGTTGCTGTCGAAAGCACCTTCAATATCTAAGGAGTTACAAAGTGTGCGGTTCCTTTTTCATTTGACGCAATTTGTAAGGTGTTTGTGAGTTTATTTCGGGCAGTTTCGGTTTTTAAGAGGCGGTGTTAAACTTCTTCCAATAATGGTAATTAAGTGAGGTATTACTTTCCCTTACCGTTGTTGTTAATGGCTGTTTGTTTGATGTTAGCCTGGACTACTACTCCACCGAAGTACCAATGTTAAGATAAGAACACCTCCTGAAACATGACTCAACTAAGAAGGACTGTCAAACTTGATCTTTAGCCCCTATAATTTGTGACATATTGAAAAACAAAATTTTCTATTTTTGAAAGGTCTTTGAATGATCATAAAAGGTCAACTGGTTTCAATAATTGGTCAGCCATTAATTTCGTTTTTATGAGTTTTTAAGGTTTTACTATAGTCGTTACTCGTTAGAGACCTTTTTAAAAAAAAGTGGAGGAGACAATGAGAGACTTCTAAAGGTAAGCCTCATCTCGATCTCACTAAAATCTAAAATTTCAATATCGACTTCTTATACATCCTCGTCTTGATTTCGTCAATCCAAAAATGTGGTCTTTTCTCATAATATACCGGGATCTTTTAGAATGTCTAGCTTTTGCAAATTAATGTAAAAACTTCTTGAGAATATCCTAAAAATGATTGGTGATTATAGTTTGAAATGAATTCGGCTGATAGCTGCTTTACATATTATAGTGTATACATAAACAGGAAAACTGAAAACATGCATAACAAAAGGACCTATTTGTCAATTGGCATGTTTAATTAAAACCTCGAGTTCGATCTACAATATATCAACGAAATATTGAATGGCATATACCTATCAACCATTTCTAACATTAAACAATCATGTTAATAAAATTTTCATCCGGGAATGTTACAGTATTAAATAAGCAATAAACAGTTTCAATTGAAATAAATAACATCATTTGACTCTCGTACATATGCCAGCCTTCATATTATAAGCCCTCCAAGGAAAACAAAAAAAATCCGCACTTCATATCAACCTGCAATATGCAACCAACCAGCATAGTAAAAAAGTCCCCAATTTTTTATATTGCAAGCCATAACAATTGAACCTGAAACTCTCCATCCCTCCGGTTGCACTTCTCTTCCCAGCTCTATATTATAGTTTTGCAATAAGATCCACGATTTTTTCAACCTTCTCGCCAAGGAAAACCAAACAAAAAATTCACTATAGATATATCCAATGAGGAACGCCAGGCAAACATCTACGAGTATATTGGCGCGCACAATTTTGGTCCGCTTTTCCATGGAAACAAAAGGAAAAGTCTATACAATCAAATGGGGTACACGTCTCTATGGCGTTCATCTAAAAAGTCTCAGAGTTTAACCCAGGAACGTTTTTAATCGTAACGCTCGACTTATGTAACAATAGGCTTATAGCCTCATATAGCGAATTTTGCTTCGCCCCTGTGGTGGATTCGCAACCTAGGGGCAGGTACCTAGCTTATACAAAAATTCTCGCTCGACTGGGATTGATCATGGCTCACGCAAAATAGTCGTGCACGATTTGCTTCGTGATTTTAGGGCTTCGGTAAACATAGAGTTCCATAAAAATTAACAGAAACCATAAGAAGCGACGACGAAGAAGAAAAACCAAACCTGGTTGGTGGGTATAAGGGGGCAATTGAACTTCTTCTTCTGATGCTTCAGCTATATCTATACCTACATATAAATAATCTTGGAACTGTGCACATGCGCAATGCAGCGCAGCAGCAAGTGGATGGGTTTTGTGTGATTTTTCCTGATTACCTGGGTGAATTCGTTTCAACAAGAGCATTTGGGGATCTTCCTCGTTTTTCTGTGCCTTGTCTCACCTTGACAATCTTTTGCTTGCTATGTGATGGGACTTTTTGTTCCATGCGGTCGGATCGGGATATGTTGTTGCTACTCATTGCTGATTGGAGTACATAAATTCTGGAATAAACAATTCGTAACAGTCGCATCAAGGTTTTTGTCGTGTTTCTTCTTGCCTTTGGCAAGGGTCTTCTCATATGTATTCTTTCTTTTGGTTGAGCGCTTGGCTTGGCAAATCCTTGGATGAAGCTCTAAAGTCAAGGCAAGTCTCTATTTTGCAGTGTGATGTCGTTTTGATTTATGCGATTTATTGTATACAAAAGGTGCCCCCACAAATGGGTATGGCGCTGCTCGCAAACTCTATTTGCCAAATAGACCGGACCAAGATATGTACGAGCATTCCAAGAAAAGGGTGTATGTGGGGAGATGACATAAATGGCTCCAGTAGGCCTGTGGGAAATCTACCTAAAAATAGTCGTGCCTCGAAGGGTATCGCTCTAATTTGGATGTTCGTTTAAAGAGTAGGTATATATGAAAAAAAAGGCATCAAAGTTCTTTGGGTTAATTGGAATGTAAACATGAATCAGAATGTCACGTACTTATAGAAATACTTCTAAGTCCTAATACCAATGAATATTATAATTGAGTATAAGTTTAAAGATGTTAAGTTATGGTTAGTTAATGTAAATGACACATAGTGAAGGAAAAAGTTTGACAGTAAACAAAAAATTATAAAATAAATAAAACTTTTAAAAAAAAATCAAACACCAAATGTTCATTTGTTAAATTAAAACTCTGTACCACAATTTTATTATAATTACGCTTAACATCTCACGCGTAAAGTTTAATCAAAATTGATAAAGCCGCTCATGAGAAAATTAAACAAAGTTTTTAACGTCATATTTAAGTACTAAAACTGTTTTTTTTGTTGAAATTTACGTAAATAAAAATAAACATATTTGTAAATTTTTTGAATGCAAAATTCCTTGAGTTATTTAAAAGTGCATATTTGGAAAATTGGAATAAAATCTGTAGGCATGTTAGCCAAATATATGGGTAGGTATAACTAAAAACTAAAGCAATTTTCCTATAAAAAAAATAAAAACATGCAAAGTACTGTTATGTAAGTTTTACCGCAAATTCTTAAATGCAGTTGAGTTGAAATTATATTTCATTTTTCAGGTTAAACATAAAACCGTATTCCTTTTCCTTTTTTAATGTCAGCTTTTCATGAGTCGTTTTTTGCCGTGCGGCGAGGGACAGTTGCGGAAGTCGCAATTTTGAAAGCATATGCTTTTGAAATATTTAAAAACAATGCCAGGCAACGGCAAAATTTTCCAGTTTTAATGATTAAAAATTCTAATCTTGTTGAATATAGTTCACACTAGAAATGATGAACTGAATTCTTAACAAAAATTGCGTATTGACAAGGACTTCAATAATCAACTGATGAATCCAAGTAAGAAACGCCAATTTTTGTGGACTAAAGGCCGTTAAAAGCTATTTTGAATCAATAATTCAACAAGTCCAATTAAAATAGTGTTCTAAGTCTTCTTTTCGGATGATTTATTTCAGTAGTATAAAAACTTCACATAAAACCTTCTGAACTAGACATTCCTTTCTTTTCTTTCTTGGTGCACGAATTTTCCTACAAAAAATTCTTCACTTTAATTTTTCTGTGAGCAATACAATGGGAAATGTTAACAAATTTGAAAGAAAACATGTTATTGGAACATTTTGCGTTAATCATACCGCTTTATTAGCTTATCATCGTGTCATGTTCTTTGTCGCTTTGAGGGATTCCTTTCCTTTATTTTATCAGTGCTCTTCAATTGTATAGCTTGATATATAGAGAAATCAATTCTTGTGAAATTCTTAAAATTTCTCTAATAGATACAACTCAATCAATATCTCGCAAAACATGAAAGTATGAACAATCTATTTTATTCATGAGAAAATATGTTAAAAGGATTTACACCTCCAATTTAGTCTTAACACCTATAACGGATTTCAAGTAATTTTCGAAATAAATCGGAGGCACTTTGCACAGCATAATTTTCACTTTGGTCGATTACAAGAGGTAGGTAGTAATAAAATCTTCTATGAAAGTCTTTCTGAAGTACATTATGTACCTACCTAAACGTATGGAGTTACAAAAGTTCAAATGAATGAATGAGAAATTCGTGTTTCAGCAAATCATTCTCCCACACCAACCACCCCCAACTTATACACTCTTTATAGCATGTTAGATTTCATAGCTATTTCATGGCCATTACACAAGTGATGAATACAAAACAGATAACAATAACCGGCAAGAGCAGAAGCAACTAATCCAGCTCCATCACCACTTCTATATACTAAAACAGCAACAATTTATAACAACAGTGCTAAATCTATCCATCTAAGTGCTCGGCATAAATTGATAGCTTTAGATAGTCGCGACGACCGACGACGACGCCGACGACGAGATGAGAAGTCCCGGTCGGTCGGTCCAATATGGGCGCGGGCAAAAATAAAACCGAAAGCCCTTGTTTCGATTTTTGCTTTGTATATGGAGGTCGAGGCATAAAACACCACACATCTATGTTATAAGAGCTCGAGGAAGCCTCTCATCTTGGAGAAAGATAAGATTACAAGGCTTTTGCTGCATACGCGCCGCGCGCTGCTACATTCTCGCATATACTCGTATGTGCCGATGATGATGGACGGGTGGACGTGCTTCTTTAATCCAAAAGACCATATCTGGTAGTTATCTTTCTCTCTCTGGGTATATTCGCAGGGAAATTTCTGCGGAAAGGTGATCGTTTGGAAATTGCTCACGCAGTTGATGATACAGACTGCGATGCAACAACTATACGACGAAGACGACGACGACGGACACCATTCACCAGAGAGTATATATACCTAGGGATTGAAATTTAGAAACGCAGATTTAGAGAAATCCATGTGCGGAGCTGCGATATCTCGAAGCATAGCATGGCTTGTCTAACAAATTCAGTTAGGATGAAGATTAGATAATTGGGACATGTTAAACATTACGGCCTCTCAGTATATTGGACCGCAGCGAATTGAAATTATATTGAGTGGTGTGTTGAGGGAGATATGATCGTGGCATAAATATTCGCTAGTTATATTGCTGTAAGTCGAGATCATCATCAATATCAACAGGGAACCAGAATTCAAAAGAGAGTTATGATGTGAACTAGCAATTTGGAAGAGTTTAACTTATAAATAATAAAGTTATTAACCAAAGAAATGTTTTTGAAGAATTTGAAAAATTATGTTTGTGTAAGTTCTGGTGTTGTATAAGTTTGATGTTTCTCAAGCAGCTCGACAATCAATACAATTTAAGACCATAACAGAACTAACTTTCACTTTGAAAAAATTCCGACAAATCTGAATTTTGATGGAGAGTTTTATTTGTATGTATGACAGTTGCCCAAACTCCAAAGTGAATGAAAAAATAATAACGTGTCAATTTTGTTACAAAGTATAAATTTTGACAATTAAGTTACGCTCAAACCAACGCGATGGATGGCGGTGGCGTTCAGGATAAAAATGTGGATGCCTCATATAAAAATCAAAGGAGAGGCACACTTCAATCGCGTAGATGTGTGCCTCTCCGCGATTTTTATATGAGGCATCCACATTTTTATCGTGAACGCCACCGCCATCGCGTTGGTTTGTGGGAACCTTTATAATCTAAATGGGATCATCCGCCATCCTTGTGGAAATCTAAAAATGATCGTAGATTTCCAAATTGGGTGAGTGGCAGTGTCCTTGTGTGTTGTGAGTGTCCCTCTTTTTTTTTGCCTTCTGGTGAGGTTTTTTTTTTAGAGGCAAGATCACATTCCTTTCTTTTCCGTTTTGATCCCGCATCTGATTCCTACTTTTTCTTTGCCCTATTTACTTTCTGTCCGTTACCTTACTGTCTCTTCCTCTTGCTGTTTCTTCTTTACTTGTCTCCATTTGCCAGCAACAATGTTTAAAACTAGATTTTTATTTTTGGGATGAAAGCTGCAAGGTTTCTAAAATTCTAAATTGTTCTATCATTTGTTTGGAAGAAATTTTAAGGATAAATTGTATGACGGAAGTTGTGTTTGTGTTTTTTGTTTGTTTTCATAACTGTAATTTGCAGGCAAAAGTTTCTTCGTCATTCTGAATGATTCGCGATGGTTTGGGTGAGCATTTGTTTCTATTGCTAGTTTTCATCAGCTTTTTCGCTTAATACCTAACCCCAAAACTCTTTTATGGTTTAAAGAAGGGTGAACAGATCTTTCCTCAATAAAAAAAATATATTTTTTTATGTTGTATTTTTGATTGTACGTAATTTTTTTTTAAGAAAAAAATTAACAAAAATTTAATAAAAATCAAAATGTTCAAGTTCTGTTAAGCTTTAATTTTATGTCAATAGCCTTTTTTTTATTAAAATGTGGGGGCTTTTCACTTGGAATTTGGAATATATGGGAACAAGAAATTCCTTAACTTTTTTGCAAGAGCTTGCGTGTTTGCTTGTTTTTATTTTTATTTTTATTTTTATTTTTATTTTTATTTTTATTTTTATGATTGTAGGTATCTTTTTTCTCTTTGTTTGCTAGCGAAATGACGAGTTACAAGAAGAGCAGAAGACGTGAAACAATATTAGGTTTGTATCATTTTGTAAAAACATCGAATATTTTTTTGTAGATCAATATTGCGCTTTGGCATTTTATTTTAATTATTACAAAAACTTTCGCATACGACAAAAGGGACCAAATAACAAAAAAAAAACAGTTAACAGTTATTGAATGAGCTGTCAAATAAATGGTTGCGCTCAATGATTAATAAGTAGATACAAAAACATATAACAGATGGCGTTTTGATTTAAGAATACAGTACAACACGGATATAAGAAAGTCTGATAATTTCAGAAATTTCTTTCTTATAACCGAGTTTTTCTTATATACAAAAACGGTTATAAGAAAAGAAAGATACGGTGTTTTGCATTACATTTCTTTTAAGCGAGTTTTTTTTATATAAGTGTTTCTTATATCCGTAAAATACTGTAGTGAATTCAAAATTCAATTTTTTGTAATGAAAATAATTTTAAGACCATGTTCTCACGGAAATAGATTTTTTTTTGGTTTTGTTTCAGTGAAAAAATTGAAAAACCTAAAAAAGAGGACAATCGCTTATTTTTTTAAAAAAATACCGTACAAAAGATTCTTTGGTCAAAAACAGGACTTGTCTTTTTTAAAGAGCACGTCTGGTCAGTCTAGTTTAAGGTAAAGATTGAATTTAAACTATCTTTTGATATTTTTTGTAGAATTGGAATCAATCCATTCGATTTTGTAAGGACTTTAGTGATACTCGTTATACGGCATTACACTTTACAGTCTGATTCGGTGGAACGTATCTAGCGCCATTGAGCTTAATGTAAATACAATACAACTAAATATTGCTTTTAGATTATTTGTATTTTGTTTATGTCGGATTTACACGACTTTCTAAACTTCTCTCCCAGCACAATATTTACACGACACGACCCGACGCAAGTAATATATCTGTAATATTAAACGTCAGTTGTAATTGCTAGTTTTTATGACATACCTATACTGGCAGATCGCAGATTTAAACCATCATAAATTAAAATCATATTAAAATGGAATGGAAAATGCCAGAAAGTATTATAAGTGATTTCGATTGGTTATCGAATGATAACTCTTTTTTTCTGAAAAGAATATAAAATGCATCTGAATTTGATTTCTGAATTAAAGTCAGAAGCGTTCAAACTTTGACACATATGTAATGTGTCATCTATGGACAACATTTTGTGTATACTGACTGCATCAAGGAATCAACGAATTGATTATTTACGTTTACTTGTCTAGCCGTAGCTTAGTTTTCAAACCACCATATTTTAGTTCTAATGAAAACGAAGCATAAAATTGAAAAATATCAACGAACACATCCTCAAATATTCAAAGCCACGCTTCAATAAAAACTATTCCAGAGATTCCAAAACTGTATCTCAACTATTATATTCACTCTTTGTATACTGACTTAATTATCCACACTATATCCCTTTTTGTTGTTTACTGTATCAAATTTTACTGCGTTTCCTTTACACTTATCAATTAAAAGTGTCTATTTTATTAGCCCTTTACCGCATACGAAGCCAAATATGGCTTTCTACAGTTATATTCTCTTTTCTCCTGACTTCAATTAAAAAATGATAAAAACACAACAAGATCCTACGACCTCTTCTGTGCATTTCTGAGAACAAATAGCTATTCTTTTGCACACGTGCACCAAAGAAGAAGGAAGATATTCATGTTTGCAGGTCAGTGTGTTACTTGTTGTCAATGAAAACGGAAGTGTGAAAAATGTTCTTATTTCAAATAATAATAACTTTTCTGTTAGGTGAGTTAATACTACGTTTCCACCGAAAGTTAATCTCGTTGAGATTTCGTAAATCCTATATAGTGTTTTCACCGCATAAAAAGATTATAAAGTAGATTAACTTTGACAGTTCCTTTCAAAATGAAAATGCTGTTTCATGTGTTCTTCTAAATTGGAAGTGAGATAGATAGTTAAACGATGAAAAAAAATAGATTCTCGAAAATGTTGTCTCGATCCTCGAATAATGTACTCAGTGCAAGAGAGGAATAGGTTTGTTCGATCTGTTCAACTATTGGCCCTATGAAGATTTAACAAGATTAATTTCAAATCTACTAGATTAGAGGATTAAATTTGTATGGTAAATCTTTGAGATTTGAAGAGGATGTAGGGTAAATCTACTTAAATCTCGGTTTAGCGGTCGGTGGAAACATATTATAAGTGATCATAAAAATATATTTCAGATTGTGTGTCTAATTCTCTTTGAAATGAATACATTTTTATTAAAACAAATTATTAACTTGCTCGTTTGACAAGCCATATTTGGCTTCGTATACAATAAGGGGTTAAAAATATACATATTTGGTTGAGTTTTTTATTTAAACGAGAAAATATTTTTTTGGTTTTCAATAAAAAAAAGTCTTAAAACAACCTAAAGAAGTCATTTTAAGCGTATTTTATTTTTTTTATTCTTTAAACAATAATTCATGCGGTAAAGGGTTAAATATTTTCTGTTATGCGATTGATGAATTATTTCAAGGAAATTTAAAAAAATAAAAAAAAAAATCATGCGTGGAAAGCTAATTATACGGTTTTATTGTTATGAGTACATTTTGTAGAATGCAATAAAGAGAACTAACGCTTTGATTTATTTTTCATTTTTCGATGTAGTCTAAAATCTGATGATCCGATAGTAAAACCCGAAATGAAAAAAATGTATCGATAAATAAATAGAAAAATAATGATTAGAGCTGGTTTAAGTACAGAGCCTACGATTTCTATCTGCTTATTCTCTATTCAAATCATTCTTAGTTTTCTCATTAAAATTCATAAACAAAGCCACAACTCATCGAGAACATCATTGCTTTACCATCATGATGTCTGAGCTGAGCTTGCTACAAAACACTAAGCCCAAGCTGATACCTCATCCTCGACAATCAATCTCTCGTCAAAGGATTTTACTTAAATATACACTGATGATGATCATCATCATCATGATGCGACGAAGAAAAGGATATCTTCACTTCATCTTGATTGACGTGCGCATTTACGAAGCCGACATAATGATGGAAATACCCTCTCTCATTCGGGGCCACATTCGCATCCACATGTTGTCAATGTGCATCACTACCACGGTAAGTGATGAATTTGCACGATGGCGCTTTATCCATCCAGCACGCTTACTCCCAATGAGGCAGTTTTGGTTTCTGATGTATACCTACACACACTCGGCTTCCGTTGGGGTTCGGTACGATCAAACGATCGCGAGGACATTACCCAAAGATCACAACCACCCATATAATTGAAAGGACATCGGAACACTCCACCAAATGTCAATCAGTGCAGACGAACCCACTAAGGAGAAGAGACAAAATTGCAACTCAACGGTGACGTGATGTGATCTGACGTAATAGACCAATTAAAGTTATCTCGCCATCTCAGCGCAGTTCGCTCGTCCTACCGATGATGTCCGCGGTTGAATGATGACATGCTTGCTCCTGCTTCTGCTACTACTGCAACTTTTGGATGCACATCCATTGATGCGTTTCGCCGCATTTCGTCGTTGTGGTCGGCTGCGGCGCGGCGGCAGCTATAATGTCCGTGATATACGAGACCCTGACGACTTCTTAATCTGGGGATGTGGCTGCTGCCGCGGCCTGATGCGATTTCCATATCCTTGTTGCAATCTTCGCACGTTCATCGTTCGTCGTCTGTCCATCGAATCTTTCTCATCCAATTAAGGCTTTTTGTGGCGTGTGTATATACACTCTGTGCATACACACTCAGCCTAAAAGCATCACATCGAGGAAAGATTCAACCCCATTATGGGGGTGTATATAGGAATGGGCGGCAGCTTGGAACAATTGCTTTGTGTGTGCGACTCACATCAACCGGAAAAAGGTACAATAAATTATTCCCGAATCCAAATTCTTCCAGACGTCGCGGTTGGTCGGGGGCCGTCGAAAAATCGATTAAACGCTGAAAAGGACTATATTTTTGGGCATTTATATAACCCAGACAGTTCGGAGTGGGGCAGTTTATATATGTCTGATGAATGGAGGAATGCGAAAAAGGTAGAAATTATAGTGAAAGCTTTTTTCCACCTGTCTACCACCTGGAGAGTTCTTGATTTCTCTTGTTCTAAAATACATAGTATAAATGTATACAGTTTTTTCATCATCACTTCTATACCGCCATGGTGGTCCTTTTTTTGATTTTTCTAAGGATAATTCATTTTGCATAAATGCGAATGCGGAATTTTTGAATTGGAAATTTTGAAGTGTGGCTGGCTGATGGTACTGATGTTAGTATGTATGTATAGTGTTCCTAATATTACACATACACAAACATACATACTGAATTTAGAGCTATACATAAAAAGTGTATCCTGCGGGACACTTGATTCGAACAATTCAAATAGCCATTGAAGCGTGTTACATTGTATATAACCATCGATAGATTATTGGGAACGAGAAGGACGCCTTTTTTCTGTGGAGTTTTTTGCGAAATCCATTTAAATATTTTCATTTCAGGCAACAAAAAACAGGAAATCTCCAAAAAGGACGAATAAAAAAGATCTTTTGTGTCACGTTTTTAAAGGAATTTAATCGGAAGTTGTGAATAATGAATTTAAGCCATTTTTATACAATTTTAGCAGTTAGTATAGGAATTTTTCAAACCGTATAGAAATCATATTCCTATATATACATACGAGATACCCAGGAACAAAATTAATTTTAAGGATTGTAAGGACCTTGTAAGTCAAAATAAAAAAAGTAAGTAAATATTCAAAAAAATCTCCAGAATCAGAACCAACTTTTGGCAATTTCAACGTAACTTTTTTGAACATTTTACAGAAAAATAAAAGAATTCAAAACCTCTTACCATACCTATCGCCATACAAATTTCTGAAAAACACGAAAAAATTACCTACGGGGTCCTGCACTTAAACCGTCGCGTCGCATCTGACTATATCTATAGCTTTTTTTTAAGCTAATTACATACATGGAGTGATTTTTTCACAAAAATATATAAAACTGTAATTGTTTCTGTTAGCTTGTCACTATACCTGAAATTTTTAGAATTTTCTTGAGTTGTTTTTTCTTTCACATATTAGACTTCAATTATTATTAACTGCGTCGGTGGTGTAATGGTAAGCATAGTTGCCTTCCAAGCAGTTGATCCGGGTTCGATTCCCGGCCGACGCACATTTACTTTTTAAGAAATTCTATTACCATTATGACGTCATTAAAAAATTATTTAAATTTAGAAAAATATAAAAAATAAAAATGTTTGTTTTAAACAAACAACACAATACATGTTTCTTGATTTCTGTGTTATGTTTAATTAGTTGAAATTAATTTTAACAACAAAAACAAGTGATGGATCAACAATAGAAAACTTTTTAAAATATAACCACAATTTCGAAAAAAAATATTTTAAATACTAATACTTCGGTAATTCGGATCAATTTTTTTGTACTATGATTTAAGATTTCTTGTTAATTACCAAGTATTTATATCAAATTTTATCCCAACAACTCCCTAATTTAAGGTCCGTAGTATCCATTCGTTCTCACTTATAGTTTAAATTCACAGAAATAATGTTGGCTTTGATAAAATGAAGTATGTCTGGTGGCCCTGTGGTCTTACTCTATTAATTTTGCTTGACTCTCGAGAATTGTTGGTTGAAATAAAAAAATTATAAACAAAACAAACATGTAACAGAGTTTAATATCCAATTGTTTTGATTTGTTTAATGGTTTTTTATTTTCTTGTTTATCAAAGCTTAAAAATAATCCAAACTAAATTCGGAAAAAACCATTCATTGACTGGCCTGTTTATTCCATATGTGTCATTTTTTCTGATTCAACCAAACTTTTAATGATCAGAATATATTGGTATTTTTCTTCAGTTCAATTATTGTACCTAGTCTATGCTCTACTGCAACAGAATATCAGTTAAGTTCGTTACCCAAAATGATTATTAATATTTTATTAAAACAACACACAGAACTTATAAAAAATTATAAAATCTCCACTTAACTTCCTTCCTGCCGAAACAGAAGTAATGTTACCCAGAATTATTTGCACAGCATACAACAAAATAAAAAGGGTTCAAACGCTACAACATCAGTGCACAGAAAACTTCTTTAACAAAAAAATTAATGCCTATCTAAAAGTCGAAGTAGAATTTCGCCCCTTGAGTAAACAAAAACCAATTTCGCTCAGCTGAAGTCTCATAAATCGTATAATGTGCTGTTGCCTATATACTGTCAGTATAGTCCCTGTACCCATCCAATATCATCACAAACATATACCTTCAACTTCTGTTTCGTATAACTATATGTAGAGTTCTGCATTCGTGGCATGTATTACACCTCACAATGCAGCACTCATAAAATATCCAAACCACCTTCTATAGAGAAGGACATCCTATACTACAAACATATATAGCTTCCTTATACTCTTACCTACATATGAAGGTAAGCATAACACCGCATTCGTTAAAGTAATTTCCACCAACCTTACTCGTTGATCAACATAACTATCCAAAGCCCTCCTATATCCTTTTTTATAGGTATCTTTCCATACCTATATATACGACATACCACTGCCACCATTTGTCAAGTTATTGACTGATAAAATATTGAAAATAATTCACCAAGCGCACCAAGGACATTTTTATTACACACAAACTACTTTTGAAAAGTACAACTTACAAAAAAAAAAAAACAAGTATTGAGAAAACAAAAACATTATTTGTTACATCATCATCAAGACAACAAAAAACAGCAACAACAACCATCGGAAATAAAAGGATAACAAACTCTGGGCCGCTCTAGCCCGCGATCTCCCAGTGAGGAGGCGCGTCGTCGTCGTTGCCAGTGAACACCGAGCTCAAAACAACCATTACAGGGATAAAACTACTTCGCATGAAAAATACACGAAGCACAAAGCACCAAGGAGCAAGAAGCACCCCCATCAAACCCTCCCCAAAGTTGAACCGAAAGTCCTGGTGCGCATTATTCGCTAGATTGCCATCGAGTGTAAGTACCCGCACCCACACATACAATACACCTGCATACGAGTATAAAAAGAAACAAGGAATATTATTTTTATAACCTAGAGAGCTTGGAGTCTTCCGCTGCTTCCAAATACATATATTACTCCTTCCATACAACATCAACCTGCATAGACTTTGGAGGCAGGTAGCAAAAGACAATTTCACATGAAAACGTGTGCATCGCGTCCTTTTCGCGTAAAGTGGATTTATCCATGTGCAAAGGTCGTTCTCCATTGATGCGAGTGGTGCACTATGAAATGCATTTCACCCGAATGTTTCAAAGTGTTGCACAGTGGAGACTAAAGGATTTTTTAAATATAGCCTGTCCATGAGTTGTTTTTTTTTTATAAAACAAAAGAAAATTAAAATGCTATTGTTTTAAATAAGTTAGTAATATTGTGTCACCCAAAACAATTGCCTGAATTTTGGGCAAAATTCCAATTTGGTTTCCGGGTCAAATTCTTTCAGAACCATTTTGAAAAATGTTCCACTCTATCTCGTTTTGTGTTGGCACGACTATCAATAGTTACAAAATTGTGTTAAGTAAAATAATTTCTAAAATTTATATCTCTTCACCTTTTCTACTTAGCAAAGTAGAATGAAGCAGAAGTATATGAAATAAAATGTCAATATGGTGGCGAAGACCAACAAATTTCAGTTCGAGACCCACCATCATTTCATTGACTTCGTATAGCCACTTATGCTAGCATTCATCGTCAAAAGCTGAGGATGATAATATGACTTCTTCAATTTTCTTCTGGAACAGATAGCGCGTAGGGCTTAACGCGGAAGGCACTTCAACTACTCTGTGCAACTAATAGGGTATGCGGACGATTTAGAAATCAGTTCTTCGCGGTTGTGAATGTGCTGCCATTCTAGTTCTTACTAGGATGGGGCATTCACAAAGAAAGTGATAGGAGCTCTCCACCGACTCGTCATCCTGGCACCATGTAAACATAAGTTCGATGTGCTAATTCCAATTCTACTCATGTGGGTTCCAATTCACAAGTTCCAATAATTGTTGACCATCTAAAGTTTGTGGCTTTGATGAAACTCTGGTAAATTCTACTCTTTTTTTGGTCCAGTGACATAATTATACCAAAAATTTGATTTGTTTCGAATCAAGAGATTATTCATTTTTGGTCAATTCAGCTGCCATTTCGTTCTCGGGTATATCACGGTGTCCTGGGTCTGGGACCAATCGAAAGGTAAAGAGTAACTGTATTGGTTCCACTGAAAATATCAACTCGTTGCGGCAGCGGTTTTGACTTTGTGACGATCGAGCAAATACAAAGCTTTAATTCTCCTTTGGCAATGAAAATATGGGCCATTTCAAATTTGTCAAGGCTCTTTGCGGCATCAATAACTGCAAGTACTTCTGCTTGAAAGATACTGCAGAATTTTGAAAACTTTATTGAAGGTTGCTTATCTGAGCGTACTCATTAGTCCGACTTGGAACCGTCCGTTAAGACCGAAACTTGTCTAACGTTTCATATTGGGTCAGACCAAAAATTCTACTGTGGGTGTAGAATGCTATCCAAAATTGAACCTTTCTAATGTCTTCTTTCCAGTTAAATCTACATTCGATTATACCTGCAGACCAGGATATTAATTTTTCAATCCAATTGACAGTTGCTTTTTTCAAAGAAAAATTCTTCGACTGATAATTTGTTGATCTGCGAGGATGTAGTCCAAAAGGTCAAAACACGTTGGAAGATTGGTTTGGCCACAAACAGCAATGTGCTTCTGCCAAGATAATTTTTGAATTTCAGTCCCCATGTTTAGGGTTAAAAGATGACCAAATTATCTTGGATTCCAGAGCACTTGGCCTGGATATGACTGGAAGCAGCGTTATACTCTGGTCTCTTGATTGTGGAGGATGAAAAGCAGCTGTATCTCAGGTTGAGAAACTTCACAAATCGGGAACCACTTAAATAATGTATGTATGTTAGTATCTGATATTTAAGAGAGGTGGATTTCACAAATAGATGATTGGTGAAGATGGTCAGGAAGTTACCTTTTAAGTACCTAGGGCTGGTGAGTTGCTACTAACGTCTCACGTTCAAAAACATTCATTTCATCACGAAAAACGGACAACCATCAGAGACGGATTGATTTCATCAAATCAACATAATCGGTAGCATCTTCTTGGCATTGCCCTTAGGACTTTACCTTGAAGAGCTCCAATTGATGGGGATCAGAATGATACTTTTACCTTGTCAAAAGCATGTACCTTGAAAAATAAAAAACCGTCGGAACTCTCGAAAAGACTCCTTGTTCCAGTGACTTGAAAGGAACAAAACGAGGCCTTACCTTAAACCCTATGTCCCTATAATACAATCTAGGGAACAAAACGACCTATCGGGACAATGGCTACTTGACTTGAAGAGGTAATAAGTAATTTATAATAATAGTCATTCTTGGAGTAGGCTCCAGCTAATGTCCCTCCCTAACATAACAATTCTTAAGCAATGTGAATTCCGTTAAGCAATGCCTATCTGTCGCAGAAACACCTTATGAAAGGTTTATTGTAACGCCCCGATCTTTGATCATCTATACAATTGATTGGTATCCACACTTGGACGAGAAACAAAGACACTTTACTAATTTTATTCACCTCATTTTTTTTAAATCTGTGGCTATAAGTTACTGTGAACTAAGAAAATAAGGTACAAAATTGTATGAAATTTTATTTATTACATTGTTGTTCGAATTTTGACGAAAGGACGAATTTTTACGAAACAGACGGTATTCAAACATCATGATTAATAAAAAAGAGTATATCCTCTGTTTGGTCCCCTTCTCGCTTCGTCATTTTCTGTTTCGCTATATTTCCAGCAATTTATTTTGTTTTTTTGTTTTTTAGTTTGAATGAGATACCCAGGTAAAGTGCATGTACCTAGGTTCAATGGAAAAAGGCGATTGCATGGCAATTTGGGGAAAATGGGAATAAACTCACTCACACAAACTCGCACATTTATGGAAGCCGAGCCGATTCTTTCGAGTTGCTGATGCATTTTTCAAAAACAGATCCCCTAACTAATACCTATGTTTTCGGAACTTCCACCATCACCGTTGCCGCCATCGTGTCGTAGCCATGTCGTCGTCGTCGTCTTCGTTGTGCGAAAACAGATAGCAAAGGCTATGTTTGTGCCACGAAAATCCATGGCACGTCCTTTGGATTATTTATTAAAATATCGCATGAAAACGAGAGACGAGTTCCATTGGAATCTTCTTTTCTATGTGCAGCTATATGTTTATACAAGGAGCTAGAAAACTCTTGCATGCAGTCACAGTCAAATGCACCAGTTACAACAACAACTACACACATATACCTACCGACTTTTACTCATTCCCTCCCTGCCTGCTGCTACTACTGCTGCTCATTTTCAATTTTTATTATCGTGCTTACAGTTTTTTTTTTTGTTTTTATAATATTTTTCTATCTCGATGCAATATCCTTGAAATGTCCTTGCGTGTTGTGAGCGGGCTGTTATGATGGTCTAGAGTTCACACAAAAATGGATTCCCTTACCTTTTTTACGATTTCGTCCCCCGCACATGGGAGTTTGTGTAATTTTCGTGTGAAGCCTTTATAGAAGCTTCCAAGGAATTCCTTGAAAACGCGAACGACCGACCAAAGGAGGCATTGAGCAGCAGCCGGAACAAACGCAAAGGAGTGTTTCAGAGATGCATATACAAGAAAAAGGATAAAACAGAGAATCCTGCTGACAATGTCAGATGTGCAGCGTGTTTGTGTTGAATTTGTTATGGCTATGGGTAACATTTTAAGAGACGTTAGAAATATGGGCGTATAGAAAGATGGGGTTTTTATATCCTCGCTTATAGCGAGTCGGGGGCCTCCATTCAGTAGGTAGGTATAGGCAAAAGTCCCTGCATTTAAAATTGATGACTAAGAAATGATAAATTTATTATGAGTTGAAATGGGCACCAGAATGGGTATTTTTCTGTTTTTCTTAGGAATGCATTTCTTGAGATGGTTGGAATATTAGATATGTTTATGAGGTAACTTTTTTGAATTGCATATTATATTTGTCCAGTTCAGTCTCAGTGGAAAAATTGTCTGAAGAAGTAAATGAATTTGGTTCAATGTTTGAATTAATTTTGAAAAATATATGAATATAAATGTTCGGAGTAAACGGAATATCATAATAAATATACCTATACACATATCATGCATAAAACTAGAGCTCCCTATATTACACAGATATTTAAAAACACGGATACACGTGTTCGTATAATATCCGGATACCGTTTGTCCGAGTATCCGAAGATCCGCGTATTTTAAATAATCCAATTATAACATAAGACAGGGCCAAATTTATGGGATTTTTTTGATAAAAATACAACAACTACTTGGTAGTCGAATCTTTTAGTGGATTTCTAAGAGAAAGGAGCAATAGGTTTTGTAGAATATTATTTTTCAAAATTCTTAAATTTTTCATCAACTTTTGCATAATTGTAAAAGTGAAAATAAAATTGACGACAGACTCAATCATCTTCTAAGATCTCTGATATCAGCAACGAACAAGCTACAACGCGCATAACCTTTAATGATATAATTGAAGAAATTAAAATTACATCCTGTAAAATTGATGAAATCCCCGTACTCATTCAACCACCTACGCCTAATTACAACAAATCAATTCTTGCCGAAATAGTCGATTCCACTGGAACCCCACCTCGCTCTCTTTCATTGCCTGAACCGAATGCCGAAACTATCGATCCCACCGCGAACCCATCTCTCTCTCTTTCATTACCTCAACCATCACCAACAACATCAACTACATCAAACAACACTGAATGCCCTGCTCGAACAGAACCTATTATCAGTCATTTTGGCACTACTTGGACCCTAAACGAATGGAATAATAGGATTAATAAACTGAAAAGCAACGCTGAATTCACACCTTTTTTTGTGAAAGGGACTCCTAGTTATGCAGATGAATCCTGGATTCGTAAACTCTTTTTGTATAACTTCAACATTAATCTACGTGAAAGTCACAAAATTAACTCTTCAAGTTTTAAAGTTTTTATCCCATCCAAATATGAGTGGCTATTTTTCTCCACTTATCAACCTACTTGCTGGCTAGGTAAAATTAAAATATCTAAATGGGTTTCTAGACTTCTAAAAAAATCTTCTTCTAAAAATGTTAAAAATGTTACAAATATAGGAATTGAAACTAGATTTAAGACCAACCCTTCCATTGTTAAATCAATCCCCCTTCGCAGCCAATCGTTATCCCAAGATCCAAATAATCCTCCCACTCAACGCATTCAACGAATTTCATGCCCCACACCTAAAACTATTTCCCCCAACGTAAAGTATAGTAATTTTTTTCATTCTCACACTCTAAATCCTGCCTCCCATAGTCCTTTTCCGATAAATCCTGACCCTTCCATCCCAACAAACTCCCACACTTATCTTTCCCCTCCCCCAATTTTTGATCCAATGTTTCCACCTTCTGTCAAACTCACTTCCAAGTTCTGCGATCCTAAGACTACAATTAACGAAATTGATGGCCGATACATGACGGCAAGGTTACGTGACAACAAATTGTACGAAAATGTTCGTCTTTATCTTGCGTTCTTGCATGACAAGCCTGACTCTGTTTGTATCGATGGAAAAACGAGAACTAACGTCATTGTGTCGATACTAAAAGAAGGCCTCCCAACCGACCCTTCTGCTCTCAAAAAAATCTATACTCGCTTCCATGAAGACTTGAATATCTCTCCTTCTACTGTCTCGAATGACCTTGCTACGTACGCCACACATATTAGCTTTAAACGTTTGAAATCTTCACAAATATCGTCCAACCGTCGTCTTTAACAGTAATTCAGTCGTTTCTACTGATATAACTCCTACTACCTTATCTCTGTATTACCAGAACGTTAGAGGACTCCGAACTAAAACTTCTTCAGTGTTTCTCAACTCCCAAAAACTTCCCTTTGACATTTTTGCACTGACGGAAACAAACCTTTGTCCTAATATTCTCGATAGTGAATTATTTACTTCCGATTTCGTCGTCTTTCGCGCTGATGGCCAAAACAATGGCTTTGCTCCCTCTGGGCGTGGTGTTCTATTAGCCGTACACAACCGACTTGACGCAACTCTAGTCGAAATCTCTAAATCTCCACTCTTTGAGTTTGTTTGCGTAAAAGTGTCAGTCTCTAAACGGAGTTTTTACATTCTCTGTTGTTACATTCGTCCTACGCAACCAACACTCGCTTATCAGTCAATTGTTGACTCATTTGACTCCCTGTTTGAGGCTGCTGATTCCAACGATGATTTTATTATTGTCGGTGACTTCAATCTACCTGATTTACGTTGGTTACCATCAATAGACGAAACGTGCTTTGCTTCTTGTAACCCATCCACCGAGAAGGAATCTCTTTTTTCTGACAGATTACTCGATTCTGGATTATTTCAAATTAATGGAATCCTCAACAATCTAGGCAGGCAATTAGACCTGATTTTTTCATCGGATCCTTGGAATTCAGTTGTTTCTGAGAGTATACATCTTCTCTCCACCCTTGATCTTTATCACCCTCCTCTTTCCCTTGTCTTCACCTATGACCAAGGTATCGCGACATCTGATTCTGAGGTCTCCTTCAACTTCAACTTTCGTAAAGCTGATTTCAATTTGCTTAACACCCTCTTAAACGATATTGATTTCAACCTTTTTATGAACTCTCAAACCCCCATTAATGTTGCTCTTTCTTTTTTCTATACTGCTATCTTTCAATGCTTCACCCAGTGCGTCCCTTACTTGCCCCAAAAATATTGTTCGTCATCTCCTCCCTGGTACACTAAGGAGCTGAGAACGCTACGCAATCTTAGGAATAAGTTTTGGAAAAATTATATTAAATCCCAGACTCCTTTAAATTATTCTAACTACCAACAAGCTTCCGCCAATTTTTCTTTTCTTTCTGAATCGCTCTACCTTAATTATCTCGAAAAAATGCAGTCCTGTCTTATCTCTGAACCTAAGCGGTTCTATCAATTTATAAATGTTAAAAGAAAATCTGACGGTCTCCCTTCCTCCATGAATTTTCTTAACACTTCTTCTTCAGATCCTCAGGTAATTGTCAATCTCTTTGCCAATTTCTTTAGTCTATCTTACAGTGATGATATAAACGACCCCGACACAGAGTATTTTAAATATCTGTCTAACTGTCCGCAAACCTCACTCGTTACTATTGACATTTCTCAATTTTCTGTCTTTGAAAAGGTGAACTCGCTTAAAGATGACTTTGTTCCTGGTCCTGATGGTATCCCAGCCATATTTTTAAAGAAATGTGTTAACTCTCTTTGCGTACCCCTCACAAATCTTTTTAGACTTTCGCTGTCGCAAGCAGTCTTCCCTTCTTTATGGAAAAACTCATTTATCTTCCCTATTCACAAAAAAGGTAAGAAAAATGAAATCTCCAATTATCGTCCAATAGCCAAACTCTCCGCCATCCCCAAGCTATTTGAAAGTATTGTCTATGACTCCTTATCCTTTCACTGTAAATCTATAGTTTCTCCACTACAGCATGGTTTTTTGAAGGGCAGGTCTACCACAACGAACCTTACTCAATTCGTTTCTATGACACTGTGTGCTCTGGAAAATGGCCACGATGTCGATGTAATCACTACCGACTTTAGTAAAGCATTCGATAAGATTTCTCACCAAATTATCTACCTTAAACTAAAAGCCCTTGGTTTTCCACCACTATTCATCCAGTGGGTTAGATCCTACTTGGAAAACCGCTCATACAGTGTAGTGTTTAGATATTTTGTATCGAATCCCATCTTTGCTACATCTGGTGTCCCTCAGGGCAGCCATTTAGGTCCTCTCCTTTTTGTCTTAGCCATTAACGATGTTGATAATATTATCCCTTACTCAGACCTTTCCATCTATGCCGATGACATTAAAATTATGAAAGTAATTTCGTCTTCGGCCTTCGGTCTTCGATGACATTAAAATTATGAAAGTAATTTCGTCTTCGGCCGATTCTTCCCTACTTCAACAAGACTTAAATTCTTTTCTGGCTTGGTGTAGTAAAAATTTTCTTGAACTCAATGTAAGTAAATGTCAATCCATGATCGTTTCTCGTAAACGCCTTTCCTCTTTCCCTCGAACGTATAATTTTCGTACAGTACCTATTCCCGTTGTATCCTTCATTCGAGATCTTGGCGTAACTTGTGACAAAGAGCTAAATTTTCGTTCCCATTTTAATCAAATTATTGCCAAAGCAAATTCTTCTCTTGGCTTTATAAAGCGTTGGTCTAAAGAATTTTCGAATCCCTATGTCACCAAATCCCTCTTTATCACATATGTTAGACCTATCCTTGAGTATGCCAGTCAGGTTTGGTCTCCGTACCAAACCACCCATTCACAAAGAATTGAAGCCGTTCAGCGTAGATTTCTGCGCTTCGCTTTACGCAATCTTCCTTGGTCTGACCCTCTTATCTTACCCCCTTACGAGGATCGATTACAATTAATAGATCTTCACACCCTTGCTAAACGTCGTGCAATCGCCGATATATTATTCATCCACCAACTAATCACGGGTGCTATTGATTCTTCAGAACTTGTTGAAATGATCTTCTTTAACACAAATCCCCGCAACCTTAGGTCCGTTCCCTTCTTTCATATTCCTACCCACCGCACCAACTATGGTCATTTTAATCCCATTTCCCGAATGTTACGTCTGGCCAATAGTACACAGCATGTCCTTGACTTTAGCTCTAGTACTTCCTCCGTAAGAAGACACTTATTTTCCAATCTTCCTTGAGTCCCCTCCTCATAAATTTTAAGATATAAAATGTATATATTTTTTTTTAAATTATTATTATTATTATTTATTATTATTATATTTTGTCATAAGTTTATACTTTTATTAAAATTGTTATTATTATTATTTATATTATTTAATTTTTATATAAATAATTGTTATTACCTTTTCTTTTGTTATTGTTTTTGCCTAGCCAGCTTGAATTAAGCGAATAAATAAATAAATATCAACTATTTAGTATGAAATTTGTTGCGCCTCTCCAATAATTTGTATACAACAATTTATCCTGCCTTTCTACCTTTATTTTAAGATCTTAATCTTGAAGATGCGACAGTTAAAACCGAAGTTATACGCTTCCTAATACAACCATATTAGTTGATATAACAATCAATGCAGATACTCAATAATAAATATTTATCACTTGGGAATTGAAGGCACTGTAAAACTGTATTTTTATGCGCCTCAAATTTTTCCTCAAAAATCTATAATAGCCACTGTCCCACGGAGTCCGTGTATCCGTCTTTTTCAAATACATACGGACTGAATAATCTAAGGCTCTTCTTAAAACCTGTGGTTCTTAGGTAAATCGTTGATATTTAAGTTGGGCTGTTTCAGAATCAGAAGGTTGCTGATTATTCGGGAGGTTGTTAGGATAGAAGTGTTAGAAGTGTTAAACCAATTTCGCAGCTTCGAAAGACCTGTGCTTACTGCTTGGTGGTCAAAAAACCGCGACTTTCTAAGACATCTTAGAAAAAAGTAACCTGTTACACTTTTAAAGCAGATTAGTTTATTGAATAGTTCTCGAATACAGCAGTTTTGAAAACTTGTAAATTTTTCTTAAAAAAAAACAAAATTTAAGTTTTAGCCGTCTTAAGGGCAGAATATCGGCTAAAATATTTATCCTGCGAGGTTCTTCTTGGGGCTTCGGAGACTCCTACGTTGTGAGATCGAGTAAAGGGTAAAGGACAAAAGGAATTCGAATTTTCGCGAAGAGACAAGAAAAAAAAGGAAAGTAAGAAAATCGGTTATCAATCAGCTATTGATGGCGGAAGCAGCTTATGAAGCTTGGCATGAAAGATGGTGATTCAGTATCTTGTCATATAGTTATATACTTTTGAAAACTTGATAAGACAACTTAAGATCTCATGGAGCATCAATAAATGAAAGTGATCTGTTGGTTCTTTCTAACACTTCTTCCTAACACTCCCTGAAAAGTTTGATCCATTAGTTACCGCTTCATGGCCACTTAACGGGTTTAGAACGAACTTTTAGCATTGTTAAAGATTAACTTCTTTTGGAAAAGGTGAAGTTAGAAGATAGATATGGGGAGGATAAAAAGGAAAGATCTGCGTTTCCAGGGAGGGAATATGGTAAGAAACCTTTTAAATTTCAAGGTAAATGTTTTAAATGTATCTAATAAGATAGGATACTTGGAAAAATACTGTGGAAACAATTCTGGATGAATGGATACATCAACAAACAAAATTGTCGAATTTGGGACGATACCAATTCACATAAGATCCAAGAGCATCCAATTTATCCCGAAAAGGTCACTGTTAGGTCTGGATTTTGGGCTGGTTGACCGATGACGCCAGTCCATATTTCTTTGAGAACGACTTTGGACAACCCATCACCGTCAACGGCGCTATAGATCGATGATAAGCAAGTTATTTTGGCTTGAGAGGGATCTTGCGACACCGTTAGACTTTTTCTTGTGGTGTTTTCATGATGTCACAGGTTTTATAAGCCACAAACCAACATAATACATGCCATCGGTCAAATTAATCATCAGTCAAGATTTTCAAGCCCGATGATGGTTCATGAAACCGAAACGCGTCGCTTCAAATAGATTATAAATATATAATGTTGTGATATTAAATTATAAATAAATTTAAATTATTTCATAAAAATTAAATTTTTTTAATAAAAAAATCTTAATTTTTCATTTTTCAGGTCGAATTAAGCCTGAGAAGTACATATAAGCTGCGGATATTTGAACAATGTTATATTTCATACATAATGGCATCGATAGGCCTTTCAAATGAGCAAAAATTTCGATGATATCTCACACAAACTTTGTTTTTTTTTTAAATTTAAAGATAAGAAGCGCTTAATGAAAGACCCTTTTCAAAATGAAACACTCATAATCGGATTCATAATATAACAGAAGTGTTCTTAATTCTTATAAATTATCACATTGGCAGTTTCTTCTGCTTTAGTCTCCCATAGATTGGTAACCAGCCTTATATGGACGGCCTCCTCAGTCATCTCGCGCAGGTTTAACCTGTGCAGATCTACAAATCTAACTTAATACTTACAGACAACTACGAAGCGAGTAATGCTATTCATTTTGGAAATATTAAAAAATGTAATTATTCGATTGTATTCCATTTATGCCACTATATTCTCAAATTCTGGCTATCAAGAAAACTCAATGATTTTGTATATTTTTTTTCTCAAAAACGGGATATTAGAAATGTTATCCAACCTCCAAAAGCATTTGGATAGGTATATTCTAACTCCTCGCTATAGGTACTACTATCTCATTTAGTTCTATACATGCATCCTTTGATTAACTCTATGTTAACTGCAGCACGGCGGCAGCGTCAGCAGGCGGCGCGGCGCGGTGGTGAGTACCAAACACGTTATTTATATTGAACGCCAGCCATATTGGTCCAATAGAGTTTTGTTTGTGTATGCAAATCATCAACGACATCCAGCATCAAGGAAGATATGTAGAAAATTCTGACTAGAAACGAAACTAGCGCAGAACACGCTACACTATAGGAGTGTTTAGAATTTTTTCTTGTCACTATTCCACCCACAAAAGGAATAGAAGAAAAATGAAAATATACGAGAATATATGAAAAAAAAGGCATCCTTTGTCCTTAAACTAAGTGCAGTGTAGAGTCTCCGGCTCCAGTGCTATACACTCTTCTCATGTGCATGTGAGTGATTCGATTAATCGTTGGAAATTTTGTTCATTTTACTTTGCTTTTTTTTTGGAATATACTCGTACATAGCCATATGGAGTGCAATTTATAGAGCCAAAGGTACTCCATTTTGTATACTCTAAAAAGGATACTTGGCGCGCGCTGTCCTTTGAGCAAAGAGTGAATGTCCAATATCCTGTTTTGCATCTTTCTATATTTTCCTATGGCTTTGTTTTTATTGACCCATTTGGAGTTTGGTTTTTTGCGTGGTGCAACTAACATGGCTAGATATCAAAGGAAACTAAGCCTTTTAAGGATAATGAAATTGAAGGCTTTATGCTGCGCGATATATGGAAAAAGGCTGCAAAAAAATAAAAAAAAAAACAAAATATAGAGTAGGTATAATATGAGGACATGAAATTGCTTCCTTTGAGCTTGCTGCGTTTGTTTTGGATTTTTATATGTGCATGTCCTGATGGTCCACAGTGAAAATGACCACGCCGCATCTATACAATTATGTGTATGTATATGTATTTTTTTGGTTTGCATCTTCTATTTTGTTGGTCCTTTTGTCAAGGATTTCACGTATACTTTGCTTCTCTGGGTGTTTGTTGTTTGTGTGCATATGTGGTGTACTCAATATGCAACGAATAGCAATGATAGGATGCGGGCGTCATTCGTTTGGATATGCTCGTGTAATTTTTTTTTTGGATTTCTGTTTTTATTTTTTTTATTTTACTTTGCATTTCCTGCGCCTTTGATGAAAGAGTGTTTTTTTTCTTTTTGGTTTAATTCGAACAACTCAACAAGCAAGTCCAGTTAGTGCATTGATAACCAATCAGGAATTATTATGGGTGTGTCCAGATGAGGGCGAATTTGTTAGAGTTGGGTGATGGACGAGGGATACATATGTGCATAAATTGGAAATGTGAGTACACAATTAGTAAATAAGGAAGAAACAGATATTGAACATAAAGAACATGCGGATTTTTGTTAAAAATAGGTTACCGACGAAAAAAAAATGCAATTACATATGTGAGAAAAAATTGCAACTTCATTTGAATAAAAAGATTTTGTTGCACAGACAGTACAATATGTAAATGACAAATACCATACATATATAGCTTTAAAACAAAACATAATACCATTCCTTTATATCATCCAGGAAAAATTCTATAGTGAGTTAACAATAGCAATAATACGTCCAACTTTCATCAAATTCATCTAAACCTTATCAGACCAAAAACGACAAAGAATTCTTCATATGGGTGGATGCCACGCCCTCTCAATGCAAAAACTAAAGTTTTCAATTTTTACTTACATACCTATACCTATTAAGATCATATCGATTTTAAGCTAGTATCTAATAGTGTCACGTGTACATCGTGTAATAAGAAAATTTAAATAAATCTACACGTGTAGGTCCTAAATACAAGTGTAAATAAAAATGCACATGTTTTTCATATGTAATAATAAAATTGGCGCTTTTCTTGTAACTAACCGGGGTGAAGTGATTTAAAGATATTTTTACATTGTAAAAGAACGGTTTTTAGGTTTTTTTTTTATACAACAAAAAATATTTACGGCATTTTATCTATTTTCTAACCACTTTTGGATAAAAAAACATCAAAAGTACGATTTTAAAGTAATTACACGTAGTATACTGGCTAAATACAATTGTGTAACAATAAAAACATGTGTAAACATAAATAACACGTGTTCATGCACGAATAATTTAATTATACACGTGTAACATGGATACGAGTAATGCACGAATAATTTAATTACACGTGTAACATTGTTACATGGAGACTGGAGTCTATACCCGTCCTGCTTATATTTTCATTTTCTTTCATCCAATTGATGAGCCCAACTGTTGTGCCTGCGGGCGAAACGCAGTTGGACTAAGGGCCAGTTTCACAGTGCACACTTAACAAAATAAGTCGTACTTAATTCTACCATTTTGGCATTTTAGCCGCAGTTTTACTTTTTGAGTAAATGGAACTTAAGTGGCAACATAAGTGTCACTTAAGTGTCACTTATTCCGATAATTTACACTGTGAAATTATGCATTAGTTTTCCATATTTGACATCTTAAGTGACACTTAATCGAGTGTGAAACTGGTCCTAAAGGTTGAAAAAACTTTCAATTGAATTTTTATTCATCACAGTCTGCTTAAATAACAACAAAAACAATACATTTTCTATTGATTTGTTCTTCTTTTTCGTCTTTACTCTGAATCCTAATAACAAGTGCATTTTGTTTTATTGTTAAATTTTAGTCGAGATATATTTTTTTATTAATCTGAAAAAAAAATAATATCTATCAATGACGTATATATATTTGTATTTAAGACGCAATATGCTATCGTGTTTATCTGCATTATGGTAATATACATCGTAAATTGCCAAAATTGGAAGTTCCAGAAATTCAAAATAGCTATTCGAGTGCCCGACAAAAACTATACACACCGCATTATTATAAAAAATAACGAAATATTGATAATTGATAAGTGAGTGGGAACTTTATCCGCTATTTTCTTCGATAATGGCAGATACGCACAAATTAACAAAAATACAAATTGAAGATATTTGGCCATATTTACAGTAATCTTTAAGGTTCCCGCTCACCAACGCGAATCTGTCGTGGTGAATACTACAACAATAATAACAACGCGTTGTTTTCATTGACAACCATGTGTTGTTATTATTGTTTTCATCGTCGCCATGACAGATTTGAGTTGGTGTGGAGGAACTTTTAAACTTTAAAACTTTTCAATAATGCATAAAAATAGTACCTATTTAATACTTATCCCCTTACAGCCCTATTAATTAAAAATACACCATCCGCTCGTATATACACGTTTTACCTAACACGTGGATAAATGATAAAATATTAATGAACTTATTCTGTCTTCATTTTATCGGTTCACTGAATAACACCGAAAAGTAGGCTGCACTTCCCTCAATTGTACTAAATATTCAAGAACTCCTTTCATTTTTGAAAGCTAACTGTCATATCAGTCAGCTTTGAATTGAATTGTGAACGGTAAAGTTATCCGCTCGTTGAACACCAAAATTGGTGAGATAAGTTATCCGCTCATTCTCAAATGTCATTTAAGGCTAAAACACGTTTATTATTAAGAATTAAAAGTAAAAACATGTGTTAGTGTTGTTTCGTAGTGTCTACGGATAATTTTTTCGAGTCTTGCGTTATTTCTTTTTATCAATCAATCAAAAAACCGAAACATAAAACAAAACAAAGCCGTAAAAGAATAATATTAGTTTTAAAAGAAACTGGAAATCAGAAAGTAGTAGATTTCATTCCGCTTTAGAAAAAGAGAGAACAAAATATTCGTTTTTGGAAAATTTCACTTTCGCAACGAAATACAGAATCATTGAATAAATACAAATAGAAGGTGTCACTTCACGGTCCAGTACATAAATCAAAGATAATATATTGTGCAGGTTGTCAAAGTTGAAAGTGTCAAAAAATTAAAATGGCAGTAACTTAGCATACAATCCTTAGAAACAGCAATAAAATATTGAAACTAGACGAGTAAAAGGGCACTGGATCCACCATTTTCGTCTAACGGACGAAATTTTATTAATCTTTTGATATTTTAAAGTTTTAGAAAGGACATTCCAAAAAATCAAAAATTCAAAAATTAAAATAAATCCCACTAAAGTGTCAAACAACATTTCATAATTTATAAGGTCAGTTAAAAGTAATAACCATTTACTATATTTATGTAAATGTAAATTTAGAAAAGGTAACTGTATTAATCTTTAGCTGAGTGTATAATATTTTCCATTTTTATATTAATATTTTACTTGAATGTATTTAAACTTAAGAACATTTTTCAAAATACATTGTTCATATGTATGTATTTATATTCAATTAGGGTGACAACTTGCATATGAGAAAAGTTGTTGAAAAAAAATAACTGTGCCACATACTTTTCTTCTGCTTGAGTTTTATTCTTATTCAAAATTCTTAAAGTAAAATGTTTGTGATAAAGCTGTCTTTAAATTAATACATTACATGTTTAATTTTTTCCGCCAACTTTCATGTCCATAATTTTCTTATACATATTTAAATTTTCTGCTTATTTAACGTCCATAAGAAAATTGCAACTTTCTATTCTTGAATTTAAAAGTACGATATATATTTTATATTTTTTTCTAAATCCACCTACTACACGCCTATTTTTCTGATATCTGAAATGCTTATTCTATTAATAAGCATTAAGGATTTTTTCAATAAAATTCGCCTACTGACACACCCATTTTTTTATTTTAGGGTTTCTGATTATTTAACGTGGTTTTTATATTTAACATGCGAGGCATTATATTAGATTTTTTTTTTATATTTCTGTTTTTTTTTCTGATTATTAAACGTCATTTGAAAGTTGCGGGAATTGCCTTTTGGAAAAGCTATAACAACCCTATAAGTTATAGCATGCCGAAAAATTCAAAACCACCATATCTTAGATTTTTCTTTAACAGGCTGAAATATGTTCTTTTCTGACAGGATCAGAAAATTCTTATCTGATGAGCCCAAGTGTCGTGCCTGGGCGAAACGCATATATTTCGGACACTTAGGTCGCAAAAAGTCTTCCAATTGAATTTCATTCAATATATAGTCCACTAAAAAAAACAAAAGAAAAATAATATTTTTCTTAACCTAGTTATAACAACAAATTACGATGTGCGAACACATTAGCAGGTGAAACTCTAATAATTATTATTCTATACTTCAGACCGTATCCCCTTGAGTCTTGTATAAAATCGTGGTATGATGATTGAAAAAAAAAAAACCTTCTTAAATATCTTCCACCACTTCATCTTCTATAGTCATCAGACTTTCATACTAATCGCTTGCAATAATTGCTCATGATTATGAATTCATCATTCTCTGGCAACAAGCAAAAGGGGTCTGGGTTTGACAGAAAAGATATTCAGATATTTACATATATATCGTTGAGGTTCGAAACTAAGGAATATATACTTGTACACTTGTACCTCTTCAATATAGTAAGGTTGGTAAGGTAAGGTATATCTCGCGTATTATATCGCATGACATTGCATGTACATACATAGCTATAGCAAGTGTGTCTATCTATGCAGATCCAACCTCATCACGCGGTTTAAATAATTATTAAAGCCAATTACCTGCGGTCTCATCAATTTCACTTGCAACACAAAACAAATTGCTTCGACCACGATAGATTGGAATAGCTTATTTAGGTATAGGTACAGGTAAACTGGGGAGAGAAGTTGTTCTTAGCTTTTTTTTTACTAAAATATTATCTATACTCTCAAGTCTCAGCAGCTATACGCCATACCAATGGATTTGCATATAAGCCCTGAGAAGCAATTCGTAATTCATCCCCATATGTGTGTGTCAAGTCTACCTGAACTCGAAGGTAGAGTAGTAGAGTAGGTATAAGCCTCGTGAGGATAAAACCCATCATGACAACAACAAATGTGACGCCCTATTCTCACCTGGCATGAGCTCCACCATTTGGGCTGAGATAATGAATAGATACATGCGAGGAATTATTAGTTACGCTCTCACTGACTTCTTTTATATTAAGGTATGTTAAGTTATAGCTATACGATGCGAAGGCATTAATTTTGTGCCAGTAATTAGACACCAAATACAGGTTGGGTTATTATAACTTGTCTGAGCTAAGTTATGTCTAGAAAAAGATGATTAAAAAAAATATTGAAAAGAATTTCGAGGAAAAATATTCACCTATATAAGCTTTTTCAATTCGATTATAAGAATTATTCAAAAATAACAAAGGATCTTCACAATTTTTTAGAAATAAAAAATTTGAAAGGTAGAGAGGTTGGACCCCTAATTGTTTGCCTTTTTTAAAGGAAAAATATTTGAACTTGTCTAACTTGTCTAAGCAAGAGATATTTAAGCAAACAGAATATTTTTTTTCCAAAAGATTGAATGCAGAGAAATAATTACTGACCGAGAGCGTTTTTTAGTGAGTTAAACAAAAATGTGTTAAATATTATGTACCTAGTCAAGGGTAAAAATTACAAGGTTCGCTATGATAATTCTAATCGATTAAAATAAATTGTTTAAAATAAAAACCTAAAAAGGTTATATTAATGGAGAAATTTAGGATTCTCAATTTTGAAGATTTTTTATCTAGCTTCCTAAAATGAAATATTTATATTTTTAATTAATTTCACAAATCTCTGAAGAGATTCGTTACTCTAAGCGATTGCCGATTTAATATGTTTAATTAACTTATTTAATTGGTTATTGAAACCGAACAAACTTATCCAGAAGTAGTTTAATAAAATTGAGTACACTTTAACCGAATCAATGCATATAGATTTAAATAATTTTGTTTAACTGAGTTGACTAGTATAATTTACCCAACTTACTTAAAGAGATTTACGTGGTTTTTAACCGATTAGTTTCTGCTTGTGTAAAACACAACAACTTTTAAAATAGTCTTCAAGGGTTTTTTGAAAGAAACAATTACAAAAACTCTCACTCAATCTTTCAAGCCTTTATAATCCCATATAATTCCAACTTAAAAAGTTTTAATAATTTTTCTAGGATTGTATTTGTATATTTGTATTTGTATAATGTTTATTCAATTATTAAGAAAAAATTACAATAATTACTAGCAATAATGATAACAAAATTAAATAAATAAGTGACATTCCATGAGTTAGTTTTTTTTTTAATCCCCACGAATAAATGGAATTATAAATCTCAAAAAACCCCCTTATGCTGCCCATAGCTGCTTCAATCTTCTGTTAAGATAATCCCAAGCTTCCATATTTTCACTAAACTTGAATAACTTCATTGCCGTGATTTCTATATAGATATGTATACCACCGTGATGCCAATATCTTTTTTTGACAATCAATATATTGCTCCCCAATGCCAATTTTCAGATCAACAATCGTTTCACGTTTTCCTCCAAGTTGTTTGTCACGGACCACTGATGCAGTGTATTTTCGTCTGATCTTCTACCATTAAAAAGGTCAAAGACAAAAGAAGTCAAGTGCATCTGGCCGTGCATCATCATCGTCAAAGGCATCAGAACACAGCATCGGCAGCAACAGCAGCAGCATTAGCATCATCTTGTGAGTTAGTGAAATAAATCCTCAATAACTAAAAGGCGCACGTTTTACCGCTTGATCTCAATCCTCAACATATAGGTAGATACATACCTGATGTATAAGAAAAGCAAGAAGCATAATACAATTTATACAAAGCACATCACCAGAACTTGCAGATCTCATCGAAATGATGGTTGTTGTTGTTCGTTGCATTGATTTAACACACACTCAACTCAACTTTTTCAACTATACCAAGTGGCGTAATCTGCTCCAAATCACAAAATTGCTTATTAAACGTGCCAAGTTACCCCACAGATATACGCTGCTGGGTGTCGTCGTCGTCGTCATCATCATCGTCATAGTCGTTCTTTGGCTGTTGTTAAGAGTGCTATCAGATTTCAAGAAGCGAATCGATTCTGCGTCCAGACTTGGTGGTGGCATATCTTACCAAAACCAGCATCAAAGTGTAAACGTGATAGAACGACCTACCGAATGTTCCACAATTGTGATCTATTGGATGGTAGATGGCGGTATAGTATGTCGTTTCGATAAAAAAAAAATTGGCACTTCCTGATGCTTGTGGATAGGTTGGAGATCAATTTTGTGGTGAAAGATCGTGTGGAATAATCCCTCAAGCTTATAGATATGGTTAACTATTATAGAAGTAAGGTATATGTATATATACCGAAAAGGTTCTGGGGCGCTCTTGAGGTCAACAATCGGAGTACGAGACTTGAAAATCCAATAGAGGCCTACACTTCAGAAAAATAAACCTTGAATTTAAGATTGTTCTAATATTTTATTAACATTTTTATGCATTATGATGTTTTTAAAAGCAAATTGCAAAATTCAACTGTTCGAAAAGCCGAAATGAAATTCATATGAAAAAACCTTATTTTCGATAACACCGTTTGCGGCACAAATCTGCAGTAAAAAATCGAATTGGGGACAAACATATTGAAAAGTCAGTCTATAAAATATTGAAAAGTCAGAAAGCATGTTTGTAAACGTCAAATGCGTTTGCAAAAAAATTGAATGACGTTGATCAAAAAGATATTGGGTAAAGCAGGACGATAGCAATTTCTGCGTCAAAAATGACAATCATTTGACGATAAAATTGACGTTGATTTGACGTTTTCAAAAAGGATACACAATATTTATGTATGTTTTTTTTTCAAAATTTTTTTTGGAATTTTTCAAAAAAGGACTACAAACAAGCAATCGATTCCAAAAATGCGAAATTCTTTATTTTCGGCACAAATATCCATATTATCAATTCTCTTCTCAATTTCAGATTTAAGTATAGTATGCAGCGGAAAGGAAAGAAAATATCCATTTCCAAAATTGAAGCAACGAAACCATAAACGGCAAATTTCGTTTTCATTTTTGTTCTGCAGTAAGCTCTTCAATGATCGAAATTGATTATTATTTGCAAGAACCATTATAATTTTGTGCGGAAAAGTGAGAGTTTTATTTGTATTTTTATTTGTTGTTTCTTTGATTACAGCAGTAGGTTTCTGTGATTTTTTTTGTTTTTTTATATTTTTTTTTTGCAATCGGTGACATTCATTTTTTCGTAGTCGTTTTTGCTATCGATTTGGAGACCACAGAAAATTTTCGTTTCGTTTCAGCTGCTTACTATGCTATGTAACTATGTTTTCAATACATTTACGTATTAAGGAAACGCATATTTAAATTTAAAAAAAATTATTTAAGTACAAGAAAAATACAACTATATTTCATATTCTGCTCTCTATGGGAGAAAAACGAATATTCCGAAAAGCATATAAATTGCGATAAAAATAAAATTTTAACAATCATATTCTCTCAACAAATTCAAAAATAATTAATTATATGAGCTTTGAACTCGAAAGATTGAAGAGTTTAAAGAATAATTTGTGAGAAATTATGTGAACAATTCACGTGAATCGAAAAATTCGATAAGACATAATATAGGAAAGCATAGGACTGATTAAACTCTTATCGAATTAGGGATAAAATACGTATTGAATTTTGTACGAATCCTTCAATAAAGACAAAAGTTACCAGTCGGCGGCCATTTTCAAAACTTTTCGAAAATTTGCAATTTGTAATTTTAGATTCGAAAAAAAAACTGTCAATATCATCTTGAACTCCATTAAGAAGTAATAATTTATGAGTCGATTGAGGGATTCGTACAAAATAGTAGGTAGTCAAAATACGTCGTTGTATGGAGTGGTGGTTTTAAATCTGTAAAATCTAAACAATTAAATAGAAATTCATGAAATTTTTAAACATGATAAAGGATAGTATACGGTATTATCAGAGTAAATTAAAATATATCATCTAATCGTCAAACTTAAGATAAAAAAGTAGGTCAGCTATACGAAATTGTTGTAGATAATGTGATTTATAATAATTCTTCCATACAACAAGTTTTTTCACGCCCATTTTTGGGTTTTTTTAACAAAAAATATTATTTTTGAAACCATTTCTAAAGAAATAAAATGAATTGCCCTAATAACATGTTAAAAGCAAAAAGTAAGCCACCTCCATTTATATTGGCGTTTTTTGGCAATTCCTAATTTATCTAATCGTCTCCTATAAAAAATGAAAAATTACCTACTATAAATTATGTAGGAATTTTTTATTTAATAATTAGCCCATAAAAAGTTGTTTGCCACGCCCACTTCATTTGAGAAAATGAAATGCCCAGTGCATTTGAGAACATCATTTAAGTATGAGTATCTATGAAATGGTGATATTGTAAAGTTAAAAACTATGTTAAATTTATAATTTTTCAAAAAATCTATATACATAGATTCTTCAAGTAGTAGTTCGCCCAAAGATGGAGTTACAATCCAAAATGCCTCGTTAACAACATCTTTAGTTAAAGTTCGGAAATTAAATATTTAAAATTAAAAAATCAAAATAAACAACAAAATAAAATTAGGTTTTTCAATTTATTTATTAAGATAATTCAAATATTTTTTGTTGTACCAGGCAAAAAAACAACAGAGCCGAAAATTGAAAATTACGATCGGAAAAGTAGGAAAATCGTGATATTGTATACTTTTATGGTGAATGGTGGCGATAACTGAAAACTCAATTTTATATGAGAAGGAAAAAATACTGATTCTAAGGAATGAATAACACTACGGAATTGACAATCGGCAGATTGTGCCATTTACGAAAATAGGACCGTACAAAATAGATATTACGCTTTCAAATTTCTTTGTTATTTATTGTGTACAAGAATTATTGGAGCGTGCCAAAAATACATTGGAAACAGACAATTTTATTTAAGCAATTATTTAAAATGCTAAATTCGATAAAATAATCCGTATGAAGCTGGGTTGACCAGGCTAGTAAAAAGTATGTATTATTCTTATTTAAAATAAACATTACAAAATTAACAACCAACATTTTGGTTAGATGTTTTCAGTTGCTTACTATTTTAGTTGACGAAAAACACTTCGTACTTCGTTTGCCATTGATGATTTGGAAAAACATATTATAATTGTTTCGATTGGCCTGCTTTCACCTCTGTATTAAATTTGGTACATCAATCATTTCTTCCGATTGCAGAACATTCATGTAATTTTTGAGTTGCGTTCAAAGATTTTGAAATAGGTATTCAAAATGCAAAATAAAAAAAAATGTTCTCGCATTGAATTTATGTAAATATTTTTATTAATTCGCATGTGGAAAAAATACAAGATTTCGTTTTTTACATATTTTAGTTTGCTCTCAAGCGAAATGATTATGCCATTTTTTATTCCCTTAGAGTGAAATATTAAAAATTATAAAAAAAGTTGTCTCTTGTGTTATACAGAAAACGGGCATGGGGGCGTATACGTATTTATTTATTTTTTATTTAATAATACAAAATATCTTGGACTAATTGGATTTTCAATAAAACATTATTCGAACTTTAGAAATTCTAAACCATGCTTCAATGTAGTTTCCAACCAATCACCAGAAAGGCAAAACCCACCTCAACTAATTCGTAACCGATTAGCAACTATAGTTTCCAAAATATGCTTGCGTGTACTAAGCTTTAAGTTACTTGTATTGTACATATGTATGTAACTGTAAAAATTATTGACCTTATAAATAAAACCATTTTGCAGTAACAACTGAATTTTTTCTTGACATTGATTAGTAAAAAAAATTGATACCGCATTTTGAACCAAGATGGTGCTCTTTGTATAAAAAATTTAAAAAAGGTATATCAATTTTTTTAAAAATTACGAACGGGAAAATGGTCGTCATTAACTTTAGCGTCAACAAGTTTTGATTTTTTTTTTTGGCCGAAAAAAAACATTTATTATCATCTTTTTTTTCAGTGTAGATTTATTTAACAACAAACTAAGCTGAATTAGAGCAGAGCTTCCTGGCCAGATTCAGATGTTGGTTCCCATGATTTGCCAGTCTGTCGGTAGCAGCAGACTGATTGCACAGGCTCAAGCAATTATCTATTTTCCTGATCTGAATTTGATTTTGGAAGCGATTTGAACTTGCGAGGTCAGTTAGGCATATACCGCGATTCACTATATTATACACGTTATTGTTGTTGTTGTTGCTGTCGTTCATTCCAATAAAGTTGCCGTTAACTTAGAGGTACATATTATACTCGTACCTCGTATATGTACAGTTTTTCAAGCTTCAAAGTTGTAGATCACGATTTTTCAAGTGAATCCCGGTAATGGGCCCAATTTAAGGTGCACTTCCCCGATAAAGTTGTTACAAAGCACCTTCCATGTTGGTCATCATCATTATTGGTTGGTGCATGTTAGTGGTAGATTATTTTCTTCCTAGTTGGCATCAGTAGGAGGGTGAGAAGGAGAACTACACTGCGTAAACTCATTTCCAAAGATCGTGGGTGTTAAGAAGGGAAATGAAGAAAATCCTGCATACCGGTTCAACTAGAGTGCAATTACTTCAATTACCTGGGATTCAAGATATGAACCTAGCCAAACAGATGAGAAGAAGATGAACCAACCAAACTAAGTTAAAAAAAGAAAACTATGAGATGTGCGCACAAATTCGAGTCGCGATTCACGCGGAAAGAAAATTACAGAAATTATTTTCGGTCTCTGGTCTGACTGAATTGTTCATACAAGATCGAACTATACGATGCTATAGGTAATTTCCAACTATATCAGCTCCAGTTGCACCAGGAATACTATATATATACATAGAAACCACGAGTACAGTGCAATATGGTGGCTGATGGTGGTGTGGGATGATGACGATGGAGTTCGCATGGTTGCTGTTAATTTGTTTTCTCACCGAGATTGTGGAGCGGTGATAATTTGGGAGTTCCAGTTTGTGGACACGCTCGAGATGATGATGGTGTGATGGTGCGGAATTTAGAGCGAGATATTTACTTGCGTTTCTTGAAATATATGTAGGTGCATTTGCTCTAAGACATCCCCACATACATATATAGATACACATAAGAACAGGTTAATGCCTGGGAATTTTCTAGGATTTCACATAATTCCGCTAAAGCTGCGGGTAAAGTGAGAAATCATGGTCAAAAGTGGTTTTATATAGTTTGTAGAGGAAGAGTGATTGAATTGTACGTGATTGGGAGGTAACTTCCTTGTTGGTATATTTGATATGTATAAAGTAAAAAGCTTTAACTAAATAAAGAAAAATGTGATCATTTGATTCGTAAAAAAATAAGAAGTAAGGAATGCTGTTTGATACAGCAAGGTATTCATCGCCCAAAATTGAAATTTTAAATACACGTTATACAGCAAATATTAAATATTGGCACGAAATTATTAAGGTGAAATTTAAATCATTTTTTTTGTAGTTTCTGTTTTATGCCAATCACTCAAATGTCGAGAAAATCTCTAAAATCGTTGTCCTAACTCTTACTCAATTAATGTTCAAAATCAAATCAACAATTTTCAAAACTCTTAAATTGTTTTATCCCATGATAAAAGCGCTGAAATAAATCAACACACCTTATATATCCATAAAATATTATCTATTATTTACTCAGATGCATTCTAAAACCAAATTTCACCTCAATTAACGACGGCAAAATTAAAACAGATTATGAGTTTTATTTAGAATTAATTGCAGGTATTTATCTACATAATGACGATCTTGAAGATCTTTAGTGATGTCAGAACAAAAACCAAGTTTTCAAAAAATGTATGTGCGTCGGCCGGGAATCGAACCCGGATCAACTGCTTGGAAGGCAACTATGCTCACCATTACACCACCGACGCAACTGATGACAAATATTGTGTCTAACGTGAAGTTATGATTCCCACATGTCACTTGATATCATTTAGTATCTTAGGTATAATATGCACTTCAGCGGAACTGAACTTCACGACTTAATTGCTATATTGGATTAAGCAACAACTGAACTTCACGGTGTGGCACTTTGCGACAAAGTTGATAATCTGACCAACTTTGTCACGACATGAAGTTTCGTTCAGTTTCGTGCGAAAGTGCGATCGGTGTCGCTGAAGTGAAGTTCCGCCCAATGCGGTTTTACCTTGATGCTGACGTTCAATTAAAAGTTTTTATCAATTTATCAATGAACAGAATTATTTCGGAGTCTTTAAATAATCGTGAATAAGTAGATAAGGTAATACTATTAACTTAGAGTAAAAAAAATATGAGTTTAGTGCGTCACAACTGAACAAAACAGATTTTGAAAAATAAAAAACAGTATTGCGATAGGCGGCTATAATTATCACCTATGTAATAATTGTGGCACTTAACAAGTGGGCATCAATATATTATAAACTCTTAGTGAAGTATTTTAAGGTACATAAGTTTGGCCAAGAAGAAGTCACTATACTATTTAGTTCACATCATGGAATTTTTCGAAGAAACTTCAAAACACTTATGGAGTGCCGTATTTATACCTCTTTTTTATTATAAAAAGATATTTTGCTGGTTTTTCATCACAAGTTTTTATAAAATCTCACATCAAACCGACACATTTAAAACAGTATCTATATTTCGAATTCACTGATTATGTGGTACAGCGTGTTTTCTAACCACTTCTGTAACCATTTCTATTTGTAGGCCACGTTGTAAATTGCTATTTCTTATATACCAACAGGCATTTACTATTTGGCATTAAGTTTGGAATTTTTTGATGGTTTCAGCATTTTTTATCTTTGTACAGCCCCACAGTTGAATGCCATAAGTCCAAAAGGGTTTCAGTACTTGGTATAGTATAGCATTATTTTGTTCTGGACAGAAAGGTCAGAAACCAGAGTTCTTACTCAGTAGCCAATACATTTTTCTATATTTTAAATAAAGTTCTTCTCTTTTTTTTTTGATGTGCTCTTATACCATTTTAGCTTGGCGTCCAAAGTCATTCCAAGATAGTTGTCAGTATTGGCGAAAGGTAAAGCTTTACTGTTGATAAAAATTAGAACATTAATAATCTTTTTGTTTGTAATGTTTATAAGAGTTGATTTTGTTTCATTTAGTTTGATACGCTATTGTTGCGTCCATCTCTTTTACATTTCGTCGCCCGAGAATTGTTTTGTCGTAAACGCCAAAATGGAATTTTTTAAAGTGGGTATGCAGTCCTATGTTTTCAAAGGCCCTCTTTCCATTTCAGAAATCAGATTTGTCCTATCATTTACCGTTACTGAGAAAATCAGTATGCCTCTGTCGTATATCCGCACAAAATAACTCATCCCTTAGTTTTGTTTTGTCGTAAACGCCCAATTTTGGCATATACGACAAAATATCCATGTATTTCTGCGATATTTTTTTTAATATTGTTTTGTCGTACGTATATAGGATTAACTGCATGTTTTTTTAGTTACAAACAAAATTATTAAAAATCAACCACATCACTTACGATGTCATGTTATGCCTTTTTTAAACCCAAAAATCCATCCATTAATTCCTTTTTAAAATTTTTTGGAAAAATTAATTTTAAAACTCAAATTAAAAAAAAAAATGAAGAAAGTTTTTTTCAAACTCATTTTGTTTAAAATTTTACATTATTTTCTAGTAATTTTGTTTTTAATATTCAACTCTCGTATCAATTTGTATTCAAACACTAAAAACCATATGTTAAAATGTCTTCTAGTTTAAAAAAAATCGGAAATCTCGCTCTGCTCGGTATTGCATTCAACTAACGCATTTGTGTTCACTTTGTCGTATGTGTATGGGGATCGAACAAAGTACTGATTTTCGTGGCGTATACGACAAAATGATCTTGGAGATAATCCTCTATAGATTAAAAACTAAAACCGACTCAACAATCTGGAATACCTTAATCAAAAGAAGATTTTCCACACAAAATTTTATTAAAATTGTAGAAAACTTCATCGGTCAGTTTCTTTTTTATTTAAACGCGAAACTTAAAATGCGATTTCCCAAAATTGCTCAAATGGTTTATACGACAAAACAATTCTCGGGCGACGATTTTGCAAATTTGTGTGTAGCCTTCAAAACGCATTTATCAGGCACCAAAATGGCAGTATCATCTAAAAATGTGTCCATGAGAGGAATATTGTCCATTTAAATATCCCTAGTATATAAAAAAAAATTCCTTGTAGTACATCTATTTCAATTTTATTAAGTTCCGATTTCCGAATACTCTTGCTCGTATTGTTGTACTCTATAGAGTAACAAAAGATTTCAATATTTCTTAGAGCTGCCTTGGGAGAACTCTATGCAGTTTTTACTCAAGCCCAAATGCCAAACCTTGTCAAAGGCCTGAGCAACATCTAGAAATAGAGCAGAACATACTTGTTTTTCTCCAAGTGTATTTTTCAACAAGATCCGTAATTCAATGCAGTTTGGGATTAGTTTTCTTTCTTTTATTATTTTGCTAAGTCTTTTCACATAATTGGTATAAGAGATATTGGGCTTGTAGGAAAGTACTTCTGTTGGTGAATTACCTTGCTTAGGAATAACAATGACTTCTGCACTTTTCCAAAGATGCGGTACATATCGGATCTTAAGGTAAACACGTTTATTAAATATTGGAGTTTTTTGAAGGCTACTGTTGGCATTTCTTTCAAAATCTGAGCATGTAATTAGATCGTACCCGGGTGCTTTTTTATTTGATAACTTGTGTTGACACATGCTTCTTACTTTTTTGAGCCTGACGATTGGCGAAATTCATCGTTTCTATCAACAAAATGTAAGTTATTTGTAACTGCAATTTCTGGAAAGGGCTTTAAAACATTCGAGGGATTTTCCGCAAAGAGTTCAGCCTTCTGTTTCGGGTTGGCAATGTATTTTCCGTCTTGTGCTTTAGTAAGTGGATTTTGAAGTCGCGATTTTGTTAGTCATTTAGCTCCTTTCCATAAGGAGAACTTATTTGGTCGAACTTTTCAGAAATCTACTAATGATGAATTCACAGATTTTTTTTAGTTTATTATTTAGGCGGTTAAATACTGCCTTGTCGTCCGGGAATCTTGTATTTTGCCATTTCCTTCGAGAGCTTTTTCTTTCTAATATCAGCTCCTTTATTTCTGCCAGGGTATTTTATTTAATTTTCTCTATGTTCGAAATAGTTGGTGTACACTTTTCTGCAGCCTGTTTTCTCGCTTTTAACTTGGTGGTGTGTTTGTTGTAAAAATAAAAAATATATGTGTTTTATCTTAATGATAAATAACTTGTAAAATATTATGTTACTTTTAATTAAAATTTTTTTTTAAATTGAACTAATAAATTATTATTGCTATTTTTATTATTATTGTTATTTTGTCAGGTTTTGTACAGTGCCCCACGCACTGCATCCTAAGTGATATTGTTATCTTTATAAATGGATTTCACAATGCAGCTCAAAAAAAAGTGGTGAAAAAATGCCTATATTAGTAATTTTGTTCGTTAAACTTATGAACATAGTTGCCAAAAATTTGGCATTATGATCAAGTTTACACTTGAACTTAAAAATGATTAGTTAGAGTCGTCATAAATACCTAAATTCATGTTTTCAAATGGTATCAACAAATATCAAGGTGGTGTGAGGTAGGAATCACAAAATTTAATAGCAGTTGCGTCGGTGGTGTAATGGTTAGCATAGTTGCCTTCCAAGCAGTTGATCCGGGTTCGATTCCCGGCCGACGCAGATGACTCTTTTTAGAAAATTCCGTCAAATTCAAATTATTCAAATACGATATTCAAAGTAACGTTTATACTTTATAGGTCTTTATTCTTTGTTATATTTCATAAGAGAACTTTATGAGTTGCTTCAGTAAGATAAGCTGTTCCAATTTAACTCAAAACTCAAAACCTATAGATACATACAAATTTAATTCAACTTTTAAGGTACGTTTATACCTATTTACTTAAATATGAGTTATCATACCCACTATAGATATTACTTACACAACTTAACAATCCGAATCAATTTTTTTCTCTAACGTAAAATAAAAATAAATCAACTCATTCATAAACAGTAATAAATCGCACAAAAGGTGGTAAAACATATCTTAATGTTTTACCCGCATTCTATACCACCGATGCTCTTATCACACAACATGAATGGAATAAAAAAACGAATATCCTATACCTATATGGTGAATTCCAAAATATCGACCATTGAAACGTCACTCAAGCTGTCACATTGATTGGTCTAACAAGTGAATGCACTTGAGCCACTTTACGGACACAAAAATAAACCAACTATAGTTAGTTATAGCATAGGTATGGTGTGGCATAAACCTACAATATATGCGACAGGCATACGTAAAAGCATTTCCCTGTTCCAATAATTCTCATATCGTCGTCGTCGTCGTTGGCGTCACACAATATGCAGAATGTCATTTAAGAGAGCAGTACGGTTATACACAGCACCATATTTGACAAAAATTTCCATCTGATAGAGGAAATTATTTTTCGTCGTAATTACCCACGACGACGATGAGCAGCTGTCAATTGAGTTATTATCTGTCTCAATCAAAAACAATATTCACATTCGAGTATGTCAATTTAAATTGGCAATAATTAGCAATTATTACGCATCTTCTCATTCACCTACAATTGAACACACCCCTGATAAATTATGTGCGCTCCTTACATAATCTATTTCTTCGAATGACAGTTGTTGAGGAGCAGCGCGTTCTAATTTACGCATTGCACAAGTAACCTCACGCGCATATTGAAGAGCAAATAAATCTCAGCGTCAACCGTCAAAGAGCGCCGAACTTTAATTTAATCTGCGCACGACAAACGCATTAATTATCCTTAAAAAGAGGCAGAGCAACAGGGACAGACAGCGTGATACCGACAAAAAGGTGGCAATTTTACCCCTCGACTATATACACCATAGAATATGTGCCCTAGGCTTAGGAATGAATCCGCAATGCAATGATTCTCTCTCTTAAACTTAAACGTGGACTGGCGATTACGTTTCATTAATTTATTTGCCTCTGCATCACGCCGCGCACAAAATGCGTCGTCAATTGACAGTAGTTTGTAAAAGGTGAGCTGCGTTACAGCTTAAGCATTATATCCACATCACTATACATACATATGTATCTATATAGAGTTCAGCGGGCGGAGGCGGATGAGGCTGCGACGACCGACGACGTTGTCGTCGCGCAACTCAGTGGCGGCTATTCGTTTCATTGAGCGGCTCTTTTGTACCGCGCGGTGGTGAATAGCATAAATCTGTCACTTGAACGTGTGGTGGATTTAATAGTGGCCTGCCCGGTCCTTGTCGGTGATGGTCAAACAAAGATGGCACCACATCGCATGTCAAGTGTGAAAATGCGTGCGAGTGCGACCATTGCACCTAATTGGATTGTTCAATGGATAACGCGCATTATGTAGCATTAATTGACATTTAAATGACATTTGAAGGGGAATCGAATTCGAATTATAAAATAAAAAAAGAAATAGGTACCTAACTTACCAAACGGCAACGGTTGACATACAAAATGGAAAATGCCCACATCTACCGCAATTCAATGGCTGTTGTGGCAGGTTGTGGTTGACATACAAACATAATCCAGCACGTGTCTCAATTTCAACATTGTTATGCTCTACTTAATCCTGCCACATTTCCACCCTGAATATTTCACTTCAATTGCAATTTGACGAAAAGAGACCACCCCCGACATTTTATGTATTTTATTCGAGTTCTGATGTTCTTCTTTTTTTTGTTTCTCTTTTTGTAATTTTCTTTCTTTCGATTTAATTTGCTTTTATATTTTTCTTCGTGGGGTTCTTCTTCATTCTTGTTGTTTTCATTGGATGTGATGTGCTTCGGTTACCATTGAATGAATGTCAATTCACGCAAAACTTGAATAATAATATCTGGGTGTGTGAGTTGGGTGAGTTGATGATGATGATCCCCTTTTGATAATAATAGACAATTAGCGCCATTTCTGGTGTCTGTTTGCATTAATGGCCGGAAAATCGATTATATTAAATTTTTATTTAATTCTCGTTTTATTAAAAAAAAAATGGGGTGACCAAAACGTCAAGAATAAAGGTCGTCCGAACATTAGGAATTATATGTTTGCTGCACGTGCATTGTATGGAGCAAATGTATTTTGAAATTCAAAGCTAAGTTGGGAATGATTGTCTGTAATCTTGAAATATTTATTATTTTGGTGAAAAAAAAACAAAACGTTGAAATCTAAAGCCGTAACCACACCTATCTCGTGTCGTGTGTTGTTGAGCGGTGTGTTGTGTCGCTGACTGTGTACAATATTCAGAGTTTTAAGCTGCAAACTATCATTCTTTCCTTTTGTTTTTACTTATTCTCTCAATCGAGCACTGTCTTCTCTTTCCCACATAAAAATATCTCTCCGACACAGCGTGGTATGGCGCAATCGGAAAAAGATTCATTTCGACACAAAACACAACAACACGTCACACGAGTCATATGAAATATATTGAAGCGATAGCGATAGCGATAGCGATAGCGATAGCGATAGCGATAGCGATACACCACTCCACAACACACCACATAAGATAATTATGCGGTTCCGGTTTAAGACGGTGTTCACATTGGACTGCTTCCTCCGACTTTTTTTTGTAACTTTTCTGTACTTTTTTTCACTCCCACTTCATGGCGAGAATGGAGTGGCCAAGAAAACCATCTCTTTCTCGCCATAAAGATAGAAGTGGGATAAAGTACAGAAACGTCAAAAAAAAAGTCGGCGGAGGCAATCTAATGTGAACACCGTCTAATTCGGTTTAAAAACCCAAAAACGTAGCAAACACGGTATGAATCTAACATCATACAATGCTGCACCCACTCATCCCACACTGTCTAAAAAGATGGTGAAGAAAAGCTGAACTGTTCACTCCAATATTTTGTATTTTTATTTACTACGTGACGTAGGAAGCGCATTTACATTTACCCCCCTATAACACTTCCTTATTTCGAGGACTTATCCAGAGGCATTTTAAAATGAAGTTATACTTAAATTTATCAATCATCTTCTTCTCTCTTCTAACGTATTTTCAATGCAGCTATACAAAACTACAATTTTTAGTTTGCCACAAATTTGATTGAGTCATTTGCTAAGCCTGTCATCGTCTTAATGGAACGCGACATTAGGCTTAATCAAGACGCTGCACTTTCTGTGGCAACTCAAATGCGAAATCCAACATATCGGGAGACGCATCCATCATTATCAACCGGCAGCAGGTTTGTTTGTTTATTTTGAGTACGAATTGGCTGGCACCCATGCACCATCAGAGCCACCTTACATTTTGACTTTAATATACCTAAGCATATAGAGAGTCCCACTGCTGGCTTGGAGCTGATATATCGACTCACGTCAACCTCGAGGTTGACTGGTGCGAACTGCGGTTACACCTCGATAAATTTTAAACGTTTTCCAATTAGTGGCACATTTTCGCAGTAAAATGAGCAATCATCAAGACAAAAAGCAGCGCAATGACGATGAGGAGGACTATATGCTGCAAACGCTAAGACTTCCTCATACTTACTTACATACATTCATGTACATTGGCTGATGGCATCTCCGTGCGGTGGATCAAGCTCCAGCGTCCTCAGGGTTAGGTGCGCAACGAAGTATGGTATAAAGATGAATGTGGTAAGCCAGGCGAATCTGTTCGATGTGCGTTGGTGTGTTCATATTTTAATCAAAACATTTTCAGGTGACAAAAGCTGTTTGCTGGATTTTATATATGCCTGCTGCGTGTGCATGCAATGATCAAGGAGTACCTACATATTTTTAAATCCGCATGGTTTCAAGGCTAAGTGCAGAGTTTTCCAATTGATTCATTCATCTATGAGGTGCATGTAGATCCTTTTCGTACCTATATAATGTAGTTCTTGAAGTTATGGTATTTGATTTATTTGTTCAGCTGTTTGCTTTCAGTTAAGCGTTAATTATATGAAGGGGTATAGTTAAGGAAGTGCGTTGGCTGTTAATAAAAAAGGCGAACCTACAATTCAATTGATTTTATTAAATCCATTCGTATTTTCATTTATTTAAAAGTTCATTTCAAATGAAATGCATTTAACTTGCTTTTATATCGCTATAGTTAGCTCAACATTACAGATTTAGGCAGGGTATACGGAAATGTTCAATAATGAGAGACTAGATGTAATGGTGACAAATTCATATGAGTTTCTAAACACATCCCAAACGTCAACCATGCGCATTAACTGAGCAGCGAAAGCATCGAATTTTGATTGACGGTGCTCACATTGGTCTTTCTCTTTGCGAAAGTAAAAGTCTATAAGTTCTTCACAAAATGCTTTGATTTTAGGGATGAGCAATTAAAATACATATTCGATGAAAAGTCAATGACAAAATTTATCGAAACTGAAAATCGATGTTTACTTCCTTTTTTCTAATTTGGGTAGTCGAATACGTTGCACTTAGCGCCGTTTATATAATATATTTACAGAGCGGTAAATGAAAGTATATACCCACACCAACGCGACGATGCGATTAAGCGAATCTCATGTAAAATAGTATATACCTACCTATTGACAGCTGAAAGTTTCAAACGATCAAAAAAAGGACTCGTTTAATTGGCGTCAGAGAGATGCTTTTCTTGGCCAACTCTTTCTCAACATGAAGTGGGAGTGAGATAAAGCACAAAGAAGTTGAAAAAAGTTGGAAGAGGCAGTCTAATGAGGAAAACGTCATTGGATATTTTCATTTGACAATTTGAACTTAAAGTGAATAAAAAATATGGGCGAAGTAAGTTTATTATTGTATTGCTACCTACTGTTTTTTTTCTTAAATTAAAATTCTTCACCCTTATTATGGTTGATGATTTACTAAAAGCTGTATAAAATGCGTTTCAAAATGTCAAAATATAAGTAAAGCATCGGGGATGCGTTCCAGATGCGCAACAACAGTGTAATACTATTCTTTTTGTTTGACGTTTTGGAACTCAGCCGCTCGATATTCAGAGATAGAGAAATACACAAACTGACGAAAACCTAGTTCTTGTACTATTCCATCATTGTAATTTTAGATTGGATTGAAACCATATAATAATTTTTTACAAAAAAAAATTATAACTTTGCTCTATAAAACAAGTTCAAAATTGAAAAAAAATTACGACTGCGGAATTATTTATATTATGTACAGAGCTTAAAAGCATATAAAAAAACGAGTATAATAGTGTCCTATATAGGAAGGTAGGTAGGTATAATAAATTTCCTTTAAAAAAATTCATATACCCACAAGAAATGTGTGTGAATCTAGGGGCGTTCCACTCAAATAAATATTCCACACATAACCCAAAGTGAACAAAAGAAAAAAAGAGAGATTTTAATCCACTAAAATCCACTCAAAGAATGTTCTTAAACTTAAAAAAAAAGTAAAAAATAAAAAAAAAATTCATAACAAACGCGACGAGGTGCAAATTCAACCAAAAGTATATAGGTAGGTATTCATTTACCTCCAGCAATGGCCACACACGACCCTCTATATCATCTCAACCAAAACACAATCCACCTGTAAGAAATAAAATGGAAGGATATTACATCCCCTTTATACCCAGCAATCTTCGCAAAAAAAAAATAAAAAGTACTCAATGACAGTCGCCTTTCATGTGGCATGTGTTTTATTGCTATATAACGCGGTGTTCTTTCAGCTTAAAATTGCTGGGCCATCAAGCTTCCTCTATAATTCTACACATATATAAATGCGCCTTCTTCTTCATCTCACTTCTATATTATATCAACATGTATAGAATAGAAGTGAGGTTCAATGACTTCCAAAAATGTTCAGCCAGCCTCATCGAAAAAAAGTAATTTTTTCTATAACAAATGTATACACACACACACACACACTTAAATTTTAAGGACTTCAGAACGTACTAGAGGAGACCATCAGGAGACAGGACACACGGTATACCAAATACGATACAAGTGTACATTGAAGGAGATGCGAAACGACCAACGTGATGGACAGGAGCATGGAGGCGTAGGAAAATGAAGGAAAGAAAAATACGTTACGATATATGATTATTATTATCCTTTATAAATACACACAAGGAAACTGAGATGAATGAATGAATGATGAGGATGGACCGCTGAAGTCTACAAATATACATTCATGCATATATAAGAACTTAACCCGTAAACTAAAAATGTCCTTAGTCGCGACTGATCCCGAAATTCAAGTCTATAACCAGTAAACCATTCCCATACCAGCCACCGTCCTAGAAAAAAGGAATTAATGTCGAAAGAGAGGTTGATACCTTTATTAAGAAGGACCAGAGTATATGTGCTTTATGGATGTAACTATACAGGGTGGCCTGATCTTTAGATATTAGCATGATACTTAACAATTTACTAAAATGTTCATAGTTTTAAACATTTTTTAACTATGATACATATTAAACCTAATTTCTTAATAAACTTCAGCTGAATACGCTTAAAATAGTGGCAGTTCGAGGAAATAAGTAAGCAAACGTACCATTTTAACATTTTTGGTAATTTTCAAAGTGACATTATGATACTAAAAAGTTAAAATAGGTGTGTTTTATTCATTTATGCATAGACAGCGCGGCAAACAAAAACAAATTGGATTGCTGGCGAAAAAGAAGTCAGTAAAAAAAAAGATGGCTGTGCTGGCGATAGAACTTTTGAATTATTGAAATGAACATATAGAGTCAGTAATCATTTTATTCAGACTTATGCTGCGCTGGCTATGCAGCAATGAATAAAACACACCTAATATAGATATTTGGTGATTTTAAATTTAATAAAATGTTATAAAAAGATACCACGATGCTAACTCTTTAAAAATTTGGAAAATCGTATTTTTAACCTAGTTATAACATCGTACGTCTAGAATTTTGCACCAATGATATTTTCAAATTAATGTGGCGCTGAAATTTATAAACACACTTAAATTTAACTAACCAATAACAATTTGAGAATATTTACTTGATTAAACTTTACAACTGATTCAGTTGACAATAAATAACTAAATTTTTTTCATGTAACACAAATACTTGATTAAATTTAACAAACCTGCTACTTTAATCCATTTAATCAACTTGTTTATTTGATACAAACTAACTTCCTTTTTTGAAAGGAACACACAAAATGGATTAAATTGAACCTAGGTACATCAATCAAGAATACGTATACTTGATTAAATTTTACCAACTTATTCAGCTGATATTAAATAACTTAATTTGTTGAATTTATCCATCGTACTTGATTGATATTAAAAAAATGCTTTTGGTTATCAAAACACAAAATACAATATCATGTTATATCTTTTTTAAAGCAAGAAGTCTATTTTTATGGATGATTATGGAAGATATTTCCTTAATCTATAGTGAAAACAAGAGTGGAACAAAAATCGAACCCTGGGGAACACCTTGTGATACTGAAAATAAACTCAGAGAGATAATTCTGAAAACATTTCCTTACTTATGTTATTAATACCATCCTAACAACTGGAAATTTTCCGCAGCAATGGAAATTGGCGAAAATCATACCATATAACAAAAAATTCGTTATGTGATGACTTCGGACATATTTGAGTCTTACCTTTTCTTTCAAAAGTATGTATTATGTAAGCGCTTGATGCAGAAAAAACTGAATGAATATATTTACATAATACAACAGTCAACAACTTCTTATAGTAAACGTTCAATCCATATTCCACCCTAGGCATAGTTGCACAACTGCTCTTCTGTGTGTCATTGAAGACATAAGGTATGAACTTGACGATGATTGCGTTACATTTCTGGTCCTCTTAGATTTTTCCAAAGCATGGTTAACCATGGTTAAAAACTCTGTGTCATAGACATAATATTTCTCCAGAAGCAGTAAAATTGATTTCCTCTTATTTGATTTGATAGTAGGTATGCCTACTAAAACATATAGTTCATTTAGGAACTCGGGAAAAACTAAAAGAAGAAACCGAGGTTGACATGTGCATTGTACAAATCATTTAAACTAACATTTGCTCCCGAGGGCCCAGTACTAAATGTGGACAAACATTCAATTTTTTTTCCGTCTATGTTGTTCTATAAAATATGTTGTTGCTTTCCAATTCCCATGATTTTAAAGACCACATCTTAAAATATATATTTTTTTAAATTTTAAAGTGACTTTATTCGTACCACCTTGTATGTGTATTTCGTTCGAAATTACTATGCGAGATGAGGGCATTCAAGAGATGCGATGGATTGTCGAAGTTTTAAATTCAGAAAAAAGGTGTGTATACTGTATATAGTGTACATTATATGAGTATTGTTTTTATATTTTGTATACCCCGAAATCCTCGTCTTTCACATTCTTACATTCTCATTTCGACTTAAGCTATATAGTACACCAAACTCCTTTTTCAACCCAAACCAACTGAAACCACCGAAAAAGGACCTTAGCAATATTACTAACAGTCGTCTTCATTGTATACGTTATTTGTATGTTTATGTTCTTGAAAATATTTTGATGGGTTTTTGGCCCAGGAAAAGTAAATGTAAATATGCCATGTTGATCGTCCTCTTCGTCACTACTCCAGACGTGTTAATTTTTTTTTGGATTGGCCGTATTCCCAATAGTAGGTATACACTAGGAATAAGAGTAATAGTAAAATTCATAAAGTAAAAGAACACAGGCTAGAGTAATTTATAAAAAAAATAAAATTGAATCGATTTCAATTGGACGAACAGTGATGGCAATAAATAGAAAATATAGTAAGGAAATGTCAATTTCAACACAGTCCTTGTAATTAAAATATGACTTGGCTACGTGAAAAGTACAGTCTTATTTTTTCTTTTATTTTACCTAATTGGAATTCTTTTTTGTACACATCATGCATAATTCTGAAAATACTCTGCACCCCAACGGGACGGTCCTCAATATTATAAATGAATAACAGTGACCCGAATAGCATCACCATCCGCTAGCGCTAACCATGTCATCATTTTCTCTCAAATTTCTAAAATGTTTTTTTTTATTAAATAGGTAAATATGTGGATTTTTCAAACATAACATGAGAAATTCGTAAAAAATTGGAAACATTTAGGTATCAAGACATGAAAGTTTAAGCTTCGAAAACCGAAGATGAAGACTTTTAAAAAATTATTTGCCATAATTTGAGATGATTTTTGATGTTATGATATAACTATAAATTTTCTTAAAAGAGATATAGAGAAAATCATTTGATCAATTTGTATGAAATTTTTGATTTTACTATTTTTTTACGTTGAAAACACAAAACTTTGTGAATCCATTTTGTATAGTTTTTGATTTGATTTTTTTAGAAATTGGGTTTGAAAATCTAAAATTTTAACTTCTCCAGCGCAGAATTATATCTAACTTTTTATTAGGCCTAGATGGTTATTCTTGACAAAAAATGTATCCTTATAAACTTTCGAAAAAAACCGAAATACACGTGATTGTAAGAATTTATCATATGAAACTTAGGTATATGTCGGGATTATTGTCAAGAGATTCTTTTTTAGCCACACCACATCAAATCTGAAACGTTCTACCTATACTGTATAGTGTATACATTCTAAACCCTTCCTATTGTTATATTAAGAAATTCAAAATCGATGCGAAGTGTGCATCGGAATTTTCTTTAAAATGCTTTCCTGTTTTTCAATAACGCTCCTTCTGTGTTGTAGTAACTCGGCGGGTATAGTCCGTAATGGAAGTGCTCAAGTTTTCTTATGAACGAACAAAATATAAATAATTAAAATCCGTCTAAAATGTATCTTCCTTAGACATAATAGTTACTTACGAGCCGAGCAAAAAAATAGCAGTGAATCTGTTAAAAATTGTAATTTTTCATATCTTTAAAAAGAGTCATTTTTTCCAACTTCTACCATTGTGTGCCACTCCTGGCAATTAAGTTAACCGGTTGAAGTGATAATTCAACGGTTCATTCTTACTGCTTCATTTAAATGTCATTTTTTGTGGTATCTTCGAGTATTTTAGGCGAGCAAAATAATAGCAGTGATCGTCAGGTTCTATTTAAAAATTGTTTTTTTTTTTCTTAACCTTGATTTAGATTTAATAAAAAGTAAGTTCTATTCTTCTATTTCATTCTATTTATCTTTTTTTCACTGAATTTGTTTCAAAACCATTGTATTTGTTCTTATGAAGTGGGTTGTAGTAAACACTGCACTTCAGAAAGACTCCAACTTATTAAAAAGCTTACTATTACGAGCGGCAAAATTAAATAGGAAGTTAAGGAACTCGTTTGGTGTTTGGCGAAAATGGTAAGAGACGTCATCATATTTGAAAAAAAAAAAATAGCGGCGGAAACACGGGGGCATAAAGAAGTTTTAACGCCATCTTACATAAAACGTATTGTACCTAAAACTTCTCTATCATCATTCATGAATTATATACCCATCCCATTTAAACACTTCAAACATTTATGATTGCCTGCCACAATGTCTGCATAAGCTGCACTCTTCCATGTCAAACCAAAACAATAACTTGCAAGCACACAAACTAAATATAATAAGCGAATCACCAGCTGCACAGGTGCCAATTTTCACCGCCAAACCATTTAAGTTAACGGAAGAAGTTTAACAAAAACAACACTATACGGCCATCGTTAACAACAACAACAACAAACATCAAGAAACGTCAAACAAATTTAAATAAATTGATTATATGTCAGGCATGACGACGACGAAGCAACGATGACGACGACGACCGTGTTATAGAAGATGGCAACGAAGAAGTCATTAAATTGCAGCACACACTTAAATGGTACCAATTTAATAAAACAAAGCAAAAAAAACCAAACAAAACAACTCCGTAAAACGTCAGCAACATAGGTTTCCTTCCTCCCAGAAGGAACGCAATAAACGCAGTTAAATGCAAAACAAAGGTCTGTCTGTGTCTAACTTAAGTAGAATTTGCACGCAACAGACCCTTTTTTCTCGAAGTCTCTTATCAAGCTACAATGGGCGCAGCTATATATTTGTGAGTATAAATTGGTCCAAGGCTGATGTGCGTACATATTATTAGCGCACATTAATTTCATAAATGCAACTGCTTAATTAATTTATTCGCGCTAATTAGAGCCGGCAAATAATTGCACGGCAGCGTGTGGTGGATATAATATAGCTATGTATCTAGTTTTACCAAGGTATATCTTCTACGATACGCTCCCGTCCCGATATAGCATAACTATGTTACCACCTAATCGCAATGCGAACGTATTTTCTTTTTTTATTTGTACGGCTGAATCTCACGGTTTTGTGGTGCTGCCAAGCTAAACACTAAACTTTGCGTTAAGTGAACAACTTTTTATTTTAATGATGGTAATATTATAAGGTGGCGAATAGTTTATTCGTCATGGATATACAACTACGAGTTTATACCTATAGGTATCTAGTGATGCAGGTAAGCTTAGAGTGTCAAAATTGAAGGTTGGAATTGCATGTATATTACATTTTAGAAATGGATTTTCATAGAAATGTATCTTCAACATATTTTAAATTAGTATTTGAGTCAAACAATATCATTCGGCTTATCTAAGAAATCTTAAAATATGATAACCTACTCCTACAAGAATGATGAAACGTCGAGTGTGCTTCATGGAATTTCTTCTAAGTTGTGATAATTCAGCCTAGTTAAGCACTTTTTAAAGAATACTTAAAATGCTCCAATTTTTCATATAGAAAGATGTATGTCAATTTGTGACAGATGCGACTGCAGTCAAATTTTGTGAGCTTCCATATCATGAGTAATGTGCTTTCAAATTTTGTTTCCACACTTAAGGGCTTAAATATATATAAACGCAAGCTAGAGATACACATCCTTTATGTTTGGCAATCGAAGACTTTATTCACATTTGCATGACCGACCCGTTATTGTTTAAAATACAAAATCTTTTTTTATATGAAAATGAATGTTTGTCAGTTTGAGGCTATAGTAGACTCGATAACTATACCTGCTGAACCATATTTCGCTGAAATTTTAAAAGTTTGTTCCTATATTAATAGTGATTTGAGTATAGAATTTGCAAACTGCCACGCTCCTTAATCATATTTTAGATTTCTTTATAATGAACGTAAAGAGCTAAAATTTAGTAATTAAGCTCTTTTTAACCTCAAGAATGACATATGTATTGTATATGTTAAATATTTATGCCACCCACATATACCAGCAAACTGTCCTTATGTTAAAATTTGTAGGTTGGGTCGAGACAAGAAAAAAATCGTTCAGGAGGGGGGGGTCAATTCCCCCACCCCCGTTAAGCCGGGAGGGTCAATTTTCTACTTAAAACTGAAAGAAAAATATTAAAAAGCAACGGTAACACTTACATGCCTTGCTATACCTTTTTGTAAAGCTAAAGTCTCTTCTTTTATTTTTTTTTTTTGAATAAAGTTGTTTTAAAGAAAAATGTTTGAAAAATTATTTTAAAAAATCAAAATTTTGAAAAAAAAAATTTTTACAAATTTAACAAATTTTTTTTTTAAACTTTACATAATTAAGTACTATTTAATATAATTATAATTTTTTTAACTAAAAACTGGATGCTAAAATGTTTTTGAGAAAATTGAAAAAAAAAAAACAGAAATAAATTTTTCTTAATTGGACTTCAATCTGTTGTTAAAGTTGCTTTAAAGTTCCTATTTCCCTGAGAAACTAGTTAAGTAGATTTAGTTATTTTTCATTTTTCCAAAAACTAGAAGACATTTAAGCATCTGGTTTTTTTGTTTGACTAAAATTAATAAGAGCATTGCAAACAACAATTATACCTACATAAAATTTAAAAAAAAAAAATTGAAATTTTTACTTTCAATTTTTTTCAAAATTCTTAGTTTGAAAATTTATTTTACAAAAACTGATCAAAAGAACAACTTTGTTTGGAAAAAAAATTAAAGAGGAGATTTCTGGTTTTAAAAAAAAAGTTAAGCATGGCATTGTAAATGTTATACCGTTGTTTTTAGTATTTTTTTTTCAATTTTAAGTCATTTTTTAGAAATGCCTGATGAATAGACCCCCCTCCCTCCCATACGATTTTTTCTTGTCTCACCAAACTTACTCGCTGTAGCTTTTTGTCACACCCTATTCCAATCACACTAAATAACGTGTTTATAAGGCTTAGATAAAAATATATAATATAACCCTTTGGATCCAAAACCATGGCATGTGTAGTATTTTTTTAGAAAATCACCTACTTCCACAACCATTTTTTTATATCTGAGATTCCTCTATAATTTCCGTCCATAGAAAGATTACATTTTTAAAATTAAAATCTCTTGAACAAAAGGCATGATCGCATAATTTTTTTTAAAGTTGGCCTTCTGCCTTACTTTTTGTATATTTATTTTTTTTACTCTTATTCATATACATAGCTACCTACTATAGTTTTCTTTGAAAATTAAAATTTTGTAGTTTGACAAATGTTCAATAGGTGGCGCTGTGAAGCTTGGCAGGGTAAAGATAAATTGTATATATCTTTGTATAATTTTCCCAAAAACTTAATTTATTTATTTATTTCTTAATTATTTATTTCCATTTCAACTCAAACTGGACTAAATGCCAACCGCATGCGATTCTAGTGACGGAAAAACAAAATTGCACTTAAAAAGACGTTCCTTAAGGTCTTATTCGTCATAGTTATAGTTAAAACAACTTTAAAGAACATTACATTGTCAGGAATACTAATAAATCGCTTACCGTTATGTCAAAACATTAAACAGCTCAACACAATACAGGTTTTTGCAAAAAAAAAAGGCACAATTAATGTGTAAACAGCTATAAAAATAATTTCATATTAAAAATAAATAATTTATACCTAAAATAGAATAACAAACCAAACTCCACATTTTTTTGATGATGAAGTATTCTGTCAGGTTTTAAACTAACTGACATTTGACGTTCAGACGCCATCATCCTCACTTTTACTGTCCTGTAATAGTTACCTTGCCCATTATCAAAACAAAAGACAGGTAAGCTACATAGTATATGAACATTGTACGTACCTATACGTCCTACACACCTTAGTGGCTTCTTCTTTGTCTTGAAAATTTTAATTTCTTGCCACAGTCTGCCCTGGCGTTCGAAAAATATCCTCTGTCAGTGCAATTGTAAATTGTGTTTTTTTTTTTTTTTTGGAATGACAGACAAGCTTTAAGTTTTTTTTTATTTCAAGTCTGCTCCAAACTCATGCCATTCAGCAACGATACAAGAGTTCGATATGCAAATCGCTATATATGTATGTGGGGATCTCAGTGCGACCAATTTTGGACGTTGTATAGGAGGTATACGCAACATACTTGGTCTCATAAAACATTTCCTTATGGTAATTGACTCACATTACCAACGAGCCACAGATAGTATTTTCCAACATGGGCCCTATATATTTTATATAAACGATGCGATATCTGCAATGCAAAAAAATATGACAGCAACTGTCAAATTCCAAATTTGAATGATGTCATGCAAATGCGCTGCGTCGCATTAGGAGATAACCGACCATGGCAGCTACTTAAGGTGCGCGCCTATATGTACCTGCACCACGTTCCACAGTGGGCCGTCCGTTCGTCCATCCGTCCGTCATCGGCCGCAGGGAAGACTAGTCCAGGCCATATTATATCTATACAATTCGAATAATTGCCAAGTAAATACCATTTAAGGCCCGTCGAGCTAGTGTAATTACTTAGGGATATGGAGGCGCTCCAACTCCACCGCAGTCTTTCTATGTATATATTTTGTATTTCAAATTAAAAATTCTTCTTTAAGAAGATGTGACATCCCCAACTGGACTGACTATATAGAATGGTGGAAGATGCATTTTAAATCAGAACGTCCGGATTTCGGGTCAATTAAACAAAGAAAAACACTTTGAGACTGAAAAGAAAAAATAAAAGAAAATTTGACAAGAGCCTCAGGAAGAAGAAAAAGAAGAAGCAGTTAAAAGAGCAAAGCGGCCAGAAGACTTCGTCATCGTCGTCGTCGAATCCCCTTAGACCGTTGCCAGACATTTCGGACCAGGAGACAATAATTCAAACACAGCCACCGACACGAGGCGAACAAGGTCAGACACTCTGGCTATAATGGAAGGAGAGATTCACAGAGGCATAAAATTAGCCTTAAGCAACGACAACGGACAGTTAGTTTACCTGCAGGGGGTTGGAGACGAGGAATATAAGTAGATATAGGTATAGGTATATACAAACCGCAAAATTGACGATGACGGGAGCACTGTGACGGTTAAGTGCAAATGAGGTTTTTTCTGTTTGGAATTCATTTTGATTGTACAGTTTTCGTCAGTTTATATAATTGTTGTTTTTATCTTTCCTTTGATTTTAAAAGAAGGAAATCTGGTGTTTGGTGCATGAGGGCAATCTGTAGTTTTTTTTTTTCATTTTTATTTATAGGTAGTTATATATGGACCCAAATGCAAGTGTCAACCACCCCACGTGGCGCACATATTCCTTTCCGGTAGTGAATTCTGTCAGACATACGGTATCCCCAAAAGTGTACTAAAAATTATTTATTCTTTCTTTCTTTTGTTCTGCACGGATTGTAACTTATTCTGATTCTTAATAAAACCTGAATGTTTAATTGTTGAAAAAAGAAAATACTAATTTTGCTTATACTTTCCTCACAAAAGTATCTAAGCAAACATTTCGCACTTTGCATTTCGGATTTCAGACTTTAAACTCGGTAATTCGCACTTAGCACTTCACACTCAGGACTTCACACTCTACACTCCACACTTTGCACTCGGGGCTTTCCACTTCGCATTCCATATTTCGCACTTCACATTTCGAACCCTTTAACTTCGCAATGGGAAGTGCGAAAGTTATTAGTCGAGTGCACTACGCATTTTGCTCTCGACACTTTAAATTCCGCAATTTGCACGTAATAATTCGCACTAGTTCGCGAAATGTGTTGTGCGGTTTGCTAAGTGGTAATGAAGTGCAAAATGTGTGATGCTGAGTGCGGAATGCAAAACCATCTTTTTTTACACGGCCAACTGTTTCAAGCTTGAGTGGGGAAAACCAGCAAATTCTTTCATATTATATCGCTAAATAAAATAAAGCATTTACAAAAAAAAATGTTTTCAGATAACAAAAATAGTGTCAAATTTGACCCCAAGTTTAATTTTTGACACTAATGAGGTGTGGACTTATACCAGAAGATCTAGAAAATGTCCTGCCTAGAAGAAGACTCAGTTATTTTCAGTGTTTTGTTCACTCTGAGAGGTGTACTTCAGAAAAGTCCTTCTTGCATTTTTAATAAAATATTATGACATCACAGGCAGTGAATATAACTATACAACCAACTTATATCTCTATGGAAACATCTAATTCCATCCTTATAGGCTACCATCCGCACGTATAATAAGCTATAACATGCCTCGTAGATTGTTTTCGATAATCTCTAATAAACAGATTTTTGTGAAGCGATAACGTTGAAAAAAAACTCCACAACTTGATCACACATTCAACACAAGAAGTATATATATGGAAGAGAAGATCATAACAAGTCACACGGGCACGTTTTTACGTATATAGCTCACGCAGCAATTACTTATACACTGCTTCGAGGTACATAACAACGCGCGCGCGAAAGATGCAAGATGATATCATAAGACCTACCATCTCACCGAATTCTATTCGTTTAGATAGATATACCATACTCCCAAGTCCTAACTCCACCTTAAAGTACATACACAACACATATAATACGATATGATGAGCAGAAATCGTGAACTTTTTGTTGAAACGTAATCCAAGACCTAGGCCACGCACAAATTCCACAGTCAGCGAGAAAATCTTTAATCTTTAAGGAACTTTATGGTGATATGGCAGTTAATTTGCCACAACTTTTATATACAAGGACTGGACCTGGGGATATAGGGTGACCATCCAGATTGAAATTAAATAATATGTTGTCAAAAGTTACTTCCTCGGAGAAAAACCTACCTACTTTTTAACAATATTTTTTTAATTTCTTGATAAGTTGCAAAATTTAGTTGTTTTAAAACATTTTTTGATAAAAGACTTTTACTTCAAATTTTTTTTGAAAATAACGTAAAGGATAACACAAAACACCTTACTAGGTGGTCAAAACACTGAGTTCTATAATATAAATTGCCGTCAGTCCTTGACGTGTTTAAGGTAAACCAGCTTCAAAATCATTTTATAAATAAATATAAATAAAAAAAGTATGGTCTTGTCACCCTAACTTATGGGGCATAACTTTTGTCCGCGGATCATGTCGTCGTCAATGCCCCATAGTGCCGTATGGATGGCGTATAGTTCTTTCAGCCTATACTATCATGGAAGTATAATAAAGCTGGAAAACTCATGACGATGTTATTTTCCTTTTTTAGCACAGCAGCATCAGCAACAGCAAAAGGCTCAAACTATATAAAAACTCTTCCTTCTGCAGTAGGTAGAGTACATCAGCCGAATGATGGCGCTCTGGTGTCGCCCTGCTCCTTTATACACATGAAGAATGCGTGCATCTATGAGTCGTGATCATTGCGCACGCTATGATTGAACTGCACGCGGAGGATCCTATCCTGCACTCGTCTTCTCATTGGAGTTGTATACAATATCTGAAGCTTAAATATAAAACTCGACTAAAATGTTATTCCATAAGATCAGTGTACGTATACTGAGATGAAAAGCAGCACGGGGTAAGGAGAGAGATTATTATCAAAGTTGAAGAGTTTTGTTCACTTTGTCGCAAAGACCACTGTTTTTGTGGAAACGCGGTTGCCGGAGTGACATTTTTAAAGATATGAAAATTGAAATTAAACAGATATACAAAAACAAACAGGACTTAATAGCTAATTTAGTATAGAATTATTGAAAACCAATGACATTTTGAAACGAGTAAAGAATATAGTTGAATTTTTAATGCACACAAATCAAATTTTAAGAATGTTGACAATGAAGGTTTTTCCTATAGATAACACAGCGGCAACCATGGGTGGTGTATGAAACAAGCATAAACCAGGAGACTATTTATAAAATCTACTTTCCCACGCACCGAGGCCATGGGACACATGGCAAAGGTACAGGACAAGCTATGATGGCCCTGATCTTTCCTAAATGACATTTTAAATATGAGCACTTATGATCATGAATTTATTTATGCTGTTACATATGTCGAATAATATAGATCGAAAAATATCTACCGCACGCCACCTTCGGTCGTCATCGGCGATAAGAGGATCAAGCTTATAAGAGGATCTTTTAATATTATCAGATGTGTCAATGCTCTGACAAAAAAGCTTCAAATGAGCTTCAAATGAGCTGCAAATAAAGCCAACTATCTTATTAATGCTAAATTGTCTGTTCATACGGTTGGCCGATGTTGTCCCAAAATCTTTCAATAAACGTCAAACTGTCAACAGTAGGGTTCTACTTTAGCTTTTTATCGGTCGTAATACTACTGGCGATGTTGTATTTGTATAATTCACGTAAAATCTTACTATACAACAGCTATAGGATGTATTCCATTGAAAATTTGAATTGACCTAGTATTTTGGACAGGACAAGATTTTTTTTGTACAGGGGATCAGTGTGAATATAAGAAACCATTTTCAGGGGGTTGTAAACTCCATCATCTTGGAAAAAGAGATGCCATATCTTGAGAACCATAAGTCCCACAAACAAAATTCTACCACATTTTTGTAGGAAAAAGGGCTACATATTTCTAAGCCCAAAGCACAACAGATATGTTGTTTCAATACCGGTGAATTATTCTGCATTCAAATAAAATTACAAGGTACAAATTTATTATTTTATTATAAATTTTAATTTTGCAATGTAAATATTTAATGATTTCTTGATTCAAACTCTTGTTCGAATTTGACTAGACCGCAACAATTATGCTTAGTTATATCAGCCCTAATACAGAAGGTTTACCAAAATCGGTTATATAATTGTATTAAATGTATAACACATAAATAGTGAGTGTACACTTTATTGTTGAAATTGTTAAAACATTTAATGTAACAAATGTATTATTTTTGTTTTTTTGTCGTAATAAAGTTCCCCTGAAGAAGGCAGCAACCCCTGCCGAAACGTCGGGAAAGCAAATGTAAACTAATTGTTTCATTGCAAAAACTACAGTGACCAAAAAAGCCGACGGAAAGATTTATAAATCACTTCCACTCATCAATTACATTCCAAATTGGTCAATAAATCATCTTTAGTATTTTGGATTACAATCATAAATGTGTGGTTGTAAATTGTAAACTAGGTGCAAAAGGTCATCTACGGTGTGTTAACAAATTTGTAAAGAGACTACAAATTTGTACAGTTTATCTGCAATTTCCTGTTGCACCATTTATGAATTAACATAATAAGCTACAAATTTTATTCACAATTTTGTTGATCCTTGTTGAGCAAACATCTTAATGAATAGGTATCTAGAAATTTTTGTTTTTCAGGGATAGAAAAGAAGTTGTAGTTGGAAAATGTTCAGATATGTTGACCCATGAGAAAAAAGTAATTGAATGGAAGATTATCGCAAAAATAAGTATTATCATCCCAAAATATATTAAATAGCGTAAAACTTTCGAGATATTTCTTCTGAATGACTAACTGAATGGGTCACTTGACAAAATTTGTATACTATATACCTAATAAATCCATAAATGTCATTGCCCATTAGCCATACCTACTTGTTGAACACATCCACATACCGTAGATTTATCAATACCTCTATGGTATTGCCCTCCGTTTCCAATTCAGTGTATAAGTTATTAGAAGCTGCTGCCTTGGAGTTGATTCGATATTCCTTTTGGTTATATGTTTTATTTGGGGTCTAATTATTATGCTTATTATTTTTTCTGCCTTAGAATTACTGAGTCAAAGTCGTTCTTAAAAATTTCAATAAAACCTATACCTATAAAACATAAAGTCTCGATTTTTTACAAATTTGTTAAAAAAAATTCTTGTAATCACAATTTTGTAAGATGGTGCAATAGGCCACAGGCGCTGAACATGTAATAACCAAAAGTTGCGAAAATACCACGATCTTTAAATTACCAAAAAAATACTCTCAGAAAGATCCCTCACGCAAATTCACAAATCAAATACACGAACCAATAAGAAAATTAACAAATCGAATTCACGACCCATTAATTTCCTAAATACAATATTTAACAAACAGATGCAGTTTTTGAACAAATTATTAACATTTTTAAAATTAAATTATAATTCGTCAAATCAAGTGATGTCGCTTCGTTTGACACCTCATTTGTCAAAATCGGTTTAGTATGAGAGTCGGAAAGTGAGTCTAGACTATAGAAATAATAGCCGCGTTTTATTATCTACGGATCTAGATCGGGATCATCTTTTAACACGTAATACAACAACAACTTTGGATCCTACTGTGTATCTGGATCTATTTTAAAGATCCGAAAATAAGTTTTAACTTTGCCGAGTAGACGGCTCTTTAGTCGGTAGGGAGTAGTGTTAAGAAAGAAGACAGTATCTACATGAAAAATAAACAAACATAAGAAAAAAAGAGATGAGCATACAACACTGTTGTCATTATGGATCCGTATCGTTTTATTTTCATGGGATGATCCTGATCCGGATACGTAGATAATAAAACACGGCTAATATATATGATTTATAACGAAGCGCGATTTTTTATTTTCTTTTTATAAACTCAACCAATATACCTATGTACATTTTCATTACTTTCCTACATATATTGTATGATTTATTTTAGTCCATATATGGAATTTAAAATGATTTTTCCACATCGCCACCAATCGGATCCTAGCACAGCTTTAAAATTTATTGCCTTGACAAAACAAAATACATTTTAGGAATAAATAATAGAAGCATCAAAGATTTAAATATTTAATAATTTATAAACAAAAAATATTTGTTTTCACTTTCATCCACCCTTATATTATAATAACACTAAATAACACCTAATAAGAGAAAGTTTATTCGCGTTTTCAAAAACGATGTATGTAAGAAAAGATTGGAGATGCCGGGGATCGAACCCGGGGCCTTTCACATGCAAAGCGAACGCTCTACCACTGAGCTACATCCCCTTACAAAACTTCGAATGTTCTTGAAATATATCAAATTTTCAAAATTCAAAATATATACTGTATAAACGGTGCTTAATAACTTTTCGATTTTTTTTTAAGTTTTATAATAAAATTTACCTAATTAACTATCAAATTAATACTAGTGCCTTATGTTGTCAATGTTTTTAGCCTCAAATATTTGATCTCCATCTTCAACAAGATATTATATGTAGATATTGTATATCTAAAGACATTCTTCATAGAATCAATTTTATTCGTATAATAAAATGCAAATCGATGATTCTTTAAGAGTATTTTTCTCAACGCAATATGGCTTTAAGCTCATACATTTTATCAGAAAGGAAACTTTGCTTTGCATAGATTTTCGCTTGAAAATAGTTTATTAGTAGTTCTTCCGTGACTCTTAACATACATGTAAATGTCAATGTCTAAAGTATTGCTCTCTATGGTGCATAGTGCAACCACATTACTTTTTAAGTGAATTCAAAATGAGGGTCCCCGAGATGTGGTGCCTCCATATAGAAAAGTAATAAATGAAAGACAACTCAAATGACACATTTCTATTCGTCGTTCATCAAGGATGCTTTTTATACAGGGTGATTCGGGAGAATTATTTCTTGGCGCCGCGCCGGGACATAAGGCCCAGGGACATGAAGCCTAATTTTTATTATTGGGGCTTTCGTCCCACTTGAGTCGGACATAAAGCCCAAATTGAATTTGTGCCTTAAATTCCACCCAAGTGGGACCCAAGCCCCAAATATTTTTTGTTAACAATGGGACATGTCCCAGGACATGTCCCAAATTTTTTAGAGGCATAGAAGATAATATCTAATAATTTGTTGATGTTCTATATTTGAAAGAAAATTAGTACAGTGCTAGCACCCAGCATTACGCGTGGCGTATAAACAGTGAGGTATGTATGGGGGAGCATGATGACCCTCTGAAAATTGTATTTGGGACTTAAGTCCCAACCAAGTGGGACGTAAGCCCAAGAATAAAATTTGGGCTTTATGTCCCTGGGCCTTGTCTCTGCGCCTTATTTTTTCTCTTTTTTCTGAAGTGGAAAATATGGTATTTGTACCTACTTTTGTACTTTGTTGGCCTATTTAATTAAGGCTTTACCATATTAAAGTCACGTATAAAAAAACACCTTTACGTAAAATGTTATTAAAAAGAAAAATCAATTGTTCTATTCATAGTTTTAGCAAGAACAAAAATCGTTTTAAGGGAAATAAATTTGCAGTCGTTAGACAAATTCTAAAGAGCTTATTCATCAGGAATTTAGCAGCTTTGTTTAGTTAGAAACAGGTTTAAGGATATTCTACTACAATAATTTCCCTCAAGAATCTGTCAAAAGAAACCACTATGTAGTTCTTTTGTTAAGAAAAACTTAAACAAAAGCGTTTTATTTTCCCCCAGATCCAGTCCAGATTAGATCATGAAAATAAAACAGATTTTAGTGACAACTGTTATATATCCAAATCTTTTTCCCTTTTGTTGTTTTATTAGTATATACACGTTGTCTTTTTTCTTTACATTGCTGACGACATTTATAAATGAAGTGAAGGGTGTGTGTTCAAAATGGATTTCGAAATCCAAATTCAAAACAAAGTTGTGTTGTTTTTGTAATACATGTATTTTGTTTGCAAATCCAATCTGTTTCGAATCTGAGGGAAAATAAAACACATCTAATATGTAAGGTAATTTATAAGCATGTTTTTATAACGGGTGATTTTTTAGCTGGTTTGGTTTTGGCAACACTGGTTTTGACAGCTGACGTGTGTTTAGTACCTTGTGTCACTGTCAAACAGCTTCAGTTTGGTTTGCAATTTAACCATGGATCGTCTTACAAATGAACAACGCTTGCAAATTATTGAATTTTACTATCAAAATTCGTGCTCGGTTCGAAATGTTCATCGCGCGCTGCTTCCATTTTATGGTCGGCATTCTCGACCTTCTGAGCAGTCTATTCGGAAGATTGTGACCAAATTTCGCACCAAATTTACTTTGTTGGACATTAAACCACCAACACGTTTACGTACTGTGCGTAGTGAAGAAAATATTGCGGCCGTATCAGCTAGTGTGACAGAAGACCGCGAAATGTCGATTCGGCGCCGTTCCCAGCAGTTAGGCCTTTGTTACAGCACTACGTGGAAAATTTTGCGGAAGGATTTGGGCGTAAAGCCTTTTAAGATACAGCTGGTGCAAGAACTAAAGCCAGCCGACCTACAACAACGCCGAATTTTTGGTGAATGGGCTCTTGGAAAGCTGGCCGAGGATCCGCTTTTTTGTCGAAAAATTGTGTTCAGCGATGAGGCTCAATTTTGGTTGAATGGGTACGTAAATAAGCACAATTGCCGCATTTGGAGTGAAGATCAGCCAGAAGCATTGCAACAGCTACCAATGCATCCCGAAAAAGCCACTGTTTGGTGCGGTTTATGGGCCGGCGGCATTATTGGGCCATATTTCTTCAAAGATGATGCGAATCGCAGCGTTACTGTCAATGGTGAACGCTACCGAGCGATGATAACAAACTTTTTTTTGCCCGAAATGGAAGTTCTTGACTTGCATGATATGTGGTTTCAACAAGACGGTGCCACATGCCACACAGCACGCGAAACAATGGCGCAATTGCGAGGCGAGTTTGGTGAACAGTTAATTTCACGTTTCGGGCCGGTCAATTGGCCGCCTAGATCGTGCGATTTGACACCATTAGACTATTTTTTGTGGGGGTATGTCAAGGCTAATGTCTATAGGGACGCTTCGATTGACGCACTGGAAGCCAACATCCATGCATTCATTCGTGAGATACCGGCCGATATGTGTGAAAGAGTATGCCAAAATTGGACTCAGCGGATGGGCTACCTGAGACGCAGCCGCGGTCAACATTTGCATGAAATTATCTTTAAACATTAAATTGCAAGGTTCAAACTATCGATTCAAATATATTTCATTCATTTTTTCGAATTTTTTGTGTTTTTTTTTTTTAAAAAAGTTCTAAACCTCTTAAAAAATCACCCGTTATATAAAAAAAAAACTTGGAATACGAAAAACACTGAAACTTAATCAGTCGCGCTGAAAAATTCCGAATTTTATAGATAATTTAAACCGGAGGAACTTATCGAAGAACAATGAATATGCCCCATTATATCGATCTTGTTTGGCAGACCCGTAAGTAATTTTTTTTTTTTTTGTTTATTCATTCAATATTTAAAAGTTGGGTATTTCCGAAACACCCAGTTCGTATAAATATAGATAGAAACCTTTCGATACGCAACAAAAGCCTCTCACTTAGATTACCTCTACGTAAAAAGAAGCAGGATATTTGCCATCGCATACTATACACTTTGCCCCATAACTATATGTACAACAACAACGAAGACCTAAATTTGTTCCCTCATCTCGATTTGTGCGGATACTGAGCTGGACATTTAAAAGTTGGAAAGTTTATGACGGTGCATAAAATTTGCATGTTTTTTTTTTAACGTTGCGTTCTACGAGGCTATATACCACCAGCACTGCACAGAATCTCTTTAAACCTTGGTATCGTCAAGAGGAATAACAACAGATTTATTATGTATTCATCATTTATAAAATGCTTTTTGATGTTTTAATCAAAATAGGGATGGGTAACTGTAGCTTACGGATAAGAATGCATAGTAAACAAAAGAAGATACATAGATAGGTAAGGTATTATGGAACCATCATTTTAAATGGAATGGAATGGAGATGAGGTTTGATGATGGAACATTTATATCTTTGCTGATCTACCTAATGTTGACATAACAGTCAGAAGATATAGAATTTAATGCGTGCTTTGTGGATGCAAAATTTAAATTTTGATTGATTGTGAGGTAAAAACATAATACAAATGAGGAAGAAACGAAGATCCTATTTGAATAAGAATTTAAAAATTGATTTCGTTAACAGTTTGTTTAACAGGTTAATAGTAGAAGCTGAAGCAACCTCATAGGAATCCAGGGCAATTCCAAAGAAAGCAAAAAAAAACTCGGGTTAAGAAGGAATTAACTCTAACCATTCTTTTACCAGATTTATTTACAGCACTTTATTTCAACAAAATTGTGGTTTTACAATCCTCCAATTTTGTTAAAAACTTATTCTAAAAAACACGTTATTATTTTTGTATGATCTACAGGAGTAAACTCAGCCCAGGAGATTCACTTAGAAGGAATCTGATTCCAGTTCAAGGCTATAAGTCCAAAATAAATATCTGTACGAATCTAATTTCAGCCGACAACTCACTTAGGCGAATGTTATGCTATTCTGGTACAAGAATAGACAAAAAAAAAGGAACATGAAGCTATTAGACCTTCTACAAGTACTTCAAACTGTACGTCTAGCGACTCACACTTAAGGCCCAACTATAATCGGCTTAAGCAAACATAAACTAATGTCAAAACCCAGCGAAAAGTTTGCTTAAGTTTCAAAAAGTCGCAGGCACAGCCATAATAACTTATGCGCGCAAAAGCATCTGTCAAAATCAAATTCACAGCTGTTTAATTTTGTTGAGTGTGAACATTGAATAAACGACAACGAGATAGCAAAGATATCACACATACACTTTCATTAATCTCGAATCATTTACACAGACGATGGGTTTGATGTGTATTTTGTATGTGTTGAACCGCATGTCAAATTCACTTATGCGCTGAGCGAACCGGACCGCTCTTGCTTATGTTTGGTTAATTGAACGAAACTTAGAAAAATTGGACGAAACTGAGCTGGACTCCATTATGGCTACTCAATAGGAATTTCATATATTCGCTCGTTGGCGTAAGCGTGCATAAGCTAGCTCATGCCTATTATAGTTGGGCCTTTACTGTTGCTGTACACCTGATGATTTGCAACTCGTGTGCTGCGGCGAATAAGTGCAGCTTACGCCTTGTTTGCGGATGTCTATTGAAACACACGTCAGCTACACACAAGATGCACATAAACTGCAATTAATCATAAGACGCTTCGTAAACTTCATATCTGCTCTTCTAATTCGTTAACAAGAAAATCATGAATTGACAGTTCGAACAGTTGAAATTTCTTACGTCCTCTTGATAATTTTCTGCTACGGCATAGTGTGAACTATAAAGTTGCGAAAGGTAAGACCGCACTCGGCGGAACTGCACTTCAGCGACACTTTCGCGCACTTTCGCACTAAACTGAACGAAACTTCATGTCGCGACAAAGTTGGTCAGCTTATCAACTTTGTCGCATACTGTCGCGCCGTGAAGTGCAGTTGTCGCTTAGTGCGATATAGCTCATACAATTTTCTAAAAATAAGTCGTGAAGTTCAGTTCCGCTGAAGTGCCAGTTCGGCCAAATGCGGTCTTACTTATACTACTTACTCATATTTTGAGTGATGCCATTGAATTGTTGAAATGATGAATTGTGATTTCGGTAGTTGGTGGGTGGCCGGTATATGTTTGTTGGATGTTGATGCAGAGTGCTGGTGAGTGGTGGTTTGTTTATGTGCTTCAGATGATGATGTAAGAAATTATGATGGCAATTTACCCGGCGACGCACGGTGGCGGCCTGTTATTTAATAAAATTTGGCTAGGAGTTTGGGCGTTCAAAATGTAATACTTCATAAAACTGCATTCATTCAAATAACATCTTATTTCACAGAAACCTCTCTAGCTAAGTTTTTCTTGTCGTATAATTTTGGTTTATCAATATACGAGTTGAAACTATAAGTGTATTATGTATTCATACATATTATTATTACGTTGATAGGCATCCGAATGTCCAATCATATAATTTATCTGGTTTAAATGAAAAAAAAAAAACAAAAAGAAAATATAAAATCAGATTTCAGGAGTTTAATTTAAAAACACCACCTTGCATCGCATTCAGTTTTCATATTATATTCATCTGAAAATCCAATTTCTGAAAGGAAATTTGCCTCTGTGCTTCGTTTGTTTCTCCACCTCTAGCAAGCACTGCATTGACATAAACCAAACTAATGACTTCGGCGTTCATTCAGCTTGTAGTACATTCATTTAATGTGCGCCTATGTGACATGAACTGTTTGTGTCTCTCCACAGCAGTCAACAGCATCGCCTTCTTTTCTTCTCCTCCCTCAGCACGCCTTTGAGCAGGAAATTCATTTCTCTCTCACCCTCTTTACCACCACCACTAAAAGAACAGTCACCGCTGACGGCGCGGCGCCGCCACTGTAGGATAAACATAAAACTAACTAGTAAGTAACTGAGATTTCCTCAGGACTTCGAGAGTAATGTACCTGTTCTTCCTGATCAAATCCACTTGATGTAATGCAACATGAATTCCCTGTCGCTGATGTCCAACTTCAGGGACAGCAGACAAAACTCCACGAAAACTATAAAAAAAAACACTACACCTGACCTGGGAGCAACAAAAGTTCTTCGTTGGCAAAACATGGAAAACTGGTGTCGCGCGTTAAAGAGGCAGGACCCCATAAACCAGCTTCAAACACTTTTAGCCTTCTGGAGATATCTGACTCTCTGCCTGCCCCCTACTCCTTGGGAATCTGGGAAACAACAGTTGTAACCTGTTATCACATAATTTCAATTAGGACACAAAGTGGAAGTCATGTTTGTTGCTGCTGCTGTTTTATATGTTTTTTTTTTTTTGGTGTTTGTTATTTTTTTTTTTTTCAGCCTGTGGCGTGTGATTGGTTCCGCGATCGGTGCCAACTAATTGCAGCGGTGCGCAGATAACCTTTAATCCTCCATCTCCTCCTCCTCCTGTTGAGTCCTTCCGCACCACCTTTTTCCACCTCCACCTGCACATTTGCTGTTGATTTGCTAAGGACTGTCGGCTGCGGCGAGACGTGGAGGCGGTATAGGAATTGCTCTGTGAAGTCGTCGTCCGTCGTGCTTTAGCCATTTAAATTTAAATTAGTTTTTCGTGCCTCGACTTAGGAGTGTCGCCTGGCAGTTTTGGAATTTTCGGTACTGATCGGTGTCGCACAGGAAAAAAGCGTGCGCGCGCGTATTCGAAGAACGCGCGATTTGTTGACATCGTTTCCCCGATGGACATACAAGTACATATATGTATATAAAACCTGTGTGCGCTTTGGTTCAAGTACTTTGTCCTGGATGCGCTATTCACATTGCTGCCAGGGATATATGAAGTTGTAAATCGACATGGGCAGTTTTAGACACTAAAGTGATGCGGGGCAGTGATATCTTCTCTGGCAGAATTGTTATAGTAGGATATAATAAAGGGAATGTCTGGCCTTTCGTTTGGACAGAGAGTGCTGAACGAGCAGTGAAATCGTGCGTGCCCTCAAGTGCGATACATCGAATAAGATGCACGACTTTCTTACACTTGCACTATAAAAGGGAGAGAAAAACTATTTTACTCTTTTGTGTTGGTATATGTGCTCTTTTTGGTACAGGCGCAGGAGTGGTAGATAAAAAAATAGTTTTTGAAGGCCCTTTTTACACTGCAGGAAATCAGGGTTTAAAACACAGAAGTACGTACCTATAAGATACGTGAAGCTCGCGTTTTAAAATTCCTCCATTTCAAGGAGGTGCTAACTTAATATTAATTTAGCAAAATATCTCAAAAACTTGGAACAAATGCACTACATAATTGAAATTGTCACAACTAATTTAGGACCAGCAATGGAAAATCATTAAGCAATAAACCTATCCTATGCTAACTTTATGTTAGTTTAGCAAAAAAGGCAACTAAAAAAACATCGAAAATTTGCACATCTTTAAAAACTACTGTACGTTCAAATTATTAAGCAAGAGACCTTTACATATAACAATTTTTTACAACTTTTCGCGTTTGCTTCGCTAACTTGATATCAACATAACGAAGTAGAATAAAAAACATAGAAAATATTAAATGACAAATTCCATATTATTACAATAAATTAATGTTCAATTAACTGCAAAGTATCCAAGTTGCTACTTTTCAAACGGAATTTTGCTTCGCTAGCTTGAAATTAATAAATTTCATTACTTACAATCTACATATTGTAATCCATTTGGCGCCCATAATAATTAGCCCTTCAAATACGCTCATGTATACCAACATAGCATTTCTCATACACTTTTCGGTCATATAAAACGTTTGGATCTTAAAAGAATGACATTGTTGAATTCTTCTCTTCTTGTTGACTCATTTCTCTCTCGTGTATAGCAATAGCCTCATCTTAAACTCTAACTCTGGCTATTATATAGGTATACGTATTGTAGGTGGATTCATTTCTTAAGCCAACATACACACGTCCCATAAAATTCCTGAAGGTACAAAATTTCTACATCGAATCGAGCGAGTCGCGTCGCGTCAGACCGAAAAGTCCAACAGAAAAATAATCGTGAACTATTATTTGTTGTAAGAAGTTTGGCCTTTGTGCGGCTATGCAAGCCATAGCATCTTTCCAGAATTCATCGTTTTGTAAAAAACTTTTTTCTATACTAGAAACAAAAACATGCGACCGACAATGACGACAGACAATGTATAGGTACCTTACCTTACCCACTCGTATCTAGTATAGGAACTGCAGGAACGGCTCATTCCGGTATATCCTATAGACTCTCTCCCCAATATAATTCGTGAGGTCTATTGTTTGTTTTTAATGACAATTGGGAGTGTTAGAACGCTATACGCTAGTTTGCTTCGGTTAGAATATATGGATTATGTCGAATAAGTTGCGCAAAGGCCTGCGGATTTGACAGGGTGGACCCAGTCACGCAATCTTGTATACGAGTCTACCTTTATATTCTTACTTGTTTCATGAGATTTTTTTTTGTTTTTTTGAGGTTTAAGAATCTAACCTATGCGAGGTGCAAATCGGGAGGCACATTAAGTTCCGAAAGGATCGTGATTTGGGGGAAAATTATTTTCTGATCAGTTTCCTGGAGATATTTTCTTTTTTATTGTGATGAACACGTTTCATTTAGAGCCAAATTCAAAAGCATTTTTACGGTACCAAAAAAGATGTGCTGATACTATAGTTCATTCTTACTTTATCATATTGCCTATTCGATTGGTAATTTGGGAAGAAAACTCCAACATTTGCGAAAGCTTCTGGATTTGATTCCAAAATCAGAACCAAATATCCTTTTACAACCAAGGTTTTCGATCACACGCGTAATAACTTTGGAAGCACTTTAAATATAAAACCCAAAAACTAATTATTCCTTAATCTGTAATACCACCACAAAATATTCAAGTAACAAAATATTATCCGTTTCTCCAATGCGATTAACATTTCAACAAGAATACAATCCAAAAACTATACGACTTATTATACCAACTGCTAATTTCCATACCATGACCTCTTCCGTTGAGATATTCAAATAAAATTCCAAAGTCACTCACTTTAGCTAAACCAGCAGTTGTGCAGTAAGGCAAGTAAGGTAGCCAAGTTAACAAAAAAAAAAAAAAACAGACTCAAAAATTCCTCCATTCATTCATGAGTTTCGTTCGTCCGTCTCATAAAATCCTGGACACATTGTCTCCCAAAAATCCAGTGACATCTTCATTGCAGAAGAGTAAAATAGGTATATGTATATTCGATCCTTGGGCGCATTGCATATCTACCTACATATATGCAAATATTTTGTCCCATTCTCAGTGGAAATATATATAGAGAATACTAAACATGAATTCCATTTCATATAAATATCCAAAGCAAAACCACAACGAACAAACGCACAAAACATTATGTCCAGCTGTTGTATATATATTCTCCTCATCCCTGGCATATGCAAAGTTTCGTACAGAAAAATGCAAATTCAAAGAAAAAAAAATATCGAAAAAAAATTGTTGGCACAGTAGGTATCACTATTTCACCATGAAGGTAGGTACATTTGTTCAGTTGAATTGGCAACATTTATTATTTCAAGACTTTAGACCAATTACTATTAAGCTGAAGTTTAATTGATCGACAAAATTGATTCTTAGGCCGTGTCTGAATTGCGTTAAAATGTTGGTTAAAACTTGACATTAGGTTAAATTTTGACACTAGCGTGGTGAATAAAATGGGTTAAAAATTACCCAGCTCCAGAGCAGGTTAAAATTTGACACTAGTGGTTAAATTTTGACGTTTCTCAAGAAAGAGAGAAAATTGAATTTGAAATTATTTTTATTATGTGCATACCTCGCGTAGTCGTTGCTGTGTTATTGCAGTCCTCATAATAATAAGCTGATATTTTAAAAAATATAAAAGTATTAACATAAAATACTTCCTCAAATTGTTATTCATCTTGCAAAATTAATGCCAATTGGTTGTTTTGTTTTATTTTGTTTTTTTTTTTTAGTTTGTTGACAGCTGTGAACTAATGTTCGGAGACTGCATAATCAAGCAATACACAATAGAATTTTTTCCGTAATGTTTGGGGATATAATCGATGCAAAAACTTTAGAAGTAAATCAAATTAAGAAATTTGTACTATTTTCGGGTCGAATTTTTATTTTGATACATTTCCAGCTGGATTTTGTATAAAATATTTATTTTCTGGAATAATAAAACACATTTGTGGTTAAGGAAATTTCTTTAATCTTGCGGGAATTTTAACTAAAAATCCCATTTAACCCATCCTACCTTATATGCCAATTGAAGAAGTTAAACAAAAAACAAAACCTAATAATTGTTTCTATAATGTGTTTCATTGAAAGTTTTTGAAACAACTTCTTTTCGAAATATCACTTAAGTGGATTTAAAAATTCCAAAAACGGTTGTGACGTATCAAAAATTCAAATGTCATTTTCGTAGCGAAAATTTGGTGGAGGTGAAATATAAAAATTTATTTTTCTGTTCGATTCAATTTTTTTTTACTTAAGCCGAGTACATATACAGTTCTTTTGAACAAAAAAAAAAACATACCTGAGTGGTAAGAATTTTTTTCGGAAGAAAAAAAAATCTGAGTTGAAATAAAAAATTTGTATTCGTTGTCCTCTTTTTTTCCACAAAACAATGTCACCAACATTGTTTTGCGCAAAAAAGTTTCCGTGGTTAATATAAATTTTTTTCAAAAGGTTTGGTTCACAGTTCGATAATAAAATTTTAAACGTACATCAATTTTTTTTTTTGAGGTGGAACTGTATACTAGGCTTTAAGAGAATTTTTTCAATGAAAAATATAAAATTTAACTGAAAATATGTTTCAGGTATTCGGGGTTTTCCCTTTAGCAAGTTTCGCTTAAGCGGAGTGTTTTAAAGGTAATTGGTGGATAAATACTCGGCGATGAAAAAAGTGTTTCAGATAAGCGGGTTTTTCTCTTAACCGAGTTCCTCTTAAGCGGGTTTTACTTCAGGAACATTCTACTAATATGGCATTGTCATCTGGTAGCCTCCAATTGATTTTGTCTGAATTTGAATTAGCTTACGGCGCGGCGTTTCTGAAGAAGATCATCTCCTTTATTTGTCTATTGATGGAATCGAATATTCAAGGCGCTCAAGACCTCTTCATCACACTCCTGCAAATCTGTTTCTGCAACCGTGTTGGAATATTCAGTTGCAGTGGGAGGCTTCTTGATGTACTGAACGCTTTTTTCTAAAAACCCTTCCACACTATTCCACTTATTATTAATACATGTCAAATTGAAAGTGGGAAAGAATTTCACGCTACTTCCAAATTTTTAGGAGAGAAATGTCTTTTCATTTTTTACAACACATACAACAGTTTAATTTTACCTCAATAAAAATGTGATGTAAGGTGTGATAGAATTAGAACCATTTATAAAAATTCTCATGTATTAACACATGTCAAATCGTGGGATAGTGTGGAAGGGCTTTAAGATTAATTAAAAAGCAGCAGTGTCACTATCTATCAAGATTGTATCCTTCGAGAAATCTTCTTTGATCATGTCCTGAACCATTAGATCTTAATCGCCTGTTGGTTCCTTGATCTTTCTTTGTCATTGTTCCTTCATTTCCTGTGGTGCTCGTTTATACCCAGCAACTTCCAATCCATGCCGATTTTTTTAGATCATTTTAAGGTCGTTTTTTTATCATCCACGAACAAAATGTGGTTCCGAACCAGCTCCCGGAAGATTTCCTTCTCGGATTCCACCCAATTTTCTTCCCTCTCTCGCTTTTTTTCGATGGTTTTGGTGGCCATCTAATAAATTATAATATATTATGACGCGCGATTTTGTTTATTTAATTTATTTAAATTAAAATAATTTTTAAATACTTACTACATCTTGTCGACAAAATTTTGCTTATCTATTGGGTCTGGCGGAGTTACAGAAATATATTCAAAAATAATTTAAATGGCTTTTGACAGTTCTTATGCCAAATTTTTTCGTTTGAAGTAAAATTGTAGTAGATTTTTTCCTTAAACTCCAGTTCAATTAAGCAACACCAAAAAATCGTTTGAGGCTTTCGAAAAAATGGGTTTTTGGGATTTGGGGATTAATGGCCTTAGGGTTTTCTGGACTTGCTGGATTTACTGGATTTTTGGTTTTTGGGATAATGAGATTTTTTATTTATTCTTGATTTTGGAATTTTGGGTTTTCTGAATTTAGGCTTTTCTGGATTTTGAGTTTTGGGATTCTGTCGGACTCCATTTTTAAAGTTAAGCTGGGTATGAAAATAATATTACCTGATAATCAGCGTAACAAATAATGACATAACAAATACAGCCAAAAATTATAAAAAATTGCCTATTTCGTTTTCAATGCGGAAATAAAGCAGAATTTTCAATTTGGCTTGTTTCCGTTCTGGAAAGCGAAATAAGGACGAATTTGACATTTGAATTCTTATTTAGTTGGGTCTTGCATATAATTTCAATTTATTTATTTTTATAAATTATGGACAATGAACTTATAACTTCCTTGAGATTTTTGAAAAAATAAATTAAAAAAATATTTGTTTTAAAATATTTGAGCTTATAAAAATCAATCAAGCTGGCGAAATTTTCTTTAAAAAAATCGGTCAAAACGCCGGATTTTCAGATTTTGTTCGTTGGTTCTTTTTTTCTCGCCATCAGCGCAGCATGCCTGAATGGATGAGCCATCAGGCATATTATATGCGTTGTGTTACCAAACTTCCTTCTCTTGGACCCGCACTTCCTTAACGTATAACGTAGGTATGTGCTATATATGCATGCAAACATTATTCGGAAGGTTTATATGCAGCAAAACAACGATAGCAACAGCAGCAACACACAAAACATAATAAATGCGCGCGATAGAATCGATTGTGAGTCAAATGGGGGCTACAAACAAATCGGCGCTGAATCCGTAATGAGCCTGAGCCTCAGTCGGAGCAGCGATCTCTCTTTCTGCAGTGATATTTATCGGGATATCAATATCTCTGGGATAAATGTAGTAACATATTAAACACGCAAAAAAAAAACAGTTCTTTTGTGGCGTGTGATAGCCTCTGGACTCGGTTACAATAACACTGTTGTTGTTGCAACATGTTGCCGCACGTCCTCATACTAGTAGGTACACATATAGCCATCATTGCGCCGCGCCAGCCGTAACTGTTTGTTTTCCATTGTTTTTTGGTTTTTGGAGGAGGCCCATCTCTTGTCTCAGGTGCAAAACCCGCCTGGTAGAGATCATCCTCCTTGGGCAAAATGCAAAGTTTTTTATCAGTTCATTATGCAGGCGCGATGAGGAGGTAATCATGTGCAGATTATGCAGGCCTCAGGCCTGAAAACATCTTAATCCATAAGAGAACGGAGCGGCGACAATGGCGGGCGGTTATAAGAGCTGGTGGCATCGTTGGATTATAGTATGGACTGAGATTTAACTGCAGCACACTCTTGCCAAGTGCCAAGATTAACTTATGTACGAGCTTGTCATACCAGATTGGAAGAACACGAAAGATTAATCTTCAAAGAATGGAATTTGCATTCAAAGGTGGCCATACAGTGATATTGAGTGTTAAGTGAGAGTTTAGGACTAAAAAAGGGCGCATATTTTGTCTTGATGCATGCAGCATTTATTCTTCAGTGTGCAGCAAAATGTGATATGAATGAAATGTAGTTAATTTATGGGAATAGTTATTAAAATCTCCTTTAACAATTCTTACTTGAAATGTTATTTTTTCTGAAGATTTAAACTTGCTGAATTCTGTTTGGCAATAAAATTGGTCCATTCGATTTTGAGGAATGCAAATGAACCAGTATCTTTTCTGCTTTTGGTTAAAGTTACAAAAAAATTCTGCACTGCTGAAAACTTGAAAAAAATCGATAAGAAATATTTAGACAATGCAGGTACACAGTACATTGTACAGCAACATATTGACCACTGTGAACATACGCTAAAAGTTACAATATACCTACAATAAAAGTTGCATACAGTAAAAGTTGCATACGCTTAAAATTGCATACGATAAAAGTTTCATACACTAAAAGTTGCATACGCTAAAATTTGCTTACACTAAAAGTTGCGTAAACTAAAGTTACATAAATTAAAAGTTGCATACACTAAAGTTGCATACACTAAAAGTTGCATGCATTCAAAATTAAATACATTTAAGTCAGGTTATATCAGATCCTTATTGCACAATACGCTGTCTCATGCAATTCGCGTAAATATTATGCAAATAAACGACACTATTACATAGAAGAGAAAAAAAATCCCCAACAAGAAGCCTGACAACTTTGCCAAACCGAAAAACTTTATGTTTTCATTTCTACATCCATTCCATATTTTTATTAATACTTTAAATGTTCTTTTAGCCAAAAGAATAACAAAAGTTCGTAACCGATGAGTTTGTTATGTTTTTACCTGATGGAAAAATAATACCAAATTTGTCATCTTGCTGTTTTGAGTGTGTAGCGATTTATGCTTAAGTTATAGTTATAGTGGTACATTGAACTCCAGGAATCCTCTGACAAGTATATAGTATAGCTTATAGTTTAACTGATACCGATGTTACTGATGTTTTGCACAAATAAACACAGACACAGCTTACACTCTTGTTAACACATGACGGACTTAGTTTTTTTCTTCAAAAACCTTCTTTTTATATCTTAGGTATTTTTGTTATTGTCTGATATTCCCGACTTTCGTGATAGAGAGTCCTTGATGTTTGTTGCTATATAGGTATAGTGAAGTTTCTATCGTTTCGTGAACGGAAGCAATTTGTCTTATAAAACAGTTTTTGCCCTCGAACTCAGGATTGTTATGTTTGTGTGTGTGTTTGCCTCGACGAGTTGACATATTGAAAAATCGCCAAAGTTGGTGGCTCATTTCAAATTACAGTGCGGAAGTAGAATTATTTTTTTGCAGGCGGCGCGGCGGCAGCGGTGGAGCTGAGTAAACTGCTTAATCATAGCCAACCCATCATATTATATCGTAATTCTTCTCGATGATGAAGGATTTGAGGAAAATTTTTGCTAGACATGCAAAAAATTTTAATGTGTGTCATAATTATTTATTTGAGAAATGCCAGACAGTTGCGCTGCATAAACAACATAAAATAAGCAGAATGCGATAAAGCTCCATCTAGTTCTAATATTATATGCTAATGGCATCAATGCTTTAAATAAAAGTATTGTAAGCTGTGAGTCCGTTTTATTATAAGATTCGTGATTATACGTGTGAAACGTATCGAAAAATCGATAACTTTATACATCGTGAGATAAAAATAAAAAAATGTAAATATGTACTTCTAACCTTAAACTTCGAAACATACAAAGTTCTTTTAACTATTTTCACTTTTTTTGCGTGTACTAGTCCAGGAACTTTGTTGTCTCACAGGAGGAGTTTTCGACCTCGAGTGATAAATGCAACATTGATAAAAATCCAAAAAACTCTTTTTTCTGTTACAATGACAATTTAAACCCTAAGGGACTAGTTTTTGATTACAAGTGTCGGTTGGGTCAAAAGAAGAAAAATATAGCATAGGAAGGGGTGTCTATATCCCCCCGTTTAGGTGAGAGGTGCAATTTTCTTAAAAAAAAAACTTCAAACAAAAAAAAACCTATACAAAAATAACGGCACCATCTGCATCAAAATCCTATAGCTTTTCTTTAAGCCAGAAACCCATTGTTGAATCTTCATTTTAGCTATTTTAATCAACAGGTTTTGAAAAATTAACGTTTACTTGGAATTCAAATTACAAACCACGCAGTTGAAGTATCTCCTTCCACGGTACTTCTTCCTTGTTTATACCTTATTTAACTCAATTCCAATGAGTCGCAGGAACTATTCAAATTAATCTGGAGTTAGTGCCTAAAAATTTAATTGGAAAACCGAAAAAATGGGTCTATGAGAGATATCGTTACTAAACGGTAGATACAAAATTTTTTCCAATAATATCGTAGATTATGATATTAGATCACATCAAAATTTTAATCAAAATCGTAAGAGTCGTTTTTGAGAAAAATGAGATTTTCCTTATCGGTTTTTAAACATTTGTATAGGAGGTACCGTTATTTTTGATTATAGGAATAATGTTTATATGAATAATTGTAATTTTTTTTTTAAATCAAAAAAAAAATGGTATAAAATACTTTTGAAACATTTTTTAAAAAAAAAATAAATCAAAATTTTTCCTTTTTTGAGAAAATCGAAAATCAAAAAAATTGTTCTATTCTATTCTATTCAATTTTTCGGAAAAATTTGAGCCATTTTGTAAATAAAATTACTTAATTTTTTTTTAATTTTTGGTAAGAAAAATTGTATATGGCAGCTACTGTTATTTTTGGTCCTAAAAAAACCTGTGGCTACCTGTGTACCAGGTTTAAAGAAAATCGACCCACTTGTTTGGGCTGCAGTTGAAAGGACAGGGCAGACAGACAAACACACAGAATTGCGAGTGCCTTCGTTATCATCGTAATGGCAACTTTGATCAAAATCTCGAGTTCCTTTTTTTATGTACGAATGCAAAACTTGCCACACTTTATATCGCAAGTAAAAATATGCGCTACAAGATCGAACGAACTTAAACTTTTTAGAAGATATAAGGCTAAGGCAATTTTCTCAAATAACGTCAAAATCCTATTTCCGTAATTCGATTTTTTTGGCATAAACTTGATATTCAGTTTTCCTACAGTGACTTTGTTCATAACAGGTACAAAGTTAAATAAAAATCGTTAAACTCATTTTCGAGAAAGTTAAAAAAAATTTAATTGTTGTATGGCCGCTAACCGTTTAAGATGAGCTAAAACAAAGATAAGTATTTCCACTATAGGGAATCACATAAAAATGCTGTGTACCAAATTTGAAGCAAATCGGTCTACTAGAAGAATTAATATCTGATTTCTGTTGGTAAAAAAAGGAAATAGGTTGAGATTCCTGCTCAGTGAACAAAGTTAAGGCATGATGGTAAGGTAAAAGAGAAAAAAAAAATACTTTGTCTGTAAGTCTAAGTCTTTTTTTTCATCATTTTCTAAATTTTCAAACCTGCATATCTGTGCCACAACAAATTAGACTTTTATTTTGTTTGTTTGTCAAAAAAACCTTGCTTGCTCGAATGCACCTTTAAATATCTATCTTAAATAAACTTCGCTGCACTGAACTCAACTCCTGAACAAAATCAGATAAATAAAAAACAATAATTTTCGACAGTCTGTCACAGCTATTTTGATATTAAAAATTAATGCACTGATCTTTTTTCCCTGTTCTATTCCATAAGACTTTCCTATGAACTAACCAAAGACAGCAGCGTTCATCCATCCGCTTAGTATGTCCTTTTTTTTTTGAGGAAAGAAAAAAATCCTTCTTTTTTTGGCAACATGCAGGATGTTAAAAATAATTAACAGCAGCAGTAGTGAAAGCGAAGAAGGGTTCGTGTTCCTTCTATATCCATTTTATTGACGTTAAAAATGCATTTGCTATTGTTTTTAGTTTCGGCCTCAATTCAAGCCCCACTCTTACATCTTCAGAAGGTGAATTTAACACCCCGTCCCCCGTTCGTTTGTCATAGCCCTCCCTCACCTACCATACAGTATTCCATTTCATTTATAGCTTCTTGACAAAAATTACAACTGGCACGTTGCACGACGACGAGTTCTTCTCTCTCCACCCCGTCCCCATTTTACCTTGTGTATATAGTTTTACCTTGGTTTTCATATACATCATCAGAAGGACGAAAAATTCCATTAGCAAAACATCCGCGAGAATATCCCTCGGTCCTCATTAAGAAGTAACCGAAGTGAAAAGATGTTTGGGTAGGTTCTTTCATATTCGGGGTTCCCCTATCTCGCGGCCGTGGGAGCACTCGGTGAAAAAGTTTCACTTCGTTTTATTTTAACTTGCTTTCTGTATAGTATACTCTGCCAGGACATTCACAAATAATAATAAATGCACTGAACCAAAACTGTGTGTTGGGGGTAATATGGGGGTTGGTGGTTCCAAATGCCTGATGCCTGATACTGACGAAAAGGTTGGTTTGGGTAGAAAGTCGCTCTCCAAAAAATCTACAAAAATAAAAACAGAATTAAGTTCAGCGAGCATAATAATGCAGGGTACATATATGGAGGATAAGATTTGCTATATGTAAGTATATGAGCTCATGTAAAATGTTAGTTTATTTCTTTTTATTTTTTGTGAATTTTCGGGTTCTTATGCATTCAAGTGTCCTTTCGTCTTCGTACAAGGATTGGAACCTTTCTATTTTTAATTTTTCTTATTTTTTTGGTTTTGAAATTACATACATATGTACATATAAATGTTCTTTGAACTGTATTCATTTGCACATCATGTGAATGAACAAATGATTTAAGCATATATAATATTCCAAATGTTTGACAGAGCGGAATGTAAGAATTATTATCAAAATGCATCAAAGGGTAAGTTCTAAAAAGAGAAGTTTTTGGGCCTAGACATAATACAAATAAAGAAATTATAATTAAAAACAAAAATTACAAAAACTCAAGTTTTCATTCCATTATCCTAAAAATGGTATTTTGATATTTCTATCACTGAGAAATAACCACATACATATACCTGAATGTCTGAATTCTGAAGAATGCTTTTCATCCAGAAGATTTTCGCTAGTCTTTTGTAGAATTTTTGTTTTTGACAAGAATTATGGCCCTGGCAGAATATTATGAATTATTTAATTGCGGTTTATTTTTATATGTTGAACAAAAAGGTGAAGTTTATGTCTCATTTTAGTGGAAAAAAATTTGATTAATGAAGCTAATAATAATTAATTTTTGAATTTCTGAACAACAACAACAACTTAAAGGTGCTACCACCAATGGTATACGAATTAATTTATAATTCGTTTGAATTAATTATTTGGCTGGAGATATAGCTTTTTTAATATTTCTCATAATTAATTTTCCATGTAATTGAATTTTAAGACCATACTTTTCTATAAGAAACCTTAATACATAACTATATCTTGAAACTACGGAGCCATGTACTACATGGAAACATAAGACTACCTCAGCCTTGAACTATAGAGTATAGAGTCCTGAAGTCAAAAGCTGATTTGAATCTCTCTATAATTCATCCATCCGAAAAATAACTCAATTTTTACCTTCACGCAAATGGAAACGAAACAGAGGTCTGCTCTTGACATTATTCCGATCCTGATGGAGAGCTAATATCGTTCGAATAAGCATCCCAAGGATCCAGCATCCTGGTTTAACCTATCACCATCCTTCTAGCCTATTAGCGAAACTACACTTGCTGGCAACTTTCGTTAGATTCGCCATAAGGGTTTTCCATGTTACTAAATACAACCCTACACACTAATTCAATACCACATGGGTTTTTTACAATGAGATATGCTGTTTGTAGAGGTATCACGTAATGTGCTTTGACCTTCTTTAAAAACTGAAACTTGGATTTGCATTTGAATAAACTACTCACACGCCTGTAAATGAAAAAAAAGAACTCATGATTTTCTTGTTTTCAACCATCTGAACCCCCTGACAGGAGTTGTAAACCATCCAAGACATCCTAAACAGCGCGGCGCGGCGGTACCTTTAAGCAATGGAACTACTTAATGAGGATATAATGTCAATCAACGACGAAGAGAATATCCCCTTCTACGCCGACCCAGACTCAGCTCACTACCGTGGCTGAAAGCCTCACCTACCCATTATCTAACCACCACAACCGACTACGACAACCGCACCCGAACAATCCGAGACGTGAAGTCGATATTATGTTAAGATTAGAAATAAATTTAATGACAATTAAATGCATACTAAGCAAAAACATTCAATGTCAAAAGTCAGGCCCTTATTGTGCCAACATAATTTTAATAATCAATGTATACTATTTAAGCAAATTGTAAATAATTTATTGTTCAATTTACTTCATTAAATCAACCATTCAAAATAATCGACTCATGATTTTCTTGTTTTTGATTAGAACATGTTTCCAGTTTATTCCACTTATGTATTAACTGTAATAGTTCCAGTTTTATTTTCTTGGTGCATTCGTTTATCAGTAAAGCACAACATTTTTGGTCCTAAAAAGGATCCTAGTTGCTGATATTAACACTTCATCACGTGAGTTCTTATTTGTCCCATACGCCAAAAACATAACTTTTCAGGAGAGCGTTTTTTTAACTTTAAAACCATATTTTACTTATTTTTTTGTGCGTAATCACTGGGTTTTTTTTATTTTTTTTTTAAGTTTGAGTACTTAGTCATCAATACATTAAGCAAGTTGCAGATTATGTTTTTGGAACATTGATTAAATTAAGTTTTTTAAAAAAGTACGTGAATTTTGTTCGCCTCTAACGTAGTTATTTTGTATGAAAAATCTACTTCAGCTCTTTGACGTAGAACAAACAAGCACAAACTTAAAAATCTTAAAATTACCACAGACATTTTGTCCTATATCCAACTTTATTGGATATAGGACATTCAAGCTCAAATTTTACATAATTCCAAATTCCAATACCAGTATAAAATTTGTCCTACTGTAAACAAAAAAATGTATATAGGACAAATAAGCACAAAATTCATCGAAAAAAATTGGTCTGTAGAACAAAATCACATTCTTTATCTCGAAAACTAAAAGAGATAGGACAATTCTGATTACATCAATCGAAAGAGCCTGGTCGAAAATATAAGATGGCATTCATAACTCATTTTCGGCCAAAATGGTCTGTAGGACAAATTAAAACTCACATGACGACTTCTCTCTCAGGCTCTTACTTAAGTGAGTGAAATTTTGATTGCTACCCCTAATCCGCTTTTAGTTTTTTGGAATTATCCTAGGGGTGGAATCATATTCCTACTGTTTTTCCTCAGTCATTTGCTCTAAGTGAATCTCGTGAGCTGAGTAACTCATACTTAAATAGCTTTGTATTATATAAAATACCGTGTTATTTATTGGGAGTTTGAAAATGCAACTATTCAAATAAAACTAGAAATTATGATGCGGATCTAGAACCAAGAGTCGAACTTCTCACCGATTAGTATATCGGGCTCTCTCTCACTTCACAAATTTAAATTTTTTTTGAGGCTTTCAATTTATGGGTTTTTAAAGGAAATACAGCAACTTTGTAAGATATTATAATTCTAGATAAAGAATAAAATAATTTTACTACGAAAATGTAGTTGGTAATAAATATAAATAACATCAAATCAAAGTGAGCACAAACCACTTTTAACATTAAAAAAACCGACATTTTCGCTATCCAATTTAACACCCGTCAGTCTCAACAAAGTTATGGCTGCCAATTTTGACGTTAACAGATTTGGAAAAGATTGCCAATTCAGTTGTTAAAATTCAGAGAAAGCTGAAGAGCGTATAGATTGCTAAGATTTAGTTCCATTTAAGCGGCAATTGTCTCATCAGGATCCATGTCGTTTCAATGTCGTGTAAGACAAATGTTGGTGATCAAAAACCAACATTTGTTAAAGTTATGTTTTTTTTTTTTGCAATCCCATAGAGGTCCAATCCTTAATGGAATCGTCGCTTGTCAAATCAACATTTTCACATATAAATTCCATTCTATGTACATCTGCAAAATACCATCTTAATATACCAATTCCTCTGCAGTGGTATTAAAATTAAAATAACAGTCATTTGGATAATTATACCAAATTGATAATTCGCACTTGGTATCAGTTTTTCAATCGATCTTGTCTTAAGGTAGTAAATTTGTTATCATTTCATAAGTGTAAATCGTTGGACCCGATGTTTTTTTTTTCAATTTCTTAGGGTTGGACAGAAACACAACTTGTTGATTGTTAGAAATGTTCTCGTTTTATTTATTTATGGACACAGGACACACTATTTCCAAATGGCTGTGGTAAAGAAGTTATGAAGAATGTGAAGTAGAACAGGACGTCAGTAAACTTAAGTTTCGAAATTAGAGACAGTTAGCTAGGGACCAATCTGTCTGGAAAAGCTTGTTGGTTGAGGCCCTTGGCTATACCTACTGGACTGTACCATCACCTTAGATAAGTAAGTGAGTAAGCGGCTGCAGCTGTTAAAATATCAATCATTTGTCTAAAATTTTCTTCCCAGTGGGCAAATAATGGAAGAAACATTTTACCGCGTTTTTTTTATTCATTGCTAATAATATGAGTAATAAAACTCAACGACTTACGAACTAAACTGACTTAGCTCTTTCTACCTCTTCAACATCTTTGACTTATCGATACAAAAAATAATGACTCAATTTTCATATTTTTTTGTTCAGACCTACAGAAATGGCTACTATTATTCCAAATAGAATCTTACTTTCAATATCTGTATAATGCAACAATAAACAGACCTTGAAATGTAGCAGTTCTATAACTATAAGCTACTTACACGCAATTCAAATCAATCCAATCCCAAGACAAGACAATTATATTTTCCTCATCGATATAATAACTCAACGCATTTAAGCTCCACGCAAACACATGTATATATGTCTCGATAAGATAAGTTCCAACTTGCCATATACAAATTACTACTTACAATTGAAAACAAAATTAATACCCCGCACTCAAGCCTAATCTCGTTTGCATAAATTAGGTATAACCGACCACCAGTTGCGTTGCGTCCGAATCGCCCAATAATTTTACCCCATCGTGAACAACGCACATACATTCATATTTGTGTATCTATGTAGATATATTTATATTAAATTGCCTTATGGCCTCCAGCAGTCGTATGAGCTGAAAAATACTGCACCGCTGCGCAGCACCACTGCACCTATCAATCAAAGCCAATCGGAAATCAATTCTATATAGTCTGTCACTTAATCGATAGTAGTTTCAATCGAAAACCACTTCTGACAACATTAGCTTAGGAATTTTACCGGGCTCGACTTTTTTGATTGATTGATTGATAAGACCCCTGCGACACAAAACTAAACTCTCAAAAGCCACCACACCACCATCCACTTCAGGACTCTCCACAAAAGCTTGTTGTAGGTATACCTAGATTTCATATGTGTCATTGGGTGCTTAACGAACTCGAGTCTAGCAATCTCAGAACATGTCACATAAATTACTTCTCTAGCGGGATGGAAGAATAGAAGACGTGGTGACGCTTGCGCGCGGCAGGGAACAGCCCCAAATACCAGCTTATAGCTACGATTTATATCTGATTTGTGAAATTAAGCTGTTGACACATAACATCATGTACCACTTGTCCCCTGTATGTATTTGTACAGAAAAAAACAAACAAATATCTGCCAGATACGACGACTATACGACCCCGGACGCGTACACACACTTTGTCTGCGACATCAGCAGCGGTCCAACGACAACCACGACGACGACGACGACTGTCTAAATGCATTCAAATAACTCTAACTCACGACTCTGCGTTCGATTTGACTTCGAGCAATGGAATTATACACCACGCCACCAACACCCCCTTGCTCACTTAAAAACTATACAGAGACACATAGTGCCCCAATGATTAGACCATATCTTTTGGTCAAGTTGACAGAGACACAGAGCTTAACTCGAGGACTAAAACGAGAATGACTTCTATCCACTCCAACCAGGAACACAAGACGAGATAGCCAGAGAGTCCTAAATGAACTGATGATTAGAAACGAGCGGACAAGGCACGAAGACATACCTACTCCAATCTTAGCCTCTTTATTGTGTATTATTTGTATAAATTATGCGTAGCCTAGCGGGGAGTATGAGTACTAAGTTTCCAAAAGGACTACGCATGCACAACTAATTTTAAATCTATATATATTAGTTGCACAGAGAAACACACACACACAGAGCTAAGAAGCTGGTCATGGACGTTTAAATCACGCATCATGCTTATGCCTGATCGGAGTGAGGTGCATGGTCCCAACGAACTGATGAGACGGGGGACTCATTACTTCATTATTGTTGCACAACTTTTTCAACTTTTTAGTCGTTGGATTCTGCCACAGTCCCCACAGATGAATCAAGTGCCGTATGCCGGATGTAAAATGCAGTCAAATGCTAGTAAATTTCACCAATTAAAGAGATTATTGAATTACATAAAGACGAATTCTTGTGACTTTAAAATATTTTTAAGGAAAAAAATGATTTCCTTTTATTTCCCATTTTACTGACCTTTCATAGGAAATATCGAAATTGATTTTTCTTTAGATTCAAATTTTTGCATGTGATTTAAATACTTCAAAACAGTGGCGCCATCTAGGGAAAAAAAATAACGCATATACAAAAATTAGTTTCTAAAATAGCGTCGTGCCAATCCGAATCCAAATTAAAAATCCTATTATAGACCAAAACAGCCTATCAAACAAAATTAAAAATCCTATTTTTTCAACCTTTTAAACATTTTCTTTGTCAAGTGGCATGAGATCAAACAACCTTCCTGAAGAAATTCACCTCATTCGTAAGTACCTTCGACTCGAATATGGAATCTCTAGATTGTAGTATGCTGATGCATGAGTGTATTTGCGACAAAACAGCGACATAAGCTCAGAATTTTGTTAAAATTTATTCATTCGACATAATATCGTGATTTAATGAAAAATGCTAATCGTGTCATGTCTTCCGATTGTTGTGCACGTGTATGAAGGAGGTAGGCAATTTATATTCTGCGCTTTGCCACCATCAGGTAGGTACATACGCTTGTACGTACATATATATACATTTACTCTAGAGAGCTTGAGCGCATAGCATCAGGGCCACAGCAAGCATAAACAGTATGTTGTGCCAAGGCGTATATAAAGAGATATGAATTCATAATCGTCCGGATCTGCACAGAAGAAGAAATTGGGGTTTTTGCTTGAGAAATGGTGTCAACAAAGATGTGAAGAAGAAGATACCGAACTCTAAACTTTTTGCAGTGGCAAAGTTTAAAATATCAGTACTAATAAGCATTAAGTTCCTCTGGTGATATATGCACTTTGCGGTGTTAAAAATGATTTTGGATTCAAGGACAGTGAATTAATTAAGGAAACGTGCGAGAGGGACACCTACTTCTACCAATTTTATGTCTTGTCAGTTGACACATATGTATTTGATCAACGTTTAAGCACATTGTTTACAAAATTGTATCAGGGGGCGAAACAATACAAAGTTTGAGTTTCTGAATCTCAAACTAAGAAAATCATGCAAACAATAATAATATTATGTTTGTCATATTTATTGTCGTTTTCCATTGGTCGTGCAAAAGCTTTCTGAAAACCCTCAAAATAACAGTTCTTCTTCTGAATTTCATTTAAGAATCGAAACTAGAAGGCTTCCGTAGACCAATGGAAAACTAAAAAATATTTGGCGTTTTTCTTTTTTACCTCAGAGCAGATCACCGAGCTGTCAAAAATAAATTCTATGTTTCTTTTTTACCTCAGACAAATCAGAGCACATAAGTCGTGTTTCTTTTTCCATCTGAGCTAGCTCGGAGCATGATCTGTATGCTCAGAATAAAATGACCTAGCAAATCGAGCAAAACGCTGAGCGAAGCCAACTTCAAACAATTTTTATGTAATTGGACAGATTACTAGGCATATGACATATTCAGTGCTCAAGTGTGTTTCATAATTAAATCTGAGGGCTCTGATCATAATCTGCTCAGAGCTTTGCTCTGATCGGTCTACCTCTGCTCAGAGCGTTGCTCAGAGCCAAAAAAGAAAAACGCCAATTATGTAACTCAGTTAGTTTTTTACCGGAACTGAAATTTTATAACAATTTTTTAAATCACAACGTTTCTGCTGATAACAATTCAAAAGTTTAATTCACAATAATGCTTACCGATGCCTAGTTATATGCAACAGTTTTATCATTCAAAACGACACGACGTGGTTTGAGTCCGAAATATTTGGAAAATTGAAAAATGAAGAAATAAGTATGAGTTGTTTATTTATTTATTTTTATTTAATTTTATTTTTCATATTTAGTTTGACATTAAATTATAAAACTTAATTTATTTTGTTGTCAAAAAGTACTGGGTTGTACAACAAACTCATGAATACTAAAAACATTTTCTGCTTTAGAATAACTTTCCCTAAACGAAAGATTAATGTTATTCGAAATGATTAACTCAATTAATAGATTAATAAAATAATAATAAATTCCACAATTGCTAAAGCTAAAATAAAAGTAACACTTGCGGGCAACTCTTAGTCAACAGCTTTTTTGTATTTTTTTTGTGATTTGAATTCAAACTGAAATCGTATTCTGCGAAACGATATTATTAATTTTGTTTGTAGGTTTTGTAAAATAATTATTTAAACCATTGACAAAACAATTTAATAAACTTATACCCCTGAGAAGCCGGAAAAAACCGGAGAAACTTCGGGCAAAGAATGAATTAGTTGTTTTTTAATTAATTGCTTCAATTTCAATGAGTCGACCTTGTTCGTTTACTTCCCAAACCAAAGAATCTAGCAGTTTCGGGCATGTAAGCGAACAGACCTAATATGAATAAAAAACATGACTTGTAAAATTACAAAAATGAAAAATGAATTGCAAATTTATGATGACATTTAAGAATTGACATTAAATATTGGCATCTTCATGATAAGGGTGCGAGGACATCTTGAGGTGAGCTTAGATGTAACAATTACAATACCTAAATTAAAGAATTTTGTTTTTCAAAATTAACACAAATGTTATTTGTATATATGACAAGGAATGTAGTAGAATTAGTAAAAGAGCAATAATTAGAAAAAGGCGTATTAAATTTACTTTGGTAATTTATTCGTCTTCAAAAATTGATGTTTCATCTAAATTTGTGTTAAGTGATTGGTTATTGATAAGTCCCGTTATAAGTTTTAAAACAAAGTAACACCTGCACAGGTTAATTAAACAAAAAGGAGATGTTGATGTGGAGTTTTGTTTAAAGTTCTTTTTATATTTTTAAGGTGCAATAGTTCTAATGATAAATCAACAAAAATTTTACTGTCTATTAGTCTAGTACATTGGTACTTTTTTTAATGTTTTTCTGAAAATCTATTGCTCTGGTGAAATAAAGTATCAAATTTTTTTTTCTAGAATTACATGCCCTACAACTTAAGCTTTTATCAAAAAAAATTTAGTTTTCGGGAAATTTACAAAAAATCGATGTTTTCCCCCGTTTTCCTCTTCTCTATGAAAACAAAAGCAGTGTTGGGCCAGATTTTTCAGATTGTTTTCGAAGTCAAAATCAAATTTTAATGGTTCAACCAATATCGCTGGATTCTGATTGTTTCCGCCGGGTCCATGTACCTTCTTTTCAGCATACTTACACATTTCAAAAGTGAGTTGGGAATTAGTATTTGTACATCTGAACTGATTTTCATGAAATTTCATTTACATGTTTCCTTCAAATAATACATAATATTAACAATAAAATTTATTTATTTGAAAAAAATTCATTTTGTGTCTTTCTGAGTTGACTAACTAAATTGTTTGTATATTTTCTTATTAAGAATATATTAAAATGTGCTACTCCTGATCAGCTGTCACTTTAAATGTACACATTATGTACAATAGTTGTATGGAAATAAAAAGAAGAAATTAAAAAAAAAATTATAAACAAAAACTTATATGTTTGCTTTTTAATAAACTAAAATCGAAAATTAAATTATCTAATACTAATATAATTTATAATTTAAATTCAAGTTCTGGTTTATCTTCTTCCTTCATTTGCCATTTTATATTCCAGCCATAACAAAAAAAACTGAAATTAATGGGTTTGTTCTTATGTTAAAAGTAGACATTTATACAATACAATGAAGTAAATGACGTCACCGGCGATCATTTATGTGTGAATATATTTATTTTATGTAATATATATCAAAGCATGTCTTCAGCTTTGCTAACTATATTTGGTTCGGTTTTTTATTGGCAATTCAATAAAATATCCCCGTGTGGAAAATAACCGAACCAACCTACATTTATGGTCCATAGTAACTACAGAAATTAAAGTCGAACTCAATCCTATTCAGATAAATTTAATGGGAACATAAGTGTACCCCAATGATTTTGTTAATATGATGTTCTTATTTCATTAAATAAGGGTAAGATTGTGAAAATAAATATAAAACTAGACTACCCGTGGGAGAATTCTCGAAATTACATACAAATAAAAGACGCACAAAAGCAAACAAATGCAGTTTTTGAACAAATTATTATCATTTTTAAAATAAAATTATAATTCGTCAAATCAGCATGTAATTTCGATTCGTTTGACACCTAATTTGTCAAAGTCGGTGTGGTATGAGAGTCGGAAAGTGAGTCTATGATTATAGAAATAAAAAATATGCTGATGATTTTGGGGTCTGATTTAATTTCCCAAACACGCGTTGCCGTCCTAATTCATATCGCCTGTGAATTTGAATAAGGTGGCATCACCTAATTTCATTTTTAAATAGTGATCTTATTTCAATTATTTGTATACTTAAAAGTATAAAAGACATTAAGCAGATAAAAGAGATTGATTTATTTTACCCGAATGGAAAACGAAAATTGGCTTTAGTTAAAATCGAAAAGAAAGAAATAACATGTAAAGGTTCTATCATCAAAAAAGTCGGTACATTATGAGTTTAATCTGAACGTTATAAGCAAAAACATCAGCTGTCTAAAGAAAATTTTGTGTAATAGATTTAATAGAAATCCTGTAGAATTATTTTAGCTTTTAAACGACGCACGTTATAATTACACAATTCTAGTTTCACCGTCGCGTCGATATCTTGTTTTCAACAAATAAAATTTCATATAAACAAAACTAAAAAACAAAAAATTTAAACTTTTTTAAATTTTCTCAAAAACAAGTTATACAATAAATTTTAGTATTTGTAAATATTTTGCTCCACGTTTATTATTTATTTATTTATTCCGTTAAATACTAACATTAAAAGCCTATACCTAGTAGGTTATTACAATGTTGTGTTAAAAATGGTAACTTTAAAATAAATAGATTTTAAATTGTCACTAAATGATGAAATGTGATTGGTTATTTACTCTTGTAAGGTTTGTAATTGAAGTGTTTTTAAAAAGAATAAATTTTCTTTTAACAATTAGTTCATTAACAAATAAGATATACATATAACATTTGGCTGATATATTCATTACAAGGCAATTTTTTTTTTATGTTTACGCACAAAACGAATTTATACCAAAAACCAATTGTCACATTATTTAATATATATTTGGCAGCAATGATACACATATTTATAAATTTATTGTGACTTTCGAAAAATCAAATAACAAAATGAATAATTTTTAAGACGAAAACGTAAATGGTTTTATAATATTTTTTTATTATTCCATTACTTTAAAAAAAATAAATTTTATTTATTAAAACAAATGTATTTTAAATACGAAGAATGGACAGTGTAAGTTCACAGCTGGAGAAGGTTAACATATCAAGGGATTCCTAGACACCAAACTAATAGGCCCAAAGAAACAAAAAACTAATACAATTTTATCTTGTTTCGATTACAATTTTATTTTATCTTCCTTTTGATAGTTTTTTCTGCAGAGATAATGAAACATATGAGTCGTTGCCATTTGTGAATAAAAATTCAAGTGGTATGCTTATTATAAAAAAAGTTTAATTAAATTATTTTCTAAATTGCAAACCTTTATTTTTTTGTTGTTTTATTTGAATTAATTAATTATTTTTTTAAATCGATGTGCATGCACATCGGTTATTTTTGATTAAATAATTTAAGTGATTAATTAATAAAAATTATGATCATTAGAAAGACACCACTAACTGTGAGGTATTAAAATTAAATTTACATTCAAAAATTGAGATTTGGTGAAATAAAGTGAAAGGCTTTGAAAATTCAATAAAATATGAAAAGTACGAACACGCCCAAATGAACAATTCTTTCAGAAATTCAACCCTGTTTATTGAAAGGGAATACATTGCTTAAGAAGACGAAGACCCAAACCGGATGTAGATAAATTCATGATACATTATATAGTTATTAAATAAAAAAACAACCTTCAAAACCCACCAACAAAAAGCTAAAATTAAATTCACTGACAAATATTTTACCTAAGCTTAATCCGCACGAATTTTATTCTAAATCCTAAGAGCTTTTATCGAAAAAATTTATAGAAGAAACTACCCATTCTAGATGAGCTAAAACAAACATTTGAAATCATTTTCTATGGAATAATATATAAAATCCCTTTCAAAAAAATTTTAAACAAATATCTCGATCTGTTTAGACGCAGCTTACATAAAAGGAGTTAATGCCCAATGACTATATTATTATAAAATACTAGTAGAGCAAGTCATTATGAAACCAAATTTAAATTTAAGTGATTGAACTTATTTAAAATATATTAAATTAAATTTATAATCATGCATTTTGTTATTCCAAGTAAGACTGAACACGAGAGGAGATAAATTTTTTAATCTTGTTTTGATTCTGTCATTAAATGCAAATTTATTTGGTGGGTTAGAGTATATAAATTGGGTAATTCATATTCTAATAAATGATATATATTAAAAAAAGATATAATTTTGATTATATAATAATTATTTTATTATGTTTGTTATTTTTAAAATGGACAACTATTTAAAATATATATCAGATATTCGCAATTTTATAAGTACCCTTTTATGCATAAAGCACATAAATAAATTTGGTATATTTTGTTCTTACGTATATAAATAAGTTAAAAAGGAATTTGAAATAATTTTAATTGGTATTTTTGATATTATTCTCTTACAAAATTTAGATCAAGATTGATCACAATGATCTGAGTATTATTTTTCTGACTTTCGGTGTTCTATTATAAACAAAACAAATTATAACTTTTTATGACTGAAACTTTCATTTGAATAAAATCCCATATATATTTATAATGTATATCTACTTAAGAAAATAAATAAAATCACTTTTTTATTAATGTACATACATCCTTTAGTCCCTTACATAAAATATTTCACACTCATCTAGAGTTTAACCGATAAAATCTTATGTTGACTCAAGCCAATTTGAATAAATGAGCAGCTGGGTTACGTGTTTTCGCTCTATAGTTTAAGTGACTCAGAATTTTGAGGATTGTATGTGGAGGATTTAATTATAAAAAATGTTCAAAAGCATGAAATTCATTCTTTGAACCGTTGAAACAACTCAAAAAAAATTTGAGCTCAATTAAATTTAATTTAATTTAAATTTATAGTGATGTAATTAAAACCAAGCCTGTTCACTATATCGAGATTGTTCACTATTTCGAGAGAGAAGCTTAAGAGGTTTTCCAATGTGAATTTGATACAAAATTAATTTTTTTTTATTTATTAAAGCGTACAAAAATTTTATTAGGGTAAAAAAAAGACAAACATTGCATAAAATTATAAATAACATACTTTATTATTCATAAAAAAACAAAAAAAGTACACAGAAATTAGTTTTTTTTAAAATAAGAATTAAATTTAAAATAAAAATGTTCATTTTACTTGTTTGTTTCTCAACTTTTAAATGGTATGTACTGTTTTTCTTGCAATTGTTTTATAACTCCAAATGAATATCTAATTTTGGGAAAATATTTGCAAACAAGGTTATCTCTTTCAATAAAATTTCAACATTTATTTTCACAATTACAATATGTCACAAAAGTTAAAATACAACATCAACTTGTGTTATACTGGGTCCAGGGGATACCTTCTACAATGTCTACAATGTTGTAAACGCGGTGCAGCTGGAATATTCTTCTTTAAATATTGAAAAAAATTGTGTTTTCAATATATCGAGATACCTTTTGTTCACTATTTAGAGTAGTCTGTATACAATTTTGTGCCTTCACTAAACTGAATAGTTCACTCTTTCGAGATTCACTATAACGAGCGTCTTCTGTATAATTATTTTACGAATTTTTTAATATGCACTTAAACATCATATTTCAAAAAGAAATTGAATTTGCTTTAAGTATCATTAAATAATCCTTTCTTTTTCATATACAATTTCATTTCAAATTTAAAGGAGCGTGAATGAATTTTTATCGAAATTTATGAAGTCGTAACGGAGAAACAAAACAAGCACGAACTTGTTTTTATGAATATAGTTCATCATTAGCATCATTATACGCTTAGTTTGAGAGACAAAATGTTGTCTTAAAGCTTACCGTTATTCTGAAACGCTATCTAGAACAAATGTATCCGTAGAAGCGAACATATTTTTTGGCTCAACTGAATAGGTTCAACAGCAAAAACTTTAGTTTACGTTGAGCTGCGTCGGTCAATTTTACTCAAAATTTTGTCTGCCAATAATTTTAACTGTGTTTTACCTGTTTTTCCTGTTACTCAAAATTTTGTCTGCCAATAATTTTAACTGTGTTTTACCTGTTAGCGTCGAAAATAGGCCGCGGAAAATTTTTAAGCGAGGAAGAAAACGGCAAAATAAAAGCATTTCGAGAATTAGGCCTAAACCAGCGATGCATCGCGAAAAAATTAACAGAAGTCAAAATGAAGTTATCAGTTACTTGCGAAAAGTCGAAAAGTATAGACAAAATATGAAATATGAAAGTTATATGGCCACATTAAGAACCCATAGACGTGCAATCATCACAGCAGCTTCAAATTCTCATGATTCCGCGTCAAAAATCAAGATAAAACCGGTGTAACATGTAGTTTGGCGACGGTAAAACGGGTTTTTAAAAGTGCTAAACATTTGAAAAGAAAAAAAATCTGAAAAAACCACGACTTAACGAATCCAGAAATGAAATTCGTCTCTATTTTGTAAAAAAATACATGTCGTAGAAGTCTGACTGGCAACAAGTGATTTTTTCAGATGAAAAAGATTTTATTTAAAGCGCCCCGATGGCTGTAATTATTATTTTCATTACTTCTAAAAAAATAGGAGCATTATTAAAGCCGTTTGCATAGCTGTGGAGGTAGTGTCAGGGTGAGGGGAGCTATTTCCTTCTACGGAACCTTCGAACTCCAATTTCTTATATGGAGAATGAATGCAAATGCATATAAAGGTGTTCTAAAAAAGGGCTTCCTACAGACCTGATCTGTTTGGACCAATGGTTGACATTCCAACATGATAATGCCTCTATATAAACACAGCGAAACTACATGTTACACCGTTTTTTATCTTGATTTTTGACGCGGAATCATGAGAATTGGAAGCTGCTGTGATGATTGCACGTCTATGGGCTCTTAATGTGGCCGTATAACTTTCATATTTCATATTTTGTCTATACTTTTCGACGTTTCGCAAGTAACTGCTTACTTCATTTTGACTTCTGTTAATTTTTTCGCGATGCATCGCTGGTTTAGGCCTAATTCTCGAAACGCTTTTATTTTGCCGTTTTCTTCCTCGCTTAAAAATTTTCCGCGGCCTATTTTCGACGCTAACAGGTAAAACACAGTTAAAATTATTGGCAGACAAAATTTTGAGTAACAGGTAAAACAGGTAAAACACAGTTAAAATTATTGGCAGACAAAATTTTGAGTAAAATTGACCGACGCAGCTCAACGTAAACTAAAGTTTTTGCTGTTGAACCTATTCAGTTGAGCCAAAAAATATGTTCGCTTCTACGGATACATTTGTTCTAGCTAGCGTTTCAGAATAACGGTAAGCTTTAATTTTGTTTCTCAAACTAAGCGTATAATGATGCTCTTTCATTACATATATAACAAAGATGTGTCATTGCAATATATATAAAGAGAGGGTAACAATAAGGTGAACAAAAGTTTGAACCTATATTCAGATGAGCGGCAGTGTATATATAGCATTGTATTGCACATATGTATGCATGCAAAAATACAACAACAAATTATATGAAATTTTGATCATAAAATAAAATAACAATAATTTGTCAGGGGAATGTCCAAAAACGCTAGATACCAAGATTAAAGAAAATCTTCGCATCCGTTTAGGCTGTAGCCGAAGAGAAAGATAGACGGACAAAATTAAGAGACCCACTTTTTCGTCTAACATCCTTATGTCAAGTTTATTCAAAATCTCGAGTTCGATTTAAATTACAAATTTTAAATATCTTTAAAACAGTTTTTTTTTTTATTTTGTTAAAATTGTTGAAAAAGTTATAAGAATAAATTATGGTGTGCAAAATTTTAATAATTAATTAATATACTATTAGAAAATTTAAATTTAAAAAATCATCTGCTCGTTTTTGAAATACAGAAAAATTGCAGTTATTTTTGAAACCAACTTTAAACAACTTTGTATGTATTGTATGATATTTCTTTATTTCTAATATTATTACATGTATATGTACATTGTACATGCGTTACAAAAGGTAAAAGAATGAATATAATTTGGCCTACAGTATAAGATACAAAACATTTTGCAACCAGTTTTATTTAAATTTATTTATATTTTACAAGCTCCTTTGTTAACTTATCTAAAAGAATTCTTCTTATCAAATCTTAGAAGTATCTTGAGAATTACGAGCAACTACATCCAACTTGGTTTTGAATTTTATTTTATATATCTTACTTCAATTTAAATCAACATTATCTTATCAAAAGTTTCGGAGGAGATTCTATTGCTTGTGGTTTGGTAAAACAAAAAAAAAAACAAATTAAGTATAGTGAATAAATTAACACTCGAAGAGCTGTCATGCTATTTTAACTTAATTCTTGAATAAAATAACAGTTATTTTTGATTACTTTTGAATAAATTATAAACACTAAACTAAACCATCAAACTTAAAATTTTCCAATATCTTTATACAATATATTAAATAATTTCTTGTTATGTTTTATTCTATATAACGAATGAGTCATTCACAATTTAAAAAAAAAAGAACTAGTTCAATTTTATTTTTAAGGAAGTGCATAATTTTATTTTTGTATATAAAATTCAAGTTGGGATACTTTTTTATGAAGGGCATTTGAAAGCATGGTTTATATTTTATTTATAAGAAAACATAAATGTTAAAATAAATACATATGTATTTAAAAACAAAAATCAAAACGAATTTTCTATAGAGGTTGTCCATGATTCAAAATAGCTTTTAACGGCCTTTAGTCCACAAAAATTGTTATTGTCCATTTAATAGTTTAACTCAGTTGTTAGTGGACTATACTCGGATATATTTATTTTAAGAGTGTTGTCATTAAAAAATAAATAAAAATGATACATACAGAACTCATATAAAACATACATTTTGTACCTTGATTTTGGAATTTTACTACACCAAATTAAATTTTACCAACTTTACATAAATTATAAACCAACCCTACTGTAGCGATTTGATCTTTTTAAAATGTCGTACAAATGGATTGTATTTACATATAATTGTAGCTTATTGTTGTGTTTATTTACAAAATTGAACACCTTATCGAATATATTAAAAGTACAAACACAGATTTTCTATATATATATTTTTTTTTTTAAGTGTTAATTTTTCCAGTAAATTGATCCAAAAAATAATCTAGTTCAAAACTGAGTTTGACGGCAATGTAATCTTTTTGTATTTCAAACAGTTTCGTTACGATGATGGTCAAGTGAATGGCTAACCTTAAAGTTACTCTTTTATAGTTAGTAAAATAAATTTTATATCAACACCAAGTTAATCCAAACTATATTAAGTAATTATATCCTCAGCTCTTGTTCGACGAAATATACTTATTTCAGTTCAGGTTTCCAAAAATCGCACCAAGGCTGAACTACTTCTCTTATTTAACTTTCTTTTAGTATTATTTTTTTTTCTTTAAAGAGATTAATGAAATCAAGTCGAACAGATGAAAACCAGAAGTTGCTATAAGATTGACCACATCAACAGTCTTATTTACATAATAACTGATTATACCTACTTTTTAATGCTCATTTAAATGGAATAAAAGGGCATGTTTAAATTTACTTGATGTTTGAAGTAAATGTATTTATTAAGGTTTACCAATGTTACGAGTACTACGGCACATGTGAACAAAAAATATATATGCATATGTAAATAAAATTAGATTGTCTATCATTAATTTTAAAATAGGTACTTATGCACATTTTTTTAAATCATTTTGTTATTTGCATGTTATGAAAAACAAATCAATCGTTTTTAAAATTACTGTCGTCTGTCTTGTCTGTTTATTCATACTAATCTTCGAAACTAAAGCACTAATTTTTACATACAGATAGGAAGGCTATCCAAGAAGGAAACTTTTAATACCAAGAAAATTTGAGGCATTTTATTGTAATATGTAGGTATTGAAATAAAAAAAAAGTAAAATAATGAAAAATATGCTGAAAATATATTTAAATATTTAAAACAAACAAGTTAAAATCATCAATAATTATGAATTTTAAATTAATCAAAAAAAAAAAAATAGAAAAAAAGAATTTGTGGGTATATGTTTTGTTTTCTTTTTTTTTGCGCTGCTATTTCAAAGAAAATGATAACTGAAGACGTTGGACCTCCTCGTGGTCGGTGGTACAAAAAGGAAAAGACAGTTAGTTGTCGTCTAGTAATAATCGAGGCTTTTCATTCGAAGGAAACGGGGAGGGTCACTTTGGCTTTGAATTATCCAATTTTTTGGCCAATTAAAAATGCACGCAGCAAATGTTATCGGTTTTACCCAACTATGGTATAAATATTAATCGTTCGAGTATTACTAAGGTAAGGTAAACCTTGAAGCCATTTACCCCGTGTCGGTACTCGGTGGTAAGGGCATTGGATGGTTTTGGTTAAGGCATAATCCGTCCCTAACCTTTTGCATACAAATGAAATTAAAAATACTTTAATTGAGTACTACGGGAAAAGATATATATATGCTCTACAAAAATCACTCATTAGGGTGGGAGCATCATGGTAGCATGTAGGTTTGTTAGATGGAGGAATACTTTGCCAAGTGTTTTAAGACTGCAAAGGGAAATTGGTGATGTTGTTTATGCCTATACAAGGTACAAAAGAGTAAAGAGAAATTTATCAAATGGAGTTTCCCTAACTATACCCTACAAGACAACTAGTAGGAAATGACATGACTAGATTAAGTGCTTCATTAAAAATCCCTACCTAGCTTTCTAGGGGCCTGATAGCGATATGTGGCTCCAGGAATAATCCGAAAGGAAGATTCGCCTTAGTTTTTTATAAAAACATTATTTATTTATTTATTTATTTAACTCAGTTAAATAATAAGCTTTACAAAAATTTATATACAGATTATGAATAATGGGCAAACAAAATTTTACTTGAATTTAATTGAAGTAATTAAATAATTTAAACATTCTATATTTAAAGGAGAAAATTATTCAAAATTGGTCCTATGGACAAAACATAAATAAGAACGTCTGCTCTCAAGACTCGGCATATCAATAAGCTTAAGTCTATGGTGGTAAGGTGGAAGATCGTTGGGATTATCCCATCCTTACCCCCTAAGCGAAAATCTCCGGAAACTTTTTTGGACCTGCTCTAGCTGGGTTTTATGGCAGGCGTATTCGAGAATTGGTCGAAAAGTTGCTTTATAACAAAAGGATCGGAAAATTGTTTTGACTCTCTCTTAACCCAACGAAGAATTGAATTGGCCTTATTAGTTATAGGGTTTATGTGCTGTATGAATTTAAGTCTGCAAGCAAAAGACACGCTAAGGACAGACATATCGTTTACAGGAGATAATAATACAACATTAAACAAATAATTAAAAGAAATTACAGAAAGCTTTCTCATAAAGTTCAAAGTTTTACATTTTCGACGTTAAAAAACAAACAGTTACGAGTACACCAATCAAAAAACGAATTAAGATCACATTGCAACTCTTCATAATCACTTATAGTATTTGATATACATAGTTTCGAAGATTGTAACATCATCGGCACAAATGAGGCACTTAGAGTGCTTCAACACAGACGGTAAATCGTTTATAAATAAAATTAAAAGGATAGGGCTTGAATGACTACCTTGTGGAATTCCAGAATTAACTTTAAACTTGTTTGATTCACAATTATTGAAAAGTACCGAAAATATTCACTGAATCCTAGCTTTCTTAATTTATAAAGCTAAACTCGATGGGAGAGTTTGTCAAACGCCTTGCTGAAGTCAGTAAAAATACATTCCAATTGTTTTTTTATTTTTAAATGAGTCAATAGTCTTCTGCCAGTTCCATTAAAAAAGTTACAGTAGATCGGCCTTTTGTAAAACCATGCTGATTTGGAAAGATAATAGATTTAACATAAAAACATAGCGATTCACAAATAATATACTGAAAGAGTTTAGGGATCACAGATAATCTAGCAATAGGCCTGTAATTTTTACCTTTCTTATGTAAAGGGATTATAAAGAAACTCTTCCAAATCGATGGAAATAAACAAGAAGACATTGAAAAATTAAAAACAATGGACAAAGCTAACGACAAATGATTCACGCAGTTTTTCAAAATAGTAAAGGGTATGTATACCATCAGGATCAGGTATATAACTTTTGTCAAGATTAGATATAAACTTAGCAATGTTGTCAGTATTAACTGTCAGTATAAATATTAATTAATGTTAGTATTACATATTAGTATTGCATATTTTTTGACATAATTTATTCCAAAAAACAATAATATCTTATGGTCATCTGTACGCTTTGTGTGCCTGGTTCAGTATCTTCGAAATCTTTGAATAAATGTTGACGAGACTTTATACAGACAGTTGAAAAACTTCAAAAACCGGTACAAAAAATTAACACTATAACTGCTTATGTCAAACATTTACAAAACCTCTGGTAAGGCAAGTTTTTTCCAGGTTATAAATAATTATAAATTTGGTGGCGCTACAGCCTTTTAACAATCAATCCTTATATAGTGACTTACAACTCTCTACCATTTCTTTGTGCCTCTTATTGGCAGGAAAGGAATTGATGGGACCTTCTGCCGAATTCAAACGGTGAAACTGAGAAGCACTTTTTCATGACTTGTTAATTCCTAGCAAGAGGCAGTATATATACCTTTGTAAAACATTTCTGTTATTAGGTGACATTTAGGTTAGGAATTATTACGCCATATAGGCTTCTATCAACATAATATTGCTGTGGTCATAAAATGGTCACGAATATATGTATAAAATATGTATATAAATTTTATTTTTGTCTTATTATAAAATTTAAATTACCTACCTACACATAAATCTTAGAATTTTTTTGATGGAATTTGGTCCGAATTTTTTTTTTAATTTACCGCCAAAGGCTCTCAATACTAAAATACGGTGGACTTATTTTGAGAAGCAAAAAAGTTGGGATTCTTATAATTGTGTAGAGAGAAAAACCCCCTTATTTGGAACACTTTTTTATCCCCAAGTATCTGTCGGCCAATTTCTTAAAAAACACTCCGCGGAATTTGCTTAAGTGAAAAATTCGGATACCTGAAACATATTTTCAATTAAATTTTATATTTTTCATAGAAAAAAAATTTGAATCGAACAGAACAAAAAATGTACGCTTTCACTTCTTTTTTATTTTTCACCTTCACCAAATTTTCATCACGAAAATGACATTTGAATTTCTGATATCTCATAACCCTTTACTTTCGTTTTTTATCTGGATTCCTCTTAAGTGTTTTTTTTTTCACTTAAGCGGGGTTTGTTTAAAGTAAAGACTGTGATATTTTGCCGTTTCTATTAAGCGGGTTTTACAGTACTATGCAACGATTTCACCAATTCAGTTTGACAGGAATGTTTTTATATGCAACGGTAAAGCGTGTGCCTAAACTACCGAAGACACACAGATGGGATCATTTCATATGTACTAAGTAATAGGAAATAGCGTCGAAACTTTATATTTCTGGTTTTATGAATTTCGAGTTCTATCGAATACTAGTTTTTAAATTTCAAGTTTCAAGTGTCAAAAAATTTCTGAATATATAATACCCTATTTCTACAAAACTTGAAATTGCAAACCATTATAAAACTAGTTTATTGCAAACAATAATACTTATTTTGAATTGAAATTAAGTTTTTTGTGAAAGTTGTTTTTGCTAAATTTTGATTTATTTCATATTACGAAATCATTATTCTATTTTGAGCACCAAAAAACAGTCAGTGTCAAAATTACATAGTTAAAAAAAAATGCCATATCATTATTTTGCAGATTCTTTTAGTTTCTTCACATTAGTTCCTAGATTTTCATTATTCATTAAACAGAAGTAGTTTTGTAATTATCTGCATCTACGTTATTATAGTTAAAAGCTACGTTATTATAGTTAAAAGCCAGACCACGGGCTACTAGTAGTTTTCTAAGTGTCTGAATTTAATCAAAATCCCTTAGAAATATAAAATTGACAGTATATTCATGCATTTTTTGAGTTGAGGTCACTTGAAATTAAAAATTGAAGATTTTCACTATGTAAAAATGTCTCAAGTTCGAAAGACCATCAACGTTTTACTTTATGTACTTTTCTGTAGAAATTGTGTGTCTTGAACTCAAATACGAAATCCAAAACGTTTTTTGAAACATTCTATAATCTAAAAAGCTTAAAATATGTATCTCAAAAACGTTGCATGATAAATTTTTTTTTAATTTTTACCGAATTTCGTTACAAGTTTTACGTTTGCAATTCACCTTGTGATGTAATGCAACGTAAAATATAACCAACATTAAATTTTTGTCACACTTACATAAATCATGTCTTCTTATATAAAAATATCTCGAAGATGTGGCGAGTTAGAATTTAGTGGCGTTTTAGTAAATTCCATTAACAGTTTGGAAAATAATATTTAGCCTAATTTTGAGTTTCACCCGATCAACATTCTGCTCGGAGAATTTGATATTTCACTTTTCGACTATTGTGAGTTGTACCCGTAATTTTGTATTCGAAAAATTTCCCTAGTTATTCATTTCAGGCGGAGTTTAATGCCATTGAAAGCCTATATTTTCACTTGTTTTTAGAAAGCGATAAAATTTTCATCGGGCAAAAATCACAATAGCTTCTAAAATTACGGGAAAACACAACATTTAAGATGAAATATTTTTCGGGTGAAAGTCACAATAAAGTTGATCTAAGAGAAAGTCCACTGTTACTACTAAGAATCTGAGCTTTAACGGAATAAGTTTGTCATGCATTGACACTCATTTAGAATTGTTTGATAGGTTTTTTGGTCTGTTTACTTCTGCCCTTTAAACACTGTAGTTGTTAATTTGGAAGAAAATATTAATATTGGGTTCATTCAATTGAGTTTCGATGAGGTTTTAGTGGCTCTTCCGACTCTTAAATGTTATCGGAACAAAAACATAAATTTTAAAAATAGCCAAGTTCTTCTATATAAAAATCGGTACGTAACAACTCAGCCATGAAAAGTAGTGAGATCTAAAAGTATGCCAAGTTCTAACATTATGAAGGTTTAATATCAAATATTTTAAGTAGAGTAATATTGAAAAAACTCCAAATTATGAGAGAAATGTATTAGTTAATAATTACTGACTAAAATTTGGTGGGTTCACTTGTCAAGTTTTCAAAACGTTTTGAATTGTAAGTAATAAATTCCTGACTTTATTGGTACTGAAGTTAGAAGGGGGTCGAAAGTCGCCTGAGTTTGTTCCTGTAAAAAGGGTGTAGTGCCCGAACTTGGCTGGGCACTACCGTGCCCTTTGATTTGTGGTGAAGAGGATATTCCGTCTAGTAATTTGCAGTGATTCCCTTTGTTGGCCTTTGTTCATAATATTTTATAATTCACTTTTGGAGGGTTTATTTTTACCTGAGTGGAAGGAAGCATGTCTTATCCCTATAATATATTCAAATCAAGTTCTAAAAATCTTGTTGAAAACTATTGAGGAATTTGTAAATTCAAGCTTTTTGGAAGTTTGGCTTCGAATCTGGTTGGTGCACTGTGACAAAATTAGCAAAATTAAGGAGGATATATGTAAATATTATGCAATTTACACTGATTTCAGTAAGGCATTTGATTCGGTTGATCACAATATTTTATTAAAAAAGATTGAGTATTTTGGTTTTAATTCAGAGATGCTTAAATCGATTTGTTTTTATTTGAAGAACAGAACCCAATGCGTAATAATTGGTAGGAAGGAAGTTTCTTCTAGGGTTCCACAAGGAAGTCATCTTTGTTCTTTACTTTTTATATTATATATTAACAGTATATAGTGGATGTAATCAAAAATTGTGTCTATGCCCTATGCAGATGATTTAAAATTATGTTTTAAAATTAAGTGCATTGATGATTGTGAAAGAGTTCTTATTTCAAATTTGTGCTCTTTAAATAGCTTACAACTAAATATATGTAAATATAAAAGTAATGCATTTTCCAAATCAGGATTTTTTTTAATTGTCCATATTATAAAATGAACTCTAATCCTTTGATTAAAATTAATACATTTTTTACTAGATGAAAATGTCATGCTCTAAAATATGCTAATTATACACCATATAATTGCATAAATTTATTCTTGTTGTGTGGGGTCGTTTTTCATTTTTTGTTAATTGGAAATTCAATTTAATTTTTTCTTGTTTCAATCAATATACCAACTATAAGAAAACCTTCAATGAGAATCTGTAAAACTAAATAAAAAATTCGCCTAAATTTTAACCATAATTATTATTAATAAATAAATCTTTAACGGTACGTTACTCTTATCATCAATCTTCCTCCGATATTAAATTCGATCAGATATAAAATTGCAATAATTGAGGAACCGCAGTATTTAATTGCAAACTTAACCTTATGTGTAGGTTACTCAATTAAATAAGAGCGCATTATTTATTATGTTAAATTTGTTTTTTTTTGTTTATTATTTTTTTTTTTTTGTTAAAAGACACCGTCCAGAGCAGCACTCTTCTTGAACAGGTTTTTTTTACCAACAAAAACTGTTAAAATTGGTTTCCAAGCACCTGCCTTTAACTTGATTCATCTTCTGCATAGCTTGATTGTGTACCTATACCTATGAATCTTGTTTTTAATTACGACACACCTTTCTTACTTTTTATTTTTGGTTTTGTTGTCTTTTTAGCTTATCATCTTCTTGAGTATTTATTTTTATTTTTTTTGTTTTTGTTTTTACCAAGCAACATTTTGATCCAAATAAGTTTTTTTTTGATATAAAATGTCTTTGCAAGATATGGTTCATCATCAGTTCTTAAGTTCCTTTCGAGTAGTTTTAGTTCAACCGATTTCAACTATTAAAATGGTTAGTATAAAAACACACAAAGTTTGAATTTGTGACAAAATGTGCATAATTATTTGTTGATCTAATTTGTTTTTATAAAGTTTAGAAAATTAAAGAAAAAAGTGAATTTTAGTTTAACTGTTAAAATACAAATTTGTTTCTTAAATAAATTAAATGATCTTTAGTACTTCGCTTCACCCCGATTCCCGAATTACCTGAGTCGTTTAAAGGATATTCTACAGTTCTTAAATAAAATATCCTCCCAGTTCTTCATAACTTTTGGAATTGATCCTTTTAAAGAGAAAATGGCCGTAAATAGTTTTTTTTCAACTAGGACTGTCTGGAATTGAAATTTATAACTTGTATTTATTTTTCAATTAAAAACTGCCAATTCAAAAATATTTGGCTAAGCTTCAAAAAGTTCGCCTTCAATAATATTGTGAATAAAATTTCCAGCAATTGTATTTTAGTGAAAAAAAATTATGAAAATATTTTTTTAAAAACTTTCAAAATTAACTTTTGTTCCTTCAATTTTGTACGAGTCTCCGTTTAACTCTTTTAGAAATTCCGTTCGAATCAATTGACTTCATTCTTTCTAAATTATTTTATTTTTAAGGACATATTTTAAACTTTTTCTCCATGTAAATGTTACAACAACAAGTTAACAGGCTTGTGACTCTTACCTAACATGGTCTATAAGACTTAGGTAGTAAAGTTCTGATTAAATACTGGACCCATAAAATATTGCCACAAGGTCATAAAATCAAGGATTCAAATCTCTATATATTTTTTTACGATTTCAAAATTTCCCCTATCCTCTCTTAATCTCATATTATAACAGAAACATAAACATTTTTTTTTTTTTTCAAAAAGTTTCATAAAAAAGTCTCTAATTGAACATTAATTCTTTGAAAGGTCATCATTAGCATTTTATGACACACAAATTATTTCGTAATTTTATAATCGTAGTTCATTAAAAAAAAAAAAAAAACTGAAGAGTTCAACCTGACAACAAAAGATGTTGTGTTAACACGTTCCTTTCATCGATCAACTTTTAAATTTTAATCTTTTTTAAATGGCGGTGATTCCTAGTTTATTTTATTTCTTGACTACCAAGTATATACGAAGGCAAAGTCTTGCGGTTTTTTTGTTTTTTTTTTTTCAAATAACAGATTTACTGAACTAATTAGTTATGGCGAATATGACGCGACATCGTATTTTAGTTCATTAAAAAAAATTCACTCAGAATTAAGAAACTCTTTTTAGGTGAACTATTAAATAAGCACTTGATGGTGAAGGTTATGACGAATAAACATTAAATTTTTGTTATTTATTTTTATCTTTTACAGAAATTCCTCATTGTCCTCGCAATTGTTGGTTTGGCAGCAGCTGACGTTAGTCATTTAACCAGCAACTATTTGCCACCAAAAGTTTCTACTCCCGTAGTTAACTACAACCAAGTTTCTGATGCAACTATCTCAAGACCTATTGTGAGCACCTACACAACACAACAACAACTTCGTCCAGAGATTTCATACTCTCGTCAAGTTAATGTTGTTCCAAGTGTTCAAGTTATTGGTGGTGGATACGATAGCGGTTTTAATGGAAACGGTCTCATTCATGGTGGTGGTCTAGTTTCAAGCGATGGTTATTACGGAAACACTGGTCTGATCAACGCTTATGATTCTGGTCTTTCTGGACTTTCTGGTTATTCTGGTTATTCTGGACTTTCTGGTCTTTCTGGAGGAATCATTGACTCTGGCTACAATTCTGGACTCAATGGTCTTGTAGGAGGTGGCCTTGTAGGAGGTGGACTTGTAGGAGGTGGACTTGTAGGAGGTGGGCTTGTAGGAGGTGGACTTGTAGGATCTGGTCTTGTGGGAGGTAGCAACATTGTTCGCACTATTAGTGCACCAGCTGTTTCCAACGTATACGAATCATCTTTGGATACCCAATACGGTAGCAATGGAGGTTACGTTTACGATAAGAAGCATTAAGTAATTCCTTCGAATGCTTATAGAAACTAATCAATAGTAATTGTTATGTAGATTGTTTTAGAAATATTAAAATAAAAAGCCACAAAAAAAATAAAAAAAAATTATTTATTTTTATTTTCTTATTCTTCGGGAACTTTGGCAACAACATCACCTGGTTTAATATAATTATTCTGATGAATTATCCATGGTTGATTAGGTGTTTCATCATTGAATTTATGTTTAGAATCGCTTTTTATGCTACGAGCTACATTAGCACCTGGTTTGATCCAAATATTTCCCGGAATAAGAGCGTTAAAATCAGGCGGATGAAAACTCCAGAGGTGTAAACTTGAAGCCAACACCACTGAATGTAGACAGATTAGTAAAATGATGTGGACTTTCTGGAAGATAATTTTCTTAATAAACTGCAATGACAAAGAAAATCAAATGAACTTGCCATTTTGGTGTGAGGTGAGTAGCGACACTGAAAGTCCCTTGGGTTATCTTCCTTCTTTTATATTTGTTATTGTTATTAAATAAATGTGCCTGTGACTTAAATGATCTCCTGGTATAGACCGGTTTGTATCAGAATGAGGTTACAAGTTAATGTACATATCTGGTAAATAAGTTGTTTGTTTATTTGTTTAAGTATCTCAAAAACAAAAATTGGGAATGACTAAAATGCGAATGAGAGCACATTTAAATATATCTATGTATGTATATATTGTATACTGTCTTTGCCTTCTGATTTTTATTTGAGGTCAGTGATGGAAATCGACTTTTTTCGATTGTACTGAACGCTGAAACAAAATAGTACTGAAAAAGAACAAATAGTATTGGGCTCATTTAAACGGATAAAAATTAGCAAACACACAAATTCAAAAATAAAATTGATTTATTAACAAGAACAAGAAAAAATTCATTTGTTATAAATATTAAGGTAACATAGTAAAGGAACTTCATTATTATAGCTAAATAAATAGCGGACGGATCCCGTATCACAATAAGGAGCCATTTGTAGGTTTCATTGAATCTCATCATTGAATATTTAAATTTTTAGTTTTGAGGTTTTTAAAATCCTGAATCATTATTAAACTGTCAGGTTTATTTTGCCATTAAAATAATCACTGATTTTGCTTCCTAAACATCTGAAAATTAAAAATAGTATTTTCAATGATTATAACGTATAACTGGTGCCTAAGATAAGAAAATAATAGTAAGTTATGTAATTAACATTTTTTTTACTCTAAGTGCCTGTTAACATAGGCATTTTACTGAAGGGCGCATCCAATGAGACAGGTAGATTTTATGTGCGTAGAAACGAGAAGGATTTTGGGATAGAATTTACCCCCTATCTGTCTCACTGGTTGCGCCTTTCAGTAAAATGCCTATGTAAACAGGCACTTAGAGTAAAAAAAATGTTTCAGCATTCATTTTTCAAAAACCAAATTTTTGCCCAAAATTCCGATACAGATACATTTCTCAGTTTCTCAATATATTCGCATTCAGCTAGAGCTCTTTATTCGTTGCTTATAGCTTCAATATTTTTGTGTTCATTAGGAAAAAACTTTAAAACAAATTGAACGATGGACTTAACTTGATCATCCAATACTGCGCTTTGTGAGAAATTTTGAAGTGCGTTTAAAAAAAATGACATCGAAATCCAATATTCTTCTGATATCTTAGCAGAAATGTTATGTAAAACATTTTAGCATGATTTTTGAAGCCCTGTATAACTTTTTCACTGAAATTTTTAAAAGTGTATAAGATTTCACATTCGGTGATGCAATATATCTCCATAACTGGTAGGTGATTTTGCAAAAGCCAATAAAGGCTTTTCATCAAGAGATTCTCTTACCATAAAATTTCTACATAATTGTTTAAAAATTAATTTCATGCATAATAACGTAGATGAAGATAATTAGAAAATTACTTCTGTTTAAGTGGAGCGATTCAATATATGATGAGCCCAACTGTCGTACCTGGGCGAAACGCAACTTTTGGAGTTGAGGTCACTTGAACTTAAAAATTGGAAGCTATAAATATGTACTCTTACATATTCAATTCAGTATTTGAAAGTAAATGAGCGCCTTCAGCCCAAGTGGGGATTGGTTTTGATATTGAGTAATTGGTATGTTCGCATCGCACATAGATTTTTTTAATGAAGATAAGAGAAAATTATCAATTTTGTACAAACAATTCAAAATTGTACTGAAAATGGCAAAGATGTACTTACGTACTGAGAAAATCAAATTGTACTGAATTCAGTACAATAGTAAGGCTTTTTCCATCAGTGTTTGAGGTACTGGCATCGAGTTCTTACGAAAGCTATATAAGCAACTTAATGTCATTTAGCTTACTCCGCGTCATTGGTTTGGCCATCAGGAGATCAATCGACTTAAAAAATAAAAGTTAAAAATAAGCCCAATCTTTTCTTTCGATCTATCGATGAGATAGAAATAAACAAACACAAGGAGAAAAGGGATATAGTTATAATATATAGAAGGGCCAAATTATATTTTTTTTTATATGTTTCATAAAAGATATAAAGGGTGTTTATTTTTAGACGTCTGGTTTTCAATCTGGCAATACTTTTTTGGAGTTAGTTTTTTTGACAGCTGTCACTTGATTTATGCTCAGTTTGGTTTGCCATTTCATAATGAATATACTTACTCCTGGACAACGTTTGCAAATCGTTACCAAAATAATGGTTCGGTTTACGCGCTGCGTCCAATATTCGGTTGACATAAACGCCCAGCAGAGTAATTCGAGCAACCATGGATCGGTTTCACACCACGTTTACTCTAGTAGATAATGTGCATTCTCAGAGACGCCCGCACCGTACAGTGCGCACTGAAGACGCTATTGCAGCTGTGAAGCAGAGTATCGAAAAAGAAACGAATGAGTCCATCCGCCATCGCGCCCAATAATTGGAGATTTGGCCTCTTAAGCTTCTCGGCTGGAATTTATTTTATTTTATTTGCCCGAAATCATTTTTAAAACATAATGGTCAACCCTTATCTTTAAAATAAAGCTAAATTCTTGGCCATACAATTAATTAATTTGCGTTTAATTTAATTTTTTCTTGAAAACCACACGTCTAAAAAAAACACCCTTTATATAGTGTTATGTATGGAATAGAATCCTGGCCAAGCACATGTAGGTACTCTTTTGTTGACATCACTGAAAATTATTTTGTTGGAAAAATCACCGCCAGAACTTTATCATGTATTCAAACTGTTGCTCAATAATCAAAACGCGTTGTTCTTTCGTGTAGCACTTCAGTTTTAACAACCCTCAACTGTCAGCTGTCAAGTCGTCTTCTATTTTCTTTGACAATAACCTCGTTTGTTTAATTCCCAAACCTACAAAGTTTATATAAAAAAAATAAACTGGAAAAATTTGGCATTTTCAGGCAAGTAAGCTAACAGGTCTATAACAACTTTTAGTAAAAATCACCTGATATAAAAACCTGTCGTGAATTTTGGGACACCCTATATAACTGCTGTCACTTTGATTTTATTTGTTTTATCAAGAGCAGATCATGTGGATGGTAAAAAACAGTGAACCAGTGAATATAAAAGTGCAAAAAGTTTTGGAATTTGTAAAATGAAGATATGGTGCTGTATAAATGACTTGAACCTTTAATATTCGTAACTTCTTTTTCTTCTCAAAAAGGAGGTGTTCAACGATATTTCTTAAAAAAATTGAAGCGCGTTGCACAAGTCATTTAAAAATTATTTTTACGCGGGGAAAACCTGTTTATTTTCCGTTGACATTTTATACTAAATACTCTATACATAAAACATCAAATAAAGTACATTCCATATTCTGTCAAGCAATAAAATAAACTTCATCGGAGAATTGTCAATAATCAAAGACATTTACAATTATGAATGGTGGAAGAAAGTATAATTACACTCATCTACTTTTCCAAAACTACCCAAAACTACTTGTTTCTACCAGTTTTAGCCCAATCTCGTTCGCAAGTACGTCTATTTTGTTTAGTTTTTGGAAGAAGAGAGCGCTCAAAAGAAAGTAGTTTATTTCGCCTTCTTCACAATTTGTACCCTAAAAATTACTTTGGGTATAGAAACTTGTAATTTCTATCTTCGGTTAAATGTTAATCAGCCTGTGAGTTTCACCCGAAAAATATTTCACCTTAAAATTTTTTGTTCCCCCTAGTATTTTAAAAGCTATTATGAGTTTCGCCCAAACGAACTTTCGTTTGCATATTTAAGAAAAGTGAAAATTTAGGCTGTCAATGGAATTATATATTCCGCCCGAAATGTATGTTCAAAATAACGGGAATTTTTCGAACATGAAATTTCGGGTGAAACTCACAATAGGCGAAAAGTGAACTGTCAAATTTTCCGGGTGGAATTTTGTTCGGGTGAAACTGTCAATAAGGCTGAATTTGAAGTCAAATAACAACAACAAAATACAAAAAGGCTGCTGTTTACTTTTAGATTTAGTTTTATTTATATTTTTTAGTATAGAAAAGTTTTTTTCTGGTTTGTTTATCTTTTATTTCTTTTATGAAACTATAAAAAAAAAGATTTTAAAGACGAGAAATAATGAATTGCAATTTAATTTTGTTTCTTATGAAATTTAATAAAGTAACAAAAGAGATTCCAATTGGCGTGTTCAAAAAAATGAGATCTCAGAGATTTTCCTCACTCTAAAAGTGAGCAAGCGAATCCAAGTTTTGTTTTTCCTCAGAGTTTTGGCAGCAAAGCTGAGAAATTTTGCTAAGGAATCCTGTTCAGATAACTTAGAAAACTGAGTTTTCCAAGGTCTCCGAGATCTCATTTTTCTGAACATGCCTAATGTGTTGGATTTTCTTACTTTTTTTGCTATGAAGTCTCTTTTGTTTATTTTTGGTTTAAAAAGTGGCATACATTTTTGCTTCGTATACTTTTGTAAAGTTTTACTTCTCTCGAAATTTGACAGTTCGCTAGTTTTAGTTCAGAAAGTAAACCTAATATACATACTTGCGAACACAGCCAAACAAATGAAGAGTATGCATAATTAAATTTTAGGTGCTAGCTAGAATTTCCCCAAAAAACATAATTTTTTTTGTGTTTTATGTACAATATTATACAGTACCGCTATCAGGTTAAGTAAGTAGTACTATTTGCGTATTTGTTTGTGGTTTTGAAATGTTATATTGAGCTCGGATTTAGTATAGGACGACGTTTATTTTTCAATGTTTAGGGTGCATCAGTGTGAGTATACAAAATGATTTTCGGGGTTATAACTACCCCACCTCCCCATTTAACGGCTGCGGTGTAAAGGGGATTCATTTTATTTGGAGAACCATAAGTTCAACAAATAGAATTCTGTCTCAGTTTTGTAGAAAATTTTATTCTCTATAATTTTGCCTTACAAACTTTAACCTAGAAATCAATAAAAAAAACATTTAAATAAAAAAACGTCGTCCTATCCTAAATTTTGTAACATTTGAATGGACTAGTTGAAAAAAACAATGAATAAAACAACAAAATTCGATTACAACTCATTCTGTGGATGTATATATGTATGTATGTAGATAATCCAGTAATTTTAGAGTTTGATTTCGATAAAGTTTGGTTTTGACGTTTGAACACATTTTTCAAAGTAATAACTGTACTTTTGAATAATTATTTTTTTTATCATAATATCAATCTTTTGTTAAAATATTATAATTTCCCCACCACCTTTCGGTGTAAAGTGCTAGAAATTCTAAAAAAGTCAAAAATACTAAAAAGATGGATTTTTTCTTGTTTTTTGATATTTTTAAAAACATTTTTTATAAAATTTTGAAATGCAATATTTTTTTTTACTATGTTTATGTTTTATGTTTTACTTAAAAATTCTCAATATTAGCCAAAAATAAGGAATTATCTAAAAACAAACACCAAGGCCATATTTTTATAGGTGAATTTTTTGGATTTTGTAGCCCGTAGCGTGACGGTTAGATGCGTAGGACTGTTACGCCGAAGGTCTTGTGATCGATTCTCAGCCTTGAGCCTATACAACCTTTAAAAAAAAAACAGAAATGCTTTTTACGGATTACTGTCTCTTGCGAGGAATTGATAAATCCTCCAAAAGTATCTCTTGTCATGAAAAAGTGATTCTCACCTAAGCCCCGTTCGGATTCGGCAGAAAATTGTAGGTCCTCCCTTTTCCTGCCAATAATAATTGAGAGTTGTAAGTCAGCTAGACCCTTGTTCTACATAAGCTGTCGTTGCTACCTTATTTATTTAAAGAATTTTTCGTCAAAAACCTAAAACGCAGTAGATACCATTGCAATCGCTTATTCACTAAAAGGTACAAAGTTTAATCAAAATCGTTTTGATCTTTTTCGAGAACGTTTGAAAAAACCAAGATGCTTGTATGCGACAGTTGCCAGTTCTTAAAGAGCTAAACCATGAACTTAAATTTCTTCTCTAAATACTTTGTACTTAAAACAATCTGTACTAAATTTAAAGCAAATTCGTTTATTAATTAAGATCCTACCTCAAAGTGCACCACATATCGACACTCTACGAAAGGTTTGACAAAAATCCCTTCTCTGTTTTCATAATATATATAAGATTTGATTAAAACCAATAGTTAGTTTCCCAATAGAGCAAGCAAACAATTTTTAATTCGTGTAGATATGTGATAGGACATAACGTCTTACACAAATTTTTAGATTGTTTTTAAAGCTCTGACAGAATCGAAATAAAACTAAAAATCTAAAAACGAATTAATAAAGTCGCTGACTGTATTAATTTGCAAAAAATTCAAAGCACAGCTTTAGTGGTTCAGACATTCACTTAAAAAGCTGTATAAATGCTATTTGGTTGACATGTGGAATGGTTTGTGTCCTAGATAGTACACTTCGAGTAAACATTTATGAAAACAAATTTTCAGAATTTAATTTTTAAAAATATGTTTAGAAGTAAATAATAATAATAAATTATTATTTTATAATAACAAATTATTATTTTATAATAACACAATTTTATTGTTTTTATATGAAAAGATAACGAACTACATCTATGTACAATGTATAGTACATAGTACATGGATGATATATTTCGAAAGTAGTTTATAAAATTTTTTGTTATTAAAACTTTCTTACGAGGCCATATTAAAGCAGGCTTTAAATGATGCGGAGAACCCCGCACCGGAAAGCTATTAATGTTCATACAAATATAAAAATCTTTTTCTTATCATTTTTCAAATTTTTCGAATACAAAAATACGTCTTCGTTGCTTAAATCCATTGAAAAGACTTGACTTTTACTACCAACAAAACGTTTTCTTGATACTTTTCTGCCAAACCACTCGACCGAATGTGCTGAAATGTTTTACTCAAGGGCCTGGCAAATTAATTCGATATTTTTAAGATTTACCTACTTAAATATCACACACACATTTTGTAAACTTATTATTTAATTTTATTTTATCGCTCACAGAACTTTAATAAATTTCACTTTTTTAACATTTAACAATTTTAACAAAAAAAATCTTTATAAATACTTAACATATAACATACCTAACTTACCAAATTTAAACCTCAATAAATACATTCTTTCAACAGTAGACATTAAAAAAAACATTTTAAATAATTTTCTTAAGGAACTAAACGCGCTCGTTGATCATCGTCGAAATTTGCCAAACCTCCGGAGTTATCATTATCGGGTTCCTCCAGTAATATACTCGATGATCTTCCGGTATTCCCAGCCGCGTTGACGCTTTTCGCCTGAAAATTAAAAACAATTTTTTTCTTCTACCTCACATCTTTAACATACCTTTTTTCACAAACCTCTCTTTTCGTGTCCAAGACGAGTTCTGACCCTTTCGAGCCGCGTAATAATCTCGGAATAGGTAGGTTAAATTGAAGTTTTTCCTCCCCGGTGCTATAGCCGGTTGCTCCTCCTCCCGCCGCTGGTGCAGAATTTTGGAAACGTGACAATGGATTCTGGAAATGCATGTTGATATTGAAATTTCGATGTCCTTGTTTGTTGTTTGCATAAATGTACCCTGCCACAATGCCAGCAATCACAAGAATTCCCAACAAAGTATACCACACTGCTGCAGCTGTAGCCGTGGAATCTCCATTATCAGCATCATTGGAAAATAAGCTAGATGTGATTTCGTTGGAATATTTTTGGGAACATTTGTAGTATTCATCGACAATGCCACCATCTTGACACATACACTCATATGCAAATGGACCCTGGACACAAAGACCCGAGCATTTTTTATGATCACACACATTGGTAACTAGTTTTTGACGGGACGAACTATCCACAACGATGTCTTCGGCATTGAAAACGTTCAGGTAGAAAGCTTGACAAGATGCATTGCCGTAAAGATGACAACGAACGGCTTCTTTGGCTCCAGTATTTACAATAAATGCTATATTTTCATGAATACTTAATGCCGATGGATGAATTATTGCATTTTCCTTGCGAACAACAGTCTTTATAGCCCGATCACTGCCTCGACGATAGCTTAAAGATTGCAAGGTCCTCGAATGAGCATCAACAAAGTACAGCTCCTGTTTGTAGGTGTCAACTTCAAGAGCCGTTACCAAAGCTTGTTTCGTGGCTATAATTGCATGCTTGGATCCGTCAAGCCCTGCGATGCAAATATGTGTGGTTGGAGAACTAAAACCTTGTGCAATCACAGCTGCGTAAAACAATTTCCGCCCAACAGCGTCAACAGCAATAGACCGGACAACTTCGATTACAGCAAGTTTAATGACATCAGCACACATCTTCTGGCCAAAATTGCACACTTTGATTCTGTAATTATTGTTTCGGCTTACAACGTAGACATTTCCTGTTATCCAATCAACAGCTACCTTTGTAGGGCTGTCAACGACTAGGCCTTGGGTGACTTCTTGTTTCTCAATATCAAATTGGAACAAACCATTTCCATCCTCGGTAGTGTAAAATAACTTCTTTCGGTTGATATCAAGATCAAGCCCAGTTATCTTGGTGTCATTCACCGACCACACAACCATCAATGTTATCGGAGACTCGCTCAGGCTACGGATTTCATTGTGAGTAGTGAAGAATAAGGAATAGCGGCTATCGAGGGATTTGCAACTAACCTTGTCGGGAGTGAGCATGAAACCACTGTAACAAGTACATCGGTAGCCTCCGTTTGTATTTGCACAAATCTGTGCGCACGGGTTGGGTCCTTCAATGCACTCGTCAATGTCAATGCATTTCTTTTTATCTACGTCCAACTTATAGCCATCGAAACAGCTACACTTGGCACCGAACGGGGTCGGGTGACATTTATGTTCACACGTTCCTTTTCCACAAGCGGTTTTGCACATATTAGTTTCATCTTGCCCATTGTCACAATCATCCTTGCCATCACAGGTTCGAGACTCATCGATACAGGTCCCATCCTTGCAGTCGAACATACCGGGTTCACATGCCCTCACAAATTGCGAGTGAGTACTTGAATTATACCGACCACAATTCAGCTCATCGCTTCCATCGCGACAATCCTTTTCTCCATCGCAATGGAATTCCTTGCGTATGCACTCCATGGTTGTCTTGCACTGGAACTCATACACGCTGCATCCATGGCATCCGACTTCATCTTCACCCCGTGGACATTCTGCGGTACCATTGCACTTGGCCTTCATGTCCAAACAAATTGTTGGATCCGATGGACATTGGAACTTTTTCGGTTTCCCCAGACTGTCAAACTCATCATCACCACCTCCGCAAGAAATTTTGGGCTTATCGTCAATGCAAATCAATTCATCAGAGTTATCACCGCAGTCATTGTGACCATCACACACCAATTTTTCGTCAATACATTGACCGATGTTGCACTTGTGCATGCCCTTGCCACACATTTTCACAGCTAAAAGTAAAAAAACGAGATAAGTTTAGTGTCAAGCATACCCTCTGGAATTTTTGCAAAACTTACTGCACTTGTCATGTTCGTCAGACCCGTCAGTGCAGTCAACATGACCGTCACACTCCCAACTCTTAGAAATGCACGTACCAGACGCACACTGGAACATTTGACTTCCACACCCTACTTTCGAGCCTTCACCTTGCTTATTGCATTGGCTTTCATCTGACCTATCACCACAGTCATCGAAGCCATCACAAATGCTACTCAAATCAATACAGCGTCCATTACTACAGGCAAATTGATGAGCATGACATTTCTTAAGTTCATCTTATAAAAATAAAGGTTATTCAAAGTTCCCAAGATATTTTAGTCTTCCATAATATATAAATACTTACCAAAACCTTCACAATGTTCTTCATCACTGCCGTCTTTACAGTCTCTGTGTTTGTTGCATCGAACCTCATTCAGCACACACTGCAAGGAGTCATGACACATGAATTCGTCGAATGCGCAGATGACACGTGTCTTCTTGGCTTTCAGATCACAAGATTCCTCATCGGAACCATCAGGGCAGTCTTTATGACCATTACATCGTCTTGAATTGGTCAAGCACTCGCCAGACTTACAACGGAATTCACAGTCCAGAGCTTCAATACACGTTTGATTCCGCAAATCTTTAAACAAATAGCCTGAAGGACACAAGCATTCCTGTGAGTTCCTTCCTGACGATACACAAACATGTGAGCATTTGCCGTTGTCATGTAAGCAGGGATGATCGAAAATTGTCTGTTGATGACTTGATAACAATTGAATCTTATCGACCATTTTCATACTCGAAATCTCCAATTGGAATTTCTTCACCGATCCCAGATTACTTTTGTGTGTCCAATAGATGTTTGGAGATCGCAATGTTGTCCAGAAAATATCATCATCGATGAGAGCCATAGATATGGGTTGAACAAGTCGCGTTCGCAGCGGGAAGTTGTGCAATTCTTCGAACATTGAGAATTCAATTTTTCCACCCTCTGTATCTACCCAGTATAGAGTGTGGGTATCAAAGTCGGGAACTATTTGAATAGCTCCCATTCCTAAAATATTTTCAAAGACGTGGGTGTGGTCACCATGACCGCCTAGAGTTTTTAAATCTATGTGGATGTTCTTGGATGACTTTAAGGCGATGAACATTTTTCTGAAAAAAAAAATAAAATTGGAAGAATTTACACTTATTTTTCGTGATGTAATAATCACAAACTAAATTATTATCTTCGCCCCTTACACAAAAATAATCCAAGAAAAAAATTTGAACCCAAAAATTCCCACAACAATAAAAATTACAAACGTATGTAGAGTTTACTATCAGTAAAAATATTTCGCTTTTCTAGGTTAGAAATTTCGAATTGCGATAACCGCAGACTTACCCCTCATCGGGCAGAAGTCCAATTCCAATCGGAACATCTACTCCGTAGAAAAAGTGTACGATTGCACGTTGCCTCATTCGCATGGAGTAAGTTTCTACAGTGTGTCTTTCCGAATCGGTCCAATAGAGATTTTGAGCCAATTGATCTAAAAGTATATATAACTTTGTTTCCTCAGACTTAACTGGAAATATTTAAATTAAACTTACCAAAAGCCATTCCAGTAATATTTCCCAAGTTTCCTTGGATCAATGTTTTGAGCTCTCTATTAATTGTATCATATTCTGCAATTATCTTCTGGATTGTGTCAGCAATTATCAATGTACCGTTAACTGCGTTATAAGCCATTTGATGTATGAATATGGGTAACGTATACTCCTGGATGATCCTGTGCTTTCCAAAGGTGGTATGTTCCATTTCCAGAATGATATTTTTCAAACCAACATAAAGTTTTTGTTTCTTCATCGTTTTGGTGCATCGGGTTCGATCTATTGCCAAGGACATTCCATCGGGACAACCACAAGTAGCGGTATTATTAGGAGCTAAAAGACATAAGTGCGAGCATCGGCGATCTTTGCAAGGGTTATCAACCCTCTGCTGGGAAGCAGAATGATAAACATGAACTGCGTAGATTCGACGATCCTTAGCTAAAACTTCGTGACCTTTGCCGGTGAATTTGTGGCAGGTATGAACACTTTTAGTACCCCAATCGGACCAATACAAATTGTCCTCAAACACAGCGATGCCATAGGGATGTTTGAGGATATCAGACAATACCAATCTGCGGTCAGTTCCGTCCATCTTGGCACTCTCGATAGTCATGAGCTTAGCATCGACCCAGTAGAAGCGTTCATTGGGAATATCAAGAGTTATTCCATTGGGCCAATGAATGTCCGATTTAATAAGTGCCACAGGATCAGCACCGTCCATGGAAGCCCTAGCAATCATCGGCCTCATACCCCAATCTGTCCAGAACATCAGACCCTTTTGAGGCCAGAGAGCAATTCCACGTGGCTGATGGACGTCAATCACAACAAGTGGCATGCAATAGTGACCATTATTCGAACACACAGCTATGTGCCTGAGAACATTATCAGAGAAATAGATGTTTCCAGTTAACCAATCAATTGCAAGATCTTCGGGGGCATCCAGTCCCGAAGTGAGTAGAATTTCCTGCTTCGAACCATCTTCACGTGCCTTGACAATGCTCTCGGATTCATGGTGAATATTCGTCCAGTAGATATTCTGTCCATCGTATGCCACTCCAATTACCAAACTTAAATTACTAGCCACAGTATAGATATGCCTTGACTTCAAATACATCCCAACAACGGTTTTCTGAGTTGTATACAAAAGCAAGGGTTCACCGATCTTAACTACACAAGTCTTATTATCAGATTTGAGTTTGTATTTTTCATCACAATAACACATATAGGAACCCATCTTATTGATGCAACCTTGACTGCAAATTCCATAGGTGTCACATTCGTTAATATCTTCACAGCTATTGTGTTCATTATTGTACTGGTAGCCCGATGAACAAAGACACTCTGGGCCAGTTGGAAGCATATGACATGTACTGTCGTGGGGACATTGTTTGGAATCACAATTCGAACTGGAATCTTTACATTTTCCATTTTCATCACTTTGATCGTGACAGTCGATTTTCCCATCGCAAACTCTAGCCAAATCGATACAGGTATCATTGTCATGGCAGAGGAACAGTTGTTGCTCCAATTTGCAATTCCAAACTGATTGAAGAAAAAATGTGTAAATGTTAAAAAATTTGACGAAAATTTGATTAAAAATAAATAAAGTTGACAAGTTAGTAAGAATTAAAAAAAAATTACAAACTTACTCTTGAGGTTTAAGGTTTATTATACAATCGTTTTGCAAATAAAGGTACGAAGTTTAATCAAAATCATTAAAGCCGTTTTCGATATAATTTACCGAAAAAAAAACCGAAAACCTTGCATCGAAGCGACCTCTATAGGGAACCACATATACCGTCCGTCCGTCCAACTGTTTATGCTCTATTTTGATGAATGCCAAGACAAACAGTCGGAGGAGTCGACGAACAGTGGTCCGTTTGTTGAATTTCGGAAACAACAATCAATTCCTATGTCAATGGCTAGGTTTACCACATGACAATTTACATCTGAAAATTCAGATTTCTGACTTTTTCTGGCTTCTTATATGGCCATCTGTTATAAAAAGTTATAATGACTTTAAGAGTCATCTATAATAGCTGACCAATCAGAAGCTTGCAAAATTCAGAAGTCTAAATTTTTAGATGTTAATTTTCATGCATTGAAATCGGCCAATTTTAATTACATTTTGTACACTTAATGATATGGAGAAGTTACATCCAGAGGTACTGCTTCACAGTTTACGTCACAATAATGATACGAAATTTAAAAATTACAAAAAAAGTACCTATGTACATATTTCCAAATTCAGGATTTTATTCAGATTTGTGTTTGAAATGTTTTAAATTTGAATAGCTATGTGTGTACATAATTTCATATGAAACTGGCGCTATTTAGATATGTACCAAATTTAGAAAAGCAAGTCCAAAATGTTGCATAATTTTTCCAATGGATTAAAAGTAGTGCTAGCTATTATTTATGCTAAATATTTGAAACCTTTTTTACTGCAAATTATTTGTAACCCAAAATTGATTGATTCTGATATAAATTTGACAATTTTTACAATTGTAAGTTGAAAAATTTTTGTATAAGGGGCTCAAACATTTTAAATAATCTAAAATAAGAGTTTTAAAAGTGTCTTAATTTATGTAAATTGTTTGCTGTTGGTAAATCTTGCATAGAATTCGGATTAAAACTGATAAGTGCCAAAATTTTGAATCTGAACTTAGATTTAAATAAAATTTAAGAAAAATAACGACACTTGAAACTATGCACAAAGTTTCAAAGTAAAGGAACACACCCATTATTTGAGGTTATTTAAATTTTTTTTAGTCGTTTTAAAAATATCAAAATTGACAAATTTCTATCAGCATCAGTCATTAACTTTGATCTAAAAATCGTTTATAATAAAATAAATAATTTATTAAGAATGTGCTACATTTTGAACTTGCTTTTATAAATTTGGTACATAGGTATAAACCTGAAATTGGGATAATTTTTATATGAAAGTACATATTCAAGCACAAATTATTTTAAAACATTTCACACATAAATGCACAAATTTAATTAAGTTCTTGACTTGAGTTTCATTTTTTAAATTTTGAAATTTCGCACCATATTTTAACCTTAATTATGAAGTCCCCATTTCGAAAGCAAATAAAATGCACGACTGGGTTGCATCTTGTTGCAATTATGCATGGAACTTATATGGTCTTATTTATAAAAGTTGTCTAACTTTGGACAACTGTCCAACTTTGGAAAATGTGTTTAAAAACCTGGTTTATTGTTGTTTTATAGCTGCCTAACTAAGACACAAGAGTAGATTATCCTAACCGTGAATAATGTGATATTTATTTTTATTAAATAAAGCATATTTCCACCAATTTGAAAATAGTTAGACAGTGTCTAAGTAGACAAAAATTTTATAAATACGACTGATACAGTTTAGGCTGAAAAATTGTTTAAAAATCAATATACATACATAATTAGAAATAAAATGACTAACCAACCACTGAAATTGTTTTGACACCAACGCGATGTACACCATCTTATTTCTTAAACCAATCTCAATTTAAAAAAAATTGAAAATCATTGGAGTGGTTAAAAAAACAAATTTTTAGCATTTATTAATGCTGAGTTAAAATATAATTCTGGAAAAAAATCATGTACCCATTTTCGAAATTTCGAATTTTCAAAAAATAATCTTGAATTTTTTTGTTTAATCCAAAATTTGATTTTTTCGAAAATTTTGATATGCAGTGTTATTCAACCTTATTAGAAGGTCTTGCGTAAAATATTTCATTAAAACCGGTTTAACAGATTATAAGACGGTCGAAAACAAACAAAAATGGTTCTATGAGAGATACGGTAGAGATTGTCCTTACCGGTTTTTAAACACTTGTATGCGGCATGTACCGTTATTTTTGGTTATAAGAATAATTTTCTTTTAAAATCTGCTAGATAATGGACAGGTTCAATAAAAATCGCTTTACATCTGAATTTTAAGATTTCTGAATTTATGTCGTTGAACGCACAAAAAAAATCTGAAATTTCAGTCGAAAGTCATTGTGTCAAATTCCTGCATTTACCTATAGGATTTAAATTGAAGCGAAATAAAATATAACTTTAATTACATTTGTAAATTAAGCATTGAGCATGGGTAGTTGTGAGGATGAAATTATATGTAGCTAAATCAGTAACCGGTTTTATTAATTTCATTAAAATTCTTTTTATTGATATGTATGGCCCACAAAAATATAGAAAAACTTTCCTAACATCAATATAAAAAATTGTTGATTTAAAAATTCACTAAACAATAAACAAAAAGTTCGTTCATTTAATAGGTATTAAATTTTCATGACAAAAACTAAAAAAATCAACCACCAACAACACAAATTTGAATTCGAAGTTCAACTTTTATGTGCTGTGCTTCAGCTGTTTTGGCACTTCCCCCACCACAAACAAATTGCATCTGAATTTTCAGATGAGAATTTCTTATCTGAAAATTCAGATGAAACGTAACTAAAAGTCACTTAAAGTCATCTTACTTTTTATGACACCTCTGGCCAATCAGAAGCTCTAAAAATTCTACCATTTTGTTTAGGTTTTGTGAATAATTTAGGCTTATTAAATGTTTTAAATTCCATTTGTTCTTTTATTCGTCGGTCGTTGGTCGCTCTCATGTGAACAGTCCTTTATAGTTTGCCAGTATATTGACCATTTATCAGAAAAAGGACTTGTAGTTTTTCATAAATTTTAAAATTGTGACAATATTTACCCAATGAATGAATGATAATATTTAACGTCAGTCACAATTTCCAGTTTGTTTTTTTATATGACAAAAAAAACTACTAGATTTTATAGCATTTACACCACAAAATCAAAAATAGGAACATATAGTCACAGTTTTTAACACCAAACTGGAAATACATATAATTAAGGAAATCAAATTTTAATGAAATACATTTACAGAAAGTCGAAAGCAAATTAATTCTTGTACATTCTCATAACTTGCAAAATGTTTTCATCAGAATATCAATGCACATGGTACCAGTATAATGGCAAAATTAAGCCATCACACATTATAGGTATTTTTTACATAAAACGCACTGATTGTCTGTCACTAACAGGCATTTTGGTATTTTAACAGAAATGAATAATCAATTTTACTGTTTCAAATAAATTTAGCACAATGTTCTCACGATGAATGACAACATTTTATGTCAGTCACAATTGCAAGTGTTTTGTATACCAAAAATACTAAAACATTTTGAATTTGTCAGTCGTGGAAATCCACCACTATGCTCAAGCTCGATATTTTCAGATGGACGCACAGACGCATTTATAGAAGGTTTTGTGTACATAAAAACATTTTTCTTAAGAAATAAATTGATAACAACTAAATTCTTGTCTTAAATTAGCAAAAATTACGTTTTTTAGTCCACTTTAAAATTATTTACATTTAATATTATTATAATCAAATTTGAATAAAAGTTCGACTTACCACATCCTTTCTCATCACTGCCATCACCACAATCATCAACTCCATCGCACACCCACAAATGACTCTCTAAACATTTTCGATTCTGACAGAAATATCCCGAACATTCGTGTTCAGCCTTCAAACATCCCGCCGACTCGTCTGATCCATCATGACAATCTTTCTTCCCATCACACATAAAATGCAATGGAATACAGCCTTTATCCTCACACGTGTACTCGGTATCAGTGCAATTCTCCAATGACGCACTTTTCCTACCTTCACATTGCCACTCATCTCCACCATCTGGACAATTTTCGTTGCCATTGCAAACAAATTCCGATGGAATACATGTTTTGCCATCGGAGCACTGAAAATAGTTGGGCTTTCGACACAGTTTATAATCTGAAGAAAAAAAAAACAAAGAATACAATAAGCACATATTTAAGATCAAGTTTTTTGCGGCAAACTTACCACAATCTCTCTCATCAGAGTTATCTAGGCAATCCCTATTGGAGTCGCAGACTTTTTCTGTGGCAATACATGACCCATCTTTGCATTCAAACTCTCCATCTTCACAGAATTTTATCGATTCCACTTGATGAAGAAGGCACATTGAAGCAATTAGTAAGACCACTAACAAGTGGATCTTAGCCCTGGAAATTCAAGGCAAATAAAACACGTGGTAAAGATTTTTTTTATAACGCGCTTCATTAAAAAAATTAAAACTTACATTTTGAATAGTAATAAATTGTAGCCTTTGAAAATAGTTGCTTCTGGTTAAACAAACACAATGAAAAAAAACCTTAAATTAATTTACAAAAAATTACATTTAATCAATGCGATTCCAGGAGAAAAGCATGAAAACCAGAAACAAGCGGCCTTCTTCTGATGCCAAGCCGAGCTACAACTGTTTTCTTTTTTTATGTATAGCTTTAGCAATCAAATAAACGGTAAAATATTTTTCGGGTATATAAAGTGCAGGCTTACAAATGATTTTTATTAAATTATTGTCGAACTTCGCAACATGTTGCTAGCTGATAAAGTTCTGCGGGTAGTAGAATAGTTCTGTTTCTTCTTCTTAAAGAATTGAATTATGGGAATGAAAAATATCCCAAATAGGTTGTAGGTAGATTGTCAAGAATAAGAAAAATTACAACTGCTGAATACAACCAATAGACTAGCTCAGAGTTTTTTGTATGGTGTAACTAATTTGTAAAAAAAAAAGTGTGAGTGCCGGGACTCACGGTTAAGATGTGTAAACATACGTAACGTAACGTGAATCTCAATCACGATCACAAGATACGTTACGTTTTTTTCACCCTACCGCCAGTATATATGTTTACACATCAAAAATACAAAAAAAAAAAAAAAACATTTTAAAAATTTACAAATATTGAACAAAAAAAATGTAAAACTGGGTGCACGTAATTTCATTACGTTTGTATGTATGACTCAGTCCTGAATTTTAAAAATTATTAATTAGAAAAAAAATTATAAATAAAAACAATACAAATTATAATTTTATGAAAATATAATAATCAAAAAAAAAACGAATTTCCAACAAAAATCTCTCAAATTTATCAGAGATTCATGTGGTGACATTTATGTTAAATAAAATAGTTTGTTAAACAAAACGAGCTTAATCATTAATGGGCATTCCTCCGACACGTTTTTTTTTCTTTTTTCTAGGACCTTAAATAACGGTGCCTGCCGTAAAAATTTTGTTTACCCATCAATGAGAATATTATTATTTTTATATTTATTATTAACATAGATTTTTTTTTCAATATTTCTAGCATTTTATAAAAAAAATTGCGAAAATTTGTTTTGATTTTCGGTTTTCTCAAAAACGGTTGAACTCATTTTGATTAATTTTTTATGGGGAATGTTTAAAAAATTTTCAAAACAATTGTAGGTAAGTATTACAAAAATTTCAAAATATTTTTTTTTATTTTCAAAAAAAGTTTCAAAATAATTTTTTGAGAACATATAATGATTCTAAAACGACTTGATAGATTTTTATTAAACTTGGAAGTTTTTAACTTTGTCTATCTTACAAACTCTATACAGGAGTCAGCAGTCCATTATGTACTGAAAATGTTATGTACCATGTACCAACGAACGGTGACAACTGTAACAACTGGTGATGCAGGGTTGTTGACGAGAAGCGAGGGAAGTAAGAAGAAAAAAACCATCGGGACTTGCAAGTTGGGAGTTTTACTGTGCGGTGAACTTGACCGAGATTATTTTTAGGACAGTCAGAATAAGACAGTCATAAGAACAGTCATCTTTTTTTAATAAAATATTGAATAACCTACAAAAGTACTGTTTTCTTAATTAATTGAGTCGGCTATTTTCAGGTAGTGGTTGGACATTATCCAGGAGAGCAGATTAGCCACAAAGTACGTACACCGGCTCATATACTGGCATTCTGAGTTATTTTCACAACTGCGTTTAAGACTGTTCACATATGATCAAGACAGCTTCATATTGTTCAATTTGTTTTGGCAATTGACTTCAGTAGATGTATTTGTAATATCGGGTTAATATTTTTAAAGTTATTTTACACCACATACTGCTTGATCCATAGTCATATTCAGGCTTATTTATAAACCCAACTTCAAAACCTTATGTATAAACATGTTCCAATGATTCTTATTTAGACACTGCAATTGGTTGTCCAAAGCTTTTCTGAAGTGGCTATGTTCAATGAACAAAGAATTGTTTTATTATCTTCAAATGAATGAAATATTCATTGAACGCATCCAAATTTTCACGAAATTGATAAATCACAGGGATGTCAGTGAGTACATGAGACAGTTTTAGAATGCGTTTATAAATAAGGAGGTGTCCAACTATTTAGACAATTACAGTCGTATTTATAAAATTTTCTTAGAACACTCTTGGACAGTTGTCCAGCTACTGTCTAAATAGTTGGAAATATCTAAACATGTTCTCATTCACTCACTGACATCTATGGAATCTGTAAATTTCGTGAACATGTGGCTTCGTTCAATGAACTTTTCATTTAATTTCCAATTTTTTGTTCATTGAACATACTCACTTTAGAATAGGGTTGGACAACCAATTGCAATGTCTAACTTAGACACTCGATTGAACATGTTTATAAATAAGGTTTTAGAATTGGACACCTGTCCAAACTTAGACATACTTTGGAATGGGTTTATAAATAAGACTGTTACTGCTATATTAGTCACTCGATACATCTAGATTAAAACTTTAACCCAGATGTAAATCATACAAATTCAATTCAATTCAATAAGACCAATCATTTTTAAAAACTTTTGTTTCCGTTATGTGATTTGTTAAACAAAAATCTTAAACGGGTACGAAGTTTAATCAAAATCATTGTAGCCGTTTTAGATGAGCTTAAACAAAAATTCCCCTCAAGGAAAACACATACAAATCGTCGCTACAATGCAGAACTTAGTCTAAGTCCAAAATTTAAAAATGATTTTTTTTATGTCATAAGGAAACTTGTTGTGTTCCAAGCATTTTCTACATATTCTGAATATTCCAACTTGCAGTAAATCCTTCAGAATTTAAATAATAGAATATAATCGTAATGTCGAAAGTCAGCATTTTACGCACTAAGGTTCTTTTTAAAAATTTGGAAAATGTAACTTAGACTAGTTCTGCATTGTAGCGACGAAATGTTCTGCACCAAATTTGAAGGAAATTGGTCCACACAATTGGCTCTAGCTCAAAATAAAATGGACACCGTAGTGTTTTTTTTTTTACACGATAGAAAGAAATAGAAGTATAGAAGGAAGTAAAAATATCATTGACGTCAAATAATTCTAAATAACCGCTCCTGCAGAGCCCCAATTCCGTAAGTGTGAATAATTTGTTTGTGTACCTAAACTGTCTATTCACACTCAAAATATGCGCGAGCCAAATTGTCATGCCTATGGGCGAAACGCATTGAGCTAAAAGTCATACAAAACTTTAAATTTAATTTTTATTTTATTTCTTTGTTTACTTTTTTAAATTTTCCAAATTGAAGAAAAAAATAAATAAATAAATAAATTCAATTTTAAAAAAATATTTATTGAACAAAACTTAATGTATTTATAATATACCGAGTATGAATAAAAACATATTCGCACCAATATTATTAGAATCCTAAAAGTGCAAATAGTTGGGTAGTTTACCCTATTTATATATATATATATATTTACTACCATAACTATTCAAGATACTAGAACTAAAACTATACTTGTTTCATAAATAGAACCTTATAAAGGCTATACAAAAAATAAATGTTTAAAGTGACTTAATCAAATGTTCCCCTCTTTCGTGTAGAACATTCTTAGGCATACTACAGCTGGTAACATTGCCATTTACCAAAGGTCTGCGATTCTTCTCCAATTCCGTAAGACACTCTCGGAAGCCAAGCAAAAATTCATCGGCATTTTCAATATTAAATACCATTGGTGGCTTTAGCTTAATAACATTGTCACGAGGCCCATCGGAGCTGACTAAAATTTTATGAACATTCTTCATCCGGTTGACTACCCAATGAGCTCCTTTAGTAGCTGCCTCCCGGCTTCCCTTATTCTTAACCAGCTCAATACCAATAAAAAGGCCAGTTCCACGAACATCACCAATACAATCGTATTCATAAGTTAGTGCTTCACATTTCTTAAGAAGATATTCGCCAACTTTCAAAGCGTTTTCTTGTAAATTCTCCTCATCAATGACTGTCATAACTGCATTAGCAATGGCACATGACACCGGATTTCCACCGTAAGTGTTGAAATAAGCCACACCTGTGGCAGCAAACGAATCAGCAATCTCCTGAGTTGTAACTACAGCTCCAACTGGATGTCCATTTCCCATAGGCTTGGCCACTGTGACTATATCTGGGACTACATCTTGCATTTCAAAAGCCCAATAATGTGAGCCAACACGCCCGAAGCCAACTTGAACTTCGTCCAAAATACAAACTCCACCTGCAGCTCGAACAGCATTGAAGACCTTCCTAAAGTAACCATCGGGAGGGATAATTTGTCCTCCGCAGCTTTGTAAGCTTTCAGCAATGAACCCTGCAACACCTTTACCTTCTGCTCTCAAACCTTCGAGGATAACTTCAACGTCCTTGGCATAAACTGAAGCCATATCCTCGTTAAGATGATCCTTATCGACGTATTTTCCTCCATAAATATCTGGACAGGCAGCTACATGAACAAAATCAGGCTTATTATCACCACCAGGTTGGTTAAATTTATACGGTGAAATCTCCATTACCGATTGAAGATGACCATGATAAGCACTGGAAATAAGAACAAAAAACATAATTTTAGTAAAATTAATGTTTTTAGTTAAGTTTTTTAATTTGTTAAAACATACTGGTCCAAAGTTATAATATCCTTTCTCTTGGTATGGTTCCTGGCCAATCTCAATGCCAAATCATTAGCTTCTGAGCCAGAGTTTACAAAAAAACATACTGTCAACTCTGATGGCAACTTGTTTGTTAGATTTTTTGCGCACTGAACCAATTCATCGTGTAAGAAACGATTGTTAGTTGAAAGAGTTGCCATTTGAGAGCTTCCAGCCTTCACAACTTTTGGATGGCAATGACCAACTGAAAGAGAGAAGAAAATAACATTAAAATTAGCAACAAATTAAGAAAAACCTTATGAATAAAATGAATAGCAATTAAGGGAAATAAAATTTTTAAAATAAATATATTGGTAGCGCCACTAACATTTTCTAAACCATACTTTATTTTGTGTGAGTGTTCTAAGTCGTTAGCAATCGAGAGACCAGTAATTTTCAGCTGAATCTGAACGATGAACAATACTTTTTTCACGAATAGTTATAAGTTCTCTTGGAGGATTTGTCACTTCCTGGCAAAAAGCAATACCCCTTGGATTCGACTCCCAAACCTCCAGCAACAGCCCAACGAACTAGACATAATGCTATGGAGTTCACGGACACAATTAGTTCAAACCAACTCAAACCAATTTCAATGCAAGTTTTCTTAATTCCTAAAACCCAAAATACTATCTACCAATGAATTAAAAGTTAAATTTTTTGTTCAATCTGTTGTTTATAAAATTATTATAAAAATAGATGTATTTTCCGTCTAATTTAATATTTGCTAATTAAATTCAGACACCATTAGATAACCTAGAACGATTATTTAGAGCTTGAGCGATCTATAGTCACAAAGTTTTTTAGGTTATCTATTATCGTTTTTAAAAATATTTTCCAAGAAAACAATTCCTCCAAACTTATCAGCCGAAACAAAAGCATAATCATCACATCACGTTAACCTCACGTGTGGATTAAATCATGTTTGCAAATCGAGACTATCCGTTTTCCTTAAATACTTAAGTTTCTTCGTTATGTGTTGACATTGCCCAATACCACTTCAAAATTATTTGTTATCAAAATCAAACAAAAAAAATTGTGGAAACTTTGCTTAAGAGTCAAATCTTTTTTTCTGAAGTACAGGCACTACATACGGCATACTTAAACAAATATTGAATTATACGGAGCTTTAATGTTTATAGTTTACCTTTCAATCTTATCATTTTTTTTTTTTTATTTATGATGAAGAGTGAATAGTGAGGAGAAGTCGATTCCTTGGATCGTTTATGGACTAACCAGTGAGATTAATCAGGATGAAAGCGACACAAATAATTAAAATCAGAGTGGATTTTGAACCCTTTATCTACAAAACTCTCAACTAAATACGAGTAATAGCCCTTTAAAAAAAAACACTATTCGCTTCATGAAACACGTGCTAGATAGTGTATTCCTCCGATTGAATAGGTAAATATATTTGTTTTTTATGAAATCTTTCCAGTCTTTCTCATTGAAAGAGCATGGCAAATCCTCATCAAATAAGTGTTGTTCGGTGCGAGTTAAAATTGAATGCATCGGCACCTTTAAATTGAATCAAGTTTATAAATGATTTTGATCAAAATTTTGATTTTTCAATCACAGGTTTAACTGTGAGTGTGATTGAATTAATCACTGTGAGTTTAACCTGAGAATGTGATTGGTAAATTTAAAATATTTTTGTAGGCCTAGAAGTTATTAAATAAGAACAACAAATAAGTTATTTAAGGTACCTCGTGGGACATAACTTCGAATACAAAAATGCTGAATTCCAAACTATCGACTTAACAAATCTTGAATGTCTAAAATATCGAATGTCGTAAATTTCAGCTTTCTAGCACCTTTGAATAAAGAGAAAACTGAATTGTAATAAAAATTGGGCGTGGCATGAGGCGGATTCAAAAGTTTCAACTTAATGCTTTATAGAGAGTTCATAAACACAATTTTAGCTTTCTAGCACGTTTGGATAAAGAGAAAACTGAATTTAAAAAAAAAGTGGGCGTGGCAGGAGGAAAATTCAAAAGTACGTGCCTAATGCTTTAGAGAATTCATATACAAAATTTCAGCTTTCTAGCGCCTTTGAATAAAAAGAAAACTGAATTTTTACAAAAAAGTGGGCGTGGTAGTAGGCGGATTGGAAAGTATCAACTTTATTCTTGTTCTTGTGTCAAAAATCACGACCAGGCATCACAATTCAGATCTACCTTCTAGCTCCTAAACTAAAAATTAAAGAATAAAACTGTTTTTCACATTTTCATCATGAAATATGATATTTTGTACAGTTGCTGAAATAATAAATAAATCACGACTACAGTTCTCGTTCTGATTCATTTTAGTCATTGTTGTGACTTTTCTCTTGTCGTGATTTTGTTCATGTTCATAAAGTAATCAGTTCATTAACCGATTGTTTTAATTTGTGAACCGTTTCTGTTTGTTATATGATTTTGAAGTTGTGATTTTACATAGTTGTGATTTTCAATCACATTTAAAGCACTCACAGGTTATTAGTGAATCGCTCACAGGATTGTGATTTTTGAATCATAGGTCGAAAATCACAGGTCGTGATTTTATGTTCATCTCTTGAAAAAAGTGTGTTACTTGTTACTGTGTTACATCATATTATGTACCTACATCAGTGTTTATCTCCAAAGCCGATATTTTCACCAAATCCGCGTTTTGGTTTCAATATGAAAAGGCTATAAGCTGTACCTACACAATTCAAGTGCCAGTTAAAATTGTGTTATATGGGACCACGAACACTATTCATTTTAGCTAAGGAATTTGTCCGATTTAATAATTTCCCAGGATACCCAAAATTGAAGCAGTACATTACTGCAAGCATGACTGTACTTTATACATATTTGTATTCTTCAACCACATTTTAAGATGCACGTGCATGTGTTTTTTTTTTTTCATTCAAGCAATAATTCTCACAGACAAATTATTTTTTTTTGCTGAACCTCCCTCTCTCATCATTGTGAAATGGTTTTTAATATTACTATATGTATAAACTTGGCGTCAAATCTCAAAAAACCAAATTAGATTGAAGAGTAACAAGTTGATCAAAAATTGCGTCCTAAAAAATATTTGATTATAATTGTCTGGTCTGGTCTGGCCTGATAACCATGAATCCCAAAACAAATTGAGGTTCAATGTACTTTGAACTCTTAATTATACAATATTATTGTCTTCCTTGAAATAATATTAATGTTCTTTTTATTTGGAAACTAATTTAGTACACAAAAATAAATTTAATAAGTTTGATTTTTTTGTTTTCACAAAAAAAAAAAACAAACCTCACTTCATCTTTCGTTATTAGTTTGAACTGATTTTTGTAAGTCTGCAAAAATTGAATTTATTAAATCAAATAAATAAGAATGGACTATAACAACAAATTACTATGATAATTTCTTCCATGGCCGAACAAATTGAGCCTCTACACTATATTTCCTTATCTGTTGTAACTCGCATGTTATAACATCTGATTATTCAAAACATATGATTATAATACTGTAAACAAATCGTGTAAACTGTATAACAATAACATTACATATGAAAGCTGAATGTAATGGAAAAATTCAAATTGAACGTACGTATATTAAGTCGAAGCTTGTTTTATTTAGCTTGCACATTCTAAAAGTAATACGACCTTCAACTCAACATGATATAAACTACTGCATCCCTAAAAAACAAAACAAAAAAAAACAAATCAACACATTAGTGGTACTGCAAACAGGGACGCATTTACAAGTTGGATATTCTTGGGGAATATTAACTATATAGGGCCATTATTACATCACAACACAAAAAATAAATAATCGTATTTAAAACTTGTCTAACTTTAGCTGTCAAAATTATAAATGAACATTCGTCAAATTATTCACACGATTTATATAGATTAAAACTTGAATCCGGATGTAAATCATATAAATTAAATGAAAATAAATCCGGATTTACGTTTTAATCTGAATGAATTGAGTGAATAATATGGTGGTAATATTTATCTAACTTAAACAATAAAATCGCTTGTCTAAACTTTGACTACCATGACATTTTATTTAAATAAATAAAGCATATTTTCAACTATCTGGAACTATGTTTAGACACTGTCTAATTAGACAGTCGTCAAAATTATAAATAAATATTTTTGACTGTTGTCTAAAGGTAAGACCGCATTTGGCGGAACTGCACTTCAGCGGAACTGAACATCCCGAATGATTTGTAGAAATTCGCATGAGCTATATCGCACTAAGCGACTACTGCACTTCACGGCGCGGCACTATGCGACAAAGTTGATAATCTGACCAACTGTGTCACGACATCAAGTTCCGTTCAGTTTCGTGCAAAAGTGTGCGCGGGGTCGTTGAAGAGCAGTTCCGCCAAGTGCGGTTTTACCTAAAGAGTTGTCTAACTTAGAAAACGTATAATCGGTTGTCTAAACAATTATTAATGTGACATTTTATTGTTTTTAACTATCTGCAACTACTTAGACATTGACTAGTTATTTAAAAATCTAATAAATAATTTCTGTTGTTTACTTTCAGAAATGAAGTAGGTAGATATAGCATGGAAACTCATCACTGTAAAATTTATTCAAAATGAATGCAGAGTAAAGTTCATGTTTGCGCCCTAGTTAAATGCTAATCCGCTACTGATTACAAGTGTTCTCATTTTGCATCAACAATAAACTACAAGACAACACAAAATAAGATTAAAGCTATAAATATCGCACAAACAAATCGTTCAAGTTGATCGAACCATGCCGCAGCGTGTTCACGTGAAACTCATGCCTGACATGTGAATTGCGTTGGACTCTATCTAGCTAGCTTCCTATACCTTCTTCAACTTTGGCTATACTTGAGTTTGGTCTAGTTAAATGAATAAATATACAATAAAAGTTTATTATTTAGTTAGAAAGCCTCATCATTGTAAACGTTATCAATTTGGTTCGTATCTATAAAATGCGTAAATCAATTCTCGACAGATTATATATTTTGTTTGCCCACTTTAGAAAAAAATGTATGTCTGGGGGCACGGCTCGGCACGTTATAATTAATTAGTAAGGAGTTGTTCTGTTCTGTAATCTTTATCACGTGAAGCTCACGAGAGGAATATTTTTACTGATTCTGATTCAACACTAGAATCGGTTTTTTCTTGTATCAATGTATCAAGATTAAAATTTAGACTGAGTGATATGCGTATAAGCTATATCACATTTTCAATTTAAACAACCTATGTAAGTAGGTACCTTATCATCTTAACAATATATTATTGCGCATTATTTGTGTTGTAAGCAAAACACTTTAGATAATAATATAATAATATTATTAAATTGTGATTGGAAGTGTTTATTTTTAAAATATCAAAGAACGTGTGAAGCGTGTTTTGTTTTTGATGTGTAAAAGTCAATGTACCTAAGTAGGAAAAAGTATTATTGCATCGAGGAAAGAAGATGTCAGAATATGATGCAATTATCAAACTTTGACGTAGGTAAAAGTGCATCAATTTAATGAAATGTTTGCGTTTAATGTTTTTGAATCTATCAAAATTTAAGAAAATGGTGTTCGAAAATTAAATAAAGGCGTATCCAAGAAAGAGAAGGGTGCTGACGTTAAGTTTACAACCTTTATTGCTGGAAGTTTTGTTCCCTACTTTTAATTTCAAAATCTGAAGGTTAGATAAGTTCCCGTATAAGAGAGTGAACTTCTATGTCCTAATTTATTTAATTTTAGTTAAGTTCAATAAAAAGTTAGGTTTATTTCCAACTGAGTGACAACCAAGTTCATTAAGTGCAGTTTTTCATATATGCAGTTTTTCGGAGATCTAGGTACATAGTTTTGAGGTTAAACCCCAATTAACATGGAACATGTTTTTCAGTAAATTTTGTGCCGGTTACAATCTCAAGTTAATTGGTGAGTTGATTCAGAGTTAAATCACTGACAGATATTTGTAATAGTTGATACATTTTGTGTGTCAAAAATATATTTAAATCGAAGAGCGTGACTATGGATAGAGAGAATTCCATTTTGACAGATTTTTGCCAAGAAAAGTTATGTTAACAAAAATTTGTTCAATGAAGATTTGTATTTCTTGAACCTGTTTGATTTAGGCACCAAGTTAAGGCATCGTTTTTTCCATGCTGTTCCGTAAATTTATACGTACGAAATATCTAAATAACTAATAAATAATTAACCTGCAGGTTCTATAGTAACATACAACTCTCAACTATTCTTGCTTGCGTGTCTGCAGAAATGAAAGAGGCTTAAAATTTATTGCCGAATCCGAGCAGCTTTTTTTGTCTTTGAGCAAGACCTTAGTTTGATAATAACATTTAACGAAATTCTATAGCACATAAAATTTGTTGCTTATGGCTTGAATTTAATGACAAATATTTAGTACACAATAAATAACGATAGTATTAAACAAATCGTTTTATTTAAATGTAAACCAGACATGTTATTATATTTCTTCATGTTATCATATAAAGATATCAAACAAGGTAGCTTTTTAAACACTTTCTATACAATTTGCAAAATGGAGGTGTCGTCGTTATTATATTACTTAATTAACTTCAAACATAATTAAAACCATAAAGAATTATTTTATCATCATAACTGATTAAATACTCTGGGGTATAACATTCAAATGTCAAAAAAATTGCATAACTGCGGTTGGGTTTTTATTTACTTTTTTGTTATACAAATAATAAGTTGAGTTTCTTTTAGGTACAATTTTGTACAGCTTCAATATTCTCTTGCGAACATTTAATTTTTATCACTTCAAAACGATTTCAACAGTGCGCCCCAAAGCGCAAATCAAACAAACCTATTGATAGTGCTGTTTAATGAGAGGACCTTAAGGGCTCCCTAAAACAAACGCGAAACATTAGCAACGACGACGAAACTTTCAGCTTTCAAAATTAAATTCTAATTGTTCGAGTATGAAAAGAAAGTATAGCTTGGTGGGTAAGAACCTTTTGGGAAGGATGCCAGCCTGCGATTTATAAAAATGAAAATTGCTTCTTACAGACTTGATTCTGCACACGAGATTGACACAAACATTTTTTACTATAATGTGATTCATTTAGGGTGTTATCGTTATAGAGACCATTATTTTATCATTTGTAAAAGTTAATCTACTAAAATATGTAGGTACACCGTACATATATAGGTTCGTAATCGATTTATAAATAAATTATTATTAATCTTTAGTCTCTCTAATTGCAATAAATGCAATTTTTTAATTGCTATTTTGAAATCAACAAATTAAGGTTCTGATATTTTTTTTTTTTTATTTCTTATTATATTATTTCTTATTTTATTTATTATTTCCTTGAGCTTAATTGATTTTGTTAAAAAATAAAATAAAAATAAAAACACTTGAGCCTAATATTATGTAGATAAGAACTTACCGTGCGCAACATTATTGATACAATCCAAATAACGAGTATTTTGTTCGTCAAACATATATTGGCCTTGACCACGTACAATCTTAAGTGGATCTGTTCTATAAAACAACTGGCACGCTTTGCTGAAATGTTAAATAAAATACAAAAATTTGTTTATTAGAATTTTCTGAGAAATCGTATCTTTTTATTGCAAAAAATTTAAAAATAATAAAAATAAGATTAGCATATAAAAAAAAAACACTTCAAGGCCATATGAGGAACAAAAGCGAACCTAATCCCATTGAATCTCATTTTCTATGTGAAAGCATTTTTTGTATGAATATTTTTTTACGACAAACAGAAACCATCAATATTGATATGAGAAATTAATTATTTCATAATTACTAACTAAAATTTGGTGGGTTCACTTGCCAAGTTTTCAAAACGTTTTGAATTGTGCGTAATAAAAAGGAAACTTGCTAAGTAAACCCACCAAATTTTAGTCAGTAATTATTAAATAATACATTTTTCATATAACTTGGAGTTGTTTCAATATTACTCTACTTAAAATATTTGATATTAAACCTTCATAAAGTTAGAAATTGGCGTACTTTTAGATCTCACTACTTTCCACGCCTGAGTTGTTACATACAGATTTTTATACAGAAGAACTTGGCTATTTTTTAACATTTATGTTTTTGTTCTGATCTCACTCCTTTTTGCAAAGATATTTATTTAAGAAGGTTTTTTTTTAATAATGCAAATTCTATATACTATCTACTGAAATACATCCAGCCAAGTAGAAGACTTAGCACTATTTTATTTGGACTTGTTGAATTATTAAACTGAACTTAACAAAAAATTGCGTATTAACAAAGGCCCTCACTAGTTAACTGATGAGTCCAAGTGAGATCGCCGGGACGAAACGCCAAATTTTTGTAGGACTTAAGGCCGTTAAAAGCTATTTTGAATCAAGATATTTGTTTGTTGCCAGGTCAAAACCTCGTAAAATACCAACTTATACTTTCTACAACAATCAAAATTCGGTGAAAGTGGGCGGATACCACGCCCCTGAATATATCATTTTCATTTTTGCTTTTGTATGCATTTCAAACTCAACCGCTGTACCAAATTTTATTGTTCTATCCTCATAGAGCAATCAGAATTGCTCTATTTAACTGCGATCAAGTTCTGAAAATGTAGGCGGATACCACGTCCCTCGAATAGATAACCTAAAATATAAAATTATTTTCTTTTTATGCACTTCAACCCCTACTACTCTACCAAATTTCATCTTTCTACAGCAATCGGAAGTTCTCCATTTAATTTATCGCATTTCTGAGAAAGTAGGCGGATACCACGCCCCCTGAATCGAAATCCTCAAATATTCGATTTTTTGCTTTGTATGTACCACAAGACCTATCGCTATGCGGAATTAGAAGATTCTGCGGTGTCGGGAAGTGCATAATTTTGATGATCTGTCAGTGAGTGAGTGAGTCAATTACGGTTTTCGCGATTTTTGACGTCCTATATTTAGGGAACAACTTATGTTACGGAGTTTAAATTTGGTGAGGCGCCTGTGTTTGGTTAGCTTACCAAATATTCCGAATTTGAAGTTCCGGGCTTTAATTGTACTGAAGTTAGTGGGGGGTCGAAAATCGCCTGAGTTTGTTCCTGTTAAAAGGGTATAGTGCCAGAACTTGGCTAGGCACTACCGTGTCCTTTGGTAACTTTCCAATAAAAGTTCCCTTAATTGGAAGGCAATTTTTGAAAGCTGGCCAATCAGAGACAAGAAACGTGCTTCTGAAAGTACCCATTCTTTGACGTTTGACGAACACAAGGAGTTTTGGTAATTTCATACCCAAATGATCAAAGATCAAAGGCGTTCATAAATTTACTTATCATTTAACACAAATGGTAAATTTAAGACATTGCGTGAATGCCCTTAATGATCTTACGAAAAAAATGTTACCTACACTCTTTCCTTACTCCAAATGTTACCTTTATATTTTTTCCTCTTTCTTATTATACAGCTTGTTCTACTTTGTAAAATTATAGTTTATAACTTAGATATTCTATCTATCAGTTATTTAGCAATCACGAAATAAAAATAAATAAAAAATTAAATATTATTGCGTTTAAAAATCTTCACTTGGATTGTTTCTGCAGTAAGAGTGCATTTTACTTGAGCTAAAACAACTGTGTGAAAAAATATTTCCTTCTATTCTAGTGCCATATTAGAACCTAAATTTTGACAATCTTGTGTTATAACATTTAATAGAAATATCTGCTTAACTTTATGCTTAAATCTATGTATGTAGATGGTAAGAAAAAAAAATCTGATTAAATTTCGAAGTTTAAAATTTTGAATTTATAGAGGAAGCAAAAATATAAAATTAATTGATCAAGAAGATTGTACAGAACACTATCTTTTTTTGTTCTAACTTTCCAAAAAACCCACTAATCAATTCATTTGAATAATAATATATTAATAAAAATGTACACCTTAATACTATTTAAAATTCATCTCAAATTCAACAAAAAACAAAAAATACATAACCTTGCAACAAAGAAAGTTTGCCCTTGAAAATAAAATAAAAGTTCAAGGTAACCATTATAGGCGAGTTTCCATGTTATTTACCAACAAAGAATACTTATTTGTATTCAAGGATATTCATAAGGATTTACAAGTACGAGTAAGGTATACGAGTAAAATGGTGAATTTTGTACTTACCCAATGTGTTTATTTCGTAGCTTTATTGTGTCCGATTTGCACATCTGCTCGACGATAGCAGGGCTTTCGGTGAATTCTTGTGCATAAGGCATATTATTTTTTTTTTATAAATAAATAGAAAAACACTTCAACAAAATAAAATTTAATTATTTTACTTTAACACTAGCGATGTACTGATCAGCAATGGGAATTGTTATCAACTGTTCTTGTCAATCTGATTTTTTTGCAAGTAGATTTAAATTGTATATAAATAGTGATACGTCTAGGACCTGTTTTGCTATAGCCAAGATATAGGATAGTTGCAAAACTGGCTCTCTGTGCTGACGACTAGATGCCTCTAGGATGAACAATACTTTTCAAATGTCGTACTGTTGGCATTGTTCTATGGTTTTTATCACAACACTACGGTTGAATGTGTGCGTTACTCATTTGTGTGTGCAATCATGAAAAATCAAAAACTAGGGGGTTGTTTTTTTTTGTCTGTCTTTTTTGTTGGAGTGAAAAGCTTTTTGTTTAATTCGGGAGGCACGGCAATAAAGTTTTGTTTAAATTTATACCGCGCTATGAATGGAGTTGCCACTGTAGAATTGTAAACAATTTTTTATAATACATACCTGCTGGGTTAAGTGCTACAGCCATGTTTTAGAAGATAAATATTTACAAATAATTGTCAAATCAAATAGATAATGACGTATAAAAATGACAGTTAAATTACTCTGCAGCAAGCAATATAACACCTTAGATTAATATTAATTGCCCCAGATTGATTACTCCACTGTTATCTAATACCTGCACAAATAACTAGGTTGGAAAATAGCAATTTGGAACTGTTTTACAATGACACTATATTATTTTGTTTTATATTTTTATTTTAATAAACAATAAAAAATAACCTTTTTATTGGTAGATACAAAAGCTGCATTTTTGTATCCACATGATCTGGGGCCTATTTCACAGAACATACATCACATATACATCACATACAACACAGAAATGTATGTGACGTAAAATGGGCCCCATATGAGTGGGCGTAAATTTTATTTATTTTTTTAAATTATGCGTTTTCTAAGTTGACGCATAGTTTTTTTAGAAATTCAAAATTTACAATGAGCCAAATTTGGCGACTACTTTAAGGTACATACATTCATACAACGTATGTGATGTATAATGTTCCGTGAAATAGGCCCCTGATCCGGATAAAATTTTAACATGTAAATACAAAAACAACATGTAATCCAAAAATTAGTACTTTTGTATAATTTTTATTTTAAGGTAGTGAACAAAATAAACCAAGATACACAAGAAAAATATACAAACACAATGAAAAAAGTAATAGTTATATACCACTGGCTGTCACTGTGATCCTGTTTGCTTATTTATGAGGATCTGATCCAAATCAGATCATGTGGATAATAAAATGCAGATTATAATATTATTTTGTACGTGATAATTCTTATTTCGAAAATTCTACTTAAAAATTACCCATAATAAGCTAGATACTTCTGAAATGACAGCACTGTATTACACACTTTCAATGATTCTATGTTTTTTTGTTTTTATTTGTGATAAGATAAAGCTTATAAAGTTTTTACTTTCAATTGAGCTTTTTTTAAATTAAAGAAATTACAAGCTTTAATATTGTCTTCTTCAAGACTTGCAAAAAAGCTTGAAAGTTAAAACTAAAGTTATGGTGTGGCGTTTATTAATTCGGAAAATTTAATTTCAAAAATATAGTTTATATTTTATTTACATAGTTTATTAATTTATTTATTATAGTCTATATTATAATATTCTAAAATTAAAATTATATGCACTGTATGTAGTTTTGATGATAAGGCGGATCTTTTTCCTTTGTGCCTACCTATGCAAATTTGCATTTTTCAGTGCTAAAATTTCTTGCTATTGATTCCTCTGAAAGTTAACTAAACGTTTTACTTGTGATTCAAAAATCGACTCTTACCCAGCGACTTTATTGGCAATATTTGAGGAACTAAATAGCTTGGCTCATTGCCAATTGCCATTGCTTAGAATATTGCCAAAGGAGACGCTTTGGCAATAGCAATGGCAATATTGCTCGACAGATGAAAGGCAATAATTACTAATTTTAATCCTTGATGCAATAAATTTTGAGGTGAAATTTTTCAAAATGGTTTCTTTGCGATTTGGAATGACTTTTGATTCGTTTTGAAATTAAAGTTGAAAATATGAGAAATTAAGTAAATTAAAGTTTGTATTATCAATTTAATACAGTGATTTTAAAGATCAAAAAACATTTTAAAGTGTTTTCGTTTTTTAAATAGGTACTCACAGTTGACAACTGAAATTACCTGGAAACTAAAAAAAAATCCAGGCAATAAATTGTCATTTCTATTGAAATTGATATTGCTTCAAATATTACCAATGGAACCATAGCGTTATTATATACATATCTAAAAGGTTATGTTATACTTATAAAAGGTCAGCTATATTACGAAATTGGTCAGGCATAGATTTTTATGATTTTTTAAATTTGTTTTAAAAGTCACTAGTATAAGACTTTTAGCACTTCGTTTGTGGAATTTCGCAAAAAAAATGCAAACAATCATAAAAAAAATCTATGCTTGACCAATTTCCGAATATAGCTGACCTTTTATGAGGATTGAAACCTTTCAGATGGTATATTTTTATTCGAATATCCCATAAATGAGGTGCTAAAAATCGCTATGACCTTGGAAAAAATTAAAAAAATTATTAAAAAAATTATTTAAAAAAAATATATGCCTGACCAATTACTGAAACTACCTGAACTTTTATGACCTTTTACTGACCTTTTAAATTGCATACTTGTTTTTTTATAAATTATACTAATGAAGTGCTAAAAGTCTTATACTGTGACCTTGAAATTTTTTTTTTTAAATTCATAAAAAAGAACCTATGCCTGACCAATTACTGAAACCAGCTGACCTATTATCACGATCCGGTGGCCTTTCAAATGGTATACTTTTTTTGCGAATATCCCATAAATGAGGTGCCAAAAATCGCTAATGACCTTGAAAAAGTTCTAGCTTGGATTACAAGCCTGGCCAATTTCTGAAAATAGCTGACCTTTTATGACCAATTAGTGACCTTTTAGTTGGCATACTTTTTTTGCGAATAACCCATATATGAAGTGCTTAGATCCCGGAGCCCCGTTAAAAGCTATTTTGAATCAATAATTCAACAAGTTCAAATAAAATAGTGCTAAGTCTTCTACTTGGCTGATGTATTTCAGTATATAGTATTTGTATTACATTTATTTTCATTGAATATCAAAAATAAATATAGAATACAATTCCATGATAACCTCACAAATAATAAAAGGTTTGTCATCATCATTAGGTACCAATCGGCAATCCAAAGTTTATAACCAAAAATAAGTAAAGAGAAATGCAATAGGTACACACTAATTACTAAATCATAAAAATTGTAAAATTGTCGAAAAATTAACTTACTCGATGCTTAGAAAATTTTAGGAACTTACTTTTCGGTGAACAGTTTTAAGTACATACCTACATATTATCATTATCCCTACCAGAGATACCTTTGGAAGTTAAACAATTATAAAATTATATGTATTTACATTACATATACGAATACGTAGTGCGCGCCGCACGGTAACAATAAAACAAAGGAATGCAAAAAGTCTACCTGAAAACCAATTGAACATAATTAATGGAAATGTACCAAGATCAATTTGATGAATGATTATTTTGAGATTGTTCACATTCCTTCTGTGAATAGTTTACTTATACAGACTTTCTTTAAGAGTTTAACTAATCCCCAAATTAAAAAGGCTAATGAACTAAGGGTGACAATATTACTCTACTGTACGTTACAGATGGCAGATCTATACAGTAGACGCTCGATATAGTGAAGTAATTAAAACCAGGCTCTTCACTATTTCAAGATTGTTCACTATATCGAGAGAGAAACGTAAAAGGCTTTCCAGTGTGATTTTGATACAAAATGAATTTTTTTATTTTTTTAAGCATACAATAATTTCAACTGGGTAAAAGAACATTAATATTTCATAATATTATTAATAAAATACAAAAAACTTTTTTTTCATAAAAACGAAAAACTGCATAGTTTTTTTTTTAAATAAGAATGAAATAAAAAAAATAATCACTAACGCCCATATTATTCACTCGATAAATCCAGATTGAAACTTATATCCGGATGTATTTACATTTAATTTAGATGTATACTTTACAGCTAGATTAAAGTTTTAATCTGGATGTATCGAGTGAATAATATGGGTGTAATTCTGTTTGTTTTTCTCTCAACTTTAAAAATGATTTGCACTGCATTTTCTTCTAAATGTTTCATAAATATCTTTAAAAAAAGTCCACAATGTTGTAAACGCATTGCTGCTGGCACAAATCTTGTTAAATATTGAGAATAAAATGTGATTTCACTATATCGAGATACTTTTTGTTCACTATTTAGAGTTGTCTGTATAAAATTTTGTGTGTTCACTATACTGGATAGTTCACTCTAGCGAAATTCACTATATCGAGCGTCTACTGTAATTAACTTAAGAATTTTGATGTGCGTTTTTGTGTGTTAAGGAATTCAGACACTAGAGTGTATTTGTAAAGAATAGATTGTTAGATTCACAGTAAATTGATTTACACATAAATAAGTTTCCTTTTGTAACGGTAAAATAATGATTTACAAAATCATATTAATAGTCTTTGTTTGTAATTGGATTCTTTTAAGTGTTTGGCAGTTGTTGGACATTGAAAAAACCGTGCCAACCACATTTCTATTATGAAGAAAAAAATTAAAATGTAAGTATTCAACAACGGTAACACTCACAATAGTTTTCGCAAGTTTTGATATACTCAACTTAGAATAAAAAAGCACTCAAAGATGCTCCGAGGATGCTTTAGCTAGAAGAATTGTTTTGGCTAAATAATGAAAATAAAATAAAAAGTATAAAATACCGCATGGAACAAAAGAAAACAAGTGTTTTTACTATCTTTTGTTCCAACACTTAGAGTGTTTGTAGTACCTATAGCTTTTTTGAAAATTTGAAAATCTATTCTGTTTTTATATTTCAATTATATTTTAATGAATAATATTCACCTTTAGTTCCTTTACTTTGAAACTCTGTGCATTTCTGTGAATTTTTACACCAAAGTCTGTCAAAGTTCATATAAAAAAAAATAGAATGACGTAGAAATTCACACAAATGCTATGTTTTAAAGTAAAGAAACACACCTTTTATTACATTTTCAAATTCGAAATTAAAAAAAAAAAATAAATGCACGACTGAGTCGCACGAACTTGCTCTTTTGTGCGATCACTCTGTGATTTTAAAGTCTTCAGGTTTAGATATTTTCATCTGATTTTATAAAAATTAAATTAGTTGTGGTAGCCTATATTTTATGCCACCGCCCAAAAACGTAGTTAAGTTTAAAGTATTATTATTTGAGTACATATTTATATAAACAATATAGCACCGCATAAAACTTACAGTTTTTACTGATAAATTGTTAAAAAGTCAATAGGTATACATAATTAGAAAAAAAGTGATTAAACAACTCCTAAAATTGTTTAAAAACGACATACATATTGCATAATGCAGAGTTAAAACATTAATTTTGAAAAAAAAAATCATTAACCCAGTATCGAAATATCGAATTTTTAAAAAATATTTTTGAAATTTTTTTTTTCAAATCCAAAATTTGTTTTTTTTTTTTAATTTTGATATGTAATATTATTTTAACTTATTAGCAGTTGTTGTTTTATTTTTGAAGTAAAACTTCTTTTGCGGCATGGGGGTAAAAAATTTTTCTATGGAGCTGTCAGTGACATGTCAAACCGACATACAAATTCCCGTTACGAATTACAAAATTCAGCGTCACGATATTATATTTTCGTTAAATGCAATGGTTCGTGCATTTAATATATTCGTTAAGATGGTTAGTGAATTCGAGTAAGGGTTTTTTGTGGGAAGAATTTTATTTCTGAGGATTTTTTTCTGTTGTGTTGGATTTTCGGCCATTGGTCGATTTAATGCGAGGAAGCATAAATTATGTATAGTTGTAGGTTTATTGGTTTTGCATGGAAATATTCTGCAATCTATTGTGTCTCTCGCTCATTGGGTGTTGTTGAAGTAAAATTTCTTTTGCGGCATGGGGGTAAAAAATTTTTCTATGGAGCTGTCAGTGAACTGTCAAACCGACATACAAATTCCCGTCACGAATTACAAAATTCAGCGTCACGATTTTGCAACGGTTCTGAGTTTCAAATCGGGTGCTCTGAGTGGTAGGACTTGAAAAATACTTGCCCTGTTGTCGTGAAAGAAGTTTTACTTCTAGCGCGTGTACATAAGTACGCACACTCTTTTTTTTAAATAAAATCGGTTCACCAGATAATGAGATAATCAAAAACAAAAAAAAATGGTTCTGTTAGAGATCATATTTCGTACACATATATATGTTCACATACAAATTTGAATCAAAATCGTACTAGTCGTTTAGAAAAACGAGATTTTCCTTAACGGTTTTTAATAACTTGTATTGGAGGTAGCGTTATTTTTGTTAATAAGAATAATTTTTATTTAAAATCTGCTAGATATAATGTTCAAAAACTGCTGCATGCCTAAATTAGGCAATAATAATCGATCAATTTATTTTCGAATTATTAAGTTCTCAAAAAAACAAATTGGTAATTTTTTTAAAAAAATCCAATAAAAAAAATTTTTTTTATTTCGATATACCATTAATTTTTGAAACATTCTTCATAAAAAAATTGATTAAAATCAATTGAAGCCTCTTTTAGAAAATCGAAATGGGAGGTATCATATACATGTGATGATATGTACAACCACTTTTGAAAAAAAAAATTATCAGAGGATATAAAATCAATTCGTTCGATCAAGGACAATTAAAATCTAGCAGGCAGTTCTTAGTATTTATAAGGTGAAAGCGGGTGAAATGATACTGCGGGGATGGCATGGCGCAGGTATAAAGTGCATCCAAACTTTATTAAAATCAGTGCTGAGGTAGAAAATTGAAGATCGAAAAGTGTAATAAAAAAGACAGAAAATGTATGGTTTAATTTGGAAGTGAAACGTAAATACAAAAAGTTGGCCGATTATGAATTAAAAATGTATAATCTGCATCTTGAAATAACAAATGCATTAAGTGAAAATGAATTTGAGCAGTGGCTTAGGTTTGATAGAACGGTAACGTTGAGAAAAGAAAATGAAGTGAAAAGAAAAAAATACACGTCAAATAAAAAACTAAAGCATTAATTAATTGAAAATTCTCCGTTCATGAAATCAGAAGCTTAATTTATTCATTATTTCATTATCAACGAATAGAATGTGATCTTTAGTGATGACGAGTTGAATTTATTAAATAAAGGTCTAAAATTTACACCAACTCCATACAAAACTCAGATCTTAGACGTGGTTGTTGACAGTGAGAGAATATTAAAGTATAAGGTTCCATCAACTCAAAATTATATTCGTGATACTGCTACTAATGTTATAAAATCGAATGCTAACTTAATTACTAAATCGGAAATAGCTAAATTGCAAAAGCAAACGGTGGAAGAATTAAGAAAAAAAAATGTAGTTTATATTAAAGCGGATAAAAGTAATTAGGTTGTTATTTTAAATAAAATAGATTATGAGCAACGTATTTTTCGATTGATCTCTGAGTTCGGATATAAAGAAGTTCAAAAAAGTCCAATTAAAAAGATAATAAGAGAAGTTATTTCTTTGAGACAAATAATTCGAAATGTTTTTATAGTATTCGTGTGAGTAAACCCAAGTTTACCCAAATTGTATGCGTTGCCAAAAACACATAAACAAGGAAAAATTATGCGTCCAATCGTTTCTAACATTAATGCTCCAACTTATAAAGTGGTTAAGTGGTTAGTTAGTGAAATTACAAAATTACCGGAATTGGAAAGTTTAACGGTAAAAAACTTATTTGAGTTTGTAAAAAAAATCAAAAGATTTAGTGCTACAAAAAGATTAAATACTGGTAAGCTTTGACGTGACATCCTTAATATAACATCCTAATATTCCAATAAACATCTCGTTGGATGAGTTAAAAAACTATTAAAATTAAATTGAAATGGAAAGTGAGAAAAAGGGGTACGGTTTGTTTCGTCTTTTTCATCTCGTTTTTTTATTGTTTCGTTATAGTCGTTTCGTATTTCGTTTGTTTATGATTTTCATTAATACGTTTTTCAATTATTTGGTTTCCTTTCACTTAGTTCGTTTTAAGGTCATTTCTCCTTTTATGATTTAGTTTTTCGATTATTTCGTTTTTTGTTTAGTTCGATTTCAATTATTTCGTCATTGTTTACGATAAACAGTGAGGTATGTAAAGGGGGCATACTGCCTCCCTGCAACCCCCCTGCCTGGGTACACTATAGGATTTGGGGAAGGTGCGAGGTTGGTTGCATGCAAATTTTCTTTTGCAACTTTGAATTTATCCTATATATCCTATGTATGTTAAAATTTTCAGATATGATAATGCACTGCTACAATCACCACAAATTAAACCCACGCTAAAGTAAAAGTAAAGTTATTAAAACCTAGGCGAAATACCCTTAACCCAAATAACTCTTTGCACTTTTAACGAAAATGCAAAACGAGTGAAAAGAGAGAGAAAGAAATGCGAAATGACTGTAAGGCGAAATGATCGAAAAACAAAATAAGGTATTACATATGCGTAAGTGCAAAACTGTGGTATCAAAACGTTTTTCTCACAAGTGGAATCAAATAAAAATAAAAGAGTAGCGCTGCCTGTTGAACCAAAAATCACCAATAAACTTAAACAAGTATTCAATAACCATGAAATGGATGTGGTATACAAAAACGACAAAATAAATTGGTTAGTTTATCAGATTGAATGTAGTGATTGCAATCGTAAATATTATGGAAAAACAAAACGAAGCAAAGAACACATGAATTGTGTTCGTCTCAATCAGCCACAAAAATCGGCTATGGCGTCACATATTTTAAATGATGAACACAACAACTTAAACAGTGAGAATCTTGAATCATTTTATATACAAAAAGACACAAATGCACTGAATTTAGACAAGGGCAATATTAAATCTTGCCAACTTAACTTTATGTGCAAAAGACAAAGGTAAAAAGGAGAAGAAAAAGCATCTTTCCTTTTTTGCAGCTAAACAAAGTTTAGTTGCGATTGCTGATGGTGAAGTGCATACGCTTCGAAATGCATTCAGGTTAGTGACGTGTTTGTTTAATTCGTTTTATTTTTGTTAATTGTAGTGTTTTTCATAAAAAAAAATTAAACAAGTGTGCTTCGACTCAAGTGAAATTAAAACAAGCTATATTAAGTTATTTAAATCAAATTATAGAGACATTTCAGAGACGTACAATCATGTAACATTTGCATCAATTATTATTTTGAGTGTGGAAAACTAGTTTAACGTATCTATTTTTAGATGTTGCTTAAACCTTAAGGATTTGCCCATCAAATAATGTTATTTTTTCATAAATAAATTCACATATAATGCTTATACTATTCAGCTCTCTCTATTGTAACGTCGAATACATACTTTTTCTACTCATTTGTTTAAACCCGGTATAATTAAAACTACATATACCTACTCAAAAAAAATCATATTAAACGACGCGGACGATAGAAAAATTCAATTCAAGATAAAATATAATAATAATTAATAAGGGTCAATGCTATTACAGCATCAGATCAATGAAATGTATTTAAACAAATCCTAAGAAAACAAAAAATAAACTTAAGTTTAAATCAACTATACTTTATTACCCATGCTTTGTTTTGTTTACAATTTCTTTAGTAACTGCAACAGAAACCTGTATACAGAAGAAATAAATACATTTGATGGCGCCAAATAACGTGAAAAAATTGCGCTTATAGTGACACATAACTCTCAAATATTTATATGTGTAGGAATGGCATATGTATGTGTGTACGGTGACTCGCACAAGATTTGATACAATTTTTTGTTTGACTTATTTCGTGTTCCATATTAATTTCACTCAGGAATTCAATTATTCTGAAATCCAATTAATTTAAATAGATTTGGAAAATGAATACGAAATTCTGAGTAGAGGCATACAAAACAAGAACTCATTTGAGATACATACATGTATACTCGGTTTCTGAACTCACAGTGTAATTATAGAAATGAACGGGTTTTTGCGACCCAGTCGTGCATTTTAATTTCTATCGAAATTGTAAAAATCGTTTTCGCGATATATTAAACATTCCTTAATGATACAAACAAATTTTATAGACGGGTACCTACCGATATTTTTGGTCCTAAAATAATGTACAAAAAAGGATAAAGTTTAAAGAATATCGCCCCAGATTTGAGACGTAGCAGCTCACAGACATATAGATAGACCCACAGAATTGTGAGACCCATTTTTTTCGTAATATTTAGTTTGATAAAAATTTTACGAATACATAACTTTCAATATTGTAATTTTGATTCGTTTGTAAAAAAAAAAAAAAAATACGTATACGCCACAGTGCCCTTTTCTTCAATAAATTAGTTTTTATTCATTAAACATTTTAAATGTTCAATTTAATAGAGATAGGTAGACAAATCCAAAAACGTGGCTTTCGTCATTCCATCCGTCACTTCGTTGGTCGGTTTCTACATCATCTCTACATCGAAATAGAGCCTAAATGTTTGGAAGAATTTGATTCAAATTTGGTAATTAGTATTTTTAAGTAACTAATGGGTTAGTTTGAATTTTTTTTTCAACTCATTTAGAACGGGAAGCTCTAATATAACTGTTTTATTTTTCTCAAATTTATATACGATATACGATATATATGTATGTATATTATATTGGTTCCTTAACCTACATTATGTAAGTTTATTTTAATAAAACTTTTTTTAAGTTTTTTGATACAAAAATCCAAATAAAAGCAAAAAGGTTTTAACGATTGCTTTTAAATTGCCTTTGATTTAAATATAAAAAAAAAGAAATTTCATGGTGTGACAGCTCGTGTAGAACCAGCATCTATAGTGAATTTAAACTCTCAACCATTCCTGTGTGCGGGCGTAGGCAGGAATGGAGACAGACATGAATGGACCTACAAATTTCTGCCGCATCCAAACGGAAAAAATTTCCCTTTCGATCAAACTTCATAGGTATCTCTAATATTCCGTTAATTATAATAAAACAACGTTTCAGCTTTTAAGATAAAAATTCACATAACCAACATAATATTATGATTTATTTTTTGTGTTTGTTTAGAAAAAAAAATCAACAATTTAAATTTATTTTATGTATTCTTCTTAATTCTTAGCCACCTTATATACACATATAGTAGCTAAAAACTACAAGAACAATCGTTTATTTCATTTTAAAAATTAAAAAATGTGATAAAGTATACGAGAAATTTAATGTTTGCTATTTAATTATACGATTATTTTTAAAAGATAAGAATAATATAATAAAAAATAATAAACAAATACAATGGCAAGAATTTTTGTATTCTTAGAATAAAAATTTGAGATTTTAATCAAACATAGCATCAGGTACGATACTTGTGCGAAGTACAAACAACTTGGTTTTTAACTAACATTCCGTTAATGTCGGTCTGTGAGTCTGTATGTAGAAGTTGGTCACAAAATAAATGAAATTTTGATGAACCAAGATCATAAAAGTATTTTGCATAAGATACTAGATCGTATATGAGTGGGGCGGGGGTCCTATTTCCCACCGTTTAAGTGACAGGGACAAACAATTGACTTAAAATACTTAAAAAACTCAATATTGTATTAAATTTTCTTTTCAAATTTAGTTGTTGAAAAAAAAATAAAGAAAAAAATTTAAATTAGTCAAAAAAATTATAGAACGAAATATAGGACGGCTGATTTTTGTCACACCTGTAAAAGGCCTATATTAAAAAGCTAAAAATCTGGTTTTCGCCTTTCGGGTTGCAATGCCCCTGGCGAAATCCACCATTAAAAAAAAACGCGAATTGATAAATATCTCCGAAAATATTGTTTTTTACAGAAAACTTGAATAAACAAAAGCTATGGCCAAATTAAATCGTCTTATATTAGAATGTATGTATTTTTTTTTCCTGCGCGGGCGATATTTTAGAAGTAACGTTAATTTAATTTTTTTAATTTCTGGCGTTTTTCTCGCTCTTTGAGAAGCTAACATAAATAATTCCCACTATAAAAAAAGGTAGAGTATGGAATTTCCAACATTTTAATGTATATTTTTAAAGATGATTCGTCATTTTATTGCAGTCCAAAGTTATAGATCTAGAAATTTGGTCGCTTATACTTTGGCTCAAATTTAATAAAAATCCAACTTTGCACCAATTATATAGGTATGTCTGTGTTTAAAAAAAACTGATAAGTGATAACGTTAAGATAATTTTAAAAAATATATATTTCTACAAATAGCTCAATTGTGTTAAGAGTTACTGAAAAATTGTAAAATTTTGAAATCAATTTCTTCGATATGAATGTTTTTAGAAAACTAATGTTATTTTGATAATTTTTTTATAGTCAAATTTGGTTGTTCAAAGGATATTCAAGTGGATACAAGTGTTCGCAAATTATTTTCGACCCCTATTTTCACCTCCCTATGGTGTATATCTAGTAGTAGTATAGTCTAGTAGTTAACATTTGGTTATACAATCTCTTTGGACGGTTGTTTGTGGTAGTGAACGAGAGGGGGGGGGGGGGGGGAAGGAGTGTTGGCACTAACGCACTTTTTATTTAACCAGGCGGCAGCGGAAGAATTCTCCAGATGGAATCAAAGATGAAATCTGCAGTTGTGGACACTTTAAGTGGGCTACTTACTACTACGACACATTCGCAGCTCAGACTTATAGACTATGCTATTGCTATTAAATGGGTTATCCCCTTCCTTTGAATTATAAATCAAGGGTCTGGTCCATACCAGATAAGATTATGTAGTTATAATGCAAAAACAAGTCTTTAATATACGGACGGGATTTACTGATAACAAATCAAGCTTTCTATAAGATATAAAATATATATACACTTACTTTGGTATTATTGCGATACCTAAGATATGAACATTTTTTATTGTGGTCTGAATACCTACTATAAAGTAAAGAAAATAAATTTAATCCAAATTTTAGAACATCAACCCCTTCCTGGGTTGTCGCTATTTTGAGATAAAATCTTAAATAATTTTTCATGGATATAAAACGTTCTTATGAACGTTTTCGCTATTTTGAGATAAAAACTTAAATAATTTTTCATGGATAAGAACCGTTCTTATGATTTTTGACAATTTTTTTTAATTTTTTTCTAAAATACGTAGATGTGCTATTTTTTTCATATTTCAAATATTGAACGAGTTACAATGAAAAAAATAAGATAAAATATTATTATTTTATTACTATCGGAAAAATTGTAATTTGTTCATTAAATAAGCAAAATATGAAAAAATATTACATACATAAATTTTGTAAAACTAAAAAATTCTTATTAAAAATGTTTAAGCCGGCTAAGGAAATATGTGATTGTCACATCAACCATAGTCATATATGTAATTGTCATTGAGTTTTCCGTCTGGGTATAAGATGTTTCAACTCAATTCAATTCAATTGAATATTTTGCCATGACATTTGTCAAAAGCATGGTTGCCATAGTTAATGTTTCAAGTGTTTGTAAAGATCTTTCAAAAATATAACACAAAAATTAAGTCTTTGCGATATAATGTAATAGAATGTAGTTAACTTTCTTGGTCACAAGAATATTTATTTTTGTTTGTATGAATGGTTATAAAGAAAAACTCAGAAAAAGTTTTACAATTTTTGTAAGCTGGTGGTAATTCTAGTCGTAGTGCTGCAGATACGTCAAATTTGTTGAAAATGACAATCAATTTTTTGATGTGATAGCTCTTTAGCTACGAAATGTGATTTCATCTTATACATAGACTGAATCTTGTTTTCCCTTTTCGCAAATCACCTTACACGATTCCACCCCTAGTTTAACGGTAAAATAAAAAATATAGATGTTATTAACCATAATTTAATTCAAGACAGCGGCAACTCTACAGAAAGTAGAAAATTTGGATTTTTGATGAGAAATTTTGGCTGAAAATGTTTCATTTTTGTTTGCTTTTTCTAATAATTCTGTTAAAATTAAAATATGATAATTATTTATTAAACAAATTCAAAAATCAACTTTTATATGTGTTTTGACTTTTTTCACTTTTTCCTCTTACTAAGATCTTCAGTGTTGAGTCGTAAAAATTTGTGTGGACTGTATTGAATGAAATTCAAAATAAAATATTCTCTAATAATAATAATGATTCTCTTATTATTGTGTTTTTCTTCTTCTTATATTCAAATTCCCCTAGAAATATAATAATATAATTTGCAGTGTATGTATGCTGTAAATTGTATAAGAGTCGGTAACTATCGACCAAAAAATTGCGTTTTACAAAGGTACGACAGCTTCTAACTGATAAGCCCAACTATCATGCCTGGGCGAAACCCATTGGACTAAAGGTCACAAAAAATTTTATTTTTAATTTCATTCAATACGGTCTACAAAAACAAAAGTAATAATAATTCTCTTATTATTTGTTTTTTTCTTCTTCTTATGTTATTATATTTTCTTTATATACCTATGCCATTATATATTTTGAAATACTGATTATTGGTGCCGTCAGCTGTGGAAGATAACGCCTATCCTTTTGTATTTTTTGACATTCATTCTTAATTTTGTCCTCAACCGAGCCAGTCACCCTCAAATGTGTATATTATGCTCCATGAGCAAGAGCAGTTCAAACGATTTATAAATGTCAACTACAAGGCACTCTATTATGACAAGATAAAGCAGTACAATACAATGCAATACTCTATAGCTTCAGTTAACGTATCTAAGTTCAAGAATATGAATTGTACAATTTTTACTATAAAGTTACTTAGACGCTGATTACATGAGGACTTTTTTCGGTTGTTTTGTCTTTCGTCTTTTTGACAGCTTGGGTGAGGGGTGTAGAAATGTAGGAGGAATGAAAACGAAAGCAGAAATTAAAATTTTAAGATTGACGTTTATGGTTTGACAACCGAATAGAGATGAGCGCTGAACAGGTGTCAACAAAAATCGTAGTTGAAAGAAAAATTATCGATATTCAAGTATCAATTTTAAGGTAAAATAAATCGATTAAAAAAAATTACAAATATGCAAACAAAATGGTTTTTGTAAATCGAATGCAAATAATGAAACTTCACAAAAATGTCCATTATTGTCTATGTGTTCTTTATACAAAAAAAAACATAATTCTTTTTGATATTACGTATACGTGTGAAAATATATTATTTTGGATTGACTGGATGGATTCAAAGGAAATTTGACAAAGAAATCGATTATTTCATGGAAAGAGAATATAAATACAATAAATATAAAAATAATAATAAAGTGGTTTTGCCTTACGGTCCATTGATTTCTACGTCTGTGCCTATACGTTCTGTACTCTCGCATCGATAAAATTGGTCGAGAAACGTTAAAAAATGGAACAAAACTCATATGATTTGTTTTAATTTCAATCGCTTCTCGACTTTTTTTATCGATGCGAGATACAGATTGAAGGAACTGATCATTTGAATGCAATTTCTTAGAGGAGAAAATCGAATTTTTGTTTGAGGTTATAAGGACGGGTATTTTCCACAATGACAATTTATGTTTTTTTTTTATTTTCTCGAAAATATTTGATTTAAATACAACTGAGTTTCAGTTTTTTCCCTACAAATTCACATAACAGAAATATGGTTTTAATGTTCTTTCGCCTTATTTTTGGGTTATGGTTGTATACTTCGTTAATGGCTGGACTTAATTTGTTCTACAGTTTTCAATCTGTGCCTACGTTCTTTAACTTTCGGATCGCCAAAACTAGTCGAAAAACAATGAAAAATGAAACAAATCGTATGAGTTTTTTTCCATTTTTCAACCTTTATCGATGCAAGAGTTACAGAACATATAGGTACTGATTTAGCCTTAGGGCCAGTTTGTTCCCAGCTAATCATCTTTGTTCAAGGATTATTGCAACTGGTAAATCTGCAAATCTCCAATCTATAATTTGAAACGTTAATCATCGAATTTGATAATCATCCGATTCAATCAGAACCTTTATTACAGATTTAAAAGTGCCCCAAGTCAAAAACACGTTTTGATGTAAATTCAACGTATTTGACTACCAAAATTAAAAATAAAGAAACGAAACATCGATTTTTCAGGTTCGATAAATTTTGTCATCGATTTTTTACCGATTATTTAAATTGCTCATCTCTAAAACCAAAGCATTTTGCGAAAAGGCTACAAAAATGAACAAAAAGTGATTAAAAATTATTTTTATTTATAAGAACTGTTTATTTTCCAATAAATCCACCGCACAATTTTTGTTCCTCAAAATAAGGAAAGAGTCTTCATGAATGTAAAAAAGAACCATGCAGTAATCACGACGAAACGTGCTCGTCAAAAAGACGAAAGACGAAAGGAACGGAAGAAAGACTCGCGTAATCAAGCTCAAAGCCACAATAAAAATTCAATTCAATTCAATCCTCAGCCAAGTCGGCAGTAATTTCCAAAAAAAAACTTTTAAACTTCTTTAAACTTAAATATTAAAAGCAAAATCCAAAATTGTTAATTTGTTAACTTAAAACTAATGAAATTGAAATAAATAAAAGCTAAAACTAAAGAATAAAAATAAAACAAATAAAGTTTCAAAAGTTTGTGTCGCTGGATTTGGTTGATTGCTGTTTCTGTGAGTTCTCCTGGTGTTGTGGGAACTGCTTGTAGCTTATGTAGCTTATTCATCGTGTTAAATCCACGCTGGTCCTTTGGCCGAAGTTTTTTCGTGACGAAACAAAAACATTTTCAAGATTATTTTCTGAAAATTCAATATTTCGAAAATGGGTAAATGATTTTTTTCCAAAATTTATTTTTTTACTCCGCATTAATAACAAACCAAAAAGAACGGCGCAGCAATTTTTTTTTTCTTTAAAAAACCGCTCCAACAATTTTTTGAATTTTTTTTTCTCATAAATTAAGATTTATTTAAGCAATCAGAAAGCATACATAGCGTTGGTGTCAAAACAATTTCAGATTCTGTTTATTTAATTTATTTCTTATTATAAATAGATTATTTTTTTAATAATTTGTTAGTTCAAACTGAAAGTTTCATGCATGCATATATTGTTAATTTTTTATCCTCCATAATACTACCTTATATTAAAAATAGGTTTTTAGCAGGTGGCATAAAATATGGGGTCTCATAACTTATGTTTTTCTTTTAAAATCAGACTAATAGATCTTAATTATTCAGACTTTAAAACCACAGTGTGAGCGCACATAAGAGCTAATTCTTGCGACCTAGTCGTTCATTTATTTTTATTTCTACAATAGATCCCAAACTCGGGTAAAGTTTCAGGCATTAGAGCTAATAATTTACAAACTAAAACCCATATTTTCTCCCCAGTTTATTAATGAAATAAAGTTATTTAAAAATAATCTAGCTCCTACGATGTTATGGTTGATGAAGGTAACCCTTACCTATGGCCTTGACTTTTATGCGTTTATAATTCTGTAAACATACATTGTTTTTTGTTTTATTTTTTATTGCTTCTAATCCACAGTATTTTTGTTCTGTCTATGATAATTTTAAGATTAACTGTATCTAATTTAAATTATGTTATTCAAGTTTTGTCAACTTCGAGCGCAAACTTGAAGACAGTTCAAGTAGAGATCTCATATAATACAGTTTACTCAAATTCTTGCTTCATCCATCGGTTAAGTTAATTGTTATATAGTAAAAGTTTAAATTTGGCCTAATATTATTTATAATCGATCTTTAAATCTTGTTAATCTATAGTTTAGTTGGTTTTATGTTGAACTTTGATTTATTTTGTGTAAAATATGTCAGAAAACTTTGGATTTCAAGAATCTGAAGGTTGGTTTGCTTTAATTTTTATGTTTTTGTTTACTTAAATTTTAACTTTTATATATAGCTACGATTGTCGCAAATATGTATTTGTGTTGTCTCTCAGTTAAGTGAAAATTTGAGGAACTTTTATGATTATGATTAAAAACATACACAATTTTATTATGAAGTAGGAAGTCCACTCAAAACAAAATGTTTCAAAATATTCCGATAGAAGGAGCTGAATACAAAAAACTAAAAATGATCTAAAAATTCACAAAAATAACATTCCGATTGAAATGAAACAGTGCGGGTGGGCAATGTGCAGTGAGCACTGATTATATCGACTATATTATTAAGAATATAAAAACATTAAAAACACACCAAAAATTCTTTAAAGTTTCAATTCTAAACGCGCACTAAAACTGGATATTTAAATTTTATTAAAAAATGATACCTTTGTTATATCGGAAATCGGAAAATTGGCGTTAGAGAAATTATTCAGTATCAATTAGGGTGCACTGACTTTTTTTTGACATTTTTTCTTTACATTATTGAACCACCAACGTCCAACATATTGTGTTGGTACATAAATTTCATTTCATGTTACAAGGTGTAATTTCTAATTTTCTGGCAAACAAAATCTATGTTATAAAATTAATCCAAAACGGGTAGTTGTAGTTTTTGGATCTAGTCGTAAGTTGCAATTCAATAGAGGTAATTAACTGGTTATCTAAGCTAATATGTATTGCCACAATGTTTACGATTAATATTTTTTCGCAAAGAATACAAATTATTGTTATTTTCATATTAAACGAATTTATGTACATACATTACATATTTGCATGACATTACAATACAAAATGTTTATACATAATTACTTAAAATAATAAATGTAAAAATTGGCAATCATTCCGGTTTATAATATCATCATTGAGAATTGTTAAAAAAAAGTATTCGTTTTAAAATTTAACTTTTCACACCGAATTGGGAGGCTTTAAAGAGTCATAACCTCATGAGGGAAGAATTAATCTGGGGTGGAATCGTGTAAGGTGATTTGCGATAAGTGAGAGTTACAATCAACCAATTCAGTCTGTGTAAGATGATATCACATTTGATAGCTTAAGAGCTATCACATCAAAAATGTGATTGTCATTTTCCAATAAATTTGACGTATCTACCGCAGCACGACTAGAGTTACCATCAGCCTACAAAAATTGTACAACTTTTTCTCAGTTCGTTTTTTTAACCATTCATACAACCAAAAATAAATATTCTTGTGACCAAAAAAGTTAACCAGATTTGGGAAGATGAAGAATTATATCGCAAAGACTTCATTTTCGTCATATATTTACGATAGCTTATTACAAACATTTGAAACATTCACTATGGCAACCATGTTTTTGACAAATTCCATTGGAAAGTACTCAATTGAATTGAATTGAGTTGAATCCCCTTACCCAGACAGAAAATTAAATGACAATCACATATGACTATGCTTGATGTGACAATCATTTATCACCTTAGCCGATTCCACCCCTGTATTTTTGTTCAAGATCTGACCATTATTAGAATTGGAAATAAAGTTATGAATCTAGACGATTTGCCCTTGTCAGTCACTTCGCTAACTTAATTCTACCCCAAACTTAATTTTAATCTTGAAGATCTGACCATTGACCTCAAGTTATAAGCTTCATAAAAAGGGTCAAATACCTACATACATACATTTATGTACATATGTATTATGTACTTTATTTTATTTTTTTCTTCAACACTTCGAATTGAATTGAATTGAATTGAATTGAATTGAATTGAATTGAATTGAATTGAATTGAATTGAATTGAATTGAATTGAATTGAATTGAATTGAATTGAATTGAATTGAATTGAATTGAATTGAATTGAATTGAATTGAATTGAATTGAATTGAATTGAATTGAATTGAATTGAATTGAATTGAATTGAATTGAATTGAATTGAATTGAATTGAATTGAATTGAATTGAATTGAATTGAATTGAATTGAATTGAATTGAATTGAATTGAATTGAAATGAATTGAATTGAATTGAATTGAATTGAATTGAATTGAATTGAATTGAATTGAATTGAATTGAATTGAATTGAATTGAATTGAATTGAATTGAATTGAATTGAATTGAATTGAATTGAATTGAATTGAATTGAATTGAATTGAATTGAATTGAATTGAATTGAATTGAATTGAATTGAATTGAATTGAATTGAATTGAATTGAATTGAATTGAATTGAATTGAATTGAATTGAATTGAATTGAATTGAATTGAATTGAATTGAATTGAATTGAATTGAATTGAATTGAATTGAATTGAATTGAATTGAATTGAATTGAATTGAATTGAATTGAATTGAATTGAATTGAATTGAATTGAATTGAATTGAATTGAATTGAATTGAATTGAATTGAATTGAATTGAATTGAATTGTTTATTTAGACGCTGATTGGTATAAACAATAAAATGTTATACCGCACATAACAAAATATGACTCTTGCAAATCGCTTTGATTCAATTTATAATTAAATCAAACAAAATTATTTTCATTTCAGAAGTTCCTCAAGTGATTCTTAAAAATGATAAAACCCTACCATCTGTTCAAGATGAAAAAATCTATTCATTTGATGAGGCTATCTCACTAGCTCAAATTGGAATATTTCATTACTTTCTTCAAATAGTCTGTGGAATGTGTTTAATGACGGCTGTTGTAGAAATTATGGGCATCAGCATAGTTATGCCTTTTATAACCAATGACATTCCTTCAACAGGCGTTGAAAGGGGACTACTAACATCGGCTGGCTTTATGGGAATTGTTATGAGTTCACATGCTATTGGATTTCTATCTGATACCTGGGGACGTGCTAAGATGATGCGTACTACTTTGTCCATAAGCTATATTACAAGTATAGCGTCTGTATTTTCCTCCAACATCTGGATGCTTATAGTGTTGAGATTTTTGACTGGATTTATTATGTCAGCAAGTCAAGGAAGTGTTTTTAATTTGGTTGGAGAATTTCATTCCAGTAAATCACGAGCTAAATATGTTACAATGTTATCAGTGTTTAGCCAACTTGCAATAGCATTTATACCTGGTGAGTATAGTTAAATTAAATATCAGAAAAAACTCAGTTCAGTTCCACGGTACGTATATGTATATTAAAGGTAATATCATTAGCGCTTTAATTTTTATTCAATTCTGCGCATCTGTCGAAATTGAAGAAAATGCCGGATCCAGTTCCCATTCACATGGCTTATATCAATATTTTGTTGTTATGTCTGATAATGCGGTGTTAAGTTTTTGTGGGCACTCGAGGAGCCATTTTTAATTTCTGACACGTTCAACTTTGACAAACTGCATAATATATAAACGTAGATTTGTGTACTGTGGTTCTGTTCTGCTTCTCGTTGGAATGATGTGAGTTATTTTATCAGCATCGTTCCTCACGGACCGTATAGAGAATTAGGCTGATCATTACTACTTAAATTCATGCTAATTTATTTATTTATTTTTCTTCCCGCAGCTGTTGCTCTAGGAATTCTACCCCTTAAACTAGACACCACAGTCTTTGGTCTACAATTTCAATCATGGCGGTTGCTTTTACTGATTTTTTCTTTTATGAGAACATTTGCATTGATCGGTCTTTTTATTTTACCTGAAAGTCCGAAATATGTTCTTCTTCAAGGTGACCACGAAGAAGCACTTAGAACTTTACGAATGATTTATTCAAAAAATACCGGGAATCCAGGTTATACATATCCAGTACATCGAATTGATGCTGAAGTGAAAGGATATAATCTGAAAAATATCTCTGGTGTCAAAGGTGCTATTACACTTATTTGGAATCAAACAGCCCCATTATTCAACAAGAGTAGAATTCTGCATACTCTTAACATTTCTATCATGATGTTTTTCATTAGTGCAATTGCACATGGGGCTTTTATGTGGTAAGAAAAATATTTTCAGAAAATCGATTTAACTTAAATTTTTTATTCAGAAGCTAATGTTGCATGTCAAAACCAAATTGTATTTTGTGAAATACACTAAAAGCACAAAATAACTAACACCGCTATTAATAAATAGAAAAATGTTTAATTATCTTTTTATTCACATTTCAACTAAAACATTGCTCAAAAATTAATTAACGAATCAAAATTTGTATTAATAAACAATTAACTGCTTCGTCGCCAAAGAGTATTTATTATTCAATCTGCACACAGACACTTTCTCACAAAGTATGAACTTTTCACACACACACATACTTATGCTATGACACTATAGCATTTGTCGAAGGAAGAAAAAACAAAAATGATTTTGAGGTTATTCGCGCGCGAACAATTCATTCGTTGCGGTGTGGATGGTATGTGGAACGCGAATTATAGATTTTGATAGTTCGTAACTATCAGACTGCAATTCGATTTATTTTCTCGAATTTCTCTTATTTTAGCAATTAAAACGTATCTTAAAAGTATCTTAATATTAATTTAAAAATAGGTTTTCTACCATTTTGTAAAGTTTTTGTGAAAAGTTCATGCTTATTAAATGTTTTAAACTCCATTAACCATTTTTTCTTTTATTCGTCGGTCGTTGTGAATAGTCCTTAATAGCTGACAAAAATTAGGTATACTTTTAACTTCCGTACTACTTTCCTTACCTACTTGTTAATCCACATACTTGGATGATTATTAGCTAATTAAAATAATTTAAATATTGGATTGCTTTATTGAAAAGCCTTCGCACTTATATATCACTAATTTAAAATAATTCATATTTTATTTGTGTTTATTAATAGGAATGTAATAATATTTTTAAAAATCTATGTTTTATTATATTTTTTTCTAACCAGGTTCCCAACAATATTAAATCAACAAATTGCATATTTTGAAAGTGGTCTCACAACTTGTGAAATAATGCAGTTAGCATCCAATGGCTCAACAACTGTTTCACAAATGGAAGAAATTTCTTCGGAAGTTGTAATTGACACATTAATGTTTAAAGTCTTAATTATAATTGGATCGGTATTTTCTGTGACGTATTTTGTATTTTCACTTATAATAAACACTGTCGGAAAAAAGAAACTTTTATGTAAGTAAAATATCTGTGTACATAGATATATAAACAAGGTTGAATGCTCAGTTATTAGATATATTACAAAGAAAACTTTCTACATAAGAGAACGTGAATATAAACTATAGAGCAAAAATCATCCCTTGATTTATTTTTAAAATCATTAAATTAATATTCTTACTTAAACTTACATTAATTTGTTTTATATTTCCAGTTACACTTATCCTTCTTCCTGGGTTGAGCAGTTTACTCTTACAATTTATGACAAGTATTCCATGGGCAATTGTAATTTTTACAATTTGCATGACTTTAAGCAATTGTGTTGGAATCGTTGGTACAATAGCTTTTGAATTTTTCCCAACAAATCTCAGTGGCATGGGAATGTGTTTAGTTATGATGATTGCACGAATTGGATCGGCGGCGGGCAGTAGTATCTTCGGATCAATGATCTATGTTAATTGTGATATGTTATTTTATATTTCATTTGCTTTATGTATGCTTTTGTTGATTTTATCAATTTTATTGCCAGGTAAAAGATAAAAAAATCGATCTTTTTACGATAATTAGTTAAGCATTTATTAAAATATTTTAAATCAAATTTAAGTTATGCAAAAAGAAAAAATATTGAAAATTTATTTTTTTTATTTTCAAGTGTGTTAAGCTATGTGTGAGATGCTTTTAATAATATTTGGGGTTTTACCAAAGAAGCAGCAAACTTTATTATACTCGAGTTTTTTTGTATTCACTAATCAATGGTTCTTTATAATGTCTATATAATTTTCATATTTTCTTAAAATATAAGTAATTCATGGAGAATAGAAAAATTATATTCGTAAAAAATGTTCTCCAAAATTTAGCCTTCATACAAAAGACTCTCCAAAATTTAGTAAAGCTAAAACAAAGCAAAGCATTTTGCATTGAGTTATACGCAACTCCAGCTAAAAACTCAAACGTTTGTTTCTTACTATACAATGGGCTCTATCGCGAACGAGATTTCCCTGGAAATATTTCCCACGTTCCAAAAATTCGTATCGTGAATGGTGTTCGAAATTCCCCTCGGAATTTATTGATATCGTGAACAATATTTCCATGGGAAATTTGTTGTGATTTCTCTGGAATTTTTCCGCATTTATTTTGTTGGAGAAATTAAGGCGAGACGGAGCAATGTAAGTTAAATTGAAACTTTTTTGATGAAGAAAAACAATTTTTTAATTTTATCATAGGACGAACTCAACAAATCAAAACCAAATAGAACTGCTGGTCAGTATTATGGAAAATAATACAGACATAGCGACTGGATTTACCACCTACAGAGAAAAAGAAGATTTGGCAGCCTGACGATTTTAGGCAGCAAATGATTTTTTTGTCATGAGAAAGGAATCGAAGAGGGTGTCCAGTAAATATTTGAATAAAACTTTATTTACTCGGAAATTCTTAATAAATCTGAAACAAGAAGAATTAAAAAGAAAATTTGGTGCATTGCTAAATATTACTCACAATTCTTGTGGTAACTCCAAGGATTTGGAATTATCCCTTAGTTCGGTTCTTATTGATCTGATTTCATTTTTTTTTATTTCTTTCTCCTCGACCGCCAAGTAATAGCAGTCCTATGCTAGCAGCTATTCATTTTGAACTTAAAATTGTAAAATATTTAAAATTCGATCCAACCAAAACAAAATTTATTCCAAACAACAAGAAATGTTACTGTCAAAACAGTGTTTTCAGATGGAGGGATTTCGTTCTTCTTGGGACTTTCAAATAAAATAAAATATTGCGGACTGCTAAATTTAACACCTCGTTCAAACCAAAATATCTTGTTGGTAACATGAAAAAATTCAATTATTTTGTTTTTTTTTTTTTTTGTGCACGAGAGAGATTTGCCCGTCGAAGAGGACAATTTTATGGGATTTAATACAATTTAGTTGAAATGAACGCACCCAATATTCCTATCTTCTCATGGAATAAAAAAAACGCATTTAAAATGTTCCGCAATTAATAAAAAAACAACACAAATCGATAATATGGAATTTGTTTGGGATATTTTATTTTATTGTACAGAAATTTTGGGGGATTTCAACTTAAATTTTTTTTTTTTAATTAAGATCAATTGATAACACTGCACACAATTCGAAATTGATTTTCGAAAATAGTTTTGTTTTTCAAAATTGGTAGTTTTTTCCATGAGAAAAATTTATTCCGAGGGAAGTTCACGATAATTAGAAATATTTCCTGGGAATGAAACTTTCTGTGGGAAATGAAATTCCCTGGGAGATTCCCGATAGGGCCCAATATATGTATGTACATCACTTATCTGTCCATATTTATCGCACGAAATAAGTGTTCAGCTGAACTATACATATATACCTTAGACTATAATTATATAGCACAAGAAATGAGCAATTTAATTTACCTAAAAAATAATAGTCCATGTTTTAAGTAAACAAAATGTCCATGATTTAAGTAAACAAAATAAATTCAATCGTTTATTCGAGCAAAACAGTAAGAGTCCATTTCAACCTATTTCCGAAATATTAAATACAAAAAAGGAAAAAAGTAAAAAAGTAAACAACAATAAAAGAAACTACCCAAACGGCATAAAAAAAATTATATTTTCATAAGATTATGAACCGTTGCGTTGTTTTTTTATTTGTCTACAAATTTGATAAAAAGGACGCTTTAAATTACAATTTGTAAGTTGGTGAAATAGATCGCAGGACGCATTGCATCTTCTTCTACGAATAAACCAATTAAATATGTGAAATCTCACACGTTTTATTGGAAGTTTTATGACACTACTTCCTGGTTTTTTACTTTTGGTATCAATAAAGTTAAGAATGCCGATGCAATCAAACCAATTCCGGCAATGTAAAATGCCATTTCACAATTATTAGCTAAAACCCATCCAGCGACATTTGCTCCAGCAACACCACCTGATCGACCAATCATCATTGAGATACAAACTGCCATGCCTCTGAAAAAACAAAAATTGGATGATTTCAACATGAAATTATTAAATTAATTTTTATAACCACCTCACTATTAATAAAAATGCTTATTTATATTCTAATTCGCAAATCAACTAAAACTTTGATCAAACATTGGTCCACGAATTAAAATATGTATTGAAAGTTTTTATATAATATAGATATTTATTTAATATTTTTTAATCGTGGCTCATGCTCTGCTGTGACATTATGAATTGAATATTTGGTCCGAATGGTTCGCGCGCCAGTTCGAGAGAGCCTTAAGTTTTTAAGATTCCTCAAAGATTTGACAAGTTAAGCTGATAAGCTTAAAACTTTTGATGAATTAGTTGTTTGCATTTTATACTTTTATATACCTCTATGCTCTGTTCCTTGAATACTATTTTAAGTATGTATCTACATATGCAATTGATTCGAAGCAAGGATAGAAGAAATACAAAATTAATAAAATCAAAGACAACAAAAAATGCGTTCTGTAAAGAAGGCGGATACCGACGAAAAGGACTAAAGTTTGTGGAAAAATTAAAAATTACGTGATATGCGTGATTGTGACTTTCTCCCTATCACGGCTTAAGGCACTACAATGCATTAGGTATAGGAAGAAGCACTCCATATAATTTATGCTATTAGGCTTATTCACGTCAAATAGCAAATTTTAACTAAAGTCTACTACATTCAACAATAACCTTGCGCTGTCACCAAAGATTATAATTATTTAGTCAGCACACATAAAATTTCGCATAGTGTGAACTTTTGCACAATCCCTTTCTCATTTTTAAGCTTATAAATTACATTAGCTGCGTTTTATTTGTATACAAATAAAGAAAACTAAGGGAAAAAAGAGTTGGGTATATAACAAGTTGTCACTTAGATCCTAGGTTGTTTTATATTCATGATCTGTGTCTACGTTCTGTAACTCTCGCATCGACAAAATTAGTCGAGAAACAATAAAAATTGAAACAGATCGTATGAGAATTGTTCCATTTTTCAACGTTTCTCGACCAAATTCATCGATGCGAGAGGTACAAAACGTATAGACAGTAGATACTGATCTGGGTTGGATCTAGGGGAAAATAAAACACAGCTCTTATGTATTACTAAAATTTGATTTCTCTTTATCTATAATCACTGGCAAAAATATTTAGGTGTGGATCTATTAGCTAATTATCATTAGTTATATTGTTTTGTTTATTTAATAATGATTAAAAATAATTCTACTTGATTTGATGTTATTAATAGGGACCTAGAGTAGATGTTTAATTACCTCAAATGTGTCGGATATAGTTCAATTGTTATCCCACTCAATACTTGAATTCCCGATCCTGTTAGGAAAAATATATTGAACACAATTAAGGCCAAAGTTGTATCGTATATAAATATTGTCATCACTCCGCAAGTTCCAAATATAGCATAGCATAGCAACTATAGATCAGCAAAATAAAATTTGTTTTAGTAACTGAATAGTTTTGACATAAACTCTACAACACATCCTTACACAAAATATAAGTCTTTTGAATTTTTCTAGCCAAGATAGCAATGAAAATAAATCCCGGAATGTAAGTTGATTCCATTATAATAGTATATATAAAAGTTCGTCCATGAAATTGCTCAATGCAGTGGTGCTTAAATGTAAAATTAGGTATTAAAAAAATATTATAGGTATTTTCAAAAATTACTTATGTACGTTTTCTACAATATTGTGTTGAATTTGATTAGAATAAACTGCATCACAAATTGTGGTGGCATTTGTAGAATTTTTACTCATAAAGCTAACCATAGTATCGGTTATGAAAGGATACCACATAAACATTCCATGAATAGTAACGAAAATCCAAAATTGTATAGTACAAATAATTACGGTGGAGAGAAGGAAGTTATTTTCAAAAAGTGGAATTGTCTGTTTCCATATTGTGTGTAGAAATGTTCTTAGAAGACTAGAACTTTTAAACTGTGGTTCATTTACACTCTGAACTGTTGTGTCATTTTCAGGGATGAGTTCAGTAATCTGTTTATATTTAAATATTTAAAACATTTGAATGTGAATTATTATTGTTAGAGAATTAGTCTTACTTGGAAATCTCCACTCCGTACATTCCATGCATACATTTTCTTAAAAACTTTAATAGCTTCCTCTTGTTTACCAATCGATAGAAGAAATTTTGGACTTTCAGGAAATAGAAGTAAAATAAGACCAGCAACAATTCCTGGACATCCACAAACTAATATTTAAAGTCTCCATGGTTTGTAGACTATTCCAATAAGCGGCAGCGTAAATGACCAATCATGATTGATGACTCCCCAAACAACTACCGGCAAAAGCGTGGCTCCGATAGAAAATAGACTTGAAGACACCATAATTGCTCTGGTCCTTGTTCGGTCATTATGAAATTCTCCAATATAAACTAAGACTGTTCCAAATGAAGCGGAAATACTTAAAAAAAACAAAAACTATTACATAATCATCTGAAGTCATTGTTTCAGTTTGGAAAGTTAAAAAAATTCAAACCATTTTATTTGATGGGTAGATATACTTACAAAATTCCATTTATAAATCTCAAAACAGCAAGCAACCAAAATCGATGTGAAAAACTTGATAATATAGACACTGCAGAACTTATTAACAGAGAAGGCGTTATAATTGCTCGTCTTCCTTTTGTGTCTGCTAAAAATCCCCAAAAATGAGAACTGACAATAATTCCAATAAATCCGACAGTACTCAAAACACCCTTGTCTTGATTTGTCAGATTAAGATCACATTCCGCAATTGGAAAAATAAAACCAACTGCAGCACATTCATATAAGGAACAAGACATCACCAAGCCCCCGAGTAATATTACAGAATAGTTAAATATTCCGAAACCTGAAATATGTAACATGTTTGCACAATTTCAATATTAGTATATGAATCAGTTTTAGAAAACAAACCTATTTTTTCCAAAGCTTCAGAGAAATGAATAGGGTTGTTTCTGTTTTGTTTTTCATTCTGAACTAAAAAACGGATGCAAAAATAAAGCTTATTTAATTTACTACAAAATTGATAATATAAATTTTTTTATATTTTTGGTGATCTACGCAGAAGCTCTAGTCTCCAAATTTTCTTATACATTTATCAAATCCAAAAATTGAACCCGTCTTTTATTATAATACCGTAAAGTTTCGGTTTTCCCATTGACTAATAAAAATTTCTTTATGAATCTAGCTTATGTGCCATGAATTCTTCGAAAACACAATATAATAATTGTCACGTGCGTCGCGTCTAAGTTCTTGCCATCGAATCTAGGCTTCTACCACCTTCCAAAAAAAATATTTTTTCAAAAATACTGCCTCTTGTGAGTTATTGACAAAGATCATCCAAAAGTTTCTTGTTTAAAGAAAAAGCTGTTCGGGTTTCACATAAAATTGTTGATCCCCTCTATTCCTGCAGATAATAGGTACACACAGAGTAATGGTTGAGAGTTCTAATTTACTAAGCCTTGGTTCTCCACGAAAGTGTTGCTTCACCAAATCTATTCATTTATTTTTAATTGTAGAATTTAAAGGCCAAAAGATAATTAGAATTGAAATGTCACTCGTGAATTATTGAAAGCAATACTAAAATTTATCACTTTTTTATGCAATTGAAAAAACATACCAATTTCAAACGCCAAATAACTTTACAATCATGAAAGATATGAAAAACTTGATTATAATAAATTTTTTATAGAATTTTATAAGCAGTTTGTTTGTCTCAGATCATATTTTTCTAAGACAAATAATTTCTAAGATAAACACGAAAAATCGAAAAAAAACGAAATGTTACACGTTCCCGCCGCTAGAGCTCGCACTTTATCACAAGATTCTCGCCATAAGTGTCCCAAGTTTCTAAACTGTTGAATTTTATTTTGAAGCGAAAACTTTTATTGACTTCACTAGCAATTCCATTTTAAATGATCATTGAATGCTGCATAAGATAATTTTTCAACAAAAATCATATTCACTTTTTTATGTAAACAAATTAAATTTATCGGCATAATAGTTGACTAATTTTTTCTTTAAAATTAGATGAATTGGTTCGATAAACTCTTAGGAACACTTCTGAGAAGTTCATCAGATAATGCGTCCACTATAACGACAGCGTTACAAACTTATCAAAATGTTTTTTCAAACAAAATTGGATTAAAAATAATTTAAAACCTCAAACAATATTTTAAAGTGATATTAAATCCAATGACAATCTTGATTTTACAAATATAATATTGTCATCGGAAATATTGATATTTTGTACACTAGCCATTATTCGGAACGTTGGTTGTCTTGGCTTGACTTTAGACAACTGTCCAACTTTGGAAAATGTGTTCAAAAACCTTGTTTATTGTTGTCTTATAGCTGCCTAACTTATACAAAAAAGTAGATTGTCTTAACCGTGAATAATGTGATATTTATTTTTATTAAATAAAGCATATTTCCACCAATTTGAAAATAGTTAGACAGTGTCTAAGTATCCGAAAATCTAATAAATACGACTGCTTGATTATAAAATATAAGTGTTTACTAACTATAAGATGAAGAAAATTAGAAGAATTTTCTTTTTAGTTTGAGCAATTCTTTTTAGCTTGTTGTTGTTTCATTCAAATTTCAAACCTTCAATATGTGTTCAATTTAAATAAATAAATTTCGTAACTATTTTCTGGCTCACACTTTATATGCCGACTTGAAATACATCAAGCTATTGCCTATTAGGATGAGTCAATAAAGGTTTTATCTTCGAACTTTTAATGTGCAGCTTCAGTTTTAATGATTTTTTTTTGCAAAATATTTGTTTTAATTAACTATTTAAATTCACAAACTTCCTGAAAGGCGCTCAGATTTTAATGTAGCTCAGATGTCTATAGCACATAATAAAAGAAGTATATAAATGCAAAGGCTATTAAGACCGATAACCATGCAAAAAATCCGAAGCTTCAATAAAAATTGGAAGACACAATTTGGAAATAATAAAGAATCGAGACATATATTTGGTATTTTGGAGCTTTTTTTCACTGCACATTTATAATGTCAAGTTCTTTTTTTACTTCCATTTCTTTGGAGATATTTTTTTTTAATTTTAACATTATAATTAATAATTTATTTAATATTCATATGAATGAACACATTTTTAACTACTTTCATTATTCATTGTTTTGATAATTTTCTTAATAATTCTTAATAAAGATATGTACATATCTTTAGGACAACAAATGATTTAGAAAAATAACAAAACAAAAACAAAATAAAAGAAGAAAAACGCACTGTCGACTATCTTATCTTTACCATCCAACGCCATGTTGCCGACTTGATTATCAAAAATAGATACAATACATAATTTGCATTAAAGATATGTAATTAAACTTAATCTCACATCGCATCGATTAAAATGTTCTCAAATTATTATAAACAGGCTGTGAGATATTTAATGATTAAAAGCACAAAACAACAAAATACAAAAAAATATTCACGACCAGATCCCACGAAATTGCTCTTGTCGTTAATAACAACAACAACAAAAAATCAAGGTATTAAAAATTGTAGTGTTCAAAAAAAATATTAGAAATTTTTTTAAACGCAATATTGTTTGAACTATTCAGTTTTTGCATAAATGATTTTTGAACTCAAAATTTTGAAAATAAAATTCGAAAAATTTTGAGTTAAAAAAAAAAATGTATTCAAAAAATAAGCACTAAAATAACTTTATTTCAAAACATTATTAAAGAATGAATTAGTGTAAGTGTTGCCGTTTTGTGTTTATATTCTATTACTATTTTATATATTTTTTTTTATGCCCCTACCACCTAAAGGGGTGGACGGACAAATAGAGTGGGCCAATATCTTAAAATCAAGCTCATATAATATAGCAACAATACAAAAATTGATTCTTTTATCACCAAATGCACAATTTTTGAAGAGAAAAGTAAAACCCTTAACTCTTCCAATTTGTTTATTTCGAAAACGGTTGTTTTTATAAAAAAAAGTATGTTAATATACTTGTAGCAGTTTTTTTAAACTACAAATTAGTACCTACTTGACATTTTTTTCTGTACAACTTAGCATTTGGGAGTTATTCCTGATAAACCATTTTAGGGGGACTTTAACCACCGTAAAATTGTTAGCGGCCCTCGTATCAATTTGACAGTTTCTTAAGAACGCCGGCCGCCGGCCGTGAGAAGTATAATATACCAAAATACAGCTTTCTGACGCTTTTTTCCGAGTCAAATGCTTTTTTGACTGGGCTACACAGGAATTGACATATAAAAATGATCGGTTCACCCATTTAGGCTCTAGTTCCAATTACAGTCGATACTCGGAGTACGGACGCACAGACCGTGGACACACTCTTTCGGACTTCTCCGTCATCGTTATGTTTATTTTGATTAAAACCTCTGAGTTTTTTTTTTTTGAACAAAACCAATTCCCGCTTAAGCCTAGTATACAGTTCTTCCTCGAAAACAAATACATGTACTTCTTATGCGAGTGATTTTATCGCAAAAAAAAATTTTTGACGTTTAAAATTTTATTATCGAACTGTGAACCAAACCTGTTGAAAAAAATTTATATTCACCACGGAAACTTTTTTGTGCAAAACAATGTTGGTGGCATTTTTTGGAAAAAAAGAGGACAACGAATTTATATAAACTCAGATTTTTTTTCTTCTGAAAAAAAAAAATTCTTCCACTTATATTTTTTTTTTGTTCAAAAGAACTGTATACTCGGCTTTAAGTAAAAAATAGAAAACCAAATTTTCAAATTCGCCAAAACAGTTCATATAACTTTTTTATTTTAAAAATTATTATAACTGAGAGAAGCATTTATTATACTGTATTTGTAATATATTTTTTTTATAAACATGATATTTCATTCACACTGAACAAGAAACATTTTAATGAAACAAGATCTAGTTTGGTCCCCTTTTTCATCTCACCAATTTCGTACATATGAAATAGCAAAATAACAAGTTGAACAAATTCTCTAACAGAATTAGTTAAATAAGCACACATTTTATAAATATTCAATAATGTTAAATGATTCACTTAATAAGTTTACGAATCATCATAATTTTTTTGCATTTATTTTGTTAAAACGTTAAGCTAGGAAATTTTGTTGGTTAAAAACTTATTTTATTAATAAATACATTTTATTGGAATATGCAATGTTTTTCTTTAACTTTAGTTAATGTCGAAGTTTTATAATATAGGCTATTTAAATTAATTTGATGTTAAACAATAACAATAACATATTGCAACTGTCACAAACTCTTAGCAATAAATCTGGCTGTATTTCGGCAAAAACGAGTCGAATGTAAGCTTCCAAATGGTTCTATGTTTCTGGTTTATTGGCGTAGAATTGCGAATTTACGCATCCCCAGAGAAAATATTCTAATGGTGTCAAATCGTATTAATGAGGTGGCCAGTTAACAGGTCCACTAACTTCTTTGTTCGTTAAATGTTTTCTTCAAAAATTAATTGTCCTGCTAAAACCACAACATACATAAATGTCTTCCAATTGAGGCACAAGAAAGTTATTTTTCTGCACCGCTCACCGATTACTGTAACGTTCGACCATGGTAAGAACTTCAGTAGTAAAATTTCGGAGCAGATTTGTAAAAAAAAAAAAGTGGAGTAAATCAAAAATTCCCGGAGTAGATTTAAAAACGAAAGAAAACCACAATTTTTTAAAAATTGTATTTTTAACAAAAACAAATATTTCAACAAAAATAAATATTTTTTAAACCAAAAAAATCACCGTATATACAAAAAAAAATAAAATCTCATAAAAAAGTAGTTTTAGTAATTTTTGATTTTCTCGAAAACTAGAAGACATACATATAACTATTCGGTTTTTTGTATTCGATTCAGATATAAGCATTGACCACAAAAACCAATTTAGCACTTCATTTCACAATTTTGAAAAAAATGGGTCTAAACTTTTTTTTTTATTTTTTATCAAAATTTTGAGTTTGCATGCGAATTTTTCAAAAACTATTGACTATTAAGTTTTTACTTGTGAACTCCATAAGCTTAAATATAAACAAAATCAGAATATTAACGGGTCTCCTCACTGACCACTATAAGCTAAGAAGACAACTTATCATTCATGGTCTACTAGTATAACAAGTACCATGTGCAGATTCTGCAAAGCGCATGAGTAGACGCCGCGCCACCCGTACATAAAATATACGTAATATGCCCGATGAGTTTCTCTAATTGAATAATGTTTCTCAAAATAAAATTGAATAATTTGCAAAATGTTGCTCCGTGTAAGTCTATTTCTTGATGAATAGCCAAATCAAACTAACCTCAAAACAACTATCAACTCGACTGTCCTGTCACAGAAAACTGTGTTGCCCATTTTGAATTCTCTGACTTAAAAAAAAAAAACCATTATATTATTTAACTTTCAAGAAGATACATGCTCATAAGCCTAGTTTACAGTTTTGGCATTGTTGAAATTTGCAAGTGATATACATCGCACCCTTGAATGAAAGTGACCTAAATAAAAAATTCGGCATCTTTTTTACCACCTGGTTTTAGAGTTCATTTCGCTTTTTAAGGTCTATTTATTGAAAAATCAGAAGTTACAAAAATTGTTAGTAAGGTCACTTTCATTCTAAGGGTGCGACATATTCTTAATACAAGTTCAATGAAAATCGGTGGATTACACGCTCAAAATGAAAAACATCAAATATTATGTTTTCCTTTGTATGCACCTCAAGACCTATAACATACAGTTGTGCGAAATTGCAATGAATATCTATGCATAAGTTAGCAAAGCAATATTTTGCCCAATATTTTTCGTTTTTTTTTTTGCTAGTAGTAGTAGGGGCCTGTTACGTTTTCCTCGTCTAGATTTATCTAATAAAAACTAAAGCGGTCCTTAAAGGCTGAACTACATAGAAATCATTTTATGTGAAAGGTTGGGCCAAAATGAAATATTTTTTTGACTAGAAATAATAATTTAGTCATCAGCTCTATGATACCAAAAGAATGACTAATTTCGTTTTTTATGTGCCTTAAAACTTAAAAATACAATTTCCAATGATGGTTTTCAATGAAAGCTATAACTAGCACCTTGACATATGAAATTGACAAACTGTCAAATAACAGCTTTCTTAGTTCAGATTTTCCTGATAGGTGTCACCCCAGTATACGTGTTTTTTCGATGTTTTTACCGCTTTGTACTTATGTGTACTTTTTACACTTTGTGTTCCTATGTAGTTCAGCCTTTAGACGCTCAATATTATTGTGCAATATTATTGTTCGTCTATGGATAATATTGCAAGGTTGTTCAATATATTGAAGAAAATCAAAATCCTTTTGATATTTATTGCACAATATAAAAATATTGTATCGTCTGTGTGTACAATTGCACAATATTTGTTTATTTAACAACAACAAACTTCAGTATCACTCAACATGTTGTCTACACTATCAGCTGTCAACGAAATTATTGAAAAAAATATTGAACCGTGTGGGTCGCCTAGCCAATAATATTGTGCAATATTTTGCACAGTAATATTGAGCGTCTACTCTAGGGACCGCTCAAGCAGCACCTTATTTAATCCAAAGAAAAATTTTGTTATTTTTCATGAAAAACTACTTTTTTTTTAATTAAAAAGAGGTACTACATAAATAATAAAACAAAAACAGTTATATCTCAGTTTCTTTTTTTTATTTTTCGTTAATTTTGTATGTATAATTATTTTTAGTATGTATGTATATATATAATAATTTATATTTATAGAATTTTTTTTTAATTCGAAAAAGTTACACCAAAAACAATAATTAAATATTCATATATACTATATATGTGTATTTGTATACTTAAGTGTATAATATAATGTATAATATCTTTTTTTATAATTTATCTGTTTATATGTATGTATAGTATTTATAGAAAGGGAGAGTATTCTAATTGGATGTATTTTAAAATATGTTCAATTAATATTATAATATGTTTTTATTGCAGAACACTTTTTTTAATTTTAATTTATATATTATAATTATTTGCTTAAGATTAGATTTATGTACATACATAAATCTGTTTTTTTTTTGTTATTTATGCTAAGTAAATTAGGTTTATATGATATTCTTAAAAATGAAATAAATATACATATATATTTTTACTTTTTTTCTAATTTTTTTTTTTATTTAAGAGTATTTTTTACATTTATTTTTTTTCTCTAAGCAATGACTAGATTTCACTTCCAAACAAGCGTTACTTCATTTTTTTTACAATTTTGTATATTTTTTTACGATTGCGTTGTATATAGTTCTCTCATAAGTAGATTTATAAGTAAATTTTTAAATATTTATAATATACAGGCTTGCATGCAACATAATGGAACTTTCAGAAAAAATAAATGATTATTATTATAGTTAAATAAATTAATATTAAAAAAATAAATGTGTTAGTTAATCAGCTGCTAAGATAATGTTATCTAAACAAAATAATGAATTTAATAATTATAAAGAAATCAATTTTTAACTATCAGATTCTTAAAGAAACAACTAAAAACTAAAAAAAAAAATAATATTACCATGTAGTTTAATTGCAACTACGATCTTAAAACTATATTTTACATTAGGTATATTTCTGTTTTTCAGTTTTTGTTTTTTTTTTATTTATAACAAGGGTGCTATTGAAATTTTTTTTTAAGAATTTATTTGCAATTTTTCCAGACAATAATACATTATTATTATATAATTTGAATTTATCTATCTTAAATTTAAAAAAACAACATATACAATTACAAAATATATTTACAACGAGTTTCGTTAAATTTGTGTTGATTATTTGTTAATGCGTTAAAATAACAACTTTTTATACATCAAGTTCCATATTGGACGCACATGTTTTTCGCCTTAAATACTACATAATATGTATGTATGTATAAAATGTACAATAACTTTTTTCTACTACTAATTTATTTTTTTTTCCATTTCGGCTATTTTTATTTTATTTAAATTTTGTTTAAAATGTACAGCGTAGTTATGTATGTATTAACTGTCAACAATTATTGTACAAACTTAAATAATTTTGGTTTGTTATAGAATTGTTTTTTTTTATTCAATATACCTACATAAGAATGTATGTATGTATATTAGCTGTCTTAAATTATTTAATTCCATATAACGTTGGCGTATTTTTTTTTATTTTTTTACTGAATTATGTACAAAATTTGTATTATATTTGAGATTTATTCTTTATTGCATTTATTTTAAATTTTTTTAATTCTACATAATATTGCATTATTTGCATTATTTTTAAATTTCCTATGTTCAAAATTAACCAAACAAATTTTTTTTGTTACAATAAATGAGGAATCAATCTTTTTGATGATCATATAAGAAGTTTATGAGCCAGAACAATACAAAGAAAATTCGCTGGTGCTGATGGAATATTTATGATGAATTTATGAGTGTGTTTTTTTGTTAATTTATTCCGGATAATGATTTTTTATAATGGATGGAAATGAAAGAGTTTATCCAGAATAGTCCAGAATGGAATGAATACTAAAACAAAACTGGAACAAAAATAATTGCAATCAATTATTCGGAGATGTGTCAAAACAGTTCAATAATCTTATGGCGTTTTTGATTGTAAATCCTTATGATCTTATCGATTCTGAAGTGTTATTATGCCTGATTGGTAGCTTTTTTTCGAAAAGAAGAACTGTCATTATTTTGTGAGGTTCAAAAGGGTTCTGAGAGACCATTTCGAAAACGCCATCATTTTATGTATTCCTAAAATGCAAAATGGATTAAATTTGACTATAAAAACGAAGTCTTTATGGGGTAAAATCCTTATTCAATTTGTTTCGATCATCAATTCACTGAACGGAATGCATTTTAAATATTCTATACTGAATAAAATTCAACGGAATGACTTAATCAGCCCTATCTGAGGATCTGAACTCAGTTTACTTTCGAAGTATCCGTTACGGAACGAAATAAAATGAAGCAAACAATCGCGTACGATTGACTATTTTACTTACAATTTTGTAGTTGCCATTTCTGAACAGATTCCGCAATGATTTTTCATCGGACAACTTCTGAAGAAATTCAACGCATAGCTGTCAAAAATTGTTAACTAATCGCATTGCGCCGCTGCACGATGGAATGCGATGTATTTCGTCGGAAGATCTGTTCATCTGTTCCGAAATGCTTATCGGAACGGATACCTCGATAGAAAATTCTCCGATTTCGAACAGATCGGAGAAAAATTTCTTCCGAACGGATACCTCGATAGTGAATAAAGGAACGTAAAATGCTTATTCTGGATAATCCGAATTGGGATTATGAGTATCAATTGATAAATTTAATGCGATTTTAAACACCGGTCAAAACATAATTTGTAACACGAGGTACAATTTTCAGTCAAATCCCATTGAAAAAAATTGCAGCAACATGTAGCAAGAAGTTGCAGTCACCAAACAGACATTATTGCATTTATTTAGAAGCAGGGTTTTAAGCTATAGAAAGCAGATAGAAATTATGTAAAAACGGTAGGCTAGAAATACAGTGCAAGTTAAAGAAGCTTGATGCTGAACACCCGAATTAATTATTAACCTTGGGCGACAACAAAAGAATGAACACATCCATGTCTATGTTTGATTTGACATATATAAATGATTGATTTTGCATAAGACATAATCTAAATACAATGCAAAAAATAAATTTTTGAAAGTCTGAAAGTATTGTTATGCCTATAGTTAAAAAAAGAATTGCAATTATGTGCACATAAATAATATATAAGTGTATGTATGAATAAACTGCTTTACAAACTTAAATCGATAGATCTTTAATCCTTCCCAAGAAAATAAATGATAAAAATTTAAATGTGAGGAAATAAATACATATTTTTACTTTCTTTTCTACTATGCTAGATATATTTCTTAAATTATCTTAAAATTATTTCACATCTACAAAAATTGAATAAAATATGTACCTACATATATGCATGTACTATAATCTTTGAATGTTTTTTTTTTATTATTTTTTATTTTTAATTTTTTTTTTTTAATCTGAAGTTTCATACAAGATTAATAAATTTATTATTAATAAACAACTGAATTTGCGAATTTTCTAGTTTTCAAGAAATGTATATATTTATATATTAATTATAACCTAATATAAAATCTTTTACTATGTCTATTGTTTAGTTCCGTATCGATAAATTTTATAATAAAAAGATTCTATATGTAAGTAATTAAATAACGTGTCTTATGTTCATATTTTTTTTCGCTGAGTTATAATCTTTTTATTTATTATAAATTATTTATTTACATATACATATGCAATGTACCTATACACATTTTTTCTTAAACTATTTTCAATACTTTTATTTACAACAATTTTGTAAGGTATTGTTTTAACTATGGGATGTTAATATTTATGTAAACTTTAATCTACAAGAAAAACAGGAACAATAATGTTACCTGCTGTTTTAAAAAATTGCTTTTTATTTCAATAAGACATTTTTGTAGCATTTTTTGTAATTATGTATTTATATAATATTTACATAATAAAAAAACTTCTTGCGGAGAGTTAACATCATAAATAAGATACTACTTATTGCTTTTGTTATCAACTTTCAAAAACTTAAATATACCTATCTAAATTATAATATAATATATACCTCAAGTTTAGAGGCTGATGTTTTTTTAAATGTTTAAAATAAAAATTCGCATTCTTGGCAGTTTGTTTTGTTTTTTTTTTATATAAAAATGATAATGAATATTGAATGATTTAAAGTTTAAATTTTTTCTAATCTCCATTTTATGAAAAGTAAAAAATAAAAACAGGAAACCAATCCAGCAAATTTTCGGCATTCAATATTATTAATAATATTATAACTCAATGCTGAAATGATTGGTAAATTCTTAGGAAAAAATTTAATTAATTTTTTTTCTGTATTAAATTTACATTTTGTTGCTTGCGATAAAATGGTTGTTAGGGCTCGATTTGTTTTAAGATACGATTAATGATTTGTGTGCTAGGCATAATTTCGTCTTGAACCAATTACAAAAAAGACATTACAAATGAAAACTCATTTTTGTATTATAAAAAAGGCTCAACAAAATTTGTAATAGGCCGGACTTTACATTTTATTGTTTGCATTTTATTATTCCACAACATTTGAATTTTAAAATTTGTATCGTTGCCAAAACATGAAAAAACTTATTATTGTAAACTTTGCAAACCTCTGTTGGGCCTATAACAAGAAATTTTTCAAATAACAAATTTTGATAATATATGGCAATCCTAACAGTTAGACATCAATTTTACAATTTAACTTATCGCGAATAAAGTATGCGTTTTAGTTTGTATAGCCTTGTAGGTAAAACGTTCTCAAATTTGTCATGATATCATTTCTTATACTATAAAAACTTAAGGCTCATCTTGCAAGCTCTTTTAACCGCCAAAACCCGTCTGGGATTTTTTGCATGCATTAGAATGCATAAATTTAAAAATGACTGAATACCAGTCTCTTAAAATTAAGTTTATTTTGACCCCTTTTTTGCATTTTTAAAAATCTTGATGGCAACCTTGCAACCCTGCCAGAATATAATTTTCAAAAGGATTGTTAAGGCGGCTGCAAGCTCTTTTTCGAAACGTTTGGGAATAATCAAATTTTTCTTTAGTTATGATAAACTTTGTATGTATTAAAATTCAATTTCTGTTTCAAGATAATGAATTGAATTTGTTTTGGTGTCTCTTTCATTATTTCAAAAATATCCTTATCTTTGAATCCATACTCAGAAGAAAATGAGCTCGATGATGTAAATAATTCTTGAAAAAGTACTTCCGCTTTTTAATATATTTTGAATACAAATTCATAACAGAAGTAAATCAAGCAAATCAAAAACTACATTATTGTCAAACTGACGAAAATTGTTTTGATTGGTACAAAGAGGAGTAATCTGCCGAATAAATTAATTAAAATTATTTTGTGTCTATCCTAAGGCCAAAAAGTATTTAAAATTTCAATGGACCCCTATTTAACGCACCTAGCCGCTTTTTTTCGACTTTTTTTCGGCTTTTTTTTACTCGACTATAAGAAAAATACTAACTTCTTTAGGGTGGTCATATGATCTTGGTTCCTTTACTTTGAAACTTTGTGATTTTCTTTCTAAAACTGCACATTTTATTTTTTATATGAACTTTGACAAACTTTTGATTCTAATTCGTAGAAATTCTGAGTTATTGACAAACAGACAGTCTAGTATGTATCACAATAAATACTTCCGTTTACCTGCCGCCACAAAAAAAACACCCTTAGGACGTAAAAAATATTAGAACCTTTTTCGAAGGATTTCTTATGCTATGTCACTGTACTATACCTGGCTATTACCTATATATGAAACTAAAAAGCAATCGGAATTAACTTTTTTTATCATAACAATCCAAAGCAGTATGTAAGATGCAAAATCTGTAGAATAAGCAAATAAATTAATAAATAATATACTCACACTTTCTCAGTCAGATCGAACATATTAAATTGTTCTTATCCCTTCTCTCTTGACGTGTTCTGCATTTTGATCGAAATAGAATTGAAATCGATTTTCAATTTCACTCGAAATGAAATTCCATACTACGATCAATTCAAAACTGTAAGCACCATCTAATGTAAAGTATTGCTCTATCCAAGTTATCATTTCTTTGAACAGCATTTCTTTTTTTTTTCATTCAAAAGAAAGTGATCACTATCTCAGAATACCCCACATGTTGCAGCGTCTGATTAATTTGATAGTAGGAAGGAGTTTAATGTATTCACTTTAACATTAAACCAAGGTAAATCTGTTATCTTTAAAAAGTGCAGCTTCTAGGGTACATTCTTGCTTAAATTTCAATATTAAAAAAAATATATAGAAAATATCATAAGTATAATGCCAAAAATATTAAAAATCACAACTGAAATAATGCTTTAAGATTGTAATTCTTACGATTCTGAGATAGAATTTAAGTTGAACAAAATTTGTTTTAAGTCGCAGTCTAAATCTATTTAAAATTAGACCAATTCAAAACGTGAAAGGATTTCTCACAAAAAAATAGCTTCTGATAAAATAAAGACATGTCTATAAGATGCTTTATTAAATGAGTGAAAACAACGAACTGCAAAAACTATAAACTTGAATCTGAAAAATGAAAAAAAAATTACAAACCAAGGAAATAATAACCAAAATAAAAACTAAACAAGTTTTGTTCTCCTCCAGTGTGGCTCTTTTTTTATTAATAACTTAAAACTATAATGAAAATATGAAAAAAAAAAATATATGTATGTTTGTGTATATAATGTACAAATAAAATAAAAAAAATGAAATGAAATGAATATTAATTTATATAAATGAATCTGTATGAATGTAGTTATTTTAAAATGTTTATGTATAATTATATATATTTTATAACGAACAAAATCTTTATAAATAATATTTCCTTAATATTAGACTGTATAATATTTATTAATAAAAAAAACTATGTTAAACTAAAACACGTTAAGAATATCAGTTACGAAAAAAATATTAGAAAAATATATATAATAATCATATATATTCTCATTAAAAAAAAAAACATACAAAACTAAATATTTTGCAAGTAAATAAAAATATTTGAAAAAAAAATAAAGAAAAAATTCCGTTAAACTAGGGAAAAAAATATTTTACTACTTTTGAACACATTTTTTGTTTCATTCCTAATAAAGTTTAAAGTATAATTCTTAAAGTTTAAAAAAATAAAATATAATATAATTAGTACAAATTAAATTACATAAATAAATTTTTATTTCTATTTTTTTTATTTATTTATTTATTTATTTATGAAGAAAAATTCAGTCTAACAAATATAAAAACACACACATCAAATTAATAAAATATAACAAAATCTTATAATTTACAAGTTAAAGATTTTTCAGAAGCTGGATGCTTCGAGACAAACATTTTAAAATTCATTTTTTATCGACTTATGTTTATATTTTAAGTTCTAAAAAAGAAGTAAACAAAACAACTCAAATGCGTTTACTATTCAAAATTCAACTGTGCATGATTTTTAACGTGGGAATTACAAACGAAATAATTCAAATAAAAACGTCAATGTTATTAATCAAGTGCCTAAGCATGTACCAAATTACAAGCAGTTAAGCACAAAATTGTAGGTGGAAAATAACAATGAAAATTATTCCCAAGTATTAGAAGAAATTGTAATCGTTTCAAACAAGTACTATACTTTTGAGTTTTTTTATATTTAGTACAAAACAAATTTAAGTAAGAGAAAACATTACAGGTCCATCGTACTAAAAACAAACTAAATGTATTCCTTTTGTGAAAAAATAATTTCTGAACGTTTAAATTTTTTGGGTAATAATACGCAGATCAAAGTTTAAGAAAACATTTTTTTGTAGTGAGTACATAACCAAGAATCAAGGTGAAAATTATTTTTAATTTAGTATATAACCAATAGTTTAAGTAGACAATTATTTTCTGGCAATACTTAAAGTTCATGTTTAAGAAGAATATACATAAAGAAGAAACATTCGAGTACTAATTCTAATCATAAGCCTGAAATTTTAAACCTTTTTCGTTTTTTTTTTTTAGTTCAGAATATAAGCATAAAATATGAACGTTTATTTTATTTAATGGGGAACATAACAAAACTGATGTTTTATAAGGTTTAGAACTTGTGGTCTTTGAAAAGATTTTAAAGAAATCATCTTTTTTTTGTAAAGTGTGGTTTTTTGAAGTTTAAAACAAAATTGATAAATATAAATATCGTCATTGTGAGAGATCGGCATCAATGAACTGAAATATTTTATTATAAACTGTTTTTTTGTTACCTCACCAACTCTCTCGTCACTCTTAGGGGGATCATTTTTGCGCTGGAAATACTGGTGGTGACGTTGATCGCATATGATTCAGGCTATGTACAATATGCGACGGATGTTGATGGGAATGCTGTTGCAAATGGTGTTGCATTTGATGATGATCTTGAAGCTGTGACTGTGCATGCTGCGACGAAGGCGCTGGAGGAGGATGCGCCGTCAGGCAATTTACAGTGAAATTACTAAAATCAACGACAATTGGAGCAGCTGCGATTACGTTGAGATTTTGATTTGGTGCTGGACCTCCGGTGGCAGCAATAGTAAGCATTGCTGCTGGGTAAACTTGTTGTTGGGGAGTTGGAGGCTGTTGTTGCACTGTCGACGCGTTGGGCGGTGGCATACTTATCGGTACATGAGGGACTGAGCTCTGGCCGTGGTGAGCTTTTTGGGAGGACGAAGCAACAATAGGTGGTGGTTGTTGCGTCAAAAGCTCTAAAGTTGTATGGTGTACCTGATGCGGCTGCTGTAAGTGATGATGATGTGGTACTTGATGTGGGACAGGTTGGTGCTGATGCTGATGGAGATGTTGGAATTGTTGCGCCACTTGTTGATGCAGATGCTGCTGTGGTGCAAGAATTTGCTGTCGATGCTGCTGGTGTTGAAGTTGTTGTTGCTCTTGTAACTGCTGTTTTGAATGGTGATGATGGTGGTGGTGATGGTGATGATGACCACCAGACGAAGATGGAAGAGTCAAAGAGCTTAGACTACTATTACTCGCCGACGAAGTGGGTGTTGTTGCAGCACCAATTGATGTCGATGACGACACTAATCCAAATTGGTGCTGTGTTTTATGATGATGATGATGATGGTTTTGCAGATGTTGAAGATGAAATGAACTATTCGAAGTAGTTGAAACAGATGATGGAGTCTGATTGAGACTTGGTGAAGCAGATGGTGGAGCTGTAGGCCTCGACATTATTGGAGCTACCATTACCGAAGATGCTGGCGAATCTGATGGGGACGGTGTCGATGATGACGATCGGTCATGGCTAATTGCAGGTGTAGATGTAGATTCTGATTCGGCGAGTAGTGAAGAAAGGGATGATGCATTGCTTTTCAGAGTGAGTACTTCGGAACTTGCCGATTCAAGTCTTTGTCATTTAGAATTGGTTTGGAGAGCGGCATTGATTTGTGTCCAAAGGTCTTTTTTACAAGACTTTGATCTGAAAGAAAGTAGAATGTTTAAAGGTATTTTTTAACGAACATTTTGGAAGTCAACTATATCGTGCGTTTTGGACATCAAGTTGTGATTCTTATTTTTGTTAATCTTTAATACAAAATCCAGCAGTCTCTAATATCTTCCGTCAAAAAAAAATTCGAATACCTTACCTTTTAATGGATTGCAACCAATCTTTAAACTGCGCACTGCCTTCTGGCGTTATTTGGAACGCTGCACGAGCTGCTAATATAATACTGGCAAAATCTTCGTAATCTGCCTGAGTGAGATGATACAGTTTCTGGTGAATGCATTGGATGTACCTTGGAAAAGACGAAAAACTCCAAATAAATTTAAACATTTAAAATTATTAAATAATTTACTCACATTTGTTGACACTTTTGAACGAGCGGTGTCAATGCAGATCTTAAATGTTGCATCACCAGTTGATGATTGTTTCGACCTAAATAATGTGCCGATTCGATTGCGACATCGTGCAACACAAAAGGGCTTACGATGGAATTGACAGCGCACACACAAAACTGATGTAAATACTGGGTGCCAAGTTTCTTTGATATGCGCAGCAACCATTTGACATCTTCGCCATAAGGGGGATTGCGAGCGTATTTCGCTTGTGGGCGATCATCGTGAACCCTGCGTGCAAGTGTCTCCATTGCCAGCATTCCTACATTGTAGGCGGCGAGCAAATATCGTAATTGTGTGGGACTGAAAGAGAAAGCAAGTTATAATTTCATACATTTTTGAGAGCATTTACTTCAACTTACCTGAATTGATGTGGATGCCTTTGCCGGACCTGCGGCTGAGCTTGTTGTGCAAATGGATACGGCTGTTGTCGCATTCCATTGCCTTGCTGAGGAGCTTGAGGGGGGGCTATCGCCATCGGTTGTCCATAGTACTGTGGCGGCAATTGCTGAGGTGGTGGTGGAGCTCCTGTGTTAACTTGTACAGGCATTTGGACTGCAGCGTACTGTTGTGCTCCAGGAGGACCTGGATAGCCTCCAGCCTGTGTAACTTGTGGATGGGCTTGCATAGGCTGAAATGCGCCTGGTTGCACACCATATGCAGTTGGTGGTGGAACTGCTTGTGAAGGAGGCGCCTGCGGGTATGGCTGGTAGGCCTGTGGTGGAGGTGCCGTCGAGATGTACATTTGCATTTGATTTGGAGGATACGTTAGATTGTGATGATGATAGATCCCCTGACAGAAGCTGTACGGCGGATAGGGCGTGATTCCAATTGGAGCAAGTGTCGTTACTCCCTGTTGGAATGGTGGAGGGGCCGTTGTTACTACCACTTGCTGATTTTGTGTTGGTTGTGGTGGTGGTGGCTGCTGCATCTGAGCTTCCGCCGATTCAATCAACGCACTCAGACTCACCGAGTGGTCAATATCATTTACATCATGATCTTGTTCGCTGTTAGGAGTATTTCGTAAATATAGTTCATACCAGTAGTGAGCGACCTGGAATAGAACTTCTGGATAGACGCCTCCGCCCTTGGCAGCGTTTTCGACAGTTATGCACGCTCGTTCAAGCATTTGGTCACTTTGTTCCTTACACTGCAGTATAGCACGCTGAATCTCGTTTGGATTAAGTGCTGCAGAATGAGGCAGAACTGATAGTGCCAACTCGGCAGCTGGATAAACCATGTTGTTATCCCAGCCTCGTGAAGCCCGATCTGCCATGCCCACAGCTTCTGGCGGCGTAAGATGTCCCTCCCAAGTTTCTATAAGGAATGATATCGCAGGAGCACCAATCTCCATTGCTTGTCCAATTATCCAGGACACGTGCGAAGAGTACGTGCGTGACAACCAATTCGGGCTGACGCAGTTGTGTAAACCGAGAGCGTAGAGTCCCAGTTGGAAGGCACACATGTGCAGAGCACGGTGTGGTCCATGGTGGTTGTGATTTGTAGTTGCCTGTGTGAACAAGGATGTTGAGCTTGTTCCTCCAGCTTTGGTAAGCACATTTTTGGCCAATTCAAACATGAAATGGGCGCTCGCCTCTGACGGCTGGTTTGGTATCGAAGGGTAGGCTCTCTTGCCCTTGTATCGTAGGTCTTTGTTTCTATTGCTGGGACCAGGCCCAGAACTACCAACATTGCCATTCCCTCCCATTGTCTGACTTGGCGACGCCCCGGCCATGTTTCCTTGACCAGAACTTACACTAAGTGCTACAGTGCCCACTTCCAATTCCGCACTGGTACTGCTGTGTGGTCGACTGTTATCCGACGATGGGAATCCACAAGAATCTGCAAAATTAGATGTGGACGCAACATGTGCATTTAATTGCTCCTGCTCATCACGACGAGCTTGCGATGCTGGCGTTCGTACAGGTGGGTTGTTTGAATAGTAAGCAGGCAGCAGAGGACTTTTAAGTAAAGTGTGTATGTCTCGATCTAAGAGTTTATCCATAATCTTTGCGATCTTTCGTGGTTCATCCTTATAATACGAAAGTAATGTTAACGCTAAATCACCTCTCTGCCGCCGTGTTCCTTCACAGAGCAATGGATGTTCAGCCTCAGAGACATTTGTTTTCAGACCCAAAGCAGCTACAGCCGCCTCAAATCCTAAATTCTCATCCGTTGGCGTCCGGTATGCTATACTCATAACTTTGTTACGGTTTTCTTTGCCCATAACCGAAGGCATAACCAAAGCATCAAAAATAAAACTAGCTAGGTTTATCGGAAGCAAAGCTTCTCCTCTAGACTTAAGCGTTCCATTCTTCAATTGTTCGGCACGTTCACGAATTACCCGCAACTTAGGTTGATTTAAGTGAATTTTCTTCAACAAAGCCAACAGATCCGCTTCCTGATTCGCCAATTTCACTTCAAGGGGCTTAGTACTAGCCGGGGGTCGTGGCATTTCTAGCGCAAATAGGCAAATTCTGAATGCATTATGATAATGCTCTGAGTTTTCGGAGAGTACCGTGCATAGAAAAGCACATTTGGAGAGTGTTGAGGATGCCAGTACGCTTAGCTGATGCGAAATCGGGTTTATACTGTGCTTCTTACCTTTGCGTTTCGGTGGTGGGGGAAGTTCCACCATTAAATTCGGTGGATTCGCTAGCATTTCTTCTGCCAGACGAACTGCTAAAATACACGCTTCCCTTCCATGGCCATGTGCATGAAGACCTTCTGCTCGAGCCAGTAGAATATCCCAAGCATCCTCAGTGGGTCGTACGTTCGAGAATATTTCCGGTTTTTCTGTTGAAAGTGGAATTTGTAGAGCCTTGCTGCTTCCTGCAACTGGACTACACTCTGCAACAGCCACTGAGGGTACAAACACCGATGAGGGTTGAGCTGATTTTATTGGTTGACACTCAGGCGTTATAAACTCGTCGCTCGAACTTGAAAACGATTCATCTTTAGACACTCGACGGGGCTCCACAACTGCATCATCAATTACGGCTCCTTCTACAACTGGAATTTCTACCGATTGAGATGTGGAAGGCCCAGCTAGTGACATTCCTGTTTTTGTCGCCAATATCGACGAAGTCGAAGAGGTCGACGAGGAAGGTGATAAAGTTGGTCTTGTCCCCACACTACCGTTGGCGCTTTCGACGAAATTTCCAAGAAACTTCAATTCCTCGCCATTTAAATTATCAGCTTCTAGAGGTGAAGGCAATTCTAAACTATTTTGTGAATCGGTTTCACTGGTGTTCTGAGTTTTAACCTGTACAGCTGCAGCAGACGGTTGCAGTGTCTGACCACCTTCATTGTTACCACTGCTGTCACCGCCGAAATCCTCGTTCTCACAAAAACCTTCACTACTCGCACTAGAACGATTGCCATTGCCTGGCTTGGCTGCTCCTCCACCAACAACAACTCCTAAAGAAACACCAACACCTCCACTGCCGCTGGCTATACCTGGCAAAACACCTCCTCCTGAAACCAATGCTACTTGATGATGAACTCTTACTGGAACACTTTCACTGCTCGAGTTACTCGAGTTGTTGCTACTCGAAATGTAAAAACGATCACGGAAAGGTCGATCAAAACGATTTTTGTTGTGCAAAAGATGCATGCCATGATGATCTGTCGAAGTGCTAATGTAGTTGTAGTGCTTATTGTTAGCCATGACCGCTTGTGTCGCATTTAGTTGATGACTGGTAGTAGAGGGTTCGCTTTTTGAGTCGGTATGTTTGAAACACGTGAACGGCGAATAGTATATGGGATTGGTTTCTTGAGTGTGTGTTATGCCGGGGATAGGGTATTCTTCCCAATCGAGGTAACATGCCTCAATTGCTGGCTTGAAGCCAACAAAAAGCTCAGCATCGGTTCTGCGTGAAGTAAATCTTTGTGAATAATTATTATCAAATTAAATAAAGCAAAATGGAAACATATTCTTTGTAACGTGGCTACAATCTCTACCAACCACTCACCTTGAATTCTGTTGATGTTTGCTGCTGTATGACGAGGGCAGCATTCGGCACTTAACGACCCGATCGAGGATCTTCAAATGCCACGCAGTAAATTGAGCGTGCAACATATCCCGTTCGTCTGGAGCTAGGCCGGGATTTAAAGCCGCTAGGCGCCAAAGTACCACAATTTCGTCACAAAGCGATGAGCAAGCATGCTGCGATGCGTTCGAATTGCTATGAGTGTTGCTGTGTTTCCCGCCATTATAACCATGTGATCCCATCATCATTGAGAGTTTCGTTTGAAACCACCAAATCAAAATTTGATCACATGCCATACACTCCTCGGTTATGATCTCGAGAAGACGAACTGCGTTACGATCGCAGCGACGATACATTTCACGAACGATTGACAATAGATTCCACATGCCTTCGGGTTCTCTTCCGCGCAATGGACGCAAAAGAGAACTCCATTCGGCGGCGGCCGGTGGGGCGGAGTTTGTTAAATAATTTACATCACTACAAGAAAAATGTATGATGAGTTAATGACAGACAATAACCCTATGTTTTTAAATACATACCTAAATACAATTGGCGCCGGTAGGCAGAACTTAATTAATATGCGGTTGATATTCTCATGTAACGTTTTTTCGTCTAGATACCAGCTGGTTTGATCATTCGCTGACGCACCAGCTGTCGGATCTGGGGCTCCACATACTGTGTTAATTGCCGTCGGCTGGGCGCTTAGCAATTCATCGAGCAGACGCTGTGCCGTCGGCAAAATCTGTTGCGGCAGTTCACTTATAAGATACTGAGCAAATTTTTGCAATTGATCTCGTTGCAATCGCGTGAGGGATTCTGAGACTGGAGCTCTCAGACATACCTCGTTGGGCTGTCATACAAAAAAATGTTTTTATATTTTTATAAATGGAAACAATATATATTTTTATTTACACAATGTATTCGGTGCAAACATACGGCGACCACATGAGAACACCAATAGGCGGATGATGTACACGTACAATTGCATGAAGATATCCGCCGCCGATCGAAAGTGACTGCGACATTGAAATGACTTATAAGTTGACTTTGGCCAATAACAGTTGCCGATAGATGAAAACCTAAAAACAATAATAGGACTTTGATCTTGGATTTGAGATAAATTTCATAATTAAAATTTACCTATTTGCAATGGGTCCTTAACTGCACGGTTTTTGAATAACTGGTCTCCACGATGAAATTCATCGGCAGAACTATTTGCTAAACAGGAGTACAATCGAATGTCCTCCTCGTTGTCTGGGAAACTCCAAAATGCTATACGTAATTGAAGTTGTTCTGGAACCGGTGGATAAACATGTTCAACCAGTTCGAATGGTATATACGAGGCAACGCATTTCGCTGCGAGCTCCGTTAAAGATGAAACATCTGAAAAGAAACAGAATTACTTATCATTAGGTAAGGAACAATTTTTTTTAATAATTGTATTGAAGAATGTTGATTTTATATTTTTTTTCAGTAACCGCCATACTTTTCACTCGATTAATACAGTTTAAAACTGAAGAAATAGTGAATCAGAAAGACTTCACTTGTTTTAATCTTCAATCCCATTGCCACAGAATTGTTCAGATTCAGATGTGTAAAATTAATTTTGATAAAAAAAAACATCTTTACTTTTTTTTTACAATTTTTTACCATCTTTTATATTCTTTTTCTTTAATTTTTTTTTTAAACCAATAGGTGTACTTAAGCATTAACGTATAATGACTAAGAAATATTTAACGTTAATAGAAGCGTGTAAGTTACATTAAAGGTTTTAGTTTTTATTTAAGCCAAATCACTGGCCTCTATTGCATGAAGTGTTCGAATGCATACAAGTGAAAGAAAAACTGACTGCAAAAAGTCACAACGAATACAAACGAAAGAGGAAAAAACGTGCAATATAGTACCTACATATGTACATATGTATGATGATGTATGATGAAAACAAAACAGTCAGTTGAGAAGGCAGAGAGGTGTGTTCATATGGATTACACTCGAAGCAGACTTGAAGGCGACTGTTGAATAAATTTCATTTTCTGGAAAAATGAGTATTGTTAAATTGTATTTGCATGTCCGTCCATCCAATGCTCATGTTTGACGATACAAAAGAATAAGTGTGATGAGTAAAAATGGAGAATATGCATAATTATTATGAACAACTACAAGTGTAACGGGCCTGCCTGTCTCAATTTTACCACCAGACTAAGACGAAGGTGAATGACGCAATAAAGGGATGGGTCGGGCCAAAGGGCATTTGCAATGTTTTATACTGAAAACATTTAGCTATTATAATGGGCTTCACTTGTCTGACAGGGAGTGAAGCTGTGGCAAGTGGGTAGGTCAAGCCTAATGCCAAAAGGTTTTGTGTCTGCTGTTATAAATTCCACAATGAATATTGTTTATTTTCAAATAATAAGAAAAAAACGAGTTTTCTTAATAGGTATTTAAGAAACGCATGTAGGCTCCTCTTTGCATTTGTGTATCGTTGGCTAAATACGTAAATCTGCTAAATCCAATTTTGGTGGCCGATTTTGAGGTCATTTTCCTAAGAAACACATCCTGCACAAATTGCTATACTCATTTTTCTCCATTGCAGAATCTTAAAGAGAAAATCAAATTTTTATATGGAGCCTTGTACCTACAAATTATTTAGTTTTCTTCCTTTTCTGTAAAAAGTTGCCTACACATTTTCAAAACACATGTCGAAAAGAAACTTTACACGAAAAACCCTAAAATCTTTTCAATAATAAATATAAAATCATAATTTATGCATTCTCTGATGAAGTAAACGTTAAGCAGTTACTACGATTCGTAAGGAAAAATAGGTGCAGTTTTAAAATCTAGTTTTAATATACAGCGCAATATTTTTTTGAAAATTCAAAATTTAAATCAATTTTAAATTTCATTAAAAATGCCTTAGAGTTAGACACTTCAATTTAACATGTTAAATGAGCCTGCAAGGAGATGTGTGAAGCCAGAACCACAAACTCAAAATTTGGTGGGAGAAATATACCTACTAGGAATATATGTTTATTTGTCCAAGCAAAAAAATCGTTTGTTCCAAACTTGGGTGAAAAGATATTAACACTTTCTTTTTTATAGCAACTTCCCGCCCGCAATCGATAACTTAGGAGGATAGATCCAAATTGGTTCGTTTCTCCACCGTTTAATTCGTTTATCATTTCTTTTTTATATCAAACCCCCAACAAACGCAAAAGTTTTTACCTAACTCAACTATAAAGCTAGTGGTATTAAAAATCGGAGACTTTTTATTCTTTTTTGAATCAGTCTTATGCACATAGGTACCTATGCCAAAATTAGCATTTATTCATACGTTTAATTTTTTGACCGCGTTAACATTACATAATGTGTATGTATGTACATTTTTTATAGAATTTTTAAATACGCGCTTTAAATTGCTAGATACAACCCATAATATTTATTTGATTTAATTTAATTTATTTGGTAAAAAAAAAGAAATCGAAGGTTCTACCGAGATTTGAACTCGGATCGCTGGATTCAAAGTCCAGAGTGCTAACCATTACACCATAGAACCTCGTGGCGATGAGATGCCAAAACTAAACTATGACGCACCCTCTCGTCTGTTTCATCTGTTTCATCGTACAATATACTTTCACTTTCCTTAAAGTTTTTCATCTTTTCACAACCTCTGGTGTTGTGTTTTAAAATTTTAACAATTTAATTTAAAATGGTCGATTGCTCGATTCGTTGTTATTCTTTTCATTGCATAAAAATAATTTTCGATTCGGTTCATTCAGAATACATAGGTACCTACTTAAATAATGTAGTTATAGATATGAGTAGGTAAGTTATTTCAAGAGTATGTATGTACAATTATAGATTATGTACCTACAATGTAGTGTGTTTTTTCTTTGTAACTCTTGCTCTATTTTTTTTCCTTTGCTATGTTTTGTTGCGTTAGATTTTTTAACAACAATAATTTTTGCTTTCCCTACGTAGGTACGAGAATTGCTTTGTTGATTGCAAGGCAGCTGCACAAAGAGGAATTGAGTAGGTATACGGGCGAATAATGGCAATAACTAAATTCAAAACAAAGAAAAATTCGTGCGCATATTTCCTTTCACTTAATAGGATGACACCCCACAAAGTTTATATACGTAGGTATTTTTGTAACATGAAGGTAATATAGGTACAGCGCGGTTCACTGGGTTTCACACTTTATAAAATGTGGTGTATTGCTACTTGCTATTGAATAAAAGATAAAAGATTCAAAATTAATCTTAAAGTTTTTCCACAATAAAAATATTAATCTGCCCACTTCTTTTTATTCTGAATCAAGAAAAAAGTTGTTGCAGCAATAAATGTATTATTTCTTAAATTTGAAGAATTTAAATAAATATTTCAATTTTAAGTTCTTATAAACCTCTATTTTCGATTCTATCTACTAATACATAGGTATACCAAACCAGATATTAGATTCTTATTATTCTACGTGTGGAATTGTACGCCTTAAAAGTTATTTATAATTTGAAACCATTTGATTTAATGTTTTTTTTACTCCCGAAAATGATGTTTCGATTTTTCTCATAATACTAAATTAATCTACAATATTAACAAACGAAAATTGTACGCTTAGTCTCCAGATTTTAAATAGATTAAGTACCTAGTGGTTATTGAATATTTAAGTAGGGTTCAAAGGATTTATGTTTCTCAAAGCAAAAGATTTTTACATTCAAAATCAACATCTTGATGCTGAAATATATACCAAATTGAAGTTGAACAAGTAGGTTATCTGATTAAAACATTTTTGGCCGACTATGTAGACTCTTTTAAAACATTACAAAATTTTGTTTCCGTTTATTTTTATGATTGCAAAATAACGGTTTTTTCTTAAAAAATTGTAATGCTTTTATCCACGTCTCGATTACACCATTTTTCATAGATACAGCTTAAAAAAAAAAAAAAAAAACACTATAAAAGAACAAAAAATGTTTGTTTCTTTTATTTAGTTATATTTTTTACTGATGTTCCTGAATATTTAAAAATATTTAATACCTATCAGTTGTGAAAATAGACTAATCCTGAAGTTAATAAAAAATATTTAATATCAGCGGTGAAAATAGAAATTAAGTTTCAGAAATGCAAACTTGGCATTAGCACATCTTTATTTTAGTTAATATTAATTATAATAAAGTTTAACATGGGTTATACAAAATTTATGATTTTAAAAAGGTTTAAAATTCTATATAATAGCCATGTTTTTTGGGATTGTAACTATATATAGTATAGTAAGAAATTCCAAAAAAAACCATCCGCAGTACCCTACCCATCCGCAGCAGGATTCTACTTCTGCTTTTATTGGCAGTAATTCTACTGTGGATGTTGTATTTGTAACTCGTGTAAAATACTACTGTACTGTGAATAGCTCTCCCAAAAAAACACGACTTATGTATGGTCATACTAATGATATAATCTGGCCAAGTAGAAAACTAAGGACTAGGTAATTATGCTATTCTAATTAATATTATTAAAAAATATATTATTATGGTATTTATATCTAGGTAGGTAGGTACCTATATATAGAATTTAATTTGTGAGTGCACCTAACTCAGTGAACCGCAATGTATGCAAATATTTATCTTGAAGTAATTTGCATCCACAATTTTAAACAGCACGGAGAAAAAAAAATGTAGGAAATTGAATTAAAAACTATTAATTTCATTTTTGAGAGCCTTGACAATCAATTAAGAAACAGGCTGCACTTAATAAAGGTTCTCTAGCTATAAACTGGAATTTTTAGGAATGAAACTTAGAATTTGCTATCAATAGAAAAAAATTACAATCATTGATGGTTGGAGTTCAAAAACTAGGGTTGGAAAACTGAATTGGACAATAAGTGACAGAACGTATCGCATCTTTGGTTTGTAATAATGAAACAACAAACATGTACCTCTTGTAGTTTTCACATATGATTCCGACAGGTTTATAAAACAATCTTTATAGGTATTGCTACCTACATGAAATTGTTTTATTATTCTCAATCAGGTACATCTGTATGTACATAGTGATGTACATAAATGTTTGTAGATGTATGTAACAATTCGAGATTGTTTGAAATTGTAAAAAAAATAATTCGTAACAATTACTTTTTTTCTGTATATTGTATTGTGGTCTTTTTTTAGAACCTTCATAAATCGAAAACAGAAACAACAACAAAAATAACACGATTAGTCGGTTTGTTTTGTAGTGCTGACGCTGAAGTTTTTAAAACTAGTTTTCATTTTTACGCTTTTTGTTTTATCATTACCTTTGGTTTTTCGTGAGTTTATACATATAAAGGAATTTTAACAAAGGAAAAACGACAGGGGAGGATGAGACACAAAGCTAAACACACAACGAGGTTATTGGTCTTACAATTTTGTTTGTTGCTGTTTTTTGTTTACAATCCGAACGAACATGAATATAAAGTCAAAGAACCTTGTCAAGGATTTGAATCTTCTTCTGAGATACGAAAGAAAAAAGTAATCGACATTGGGGTTGTGAAGTGTTTCCAGTTATTTTTTTCTTTCATTCGTTCGTTCCTTCCGCTTAACATGGTTTGTCTTTCATATTTCGGTATTTATGTATTTACTTATTGACAATCAATGAAAAGGACATCCTCTTTTAGAAAGCGGACAGACGGACGATTATGATAATGATTGATAAATGATATTTATACATACAAGAATTTATATTATTGTAGACATCGATAAGGAATTTTGTGTATATTGTTGAGCAATTTATCAGTAGTTTGGTAACATTTTAAATTCAAAACACAAACAATAAAGTAAGTGACTGTTATAGGTACCTACTAAAAATGTTCAATTATTTTCTACACTAATGTATTGTACATGTGTGTATAATGTTTACGCTACTGTAAAACTCCGAAACGTAGAAGTTCTTGAATTTACCGGTGGAAATTAGAATTTTTAATCAACATTGATAAAGTACGAAATGTTTTGTTTCCATTATTCATTCCGGAATACTTCCAATTTAATAGGCTGTAATTTTGTTTTTTTTTATGCAATTGAAATTTAGTTTTTAAATTAGTTAAATTAAATTAATTATGCAATATATTTCGAATTAAAAGGACTTCCTGTATGGGTTAAGCCGTTAATGACAAAGAAAAAAAATCAAAAAATGGTTCTATAACATAAACGGTTAATAAAAGTTTGGTAACATTTTGTCCCAAAATGCAGATCCTACAAACACAAAATTTCATCAAAATAGTTTGAGACCCCCAAAGTTTGCACAAACATACAAGAGGTTAGCTATTTTCGTTTTTTTGAGATTACCTTCAATGACATTATTGACCGTTTGGTTCCATAGTTACAAAAATATTGACGAAAATCATCCGCATTGCGTTGGACAACAGAGGGTTTAAGGTTAATAAAAAAATACAAATGAAGGTGAAAGCATTTTTGATCAAAATGCCATCAATTGCGTTTAATTCTTCCATTTCACATTTCTTAGATCCCACAAATATTGCGAAATTCTTTCTTTCCTAACACCCCTATTACGATTGTCAATTATCAGTTGATAGTTGATAAATACTGAAAATCGATATTAAACAACCTAATTGACAAAATGTTTGCTCATTGCGAATGGTGCAGACCGTTTTGAATTACAAGAAAATTTATATTTATCAGGGAATAGTTCTTCAGTTTTTAAATAAATTGGGTAGCACTTAATTATCCCACTTTCGCGCTTTAGCCGCAGTTTTACTGTCTGAGTAAGTGGAACTTAAGTGGCCAACATGGGAGACTTAAGTTTCACTTATTCCGATAAGTTTACACTGTGAAATTGTGCATTAGATTTCCATATTTGGCACTTAAGTGACACTTAATCGAGTGTGAAACTGGGCTAAATGTACCAAATTTCAATATTTCAATAGTTATCAATTGATAGCAGACAGTAGACACAGCTGATATATTATCCTCCGTTTATTTGACCTATATAAATTGTTATACGAAAGTTAAAATTATAACATATGTACCTACATAGTTATTATTAATTATAAGAAGGTCATGTCAGAAACCTCCGAAAATAACAAAGTTATCAGGTGAGCAGGTGTTTAGTGCCTATTTAAAACATATAATTTCTCTGTTTTGTTGTCAAATATTTGGAATCTTTGGGTAGCTTTCAGAAATTTTGAAGATCGGAGATTTTTTGTCAATTTTACTCGTCCGGAGGAAAACTTGAAAAGTAGCAATAAGTTATCGCTCTTCATCTCTTTTTTTATAAATTGAATTTTTTTAATGATTTATTTGTTAGTCTAGACTCTATAGGAACGGCTGAGATGCTTAAAAAAAAAGCATACCTTGACTCAAAGAAAGGTCTGCGTGACAGCGAACTGTATTAAACAAATAACAAATAAACCCAATGGAAAAATATTGTACAAACATTTTTCATTTAACATCAAATTTGTACTTTTTTTATATGAATTGGCGGCAACATCGATATTGAACAAAGTTAAAATAAACTGTATTCAGAAATGCCAGTTTGATGGTTTGCTAAATTATTTATACTTTATCGAACCTGAACAAAAATAAATCCAAAATATTTTGTAGATGCATAAAATATGTGTGTATGTATGTAGGTACAACAGTCAAAAAAAACAAGTTTAACATGATGTTGAAACATTTTAACAGATGAATTTTGTACAAAAAAACAACTTACCTTCTTCGTTGGTTCTCTTTGAACTCCCTGCCTGATTGAACATCGTGGAAGTCCAACTGCCACCATTTGCGAATGGCCTCTTCCAGCCGCGCCAATTATTACAAACTGACTCCGGTTCAGAGCTCCAGCTGCACAAGGAATCCTCTTCAAAGCGATCCGAATCGTCGAAGCTAAAACGATCGATGTCCTGTTGATTCCAGTCGCCGATAGCTTCTTGAAGGTCATTATTGTTTGGATTGTTTGCTCTTTGACCTCCATTTATCCTGTTCTGACCGCCACCACCGCCACCGGGATTAGCATGTCCACCTCCACCTCCTCCATTACCACCAACGTTATTACGTACACCGTTCGCCAGTTTAACAGCAAAATGTTAACAACAGTCTTGAAGATTGAATGAACAAAGACTGAGCAGATGGGAGGGAGGAAAAACTAAACACGTCGATGGACGAAGAATATTACCGAAAATCCTTTTATTGTTCCCTTAAAGGTAAACCAAATGTAATCCACCACCACTACACCACAGTTGCGAGTCGCGGTGCTGAACCTGAAGACAAAGGATACACCTCTCTCCCTTTCCACTCCAGACTACGAAAACGAGAAGATATACCACAACGACGGGATGGTATTTTCCTTTTAGTGGGGCTTTGAATTTTCACTTTTCCCCAGAACGGTGTCGTCGGTATCGCATTTCTAGCAGCAGAGGAACCAGGGAGGAAGTTTGAAGAAGGTAAACGTTGTCGTTCTCTTGTTCCTGCTTACTTACTTTTCCTCGTTCGCGCCACTTCAATGTGTGCGTTGATTTGCCTTGCTTGTGTGCATGTGCGTGCGCCTGAGTGTTTCGAATCGATGTATGTACACAAGAAATGGCTTTTCTTCTTTTTCTGCTCTCAGAAATCTTCTTTTTTTTTCTTGTTTGACGGAATAAGAAAAAATGCTTCTTGATCAGCTGGCGAAGGGACCACTATCTTGGGAATAAGGAGTTGGTCTATCTAATGAAACGAAAAAACAAAGAACCGAGAGCCCAGGTCGAGTTCCAGGTTGAATCAAGAAAAGATTCGAAAAGCAAGAAAAACCGCGAGCAAACGACCAGACGACAAAGCTCAGCGTTTAGCGATTTCGATTTTCTTTTCTTTTTTTGGCGTGAGCTGGAGAACGGCAGGTCCTCCTGTTCCTGATTCACAAATAAAACAAAATCTACCTTTTTCGTCACTACTTCACCTTACTTCTTTCCTTCAGTCCTAAAAGTCCTTTCTTTGTTTTCAATCACCACCATGGCAGCCAGTCAAGGGGGTACCACGGAAATTCGTCGTGATCTTTGGGTCGAAGGGTTTTTTTATGAGCATTTTTACACTAGTTTGTTTCTTTTTTGGGGTTTTCTGCTTTTTGATCACACACTTTGTGGTGAAACCAAGGGATAAAGATCACACTTCACTTCAATAGGACGGGGGGTCTTTTTTTCCGATGATTGTCTTTTTTTCTTCAAAGGGGAAAGGAGCTAGCAATGAAAAAAAAATTGCTTTGTTAAGTTTTCGATTACTCGCTGTTTTTCAGCAAAGGTCGAAAGTTAAATATCCTAAATTAAAGTCTGAAATTTGGATTTTTAAAGAATTTTACAATCTTTCACACGTTCAATAACGAATTTACGAAAAATTAAAGTTATATGTACTTGGACACCCCGTTTGAAGAAGATAACAACAAATATGGCGACACACAAAAGCAGAATGATGGGAAAATAGAACCTTTTGTGAAGATTCCATTTTTCGTGTTTTTTTTCTTTTTTTTGTGAAACTGGAGTGTGTTCATGAAGAGTGACAGTAATCTGCTCTTTGATGGGGTGTGTTCAAACTAGGAGACAGATATTAATCCCTGAACGATAGAGGTGGTTAGTCCCCTATCACACGAGGAAACTAAGTTTCCAGCAACTTTCAGTTTATAGGTGAGAAGGGCAAGAAGTAAGAGGGGAAAATGAAATCTCCCCGGTAAACGCTTTGAGGAGATTTTTTTGACATTCCTCTTCACATACATAGTAGTGTGTGTTCAACCAAGCTACTTTAAAAAGAAACAACAGAAGGAAATTAAAGAAAACGTAAAACAAATCTCCGGCAACTTGTTTCCTCGTGTGAAAGGGGACTTACACGTAACTTTGGCCCCTTTAACACTAGGAAACTGACGGTCGTTATATCTTTGTATATAAACTCTATAGTACTCTCATGAAGAGGAACGTCCGACGCGCCACTAGGTGAGCCGAAATTGAAGCTTGTTCCATTTCAGTTAAGAAGGAACAGATAATCAAAGATAGAAGAATTGAATTGAATTTTATTGAGACTTAAATTTTCGGTTACAATATTAGGTGTGTTTTGTTGACCTTCTTAATGTTCACATTAGGAAATGCTGAACAAAACTCTTTAGCTTTCCAGTTTCATTAAGACATTTTGCATCGGAATGTTGGCACTATTTGCTCGGGTCATCTGTCATTTGTTTCGAGATTTTAAAACGATAAAATAGTGAACAAAACTTATTAAACTAAATAAAAAACTGAAATAATAGTAAAAATAGTGAATACCTACTTGTAATACTTTATTTTGAAAAATATTAATAATTGGTGCTACATACATACATAATAAGGAGTTAACAATTTTTTTTCATTTTGAGAGATTATTGTGTCTCATATTCTACATAAAGTAATGTGAAGTGATGGTTTTTAGTTAAAATCATTCCCCTCATAAGAGTTATTTTTCAAGGTTTTAAATTTTCTTCCCATTACTTTATATGTATTAAATACACAATCAGCCAGTGAAATGAAAAAATTGTAAACTTCTTGCTATAGGGGTATTCCCGATCCGATGCAACTGGTCTTGTATCATTGCAAAAATGCAAAAGTGTAAAATTGCTATACTCTAACCCCATTGTAAAGAAAAAACTTTGCACTTTTGCAATGATGCAAGACCAGTTTGCATCGGATCGGAAATACCCCTTATATCTAAGGGCGGTATTCACCAAGCGCTCATAAACGGCTCTTAAGTTTATGAGGCTCATAGCTCAAATAATATTTGTGCTATTCACCAAACACTCATAAGTATTTTTCGTAGTTCGAAAACGAGAGCGACTCTCTCTTAACCAGGCATATCCAAACTGTAAAATCAAACTTTTTTCGGACAAATGCATCACAAATAATAACTTTAGCACCAATAACAATACCAATTAATTATTGTTTCAACTTAATAGATAGGAGAAAAGATTTTCTAACAACGAAAGAAAATAAATTTAATGAATATAAAAAAAAAATTTAAATAAAAATACAAAATTGTGACAGGTTGACAATTTGAAAGAAAAAAAAAACAAATTATTTTAAAAATTTTCGAACAAATTTTCGGAGAGAGCGCTCACTTATGAGTGGTCGGGAGCACTCATAAGTTTTATGAGCGCTCATAAATATTCACTATTAAGGGTCTCCCAAACCAACGCGAAATCGTAGCGAATCATTCACAATAACACAAAATATGACAAATACACAACGCTAAACAACAACAAAAATCTGTCGTCGGCGAATGTTTCGCGTTGGTTTGGGAGAGCCTTTATTGCTTGGTGAATAGATTTATGAAGCTTTTAAGTTATGAAGGTTCGGTGAATACCGCCCTAAGTGTTTATAAGATTTAACACAGCACCGCATGTTAATAAAGTATTGCATGTATGCACTATATTTATTTTTATTTCACTTTTGTACATAATTTAATAGGGGTATTCCCGATCCGATGCAACTGGTCTTGTATCATTGCAAAAATGCAAAAGTGTAAAATTGCTATACCCTAACCCCATTGTAAAAAAAAAACTTTGCACTTTTGCTATGATGCAAGACCAGTTTGCATCGGATCGGGAATACCCCTAATAAGTTTTTTTTTTAATATTTTAATGATTTAGGGCCAGTTTCACAGTGAAGTAATACTACGTTTTCATTGGGCCAAATTTGGTAATTTCGTTGAAAATTTCCAAATTCGATTCCAAATTATCTCATTTCCCATACAAATCCACATTTCGAAATGAAGTAATTTCAACCAAATTTGCACGAAATTAGGTTGGAAAGTGTAAAATTGCTATACCCTAAAGCCCGCATCACACGACGCTTGTTTTCCTAATAGAAATGCTTGCTGGCTTTCGTGCTTGCTATTGAGCTGGAAAATGGCGTCACTGCTGGCTCTCTTGATAGAAGCGCTGGTAGATTTCAAAGTTAGAACCGGTGCTATTTTTCTTGCTTGTTTTGCTGCTGGATTTTAGCAGACGTCAAAAGGTACATGTATATTTTCAAATGTCATTTTTTCTATTTCGTTTTTATTTATTTTCTAATAGTTTTTTCAACTTTAAACAAAATTAAATGTGATTTCATTAATTTGTATATTTAGTTCTATCAGATGTATGCATTTTTTGTGAAAATTTGTTTAGAAAAATATTGTGTACTGTGTTCTCTTGATTTAGCAAACGTCAAGAAGTGTCAAAAAACCATCAGCGAATCCATCTCCAAAACAATCATCGAGTGAAGCCAAAGAATTCAAACCAGCAAAACATCCAGCACCACAGCATGCAACAAAACCATCACGAAAGCCAGCAAGCATTTCTAGCAGGAAAACAAGCGTCGTGTGATGCGGGCTTAACCCCATTGTAAAAAAAAAACTTTGCACTTTTGCAATGATGCAAGACCAGTTTGCATCGGATCGGGAATACCCCTTATATCTAAGTGTTTATAAGATTTAACACAGCACCGCATGTTAATAAAGTATTGCATGTATGCACTATATTTATTTTTATTTCACTTTTGTACATAATTTAATAAGTTTTTTTTTTTAATATTTTAATGATTTAGGGCCAGTTTCACAGTGAAGTAATACTACGTTTTCATTGGGCCTAATGAGGTAATTTCGTTGTAAATTTCCAAATTCGATTCCAAATTATCTCATTTCCCATACAAATCCACATTTCGAAATGAGGTAATTTCAACCAAATTTGCACGAAATTAGGTTGGAAATTATGTAAAAATCTTATGAACACACCCAAGTGGAATGCATCCGCAGTGGAAACCCTTGAACATTGAAAATGTCAAAATTTGATGTATAAGAAACTGAAACAAAAAGAGAACACAAGAAAAAGAAGCTATTAACTGCCAAATCAAATTCAAAATGAAGTTATCTGTCAAACGAAATTTGCAATGAAATCACTTTTATTTATTTTTATTTCACTTTTGTACATAATTTAATAAGTTTTCTTTTTTAATTTTGACATTTTGGCACTTTAGCCGCAGCTTTACTACCTGAGTAAGTGGAACTTAAGTGGCCAACATGGGAGACTTAAGTGTCACTTATTCAGGTTAAGTTTACAATGTGAAATTGGGAATTAGTTTTCCATATTTTGCACTTAAGTATCACTTACTTCACTGTGAAACATAATTTAATAAGTTTTCTTTTTTAATATTTTAATGAAAAAAAAAAAAAAAAACCAGCTAAAAATTTCCTTATGCGCCCCAGCATTTATCTCTAATTGCATGGCGATGCTGTGTCAATGCATTTGTATTTGTATAACTCACACTTTCTTGAAAAAAGCCCCACAGCGGATGCGTTCATTGAAAATGGTTACTTACCAAAACCAATATTACTCTGTTCAAATCTTGCCATATATGATTTAGCAATTGTGGATGATAATTTTTATTAAAATAATTTTATTTGCATCATCGAAAATGTATTTCGTTATTTTTTAATAAAATAATTCGCTGTATAATTTTAAATCTTCATACAAAAGTTATTTTTTTCAAAATATTTTCAAAACTACCATACTCACCGAACATATTTTCCTGGAAAACATGCAAAGATACCAACATAACAAGCAAATTCATTGGAAAGTTAATAGGGGTATTCCCGATCCGATGCAAACTGGTCTTGTATCATTGTAAAAGTGCAAAGTTTTTTTTTACAATGGGGTTAGGGTATAGCAATTTTGCACTTCTGCATTTTTGCAATGATACAAGACCAGTTGCATCGGATCGGGAATACCCCTAATGTTCACATTAGAGTTACTGAAGTTTGAATGTGCTTTTAACTTGTTGTTTTTGCATTTGCATGTTAAAAGTTGGCTTAATGTGAAAAATTTCTTAATGTTCACATTAGAAAGTCAACAAAACACGCCTATAGTCACGGTCACATGATACAGTTGCAAGCGAGTAATGTGATACGACGCCAGAGTCTTGTTTTAACGGGATAGGCTTCAAGTCTAGTTAAAACGTCATAGATTGGAAATTAGCTTTTCAGTTGCTGGAGTGTGTATACAACTCCTGTTACCATCCAGGTGGACTCCCCTCTCCACAGAGTACCAACTTTCGATGAGAAGAAATAATTATTTAAAAATAATTTACTTTGCTGTTTTATAAAAAATAAAACTGAAATTGCAAGGTTGTGTCACTTGACACAACCTGCTTCGTTGCCTCCCAGACTCAAGACTTAACTACATAAGCCAAAAAAGTGAAAAAGTAAAAAAGTGAAAATTTTCAAACTCATTTTAGGATAGTGTTTCTGACTGGAAAACTTATAAAAATGATGAAGAAAGCTTAAATTTTGGTTTAAAAACAAATTTGTGTATTCTTTTTCACAAAACAACGGCGCTAGCGGTAAAAAAAATATTTTTACTTTTGTACTTCAGTACTTTTTGGCTTATGTAGTTAAGCCTTCACTCTCTCCCAGAGTTACAAAGTAAAGGAACGCGTATAAATCATACAACATTTCCATACTTAAGGCCACTTTACATGATATGATTAGTCGTATGACCTGTCAATTCATTTTCTGTCTAATTTCTCATATGACCTGTCATTTCAGGTAAAATCATAGCACTTACATTTTTTTCATGTTTACATGTTATGATTAGATATTTTACTTTTGCTTTGATTTAATTGTCAGATAGACTCACTTCAAAATTCAAAACAAGGAAGAATCATGAATTCAAAGAAAATAGCTGCAATTTTCGTGATTTCAATTGTTTTAGCACATATGTATAATTAAAAAGAGAAAAATAAGGACGATGAGCAGAAGATCCCTTTGGAGCAGGAAATGGCTCTTAAAGAGAAAAGCTGGCGCAGATCACGCAGGGCTTGTAATGAATGAGTTAAGGTTTTATTTTTGTTTTCTTTGCTCCGTCATTTTTATTTGATTTGTCAAATGAAAATAGCCACGGTTCTAATTTTAAAAAAGTCATATGACTTTCTGTTTGGCAAGTCATATGATTTCAATGAATGCGTTCAGACGCTTTGATATGATTTTTTTGACATAAAATTTGACAAAGCATATGACTTATCATATCATGTAAAGTGGCCTTTAGCAAACGATGTAGACATTACCTTACAAATTTCCATACATTCTAGTAGAAATGAAGGAATATAAACATTCTAGCAGTTATTTGACAGTTTTGACAACAATAGCGGCCATACTTTCTTTTTCGTATATCCGGTTCAAGTGATTGGGTTGTGTTTTCTAAAAGGTCTTTATAAATTTGTAAATAATTCTATTAAATAAACCAAAATTTTCTAAAATATTTGTGCGAATCTGAACTTCAATATTAGCTGCATTGAATTTTCTCAAAATTTGCATCGCATGAAGTTTATTTTCTATCGATGTTAATGAATTAAAAAAAAATTGCTTTTGTCTGCAATAACAAACATTTTTGACAAGAACTAAAACTTTTTTAATTTACAGAATTCAATCAATATGCCACCAAGGAAGAACAAAGTTCAAAAAGAGGAAGTCCAGGTTTCCCTAGGACCACAAGTACGCGATGGTGAGCTAGTATTTGGTGTTGCTCACATCTATGCCAGTTTCAACGACACCTTCGTCCATGTTACTGATTTATCCGGCCGTGAAACCATTGCCCGTGTTACCGGTGGAATGAAAGTCAAGGCTGATCGTGATGAAGCTTCACCCTATGCCGCTATGTTGGCTGCTCAAGTAAGATACAAAACTTTCGTTTTTCAATTCAAAAACAATTTTTAACAAACTCAAATTTTTTTCAAGGATGTTGCTGAAAAGTGCAAGACTCTTGGAATCACTGCCCTGCACATCAAGCTCCGCGCCACTGGTGGCAACAAAACAAAGACCCCAGGACCAGGTGCCCAATCAGCACTTCGTGCCTTGGCTCGTTCATCGATGAAGATTGGTCGCATCGAGGATGTGACTCCAATCCCATCAGATTCTACACGTAGGAAGGGAGGTCGTCGTGGTCGCCGTTTGTAGATTGATAGATACGCCGGATTTGTTTTGTGGTTTTGGGATAGATTATTCCATAATTGTGACAAAACTTATTTTTTATTGATATAAACAAAAACCCCTTAAAGAAGATGGCATATTTTTTTTTATTTTGAACGGTGCCCAATCGGAGATTATTGCTTTGAGCAGAGACTTACAATAAAGAACATGACAGGTGGTAAGTGATTTCTGGCTATGGAAAGCTCTCAATTCACTTGACATTTTGGATTCCGATGTTGTCACTGGTTTCATGTTTTTCTCATACAATCGGCCGAGTTCTCCATCAACCTTTATTTAACCGAATAACCGCTTAATATGTATTTAATTTGTTAGGATCAAGTCCCACTTCTTGCTTTACAGCTGAAAGAAGTAGATTTTTGCTAAGCTGGAGCGAAAGTTTCTAAATTTACTTTTATCCTTTAATAGGAGTGAATGGAAAAACAAGGTCATAAGCTGGAATTATAACAATTTCACGGAGAGCAATTCAAGTACCGTATACCTTATAGTCAAGATTTCAAAATCAAAATACTGTTACCAGTATTTGGACAGCGAAGTGAGTTGAGCCAGTGCACTTCAACTATGCACTATGCGTGCAAGAGGGTTCAAACCTTATCATGTCTTATATCTTCCTTTTACTGACCTGAATGATTGTGGATATGATTTAAGGTGTTTGAATAAATATAAATAACCTAATAAGTTATACCTATTTAAATTTTTAAAAAAGGTGTCAAGAGATTTTAAAAATACATATATGCATAATTTATTGTTTTGGTTGTTTTTAAACCAAAATTTCTCACACAAAAAAGTGAGGTACGATTATTTTCCGCTTACAACCTCAATAACATTGCATCAGCGACAAAGCATAATATTTGGTGTTTATTAATTTACAATCATCTAAAATGAATCAAGAATTTTTGATTCTCTTCTTAGTTAGCAAGTTTGAAATTATACGTTATTGAATGTTTGACCAAAATTAAAAAGAGAACAAACGCTAGAGTAGCAAGTAAAGGCTCATAATGCAACCCATGTACCTTTTTGCTAAACAAGATAGTATTACACTTTAGCTTATTATTATTTATTTACATATAATTAAAATTACAATGCAAATTAGAGAAAAAAAAATAAGAGCCTAGCAACAAAAGACTTCTTAATATGAACACTTATCCTATTTTTGTTATTGGATGCCTTTAAAATATTATTTATGAACTTCCATATGGACGAAAAGGAAAATCCGTTTTATATAAAAACTTAAGTTGTTGATTGATTCTTTGCTAACTGAAAGTGCTTAAGTGACAAGAGTTACGTTCTTTAATCAAACTATTCTAAGAAGGTGGTTATGGTAGAGTGGATGAGGTGCTTGACTGCTAATTTAGACTAGTGGCATTCTTTTTTGACTGCCTCAGCTTCACATAGATGTCACCCATGGGTTTTAAATAAATCATAAAATATTCTTCCCAATCCACTGACAGCAAAAATTTCATTCGTATCTTTCTACATATTATTTCTTCTACCTAGTGCCAATAGAGATGGGTTGCATTTGAATGACCTTATGTCTTGCAGACATTTTACATACATGTACATGGTCCTCACGCATCTAAATCTAAAGTTAAATAATTTAATAATCCATATACCCGTTTATGGTATTTAATCAGTTTAACTAGAGATTTCGATATGAAAAATGAGGCTGAGAATGCAAAAGATGTGCAACCCACATCCAAAATAAAACTTAATTTCAAACCTATCTATAATCACACAGATACGATAGCTAAACAATCAGAACCGGGAAATGTACTGTATTAACCAGAGATTATGAATTCATAATTATCTTGTGTAAACAAGACAAGACAACTGATGAACAAATTAATGAATTAGAGGAAAAATTATAATAAAACTGTGTGATTACTGATTAATATAGGGATGTATCTACAGAACGCTTCAATGAGCATTTAATATAGAAGCTACATTTCGTCACCTGAATGCAAGAACCAGCTAATTGGATTTTTTCCACGATTTTTAATAAAAATTTAAAATAATTTTTGTACTTTTGATATTCTTAATGATCGAGCAAAGTACGTCCACCGGTTGAGATCCGCATAAACAAAAACTTTATAAAAAAAACTGTTAAATTGGCATTTCTTGAGTGACTTCCAAATTTTGCAGCCGAAGTTAACAGATAGTTTTGATTTGTGCTCAGTCCTGTTTGTGCTACATTCGAGATGCACGCGCCCATATCCACGAAATCATTTTTAAACACTAATGAAAAAGGCAATCCCTTACGTCAACAAGACATGTAAAAATTGATGTTTTAAAACTTTGACGCTCATCTTTAAAAAAATGACCTGTGAGTTGTGACAACAAATGTACAAAATTGAAAAAAATTCTTCAAATCGTTTTTTTTTATTAAAAAAAATCCAACTGTAGATGAAAGCTGTTCCTTTATTATTAACACTGCGCATAGGTAAAGCATAAATAATTTCAAATATAAAAACCAAGTCAGCTAAAAGAAACAGTAGAATAAAAAAAACAAATTACATTATAACTCAAAATAAATAAAAAAAATACAAGTTTCTTGCAAAAGATACATTTTCTAACCGGCCAAATGCCTTAGAAACAAATCTAAGCCTCAATTCGACCAACTTTTACAAAAACTTTCGATGATAATGCGTGCTTTTGAGGTTCTTTCTTCTCAGGAGTATTTGTGACTGTGTTCACATAAGTGTACTGCATTAGAAAACCCAGAGTAACATCATCGCCTGGCTTGAGTCCTTCATCAGGTGTGAAGTTCAATTTAATTGTAACTTTGTTTGACTTTCTCCAAGTGATGAATCTTAAAAAAAGAAAGAAAAATTAAATAAAGATTGTCAATGAGAATTTTTTAATAATTAACTTTGGCTCCTCTCGCTGAACTTGGACTTCTTCGTCGAATTCGGTTGAATCATCGCGCTGATTCAAAACAAATGAAGAATCCAACATCTCTAGAGCGGCGTTGGTGGGGCTCTTAACACAACGTGGTTCTTCGGTTAGCGATGTCTGCCTTGATAGACTTGTATTCAATGATGGAGTCGATGTGGCTGCAGTCACGGCCACTTGTTGTTCGAAATTCTTGCGCATAACTTCGATCATGCGGAGTTCCTCTTCCTCAGTTGGCAACTCCATAATCGTAATGGTCATGTCATGCATGGTAGGGTTAGTAAGTTTGAGGATTAGTTGAGTGGAAGTGCCTGGTTTCAATGGTTTCTCACAACGCACAAGAAGAACATCCGGCACATGGTAGTTTGCGAACAATTGAATGCGATACTTGATCGATCCTGGATGATACTCAGGCTTGATGACATTATGCTCACACTGACGACAGCGCAATGATCTTTTGATCCACAAACACTTGCGCTGCGGATAGAGATTGTTCACTGTGAATGGTTGATCAGCAGGTTGACCATGACGCTGCTGAATTGTTGTGACTGTGAAATAAGCATATAATTGTCATAAAAAGAGGATATTAAAATAAAAGCAAGTTTACTATTTTTGATGTTGATTTTCTGTGTGAAAATCGATGGATTCAATTCGCCGACATCGTCAGTGGCTGCCGAGGGGCTGATTTGAATCTGTTTGGCTTTTTGGGGATTCTTATCGGGCCAGCCCATTTGCCGCCGAATGATAGCTACCGTTAAACCAGTGCGATCCTAGATTAATTGGACGGATTATGTTTCTATTTAATTGGAATTCATATAAATTACAGTCAATGTAGGAAATTTGTGCGATTTGGGAGTCTTCCTGCGATTGTATTCCTGCTTTTCCTGCTTCTCTTGCAGAACTACCGACTGATAGTACTCAAGAAGAGTATCGAAACGTGTCTGGTGTGCATACTCATTGTCTGGCCATGCACCAGTTGCTACAGATTGATCAGGAATACCCACATCTCTGGAAGTCCATCTGCATGCCAAGCATGATAGATAGTACATCTTCTTGGTCATAACCTTTTGTTCAGATTCTCCCTCCTTGGGCGGTTCATCTGTTTTTCTGTAGGTCAGATGTAGATATATATGTTGTCTAGCTGTTGACAAACTTACCTTGGTACAACAACAGTTGTGGCTCTAGCCGATAGAGTATGTTGACAACAAGGGCAATTGAAACAACTAGTGCATCGATTTTTCATACGTCTAGCTTCTGAAGAGGGTATGTTCTCCAAGCAATTCGAACAGAAATTTGAGTCCACCTATAAGAATCTCACACGAAATGATGTTTTCTATAAATGGGTAAGGAAAAGTATAGATTACTCACTTCGTGGCAGACACAAAATCCACACCTTAATTTTAAGCAATGCCTGCAGAAATATAGCTTCATAATTGGATTTAAGATTCCACAAGAACAAGCGAATTTAACTACACTATCTTGCATGAAATTAGCCATGGTGGAAACGTGAAAATTCGAGAGAAAATCACAAGAAAAATTGAAAAAAATATTAACAGAAGTTGAGGCTGACCACCGATGACAACATAAAAACTGACAGTTCGGTAGAATGGGAAATTATGCAAAAGGAAGGAAATTTCAGCAAAAATGGTACTAGATGAGCTGATAAATTTACGATAAAGGTAAGATCGCATTAATATGCCTTTTTTCAACAAATTTGCTAAAACTTTGGACAGCCCTCCAATTTAAAATAAGACCGCACTCGGTGGAACTGTACTTCAGAAGAACTGAAATTTTATGAGCTATATCGCTCTAAGTGAAAACTGCACTTCACGGGGCGGCACTTTGTGACAAAGTTGATAATCTGACCAACTTTGTCGCGACATGAAGTTCCTTTCAGTTTCATGCGAAAGTGCGGAGTGAGTCGTTGAAGTTCAGTTCCGCCAAGTGCGATTTTACCTTTAAAGGTTCATATCTTTTATAGATAAATATTTTTAAGGCTTAACTACATTCAAAACTTTTTGCAAAAAGTACAAATGTGAAAAAATACACACATACTCTAGCGACATCTAATTTCAGATATTTTTACCAAAACTGCCATTTTGTTGAAAAAGCCCTAGCACCAACTGAATGAAAAATGTTGTTCCCCTTAAATTTCCTACCCAGTGGTGACATCTGTTAGTCGATTTTTTAACTGATTATTTATGTGTGTTGGTGTTTTACTTTTGTGCAAAAGTAAAAGTTAGGACCGCTTTAACTTTTACTTTTGTAAAATTTGAGAAAGTAGATAGGATTTTGTAGTTCGTTGAAAAAGACAAAACATTTTGTTCACTTTTGTACAAAAGTAAGTTGAATGTAGTTAAGCCTTTATTTGATGTTTGAGAGATATACAGTCGTATTTATAAAACTTTTGTCTACTGGCTTAACTACATTCAAAACTTTTTGCAAAAAGTACAAATGTGAAAAAATACACACATACTCTAGCGACATCTAATTTCAGATATTTTTACCAAAACTGCCATTTTGTTGAAAAAGCCCTAGCACCAACTGAATGAAAAATGTTGTTCCCCTAAAATTTCCCACCCAGTGGTGACATCTGTTAGTCGATTTTTTAACTGATTATTTATGTGTGTTGGTGTTTTACTTTTGTGCAAAAGTAAAAGTTAGGACCGCTTTAACTTTTACTTTTGTAAAATTTGAGAAAGAAGATAGGATTTTGTAGTTCGTTGAAAAAGACAAAACATTTTGTTCACTTTTGTACAAAAAGTAAGTTGAATGTAGTTAAGCCTTAACTTTTACTTTCGCACAAAAGTAAAACACCAACACACAAGTCACAAAAACCTCCCAAGGAAAGGTGAAATCGATTTTGTGAGGTGTTCGTACCCTCACAAATGTTAGCCTCACAAAAACTATCGAAATTGTGATCTCCTTTTGAGAACCTCACAACAACCTCACAAGAAATCAACCTCACAAAGGCTTGTGACTTGTGAGTTGTGAGCCCTCACAACGCCAGAATAGCCCTGTTAAACTAGTTTAGCCAGATTCGTTTTGACAGAAAAAAAATCCATTCTTTTGGAAAAAAATTTCGATTTTTTTATTTAAAGGAATTCGACTTTAGAGAACGGATTCGGTTGTCTAAGTACTTGGTTAATGTAGCATTTAATTTAATTAAATAAAGCATATTTCCATCTATTTTGAACTGTTCCATCTAAATAAACTGTTCAACTAGTAAAAATCTAATAAATATGCCTGTAAATTTTTTTTCCAATGACAGTAAATTTTGAAAATTTCACGATATCGAACAGACCTAACTTGTGATGGTATAAAAAAATACTTGTACTTGAGAGACGCATGATGAGACGTCTATAATGAACTCTGAATTACGAATGGTCGAATTTCATTCGTTATGTGTGGTCCCTGACAACTGCGAATTATCATAAAACAAGCAAAATGCATGCTCGCAGCAAATGGGCAAGCCACTTAACACAATGGGCCTTACTAATAACCAAACACTAATGTCGACTATTAGTAAAGTGCAAGGTTAAAATAAAGTGCGGAGCTTAAACGGAATCCTACTAATAACATATTTAACCTTCTCGTTAACAAATCCTCACACTTTCCTTGAATCTACTACAATTTCCATCAAGATGTTGTCAAATTAATGTCAAACTTTCTTGGATTTTCAATTTCATTAATTTCGCGTCAACAAAAACAAATATTTACAAAAATGAGTTCAAGTAACGAAAGATATAAATTTATTCAAGGAAACTTGCAAAATTTAGAAGCGATTCCATCAACAAATGCACGCTGGACTGGGTATATAGAACGCAATTTATAGGAATGCACTTCTCATAAATTATATATTTTTCATTTATTTGTATGTCATAAATATGTATTAAGTTACAACAAAGGAAAATATGCTAAAAAAAACTCTACTTAAAATAATCAGACATTTCATTTTAAAGTTATAACTTCCAAAAAAAAAGTAAGAAAAAAAAAAAACAAAAAACTAAAAAACTAAAAACAAAGAATCTTGAACTTGGTTCTTCTTTTCACAACACGCGTATCCGATCTACGGGATGCATTTAGGAATTCCTTGAATTCATGAGTTTAGTGTACAGCTTAAAGATGGATTTCCATGTATTAAATTTTAACGTCTTGCTAGTGAATAACCTGGAGACTAAATTCGTTATTAGCATGCGAATGTTCTGTAATCTGGAGATTTTCGTTTAAGTATTTACTAAATTTGGTTATTAGTAAGGCCCAATATGTCAAATTGTGTGAGTGGTGTTGAATGAAATTTCAAATTTTGTTTCCACACTATTATACATGATTTGCTCCACATTTTTGATGATACTAGAAACTGATGGCTGGTGGAAAAGCCCAATCAAAAAAGGGTCTAATACTACGTTTTCATTAGGCCAAATGAGGTAATTTCGTTGAAAATTTCCAAATTATCAAATTTCCCATACAAGTTCACATTTCAAAATGAGGTAATTTCAACCAAATTTGCACGAAATTTGGTTGAAAATTACATAAAAACCTCATGAACACAATCAAGTGGAATTCATCCGCTGTGGAAACCCATTGGAAACGATTGAAAATGTCAAAATTTGATGTATAATAAACAGAAACAGAAAGAGAACACAAGAAAAAAAAATCTATTAACTGCAAAATGAAATTATCTGTCAAACGAAATCAGCAAATTTGCAATTTCAATGAAAACACCTTTTCTGTAATTTACGAAATTAGCTCATTTCAGCTGCCATAGAGTACCTATATTATCTAGAGAACCGACTCGTACCCCCCTTGCCTGAAACACCCTCAAATTTTATTTTAGCTCAATGAGAGAAAACTCTCTTAAATTCCCTGTCCGTGAATACGTGTGAATTGTTGATACAACAACAATTGGTGCCAGTAGCTCAAAAAGTTGAAAAATTGAAAAACACCCGATTTGCGATCATTTAAATGCTTATATCTTTGGATCCAAAGGTCGGATTTTCAAAATTTAAAATTCAAATTAAAGCCAGAATGCCAGTCGAGTACCAACTATAAAAAAATTTTCAAAACCGTTAAAAATTTCTTACTAAAAAAATATAATTAATTTTGGGAGAATAATTTTCATCGAGGCAAACGTAACGAAGAAGAGGAATACACAAGAAAAAAAATAAAAAAAAGTTTGCTACTAAGAATATACTGGTTGGAGAGAGATAGTAATTCTAAAGACGGTGGAGTGTGTGCAACCAAACAGCATAACCTTAGCAAATTGGGTTTGCATCGGGAAAAAATTTGCTATACATATGTAGGTATGCACGTTTGTGGTAGGTATTTTTCATTCATTATTTGTTAAGGTGCCTTCATATGGTTAGTTTGATTGGCTGATAACTTTTGTTCTAATAGTCAGATCGTTAAGGTTTAAGTCTTAAAATTCAGGTTGAATATCAGGCTACATTTTTTTTACAAAATCATTGCAGAGTAACATAAAAGTATGTTTACAATACAATATGTGTAAGATACAATATGTTATTAATCATCATTAATCATTAATTTTGTCTAATAAGGTAGCCATTTCTCTTTCTTTATTTTACAATCTTTAAAGCTGTTGACTATAGTTAATAATCTATTGTATCTTACACATACTGTATATGTATTGTAAACATACTTTTATGTCACTCTGCAATGATTTCGTAAAAAATATGTAGCCTAATATTCAACCTGAATTTTAAGACTTAAACCTTAACGATACGACTATTAGAACAAAAGTTATCAGCCAATCAAACTAACCATATGAAGGCACCTTAACAAATAATGAATGAAAAATACCTACCACAAACGTGCATACCTACATATGTATACCAAATTTTTTCCCGATTCAAACCCAATTTGCTAAGGTTATGCTGTTTTGTTGCACACACTCCACCGTCTTTAGAATTACTATCTCTCTCCAACCAGTATATTTTTAGTAGCAAACTTTTTTTTATTTTTTTTTCTTGTGTATTCCTCTTCTTCGTTACGTTTGCCTCGATGAAAATTATTCTCCAAAAATTAATTACATTTTTTTAGTATGAAATTTTGAACAGTTTTGAATTTTTTTTTTAGCTGGTACTCGACTGTCATTCTGGCTTTAATTTGAATTTTAAATTTTGAAAATCCGACCATTGGATTCAAAGATATAAGCATTTAAATGACCGCAAATCGGCTGTTTTTCAAATTTAGCAAAAATTGGGCAATTCTCAACTGAAACACGTCGATTGGCAATGAACAACTACCCCATTTTTTTCAATTTTTCCGAGATTTATTTTGGTTTCCTATTTAACTATTGTGAAGGTCGTGTAGGGTGTTCAGTTATGTATTATATATCAAATTAATTGTCTATTTTCCTAGATATGAATTTAAAAAAAACTAATCCTATAGATGCAATAACTTAAGAGTTATGAGGTGATAAATAGAACAACAGAAATATGTCAATATCTTGGTTAAAAAAATTTCGAAAAATCTTAAAATTTTACGAAACAAGTAGATAAACAATATCTATCATCTGTATAGTTTTTAGATTTTTTAAAGCATTCGTGAAAAAGATAAAAATCAATAAGTGGTAAACATTTATCCAAAAAATTCCTGTTTTGAAAAATAAACTATATTTTTTATAATTTATATTGATAAAGGGTTACAAAAAGAAATTTTACTAAAATTTAATTTCAATTTCCAATTTTTGAATTAAACGGTTTTATTTTTTGAATACTTAACGACCTTTTCAATTTATTTGCTCAAAACTGAGCAATATCCACAGTAGTGTAATTGTGTTGGTGCGGTCCATTTAAAATGCATTAGGGCAACCAACACATGCTCACCCTTGTGGAGGAAATCTCTCAGTACAGCTTGTAGGCAGAAAGAGAAAAAGCCCTGAAGTCGGTTCTCTAGATAATATATTTACTCTATGTCAGCTGCAATGAAAACGTAGTATGAGCCTGCAACCAGCCTTAATAATAAAAATCTATTACATATAAAAACAAAATTCAGCCATTGAAATTTTAGCAAACCTGCAAGAATGAGAAGGATAATTTGTCTAATTGCAGTTGTGTTGTTGGTTTTGTATGTGTTTGTTTAAATTCTTCCTTAAGAAAGAGCGAGAAGTAATTTTTTGGAAAGAAATTTATTGCGCTGAATAAACAGTAAACCGCATCAAAATCAAAAGTGACAGCTGACTTCGGTTTGAATACAAATTCAAAGAAAAAATCAGTATTTTGTGTTAAGAAAAAAACTTTGAAACTAAAAAGAAACAATTTGCTGGCTATTTTTATTAAAAGTGCATGTATTTTTTTGAATCGTAAAATCTGTGAAACATTTCCAACTAAAATTATGTCCAATGACTTGAATACAGTCACAAATCTCATTGATCTAAGTGCTGACGATGATCCTTGCTCACCACTTCAAGCTTCCCACCCGTCCAATTGTTCAACATACACTCCGCCTCTGCCTTTGATACCAGCTTCTAATTATGACGGTCGTGAAAGTCTCGAAAACAATCCCTTTGATTGCATTCAAAAACAAGCCAACCGTCCAGATGATCCATTCGAGTTAATCTCTATGGAAGCGTCCTACCAGCCACATTGCTCAGAATCTCTTTCCACTGCCAATCATACAGAAGTTCGCATTGGAAATCTTCTCTATATGAGTGATGATAGTATAAAAGCAGACGAAGACACTAGCCAACCAGTTCTTGCGCCATTTCCAGAGTTTAGTGCTCTACAATTGCCTTCATCGCGATTCTTGGAACCTATCAGTTCAGTGTCCAGCATAGGCTCGACAGTTTACTCTTCTCCTTGCGACGATAGCGCATTTAAGTCGCGTAACGAAAGTTCCAAGACCATCAACAAAGCCTTCATCACAGAAAACACTATTTCCAGCTTCTCCGAGGACAGTCGTGCGCAAAGCGTGATGAACAAAGGTTTCTTTGAATCGTGCAGCTCATTTGACCACTCATCTGCGAAATCAACTCCAGAGAATGTAGCTCAACCTGCGGTGGAGAATTCCGACAGTTCAGGCAAGGGGCGTTCCCAAAAACCTTTAGATGCCCGAAAGCGACTTCTTAAACTTAGTCTGTCTAATTCGACTTCAAATTCTCCTTTGTGCCGGCGTCCATTGGATGATGACAACAGCAGTCCACTTTCGTCAGTGTTTTCGGAAGCCGAAAACCTTGCCGACCATTTTGCTTCCCGATGCGGTTTCGATTCGGGCAAGTCCTTCGATGATTCTTGCGACGATTTGATGTCAATCAAACCGAATTGGATTGATTCTGAGACTGACATCGATAGCGATTTAGAAATGATGAAGATACCCATTCTGCAGGAGATAAAATCACCCATTGTTAACAACAAATCAATGCCCTGGGATATGAAAGAAGAAATTAAAGAACCTATTCTCAAGCCTGTAAGCACGAATAACTCTCCCGATTTGGAAGCGTTGAAGGAGAAAGTCCAACAGCACAAAGCAGAGAAGAATAATAATCATGAAATAAAAACGTTGATCGAAAATCTAAAGCAGGTAATCAAGGATTGTGCGAATGATGCGAAGAAATCTGAAGCTAATAATTTGCTGGAGTGCTTAAGCAACTTGATGAATGACAAGAGTGTTAGCGGTATGAGAAAATACTTTGATTTATATTTTTTTAAATATTTATAAAATTTTTGTTAATTTTTATCATTTTAACTGGTAGGTAGGTAGGTATATTATTCTATTTCAAAAAATATACGTTCTTTATTGATAAGCTACTGTGTTTGACAAAAATTAAAACTTTTCAGTTGTGCAGGTATATTGCGGGGATAACATTTTTGTCTACACTTTTTCTCTTTGACCATCAGAAATCAAATGAAATCGATTTTTCTAAAGGAGAAAGACGCTAGGTATGGAATACGGCAATGGAGTACTTCATGCTTCAGCGTAAAATAACCTACACATTTCCTTAAAAACTAAAATACGCTGTTCTTAGAATTCGGTAAAAAATTGATCAGAGTATTGGAAACTTAGGGCTACAATTTTGTAGTTTGATTTAAAAATAAAATAAAGCAATTGATTTCTTCTTGATTGAAAGCCATAGCATTATATTGAAGGTGTTGCTACTTTTTTGAATAACTGTTTTCCATTTAAAACAGAGAAAAAAAAACACTTAAATGGTTGAAATAAGATTTTCTATTTTTTTAGCATCTAATGAAAAGGTGGAAAACCTTACACCGCCTCCACAACCAATTGTACGACAAGGAACATTTGATATGGAACTTAAAGAAAATGAACGTGAATATAACGAAAAAAAAGAAGAAGACGAACAAATCGAACAATCACAACTTCAGCCTGAAGAGGATGTTCACACAGATCAAAATATATCCACAGGAACTCATTCTGTTCATTCTGTTCAGTCGCCAGAAACAGATCAATCACAAGAAGTATCTGACATTGTTGAACAAATTGGTCGTCTGTTAGGTAACCAAAATGTTAATGTAGTTCAAGCAAATCTCGGTGGTACAAATACTTCAAATGGATCCATAAATCCCACTTATATTGTCGTGATGAATACGCCATTACCTTCGAAACAACGTCCTTCTATCAACTCAGTAGAATATAAAAACGATGGATCTCCCGATTTAACTCACAGTCAAGTGCGAAGACGTAGCCAGTCATTAAGCATTCATGATAAGGAAAAATCAATTGCCGCACCTGTGCCACCTAGTCCATTACGCAACGATTGTAAGACACCTATGCGTGCCCCAATGATGCGAAGAAATTCTTTTTCTAGTACAAATCCTAGTACTCCTAGCGTACAGATTAATCGTCGATCAGTTTATGGTGCCACCAACACCATTGAAACTGCCCCAAAACAAAGCCAGATTCAACGAAGATCAATGGCTCTAGAAACTCATCATGAAAAACAACAAAATGCACCAGAACAGCAACCTACGATGGGTGTCGGAAGCATCAGTTTCAATGCCAAGAAACTTAAATTTAAACAGTCAACAGAATCAATATTCAAAGCCAGTGGTCCAATGAAGGCGACAATTCCAGTGAAAAAGGTGGCGCCCATGATTGTGACCACGAATGTAGATTCGCCCACTGATGAACCGGCAAATAGGTTTAAATCAGTCACAAGTACACCGAATGTCCAACTTAATCCGTCCAAGTATTATCCTAGTGCCTGCTCAACGCCAATGATTGAAGCATCGCCAATTAAGAGAAGTGGAATAACAAAGTCCAGATATTCGTTTGTTGCAGCCACACCAACACCGAAACATTCAAATCTTGCTCCGTCATCAATTCAAGCCCGACGAAGAACTATGACCGAAATGCGATCTCCCAAAAAAATGAGTGATAAGCCAAGCACATCGGGAATAACGAAACCCGGGGCAGTCAAGACAGTTAAGCTTCCGCAAAATTTTTCCAAGACGTTAAATAAAATGGCACCAACATCGTCAAAAGGGGTAAGAAAATACGAACAAGTTAAAAGCCTTTATAATATTATTTTTTTTTATTTTCAGGTGCTTCGACTGACAAAACCCTCACCACCGTCAGGTTCGGTCGATAAAAATAAAGAAAATAAGCTACCAAGATCTAGTCGTTGAAAGGAAAATAAAACGGAACCATCTTTTGGATAACTTTAATTCGACCTGCTGATAATAATTCTTATAGTGTTCTCTGTTATCAAAGAATATATACGTATGTATTTCGTTGATATTTTTTTCTACAAAAATGAAAAGTTTCAAGTGCTCCCTCAAATAAGTGAGCAAGGTACAAGGTATTTTGTTGATTATTTGTCTCACTCTCTATCTCTTTATAAGTTGTTGGTTTTCTATTTATCTGAATTTTCTTTTATTTAATTCTTTTTGGGAAATAAAACTGAAAACATTTTTTTTCAAAAAAATTTGAGTTGTATTTACATTGACAAAGTTTTTCAAATGTTATGGTCTTACATTTTGTTCTAATACCTTACTTTGGAAAGCCAACTGCATACCTTGAATGTTTGCATAAAGTTTTAAAAGTAATATAAATTATTCAAATTTACTGCCTAATATTTTAAAGATCTAACAAATAGGTTATAGCGAATGAAACTCAGTTTATAAATACATATACAAAACATCTTAAAAGTATACATATTCCAAAAACGCGGTTTTAAAAAGTGTTTCCCTCTGTGAAGTGTTCAATGTCTCGTACAAATATGTAGTTGAATTTGTAACGATAACATTATTAACGGATTCTGTAACAGTTTTTCGGGACTCGTAACGTAGCGTATGTATATACAATTACGATTTATCACTAAATAAGACATGATTACATAAGAGAAGTGATAAACAAACAAACAAAAAAAGAGAGGGATACTCGTTTCGTTCCTGCGGCGTACTGGGAAAAAACAAAAAAATTAAATGCCATAATAAGGATAGACCTATTCAGGTATTAATGCTTCTTAGGTTTATAGGTCAATAGGCAACACGTTATTTTTCATATTAATCAAGCTTCATTCATATTTTCTAGAAAACTACATTTTTTGTCTTCGGCTCCCTAACACCAATGAAATATTTACTTAAAAAAATTTAATTCACTCCACAATTTATAATAAATTATAAGTTTTGAGAAAACCCTTCCCGTTTACAAAAATAAGAGTCAGGAATGTATATTAATCTTTAAAGTTTAAATTTATTTTAAAAATAAAAATTATCGTCTTTATTGTAATTTTTGTTTATGGCTTTACTTAATAAAACAAAAATTGTAAATTATTATTTAACTTATTCTTAAATCAGTCTATGGCCTTATTCTTCAAGGCCGGCTTCTTCATCTCCTTTTTGTTTTTGCTCTTTTGGTATAAGGAACGCCAAAAAACCGCAAAGTATCAAAGCTGTTGTTGATATATAAAACGTTGATTCACAATGTTCGGCAAGCAAAAGGCCAACGATATTTGCTCCAACAACACTACCTAGACGACCAAACATCAATGAAATGCATATCGCCATTGATCTGGAAATTTGAAAAAAAAAAATAATGAAATATTTAAATAGAAAATTTTGTTAAATAAAAAATTGTTTAAATTCACTAACCTTAAATGTGTTGGATATAATTCTACTGTTGCAGCACCCAAAACATTTATTCCAACTCCTGCTAAAAACAAAAGTACGTATAGATACACTGAAATTGAGGGATTATCCACATGAATCGATGCAATCCCACATGACGCAAAGAATACCAATACAACAACTGAAATAAAAATTTAAAAATATGTCATGATGAAACTTAGCTCAGGTGATATTAATTTGTAATAGTAACAACATACATAAAATAGGAATCTTTCCAACTCTGTTGATAATCACTCCAATCACAGCAAACCCTGTTGCATAGAGTATTTCCATCACCAAAGAATACATAAAGGTGTTATCCTCGAGGCTGTTTTGGCAATTCATTGTCTTAAAATAAAAATCCTTCTTTACTTAATTCCCAATATTATTAAATAAAACACTCTTACCCCATCTTCATTATAAATTGATGCATGTTTAGCATAGACTACTTCACAGATTAGTGTCTTATTACCAGGATGGTCTTTCATAAACTCTACCATACTGTTTGCTATGTGTGGAAACCACATATACATTCCATTTGTAGTTACATAAAGCCAAAATTGAATGGTACAAATTATCACAGTTATACGGCAGTATTTCTTTTCAAAAAGAGGTACTGTTTGAGCCCACATTGTTCTCAAAAAGGCAGTCACTATATTAGATTGTTTATCAGAGCTTTCATCTTTACGTATGGTTGTGTCTTTTTCCGGAATAATTCCATGAAGCTGGAAGAGAAAATAAATTGAATTTTTAAATTCCTTGATATAACTTTTCTATTATGTAGGTATACCTCAAAATCACTATCATCTCCCACATTCCATCTATACATTCTCTTTAAAACATCAATAGCTTCCTTGTCCTTGCCTACAGACAGTAAAAACTTGGGACTCTCTGGTAAGAAAATTAAAAATAATCCGCACAAAAATCCAGGTATACCACAAACGATCATGAATAAACGCCATGGCTTATAAGTTATTCCCAAAAATGGTATTGGCAATGCCCAAACTTGATTGATCACAAGCCATGCAATCAATGGCAGGATCATAGCTCCAAGAGCAAATATAAAAGAAGATCCCATCATAGCCCGCGCCCTTGAGCGATCAGTATGAAATTCTCCCAAATAAGCGTATATTGTTGCTGATCCTCCAGAAACACTAAAAAAGAACAAACAATTATAAGTCCATACAGATTGGTATGAAATTTAAATTTACAAGAATCCATTAATGAGCCTCAAAAGTACCAAAAGCCAAAATTTATGAGAAAACGACGATAGCACAGTGAATACAAAAGCCATTAACAAAGTTGGCAAGATAACCTTTCTCCTGCCCTTAGTATCGGCCAAGAAACCCCATAGATGCGAACTTAAAATAATTCCAGCAAAACCTATAGCACTTAGAATTCCTTTGTCTCGGTTTGTGAGTTCAAGATCACATTGTGAAATCGGTAGGATGAACCCGATCGATGCTGTTTCAAGTAGAACGTTAGATAGCACTAAGCCAGCAACGATTATCAGAAAGTAATTGAACTTTCCGAACTCTGGAAAAAAAAAATCATAATTTACATCTTCTTGTTGTTTGAAGGGCGTTTAAACTTACTTGTCTTTTCTAAGGCCTCTGAGAACGGGATGACTCCTTTTTCGGGCTTTTGTCCATTTTGAATTGTTAGTACTGAAAAAAAGGTAAGACTGATTAAAATGATGATTTGCGACAAGAAAATTTAAAGATTTAGCAGCACGAACTTATGCCTACAGACGCAAGATAACTTTGTGGAAGCTTGGATATGTAAGTCGAAGTTAACAGTTTTTAAGAAGGCATAACAACATCATGTTTAAACATTTTTGATAATTTTGACTCAGTGTTAAAACAAACTGAAAAATTCCCTCTACGAACATACAAACTTTAAACTCGAAGGATAGAATCTCAAGACCAATTTTGTTTATTTTTCCTATCATCGTAATATAACTTGATGAAAATAAATTTTCATCTGTTTTAAAAGTACTCTACCTACCTTTAAATCGATGGCCCTGCTTTGTCGCAATTTTTCGAAATGGTACTCACTGTTTCATCTTACATACATTAAATGCTTTTGGTAAACTCTAAAAACTCCAACGCGGATTTTAATTCAAATTTTAAATAATTATCTTAACTTAATGGCGATTCTTATAAAGTACAAAAAAGACGCGTTGTAGTTAAGACAGTTTTCCAAAAAGAGTGTAAGATAAGATGCAACAGTTCGTATAGATAATGCCGCGAGGGTCTATCGAAATGCCATGAAGCATAAGTCAAAAATTTGACTTAATATTAATTAATGAAGAAAACAATATAAGGTTTTAATTAATTTTAACAAATATCTTTGCAATAGGAGACCATCATGAAAGGACAATACAGTACAATATGTAATATTTTTTTTTTTATTTATACATAATATATAGAAATGATTAACATAAATTTTGACAGTATGAAACTTCTAAACGCAAGACGGCCATATTTGATATAAGTTTTTTAGCAGATTTTCGAATCCAGACCAGAAGCTGTGTGTGTGCTGTTGCTCGACTTCCAAGTAATTTATATGCTTCATCATATCCATAAAAATATATAAAATATTAAGTTAAAGAAATTTTCTTACTGTTATTAACATAAGAAAAAAGCTATTTAAGTTTAAAATTAAATAATTAAAATAAGATACGTTTCTATATTTGGTTAATAAACTTAATAAAATACACGACCGGATCGCATGAACTTGATCTTGTCCACCAATGGTGGTACACATTGAAGAAGTACATGTTTAATGGTTCAAAAATGTTATGATATTTTTTTTAAATTACTAAACAAAGCTAGTTTTTTTCTAAGATTTTTGTTCGTTTTTAAAAAAAATATTTGTAGGATTTTTAATGCGATATTATTTAAACTATTTGTATGCACCCGAATTATAGCAAAATCAGTCAAGACACTGAAATAACAAAATAAGACAATAAAAAACGTCAAAAACGTATTTCCGTTAAGCGAACTTTTTGTCAAAAAATTGAAACACAATTTTCCTTAAATCATTTTGTTAATTACAGGTACGACGTTTAATCAAAACTGTAAGAGCGGTTTTCTAAAAAAATTGAAAAAGCCGCTTCCCGCTCTAAGGGAATCACAAAATGCTCTACACCAAATTTGAAGCAAATTGGTTCACACGTTTAGACTCTAACTCAAATTACAGTGCGTGTCGGACGCACAAACCGACGAGGACGACTCCCGGTGTTGCGTAACCCACTTTTTCGGATTTCTCCATTATCGTAGTGTTAATTTTGATTGATAAGTTCAATTTCGATACCAATACTTGCCCTATAGAGCAAGTAAAATTGGTGTGCCAATTTAAAGTACCTATTTATTAATGTATAATTAAATATTAAATTAAAAAAAATATTCAACCGTTTGTGAAATATCGTATTTTCAAAAAATAATGTGACAAATAGGTTTATAGCTTTGGTTTAATGTATTTTTTATGATATTTATTAGCTTAAAGCACAGCGGTTGTTTATCTATACGATAATATTTAAGCCTGTTATAATCTAAATTTATTTAGCTCTTAATTGTTATACATGAGCTACTTAATATGTAGGTGAGTATTAAAGATACGAAAAAAAAAGATTTATGGTCTTATTTACAATTTTTGTAGATTAAAATTAAAACCATAATTTCATATAAAAACAACATTCTGGTATTTATGAAACATAATAATGCGATGTTGGAAAAGTCCGTGCGAAGTCTTTCAAATTTCATTTATGTGATTCCCTATAGAAGAGAAATTCTTATTTTTGTTTAAGCTCATCTAGAATGACCAATTATTTTGCTTTATATGTATGTACTTCAACCAAGTACAAATAATATTTAATTTTTAAATAAATAATAAAATATTTTTTAGTACTTTTGACTTTTTCACATTTGATCGTTAAAAATGTTATAGTTTATTATCTTCAAATAGTTAATCGTAAGGAACTTAAGGTGCCATCACTTTTTTCAGTGAAAAATGAACTTTGAAAATAATTTCTAATATTTTTAAAATAATTACAAAATAAGTAGGTAACTACACATAATTTTTTTTTTCAATTTTGTTTGTTCCGAGTCTTTTTTAACATTCAATAGAAAGTCACTTGCATCATTTTATTGAAATTTTGGCTGATATATGTATTATGTACGTGTATGAATTTTGAATATTAATTTTGTGTCACAATTTTTAAAAGTTAATGTCAAGATTTTATTTCATAAGATTTTACCTGCATTTTATGACGATAATAAACTAAAATTAAATATTTAAACACATGCAAAACAAAGCAATTTTAGATAATAACAAAAATCTGTAAGTTTTTAAACAACTTTGACATTAGCCGTTTTTTATTATCAGAATTGATACATATATATGGATCATCAAATAATATACAACAAAAACACATGAACCTGTTCTTTATCGGGTTCATGTTTCATGATCCGAAAACAGGCTTCTGCTTCTCGTCACTTTGAGGCATGATGATCCATATGGATCATAGGTCATAATAAAAACGGCTATTGTAGTTGAAATAAATAATTAAATAAATAAATAATGAAGGTGAACGAACCTATCTTATAATATATCACTACATACATATACGAACAAAAAACCAACCCAACACAAAAAATGTAACTTGATCAATTCACCATTTTATTACTTAATAGAAAGCCAATGCGTGCCATTTTTATTTGTGTTATCCAAACTTTTTATATTTCAAGTGAAATAAAACTATAACTTTTCACTCAAAAATAATATGTATTTTCAAATTTAAACACAATACAAAATTATTTACCCATTATTTATGTTGTTTTACTAAATTGTCTTCTATCACAAAATCGATCGTTTTAATCAGTAATCGAAGTATGTATGTATGTATGTATAGTATATATGATTAAGCCATAGTTTCTTCACTCACTCACTCTTAACAACTGTCCAAAAGTTGCCTCTGCAACAGCTTTTTATATTCTGTACCATTCCAAATGTATCTTCTATTTTATTGCAGTTGACTACCAACAAGTAGGTATCTATAATCTAAGTCAGTTATATTGTTCGCTAGATACAAACCTATAGAATTTTCTTAAAGATATCCCCGCTAGGTTTCGTAACGAAGTGTGTTATTCATTATATCCCATTTAATAAAATTCTATAAATCACTTCTTAGGCTTACTTTAAATATTTGATCATTGAAGCAGAGGTTTTAGTTATTATTGTTGGTAATGTTTAAAAATTTTAAGAATAATCAAATAACACATGTACCCCTACATCTAATTACGTAGTTTAGGTTAAAAATAAATTTCATTGCGAGTTAAATAAATAGGAATTTATTTTTGGACAGTTATAAGTCACAATTAGATTTAAGTGCTCGGAAATACCTTCACTCATCACCGAGGCAATATTGTATAAAATGTGATGTGTTTTGTTCTAAAGAGGACACAAACAAGTGTGTGCGTCTACATGTTATGTATGTATGTATGAAAATAAGGCGCGTATCTTTATGCAATTTATATTATTTATATATCGACATGAAAATTCTGCCTTCAGTTTTCAAGTACATATGTATGTACCTACATAAAGAAATTATATATAAAAAATTTAAGTCTTATCAGCTTGATTGCTTTATTTTGAGGAATCAATATGGTAGGTGTAAGTTTTAACAGTCAAGTATTTTAGAAATTAAGGTAACTGAGTTTTAAGCTAAAAAGTTAAGATAGACTTTTTTAAAAAAAATTTTATTATCTAAAAAATATAGTCGATAAATAACTGTATTGTAAAAAGGTCTGTCACTTCGAAGGACTAAGAATTTTTTTTTAAATAAAACCTTATGTGTTAAATTAAGTCTAAACCTATAGTTAAAATTATCTAAACTAAAGTAATTTTCCCTTTTTTTCTTCAAGCAACCTTAACGTCCAGAATCTTAAATTCTCTACGATTCTCTTAATCACTTAACCGAGATTTAAGTAGATTTTTATTGAACCCACCCATTTAAAGAGCTACTCATTTCATCATTTTTCTCGATTTTGACAGATGCGCAGAACTAAACAAAAATAAAAACGCTAGTGATATTACTTTAAATTGGCGTTTTTCTTTTTTTAGCTCAGAATAGAGTTCTGAACAGAGTCCTAGCATATCGAGCATGCTCTGAACATCCTCTGAACAAAGCGTGTTCTGGCGCTCAGAATTATTTTTGAAACACACCTGAACACTTAGCTTTTTTTTCAATTTTACCTGTCAAATGCTTGTGTTCAGCATTCAACTCGGTCTGCTCAGTTATTTAATTCGGAGCTTATAGAGCGCGCTCTGAACAAGCTCAGAACACATTCAGAACGAAAAAAAGAAACACAAATTTGAAGCTCCGTTCAGAGGTAAAAAAGAAACACAATTTTTTGCTTGACAGTTCAGGCTCTGCTCTGAACTAAAAAAGAAAGACGCCTAATATGACGTGTACTGAGCTCCAAAACCAACGCGAAACATTCTGAACGACGACGAAACTTTCGGCTGTTAGTCCCCTTTCACACGAGAAAACAAGTTGCTGGAGATTTTTTGACGTTTTCTTTTAATTTTCAATTCCCACCAATCGTAGACCGTTCAATCCTCTTACTTCGTGCCCTTCTCACCCAAAAACTGAAAGTTGCTGGAAACTCAGTTTCCTCGTGTGAAAGGGGACTTAGGAGTATTTAATATTTCAATGTACAACAGATAACTAACAAGCTTTTCGAATTCGTCCTTATTTAATATGAAAAAATTATGAACATGTTATTAGAGAAAAAAGTTCAAACGATTGAAGTTCGGTCTTAAAATTGCGAAAACAACACCAAAAAAAATTTAAGCCACAAAAAAATTGCTTCTTATATACCTACCTACTTAAGAAAAATATAAATGCTAAAAATTGTTAAATTATAAAATTAAGTTTCTAAGTAAATACTTTAATTTGTAATAGGTAGCAATTTTTTTTATTAAGGATATTCTATGTATGTATGTTATGTATGTATGTAGGTATGTATGTATACAATGTATGCATGCAGGCGCGACGTTCTTTATTTTAATTATTTAAATTTTTAAATCTATTTTAAAACATCAATGTCAAGATTTTATTTCATAAGATTTAACTGTCGTTTTATGATGGCAATAAAGAATTTTTATTTAATTAAACACTGCCGCACATGCAAAACCAAAACAAACTTAGATAACGGAGTAATGAAGATGCACAAAACAATTTTATAATCTTTTAGGTATTCGAATAGAAAATTAACCAACTCAAAAAAAATAATGCAATTTTATATTAATGTAGGCACATTTTACTATAAGCCAATTAAAGAAGTTTTGTTTTATTTATATTCAAAATTTATAATAATAATAACTAAATATTAATTTTTGTTAACTATGTTCTCAAATTTAAAGACAATAAAAATATTTATTTACCCATTTTTGAAATAATTTAGTTTTAACTTATTTTCTTTTATTATAAATGGTTCGCAATCAAAGTAAGTTCGATTTACCCACTCACTCACTCTTAACAACAACCCAAAATTTGCCAATGCAACTGCTTTTTATATTCTGTACCATTCGAATTGCAGTGAAATATCAACAAGTATATCTATAAGTTAGGTATATTGTTTGTTAGATATAAACCTACACTGCGAGTCATTTGTTTGCAGCCACTCCTTAAAGTTGAAGTAAGAATATTTTTTCATAAACAATTATACATACAATTTAAGGGGTAACTATAGAAAATCCACAAAAATTTCCTAAATTGGGTTAATGAACTGCAAAAAATAGTTGCTTCGCTTGATTGAAGCCACTGCGATTATTAGGCGTGTTTTTTTTGCAAATCCGTATGGAATTGTCCAAAAAAACGACTTACCAAAGTGATAGTAGTAAACAAAGCCCATCACTGTTACAAAATGTCATCACTTGTAGCCTTTCAGCTTTATGGTGAGCATACAAAATAAAAACTTATCACCCACGCCTAGGCTTACCATCCGTCAGGATTTCGCCTGACGCGTCAGGCTTTTAATGTCCAATCAGGCTTTGGCCAGGTTTCGTCCTTTGTCAGGCTTTTTTATAATTATCGCACAATTTAATCGTTAGAAGAAAAACGTTTACTGAATGCTTTCAAATCGAAACTCTAGTAAATCACAGTGAACACATTCATTTTTTTCATTTAGTTGTCACTTTTTAGAAAGGGACACAGACTTGTGCAATAGGGTGATTAAAAAAAACACCTTTCTCGAAATTCAACCGGGACCGGGCGAAATTATGAAGCTTAGATTGAAACCAAAAAATTAAGACCGAAAAATTCAAAATCGAACACCATTTAGAGCTCGCTACCAGCGCTTTTTCATAATTTAGCTTGAAAGTCGTTAAAAATCGTAATTTTTCTCAACTGCATAACTTTTTGAGTTTTGGTGCTAAAAGCATGAATTTTTCAGGGATTGTTCGTATTTTTATGTAGTTTTTATTAAAATTTGTATGTAAATATCCTACTATACAATAACATATTTTGCTTTTGAAAGTTGGTCTTAGTTTTGCAATTTCTTAAAAGGTGTACAACTTATCACAACTCACCTAAGATTAAAATGAATGACAAATTCAAATAAATCATAATTTTTAAAATAGAAGGAAAAACTTTGCTTTTTTTGAACTTTTTGTATTGATTTATTAAATGAAATGGTCAATTCTTTATTTTTTTTATTCGATTCAAATGGTCATAACTTTTGATAAGTTGTATACCTTTTAAGAAACTGCAAAACTAGGACAAGCTTTTAAAAGTAAAAATGTTACTGAGCAGTAGGATATTTATACAGGGTGCTATTTGAAACGTTTCAAATACAAATTCATTTTGAACACCATTATTTGTAGCATTTTGTAGGTCATGAAGAACATTTTTTTATAAATGTTAGTCTAAATATATTAAACAATTAATAAAAAATGGATGGTAAAAAATAAAAATCAATTTTGGATAGGGTGACCCAAAATTTAAATCAAAATAGAGGATTTTCTCAATTTAAAAAAAAATTTTGTTAACTTCAAAACCGTTAGGATTTATTATCAAAATATAACAGGTAGGGAATTCTAAAGAAAATAATTAAAAACAAAATGCATTTTGACGCACTCTGTAAAATACGATATGAGTTTCTCTACATCATAGTTAAAGTGTTTTTTTTTTAATATTGTTTAAAAAAGATTAAGCAAGAAATTAACCTTGGGGCAGGTTCTTGGTCATTGAAATGTGTTTTCGGTTAAACTAGACGTAAGTCAACACCAAGTCCCAGATCCCTTGCAGTTTTTTTTTTTTTAGACGCTTTCATTTAATTTTTTTTTATAAAAATGAAGTTTCAAAAATGAAAACAAATTTTTTTTATTTGTCAGGCTTTTTTCTCAAAAATCAGGCTTTTTTTTCTTTACTGTCAGGCTTTGCTGATTTTAGAGCTGGTAACCCTACCCACGCCACATTAAAATAAAAGGAAAACTTACATAGAAAATAATTTGTCGTCATAAAATAAAATTAAATAAAAACATAGATCTTAATTTCAAGTCATAAAATAACGTAGATGAAGATTATAATTACGCCCATATTGTTCACTCGATACATCCAGATTAAAACTTTAATCCAGATGTAAAGTATACAAATTTAATGTAAATACATCCGGATTTAAGTTTCAATCTGGATGTATCGAGTGAATAATATGGGCGTTAGAAAACTACTTCTGTTTAAGTGGAGTTGAGGTCACTTGAACTTAAAAATTGAAATTAATTTCAAGTAATTTACACGAAAAAATAAATAAATTTCAGGCAATGATCACCATTTTTTTTTGTTTCATTCGATGACTCGGATAATTTGACAAACTATCGATACCAAAATGATAATTAGCGTCGGTAAAACAATCCTTACGGACTTGCCTATTGTGTTGCAAAATTTACTTTGGGAGATTAAAAAAAAAAAGCTTGAAATACTTAATAAAGGACAGAAAACTATATTTGTTGACCTTTTCTTTACCATCTTGGTCTCTTATAGCTGCCAAAATTTTATTTCCAGTTTTTACGCGATGTGAAGTACACATTCCATAAATCCGAAGGGCATGGCTAGTTGGTCATTAAGTGGGAGGTGTTCGCTGCAAGAAAAACCGGTTTTTGTTTACTTTTGTTAAAGTCGATTTTTTATTTAAATCCCGCTAAATAGGCAAATTGTCACACTGTGCGCCCATACATAAAAAAAAACACGCACAACCCATGGAATAGAGCAGGATCCCGAAAAGTGTGGTTAAAACTGCGATTTACCTCAGATCCATTCCCTCCGCGCAGAGGAGTTTTTGAAATCTTGTAGAGGATTACAACAAAAAGACCCCGTTTAGATTGTGACTTTTCACTACGCCATGACGATGGTTTTATGGGTGAGTTCGGTGAAGTGAACAGAGCTCTTCACCCCTCTCACCCACAAAACCATCGTCATGGCGTAGTGAAAAGTCACAGTCTAAACAGAGTCTAAGTTTATGCGGGTTGGTATGTTTTTAGTTAGAATTTCATTATTTCAGTGTTAAGAACGTGTGTATACATGGCACCACTGTTTTATATATTTTTAAGTTCGTTAACAGAATTCGGAAAATTTTGATGAATTTTACTACTCGAGATATAATTTTTCGAAAAAAACCCAACACATTTTGGTATTTCGCCAAAAAAATATTGTGAAAATAGAGTGGCCTCAAACAAATGACGCGCAGTGTATAACTTTTCTTGCCGATATCGCTTGCTTTGTTTCTTAAGCACATTGTGTTTTTTCATAATGGATATCCATTTTAATAAAATTCTATAAATCACTATACTTAGGCTTGGCTTACTTACATACATACCTACCTACTTTAAATATTTAATCATTGATGCAGAGGATTTACTTTGTTGTTGAAAATGTGTTTTATAAAAATCAACGAATCATTAAATACATACAGTTAACAGTACCTATAAGTATCTAGCTGAGGTTAAAAATAAACCTAATTGCGATTTTAGAAATAGGACTTTATATTTGGAAAATTATAGCTTAGATATAATTCACAAAATAAGACAAAAAGACTGAGAAAACGAAACACTTAAACGATAGGGTTAAGATGTGTAAACATATCTAACGTAAAGTGAGGCTCAAAATAAGAGCCTAATCCAGTTTTAGATTAAAAAGACGAAAACATGTTTTGTTTTAAAATTATAAAGTGTACTACGCAGTGCACGCCGCGCCGTGCCGCCGCACTATGGGGCCAAATGGTGCAAACCATCTCAAAAATCCATAACTTCTTTGTTTATCAATATTTTTTTTTTGAAATTTTGCACACTTATACTTGAATAACAGGCATTTAAATTAGTAGAACTTTTGAATCTGAAATAAATTATTTTTTTAAATAATATAAAACAGCAAAGGTGTAGATTTTGTTTAATCTATGCGTGTAAAACTTGCTTAAGCAAAAACTATTACACCGATTTCGTTGAAATTTGTACACTCTAATTCTTTTAGCGGCGAAAAAATTTTAAAGTTGTTAAATTCGCCGATTACCACGTCCATTTTTTTATTTGAGTTATTTTCTTATTTTAAGGACTTAGGAAGCCGAATATTTTTAATTTAACTTTTTTAAACTTAATACATGGCATGGGTATTTGTTCCGCCAACTTCCCACCTTACTTCCACTTACCCCTTTATTTGTTTTTAATCTTTTTCTTATTCCTTTCTTATCTTTTAAATTCTTTGAAAGCAGATATTTCTTAAATTAAATTTTATATAACTGAAATTTTGAAAATTATTATTTTCTTGCAAGATGGCCGCCCAGGTCTACGCCACGCCTTTTAATATTTTATATTTAAGATAGTAAAATGGAAAAATTAAAAATGAATAAAAAAAAAATAAAAAAAAAATTTATTCACAAAAAAAATAGTTCAAAGGTAGATATTATGTATATATTATGTAAGGGTATCTAGTTGTAAGTTCAGGTATACAAAGTTATTATTCTAGAAGTTCTTTAGCCTCGTCAAACAATTTTTCGGTTACATCAGCTTTTTTCGGTTACATCAGCTTTTGTTTTACGCAGACTATACTTCATCCAATTAAAATAGGCAGTACACGTCTTATGGGAGAGCTTTTTCAAAAAGCGTGCCATATTTTTGTACCATACTAAATTGAAAGAACTCCTCCATAAAAAAGTGTTTGCCCGCCAGTAAATTTTCGATTACATCTGACGCAGATCCGACGCCCTATTGACCGCACATCTGAGTGTGCACTGAATTGCTGTGGGCCCCAGAGTTACCACTGGGATACAATTGTATCCCGGGGGGTTCTTTTCTATATTAATTTCTATATAAAAAAAGGGCGGTAACCCCACATACTATTCTTTCATATTTGGGCCCATTTAAAATAACATTACGCCAACCCTGTGAGAGCTTTAATGAAGGACAGATTTATGCAATTCACTGTAGCCAGAATGCGAGGCAAACGTCCTATCTTGCCCACACTGCCTATTTTTGTTGGATGAAGTATAGATATGTAGGGATCAGATGTATACAATAATGTGTGAAGAACATTTTCGTTCGTAGCTGATCTAGAACATTTCCTTGCATGATGTAACCTAAACCTTTTGCTCCGTTTTGTTTATGGGTTAGTTTTCATGTATGTAATTCACTTCTTTTGTTAACAACCATAGGATAATGTATGTATATTAGGGTGGTCCTAACAAAAGTAATATTTTGATGAAATTTTGAATTTTAATAACATTGGTAATAACTGAAAGAAAAAACTTATATTTGGCAGAAGTTTTGTGACTTATGTGATGTACAAAAAAATGTATTGTACATTTTTTTAACCGTTATTTTCTTATTTATATACAAAGTATGTAATATGTATATTTCTTTAAATATAAGACAAAAATAAAAAAATGAAATATTTAAAACTTTTTTTAATATACATTTTTATATATTATTAAATAAGAACTATGTTTGTTCCAAATTTTAACTTTTTTCATTAGTTATTAGAAAAGTTATAGAAATTTTAAGTTGAAATTTAGAATTTTTTTTCTCATCATACGTTTTTGCTTCTAAAACAAAAATGCATGAAAATGCGAAACTTTTTATTTTGTTTATCTCAATTTGCAATAGTTAGAGAATACAAAACAACTATTAATTTAACGGAGGCAGCCGGAGCCAACAGAGAAAACTTCAATTGAAAACAAAATAATGAAAAACATACTGTACCTTACACAATTTTTTTTAATAAATTTACTGTTGCAATAAATTAAAAAAAATAACTGTTTTGAAAAGAAGAGAATATGGGTTTTTCAAAAATGTATAATGTTATTAATGTTAATTCAGAAACTTACGTAAGAATTGACTTTAAACTCTCACTTCTTATAATTCGAAAAATATAAAATATCGAAATGTCATTTTTAAGGGTCATTTTAAGTACCTTAAACAAAATTAATGCAAAAAAAATGTTTGTGTCGTAAAGAACCCTTTTTTTAGTTGGTCAGTTTATATTTCAGAGTTCTCACTTAATTTTCATCCGACAAAAACTGAGCAGACGAATTCAAATTTTTTTTCCTCAATATTTGACACAAAAACTGAGAAATTTGGCCGAGGAATCCTGTTTATATTTGTGAGATTGCTGAGATCTCTGAGATCTCAGAAATATAAACTGACCAAGTATGTAAACCAATCATTAGATTTTTGAAATTACAAAATTCGTCAAAACCATTTTTTAGATGGATTTAATCGTTTGGTCCCATAGTGCGCCGCACCATCTGTGGCTACACATTGCACGCGTCTCTGATGCTCAAGAAGTTCTAAAATACAACTACCTATAGTAGGTACCTACCTAGTCTGATTACTTTTCATTTACAGCCCAAAATGTTGTTGCCGGGTGAAGTTGTTTTTCTTGTTTTATTTTTGTTTGTTTGCAGAATTCATACACACATACATACATAGTACGTATGAATAGTTCGATTGAAAAATTGATATAAAAATTGTGGTTACCAATTACTTAACTGTAACTTACATAGAACTAGAAAATCTTAATTCAAACAGAAACTCTTCACAAGAAATTAGATATTTTTATTCAAAACATCTTAACAGAGAGTTTGCTCTTATTAGTTGTTACCTATATGTATTTTTAATTGCGATAAAATTATGTACCTACATTATGTACCCACCTGCCTACATATAGTCCGTAACATTTGAATAGCCTCACACATTAAATTTCATACATTCAACTGTTTTTGATACTTCTTTGATTTGTACATAAGAAAATTTATATTTTAAGATAAGGTAAAAGAACGGTCTCTGAGATTAATAAATTTTTTTAACAAATTTCGTAAAGTTAACTAAATTTTCTGTGCAGTCAATAAAACGCTAATTTTGTTTGTAACATTTGAATAGCCTCAATTGATTTTTTTCCACATTGTAAGCTATAATTGTAAGCTTAATTTAGCAAGATGCCGAATGCAATGAAACGCTTAAGGCAGCAACCATTCAAACAACTGGCAAAAAATGATCTTTTTAGTTGAAAAGATTCCAACTTAAACTGACCGGATGGATATAAAAACTACTTCCATGATTTAAGAAAAGAAAATTATTTGTGTTTTGATCGCTATCATACCCGTGAGGGATGATTTATGGTATGGGGATGCAGTACCATTTTATGGCACTGTTGATTTAGATTTTGTAGACTATAAAATGATATCCAAATATTATAATACGTTATTGGAAACAGTCTTTATTCACTTTCAGTGTATTTTAAGACTGCTGCCGATTTTTTTTGCAGCAAGACAATGAGCCGATTCACAAAGCTTTTATTAAAATGTTGCAAACTTAAAATAAACAGAAATTATCCTTATCAATCATCATCATCATCAATATAATAAAACGACAAACACGAATTTTGGGGTACCATTTACGCGGTCTACAAAAGCCGAAAGTATATAAATTATATGTCGATGGAAAGGTTTTTTTGCATAGAAGTGCACAAAGCAAACATTTAATAAATAATTTTACCACAAAGACTAAAAAACAATAAAGTAAAATTGCATTATAAGTGCGAGGGGAGCTAGAACCATAGCAAGAGCCAGAGCGAGACCGAGTATTTGTTCACAAACTTATTATATTTTCGTTAAATGCAATGGTTCGTGCATTTAATATATTCGTTAAGATGGTTAGTGAATTCGAGTGAGGGATTTTTGTGGGAAGAATTTTATTTCTGAGGATTTTTTTCTGTTGTGTTGGATTTTCGGCCATTGGTCGATTTAATGCAAGGAAGCATAAATTATGTATAGTTGTAGGTATATTGGTTTTGCATGGAAATATTCTGCAATCTGCAATCTATTGTGTCTCTCTTTCATTGGGTGTTGTTTTTTAAATTGAAATAAAAAGTGAGCAAAAAAAGGAAGAATGCTTTCAATTTGTAGATGTAGTGTGAGTGATGTTTAAGCTGAGGCGTGGAACAATAACTTTTTATTCACTAACCATCTTAACGATTATATTAAATACACGAATCAATACATTCGACGAGTATTATTTTCGATATAAATTTAATTGGTCTTTATTGACTACTTCCGGGATGGTGTTGGGACCAGTGGTTCTGGGATCGGCTTAACCCAACCCGGCAGCGCGGCGTTCAGTGCTGCAGGAAATAATAAAAAGTAGCTCATATAATAATAATAAGCTCAGTTTTTCTCCACGCTCAAGACTGCTTTTAAACGATGATATTATTCTTGCGATTTTTTACTTAATGTTGGAGTATCCACCTCCAAAAATCGTATGCATCGAAAAATAAAGTTCTCTAGAATTTCATGAGAATTACAATATATTTTCTAGAAGTTGTTTTTTAATTAGACGATAATGTTATTAGCACTCGAGTTTCGGGGGCTGGACGTACTAGTTATTATTATTTATTGTATTATTCATACATGAATGTCAGTTTATTAGACTTGACCATTCTTTATTCCGTCAATTTCATTGAATTTCTGAACAACAACAACAACTTAAAGGTGCTACCACCAATGGTATACGAATTAATTTATAATTCGTTTTAATTAATTATTTGGCTGGAGATATAGCTATTTCAAGGGGTGCCAAGCCCTATCACCAGTCTCCTTATTAGTGGTGCTGAGCTTTAATCCAATTTTATTATGAAAAACTTTCTGCACACCATGAGATTCGAACCCACGCATATCAGATTTGCTCAGTCTTAGAAGTCGTATGCACTACGCAAGTCTGGTCAAGTCTAATAAACTGACATTCATGTATGAATAATACAATAAATAATAATAATAACTTAATAGTCTGGTCTGTTGCCGATCTTCCAACCTCTCCCCCTTTGATACGTACTACGAATTGTAGTCTATTGAAATAAGGTATGGAGAAAAATGGAGGCGGAACAAGATAGCATACTTGAAGGCGCTTAGAAAAATGCTGATGCTCCAAATGCATTTGATAAACAAACGATACACATCTCGACCTGTGACGTCAGTGGTCTAAGGTAGTGGAATGCGTAGTGCATACGACTTCTAAGACTGAGCAAATCTGATATGCGTGGGTTCGAATCTCATGGTGTGCAGAAAGTTTTTCATAATAAAATTGGATTAAAGCTCAGCACCACTAATAAGGAGACTGATGATAGGGCTTGGCACCCCTTGAAATAGCTATATCTCCAGCCAAATAATTAATTAAAACGAATTATAAATTAATTCGTATACCATTGGTGGTAGCACCTTTAAGTTGTTGTTGTTGTTCAGAAATTCAAAGAAATTATCCTTATCAATCTACTCTCATTAAAAATGTGTGGAGTTTTCAAACACGCACGATTTATGGAAATGAAAGGATGTACACAAGAAAAGTAAAGTTCATTGAAGCTATCAAAGTGGCAAGGGCCAACATTTCGTCAGATTTTTAAAGAATCGTTTGCGATTGTTTAAGAAATCGAACATTGATTTTGTATGATTCCTTAAACGATCGCTTTTTTGAGGTAATTCAAAACAAGGATGGCTCTAAAAAGTTCTAAAATATTTTGTTAACCACAGAAAATAAATAAAAATTATTTTCTTTAAAAAAATTAATCAATTTGTTTTTATTTCTACTAAATAAATACTGTGAGGCTATTTTAATGTACAGCAAATAATACACATTTTTGTGTTACTGACTGTTAACAAAACTAGTTGAGCTTTTAGAAATTAGTCAAAGCTTCTCTTAATACTAGTAAGCATGTTCTAGCTTGCTACTCAATACAAATTCCTAATTAGACCCCAAAGAAGTACCAAAAATAGTTAATTGTAAAATAAACTATGTGTGAGGCTATCCAAATGGTACGGACTGTATATTCAATACTACAAAATATAAAATGCAAAACTGGATCGCACGAACTTGCTTTTGTAGTTCAAAGTCATAAAATATATCGTATATGTATTAGGTTTAGTAGTTTGCGAAAAAACCGGGCACATACATATGTACATACATGCATACATATTACATAGGTACTAAAATGTTTTTTCTCAAATTATTTAGGCACCAAATGCATTTTGTATATTTCTGAACAAAAAGTAGTTTTTTTTCAATTTTCTTAAAAAATAAAAAAACTTATAGCCATATTTGTTTTTTTAGCATTCTATTAAAAATTAAGAAGAGTATCGAAATTATAACTAAAATTAGTACTAAATAACGTAAAATTTTGAAAAAAAAAAATGTTCTAAGTTTTTTTTCGAGTTTTATTTTAAAATTTTGAGTTTGAAAATAATTTATTAAAAAACTGGGCATTTAAATAACTTCAAAATATATAATTAAAGAATAAGTTTCTTGATTTAAAAAAGCTATAACATATGGCAACACAAATAATTATATACAGATGTCTCACGTCCATAAAAAAAAGTGCCATATGAAACTGAAAATCTGCATTCCAACGAGCTTTTAAAGAAAGTTCTTTTCAAGGAAATATTTTAAGATATGTCTGCAGTGCTTTTTTTCTTTAAAATTTGTGGTGTTCATCAGTATTACAGCAGCCTTATTTATGTATCCCTCTGAATGAAAAAAAGAGTCTTTTTCAAAATAAATTAATCTTTTTGAAAATAAATGCAAAATTTATAAAAAATCCAAATTTTAATGAATTGTCAATGCTTTTTTGTTTTATAAAATAAAAATTAAATACATTAATTCATTAATATCCCAACAAATATTGTAATAAAATACAGGAAAGTTTTACTTTTCATAAAAAACTCAAAATTCTTTGAGTTAAAATGATCGTGAAAAAAATGTATTTTTTTTTTAAAAATGCATCCCCGAATCCCACCGAAACAAATGAGTCCTCCGGGATACAATTGTATCCCATTGGTAACTCTGCTGTTCATATTCAAAATAAAAAATGTTTTCTTTGTTGCTCTTTCGCTCCCATCTCTGTTTTTTTTTAACAATATCCCGATTCCGCTATCCGATCACAACATTTTGTCTGTCTAGTAAATTTGTTAGGGACACAGATTTCTCATGCGGTCGACAAGAAAAAAAAACACATTTTGTCGTTATGCAGACATTGCGATTGTGTATGTTTTCTTGTATATCCAATAATCCAATAGCAAGCCTATGAAAGAAGTTTGATTCAAATGTCCATTTAAGGCCTGGTCAAACAGAACGCGGTCCGGCGGGACGGTCAGAACGCTCCGCTGCCCTCCGCGTTCTGATACGTCAAACAGAACGCGGTCAGCTTTCGGCGTTCTATTGATTTAGTTGATCGTCTTGCCCATCTAAGTCATGTCGAGTGTACTTTCACCAAACAAACAACGAAAATGCTTTTCAAATTTATAAAATCTGAATTAAAATTGAAACTTACTTATTGATTTTCGTAGCAAGAATTCACAAAATAAGAGTTTTTGTTAATATTTTGTATTCTTTTCAGTCTGGAACCAGCTCCAAGAAATAAACACATTCAACAAAGTGCAAAGAGCTAGCGATTTTGTTTGTTTTTTTTTTATTTTCAGGAAAATGAGATCTCGGAGATCTCAACAATTTCAGTTATACATTTTTGTGGTTTTTGTCTCCAAGTTGTGTTTAAATAATATAATATATGAAAACTCCCTAAGTCCATTTTGTTTTTTTTTTATGGAAACATTTGAATTAGTTATGGATATTTTATTGAAAACAACTCGAACATTTTTGTGTTTGAGTAATTTTGAATTAAGAATTAAAACCACACTAAAGTGGACACCTACATAATCTTAACTCTTGATATTTGATTAACTATGGCGAATTTAAAAAGCGGTATCGCAGTTTTTAAAAATTGGACTAAGGGAGTTTTCATAGAACGACGACGATATATTAATTAAATAAATAAAAGAAAAGGAACTTTAGTTTTTATTTTTTGGAAAATGACAAATGACATTTTTGATGTGATAGCTCTTTAGCTATCAAGATTCCACCCGTCAATAAACGGTATTTATTCATATTCACCAACGATTTTTTTTTTTCCTACCTACTCGCATTTTGTTTTAGGATACAAAATATGGCTTTTAACACTTTATAAAAATTGTTTTAAAACATGAAGTTGAAGAAAACGACAGAATGTGTTTTCTTGTCGACCGCATGAGAAATCTGTGTCCCTAACAAATTTACTAGACAGACAAAATGTTGTGATCGAATAGCGGAATCGGGATTCGGGATATTGTTAAAAAAAAACAGGGAACGAAAGAGAAACAAAGAAAATATTTTTTATTTTGAATATGAACAGCACAAATTTTAAAGAGAAAAAGCACTGCAGACGTATCTTAAAATATTTCCTTGAAAAGAGCTTTCTTTAAAAGCTCGTTGGAATTCAGATTTTCAGTTTCATATTACACTTTTTCTATGGACGTGAGACATCTGTATATAATTATTTGTGTTGCCATATAGTACCTACATATTTACATATGCATGTTTATATCGAAAATTATTAATATCTAGATACATAATAATAAATCGAAAAATTTACATCTAAGTATCGTATGTAGGTATGTATGTATATATATAATTATGACGATGTAATCATAAAAAAATCCAATTAAAATAGCATACTTTTTGGTTTTAATCAAAAAAGGAGTGCCTACTTTTTGGCTATTCATTATTATCATTTAGCAACATGATGCTTGAAAATTTCCTTTTGTCGTGTTTCAGATGGTGACAATTTATCTAAATTATTAGATATAAACTGCACCATACAAAATTTTACACAGGTATCGTAAAAGTTATTTATTTCTATGTACATACCTTGAAAAGTTTTGTGAAATGTTCTTGTGTTTGATTTTGTTTTGATTTGATTAGACAACAAACAAAATGCAATATCTATAGATATCTAGATTCTTATAGACCTTCCTCATTTTTATTTTGAGTTTTGTCCTTGTTCACGCAATTGCCACGACACATTCTTATTTGTTTATTAGCCTCACAGATTGTTTTCAACCGAAAAGATTTATTTATTTTTATTGTGTTAATACTAATATAATATGTATTGTAGATATAGGTAATGTAAATTAGATATGTAGGTTATAGGAATATCGTTTTATTAATAAATGCTTATCACAAGACAAAGATACATTTAGATAGGTATCTGTTGTTTGTTTTGTTAAAATTGAAACTTAATAACCAGAATATTTTTTAACTAAATAAATTTAGAAAGAAATAATTTATTTTTCAAAAAAGCAAAAGTATTTTGAATTTGATATGTATTTTCAATTTCAATTTAGCAAAATATATTCATACAAAAATAATACAAATAATAGTTTAAATAATATATTAACCAGATATTGATAAATTGTAATCCGGGAGGTAGTGATTTTTTTGGCTCTTTTAAATTACATTAATGGCGCGTTCAGAAAAATGAGATTTCTCGATTTCTCATGTTTTCAACTTTAATTTTAAAAGTCGTTAAAAATCCCGGAGAAACCATTTTGAAAAAAGTGAAACGTCAAAATGTATTGCCTCAGTGATGGAAACCAATAATTACCTTTCATCTATCGAGCAATATTACCATTGCTATGACCAAAGCGTCTCCATTGGATATATTTAAGGCAGCAATGAGGCATGAGCCAATCAATAAGGGTATTCATGCTTTTCATTGCTCGAGCAGTCTTAAATTCATGGTGTGATTCTTTTAAACAAAGAAAAAACATTAAGGCTCAGTTAAAACCATGTATAAAATATGGCGTTCCAAATTGATATGGGCCATATTATCAACACTATACTCAATTAACTTCAATCAAAATTTTAATTTCACATTTGATAACATAAAATATAACACCACATATATTCCGAAAAAACTTATTTAATTTCCGAAAATTTTAATTTAAGAATCCTTAAGTATACTCACCCAAAAATTACAACGAAAACGAATAAAATTTATAAAATGTTCTATCTTGCACCTCTGATCTGCTACTGTCACCGACATACAAGGAAGCAGAACGGGCTTGAATGTATTTGATTCGGGAATGGAGACCCTGCTTTGTTTCATTCAGGAAATATTGCGGCCATATTACCAACGTGAGCCATATTTGCGACACTTACTCTAGAATCTAGATGCAATGAAAGCAATTGTTCATACAATTGTATAAATTTACTTATTTTGGGCATTTTTAAATTTTAAAATTTTAAATTTTACGAATGTTAAAATTAAATTAAATGTTTTAAGCTGTTCGACGTTTAACAAACAGCTGATTTGTTTACCATATCGTCTACCACATTTACGCAAAGTGTTTTTAGGTGCGTTCATGAAACGTGTGTCGGAAACTTGGCGATTTTACGACTTCGCGATCGTAAAGTTTCCGACGTTGTATGAATACCCTAATATATTTACTCAAATATTGCCAATGGCGTCGCTGGGACCTGGGTATCTAGTCGCTGGGTATCTCATCTTTGCTTTTGGAAAAGTGAATGTTCTCTAGATTAAGGAGTTCAAACATTTAGAAAAACGAACGGACACACAGGTGACAAAGGAAACATTTTCTTAAAATTTTAGAAACGCTTTTTAGGTAATTGGGCTGTCGGTAAATTTTTAAACACAAGACTTTTTATTTGCTTCTCAGTGCGAAAAAGTAGTGGAGAATTCTCCAAACAATCTGCTCGTTGAACATCGTACTGCGGAACAAAAATGAAAACGAAACTTTTCGTTGATTCAATTTTTGTATGAAAATGTTCGTTTCGCTTCAGCTGCGTACTATGCTTAAATATAAATTAGTATAACTTAAACACAAACAAACAATTAAATATATCAATTATTGTAACTTATCATCAGTATTATTAAAAAGTCTTATTTCAAAATGTGCAATTATATTAATTGAAAATAATACCTTTCTGTCACAATAAACTCGTTTATTCAATATTAATAATTGCTTCCTGACGTCATTGATTGATTTATTCGAGTTTCACCGCTTCAGTCATTAGTCATAAAGTGTTTTGTTATTTTAAATTCAAGTTAAAAAATCTCTTTGACAGAACCAAGCTATTAATAAGTCCAAAAACTGTTCGATAATATTAAAAAAACACAACTAATTCAACTGAATCTTTTTTTCTTATACCTATATTCTGCACATTTTAATTATAATTTTTATTAATACATATCTTAATGCGTCTTATTAGCGGAAATAATAAAATAATAATAATAAACACAAATTATCTATGTAGTATGTACCTACCCCAAATTTATTAATATAAGGTCAATAAACTATAAACTGTCGGCCTGTTTTATATCACTGCTCAATCTTTTATGACGGCATCAGCTTATCTCAATAATAAAAGCCTTAAAAGAGCTTTCAATTTTGTTTTCTTTTTTTTGTTTTTTCTTTTAATAAATTCAAAATACCTATGTACCTATACATATCTTCCTAACTGGGTGTACGTATACTAAGCTACCCTACCGGCACTGGATTGTGTTGACAGTTCTACTTTGAATCTACAATGCTTTTCTGGAAAATCTATATCGGGTTTGTTCACCAGGAATAGAATGTTTAAAACTTAGAAAATATTTAATTCAAATTTAAAGAATATCAATTTTAAATTAAGAAAATATTGAATGCAATAATTGCGAACTTAAAAATTTCCGTACATACAAAACTTAAGTAAAATTGCTTACGGTCATGAAACTCAATTTTTCAGTAGTACATACTTAACTGATAAATTGATGATGAAACAAAAATACCTATTCCACATTTTTTTTAAAGTTAAAAAATGACAGCAATCGAGTTCAGGATTTGAGAACGATACAAAAGAAATTCAAATTTGTGACGATAAATCCATATTATTACAATTGAGTTTAATTTATTGACTCTAAAATCTTTTGCTCTTTAGGGCACGTATGGGTATGGCACGTATGTTGAGGTTTAAATCAAACTAAACACTACACTACAGATGCTCAAAACAGCGTCATAACCGTCTGTGCGCCTGTACAGTATGTCCACAGGTAAATTGAGCTAAACAGGTTCACAAATTTGCTAAAAAAAAAACAAAATATGTAGAACATTTTTATGGAAATTCTAAGTTTATTTTTAGCTCTTCTAGAGCAGGTAGCTGCAGTGATGCCAGATGAGATTTTAAAAATCCCACCACTTTTTGTACTTTTGTGCCTATGGTACCAAAAATCGTGACGCTTTAAAGACTGAAATGTGTTGCACACATACATATTTACATGAGCAGGTCTTAAAATAATGAAATAGATTCTTCTTTTCGAGCGTTTTTTAGTCTCAAAACAATAGGTGTGTTTTATTCATTGCTGCATAGCCAGCGCAGCAAAATTTCCCTTGGCAAACAAAAACAATTTGATTACTGGCGAAAATGAAGTCAGTAAAAAAAAAGATGGCTGTGCTGGCGATAGAGCTTTCAATTATTGAAATGAACGTATATAGTGAGTGATCGTTTTATTCAGACTTGTGCTTAGCTGGCTATGCAGCAATGAATAAAACACAACTAAAAATAACAACGAGTTGTTTTCATTGACAACCAGGTGTTATTATTGTTTTCGTCGTGCACCACAACAGTTTCGCGTTGGTTTGGGGGGAGGTATTTTGTGTAGTAAATGCGCGCATTCTCATTAAAAGCTGTTTGTTATATTTGTTCACGATTAAAAAATCACTTGACTCAAAACCACAATTCCGTTCATTGCAAAAATTTGTTTATTTATTAATCGCAACGAATAAAAATGGCAAGTGTGTTCGTGGCCCTACTTTTACTTTAAAAATAATTTTCCCGAAGAAAAAAAAACACACGCTATAATGGTGCCATGAAATAAAGTCCAATGTAATAAAGTCCAGAACGAAATTTTGGACTTTATTGCATTTTCAAAAGTGCAATATCGTCCAGAACGATTTTGGACTCTATTTCACTGTCAATAGTGCAATAATAAAGCCTTAAGACTGTTTTGCATTTTTCTATTTTCGAAAAAAAACTAGCACCCAGCATTACGGCAAAAAACAGTGAGGTATGTATGGGGGGCATGCTACCCCCCTGCAACCCCCCTGCTTGGACACACTATAGGATTTGGGGTGGGTCCTCATACGTACCTCACTGTTTATACGCCGTAATGCTGGGTGCTAGTTTTTTTTTCGAAAATAGAAATTGCACTATTGACAGTGAAATAAAGTCCAAAATCGTTCTGGACTTTATTGCACTCTTGAAAGTGCAATAAAGCACAAAATTTCGTTTTGGACTTTACATAAGACTTTATTTCATGGCTCCGCTATAATATCCACTGACAGCGCAAAAGTCCAACGATGGCACTAGTTGCCTGTTTGAGGACAAGTTTTTAGCCGATTGCTTTGCAAAATTTTGCATGTGAATTGGTTGCCTTGTTTTAGAGCCAGACTTTAGAAAAGAAAACTTGGCTTGTTTTTTGTTTGGAAAAAAAACCAAAGAATGTCCCTCTCTGCTTAGGCAGTCCAAATATTTTGAGTTATAATTTATAAATATAAGGTTAGAAATAAGAAAACGAAATTAGAGGCAAATAGGTAGATAAGTACCAAAGGCTAGTAAGCTGCGATTATGGTAAAAATATTATTTTACACCCATAAAAAAGCGTTTTGAATATTTTCCCACCATACATTTTTTTTCCCAAATTGAATTTGTCCCACCAATTTGGTTAGAAAAAGCACCAATCTGGAAATACATGGGTAGCTGCCATAAAATGATTTTGTTTTTTCTTAAAAAAGGCTATATGGATGTTTCTCCACTAAATCGAAAATGGCTGTTCCAAGCTAATGTTATAATATGTAATAAATCTTAATATTTCTCTGTTTTTTGTATCACTTACGACATAGTATTAGGTATTCTTGGCAGGCCACAGCTTTTTTAGTAATTTATTAATCTAATATTTAAATAAATGAACCTCAAAACACAGTCCCCTGGTGCGTCCCGTTTCTAGAATTACAAACTTTGTAACCAATATTTTTTTTTACATTGATAACTGAATAAAAAATATCTAAATACATATATGTATATCATAATTATAATTTTACAACTGAAATTTAATCAAAATATCTATGTGCGAATGTTGTTCTCAAATTATTAAAACAGTCCCCTGTTGAAATTCCAAACCCGCTCTAAAGCCAAATTTCGTTTTGGCGCAAAATATTAATATCGTGGAACGGAAAGTAACCGGTATGAAGTTCGTTCGGTTGCGAAGCCAAGGGGGCAGCCGCCATTTTGTTAGTGCTACGACTGCGTTTGCTCGTCTCGGCCGTTAGTGAAAACAGTCCCCTGGAAAGCCTTTTTTTTTTACTATTTTAAGAGTTTTAATAACGACAATTTGTTTAAAATAATTGATTATAGTATGTAGTATGTAGCCATATCTGTTTCGGTAATCTGATATATTTGAACGATTTTGTTTTATTAAGTATTCATGTAAAAATGACAGTCCCCTGGCCAACGGTCTCCTGTCATTTCTGATATTTATGAGGTTAAATTTGGCCAAATATTGGAGAAGTAACCAGATCCAGATCTAAGTCAAACAGGGAGAAGATTATTTTATTATTTTCCAATATCTGTACCGGTCTTTGAGAAATAAGTTAATTTAAAGTTTTTTTCTGAAGTGCAATGTTAAGACTGATTTTTGGTAAGGCGTTGTACAGTTAATGTTAATTACTTTATATAGTTACTTTAAAAGTACAAATGTTTCAAAGTATTATGTAAACCTAAAATATCATAAAGACTGACTTTAATGTCATACAATAAGAGTTCTATAAATACTATTCAACTAAAGAGTTGGTTTTGTTAAGTTTAACACAAATGTTATTATATTAGCCTTAAGAAAAGTCACTATATAGTAAGTGAAATTTGTTTTAATACTGTTGATTTATTCTAAAAAACAACATATGTTCAGAAAGACAAAGAAAAATAAAGACTTTGATTACTTTAATACACAAAAAATTGTTTTTGTCCATAAAAATATTCCCCTAGATGGTTACAATAGTCCCCTGTCAAGGTTTTCTATAGAATCGTCCATAATTCAAAAAATAAGAGGAAAATGTGTGGGCTTCATTGAGATATAATATATTTCATTTACTATTACCCTTCATTTTATAACAAACATTTTTAATATTTAATAAAATTTGCTTAGGACAGTCTTGTAAGGACGAATTTACAAATAGTAGAAAAACAACCATATACTGCTTTTGTTAAATTTTCAACGGACGTGAATGGTTTGCTTTTCAGGTACCTACCATACCTACATACTTGGCAAAAACTATACATTAAAGCGGAAAACAAAGTTACTTTTCTGTTAGCGCTGACTCCGTTACGCTACTATACTTTCGATTGTACTTTGACTGACGTCTGTCATTTTGGTAATCAGCTGTTAGAAAATTTGTTTGTTTTCATTTAAAGTTATTTGAAATCAATAATTTTCCCAATAGACAAAAAAAAATTTAATTAAATAGAAAAATTCACATTAACCCATTTTTACATTTTTACCCGCACAAATATTTATTAATCATTAAACAATTTTTGTTTTCACAAAATAATGACTTCATTTCTGAAAATTCCCGCAAGCAAAAAACCAACTAAAATATCCGTAGCAAAAAAAAGTAGAAAACATGTCGCTTAAACATATCCATATCAACAAAAAGTAGAAAATATTTCAACTTTTACAACTGCTTTTGCCACGTTACGTATATGTTCCGTTCTTTTTGCGTATGTCAAATTGAAGGTTGAGCGAAAAAGCTATATTGTGATAGGTTGTTACCGATTCCTATGGTTCAATTTTAGACGTCACTCAACGCTAACACAAAAGAAGCTTTGTGTTTTCCGCTTAAATCACAATTTGAGAAAATTGTCTTATAGTATATATATTTTGTTAATGTGGCTGACTTGGTTCGAATTTTGACCACAGTTATTTTCAAGATATAAAAATAATATGTATTACATTTTAAAATTTTACAAACAAACAAATTAAAAAGAAATTAACTTTTTAGTACTTTTTTTACACTTTCCCGTAACAACGATATTATTTAATTATACTAATATTTATATAGCCTAGCTATACGTATGTTATATAGCCTTAAACCAGTACAGTAGCGCAGCTATGTGGGTGAAGGCCTTGGAACAAAAAAATAAATTGAGGCCCCCTTCTACAGAACTAAGGAAAATTAGGTTTTAGAAAACAATTCAGCTTTTTCGGAATTATTTTTTGAAGTCAAATTTTAATTTTACTGGGTGACAGTAAAAAACACAAAAAATAGACGGGCCTAGTTTTTTTTATTCCAGTAGTGGTGCTGAAAATTCTACATTAAAGCCTAAGCTTACAGTTTCTATGTGAAATATAAAATGTTATGAAAAACTTCAACAATTCATACTAATTGCACTCACAAGTCAATATTTGAAATTATGAAATTTGGTCTAAATAATTTTTATGGGACTATAATTTTTTTTAATGCATATCTATAAAAAGATATGAATTGCTTTGAAAATTTTAATTTTGTTTGCATCAGAACTATGAACTAGGCTTAAAATACCAAAACAAACTGGGGCCTGAATATAAATTTTAATAAAGTGGAGTAAACAAATTTGATCAATTTTATAAAAAAAAATAAAATTTATGGACTTTTTATTTAAGGGTCACGACTAAAAACCCCTTATACTCCAGGGGCTCCCAAACCTCCGGAGCTCAGAAACACCACCCGTGTTTGCTCCAAGAAAGCTACGCCCCTGATATACTACGAGCGCAATAAACCTTAATAGGCATTTGAATGGGGTCTGGTTTGATATTTATGAGTATGTACATTATACTATACATATGTATATAATTATAATTAGGAACTACATGACATTTATCATTTAAATTATAGTGAATTGATATTGAAAATAAATTACATGCCTATCATGTCGCCATAATCAAAAAATCATAAAACAATAATGCTTTTATTATTTAAACGCAATGACAACATTCATGAACATTATGAAACTAGAGTTTCCAACATGTTGTTTTAAAGATTTAGAGTACCTAAATTCGATGATAGTGTATGAAGATATGCGTATGATTATATTATAATATGTACATAGATATGTACATATCGTTCATTAAGTATTTATAACCCATTTAATAAATGCAAGTAATATATGAATTATCTTTAATCAGTGTCTAAAGCTTATCAATGAAACAAAATTAAAGTTAATTTTTTAAATATAATTACTAATTATAAATTAAACAGAAACCTATGCCAAAAATTTGAGATAAGAGAAAACAAATGCTATAGTGACGCAAAAAATAATGCTATTTATCAGCTCAAACACACGATTAAATTTCAAAGTGTGTGTGTGCCAAAGTTCACATTATCTTTGAGAAAGTGTTTGTGACTAATAATTAATACCCGTTGGTGACAACAGATTTCAGTAGGTTTTCGTAAAGATTTGGTACATGAATAAGCTGTTTTTTTGTTTTATCATTATCAATAAGACATTTTGTTTTAGTTTATTTGTGAAAAAGAAGATAACTTTCTTGGAATTTAGTTTATTTAATAAACTGATCAAATAACTTTGTGATTCGCAGTAAACAAATGTTTTGTTTTCAATAATTTATCTATATGTACGTTGTACATGAGTACGCATGCATAATATAATACATATGTACATTAGGGTGTTTCAAAAAAAAGTATTTATTTTTAAAATTCAGGTTCAAATGGTTAAAGTGAAAAGAGAAGCAAAAACCTCAAAATTTATTGCCTTGTGATTTATTTTAATTTTTAGAAAAAAACCTAAAGCAGATATGGTTTTATTTCACCCATTTGGGGGTGACACCCGAAAGCTACCAGGGAGTATAAATACTATGGGCCTTATAGACCTCGCAGAATATTAAAAAAAAAATTGGGATATTGTACTTACCTATACCAGTTCTATTTGCACAAAAAAAAATATTATCGGCTAGCCTTTGTTTTAATTGTAAATAAAGTGCATCATCGTGTCGCCCTAAACGATTTACTTACTGGTTTTTTGTTTTTGCTTTATTTGGTTGGTCCCACACGCAGGTGTGTCGACAAGAAAAGTAATTCTCGGGTTGTACTTAGATACGGCTATTGTTCCCCGAACTCTGTACCGCGGTTATGAAAAGAACGGAATCTATTAAGGAGGTGGCTTTATTCTTTGAAGTTGTTCAGACGAATACTTTGCTTTTAGCACACCTTGATGATTTGAAACTAGCTGTTTCAAAATTTGCTAGTGTTTATGATGAGGTGTCAGAGTCAAAACTTCTCTCAAAGATACCAAGGTTGAGAAGCCATTTAAAAGCGGCTAAAGTGACAACATCTAATTGGTTATCTTAAGACTTTATGAAATTCATCGTTGAATGGGACTTTGCAGAATCTCTTCCGAATCTCATTGTCACATTAAAAATGTTTATGACAATATGTGTGTCAGTTGCATCATGTGAAAGGAGTTTTATAAAGTTAAAATTTATTAAAAACTACTTGCGGGCAACAATGACGGAAAAGATGCTCAACAATCTGGGAATTTTAACTATTGACGCTATCAACGAATTTTCTGCTTTAAAAGCTAGGAGGAAGACGTTTTAAGTTCCTACAAGTAGGTATTGTAATGTGTATATTATATTAATTTTTGTTCTGCTTTTCTTAAATTTTTTATTTAAATTTAAATAAAAAAAAATCATAATATATGGAATAGTGGAATTTCATTTATTTTACTGTTTTTCATTCTTGGGGTGACACCATAATTGCCACCCCGGGTGCTAGCTACGCCACTGTCTGAAATATACCTATTCAAATGACATTTTTTCAATTACTAGATTTTGACAGGAAACGATATGATTTTTTTTTGTGGTAATATGATAAAATTTATATAAAATATTATATATATGCGACAATACTAAACCAGGCTTCACTTTTTTGGATGCCTTGAATTTGAATCTGACCTCAGATTTGCTCGATTGTGTCTAAATTAAAAAAGAAACTCATTTAAGATTTAGAAACAGGGAGTGAAAGTCTGGCTTAGTTAGGCTATTTATCAGTAATACCTAGCGCTATATTTTCCATACATTTTCGCCAACAATTTCAGTACGATAGCAATTACAATTGGACTATAAATTGGTTTAAACCCTTAATCTTGGCAAATTCTTTTCTTTTCTTTTCTTTTCTTTTCTTTTCTTGTAAATTTTAAATAGCAATATCCTCGTAGTGTCACATTTCATTAAAATCTCTAGTTCAATTTTGTTCTTATGAATTCATTGCATCCTATACAAGTGAAGAAATAAAAGTAGTAGGTATTTTCTTTCATTTTTAAAAACAAAAAATGTGAAAGAAAATTTATTTTATAAAACATAAAATAATTGTGTTAAATCTTAAAAATATTTAATAGGTACGTATTTTTAATGACTTTGACAATCGACTGTACCCAAGGCCGCTTAGCTATGAAATGAGTCGTTTGCATTTCAGAATGCAAAATAAATCCTTGCCTACATTTAGGAATACAAACAAAAACCTTTTAAAAAGAGAAACGTCAATGTTAAGCTACCAAGACCAATTTGTAACTTAAATATTTAAGATGCTTAATACAAGACGTATGTACATACATAGGTACTTGTATGAAAATTTAGGAAGAGTACAAATAAATCACAAATATGTGTAAGCGTTTCGGTAAACCATATTTAAATTTCTTATCAGCAAACATGTCTAAAAGAAACAATTTTTACACAAATTTAATTGTTGGTATTTTCATCTTTTTTCATTTTTTTTTCAGATTTTGAATCTTGACAAAAAAATAGTTTGTATTTTTATTGACAGATAATTTTAAAAAAACAGACGCAATAAAAATGTTTACATACATTTGACTTTGACAGTATTTTCCAAAAGATCTTGATCCTCTCCGGCCATTTTTAATAATAATAATACAAAATTCTTTGGCAGTGAAAAATAATACACACTTAGGTAGCACTTAATTGTAGATATTAAAGGATTATTTATTTCCAAACAAAACAAAAAAAAAAATAGAAAACTATTTTAGGAACACATTTTCATGATGGTAAACAACTTAAAAATCCGAAGAAAAGTAGGCCAAAGATTATTGAATTACCAACAAAAACTAAAGAAAACAAATTCACTATAATATTATTATCACAATTACAATTTCCGATATCACGAAAGGCACCGGTTACAGTATAAGAAAAAAAATAATAAACTTCACAAAAACGAATGAAAGTATCTTTTTGGCGTGCGATACGTTATAATAGATGATGATTCCTCGGGAAGCTAAAAGTTTGCACTGACTGAATGAAAGGTTCAATCGGGGCTGTTAACTGTATATTGGCGCCTTACCAACGCACATCACTTAACGAACTTTTCTCTTATGTATAGCAAAAAAGGGGACAGCCTTGTTGTGTGCTTTTTTATGCCTTGTATATAATATACAATTTGTTGATTTGAGTAAACACGTGCTTCTATTGTTGCGGTTGCTGCTATTTTATGCCTCATCGTTTTTCTTTTGCCCCACATGCACTTGGTGGCGGGTGGCCTCCGCAAAAAAGTTCAACATCAATTCTATATTATGCGAACTGGGAAAAAAACGAAATAGCATAATACACGAATTTGTTAAAAAGAGAGAATGCTCTGCTAACTCAACTCAACTCAACTCAACTTAGCTTTTATTTATTTGAACGGCGGAGGCAGAAGACAGCCAGACCAGACGTTTGTATAGACGGAGTACCTCGTATTGAAATTTGAAAAGATTAATTTTGTGTTTGAATTGCAGAATGGCTTTTCAATTGGAATTTGTTTCCACAAATTTATCATAAGTTATCATAAGTTGTTCGATCAGCTGAAGTAGAAAATTAAAATGTTTACTTTTGTGAATGCTTAGCAGATGAATGTGTCAAAATGTGTATGGAAGCATTTTCTATTTAATTCCCTTAAGGGAATGTTAATAATGAGATTTACTTGATTTGTGGAACGCATTTTTTTATTGTTTAACGTGGCGTATGAGTAACTATTTTTTTCTCAGGAATGTAGATAACAAAATTCCAGAAAATTAAGTTGATATTTAACGAACCAAATACTTTGTTTACAATCATTTTCGATTTATAATTAATAAGTAATTTTATTCTTAAAATTATTTCTCCCATATAGATAGGTACCTATAAGAAGCTTATAATGAAAAGCTTATAACACAAAATAACTGGATTAACCTTGAAAGCTCTGACTGATGTAGATTTTAGAATAAATGAAGTATATGCTATATAAAGCTATGGTTATACCATAACGTACCTAGGTGTTTTTCAAAAGACAATTGATTACAAAAAAAATTTTAATTAGTTGTAGGTACCAAATTTAAAACAATCGCAAAACAGTTTTAATTTTGATCTAAAATAAGCCGTGTTTTTTTGCAAGCCCGGGGGGAATTGGATGAAAAAAACGACGTCGATGCTAAACAATTAACATGTTAAATGCAACAACAACTAATCCCGGAGAATTCTCCGGGCTTAACTTAAGCGCACCGAAAAACTGTGTTACCGTCATGAATTGCATACATGTTATCGATAGTTTGTATGAAAACTCCATGTTTTTTGCTGTCATGGCGTCGCTAATCCCCGCTGTCGTTTTTTTCAACCAATTCCCCCCGGGCTTGCAAAAAAACACGCCTATAATAAGTTCGTTTTAAATACCTTAACTAGTTTAAAAATACTTTTAACATAATATGTAGATACGTAGTTTCAAAACTGTAAGTGAATATTATGGCTTAGCTACATATAGTTTAGTTATTTAAGACACAGCCATTAAAAAAAAATCGAAAACTAAACGAATCAAACAAGATTCATTAAAATTAATGTGGGTTCCACAGGTCCTAGGATAGATTATGCATATCTAAAATGACACCACTAATTGCTTTCATATATGTTTTGAGGCAATCAAAATTATTAAAATTTGACTACCCAAACTAAATCACACTTTTTTAAATGTTTATTTTATTTTCACTTGAATTTTATTTACATTTTAATTATAAAACAAAATATTTGTTTTTTATTCAAATATGTAATTCAAATTTGTATACCTATTTATTTAAATGAACTTAAACTATAAACAAAATAAGGGAAAACTCAGTCTGTCGTTTTATTTCTGTTCTACGTTAAATATATTAAAGTACATAGGTACTTGTTATAATTTCATTATTGTCTTTGGTTGTAGACTTTCAAAATTAAAATTTAAAAAATTATCCGACGCTAGCTAGAGGTCTGGGATCAGAAATCCATGTCTTTTTCACCTCTAAGAGTATTTGGTAAAAAGTGATTCATCTTTGCCACTCGGATTCAGCGGAAAATTGTAGGTCCTATCCATTAAAATTTTAAACTACTTTAGCTAAAGATGTGCATGTGAGAGAGATAAATGTTAATGGATACAGAAATGCTGCCTGGAGGAACTCCTAAGTCCTAACTAGCATATACCGTGCTCTGCTGTCGAAATTCGTATTTTTGACCTGTTCGGTGTTCCATACAATATTTTGGTTGCCTGCCTGGAGGAACACCTGAGTCCTGAATAACCAAAAATTAAGAAACCATTAAGTCCGTCCGAACAAAAAGATAATTAAAAATTTCTATTAAAAATATAATTATTTTTGCTGATTTCTATACATTACATGAATTTCACACTGGTAACCAATTTGGTTGAAACTGAATGTGAATTTTAAAGAATTAAAGGACAAAGAGAACAAAGTACATAGTATAAATTTAGTATTAACTGAAAATGGTATCAGGTAAAAAGTATACATACAATTCTTTAATTAACTAAAAATGATGTTTGAACAAGCTGAAAATATGCAATGATTTATTTATCAATGCAAAAAAAATTAAGTATTAAGTTAAGTATTATTTAGGATGAAATGTATAAATACGGAAGAAAACTTAAAATAGTTAATTTTATTTGGTTACAAAGATATAGGAGTTACTTTTTATAATAAGTAAATAAATGAACGTAAATAGGTATACCTAGTTTTTAATGCGTTGATATTTCTTTGAAGTTAAGTTTCTTTAAAATATCGAACAATAAATAACAAAAAAAAAATCATACTTACATACATTCACCTTTTGTAAATATAAAATGTAACCCTTTAAGATAATTAATCTTGAAGGCTATGATTTAAAAAACAATCTTTTTTGAAGTACTCTGACCTGCCTTTGTTGAATAATTCAATTAAAAATGTGTACATATTTGTGTCTAAGTGATCAAATTATATACTCATTACTCGTATAATTGTTCTTTGAAACGATAAAGTAACATTGAATGATAAAATACAAAAATTTTAATTTTCTTAACGAAATGAAAATTATATAATATGTAAAGGTTTCCCCACACCAACGCAATACAAAAGAAATTACTTATTCAGTATTCAGAGAATTATTAACACATACACACTTTCCCACGAAAACGAAACTGTCTCTCATTTGAGCCAACAAATAGGTGTGTTCCCTTACTAATTAGAAACTCTGTGTATTTGTGTGTTCTACACTTTTTGTTTTTTTTATATGAACTTTTTCTTTGTAGAAATTAACACAAATGCACAGAGTTTCAAAGTGAAGGAACTAAGCTGGTACTTACGTCACAAGCGTTTTTTTTTTTCTAAAAATGACAAAGCTATTTTAAATTTAATCACTCGTTAATCTACCTTCTTCGGAAAATTAGTTAATTAACATCAATTCAATTCTGGTTCATTGATATTGATTTCAGACTTACCTCACTGATGTAAGACATAATTTTCATGTTTGATTTGCGTTTATTAATAGGGGGGTAAATATTTATCTTATTATTGGTAAATTTATAAAAAAATTGATTTAATTGACAGAATTAAAAAAAAAATAAATAATATACGCTCAAATGGTCACTCTGTCGTATACGTAATATTCGCTGCGTCTTCAACGCAACCATTGTTGTTAGCTTATATCTAAAAAAAGTGAATTAGCTTGTAGATCAATTTATTGCTTCTAATTCTATGGTCCCAGATAGTTTTATGACGTCTTCTGCTACTGAATTAAATGCTATGCTCTACTGACCTCTTTCCGAGTTGATGAAAAACTCCATTTTCTTCAGCCCACATTTAAAAAAAAGAAGGTTTCTTAAGCTTTTCATACGAAAACAATAGCTGGACTACAATAATTTCATTAAGTTTTGATCCTTATAGCATTTCCTAAATGAATAATTTTAAAAACTCGTTTCACGATACATATGAATGTGTATTACTTATATATAATAAACACCTTCTATGAAATATGTACACAAAACCAATGTGGCATGTTCGTTTTCTTGGTCTGGTCACACCTTACCTGTGTTTATTTTTAAATCTGCGGATTTATTTGGGGAACCCCTAGCGAAATTAATTCAATAAAAAATGGTAATGATTTCTGCTGCAAGAGTGCTAACATATTCGCTTATAACCTACCTACGTCTTGCCGTCATTTTAGTTAACAGGTTTTTTGTGTTAAAAATAAATTAACTTTTGCAGGGTTTTGTGTACATACTTGTTGCTTATTCACTTAAAGATCAAACAAAAGTATTTTGCGTTATGAAATATTTAATTTAAAAAAACTGTTTTCTGAAAAAATATTCATTTGAAAATATACATACTTCAATAAAGTAAATTTTTTTCGTACAAATTTTAAATTGTTTATATAAAATTCTCAATGGATTCATTTGGTGTGCCAAAAAAAATTAATCGTCATGTTGTTAAAGCTATTTATGAACTAGCTAATGAAGGATCTGAAAAATCGAATCTCACAAAAATTTATGATATAGTACAATTCAGCACGAAGAATAATGTACCGGTTGCTAATCTTCGAAACGTAGTAAAGCAATCTCTTTTAAATTTGTGCAAATTGGGTTTCATTAAGAAGGAAGGAATAAATTATTATAGAAGTCCTGAAAACAAAACATCATTTCCACGGGATGGTTCAAGAAAATTTGAAAAAGCAGTGAAGTTTTCTGATATTGTATATGCAGAATAAAACTTTTTATGTGAATTCTTGTTATTTATATGCATAGGTTTTGGATGAAGAAGAAGAAACTTTTAATACAATGAACAAAAAAAGACGTTTGTTAAGTGAAGACTCAGTTACAGAAAGTTCAAAAAAACGTCTTCGTGGAAATAAACCACTTTCCCGAAAAGGCAAGTCGGTGGTTTTGCCTAAAGCTCGAAAACATATCAATTCCCTTAATCCCCATGATGATGTGGAACAAGATTCGTGTTCTAGTTCTAGTAATGAATATGAAATAAACTCTGAAGATGAGGTGGGTGTCTTAGATATTGATTTTATTTTCTCAACAAAATTTTTGTGAGCTAAATTTTAGTTTCTGGGCTTTTATTAGTTACAATCAATTTATTCTAATTTTAAATTCTAGAATTCCAAAAATAAAACCGTTTTACCAAGTACAGAACTGAAACTTCAATTTAGTTCTGGAATGTTTAAATTGCCAAAAGTGTTCTACACTTTTTGTTTTTTTTATATGAACTTTTTCTTTGTAGAAATTAACACAAATGCACAGAGTTTCAAAGTGAAGGAACTAAGCTGGTACTTACGTCACAAGCGTTTTTTTTTTTCTAAAAATGACAAAGCTATTTTAAATTTAATCACTCGTTAATCTACCTTCTTCGGAAAATTAGTTAATTAACATCAATTCAATTCTGGTTCATTGATATTGATTTCAGACTTACCTCACTGATGTAAGACATAATTTTCATGTTTGATTTGCGTTTATTAATAGGGGGGTAAATATTTATCTTATTATTGGTAAATTTATAAAAAAATTGATTTAATTGACAGAATTAAAAAAAAAATAAATAATATACGCTCAAATGGTCACTCTGTCGTATACGTAATATTCGCTGCGTCTTCAACGCAACCATTGTTGTTAGCTTATATCTAAAAAAAGTGAATTAGCTTGTAGATCAATTTATTGCTTCTAATTCTATGGTCCCAGATAGTTTTATGACGTCTTCTGCTACTGAATTAAATGCTATGCTCTACTGACCTCTTTCCGAGTTGATGAAAAACTCCATTTTCTTCAGCCCACATTTAAAAAAAAGAAGGTTTCTTAAGCTTTTCATACGAAAACAATAGCTGGACTACAATAATTTCATTAAGTTTTGATCCTTATAGCATTTCCTAAATGAATAATTTTAAAAACTCGTTTCACGATACATATGAATGTGTATTACTTATATATAATAAACACCTTCTATGAAATATGTACACAAAACCAATGTGGCATGTTCGTTTTCTTGGTCTGGTCACACCTTACCTGTGTTTATTTTTAAATCTGCGGATTTATTTGGGGAACCCCTAGCGAAATTAATTCAATAAAAAATGGTAATGATTTCTGCTGCAAGAGTGCTAACATATTCGCTTATAACCTACCTACGTCTTGCCGTCATTTTAGTTAACAGGTTTTTTGTGTTAAAAATAAATTAACTTTTGCAGGGTTTTGTGTACATACTTGTTGCTTATTCACTTAAAGATCAAACAAAAGTATTTTGCGTTATGAAATATTTAATTTAAAAAAACTGTTTTCTGAAAAAATATTCATTTGAAAATATACATACTTCAATAAAGTAAATTTTTTTCGTACAAATTTTAAATTGTTTATATAAAATTCTCAATGGATTCATTTGGTGTGCCAAAAAAAATTAATCGTCATGTTGTTAAAGCTATTTATGAACTAGCTAATGAAGGATCTGAAAAATCGAATCTCACAAAAATTTATGATATAGTACAATTCAGCACGAAGAATAATGTACCGGTTGCTAATCTTCGAAACGTAGTAAAGCAATCTCTTTTAAATTTGTGCAAATTGGGTTTCATTAAGAAGGAAGGAATAAATTATTATAGAAGTCCTGAAAACAAAACATCATTTCCACGGGATGGTTCAAGAAAATTTGAAAAAGCAGTGAAGTTTTCTGATATTGTATATGCAGAATAAAACTTTTTATGTGAATTCTTGTTATTTATATGCATAGGTTTTGGATGAAGAAGAAGAAACTTTTAATACAATGAACAAAAAAAGACGTTTGTTAAGTGAAGACTCAGTTACAGAAAGTTCAAAAAAACGTCTTCGTGGAAATAAACCACTTTCCCGAAAAGGCAAGTCGGTGGTTTTGCCTAAAGCTCGAAAACATATCAATTCCCTTAATCCCCATGATGATGTGGAACAAGATTCGTGTTCTAGTTCTAGTAATGAATATGAAATAAACTCTGAAGATGAGGTGGGTGTCTTAGATATTGATTTTATTTTCTCAACAAAATTTTTGTGAGCTAAATTTTAGTTTCTGGGCTTTTATTAGTTACAATCAATTTATTCTAATTTTAAATTCTAGAATTCCAAAAATAAAACCGTTTTACCAAGTACAGAACTGAAACTTCAATTTAGTTCTGGAATGTTTAAATTGCCAAAAGTGTTCTACACTTTTTGTTTTTTTTATATGAACTTTTTCTTTGTAGAAATTAACACAAATGCACAGAGTTTCAAAGTGAAGGAACTAAGCTGGTACTTACGTCACAAGCGTTTTTTTTTTTCTAAAAATGACAAAGCTATTTTAAATTTAATCACTCGTTAATCTACCTTCTTCGGAAAATTAGTTAATTAACATCAATTCAATTCTGGTTCATTGATATTGATTTCAGACTTACCTCACTGATGTAAGACATAATTTTCATGTTTGATTTGCGTTTATTAATAGGGGGGTAAATATTTATCTTATTATTGGTAAATTTATAAAAAAATTGATTTAATTGACAGAATTAAAAAAAAAATAAATAATATACGCTCAAATGGTCACTCTGTCGTATACGTAATATTCGCTGCGTCTTCAACGCAACCATTGTTGTTAGCTTATATCTAAAAAAAGTGAATTAGCTTGTAGATCAATTTATTGCTTCTAATTCTATGGTCCCAGATAGTTTTATGACGTCTTCTGCTACTGAATTAAATGCTATGCTCTACTGACCTCTTTCCGAGTTGATGAAAAACTCCATTTTCTTCAGCCCACATTTAAAAAAAAGAAGGTTTCTTAAGCTTTTCATACGAAAACAATAGCTGGACTACAATAATTTCATTAAGTTTTGATCCTTATAGCATTTCCTAAATGAATAATTTTAAAAACTCGTTTCACGATACATATGAATGTGTATTACTTATATATAATAAACACCTTCTATGAAATATGTACACAAAACCAATGTGGCATGTTCGTTTTCTTGGTCTGGTCACACCTTACCTGTGTTTATTTTTAAATCTGCGGATTTATTTGGGGAACCCCTAGCGAAATTAATTCAATAAAAAATGGTAATGATTTCTGCTGCAAGAGTGCTAACATATTCGCTTATAACCTACCTACGTCTTGCCGTCATTTTAGTTAACAGGTTTTTTGTGTTAAAAATAAATTAACTTTTGCAGGGTTTTGTGTACATACTTGTTGCTTATTCACTTAAAGATCAAACAAAAGTATTTTGCGTTATGAAATATTTAATTTAAAAAAACTGTTTTCTGAAAAAATATTCATTTGAAAATATACATACTTCAATAAAGTAAATTTTTTTCGTACAAATTTTAAATTGTTTATATAAAATTCTCAATGGATTCATTTGGTGTGCCAAAAAAAATTAATCGTCATGTTGTTAAAGCTATTTATGAACTAGCTAATGAAGGATCTGAAAAATCGAATCTCACAAAAATTTATGATATAGTACAATTCAGCACGAAGAATAATGTACCGGTTGCTAATCTTCGAAACGTAGTAAAGCAATCTCTTTTAAATTTGTGCAAATTGGGTTTCATTAAGAAGGAAGGAATAAATTATTATAGAAGTCCTGAAAACAAAACATCATTTCCACGGGATGGTTCAAGAAAATTTGAAAAAGCAGTGAAGTTTTCTGATATTGTATATGCAGAATAAAACTTTTTATGTGAATTCTTGTTATTTATATGCATAGGTTTTGGATGAAGAAGAAGAAACTTTTAATACAATGAACAAAAAAAGACGTTTGTTAAGTGAAGACTCAGTTACAGAAAGTTCAAAAAAACGTCTTCGTGGAAATAAACCACTTTCCCGAAAAGGCAAGTCGGTGGTTTTGCCTAAAGCTCGAAAACATATCAATTCCCTTAATCCCCATGATGATGTGGAACAAGATTCGTGTTCTAGTTCTAGTAATGAATATGAAATAAACTCTGAAGATGAGGTGGGTGTCTTAGATATTGATTTTATTTTCTCAACAAAATTTTTGTGAGCTAAATTTTAGTTTCTGGGCTTTTATTAGTTACAATCAATTTATTCTAATTTTAAATTCTAGAATTCCAAAAATAAAACCGTTTTACCAAGTACAGAACTGAAACTTCAATTTAGTTCTGGAATGTTTAAATTGCCAAAAGTGGAAGAAATTGGATTTGATAATTCATATGAAAACTCTGAGAATCTACTACAACAACTTAACGATAGCAGTCATCAAGTAGAAACATATGAACTTAATAAATTTGATGATATTGTGTCAAATGATCGGATCAATGGATTGGATGTATTGAATATTGAAAACGAATCGCAATTAGATGAAAGCAAAAATGTTTTGGGAAATTTTGAGTACTATAATTGATGTATAAAAAGCATCCGAACTGAACCAGTTAACCTAATTTTTTGAGATATTTAAAATCACAAAGAATAGATTAAAATTTGTATGTTTTTTTCGATATTGAGCTGTAAAAATTTATGAAAAATTTTTCCATTTGTATTTTGTCCGTAGTAAATGCCTTTTTTAATCATTGCCATCGTTTGTTTGATTAATAATAGGTGTGTTTGTTTTTGTTCCGGTTCCAACTTCAGACAGATATTTATATTTCAAAACAATTGTCAGATTGCAGGCTTTTACTTGTCGTTGTCATTTTTATTCAGTAGTCTTTGCAATTTTATCATGATGACATATAAACTTCAACAACGTTACCAAATTTTAGACGATGTTCACATTGAACTGCATCCGCTGATTTTTTTTTTGACACCTCTGTACTTTTTCCACTCCCACTTCATTGCGAGAAAGAGATGCCTTTCTAAACCACCTCTTACTCGCCAAGAGAGTGAGAGTGATATAATTATACAGAGACGTCAAAAAAAGTCCAATGTGAACATCGTCTTAGAAATTCAAGGCCTTGTTTACCGAACAAAAAAGGTGACTTATATGTAATATACATATGTACATAGTGATAGAGTTTTCATATTATGGTCATTCTGAATTCTACGAAAATCGTTCGTTTAGCGCTACATGTCAGTTCTTCTTCTGAAAAAAAAAGAAAATCGATTCTGAATTTAAAGAGAGAATTAAACACAAAAGCCCGCCCACAGGTCCAATGTGCACAGTATAAACGTCAAAATCATTAAATTGTGAATTTGTGATTAATATATGTACTCGACATACATACTTTACTTTATTTAGGTATACTTCCTACACAGTACACATATTAAAGGGAATATCATTAGCATTTACATTTTTGTTCAGTTCTGCGCATCTATCAAAAATCGAGGTACCTATATATGGTGGTAAAATGGTGAATCCAGAGCCTATTACTTGTGTAATTGTAATATTTTGTTTTTATTTCTAATGATGCGTGCTGAGTTCCTGCGGGCACTCGAACAGCCATTTTTAGTTGTTTGACATTTTTAACTTTGACAACCTGTGCAATATATTACCTTATCTATCTTATTATGTCTGTTTGGTTACTCCAACTTCTTGCTACAAGTTGCTACTTGTCATTTTTTTTTCTATGGGATTTGACAGTAAATTGTGCTACGTCATACGACGTCGCACAACGTTTCGAGTTACCAAACAGACATATTATCTATCTAGCCTATGAAATGTCAAACATTTGACTTTATTTGAACGTTCGACTCGGCGAGTGGCAATTCATAACAAAAGACTTCATGAGTGGATAATATAATTATGCTTCAAAATAACTAGATACTCAGAAAGTACATTACACAAGAAAGTACACATTACACAAATGTGGATAGATAGATAATAAGATATATAGATTTTTATAAGTTTTGAAATGGATTGTTAACGCACATTCACCATTTAAGAGATTCGATATACAATATATTTTTCAACTAAAATATTATTTTTATAGCATTTTTTATTTTAAATATTAAATTTGGAGGAAAAACGAAAAATCCACCATTAGAAAAAAAAATTATATAAGATTTTAAATTACCTAATGTACCTAATGTACTTAATGTAACTAATGACTAGAAGAAAAGAAATAGAAATTAAAGTGAAAAGAAGGAAATAAATAGTTTTTAAACAATAAATTAACATTCAGAAATGAAATAAATAATAAATACAAATACCTATATAAATAAATATAAATGTATAAATAAATAATACAACGAAACATAAACTTCAGAATCAAAAAAGTGTTTCAACTTGTTCGTTTTGCAATTAGCCAGTTCACATTTCTAGGATATGACTGAGCAAACTTCTGTCAGCTCCAGTGAAGAGAAGGAGAAACCTGAACAAAATTTCATTTTTAGAAGTCAAAAGCACTCTCCATCTCGTTCTTATGAATTGATCAACTGCGACAAAAAATAGCCTACTTCCTTTACTTTGAAACTCTGCGCATTTCTGTGAATTTTTACACCGAAGTCCGTCAAAGTTCATATAAAAAAAATAAAATGACGTAGAAATTCACACAAGTGTACAGAGTTTTAAAGTAAAGGAAAACACCTAATAAAAATAAAAGCAAAAATAATTGATCAAACGAATCCAAAAAATTCAGTCTCAGCTTTTTGACAGCAAAAGTGAGGAAGCTCACTGAGGAATTACGTCAGATTTCTGAGATTGCTGGGATCTCAGAGATCTCAAGAAACCTGAACTGGCTAAATGTATATGTATGTACATAAATTTGTAATAATTAATAAACCTATTTTAGTTTTTCAATCAACCAAAAAGATGTTTAACTTCTCCACTTAATTACCATCGAATTATTTTAATCAAATTAATTTATTGAACTACAGACATTCTTTCAAGTTCAAAATAACAATACATTTCATTGATCGAAAAATTCAAAATCAATTCAAGATCATTTTTACTACCATGTAGGTATTGCATAATGATAAAGCATGATGACGTTTAAAAAATAACTTCATTCTTTGTTGTATCACACTACGTTTTGGCATAATATAATCCCAAGAAATAATGAGGTTGTATTGACAGTATTTCTAAGCATAATATATGACACTTGTATTTGTCACTATGTGATGGTTGCTTTATTTATTTCCCTTTTAATAATGTAGGTAACTGCGAATGTACGCGTACAACAACTTATACAAAAACGAATCATACATCATACAACAAGCAATTTGCAGATTATTTTAGTTTTAACCGGTGTTTGTTTTGTTCATGCGTTCACGATCTACTTCTATCTTCTGTTGGCTTACTCTGAAAGCTCTGTTTTTATTTTTTTTTTTTGCCATCCTACCCCAAGATTTATAGAAAATGCCAACGATAACATGGGGAAGTTATAATTTTTTGTCGAGGCGCAGCGTGGCAGCTTATGTAAAGAAAATTTAACGAAATCTAGCCCTCTCCTGAGAAATACTATTATTTGTACCCATTCTATATAGGAAAACTAATAAGCACCACCCTCTTAAGGCGCACCCCGTGACCCTGTTATTGCGCGTTCTCTTTAATTCATAAACACCGACTGAACTGAACACACTCGTTTGCCATGACATAAAGTACCTACGAGTGATGTCAGTTGTTGTTGTCCTTGACCAGAACTAAAAATAAAACAATATTTCCTTAGGGATATTATTACCAGTTCGTCATAATATGAGACAATTTTCGGCTGACAATCAATGCGTAGGTATATAATGATGAAAGCTTGCGTGCTTTCCTTTGGGATATTTTTATTATTTTTATTTGCCGTTTGGATGATGGCCAAGCTATTTTATTTTGTTGACTTTGAAAGTTCTTGTTGCCAAAAAAAAAAAAAGAAAATTACGCTGGCCATGGCTAGGTTAATGCAAAATTTCATTTTTAAGCAGTGTTAACAGATATCACATATATTTGTACTCGTTAGAAATATTTCAGTTTCAATTTATCTATCTATATCTGACTATATACATATACAGTAGAATCTCGGAAAGATGAACGGTTCTATAAGATGAACAGCTCGGAAAGATGAACGAAATATTTCCACTTTTCAGTGTTCAAAAAGATGAAAGGTTGAAATTTAGTACTCGAAAAGATGAACACTTTATTCCCAAGATAATTTTTTACTTTTTCTTTGCCTTTTAGTTCCTCTTGAACAGTACTATGGGGCTTGTTTTGACTTGTTATGTAAATAATATTCAATGGTTTTATTTATAAAACTGTATCTTTTTCCTTAACCAAATGTTGATGCTCGAAAAGATGAACAATTTGAAAAGATGACCTGGCCCTGTTTTATATCTGTTCATCTTTTCGAGATTCTACTGTATATGTATTATATAAAATATAATTAAAGATAATATTTTGTGTGTTAACGTGTAACTCGTGTAATTTTCAATCAATTTACTTGGTTTTTCTTTCAAACTATTCAGAAAATCAATGAGAAGGACATAGGAGCTTTTTTATTCAAAAAAAATGCAAAAAACAAGTGCTCATTTGCGAATTTTGAGGTAATTTTTAACTACTTTTTCGGACATTTTAGGCGGTATCTCGGCCATAACTTGAGTAAAGTTGGTTTTTAATGCGTTCGGGGATTAATCGCGTAAACAAAATCTTTTGCGTAAATAAAAATATCTAACGGTGTCAAATCGCATGATCTTAGTGGCCAATTGACGTCGCCACGTGAAATTACGCGACCAGGAAACTTCTCACGCAATAAAGCCATAATTCGTCGTGTTGTGTGGCTTGTTGTTCCGTCTTGTTGGAACCATATATCTTCCAAGTCATGATCTTCATTCACCAGCCAAAATAAATCGGTTCGTTCGTTAAATTGCTGCGAACGCCAGGAAATCGATAAATTCGGATCATCAGCAACACTTGCGTGTTTTAGGATGATGCACAGGCCTTACGACATCAGTAACGCTTCCACACTCTTCAAATTTCTTCACAATTTTACCGATTGCTTGCGTAGTCGGTCGATTATGACGACCATAATCATCGAATCATCGCGTAATGCGCGAAAAGTGGCTACGTGTGAATCACCACTCTTGTAGTAAGTTTTGATAATTTTAAAGCGTTGTTCAGTTGTTAAGCGATCCATTATCCTTATATATTATGACACTTCAAATGACAGCTGAGTTTGACAGGTGTCAAGTGCCAGCGCTACCAACTTGAAACAACAAAATAAATGACCCATTATAAGTAAGCAATCCTATCAAAAAGAAAACATATTTATTTTTATAGTCAAATCAATGTTCGGTTTTAATTTCAAATACACTATTTACCCTTTAAGGAAGTAAAAAGAAGTAAAATAACGCAGTTAAACAGAAACACAATTTAATTGTTTGTATATACTAAGAATTGTTGTTTTTCAATGATTTTTAAATAAGATAATAAAAAAAAACATTAAACATGATTGCTTCCAATTAAAGACACGACTTTAGTAATTATTCATTGCAGGATGTTGAAAAGTTCTATTTTTTACACGGTTTTTACTATAAATTCTTTAAGTACCGGGTGGAAACAAGAAGCTTTAGAATTAATTGATCGACGACAATATTATTATGGTGTTAGCTTATAAAAAAAATATGGGAAGTAAATTTTCTATTTGGGCATTAACTAGATATGTTGTTTATTCCTCATCGAAATAATCAATGGGCGTACTTCTTTTTTTTTTATTCGAACTACATATACTTGAAACTAGAATGACAATCGTCTGGCAATTACTTATTATTAAGATAATGAATTTGAATTGTATTCATGAGGCAGGCGCGGATCCAGAACTTAAGTTTGGAAGGGGTCTTGTCACTGGGGTCTATAGTCAATCAACGAATAATAAAAAATGTTGAAACTATAATGACATTAGTCTTAAAATTGGTTATTGCAAATCTTTTTATCTTTTATAATAAAGTTTTAAACCAATATTCTATATAGTATATATAGAAATAGGAATAGAAATAGGAGTTTATTATTGGTTTTATTTATCATTGATGATATACAACCGTTAAATTTCAAATCCTTTTGTTCACATCACTTTAGGTTACCTTAGTTTTGATCGAAGTATCACTTGACATAGTTCTAAATTTGGAGTGTTCAATTATTGTTTCATTTACTCATGCAAGCTTGAATATTAGTTCCTTTTTTTGTGCCTTGAATTTGTATAAGCTTTTGTTTAATAAAATTTGTACAGTCGTATTAATATAAACATTGGCTAACTTTATTCAGTCATCTAAGTTATAAGTAAACATGTTTAACTGTTGTATAACCGCCATATTATCACGATCGATTCATTCAGATTAAAACATAAATCCGGATGTAAAATATATAAATTCAATATAAATACATCCGGATTTAAGTTTTAATATGGATATCGAGTGAATAATATGGTGGTAAGAGTTATATAACTTAGATAACGGAATCGGTTGTTTAAACTAGAGTGACATTTTATTTAATTACATAAACTATATTTCCATATTCTATATTTGATAAATTATCAAGCACAAAATGCTTGCTCATTGTTTGTTAAGAATTTTCTTCTTCGAGCACTGGCTTCTCTTTTCCACAACAAAATAATTCAAGCACAGGGTTACCTCTGAATATTTTCAAATGGATTCAAAAAAGGAGTCCTGGGTGAAAAAAAGAGTCCTCTATAAACTTCAAATAAAACACCAATATTTATAAATTCTTTACTTGTATTTGTTTGCTTTTAAATAAATTAACATAAGGTTTCTCTTTTATAGGTACAAAACAAAAAAGTTAAAAAAAAAACATTTTTCATACAAACAAATAAACTTAAAAAATCTTATACATAATATTAAGAGCCAAATAATCAATATATTGAAAAAAACTTGATTGATTTTTAGTAGAGCGTGTATAAGTATATTTTTATTCATACTTGTATTTATTCTTACACGTTTTTTAAGGCAAAATACACGTGTTAGTACTTCTAAATCGTACTTTTGATGTTTTTCGGTTCAAAAGACGTTGAAACGGTTTTTGGGAAATTTTTTTTCTTTGTATAGCATAATTTCAAGTATGTATTACCTAAAAACCGTTCTTTGACACTGTAAAATATTTTAAAATAGCTTCACCTCGGTCAGTTACAAAAAAAGTGACGCTTTTATAACTACACGTGTATTTAGACTTTTCAATATTGTTTACGTGTAGGTACATGCGACGTGAATACACGTATAATTCGATACACGATTAAAATTGAGAGCTTTAATTTTTATTAAACTTTGCACCAAGCGGTTTTTTAACAATATTTAGTTATAGGTTTTAAACAAAAATTATTCTTATAGCTGAATTAAAAAGAACCTTCTACAGTATTTTACGGATTTAAGAAAAAAACTTGCTTATAAGAAACACAATCAAAAACCCCGTGTCTTTTCTTTATATTTCCTTTTGAAAGTAATGTATATAAGAAACTCGCCTATAAGAAAAACACTCTTATAAGCTAACTCATTTTTACGTACCAATATCAATTTTAAGAATAAAAAAGAACTGCTAAAAGAAAATTACTTCATCAAAAAACCTTTGTCAAAAATTTTTGTTTACGCATCCTTGTGATACCACCATTCATTAAAGTTTTTATGTTTAAAAATATACTAGATGAACTTTTTCTTGAATACTTACAGATATGTGCATTTATATTATATATGTAAATAGTTTGTGGCAACTTCGTTTTCAGGATTTTTTACACATAAAATTATCTCGTTGTGTCCATTGATTTTATATATAAGACATTTTTTTTCTTATATCCGTGTTTCTCATATAAGAAATTTTCTTTGATATTAAGACATGGATATATTAAGACTTTCCTATAATCACGTTGCACTGTATACAACTATTTAAAAACCGTTAAAGAAAACCTTTTCTATTCTCGAAAACGATTTTGTTTTAATTTTTCTGTGTTTTAATATTAGTACGATTGATTTAAAAGGCAGACATTTTTAACATTCAGCAATTATTATCAGTAACTCCCATAGGATGTTCAATGCATTTACATATGCAACACGAATCTATGCTTCACCTTAAACTAAAAATCATCTAAGTCGATTCCATTACTATTTTATTTTTAAATAATACAAACTTTTTTTTATTGCAAAAAAATTTATTTCGCATACAAAACTAACTTATTTTTTTTTAACCGATTACAGCTTAAGAGTACTTATAACAAAATGAAAACATTTTTTTTTTGTGAACTGCAAACGAAAAAAAATCATATCATTTAAATTCTCAGGTAAGATATCAGACTTTTAAATGCAAATTTTCATAAGAACATTAAATTTATACATTATATATCAGTTCCCCGTCATCGATATGAGACTTATACGTCGAGGTGATTCTGAACCTCCTTTAACTGGTTTTGGAATAAAAAATCCTAAAAATCCAGCAATAATTAAGGTAATTCCTGTTGCCAAAAACGCACTCTCACAATGATGGCTAATTAGTAGGCCAACAATATTGGCTCCTACAACACTGCCTAAACGACCCATCATAAGGGATATACAAACCGCCATTGCTCTGTTGAAAGATAATTTAAAATTGATTTTTTTTTTTTTTTCAATAAATATATGTAAATAATTTACCTTAGTCTGGTTGGATACAGATCTACTGTTGCGGCACTGAGGACATTAATTCCCAAACCACATAAGAGCAAAATAAGATACAGGTAGATGGCAACCATAGGTAGATTGACGTAAATAGTGATGATTCCACAAATACCACAAGCTCCAAGAGTCACAACTGTTTAAGTGATATGAAAAAAAGGTAAGATTAAACAAAAAACAAAACATTATGGTCAAAAAATAACATTTCACTAATTATTATTTGGTATGAATATTTCATTTCGTTCGAACTCTGTATGACCTCAAAGATGTTTTTTTAACAAATTCTTATTAAAGTCAAAAGTTTCTACATCACATACATTTGCGACTACAATACATAATATATTAAAGGTAATAATCATTAGAGTTTTCATTTTTGTTCAGTTCTGCGCATCTGTCAAAATCGACAAAAATGGTGGATCTAGTGCCAATATTTCATAATTTGTTGTTATTTCTAATAATGCGGTTAGTGTTCTTGTGAGCGCTCGAATGGCCATTTTTAATTTCTGACACTTTCAACTTTGACAACCTGCCAATTATAGCTCTGTTTGGTAACGTGAAATTTTTTGAAAAATTGCACAAATTTTCACAATTTTTCACAAATTGTCTAAAATTACTGTTTGTTAACTCAAAAAAGTTACAAAAATACAAAATATTCATTCAGATTGTCTTCATTCACTTGATGAAGATTCAGATAAGTCCAACCAAGAATTTTAGAATTGCCTGTTTGGTAATTTTTTTCCATCAAATTTCCCAAAACTGAGTTTTTTTTTTCTACGGAAGAAAAATGTAACGCAAATTTTGACAGCAAATTTTGGCATTTCGTGAAAATTTGTGCAAATTCGCAAGAAATTTCACTTTACCAAACAGATCTAATCTGAAAATTTGTGCAATTTTGCAGAAAATTTCACGTTACCAAACAGAGCTAGTACTGTCGACAATACAATCAGCTTTATTGTGAGATTCACCCGAAAAATATTTCATTTAATATTTTTTGTTCCCTCGGAATTTTAAAAGCTATTGTGAGTTTCACCCGAACGAAATTTCGTTCGCCTACTAAAAATAAGTGAACATTTAGGCTGTCAACAACATTACATTCCGCCCGAAAAGAATGTTCACAATAAGGGGAATTTTTTTAACACAAAATTTCGGGCGAAACTCACAATAGGCGATAAGTGAAATATCAAATTTTCCGGGAGAAATGTTGTTCGGGCGAAACTCACTATAAGGCTGAATACAATACTGACAGCGAATATTTGCTCACAACTTGGTAAGATCTGTTTGCTTACTTTATCTGTATAAACTGTTATCAAATTTGTTCGCAATTTAGGTAATTGAAATTGAGGTGAGGTGTATGGGAAATTATGCAATTTTGAAGATGATTTCGAAAAAAATATGCTACTTCGTTCAGTGAGAATATTATAGTATGAAGCAGATACATTCAAAATCCCTCCCCAGCGCTTCCTTCCTCCATTTCACCCCTTTTATTTTTTAAATCGATTTATTTCAATTTTTGTTGGTTCAAGAAGAAAATTGTGATTGATTAAAGTTTTTAACATTTTTTTGTTGGCTTTAGGCCCAATTTCACAATCGAAGTAAGTGTCACTTTAGTGCCAAATATAGAAAAATAATGCCCAATTTCACAGTGTATAAACCTATCGAAATAAGTGACACTTAAGTCACCCATATTGGCCACTTAAGTGCCACTTAATCAGACAGTAAAACTGCGCCTAAAGTGCCAAAATGGTAAAATTATGTGCCAATTATTTTGTTAATAGTGCACTGTGAAACTGGCCCTTAGACTATGAGAAACAATAAAATGCAAAATGCAGCGATGTTGTCCAGTTCGTCTGTGGGTACTATCTGTAATGTTTTTTTGTCGAATTTCTTAACTTAATTATTGAAAACTTTTACAAAAATACTTACACAAAATCCAAACCTTCCCCACATTTTTAATGACACCACCTATTACAGCAAATCCCAATGCGTATAGCAATTCTAACGTTAGCGAATGTTGATATGTTGAAATTTCCAATTTCTCGTTACAAACTTCCTGAGTTTGATGAGTTTCCTGTTCGAATAATATTGCCTGTTTATTATACACAACATCACAGATGTAAGTTCTATTATTGGGATTTTCTTTTATAAACTCAACAACACTATTTAAGATATGTGGAAACCACATATACATTCCATTCGATGTTACAAATATCCAAAATTGAATTGTACATATTAAAACAGTTGTTCGCATATATTCTTGATTGAAAAGAGGTTGAGTTTGTGCCCACATTGATTTAAAAAGTGCTACACATGGACTTGTTGCGGGCAAAACCATTTTGGGTTTCATAGATGAATCAATATCTTCTAAAACACGAGAATACTGAAATAAAGATATAAAAAAAACAAGAATGTTACTGGATATTTTCTAAACGAATTGAATAACTCCTTCATAAGATCGCGTTTGACTTTTACTTTAAAAATACATAGTGAAGTTCAGAGTATTTAAATGGTAAGAACTCTTTAAAAAAAAGAACCACACCACCTCGAAATGAAAGTGATACGCATCTATCAAGGAATTTATGTAAAATCTCTCGTATTCTACGTTTAAACTATTTGAATACTTACAGGAAACTCATCCTTTGCTCTTCCAGTATTCCACTTAAACATTGTCTTGAGAATATCCAATGCCATCTCATCCTTTCCTTGAGATAATAAAAATTTTGGACTCTCCGGAATCTTAAATAGGCACAGGCCACATATAAAACCTGGAATACCGCAAACAACCATAAAGAGTCTCCATGGTTTATAAGTTATAGCAAGCATTGGAATTTCTAGACGCCATTCTTGGTTAATGACAAGCCATGCTAAAGCTGGCATTATCATCGCACCCACTCCAAAGATGAATGCCGCTCCCATAATAGCTCTAGATCGTGTCTTTTCAGTATGAAATTCTCCAAGATAAGCGTAAATAGTTGCCGAACCACCGGATATGCTAAAAAATACAAAATAATAAGTATCTAACAATGTGAATAAAAAAAAAATAATATTTTACCAAAATCCATTAAGGTATCTCAAAACACAAAGAGCCCAAAAGTTATTTGTAAAACTTGATAGGAATGTAAATCCAAATCCTATCAATAAAGTTGGTCGAATTATTTGCCTTCTCCCTGTTGTATCAGCTAAAAATCCCCACAGATGTGAAGTTGTGATTATCCCTACAAATCCAATTGCGCTCAAAACTCCACGTTCTTTAATGGTTAAGTGAAGATCACACTGTGAAACAGGCAATACAAAACTTATCCCTAATGTTTCAAGTAAAACATTCGAAAGAATCAAACCAGAAATCAGGATAACAAAATAGTTGAATTTGCCGAATTCTTTAAACAAAACAAAAATATATTTATTAAAAAAAATTAATATAGAAGAAAAATGAAATTAGTGTTTAAAATAAATTTTAATAATGATTAACATAAAATGTGTCGTAGAAATGTAAAGTCTTTGTTGATCAAATACATGCGCTTTAAAATTTGATAAAAGAGATACATTTTACAATATGTCTACTGACGTATCTATTTGTCTACGTCTTGTCTAGTCTGAAATTGAACGATAAGCATTGAATTTGTTTATCAACAATAAATAACGTTTCATGAGTTCTATTTCTTTTAGTATTAAAATTCTTCAGTGTTATCATTGTAAATAGAATTTATTATTTCGGCACCCTTAAAACGTAAGGGTTTGTTTAGTGATAGCGTTTTTACATCTAAGAATTTATTGCTTTCTTTTGTTAACATTTAGAACTATTGGATAAAAAAACGACATTAGCAGGGTCTGACAGAAAAATTAGCACAACTCTCCACTACTATACTATAACTTCAGTTGTACGTGCCATAAAACCAAAAACAACAGTCAACACAATGTGTCATAGAAATCAAATTTAAAATAAATCCCATAAATTATTCCGCATGACTGCAACAAAAATAACCAGAACTAAAAAAAACTGAATTCTTTGACACTGATCTGTTATTTCGACTTTATAAACCTTTTTTTTGATTGAATAACAGGATACCAAATATCGATAACAAAGTGATGATTCGTGACTTCTATAATACTGGTTTTATCGGATTAAGCATTTTAGTTTAGTAATTAAGAAAACAAACAAAGTTTATTTCATTGCAACTGCACGAGAAATACTTTAGGTTAAAGTAAACATGGGCTTCTGTTATATGATACACTGCACATCGCACCCTCAGTTAGTCCGTACAATAGAATGATAGGTTAAAAAAATGTGAAAAAAGTAGAAACAGATCCGGTGAATGCACTTTCTTTGTAACTTTTTACAAAAAAAAAAAATAATAAATTGAGATGATTAGTAGCCCGTGGCTTAATGGTTAGTGCGTAGGACTGTTATACGTCTAAGGATTTCGGTTCGATTCCAAGCCTATGCCACCTTAAAACAGAAATGTTTTTCAAGGGCTAATGCCTCTTGCGAGAAATTTAAAAACACTCTAAGAGTATCTCTTTTCATGAAAAAGTGCTTCTCATCTTAGCCGTTCGGATTCGGCAGAAAATTGTATGGGTCCCCTCTATTCCTGCCATACCAATAATGGTTGAGAGTCGTAACTCGTTAGTCACAAGACCTTGGTTCTACACGAGCTTTCGCTCTCTCTCAACTTAATTTATTTATTTTTGTATAATAAATTGAGATGTTTCGACGGAATCATAAAAACACTACGGTAAAACTTCAGGTCTTACAAAAAGTTTTTATTAAGAACTTTTAATTCTAACACATAAATAATTGACGTCAAGTTATTTTCAGGCAGTGAAATAAAATAATTAAAAAAAAAATTTATTAAAAAATGTATGTTGAAACTTATATTGCTTTTAAAAAGCCAACGTTGAGTTAAAGCTATTTTTGATATTTTGGTGTTCAGCGACATCTATCGAAAGGACGGGGCGGGGGTCCACGCAGTGCGGATGAGCTTTAGATTTTTGGGAATGAAAAAATCCAAAATTTTATAATGTCATGAAAACTATATTTTTAATTTTAGCCATTCAGATTCGGTAAAAACACAAAAAAGGGAAGGTTGGGTGATAGTGTAAGTCATTAATTCATTAATTTATTTTATTGATTAAATAAATTTTTCTATTTCCGATTTTACATCCGAAATGCATAAATGTGGTTGGGCCAAGTAGATTAACGTCAGTGGAAATTCTTAATTAAAATTTAATGAAAAAGAAAGATAAATCACGAATGAATATCTTCATTTCATGTTTTTTATAATTATTTCCACCAAATTCACTCAACAGTTTTTGTGGTTTAACAAAAAGTCACGATCAACAATTTGAATAACACAATAATTTCTATCTTAAAAAAGTATAACGACATCGAATAATATTGTCTGTCTGTCCAAATAATAAACACTTAAAAAAATAAATAAGCGAAGTCAATACAATTCAATTCCCTGTCTTATTAGTTCAATGAAAAAGTATTATTTTTATGTTTCTAACGATAGATGCTCAGGCTGGACTTCTGACGCCAAACAATCTATTAATAAACTCAATTGAAGTAGCGACGCTAATAAATTAACATGTATATACATATGTACATACTCGCAGTTTGACTTACTTGTTGCTTGCAAGGCATTCTCGAAGTATTCTGAGCCCTTTGCCGGTTGGGGTTGCCCAGCGATGACATCAGTTCCCAAAGTTATTGTTCTACTTGTACTACCAGTCTCAACCGCCACTGTAGCATTTGTGTCTGGAAATAAGAGAATATTATGGATGGATGGAGATGAGTTTTATAAGACCTAAAGATCTCAGCTGCAATATAAAGATCAATAAACAAATTAAGAACAATATATGTATGTGAATAAAAAACATTATACTCGATGACGTGACAAATCGATTGACCCAAGTTTAATTGAGTAAAATAACCTCTCTTTTTCCAGTGCCTACTGGAAGAAAACATCTCATGGTCAAGAATAAAGACACCAATACTTCAATGAAGTATATATCAATAAATTGACTGTCAAATTGGTTATGAATCTTTAGTTTATTATGATGCTTAGAGGGATGGTCTGTTTGATCATCTACTTTAGATAAACAGAATTATTGGCACACGCTAGGAAACTGAAATTGTATATAATATTTATGCGTGTCAGTTTAGCAATAAAACATTACGATTGATCAGGGTCAATTATTTTAATTTGATTTTCCTGCTGTTTTTTGAGGGTGATAACTGATTTTATTCATTTTCACTAAATCATTGTATGCTAATTATTTAGGTCATTGTCAAAGTCAAATGATGTATCCATATTAATAATGATTTATTGTTGACTTTTTAAAAACCGGATAAGAAGTGATAAATTGTATACTTAATAAGTTGAAAAAAATGTTGACCTTAGTCTATATAAGCCAACTAGCATTGTATCTTTCAAAACATCTATAAAAACTTTGTCCAGCTCAAAAAGTACTTGAAAGAAATTGCCCGACCTAGTTCATAATTTTAAATTTTTGGCAACACTGTAAAATTCTGATTGCATTAATTGCCGTTATTGTTGTATTGTATTGTCCGTTAGAAAGTATTTCTGTAAATGTTTGTTTTCAACAACGAAAGCTAATGTTAACCAAAAATGTATAGTACAATTTTTATACAGTTGTATTTTTTGGTCATAGTTTATTTATAAATTAATGAACTCTTACAGTTTTAGTAAGTGAAAATGGAGCATTAAGGTTCCCCCACACCAACGCGAATCTTTTGTGGCGACGACGAAAACAATAATAACAACACGTGGTTGTCAATGAAAACAACACCTTGTTATTGTTTTCGTTGTCACCACGAAAGATTCGCGTTGGTGTGGGTGAACCTTTACACAAAATAATAACGTGTTTTCATTGTTGAACAATATATTTAAAAAATAATGACAGTTTGGTGGAAACAGTTCCAAAAATGTCTACATTCCTGGAGTGTCACCAACACTCTCATGAAATAATTTTTTGACATTTAATCTTTCAACGTCAGATTCAATTACACAACATTTACCAAAATTATTAAAGGAACACCCCATTGCCAACTTATCTACACAATAGGTTAACTTGCGACGTCACATGAATTCGCGTCGCTATTCATACATTTAACTTGTGACAACCATCACAACTGTTGTATTTTCAGCTTTTTGACCAGCTTGGTAATGTATAGCCAATAAACTTCGTCTTTGAATATCCTAAACTCTACACTCCATTTACACACACTGTACCGGATATAAACCTAAGAATTTAAAATATCCAAGATATAATTTTTGGCCTTTGTTGACAAGGTCTAAAGTCTTGTATAGGATCTCCTTTAACCTAGAATGAAGGGCTTTTACTATTTAATACCTTTTTTGTTCTTTACCCGAAGAAACAGTAATTGGCAAGAAATGATTTCTTTATTAAACTGATGTAATTTTTTGAGATAATAGTGCAGAATATTGTTTTTTTATTTGTTATTTCAAAATGATCAATTGGGCGTATGAGTAATTTTTGTTGTTGGCGTGTTTTATTCGGTTTCGTGTAGAGGTTTTAATAAAACCTAACTTAACGATGATGGAAAAGAGACAAAAAGAGAAGTGGCTTGCGTAATATATCGTCTGTCAATCTGAAGGTCTATCCACAAGGCTGATGGAACCTAAATTGATTTTGAAGGGAGCGTATCGGAATCCCGCTTTTTAAAATCCCGTTTTTCGAAAATCCCGAAAAAAAAGTTTTAAAATCCCGTCTACTAAAATACCGTTTTTTTAAAATCCCGTCTTCTAAAATCCCGCTTATTCATAATCCCAATGTATTAAAATCCCGCTTTTTAAAATCCCGCCAAATCCCGCCAATCCCGTTTTTCGCAATTAATTTGGGTATTAAACTTGGAAATTTCGCTGAGCTGGCTATGCAGCAATGAATGAAACACACACTCACACCTACACGTTTGGTTAAGTTTATCGAAAAAATATAGTTAATTTTCCGCAGCAAAATCCTTGAGGAACCTAAATCAAACCAAAAAAAATCATTAACCAAATCGTAAACTTAGCCAAATGGTAAGTTTATATAGTCTTTTACATAATTGCACGAGAACCTTTAATATTTATTTCTACAAAAATTGTTGTTTGTCTAATCACTCACTCTAAACTCATCACATTTACCCTACAAACAACCAAGCCAATTTTATAAAACGAAATATACTTTTAGGAGCTGCAAATTCATGAATGTATGTATATTTATGGGTGAAATTCCAATGCATATAAAAACTTTGTATGGATATGTATGTATCCATATGATCATATGTATGTACATATGTACATTGTACATTAAATTGTTGAAAATAATTTCAAATTTCAAAACCGTTAGAATATTCAAACAGCAAACACACCATTGTCATCACAAGTATAAATCTTTTCGACATATTGGGGCATATTCATAGTCACTGTTTAAGTTGTTTCTAAAAAATACTGGGTTTATCCTATCTAATTAACATTGGATAAACTCCAGGCTAAGATAAACTGGGGTCTAAAAACGACTATGAATATGCGCCATTAAATTTTCCAAGATCATTATGAAAGTTCATCATAATTGGAGTCTTTAAAATATAATGTGTGGCCTTTCAACGTTGTTTAAAAAAAAGGTTGAAACTATAAAAGCTATATAATATTTTTTTGTATATAGATTTTTAAAAATATTTTGTTGGGGAGACAAAATAAATTAAAAACAAACTGATCTTTCTTACTTTTAAAAACAATCATCAAGAATAAGGAAAATAAATACCAAAGCCACAAATGTGAGCGAATGTGGATCACCCTGATGACATGTTTTGCAGTTTTGTTAAAAATTAAATATTTGTATTGTTGCTCGTTAGTTGTATTCCTATACAAATTTTGCTCGTCTATCTGCTGTAGACTATGGCATAAATGATGAATGGAAATATGGAATCTTCCCGGTATGTCATCGTTTTCATCTTTTTTACAATCAGTAAATCTGTTGTTGTTTAATGTTATTGAATATTTTATGGTTTTTCGACTGATTTGCTTTAATATTCCTTGTATAATTGTAAACCATTAACCATTCATTTTATTTAGATAAGCTTTGGATTCTTTTTTTGTATATAAAGCTACAAAATATGTTTTTAGTATTTTAAAAGTTTTGGTGGTTTCTTTAGAAAGACTATAATAGTTTTGTACTGAGAAGTATATAGTCGTGTGCAATTTCAATTTTCTACAATTACCTATGTATATAGTATAATCCTCTGTGTTTGAATAAACCATTAGCCAAACATTGATCAAGTTAAAGTCCTTCAAAACCAGACACTCTTGAAGTGTTCCACAAATTTAAGAACATTTTTAGATGAACACATGATGAATGACATGCAAAAAAATCATTTCAATGCACTGTTCTCTTTATCTGCACGGAAAATTTCAAATTTTAACATTTATACGTACATAAGTATGTAGTACTTTTGAATTTACATACATATGTAGGTAAATTGATAAATGAATAAAAAGACATGATGATGATGATTTATATAAACAAAATTCACGGGTGGATCGCACGAGCTTTTTCTTGTGCATTTTGTCTATATGCATATAGAATTAAGTTAAGCTATATGGAATTAAGTTGTTGGAGCAGTTAATGAAATATAAGGAAAACATTTAAAATAAGGTTCCCAGTTTTATTAAAAAATTCTAAACCTTATTTCCAGTTGTGATTTTTTTTTTGTCGAAAAGAAACTTTAAATGCAGTTTTATTCAAATTGTTTTGTTATAGTTACAATCGGCAATTTCATTTTTTCAGCTTGTCAGCTTGTCCAAATTTCAACCCTTACATACAAAATAGAAAAAAAAAGATGCCAAATTGAAATCGTCGACTAGAGTTTATAATTGCTTAATTCCGCACCTAGTTTCAAACAGTTTTAGACTGACAAATTTAGTCATTTTTCGTCCAAAGCCGTTCCACAAGTCAAAAATTGTGCTATTTCTTTCAAAAGAGAGCGCTCACGAGAGTGTAAAACATTTCCCCTTCTTGCCAATGTTAGTCCGAGGAATATCTTCTGGCTATATTTATGACTGGTTGTTAAATACCAGTTTGCCTTTTATCAGATGACAGAATTTTTCAGTTGAATTCAAATATCAACATCGACCAAGGGTTGTCAAAGTGATTAATTTATGTTTTTATATTAATAAACATCATATAAGAACCTCGGTTTGGTGAGCAATGCCATTTGCTGATTCTGCAATACCCAAGAGGAGACACCAGACCACATCTTAGGTAGTTGTGAAGCACTTGTGCATCAAAGACATAGATATCTGGGACGTCACCAGATAGAACATAGCGAATTATCCTCTCTTAAAATACCCCAAATACTAAAGTTCCTAAAAGGAACTAATTTGGAGGATGAGCTGTAAATGAGCACTCTCATCTAGCTCTTAAAGGGGGCACAATAGATCTCAAGGTCGCAGTGCAAATATATTTGCCCAAATATTCATTCATTCATTCATCATATAAGAAGTTCAGATGTGTATAATTTAAGAGTAAATAGCTTGGGACTTGTTCAGATTCCATTTTGTAATAAAACTCACTTCTCACATTTCTATACGGCAACCGCACCTACGCTTTTTAATAAATTACCACATGAAATAAAAACATTAAGAGTCTTAACATTGTTCTTAAGAAAAGTAAAAACTTGGCTTTTTGGTCTGGATAATTCTACAGTCAAATTATTACTTTGCTCTAATTAGTTCAATACCTGTATTAGTAATATAATAACAAAAAAATCGCATATTCTTTTTTTTGCTTATCCTTTAAACTTTTGCTTTATTTTCAATGTATCCCCACACACATTCTTATAAAGGTAAATTTTATTTAAGAAGGATCATTCGCCTCTAGCGACTTTTGCGCTACTGAATGATACCGATTATTTATTCACGTTTCAAAATGTTAATTTAATTTAGCTATTTTTATTTTGAATTATTCAAACTATGTACATATGTATATGCTTTATTAAATAGTATTTTAGATATATTTTGTTATTAATTGAATAAATAAACTATGAAAAAAAAAAAAAAAAAAAGACGACGAGAGTTCAACGAAATGTTCATCAAAATGATTCTGTTTCAGATGGTGTATTTTGGCAGTGTTTCCTCTGCATTTGATGTTGGAGGCCGCCTTGCTGAGAGATTAAGAGAGACGTCGAGACGTAATCTGCAGCTAAATTTTACCGTTCTCAATTCTAGCTTCCCGAAGTAAATTATTTTCAAAGTAACAGCTCGCCGTTGTGGGATCATGGATATTCGCCTCCGAACCAAAGTAATGGTCAGATACTATCTTGCCCCTCGGAATAAGTTCGGACATCCAGGATACTGAGAGTTTTCCTGTCGTCAATCGCAACACGATCAATTTATATGACGGTTCATAAATATATGGAGATCGCCAACTCCCCTTTGTGTTTCAGAAGTCTCAATCTTTGTGGTCGCGCCAGAAAAGTAAATGGAATAAAACAATTACATATAAACAGTGTTTCTATACCTATCGCGACTACAAAATATAAGTTCATTTCCTTTAAGAATTTTGTTGGATTTTCCATTAAATACAATTGCTTCTTATAAAGACTTTAATTAAAACAAACAATAACAACCATCTCGACTACAGAATCCGTTGAATGAGATGTACGGGGAGCCAGACTTAAATTTTTATTATTAGCGAAAACATGACTATAAATAATATTAAAGGTTTAAATAAAACAATAACTTGAGTGCGAGCTATCACTTAGTTTATAGTTACTTTTCACAGGAGACAAACTGCAATTATACGACTCTTTAAATGCTAAAAAAATTATTTAAATATTTTTAAGATCAGACACGAAAATGTTTGCTTTTGTTGATAAAAATTGCTATATCAATACAAAAGTTAGATTTTTCTGTAGCAGATTTGATTTTATCATATTTTTGTCTAAACAAGAAGGGCTTTGAATCAACCAAAAATACAAAATACTTACATAATATATCAACAGAAATATGGAAAATATTACAACAGGTTCAAAATAAAAAGAGTACATAATATTGAAAATTGGTAACTAATTTAATACCTCTCTATTGACAAGAATATATTAAGCACGTGCGTGTAAAAACTAACTGCGCTAATGATTACATAACTATAATTAACATATCTATAGGTATGTACATTATACATATCTATCTATATAATACTTATTTTGATAGGAACGCAGGTACTAATAGTGAGATAAATACGGCTTTTAATTCTGCAAAAAATTTAGTCACCTTGTTATCTTTTGGAAAGAAATGATTTTCTATTGTATTAAAGATATCTTTCATTGCTTATTTTATTTTGAATAATTTTGTCGTTTAAAAATATTTACCTAAAATTAGATATGCATTTATTTCAATGGTATTAAATTGGTGAGTCATGTATTTATTTACATAACAAAAAAAATAACAATTTGTTATCATAATAGATAGATAGATAGATATATTTTATTTGTTTATAAGCTTTGCTTTTACAAATCATAATATAAAATCTTACATTCGTCTTCATTGCACTTATGTTTAGAAATTACTTTTAGTGCTAAGCCATTGTGGTATTATCTGAAAAAATTAGCTGTGCGTATTCAAAAAAATATATACACGAATGAATCGCATGTACTTATTGGTTTTGTGATTAACAATTTTTGTACAGCTACACATTAAAAATGGAAGGTTTATAATTTTCAATAATGTAATATAACTTTTTAAAGAAAAAATTAAAAATAAAGTCAAAAATACCAAACAAACCGATTTTTTTGGTATTTGTTGAAAAAAAAATATCTGCATTTTAAATTTAATTTAGGTAGTTTGAACTATTTAGAAGCACTGAATTTCAAACTTAAAATAAAATCGGTCCAGCTAACAAAACATATATAAGAATAACCCAAAACTATAAAGCAATTTTATCAAATAAATTCAAAACCCTATTTATACGTTATCAGCCTTATTTTGAGTTGCACTCGAAAAATATTTCACCTTAAAATTAAATGTGTTTCAAAATTCTGTAAATCCGAAACTCTGGAAAATTTTAAATCTTACAGTAAATAATGTTTGTCTTTTAATTAATCTTACATTTCAAAATATAAAGCCTTGAATCTTGAAAATATATTCAACGAACCACATCCACACAAAAACTTGAAAATTCCTTTTGGTTTTCAGTAAATCAATAATTGTTTTCACGTCGAACTAAAAATAATCAGTAAATGTCCCTAAGTAAGTTTAAACTGTCTTGTAAAATTGTGAAAATAAAAGAATTTCTACGTTATTTTTATAATTTCATTTAAAACCTCCAAATGCGACTTTAATGTATTTAATTTACAAAACGTACATTAGGTTGGAAATAAAGAAAATTTGAATACATCTACATTGAGTTATAGAACGGAAATTAAAAAAACAACAAATCCGTATATGCAAACAATATCAAAGTGAATAATGAAAGTATTAAAAACTTGAGATGAACACACTTTTTCGTATTCTGAACTCCAAAACGCTGAATTTCAAAATTCTGTAAACTATTAAAGAAAAATTGTTTTAATAATGCGCACTTTTTTCCATTAAAAAAGAAAAATCATTTACAATTTACAGAATTTTGAAATACAGAATTTTGGAATATAGAATTTTGAAATACAGAACTATGGTTTTACAGAATTTTAAATTTTCAGAATTTTGGAATACAGAATTTTAGATTTACCGAATTTTAAAATACAGAATTTTGGCACTTACAGAATTGAAAAAAAAAAAAAACAAAATATGAGAACAAAATAGAATTTATTTCATTTCAGTTCTTTATTTACTCGGCCATTAGACAATTAGAACTACACCATTTAGTTTAGAGCGTTTTGTTGCAGGCTGATTAAAGCCTTTTCGAAATTTTAAACTTTTCTTTTCGCGGACATTGATCATTGTAATATTTTTTATAGATTTTTCGGAAAGTCTTATCCCGTGACCACGAAGAGTGCCATTTCTTCGAAACGTCGGTCGGGAAGAAGAAATAAATAAATATTTCTAAAGCCTTTTTGTTTGATAATATTTGAAATCTAATCTATAAGCATTTTTCTTCTTTTTTGAATAAGAATTGTCGCCCCAAAAGGGCCAAAACTTACACCCTTTGATGAGTAGCATAAATCCATTAACTCATATGAGTCATGGCTGCAGTTTTACTTCACATCTCTTTTCATTTAGAATTGATTGAAGATGTTGATTGGATTGCAAATGTTTATGCCACAGATAATCAAAATTAGCTTTTATTCCCAAAGTATGTCCATCAATCTTAAAAAACTTTAAAATTATATTTTTCGTTGTATTTAAATTAATCAAAATCTTGAAAAACATTTCCTAAATTTTTTTTAAACATGTATATAAAAATTATTAAAATGTGGGTATATTCGGTATAGATATAATCATAATTTGTTCAAATGGTTTGAAAACACAAATTAAATTAAAATAACAAAAGGTATTTAAAAATTTAATCACCACATAAAAAAACAAAATCATTTTTTTGAACAATTACTTGGATTGGTTTTGATTCAACACCCGCCTTACAAGAAATTTGGATATAACGTTCGTTTTTTATTAATCTAAAAAAAAATTCGTATTTTCCATTGGTTGTCAAAGCCAATTCTGAAACCCTTAAAATAACAGTTTGGATTTAATTTTAGAATCGAAATCTGAAGGATTCTGGACGACAAATGAAAAACATCATTAGGAAAAGCAATTTACTTCATACAGTAGAAAGCTATGATATTCGAAACTCTTGCAAAACTTAGTTAATTTTCGATTTTTTAAATTTTAATTTTTCTATTTAAAACTTAAAAACCTATTAAATATGCGTTAAAGGTTTGAATGAAACAACAAAAACTTGGGTGAACTATCACCAAGTTTTTTTATAGGCTGGAATTATAGCTATTTCACGACTGTCTTAAAACGAAAGGTCACAGAAATACAACAATATTGTTTTAACGTTTTTTTTTTTAATTAATATGCAAAATTAAGAATTCTCTTTTTAGAAAGTAGACTTTTTCGCTTTTTTTGATAAATTTGAAAAAAAAAAAACACTTTTTTAAACTTTTGACACAATCCATTTTCACTTTAACTCTATTTATGACTGCACAAAGTTCTTTCGTTTTTTAACTTAACTTGTTTCTTCACTTAAATTCTATAAGAATATACAAAGTTCTTTTGTTTCAACACACCTTGATTTTCATCAGTTTTCTCGCGATATTCACACATTTTTCAGTATTTTTTTTTTCTTAGAAACACAATTTTTGAAAGTAAATTTTTGTCAATTATAACAAATTAAACCAAATAAAAAGGAATAAACATTTCCACAACAAAACAAAATAGGCAGAGCCCTTTTCGAATAAGTAAAACTATCTACTACCTCCGGAATCTGCCTTGAAACTGATCACGATTTGTCACAGTGTCAATGTTTTATACCCCAATAATTGGAAGTATCAACACAATCTCACATCATCAATAAATAGGGGATGAAAGAAAACAGGTGGCAGATCTGTTCCTCAAGTGGCTATATCGACGAATGGAGATATATTCTTGACTCTTGTCCATTGAGAGCTCCCCTCTCAAGCTCATGACCTCGTCGGTCGTTTCTTCGAAAATCGGTTCAAATTATCTAGTAAAACTATAGATACAATCCAATGCAATGAACCATAACAATCAACCCTATATGCCGATGTTAGAGTATAAGTATCTAAAGTACAACAAAAAAAATATAAAACATTTATACCTAACAGTGAGAATAAACAGAAATTCAGTTCATTCTAATAATTGTTCAAACAATCATCTACTCGTATATCTAAAATATCAAAAAGTGGGAGTGGTGTCAATATTTACAAAGCGAAAACCATCTCCGATCCAACAAGCAAAAGCGAATTCAAATTCGACTTAATCCCCGCGTTTATGCAATAAATAATCTTAAAACAAAAAGTCAAGACATGATGACTTTAATTTACACCCCCATTCCCCAACTTCCTTTCCTATATGTATGATGAACATTGAACACCTACAAGAGAGCCTAAACCAAAACCACCAACTGTAGCTTAAGGAATTTTCATGATAATTCAGCAGCGGGGTAGGTGGTTTTTTTTTCATTGTATTGGATTGATATCATTGGAATACACGTATAAGTGAAAAAAATAACAAAATCTATGAGGCTGTTTAATTATCTTTCTTGCTGGTTGGCAATTTTGTGGTGACATTCTTTGTTACTAGGAGCGTCTTGTCATTTGAGGAGACATCTGGGCTTTACTCGGAATTGTATTTAATTGAAATTTGAATTGCTGGGGGTTGCAATAAGATTGCTCTTCATTTAAACGATTTGTTTATTTAATAGCGTTATAAGCAAATTACGACAGTTCGATGATGGGTTAAGAGCTTGAGAAAATGAAACTTGTTCTATCGTATAGATGGTTTGCTGTACATATTAAACAAATTGGTTTAAAATTTGATCACAGAAAACTAGAAAGAATGGTCACCCTATTTTTTAAATCATCGTGTTCCTTTGGTGGTATAGCGAAGTACTCATGAGTAAATATGCAAAGAAAAATCTAGTTTGTACTACCAACTCCTCATGTGCGAGTAGATGAGGTTTAGGGCCAGTTTGTTTACAGCTGATCATCTTTAATCAAGGATTATTGTTACTGGGTAAATCAACGTTTGTGCATGATAACCAACATTTTTTTTTTCTTATGTTTGTTTATTTTTCATTTAGATACATGTCTTTTTTCTTTACTCTAAAGTTTATATTCCCAACCAACTGAAGAGCCAGATCAGATCAGCCAGAATAGATCCAGATACAGAGCAGGATCCAAAGCTGTTTTTGTATTACGCGTTAAAAGATGATCCCGTTCCAGATCCGTAGATAATAAAACGCGGCTATAATAGCATTTCATTATCAACATGATCTGATCCGGATCAGTTTTAAACACATAAATACAAAAACAACGTAATATTGCTTTTTATCTGGATTTATTTCAATGATCCAAAAACTAGTATATTTTTATTTTACTACTATTATGGTAAGGTAGTGTAAACTGTACAACAAACACATGAAAAATATATACAAACGCAATGAAAAAAGACATGGTTATATACCACTGGCTGTCACTGTGATCCTGTTTGTTTTAATATGTCTGTTTGGTAACTCGAAAAGTTGTGGGACGTCGTACGACGTAGCACAATTTGCTGTTAAATACCATAGAAAAAAAATGACAATTAGCAACTTGTAGCAGTAACCAAAAAGACATATTATGAGGATCTGATCTAGATCAGATCATGTAGATAATAAAATAATGAATTTTTGACAGGTGTGCGTTAAATTTCTTCAGACAGTCTCCGATAAGAAATAGTTGTGGAATTAATCGCCATGAATATTGGATTTACACGTTTGGCATAAATAGATTTGTATGGTTAGGTGTTAAGCAACGCGTAGATCCAGTGATCCTGGATCAGCGTAAAAGTGTACTGCTTAATCATTGGCTCTCAAAATAATATCCTCGTCCAAGGTTTCCATTGCGCTGAAGTACCTTGGCTCGAAATGCCGTAACAATAAACGTCTAAACTCTTTTATATTTTGAATCTTATATGTATATTAAATTGAGTGCACGTGTGAGTTTTCGCACAGGTAAGTTAGCATAATATCTTATTTCCGCTTGTTGATATAGTTGACTGGGTAGATTCGTGTACCTATCTATAGGAAGTAAAAATTGTATTTATGGAAGGAAAATTATAAAGTAACAACATAACGATTTTTCGAATTCAATTGAGATGATGTATATACATATAAACATGTGCACCTATAGATACATATGTATATTTCCATGATATACATAAGAGTTAATTAATTCAAAATGTTCGCCTTCGTTCAATGATCACTGAAAAGAAAAGAAGGGACGCTGTGTTGCTAAATGTAGCAATTGATACATATTTGGTAAGAGTATAAAATCAACTGTTCTATACTGTATAAATTGATAAGGTACTTAATTAAGAATTGTTAAAATTATTTAAGATTAATAGATAAAAATTATAACCTAAAATATTTCACATACAAATATAATTAAAAATAAAAGCTGTACATTGTAATGTAATTTAATAGTGAAATCTGATGCTGATTTTTTCTGGTGTTTGAATGAACTGAAAATTTCGATTCACTTTATATTTCATTCAAATTAGTTTCTTAAATTTGCTATCTTTCGAGTGCAAGGCTTCGATTTTTTATTTAATATTTATTTTGTTCGCCTTTTATTTGATTTTGGAACGATTGTTCACACAAAATTTGACCCATTCAAACAAATTTTTAAATCAAGCAATTGCTCTGAACTTTCAAAATACTATAACTCGATATTCATTTATCGTCCAATGCAAGAAAAATTCTCAACTTAGCACTTGTATTTCGTATGGATGGTATTGCGGCTTTAAATTTAAATTCTCAGGGGCTCTATTATGTAAAACAAATATCGTTGAAATTATGTACCTTGTTATCGTTCAAATGCGATTACGTATACATAGCTCGTTTTAGTTTTTTCTTACGACTAATATTTGGCTGTCGTTTACTTTTTTTAGTTTTTAAAGATCCTAGGTAGATAAAAAATATTTTTTTTTTGATTTCTTTATTGCGCTTTTCTTTGTTTTGCATAATCGCTCTTAGTCGTATTTTTTCGTTTACTTCAGTATAAGGTAGAAGTACGGAATAAGGGCTCAGGGATATTTTTCTTGCGTTGAACTCGACAAAACAATGCATACTTTGTTTCCCGAAAAGCTTACTGGGACACGTTAATGCTTTCTGTAATATTTTTAAAACTGTTTCCAGACACGTAGTGTTTTCCTATGGGTATTTACAGCAAATTTTGAAATTTTGTGCAAATTCTCATGAAATTTCACGTTACCAAATAGACCTATTATAAAAATCTGGGGCCCTTTTACGTACATATAACAATAATCTTTGAAATTATTTCGTTATGCGTTCAAATACGATTACGTATACCGAGAATCGTTGCAGTTTAACAATACTCGTTTTTTCTTACGAAGCAAATAAAATAAGTAGAAGAGGAATAGATGTTTTTGACTTCTTGTTGAGAATTCTTGTCTGTATTAAATTTCCCTGTTCATAAAATTGTCGGAGTAAAATTTGTGAGAGGTGAGAATTGAACTGAACAAAAAAATAAATAAATCTGTTTGCACGACAGCTCGTGGAGAAACAGGTCTTCGTGACTAACAACTCTCAACCATTCCTGTGCACATGTTGTTAGGCAGGAATGGAGGGGACCTACAATTTTCTGCCAAATCCGAAATGCTAAGATGAGATGAGATCTTGGAGGATATTTCTTCTTCCTCGCAAGAAGCAGGAGCCCTGAAAAAATGGGGAAACTTATACACATACGGTTATCCAGATGAGACTTGAACAATAAAAAATCTACAAAATCATAAAAGCGTTAAGGGGGAGGTGAGATTTCATAAAAATTAAAAACTAACTTAAATTACACAGAAACAAATATAAATTTTAAAATATAGGTAACGATAAAACATTCTTAACAGCCAATCTATACTTTTGTTTGTTCTTAAAGCAAGTTAATAAAATATATTGAAAACAAAAGGTGTGTTCTTTACATTTGTGCGAATTTTATTTTTTTATATGAACTTTGACAGAATTTTGTGTAAAAATTCAAATTCAAAGAAATACAAAGTAAAGGAACGCACCTCACAATGGATCTACATTGATCTAAAGGCCTGGTCAAACAGAACGCGGTCCGGCGGGACGGTCAGAACGCTCCGCTGCCCTCCGCGTTCTAATACGTCAAATAGAACGCGGTCAGCTTTCGGCGTGCTATTGATTTAGTTGATCGTCTTGCCCATCAAGTCATGTCGAGTGTACTTTCACCAAACAAACAACGAAAATACTTTTCAAATTTATAAAATCTGAATTAAAATTGAAACTTACTTGTTGATTTTCGTAACAAGAATTCGCAAAATGAGAGTTTTTGTTAATATTTTGTATTCTTTTCAGTCTGGAACCAGCTCCAAAAAATAAACACATTGTACAAAGTGCAAAGAGCTAGCGATTTTGTTTGTTTTTTTTTTTTTTATTTTCCCTGTTTTGTCCTTTGACCGTCGCGTTCTTTGTAAAAATCTACAACTTCAATTTTACCGTCGCGTTCCATATTTTCCCGCTGAATTTGACCGCATTCTGTTTGTACAACAACGTATAATTCTCTAGAAGACAGGGTACGCGACGGGCAAAATTGTTTCCCGTCCCGCCGGACCGCGTTGTGATTGACCAGGCCTTAAGTGTGACGGTAACAAGAACAACCGTCAGCCCACTAACCAAAAGGAACGCACTTAAAAATTCTATATTTTTTTTTTTCAAAATTTTACGTAATATAAAACAGGGCCCAAATATCTTAAGACTAAATAGATCGGTCGATTGGTTGATAGCTGTCTATCCTCTACCAAATCTATAAGAAAAAAGAGAGAGTCCTCGAAACGACAATCGTTAAATGGACCAGTGTTTTAGTCAGCATACGTGGTTTGGCCCTGATCTATGCCGGAATCGGCGAGCTAAATTTGCTCAACCACTAATCAAATATTAAAACCACGTTTGTATAGCTGACCCTTAGTCTTTCTTTAAGCCACCAGATTGTCTGATTAGGTAAATTCATACCAAAACAAAATTTATGAAATCCTAATATAACATTCAAATTATTTCGGTAGTCTTACATTTATTTTCTTAAAATTGAATGTTGACAAATTTTGTAGTGGTGATATTATTAGCCATTTTGTTGGTTGTCTTTGACACCCAAAAATGTAATGTCGATGAGTTCTAATTTTTATAAAAATGAAGGAAATCTATTTTTATTTTCCCAGCACCACTGTATAGATTTTTGAACACTACACTATTCACACGTGTCCAATGTCAATATAGATAGATAATTATGATTATGACATAAAACCCAGACCATTTCTAACAATTTTTCTTGTTAGACTTTTTCTGAATGAACTTCGGGGCTTCATTCAATATAAAACTGGCACGTTGATTTCTAGCTCTTATCATTTGTAAAGACAGCACACGAGTTTGAACTTCTTGTTTATTCAACAAATATAGTCATCGATACATACATGCAAGTGATGAAAAAGATAAAAGATGTATAAAGTTTGAATCACAATATGTTTTAAGAAAAATTCTTTTAAATCAAACTATACCATTTAATCTAATTTAAGCTTAGCCATTATACTCCATAGGTATAGGTAATGTTTATTTCACAAAACTTTCCATGATGAGTTTTAAAAGATAGATAGGTAGCGAGTGTGAGTGTTATTGTTTAGCAAAATATAATTGTTTATATAGTGTTATTATTTAAAGCATTGGTTAAATTGAATCTATAAATAGATGTCACCTGCTGCTTATATTATTTTAATTATAGAATTACTAACTCATAATAGTTACAAATATTAAGAAACTTTTAATCTTAATCCTTGTCACGCACAATAAATATAAAATAATGCATTATTTTGAAAAGGAAGTGACGCACGCATAGTAAAATACACTACACTATGGCTTTCGAGAGTGGATAATTGCTTGGATGCAATAATATCTAAGTTTCAGTATGATGTTAGCCATAAATTTGTTGTCTACAAAAATTAATGTTTTTTCTGGTGTGCCACAACGGAGTCATATTAGACCACTTTTATTTTTTAATATTTACTGATGACACTGCTGAAGAGATTCTATATTAAAAAAATTTAATATTCGCCGATGATTTAAGCTTTTCTATAGCTCCACAAAACCAAGTGGATACTTGGTTTTACAACATGATATCGACAGAGTCGTTGTCACGGGAATGGAACTTAATACAAATAAATGTGAAGTCATGTCATACTTCACTTCAAAAGGAAAGAACCCTTATTATCTTATTTGCCGCGTTCAGAAAAATGAGATCATAGAGATTTTTCGCACTCAAAAAGTGAGCAATCGAATCCAAGATTTTTTTTCCTCACAGTTCTGAAAGTAAAGCTGAGTAATTTTGCTGAGTAATACTTTTCATGTATAACTGAGATTGCTGAGAACTCCAAGTTCTAATTTTTCAGAACATGCCTATTATTCATTGAAACTGCATTGACATATATTTTTGTTTTTACTTAACTAAAAGTCCTACTTTTTGTATTAAAAATAAATGTTTTGTTTTGAGCAAAACTAAATGTCTATCAGTCTTAAATTAATTTAATTCTTAACAGTCCACAATAAAAAGTATAATTCTCTAATTTTTTTTTTTCTTATTCTAAAAGCCTATCTTTAATTTGTAAAATGTTATGTTCGAGCTTTTTTGGTCAATTTCTGTGATATTTATATTTTGTGTGAGATCAATTTTATTGTAAAACTTAATTTTAACGTCAATTATTTATTAATTATTAAAAAACTGTTCTTATTTTTGAATGTTGATTGTTGGGAAGGTGAAATTTTTTTACAAATTAAAAATGTGATAAAAATCATATAAATAAACGCCCCTGAATGTCGGGAAAAATGTAGGTATGTATTTGTTTTTAATTGCATAATTCAATAAATTGACCAAAAAAGTCCGAACATAACATTTTACAAATTGAAGTACAAAGAATGGCTCAGAAATATATACTTATGTTTTATTTTTTTTTTCAAAATTTAAAAAAAAGAACAAAATTGGTAAAGATAAAATGTTTAATTTATATATATGTATGTTCACTTAAACTCAAGATATTTCCTTTTATAATGTAAACGCTCAAGCATTAATGCATTCATGTAATGATTAATAATAGTCGTGTTTGTTTGACTTAGGAGTTACTAATTTTTTTTTTATCTTCTAAACAAAAGACATACTGAGCACTGAGCAGTTCAATTTGTTTTTGTAAAGCGTTAAAAATGTGTATACATATGTAGGTACATACTAATTTTTCCTTTCTTAAAACACTGCTAATATTGTAAAACTTATCGAAATTTTGTTACTCAGGTACTTTATGTATTTATTAAGTAGGTACTCATATGTTATGTTAGGTTAGGTTAGGAGGGGAGGGGCGTGCGTAGGAAGCTGTGGCGTCCACGGGGGCCTATTGGTCCATTGTGATCCCCTATAACAGTGATAGCACCTAAACTAATGATTGACATAGACTGGTTCATTCACGAACCAGCCTGTGCTTTCTATATATTTCCTCATGTTTGTCGAGACCTGCGCTAGATCGTCCAGTTCTCCGACAAACCTGTTTCCCAGAACGGAGGCTATTTGTTTGGAGATTTGGGCAGTCGCAGAGCAGGTGTTTAATGGTTTCTATTTCCTCAACATCCTGACAGCTCCTACAGAAATCGGGTGCGTATACACCCAATCTAGTGGCCATTACGCCAATGGAATGGCGCAATGCCCCGTTAGTACACCTATCAGGGTTCTTATATTCTTTTTACTCACCGATAGAATATACTGAGTTTCTTTTTTATTAATTCTAGGCCATAAAAATCTAGAGATAACGCAATCGTTTCTGGATATCCGAGTTGTAGATTTGCTCTTTCGTTATTATAGGTCTATCTTTATTTTATTTATTTATTTATCTACGATTATATACATCAACAGATATTTATACTAGACTTAAATTAATTATGTACATACAAATTATAACAAACTTAAAGCTTCTTTTAATTTAGATTTAAAAACTTCTCTAGGCATAATAAAGTAAAAATTTTCATCATAAACTAAGTTAAATATTTTAGTGCAACTAGAGACTGGATCACGTGAACCATAGGAGGTACAGTGAGAAGGTTCCCATAAAAAAGGTCTAGATCTTAGTGACCTCTGAGGTGCATAAATATTGAACAGAAACAATAAATTCCCACAGTCAATGGTGGTACAAAAAACGTCACGAACAAACACGACACTGATCACGCCAATCGGGACGTCTGGTCTCGTATCTGACTGGCTACTACTGTCTCTATTTGACATTGACCCTTCCCTTGCCAGTGCATCTGCTATGTTATTCCCTTCTATATTGCCATGTCCAGGAACCCAGCAGAGTTTGACTTGGTTAGAGTTACAAATATTGTTCAGTGTATTTCGACATTTTGCTACTGCCTTGGACCTTATAGTCTCACTGGCTATTGCTTTAATAGCAGCTTGGCTGTCCACGAAGAATGTGATTACTGAAGAGCTCAGTTTCTTCCTGTGAACAATTTCGGCTGCCTTTCCAATAGCATAAATCTCAACCTGAAAGACACTACACTCATCTGGGAGTTTATATGATTCTCTAATATTTAGAGCTTCACAAAACTCCTGTTCCTCCTTCCATTTTTGACCTATCTGTGTAAAGGGTCACACTGTAGTGAATTGGGCTTCCATCCATGCCTTTCGGGTATTAGGATCGAGAAGTACGTAGTCAGTTGTCACATTAAGTCCGTCATATCTTTGCAAGATAGACCCATGTTATATGTTAATGTCAAGTTTTATATTATTCATGTTTAAACAGCGGCGCAGCAACCTAAGGGTAAACTGGGGATACGCCTCGGGAGGGCGTAGGTTTACGGCAATAATAATATACAATTTTTAACTATATTTAGTGGAAGCATTTTTTATTTAATTTTATATAAAATTAGCGACCACGCGGCAAATTTCGGACTTTTACCAACATTGCTGAAAAACTTTACCGGTAAATTCTAGAATTTCCACATTTCGGAGTTTTACAGTGAGATAACCACATTTAATGTAGGCATGTAGTTTAAAGTTTAGAAATATCGTGATGAAATAAAAGCCTCGTAAAAGAAAGGAATAGACTGCCCGCCACTTGCATAGAAACAATCATATTTCTAACATATCTAAAGATAAATCATTAAAGTAAATTTACTAAGCAAATTATTTGTATTCTGTTTTTAAAAGAAAGATTCCTATTAAATAAACAGAATAATGCAAAAAGTATAATTAGGTTCTTTTATTTAAAAATTCGTTTAAAACCGTTTTCTTAAAATTTAGTTCTAAAAATTTAATTTCTTTAAGTTAAAGACCCTGATTCTTAACAATTTGTCGAGCCGCCAGCCGCTACAACAGTTTCTACTGAAGTGGCGCATTGTTTTCGATATTCATTCATATCTAGAAAAATAAAACAAAAAATCTTTTTCTTAAACTCACCAAAACGCTAAACCTTTTATTCAAGAGAATAACAATATTGTTTTCAATCAAGTGGCCTGCAGGTATATTTGAGGATTAATACAATAATATTTACATTTATGTTATAACAAAAAAATACTTTAGTCATATATATTTAATTAACTTCTATGATGATAAAAGAATATTCGGTTCAATTGCATGTAATATGCTAAAACCATTATGCAGGACGCATGTTTTTTCTACACCGCACTCGACAAAAAATTTAGAAAACTGAAAAAAGTAGGTTTTGTAGTTGCGAATTCTTATAAAAAACTACCTAACTACTTACCAAAACAGCATTTTCATGAATTGTGCTGATCACAACAACAATTTTTCCCTCCAGCATTGCTTCCAAATTAACAATATTCAATGCTTCCAATCGAGTATCGCCTAATTGCACCGAAGTAAATGGAATATTTATACTATTTTCGATGCGTACTCTTGAATATTCTATTACGCCACGTAAATCAATCGTAGCTACTTCATCTGGCTTATTCAGAAGAAGGTGGGAATAGTCGTTTGCACTAATACGTGGACACATTTCGGATTGCAGATCAGCCAAAGTGATTCCAGAGATGTCCTTGAAATGCAAAACATAAACAAAAAAACTGGATTTAAAATCAAAAGGGGAACTTACGAACTCGTTTAATTTTTCTTCTCTGAGAACATGTTGTCGGTGGGTTACGCTCTTTGGCGTTGTTTCATACATTTTCTGTGACTCCACAACACAGTTTTCCATCACAATGTCAGGCAGGTCGGAAAACAGTAAAATGCATTCATTAAATCCTGAACTTAGAAGCGTGCTCTTGAGTTGCTTCAAGATGGAGATACCAATAAAAAGCGGGTATGAGTTATCACCAAGCATTAGCTTATCCCAAAGATGCAGGATTTTATGCAATGGGAACACATCTAATAAATTAAACTATATTATAACAAAAATATTAAAGAATGAAAAGAAAGCAATTTACGTGAAAACATTGTGAGAAACCAAGGAATAGCGAATAGTTCTGGTATGAAATTGATAGCACTGAGATGTTTGGCCAACAGTGGTTCATGAAACGCTGTTAGTTGGGAGAATTTACTAAGATACTCTTTAATGATTGCCGAATTATCCTTCAGAAAGAACCATTGGAGGTATTTTGGGATGAATTTATAAAGACTTTGAAATGCGAGCTCTGAAAAATTATCATCTTTAAATAGGAAACATACTAGACTGGTAGATTTTTAACCTTCCTGGTTGAAATTGAGATACAAAAAAGGGGCTGTAAGGGAATCAAGTCCTTGCCAATAGACGTACTGTGGATGTGAAGTTACCCATGCTTTGAGAAGTCGCTTAAGTTTTCTATGGCCCTCGGGAGATGATAGAAGTTCGTCATACTGATGGCAGCGGGGGATATCCACTTCTATCTAATAAAGGAGTTAAAAATTTTTCTAAAAAGAATCCGAATATTTTCTGGAACACCTACCTGTCTATCGGTGCAAGTGGGTGTTACTTTATCGATCTTGTCATAGCTTCCATTTGGAATAACACCGAGAAGGCAAGCCCAAATTGGACCGCGCAGAAGTGGAGGTATGTCAACTGCTGCTTGTTTCTCAATCAAATCTCCAGTAAAGGGGTATCCCTTCAAAAGTCTTGAAAATAGCATAACCCGATAGAACTGGTACTCGGTGTCCCGTTCGCGAATAATTAATGGCAGTTGCTCCATTCCGGAGCCAAAGTTGAAAGAAAACTTCGGCGAGTGTATTAATGGATAGTAGGCCTTGGCAGGAAGGCCCTTTAAACGCTCGATTAAGTTATTCAATTTTAAAACCACCACACGGTCGTCCATGAGATAACTTTGGCTCCTTTTTGGTCCCACACTTGATCCATTCAGACTAACAACTCGAGGAATAGCAAGAATTGGCGCTTCACTACGAATTAATCCTTCGCTTTTTAGTTCAGACTGTACATCACCTCCAGCAAGCTGCCAAAGATAATAGATCTGATCTAGGGGACATCGTAGCAGAAGAAGCTTTGGTTTTTCAGGAGATTTTACAAAACAAAGCTCGAAATTCAATTTGAATATGCTGTCATTCAAAAGATCGTCAGGTAGAGGACGGTTTCCTACCATTACAGAAAGGCATTTCTCAACCAATAGCCTAAGATCTTTGTCGAGGGCTAAGTACTTATCGTAACAGTTGTGCTCTCGAGCGATTTTTTCAAAAACACTGTTGGTCTTACAAAAGGACAGTATTTTCCGACTGATATGTGATATCTTCAGATTCGCCCAGAGCTGGCACTCTAGCAAAATTTCAGCAATAATGATCCCAAGGCTCCAAATGTCGCTCTTGATGTTGTGCTTGCCGCCGATAATGACCTCCGGTGCCATATAACGAATATTTCTGGAAAATAATAAATATAAATTTAATAATCAGTTTTGGATTGACCGATTCATATTTACAACAATACATAACTAGTACTTAATGTATGGTATATTGTAGATACATACATATATCGAAACTACTTTGAATTTTTGTGACCGGGGGAGGAAGTTCGAACCATTTGGAGATTCATAAAATATGTAACATATGTGTTGTTTTTTTTTTTGTTTCTCAATCGGAGCTGATTAGCATTTTTAGTGGAAAAGTGGGTGTGGGAATGGGCGAACTCTTAAAAAATAGTGATAGTAAGCTTTTTGACATAATTACTAAGAATATTTTCATTTTAGTAGAGCGTAATTTTATGAACGTTAAATAGATAGAAACTTTAAATATAAGAAATATAGCATAGCAAATGGTGTGGAAGTAGCATGGAAAAATTACAAACGTCGTGTTTTGGTTTAATTATTTCTTTAAGGACATTGAATAAGGAAGAAACACAAATATAGGAAAATTAGGCGTTTAAAATTCGGACTGTTCAATTCTTAAGAATTGTATACCTACTATGAAGAGTTTCGAAATGTTTGAAATTAGAGATTTTTTTATTTCACTAAACGACCATATCTATACCATTTGATACATTAATTTCTCATTCTTTTAGCTAACCAGTTTGTTCCAAGCTGATCATCTTTAAACAAGGATTATTGCAACTGGTAAATCATTGAATGTGCAACGTGCATGGTAATCAATTTTTTTTTTCAAGGCTGAACAGCCGATTTGTGATTAGTGCCATTTAGTTAGATTAGAAGCCATTGTTCAGATTTAACCGACTGTGAACAAACTGGCCCTCAAATTTGTTTGTTTTGCGTTTAAAATAAAATATGTGTTTCCCATGAGTAATACAAAATTAAGAAGCCAAGATTTGTAAATCCTCAACCGTTGAGTCAATTATGACGGTTATAATGTGCTAGTTATCTCAATGACTTTAATTTGTTTCTATCCACTGGAACCTACCCAATTGGAAATGGGACATATTCTCCTCCATTAGTCATGTAAAATAATCCATAGTTGAATAGTTTTACATTGTCCAATTCATCTAGCAGCACGTTCTTCGGTTCCAGATTATGAATGGCAAAGTTATTCCGATGTACTTCAGCTATCCCACATGCGATTTGATAGAAAACTCTCAATACTTGTGTGGAATTAAAGGAAACGCGAGATTTGTATTCCAAAGTATCGCCAGAGTACTCGGAAACGACAATTGTGCGTTCTGGAATGAGAGTTATCAAAGTTATCGCACTTATCTCGAGTAGTCATATTTTATTAGGTTTACCATGTTTTCCTCGGATTATGTCCAAATACTGACACAGATTAGGGTGTTTAATGTCTTTTAATCTTTGTGCTCGACCGAGAATTGCAATTGAATTTGGGGTCAATGGCAGACCATTGCTCCCACAGACATCTCCTGGATGGGTTTTGGCAAAAAATGTTATAGCGCCTAGATGGGAATTGGATTTTGATATGCACGGAGACATATTTTGTTGCGAATCTTTACTGAGATTTCATTGTTCTACTTTTTTAAAAACTATTTTCTTTAGGTGGGAGGATGGATACTTCACCACGACCACAAAAAAAAAGCATTAAACAAAAAACAAAGTAGAACTGTCAAACTTTGAAAAATAAAAAGAAGTGTTGCCAGAGTTGCAATTTCACGTGCTTCCAATCTAAGGAGAGGCGCCCACCAGGCTACATTTTGTTGCCTTGAGTTGCCGGCAAGAAAAGTTGCTTGTCCGCCTATTAAAATTGAACGTTTGTGTTTGTTGCACTAATGCAACAACAGCCATGTTTTTTTGCAATCCTGGGGGGAATTGGATGAAAAAAACGACGTCGGTGCTAAACAACTAACATGTTATATGCAACAACAATCTCCTCGGTCAACAATTTGAGATTTTTCGAAATTCATCTTCAAATGCACAGTAGTGCGGGTATTCCCGATTCGATGCAACAGGGGCCTATTTCACGGAACATACATCACATACATTGTATGAATGTACCTTTAAGTCACAGTACACATATTAAAGGTAATATCATTAGCGTTTTCATTTTTGTTCAGTTCTGCGCATCTGTCAAAATCGAGGTATTATGGTGGTAAAATGGTGGATTCAGTGCCCCTTTCCTTGTCTAATTTCAATCGAACAGCCATTCTTAATTTTTTGACATTTCCAACTTTGACAACCTGCGCAATATATTACCTTTAATATGTGAACTGTGCCTTTAAGTAGTCGCCAATTTTGGCTCATTGTAAATTTTGAATTTTTAGAAAAGCTATGCGCCAACTTAAAAAACGCATAATTTAAAAGAAATTTAAAATTTACGCCCACTCATATGGGGCCTATTTTACGTCACATACATTTCTGTGATGTATGTTCTGTGAAATAGGCCCAGGGGCCTATTCACATAAGTTAAAGTTAAACCCCGTAAATTATCTGGGTTTAGCTAAACCCATTGGGGGTTAGTTGTTGTTGCATTTAACATGTAAATTATTTAGCCCCAAATCGTTTTTTTCATCCAATTTCCTTCGGGTTTGGAAACAAGCCTATAGTCCAAAGTGCTTTAATTTGCACAGATAAAGTGCCAGGTAGGCGTACGGCCTAAAAACAATAAATGAGCTGCACTGAACGTACCAAAACGAAATTTGGTAGCACTTTATAAAAATTAAACCGCCATTTTCGAAATCGAAATCCTCATTATCGAAAAATGGCCGTTTTGAAGGAAGTTCATGGATTTTTGTTCATCTTCTCGTTCATTCGGTTTTTACCTTTCACCGATATAACTTCATAACTGCAGGTAAGCACTCAAAACTTTTTGTAAAACATTAGAATTAGAATTTTATTTGCAATAATAAATTCCATCAAACAAATAATTAAATTGTGAAAAAATTTTAAGCTTCTAAATTTTTATCAAATGATTAATGGATAAGTGAAAACTATTCGGCTAGCAACCACGTGGCGAGATTTTGATTTCAAAATGGCGTCGCCATAGCGTTGGTATTTTTCACAATTTTATTTTTAATTTTTTTTTCCAAAGTGATGATCATTTTACTTTCCTTTTGCGGTTTCCACCAGAAGGAATTCTTAATTGAATTCCTAGGGATGGTCAAAGTTGTCTGATTCTCCACAAAATTCAACTACCTTGTTGCATTAGATAAGTTGTAAGAATTTAATTAACTATTTTTTCTCCTTTGTAGAATGGCGGACGCAGCTCCAGCCCGCGGTGGATTCCGTGGAGGATTTGGTTCTCGTGGTGGTGGTGGCCGTGGACGCGGTCGCGGACGTGGTCGTGGTAGAGGTCGTGGACGTGGTGGCAAGGAAGACTCAAAGGAATGGGTTCCAGTCACCAAATTGGGACGTTTGGTTCGTGATGATAAAATTCACAGCCTCGAAGAGATCTACCTCTACTCGTTGCCAATCAAAGAGTTCGAGATCATTGATTTCTTCTTGGGCTCCGCCCTTAAGGATGAAGTTCTGAAGATCATGCCTGTCCAGAAACAAACTCGTGCTGGTCAACGTACTCGTTTCAAGGCCTTCGTCGCTATCGGTGACAACAACGGTCACATTGGTTTGGGAGTTAAGTGCAGCAAGGAAGTCGCTACCGCTATTCGTGGAGCTATCATCTTGGCTAAACTGTCTGTTGTACCAGTCCGTCGTGGTTACTGGGGTAACAAGATCGGTAAACCCCATACCGTTCCATGCAAAGTAAGTTCTACATTTTTGTTTAAAAGAAAAGATTTTTGTTTAAAATGATGATGCTATTTGTCTTTCCTTTTGCGGTTTCCACCGGAAGCTTTGCGCTAGTGACGGTCGAGATAGTCTGATTTCTTTTTTTAATAACAACTTGTATTCCAAATTTAAATGAAAGTACTAACTAATCAATAATTTTCTTTGTAGGTTACTGGAAAGTGTGGTTCAGTATCTGTGCGTCTGATTCCAGCTCCACGTGGTACTGGTATCGTATCGGCTCCAGTTCCCAAGAAGCTGTTGACAATGGCTGGTATTGAAGATTGTTACACCTCGGCTCGTGGTTCCACTGGTACCTTGGGTAACTTTGCCAAGGCAACCTATGCTGCCATCGCCAAGACCTACGCTTACTTGACCCCAGATTTGTGGAAGGATATGCCACTTGGCGTCAACCCATACCAAGAGTTTGCTGATTTCTTGGCCGACAAACCAGGTGCAAGACACGTTGAAGCTTAAATTTGATAAAAAAATAAAGATTCACGACTCTGTTTGAATGTCTTTTCTTAAGAAAGTTCTCTTACGGCTGAAAATAAAAAGTTAAATTGGCTTAAAACCAAGAAACAAATTTGAGTTTATTTTTTTGGCATTTTGTACATCTGCCTTTTCGAAATGTGTTTCGAAAACGGCAGTAGAATGACGGCTCCGGAAGCGTTAGTATACGTTTAAGTTGTAAAATTAACGTCATTGTTCTCTTCTCCACCCTTCTAACTTTAAAAACGATTTTCTTTTTACTAAAACCCTTAATTGCCGCTTCTAGACAGTTTTACTTTTTTTGTTTTTGTATAGGAGTGCTTTGCGGGTCTATCCCGTAACTTGAGACAATCGAGTCCATTGTCTTCGATTGATCCAATTCAGGAACTGCCTATGCAATTGTATCAAGTTAAATACTGTCACCCGAATTCAATGACCCTTACTGCGAGTGTCGTTTGTTTATCGATAAACGATCTAAAATCGAATATTTAAGATATCTTAATTTGTGGAATCATACTTGTTTTTTTTCTTCTAATTAGGTGCGTCTGACTACTACTACTACTTCCTTTTAAACATTGATAGTACGTAGGTATATGAAAATGATGTTTTAAAAACTATCGCAAGCGCAAAAAAACAGAAAATTGCTTTCACGTTCGAATTTATTTCATGCTTTCAAATTAGGAAAGAACTTATCCCTTAACTGAGTTTAAAGGTTTGATTAATTATAGTATGTATTTTTATCTGAAAATGTCAAGGTAAAGTGAAGCAGATATATTTAAATGGCAATATACGAACGTATGAAAGTGTAACAGGATTAACATGTTCGACTCGATTTTTAATTCAGTTGATTGCAAAACTCTGTCGCTTAAAAATCAAATGAGTTTTGGGAATGAGAGTGCTTTTACTTCCTTGAAAGCAATTAGCGCGATCTATGACCATTTTATTGATTATCCATACATTCATTAGATTTACTATCGTACTAGTGCACTGGCTTACCAGCGTTAACCGTAACCACATCCTTGCTTTGAACTTCCAGTCCAGTAGCAATTGTGTATCAAGTACCTACTGTGGAACAAAAACGGTTTATTACATTTGTTTAAGGAAAGGACAAAAATTATTGATATTTCCTTTGTCATTTTATTATAAAGGATTAAAAATACTTCTAAAAAAATCTAAAGTTTAGTCTCATAGGTGGTTTCTAGTTTCAGGGCGAGCTGGAAAGATCATCGCTGGATGATGAGGTCGACGAAGAAGTAGTGGAATGTCTTTTCTTCTTGCGAGGTAATTTCTTGGTCTTCTTGTGGATTTTTTTCGTCTTTACCTTTTTGTCGGATGAGCCGGTTTTTTTCTTTTTCTTATCATCAGCACTGGTGGACGAGGATGATGTTGAGTATTCATCTTCACTGGAGTCGGATGAAGATGAGTCCGATGGCGATGAGGACGATGATGATGATGAAGAGCTGCTGCTCGAGCTCGATTGTTTCTTTCGTTTTTTCTTATCTTTTTCCTTGTTGTTGAATTTTTTCTTCGATTTCTTGTCGATGGATTTGTGTTCTTCTTTTTTGCGTTTTTTAAGAAGTTCTTTTTGTTGTTCTTCTTTGAGTTCTTGCATTCTCAATTCAGTTAGAGGTGTAAGGTATTCGGTTTCGGAATCACTGCTGGTGCTTTCCACATCCAGGAGAATCTCTTTGTTGGGGTCGACCTAAGGGGAGGATGAATATTTGTTTCGTTGGGTATAACTTTTTTTCAAATAGGGTTGTTAGGCTCAAGACAAAGGGGTGGCATTCATCGATCACAAAAAAAGTGAAGGAAAAGGAAAATAAAAACAAAACTTACTTTTAGAAAATTGCGACATTGGTAGGTGAGATGGCCGGCGTAGCCGCATTTCTTACATGCAGCTCGAGAAGATTCTTTACCTTGACTACCAAATTCAAAGTTCATTTTAGAATTATGTTGGGGAAAATTGCTTTTTTTAATTCGATTAAAGTTTTTGATAGGATAATGCGCTAATTAAAAACACCACAAAAGAGACTAGAGAGTAGAGAGGCATCAAAAAGTGTTCTTTTCTCAAACGTACCAGTTATGTCACATTTAGTGACGTTTCTCAAAAGTTTGCGTTCCTGGTTAACAAAAATATCAATTGAATGTCGGAATTAAGGTTCCCTCACACCAACGCGAATCTGTCGTAGGGGACGACGAAAACTATTATAGCCGTGTTTTATTATAGGCGTGTTTTTTTGCAAGCCCGGGGGGAGTTGGTTGAAAAAAACGAAGGCGGGGATTAGCGACGCCATGACAGTAAAAAACATGGAGTTTTCATACAAACTATCGATAACATGTATGCTATTCATGCCGGTAACACAGTTTTTCGGTGCGCTTAAGTTAAACTCCGAGAATTCTCCGGGATTAGTTGTTGTTGCATTTAACATGTTAATTGTTTAGCACCGACGTCGTTTTTTTCATCCAATTCCCCCCGGGCTTGCAAAAAAACACGGCTTATATACGGGTATGGATCGGGGTTATCTTTTAACACGTAATACAAAAACAAATTTGGATCTAGGTTTCTATTAAGGTTTGCTTTATGGAACCAGAAATAAGTTCTTACTCTGGCGGGTAGACGGCTCTTCAGTCGGTAGGGAGTACAAAATGTAGTGTGAGAAAAATACAGTATCTACATGAAAAATAAACAAATATAAGACAAAAAGAGATGAGCATACAACAGTGTTTTCATTAGGATCCGTATGGGTGAACCATATCAGTTATTGCCGATAATAAAACGCGGTTAAAGGTAGAACCGCACTAGGCGGAACTGCACTTCAGCGACACCGTGCGCACTTTCGCACGAAACTGAACGAAACCTCATGTCGCGACATAGTTGGTCAGATTATCAACGAATTTCTACACCAGTCTGTCAAAGTTCATATAAAAAAATAAAATGACGTAGAAATTCACACAAATGCACAGAGTTTCAAAATAAAGGAACACACCATATATTTCCACATTTAAGGCCCCCCAAACCAACGCGAAACATTCGGAATGACGACGAAACTTTCGGCTGAAAGGGTCAGAAAGTGTATTTAGAAGTTTCATATGTTAAAAAAAAACTGAAATTATAAATCCTGTCATACCACGCAACGATTGTACCAACAGTTTGACAGAAATGCTGTTGTACTTAATGTTTGTATGGTGTGTTTCCTAGCAACGACGAGCGACGCGGTTACATCGACATGACATTAGACATTTTTTATTATCAGAATTGATTCATATGGATCAAGTTACATATGTAAATAACAACAACACATAAAACTGCTCTTTATCGGGTTCACGTTTCATGATCCGAAAACCCAGGCTACTGCTTCCCGCCACTATGAGGCTGTTTCATTTTTGGATGATGATCCAATATTCCATATGCATGATGGGTCATAATAAAAAACGGCTATTATCTATTTTTAGTACCTATATATATCAGGCGTATTTATTAGATTTTTAACTAGTTAGACAGTGTCTAGATAGTACAAAATAGTTTTAAATAGTTGGATTTGGATATATATGTTTTATTTGATTAAATAAATCGGTGGGTTCAATAAAAATCGCCTTACATCTGAATTTATGTCGTTGAACGCAAAATAAATCTAAAAATTTCATTCGAGTCATTGTGCCAAATTCCTACATTTACCTAAAGAATTTACATTGAAGCGAAATAAAATAGAACTTTAAATACATTCGTAAATTAAAGATTGAGCGTGAGTAGTTGTCATGATGAAAATATATGTGAGTATGTTGTAAGGATGAAAATATATGTAACTAAATCAGCAACAGGTTTTATTAATTTCATTAAAAGTCCTTTTATTAATATGTATGACTTAGAAAACAAAGAAAAAAGTGCTAGCACCCAGCATTACGGCGGCGTATAAACAGTGAAGTACGTATGGGGGGGGGCAAGCTGCCCCCTGCTTGGACACACTATAGGATTTGGGGTAGGTGCGAGGTTGGGTGCATGCAAAGTTTCTTTTTATCATTTGGTGTGGGCCAACATATAAAAACCGTATTTTGTAGTCATCTTTAACTAACACAACTATATAATCACAAGTGGGCCCAGGAAAACAAATTGTTTAATAAACTGAATATTATAATGAGTTTTATTTGAGTTTGACTTTCTTAAAATATATAGGTAGGTATATAAAAAATCTAGAATGATTTATGTATTTTTTTCGAGATTTTTTTTCTAGAAATAGTCTTTTGATATTTTTGATCAGTCTACATTTTTCTGGATTCGAGATTTTTTCATTCTAGATTAAAAAATTGTTTTTCAAAATTTTTTGCTTTCGAGATTTTTGTCATTCGAGATTATGTCATGATCCCGTATTGTACCTATAGGTACAAAAGGTCGGTATAACGATGGGATCCGTTTTAGGACGGTAATTAATCTATTTTAAAACGCTCGCTTGTTAAATTGTCGAAAGAATCGTAAATGAAAAATTTGGCTCTGCTTTTCGGTCAGCAGTACGCTGTTCAATGAACGAATTAGATTATTGTAGCAGATTATTTAAAGGAGTCTCAACTCTTTTTTGGATCTATATGTGTTTTGATAGAAAATTTTGAAAATTTGTAAGCAATTTCACATTACCAAACAGACATTTACTATACCTTATGATGACTGAAAATTTCATGGGTATAATTGTTCAGATTCTATTGATTCATGACCAGCCTCTTCCTCAGGTCTCAATACATTATACAAGTTATACCAATGGGCCAAATAAAATTAAATAATACAGGTGCATATACAATGAGTTTTCGGTTTTATTATTGACCATTCACGTTTCTCCATTTTTTTTTTCTACACATTAACACGATTTACATCGAACCAAAATAAAATTTAAAAATACATTATTTATATAAAATATTATTTTATCGAATATTACATAACTTTAATTTGTAGCTACATCTATAAAAGCAGCTCCCACTTCCCATATTTATGATTTAAAATAATTATCAACAGTTAAAGTAAAAAATAAAAACAAAATGTGTGCACAAAATATACAAGTGTTTAAAAATAAAAGATAACATTTACATAATTAAGTAAACTTGTTTAAATTTAAAACCTTATACAAATTATATTATTGTAGTTAATTTGTTTGCATTTAGAATATTTTTATATTTAATGATTTTTGTGTTGCTTCTGTTTCTCAATTTTTTTATGTTTCTCGATAATAATTTATTAATTCTATGATATTTTTTCGTTTGTTAATTATAATTAATTATATTTATATATGTATATAGCTGTGTGTTTCTTTTCTCGATGTTTTCCTTAAATTTTATACATCTTAGCACATATGGAAGGAACAAGAAAACTATATTTTTTTGTTTATTATTTTTCTGTTGGACTTAGAAATTATTTATTATTATTTTTGTTAAAAGGTATATAGTTTATATGTTTTGTAAATGTGTTTTGTTTTCTATACAATTTGGCATTATTTAAATGTTACTGATAGTTACAAATTGAACTACTACAAAAAAGAGTCAATGAGCTGAAGATATCAAGTAAGTAGAAAAGAACCTCTAGGTGGTTGGTTAATATTATGCTCACATTACCAGTTAAACAGTTATTCTAGAAGTCCAATTGTCTGTTGGAAAAAAAGACAACTGGAAATCTATTATAACACAAACATAATTATCTATAATAAATTCAAAGTATGTACTGAACATTTAAAAAATTGTGCAAGTTATTTATATTTATTCTGTTACATTTGTTAATTTTGCAATTTATAAATTTCGCATAAAAATTGGTATAATACATGGTACAAAATGTTTGTATAAAAAGATATTAGGTAGGTAAGGTTATAAGGAGTGTATAAGATTTTTTTTTTGCTTTTTTTTTGTGATCTATCGGAAGTATTTTAGTTCAAACAAAATGTTGTTGATTAAAATTTTGTACTAATGTTTTACGTTTTCTGAAATTCATCATAAAATCCTGGAAATATGTTACTTGATTTTTGAAATTGTTTGAAATACTTTTTCGGTTTTCACAAGCTCAAAGCTGCAAAAGGAAGAATATCATTTTAAAAATGAGCAGTTTTACAACACGAAAAACTCGAAAATCAAGCATGAATACCCTTCAACTTAACAGTCCAAGATCTGAAGTTCTTATTTTGCTCCAATACAAGATCATCAAACATCGATATCTTTTCTGAATTCACACACAATTTGATGCACTTATTTTCGTTTTTCAGTATGTATAGCCTTTTCGCGTTAACCTTTGTTTCTATTTATGTATTTCAAAACAGCAAACTTTCTCAAACAGATCTGAGCATTTCAAAGTGTTTGATGTATAATAAATTTTGGTAGCTATCGAATGTTTTTTTTGCAAGAATCCATGCTTATTGGTTACCTAACTGCCAGATTTTGCCTGCTGTAAACACTCTGGCACTAAGCTTACATTGCTCTATTTACGCTGTTTTCTCAAGCATTACGTTGTCTTGCTTTTAAATTCTGAAAAACTACATTTCTTATTAGCAGAGTTTAGTAGCATTAATTCCCAACGAACGTCTTTTTTTTCGTGAATCATGTCATGAGTGCCAAGAAAAATTGATTCGCGGAAGGAGACGCTCATATGATGTCGTTTGAATAAAATTAATTTATTTGGTCAAACGTATTCTTTTAAAAATGACGAAAAAAGAAGTAGTAGAATCATTTAAAAGAAACCAAATATTAATATTCAGGATTAAGGAGAGCTTGAACTATACACTTCAAACCCTTAGTATACCTACTCGGTCGAACTCGCTCAGTCAAATCTTTTGCTGAATTTCGAAATACCTAAATACCGATGAATAACTTTAATATTTTGTGATTTATTCCGATTTCCATTCTTTTTTCTTTTAATCTTTTACATATTTCACTTCAAATCTCGATTCCAAGCAAGTTTTACACGCCTGTTTCACACAAAATAAAAACCAGAGCCCAAAGTCTGATGTTTTTGAACGGAATAAATAATTGAGGGACGACATTTCTTCTTTGGTTAATTTAACTTAAACTCATCACGTTCTGAAATTTCAACTTTAATACAAATTAATTTCTGCCCTCAACATATAAACGGGGTATATTGCCGTATTTAGTCATTTTTTAACGTTTGCTTAGCTAAAAAGAGAGCTTAAATGAATTTTTTGAGATTATTACTTCGTTTACATGGGAAATTTAATACGGAATTAATTCCGTAAAGACTTGGATCGAAAATGATGCAGTCGGTTATTTGATAATTCACAGTAAAAATAATGGATTTAACATTTATTAAATGCTAAAACGACAACGTCCACTTTTTAATCGAGAGTAAATAAATTAGCCATCAATTTTATTGACACAAACACTGTTTAATAAAATATAATTGATTCTAAGGGTGGTAATTATTCAGCGCTCTTACAAAACTTTATGAGGCTCACAAGTCACAACTCAAATAATTTGTGTTTCAATTGTCATATAAACGGTTTATTTCAAAAGTTTTTCGGCAGACACCCATCATAACGAGTGGTCGTGTTCGTCTTATGAGCGTTAATAAATATTAAATTTAAAAGCTAAGTTATTTTTGAGCCTCTTAACTTTTTAAGCTCGATAATTACCGACATAAATGTGTTTCTTGTTCCACATTTTTAATTTGTGTTCATTTAAATGTGCGTTTGCATTTCATGTTGTCCATCTTAAAAACAAAAATTGTGTAAGTGCAGGGAATCGACATTAAGATGTGTAACCATCAATGTTCGTCGAAGTGCCGGATTTTTGTTGTTGAACGTACCCAATTAACAAGTAACAAGTTATTACAGGTAAGGCTCACGTTTTTAGTTTACCCTACCACCGGCATTGATATTTACACATCAAAAATTTGAATGCTTAGATATTTTTCCCTTGTGGAACACGTTTAATAGGAAGCTACTTTTCATAGTAATTTGCTAGACTCGTTTTCTACTATTATCTGTACATATGCACATACAGTTTAAGATCAAAAACTTCAATGAATACAGTTTGTATTTCTAACCAAGTTGCTCACTGTTTATTAAAACATTATAAATATTCTACCACACAGCTTTAAAAATTGTCATGAAAAACCAGAACAATTAAAATTAATCTCAGAAAATTCACTTGGCAATAGTTAAAATAATGACTGTGAATACGCCACATTATATTTTAGGAAAATGTAATTTAAAATTTCAAACTAAAATGACAGTTTCTGTACGTAAAGTGTATGCAATACTGTATGCGGAATTCACTTTTGTGTCGGGATGGTTTTTTCTTTTGAAAAAGTTGTCGCTAACTTTGCATTAACATCTGAATGGTTACCAGGAAAAAAGATGTTTTCACAAAACAGAAATATTCAACATATTCATTTACACAGAACTAATAAACTTCCGTGCATTCACAATAATGAGCAATTAAATATAATTATTTTATTTTTTTGTTCTTGGCATTCTTTTTTATAAAATAATTAGTTTTGCTTATTTAGGTTTCTAAAATTTACATAATTTTATTTTTTGTTAACATAGTCACGAGTACTATTGTGTTTGTGTAGTAAAATTATTTCGTATTTTATCTTTGTAGGTATTTATTATTTTATTTTGTTTCTTTGCTATTTATACATGATAGTTTAAAATTATAATTAGTAAAATACACAGGTAATTAATATTTTATTTTATAAATTATTACATATACAATTATCATTTTTTAGTTTCATATAATATATATTTAACATACAGTCATAATGTGTTCTTTTTTTCTTAAAATTTATCTAAAATATAGGTATTCATGGCTACAAACAAATTAAAAAAAAAAAACAAAATTTAAACTAAAACAAACGGAGATATAGAAAATAAATATCGACAAGAATTAAAAAAAATTGTGTATAAAATATATATAGGTATTAATAAAGTTTTAATAAAATTAATTAAACAATTTTTGATTTCGGTTTCTAAGAAGATTTCGATTGTGTGTTTTGTTTATTGTTTTTTCTTTTTTTTAAATATTTTCGTTTGCTTATTTTCGTATTTAAAAATCAGTGGAATGTTGTTTGGTCAAGAGAGATATATTGTCAAATCACGGATATTCTGTCTATTGCGCGTTTGTTTTTAATATGAAGATTAAGGATGTGTATAAATTGAACAAATTATTTACTATAATTTTTGTATAAAGATATTTTATAATATAGACTGCTTTTGTTATATTTAAATTTTTACTGTTTTGTACGTAAACTATGTAAATTGATTACATACAGAAATATTTGAATGTTATTCATTGTTATTTTTGCAAATTTAGTTTCTCTTAAAGATTTTTTGAAGGAATTATTTTTTACATATATGTAATTTCTTTCCAGTTATATATTTTATTGTAAAAGTTGTGTTCTTAGTTTTGTTTTAATTTACATTCCCGATTCCGCAATACCTTCATCATCTGAAAAAATACAATTAGTAAAGAGTTAAAGGCCATTAAATAATTTAAAATATATCTTTAAATGAAAAAAGTTGTTGCAAACATTTTTAAATCAACAGTAACATACATATATTTTGATTGGACAACTGACTTTATTTATTTTAAAATTTGAGTAATTTATAAGTTGCCGATGGAAAATCCACAGAACTGACGTTGGGCGCCAGTTTTTGAAAATACGAAAATATAAAATATTTTGCTTCAATCGTGTAACAATGAAATATGTTACTTTAAACCCCTAGTTGGTCCATAACCTATAAGTTTTACAAATAAAAAGAGCAAACATGGTAAAAGTTCAAAATATCCATATTTAATTCTGCACTTTTACGATGCCTACCTTGATAATTGCTAGGCGAGGCTTATCTCAGTGTACATTAAGTAAACAAAATGTTTGCAGTAAACTTGAATACAAAAATACAATTACAGCCAAATTAAAATATGTTAAAAAACTGTGCAAACCACTACAAAAGAAATGTGAAAAAAAGAAAGAAAAAAACTCTTGAAGATCAAAGTAATTTTTCAAAAAAAAAAAATATAAAAAAAAATTATATAGATATGTATTAGCTACAAACCCAAAAAAGGATTAGCGTATATGATCCCTTCACCAGTGCTACTGCCATTTTTTATCCTAATGACACCTTCATCACCCATCATTGTACAATCATCGTCATTTTTTGTCCCCAGCAATTGATCATAACAACTAACATCCGTACTAATAACATCGATGTCCTCCTCATCGTCGTCATCGTCCTTTTCTAAACTATTCCTATTCGATCCGCCCGAACTCGATTGTATTAAATTCGAATCTTCATAGCTACCACCACCACTGTCATCATTGGCATTATTAACTTCCTCCAAATTAGTTTCAAAGAAATCCTCGTCTTCTTCGTTGTGCGAAGACGATCTTCTACGAAGGATATCATCTTCATTCGTGCTATTATTCTCCGCTTCTTCTTCGGTGTAGCTTTTACGAGTACCATTTGTGATTGCAGCGCCTTTGCCGAAGGTACTATTCATTAGGACTATTTCGTGACTTAGACTATTCTTGATATCACATGCCGACGAGCTGAATGTTATCATTTGTGATTTCCTGCGCTCGGGCTGTTTATGATGCAGTGTTTCTTTGCTGCAAATCATGGAACTAGGCTTATCATCAACCAGAACGATAACCACACTATTGTTGTTGTCGTTCTGGTTGAGCTTATGTCATCTATCCAGCGTTGCTGCCTTCCAGTGGCTTGGTGGTGATGGAGCTGTATGACTGATTTCCTGATCGCTGGCAGTGAGTGGCTGATGCTCGTCATGGTAGATAATGGCATCATTGGCATTATCAATATCGTCCTCATCGCGTTCATGATCAATATGTCCTTCGGCGGTGACAATAATTTCATCACCGGTGCCTTCATCTTCGTCATCCATGTTTTGTTGTTCTGAGGGTTGTTATGGTGTTTTTAGGGTGCCGATGAGGTGGTTTATTTTTGTTTGTTTTGTTAAGTGTTGTGCAATTCCAAAGGCCGCGCAGGATAAGGAGAAAAGAAAATATTATGACATGGGGTTAGTTACAATGTAGGCCCAACACCTTTGTTAAGTTATTTTTTTTATCGGACTAACAAAATTATAATTAAATGTTAAGCACATGATAATGAGAGTGGTAAGGATATACATAGGAAGGGAACTATGTTTCTGTAAGCCACAAAAGAAGCTCAACGGTTTCTTAAAGGATTTATTTCAAATGTTATTATTTCTTTTATTAAGTTTGATAGATCAAAACGTTTGTTTGCAAAGATTTTTGCTGCAGTAAGTCCTAAGGTATAAGCAAGCACGTGAACATTTAAAGTTTAAAATTCTATTTTATTTTTCTACTTGTTAATTCGAGAATTTTGATATTTACAAAAATAAAATGCATGACTGGATCACACGTAAATGCTTTTATAGTTCAACTGGCTTAGTTTGAAAAATAATACATTTTGTTTGTGGTTTGTCTCCAAGTTGTGTTTTTTTTTTTCCAATAGATGATTAATCTTAATAAATAAATTTAAAAAACCCAATTTTATTTTTTGTTTTTTATTTTTATTTTGATTTTATTATTATAAAAACTTAATTTCACAACTTTAATTTTAAATGATGTTAGCGACGCGTTTCGGAGTGTTACTCCATCTTCGGGACAAGTAGTAGTTCGCCCGAAGATGGAGTAACACTCCGAAACGCGTCGCTAACATCATTTAAAATTAAAGTTGTGAAATTAAGTTTTTATAATAATAAAATCAAAATAAAAATAAAAAACAAAAAATAAAATTGGGTTTTTTAAATTTATTTATTAAGATTAATCATCTATTGGAAAAAAAATTGAAAAATAAATTTTATATATAGCTATGTAATGTACATACATATTATTACAAATAAATATAAATGGAAAAAGTATAAAATGCATTCTTAACATTGTTAAAACAGTTCCTAAAAGAGTTTGAGCTCAAAAGAATGCAATTTTAATTCTTGAACAAGTATGATTTTATGCCAAGAAAATTTCCAAAAAAATTTTAGGGCTCATTAATTTTCTACATACAAAATGTCTATAACATTTACTAGAAAAAATGTTGCTATTTCAAAATTAAAAATCTAATTCATACAAATTCGTCAACCCGTTCTCGGGACTTTGAATATTAATTGCTTGATTCTTTTTTTGTTAAAAGTTTCGGTATGCAATATTATTTTAACTTTGAATTGCACTATAAATAAATAAAAAAAAACCATTTTATTAACAGTAAGCAGAAAAAATTCAATAAAATAATAAAAACCGTTTTCTCTCTTATGCATTAGTCAATCACTTTAAGTCCCTCTTATTTCTTTAGTCTCAGATCCGTTTCGAAGATTACTTTTGGCAACAAATATCTCAAATTCCATATATTATAGATTTTTTTATGTGGGGGAACACAAATAGAATATCACTTCTACAGTGCGTTGCGCGGAATATGGTTGACGTGTATACGATGCGACGGATGAAATCCGCATCAGAGTTCATTAAAGCACAGGTATTTTGTATAGTTTACTAAGTATTCAATGTTTAAATACTAATTCTACCATCGGATATACCCTGTACAAAGTTAGGACGGAATTTTGATAATTTTGGTTTTATTATTTTTCATTAATTAAATAAGTTTTGTGCTTTAAAAATTTAATATTTTAAGCAAAGTCTAAATTTTGATACCAAAAGGTCACATGAGGTGACAATTTAGCTGAGAATCTTTTCCAACGAAGGAATTCCGCTCATTATCAAATTGCGATCGAGCTCTGATTTTGTCAATAATATTTTCCAAAAATAAACAACATTTTTTAAAATAAAAATGCAAACAAACGTTTTCAAAGGCGAAGTTTTCTGAAACACCCAACACCAAACTTAATACAATACCAGGATTAGAGAAAAGTTATAAAAAGACTATGAACACAAAAAAAAAATAATATTAATTAGTAACGGCAAAACTTACCTTCATAACCTTCATTATCGTGAATTTCACGAGCTGGGCCAATGATATTCTCTTTACCCTCCAGCACAGCCAAAAGACATTGATGGATGCATATGTATTGTTGCTCCGTTTGCACCATCCAAACACGTTCTAGAAAAGAACAAAACAAAACTCATTGGAAGGACATAAAGCAAAAAAAATACTCAACCATTACCTTTTCTCATTGCAAAAACTATTCCAAAGATATCCACATGATCTGATGTATTGATCTGTTGAAGAATTCTATCTAAAGTTATGAAAGTTCCCGATCGACCAACACCGGCACTACAATGGACCACAATTGGTCGCTGTTCACTACCAATACGATCACGAAACGCTCTGACAAAGCGAACCAAAGTCTGTGGCGGGTTTGGCACTCCGAAATCGGGCCAAGTAGTGAAGTGGAAGTGACGTAGAATTCGTTGTTCAGCGCCCTATTAAATGGAACGCAGGTTTAAAAATATCACGTTCTCAATGAATGTATTTTAAACTTACCCGACAGAGCATGAATTCTGTCATCACCCAATCAGCATAATGACTATCATTCAAAATTTGAACCTTGATATCTCCATAGAACAATGGAACCGTATCGTGTGGCCAGTATTGATCGCACTTCTCACGACCTTTTTCGAAACATCTGGTTAACATAACTATCGCCCTCGAATTGCTCTCCCAGCACATGCGCCAGAAATCATCTCGCGTAGAATGCAACGGGCCCTGGGTAACTATAAATTCCCTTGGAGAGTTGTGACCAGGCACATAATTGGCATTAATATAATCTGACCCTTCATCATCGTCCACCGGTTGAAGCTTAAAGCGCGAATGATCATAGGGTAGAATATTGGTAAATCGATTTTTAGGTCGATTACATGGCAAATCGGCAAAAGTACATGGTTGATCTCTACCAACATGTTTCAATTCTTCGAATTCCTCGCTAAATCGAAAATCTGAATCGGCTGACATCAGTCGATAATGTTCGGCAAAGTTTTTAATCAAAATCGGTCGATTGGTTTCGATTACACTGTCCTGCAGTGACATATTATCATGGGCACGAGATTCTTTCGTTGTTTTTCGACCACTGCTTCGTCGTTTTTTGAAAAAGACTAGGGTTACCAAGAGGATCAGAATGATTGTCATTGGTACTGTAATTGCAACTATCAGTGAAGTGTTATCTTGATCTAGAAGAGAGTTTTATATTAAACAAAAAAGATGAAATATTAAAACCAAAGATGAAATAAAATCTTAAAGAAGGTTCCGATTCTTACCCGATGTCAGGAGGCCTTAAATAATTTTTATAAAATAAGCAAGACATGGTTTCAGGGGGAAATGAGAGAACAATTAAAGCAAAATGCAGACTAGTTTTGGGAGAGGGGGTAAATCCTGGGGCAACATCAAAAGCTTAAATGGACTTACCTTCCATCCTTTCGAGTGACATAACACAACAATAGTGAAAGAAGGAGAAATTGCTTACCTGTTTGAATTGGGAAGCTATAGGCTGTATCTGTAAATTTATCGGGTGCCGTAAAAGCTCTAACTTTAACTCGATAAGTCGTTCCTGATTTCAGAGGACCGTTGCAATAACCGGTCTGGCGATTATCACAATTTTCAGCTCCGATTGTGAAGTCTTCTATTGAGGTATTCTCAAACGGAAAATACGGTTCAATGGCTTGATATGGAAGCCAAACACTGTATGATTGCACATCCCGCCAACTTGGCATTTCTAGACCAGAAGCATTCTTTGTATCATCTTCCGCAACAATGATTGTGTACATCATAACCTGCAAAAATTATGTTTTTCAGCTTCTAAAAATAAGGCATTTCCTCTCATATTATACTTACTGGTCCATTTTGATCGGAGAAATAATTCTTCCTGAAGCGAATCTGTATCGTCGAAGAACTACGATAAACTTCTGTAGGGACAACTTGTGTAGCTGGTCTTGGTGGGGCTAGAATTGGCATTCGTTGCTTCCATTCTTTTTCCGGGCCAAAGCCAATCGAGGTTTTTGCTTGAATTTTGAAGACATAGGTCTTTCCGGGAAGAAGATTCTTGATCGTTCCTCGAGTCTCATCGGCTTCGAAATCTTTGGTTTGAGTTTGTGTAGAACCTTCGAGTCCATACGCGACAGAGAATTGTGTAATGACTCCGTTGGCTTCGCTTGTCGGAAGGGACCAATCGAAAATAACTTCACTTGGCTGTACATCTATTGGTTCGAACTTTTCAACACGTCCTGGAACTGCTTCATTTGTTGTAAAACTAGCTGAAACAGGTGAACTACTTCGAAGAACCGATGATTCCGTTCCACTTCGCACTACCACAGTGAAGGTGTAGTTTCGATGTGGTCTTAAATCAACTATAGTAATCGTGTCGTGCGTGGTCAAGTTTGAGACGTAGTTTGAATCAGCGTTTAGATATTGAACTTCGAATGCGTTATACTCGCCCTTCGGATGATCCCATTTCAGAGAAATTTCAGTATCAGTGATGTGGGTTGCATTGATCTGAGTAATTGGTTCTGGATAAAGGCGGTCTTGTCGCTGAATTGGCAAACTAGCTACTTCACCACTTACAGTCCAGACAGTGATGTTATAGAGACGACCAGGGATCAGACCAGTGAAGGTTACTTTGCGATCGGTGTCGTTAGCGAGTTTTTCCTTATCTTGAATCGAAATATCACCCAACGAAAAACGGTAGATGTCAAACTTTGAAGAGGACTGTGGGGTTGGCGTATAAGCTAGGGTGATAGTATCGCGTTCTAGGACAATGTTATTATTCACAACCACAACCTCTGACTGTATCAAAGGCATTGTTCGGGTTGAAAGATGGTTTGTATCACTAGTCAGACCATGTGAAATGGTGTATATGTCGAACTTGTACTGGGCGCCAGGCATAAGTTCTCCAATTAGGACACGAACTGTCTCAGATTCATCTGAAAAAAATATGTACTTCAACCTTAAAAGTTCAATACTCAAGTGTACCATATCTTACCACGGCTGTCTTCGGAAACGTTCTTTGTGTAGATTTTACTTGGACTCTCCGCTGGCCACCATTTAAGGACATATTCCTGTACTCTGCCTTCTGGGCGTGGCCATTCCAAAGTTATATTTGTCGAGTCAACCAAAGGTATGATCTCCGAGACAGGATTTGGCCGAACTGTCTGGTTAATTTGCAGAGGCGTAGAACTCTCAACACCATAACTAATGGTATTGACTTGTATGGTGTACCGCTCACCTGGTGTCATTTCAGTTACATCTGCTTCATTGCCTTTAACGCTGGACAAGCGGGACCATTGTTTGTCGTTGTCTGTCTTATACCGTACAGAGTACTCGGTGAATTCACTGTGCTCTGGAGGTTTCCAACGAATTAGAATCGAGTTGCTGGTCACCTTGTCAATTGTGAGATTTCGTGGGGGATTGGGAACTGTAATAAAGCACATATTTAATATTTTTATTTTGTTTAAATTATTGGGCGTTCAACTTACAAACAGCCTGAAAGTAGGCATGGGGTTCGCTTCTTAAACCATGACTGACAGCAAAGACCCTCACTTCATAGCCAGCTCCAGGAAAGAGATTCTTAATAACCAACCTAGACTCTGTTGTTGAAACTGTACGAACTTCAGAAGTTCCATTTCTCGAATAGAGAACATCATATTTCTCTTGGCGGGAATTGACATCACTCTTCCAGCTAATATTCAAACCCTCTTTGATGCTCTTCAAGTCTTCTATGATCGGTGATGAGGGCTGAGTAACAACATAAATCGTTGTCTCATTGGATTCCATTTTTTTCGACACAGCTTGAACGGTCAGTGAGTAATTTCTTCCCGGCAGCAAACTCTCTAAACTATAACGAGTCTTTTCTGTGAACATTGTGCTGGCATCACCATTGAAAGTTTCTACTTCATGGTAACTTATTCTATATTCTTCCTGGGTACTTCCAGGATCTGGTTCCCAGTCAATTATCATATCATTCGTCTTTTCGTCACTGAAAGAAACCAAATTTCTAACAGGCAATGGCTTTAAAGTGACATCTCCAGTTGCAGGCCATGATGTTACTTTTCCCGACACGGTCTTGACTATCACATTATACGTTTTACCAGGATCCAAATTGTCATGGAATTCTAATGATGCAACTGGGTCATTACTTCTTAAAACTGTCGACTGCCGCCTTGATGTAGACAACGATACTTGATATTTGTCAAATTCGCTTACGCCCTTCGGAGACTCCCAAAGGACTTTAAATGCATTTGAAGTTATGAAATCTTTATCGAATGTAACATTTAGCGGTCTTAGCGGAACAGTACGATATTGAGCTGTTGTTGGCAAGGAGATTTCATCTTCGGACATTGTTTGTACTGATATGTTGTAAGCACGACCTGGTACAAGGCCTTTGAAGGCAGCTTGAGCTGGACCAGGTGGTTCACCTTCTTTTTCCACATAGAGAACACTTTCCAATGCATCAGGTGGTTCGATTGAGACTTTGTAGTGAGTGTAAATGCCGGCAGGATATGGCGGCTGCCAAAGTACCAGAAGAGTAGTTTCATTACGAAACCATACGATGAATTTCCCAGGTGTATTTGGTTCTAGACAAAATATATATTTAAGATATTAACTTTAGGTATTTTTAAAATTATTTTTCAAATTGCATATAAAAGAATATAAAATAATGCTCAGCATGCAGAAATAAAAGCATACATATTTTTATTTTATTTAAGCAATTATCTTATAAGAAATTAAAAAAAAACACGATTATTTATGTTATTAACTAAAATTTTTTATATGGGATTTAATGTTGAACATGCTATAATATTATTAAATATATAAAAACTTATTTAAATATTAATTAAAAATCGAAAATCCAACAAAAGTCTTTTAAGCTGACACGGGAAAAAGCTTTAAAATGATATTGCTTCGATCATTTTTAAATCTTAATGTCTTATAATCTTGAAAAACTTACCTTGAAATTTCGTAAAAATAATTCCTTGTCAGAAACGTAACATTAAATTTTCAACCCAATAAGAATATTTTAAACTAAAGAGTTTGATAGCTGTTTTTCATAGTTTCGTTTTTAAATACTCAACTAGAATGGAAAATTAACTTTTATCTAGATAAATTAATGTTAGATAAAAATAATGAAACGTCTTCATAAAATATTTAATACATCAGTATTCTTAGAACGCAAATGAAGTGGATTCAATTTTCCAAACAAAATTGTCTTTTTTTAAAAACAATGATGAAAGGTATTAGCTATCATATTCTAAATTTAAAGCTTTATAAACTTAAAATTATTAGTTTGAAACACTAAACCCATTTTCTAAAAACTCCTGTTGAAAACGCCTAAGAAGTCATTTGGTGATTTTAACTTTAAAATAAAATGTTTAAATGATTAAAAAAAATCATACTAAAAATAATTTTTTGTTGGTCGTACTAAATTGCACTTTTTTGCAAATACTTTTGAAGAAAGATCCGTGATAGTTTAAAATTTTGTATTTTTAAATTGACTTAAATTTACATTACAAAATTGATTTGAAAAAAAAATCGCCATGCTGATTAACAATTTTTTTTTCTACATTCACAATTAATAATCTTTTCAGCTCCAATTAATAAACGTGAGTTTGCGACGAGTTAGTTTAAGTCATGTATTAAATGCAAAATTCCATTAACAAAACAAAATTACAGTTAATTGAAGTATTTAATAAACTTCAATTTACAAAATATTCTCAACATACTTGGTTGAACCGTGCATTTTGGAGAGGACAATTGATTAATTATATTTTTGTATGTGTAGGGTTGTCAGTGTGAACATATACAAAAGTATTTTTGGGGGTTGAAAGCCCATCCATTTCGCCACCATCCTGATGAGGGCGTACAAAAGTCTCACAAAAATTTTTTTATTAGAAAACAAATATATTATACTTTATACGAAGAAATTCAAAATTAAAAGCTATAATTAAATATAAATGAAGCAGGTGGAAAATTCCTGGAAATATTGATCTTCACAATTTTTAATTATAACTTTTTTATTTTCAAATTATCGGTAAAAATGTATTTTGAGCAAAATTGTAGAGAATTCAATTTTCTTCAAAAACGAGTTAAAACTTTGTTTGTCATAATTTTGGTTCTCAAGATATAAAGAAAACTCCCTTTTTCAAGATGGCGGTCTAAGGTCTAATGGAAGCGCTTTCAACTCCGAAACTGGTTTTGAATGCTCATACTATAACCTCTATCTCCCAACAATTACAAGAAATAAAATTGTAACCTTTCAATGAACTAAAGGGAATTTATTCTTATTTAAGTAGATTTTCTTCAAAGATTTTCAAAAAACGTCAGTTTGTTATTCTACGAACGTTTTGTTTTTTATTAATAGGACATTTAAACTACTATTCCACAGTTTAGTAAACTCGTGGATTAGAGGTGAGTTTAAAGTTTTTTTTATTAATAAAACTGTTGGGAAGTTACAACAAATAGTCGGACCTAAGACAAATAATTAATTGTCAGCTAAACAAACTTGCCTATATAATACACATTTTCTCTTCGCCAAAATTGCATTTAGATCTCGCACCCAAAAATCTTCCAAATATAAAACGAAATCTCGCATACCGTTACGTTATTGACAGAGGTGAATGCATGAGCATAACCTAAGCAGAGTGCATGATCGGGACACCCAAGATGACAGTTAAAATCCTTTGATCCCACAAAAAGTGCCTAAGGTAGATACTTACCTGCCTGACTCTTAAAAGTGCAATAAAGTACAAAGATTTTTCTTTGATTGATATTTGTGTGATTTTTGGATATTTGCGAGATTCTTAAAAGACGTATTTTGTAATGATGATGAAAGACGAAATTATTAATTAGTTTTTCGAGACATTTATCGTATAGTAAATACTTCTCATTATTATTATTATTTATTTTTTTAAATAAAAATAAAATAAATAAATTTGGTGACGCGACAGCTCGGTAGAGCCAGGACCTAGTGCCTTACAATTCTCTGCAACCACTTCTGTTATATGGCAGAAATGGGGGGGCGGGTGCCTAAAATGTTTGTATGCGTCATGCGTTTGCGAACGGCTAAGATGAGAGGTATGACTTTTTTATTGCAAGAGATACTCTTGGAGGATTTGTAAATTTCTCGCAGGAGTATAGATGTCACCCTTCGACTCACGTAACTCCTAAACGAATTAAGCTTACGCCACGGACTACACTATTTTTTCAAATTCAGGATTTTAATTTTTGATTTTAGATTTAGATTTTATAATTGCGACAATATGAAAAGAGGAATTTTGTAATTTTGCGAAATTTCGTAGTTTGAGATTTTTTAGCCCACCCATACATTTCCTGCTGCCGAATACGTAAAAAAAAAATAAAAATTTAAGTATGAAATTTTATAACCTGCATGTGAAAACTAAAAAAATAATCAAAAAGTATAGGAAATATTAACAATACTACGCCTGAACGTTGGAAGGTTTCGGTATAAAATTATTCTTGTATATAAGACTAAAGGTTGCAAATTCTTGAAATTGCCGCAGCATAAAAATATATTTTTTATATTTAATTAAAACAAAAGCATAATGTTACAAGTGTTAGGCTTAGCCAACATGTTTACGTTAATTAGATTACCACGAATGAGTGCACATATAGTTTAGTTATGTAATAATTTAGGCAAATCATGCAAAACTAAGAAGCAATCAAAAAGATAAAATCGTTCACATACATTCATAGGTATACATATATAGTTTAATAAAATGAAAAAATAAAAACCCCTTAATATGGTTTACCTCTAAGAATTTTTATATCCAATAACTCCTTGTGACGTGTCCTTCTACCTTTTTTTTTGTGTAATTTTTTTAAGGTTAAGCAAAAATAATTTTGGTTTTGTTAATTAAGAAGATATTATAATGGGAATGGGAAAATAAAGTGAAGCAACAAAAAAAAAAAAAAAACACAAAGTTAGTCACCTTCACAGAAAAAAAAAATTAAAATAAATTCAAAATGGAAACAAAAATCAAATAAATCAAAAATTTGAAACCCAACCATAAAATCAATAAAATATATCTTTAGGTAGATATACAAAATTTATGTAAATAAAATATGAAGTATTTTTAGTATATTAAGTTCTTACTTGTAGTAAAATTACGACTTGTATATGCAACAGATTCCTTATTGTCATAAATCGTATAAGCCTGCACTTGATATGTAGCTCCTGGCGTTAAGTCTCTTATGTGATTTTGGAATGCATTGTCATCAACTAAAATTGTACGATTTGTATCGTATGCATCAGATAGTCCTAAGACTTTAATTTTAAAGGATGAATAATTTCCCTGAAGCGGTGGACTCCATGTGATGGTTGCAGTCTTTCCACTGCGCACCGCTACCGAAAGATTCGAGGGTGGATCAGGAGCTGAAATGAATGAAAACAAAGTTTAGTATATATAAATTAACATTGTGAGTTATAAAAACAAGAAAAAGGAGGGAAACAAGAAACGGTCATTGAAATGATTTGCAAGAAGAAAAATCCCTGTCATGAGGTAGGTAGTTAGGTGTATTGATTTCATAGAAGGGCAGGGATTAATTAATTATTTCATCTTATGGTCTTAAGCACAAAGGATTTCCACTTATCTACCCTTCGAACTCTTAACTTCCCATACTACCACACAATAGCCGCAATAATTATGGTTTTTCAAGGATATTTTGTTAATGACCATATTTTGTTAATGCTTCTATATAGGGGATTGTGAAAAATGCACATTGCTATGTTAAATCAAATCCCCAGAGGTTTTTTTCAACCGTTAAAATAAGTAATCTTTGCTGTATTTTATCCCACAGGATATCTCGTAATTAGCCCAAACATGAGAGTCACAACTCAGGAAGTCCTATGTTTTTTTTTTAAGACCTTGGATTGGGATGAAGATGATGTATTTCTTCCTTTCCTATTCGTTGTCTTCAATTAGAACCACAAAATAAATAAATAAAATGAAGTAAGAGTACGTTTTCGAGAGGATATATAGTGTTGCTTTTGCCCGAGGTATTAAATGTTAGACTCGTCCTTGCATACGGACATTTTTTGTTTCTGGCTTCTTTATATCCTCCTCAAAACACTTTACTTGTATTTTAATAAAAATCCATTTCCTTAAAGCCCAAGCAGCAGAGAATGATATATTTCGCATAAGTAAGGAAAGGACTTAATAAAGCAGCAGCAGCAGTGGCAGCATAAGAAAAAGTTAGACTGGTGCGGTGTGATGGTAAATAATCCTTGAATACTTTTTGCAGCATATATATAGTCGGGCCAGCTTTTTGTATGTATAACATTTATGTATATGTATGAGTATACAATTTCAATTTTGTATTTTTAAGGATTTTTAGTTTATTTTATTTTTTTGTTTTAAGTTTTTTTTGTTCAGTTTATTTTTTTTTATTCTACAACTCAAGTGTCCTTACTTTTTTACTTTACTATACTCAGATATATATATAAAAATGGGATTGTGTGCATAGTGTAGCCAAACTGTTAAGAGGCTTAGTGTATAAGAGTATATATGCGCTTGTTTATTAAGTATATATTTATATGCGTTTGCTAATTAATTTTAGGAAATGAAACAGAATTCTTGGCAGGACATTGAAGACAAATGGTGTTTAAAAGGCAATAAGAATAAGACTAAATAAATAGAGTATGATAACGAATATTTATTGATCCAGGATGTTTCTTATATGTTTTTCTTAAGACATACAAAAGCATAACACAAGTGAGCTAATTAATTAACTATGTGCTTTAACTCTTTAAGACACTATAACAGTTTGGAGATACTTTAGAAGTGCTTCAAATATTTGTCTCGTACATGATTTCATATAAGATTAAAAAATAAAACATTTATTTTGGAGAAAAATATTTCAAAAATCGTTGGAGCGGATTCAAAAAATTATTTTTTGATACGCGATATTATAAAGAATTATTGGAAGCTTCATATATACGATTCAATTTATAGATGTCAACTCAGTAGGTTGTTAATCAAATCAACTCGAGTGTTGGCTTGTCGTTGGATTAATTTGACGGATGATTTAAATTTGATCAAGTTCATTTACAAGTCTTTCGACTCATTCAAATGTGTGCAGCCAAGTCATTTGACTTAATTCGACGCCAGACTTACAAGGGGTCACTGTATACCTTATTTAGCTAAAAGTGGGTCTCGCAATTCTGTCCGTCTGTCCTTTCAGATGCAGCCGAAACAGGTGGGTCGATTTCCTTTAAACTTGGAACTTTGCATTTTTGGGCATTCCTCCGACTCGTTTATTTTATTTTTTTTTACGACTTAAAATTTTCGGGTCCACAATGCCCACAATAACTAAAAAAAAAAAGATTCAAAAATTTTTGTTGAGAATTTGATAATTTTAAAACGACTATAGGTGGATTTTTATTATAAACTTGGCAGCAAGAAGTTTTTTAACATTAATAATTATCAATAGCAGATTTTTAATAAAAATTATTCTTATAACCAAAAATAACGGTATCTGGCAACAAGTTTTTAAAAACCGGTAGGGAAAATCTCATTTTTATCAAAACGACTCCTACGATTTTGATTAATTTTTATGTGACCTCATATTAGTACATAGCTACTACCATATTATTGGAAAAAATTGTAGTTAAAATGGTAGCTATCATAGAAACATGTTTTTACTTTTCGACTTGAAACATTGTGTTTTCAAAAAATAAATTTTGGATTTTTTAAAAAATTTTCAATTTTTTTTTTAAATTCGATATTTTGAAAATAATGATTTTTTTTTAAATTATGTTTTCAATTCTGCATGAAAAACAATTACTAAAAAATGGCGTACCAATTTTTTTTCTTAAAAATATTAACAATATTAAATATGAGTCTATAATATGAGAATATTATGATGAGTCCAAGTGAGATCGCCGGGAAGAAACGCCAATTTTTGTAGGACTTAAAGGCCGTTAAAAGCTATTTTGAATCAATAATTCAACAAAGTCCATTAAAATAGTGCTAAGTCTTCTACTTGTATTTCAGTAGTATAGTATATAGAATTTATATTATTAAAAAAAAAAACCTTCTAATATTAAATATAATTTTTTTTAAACCGTTATAAAGAGTTTTGATTTTGTTTTTCATAATTTATTTACATCGCCTTGGTGTCAAAACAATTTCAGAAGTTGTTCAATTAATTTATTTTAAATTATATACAATTACTATATTATTATGAAACTGCAGGAAAACTTGTGAGAATCTCTCTGTATGGTTATCTATCAAAGAATCTACACCCGGACTACTTATTCCTGGTGTAGATTCTTTGATATAGAAAGGCTTCATTGGATGATTTTTCTAATTTGGAACGTGTTGTTTGTTTTGGACGAAATTTTCGGACCCTTAAAATTAAACTTGGATTAAGTCCTCGACAAGTTGCGATTCGGATTAAAAAGCATTTTTGAAAATTTTTTCAGCATTTTCTTTTCAATTTTAAGACTTCATTGTATTTAGTTCATTTCGGAGGAGGTTTTAGCCTATCAAGCCTCAACCCTAGTTACTTGCCTATGTATAGCACCATTGTACATAGTTATGCAATTTTGTATTTATTATTTCTAAATAAAAAAAAACATAATAATTTAAAATCTAATTCGAATAGAAATAAATTTAAAGAAATAAAACTTCAAACCAAGACGTTAGATTACTTAAATTGCTAAGATTATGTTTCAACCATCATAATACTGATGATGTTAGGTAACCTAGTTTGCAACATTGCAAATTTATTTTTTCAACTTGAACACAAAAACATCTATAGGTATAGGTAGGTACACGCATTGCTCCCTATTATATAACTTTTTATCCCTTAAACCAGGAAACTCTATCAAATCAATTATTTTCTTCTAGGTAAATCACGAGCAAGGTATCCCCTATTATTCTACTCTATAAAACCAAGTATAGGTCGGTGGATTTGAGTTCCGAGGATAAAGAGCTATATAATGTAGGTATATACATACATAGGCATACCTATGGCTTGAGTCTAAGAAAAGGAAATTCTCACTGAAGTGGATTCTTGTCAAGATTTCATAATAATTACAATCATCGTCATCATTATTTCTTTTGAAGGACATTTCCAGTCGTTTTCGTTTGAAAAGGATAAAGTTTATGTAGCTTAACATCAATCCTAATCCGCAATGAACGAACATAGGAATATCGTATAAGATTGGCAAACCGACTCTTAATATATTTATTCCCCTCGACTATTAATTAAAGGTTAAAAAATGTTCATTGTTATAACACGAAATCTACATAAATACATAAATGCATGTATGAAAATTTCATTATAGGGAGCTTCTTATAAGGATCTTCTTCCGTCTTATAGTTCTTATTATAGTTTTTGTTTGTGTTATGTTTTAAGGATAAAGAGAAAATACAAATTTATATAAAAAAAGTGTCCTCAATTCTTGGAGGCATATACTTATAGAACGACAACGCACATAATATTCTATAATGCATGTTTTGTATACGAGTATGTTTATTTTTGAACAAGCTAGATGGAGCTGGGACTTACAACATATAGTATATGTCTAACCTACTCCTGTGGTATACATGAGAAATTATAATACTACTACTTTGCCTGGGCTGCTGAAAACTCTCCCAGGGGAGGATTATTCAATTAGAGAGTGTTTTAAATGTAAACGCTCTGGAATGGAGGGCTCTTTGTCCTTTCATGTGGGTAAATATGAAATTTAAAACGAGGAGTTATTTCCTGTTGAACGAGGTCAACTATTGAGGTTTTGTTATAAGTTGTGTTGACGGCAATTGACATCGTTTAAAGGATAAATGTTATGAAGATGCGAGATAGTTGTTTTGTTTAGGCGGAAATAAAGAAGATTAATTATTTATATTTGTATTTATGTATATGGTGTTTGCACGAATAAAATACCTAAACGTACTATTAGAGAGGATTTGTTTTATTTGTATTTTTTATTCAAAAATACAAACTAAAAAACAGGCTTAAATAGGTACATTCAAAACTTTTTGCAAAAAGTAAACAAAAACAATATACTACATATAAGCTGTGTGAAGCCAGAACCCTAACCTCAAAATTTTGGGTCCAAATATATCAGATTCGTTTGTCCATCGTTTGTCCATCGTTTGTCCACGTTTGTCCAGGCAATATTTTCGTTTGTCCACTCCAGGAAAAATGTTATTAAGCTTTTCTTAGGAACACCCCCACAAATTAAAAAGTCGCCTATAGCACCCTCAAATGATAACTTATATGGATGGGACATATTTTCGTTTGTCCACTCTTAGTTCCAAAGTTATTTAACATTTCTTTTTTATAGCAACTATCACAACCTTAGAAGTCCTCTACCACCCACAATTTTCAACTTAAAACGTCGAAACAAAAAGCTTTCCTTTGTCCAGCTTCCCATACTGATTTTCCACCAAAAATTTTCGTTTGTCCACGCAATGTCAAAAATTATTCAACCTTTTTATTTTATAGTAACACCCCCAAGTTGTAATTTTTTTGCATTAAAAAAAATTTAATGCAAGTTGAAAATATTTTGCATTAAAAAAATATTTTCAACGTGGGTACATTAATTTTTTTTTTTTATTGAAAAATATTTTAAACTTGCATTTTTCATAAAAATCTGCAGGTTAACGACATATCTTTACGGCTAACAAATTGAATGTCTTAAAACTCATTTGTGAAATCGAAAAATAGTTTCACATCTTAAATATCAGTAATGGGTCATCAAAATTCAGTTGGCTTAAATAATTAATTAGTCGAGATTTTTTTCAATGAATTGGTCGTTTATAGATTTTTTTTTCAAAGTAGAGATTATAAACATTTTGGGAATCTTTTTCAGAAATCTGAAGTAGGTAACTATCAATAAAATTATCATCTTAAACATTTTCAAAATTGTTCGATTTTTTCAGGTGTTTTTTTTTTTTTTTTTGAAAATATGTAGGTACTACAAATTAACTATGTAGGTACTAACAATCCCTATACGGCCTTGAAAAAAATTAAATTATTAAAAAAAAAATCTATGGCTTTGAAAGTTTTGTATGTTATCTATCTTTCGGCACGATTTATGTTTTTTTGTTGTTGTTGGACTTGGCTGATTGCGGGACAAGATCCCCCCCTTATCCGGCGAGCTAAGCCATGCCTCCCGAGCTTGTCAGCTTCCGTAGTCACACGATTCTCTCCCCCGTTCGAGTTCCCTTTAATCCTTCCTGAATTTTCCTTAAATTTCCCCCGACTTTCCTCTTGATATATCCCCGAATTTTATCAACCTTTTCAACTATTTACCTTAATTTCCACGAACCTCCGGTTCACATATGCATTCGCATCATCTTTCCTTTCCGAAACCCTATACTTTCCCGTCACTTAATCCTACATCCCGTTTCATTTCCATCCGTAATTCAAATTTTTATTTCACAGACTTGAACGGTTTCCCATAACCTATCTATTCAATTACTTCTTCTACCAAAACCATATTCCTGTATACTTCCTTCTACCCCCATAAGTCCCCGGCAACAAATACTGAATCTGGTTGAGTTTGAACGAATATCCCACTTTTTTTGAATATCCCAGTAATGATCTCTATGACTTTAAAAATTTATTAAAACAAATTATGACTGATCCATTACTGAAATAATCTTACTATTTATGATGGCATACTTTTTTTTCGAATATCCAACATATAAGGTGCTTAAATCCCAGAGCCCCAGTTTTGTCGTCTTCCGTACCAACGTTATGTCAAGTTTAACCCAAATTTAGACTTCAATATTGCCATAAAATATACCTGTACCTTAGTATATGTAATATGAATATACCTATCGCAAGTGAAAAAGGATTTATTTTTAAATCTCATGAAAAATTTTATTCCCGAAACCTAGATACATACATATAGGCATTATATTTTTTTTAAATTTAATTAAAGTATCAGACACGTTCAATTTCCCAATTAATCCCTATTTGAGTAGTTAAAAAAAAATGGTATACGTAAGTACTTAATAGCTTTTGATCTTTTAAACGCCAAATATTTGCCGTATACTCAATCCATCCAATTTAAATTTTTTGTTTTATTTAACAAGAATAATTAAATGTTAAATCATTCTTTTTTATTTTTTTTTGTTTTTAAATTAAAAATAACTTAAAACCTTACCCGTTGTGATGGTCACTGTCCACGTTAACCAATCGTGATGCGTTGCATTTGTATAGTATAACCAAAAGTTATACGTAGTCCCGGGAAGCCCATGGAAAAATTGTATCTCATCGCCGACATCCCTTGATGGGATTGTCGTATTTGCTTTGGGATAGCCAAAGGGAGGGCTATAGTCCAAACGGTAGAAAGAGTCTTCCTGTCCCAAATTGCCTGGAATCTCAATCACAAAATCAGTAGCTCGTGCAGTCTGAAAAAAAGAAGAAAAAACAAAAAAGAGAAATCCAATCATATAAAGTTCTGGACAAATCAGGAAGTTAAAAATAAAAAAAAAGAGTAGGAAAAAAACCATCAACGAGATATCGATTCAAGGATATTATATTATTTTTTTTATTCCAACTATAGCAGTTTCATCTATTGGCAGGAATTCAATGCTACGTCAACTACGATGTCGTTTGTCTTTATATAAAAACTTTACAGACAACGATGACACTTACTTCTCTTTATGTACACCGCCCCCCCCCCCCCCCTCTGTCCCTCGGCTATCATTTCCGAACGTTTATTTCATACAGATGCAAAACGAACGCCTCGATAGAGGATACACGTCGATTTGAATATCATGAAATATTCATTTTACATTAAGAGACATGCCAAGCCAAGGGGAGGGTTTTAACTATATTACAGAAGCTGTGGCAGATCGAGAAGAGGAAAGGGGTGAGGAAATGCAGAATTGAAGTAGTAGTTTTATAGGTTTAATGCACACACTCTAAACTTTACTCTTCCAAGTGCGAGATCTCTAGGGGGACCCTCATACATAGATGGCGCCCAATGTGAGGCACGAAGAAGACTAGTAATGGAGTGGATTTTCTTAAAATGATGTGCTTAAGTTTGTATGAAAGATGAGTGCGGCAGCAGTCTGGCTGGCTAAAGAAGAGACTTAGAGAACTAAATGGGTTTTCAATTACCCATGTAGCTTACAGTGTAATTTAAGTTTGTAACTTAAAGTTTAACAAAGTTAACCCCCAACGAATGCCACAAGGACACCTAATTAAAATAAACAAACCAAGCTATATATGTAGGTGTACACTGCGAACTAAGTAAGGTGCATGATGCATATACCTGGCCTTGTTATAATGTCGGAAAGTACTTTTAACTCCGAACTTGTAATTCTATATAGACTCCCCGGTAAATTTCCATTCCACCTATTTATAGGAGCAGAGCAGTGCAGCTACATGCGCCCGTTATTTCGTGACTTGGCAGATGATGACATTTTAATACGACGCGACTGCTATCAAATTAATCGCCCTTTTGCAGATGACGAAGGGAAACATTACGCGAAATAATAAACAAAAAGAGCATACAAAAAAAAGCCTTTAAAAAGCTTTTATCGTATCGTTTTGAATTTCTTTTTGAGTGTTTGCATTGACTCTGGCTGTATCTCGATAAGCTGGTAGAGGCAGGTATGGAACAACGATGACGAGTGATTTGAATTGGTAAGCGGATTTAATACTATGCCTACCTATATAGACAAATCGAATGCAAAAGTCATTTCTACTAATGAATGCAATTAGCATGACAGTTGATTTGTTTTCCTGGACGAGTTGTATGAATGCCAAATGAGTGTATAGCCTTAGTCGTGGACAAGGTATAGGCCACATGAACTTCTAGGTGGTGGGTTTTATATATATAGACGACCAATAGTGGGTGTTGAGTATATAGTCAGTGAGTATACCAAAGGTGACTATAGAGAAATTGATTGGATGCAGTATATGATAGGCATATTAAAATGTACCCAAGGATGAGTATAAATGGAGAAGAAGGAAGAGGAGGATATATACAATTTCCTGTATCGTCCATTGGTAAGATATTTCCGTTTTTGCATGGCAATTTATTTATGATGATGCAGAGTTAACAGGAAGTGCCTAATGAAAGGTGATTAAATGTTAAATATAACTTTAGTTGTATTTTATTTTAAGATATTAGCATTTTGACTTAAAGAAATACCTATATGCAACTCAAGCGTCAGAAGTTAAAATTACGGTTGTTACCTAAATTATCTAAATCAGTATATATCAACAACTCAAAGAAGTTGAATAATCTATTCTATTGACTGAAATAATATTATAGCGGGTTCACATTCAACAACAAAATGCTTTTGACTGCGGTCACATTTAAAGATTGACATGTACAGAGAAGCTAATAAGCCATTTCTCCGAATACTTTTTGCTGTGAGAACTGCAAAGATCACATAAAATATATAATTTCAATCGTTGGTCAATTTTGATTTTTTTCTAGATTCATGTTATTTAAAAAAAAATTGCAGAAACTTAACGCACGGACCTTACAACCTCATTTGTGGGATATTCAAAAAAAGTTAACCATATTTGACACAACAAATCAGTCAGTTTTAGAAATTGGTCAGCTAAAATTATTCAATGAATTTCAAAATTGCGTATTAAGATTGTAAACATTTTTGGGATATTCGAAAAAAAAATTTGAAAGTTCAGTAGTTTCTCATAAAAGGTCAGTTTGTTTCAGTAATTAGACGGCAAAAGGGGATTAAAAACTGAAAGATCATACATAAGAAAAGGTAAGCACCTCATTTGTGGGATATTCAAAAAAAAAGTACTCCAACAGTAATTTAGTTTCACTAATTGGATAACCATAGTAAATTTTGTATGAATTTTTAAAGTTTTTGTCAAGGTCGTCAATTTAAGAAGGTTTGGACTTCATCTGTGGGATATTCGACAAAAAAATATTATATCTTTGAGGTCAATAATTTGACTTTTGTGTCAGTCAGTCAGTTTTGTTGATTGGTCAGCTATAGTTTTTTTAAATAAATTAAAAAAATTGGTCTGTTAGTTTCAGTAATTGGTCAGCCAATTTTTTCTGAATAAAAAAAAAATTAGAACACCCATTAGAGAAGGTTAGCACTTCATCTGTGGGATATTCGACAAAAGTAATTTGACTTTCGTGTCAGTCAGTTTTATTGATTGGTAGGCTATAGTATTTTTTTGTGAATTTTTTAAATTTTTATCAAGGTCTTAGAGATTGAAAGCATTTTTGGGATATTCGAAAAAAAGGTATGTCATCTGAAAGGTCAATTTGATATTGATCATAAAAAGGTCAGTTAGTTTTAGTAATTGCCCCATGATAGAGAATTTTTTCTGAATTAAACAAAAATCTAGATCAAGAAGGTAAGCAATTCATTTGTGGGATATTCGAAAAAAGTATTTGGTCTAAAGTCTCAGTTATTGGTCATTGAAGGCCAGCTAAGTTTCAGTAATTGGGCACGGATTATAACCCTTTATAAAAGGTTAGCACTTCATTTGTGGGATATTCGTATAGAATATGGCATCTATAAGGTTTGTAATTTGTCATAAAAAGGCAGTTACGTTTAAGTAATTGCCTGGTCATAGGGAATTTTTGTATGAATTTTTAAAATTTTGTTCAATATACCCATTAGAGAAGATTAGCACCTCATTTGTGGGATATTAAACAAAAACCATGTTAAAAGCTAATATTTCTTCAGACTTTCTTTTTCAATTCGTAGAGAACGCTAGCGTGCCTCATTTATGAATTATGTATTTGTGAAAATAATTTTTTGAATAGGTGATGTGGTGACAATTAATTATTCGAAAATTCAGAAAAAATCAATTAATAAAAATGATTCACCATTTGTGAAATTATTGACCATTTAGATGGCATTTTCTTTTCCGAATGTCTAGTATTTATGCGGAATGTTAAAATCCCAGAGCCCAAAAAATGTACGATGTTGAAAATGTTTAAATATGATATAACGTTGAAAAAATAATCAAGCTTATTGAAACCAAACTTAGCATCATACTGCCTCTAATAATATGGTTTTTTTTAGACGTGTGGTTTTCAAAAATGTAGCTTTATTATAAAGATAAGGGTTTGCCATTATGTTTTAAAAATGATTTCGGGCAAGTGGCCGTCGCGGCTGGCTCGAATAAATTCCAGCCGAGAGCCCCAATTTTTCGACCGCTTTTTGCAGTAATTGGGGCCGTAAGTCAGCAATAACGCGCCGAATATTCTCTTCCAAGGCGTCAATCGTCTCGGGCTTATCTGCGTAGACAAGCGACTTCACATAACCCGACAAAAAATAGTCCAGCAGTGTTAAATCGCAAGATCTTGGAGGCCACGCCACAGGCCCACGACGCGACGCGGGATAATGCGCTCACCAAAAATGTCCTTCAATAAATTGATTGTTTCGTTGGCTGTATGGTATTTTGGTAATAAATTTGCACGATTTGCAAACGTTGTTCAGGAGTAAGTCTATTCATTATTAAATGGCTTATGACAAACCAAACTGAGCATAAATCAAGTGACAGCTGCCAAAAAGAACAACTCCGAAAAAAGTATTGCCAGATTGAAAACCACACGTCTAAAAAAAACACCCTTTATTTTAATTTTTTAAAGGGCACGGTAGTACCAATTTCTTAAGAAAGGCACTATACCCTTTTTTCTAGAACCAACTATAGTAGGTAGTTTAATTAATATACCTTAAAATTAGACATTTTGAACTTTTCCGCCATTAACTTTTGTATTATGCACTTCTTGTTCAATTGTTATATATTTTAAGATTAATATTTCTGAAGCTTTCAATAATTACCACACTATTGACCAGCCTTAAACTTTGACAGACAGGTATTCAATTTTGACAGTTTTCGTTATACAAATGTCAAAAATTAAAAGCATTCGCATTACCTTGTGTTTTTTTTTATGGGAGTTTTTCATTAACTTTTATTTAAAAAAATAGGTATATTGAAGTAGGTACATGTACATTTTTTCCAAATTAACACTCATTGCTAAAAAAAAGAAATTAATTGTCTACTTTCAATTATATTGTCTGTTACATAGAAACTCCCATTCAGCATTGAACTGAATTATAACAAAGAGGGTGTGTTGTGTTCAATGAAAGTGTTTTACTTTTATAGTCTAAAACTTATATTGAAATAAAGTAATTTGAGATGATTTCATAATTAATTTATGTTATGTGAGTTTGTAGTTAAACAGATCTTACATACATTTTTGTTTGGTTTTTTTTTTCGAACATATGAGTCATACGAACTTGGAGTTTATGCCTGTTGAGGCAAATAATGCGATGAGTCAAAGGAAAGACAACCACAAATTTTCATTCTCTTTTTTTATTTAAATTTTTTTAACTACACATATTTTACCTGTCAAAGAAACGGAACTTAAAAATAAAATTTAAAAAAATATCATGATGTTGCGGGTTTATTTTCAAAGGTCATAAAATAAACAAAGTGACACCCGACAACTTATAAACCCATATACCTACTTCAATACTATATGAATCGAAACGTTGCATTAAGTATATGATTGCATTTTGAGACAGAGGTTAAGTAAAGTTTCATTTCTAAGAGTCACTTAAGTGTCATATTAATTTTAGCTGTCAGTTAATATGTCACACAGAAATTGAAAGTTAAATTTTCAAAAAAAAAAAAAAAAACTCGGATGGGGCTGAGTCATTGGCATGGTATATAAGAGTTAGTAAAAAATTAAATTATTTTGAATTGACAGCGGCATCGTTAAAGTGTTGCATCAATTCAGTTTCTTTCTAATCATTTTGCTGTCTATTTCTACTCAAATGCTTCTGTTTGTGATCTAGCCCATATATGGCGTTGCTGTTGTTGTTATAGCGATTGCCTGAACTGACTGTCGCCATTATGTCTCCGCGTACGGAAACTCACTCATGGCTGATTAACTAAATTGAAAAGAGCTGCTCACACTGGTTTTGTGAAATGATGCGATGCGCGACGACTGACGATGGGTCTAATGGTGGAAACAAAATGGTGGGGGGGGTAGACAACACAATATGTCAAACATTAACTTTCACTTAAAAGAGATAACAAACACATACATATATACATCTATCTGCACATATTATAAGCACTTGTGGTTGAACCACAAGCACACAACGCACGGTCTCTGCGACATCAAATAATGAGTGGAGAGTGGTTTCGAGAATATTATACTCGTTGATTTTTGAAATTTCAAGTCGATTGGGCCTGGCTGTCATGTGGAAGAACGAATATTGAATTTTAAAATGTGCTCTGCAAAATGCAAAGTGCCGAGGGTGTTATTTTTTTTTCTTTCTTTTAATTTTTATTTTTTTCTCGATTTTATTTTGAATTGTAAACGAAATTAAATTAAACATTCATGTCTCTGGGCTATAAGGTTGGTATATATTGGGAGGGGGGTGTTTGGCATTTTTATATTATGTGGGTGCGTTCACAATGGGAGTTCCTTTTACTGTTAGTTAATTTGTTTATGCATTTTAGTAGGTATATGTATATAGTGCATTCACCCCAACAATCTCTTTGAAATAAAAAATGTTTTGTTTTGATTTTGTGTATACATACAAATTGAGCTCAGGTGAAACGCGTATACTGATCAATACAAAAAATTAAACCATTATAGACACAAGAAAGTATTGTGTGATGTTTATTTAAGCTGTGCGAGTGGTGCATATGTTATTTAGAACATATACCTAGAGATAATGGTATTGGTTTTTTAAGTTTCCATTGAAAATATATGGTTCTTTAAACAATTTTGTTTATTTTTAAAACAAAATTGGATAATTTCTGAGTGCGAGATCGTAGTATTTTTCGAATTAAATCAAAGTTTTGGATAATTTCTGAGTTAAATCCAAGTGGATGAACTGAAAACATATATTTTTGACAGATTTTTGTCAAAACACTATTGAAATATAGAGGGCGTCCTCTGTTACGACAGTGAAAGCGCCTTAAATCCGAACTAACATCTAAAATATGTTTTTCATTCAATTTATATTCTAAGTTCACTTATCGAATTTGGTGAGTTAACTCATGGATGAACTTAAAACATGTATTTCTGACAGATTTGTGTGAAAACACTATTGAAATAGAGAGGGCACCTTCCCTGTTTTGATATTGAAAATGTATTTTGATAGATTTTTGACAATTGAAAATTAAAGTTAATCCTTCACCGACAAACTGATTTAACTAAAGCGTTCAATTTACTCGCAGGATAACCTAACTCTAGCTTAGGTCAAGCATTGAAAAACTTGCCCTTAATAACATTTCTGATAAAATAACAATCATATTCCTTGCTTAAAAAAAAAAAGTAAACTACACTTGACTTTATTCTTCAATTGCCACTCAACATGATAACTCATTTCGAATATGAAAGCACAGCATCCTTTGCTGTCGTCGCGGTCGCCACCGTTCCGCATCTAGCTATATGGAAACCTAATTTTAAGCAGTTCAATAACTGTCTCTTTCAAACTCCTTCACAACACAACAAACGAACCCGATATGCTATTTCCTGTTTTGCTTGCCCTCTATAAGTCAGCTCATATTGCTGCATATCTATCAAAAGCTTGCCGCGAGAATCCTGACAAAATGTGAACCATTATGGATGATCCAATTATTGTTCGACTGCAGGCACTGTGCACTCACAAACACTCATATTCATGCACTTTTGCATCAACCATCAGAAGAGAGAGTATGATGGCGGGTTCCCACAAAATAATAATGGTCTGGCTAGCCCCCAAAATGTGGTACAATGTCCTTCTCTATACGAGAGAAGGGAGTGTATATATATTTGAACATAAACTTTTGTTGCACTATAACAGATTAATTGAACGAAATAACTGGATCTATAGAGGGATGGGCGTTGGGAGCGGGATGAAATGAAAAATAGCAATGGTATATTTGCAGATTGTTGCTATATTTTCCATTCCAACCCACTGTCCCACTGCACTGTGGGGGGTAGTATGGATTTATTTTTGTTATATACATATATTTTTTTGATTAAAATTGAAAATTTACCATTCAACTGTCAGAGGATGAGAAGCTTTACTGTATCATCATCATCTTTTATCTCGTTGTAGTACAGAGGTTTTCTTCTGTTTGGTTTGTTTTTTGTTAAAGCTGACTGTGGCTATAATTTAAATTTTAAAACATGGTAATGTAATTTACGACAGCGACGACGAAACAATGAAAGAACAAAGAGGCACATAATTCTGGCCAAAGGCAACTATATTCTACTGCACTGCTTCTAATAGAATTATAGTCCACAGAGAGAATCGAGAGAGACTCTATACAGTTGTTGAAGTGTTGAAGGGCATGACGCTATATATGTACATATGTATGTATAATGTAATGTATGTATGCTGAAAAGGATTGGATTATGGCGGAAGTCTTTAATGCAGCAAAATGAATTGAAGTTTTGTGGGAAAAGTTTTGTTTTTAGGAGCATGCTGCATAGTAGGTCGGAAGAGTTTGAAACAGTAATTTTATTATAAAACTGCACAATGTGCTTATATATAGGAACTTTTATGAAATTTTAATGGTTCAGGCTTATGAAATTAATGTGTTTTGGTGTATGAAATATGAAATATTTGTGTTACAGGAAATATTTTAACTATTAAATAATTTAATGGGATTAAAACACCGATAAGCTTCACCTTATATAGCATCGAAGTTAAAGCCTAGCAAGACGTGTGAGGATTTAACTATACTCTGTTCAATTTAAATTTGCAGTACAGGCCTTATGGGAGAGCTTTTTCAAAAAACACTGGTGCCTGCTGCTGCTTGCACGGCACCTTAACTTAAGAAATTGCCACTGAAATAAGAAACAGAATCACTAAGTTACATTTAAATTGTTTTTGTAATCTTCTTTGAGCTCACGTACATCCCATCATGACCTATCTGCTCCCCGGGGTGAAAGGCGACTGATCGCAAATTTGCAACCAACCCTTGTTGACATTGTTTTTACTAAAAAAAAAACACTTTGAATCAGAGTTACCATTGCCCAGTTGAAGGAAATTCATATGGCATATTCTTTGGTTTTTGCAATGTAACTTTCAGGATTTAAGCTTTTTTAGAGCTTTTGGTAGCAAATATTTCGACTTTAGAGAAAAAAGTTTTGACGCTTGGTGTTTTTCTGTTTTCATGTTTTAGGATTTCCTTTTATGTATGGAAAAACAGTTAAAAATTAAAATACAGTTATACAAATTGTTGGCTATTGTCTTTCAGAGAGGTGTGGAAAAAGATAAATTAAATTTATTTAGGAGATCATTGTTTTTGATTATAAAATATGCGTATATTAATAAATAGTTGGTAACTCTATCGATATTTTTGTGAGATTTGCGGCAATTTTAAATGCTCACTACTGCAACCCTGTAAGAGTGGTGAGACTGAAAGGCAAATAGCCTATCTTCCCTGTACTGCAAATATAAATTGAACGGAGTTAGGTGGTGAATTTAATTTTTGAGCTTTAAATTATATTGCTATATATATTGAAAAATACACAAATAAACCAATATAGTTTGATTCACCAAACACGAAAACCTGGATAGCTTCTTCGAAGGTATTGATATTTAGGCTAATTCATATTCTGTCAAGAGTCGGTGGGAATTATTAAATCCATAAACCACAGAAATACCCGACAACCCAAAACATAACCTAAAATCACGAAAGCCCATTATACTTAAAACCCAAAATCCCACATAAAGCGCGCAGATTCCAGAAAATCCAAAATTCAGAAAACCTAAAATCCCGGAAAATGAAAAGACAAATGTCTTATCATTAAGTTCAAAACAGTTTAAAAAGAGAAAATAAATAATAACATTTTTGAAGTGGTCTAATTTTTGCGGCGTTTTTTCTTGCAAATTAATTGATGCTTCGTTGTTATCATCATGAACTTAGAAATCTTTACGCAAAATTTTCATTTTATTTAATTTTTCGGAACTTTAGTTTCGAAAAAAAATTTGGTGATGCGGCTTTTGAGATTTTCATTTTATTTCATTTTTCGGAACTTTAGTTTCGAAAAAATTTGGTGATATTGGCTTTTGAGATTTTGGAATTTTGGATTTTCTCGATTGTTGATTTTCAAGGTTTTTGGATTTCTGAATTTTGTGTTTTCGGGATTTTCTGAATTTTGGGTTTTCGGTTATGACCGATTTAGAGAGGCTCATAAATTTTAATTCTGATTATCGGCCAATCGAGTGTGACAAAATTCTATAGACAAAAATTCTGGAATTCTGTATATCCTTACAAGAGTAAACTGTTTTCGACAAAATAAAATACTTTACCAGTTTCCTTCAAAAGTGCGGTGAAAATCACAATTGATTTTTTTTTTTTATAAAAAGAACGTTAAAAATTGACTTTTCGGAACTCTGTTTTTCCAAAAAAATTATGTTTTATAACTAAATAAAAAAAATAAAACAAATTTAAGAAGAAGATTTTACTTTTCAGAACTGCACGTTTTTTATATGCAAAAAAATCTAAAGCTGAATTTTCAAAAATTGAATTTAAAAAAATAATTTAAAAGAAGAAGCCTTATCAAACTTGTACAAGAATATAGGTAACTTTTCACAGGACAAAAGTCCATAATGCACATACATACATAGTATGTTCCACCTCGGTGAGACAGAAGTCCACAATTCCACCGAAGTGGGCTTAAGTCCATAATTTACTTAAAAATAAAGTGGGACTTAAGTCCACTTTAGATATTTTTGAATATAATTAATGAGGGCCAAAGTTAATTAAAAAAAATCACCACGTCTTTTTCTTTAACTTCTTTTCGGGTCCTCAGTACCGCTTGTGCTTAGGGTATGTTCAGTTTCCTGTCAGGTATACAGTGTTCAAAGTTTTCTTAACAAACAGTACTTTGGTAGCCTGTTTTGCTTTGTTTCTGTATTTTACATTCGAAACATCGTTCGCATTTTGGAAGTTTTGGTTTTGAAGCAGCAAAGACTTTGGACCAGATCGTCGACGTTCTACGAAAACTCTGTAAGTTAATTTTTTTCGAAAATGCGATACCTCTCCTTAAATACGCCACACTTAATCAAATATCAAGAGTTAAGTTATGTAAGTATCAACTTTAATGTTGTTTTAATTCTAAATTCTAAATAACTCAAACACAAAAATGTTCGAGTTGTTGTCAGTAAAAGATCCGTAACTAATGCAAATGTCGTTTTCTAGAACGACAAAGAGAAAATGTTTAAAAAAAAAATGTAGACATTATCGCCTCCTTGGATGACTGACGACTCAAAGAGAAAATGCTTTGAATGTGATTTTTGTTTTACTCATTGTGAACCAAACTTTTAAAGTTTAGCATTCCTTATTAAAAAAAAAACTTGTAAGTTAGGACATAGCGCCATACGTTTTTTTTATGCACTTATATATTATATGGTTGGGGTATACATAAGTCCATAATCGAATTGTGGACTTATGTCCCACCTCGGCGAGAGATATCTACGTCTATTTGTGGAATTATTCTCTGTGGATTTATGTCTCTACGCCTTTAAAATTCTGTAATATTAAACAGTTAAACCATAAGCATCCCTTTTTAAACACGCGAAACAGGTGTAAAGCATTTTTTTGTAATTATGGACTTATGGCCCATCTAAAAAACTAATGCAATTTTCTCCATTTGGGTCCATAATGGAACTACCCATTTATGTACTCCTGACGTGTGACTTACATATGTCTATACATCATGATGTATTAGTTAAATTGTTAAGTTAAAGTATGTATAATGATAAGGAAACTATTTCCAGGATTCTTTAAAATACATAAAACCTTAATTTATAAAAATGTTAGAAGTACAAAGACCTCTGTACGCAAATACTATCTTTCCAACCTGAAAAGAACCCTCAAATTGAATAATTTTAATATATCTAAACAATATAAAAAAAAATACTCATTTTCATAAGGGGTCACATCTAAATTATAAGTACAAACCAACAAAAATTTTAAGATGAAATAATTATCGTTATTCTATGCCTGAACAATGACAAAAAGAAAGTCGATGCCACGATAAGTGAGCACAGGAAAGGAAAAAAGAAAAAAACATAAATTGTTATAAGAGTGCCTCTAAAATATTCTTCAGTGAAATATGCATCATTATAGTTTCATCGACATCGACAGTCCTCAAAAGTCCACGAACCCACTTGTCTGCCACAAATGCTGTTAAAAAACACCTTCTATTTTAATATTTTTATACATTTATTTTTGTATATATACAAATAAAATCATCCCCTGTACCATTTTGAGACTTAAAAATAAAATAATATTCATTAAGGGGGAACATGAAAATTAAAATTTATATTATTAAACGAAAGTCAACAACATCGAAATAAAGTGTCCACAGGAACTATTTTTTAATGAAATCGCTTGCAAATGACCATTCCCTATCAAGTTCCTTTTTATTATTGTCCTATACATAATTACCCATAAAGGATATGCCAGAGAAAACGAAGGACCTCAACAAGCAAATATAAAAAAAGAGAAGAATAATAAAGAGAAAGAACCAGAAAAATGTTTAATTTCATTTCGAATGCACCGCTAGCTTGCTATATACCGCACTATCTCTCTGGGGAAATAAAACAAGGACGAGGCGTGAAATAATATTAATTTTAAGTAGAAACAGAGACAATTCACAGTTGTTGTTGGTTGAGTTGGGTGGGCATGCAGCGAGAAAGAAAAGAATTCTTCTCTCATTCTCATTAGGGAAATCCTTTAATATATTTAAATTCAAGTGCGACGTGTATATTCCTACAATTTTCAGCTTCTATTTTTTTGTATTTAAATGTATAGCTTCGTGTTTTTAATGTTTATCAGTTAATTAAAAAAAAGTGTCATAGTTGGGAAAAGTAGAAGGAGAAAATGAAGGAAAAAAAAGCACCACAAAAGGATTTCATTAAATTTATTCTTTTATCCACTTTAACTAAGCGGTCAGCTAACTTTCAAGTCCAAAACGTCTTATTTGTCAAGGGGTATCATTTTACATACATATTTTATGTGAAACCACTTAACTCAAACAATAAGAAAAAAAAGAAAGAAAATGTCAGGCGATGTTTCGTGTTGGAAATTGTTTTTCATCAGTTTTTGACATGTCCAGGAAATGTTACAAAAAAATAAACAAAAATAAACACCGAATCCTTTTCTATTTTTATTTGTGTCCTTTCTTTATTTTTGTTCTTTAAGGTTAAATTAATTTTATGTTAGTACAGAGAAAAAAATGTTAAAACTCAATTTGAAATCCACTGAAGTGGTACCAGCTTACTGGTAGCTGTTCATATATAATGATGGATTAGCAAAAAAAAGAGGGTGGCGTATACGTGATTTTTTTTAGTTTTTCTTTTTTTTATTTTTACTTAAACTAGGATTTTCATACTAAAATGTTGAGGTTTATGAAGCATGAACAGTAAATTGAGTTCTTAGTAAAGTTCTGGAAAAAAGAAATGGAAAGAGAGTGTATAGGTAATGAAGCAGAAAATTGTACGAGCAATTATGGTAAACAAATTAGCAAGTTAAGAAAATATTTGGTAAGAACTCTGAATGAGTTATTGCGTGCGTCTATATTTATGGTCCGGAACTTAAAGGTAATCAGAACAATCAGTTGTACAATTCCAAATGGTATATTTTTATTCTTTTCTTTTAGAAATTTTACTGAAAATCTACTACAAACCAAAGTATGCGGTTGACTACTTAACTCCTTTTGGAATGCCATTCCGAAATAAAAAAAAGTATCAAGGTCGTAATATTATATGATAACATTTAAGTTCATAAATCGTTTTAAATAAAAACAAAGTTTTTTTTTATAGAAAATCGTTTTCCAATTAAAATGAAATTTAACACTTTAATTGAATATTATTTTTAATGAGTAGGAAAATGCATTCTCATTTACATAGATATTCATTAATTGATCAAATTTCATGCCTGACATCCGGTCATGCTTCAGTAATTTAAAATTTCAACAATATCTATATTAAACAAAAATCGACAAAAAAATCAATGTAAATTCAAAAACACACACGAAGCTCTGCGGAATTGAAATTCAAACTAATGAACTTAAATGCAAAAAAAAAAAAAACGAATCTCCACTTACTTGAATTAAATTATAGCCTGAGAAGTTACATTGCATATAATGAGGTTATAGTTGAATAAAAAAAAAGTCAAAAGAAACAATCTTTTTGGACAAATAATTTGATTATTTGCATATTGAATCTGTCAGTTTAGAGCAAGTAAGCGAACAGACTTTCTATTATATCCATTTTTAAATCGTTGCAACGTTGGTATGCGTGTCAAAATCAGCTATCACCGAAAAGTATAGTTATTTGGAAAAAATAGAAATTAGAATTAGAAAATTCGAAAATTGTAACTCACTCAAAACATAAAAAGATGGTTTTTCGTTTATGCTGGTTTTACACGACTGTCAATTTTTCTGTCTCAAAATAATTAACGACATTTATTTTCACGAAGCCAAAAGAGAACGAGCAAAATTATTATCACAATATTTATGGCGTTAAAGATAGGTCGCCCATTGTCTTCTGAACCTCACAAAATGAGCGTTCTTCTTATCGATAGAAGAGACAATTCTTCTGGATTTGAATTCAGAATCGTTAAAAGCGATCGATTGGCATTTCTCTTCCAGATTACAAATCAAAAACGACATTGCCCTACCTGAGGTCAGTGTTATGTCTACATTAAACGTCGTTTGCATAACGGAAATAGGAGTTTGAAGTTTTTTAAGAAACTTGCTTTATTTTTGTAGATAGGTATTCAAATTTAACTTTTTAATGGCTTGACCGATTTTTTTATAATTTTGGAATTGAAAACTTCTGAATAGCTGAACCAATATTGAATTTAAAAATTTTGAAAATAATTTTTTTTAAAACTTGTATGTAAATAACTCAAAAATACATAAGTAAATTTTCTGAATTTATTTCCGTGAAAACCTTGTTTCCGTAATGGGTTTTTTTTTTGCAAAAACTTAGAAACCTAGTTTTCTAACAATCACTTTGGTCATTGCAGGTACGAAATTTAATCAATTTAGAGCATTTTTGGGAAAATTAAAAAAAACGGAATCTGTGTATTTCATTTACTCGCTTTATATGATCTAAAGAAAAAATTCAAATCCAAGCAATACGTATTCTGATGAAAATAAAATCAAAATTATGCAACGCCTTCTCTCAGACTATAACTTTAATTGTCATATGTATGAGCTCTCGCCCTTCTGTGGAGTCTGTATAGTTCCGGAATTAAGTCTTCCCCATTATATTCGCCCACACTGGAATTAATCAGAATTTCCCTTTATCAGCATGGCACAGAAGAATGAGTTTGGGCTCGGCCATTGCCAATGCCAAGGCAGGTGACAGTTTCCTTTTTGATTAAATTTTAAATGAACTGTCATAAATTCTTATCACAGCACAGCAACTGGCACGCGGTGGTGGCGTTTGTTTCAATGTGTGTATCTGTTTATAATATATTGTGTGTGTGCATTTAAGTCTGCAATTCTGTAGATCTATTGGCGGTTATGATTATGATGATGGTCAATTTGGTCATCTTTGAGGGCCAATAAAACTTTTCTAATGTTTAGAGGCAGACAATTATACTTATTATTATTATTATTATTAAAGGGATTGGAAATAAAATGTTTTGCGCATATATCAGAAGCATAAATACCCTAAACAAGACTATTTTTACAATGACAGCAAACACTCTACACTGATTGAAAGGTGGACGATTAAGCTCACAGAAATTAGACTTTCTCTTCAAAAATAAATTTTGGTGGAGTTTTCTTTTAAGTTTCAATAAGTTTTTAAAAAGTACCTACCTAACACTAAATTTGGAAAGAATTATTGATTTTTCGGAGTGAAAGAGGGAAAATCCGCTTTTTTGTAAATTTCTCCAAAACTATGAGTTTTTTTGCGGAAGAAACGTCAAGTCGAAAATTGAAGCTTAAAAAAATTCTGCACGAAAACTTCGCTCCCAGTATTTTAACACCACATAGTTATGTAGAAAATATGAATACAAATAAACAACTGATATAAGGTTTGTCCGTTTATTACGCAAAACTTTCAATTTCGTCGGCCTCATAAGCAGACCTCGCAACTTTTAGCGAAAATGAGTTTTGAATGCTATTTTATAGAAAATTCGTTAGCACAGCAACCTAGAAAATTTCGTATCCCTCATAAAACTATATTTACTAGAAATGGGTACTTTTGGGAAATGAACGAACAATTTCAGTCTATAAGCCTTTTTCACAGAAAGGAGCCCTCACGGGAGAATACATTTCCCCGTGTTTGATTTCCTGTTCAAGTAATTTCTGCGGAAAGAAATTCGCAATACTTTTTCACAGTTTTAAATTTTTTTTAGAGAATTTAAAAGTCAGCATTGCAGGTATGCTGCTGCTGCGAAACGAAATTTTTCTTTGTGTTTCTAATATGACAATTTCGATCACTGAAACTACGGCGAAAAAATACTTAAAAAAAAACGCAAAAAAAAAAACACAAAACACAGAAAGCCGTGCTTTATTGATTGAAACATAAATAAAACTCAAATCACTTTTCTGCACATAATTAATTCCAATTATGTAATTCGGTACGAAAAAAGAGCGGAGACTTTTCCAAAAAATCTGATTCAATTATCAATTTCGTTCTTTGAATGGAATTTTAAGTTCATGGTTCATTGTATTAGTTTTGTAAAGAATTTTTCGTTTTGCATCAGCAGCGTAGGTACTAGACATTGGTCTTAAAAATTTGACGGTTTGTGAGGTTCTGTGCAAAAGTAAAGGATCAAACCTATTCTTCCTCAATTTTCTTTATTTTTATTAAAATAACTATATTTCTGTAAGACTCAAGGTCTTTTAAATGCAAATTTAATTGCATGGAACTATATTTAAAGTTTCATTGAAGGATAGGAAAGAATTTTTTGTCGGCACAGTTGACTGAGAAATAACTTAAAATTCCAACGGTGGCATTCAGTTCTATGAAAAAAAGTTGCCTACAAAATTATATTTGTGTCGATATTCATGGACTAAAATCTTGCGTCTTAGAAAGGTACAACATCTAACTGATGAGCCCAACTGTCGTGCCTGGGCAAAACGCATTTGGACTAAAGTTCGCAAAAGTTTTCAATTAAATTTTTATTCATAACAGTCCGCTTAAATAACAACAAAAAACAATACATTTTCTATTGTTTTGTTCTTGTTCCTTGATAATTATAGCCGCTTGATTATTGTATACATACATACATATATACATACATACATAATATTCTAAAAAACAAATTTTAATTTTCAAAATTGAAACATTTTACTTTTTTCAAATATTTTTTGTTTGTTTACTTTTTTTTTTGATTAGCTAGGTTTTTCGCACCCAAATTTAAGTATTTAAATCACGTTCGCTTAGAATGGAATTATTTTTTTGTTTCGTTTTTGAATTTATAAAGTAGGTAGGTAGGTATATCTATTTACACGTATTTATGTTGAATTTTAAATTTATAATGCCGACAGAATATCAACACTATCTATTTATTCACAGTTTTTAGCCAGCAAACGGCGGCGGCGAATGAGGCAAACCGTTTTGAAAAAAAAAATAAATAAAAAATAAAACACCATCGGTGTGATGGACCACACTGAACCAAAAAGGTACGTAATTACAATAAAAAAGTTTGTTGGGACAATAAATTTATTTATCAATTTTCGTCCAACAAACTGGTTTATTGGGCCAATAAAAAGCGGTTTATTGGCCCAATAAATATTTATTGATACAAGCAAAAGCGGTTTATTAACCCAATAAACGTTTATTGATACAAGCTAAATCTGTTTATTGGCTCAATAAACATTTTGTTGATACAAGCAAAAGCGTTTATTGACCCAATAAACGTTTATTGACCCAATGAACGTTAATTTATACAAGCAAAAGTGGTTTGTTGTCCTAATAAATATTTATTGATACAAGAAAAAGTGGTTTATTGGCCCAATAAACGTTTGTTGAGACAAGAAATTATTTATTGAATTATTTATTTTTTTTACAAAAATGGTGAGATGCGGCAATGTACTTTTTGTATTGGCCCAATGAACTATTTATTGGCCCAATAAACTATTTATTGTCCCAATAAACTATTTATTGTCCCTATAAAGTGTTAATAAGTTTAATTTAGTTTTTTAATTATAATTGACTGTTATAGAATTCACATTGTGTACATGCTGTGATTCTTATAAGAGTCGCTAAGATTCGAACATAATTTGCGCCTTAGAAGGGTGCGACAGCATTTTACAAAACGCATTTTGGAGTTGAGGTCACTTGAAATTTTAATTTTTATTCAAGTGACCTCAACACCAGAATGCGTTTCGTAATATTATGCTGTCGCACCCATCTAAGATGCAAATTATGGTTAATGCTTACCGACTATATATAAAAATCACAGCATGAACAGACTGTGAATTTTATGAGAATCGACCATAATTTGAAAAAAATAAAGTATTTAGCTACTCCTTAAAACTTTATTGGGACAATAAATAGTTTATTGAGCCAATATACAGTTTATTACGATAGTAAACAAAAATGTTAAAATCAATTAAAATGTTTATTGCCATTTAATAAATTGTTTATTGCGCCAATAAACGCATTTATCAAAGTAAAAAAAGAAGTTTTATAAAAAAATTGTTTGGCGCAATGTATGAGTTTATTGTGCCAAAAAAAAAGTTTATTGATACTAGCAACCGGTTATTAATTTTTAAATTTTAATTTTCAATAAACGGACTTTTGTTGAGCCAACAAATCGTTTATCGAATACAAATTTTTTAAACAATAAATGTTCGTAGTATCAACAAACAGTTTATTGAGACAATGAAAAAACAGTCAATAAACGGTGTTTATTGATATTACAAACGATTTTTTTTGTCAGTGCAACAACACTTGAATTGAATTTTCCTCATATATTATATAGAGGGCGTTACAGTAGCGCCGAAAGTGTAAAAGTTTCTATACAGAAAGAATTTCTAAATGCTGTCTATAATACTGTCATCGCTTGTCGATTGTAAGTTTGAAAAACTTTTTATCCGAAAATGCCTTTAGAGTTGCAGCCACAGGTGCTGCAAACATGCAAGTGACACTTTCTCCATTGCATCAATATACATTCATATATATACGCGCAGAAAACACATAATGAAAATCCTTCGAATGTTCCATAAAACACCTTTGTGTGTGTTTATATACCGGAGAAGCCTGTTACCTGCTGGCGCAGTGCATTGTGCTGATGTGATTGACGTTATAAACCCTCAGAAAAGGATGTGTGCATTTGCTTTGACAAAATGAGGTTTATTGTGAAGGAAATGTATCAAAGGAGCTGCATAAAGGTGCATACACAGTTCTATATTTGCACAAATATCACAGTTCCTGTGAATGCAACGGTTTGTATTGTAGTTTATGTCCTTTGTGCTTTATACAGGGAAGTTGTTTACTGTGTGTAAGAAGAGAATGTCGATGAAGTGCGGGAGTGATTTACGATTTTTTTTTTATTAAAACGATTTGCATTTTGAAAGCTGATTGAGATAAAACAGATAAAACAGGTCTTGTGAAGAGACACAAAAAAAGGAGTTTCTAGTATCTTTCGAAAGGCTGCATGCAGCTTACAAAAGTTATAAAACACCTACCGGAAACTACAATTTCCTTACAATTTTGTAATTTTCTTTTTATGACACAAAACTATAAAGCTACTGTAAGACGATGCACTGGTCAACGGAAATAAATAAAAACCATCGGAAAAAAATAATGATGTTTTATTTTTCGTTACCAGAAAAAGGCAATTGCAGTGATACTTTCTGGCAGCGACAATTCGAACTATACTGGCGTTTACCGATCTTCTTTTGATTGTGAAACCAATCTAGCAGCATTTTCTCTTTTTTCAAAAAAAGAAAGGTCATTTTGAAAGGTTCAGAAAGCTTCTGAATGACCAATACCCTATTTCCATACTCCATCGAACATTTCACATTATGTCAAGAAATAAGAAAATTGCGATAAATAATTCTGTCAACATGCCGAAGAACAGTCTGTCAATGTGTCCTAACTGTCGTTGGCAGAATGATTACAAGGTCAAGTTAAATAATCAAAGCTTTGACCCGAAAAGTCGTACCTATTATTAACTTTTTAATTTTTGTTCAGTTATGTGTATCTGTCAAAATCGAAGAAAATGGTGGATCTAGTGCCCATTCACATGACTAACATCATTGATTTGTTGTTGTTTTTAATAATGAGGTGTCCAGTTTTTCTGGACATTCAAATAGCCATTTTGACTTTCAACCTGCGAAATATATTACCTTAGATTTCTGAACTGTGGATTATAGCGGCCATGTTATTAAAGCAATGTCTGTCAAATTTATACTGTGAATTGTACACTGTACAGTAGTGTACGATAATTCATCATATTAAAAAAATCAGGAAATTTTATTTTCAAAATCACTGCTACGTACGCGAAAGATTTACAAAATGACAAGAATTAAATTTACAAGATTTAAATCCTCCCCATAATTTCTAGTCGATAATTCGAAAGTTTGTGGTCAAATGAAGAGTCAACCGGTTCGATAAATATCACCAAACAACCAAACGTCACAGAATCGCAATTACTGCTGAAAACATTAGGTAAATTTTTTGAATGTACCGCTGCAGCAAAACATTTTTGTATGTAGGTACTATTTAATTATCTGTTGGAAATTATAAAAATTTCACAATAAATCAAATACACCACTGAATTAAAATTTAATCGAAAATAAGTACGTAATTGCATCAAAACATATTATGATGAAATAAAAAATAACTCCTGATTTGCAACAGAGTGGAAAATTTGTATAAAACGTGCAAAACTTTTGCTTTGTTATTGTGTAACTATTGAGGAAATTAATCGAAAGAAACTCATTTTAAAGAAAATAAATTAGCATTGTTATCACCTTGCAATCGATATAATGAGAAATTATATTGTGTTACGTACTTATATTTGTGTAATGAAATTCTGATTATTGTTATTTTTATTTTCAATATATAAAAAATACTTTGTTGTTTTCTCGCCAAAAGCCTCATTTTCAATTATAATTCTACGAATACTTATATGTATGTATATAATTATTGAGAGATAATAAAAAATTATTTGACTATAGAAATTGAGGTTAGGGTAAATTCGTGCATTCTGATGGAAGGAGTCACTATGGCTCAATTATTTAAATACCATACTTTTGAATCTAAAATAAAAATAAAAACAATCGATGAGAAAATTCAAGTCTTCTTTGATCAAGTGCTTTGTTTAAATTTCGTTATTACGATTTTTGTATGCGGATTCAAAAAAAAAACATAAAAATTGCTCTTTTCTTATTTATTCTATATTTTTGATTTAGTGAGCTGTGATTTAAAAAAAAAACTATACTTACAGGGCTATTCTGGTGTTGTGAGGGCTCACAACTCACAAGTCACAAGCCTTTGTGAGGTTGATTTCTTGTGAGGTTGTTCTGAGGTTCTCAAAAGGAGATCACAATTTCGATAGTTTTCGTGAGGCTCACAGTTGTGAGGGTACGAAAACCTCACAAAATCGATTTCACCTTTCCTTGTGAGGTTGTTGTGACTTGTGAGGTATCAGTGAGGTTTGCCAGAATAGGGCTGTTAAATAGCTTTTCGGTGTTAAAATAGTTTGGGAAACAAAAAAGTGCGCTTTCATGTCCACAGTTACACTACAGTACTTTATTCTGTTGAATATTTTTGATAATATTATTGAAAACAAAATATGATTCATAGAAACACGGGTTTCGTTTCAAATGAAAGCAAATAATAATATGATTTTTAGTTTCAAGGGATAAGTTCTTCATGGTAAACAAAACAAAAATAATAAACTGATTTATGGTAAAATCATAAAAGTATTGAAGAAAATTAATTTAATAACTGAAAAAAAAAAAAAATAAAGTAATTTTTTAATGTTTAATCATAATATAATACTCGGTCTAAAGCAACTGCTCGAGTTTTTCCTTTCCCATTTTGATTCCATTTAACTATTCTATTACTACTAACTATTAACAGTTACCTATTTGAGGCTTAAATGCCTAAAAATCAATGAAATTGTTTTAAATGTTGAACCTTAAATTTTTGGCATAATTTCGAATAAAATATTACGGTTTTCTGAAGTTTTTATAAATTTTAAACCTAAACAAAAATTACTCTGTGCTTTGCCGACTTTAGATTCTAATTGATGCATAAAAATTGTCCAAATTAGAATAAAATCACTGCTGTCAATTTGTCTTGACAAAATTTGGATGTGTCAATTTCCAATAATTTTTCGAAAAAAATTCCAATAAAATTCGAAAAATTAAGAGTTTAAAAATCATTTATTCAAAAACTAAGCAATAAAATAACGTAATTTAAGAACATAATTAAAGAATAAATTACTGGCTTTAAAAAAGTTATAACATGATATTGTAGGTGTTGCCGTTATGTTTTTATATTCATTTTCTATTTTCAGTATTTTTTTTTTAATTTGCCCTCCCACCTAAAGAGGTGGAGAAAACAAAACAAAATTGATGCATTTATCACAAAATGCACATTTTTTTAACTATAAGCCGCCGAACTATATTAAAAAGTAAGACCCTTAACTCTTCCGATTGGTTTATTTCGAAAACGGTTATTTTTATGAAAAAAAATATGTTAATATTTTTTGTAGGAAATTTTCCAAGGTACAAATTTGTCTTTAATATTTTTTTGGTAAAACTTACCATTTGGGAGTTATTCCTATAAAAACATTTTGGGGGCCTTCAACCCCCCATAAAACTGTTAGTGGCGCTCATATCGATGGGGACTTTTTACAGTTTCTTAAGAACACAATGAGGAGGATATATACCTAAATTAAGCTTTCCGGTGATTATTTCCTAATTGGGCTGTTATTTTGGCTTTATTGACTGGATAAAATTCATTTTTGTTGAAATTTTAAAACTATATGAAATTTAATAAAAATCAAAAAAGCCGTTTTGTATCAAATTAAAAAAATAAAACCAGAATATTAGCGCTATTTGTTCCAGCCGACCGAGACTATGCATTTTAAGAGAGAGGACTGAAAATTTGGAAATTACGATTTAGTTAATTGTCGGCCATTTTGTTTTCAACCTTTGAACCTCTATATCTCTCATAGTATTTGGCTTTAAACATCAACCACAGCATACAATATTCAGTGAACTATTTCTGGGTGTATAACAAGTTCACTTAACATTATTTTTCAATAAAAGTAATGTTCAGGTTGCTCAAGAACCATATCCGATAACTCTCAACTAAATTTAGACTATATCACGGTGATTTGTCAAAAAATACTGAAATACTAGCCGGTTCAATGTAATAAATCATAAAACCTCCATCGAAATAGAGCTCACTTTCATAGCATGTAGTGCTTTAACTTCTGAATAGTGGCCAGTGGGGGATAACAGTTTTTTTTCAGTGCAAAACAAACAAAGACCTAGTATCAAAATCTCAAATATGCAAAACATCTCTATATTTTTTTTTTCAATTCTAACATAACTTTATATATGTAACGTTAAATCATATTCAAAAATGAACAAACAAACCTAAAAAATATAATATCTAAAAATCATTCTAAATCCGACAGGTCAGACATAAAATATATATTTATAAGGATAAAAGGATATGAACAAATATTAAATAAATCACACGGTTCAGCAGGAAGAATAGCATAACAACCTAAACGAGCTGTCATGGAGCTTTGTGTGAAAAGTGTGAAAATACATAATGCATGTATAATTGTATAAGTATGAAACATGAAAACGATTTAACACCCCCATCAAAATTAACTAAGTTACATACATATGACGTACACCATACATTTACATTATACAGAATTGCTGAATAAACAAAATTCCACTCTAACACAAACGATGAAAAAAAGGATTTTTTTTCTCACTATCGGTTGAGTAATTTTATTTTTGCCAGTTTTGTACATATTTAAAGAGATTGACGTGTGTAAAATTTAAATGCTTTAGTAGATTGTTATTTTGTGAATAAAAAAATATACGTGTGTTCTATTATGTAAATATTTATATGAATTAAATTTAGTTTGTGCAATTTAATTTATAAAAACCTCGATGGTGGATGATGGTTTTTTCTTTGTTTTTAGACCAGTTAATTGGATTTTGTAAAATATCTAAAGTTGAATAATACCTGAAATAAAAAAGAGAAAAAAATTCTTTAAGGATTTTCTATTTAAGAATGAATAAAAAAAATTAAAATAATTATTTTATAATAATTTAATTTACTATATGCATTGAAATAATGTTTTATACTAATTATAGAAAAAAATTTTAATTTACATAATAGTATATTCAAATTGCTTTATGAGTTTATATTCATAAGCCCACTTCTTGTTTTTCTATCTACTATCTATAGACCAGATTAAAGCAACCAGTGACAAAGAAGTTCAATGTAAAAAGTTGTTTTATAAAATTATTTTGTAAAATGATCATAAAATAACTCTTTCGCTATGTGCGCTAGACTAGTTTATACCAATATTTGTAATGCTTCAGACTGCTTTTCACTAAAAAATCTCAACTTAACTTTAAAATAAAAAAAATATTCTAACAATAAAAGCTAGTGTTTTGTAAATAAAAATTTTTTTTTGTCATTATACCAGTTAGAAGAAAAAAAGCTTAATTTGAATCCTGAATAACTAGGTGTAGTATATGTAGTAAATAACTAGGTGTAGTAAAATTTAGTTGTAAGATTATCGCTTTGTGTCATGTGTTAGACATGTTAATACTTTATACCAATAAGAAAAAAAGAAGGTCGTAATGTTTGAATTTCCTTTTCAATGTAAATTTCCACTTAATAATTGAAAACTATTCAAATACTAAAAGCAACAAAAGTATAAGTACATTTTTTGTACGTAGTAAGTAGTTTTTTGTTTATACCATTTTGGTGCTTATTGATTAATGCGAAATATGAAACCGGAATAAGTAGGTAACTTTGTAAAATTTGGTTGTAAAATAATCATAGAATAATTATTATATTATTAATTGTCCATTAGACCAGTTTATGCTCTATACCAGTCAGCGAAAAAGTATGAATAATGTTAAATTAAAATTTGAAAAATATTCAAATATAAAGAACAACAAAGTAGTATGGTATTTTGTACGTGGAAAGTTTTCTGTTTATACCAGTTAGGTGCATCAAGCGAAATAAAAAACCTGAATAAGAAGATAATATAAGCTTTTGAAGATTAAGTTGTAAAATAATCATAAAGTTATATTCTATCCAAATTTCACGAACAGTTTATGCTCTATCAGTCAGGTCCATAAAGCGAAATATGAAACCTTAACAAGTGGATAATATTAGTTTTATAAGATTTGGTTGTAAAATAATCATAGAAGAATTCGATTTGTTCATTATATCAGTTTGTGTTGTATACCAATCAGAAATCTGCGAAAAAGTATGTATAATGTTTTAGTCTGCTTTTAACTTTAAATTTCAATTTATCATTTGAAAAAAATTCAATAAGAACTAGCAACAAAAGTAGTATAGTATTTTGCAGCTATGTAGACATTTTTTTGTTTATACCAATCAGTTGTGCCAAGCGAAATATGAAACCCGAATAAGTAGATAAATTAGCTTCATAAGATTGAGTTTTAAAATGATCATAAAAGATTTCTATTCGCTGTGTTGATTAGACGAGTTTACACTTTATACCAATAAGTTGATAAAAAGGTATAATGTTTTAGTCTGATTTTCAATACAATTTGAAAAATAATAAAAGCAACAAACGTAGTAGCTAGTACATATTTTGTAGGCAGATAGTTTTTTCTTTATACCAGTCAGGTGTATAAATCGAAATATAAAAGCTAAATGAAAATTTTAATTAAACAAAAAATTATGAATTGAATTGAATTTCAATGCCTCATTTACATGAGTGACAATATGACATTATTTCTGTCATTTTATACCAATTGTTTGTCATAATTACAAATAGTTGGTAAACAAGGAACGAAATGTTTACATTTTGTCACTTGTGTAAGTGAGGCATAACACAAGATAACTTTATGTCCTGTTTCAAATTTAGGATAGGAAAATTCTTTAGACATTAAAATAAAAAATTCTTAAGATTATATATTTAGCACACCATATTGTCACTTTAAATTGATGCAAAACAGAATAATTTGGTGATTCTCTATTGCCCACATCAGACTTTTTCGTTTTATTAACGATTTCATCTAAGGAAATGAAAATGGGTCCAAGACTCATTATGATATTTGTATGAAAATTAGGATTATCATAGCAAACTGTAGATATTATTGACATACATAATGTATTTCAACACGTAAGTGGTCTATAAGTGGTCTTGTGAAAGAAGCTCTTATTCCAACTGAATTTTAAACAGATTCAAATTCGCGAATCTGTATGCTAATTTCCCACAAAGGTAATTCATTACAATTTTTTTTGAGAATGGTGTAGAATTCAGGTTGCTGGATAGCTTCCAATACTTCCTACGATACCACCAGTAATCCTCTATAGTTTATTGTGAGCTCCGAGCTTTACATGTGCATATTAAGTACAGAAACTCTTTCTTCAAAAATCATTGACGAAAAAAAGAGTGGGTTTATTTGTATCCAACAATTTTACACAATTTTCTAGATGATTGATTGTAACATATTTTGTACATACATATATATTTGTCATACAAGATATCTCGCATCTAAATATTTATATGCCAATCAAATGCCAACTTCTATTAAACTACCTCGTCGAAAAACCTGTAATTTTGTGAGCTGTATACTATTTTCAGCTTTCAGTTAAAGAATACAAATGAATTTGTTTGTGAAGCTACTTCTTATTGAAGCCTCTTTAAAGCTCCAAAGTCTCTTTTGTGCATGCTGGCCAAGAGTTAATATCATTTCTTAAAACATAAATATATGCAACCTTAAGAACTGTCTTTCTCTCTCTCAAGAAACTATAAATAAAAGCAACAATTTCAAAGAAACCTTACAATTGTCACTATAAAATGCGTCTTATTTTTTGTATCTATATAAAATACATCCACATGATAGCTGTATATATACAAAACTCAAGGATCACTTGTAAAATAAAAGTCCTTTGAGTCTGAGTGTCTTAACATTCTTGAGAAGTTTGTTCTAAATTATTTACAATATCAACATAGATATACAGGATGGGCAGAAAAGTAGAAGTAGAAGCATCTTAGAATTGAGAAGGGACGCGGACGACAGAATAAGGACTCGTCACTCACTTGAACAAACGCATTGCTTAATATAATATAAGATGAAGAAAGGTATCCTTGCTATCCTTGCCAACTTTTCTCACTCTTTTCTATATACTTATACGTTTGTATGTTCGTATAATGAAATGAAATCATATAAAATTCTTTCAATAACCTGGCTGCTGTGATGGCTGAGTGCATATTGGCTGAACTCCATAAAGTCCTTAAACTTCTTTTTTTTATTTTTGTACTTTTTTTTTTGTTCTTGGGAATAGCGATGCATTGAGATGTGACATCTATATATGCTTTCATCGGATGGAAGTAGGTATGAACATAAATTTTTTTGTACTTCTGACAACCATAATGTAATATACCTAGTCGCCAGTTATAAGGGATATTTATCCTAGACAGAAATGTATGGGTACTTTTTTTTAAATTGCCTTTGTGCCCTTTTATGAACACAATTTAATTTTCTTGCCTTCATACGTATACATATATGAGCCAGGGTTAGGAAGGAATATTACTTTCTCAACAGGACTCATATATTTATATAAATCATCCTTTACAAGTGAAAAATATTATACCAATCAAAATTTTCTATCTGAAATTAAAAAAAAAAAAAACAAAATATACGGTTTTGTACATCAAATAGGTTACAGTGATAAAAAAGGTGTATTTTATGAGCTTCTGTAAATTTAGGTCATTTTCTCGTAGGTACCTACTCATCGTTGCCTTTTCTCAAAAGGACTATATATTACCTTCCTTTTAACTTGATTGATATAAAGCTTGCCATCACATCTTTTTTTTATCCTTTTTTATATGTCCTCCTCCTTTATGATTTGTTGCTTCAATTTAGGAAAAAAAAATATGATGATAAGATTTTTTTTTTGGCAGCCATTTGCAGGCATCCTTTTTCATATAATATTACTTTAAAAGCGCACACTTCATGAAGCAAATTTTAAAATAAAATAAAAAAAAACAAGCTGCTTTCAACATAAAGCGGAAAGAAACATCTTTTTCTAATGTTTTTCTATATTATTATATCTAAAAGATTTGTATGCATTTGAGTGTATGAAAAAGTTTAAAAAAAAAATAATAATCCTTTAAAGGAAGTAAAAGGAAATGTTTATTTTTGTCCTGAATATTTTTTTTTTACAGTTTTGGCAGTCTTTGCTTTTGAGGATGCAGTTTAGTTACTGTATCTAAATATATATAGGTAGATGTATACGAATTCACAGAGTTTTAGTTTTAAGTAAACAATGATTTTTTGACAATGTTTAGAAAATATATTTAATAAATATTTCTTAATGAATTATTTTAAAATATAAACAACAATTTCGGTTATTTGGAATAAAACACCTTTTTATTCAAAAACTTAATTTTATTATATACCTACGTGAAGTTTTTTTTTGTGGCACAGAGGCTTTTCTTCTCTTACCGGTTTGAATGAACAATGAAGAGACAAACACTATAAACAGCCAATGGAAGGCTTTGGAATGTTCAATTTGTTGGTACGCGCGATACCCATGAATGTTAAGTTAAAGAAGTAACGTTAATTAGTTGTCAAAAAATTGTAATGATTTCGAATTAGTCGTTTAATGTTTTCTATGTTTTTTTTTGCTGCTTTGTTAAGTTGATATCAAGTTAGCGAAGGAACCCCTCAAAGAGCGGTAAGAATTTGTTATATAGTGCAGAGTGGAATATTGCTTAATAATTTTACGTTACCCATGCGACTCCATTGACAATATTTGAAGAAATAAATTGCTTGGCTCATTCCCATTGCTTTGAATATTGCCAATGGAGAAGTTTTGCCAGTGGCAATATTGTTCGGCAAACGAAAGCCAAATTATTGATTTCCATCGCTGAGGCAATAAATTTTCAAAATGGCTTCTCCGCCATTTTGAATGAATTTTGGTCCGTTTTGAAATTAAAGTTGCAAATATGAGAAATTAAGTGGATTAAAGTTGTTATTAATAATGATTTTAAAGAGCAAAAAAACATTTGACGGGGGTCGTAACTGACAGTTGACAAATGAAATTACCAGAAAAATTATCGGTTAAAAACAGCATAAAACACGTTCAAGTTAAATAACAAACATGGATAATATACAACCTACAAACTCACCAGGTAAAATAACACTAGCCACACACTGGTTCGGTTAAAGTGTACTAGATGCTTTGTTTGAGTTTTTTTTGCTAAATTCATATGAAGCAAGCAAAGCACCCCCTCGACAATAGGGGTTAAACATTTTTAAATTGAAGTGTTTATTTCATTAGTAGTTAATTAGTTTAAAAATAACAGTTTTTACTGCAAATGTGGAAAATTCTAGAATTTAACGATAAAACTTTTCAGCAATATTGGTTAAGGTCCGAAATGTGTTTTTTTTTTTAACAATAGTCCCTTGGGTGGCAAGCTTCACGGGTTCAAAAATTTTAAAAAATTTCCTTGTTGGGTTCTTTGTACCGCTCACATAAGTTCTTTGCTTTGCTTAAGTTATGTTCAAGCGCCATTACCAAAGGTGAACAATAGTAGATTTGGTGACCCGCTTATATGCATGGTGGTAAAAGTACGAAATGAATTATGAAGAAAACAAAATATTTTGGACATTTACTAATTTTGCTGACAATTTTTAAGTTTTTACAATTAATTCTTAGATTTAAGAAAATTTTCGAGTTTTTTCAATGAATATCTTTTTTTATGAAAAAGTAGTCCGATTAGACCTTCTATAAGTTTTTGTTATAGAAATATGTTCAACGATAAGTTTATAAATGAACATTTTTCTACATAATTTATAATGCTATACATGACAGATACAATGTTTTAATTAAATAATAGTAATTAATATAATCCTTATTCTTAAATTCTCCCTAGAAAATTATAGCTATACCAACATAAGTATTTACCTCTCTTAGTACATATACATACTTTTAACTAAACAAATGTTGAACGTTTCTCTGGTAGACATATAGGTATAAAAGGTTCATTGTTTTACTTTACTTTCAAGGAGTAATCTCCTAAAACCGCACTCAAAACTTTACCCTTTTAAATAATTAATTATACACTTCAACCACCTTATTCTCATACCCACAGGTAAATCGCTTTTTCCCTGGAGTAACAAATCTACACCATTCGTTCCCCACCGCACATTTAACCAAAACAAACCGACACAACAACACATGAAAAAATCCAAAGTATACGCAGCAGCTCATAAAGGCTTTCTTCCTTTAATCTAAACCCTTTGCAACGTGCAAAGTAAACATAATCCACATTCTAACGCCCCCAATACGTACCTATACATATATTCAGGAGAGAGTGTCATTTTTCCACACACGACGCTGCTGGGCTAAAATAAAGATGAGCGGCTGTCAAACAATCTGGAAACTTTGATATTTTCTGTGTTTTATATTATTTGGCAGCTCACCCCATAATTTAGGGAGAGTATTGTTTCTACCACGTTCACCAAAATGTGACACAGTAAATTTCCTCCAAACTTTGACTTAGGGGGGGGTTCGGTTATGCTCTCATGCAACCCTTGGGAACACGTATGTCACTTTCATATGGTTTCTGGGTGCACATATAGGTTGAGTAGACTTTGAAGCCCCGCGTCAACACCTGATGTATGAAGGGTTGACGAGTTTTAAACAAAGTGCAAAAGTTCATATATGTATATGACATCATCACATCTATGTATAGGTAAAAGGTATAGCTTGAGGTTGGCCAATGCTCCAAAAACTAAACTCCCAAATATATTTATGTATATATATCTCTTGCTGCAAGTGACTATGGTTATAGGAACGTGTCGTCTGCTTCTCGGCAGGACTATATGTTTACCTGTTCTGAATGGCATTGTTATAGCCACAAACTCTTTTGTCTCTGTTTGGTTTTTGTTATTTTGCTTCATTATTATTTTACTAGTGAAAAATACTCTACCGACAGAATGATGAAAGGGTTTTATTTTCCGAAAATTATTTGGTTTTGAAATGGCTCCTAAACAAAATACCTCCAAGTCTTTATAGTTATAGAGTCTTACTGTCACAGAAAAATAGTTGTTTATTTTCTTTTTTGATTATTCAGGATTCTCTTGGACACTCCTCCGCCACGTTTTTTTAAATTTTTTTAGGACAAAAAAAAATATTTTATTTAGTTTTTTTGGAAAATCTTATTTTTCAAAAATCGGCTCCACAGATTTAAAAAAATTTAGTTAATTTTAAAAGTGAGTTGATTTTAAAAATGGAACTCCTAACCATTTTTTAATTTTTCTTGGAAATTTTTCAACTGTATGTTTGATAAATTTTTTAGACAATGTTTTGAAAAGTTTAAAAATGAACCATTCTCAAAAAAAAAATATTTGTTGGCAATTTGTTTGTAAAGAAAATTCAATATCTCGAAAACGACTTGATCGATTTTTATTAAACTTCGCCCCAAGCAATATATGTATATATAAATTTTCAAAAAAAATGAAAATTTGATAATTAAAAATGTGTTGATAATTTTTTTTTCGAAATCAATTTTAAACTCAGCACTATTAAATATTAAAAAAATGGCATATGTACCTACACACCAATTTTGTTTAATATTTACAAAATTTTAGGTATACACATTTTTTTTTTTTTTTTTTAAAACTGCTCCGATTTTTAAAATTAATTTCTCATAAACTAAGATTTGTTAAAGAAATTAAATAAATAGTGTAAAGGTGTGTAATATTATGACGTTGGTGTAAAAACAATTTCAGAAGCTGTTTAATATTTTTGGAAATTTTGTTTGTAACTATAACTCTTCTAATATAGATTTGGTTGTTTCGGTCTTTATGATGGAAATGCGAATAAAAACAATATTTATTCCATTATTTGTTTAAGTTTAAGTTTAAGAAACTTGAACTTACTGTATACTCTATCAACAGATTGAACTAAATTACTCTGATTTCAGAAGCTGTGTAATCAATTTATAACTATCTATTGATTTTTAATAATTTTTAGTTTAGTCCAGCATAATTAGTTATGCTAGCTTCTTTTTAAATTAGAATATGTTTACAATATTCAGACCTTAAAACAAACCACAGTGTAAACGTAAGAGCAAGTTCGTCGGAGCTAGTCGTGCATTTTATTTATATTTATCTTTTTATTTAATAATTTTACTTTCAAGTGTAGATTAATGAGACATACATTCTTAAACAATATTAGTATATTACCTTTCGTCGTGGATGTCATCAATTGGTTGTATAATAATTCAAAAAAATTATTATTGTTAAAAAAAATATATTTTTTAATATTTGTTTCGAAAAATCAGATTTTTGAAGACAGATTTTGAATACAAAAAATGTTGATCAGAATTATGTACGAATCTAATCCAAACTTTACTAAAAAGTACGACCTCCAAGTTTGCTGTCAAACAAAATAAGCTAAGATTTTTCTTTTCAATATTGAGTCAAAAAAATTTTCCAACAGCACACATTTATGTAGGTAGGTACATACCTACATAGTTATTTTCAATTAATCTGGAAAATCAATTTGTCAGCATGAAATTCCTGCATTGTCAATCGTGGTTCGATTCAAATTAAATCCTGATACCATTTTGATTTCATTTGCCCGAGAAGCATCATCGTCATCCAGGATGATCAAATAATAACAGCCATTCAGCGGCTTCAATTATGTCATCATGCATATAGTACATTCATACAATTCCAATCCCATGCTGTCTGGGGTCTGGGATGGCAAAGCGCACAGAGAGTCCTCATTTTCCAAACACTTCCCTTTCTGACTTAAATTGTTGATTCCTATTGAACGCCCAGCCATAATGGAGCAATCAACCGCTAGTGGCTATGATGGTGGTTCTATGGTTGTTGGCATGGCGGGCGGAACTGAGCAGTAAGACTTCAGGAGCTTTTATATTTTGTGAATATACAGACATGACACAGTGGATTTATTTTGTCGCACTGTTTGTTGAATTTTCCGCAGGGAATAATTCCCTTTTACTCCACCACATCCGCTCACAATATACTCTATATATATAGATATAGGTTAGGTATTGTGTCTTATTGTTGTCACTCATAGTATATGGGGTTCAGGCAAACATTCACAGCGGCAGGCAACATAGCGAGCAGAGCAACCACAAGCAAAGAACCTATTATGCTTGCGGAATCCAATTCCAGGACTTGAACAACAACCAACGTGCAGTCAATAGACTCTGCCTACCGGTAATTTATCTGACTGCCACCAGGAGGAGTGACGCACTAGCAAAGATGTCTGCGTTCAATTCATGAGGAGCCAAGCATATACTATACACTATTATAATAGCGGAGACGAAGTGATGTAGACAGAGAGCTAAGCCTGCCATTCAAGACAGTATGTTGCATTCTATATGTACAATTTATGCACTATACAAGCACCCTCGCCTCGTATGCCACTGTTAGTGCGGTGTTGAAGTGTCACCTCGTATTTAATAGGAAACATTGGAGGATACACCAGAGACAGCATATTAATGACGAAGAGGTATGGAGATGGTGGTGGTTGCAAAAGGTGGTGGAGGCGTTGGGACTTAGGCGTAGTGTCAAGTGCCTGGAGACTTGTTGGACTAGTTGTTTTGCATGCAGATTTTGTGCTTATTAATAGTTTCGATTTGTATAAGCTTGATCTTCTATAAGTATACTAGAAGACATGTGGCTCACCTTGCTTCAATAATTTTCTAGTTTTGATGTTTGGTACCTTAAGCCTAATTTGAGATGTGTTGCTTAGAGCGGGAGTTTTGATTCGGGTTTTTGTTTTTTTTCCATAGCCAAAATTAGTTCGGAAAACTAATTGTTTTACTATATTTTTCTCGATCTATTGGGCAAGTACATATTGGTTTCGTGTACACAAAATGTCGAGGTTTTAAACAAAATTAAAAATGCCGTCAATCGGTCTGTGTGTCCTGTCCACTGTAATTGGAGCCTTAACGTCTGGAACGATTTGCTTAAAATTTGGTACTGGACATTTTTATGTGGTTTTCGTGGTAGCGGAAATAAATTTTCGACGTGTTTTTGTGAAAACTGCCTTATTTTTGAGATTTTCCCGTAAGAAATTATAAAAATAAAATATAGACAACTCATTACTTCTAATTAAAAGAAAAACTACGATTTGCTTAAACCACGTGTTCTTATTAAAAGTAATTCCTTCGAGAAGCTTTTCAGATTTTCAATTTCTTTCTTTTTATTTCTTTCGCTGTTGGAAGGTTACCAAATTTGATTTCAATTTAAGTATACCTACTCCTCAAAACTTTTTATTAGAATGACGATTTTATTATTATTTTGTAAAATACTGCTTCTTAATAGTTAAAAAAAAAAATTGAATATTGAAAAAAAAATTATTTTTATTTAAACAAAAACAGGATCTTGATTTTTTTTAAATGCACAATGTTGAATCTGGTCGTTTAAAACAAAAAGGCTGCGACCCACACTGGTAACTTCTTATTGGTGCCCTTGAATTAGTGACGGGAGATATTCGAAACGAAAAACATTTTTGAAGAATTTTTAGTGGTTTTGTTTCTTATTTTTTTTGGTTTAAAAAAAATGTCAATTAGCTCGGCGTCGAAATCAGTTTTCATTGTCGAGTTATTCGAAAAAAAAACATTTTTCAAATTTTTTTAGAATTTTCTAGTGGTTTATTTTTTTTATTTTAAAAAACTTTCAATTAAATTTTTTTTAAATAATATTAGTAATTAAATATGGCATCGTATATAGAATAAAATTAGCCCGTAGTCAATATCAAATTGTTTGTTACTCGAGCCGAAAAACTATTTCTACAAAATTTCTGCATATTTTTTTTGATTGAAAAAAAAAAACTGTCTGGTGATTTTTTAAAAATTCTTTTCGATTCTTCATTACGTTATTATGTGTAGAATAAAGTCATTGGCATTTTTTGTTTTCGAGATATTCGAGACGAATGATATTTTACAACTTTTTTAAAAAATTTATTTAATAAGAAAACCGCTTTAAGTTGAACCCCTTTCTGCACTTCATCACGTTATTATCTGTAAAATAAAATATATTTGAAGTCAATATCTCTATTTGTTCTTGAGATACGAGGAACGATAGAATGTATCATGAACACACATACAGACATCTTTCTAAAAAATAAAAATTCTTGACTAGTGAAATCTGTCTTAAATGAACACGTAGGTTACCGGAGGTATTATTATTATTAGTTATAGAATTATGACGTATTTTTACAAAAATGAACAAAAATTTAAACAAGTTAGACGATATACAGTTAATTAACTAAAGTTAGAAGAATCATATGACTAAAACCGAAACCAGTGCAGTACTGAAGACTTTCAACTTGACGTACATATACTGACAGATCTTAGATCATTTAAACAATGATATTATATAAATCTTAAGAAAATGGAATAATTTATGAAAACTTGTCAGTCGACTAAGTAATTGTGCCATAAGTTTTGTCGTATGGGAATGACATTTCCGTTATTTCTGGGGGAAGCGTCGTTCTTACTAAAACTATCTTTGACTTCTCATTTTCATATTTTGACAGTAAATAAAAGAAGAACCTTTTTCGATAGAATTTGACACTTTTATTTGACAGATAGAGAATGAACTGCATAATTGGCATTTTTATAAACAGTATTTGGTGCGAGTTGTCACCAGAAAGTACTAATGGCGTTTTTGAATGGTTATCGAATGAAAGCTTTAATTCTGAAAAGAATAAAAAATGCATAAATAAATTGGATTTCAAATAAATGCCAGAAGGATTTATACGTTGACACTTATATCTTATGCCAATGCATCTGGGGACAACATTGATGTACTGATGATTTTTTGGTGACTTCAAGGATTCAACGCATTGATAATAATTTTTCAAACCATCACATTTTGGTTTTAAGGCTCCCCCAAACCCAAACCAACCAGCCGAAAGTTTAATCGTCATTCCGAATGTTGCCCGTTGGTTTGGGGGAGCCTTTTTAGTTGAAGCAAATCATAAAATTAAAAAATATCAACAAACACATCCTTAAATATTCGAAGTCTGCCAATCCTTTCACACGATAAATCTTGTGCTGGAGATATTTTGACGTTTTCTTTTAATTTCTTTTGAAATTTTTTAACTTTTATATGAGGAAACAGAATCGCAAAAAATGTTCAGTAAATTCCTTTTAAAGTATATTGCTTGAACGCACAATACTTGAAGTTTGAAGAGGAATGTCAAAAAATTCTCCTTAAATCGTTTACCGGTAAGATTTCGTTCACCTAAACATATGTATAGGTATCTTACTTCATGATCTTTTCACCTGAAAACTGAAAGTTTCTGGCAAATCAATTAAGTGCTCTCGAGCAATTAAGATTTTAGAATGACAACACATTGAAACGGAAACAAGATGGCATCTACTTGGCACACTGACCAGACAGACAGTGACACATGGTTATATCACAAAAAATTCCGTAAATACTTAAAAAAACTGTTTTATGATAATCGGCGTGGAAGTCGTGAAATAGCTAGGTATTTAACTCCAGCCTATAAAACTGGGTGGTAGCTCACCCAAGTGTTGTTGTTTCATTTAAACCTTCAAAACCTTTATAAATTGACATTTCTTTAGTCACTTCCTAATAAAAGAGCATTGGAATACCATAAGCCTTCGTCCATAAAAAAAATCCTTAAAGGAGATTTAGGATACATCAAAAAGATATGTTATTTATGTCAAAATGACCTTGACTGGAATGCTATGGAAAGGAATTAGAGAGGTCAAAATATGTTTTGAAGTTGACTTACTCAAATTATTCTTGGGATTATTCTTATGAAGAGTTTATCTTTATTATACAGAACCATAACAAAAAGATCAAAATAAATTGTCCTTGATTCCTTGAAAACCCACTACCTACATGTATAGATCTTAATCTGTTCTTTCCAAAGAGAATATTTTTTCCTCAAAGCTGATAAAACCTTCTAAACGTATTACAAAGATCTTAAAATTGAAAACAAAAACTTATTTGGATATTATTATTAAATCCTCAAAGCCCACCTCTAAACAACATGTCAAGGACATAACAAAAATCATGTCAAATCCCAAATCAACACAAAGCCTGACACAAATATTCTTAATCGTTTTTTTTTTCTCTCAAGGTAGCAAAAAAAAAAATGTGTGTCTTCAAAATTAGAACACGCAAGTTGAATTTTTGTATTTTTATCTTAACGTTTATTTAGCTCAAAAGATTAAATCTCAAATTTAATGAGCGCTTATATACATATACACAACTATGTCTAATGTCTATACAAAGGTATCTATATAAAATGTTTTCAATGTGGGGATAAAATCCGGTAATAGATGTCCTTGAGTTAGATTTTTGTTTGAATCTCTTTTTTCTTTATCCCCAATCCCAATAACGAAACATTAGACGACACCTTCAAGGCGATATCCTCGTATATTTCCAATTAAACTAGTCCACAGCAAAACATTGGCTTTCACATCAAGCTGATTTATTTGTTTTCCTTTTTTTTTCTTTTTTTTTGTCTTCCCCAAAGTATAGGTATCCCTACTTGACTATATACAAGAATGAAATTTATCTCTTTCCCCAACCATCTGTATACCAAACCACTGATTCATTATATCCTCAATGGAAAATACGTGCGGAGCAATAAATAACCAGTGCGTTGTGTCTATCGATTTTTCGCAACTTTTAAGCCAAAATTAATGGAGTCAAATTTTCGAATAGGTATATATGTATGTAGGTGGTACTGGTATATCCTTTTTGAATGTCCTTCGCTTATCCAAATGTCAATGGTAAATTTGTTTTAGAAGCATGATGAATGATGAGATAAACAAAATGGCGCTTAAATAAATAAAATTTGTATGAAATCAAGGACGATCAGCCATCCTTACAGTTGTTGCAGCTATGTTGCCAAATTTTATTCAATGAAAAAGTCCTTGAAAGCTCCCCTTCAAAAGCAAGCACACACAAAATTTCTCTACATATATACAACAAGGAAGAGAAAAACTTAAATTCGAAGGGATAGCCATAGCATCGTTCACCATTGATACAATTCCGAGCTCGTTGGAGTTTAAAAAAAAAACAAGAAAATATGAAAAAACAAAAAAAAAAATATCCTTCTTTGTGTGGGTTGTTGACCTTTTAGCCATTTTGTGGTTATGATTCCTCATTCCGGAATATGTGAAAATAATATAAATCTCCAAACAAGTCATCCAACAAAAGATGGAATGTAAATTCCATAAACTATACTGTTGCGAAAGAATTTCCATTGAAATGAAAATTCCTGCACATGCACATCCACACCCAGCAGACTCTGGCTAGACACACATATTGGTACATAACACATGTTGTATACCTAGTTTGCAAGGATGTGCTGTATGTGGCGTTTAACACTTTTAAGATGAATGCATATGGAAAGGATTTTCCTCCTTAGGACACACATTGAATGGATATAGTGTTTTTTGTTGAATTATTATTTTTTAGTTCTTGTTGTTTTTTTTTTGTTTGTTTCAAAGATGGTTCAGAAAATTTTCCAATTTTACGCGATGCATTCATTGCGACCAGAAGTGCTGCACTCAGAAAATCGTCCTCTTTATATTCTGGTCCTGAAGAACTGTTGCTTGTTTGATGCTTGAATTGTGTGCTTCTGTTTCTGATGTTATGGTGGGTTATATAGGTACATTCTATGAGATTTAATATTGTTTATTTTCTTGTATTGGTGTGTGTTTTTTGTTTATGGAAAAGAAGAAAAGTTGTTAACCTTACTAGGTAGAGCTAGGTATACAAAACGTATAGTTTAATGGGAGAAATGAAAAGGATGTCATATCGAAACAAAACAACAACAGGAAAACATAAATGGGATTTCTGAAGGGGATAGAGATAATAATGATAACAAAAAATTTGTTTCCTTGGGATAAATAGGAGAGGCATTTTATGATTTTTCCGTACATAATATGTATATTGTCGTTATCAGCTTAGGGAGTTGTAGTTGACGGCTGGTTTTTAATGATGTATATAAGGAGCTCTTTAGGTATCTATATAAGATTGTTTAGAAAAATATATTTTTTGAAATTCTATGACTATGATGATATAAAGTTAATATGGATTTCAAAACATTGACGTAGGTACCTACAATAGTGTACTTATGTAGCTATGCACTGAAAAAAATTATGTAAAATTAAACCGAAATCAAAGAGTTACCAGGTTTTTATTTTTCAACCCAATTGATCGCATAAAATGTTTTACAAGATACAAAAAAAAACTTTACATCCGCGCCGTTTAAACGTTACATTAATTTAAATATGTAATCCTGTCAAACTAACATGCTAATTGAGATAAATTAACTTGCTTAACTTTTTAACTGACTTCTCTTTACTTACTCTTACTAGCAAAACGGGATAAATTGACATGGTACACTATTTTAACAATATCTTCCTGTAAAGTTCACATGGTTCCTTGTCAAATTAAGTAAATGGCAATGTTTGGATTCCACGAGAACAGGGTTGACTTAACATGGTTTTCTGTGTTATTCGGGATTTTTTGGTCGAGCGACAATTGTTTAAGCAAATTCCAGATTAAAAACTCTTTTGGATAAAAAAGTACAGCAAATCAAATTCGTGGTAATGCTGGATTTATTTAAAAAATGCTATTTTTGGGTATTTCGTCATATTTAGGTAATTTTTTTTGACAAATCAAGGAGCGACAAATTATTTTTTGACACAACTTTTTTAAGGACGTTGAGCGACAATTGCTTAAACAAATTCCACATTAAAAACTCTTTTAGATTTAAAAGTACAGCATATCAAAGTCGTGGTAATGCTGGATTTATTTTAAAAATGCAATTTTTGGGTATTTCGTCGTATTTAGGTGATTTTTTTGACAAATCAAGGAGCGACAAATTGTTTTTTGACACAACTTATTTAAAGACGTCGAGCGACAATTTTTTAAACAAATTCCACATTAAAACTCTTTTAGATAAAAAATTAGAAATCAAAGTCTCGGTTACGCTGTATTCATTGATGGAATGCAATGTTAGAGATTTTTCGAAATCAAAAAAAAAATTTCCGAATTATTTTTTTCTTTCATGACAAATTCACGACATTAAATGACATACTTAATTTTTTTTTTTGAATTTTTTTAAGGCTTGGTAATGCTAACTTGGCTGTCAAGTTAGCATTACCAGGGGTTATTTTTTAAAAAACGCGCGCGACAAATTTTTTTCTTTCACGACAAATTTACGACAAATTCACGACAATTAATCCAATTGTTAGAATCTTAAAATTTTGAAATGGTAATGCTAACTTGACAGACATGGTTTTTTGTGTTATCCGGGGTTTTTTTTCGAGGAAAAGCACATATTATAAATGCATCCCTTCATGGGTCATAAGTCCACAATTGATTTATGGACTTATGACCCACCCATTGTGCACTAATGACCTGTGGACTTATGACCCTGCGCCTTAAAAAGCTATCTACGTCACTGAAAAAAGTTGTAAAATAGTTGTTATACAGATTTGAAAGGTCAGTTCTTTAGTTAATTCTGAAAATAATTTGAGTAAACTCATAGAAGCAGTCTTTAGTGCAGAAGCAGCTTCAAACTGTCAACAATCAATCAATGCGCTTGTATTATCGATACAGAAAGGTCGAATTTGCGCAAAAGTTATCGCGCTACGGAAGGTGTCATAATTTTTACAAATTATTCCCTAAAAAAAAACGAAATAAATATTCCGCTTTCTTTAGGAGAATAGTGATTTAAGTATGTCTTATGGACGTGTATTTTATATGTCTGTTTTACTTCACAAATGTCAAATTAGAATTTACATTTGCCGCCATTGACAACCGGTGACAACTTTTGCGTCGACTTGTTTATGTCAGGAATATCTATTCCGTTAATACAAAGTTTATTTACCAAATGCATAGAATCAAATCGGGATCTAAACTGACTGAAAAAAACATGTATCAAGAGTTAACTGGTTGTAATTTCTAATGTACCGACAAAAAATAGTGGTGAATTAATGAAAAGTACCCATAGATAGAGAATAAATGATATTTTTTTTAATTTTTGTGTTCTTCAAAACTGTTTGTCGAAGTTAAAATATAATTTTTTAGGGTCTTGTTTGCGATTTCTTGAATAAAAATGTTTAAGTTATTGAAATATTAAAACCTTTTTTCATTAAATTGTAGCAACTATTACAAAACATTTATATATGTATATTTTTAAAATATTACTACTGAAAAGGAACCCAAGTCAATATGAAGATGGGGGCTCGGTCAAATTGGTTTAAATTGTAGTAAATTGCGGTTGAATGCATTTAGCTCTAAATCTTAAGTTGAATAACAGTTAAAGAATTTTTTCCAAAATTTTTCAAAAACTAGTGATTAAAAATAAAATTTAAAAACAAAACTAAAGAATTTGTTTTTGGCTTTAAAAAAGCTATATATATATAGATATCATGATGTTGTTAATGTTGCCGCTGTTTTAAGAAGGTTTTTGTTGAAAATTGCCTATGATGTATAAGCGGAGGGAAATATAGAGGTTGTTTTTTTTAGACGTGTGGTTTTTAAGAAGAAATAAAACGCATAAAATTTAATGTTATGGACAAGAATTTAGCTTTATTTTAAAGATAAGGGTTTGCCATTATGTTTTAAAAATGATTTTGGGCAAGTGGCCGCCGCAGCTGAAAATATCTGGAAAAAGTGGATGAGCACTGTTCCAATTGTTGCGCGCTATGGGGGATGGACTCATTCGGGTCTTCTTCGATACTCTGCTCCCAAGCAGCAATAGCGTATTCGGTGCGCACTGTACGGCGTTTTTGGAGGATGCGTATTATCCACTAGAGTAAACGTGGTGCGAAACCGATCCATGGTTGCTCGAATTACTCTGCTGGGCTATTATATCGACCGAATATTGGACGCAGCGTGCGATGCGTCGCGCGAACCGAACCATTATTTTGGTAATAAATTTGTACAATTTGCGAACGTTGTTCAGGAGTAAGTCTATTCATTATGAAATAGCAAACTAAACTGAGCATAAATCAAGCGACAGCTGTCAAAAAAATCAACTCCGAAAAAAGTATTGCCAGATTGAAAACCACACGTCTGAAAAAAACACCCTTTACATCTGTTTATCAAAAGTCTAGGTTTGGTCTAGATGGCCTCAACTGCAATTTACTAAAATTGCAACCAATTTGACAATTATTTAAGAATAGCTGTAACAATTGTAAGCATTATAGCTTAAAAAAAATATTTTCGTGACCTGTTTTTATAAAAAATTGTACATTTATTTTATCAATTATCCAAACTTTTAATATAATAAAAATCGAATTCTACTTTTATATTTTCAGAGGCTAAAATGTTTGCTATTAAATTGAATTGAAAGTTGTTGTCTTCCATAATACGATGATTTATTCGATTGCCTTTAAGATGAGTTGAACTTAAGTATAAACTCAAATTAGTTGATTTATCATCCAAAATAGGTACATTCGTTATTTAAAAAGCAACATATTTCGATTTATTTCATTAATTCTGTGGAAAAGCAAAATAACACGTATACGTCACAGTGAACTTGTGTTTTCACAATAAAAATTGTTGAGGTGGTATTTTTGAATAATTTTTCAATAAGTTAGTTGTCTTAGATTTTTTAAGGTTTAGCGTTAGTTTTCGGCATAACATTTTATAAAAAGAATTAAGTTAATCCATCTATCAGGTATAGTATAAATACCTTCCATAAATTTTATGAGACTTTCACACATAACATTCAAACAATATCAGTAAAATTCCCAACTAAAATTCCAGATGATAAATTTTTGTGCGTATAGTCTTTTTAACTCTTTCAGTGTTCATATCCTTCACCGGCAAACATTGTTATACGCCACATAATAATGAATTCAAACTCAACAGCTACAAAGGGGTCGACTACCCAGCAAACCAGCAACATAAAGATGACGACGTTGCCGTCGTCGATGGTTACAATATCCTGAAATTCCTTTCTATACATCTTTTTTGTGGCAAACGCCCCTCTGCTCTGCTTTAAAAAAAGGAAAACTCTCTTTCTTTTCTTGAATCTCATAATAGAAGTTGCCCTCGGTTTGGTGTGGAGGTATTCATACACTGATTCAGACCCATTTTATGGGGAGAAATTTCAAATTGTTTTGTATAAAGCTCATAATATAGGTATGTATATATTTATATGTATCTTATACAGTGCTGTGCAAAAAAAAAAACTATTTAAAAAAAATGCCTCACAGTCTACATCATTTTAAAATATTTTTTTTAAGAATTATATTTTTATCAGATTTTAAAGAACATCCCAAAAATAACATAATTTTTTATTAAATGGCACATTTCACTGACAAAAAAATATAAATTATGGGAAAAGTATCATAAATAATAAATAAATTTGAAGCTGAATGTGGGGTTACACAAGAGTGTCTCTGGGCACCTTTATTATTTTTTTTATCATATTTACTTATAAGTGATGCTGTTTATAGGCGCTCCTTTGAGGACACTGATTTCCATATTTAAAAAAATACCACGAAGACGATACAATTCTCAAACTGCCACATTTTTATCAATAAAAATAATTATTGCTGAACAACCCAGTAGGTAGAACAGAGATCTTCCAAAGTAGGAGAAAATTAATTTTTCGAAATGTCATTATTGATCCAAATCTGCAGTTAGATTTTTGTTCGTCCAAATATTACTTTACCATTTCCCAGTTAAATGTGATCGGTCAATTTTTTTCTCTAAGCATTGTACAGCTTTTCCATAGAATACACACACATTCATCGACATTGAGCCTCACTTTTCCTGCAAAAAGGGTATTTCTCTATTTTCTATGATTGCAGAGAAAAATATCTATGCATAACTTGAACTAAACTCCTGCACAGAAGAACAATATATGTACATATACAAGAGGTACACCAGCAAACACAGTTTTGGTTTTGATCCATATTTGATTCAGTTAAATGAACACTATAATGTGTACACTGTATACAAAGATTCCTATGCATATACATATGTGTTGCGAACTCACCACACACATATGGTTGTTCTGTGTATGTATGTGTGTGCGTGTTGGTTTTGATTGTGATGTTTTCATCCTTTGTTCGTATTGGTTTTTATATATATACTGACTTCTTTGCTCCTCGGAACAATTGAATACCATTATTTGCTTACCACACCAACCAACTGTGTCTGCATATTTTATGGCAAGCTTTTGGGAGTTCAAAAAACAGCCTCAGGAACCAGGATCAAGATTCATGTTAATGGCGTCCTTTGTGTTGCATCACATGATGGTTGGTATGGAATTTATTACATGCGTTAGTAATGACGTAAACTGAGGCTACTGGGGGTCTTGAAAGGAAATATGTATATAAATATAGAAGCAATAGCACATACGAGTAGGTATAGACATTTCAAATCATAATGTCCTTTGTAAAAGGGTGCATCACCCATTTATGTTTCAATCCAATAATAATATTATTTTTTTTTTTGATGAATATCCTTTTACATATTATTTTTTTTTATTTACAAGGATACGCATTTATTATTTTTTTCTTCTTTGTCAATGAAAAATCGGCAAAGACCTTCTTCAAAAGGTACTTTAAGATTTGTCTTGCAATCTTTTTTATTTTTTTTTCTGGTGAACAATAACTTTTCTTTTATTATCCTGTCATAGACAGGCGGTATGGGGAAAGAGAGTGATGGCGTTGGCGGTCAGGAAGTGTTATGTCAAAGAAAACAGGACACTCCACAGACAAATTTATTCCGAAAGGAGAAAGTTTTCTCCGACGCAGCAGAAAACTAAACAAATGACAATGACTTTTCTACGTGACATTCGCATCTATGCTATTGTAGGATAAAATAGTTTTAGATTTTTTTTTATTTGTCTGGCTCTTGTGGGAGGTAGGGAAGTTGTGGATAAGGATACGAATAAGGACAAGAAGTTCGTTTTATATACGTTTTTTTTCTCTATATTATGAGAAGTCTGTTGGGAACATAGAAATAAAGGAAATGATTTTGAATACCAATGAGAAAGGATGTTGTTTATGTTTGTCTTTATTTTATTTTTGGTAAGGATATCAGTGGCATATCGATGTTTTTGTCTAAGTTATTTTAAGAAAATTAGGTTAACGGACCGGACAAGAGGTGCTTTGGTGACAAATGGTTCGAAATGGAGGGAATGATGTCTTGCAGAAAAAATATGATAGGGTTTATTGCGCTGTGTGTTTTTGTTGTTGTATTTGTAATAAAGAGTTGTTGCTTGATGAGTTGTAAAAGAATTGTTATTTCCTTTGGGAGTATTTCTCAATGGAAATTGATTTGTAAGTTTTGTTTAACTTTTCTTTATTTCATGTCATTTCCTAGTGTTGTGCTTGGCTATAAAGACGGAATAGACGGACTGACCCAGAATATTATGACTTCACAGACCGAAATTGTTTTGTGCAAGAGAATACTAATCAAATTTAATGACTGGACATTTTTAGTGGGGATCTGTTTAACTAAGCTTAAATTAATGAGTAGGGTTTTCATTAAGGATAGTTTTAAGACAATTTAATTCAAAAGGAACAAAATTAAGTGAGCATAGTTCACGATAAAGAACAAAATATATTCTAAATTGCTAATTGCTATTCGTTTATATAGGTTTTACATCCAAATTTATTTTACAGGTGCCAATGTTAACAATTTGCATTTATTTGGGTTTTAAATTTTAGCTTATGTCTAATTTTTGGCAAGCCAAATTCAATATAAGCCTTTGTTAAAAGGAAGTTTTTTAGAGTTGGAAGAATCTAAATTTGTATATAAAAATGGATCGGTTTTTTGTTTGTGAGCGCATAACTCGGCTGAACATCATCCAATTTGCATGGGAATTTTTTTTGTTAAATTCGTATTCAGGTAAATATACTACGTGCGTACTTTCAGGGGTGGTTGGTTGCGATTCTGAAAATTCCATTTTTTATAAGAAGGAGAGAATTGATGACTAATACTACGGAATTGTCAATAGGCTAATTTTTTCGGTCAACGAAAATAGGATCACCAAAAGATGGCGTTACGCTCTTAGACTGTTTCATTTGGGTATCTATAAAAATTATTTTCTTTTATTATTATTTGCAAAGAATTACAAATGGAAACAAAAATATTTACTGCCGATAAGACAACAGATGGAGTTCCTTTTTTCGGAATGAAATTTTCTCAAAGAAACTCAAGGTTTTCAAGATATTTTAAATTTTAAGTTAGCTCCTTTTAGCCTACAAAGTCAGTGTTTCATTTGAGAGGGATACAAGAACTTAATTTATTTTGGGACTTTGGTTCCACTAACACGGAAAATAAATACTGAAAAAAAAAAAAACATTTGGGACAAATATCTCACCAAACATGATTTCATATATTTTACTGCAAAACTTGGAAATTAGGAAATTCTACAATTTACTGAATTCTTGTCAACAGTTTTCTTAGACAACAGCACCTTGAGTGCCCTGCCTCGCGGGTTCCGAGAACTTTAACTCCACTTAGTGCATGTTTACTCACCTTACAGGTGCCAATGTTAACAATTTTCTTGGACAACAGTACCTTGGGTAATACCTATCCGTCAAGTAAGCATTACCACTTCAATTTGAATTTTAAATAAGTTGTTTCAAAATATAATTTATCACATTTATTTTTCTCAAAAAAAAAACCTTAAATATGACAAAACACCCTAATTTTGTCATATTTAAGGAATTTTTTGTTCTAGCAAGGATGCCCTTCAAGTTTTAAGCTTCTTATTATAGTATTATAGTATGGAAACAATGAATTTTAAACTTGTAGGTTACTCTTTGGATTCATGTTATATTTTCGATGAAAAAAATGGAATTTGATTTGAATCAGGATTTGTGACTTTTATCCCACTCAAATGGGAAAAAGTCCCTCCAGGACTTACTATGGCAATGTTCATTTCCTTAATGCAATCGGTGCTCACGAATATAAGCAAAGGATAAGTTTCTTCGACATTTACCTTACAGTAAAAAAAATTCGAGTTTCTGAAACTTCTAACTCTACGAGATTCGCATTTTCCCAGTTATGTTGCACAATGAGTTTACAACAAGCTATCGGTGCATTTTTACACCCGAAGAATAATCATTTGCCAAAATTTAATTTAGTACCTACTTTTGGGGGTAAAATTTTAAAGTCTACTGTGGTTCGTAAGGCTATTTCTATTCCAACAAAGAGGGGATTTATCGATACCCATTGAACAAAGTCAAGTACAATAATGTAGGTTTTGAAAAAAAAATTTACAACAAAACTGGGTTTTGATGTACGAAGATATAAATCTAAAACACTGTTTTTGATTTTGTTGATTGAAATGGACAAAATTCTATTTTTTTTTTCTTGTAATTAAAAAAAAATCGAAAACTATGTGTTCTTTGGAGAAATGTCAAGGCCAAAAAGTAAAATGTAAGTCTTTGAAATTATCTATCTTAAGTGAAAAGTATCACAGTCTTTTTTGTGTAAAATTCATAAACTATAAATGTGCAAAAATTTCGGGTACTGTTTATGAAATGCTTAAAATGGACCAAATAAAGATCTACGCCAAAATTGAACTTGGTCCAAACTTTTTTGAAGATTGTTTTTTTTTGTCTAATTATTCTGGGTGAATAAGAGAACTTTATTTGAAATTCTAACGCTTTTCAAAAAAATATTAAGTGCAATAATTTCTCCAAAAAGATGTGGAATCAACTGATTTTTCTTTGAAATACAGGGTGGCGCACCAATTGTGCTACAATAAGAAATTCAAATAACTTTTTTTTTAATCGATGTATTTCATTTTTTTTTTTTTATTGGTTAGAAAATTAAATTTTATTTTAAATAGTTAGTTGTTTTTAAAGATTATAGACCGCAAATGACCTCCACGCTGTCCCACGCATATGCGGCACCTGGTCAAAAAATTATTCATTGCGGCCTGAAGAGTTGAAGTTGGGATCGCCTCAATTATTGTCGTTATGGACTGCTTTAATTCAGTTAAATTTCTGGGCTTCGTTTTATACACCTCTTGCTTGACATAACCCCATAAAAAGAAGTCTGGTGCAGTCAGGTCAGGTGACCTTGGGGGCCAGCGAAGAGTGGAGTTCCTAGAAATTAATTTGTTTGCGAATTTTTTGTTTAGCTCCGCCATAACTGGTCTGGCTATATGTGCAGTTGCTCCATCTTGCTGAAACCAAACGCTGTTGAATGGTATACGTCTTCGGCGCAGTTCTGGGTAAAAAAACTCCTTCAACATCTTTAAATAACGGTCCCCATTGACAGTAACGGTTACACCGTTTTCTTCAAAGAAGTACGGCCCGACAATACACCTTGATGAAACTGCGCACCACACAGTGACTCGTTCTGGGTGCAGTTCCGTCTCATGGAGCATTTCTGGATTAGACTCATTCCATATACGGCAATTTTGCTTGTTTACATTGCCGTTAAGATCAAAATGGGCCTCATCAGACATGAACAAACAATTGATCAATGTGTTGTCTTCTTCGGCCATTGATATCATTTTTTGGCAAAATTCCAGGCGAACAGGCAAATCCTGAGGGTTTAATTTGCTAGTAATTTGGACTTTGTACGGAAACAAGTTTAAATCGTCATGAAGTATCCGTTGTAATGACCGTCTACTAATTCCAATTTGCCCCGATAAGTTTCGGGTCGAAACGTTCGGATTGGCCTGTATTGCAGATGCTACTGCTGCGATTGTATCCTGAACCCGAACATTGGCATCTCGATGGTACGGCCTTCGTGCGATGCTTCCAGATTCGGCAAACATGTTTACAAACCTCATAATGGTCCATCTACTCGGGGGATTACCGCCAAACTCCCGCCTAAATTCCCTTTGGACGGAAATGACGGACTGCAAAGCATGGTACCGTTGCACTATCCAAGCATCCATTTTTATAAATCTAAATAGTATAACCTACAAAATAAAAAAAAAAATAAGCCGATTACTCACACAGAAAAAAAGTTATTACGTTTTATTTTTGTAGCACGATTCGTGCGCCAACCTGTATGAGAAAAGCAGAATGTCTAATTTCCACAATTATTTCATGATGTTGGAAAAACGTATAGTGCAACTTCTTAAAGGAAAACACAGTAAAGTAAAAAGTTACTTAGAAACATTAAGGGCATTTTTCACAATGTCTGAGTAATGTTCTGATTAGTATCTCGACATATAAATATTGGCACAGGGTCCACAAAAAAAAATAATATTTTTGCATTTATAACCTATTAAAGTCGTTAAAAAACAATTGTAAGTTTTTCTCCTGTGGACTTATGACCCTGTGCCAATATTTATGTGTCGAGTAACTAATCAGAACTGTCAGATATTGTGAAACCGACCCTTAACATTCAAGAATCTAAAAAGATCAATTAATTAGAACTTAAAAATAATTTTAAAAATAAATTAGCAGGTTTTGGTTAAAATTACACAATTTTTATTCTCAGTTTTTTTTTTACTTTAAAAATTGAAACATTTTTTAAATCAACAAATGACTTTATGAACATTCCTATATGATGTTATATATAATATGTAGTTTACAAATAAAAAAACTCCCTGTAACTATAGAAGAAGACAAATAACCAGAATTCCTTACCTAAATGACTTCCCTCATACCCGTATAATTTAGGGTTGGTGCTTTTAAAAAACTTTTGCAAAATTACTTTGACCGTTGTCATTAAGAAAACAAAGATAAACATTTCAAAAACTTTACAATCGGTTGAATGTTCTATTCTCTTGCTCCCCTTTTTTTAAAACCCTAAGAATAGATCTTTTTCATTCTATATAATGACAGTGAATAGATTTCCTATTTGTTTTGTTTTATACTTCTCTATAACAAAACGAGCATATATAGGTATAATAAAGACGTTCCAAATGGGATTTTTACTCAAAAGTCAAACTTTTCTCTATCGAAGAATTTATATTCCCAAAAGTTTTGATAAGGCTGACAATAAAAAAAAACCTCTTTTCCTGCTATTTCTCATTTTCCTAATTTGAATTTAAAACGATTACTTTTTCATTTTGTTTCAATATACCCTAATGTCCTTTTACAAAAACAAACAAACATATAGAGACATATAGAAGGTATAAAGTAATAGATCCATGGTATACCTAGGTAGAATGTGTGTCTGTGTGAATTGAAATTACTTCCTCATTTATTCGAGTAGAAGACAATAAAACCATTTCAACTATAATACTTATGAGTTAGTTGGAATAAGGAGGAAATTATCCAATTGCAATAATACAATGGAAGGCATCCTTTCGAAGCACATTTTCACATTTCTAACTTCACATAGTTGGCCTACTTTTGGGTCACTTGAATGCACAAATACTCCGTATTATTATTTCAGTAACCTGCCTTTTGCATTTATATACAGATGTACTGTACGTCACAACTCTCTCTCACTTATGCTCCTCTGGTTATATAGTTGCTTCATTCGCTTAGATAGATGACGTTCATTATGGTCTGGTGACTTTTTAACATTTTCTATCCTGTCGCATCCAGGATAACTGTACTATACTATACAAACACTCGGGATAATGTGCAGTTTAATGTCTGATAAGAAATAAAAAGAAAAAAAGAAAACGTTACAAATTCCCACTTTATGTCACTAAAATTTAAGTGGATTTCGCCAGTTTGTTCGTGGGGTTTATTTCAATTAAGAAAATTAGTATCTAGTAATTTTTTAAAGTAATATATATTACTGTAAATCTGCGAATTGAACGGAATTCTATGGTTAACAGGTAAAACATAAATGTAGCTTCAGAGACATCGAAAAAATTGAGAAAATTAATTTAAGCTCACATTCTATTCCGGATCTGGACTTACATAAATTTTTTTTCCTGTAAACCTCCGGATTGATCAAATCCCTTGAGTTGAGCGGTAAAACATAAATTTTACTTCAGAGATATTGCAAAAGCTTACAAAATAAAATCTAAGACCACATTGTGTTTTGGATCTTGACTTATATAATTCTTTACTGTAAACCCCCGGATTGATCGAAGTCCTTGGGTTGACCGATAAAATATAAATGTTACTTCAGAGACATCGAAAAAGCTGACAAACTATAATTTAAGCCCACATTCTATTTCGGATCAGGACCCATGTTCTGTAACTCGGCGATAACTTTTCGCAGCGAGAAACGGCGAAAAATGGAACAAAAATGGAACAAAAATGGAACAAAACTCATAGGAATCCTATGGGTTATGTTCCATTTTTCGCCGTTTCTCGCCGCGAAAAGTTATCGCCGAGTTACAGAACACGGGTCCTGGACTCATATAATCTTTTACTGTAAACCCCGGATTAATCAAAGTCCTTGGGTCGACCGGTAAAACATAAATGCTTCTTCAGAGAAACGTCAAAAGTTAAAAAATCAATTTTGTTTTATATTCTATTCCGGATTTTGAATTTTACTGTAAGCCCCCGCATTTATGCGAAGTCCTTGGGTTAACTGGTAAAACATAAATGTTACTTCAAAGAAATGGAAAATTTTTTTAAAAATCAGAAAATAACAAATATAAATAAGGATACACATTTGATTTCCGGAACTACATTTTATATGTTTATTATTTTCTGTAATTCTGGTGAAATTCACTTTAAAATAAAAATAAAACTATAAAAGCTCGGGTGAGAGAGCATAAGAGAGTGGAAACTTTTATATGGCAAACGTCATCCAGTTAATGGTGCTGCAAAACAAACACAACAAGAATAACAAAAATGAAAAAATAAAAAAATAGCAACAGCATCCCAACATCATTAAATGGAGTTCTGATCCGGAAGCAGATCCGGCATTGCGAATCCTGTGAAAGAATGGATAAATATGCGAAGCCTTGTGTTGTGCAATGACAACAAAACGGTAGGAGGGAAAACATCGAAAACTACATCCAACTGGAGAATGGCCAGAAATGAACAGCGCATATATAGCACACAGCATACCTTTGCTCGTCTCGTTGTGGTGGAGTAATAAAAAAAAAAAAAAAACAACAACAAAACAAAAAGCCCTGAAACATCCACAAAGCCAGAAAACTAGATGACAACAGAAGGAGCCAGCAAACAAGCGTGGATGACCTAAAAAAACAGGGTTACAATTCACCTTAATCCATGTATCCTCTGCACAGACCCTCACCTCACCTCACCACACCACATCCCACTACACACCTCATCTCCTTCAACCCCATCTAAAGTTCTGTTTGTTTGCTTCTTCATCTATTTTTTTTTTTTTTTTTTTAAGAACTCAACTCATCTCATTTCAGGATTCATCAGAGGAAGAATGAGTAACGGATTGAGGCGAAATATTATATATACTATGTTGCTACCTGGTGTCCTAGTTTCCTTTAGTTCGTTTTTATGGCCCGGTACCCTAAATGGTCGTCCGCACTAAACATTTATTTGTTCGCCCGTTCAGATGTAAAAAAAAAATCACTGAATAGAAAACAGTAATATGACGATGACGGGGAAGGACGGGGGATAAATGTCGAAAAGAAACTATTTTGCCAACGGGACTTTTTTCTTTCCATCATGTATAAACCGTACCGTTTCTGTCAAACAGGCTTAAAGAAAATATTATATGTATATCCCATAGTCCCGGCCCGTCCCGCTGCTTAGTTTAGCCTGAGAAAAAAAAAAACGAAAGGTAAAAACTATGAAAGGTAGGCATACAAAAATAAAAACATCAAAAAACATCTTTTGTTCAGTTTTGATGAGGAATGTTAGTTCGTTCGTTTTTGTGAAGACTAAAGAGAGTTTACAGAGTCTAGGTTGTGTTGGTTTTATATGATGTGCACATTCAGCGAGTTGTACTCTTTGCCTTGAAGGTAAAAAAAAAAAATTAAAAAAAAAACAAAAACAAAAAAATTGTGCGGTTGAGTAAATAATGAATTTAAATTATCTATGTGTAAAAGCTTAGCAATTTATGACAATTTAGAGAGTCATGAATATGAGTTGCTAGGTCATAATAATTGAAAGTGGGTTCTTTTCAAGTTTTTAATAATGAAGGATATTTATCAATTAATCAAGTATATATGTAGGTGTGTATATATTTATGAAAGTCATAATATGGAGAATTTGCGATGATTATCATGGAAATGACATTTTTCTTGTTCATTTTTCCTTAGGTAGAGTTATATAATAATTAATTAACTTCCTGTTTCAAATTCCGGACTTGAAAAGTTTTAGTACATAGGCTTACTCTGTTTCAAAATCGATCAAAATTAAATACAAAAACCAAAAACATTTACAGGCCGGACGAGTTCCAAAACGCACCAGGTCTATGTTTGATGCAAAGTTATGCGTTCCGAAAGCCAAAAGATAAAATGGTGACAAAGTCATGAGTTTTTAAATGCATCCCAAAACGTTAGCGATGGGCATTAAGGTAGAACTAGAATAGGCGGAAGCCAACGTACGTGGTCGTATGAAACCGAGCGACATCAAGAAATTCATATGACGCGCACATAATTGCGAAGTGGAACTTTTCGTCTAGTTTTCGTTTGCTTTTGCCGTCGGACGTGAGAGCGCTCACCGATCGCTCTTTCGTGAGTAGACGTACAGCTAGCTTCAAAAATAAAAAAAAATCACTTACAACCACTCAAGTGCATTATGGGTGACTTATGAATTTGACGTTTTGGAAAGCAACTTTTCGTTCGGTTTTGACACTAGCTTCTGACTGCTACCGCCTATTCTAATTCTACCTTTAACATGAGCAATAAAGGCATCTAATTTTGTTTGGATTGGGGAATGTCATTCAAATGTAAAAATGTAGGGCTTTTTATTTTACATCGAACGGTTCAGTGCTACAAGTTTGACCTTTTATTTTTTTTTCGTTAATTTTTCTTTACCATAGACTATTGTATATTTTGTTATTTTTTCTATAAATTATGTGAAACAAAATGATCAGCAAAATATTTTTTATTAACCAAGAAATTTGTCATCAACACTTGTTTTTGCTTGAATGCCAATAGCAGATTTGAATTTTGACAATTCTGAATTCATACCCCAAGAAAATACCTGGATCTCGTGACAGTCATTCAGAGCTTGCCCCAAAATCACCAAAACGACATTTAAAAGTTCTTTCATTCTACATATGCTGCGTTCCAAAATGTCAAACTGATGCAAATTAAAATGTAGCATCTGAAATGCGTTCCAGATGCGGCTTTTTTTCATTCAATTCCCCCCGGGGCTTACAAAAAAAAAAAGCCTAATGTATTATAAGGTCGGGAACACACTTGTAATTCAAATAACAAATGATCGGTTAGCTGTCACTTTGAATTTTGAGTTGAAATGTTCACTTATTTACTGAAATTTTATTATTTCTCTAGATTTATTATGTATGTAGTATGTACCTCTCATATGCAGCAAACATAACAATTTGAAGTAAATAAGACGTGTAGTTTATCCCATTAGCTTAAAAATCTTCGTTTATAATTTTCATTCGATAAGTTATTGCTGCTTTGTAGTATTTAAAGAGTTGTTTAACGTCATACTCACAATTGAGGAGTGCTAGAACTTCTGCTTCTGATTTTTCATCGCTCCCTTAACAAATTCTTCGAATTTGCTTGAGAGCAGGACATCTTCCAATGAAGATTCTCTCTACGAGAGGTTACAAAGACTGCAATAAAATGTAGAAATTGTAGTGTAGTTAATTCGGCCAACTCTGGGGCCGACCAATAGAATCCGTCACTTGCGTCGACGCATACAACTGACAGTTCGATTAAATACAAACATTGTTATGAGAAGCGACTCATAGGTAATGCATGCGCCGGACATTACGAAAAAATTAACTGAACTTTTAACTTTACTCTTCGGCTGGAATGAATTGGGTGTCACAGTACACATTAAAGTAATATCATTAGCATTTTCACTTTTGTTCAGTTCTGCGCATCTGTCAAAATCTAGGTATTATTGTGGTAAAATGGTGGATCCAGTGCCCCTATACTTGTCGAATTTCAATATTTTGTTGTTGTTTCTGATGATGCGTGCTGAGTTCATGTGGGAACTCGAACAGCCATTTCTTTCTTGCCAGACACTTTCAACTTTGACAACCTGCGCAATAAATTTCCTTAGATTTGTGTACTGTGATTGGGTGTTTTATTGTGTCCTGAACTCGTTCTGATGTGTTTTATGTACCTCATTGTTCACCTAATTTACTTGCAATCAGTTTATTTAAAAAAAATGGATATGTATAATGGTATTCTGCGAATTTGTAAGACAAAAGTTTACTTTATAAATTCATTCGAATTAAAGATTTGAATTTTTGTATTTGGTTGTTAAGTTCTGAATTTTTGTTGAACGGATCCATTGAATAATTTATTTTTCTTGATTATGAGATGTCAAACTTGTCAATCAAAATGAGACTACAATTTCGCGATAAATTTTGAAAGGCCCAACATCATCCCAATTTCGGAGTAAAGTCCGAGTAAACACCTCAAAACAGTTTTCCAGTCAATTTATAACACCGGTTTACTGCTCAAATTTGGATACTTAACTGTAGATTAACCGAAAACATATTTATGTTAATAAATCACCCTTTTTCATTGCCTTGAATAAGTCAAAAAAAAAAAAAAATACAAGTAAATAAGTTTTCTCCATTAATCTGACAGCACAGAGCCAGAGAGTGTTGAAATTCCATTTAGAGAGATTTTAAATAAATTTAAATCAAATATGTAGTGTAATTTCTCTAAACTTCGAAGTTGCAATATATCAGTGCACTCGATGAAATTAAAAAACATTAATATAATCCGTGAACAGCTTCAATTCATACAAGTTTCTTTTTAATTAAGAACTTAATTTCCAAATAAAGTCGTCATCCTATAGACCTATTAGTTATACTTCACCTTAAAATAAATTCATGTCTACAAAGGCAACCTAATTTTAAACTAATAGCCCCCTAATTTCTGAAAATATCTTCCCCTAAAAACGAAACTATCACACAATCGAATTAGGAACAAGCCAATAATAGTAATAAAAGTCAAGACTTTTATTTTCGATAATTTTTCAAAGTACTCCACCTCGAAACACATATACTTATGCATGTTTACTTATTTTTTGCTTCATTTATTGTTTCACAACAACGTCATATGTCCAACTGTCAACGAACCCTTGGTAGAAGCTGCTTCGGCTATAAATCATTTCAAAACGTATAGACATACAACACTCTCAGTCTCCGCACTTCACAGTCACAGAAGACTTATAGTATAGAAAATATGTTATAGCTTTGCTGGCCGCCAAATTCCTTGAACATCTTCTCTTCAAATCTTGAAATATTTTAGTCATTTATCTAAAGAAGTCACGCGGATACAAAAATGAATGTGTATACCACCCTCGAGAAAATATGTTCATATTTCCAAAAATAGGATAAACATCTGAGAGCATTGCATTTGTCCTAATGAGTTGGTATATATGGCTGTTGTTGTAATGACATTCAAAAATTGAAATATCTTCGAACCGAAACAGAACATCCTCTCATTTAGGGTGTTGCAAAGGATGTTTTCTTTCTTTTTTTTTTGTTTTCCTTTTGATTTTGTTCGTTGTTATTTCTTGAATGTTGAAGGTTGTAATTATTTATTTTTGGTCCTGGAGAGCATCCTGAAATAATCACTGCGACGGATATCATAAGCAGCAGTGATGCTTGCAGGCAACATTCTCTATTTTATCTTTCTTGATCATCAAGGCGGATGATTGATGGCATGAAGTGGTTTTTGTGTGATGATTTCTATGCAAAGTCCTTCAAAACCAAACTTCATTAGCTTGCAATGGAGTTGGGGGGATAATAAAGCCTCAATTCGGTTGTAACTCAATTACATTGAGGCAGACCACGGTTCGTCGAAGAGGTGTCAACCCTTCACTCAGATGACCACATTAAAGGCAATCACTTCGATAGCCAACGTGATGTGACGCTGACGCTGACAGACCCTTTTATTCCGAATCCGTATTAATTTTCCACTCTCTATCTCTATCTCTTTCTCCCTCTATATAGGATCTAGGTATAGAAATTGATTCAGAGTGGGTGCCAGAAGTGAAAAGAGGGTGAATATTATATATATTTGCCAAATGAACGCGTCGAACACACTTTCTCACTCGATTTATATGAACAGTCCGGGTAAATGTCACGTACATTGTGTCACTAGCAACACGACAACGATGACGACGAGTGCATCAGTGCGGTTTTATTATTATGCAAAGCAAATGCAATGCAAATTTCTCTCGAAAGTGCATTCACACACAGCGAAATGACGAGCCAACAGCATGGCGGGCGTGCAGGAAATCCACTTGCAGTTTATTTTGCATTTATTTTAATAAGGTTTTCATTGCTTTTTCCCTATAGCAATAAATAAATCGTGCAATCATCCCCTTTTTTTTTGTTTAAAATGAAAAAAAAAAAAAATAATAAAGAAGAAGTGCTCTATATATGGTTAAACAAAGGACACTCATACCAGATGCTCATTATTTAACAAAATCAGTAGAATAAATATTTTTAAAAGGAATAATCAATTTTGGGGGTAAAGAAGGGGAAAACGCTTAAAGACAAATTACAAAGAATACAAAAAAAAACAACAAATACCGGCCCAAGGAGGGTAACTTGTGGAACATCAGTTTAATCTTTGGTGTTTATGCAAACAAAGGGTGAGTTAACTATAAAGATACGCCAGGCTGCTGATTAGGTTTGGTGGAAGTGTTGATTTATGTTATCCCTCCGAAGTGTTGTTCCTTGAAAGGAAAAGGGTTAAAAGGAAGAAGAAATGAGGTGTGCCTTAACGCAAAAAGTATTGGAGTAAAATTCGAAAAATCTTGTTATCGGCTTAATTTAACTTTCTCTTTTGGAACATCTTATATACATATATATCCCTATTTCCTTAAAGACATTTTGCTAAATATTAATCTTAACTTTAAATTTGACGAAAATTTGAATAGATTAGAATGATGAGGAAAGTTCAATTACCAAATTATAACCAATTAAGAGTTTTAGCTTGATGGCGTTAGTGTTTCTTGGAGTAAAAATCTTTTGTTGCTTTTAGTCCGATTATTGTTGAATTTTTTCAACAAAAATAAAGTTTTGTAGGAGTGGAGAACTGGGGTCCAATGATTCAGACTATCGACTGTTTTTTTTGTCCGTTTTGTTAGTCAGCAGGAATTGATGGAACATACGATAATTAAAAATAATTTTTTTTAGTTTACGCGCCTAAATAGGCTCAACGTCATTCGATTTGCATGGGGATTTTGGATTCGTATTGCACCAATAAAAGACACTACGGAGCCGAAAATTGGAAAAGTAGGACAAATCGTAAGAAATCGAAATTACATAGATACTTTCAAGGGTGAATGGTGGCGATATCCGAAAATTCAATTTTGTATGGAAAATATAGACTCTAAGAAATGACTAACAATACGAAATTGACAATTTTGTGCATCACGAAAATGTTATGGCCAACAAATGGCGTTACGCTCTAACACTGCTACATTTGTGAATAAAAATTACTGAAAGGTTCCAAAATATTCATTTTAATTGGTTTTTTGAAGCCCTATATATAAATATTATTATAAATCATAGAATCATATTTAGGGAACTTTTAAGAAAATCTTTAGGACGTCAAAACAAAGCTATATACACTTAAATACAGTTTTATTTGAAGTATTTTTTTTGAAGATTAGCCATTTTGTTGCCTAATTTTCCTGGGCTATTATTTGAGCTGTAGGTACTTAGAAGAACCATATTGGGAAATTATCCTTTATGAAATTCTTGAACAAAATCCAGTATTAATTAAATTTTCTTGACCATTACATGTATACAAAGTTTTTTAAACAGCCTTATGTTAAAGTATTAGCATGATGCTACTTAACAATTTTCTAATTTCAAAGTTCTTTACTAAAATATTCTTAGCTTTAAATATTTTTTAACTAGTGTCATACTCATAAAAGGAAGGGCATGGTAGTGCTAAACCAAGTTCTGGCACTACACCCTTTCTACAGGAACAAACTCAGGTGATTTTCGATCTAACTTCAGTACCATTAACTTCAGTAAACTTAAATTTCAAAATATTTGCGAAGTTAACCAAGCACAGGCGCCTCACCATAAATTTCAACCCTTTAACATAAGTGGTTCCTGAGATATAGGAATTTAAAAATCGTGAAAACGGTAACTCTCATTAACATCACAGATCATCAAATTTATGGAGCATTTTCGATTGCTCTAGAATAATGAAATTTGGTAGAGCGGTAGGGCTTGAAGTGCTTACAAAGGAAAACATTAAATATTTAAAGTTTTCGATTTAGAGGGCGCTTGGTATCCACCTACTTTCACATAATTGTGAACAAATAAATGGGGCACTTCAGATTGCTGTAGAATGATGAATTTTGAAAGAGCGGTAGATCTCGAAGTGCATACCAAGAAAAAAAAAGAAAAAAAAATTGCAGATTTTCAATCTGCCCACTTTCCCAAAATTCCCAAAATGTTGGCATCAGTTAAATAGAACACTTCTAATTGCTGTAGAATGAGTCCCGCATATTTGCTTCAAAAACCTTTGGTCTGATTTAAACTTTTGAAAACATTTTCCATAAAAAAAAAATAATTTGTTTTCGAGAAAAGCCAAAATAAAAAAAAATGGTTCTTTGGGAAAATAGAATATAATTTTTGGCAAGGTGGAGTGTTAGTATAAAAAAAATAGCAGGTCCCACTTACTAATTACTCTAACCTGGGCTTCCACTGTCGATTCTGGAGCCAAAGCTTTTCAAAAGGGAGAGTCACCTAGTACTCTTGATTGTTGGTACTATATTCAAACTATGCCAGAGATCGGTTTTCTTCTGTTTGTTCACGGTGGTATATACATATTTTGCTTTGAACTGAATGTGAACTATAATGTGACGAACAAAATAATATTCGTATTTAAGTATACTTCACTAGAGATAGTTGGAGTGGAATGGTCAGGAGTGTTGACGGTTGTATTTTGATTAAATTAATCCTGTGTTCCTTAAAACAAATGTTCAAAGAAATTTTGACTAAAAACATTTTGGTACTAGAAAATTCTGTTTAAAAATTAATGAGAAATAAAGCCAATTTGAAAACAAAATTAATATTCAGCAGAACCCTAAAGAAGCGTTTAATTCATAAATTTTAACACAAATAGATTTTGGAAAATACTAAAGCTGCCTGAGTAGGAATAGAGGCATTGTGGCCTGGGAATTTTTTGCGATTAGGAGCGCGTGTCAAAGACTACGCGCGACAAATAAAAGTTAACTTATGTTAAGTATATACTTAATGTTAGTACTATAAAAGTCGTCTTGTCTTGTACATTGCAAAAAAATTGAATTAAAATGAATTTGGATGGCTGGTTGAGAGACTGTTATTGTATGGCTTATCAGTATTTTTTCATACGGATATTTGATTGTTGTATTTGGCATTCTTTTAAGGTATTTTAAACCGCAATATTTCTGATAAAAAAATAACTAAAGTCCAAGATTCTCTTTTCAATATTTATTTTTCACTTTTAAGATTATCTTACATTTTGTCTAATCTAATGAAATTCCAATTATACAATTATTTTTTATTTTATAAAACCACAGGCTTACTAAACTTAACTTACGAAAAAATACATAATGGATGAGTTTCCCAAACCATTTTTTTAAACGAATATTTCATTGTTGTATTTGATATTCTTTTAAAGTTTTTTTAAACCACAGTATTTCTGATAAAAATAAATATAGTCGCATATTCAATCCAATTTTTTCATAAGAATATTTGTTGTTGGAATTGACATTCATTTTTAATATTTTAAAAGTCAGTACCTATACCTATTTCTGATAAAAATAAAAAGAGCCAAACATTCTCTTTTTTTATTGCAAAAAATTCACAGGCCACAGTGCCCCTATTCCTAATTACCTGAAGTAACTTAATTGTCAGAATTGCACTTAGAAATTTTATTTTCAAAATTTCTCTACGGAAACAGGTCTGTGTTTTCAATTAAATTTCGACGCAGATGTACCTACCTAAGAATCAATCAATACTTGTTTATTGCAAAAGTTCGTATAAGTTCAAATCGTAATGAAAATTTCCTTCATGGGTCTTGTACTTTTCTGCAGCAGTTACAGAGAGAACATGTGGCTCCTGCTGCAGTATGCCAACTTAATTTTGGGAACCAATTCAACCATCTCATTAGACATCTGAAATTGTTTTTCCCTTCTGGTAGTTATTATTTTTTTTTGTTGCAAATGTCTCTGAATATGATTGAGTAAATTTGTCACGTACATATTTCCTTTTATTGAACATAAGGAGATATCTTCATGGTTACTACTTTAAAGTTTGTTGTTTTTGGAGCTGAGCTAACACCCAAAACTATACATACATAGGTACCTACATACATTCATACCCAAATCGAACTTCGTTACGGTAGTTAATAAATTTGAAACGTACATACAAACCGTATATTTTCTATCGTTTTGCTCCCCTTTTCGTAAATATTTACTGTGCTCCATGCGCACCTTATGAAGAAGGAAAGGAATTATGTTTTTTTTTTTCCTATTTTCGTCTCATTTATAGTCGAAACCATTGCACCCGACAAAGTGATTATATGCGAAGGGTAAAGTTAGGCAGAGAAGGGATATATCGATTTTCATTTTCATTTTCTGTCTATGGCTATGTGAGTTTCAATTTCCTTTTTTTTCATATTTTTTTTTGTTTTTCATCATTTTTCCTTCTATTTTTTGTTATTTTCCCTAGGTAGTCGTATTTATGTCTGCTGAAAAAACTTAACGTAGAAATGTATACCTACATATCTATATCCATACCCAAAATAATTTGTAGACTATGAAGAGCAACATGGGTGGAAAGCAATTTACATTAATTTCCAACAAGGACCTTTTGAATGTTACATACCTATATGGCCGTATAATACTCGTAGTAAAATGCTCTTTGCTTCGCGGTTGCTGTTTTTCGAGAAAGCGAAAGCATTTTGGTGTGCCTTCAACTTTAGGCAGACATATAGGAATTTATTTTATTTAAAGATTTTAAAGACGTTGTTTGGATTAGTAAAAAAAAAACATACTGAATATGAAACTTTCTAAACGACATTTATTTCTTGACTTCCGACTTAATCGAAAATTGCATTGGAAAGTTGTGTAGCTGCTATTTTGCTTGCTAAATTACTTACAAATGGTCTGCATTTATAAATTATACGTAAAAATAAAAAAGCGATTCAATTTTTTATTTTATTTGAATAAATTCTGACGAATAAGAAAAGTTCTGTGGCGACAAAAGGCGTTTTTCTTTTTTTAGCTCCGAGTGAAAAGAACTAGCTTCGAACCAAGCGTGACTTAAGCGGAAAACATAAAGTTACTTTTCTGTTAGCGCTGACTCCGTTACGCTACTATACTTTCGATTGTACTTTGACTGACGTCTGTCATTTTGGTAATCAGCTGTTAGAAAGTTTGTTTGTTTTCATTTAAAACTATTTGAAATCAATAATTTTCCCAATAGACAAAAAAAAATTTAATTAAATAGGAAAATTCACATTTTAACCCATTTTTACCCGCACAAATATTTATTTATCATTAAAACAAAATTATGACTTAATTTCTGAAAATTCCCGCAAACAAAAAACCAACTAAAATATCCATAGCAAAAAAAGTAGAAAACATGTTTTTAAACATACCCATATCCTTTTACAGCTGCTTTTGCCACGTAACGTATATGTTCCGTTCTCTTTACGTATGTCAAATTGAAGGTTGAGCGAAAAAGCTATATTGTGATAGGTTGCTAGCGATTCCTATGGTTCAACTTTAGACGTCACTCAACGCTAAAACAAAAGTAGCTTTTTGTTTTCCACTTTAAGCGCTCCGATCTGTCACTTTCTACCCATTTTTGCCCCAAGTTCTGTCAAAGTCCATATACAAAAATAAAATTGAACTAGAACTAGAACTCAAAATTGACAATTTTATGAAGTAAAGAAACAGACCTTAGGTATTGAGCACTGATCTGTCATTGTATAATAATTTTGATAAAGCCCAGTACCCAGCTGAATTGAAACGAAAATTTTCTCTGGTCTCCAAATGGACAACGAAAACGAAACGATTACGGAAAAAATAAATGTCACCATGTGTAAAATAAAAATATCACAGAACCTTTGCTGTAATCAAAGAAACAACAAATAAAAATACAAATAGAAACTCGAGTTTTACTTTTCCACAGCAATTAAAGCCAAGTACCTACGCCAACTCGGGAAAAATTTTATTTCTCATATAATTTTTTTCCCAGGACAAATTTTGTCTCGGATTTTTGGCAGTTCAAACGCAAAATCCAAGTTTTTTTCAAACTGTGCACAAAAGTCTCCACGGAAAGGGTTCAAGAGGGCCAAATACTAGTGTGGCAACTTTTTTTAATGCAATGCAAAAAAATATAGGTACTAAATTTTCATAGAAATGATTTTTGAATGACAACATAACATACACTCGCTGTACAGGCTGCAAACGCTTTTTTGTACTGATTATTTTTTGTTATTTTAATATTGCAGTGTAGATTTATAAAATCCAAACAAATATTTTTACCTACGTTACCGTTCTCATTTGAATTTTATTTTTATCTCTACACCTTCAAAATTTGTCTTGAGAAAAAGAATGTAGAGATAAAATTTAGTTTGTCTCGATCTGCGAACTAGGCTTTTTGCTTCGTTCTAAAGCCTAGTACATACTTCCTTGTGAAGTGAACAACCATCAGTGGAGAAAGTGAATTTTTGACACAATTTGCTTGGTTTTTGCAGCTTTTATGGTCAAATTGTCAAAGCTACACCAAAAATCAGAGTTCCCGTACATTTTGCGCGTGAATATGGTACACCGCTCGTGAACGCAAACTCTCCACTTTTTGTCATGGCTTCACGAGCACGCCACGGGTCAACAAAAATGCAAATTTGTACGGATTCACGACATGATTCACAAGTATGTACTAGGCTTAATAGTTTAGTGCGAAAAAGAATGGAGACTTCTCCAAATAATCTGCTACAATTATCAATTTCGCTCGTTGTACAGCGTACCGCAGAACAAAAAATAGAACCAAATTCTTCGTTTATGATTTCGTTGATTCAATTTTTGTATGGAAATTACTATGCTTAAACTTTCAAAATATGTTAGCTTTGTTTGTGAAATTGGTGTTTGCTTTCAGGATTTTTTTTATCTTTTTTATCAATTTTACTATCATCCATTACAAAAAACCAATGAATTTAGCCGAGCTCAGCTTTTTGCGCTGTCAGTTCAGTCATCTTTTATTGAGCGAGCCCCAATCGAACTTTGAGCTAAAAAAGAAATGTAAGTTGAGAGCTCAGAGTGCACCGAGTTAAAAAAGTAACATAGTTCTTTTTTTGACAGCTCATTGACTAATGGAACATACCTACCATTATGCATCGCGCTGAAAAAAACCCGAGGTATTTATTAACGCACCGATAATAACGCACAACAAAAGAAATTAAAAGGGCTGACGGCATGAATGAAAGAATACAAGATTACGCCATTTAATTTTTTTTCTTCTTTTGCTGACGTCATTTGAGAAGAATAATAATCGTGCGCGATTTTTTTTCTATTGGGAAAATTTGTGCAAATTCGTTAAAAATTTCAAGTTACCAAAAAGACCAAAAACTTTTTTTGTAGATCCAAACCTTTTGTCTGACATCACAAAAAGTTTTCGAAAAAACCTCAGTTTTGGGAAATTAAAAAAGGCAAGGGGGTGACGCAACGTGCTGTAGGACAATTCTATAAATTAACTAATATCTCATTAAAGTATCAACTTTATGTGTCTATTTTGTTAAATAAAATAAATTGAAATGAAATTACAAAAAGGAAAAGTTTATTTATTGAATCTAAATCCCAAAATCGCATCACAAGCAGGTCCTTTCAACTTTATCTTGCATTAACAAAAAAAATTTCTTCACTCTCTTGTTCCTCTTCTAATCAAAACACTCTTCTCAGGTTATTTTTTTTGTTCGTTTGGTTAAAGTCTTTTCCATTTTGTGTGGTGTATAGGTATACCTGTGGGTGGTGGTGCTTTTGTTGAAGGACTTTTGTTTTGTTTGGTTTGCTGCTTCACCAAATCGAATAGGCCACCTGTCTCCCGCACTGTGCGTTTGCTTTTGTTTTTGATGTTTATTTTCGAGAACGATGATGATGATGGTTGCAAGCTAAGCAACAGCAGAGAGCGGCTATGGTCTGGCTGGTCTCTTTTTTTGTTTTTGCTGAAATTCAAATTGAAAACTGAAGTTTATTCAGTCATTTTCAATTCGCTTAATTAACAAGAAAATTTTTATTGAAGAGGAGTTGACATTTTCGAGGGTGAATAAAATATGTATTAAGAAGGAATACCGAGTCCTTTTTGTTTTTATTTTTTCTAAACGGTATAGGTATATGCATGAGCATTTTTCGAGATCAAAATATTTGGCAATTACATATAACTGGTGTTGCATTGCTGATATATGTTTCGTGAACATGAACAAAATCCCCTCAAGTCTTTGAAGGACATCACTTCAAAACTATGTATATTCATGCATTCTTCTTCTTAAAAAAAAAAAAAAAAAAATACAAGCTGTGTGTTGAAAAAAAAATGAGATTCAACAACATCCTTCAAATTGTTGTTCATCCTTTCCGGCCTGAATTCGTATCCTTTTTTTACCTGGTTTCGCTTGTTTTAAAGCGCACACAGGTGGCTGTGTTCATTGTGTAACCAACCAACCGACCATGTCTTCCAATCTTAGCCATATCCATCCATCCAAACCATATATACCAGCAGGACTCATGTTTATGCATAATGCAAGAATTAAAGGAGTGCAAGGACCTGCTGCTGTTGTCGTGTTGTGTTGTGTCGTCTGTTTCTAATTCTTTTCTATTTTTGTTGTTGTTGTGGGGCTTCTCGAGTGTTATTATTTTTGCAACTTCTATATGTAGGTATATGGGGGCTGCTGGTGGAATATATGCATTTAACGTTCCACTGCTTTGGCTCCCCATTATATGCTGTTGCCACTGCTGCCAGCAGCCGCAACTAAAATGAGACGCATTTACATTGCACTCCAGAGAGTTAGCTTCATGCTCCTGCTTCTGCCTCTGAAGCTGAACTATAGGTACCTAAACCTCTGATGTCTCTGAGTCCTTCAACAGCTGTAGCTGGCAAACAACAATAACAATGTCAACTTTGCAGCACAATATAATGAGTACTGTATAAGGACTCTGTGGAGCGTATATGTGTGTTCTGGTTCTATATGTATAGTCCTATAGATGGTGATGCCGCATGGAATTGAAGAGGTATTTAGCGAGAGGTGATTTTGAAAATTTCTAGATGATGGATGATGAGGATGCAAAAGGATTATGAACCACACTTTACGAGACTTAGGAGTTAGGTACATTGGCAGCCATAGCAGTGTTGGCAGTGCAGCAGTGTCGAATGAATCACCATCATGCTGCCGCCTTTGTCGAACAGACAAATTCCCAGTGATTGGGAGATGAGATTTTGTCTTGTGAATGTGTGCAGAGACAAAGTCAAAGCATTAGTATGCACGCGATGAATTGATGGGCGAATACCTAAGACGACGTATGCGGGTAGATGTCGACACTGATGAGACAAGGGATTTGAAATGAACTTGATTGTGATGGATGATGGAGACATTTTTGAAGCTTAGTATTTTAGAAAATTTACATTTTCGAAGACTCTTCCATATTAATAATGTTGAATTTCTTCGATTGATTGCGATGGATATCGAAAATGGAAGTACCTGGTTTTTGAAAATCATTTTCACCGAAATTGTGTCAAAATTCCTATGCGGGAAAAATAATATTTCATTGACGAAGACATTTTTGTTATACCATTATCGTCTAAAAGAAGGTACCTTACGAGTTTTTGGTCAACAGCCTTTCTGTCGCTTTGATCAAAAGACTGAACTCGATTTTAGCTATTTTCTTAACATGAGGAGGTATACAGAGATATTTTATTTTGTGTTGATAGATTTTTGAAATATATATATAAAAAAAAGTCGTAGGTGGTAACAAAATTTCTCGAAAAATTTAAGAATCAGCATACATGAAAGTGGACGTTTAAGAAATAGTTTGCCTTAAGAGAGCTTAAATTCAAATTTTCAAGCATTAATCCCTTCATTTCAGGGTTGCCGCTCGTAATACAAAAAATGTTTTTCCAATGAAATATTAAAAAAACAGCAGAAATTTGGTAATTAAGCCCTCTTGAACTTTAAGCATATTTTTTTGAAAATCCTCCTACTGCCACGCCCTTTTTTATTTTACTTGAGTTTTCTTTTTATTTAGTTGAAATTAGTAGAAAGTTGAATTTTTATGATTAAGCTCTTGAAGCCTATAAAGCATTATATATATACTTTTTTTTTGGAAATACGCCCACTTCCACACCCACTTTCTTTATAATGAGAACTTCAGTTTTATACCTATTTAACATAAGTAGAAATATAAAATTTGGTAATTGAGCCCTCTTGAACCTTAAACAATATATTTTAATTTTTTTATTTCGAAAATTCGCCCACTGTCCCACCCCTTTTTCTTTTATTTGAGTTTTCTCTTTGTTCAACAGCAATCGATTGTTGAAATTTTTTAATTGAGGTTAATTTGAATCCCAAAATTGTACATAATTTAAATTATTTTAATAGAAATACGCCTACTGCCATGACTACTTTTACTATATTTAAGTTATTTAAATGTATGAAAATTATATTCATTTCGGTTTGAGTTTATTTTTCAAACCAACAAGTTTTGAAATAAAATTTCCTATATAAACTGCATATGGAAATGTTGACAGTTCAATTGCCCGAGGTATTTATTTATGTAATCTCGGAAACCACTGAACCAACATTGTATAAAATTTTCAGAATTTGTTATATGCGCTCACTGCCACGCCTATTAATTTTATATTTGATTTTTCTCTTTATTCAACATACTTCTACAAAGCAAACAATTGTAAATGAGTTATCTTAAATTCAAGACGTAATGCATGTTTAACATTTCCCTCCCACTGCTATAACGCCCATACCTACGGTTTAAAAATGATTTAAGTAGAATCCATAAACTGCTTAGCACTCCTCGTGCACTCGCCGAAGCGCACGAGAATTTTCTTTTACAGGGAAAATAAGTTAATAGTTTAACAAAGCACTTAAATTGTTTTGTCATAATTGAAAATTTTATTTGTTACATGTTTTTGTATGTTTAAAAAATAAATATTAATATGGTAAACTAAAAATAAAAATTAAGTAATATTTTGTAATTTTTAAATCTTTTGAATTGGTGGTTCTGCGCACGAGCGCACGTAAGGTACTTCCGCCACTGTTGGTAACTTAGCTCTCTTCAAGAAAGCTAGCTTTTCCGATAAATAAAAGAAACTCGACAGTTGACAGATAGCCACTATTGAGGACATTGGATACAATTTAAACGGTTTTAGGTCAAGTTTAAAAAAAAAATACCTGGGTGTTGATTTTATGTCGTAGTAAAATTGGACACTTAATTTTTGTTTATATTTTGTATGTTCACCTTAGTGCGCACAACAAAAACGAGTATCTACATACATACATACCTATATTTGTTTTAAGAAAAACTTAGCATATTTTATGTTCATACCTGAAACGAAAAAAAATTGATATTAGTTAAATAATGTTTTTTTTACACATTTATGTTATATGTACTTAAATAAATAAATAGGACGATTCAAATTCAATCTTAAAATTTTCTAAAAGTGAAAGGACTGACTAAAACGAGAACAAAATTATTTACAATTGTTCATTCCTTTCATACGAGTATATAGAAGCTTTGTTCGTTTTTGATGTGTAAACATCTATACTGGCGGTAGGGTGAAAAGAAAACGTAACGTAACGTTGTAATCGTGATCGTGATCGTGATTCTGAGCTTTACGAAAATTGAGTGCGTTCAACAATATGTGCGTTCAGTAACTAAACGTTGAGTATTGAAATCGAAAGGTCGAGTTCAGTTCGGGTTGAAATTTGGTTGGCTGCTTAGAGGATATATTAAGCCCCTATTACATGATGATTCTTTGCGTCTGACTCTATTCAAACATAATGAGTCCGAAAGAGAAAAAAGATAAGATGGAAGACCAGTTGCCTTGTGAGTCGTGGGCCAAGTTTTACGAGACTCTTTTTAACGCTTCTTTAGCATTAGGCTCCCCCTCACGGTTTTCGCCTTGTTGTGGCGAGGGGGCTTACGTCTAACTCTTCAGCAATCCAGCTGCGGAGTAAGACAACTAAGAAAACCACCAAAAGCAGAGATGTTTATCGATAAAAGGAAATATGGATAAAAGTTTACAAAATGAAGAAAATCGAACGGGGATATACGTTCAAGTGTCGGCAGAAGTCACGGCTGTCGGCGAGGGCTTGGCTTCGCAAGAAGCTAAGTCGCCAGTGACAAAAGTAAACTCAGAGAAAGAAAAACGAGAGCTAAAAAGACAACCGGTCATTCTCTCAGTGGATCTCCTTCCCGACATAGATGGTTTAACTATCAAAGGTACGGAGACCTCGGACAGACCTCCTTCCATAGGTAGTCAAACCGAGGACGAGCTACTGATGGAACCGAGTCAAGAAGAGACTATGCTGAAGTCTGCTGCACCCCTCAAAGCTTCGAGGCAACGCAGCAACTACAGATCCTCCAAAAGATTCGTGAAAACGACCGAGTTGAAAGACCCTGCGACGCTCAGTTCGAGAGATAAGGCTCTCCTAAAAAAGCATAAGAAGCTAGTTAGGAACTTTGAGCGGCAGCTGGCAGAGACTGCCACTGCACCCAGGGGAATAACAGATCAAGGGAACACCAAAGAGTCGGAGAGCAAAGGAGTAGATGCTGCCAAATCTAGGTCTGCCTCTAAAAAGGCAAACCGTGAACAGGCTGGCAATAACTCGACCGCTCGGAACGACAAAGGTAAAGTTCAGGCGACTTCCAGCAAGAAACAGCAAGCCAACGCTAGGAAAGACCAAGCACCGGCAAGCACCTCTTCTGGAACGAAACCAGGAACGTCCAAGAGACAAAGATCGGAGGAGACAGTCAAGCAAGACGGTGCTAAGAAACAGAAAACCAGCAGCTTCGACACCACCCCGATTGACCTACAAATCGCCATAATAAGCCGTGACGACCCAGATGGGAAAATCTCGGCAAAAAACTGGCTTCTTGTGGAAAATGAGATCCTTAAAGCTATGATGACGGCATCAGAGAACGATAGTTCTGAGGACTATATCTTTGATGGTGCCGGATGGCGGCGAGGAGTTAAAGTGGTCAGCTGCGGTGACCAGAAATCACGGGAGTTCCTGTACCATACAATCGCCAACATTGACGAACTATGGGAAGGTTCCTCCCTTGAAGTTCTACCCGCCGCAGCTCTACCACTCCGACAGCAGTTTAGTATCTGGATCCCCCCTCCTGCAGAACATGAGGACGCAGCCATTATTAAGCTGTTGGCGAAGCAGAACAAAGAGCTTCCCATTTTAGAATGGAAGCTCCAACACTCAAGAAAGAGTCATGGTGGCGAAGGGAAGGACCTCTTGTTTGTGGCAGACAAGAAATCTGACCTTCTGCTCAGAGAAAGGAAAGACGTGTTGAGGTATGGTCTCGGAACCGTAAAGGTTAAGAGGCATGAAGGCAAAGGGGAGTCAAAAGCTGCAAGTGGTGCAAATAAACCTGCACCACGCTAAAGCAGCAACGTACGACCTTACGCTCTACATGTCTCACGAGAACGTGGATGTGGCCTTGATCCAGGAACCATGGTTAGGCAAAAACCGAATCCGTGGGTTGAGGTCAAAACACTACAACCTTTTCCATTCCACGTCAGATGAAGGTGATATAAGAAGTTGTATCCTAGTGAAAAAATCAATTAACGCTTTCTTCCTATCTAGGTACAGTAACAAGGACAACACGGCAATCAGCGTCGAATCGAATGAAGGAAACTTCATTCTAGCGTCGACGTACATGCCGTACGAGGAGGAGAGCCCACCATCAAAAACAGTCCGCGATCTGGTGGTCCATGCCACAGCAAGCGATACACCTTTGGTGGTAGGATGTGATGCCAACGCTCACCACACTCAATGGGGCTCAAAGGACATCAATAAAAGGGGTGAGTCAATTTTTGAATATATTCTCTGTTCTAATTTATCGTTATGTAATAGGGGCAATCACCCTACCTTTCGAAACAAAAACAGGGAGGAAATCATAGATTTGACTCTTATTAGCAATAATAGTAAAATTTCAGTTGAAGACTGGAGAGTCTCACCTAAAGAATCTTTTTCGGATCACTTTAGGATACTCTTCTCTATAGACAGGAACTTTACTGAAAAGAAACCTTACAGGAACCCAACTAGAACGAATTGGACAGAGTACGAAAAATGGCTGAAAGACTGTATTGATCCACCAGAGGACAATACAAGTCTAAGTATTTCAACCATTGACACTGTTGTCCAAAACTTGTCTAGCAAAATGAGAATGTCTTTTGAAAAACACTGCCCTTTATCTCGTTCCAATAATTCCACTAACCCACCCTGGTGGAATGGTGTACTAAAGAAACGTAGAACAGAGGTTAGAAAACTTTTCAATAAAGCTAAACTGAGTAAATTAGAAGAGGACTTAAAGTCTTATAGAGCCGCACTTAACATCTACACCAAAGAGTTAAGGAAGGCCAAAAAGGATTCGTGGGCTAAAAATTGTGAATCCATTGAAAAAACAAGCGAGGCGGCGAGGCTCCGTAGAACCCTGGCCCTTAATCCCACGATCCTGGGGTACATAAAACACCCTGATGGATCATGGTCGAACTCGAGCCTAGAAACGCTTGAACTCTTCATGGAAACTCATTTCCCCGGTTGTAAAAACCCAGAAAGTTCTGATTGCTCGCATTCGAACACGCTGGATTTTACTCACACGGAATCGAATTTAGAACTCAATCAGGTTATTACTGAGCAGAAGATTATCTGGGCAATAAACTCGTTCAAACCCTATAAATCAGCGGGACCAGACGAGATTTTTCCAGCTCTTCTTCAAAATGCTCTCAAAGTAATAACTCCGTGGCTTAGGGTAATCTTCATAAGTTGTATCAAACTTAGATACGTCCCTAATAGCTGGAAAAAGGTCAAGGTAGTCTTTATCCCAAAAGCAGGGAAACCGACTCACTCGACCGCTCAGGATTATAGACCAATAAGTCTCTCTTCGTTTCTCCTTAAGACACTAGAGAGGATAATTGATCTACATGTTAGAGAACTTCTCAACGAAAACAATTTGTGCAACTACCAACACGCTTACCTTAAAGGTAAATCAGTGGAGACTGCTCTGCATGAAGTAGTTTCACATATTGAGAAAAGTCTTGAACATAAAGAATATACCCTGGCAGCATTTCTTGATATCGAGGGTGCGTTTAATAACGTTAAAACGGAATCAATCAAAACTGCCTTAGCTGAGGTTGGAGTTGAATCTGTCATTGTCGATTGGATCTTCACTATGTTAAATGGCAGAATTATCAACTCTCAATTAGGAGTTAGCACTATCGAGAAAACAGTTACTAGAGGCACACCACAGGGAGGAGTCATCTCACCCCTGCTCTGGATCCTCGTAGTCAACAAAATTCTCACAAAGTTCAAAGATCAGGGCATTAAAATCGTAGCATATGCAGATGACATAGTGGTTTTGGTATCAGGCAAGTTTCTTACCATCATCGAAAACATTATGGAAAATGCATTAAAGGATTTATCTTCTTGGGCAACTAAGAACGGTCTCGGGGTCAACGCCACCAAGACAGAGCTAGTTTTGTTCACGAAGAAACGGAAACTGGAGGGCTTCAACCCTCCCAAACTAAATGGTATTCCTCTAAAACTTTCAAAGGAAGCTAAATTTCTAGGAGTAATCCTTGACTCCAAGCTTACATGGAAGCGTAATACTGAGGAGAGAATGAAAAAAGCACTATGTGCATTCTACACATGCAAAAAGACCTTCGGTGTACGTTGGGGTATGCGACCGCAAGTCATCCAATGGATGTACACAGCGATTGTCAGACCCATTCTTACCTATGGCTCTATTGTATGGTGGAAGGCGGTAGAAAAATCAAGTTATCTCAAGAATCTGAATAAGGTACAGAGACTAGCCTGTATAGGAATAACAGGGGCTCAAAGATCCACACCACAAGCTGGGTTGGAGTTGATCTTGGACCTCCCGGCTCTGGATGAGTTCATAAGATGCACGGCAGCCAAAACTGCAATTCGTTTAAGAGAACTGAGTTTTTGGAGGCACAGCACTTATGGACACGGGTCAATCTTACAAAGATATGACACGATTCCAGGACTGATGGAGACCACCGACTACATCCCCCCTTTACTAGATTTCGATAGGAAATTTTCTATTTTCATACCAGAAAGACAGGATTGGGATCCTAATTCACTTATAAGTAAACAGGGTATCCCTTTCTACACTGACGGTTCAAAAATGGAAACAGGAACAGGTGCGGGAGTGTTTTGCCAATCACTCAACATCAGAGTGTCATATAAACTCCCAGCTGACTGTAGTGTCTTTCAGGCCGAGATCTTTGCCATTGGAAAAGCAGCTGAATTGGCACATCACGAAAAGCTAAGCTCTTCGGAGATTACTTTTTTCGTGGACAGCCAGGCCGCTATCAAAGCCTTAGCCAGTGAGACCATAAGATCAAAAGCAGTTTTAAACTGTAGGAAGGAACTAAATAAAATCTGCCACACTAACCAGGTAAAGCTCTGCTGGGTTCCTGGACATAGCAATATAGAAGGGAATGATATAGCAGATGAACTAGCCAGGAAAGGGTCAGAAGCAGACACAAGTAGTAGCGACCATTCAGTTAGGGGACCACTCGTCCCGATTGGGGTACTCAAGAGGAAGATAGACCTTAAACTAAAAGAGGAAATCAATAACTCCTGGAAATCCAGGGACGATTGCGCAATCTCTAGAAGTTTATGGCCTAACACAAATGAAAAGGAAACTCGGTATATTCTATCGCTGAGTAAAAAGAACATTAAAACCTTGATAGGTGTACTAACAGGTCATTGCGCCATTGGCACAATGGCTAACAGGATAGGGGCATTTGCACCCGATTTTTGTAGGAGCTGTCAAGAGGAGGAGGAAATAGAAACCATTAAACACCTGCTCTGTGACTGTCCGAACCTCCAAACCGGCCGACTCCGTCATTTCGGAAACAGGTTTGTTGGAGAGCTGGATGATCTAGCACAGGTCTCAATGGCAAACATGAGGAAATTTATAGATAGCACAGGCTGGTTCGTTAACGAGCCAGTCTACGCTAATCGGCAAAATTGAGGAGCATCGATGCTAACTTTTACAGGGGATCACAATGGACCAGTAGGCCCCCGTGTACGCAACAGCTTCATGCTGTGCACACCCCTTATAACCTAACCTAACCTAGCATTAGGCTACGCGCAAACCAACGCGATGGCGGTGGCGATCACGATAAAAATGTGGATGCCTCATATAAAAATCAAAGCACACTTCAATCGTGTAGATGTGTGCCTTTCCTTTGATTTATGTGTATGGCATCCACAATTTTATCGTGATCGCCACCGCTTTCGCGTTTGTTTGCAGCTACCTTTATCCGTATTTTGTATTCTTTGTATTACTTTTTTTCAATTACATGACTGTTTTGAGACCAGCGGCCTATTTCACAGAACATACATCACATACATTGTATGAATGTATGTACCTTAAAGTAGACGCCAAAGATGGCTCAGTGTAAATTTTGAATTTTTTGAAAAACTTTGCGTCAACTTAGAAAACCCATAATTTAAAAAAAAAAATTAAAATTTACGCCCACTCATCTCGTAGTCGTGATTCTTATCTTGTAGCCGTGGTCGTGATTTTGATTCTGAGCCAGAGATTAGTCTGCTATTACACGATGCATCTAGACGCATGCGACTTTTCGAACTACGTAAGTGCAAAAGAGAAAAAAAAATCGAAAAGATGGTACGGAAAAAAAGTGACCGATGTCGCGTGAGTAAAATTTTCGGTGCAACTATTTGACGTTTCTCTTTTCTCCTGTCCGTTTTTTACTATTCTGCTTCATATGGTTTTGTTGTTTAAAGAGTAAATTTCGATGCAACGCACTGTTATTGATAGCCTTATAGGCTTTCCAGAAATGAGAATTCATCTTTAAAAACAACATATAAAAAAAATTATTGCTTTTCTTGACTGATATTCATTTAAAGGCACACAAACTTTCTTTCTTCAATATATCTAATTATGAAAACAAAAATAAAAACAGAAAAAGTTTTTTTATTGCTTGAGCACAGCCCAACACGAAAATGAAAAATAAAGAGAACTGTCAAATTAGATTCCTGACTTTGGTTTCAACGTGTAATAGCGCTTGAAACAGCGGACGAAATAACAAAGAAGAATTCGAAGAAGGCGCATGCAACTAGATTCATCGTTTAATAGCAGACTTATGAATTATCCATAATGTCTGTTCTGAGCTTCACGAAAATGGAGTGCGTTCAACGCTATGTACGCTCAGTAACTAAACGCTGAGTGTTTATATACGAAATCAAAAAGTCGAGTTCAGTTTGGGTTGAAATGTGGTTAGTTGCTTAGACCATATAGTACATGGACTGCGCTTTCATTTTCCATGCATCATTACCGATTTTCAAATTTGCTTATGAAAAGTTAAGATCTATATAAAAGTACCAAAAAAAAAAATGTTTGCTATCATCCACACCCTAAATTTGACGTAGGCTCTCGGTCTATGAGGCATTCGGACGAATGTTGATGTTTACACATCTTAACCGTGAGTCCCGGCACTCACACTTTTTTTTTTTTCATTTGTTTGTCTTATCTCTCAATCCTGGAGGATTTTAAGAATCACCCTGTATATTAACCAACATAAATTAAAAAGAATCTAAAAAAAAATATTTTTTTGTAAAATTTCGATCCTTATTTTTACACGAATAATAAATAAAAATAACAATTTTATTTACAAGCTATATAAGCTGTTACAAAAACTAAACGTGACCAAAATCAACAATTAAGTTGCTTTCATTCTTTTTTCACAGTTTATTGATTTTTCGTGCTCAAAATGGTTGGTTGAATTAATTATTACCCCATTCCATTTTTTTTTTATGGGATAACTTTTAACACTTTAAACACAAGTTCAACAGATATGTATAAAGAGTTAAGAAAAGACCTCTTCTCTTTCATTATAATTAACAAAATTCCAATTTGAAGGCGTGATCTCCATTATCACATCCGGCAAATTTTGCAACCCCCCTCCCTCCCCTCTCCATCCAATAACACTTTCATCGTTTAATCGAGGAAAGGTCCAGTGGAAAAATGCCAAGAAAAGCTTTTAGTTTATAGTATATTTTAGCCTGGATGGCATACGTTTTCAACCCCTCATTAGTTTTCTAGTGAAAATTTGAAAAGAAAACAAAGACTTTCAAATTCAAAAAAATACAAAACCAAACCATGCTATAATATTATAGTCTCAATTGTAGTATCCTATATAGCAACGTAAAGTTCAGAGCTTATAAGCAAAAGAAGGAACAACAACGATCAAAAAAAAAAAGAAGCAAATAAACATCCTTCATGAATATTCAATGGCACTGGAAACACAGCAAAAACTCTGATCCGGAGAGATAATTGCCTGCGGGCAGAAAATACCAACTATCTCCCCCGCATCATGTATATCGTCACAGAGCAAAAAACTTTAGATACAGTAGGTATCCTTTGGATATATACCCTGCAGTCAAAGTTTTCGTCCACAAACGACGACGACGAGATGGTATACCCTACGCTATACCCAGGCATCGAACTGAACATTATATAGTGAAAGAGTATAGATATCACCGTCTATAAACTGGAGAAGAATATTGGATGGCCAGCAAGTCGATCTGAGCTGAGCTGAACTGAACTGAGTCGAGTCGAGTCAGCCAATCGTCCCTAAATCAATTTCACCATTTCAAATTTCATTGTGTATCTATCTATGTCTTTTGGCGTGGAAGGCACGCCTTTGGATACACAACGTCATCACACATGTGCTCCATAGATATATAGATACCAAGGATATTCCATATATGTATATATAGCACAGGGAATATAATGCTTATGGAGCTCCGTGGATTGTCATAGATCATTTAAAAGCAAGCAACGATGCAAACATTTAGCCATTTCTTCTTCTGGGTTTTGACAGAGACACATGGTTATGATGGGACTTAGGTTGTGTTTTTTTTTTCTTCTTTTTTTTTTGCCCGGAAATCCGCTTTCGTGTTCAGATTTTAATGATTAACTTTTCCGGTAGAATCCTGTGAGGTGTCGGCTATTTGAAACACTGTTGTGGATTTAGGAAAGTTTTCGTTTTCTTTTTGTTATGGCTTAACTTTTTTTTCGGTTTTCCTAGAATTTATTTCGAAGGAGAATATTTTAATCTTTCCAAGATTAATTTATTGTATGATGATGTGGTGTTTGAAGAACTTCTTCTTTAAATTTATAAGACTTCAATATATAATGATTTCGAGTATAAAAGAAACAGACAAAAACTACCCGTGGGAGCAAAGTAGCATTTTTTCAAATAGGATAAGCTCATTTTTTTAGAGAAGTTTAGTTATTTTCATAGATATAGAAGCCACATGTAGTAGGTATGTTTTTGTAATTTTAGTAATGGGATAACAGTTCATGATCATTTAAGATGGGAATTGGGTATTAAAGCCCTGATAGACAGCCCTATCTCAGGTTTTTCAGGCTAATAAATGTAGGCAACATCATATTAAATCCAAGCGTTCGAAAAATTCTAAACTTTTCAATGAAAAATAGTATTATTTTATTGAATGGTTCTTGGATTTACCACAGGGGACTTGGTTATCAGGCAGTTCCTAGAAGGAAATTATGCTACAATTCAATAACTCGGTTTTTTGGCAAAAGGGTGACTGCATTATCAGTAAGAATGACAATTTAAATATCTATCTGGTTCATGAAATGATTTGACAAATTAATATGTTTATAATTCTGTCATTTTAAACTTCTTAAGTGCAATCGTTTGACTGGCTATGTTTCGATATCATAATTTCTATTCTGAGTTACAATCACTAAGAAAAACAACTTTTTTCAAACATTGTTTTACTTTCCTGGTACAACAAGAAAAGGAACCTAGAGCTATTTGGACTTTTGCAAGTATTTCAAACTGTACGCCTAGCGACTGACAGTGCTGTACGTCCACCAATTTGCAGTTCGTGTGCTGCGACGAATAAGTGCAGCTGTTTATTGGAAAAAAAAAAGTAGTAAGCGCCTATGAAGAGACACTTCATGAGTAGAAAGCTTACTTCAAACAGAAATCAGCTGCGAACTTATTTTCTGTTCCTCTTATTCGATAACAAGAAAATAGTGAGTCGATAAAATTCGAATTGTTGAATTTAACGATATTTGTTTAACAATTTATTATTTACAATTTGCTTAACGCTAGTTATCTTTAAGTATATATTGATTGAATTTATGTTTGCTTAATTAACATTTAATTGTTATTATATTCATTTTAATCTTAATCTAATGTTGTCTTCACGCCTCTGAATGTTCAGATCCGGTTGTCATTGTGGTGGTAAGGCATTGGGTAGGTGAGGCTTTCAGCCACGGTAGTGCCTGGGGTCGGTGATTGATATGAGATCCTCATCTAGTAGTTCCATTGCTTCAGGGTACCGGTGATCAGGATGTCTTGGCTGGTTAAAAACTCCTCCTATCAGAGGGTTCGATATTTGATTCTGTAGACACCGTCGCGTCAGCTGGATTGTAGGAGTTATCTGTCTAGATGTTCAATGTTTGCTTCCTTATTAAAAGCCAGTTTGTTAACAGTTGATTATCTTTAATCAAGGATTAATGCAACTGGTGTGAGTTGAACCAGTAAAGCTCATTGAAATGTATTTCTAGATATTTCACGTTGTTTCTTGCCAACAGTTGATTTCCATCGGGAAGGGTGATCTTGGTTGTTCCTGAAATTAGCGGCTGAGCAATTCTCTTCCATTTCCCGAGCTTCTGGGTCGTCTGAAGCAGATTAATTAAAATTTGGATGAGTTGATTTTGAAACCCCAGCGCTGGTAGAACTCGTAGACTGTCTGATGTGGGTTTCCACTGTTCTAGCAGCAAATATTGGTGACATAGACTTGGCGTATACGTGAGGGAGTTCGAGTAGTTATCAAACGCCCATTTGTTATATTTTCTGCTAAGACGTAGTTCGAACTATAAAAGGGACAAAATGAACATAATTATGTTAATCGATGACGTCAACTTTGTCGAACTGTTCATATATCATGTGTCATGGTAGTTTTGGTAAATTTGTTGGTTGGATGATGATGTAGGGAGCTTGTGCTTCTTTACATCAGAAGGTCGGTTATTAAATTAAATTTAGGTGCTCATTCTTCGCTATAGCTTCACATAAAATAATAAGCAGGTGCTCATAGAAATGTAAGTGTTTAAAGACTGTATCATACAAAAAAGAACTAATGATACCAAATAGAAAACGTGCTCAAAAAGCCAAGAATTGACTTATTTAAAAGGTGCTTCATTTTATTAAACATTAGGAATTACTAGGATAAGTTTGGGAATATTTAAAACCTATATTAATCAATACTATCAATACTAGGTATTTCGTGTTTTTTGTAAGTGTCTTGAACAATTACAGTACCTATAGGTGTCGTTTCGATATCGGTCTATTAGTCTCGTATAAGTATCATCTCGGTCTCTTAGCGTTTTTTAGTGTTTTTTTTTTTTTTGGAAGAAATATCGAACAAGTATTCATCTAAACGCTGCTAAATATTAACGTTGACAAATTCAACTTTACGATTTAAAAATTAGTTTGAAACTTTAATTCTTCCGAGACCACCTTGACCGCCAAGACTCTCGGTTAATTTCAGTCCAAGAAATACGATCTCGTTTTGGATGCTTTGCAAGTAGTATAGTCACCTCGCTATGTGGCCCAAGATGAGACCAAACATTTTTTCATCTCGTGGACAGCCCTAATTAGTACCTTGAAAGAAAAAATTTAAGTGATACAGTATATTATGATAATCTGAAGTTAGGTATCTTTCTAAGCCACATTTAACAACATACGTCGGGAAGAAGAAATAAATAAATAAATAAATATTTGTAACGTATTGTAAATATTTGCGGTAAGTTTCCGAAAAATCTATAAAAAATATTACAATGATCAATGTCCGCGAAAAGAAAAGTTTAAAATTTCATAACATACTGCTATCTCAGAACCTAATATATATTTTATCGAGCAGAATTTTGACGTAGTACGAGTACAGCGTCATGTAATGATTAGTGCGTTGGCTGGCGATCGAATTCTAGCCCATACTCCAAATATAAAACCAAACATTTTTTTTTCACTATTGTAGCTACTACTTCTTTCTAGAAAGTTTAAGGTCCTTCACGGCCTGTCACACAACTAATTAATTTATATAGATATTTCTAACGCTCGCTCCTTTTTAAACATTCAACTAAAATATAAGTTTAGACTTTGGCTGAAAGAACGTCATGTAGAGGTGATTTTTTTGCTGATTTTTCATCGAATATATCGAATAAACAGCTAATAAACAAATTCATACTTCACTGCATAATTCGATGGAGAAGTTTTTAATAATCGAACATATTTTCGCAACACTCAACCCATTGGCCTACCTATGTATACCTAAATGTGTATAATTATTGTGCTCCCATATTAGCTCATATACACTCTGAAGTCTGAAATGTATCTCAAGCGTGAACAAAATTCAATCATCCCACTTGCATCTATATAAAATCCACTTTTTTTTTTGCAAATTATAGTCGATTGCACTTCAAATAAAAACACATGGCACCTCCTCATATAATATACGAGTATATAGATACTCGAATGCAGTTGCAAAAATTCAAATTGCAATTATTATACCTGCGCATTTCGTTGAAACACAAAACAATATTAAGCTTAAAAGAAAAAAAAAAAATACAAAACGCAAATTGCATAGAAGTAAATTCCGGATATAATTCCTCAACAAATTAGCAAACAAACACAGCCCAGCCCGCCAAAGAGGAAAAGCCAGAGGAAATATCATTTTCCACTCGACAAACTGAAGCTATTTTACAATGATTGTTGTTGTTGTTGTTGTTGGTGTTTTTGTGTAATTGTTGTTGCTGATTCTCTACCCTATAGTGTTTGATGGCAGCGTGTTAAGTTTTAAGTTTAAATTCTTTCATGGCGACTCAACTATTGTATTGTGATTGTGACTACGAAAATGCATAATTTGCACTTTTCCCTTGAATTAATTTTCGTATAGTTTTTTTTTTTGTTTCTTCTTCTGTTTTTGTTTTCGTTCCTTTTTTTTTCTTTTCCTGTTGTGGAGTATTAAATTGCATTTTCACTTAATAGAAAAAGCAGAAAAAGTAAATAGTAAAAATAATTACCAGTTGGTTACCCAGCTATGTTCGTAGATAATTGTGTGGGATGAAATATTTTTTTTTTGGGGGTAATTGTTTCAGAACAATTCATTTAATGGTTTTTAAATTATAGTTTTACCAAAATTTATGGAAAGCTTTATCATGTTTTATGTTGCTACGGTGGTATGGAATGTTTATGTAGTTCATCGAAAGTTGAATTCGGAAAAAAATGTTTTCACATAGTAATTCTTTTCATACAGGAAAGTTACGCAATTGTATGAAAACATTCTACACGTTTTATCTAATAAAGCTAGATCAAAGAAATAGCATAGCTCTAGTTCCTGTAACATCGTGACCCTAAAGGACCTTTAAGAAGAATGTTGCTTCCAGATTGGACTTGATAAAATGGAAAAATAAAAATGTGTTATTTTCTACGAAATCGGTTCAATATCCACTCAGATTGATTTCGAGAGAGAAATCAAAGTTTACTTTACTAATAAAATATTTGAATATCTAAAAAACAATTATTTAAAAACAACTCGTTTTATTTATAACAAAATGTGCTTGGCAAGAAAATATGGTAAACTAATTTTACTTTCATGAATTATTATTCATTCTAAAACAATGATTTAAGTTAATTATAGTACTTAAGTGTGATTCATGCTATTCTCTTATCAAATCTTTAGACTTCTGTCAGTTTTTCCTTGGTAATAAAAAATCCTTCAGTATGTAGGTACTTATCTCTAAAAGGGCCATACACACCATCAATATTACTCGTCAAGTATTAATGACGGGTTTTTTTATCAGACAAAATTGATGAATGAACGTTGAAAATGTGTAAGGGAATTTGTTGTTGTACAGTGGAGAAAATCATAAAATGATTTTGTCAACATTGATGGTGTGTAGGGCCCTAAAGAAATATGTAATTTGGTGTTGTAAATTTTTTTCTACTTGGTCTTTTTTATGGCGATTTGGCTGACGGTGTCTTCTATCGAATACTCCTTATGGAAAGCAGCTAAACGCCTAAAAATATCGGCCTATTAAAGCAAAAGACGGAAAATGGATTACAAACCCGAAACAGAAGTCTGAACTCTTCGGGGAACATCTCTTGAATGTATTTGTTGATAAAAATGATGAATTGGAAATTCCCTTCGTCATGCTCAAATAAGTAAGAGACATCTGTCAATACAAGTTATCAAACACAAAACCACCCGTGTATGATTTAATTACTGCTGAGTTTTTGAAAGAAATGCCAACAGTATCATTAAAAATCTATTCGGAACTTAATAAAATTAAAGATGGTGTACCACAAGGAAGTTTCCTAGGACCAACACTATATACTAGCAATATAACAATTTCAAGTCCCACACTACTTGGTACCGAATATTACCCAGTGTTTTTTGAAGATTTCCACCTGTAGAGAAAAAAAAAAAACAAAATATGTAATAGTCAAAATTAATGTAGGAACCCCTTCGTTTACTGGGCATTTATCGGGCCTACATTCACAACTGAGAAATTATGAATGCTCTAATGTTGTTTTCTTAAAGAATGAATTATATTTATCAACTTAATTACTCAGCTCAAAAACACTGTGCTTTATAAATTACTTCTTCTCTCTTATTTATAATTTATAATGAAAAATAAATGAAAAGATTTTTCTGTAATCTGTTTTCAATATCGAAGAAAATGATTTGTTTCTTTTTCCTTCTGGAATCTTCTCGTCGCTTTTCGTCAGGTTATTGGCCCAGATCCCGCAGAGATATTTTACTAAGCTATGTATATAATTTAAACAATTATTCCAAAACAAAACCGAAGATGGCTGCAAACTCTGTGTCTGTAGAAAAGCTGAAGGGACGAGAAAACTTCGATGTCTGGAAAAATGCGGTCAATAATATAAGGACTATATGCCATATGGGGTTGTTCAGAGAGAGAACTGCTAGCCACTGATCTGAAAGCGAAGTCTTAATTGATTTTGTTACTTGAAACACAGAATTATTCCCATACATAGCGGACTCTTCATCGCCAAAAGTGCATGGGACAACCTTACGAATGCGTTTGGAGAAATTGGTTTTTGTAGAAAGGTGGATTTTCTAAAACAACATGTCCAATTAAAGCTGAAGAGTGTAAATGCACGCAAGACTACTAGAATAAGATGGTAATTACGTCAATCAAGGTAAGAAAAGCAGGTCTGAAGATTGACGATTAAATTGTGACATCACTGATGTTGGCAGGACAGCCTGAAGATTTCAAAGCATAAGTTATGGCTGTAGAAAATTTATCGAAGGTTTTAACAAGTGATGCCGTGAAAACTCTTTAATAGTGGAGAGATTTATTCTGATGTGCTTAACATTTCCTGAAAAGTATACCCTGAATTCGGACCACGATTGATTGATTTGATTTTGTGAAGTGAAGTGAAAGGAGCAAAAATTCTGTTTTTGATAAATTGTCGGAAAACTGTAGGTAAGTATTTTGGAAGAAGGCCTGAAAGAAAATTTTAGCTTATAAAATTCTACACAATGAGATTATAGCATTTATTTTCGTAAAAGCAAGAGAGCTACAGCTTTTGCATTGACATTTCTTCCAAAAAATTGGTAGTTTTCGACTAATTTACAAAAACTGATATTTGGCTACTTCACACTAGAAAATCATAATATTTTAAGTTGTTCGAACTAAGGGTACCTAACATTCAAGAAGATCTTATGACGTAAACAAAAGTTCTCCACCAGAATTCAGCTTTTTCGGTTATTTTTCGAACTCAAGGTCTAGTTTTACTGCTTCTCATCCAGTGAATGCGTTAGAGTAACTGAATTTTTATATTTTTATGTTTTTCCAATATGAATTAGGGCTAATTCCAAATTCACCACCGGGAATGAAAAACACAACAAAACTGATATTTTAATTGGATTTTTTTTGTATGTTTAACATTATTTTGTCTAATTTTCTTATGGGCTTTTAAAATTAGAATAAATATTTTTTTGGGAATTATAAATATTTTTACTTTTATTATGAAATTTAAGAATTAAGTTTTTAGAACTCATTGTCAAAATGTTGATCGCAACACTATGAAAAAAAAAATTTGACTAATTCTTTTTAATTTGCAAACAAAATTCTTGTTCTTGAAAATATACATATAATATGACATGACAAAATTGGTAAAAAAAAATCAAGCAACAAAAATGACTGTCCTGCTGTTTTCTTATCTGTATATCCTCCTGACTACAAAAAAGTAACCCCACAGAAAATATAGTTTTATTTGTCATTTGCACCCCTGGGAAAGCAATTTACACTTTGAACAAAAGGGCGTGTGCTGACACGGTCTAGCCGTTGATGACGCCGGCCGGTGTTTGTATAAAGGTTGCAGGACCTAGTTAAAAAAAAAAAAAAAAACAATTCAATTCATCACCAAACGAAACAAGCAAGAGACCTTTGCAAAAGCCTATTACACAAAATGAAAAAATAAAAAATAATAAAAAATAGAAAATCCTTCTTGCGTCACGTGTCCATCTGTAGTCACGAAAGTCCTATATCTCCGCTGTGCAAAAAATCCCTATTTTTTTCATTTTCATTTTCAACCCCACAAGTGTAATAAAGAAAAGAAAGAAAATTCAAATGGGGTCTTGAACAAATGAAAAAAAAAACATAATATACAAAGGGGCTGCGTTGATATCCCCAATGTATCCCCATCTGGTTTTTAAAATGTACTTTAATCATCCACTCCGTTGGTGTCCTATTCTCAATCATCATATTCCCCCCTCATTTCAAAGTGAAAGTATTAAAAAATCCTTATACAGTGACCATGCCTCACGAATACCAAACAAAAAACACACACCCACAATTCGTATTCATCCTTAGAGAATGGATTACGATCAATTCTATTATCCTGGCTGCGGAAGAAAATTCCATTAGACAAATGGTAAATCCTTAAAACAAACTGACATCGATTTCTAGACATAATCCAATGCACACACATTTGTACGTGTGATAGAAGAATACATGCGAGGATGGGTTCCTGTTTTTTTGCATCAGTCTGTGCAATTTCATTTCCACCATGTTCAGTGTGGGTTATTGTCCTCCAGGGATACGTCGAACTATTTATGTGTAGTATACCTATGTGGTTGCAGCCCTCATCCTGTACCACATGTTCACAGGCAAAAAAAATCTTACCTATTTGTGCATGCAATTCTAGTCAGCTAATTTCGATTTATCCCATCTCAGGATCAAGGTCAAGTCCTTATCCTACTTTGTTTCCACCATTTTTTTTTTAGGGTGAGCAGACAGTGATTTACTATACATACATACATTTGTAAGAGTTCGATTTCGATTTCTATTGCATGAATAGAGCGAAGGTTTAACACTTCGTTGGATATTTTTTGTCAATGATGAACCATAAGCACAAAGCCCTGCCCACACTGAGCAGTGAGCATATCCCGGAAGAATAAATCTTCACCCTTTTTTGCATTCAAATATTTTCCCGGGACAAATTGATTTTAGTCCTTTTTCTATTTTTTTTTTTTTTTTTTGCTATTGGAGGGGGTGATTTTTTTCTTATTTTGCCAAGGGTTACATAAAAGTGAAACCAATTTTATAAACAGCTAGCAGCAATTTAAAGATAAATAATTGAGTTTTGAGATGTGTTTGGTTTCTTTCTTTTTTTTTTGGAATGCTAAATTAAGGATTTTATTACTTTTTATTTTTTGTATGTGTAACTTACCAGTGCCATCTTTTTGGGGTTGCTTAGCAATTACATGGGTATAACAATGTGATTTAAACGTTTATCCAGGGGAAGGAAGTAGTACATATATATAGGTATACTTCCTAAGCATTTAACATGGATTAATTTCAATTTGCTTCACGTGATTTGTCTTTAAAGTTTTTAACCAAACCTAGCGCTGCACCATGTTTGTCTGCTATCCCTGGGGCAACCAGGAAAAAGAATATAAGTATACACGAGATCTTGTAATTGAGCTGAGATTTATAGCTTTAAGGCAAAGTTTCTATTTCAATGTTCATTTTGATTTAATGAATTGGATATGTTTGTAAGGATTCTGTACATAGGGAAAGATATTTCCCATTCTTATTTTGACAATTTGGTTGTCTGAATCAATTTTATGATTTCTAGTTGAGGACATTTGAATTAATTGAACTTCATTAAATTCTTCTAAGATTCGGACATTATTGTCGAAAAACAAGAACTCTATGGTTATTTACGCATTCATTCAATACATCTTTCAAAAGTATTTGGTCTGAATTTAAATTTTTCCTTTCTTTAAAGAAAAATTAATACTTTAGAGCATTATAATTCTGAACATCTGGTGTATCTTTTCGTAAAAGTATTATATACTTATACTTCGAACATAACCAACGCTTCAGCTACCATATTTATTAAAACCGTGTTTTGGTGAAAGTGTATAGCAATTAGCAAGTCAGTTAAATTTAATAACAAAAATAATTGCTGAACTGGCTAAACACTCTCACCAAAACAAGACTATCAAGTGGTTGGTTAAAAACAACGTAAAACTTGGTTAAGTTAAATAATAAACTTGTTTATACACAATCTGCAAACTCATCAGGTAAAATTATACAAGTCAACTCTATTAAACAAAATTATTTAAATCTACGAACTGATTCGGTTAAAGTGTACTAAATTTTATTAAACTACTTCTGGTAATATAAGAAGTTTTTTTTAATAATATAAATTCTATATACATACTACTGAAATACATCAGCCAATTGTAGAAGACTTACCTAGCACTATTTTGTTTGGACTTGTTGAATTATTGATTCAAAATAGCTTTTAACTGGTTAGTTTGTTCGGTTTCAATAATAACCAATTAAGTTTATAAATGTAAAATATTAAATAGCTCATAGTACCCAATCTACTCATAAATGTGTGAAATTAACTAAATATAATTATTTTGTTTAAGTTCAACATAAACGGTCTTCAAAATTGCGAATCCTAACCAGGTTTCTCCATTAATGTAACCTAGTCAACTACGTTAGAATTAACATATAATACAGTTTACTCTAGGGTACGTAATATTAAACACATTTTTTTTAAATGATGATCGAACTACAATCCACACGGATTATACTGAGGAAAGTTCTTCAATATTTCAAGAACAATGAATTCCAAAAAAGGCTTCAAACCTACGGGGTGGAATTGTGGTAAGGTGATTTGCGATAAGTGAGAGTCACATTTAAACAATTCAGTGATATCAGATTTGATAGTTAAAGAGCTATCACACCAAAAATGTGATTGTCATTTTCCAACAGATTTAACGTATCTACCGCAGTACGACTAGAGTTACCACCAGCCTACAAAAATTGTATAACTTTTTTTGAGTTCTCTTTTTTTAACCATTCATAAAATAAACATTCTTGTAACCAAAAAAGTAAACTACATTCCGGAAGATGAAGAAAATGTATAGGAATTACATCGCAAAATCGTCATTTTCATTTCACTATGGCAAATATATTTTTGACAAATCTCATTGGATAGCATTTAATTGAATTGAGTTGAATCACCTTACCCAGACGGAAAACTCAATGACAATCACATGTGACTATGGTTGATGTGACAATCACATAGCCGATTCCACCCCTGGATCCGCTGAATCAATATAACTATTGGCAAAAGACAACAAATGTCATACAAACTCAGCACCAGACAATTGGAAGTCTCGACTGCTTAGAATAAACCCGAAGTTTCGACTAATGGAAAGAAATTTAGTACCAAACTCACCCAACGATCTTGTATTCCTCAAGGAAGTGGAATCAACAATATAGTAGCTGTCGTATGCTTGAACAGCTGAAACCTGATTTAAATAGACAATGAAATTTCTAACTTTAATCGACTGATAATTCTGCAAGTGATCCCGAGTAGACTGGACATTTCAAAAACCCCATCAAATATGCAGTTGAACTATCCTATAGTGGACGATTTGAAAAATCATACGGGATACAAATCAATTGGTACTTTTATAAATTTTAATGAAGTTTCCCCAAGTCATGATAATATTCCTTGTGGTACTGGTCAACAACTGCGTCATTGATTGCTTTTCCGCGAAGAAATAGAAGACAGCGCAGAATGTTGATTGTGCCTCTGAATGCTCTCGGTAAAATCTGATAGAGGGAGATAAACCATCAAAATCTTGAAAAAAACTTATTCTTCAGAGGATAAAGTTGTTTTGCAATGCAAACAACATCATCCCCAATAAACAGTTCCGACTTCTTCATCCGTTCCAAGGTCTAAATGACATTGCCAGCACCTCCCAACAACCAACAAGTCGTTTTCGTATGCTTCTTCGATAAAGAGAAAGAATTTGATAGCATCTGGATACGAGGACTACTACACGAAAAAACTTGATCTAAGGCAACCAAAGGCGCAATACCTGCTGATTTGAGGTCATATTTCGTGTATTAACCATTGCGAAAGCCTGATGTTCAAAGAGCCACAAGGGTCATAAACTTCATCGGAAGAATAAAATTGCTGATCTCTCAGTGCGTAAACCTGTCTTTTCGAGAACCACCAGGAGATTAAACCTGCAGATCTACCAGTGCGAAGCTTGCTTTTTCGAAAGAAAGCTATGGGACCATTTTATTTTATTTCTTCCAAGTCTAAATCTCTATTTAAAAAAAAATTAATCTTAACTTAGAACCTGCTGAATGCTGATCTAAAGCCATCTGTTAATTCTAGAATTTATAACTAACGATCAGTTCACTAGATAGAACAACTAAAACCTGATTTAAGCAGTTTCAAAAATCACCATCAGATTACCAGATAACCAAATTACCCAGAATAACGGATATTCAGATTTATCTAGATACGGGTCCGCTAATCGAATTCCAATAAAACTGCACTTAAACAAGAATACCTACATCAATAAAAGTAGCATATAGGTCTCTTAAACAAATTATTATTTTTTATTTATAGCTATTTAATAGTTGTATGAATGAAGATTTTGTTAGTAAATTCTAACTTTTTATTATCTCTCAATTGATAAAATTGGGTGAGAAACGTTGAAAAATGGAACAAAACTCATACGATTTGTTTCAATTTTCATTGTTTCTCTACTTATTTTTTCTATGCGAGAATTACAGAACGTGGGCACTGGCTATAAAACAAAAGCAATTCATACATTCATTCACATAAAAAAGGTATTTAAAAAAAAGGAAACAAATTGCATATTCTTGTTTCAGATTATAACTTCTTAATCCATGAGGTTATTGTATTTGGTTGTTTACCTTTTTAAAGTAAAATATTGAAAAACGTGTTTTTTTTTTTAAACCAAAAAAAAAAATAAAAAACTTCAATTGTTATTGATGGAAATTTTTTAAAAATCTTTCAGAAAGAAATTACAAAAATCTGATTTTTTTGATAAAACAAAATTACTAGTACCTATTTATTTATCCAAATAAGCTGAGGTTTTTTGTATGAAATAAATAAAACGCATAAAATTCCAAGTATTTTGATTAACAAAATATGGGTTATTTCTAATTAAATTAACTTGTATTTCGTGTTTTTAATTTAAATGAAACAAAAACAATTTCTTTCAGGAAAGTACAAAACACTTTGAATTAATTTCAAACGAAATATAAAATTACATATATTGAAACTTGAAATTATTGCGAATAATCATAAAAAAAAAGATTTAACAGGTTATAACTGAACCTTGATTTCTTGGAAAAAAAAAAAAACAAATACAATATCTAATTCTTTATACTTCGATGATTTCGAAAATGAAAGTTCGAAATTCTTGAATTAATTTAGCTTATATACCATAGAGTAGGTAGGTATACGTAGGCATCTCTACATATAATCTGGCAGTAAATTATTCTTAAAGTCAAACTATAAAATAAATCAACAAGCTTACTCATTCTGACATTATACTATTAATTTCCCTAAATTCTCTTTTTTGTTGTATATTTATGGTTAATGTTCGTATACTCTATACATATACAACATTCAACCATCATCGGAAAGTATCTGGTGCTTGTTTATATAGAGATAGAGTATCTAAGGAAACAAAAAAAAAAGAAGAAAATCAAATTAAATAGCTTCCCGTTTATGTGTACAAAATACTGCATATCCTCAAGAGACATCATCTACAACTCTCTGAAACTTTCTATATTAAGTGACATGGTTGCCACTTGCAGACAATATATTTTTAGAAATTTACAGTTAAACAAACTTCTATAGTTGTGAATAAATGCTGAAATTTTTTTGTTTCAAATTGCAATAAACATACTTGACAAAAGACAAAAATTACATATTATTACTTAATTTTGATAGGTACAAATCCAGTAGGTAGGTATCTTAAAATATTATATGAAAATTATGTAAACAATCTTCTTTCAATTGAAGAAAACTTGCTAAATTCTTTGATTGGTATAAACTGGTTTAAAGCATATTACACATTATTACTTAATTTTTATCGAAACAAATTCAGTAGGTAGATGATGTATTAAGATCATGAAAACAATATTCTTTTAAATTACGAAAACAATTTTAAATTCATTGATTGGTATAAACTGGTATAAAGTACATTACAAATTATTACTCTAATTTTATTGGTATGAATAGAGTAGGTATCTCAATATTCAATTTTGTATGGATATTATGGAAACAATATTCTTTCAATCTACAAGAAATTGCGAAATTCACTGATTGGTATAAAGCACATTATACATTATTACTTAATTTAGAAAAAAAAATACAGTAGGTAGATGATGTATGAAGATTATTGAAATAATATTCTTTTAAATAACGAAAAATTGTTAAATTCATTGTTTGGTATAAACTGGTATAAAATACATACTTTTAAATCTAATTAAAAGATAGAATTTAAAATTATTTTGTTTTAAAAATATTGCTTAAAAGAAAATCTAAACATAATCAATGGGAAAAAACTCTTTCAATTACGAAGTAAGACAAAATTTTCCGATTGGTATAAACTGTTATAATGCCCAAAACCTGTTCGATTAGGGAAAAAATCGTAATTTTTTGTTCAATACCTTAGCATCAGATTAAAAAGTTCGAATAAATCAGAAGTCAACCAGCTCCAAATAAAATCATCCCGATTTCAAAGAAATCTACCAAAGTGGTAACAATTATGTATATTGTATAGGATTCATTCAGTCTAGAGTACCGATTTACTTTATTTAGATTAATTAGCCCGGGGTAGCACGAACGTAAAAGATACACAGATTAACTCTGAGAAGGAGAGGTGTGCAGTGCTTGTCGGGGGAAGATATACTTGAAGCTCTGAAAAAAAGGGAAACTTGGAGTATCAAATGCGGCACTGACTGTGCTCCATCACTACCGAATGCCACCAGAAGCGGTCGCTGCCACAGATACAAGATTCAACGATGACTACGACGACGACGGCGTTGAAGACTAAGGCGCAAAAAAAAAAAAAAAAAAAAAAAGTGGGCACCTCTGCTTTGGTGTTTGGTGCATAAGAAGATATATGGTACTATAGAGATGTAGAGTAGGTACCTCCTCTATACTCGTGTATCTCAATAGGTATCTACTTTGGAGTTTGGACTATCTAGATGCATTTTCATGTTTTTTTTTTAACTGCAATTGCACCAAAGCGAAGTTGACGAAGAAGTGTAGAAAAGTTGTCTTATATTTTTTTTTTAGTTTTTTTTTTTATTCGCAGCATTGCGCAACGATATTTATTCCGTAAAATGTTGGGATATAATATGGGTCCCCCGTGGGGAACCAGTAAATCAGGAAATTCAGCGAGACCATGTCGGATTTGTCGGGTCGGTCGGTCGGTAAGTTCGTCGATGTTTGGTGCGATGCAATACGCACTTATTATAGCTGGTTAATTCGAGTCTCGGCGGTATCTATATACATACACCAAACGGGATGTTTTTTGCTTTTTTTTTTTGTTTGTTTTTTAAGTTTGCTCTTGTTAGGTTGTCGTTGATTTTGTCAAGCGGCAATTTCCCGTTAAACAGATATAGTGTCTTAAAAAAAAACCTTCCTCCATTGGTCTAATTTTACTGTCGCCGTGGTTTTAAGAATCATTATTTGCAGCCCACTTGAAAATTGAGATTGTTTTGTTTATATCTTTAAGCATGTATGTATTGTATACGTATATGTAGAATAAGTATATAAGTATGTAAGTACGGGATATAGCTATGAATTATCTGATGTGAAATTAAATATGTTGGGTTTTGTACAAAAGCATTTGATTTTAGGTGATCAATACTGTGTTCCGAAATTTAATATCAATTGCTTTATAAAAGCGATTCAAGGCAACAACCCCCTGCATCTGACTGGTATAAAAAAATATGTGTCAACCTTAAAATTAAAAAAAAAAAATTGGTTTTCCACATAGGTATGTATTTACCTATACCTATTTCTTTATTATATCATATATTAAGCACCACCATCTACTCAAAAACAAGCTCAAACACTAACTATATTAACGTATATGTATTTATCTGATAATTGGTCTAAAAATATTCAATTGAATTAAATGAATTTAAATATCATGTGAATATAATTGAGTACCTAATATTAAGTTAGATACTAAAAGGAAATAATAGACTCCTTTGGCTGATTGGGTACTCATTCGTTATGTGCACTTGAGCGTCAACCTTAAAATTTCTAAAATAATGGTTTTCCGAATTTGTACCTTCCTATTGGTTTATTATAATATTAAGCAGCGCTATCTACTCATAAGCAAGCAAAAACACTGACTTAATTTGCGTATATCAATTGATATAAACTAGTCTATCATACAAATAATTGTTTAATAAAATAAATTAAAAAATCATTTCAACATAATCAAGAACCTTATACGTACGTGGATATATGTATTAAAAACAGATATCCACTTTAGACAACTCTGAAAGTCAGTTTTTTGTTTATTCGTTATGTATACCTAACTGGTATAAAAAATTAGGCTCGACACAATAGGTTTAAAAAATAAAAAGCTTTTCATATATTGCGTAATTAATATACAGCACTGATATCTACTCAAAAACAAACCAAAACATTAACTACCTACATAAAAATAAATTTATCTACTGATTGGTATAAACTGGTCTCAAAATATTCAATTGCATACAAGAAAATTATAAAATCATTGGAACATAATCGAGTTCCTATTATATATTAGATACAAAAAGTAATTTATTATTTTAGACAGCACTGGACAGTCAGATTTTTATTAATTCCTTGAGTGTATCTCAATGGTATAAACAAGAAATACCTATACCATCAGTTTTTAAAATAAATCCTTTTTCTTATATTTTTTCAATTATTATTATTGGACCCCACTATGAACTAAAATGAAATATATGTATAATTTGAAACATATTTATGTCTGCTGATTGGTATAAATTAGTCGAACATACATTGCTCAATATTAAATTCATTAAAATAAATGAAAAATAATAGATGAGCATATAATCAAGTAAAATGAGTAGATACTAAATGCTTACATTCGTTTTTGACACGTATGGCAGTTAGGTTCTTACATATTCGTTATGTCTACTTAACTGGTATAAATGAAAATTGATAATAATATTTAAACACATACTACACAATTTTACGAAAAAAAAATAGAGACTTTCATTTAAGTATTTAGTATCTAAATATGTGTTTTTATTATTTTCACGTATACAATTGTGTTTATCCCCTGATTGGTATAAACACATAACAAATTTTACAGGCTGATGACAACACCATTTCTCACTTAAATTATTATTGGTTTTTGGATTGCATTTTAAGTTATAATGTTATAAAAAGTTATAAAAAACAAATGTTAAACAAAAATAATTAATTAAACATTTAATCTAAAGAATATCATAGCAAATTTTGCAGTCAGGAAAATAACGAATATGAAATGATATCAAGTAAAGAAAGGAATTTAGATATTCCATCGACATGTCCGTGTATATTTATGTATTCAAAAGTTGTATCATATGTCATGAGGTGAAAAAAAAATAAAATAAAATTTGTAGAATTTTAAAAGAAGCAAATAAACTTTTTGTTTTCAATATATTTAATAAAAGTGCTGGTGGAAATACAAACCAACCTATAAGTGAAAGCGAGATTATGCGTCTATTATTTATTTTCGCTTCAGCAATCTATTTATGCTAAAATTTATTATCATTAAAAAATCATAGATCTTTTTTGTTTTCGTTTCTCTTTTTTTTCCAAGTCAACGTATCATCTTTTTATTTTTTTTTTTGGAAACATTCCAAGGGTAGATATGTATTAATATAGTTTTTTTTTGTGAAAATTAATTCAAAAATTATTAACGCTTTGTTTTTTGTATAATTTATTTGTATTTTTATTTTACCGAAATTATAATATGTAGTGAGATGTATTACCACAGATTTCTTTGGTTTGCTTTTGAAGATAAATTAATTGATATGTATCTTGTTTTTTTATTTATTGTTAGTATTTTTGTTACCGGTCGTTGGCGACAAAGTAACATCTTTGGGTTTATAGGACACGCGTGTTGAATAAAAAAAATGTAAAACCAAAAAAACAAGCTGATGTCATTGATTTAGATTCAAAAACTGGTTTTGTATTTATTTTTTTTTAATATCATAAATTTGATTTAAGTGCTTTATGGAAATAGGTATAGGTCAACAAGTTGGTAGTAAAGAAGGGTCTACAAATAAAGAGAAAAAATAGTAAATGACCTTCTTTTGATATAATACGTAAACATAGATATGAATCATAGAAATTTACACAGGTATAACAATGGTTAATCAAAGAGAGATGATAAATGTTAAGATAAGAAATTTCACGATACATATGTACCTATGTATTATGAATATTTATTTTAATTTTGGTAAATATGGAAAAAAATGTTTAAATATAACTTGGAATTTTATTACTGTAATTAGATGCATTGGAATTTTTTTAGGGAAAATGTACCTATAACACAAAAAATTCAACCAAAGGGTTAGACTATAAGATTATAGTTGAGGTTTTGAAATAATATCACCTCACGACTTTTCACACAAAAAACCTCATGTTGCTCATAATGTACCACACAAATAAAAACATATAAAAATAATTGCTCACAAAAATTATTGAACATTTTATGATGACACTATATGAATGCAGTATACCAAGGAAACTTTATGTAAGACCTTGATCATCACGGTCCGGATGAAAATTTGATTGGAGGCTTTGAAAGGAAGATTCTTCGTGTGATTTTTGGTCCAGTGTGTATCAAAGGTGTATGGAGGAGAAGATTCAACGACGAACTTTACGGGATTTATAGCGACGTCGATTTAGTCAAAAAGCTGAAAATACAGCGGGTGAGATGGCTGCGACATGTGGAGCGTATGGACACCGACGCACCAGCCCGACAAGTCTTCGAATCTACCCCTAAAATTCTATGCAGCAGAGGATGATACGTGGCGCGCACCAGTGCAGAGCGACCAACTTGGTGTGCGCAACTGGAGACAGCTAGCTAGGGACCGAGCTGGCGGGAAAGGCTTGTTGGTTGAGGCCGTAGTCCATCCTTGACTGTAAGCGCCATCTAAAGTAAAGTAAGTATATGAATGCAGTGCCATCACTATCTATTTTTGTCTGTTCAAATAAGAGGCTTTAAAATTGTGACACAAATCATGGTAAGAAACAAAATACAAAAAAAACATTGAGTCAGGAATAAAGTCAAATTTATATCAGCTGTCAAAATTCTTAATCTGACGTCAGATAAAAAAGCAGATAAAAAACATGTTTTGATAATTTTCATTTTTCGATAGATTTTTTGTCGATAAAAATTATAAAAGTAAGTAGGTACGCGAATTTCGAATTGTAAAATTTCTATTAGATTTGAACAAAATTTCAAAATAATTTTTAATAAAGAAAATGCACAATCTAGATGAAAGACACAAAAATAGGTTCTAATAGTTTCCGAAAATTCTTCAACATTTTAGACTGGATTTTCTAAAATCTGCATAGGTACATTGAAGTACACATTTTTCTAGTAAAGGGGTCATCTGGCGAATGTTTTTGTTCCAAGTTTATTGCCTTGCAATTTAATCATTTCGCATTACTGATTTTTGAAATTTTTTTTGGTGCGGTTAACGCATTTCTTTTATTTTACAAAAAAAAACAAGTGCGAAAGTTTTTTTTACAAAAAATTCACCACAATAATAATTGTTAATGCATCCTTCATTTTTTAAGTTCATTTTGAGGTGGGTGTACAGCGTTAATATTTAAAAAAAGATCCGCGCGACAATTTTTTTTCTTTCACGACAAATTCACGATTTTTTTTTTTGAGTTAATTTTGAGGTGTGAAAATTTAATTTGACAGCCAAGTCAGCTTTACCAATTAAAAAAAAAACGTTATATTTTTTTTCACGACAAATTCATCATACTTTTTTTGCTGAGTTCATTGTGAGGTGTTGTAATGTAACTTGGCTGTCAAGTTAGCATTACCAGGAGTTATTAAAAAAAACAAGCGCGGCAATTATTTTTCTTTCACGGCAATTAATCCCATACTTTATATTGTTTAGTTAATTTTGAGGGGTTGTAATGCTAAGGGTTATTTAAAAATGCTCGAACATTTGTTCCTTTCACGAAAAATTTACGAAAAATTCAAGCGCATTTAATTTATTATTTTAAAATATTAAAGTGGTAATATTAACTTTTCGAACAATTAAAAACACTTTCTATTGCATATACATAATATGTATCTAGTACTGCGGATTCCATAATCAACATGAGTATTTACTATTTTGTTTTTTAATAAAAAAGGAATTAAGGCTACTCTGCATATTATCATAATATGTTATTATTACTTAAAAAAATTTGTTTGAATAATTTTAGCAAATTTCTATACCTAAACTTGAAAAACGACCCACTGCTGTGCGGCTCATACTTTCCAATAATAAAGATGACAGCTATATTTTAATCACAATAAATAAAAAAATGATAATTATCTTAATATAAAAACCACAAAAAAAATAATAAGTTTGCTTAACTTTTTTTAAATTTCCTCTCGAATTCTCCATTCATCATTAATATTAATTATTGTTTGCATAACAAACTGTTTTTGATAAAAATTTAAAAATATTAAAACGTAATTCAAATTTGAAATCAGAAAATAAAAAAAATATAGGTAGGTATGCTTATTGATTTTATAACCAATATAATATACCTACCAAATCTTTTTTTGTTTTTTTTTTTAAACCTAAATTCAATTAAATTAGAATTGCATTGTAAATTAAAATCACGATGGGGTTTTTTTTGTTTTGTTGCTAAGCACAAACGTTTAATAGCTTCAGAAATTTAACAAAAAAAAAAACCCTTAAGATCACAAAGTAAAATTGTAATTTGTTTATAATCTATAGGTACTTAGAATGTGTAATTTTTTTTAATCTATCTGTGAAATGTTGTGTATTGTATATTTGCACTTTGCCAAACCACATTTAACATTTATATTAAATTCAAATTAAAACTTGTAATAATTGTTTTAGTAATAAAATATGTACCTATCATCACAAATAATAATATTTCACAATAGTTTTTGTGTATTTACGTACCGTACGAACTTGGTGTATGTGTATGAAAACATATTTTGAATCAACATAATATTGATTCAGAATAAATATTTATACAAAGACTCAAAATAGATTGTTATTTTTCTTTTGTTAATCAATCTTCAATTGTTGTTTTGACAAAATTAGAACTTATAATAAAAGCAAAATTTGTAGGTTTTTTACTTTTTGAATCAATTTTAAACATTTTTATAGAACAAGCGGTATAGTAAAAATGGTAGAAAATTGATTAATTTCATTATACACTTGAATGATAGAAATACCTATAGTAAAATTCTGATTAAGAAGATAATAAAATTAAAAAACTCGCCCACGAAAAACTCGAATACGAACAAAGGAATAATGTCATCATTCAATGTAGCGTGAACTGGTCAACTTTTGAATAACCTTCTTACTTTCTGCGTTGTAGATGTCACATTTTTAATATTAGACATTTCATTTTTTTTCCATAGCTTTTTCAATGTTTAGTCTTTAATGTTATCACAAAACACGATTGTGAGAAGTTGCGAGTAAAACAAGAAACGCAGCGTACCGAACGTAGATGGTAGCGTACCATATTACGTAATGTAGATCTGTCTCATTCTTATTTATGGCAAACAGTGTCTGATTCTAGTGCCTCTGTTTATGTTACGTACACCTTGGTAAAATCGATTTTTGAGTACAAAAAAGCATTATTCTCGTAAAAGTGATTGAAATTAACTGAGGTCCTTTTTGCAAATAAAAAATGAAAAATATTTTTTACGAATGAATAAGTAGCAAGTGTTGTACCATTTTGAAATCCTGATGAAACGCGCCAATTTTTTAAAAAGCTTGCCAAGCTAGTGTACCTAGTACATTTTTTTTTTAAATATGAAGTGTCAAAGTTAGCTTAAAATTTTTTTTTGAAAAATGACTCAGTCAAACTTTATTTTTCTTACGAAACTTACAATATTTATTTTAAAATTTGTGATTGCAATTAATAGCATGGTTGTTTAGGAATACGTAAAATAAACACGTCAAAATTCAGAAATTTGTGACCACAGTACCTAAAAATGTGGTCTAGGGTATCGATTTTCACTATTTTTCTAAATATTGCTATTATTACTTAACCAAGCGAGATGGATTTGTTTTCTTATTTTTTCCAGAACAGGTATCCTACCCTATCACCCGTTACCCGCTTGACTTTGAGTAACGGGACACCCTGTATAATGTAGGTAAATATACCTTTACCTAACTTAACTATAATTTCGACAACATTGAAGTAGGTATCTGTGTATGTCGTTCTTTTGAAAAATGGAATGCTCTTACAATGACGACTTTTTATGACAAAATTAACCGAGACGTTTATTATCATCAGCAGCAAATTCACTTGACCATAACATTTTTGTCTTTTTGAGCAATCAACTTCACCCATCACCCATCGCCATCAGCAGCACAAAATTTTATCTTCTCAATTCCTGTCCCTCTTAGACGGTAAAAATACAACCAACCGGCACTATACACTTTAATGTTTTTATTTGACAGAGCAAAAGTGCTATCAGCAATGTCCCGTGACGATAAAAGAAAAAAAAATTATTTTCCCGCTCAATAAACTACAATGTGAATTAGATCATGTGTGTTACACTTACAAGATGCGACCCTATAAGGATGTGACATTGCATCATTACATTATACGAGTAGAATATTATATGGAAGATGATACTGTGACTACCTGATGCGATGGAAATGTAATTTTTTTTCTTCCTTTTCCTTTGAAGTGCAACAGAGAGGAAAATTTGCCAAACGACTAAAGGGCAAAAGGACGACGAGACAAAATAAGGATAGGATCACAAACGAAAAAAAAAAATTGCATCAAGGGCCCTTGGCAAAAATATAATATTTAACCAAAGAAAAAAAAAAAATAGAAATTAGATTCGATTTGAATCTTCTTTCAAAAGCATTGGCCTTGCTGTATCTGGTTGTGGTGCGGTGTGGTCTCTTGTAAATGGGGAACGTATTTTTTTTCGAAAGGGGATATTTTTCCTAGAAGTGCTTTTGATTAGATTATATTATATAGGGGTGGTATAGCTCCCAAAAATGTGGGAGTGCTGGCTGATGGGCCACAAAAGTACTCAGGGGAATGGGTGAAAACTTAATCAACTATTTAAGGAGGGGTTGTATTTTATATTTCGTTGTTATAGAAAAAATAATGCAGGACCTGCATACTTTTCTTTGTTAGGTATATACACATTATTTAAATATATGTTTGTATATGTGCAAATATAAAAAGATATTAAGCACTGTGGGGGGGGGGGGGGGGTTTCGAGGTAAATATTTATTATGTTACGTGATACAAAGACATTTGAAATTTTTGGGGATCCGTTTTATTGTGCTGCCAAAGGGAAATTTGTTGTATACCTATGTAGTTTTTCAAAATAATATTCATATTATTACACAGGTTTGGGTATATTTCGTTTTGCTTTTATTATATGAAATTATTTTTACAAAAAGGTTATACATATAATGTTAATTATAATGAAATGTTAATTATAATTTTATGCTGTCTCTTGATAAAAAAAACATTAGGTATAAATGGCCAAATTTTGAGCCCCATCAACTGATATGGATTGTATAGGTACACCAGAAAAATTGATTCTATAACTTCCATTGTTAAGTGGTTTCAAAGGGTTGTAAGATAACTTGCGATCTAACATTAATTGTGGTAAGTTTTGTACTTAATCATTTTTTTATAATTTATAGAATTTTGGAATTAAAAAAGTTTTTTTTAAATACAGAATTTTGAAAAATAGAATATTGTGAATTTTAAGAACTTTGGATTTCCAGAATTTTGGATTTAGAGAATTTTGGAAAGCGCATTTTGGGTAAATACAGATTTATGACCGCAGTTCTAAAACAAAAAATTTAAATAAAGATCGTGAGAGGTGATTTTAGTCTTTCGGTCGGGATTTAACTCGCCGGTCTTACCAGGGTCGTTTTGAAGAAAATTTAAGAGGTCATTAGAACCTTATAACAAAATCTTTATTTAAACCAACTCTTAAACATAAGTACACACGTAATATAGAACATATTTAATTATATTTTATTTAATTCTATTTTATTTTATTTTATTTTATTCTATTCTATTCTATTTTATTTTATTTTATTTTATTTTATTTTATTTTATTTTATTTTATTTTATTTTATTTTATTTTATTTTATTATATTTTATTTTATTTTATTTTATTTTATTTTATTTTATTTTATTTTATCTTATTTTATTTTATTTTCCTTTATTTTAGTTTATTTTATTTTATTTTATTTTATTTTATTTATTTCGGTTTATTATGTTTATACCTTTATTTCGGGTACACTAATACAAATCTTAAATTTAGTAAAATGATGTTAGATCGGCATGTTCTACAACCCTGTAGCTTTCCAAACGATAGGCTCTCGCACTCTTAAATCAGCAGGTTTGATACCCCTGGTGGGACCTCGGATCTGCAGTTACTACGACCCTGGTGGCCTTATGAATCAGCAGATACTTCACTCCTGGTGTTATCGTAAGCTAGGCAGGGGTACTGAGAGATCAGGTTTCAGGATCAGGTACCAAAGCCCATGGGGACAGTTAGGACGTTCTAATCTTTAAACCAAAGACTCCTTACCACAGGTGGGGGGAAGTCCAAAGAATGAAATGGCTAAAAGAAACTAATTGAACGAATCAACTTTACTCGTTAGCAACGAAAAGCGAAACTGATTTATATTATAAATTTTATGATTGCTATAATGAAGTATAAATAAGGATGATTTTATCCGTCGCGTCGATGAAGGTTCTCTTGTTATTTTCTGTTAACACACAGTGTGAACTTTATTAATGATGAATTAAAATACCGAACACGTGCTGTGCTGTTTGGTAACGTCATGGGTTAGAAAAATTATCGTAGCTTAGAAAGCTTCGTTATAATCTCTTGAATATAGGCCAAGAGAAATTTATTTTTCTTCCGCCCACTGACACGCCCACATTTCTACCACATGAGTTTATTATATTAGAGTTCAAATATAAGCGTAACAGTCGTACACACTAACGGTTTATATAAGAAATAAGATTATTCTTGTTCGCCTGCATTTTCCAGGGACTCCATTTGTTCCTCAAGTTTACAGCACCTCTCTTCTGTAAATTTGAGTCTATTTCTGGGTTCAACATTTTCCGTTTTAAGTTCGGAGATTTCGACGAAGATCCTCTGAAAGTCAGTCAATTTGGCGCCTTTGCTTTCAGACACAGTCTTTAAATGCAATGAAAATATAATAAAGCACATAAATAGCACATAAATAGCACATTTGAAAATCAAAGTCCGGTTTAGAAGAATATACGGGAAAGATACGAAGCCTATTTATACAAGAAGGCCAACAATTATTTTAAACGCTTTTTACCTTGCATTCAAAATTAGATTTTTGCCCTAAAGTGGCCATTAAAAAAGTTTTTATATCTACATATTTTTAAATTTCATTAAAATATCTTTTCTTTTTATGGATTTTCTTTTATAATATTTACTCTTAAAAAAGATTGGTAGTTAGATCCCCTGTTAACCATTAGTTAAAGTGAGTTCCTATATGACTTATGACCGTGGTATTCATTTCAATTATTTAATGTTCAAATAAGAAAAAGAAATTTTATCAAAATATCGTAAAAAATTCGAAAAGAAGAAAACAATGTCGTCCTTAAAACTTTAAACATTAATTTTTTGATTTTTGAGGACAGAAGCCTTGTTTTTTATTTTCATCCACGAAATTTGTAAAAAAAAGTAATTTGTATAATCATGGATATGCAGTAATAAAAAGCTAAAAAAAAGTTTTATAATTAACACCTAGAGTCATTCAACCGTAGATGTTTTGAAAACTTTTTCCTTAGTACTTTTCAAACCTCCCTTCGGAGTATTTCTGTTGTAATATCTACATTCTACATACCTAAATATATCTACACCCAAAACAAAAACAGAAAACAATTTTATAGAAGAAGAAACAAGTTTCAAATTTATAGTTTCTTTCTATTTTGTGATATTTCTCTTTTCTTTTCTCTCTATGGAAACAAAACAGAAAAAAAAAAAAACAAATAAATGAAACAAAACTTCATGAATCCATCAAAACTTGTCTGGAATTCCAACATTGTGTTCTGGACTTCTTTGGCAAAGTAATAACTCACCCCCAAAACAGAAATTCCTTACAACATAGCAACAACCTTTCCATTTAGCACTGTCCATTGTTCTTTCGAAATTTTAACTTGAATGAAACAAACTTAAAAAAAAAAAAAAAACTTTCTGATTTTCCTTAGGGAACCGAACCGATGCGATGCCATCAGGTGCCAAGATTCTGATATAGAAGCACATGATGCATTCTCTACTCGTTACTTTTATTCCTGGATCACTTGAAAAAAGGAGCAAGAAACTCTACTATCTACATTCTACACTCTGAATGGAGAGAAAGGAAGAGACAATCTGGCTGAATTTTGTTCTAATGGAATGTTCGGGCAGAATTGAACAATTTCCATATTCCCCATCTTCTAACGGTGAAAAACTTGTCAGAGGGGATGGAAATGTCTAATTGCTTTAATGGAAAAAAAGGTTCCTATCCTATCCAGCTTCCAGGCAGAGTCAGTGTTGTCGGGAGCGCATCACAGCACATTAACCCAACCATGCCAGAATTTTTCTTTTTGTTCTTCCTGTTTGATTACACCTTCCCTTGTTGTGAGCTTTTTTTGTGTACATATCTACATCAGGCTGTGGAATTCCTTGGGTTTTTTTTTTGAAACTTTTTCTTGTCTGGCAGACACCGGAAGCTGCTCACTTTCAGTTAAGTATTTTTTATATTTTTACTGGTGTTGTTGTTGTTGGTTGTTGTTATTGAGGATAAAGAGCATCCTTGTACACCCTTTTTTCATATTGGATCTTTGTTGATGCATTGTCTGGACTATAGATTACTTTTGTTAAAATTATTCAACTAGTGTTGTTAAACAAAGGCGTGTCTGTGATGAGAGTGGTTTAGAAGAAGTCACAGCATGGCTTTTAGCCGCATAGTAAGACATTATTCGTTTTTTGTTCGAACACAATGACAACATAGACAAATTTTGCGGTATGTTACAAAAGTTAGGGAGCGCATGGCTTTTTAAAATATTTTTTTTATATGTAGGTATATACTCGTGGTGAGAGAAGAGAGGCTGTAGCCTTTGTGGAATGTATTTGTTGAGAAAAAGATTTCAATAACACATTCAAGGACAAGGATGTTGACTTTGAATTGGTTGGATGTTGAACAAAACGAAGAAAACTTTCTTCCTATATCTATAATAGGTAGGTACCTACATTATTGATATTCTAAAGAGTTTTGCAGGAAAGATGTCAGGGTAGGGTACCTACGTACTACGTAGGTATTAAAAAAAAAATTTTATTAAACGACAAAAAAAAGTTTTGAAGTTTGTCAGTATTTCTAAGATAAAAAAAAAACGACATTTTGAATTGTTTTAGCCTTTTCCCCTGTAGATGCCTACATTTCAAGAATTTTAACTTCAAAACATGTTGTCAATGAATGAATTTTTAATCTACACTTAAATAAAACGTCTTATACTACAAAGGTTGCCTATCAAGTTTACAATTATTATTGACTATTACGAATCTAGAACGATTTATGTTGAACAATCAAGTTAATTTTTCAGTAAAGCACATATACATACTTAGGTATAACGGTTGATGAATTTTTCTACATTAAGAAACGCGAATAAATTATTTTGTATTTCATAAAACTTATTTAACGATTTTTAAATAATTATGGAATTTTAATGACTTCCACACTTACTGTCGCATGTAAGGCGTCTTAGCAAACAAAATTTCATATAACTACCGGAAGAATCGAAGTGGGAATTGCCTCAATTATTGAATGAATGGATTGTTTTCAATCATTCAAATTTGTTGGTTTGGTTTTATTAAATTTCCTGTTTGTAAAATTTTGTATGGCGATCTATAGTAAGAGGTTATGAAATCTGCCATTCTATGTTAAATGTTCAGAGAAACATAATTGTTACGCTGAAATTTGTCGGATATATTTTGCATTATTAATATTTTTTTTTTATTTTTAACGTACAAGGTCCTGCACTTTGATCGAGGATATAGAGTTTCTTGAAATAGTGGACCTGATTATATGTAAGCTTGCTTCATCTGGTTGGAAGCAAAGAAAATAGAAAGCAATTTTTTTTCGGCGTAATTTGGAAAAAAATTTGTTTAACAGTTACGGTCACCAAACCCAAAGATCCTGCGTCAGGGCTATCCGCCCATCGCTGTTACTTAAAAGGTTTCATCACAATTAAATAAAATACAAGAGTTTTTAAGTGGAAGTTTAACAAAGAAAAATACTATTTATTCTTTCCACCTTCTCAGTCAGAAGACTAAGATAGAACTTCAATAGTTGGAACTTGGAAGGCGACGTTATAAGACAGGTCCATAACTGAGGTTTGATTCTTTTCGTTCAGTTTTCGTTAACTTTTGCTTTCGGAAGTGAAGAGCGCTCACCGACTGACAGCTTTCTGCAAATTGAAGTGTGTATCAAAAGTCTTCATACGAATATATACGTTTCACCCTCCAAAACCCATTTGTTTGTATTGTTATTTTTTTTTGTAATTTAAGAAAGTTTTCGCATTTTTATATCGAGTAACGTTTTAAAAGATAACATTTGGTTCAACCTTCAATTCTTTTGCTAACATCTTTCGTTAAATTCATATTATTTTGGTTTTTCGTTAAGTTTCATTACCTACACATTTCACATATTATTATCTCAGAAAACATCGACTGCAGAAATTTACACTTATGCAGTTCGATACAGAGAATTTGTGGATTCGATTAACTCCATATGCGACAATTTTTCTTGTTTACATTAACTGTTTAAGTCGAAGTGGGATTCACCTTACATAAATATCAAGTTAAAAATGATTTCGTCTTCATCTACCATTTGAAGGAGTTTCTGGCAAAACTCCAAGCGGATCGAAAAGTCTATGCTGGTTTTGATTTTGCTTATAATTTGAACTTTATAAGCAATGTAACTTTTGGCTTTTTTTTGGAGACAAGTCGTGTGTTATATTGGAATATAATTATTTAAAAACAATAATAAAAATTAAAACAAAAAAAAATTTATTTTAATTTTAATTTTATTTAAAAAACTTAATTACAACTTTTTTATTGCAAATTTTAGTAAACTTGCATAGTTTAATAATTAATAAAATTTAAAATAAAAAAAGTTGTGCGTTTTGGTCTTTTTTCAAATTCAAATCTTTGTGTTGAGTTGTCTGAAGTGACTGCCTTCTAATACCAATTTGAGCAGATGAATTGCTAGTCAAAATATTTAAACCGAGTCGAAGCACTTACTGCGTCATAACGCCACGTCAAACGGTGTTAGCTACACCCTCCTTATGTCAACTATATTATCAAAAAAAACCAATCTCTCTGGTTATTATAATATGGGATTAAACGAGTTTTGTACTGCAACTAAAGCGTTTAAAGAATTTAAATCATTTATAAATGCAAAATAACTATCCATTTTGCCTTACAATTAGTAACCTTTTTAGTTACTAAATGTCATGTCATTTATTTAGACACTAAAACGGCCTTACTACGGCTTTAATCCTACTATGTACCAGTTTAAGCTTACTCCGCCTCTAATCATCGTTTTTTTTTTATAAATAAGTTTTTCAGGATTAGAGGCGAAGTGAAGTAGGAGTTAATTTACTCCGTCGCGGTCGCTAAAACGACTTAATAAATAAGAATTTGTTTGACGTGGCGTAAAGACGGAGCAAGTGCTTCGACTCGGTTTAACTATTCCGAGGTTGAAACGAGTATTAGTGAAATCTAATAAATAAGGCTGTTGGAGTATATATATAACCTGTATGGCAGCAGGAGCAACAGCAACAATTGTTTTCTATGTCTGAACTCGAGCATTTCGATGGTAAGGAGCAATTGTCTCACGCTCGGAAAAATAGTTTTATTTTGTAACGTAATTTATCAGTCACCCTGTATGCTTAGTCTGAACACATCAATGTCCATCTAGACAGCAAAATTTACCTTAACCTTAAAGTAGATTTCTTCTTGGGACCTATAACCGAGAACGTTTAACGTTTCTCAGAGAAATAAGTTTGGAAGAAGAGCCAGTAAGATAAGAAACTTATCCGGCTTTAGATGTGTGTACAATAAATCTTCAGGTCCCAGTGCAATATAACCCCACAATATTCATTCATTCATTCGAAGTGGATTTCTTAGAATACATCTGATAGTGTAACAGTTTTTCCAGGACCACATCGAAAGCATTAAGCGAGCAGTGCTAACCATGTACCATTAGACTCGTCCAACGAAAAAACAAATTCTCACGGCCTAACGCTAGTTACAACAACCCTTTTTCGTCAAAGTCTTCAATTCTTCTTTCTATACATCTATACTTCTCTATCACATTTAAGGTCTATCGTCATTTTCTCATACAAATATTTCAAGATCAAAAACTTCAAGTTCAAAATTTATTTTTCGTTGTGTCATTTATCTTATTCATCCAAAAATTCAATGACTCATCTTATAATATTTTCCACTATTGAAATTTTGAATCCCATGATAAAATTATTCTCCCACCATTGTTGTATTCAATTAAAAAAAAAAACAAAAAAAAAAAGAAACTATTTTCAAAGACTGAAATGTTAACATGGCTAATGTGTGTCAAAAAGCATGTCAATTAATTTATTCAAAGCCTTTATCATACCCGTATATCTGATGGATGTATGATTTTCACCCCATCCAATCCAATTAAGAAAAATTTATCTAATCATGTCTGATGGTCACAGATACGTACTCGTCTATATATACATCATACAGTGGCGCGCTCACACAAACGCGTGGTAGTGTGGTGTCAATAAGCTAAACCTAATGGTTTTAGGCTGTTAAGAGTGTTGAGACTCTTAATTTTATGCAAATAGGGGATGAATATGTTTTAGTTCTCATCCTACATTTAACCACAAATGATTTTATATGAATGTATGTAGGTAGTTACATCTGGGGGCTTGGGACTGGGACTGGGTCATGGCTTTGGTTACATCTTTATAAGTAGACATTTTATGTCTGCCGCAACAACATCCATACCAACTAAAGGCAACAATTGAATTCCATCGGCGGGTGGCGGCGGCGCGCGGTGAATCATCGGATCACGTGTACATATATTTTAGTCAACCCAAGCCAACTTTAAACTAATTGACACCTCAAACACGAGTTGGGTTAGTCCAGCATAAAGGGTTTTAAAATTAGTTTTAGGAAAAGGGTTGTTGGTATACAGGATTTTCAAAAGTGTGTGGTTAATCCTTGATGTTGGAAATAACTTTTATTGACCTCCCTTTTCCCTGGAACTTTATTGGTAGTAGTTGAAATGTGTCGATAAACTTCAACGTTAATTACATTTTGTCAGAAAACTGCTGAAGTCGAGCATTTAAAATGCCAGGCTGTGCTAAAAGGACACGTATACCGAATGCGGTACGCGTATACACAGCTTGATTTTACGTTTTGTACGTTTTTCTGACAGACGAGAGAGACTACATACATTCTCATGGTTGTCATGGTAATATGCGGTATACAAAAGGTATGTTTTTCTGTATAGCAACGGTATTTTGTATGTATGTATGTACCTATAGTTTTCCATCCCCTTATACAGTCTCGATGGCGGATAATCTGGCAGACAGACAGAGACTAAAAGTTTTATCCTTTTTTTTTTCCACCCAAGTATGATGGCACCCCTGAGAGGTAAAAAGGGGGAATTCTGAATGGCGGCGGACAGACAGCGCCCCATGGATTTCTGGCGATGAGATGATTTATAATCTTCGTCTGTATATTATATGGTCGTGAAATGATACTATATATACACATACCTAGATAATCCCGTCTAAGGATAAGGAGTATTCGAATGGGAAAATTAAAATGGAAAACTCGCTGTTTTGGTTGTTAAAACTCCTCGAATATACAATTTCAGTGTAATTACTTTTGCATTGCAATAATCCAAGGGAATCGTAGGTATATACATTTTCATAATCGATTAGTTACAGTCGTCTTGTTTTAATGACGACGACAACGAAAAGAAATTTATAGATCGATTCACATCCGCAGGGAATGCACTATTGGGTGAAAGGAAACAAAAATTTGCAGCAAATTTCTGCACCCTTTAAGATTAATATTGAGGCTGCAATTAATGTTCTTCTGAAAACTTATTTTGGGGGATTGGCTGGAAGCGGAAGGTTACCTATAGTTTTTGAATTACAAAATTACTCACATAAATAATATCTATTTAATATGTAAGTGTAAGCGCAGATGTCGAAGGGACATTAGATTCTGCCGTAAGATATTAACTCATTAATTAAGACATTTCGAGTTAGTATAAAAGTAAAGACAAAAACTGGAGTCTCGAAAATAATTATCAAAATTGTATGTTTGGTTCCCAAAAATGGTGGGAGGTGGAGGTCAGTGAGGAATTAGGGACCTGGTTTAAGATTCATTACAATTTATTTTTATTTTGTTGATGGATATATATCTTCAACATAAAAATCATATTTTGTTTTATAATTTCATTTTCTGTAGGTACTTAAGGTTAGCTTGTCTATAAACATTTATAGGAAGCTGTGAAGTTCATAGAATCCGATCCTCTTCAGAACACAACAGTTCTGACTTATACAAAAAACGTTTTTTTTTGATAAATAAATTAACTAACGGTGATTTGTATACATCAAATGAAAATTGAATAAGAATATTGAATTAATATCTAAGGTAAAATAAGTTATCTATCTATCTCTATTTTCTTTATACCTACATATATGTGTCTTTTCAGATACCATAAATAAATTGGTATATAAATTGGATAAATTGGCAACACTGTTTTCTGTGACAGTTCCCGATATGACAGTTCTCTGTTGTTTCGAGGTTAGTTTGGTTAAGTAATTCATCATGAATTGTCTCACGCCACCGCTGCCGGAGCAACGTTTGCAAATTATTCAAATTTATTTCGAAAAACATGATTCAATTCGAGAAATTCATCCGTAATTTTATTTGAAAATTATTGTTCAGCAATGAAATACACTTTTAATTAGGTAATGATGGTGATAATCCATAGGAAAAGTCACAGTTTAGTGCGCTTTGTAAATCGGTGGAATCCTTGTTCCATATGTCTTCAAAAATTATTATGGTCAGATAGTTACAGTCAGCGGTGAGTGCTACACACATTATTATTAATTTTTTCATGTCTCAATTGGAAGGCTTTAATGTTGCAGACATGTTGTTTCAACAGGATGGTGCATGCATTTAACACAGCGCTATGATATAATTAATTTACTGAAAGAAACATTTGACGCACGAATAATTTTACGAAATTAATCTGTTAACTCTGACCATCTATAATTCGTGTGATTTGACGCCATTTTTCAATTTCTTGTTAAGTTGCATTTCTACGCCGCGGCCGATAAACTGATTGAGCACTTAGAAGTCAACATTCGACAAGTAACTCCATATAACGCCATATATATACGCGCTAGCCGCAGCATGAGGCCACATAATCAAACATTAATGCAATAAAATCATCTGTAAAATATGGATCTTAAAAAAATTTTTCTGTCTCATATTTAAGTTATGTTAAAACAACCTTTATATTTTCAGGTTTCAATTAAATTTGTTTTCTTTAAGTTAAGAAAATTAATTCAAAATGTTGACTAATATAAACATTGATACTGTGTTAAGTGCTAATGGAGAGCAGATAACGTTCGTAAGAGACGACGTCAGCTTTAAATTTGAATTTTGGATCGATTTTTTTTTGTTCTGTCCGGATTGATAACGTTAATTTTTGTGACAGTATACAGGGTGTCTACAGTAAATAATAGATAACCTTGCAATCGGGGTCTTTATAGCGAGCCTTTACACATTTCACAAAAAGAAAAATAGGGCCACAATTTTAATGTTTTTTTTAACGAAACAACATTACAAATTTTTAATGATTTTTTCTATGTAGAGATGGCCACACTTCTTGGTGAAATATTATTTTCGTACTGAAAAATATCTAATATCTAAATTGTAATAGCAACAAAATTTAAATAAATTAAATTAAATTTTATTACCTATATTAGGCATGTTTTCTTGGAAGTCCACGTAGAATTGGACGAAAAAAAAAACGTTATTGGAACTGAGCGATTTACACGTAAATACAACAATAACTTAAGTTCATATGGACTAAGTCTAGATAATTTTCGGGACTTAAATTAAGTCCAAATACAAACTGCTTTACCGGCACTGATTATCATTTTTCTATCGATAATTTTGTCGCTACAATGCAGAACTAGTCTAAGTCACATTTTCAAAGATGTTCAAGAAGAACTTTCGACATTATGATTATATTCTATTATTTAAATTCTGAAGGAATTACTGCACGTACGAATATTCAGAATTTATAGAAAATGCGCGAAACACAAGTTTCCTTATATGACATAAAAAAAAATTAATTTTTAAATTTTGGACTTAGACTATAGTTCTGCATTGTAGCGACGATTTGTATGGAAACGTCAAATTAACTGACTCATCGAATGAAACAATTTTTTTATGAAAATAAAATGGCGATCATTGTCATGAAATTGAATCGGAGTAATATTAAAATGAGTTTTGTTTTTATTTATATATTTCATGGCTTGCTGAAAAGTTAGTGATGCCATTTTATACCAGTGATGGGCTTGTTTGCTGTGATGACATTGATAAGTCCCGATGTCGTGTTTTTCGTCCAACTCCATATGGACTTGCAAGAAACCACGCCCATTTGTTTTAGAATATTATAAAAATAAAAATCTTCAATTCTTTTTTTTTTTCAATTCAATAAAAAATCATAAGATAGAAAAGTGTTTTTTTTAATTTTTTTTCTGGAGAGTAGCCGATTACAAGAGGTTATTCACTATTAACTGGACACCCTGTATTATATTTATGTAACGTTGAACAATGTTTTATACCTATAAAAACGGCAGAGTATATTATGGCAAGTTAACAAATTCATTGATTTTGACTGAAGCATCTTGAAATGATATTACTTAGGTACATATTTATTTTGTTCTGTAGAAAATTTCATCACGATTTTTATATGTTCAAATTTATTTAATTTAACAGATAAGATTCTTGTGTTACTGAACTTTGAATTTTTTAATATTTTTTGTTTTTCTTAAAAAATCAGTTAAAATTGAAACGCAGTTTTATTTTATTTTTTTATACATTTTCAGAACTTATATACACGGTTAAAAATTCTGGGGTATTTTTTAATACAGCTCTTGTATTACAGCCGTATGCAATACAGCAAATATTACATTTTAATACTAGGGAAATATTAAACAAAAATTCTAATCAATTCTTATTACATTCTAATATTTTTTTATTAAAATATCATTTGTAATACAAAAAAGAGTCGATTTTAACCCAAAAGAATAAAACATATCCCTTGTAGAGAGGGAAAAATTCTCTCTCAGTTGCCATTTTAAATATGAGAATTTTTCTAATCATTTTTGATTACATTCTAATACCTCCCCGCCCTTTTTTTGCTTCGATGCTCTTTTTTATCAGCCATATTGAATATGAACATATTGAACAAATTGCGTCACTTTTTAATACAACCATAGATTAAAATTTATTAATATTGTATTAAAAAGCAAGAAAAATAAAAATAAAAAAATTTAAATATGCATTATTTTGAAGGCGCTTTGCAGTTTTTCGAGGCACAATATGTTAATTAGTAGACAAAATTTCAATCGCAATAAGATTTCTATTCTCATCTCACGATGGAGAAAAGAATTTTATTATTCTAATAAAAATAATAAGAATAATTATTCCCAAATGGAAATAAATTGACATACAAAGATAAATATAGGTATACTCTTGCAAAACTTCACATTCATTATTATAGCTATTACGAATTACGAGTATGTATTCATAATATTTTCTGTGTTGCATTAATTCTCAAAAGAAATATCCTTTTGAGAGAAAATTTTCTTGTGAGAAATTTCTTTGTGAGAAATTTCCTTGTGAGAAATTTCCTCAATTTATTTCCTCTCTTTTTCTAATAAAGTTCTATTAAAAAATGTAATAATTTTTGTATTAAAAGTAAAAATGTAATATTTGCGATGTATTAAATTTTAATACATTTTTGGTGTTGTCATATATACAACCCTGAAAATATTAAAATTAATGCCAGAATTTTTAACCGTGTAGGTATATATGCGTCGTAAAAAAATATAATAATTTATAACATAGTAACTTTTTATTTGTAAAAATGGGGATTTTCTTCTATTATATTCAAAGTAGGTACATAACAGTGCCAGTGTATATAGGATCTGAAGATTACGTTTTTTTTTTTTAATTTTTAACAACACTTTTGTAGTGTTTGATTTATGTTGACATCTTCATAATTTTCAAGATCAATAAGCCATTTATTTCTACATATAGGGTGTTTCAAAATTTACGAAAAATTTTAATTAAAAAGAAAAAACGGTTTTTTCCTTAAGATTGTTATTTTTTTTTTAAACATTAAGTAGGTACACAGGTACAGGAAAGCATTAATAGTTATGTACATATATGTAATAGAGACATCGGACAAATGGTTTTGCTTTAAACTTTGAATTTTTCGAACTAATGTGATTGCCATGATTGCCAAACTTTCATTATTTTTGAAATATTGTTCAACAATGAAAACAACTTGTTTTCTCGTGTAATGCTCTTTCACTGAATTTTCATTAACCCAAAAATTGTCAGCTGTCAAATTGGGGTTTTTGATGTGTGCCAAAAAACCATAATCCCAAAAAGAAAATCCGCAAAGCCAAAACCCCTAAACTAAAACCAGTTACAGAAAAAATCCCCGCAAGATAAAATCTCTTGAAGACAAAATCCCCAAGCAATTAAATCACTATAATTGCACTTCTTCTTTTTGGGCAAATATATAAATAGGTTTGTTATTTATATGCGCATTGTTGGACATTCCACATTTATAATGCAATAAAAACAAACTGTTCTGCAATGTGCTTTTATTTATTTATTTATAAAAAATTCAACAATGATGCGAAATATTTCATTAAAAACATAAAAGGTGATAATATGGCCTTGTTGGAAAGCATTTTTTGGGGATTTCATCCGATTGAGAGTTTGGTTTTTGGGGATTACTTATGTTTCCCTTATAATCATCCAATACACAAATAATTGCATTTTAGCTCCGCGGCCTAATTGAACATCAAAAATAAACTGTCAGGTGTCTTCTTAAAGCTTAAATGAACACATAGGTACCTATATACACGATATCGTTCGTCTTCGAGTTCATTGAACGACCAAGGTGGTTATAAATAAGATATTTTCAAAAATGTACACCTTACCTACCTTAAAAATGTCAACATTTCACATTTCAAGGCAGACCAGATATACCTACATTATCACAAACCCTCAGTCAATTTTATAGTATATTATACTATACCTACCTATGCGGAATTACTTTGCTACCGCTGCTTTTATGCAAATGTTTGATAAATAAATGTCAAAGCATCAGCAAACATGAAATTCTACAAAATCTACAAAAAAATCCCCATAGGTAAACATTTTTTCATATGAAATCCGCGATAACAGTGGTTTCACATACATTATTGTATATCTATATCTTTCCCAAGAAAACTGATTTCCTTATCATTTTTACACGATTTTTGTTCTCATCCCTGCAATTAGGTTAGGTATAGGTGTACATTATTATACGAAGGGGATTTTTGTATCATTAACTAACGCAGGTTTGGATATACATTCAAATATAACGATTTTCAACTTTGAAGAAACAAATTACACCAATTAATAACGATAAAGAGGAACGATCATCCATTTGCAAGCTGAGGTACGCAGTGAAACTGAAAAAAGTTAACGTGTAAACCTGATGATTAATAACTCAGTCACGTATTGAGGCCATTTTACCGCAACATGCGGTGGCGATGGCGGCAGTGGCAGTGGCACGGCGGTGTTCTATACACACCCCAAACCAATTAATCTTATTCTTATGCAAAATATACATCCACGCTGACGAACGGACGGACGCGGACAGACGGACGGAAAAAAAATATAGAAAAAAAAAACAAGAACTTCTCGATTAAATTACTTAATTTAACACGCTTGGGTGGAGGCGCTCATCAGCTCACTGGACATAGTTCAGCGCCCACACCTCGCTTGTTCCCCAGAATAATAAAAAAAGTTATAGCCGTCGTTATTTTTTAAATATAAATTTACATCACGAGGTTTTCATCGGAAGCTTTATGACTATCTGATAGCTCAAATGTGTTCGATATGTAAGTGCCTCCAATCGATCGATTACATTCGATTGTGGGGGTCCGGAGATGAGGAGGAAGATGGGATTTGGGGATGTCTGATATGCGCACGCAATGACCCCAAGTCATGGAGTGTACAATGTACATATCAGCAACCGAAAGCCTCCTAAAAATTAGACACACAGTAATAGATACATATAAATGTATCTCACATACATTTGTAAAGTCTAAAATTACCACTCGAAGCAAGTGAACATTTTGTTGGTGTACTGCAGACCATGGTAATGCATCACAACATCCGTTCTTAGCACATTTGTATATGCAGCTCTGCCAGAAACAGCACTTTTGTCCCTTAACTATATGTGTACAGTAGGTAGGTAGGGTATGCTATAGTTGCTTTCAGATGAGGTTAACAAAATGTATAGCTTGGAAAATAGTTCTGTTTCGGTGTTATGTGGTTTTGTTTTTGCAGAAATACTGTCCGTCAAACAGAAAAGTGCCCTATACCTCCACCCCCGATAGAAATTTTATCAAATAGCATGTCCGTCCGTATAACATTCCATTAGATTTGGCTATAGGTACTTTAAATTTTGCGTAGTTCTTCGGTTTATAATTGTGTTTTTGTATCTGCATTTCAATTAAGTTGATTCAGTTGCTTGGCAATTCAACAAATATTTTGTTGTTTGTCCATAGGAAAACATTGCATTTCCGGCAAAAGATAAATATTGATTGATTTTCAAACATTCCAATATAATATTAATTGAAACAAACCTTATTTCACAAAATATTATTGTTGTTTATACAAAGGAAGAGTGAAAGGTTCCCAAAAATGTCGTTCCAAGTCAATTAAAATTGACAGTGTGCGTGCTTTTAAGACATTTTTCACAAAATATTTACATCACTTCCTCACGCAAAAGGTTGGTTACATTCCTAAATATGTCTCATTGTTAATTCAAGGGTTTCTGATCTGACCCATAAATCCCCACATACCCGTACCCCAAATGTATATGGATTCACCTACCCCCAGAATTAGACTGTCCCGATTCCGACGCATAAGGAAATCCGGCTCGAAGGACCAAATGTTTTGCTGAAGAGCCCTTGTATTATTTATAAAGAATTTTTTTAGTAGGTACATAAATTAAAAAAAAAAATTTAAACACAACATAACTTTTTCTTTAACATTTTATTTGCCGCTATGTTATAATTGAATGTTTTGACATTTTTTGATTTGACGTTTCATCGATTAATTTTGTTGACATCAGAACGCAGGTTGTAGATGGGCTATTCGTGCCATTTATTGAACTTAAGGTTCGGTTAATTCAACGAGCTCCTATTTTTACATTTATCCGTCAAAAGCTATCTTAGACGCTATATTCTTAATTCTTAAAGGAATAAGCTTGTTGTATTGTATAAGCTTGTTACAGTGGCCGTTGTTTTTCAATAATTATGGTATCCATTTTAAGTCATTGTTTAAGCAAGCACTTAAGATTTGTTTTTATAGAATATGCATATGAATAATTTTCAAAAGCTTTGATACTTTAATAAATATGATTTAAAATCACGAAAACTTAGTTGGTACTTAGTTGGAATAACCCTGTATTACTAGTAGGAATACCTACGTAGTCTCTGGGAAATTTGGGATATTCGCAAAAAAGTATGCAATCAGGTCAGTATATATTTGTTCAAAAAAGATTAACTGGGTACATTATGAAATTGGCCTGCCATAGGTTTTATTTAAAAATTTTTTAATGTTTTTTTATAGGTCGTAGAAATTTTTAGCGCCTCATTTGTGGGATATTCGCTTAAAGTCCACCAAATCGCCATTAAGTCCAACTTGTTTCAGTAATTTGTTAGCAATTAATTTTTGTAAAATGTTTTAATGTTTTTTTTTAAGTAGTGAAACCTTATTTGTGGGATATTCAAAAAAAAAAAAAAATAAAGAAGTTGACCTTTTTTGTCTAATAAGTGGGGGTGGCAGCCCCGGCGAAGTGGAAGTAGTGCTTGACTGCTAACCTGGATGTGTGGGTTCGATCCCCAGTCTATAGGCAGCATTCTTTTCTATGTTCCCTCAACTCAACGCCACCCCTGGGATTTAATAAGATAATCAAAACCTAATTTCTCAATCCACTGTGCCAACAAAAATCTATCCTATCCTTCTATTCCTTCTAACATTTACCTAATTTATAAGACCCTAGGTCTTACTGGCATATATATGTTTGTGTTGTTTTTTATTTTTTAAGTAATAACTTACATTTTAGATGGCATAATTTATTTTGCGAATATCCCACATAAGATCCCGGAACTAAAAACTCTATTACATCCTAAAGCTTGCTTCACTTTCTTGTTTGATTTAAATAAGAAATTCACGAAATTGCAAGTTTAATTTTTAATTTTAATAATCGCAAAAAAATTGTTTACATACATCATGCTCATGCTTATTTTTATTTAATTTTCAATTTTGAAACATATGAAACCTTCTTAAAATGCCAAACTTCACTTGATTCGTCTTATTCTCATAACAACAATAAACAAACAAATTACCTATCATGTGCTATTAAATATTTTGTATTACCTATACTTCGCTATACAAAACGTGCTTTGTTTCTGATATCTTGAAACCATCTGTTTGCATTATTTGCACAATTATAAACATATACGTGTATTTCAGTCTGGTTAGGTAAAAATAGGTAGGTACCTCATTGAATTCGTATTATAGTATCTTAACTCATCCATAAATAGAATGCAAATAGAAGAAAAGATTCAATATTTTTCTCTCACACAACCAGTGATTCCGTCGATTTCGCTTACTTTAACTTTTTAAAAAATTAATCGGAAGCGGCTGGGTCTTAGGCGATATATAGATTTATTTTCATGATTTGAAGTATAGAAAATATAATGGCAGGAATAATGTTTTTTTTTGAAGCAAACTAATTTGTACCTAAGTGACATTCATCTTCCATAGGTAGATATCTAAACAAAAATGCAAAAACGCCTTAAGAAGTATTTAGAAAAAATTATGGACACTGATCGTCCAAAAACAAGTACCTAGAGTTTAAATGTCAATGTCGAAGGATTGTGTGAGTTAGTTTGGTGAAAGTCCAGGAAAATCGAATTTTTTGAATTGTGGCTGCCAAATTTTTGAAGTAATGTTCTTTCGTGTAATGCTCCATTTTTACTAACTCTAAAATGTCAGCTGTCAAATTGTTTTGATTTTTTAAGGTTGTCAAATGCCAACTCTTAACTACAAAAATGGCGGAAAATTAATATTTTGCGTACATTTTGGGACACCCTTTAATAAACAAAAAATATGGGCAGAAATTATGTGTAGGTTTTAAGCTTGAATCTGGTATTTACATATATACACTTAGCTAAAGAGGTAGCGATTTTATGTACATTTTTGCATTAAATTAATCAGAAATTGCGATTCCGTCTTCCGCCGCACATGCGCCAGGTTTAGAGAGTTTCTTTGTAGATATGACCGATTCTAACGCCCATATTATTCACTCGATACATCCAGATTAAAACTTAAATCCAGATGTAAAGTGTACAAATTCAATGTAAATACATACTGATTTAAGTTTCAATCTGGATGTATCGAGTGAATAATATGACGCACAGAGTCTTGATTTTGATTATAATTTTTTGCGCTTAATTAGAGTCTTGCAAGGGAATTTTAACCTAAATAGCTCAGCCGTATTTTATTAATTTTATTTTTCAGAATATCAATTTTTTTGGTTTTTTAAAGCATCCGCAAATTTGACTAACATACAAAAGTTGTAACGAAAAACGTGTTTTTCTACTTGTTTTATTCAACTGGGGGTTATCAAATGCATGCGACAATTTAATAGAAACAATTCTTTATTTTTATTTTCATACAATTTTAACTATGAACCAGCTAAGTCTCGGGAGAAAAACAGTGTTTTTCAATTATAGGGTTGCCAAAACCATTCGACCATTTTAAATAAGGTACCTAAGTGTATGTTATTTTTCGATCTATCTCGACGAGCTCTATAGCTTCAGTTTTGTTTTGACCTTGAACTTCATGAGTATGTATATGTTATGGTAGATAAAAATTAGTAGAATTAACCTGTTTTAGACCTCATGCGAACAGAATATTTTAGGAAACCCATACATACGTGTTAATTTTGGTAAACCTATTGATTGATATTTTTCAAAGATCTCCAATGTCATGACTCATGAGTAAAGTGATTGCAAGATCGCCTCACAGTGTTCAGAAATCACCATAGTACATCCATAACTTTTAAACCAGTTTAGATTTAATAAGGGTATTCACGCAACAACGTAAGTTTACAAATTGTGTAAAATGATAAGTTTACACAAAAGTTTGCATGAACGTCCTTTTAATTCATTTGGTTAAATGCTGTGTAATTAAATCATGCTGTTCGTTAGACGTCAAATAATAAACTTCAAAATATGTATACAAATAAGCGTGTTCATATTTCGAAGTTATTTTTAAATGAAGAACTCCCAAACCAAGTTGAAATCGGAGCCGAATGTTTCGAAGCGAAAAAAAATCTAAGATACACGACAAGTCACGTTTTTTTTAAGTCTGAAAGTCGCAAACTCACGGCATTGATCTAACGAAAATATGGCGCGCCTATAATGGTCGTTTCTACTTTTCTTCAGTTCACTGTTTAGTTCACTTTCGTTTTCGGTGATAAAAGTTGTCCTGAGCTCAACTCAACTGAAATTTGGTGGAAGAGAAATCAAAAAAATAAATGGTTCCTTTCATTTTGATGACAATTCCGAAAACATAACAAATACAAGTAAACGCATTTACTTTTGTTTATCCACATGACCCATAATATGGATTTGTGTAAATAAACAATGTTGATCAGCATAGTCAGAAAATATAGACGTCCGAATTTTCGTTTTTTTATAAACTACGTTTTTATTCAAAACTTTTATCGCTAACCTCAATGCGATAGTTACAGAACAGGGGCAGAGTTTTTTTTAGTTCTCTGAGATACCTAATATATCATATTTATGAACACGCCTACTTTTAAAAGTCAGAATGACGTTTGGTTAAGTTTACCAGAAAAATTTGGTTAGTTTTATCCAGAAAAATCTTTAATTTTAACCAAATTGTGTAAATCGTTTCTCATGTACAAAATTGAACAGTTCATTAACTAAATGGTAAACTTAACCAAATGGTAAACTTATCCAGTGTTTTAAATCATTGCGTGAATACCCTTTATTTATTTTTATTTGTAACTTTATCTAAGTAGGTATAGGTACTTATCTAATAAATTATATTTTATTTTCGAATATGTGCTGTTTTAATTTTAAAATAAATTTAATAAGATAACATGGTAAATCTTTTTTTAAATAAAGAATATATACCTACATGTTGCTATACTAAAGTTAATGACCAATACTTTGGGAAATGATTCTTGGTTATATTCAAAGAAAAAAGTTGTAATGAGTGGTTGGGTCTTTTTTCGCTCCTTTATTCGGTAATTTGTTGAAACATTGACTTAAAATGGATACAGAATAATTTAACAAGAACGGTTACAATATTAAATAACGGTCTTTTTAAACCCAGAAACCAATTTTTTTGTTTTATATTGAAATCTACTTTTTTAACTTATAATTTTTCATAAAATCATTTTTAAACTCAAAATTTTGTAAAACAACGAAATGGAAACAAAACTTAAACACCGATTTTTTTAATTTTTTTTGTTTGAAGTACAAATTTCAGGTTTTTAATTTATTGCTCACGTGGCTTTGGCATCATATATGGTCATGTCTCCTATAAATATCTGGATAAACCAACTAGGTAGGTACATATTTTTAGAACTAACTAAGAGTGATACAAAATTAATAAATTAAAAAGACTAATAACTTGGAAAAATTTAAAACTATACCGCTGAAATTCCAAGAACAAGTCTTAAACGCCTTTTTACTATTCTATTTAAATACTACAACAATGAATATCACATCATCTATATAGGTAACACCTTAGCTAGACATTTCTATAGTTTCTCACGGTTTAAACGCGTTTAATACTATATGCACCAAGCTGGTTTTGCACTCATATAAATATATTCCTTCTTATATTACTCAGAATATATAGGTACATATGTACATACATTCATATATGTATTGATCTTTAATAGGAAATTGTTTTTACCTCACTGCTTTTATTTTTTTTTTTGTATTTTAGAAAACTGCGAAAAAAAAGAAACTTAAAGCAAAACATAAACAGTTCACTCACAGCGGAGTCTAAGTTAGTTGTACAACAAAAAGATCGATCATTCACTCACTATCCTACCTTTATGTAAAAAGTTGTACCATGTACCTATATCTATGCATATAACTTATAACTCTATACCAATAAACAAAACGAGTGAACGTGCTAAATTAATGCAGACCTGATTTTCTACCGACCATCACGACCACGCTCTCCAATTTATGTTGTTTTCAGTTTTACCATTACCAGTTTTATTTTTTTTTGTTTTTGTTTCACAGCTGACAGTGCTGTGCAAAAAATAGATTTATGTTTTATATTTTTTGGAGAAACAATATTTAAAGTTCATGAAAAGGTACAAAATTGTGTGCAACTTTAGCTTTAATAAAAGCTTAAAGGCCCAACTATAATAGGCTTAAGCAAACATAAAATAATGTCAGAACCTATCGAAAAGTTTGCTTAAGTTTCAAAAAGTCGCAAGCATAGCTGTTTAATTTTGTTGAGTGTGAACATTGAATCAACGACAACGAGATAGCAAAGATATCACACATACACTTTCATTAATTTCGAATCATTTACACAGACGATGGGTTTGATATGTATTTTGTATGTGTTGAACCGTATCTGTCAAATTCACTTATGCGCTGAGCGAACCGGACCACTCTTGCTTATGTTTGGTTAATTGAACGAAACATTATGGCTACTCAATAGGAATTTCATATATTCGCTCGTTGGCTTAAGCGTGTATAAGCTAGCTCATGCCTATTATAGTTGGGCCTTAAGGATAAGACTGCCTTTGTTTTTTGTATGAAATTGCCCCGCCTAAACGGTGGGAAATAGACGGCCCTTCTGATCTATATTTTTCTTCTTTTGATCCAATCTACTCGCTCAAGCTTTTAGTTGCAGCTTATAAGCTTTTTTTTCTAGAAAACGACACAAACAAATATAAAATTTTTTGTATATACAAAAAATTTTGCACATCACTGTATTTATACGCAGATACTACTTATAGATGTGTGGAAAACCCATCAATAATGGGGAAATGCAGTGCAAAAAAGAAAAAAAAAGAAAACTAGTTGAAAGAAAAACCCCATTGAGAGTGAAACTGCAAAATATGATTGTAATCTGGTTTTATGACTCTCATCACAGCTCAAGCCTCTTAAACGACGATCCCACCTCAAGTGATTGTGACGACAACGACCGAGACCGACTGACTATAATCCGTCCAGTCCATGATGCTTCTCACTCAAATCGACTCTAGTGTGTGGAAATTGAAACTACCATCATAACAGCTTTCCAATCCAGAGATTAATATTGATGATCGATTGGTATTGTATTGTAGTGTAGTGATCGTGCAGTGAGTTGAGCATTTTTGCCGATCATCGGAGACACGCCCTCGAGATATATGACAGTTCCATTGGTGGCAAAAGCAAATCATAGCGCAGCTTAACGTACCCTACTGATTTTCTGTTTTACTTTAAATTTGGAAACAACAGACAAAAAAAAACGACGAGAGTTTCTAAGAAATAAAAGAAATGTAGGCCAATAATAATGTTGGTGATGGGAATGGGAATGGTGCGAGTGAATTGATTTCTAATTAAAATTCCGTTAGCGTGATCGAGTTAATTTTTGTTTTATGTATGGATATTTACTTTGGTGTGTTTTGCTTGTATGCGGTGGTGGTTGAGTTATTGCAGTATGCATCACCCTCACTCTGTCTGAGTCTGAGAGTCTGAATGTTGAAATTTAATTCAATTGATATAATCGTGGTTTGGCGGGTATGCCTTACATATACAGTAGATAATGTTGCTTCTGCTGGATGATGATGATGATAATAATAATGGTGGTGGTGATGATTCATTGCACTTTCACATAAATGTTGGATGAAGTAGTGATTATTGTATTAAGGTCTGTGAGTTTTACGAACATTAAATAAATACCGATAGATGTGATGGACTAAATAAGTTTGTAATTGTTATCCCTACATATTTTGGAGACATTATGGTGTTGAATTTCTATAAATATTTTCGTAATCGTAAGAAAACTTCCACTTTGATGGAAACCCAGAAGTAATGAAACATGTATTAATTATGTGTGTAAAACTACGATTAGACGGTCAACGAAAATGGTCAACGCCTTGACTCTCTGAAGTAAAAATGACATAAAATTTGTTCACAAAGTTGTCAAGGCGTTTAATTGTCAACGCAGAACACTGTCAATGCCATGATACTCGCGTTGACATGAATTTTAGGGTCAATGCATTGACTATTTTGTGTGACCTTGATCGCTCTGTCAACGCAATTGGGACTCGTCAAATCGGTGACTGTATTTCAACTTTGACACAGCAGAATTTTTTACTTAATTTTAAAAATTACTGATTTTGTAGAAATTTGTCATCCAAAAGCCCTAAGAAAGCCTTTTTCCGGAGCAAAAAAATGTTATCTAAAAATTTCGATTTTTTTAGTGTTTTTTTTTTAATCTATCAACATCGTTGCCATCCTTCAACTGAATTTTACAGTTCTTAGCTTGATTAATTTAATATTTAAACGTCGTGTGATCGTCAACGCGAAAAATGGTTGATTTTTGTTCGTGTTAACTCAGCATCATCGCTCAATGTTTTCGAATGTGGTCAAGTCGCTTAATCATCATCGTTGACACAAACAACACGTCAATGCATTTTGGGAAAACATTGACCGACTGCTGTCACTCGTGTAAACGTCAACGTTTCATGCATTCACACGGCCTACGTTGACAGTAAAATGATGATATTTTTGGTGACGTCAAGCAGTCAACGCATTGGCAATTTGCGTTGACCGTCTAATCATATAGGTAGCTATAAGAGGTGAAATGATAAACGGGAGTAGAATTTTGACAAATTTCGGACTTATTGTATCAAAACCAGTTGCATTCGATTTGATTTGTTAATCGCGAATGCAACATCGATTTCAGAAAAAGATGGTAGGAAAATGTTTCCTGGTTCTTCATTTATTTTAAAAATATAGGAGTATGACTAAGAGTGATTTTGCATTAAGATACAAATTTGATCAAGATTACAATCCAAAAAGCTTTAAGCTACAATTCCCACAGCTTTAATATTCTGCTACAGTATTTTGTTGGCAATGAGGCATCCAATTTTCTTGTATAAGTATGTTTTTTTTAATTGCAAAAAGCTGTAATAACTCGATTAAGTAGAATTCAAAATTCACTCCAAAACCTACTGATTTTGAATAGTTTCCATTTTAGATAGATATGCTTCATCGCGAGCTAGCATCACTGGTCGAATATGATCATTGAACCATGGGACTGCATGATAAGGTAATGGGTACTTACAATTTTGGTTTTAAATGGAATGTATAACTAGCACGTGGAAAAAATATAGGTTAAGAAGATCAACTTGATGCTCAACAGTATTCTGGAGGAGAATGTTATTGCAGTTTATAAGACTGGCTGTTATACTAAGTGATTCCACATTTACTGCTTTAGTTATTATGGTAGGAAAAGGTGGTAGGCGAGTCGGCATTATTATTGAGGTCATATGTCATCATAATAAAGTCATAGTCAATTAGATCGGGAAGTGCTATTTGGCTTTGAAAAATAACTGTCCATCGTCATCGGCACAAGACATCAATTAAAGTATCCGAAGTGTTTGTTATGTGAGTAGGAGCATTGTTAACATGGTACCCAGAGGCAACTAACATTTTTTTGATTGCTTTTAATAACTTCGCCAAAAATATACATATTCCATCATATTTACTTCCGTTGAGCAAAGAAGAAATATTCATTTAAAACATTTTTTTCCAAGAATAGCTACATACGCACTACAACCACTCTGACAAGAACGATTATTACGCCAGGTATGTCAGTTAAGGTATCATGTTTAGCCGATCTAAACCAAGTTTCAGATATGCAGATAATGTCCATTTAAAAATGTTGAAAAATACCCAATATATTTGTCAATTTTAGGAAAGAAGCTTCTCACATTAAAGTGACAAAATTTAATACCATTTCTCTAATTACCAAAAATTTTCACAAGAAGACAAAGATTGACATTATTTAAAGACACAGTGGGTAGTATTGGTGTCAAATTGGCTCAAAACTTTTTCGGGCATTAAACAGGGTCCTTTTCTCTTAGGCCTGTGTCTGCACGATCTTCTACAATAGGTACTTCCTCGATAAATATCATTCAATAGTGTTGCGATAAAAGGCTTGATGTTTGCTGATGATATTGTCTTACTAGCAGAAACACCAAACATGCTTAAGTTTATTATTAATAGGTCCATCTCCAATGATATCCATCAAGACAAAATCAAAGCGAATTTCGGAAACATTTCAGAAATCTTTTTTTATTTCCAAAATGTGTGTTTTTTTTTGTGGGGACACGCATCTCTACATTGTTCCAAAAAAGTTAAATTTTGTTCAAACAGTTGTTAAGTACCATGAGGAAGTCTTTTTAAACATCCCGCATTAAACTTATTCTGGAACACATAAATATGGAACACATCATAACTTGTGACGAGACATGTGTATCATTGTGTATATATACAAGTTTGAAATGCAAACAAGTCAATAGTCACCCAAAGGCATTTTGATCTGTTTTGTTTTAGGATTGTTTTGAAATTTTAAATCGTTAAAATAGTAAAAAAGCTTAGTAAATTAAAGAAACAAGTAATATAAAAGTAATTAAAGTGATTACATGCAATACAAAAATGTACAAAAATAGAAAACTACACGCGGTACTGCGTTAAATACTGCACCTATATTTAAAAACACCTATAACAAGCAGTGTAATTTTTGTTCATTTCACAGGTAAGCTGTATCTCATATTCCACATAAAGTAAGTAAAATTACTCTGCACTACGGGCGCTCAATGGATTTGAGCGCCTTGCCATCACCAACAAAAACTTATACTACCCTGGACGAGAATTTCAATTTTCACAGATGGGGTTCAGCTAATTCCCGTGATTGAAGTGTGTTTTTATTTTCAAATAATTTGCTTTTTTAAAGCAAAATGCTACGAAATATCAATTGAAAAGTATTCTCAGATAATGTATTAGCCTAAAAAACATCACTTCACATTACTTTATGTGGAATATGAGACACAATCAGCCCGTGAGAAGAAAAATTTGAAAACTCCATATTATAGGTGTTTTTACACGATTTAACGCAGCACCTCATGTTGTTTTGTTTTTTTTTTTATAAAATATTGCAATTATTCACTATTTTAACTTTTATTTCACTTTTTTATTTAGTATTTTCACTATTTTAATTCGAAATTTAAATCTCGAAACACTTTCCTATAGCTCGGCAAAATTACAGATTGGGTTTTTTTTTTTTTTAATTTTTCGTTCTGTTTGATTTATTCAGCTGTCAAAATTAGGCGTGTTTCACAAAAGTTGGCTGACGTTTTGTTAAACACGTTCTTTAGTTAGAAGAGTTGTTTAAAGTGTTTAGAATTAAGAAAAATTTAAACAAGAATTTTTAAATAAAGGACTATTTTAACTAGAGTCGGGGTTATTGCTTAAACGAGAACTGTTTAAAATTTTGCGCCAATGTTTTATTAAATGCTTAAAAGTAGGTATACATACCTACATATTGACTTCCTGAGAAAAAAATTGAAAAACCCATAATAATAATCATCATAAGTATTAATAAACTTCAACTCCCGATGGCCTTCTCCAAACTTTTCCAACTCTCTTATGTAGTATTTATGTATGTACGTATAAACATAGATACATATTTTCAATTTCAATCTCTATGACTGTGACACTCCATCAAATATGCATACGTGCCACAATTTAAAAATAATTATTATTTTATCAAAGTAGCTAGGTATGTAGGTATATAAAATACACCTTCGTTTCGTCACGTTTATTTTCACTACCTTGTCGTCGTCTTTGTCTTCGACTTCTTCGTCGTTGTCGTTTCCCCTTTCCCACCAGTCCATCAAATAAATGATGATTTGTTTATTTATTATTCAAAAAATGAAAAAAAAAAAAAAAAAAAAAAATCTTATGCATTTCAGTAAACACATGCAAAAACAATAATAAATTTTATAAATAAATTAACACTTGAGGCAGTTTAAGAATTCTCTTTCTGCTGCTTGTGATGCCTCTCCCCAGCCCCCACATTAAATGCCGCTAACAAAAGGGGGAACTATTAACGCACTTTATAGTCTGTATACGTACAGTGTACACCCAACTAGCAATTTATTATTAGTTTAGGCACAAATAGCCCCAGACTTTATTGAGGTTCTGTATAGGAAGAATAATGCCAAGCCAACAGAGAATGGATTGAATGCGTGTTGCGCGTTGCACTCGTCTGTATATAGACATTTTATTTTATTAAACGGCCGACGCGACGGCCATGGCCGCCTGCGCGAAAATGTGTGTGAACTTAGGCCACGTCTATAAATAAATTAACTTTTACTTGTGCTATTTGTCGGGAGGTACCTACCTATATTCTATGCCTTTTATAAGGGATGAAGTTATGAATTCGTAAAAATATTTTAATTTGAGATTTTCAAATTTAATTTAGAGAAGCTTGGAAAAGTTTTGTCTAAAAATTATTTTTTAACCTGTAGCGTTTTTCGGTGGATTAAAAAAAATGTGTTAAATATTACGTATTCAAGGGTAAAAATTACATAGCAGAAAAATTATCGGTTAAAACCAACGCAAAACTCGTTTAATTTAAATAACAAACATGGTTTATATATATCTACAACTTGCAAACTAGCTAGGTTAAATTACACGAGTCAACTCAATTAAAAAAAGTTATTTAAATCTACACACTAAATCTACACATTAAAGTTGTTTAATTATAGTTAGTTAGGATTAGGGTTAGTTTGTTCGGTTTCAATAGCCAATTAAGTTAATTAATAAAACATATTAAATTACTGATAGCAAATTAACTAAATTAGTCAAATTAACTAAATATAATTGTTTTATTTAAGCAAGCTACTCGTTTAACACAAACGATCTTCAAAATTGCGAACCTTAACCAAGTTTCTCCATTAATATTTTACCTTTATAGATTTAATTTTAAATAATTTATTTTAATCGAGTCGACTACATTAGAATTAAAATAGTGGGCTATGTAATTTTTAACCTTGATCATGTCGCAATATTTAACACTTTTTTTTTAACCCACTGAAAAATGCTCTCGGTTAATAATTATTTTTCAGCGTGTGAGATGCACGAGATTCATGTTGTAGGATTTGTCAATTCCTTGATAAATTTATTAATTTATGAATATTTTGTTTTTTATGTGTTTGAAAAATAAAGATTTTCAAAAATTGCTACAACGATTTTAACAAAATTTGATGAGCTTAAAAATGTAGACCTTTTGAAACGATTAATCAGAAAAAATCATATGAAAGTAAGCAAAAGCTATTTTTATAACAAAAAAAAAATGGTTGGCCAGACATTTATTTTTTTCTTTAAATTGTTTTTTTAATGTGGATTTTTTGGAATTTTCTTTTTCAGTTTTTAATTTTATTAAATTGTTAGATTGTAATTTTATTTAAATAATTTCTTTATTTTTATAAATTTTAATTCGAGTAGTTAATGTTTTACTTTTAAAATTAAAAGAGCAATTATTTGCTATACAACAGCAAGCTATTTCGACGTAGTCATGCACTTTATTTGAGTTTGTGTGTCTCATCCTAGATATATCTACATAGAAATGAGTAGCTGCTGCGCTGAGTGACTGAATGACTTCCCATTAGTTAACAAAAGCAGCACAAATTTGTTTAAAATGACATCGTTTCAAAACCATGTGCGTTGTGTACGTCTCCGAAAATAATTTCAGAAAAAAGAGAGAGAGAGAGAAATATACAAAACGATTAAAAAAAATGATCTCACAAGTTCCCATGATAATAAAATTTGGGACGAAATATCAAACATCTAAAAGGAGATATATATATAGGTATGCAGACAATTTATTTATTTATTTTATTTTTTTTTTAATCCAAGAGCATCGTTGATGTCGTCATTTTTTTGGGAATGATGAATTCTCTGAAGCATGCGGAAAAACAAATTGACTTCCGTGACAAGTCTTTGAATTTAATTTGTCAAAAGAATTTTTGAACTCTTTTTGTTGTTATAAGTTGCCGCCGCAGAAAGAAGACATCACAATGTCAATTAAACAACATGTTGATTGGTTGTAAAGATTATAAAGGAATGCCACCCTTTTATGTAACTCATAACATTTTTTAGAACTCTTCAAATAAAAAAAAAAAAAAAAACCAAAAGAGAGATCAACATTTGATAAGAAAATTGTCATACGTTGATCTTTTTGTTGACGCAGAGTGTTTGATGCATATACACACACAAAATACTTTGTTTGTTTTTTATTTTGACAAAATAACAAACAAAATGTCGCAAGTTTGTTTGGTTGAGTTGAATGATCTCTCATATCGAAATTAATTAATGAAGTGTTATTGTATACATTATGATGTTAGTACGAGTATCAAATACCTACCAATCTTTTAGATTAACCATTGAGTTTTTATTTCATTCTGGGGAGTTTAGCGAATGAACATTGCAATCGTTCAATTCTTGAGCTATATGCAATTTACGGAATAAATTTCGTACGGAAAAATTACTAAACTAAACAAACTTAGATCTCTTCCGAAAATAGATACCTATAGCCGTCGGAAAATCTATTACAAATTTAATAAATCAAACAAACACAAACGTCATGATGACATATCTTTATGCCAAAAGCATTATGTTTGTTTAATGGCCGTTTTGATTGGTGTCAGAATGACAGTGTTCTCCTTTTGAAAAGAAGAGAAATTTGCTTCTGGATTTTTTTTTCAGAATCGTTCTAGAATTGTTCACACGTATTAAATTGTCCTTCCGTATTATCAATCGTTATAATTATGATGTAATTTTTAAATTTAGTTTTAAAAAGTGATTTGTTTCTATTCATTATTCATACATCAAAGAATTTCGAAAATAATACCTAATTGGCGCATTCAAAAAAATGAGATCTCAGAGATTTTTCTTCCTTAAAGAGTGAGCAAGCGAATCCAATATTTTTTTCCTCAGAGTTTTGCCAGTTAAAGCCTAGTAAACAGTTCCTCCTCGAAAAAAAATACATGTACTTCTTATGGGAGTGATTTTATCGCAAAAAAAATTTTTTGACGTTTAAAATTTTATTATCGAACTGTGAAACCTGTTGAAAAAAATTTATATTCACCACGGAAACTTCTTCGCGCAAAACAATGTTGGTGACATTGTTTTGTGGAAAAAAAGAGGACAACGAATACAAATTTTTTATTTCAACTCAGATTTTTTTTCTTCCGAAAGAAAAAAAAATTCTTACAACTTATGTTTTTTTTTTGTTCAAAAGAACTGTATACTCGGCTTAAGCTGAGAAATTTTGCTGAGGAATCCTGTTCATGTAACTGAGATTGCTGAGATCTCCGAGATCTTATTTTCCTGAATATGCCTAATATCTTCCTATATGACAGTTGACAGATTTACACAATTTTGTAAGACATAAGTCATAACAATTAAAAAAAATATGTAAATGACATAATGAATTGTCAAGTAATAACTTAAAATATCTTATTTTTGAAAGCATTTAATTGCCAATGTTGACAGGTGATTGAGTGGTAATATACCTAAATATTTAGTATGCTGTCAAGTAAATGAGAAATTTATAAAAAATCTGACAGTGACATTAAAGTTTGTAAAATAAAAAAAAATTAGAGGCGCGGTTAGTGCAAAGATGTCATAAGGTAAAGTAAATGAGTTAAAATAAACCGCCGAGGTTTTGGTACGAAGCCCTCTGACAATTTGGTAATACAGGGACAAGCATTTAGGATGATGATTAGAGGAAAGAAGAGGTTTAGGAACGAAAATAACTATTAAAGTTGGAGCGACTCCTTTGCAAGTGAGAAATTCGTTTGGAGTTAACATACGAGGCGAAAGACGCTAAGTCATTTGCAACATCTGCAGGACTGAGTTTGAAAGATTCGTGAAAACGAATGAAAATTTGCCTTAGTTCATCGATGTTGGTTGGGAGACCTTCTTGCTGTATAGAGACCATAAGATTAGTTCTTGTTACACCGTCTACACAAACAGAGTCGTGTTAGTCATGAAGGTATGCGAGATAAAGGCGGATGGTAGAGTAGATTCTGTGATCTCTGAGTCGAGAGAGGACATAACGACCATCATCATTGAGGTCCACAAACTGTTTAGTTAACTTAACTGTTGGAGGGGTGAGAGGGTCTAAGAAAGGAAACGAAGAATTATGAGGGTTATAAGAGAGTGGAGTATTTGATGTAGTCGGAGAAGCAGAAATGTTTGGGGGAGAAACGTGGGGATTTGGGTGGAGTGGAGTAAATGTTGGAGTTGGGTTAAGAATATGGGAGCGAATAAAATTGGGGTACATTTCATTGGGTGGACCTTGAGAGGAGATAATGGGATTCGGACCTGCACCTGAAAGATTAAAAGAAACACGTCTATTAAGAGGTCTAGAAGAGTTTTGGGGAGGTTGGAAGGATACTATAGCGATAATAAACCGCAGCTATTGACAATGTCAATACTGGAGAACCGGGTTACAAGGAACATATTATGGTAATTTGATAGTGTTTTAAAAAGAAAGTGTCCCTTAAAATTGAAAAAAAAATTACTAAAAATAAATTCCTCCGAACCAAATGGCTTTTCTGCTTCATAACTGGCTTTAAAAAAATAATGTGGTAGGTCCTAAAAATTGAAAAAAAGAGCTTGTAACGACGTTTAGCGATATGCGTTCAAAAGTTGTAATTTTTGCAACGAAAAAAATCATTTTAGACCACAGTGCGTCGTGAATTTGTCGTAAATTTGACGTGAAACAAAAAATTGTCACCGTTGTTTTTTTTTTAATAATATGTATTGACATTGACCTTTAAGGATTTTTTGTGTCAATTTAAGAAATTTTTTTGAGAAAAAAATGCGCGAATATTTTTTCTTTAACGATAATTTTACGACAGATAACGGCGGTTGACTCTCAAGTTAGTTATTTGTTAACACGGAGTATAGAAGAAGTAACTATATATACTTATATAGTTTCTTTTTTAGAACTATGTACCTACATATTTATTCACCTAACAGGTATTAACTGATTTGTTAATTGGGGCGTGAGCTTCAAATTCACTTTGAAAAAAAAAAAAAACATTGAAGTTGGTGATTTAACTAAACTACAACATCGTGCGATCTACACAGCTTTCACAGCTATTTCCACCTATTTCCTCCATTATTGGGTTTCTTAAATAGTTTCATAATATTTCAAAAAAAAAACCTATTAATTATGAAAATAATCGAAATGAATGCACTTAACGCTTAAAACTAATAAAATTATTATTCATCCGTATCCTCTTATTTCGATTATAATTGCAATAACCATTATTAAATCAATAAATTAAAAGTTCAATTGACTGAATCCTTTTAAAAAAAAATATACCAACATTTATTCAAAACTGCACTTAAATAATGTTAAATTGCATAAAACCTCAATCAATAATAATAAAAAAAATGAATAAATTATCATTTAATCAGCAAACAATTGAATTCAACGACTGTAACAAATTTGTTTGCTCACTTACCTACTTATACGTATTGATAGTTAACCTAGAGATAGCAATTTGCTACCTATTTCGTGTTGTGTTATGATTGTTAAAGTTTCTGCTTCTACATAATATTTTTGAGATAACAGAAAAAAAAAAAAAACACTCACAGACTTTTTGTCTGACAACCACAGGAACGCTAAAGTGCGATAAGAAATATATGTGTACTTTCGAATTATTTAATTCGAAATAAGGGTCATTATATCCCATTATCACATAATTATGTGATTTATGCATTGTAATTGATTTTAATTGACAGATTATAGAATTGATTAAGCTGCAATTAAATGGGATTATATGGTGTAGTAGAGGATTTTGGGGAACATTAATATGGCTTGTCTGCGTTTGGTGATGTTTTTTTAAATGTCACCTAGACGGATATGCTTTGTAAATATATCTCAGCAATTTAAATTAGTGTTAAATCAGTAATTTGAAAAGTAAGTCCATTTTGAAAGTTTAATTGAGTGAATAATAACTCGATTAATCCAGATTAAAACTTAAATCCGAATGTAAATTAATTGCATTTAAATAAAATTATATCTGGATTTAAGTTCTCATCCGGATTAATCGAGTGAATAATATGGTGGTAAGTAAGCTGCACTTTATCGTTGCAGCAAAAAGCAACAAATCGCTGGGGCGGGCGGCGTACAGAATCGTCAGTCGCCAGGCATAAAGTTTAAAGTACCTATACACAACTTAGGCCACGTGTGAATTAGGTTTAATTTTCGATTAAACTTTATCCGAGATTAAATTTTGACATTTCCACGCATATATTCACCTAATTAGTGTCAAATTTAACATCGGATAAAATTTAACGCGATCTTAATCAACTGCTGTACCTAAAATTAGGATGAAATGTCAGATCCATGCCAAAATTTTGTGAAATTGATTGAACAACTTCTATAAAACGTTATGCCTTGTGGGTAGAAAGTTTCAGCTGTAGTGGAATCATCGCTGCATGGTGAATCTTGTAAGCGTAGGTATATGCGTGTATATTATAAGACCATTCGTGTACATAAGGCCTTAGTCAATTTACCGCCACTTTTTTGTGAATCACTGGGTACCTACCTATACATACATACTAAGTACCTACCTAATAAATGTAAATAAACAAATAATATTATTTTAAATTTCAAGCGCAATTTTACCTTTTTCGTGCAAATTTATTTAAATATTTGTCCATCTTATCTTACATATATGACAGAAAAACATGCAGTAAAAAAAACAAATGCAAATAAACAAAAACAAAATTTCCGTCAGCTATCAATTGTCGCCAAAACAATTCCGTAATCGGAAGTTGTATATCATCATAAGTAAGGGATGGGTTTCATTTCAGGAAGAATGGGAATGGCTGCATTCAGCGACAGAATTGAAAATAATTTATGGGCTATTTGTTGGGGATAAAGGATCCCCCACACCAACGCGAATCTGTCGCGGCAATGACGAAAACAATAATAACAACGTGTTGCTTTCATTGACAACCACGTGTTGTCATTATTGTTTTCGTCGTCGTCACGACAACTTCGCCTCGGGGTGGGGGATCTTTAATTTCTTTTTTGTAAAACCAAAAATGATTTAAAGCAGAAGATTATAACAAAGTCAAACAGCAACAGAAAGCAACTGACGACATTTGTTGTTATGGCTGTGTGTGATTTAAATCGCGTTAAATTTTATGCATGTTAAATTCTTGACACTAATGAGGTAAATCTATACCCATCGTGAAAATGTCAAAATTTTATTTTGGATAAAAGTTAATCGAATTTTAATCCCATTCTCACAGGACATATGCCTACACATAATGTATTAAAGCTTTGAACTTCTTAAATAGAGCGAGCGAAAATATTTAGGTGTTTCTTCACAGTCTATTACCTACCTACATATAGAAAACTCAAGTTTGGTGAATCAGCTTTAAAACGAATCTATTTAATATTTTTCAGTTGACATATTGTGATTCCTTTATCCTAGGGTGTCCATAATGTAAATGAAAAAAGAGAACATTTCCAATATTCAAGCATTATTATTATTTAAGAGGAACAGTTTTTTCCGGATGTCTTCATTTCATCTAGTAAGGCGATCTAAAATTGTTGAAACTCCCAACTTCCAATAGTTAATTTTTTTTAAGGAATCGAAAAAGAGAACACGTTCTCTACAAAAGAGATGATCTGGAAACCCTACTTTATCCCAAACTCGTAAACTTCAATGGTTTTATTTTTTTCCCTTTTAAATAATTTTTTTTTTACAGAATCTAAAGAGATCTCATGGCAACCCCAATCGATGAAGTATGCTAAAATGTAAATAAATAGGTACCTTACCTAAACGAAAAATATACAAAAAAATAAAACTCACCTGTGCGCATATAAATAATACATATCCAAAAAGCAGCGACAATATCGATTTTCGATGTGTGCGTTGTATCCAAAAATGTATTGTTGACATCTTATCCATTATGCAAAAGGAGTCGTCAGGTTGTTGATGAGTAGAGAGAGATATATACAGGGAGACGAGGATTTTAAGTACGTTTGGTTTGGATAAAAAAAATTCGTTGCAAGGTGAATAATATTATTTCATGAGTAGAAAATTCGACAGGAATTTAATTAAAAAAAAAAACTGAATTTCTTTTTTTCTTCTTTATAAGTATGAGTGTTAAATTCACTCATACATGCAAAATATCAACACGAAAAAGAACGGTAAAATGATAACCAAATATACACAATACAACACACTTAAACAACAGTGTGGTAGATATGCGATGACACACGATCAGTTGTTGTTGTTGTTGCTTTGCATTATTGTTGCAGAAAATTAGAGAAATGATTAATCCAAAACTAGACAAGCAGGTATGGTGAATATGATGGTGGCAGCCTGAAAAAACCTGTCTCGTTGACAGTGATTTTTTTTCTTAGTGGTGTGGTAAGTAGGGAGTTGCCAAAGCGTATGACAGCGATTGGAAAAAAAAAAAGAAAATGGGGACAAAAACTTGTAGATCGTGTTTTGATCGCGTAGAAGGATTTTTCTTCTTTTCTTTAGACTTTTCTTTAATTTCTATTTAATTACAGACAACTTCGTCGATCTGAATATGAACTGTCAAAGGTGGACTGCCAATTTGGGGGAAATAATCAGACAGAAAGTGTGATAATCCGAATGGTTTGCGTTTATCCGAGGTTAGTTGGTTCTTCGTAGCTGACATCTTTCACTATTGCACATAATTTAAACACACATTTCAAAATAACACTTGTGTTAACATTTATATTGCACTCAAATTAATTATTTACATTTTTACTTTGGTATGACACTTATATGACAAATCGACGGAAGACGAAAAAATCGTCGACGGAAACCGGAAACGATGTTTTTCAACACTTTTGACACTAACTTGCGTACCCGTTTATTTATTATTTTATTTGTTTAACATCTCAACGACACAAGCACAATTGGAATTTTTTTCTTCTTTATATTTTCAAGGTAAACAGAAGCACAAATCACAAGAATTCAACAAAACACCGAAATACACATAAACGAAAGCGGCAGACGAAAAAAAAATTTATATTTTCGTTTAGAGCGACGATTTTTTTAGGTAGATATGGATACCTAAACCTCTGCGTTTCTCTCTATTTGTTTTGGTATTTTAATTTGTATAACTATGTATTTTTTTTTATTTTCTTCCGAACCGCGAAAAAACGTGGACCAAACGCAATAACGGCCTCTACTCGAATGAATTGGATAAACAAAATCTATGCGGGATAAACTCTTTTGGTTGGATGTGTGCGTGCGCATCAGGGAAATTCACCTTGCGCACACACACTTGTGTCGATGACAAAAAATGCGGGAGTATTGAAAATCAACAGTTTTTTCTTATCGTTTGTTTGTGTGCGGAACTGGTTCTGGTTGGGTGGTTTGTTTACATTTAACAACCCTGAGTCTGCAAGGTATTTTTGGTTTGCAGAATTCACTTTAACTATGACAGAGACATCTGCTGTGGGGAATTGAATATGAATTTGTTTTCAATTTGGTTCTCGTCTTTAATGTGGTTAATGTATTTGTTAAAATTATATGAATAGTTCCATTTCTTGCAAAAGATGGCAGTTGTAACATTATTGAATACAATAACCAAGGTGGTCGTTTTTCTTTTTTTATTTGATAGATGGTGGTTGGAATAAACGTTACACTTAGATTTTTAAAATATCGAACGTGGTTAATGAATGATTTACCTTTGAATTTTAGTGGATTTATTTGTAAAGTACAACATTTAATTTGTACAAAAGATGTTTTTTTTAAGAGCCTATACTAAGATTTCTATTTTTAAATACAGTCAAACTTCTTTATAACGAACTTCCTTATAACGTTATTCTCTCTAAAGCGAATTTAATTTTGTTCCCCCTCCCCTTAAAAAAATATCCCATATGAATTAGGTTCTTTATAACGAAATTCTCTATAGCGAAATTCTCTTTATAAGGAACTTATTTTTTTGTCCCGAAAGCAAAGTTGTTTCTTTATAACAAAATGCCAATTTTCAAATTTAAAATCAAAGCCTACTACGATTTTTGTTCCTAATTTTAAAAGGGAACTCCCCATTTTGGCAAGAATTTTCTTAAATTGAAAGAATGTTTGTATATGGATGTATATAAAAAGTGTGCTTATTTAGAAGATTTGCATTTTAAATCGTTTATACAAAAATGTCCAAACGCAAGGCTTTTTCACTATAATCGGACAAATTGTCGATAATCCAAAAAGTTAAAAGGGGAGAAAGAAGTTGTTGAAAAATTTGGAGTGTCCTTTAGTAGTTACATCGACAATTTTAAAAAATTAAGTAAACATACCTATTTAAGTTTGCCGAAGTAAGTTCAAATAGAAGTCATAATAAGAAAAGAAAAACAAAATAGGTACGGTGATGTGGATAAGGCAATGTCAAAATGGGTGCAGTTAAACAGCTCTTGGCAGTGTTAAAAAAATTACATTTTCTATAAAACGAATTTTGTATAAAACTTCTTTATAACGAAGAAATTTTTTGTTCCCTTGAAGGTTCGTTATAGAGAAATTTTGACTGTATTCACGAGGGAAATTTAATTATTAATTTTGAATTTGTAGAAATTTATTATGAAGGATTCAATTCAATTCAATTCTGTATTGAGTATACATAAGTAGAGCGCTGCAATTAGCATTAGGAATCTGGAATATAACTACCAGCTCTCAAATTTCATTGGAAAACGTTTTAAAAGTGACAATATAGTCTTGGTGACCTAGTTTGAATCTTGACATCAGAGATATAATTATAAAAATCAATTAAAAGCATAAGAAATGGAATTGTCACATCTCACAAAATCACTGCCAGAGCTATAGGCATCATGTAGTTGAAACAAAAACTAAACACTCAAAGTCTTTAATTTTCTTTTTCTCAAGAACCTAAGCAGACATCTTTCAATCTATAAAACCCGAATCAATTAACAGCCAATACATCACAGTAAAGTATCAAACAATAAAATACTTGAAATAGTCAAAATATTTGAGTTTAAACTAAGTACATCTAGACTGATTCGCTGCAATGAACAATGGACATGCTAGCATTCAGCAACCATTACCTTGTTCTGATACTGATGTGATGACTTAGCTTTTGTTTGTCTCTACATAACTTGCAACGACTCTGACAATACGAATGACCTACCTTATAACTTTGCAAGACTTTTCACGCCAGCTTAAGCTTGTTTTATTCTCTATCACCTCTGCAACCTTCCCTCAACTCAACATCAGCCAAACAGAGTGTTTACGTTTACCACCTCTGTAACATCCATCGAAATGTTGCGCGCGAAATTCACTTTGTCAGTTCACACCTATCACGATACCCATTTTGTTGGGGACGATGTTGCAGTTGTGTTAAAAATGTTGATGATGATGATGATAGTTGTGTTGTGTGTTCGGTCCATTGAGAAAATCTTTCCCAAGAGGACAACCAACCAAACAGGCAGGCAACGCACTGTTTTTTATTTTTTCTATCGGCCAGTATAGAAGAAACTAATTAAAACGGTTTCAAGGTAACAAACACAAGTGCAACAAAGTCAACAAAGCAATACATTCTGAGAAAGCAAAACGAAAAAAAGATGTTGGTTTGGTTGTTCACATTCATGACGGAAGAAGTTTCAAGTAGCAGCAGGTTGTTGTTAAATCCTGATGACTTTTAAAATACGAATACATTTTTTTTTTTATACAATATTTTGTCTAGTATTTGTGAGTCAACTGGCTGGATGTGGGGGTTAACTCGTGTCAAGCCTGGCAATTTGTTGCCGCAACTTTTGAATGCTTTTGAGCTTGTTATGTTACCTTACAATCTTCCAGTATAAGGCCGTGTGTGAATTGTATTAAAATTTCGGTTAAATTTAATCCGAGATTAAATTTTGACGTTTCCACTTACATATTCACCTCATTAGACCGTGTGTGGTGAATTAGATTAAAATCGTAATAAATTGTTTATGGAGTCTAATTTTTGACACCAATGATTTGAATCTATATGTGGAAACGTAAAAATTTAATTTTGAATAAAATTTAATCGAAATTTTAATCCAATTCACATACCAGAGTACACAAATCTAATATTGCGCAGGTTGTCAAAGTTGAAAGTGTCAAAAAATGTCTGGAGTGCCCAAAGGAACACGCATTATTATAGAAACAACAACAAAATATTGAAATTAGACAAGTAAAGGGGCACTGGATCCACAATTTTACCACTATATACCTCGATTTTTGACAGATGCGCAGAATTGAACAAAAATGAAAACGCTAATGATATTGTACTCTGTTTCCACACGACACGACCCTATAAGTTGCTATTGGTCATGAAGATCAGTAATAAGTATAAAGTCATTAGACGTACGATTGTCTAAGATGACAACAATACTTGGCCCCTCAAAATTTTCAAAGAACAACAATCGAAGTCTTTAAAAGGGCTTTGTCTGCTATAATGTTATTGTTAAAGGCCCCCATCTTTTGTAAGCCTTCACAATAAAAGGTATCTCAAGAACTACTGTATTGAGAATGTTTTGATGAAGACTTGATTGTTCTTTTATGATCGCAATTATGATGCCACCCAGTGGCATTCCCAGTCGCATCTAAAGCTGCGTTGGTTATGGTGGTGCGGTGACGTTAAACTATACCATAAGTTGGTGTGGTGGCTTTGCTGGCCATGGTGAGGAAAATCATTTTAATGTGTTTGCATTCTGAGAAATTAACAAGAAGAACCAACGCATTTATAAGTGAGAAAGCATATTAATATGCGAACTTACTAGACAAAGTTGTTGTGTCGGATAGTCGATCAGCCAGCAGCGGACAAGAACGAAAGGATGACAAGCAACAGCTCTTGTTGTGAGTTGTGTTGTGTAATGTGTAATTAATTGTATGGACGAATGGCTCCATGGAATTTCTCCTCTTTTATATAATTGGAAAACTGCAATTGAAGATCTGTATAGGAAGGCGGTTGCAGTGTTATGCTTCTTTTTTTTTTTATATATCTTCAGGGTTTAATCAACTTTCTGTCGTCCCGTGAATGGACTGGATTTGATGGTACATTCTCACATACTCATGTTTATATACCTCGTTTAGATGAAATGAATACAAAATGTTGACAAGAGGCATCAAAGTGAGAAATGAATAACTTTACCAGTTTTGGTGACGCAACTATTTTATGGATGTTTAATTAGTAAACTACATTCTGGTCATACAGATTAAGATACATTGTAGCAAATAAATGTTGACTTATAGAAAGAGGTATAATTATGAAAGTTTCCTGGAAGCAAACATTCCAATCAAACAATATAAACAAGAAGCAATTTTCTAATGAATTAACTGTCGTAATTATGATGAAAATTTATGAATATTCCTACTCAGTAACACAGTACCATAATTTTACTAAAATGCCTCATTTACAAGAGTGATAAAATGTCATTATTTCTGAGATAAAACAGGATTGGTATAAAATGGGAGGAATATTGACATTTTGCAACACGTTGTATGCGCAACATTTAGTAGATTTCGCGCATAAATACGAAATAAATATAGGCATATGTTATAAAGTTTTGGCTAAGTGCACAGTGAAGCTGTATCCGAGCACTTTAAGCCTAATATATCAGCTGCATTTTATTGTCCACATGATCTGATCCGGATCATAATTTTAACACGTATGTAAATACAAAAACATCATGTAATCCTGCTTTTTATCTGCATTTATTTCATGGTTAAAAAACTAGTACTTTTTTATTATTATTATGGTGAAAAATATAATGCGAAGAAAAAAGCCAACAAACACATGTAAAATATACAATCGCAATGATAAAAGAAATGGTTATATGTACTATACCGCACTGGCTGTCACTGTGATCTTGTTTGTTTTATTACGAGGATCTGTTCCAGATCACATCATGATGGCTAATGTTAATAAAATGCTATTATAATTTATAACTGTTTAAAAATAATACTACTTACATACACACATACTTGAATATGTTTAAAATTCATATCAATAAACTACGTCTCTGTCAAATTGTTTTCAAATTTAGGCCGTGTCCGAATTGTGTTAAAATTTTCTACCACTGGTTAAATTTTGACGTTTGGTCAAATTAGATTAAATTAGGATGGGTTAAATGGGGTTTTTAGTTAAAATTCCCGAAAGATTAAAAAAAATTCCCTAACCACAAATGTGTTTTATTATTCCAGAAAATAAATATTTTATACAAAATCCAGCTTGAAATGTATCAAAATAAAAATTCGACGTGAATAAAGTACAAATTTCTTTTTATTTACTTTTAAAGGTTTTGCATCGATTATATCCCCAAACATTACGGAAAAAATTCTATCGTAGATTGCTTGATTATGCAGTCTGCGAACACTAGTTCACAACTGTCAACAAACTAAAAAAAAAAACAAAACAACCAATTGGCATTAATTTTGCAAGATGAATAACAATTTCAGGAAGTATTTCATATTAATTCTTTTATATTTTATAAAATATCAGCGTATTATTACGAGGACTGCAATAACACAGCAACGACTATGCGAGGTATGTGTACATGCTCTTGGTTTCCTTGTTTGCCGGTCCATTGTTGCACTTTTAAAAATAATTTCAAATTCAATTTTCTCTCTTTCTTGAGGAACGTCAAAATTTAACCACTAGTGTCAAATTTTAACCTGCTCTGGAGCTGGGTAATTTTTAACCCAATTTCTGGATTTATGACTTTTGCAGTCGTTGGCAGTTTCTTCATTAAATTAATTTTAAATATTTCCAAACAAAGACTTCTTGCCGAACCATGAAAAGAAATGCAAAAAGATTAAATCTGATGCACAAATATTTTGTTTTAACAAACTTAGGAGATGGTTGTTACACCCATATGTGATGTTCCACACATTTTGAAATGTTTCCACAAATTTCAGATTGTATTTTTTGCTTTAAGAAATATTTTCAATTTTTATTTCTTAGATCATCTCATCCCTGTAATTATCGGTTGTACAATTCACTGGTCAACAAAATTCTAACTTTGTTGTGCCACACGGACTTTTTTTTTGATATTTCTTACTTTAATTGGTGGTTGTAAGTAAAAACAAACAATATTAAAAAAATTTGTTAGCCAAGAATTTTATTCTTCTGAGTTATTTAAAATATGAAGGTAAAACAATGACCTTATATGTTAATCAAAAGTGTATTTTTCTTCATTATGAAGTGATGGTCTAAGATTTTCTTGAAAAATTAGGTCCTGATTGATCCCTTTTAATTGTCCAGCAGTAATCTGGCTAACATATTTGGGTTCCATTGGCCCTGGTATCGCTTTTCCATCTTAGAAATGACCTGATGGAACCTCTCAACGTACTCGTCGCTGACAGTTTCAAATTGTCAGAGAAAAAATCCAGGTGTGAGTCTAAAAATGGATATTGAGTGACATGTTGCAAGTTGCAACCCAATGTTTGATAAGCCAACAATAGCTCGCTTACCAACACTCTGTAGCTGTCACTCTTATGGTTACTCAAAAAATTTGCAAAACCATTTTTAAAAGCCTTCCAGTGAAAGGTAATCAAATCTACTGACAAATAGATTTATGGCTAGTTACTCACGTCCCTTACTTTGGCGGACACATTTTGGCGGAATCAAAAAAATTTGATATCTGAATTTGTAGCTAATTAAATGCTAATTTGTTGCACAAACCAAAAATTTGTAGCTCGTATAGTTTCGTAGTTATTCAAGTTTCCGCTAAAATAAGTCTGAAGTAAGCGGACGAAAATACGGAAACCATAATTCTCTTGGTGTCAAAAATTGTAGCTTTTTAAATGCTAATTTGTTGCACAAGAATTAATTTTTTAGCTTTTATATATCATTTTGTATTTGTATTTTAAGTTTAAAAAGTGCATTTCCGGTAATTTGAAATAAAACAAAATCATAAAAAAATGAGATTGTCGAAAAAAAATTGTTGCCAGTAATTGTAGCTTTTTAAATGTTATTTTTTGGTGCCAAGAAGAAATTTGTAGCTCTAACGGTTTTTTTTATATTCAAGTTTCAAGTTACCTCAAAATGGAGCTTCCAAAATCTAAAAAAAAATTCTCATTTAAAAAAAAATTTCTCATTTTTTTAGATTTTGGAAAATTATTTTTATTCATGTTCCTGCCAACCATTATATTTAACAACATATCAACAATTTAGAACTACCCGACCTATTTTAAAGGACAATATTATCTTATATAATAATAATTAAAAAATCTGAGTATGCATTAGGCACTGCAAATGCTTAGTGAAATAGTCTCCCACCCATAATAAAATTTCAAGCTCAAATCCTAAAAGTTATACATATCTCATCGTATATGACACGCATCGTTTCTTTAATTAATTATTTCTAATAAGTAAATTGTTTTGGTCAGTTGAATTCATACAGGTACTCTACTCACCAATTGCACGTGCGTCTGTTCTATTCAGAATGTCTATCCACAGTCCGTTAAATCATCATACCTAAATTAATAAAACCTTCTTCCTTCTAAGGGCAAAAACAAAGGTCTTGAAGAAGTTCATCGCACCAAATATATTATTACCAGGCATTCGGCAAATTACACATCACCACGCTGCTGCTGATGATATGATTCTTATTATAGATTTCATAGAAGTCAATTGACAACCTCCAATTGGAGACTTTGCGCATATAGCTAGAATCAATCACTGTATGTACTATGTATATATAGATTAGGTATTCCAGATCACTTCCAGTTGCAGCTTCTCCATTCGAATTGTGATTTCAAGTCGATATTATATTCTTCACTCTAATTACAGTAATTGACAGTGACAGTTGAAATTATTGCCCTTGCCTTATGTTGCTGCTGCTGTTGCTACTGCCCGCACCCGTATATCCATAGTCTATACTCTACAGGCCCGTGCCCAGTCGTGTGTTGACCAAGTGTATGTTTTGTCATTCTTGGTAATGAATTGTCGCGGTTCATTATGGTAAGTCCAACAACCACGACCGACAACGAGCGACGTACGATGAAAACGACCACGACCAAGACAAGGACGGAAATGTAGTAATACAATGCCATGACTAAGGTATAGGCTCTTGCGCCCGATTTATGTGGACAAATGACTTTAACACGGAATTATGTACGTATGGCATGGTCGATATTATTTTATTATAGACTATAATAATATAGAGTCGGAGACGACAAGGGATAGGTAGGTTAGGTACTCCTGATGGCAGTGGGCTTATGGAGCAAATTATAGTGCGGCATAACATTCTTTGTCGTTTTTTAGCATAAAGATTTTCTATTTGTTTGGTTCAATGTTTACATTTAGGTATTTGGAATTCAATCATCTATTTTATGGTGTTGTTATTGTTTTGTTATATTATTATTGATTCCAGTTGATTAAGCCGTATTTATGGGCAAAAGGCCAATGGACGTAATGCGGCTGAATGTTGTGTATTTGAGGGATTTTATATATACCTTATACTTTAAGATGTTTGATGATGATGGCATCAGTTAATTTTTATATTTAAATCTATAACTGAATATGTATTCTCATTGTCATAAAAATACTTTTCTACACATTTCTATAAATTTTTAAAGTTAGAATATTAGAGAAATATTAGAAGGTAGGTATGCCTGAATTCCCACACGTAAATTTATTAAAATTTATATTATGTAACTGTAAAAATCAGCATTTTAGAAAATATTGGTAAAAGTTTGAAATGTTTAGTTTTCATAATTCCTTCCGGACTTTTGTCTACAGTAATTGTGCAACAGTATACAGCACGCTTCCCGGGTTGCAAGGATTTAAACTCTCTTTTTGGAACCTCTGTCTCACTAACGTTATTTTCCGTTAGGACAGCATAGTCGCCAAACATGCGTCAATGTCAACATTTTTCTTACACAACAGTGTACCTATAGGGTGATCAAAGTCTATAGAATGAAGTTTGTAATTTTGATCATGAATTTTCTTCTTCGAACACATCTAATTTTTATTTTGGTCTGTCCAGTAATTATTATATATACATCAGACATTGCGTCAGATCCAGTATAGTTCGGATTTTTTTCTGTTGTTTATGATATTTGCATAATGAATGAGTCAAGTTTTTGACTTCAAGCGACGAACCTAACATTAGCAAAAATACGAAATGCTCGCGCGTTTTTCAGTTATTGACGATTTAAACCCAAGGACCTAGTTTTCGACTATAACTGCGCTGCGATTTCAAGATAATTATACACTCTCTTCAATTTGAGCCTGTAGAACCAAACATTTCAAAATACATCTTTCCAAAATTTTGCAATAATACTTTTATAACAACAAGTACCTATAGTGGTGACGTGAAATAAGGTTCAACGAAATAAAGCCAAATTTTAAAAAAATTGACCTTATTTCTTTTTTAAAATGGAAATAACGCCAAATTTTCGATTTGGCTTTATTTCGCTTTTGAAAACGAAATAAGGCCAGTCTGGCTTTATTTCGTTTTTTTTCTTTCTAAAAATGTGAAGGACTATGATTCATTACCCAGCATTACGATGTATAAACAGTGAGGTATGTGTGGGGCACAGTACACATATTAAAGGTAATATCATTAGCGTTTTAATTTTTGTTCAGTTCTGCGCATCTGTCAAAATCAAGGTATTATGGTGGTAAAATGGTGGATTCAGTGCCCCTTTCCTTGTCTAATTTCAATATTTTGTTGTTGTTTCTAATTATGCGCCATTTTTAATTTTTTGACATTTCCAACTTTGACAACCTGCGCAATATATTACCTTTAATATGTGTACTGTGTGTGTGGGGTGCATGCTGCCCCACTAATGGAAATAAAGCCAATTGGCATTTTTTCCATTTTCAAAACGAAGTAAGGACAAATTTGAGATTTGTTCTTATTTCGTTGGGCCTTATTTCACGTCACCGTACATAGCATGGCAGATGATACTGCCATTTTAGTGCCTGATAAATGGGTTGTGATGGGTTCAGAAAAATTGCAAAATGCTGCTGATAAAGTAAGAGATTGGACGCAACAATGACGTACCAATTTAAATGAAACAAAATCAACTCATATATAAACTTTACCAACAAAAAGATTGTTAATGTTACAATTTTTATCAACACTAAACTGTACCTTATGCCAATACTGCCAAATACCTTGGAATGACTTTGGATGCCAAGCTAAAGTGTAAAGAGCACATCAAAAAAAAGAGAAGAACTAAACCTAAAAAATATAGAAAAATGTATTGTAACTGGGTAAGAACTGTGGGGTGGAATCGCGTAAGGCGATAGTTGATTGTCACTGTTTTGATAGTCAATTTTGATTATCAACTTTTCTTTGTTCTGTGTAAAGTGATCCCTAAAAATTTACGATTACTAGACAGTACTTACTTAATTTCAAGGTACCAAACTGGCATAAATGTCATTTCGATCAGCTGTTGTGTTTTATTTTTTTGAATTTGCAATAAAAAGTTTCGTTTCTGCAAAAATGTAAGCATATACCTACATAACATGCAACAGTTATATATTAATAAAAATGTTAGTTTTCGTTAAGGACTGCCACAAAACAAAAAATAAAAATGATTTCTTCTTACATGGAACCACATCCCGAGCTGGCGAGGTCGTACAATTTGCATTGAAGTACATTACCGTTCACTTATTATTATTTTAACTTTTATATCTCTTTCACTAAACTTTCGATTAGTGGAGAATCTCACACAACCTATCTTTCTCAAAAAATTGAACAAAATGTGTGAAAGTGACACTTAAATAGCTGTCACCAATAAACCATAGCAAAAAAGTGATAGTCAATTTGATAATCACCTTACGTGGAGCAAAATCATTCATTTTGATTATCAACAATCAACTGTCACCTTACGCGATTCCACCCCTGATCTATCTATCCATTGTCTATGTTATGTAAATCTCTCAACGTTACAATTTGTCGAGAAACGTTGAAAAATGGAACAAAAATCTCGTTTCTCGACTTATTTTGTCGATGCGAAAATTACAGATCGTATAGGCACAGAACAAAATAAAGCTATACAACCAAGTATGTACTGAAATCCGTTTGGACTTATGGCATCTAACTGTGGGGCTGTACAAAAGAAAACAAAATGCATAAACCATCCAAAAATTTCAAAACAAATTCCTTCGTGGAATAATAAATGCCCTTGGTATATTAGAAATAGCGATTTACATCGTGGCCTACAAATAGAAATAGTTACAGAAGTGGTTAGAAAACACGCTGTATCACATAATCAGCAACTGCATAGTCATTCTAACTCCGGTCTCCGAAATGAAGACTGTCTTAAGTGTATGAGTAACGAGACAATGTTTGGAAAATTAGAAGAACTAAGTGTCATGAGCTGATGGTCTTAAAGCGATGGGAAAGAATTAAAACTTCAATCTTCCCCCAGTGCGATTTTGTATTAAGAAATAATAATCTTTTGTCGATCTTTCATTGATTGATTGTTCTGATTTTCCGGTAATTTTAGTGCGGTACAAGTCCCACACTACTTAGTACCGAAGTGTTTTTTGAAGATTTCAACCTGTAGAGAGTAAAAAAGAATCAGTGAATTAAGTGCGAAATCTTATTAATAAAACAAAATTGAAGTTAATTCAGGTGAAAAAGCTAATTTACCAGAGTAGGTGGATTAACGATTAATTAACACCCCTATTACGGTTGTCAATTACCAATTAATAGTTGATAAATTTTTAAAACGATAATAGAAAACTCAATTCATACAACTTTTGATCATTGCGAATGATGCAGAACGTTGTGAATTACAAGAAAATCGATAGTTATCACAAAATAGTTGATCAGATTTTTAAGAAATTGAGTTTTAATGTAGTGTAAAGTTAAAAATACCCAAGTTTGCCAAACGCTTGTGACCATATGCTGATTAGTACTTACAATTTGTGAGAAAGTGAAATGTGTGCCGACTTAATAATACTCTGGGACAACTGGGCCCCGTCGAATGTAGTAGATGTTCGTTAAGATTTGCTACTTAATCTGAATTAATAGTTAATTATTGTTTATTAATAAAATATTTGAAGTCAACGATTAATTTTTTATCAACGCTTTAGTTGATTTGTGAATGCGAAGATCACTTAGTATTATTAATATACCAAGGGGTTTGTTGTAATGGTTTATCAAGAACTTTCCCAAACTGTCATTTCCCGGACTTTTCAATATTAATACATTTTTGACAAAACAATTTGAATGCTTAACAAAGCTTGGTATGGAAAATATGAAATACCAAAATTAAAAAAAAATAATATCTCAGAGTTTAGAATATATGCGAAATTATATTTTTTACAAAAATAACTTAACGAAATAAATTAAAATTGACGAATAAAATGTTAAATGATTAAAATAGAAGACAAAAAATAACAAAACTATATCATAATGGCTAAATGACAAAGTGGGCAATAATTTCGCAAATTTTTAAAATATTTTTGTAAGTGAAAATAACATAATTAAAGTACCTAACAACATTTTGTGTAGGTAATTAAAGAATTTTGTTTTGAATAATTTTAATAAAAAGCGATTTGGTTAAAAACCAAGTTGAAAATGAAGAAACAAAAAAAAAACATATCACCAGCCACTCTCGAAATTCAATTTCCCTGCCTTGATCAAAAATTCAAGAAGATATAATCCTCTGCATATAAATCACTTATTAAGAAAATTGCGACTTCAAAAAATGCACACATATCCTTGCCATGTCCCAGTATTATCAAACGCGTTGATCCTTTGCGAATAAGTAGTACCTTACCTTTCCTTACATACCTACCTATACCTACTCCTATTTTCTGTTCAACACATCCACATTACCATGAGGTAAAATTCCACTTTCGGATAAAATCAAATCGACCAAACTCAACGCAACGCTGACTTAAAAATAAAACCAACGACTAGGTCAGTCGTAGTTGCTTTTTGTTTAGGTAGCTGAAATTTTTTTAAATTGTAAATGTTGCTGAAAAATTCCAAAATGTATAGGGGATTCTAGATTTCCAAGTTTAAAGAAAGTCGATTAACCAATATACGGACTTTAGGTTGAGTTAAAGACAGACAGACAAACAGGATTGGAGGATCCAATTTTTCCTCGAATATCAGATTCGATTAAAATCTCAATTTGGATTTTTTTTTACAAATCCAAAACTTGCCTACCTACTAAATCGCAAGTAAAAAATATATTGGTACGTCTGTCTACCTTAGCTTGCAATGCCGTAAGCTTCAATTGCTATAGTAAGACAGTAAGATAGTAAGACAATGGGTCATTACTTCCTTTTGTGTGTAACGTTGTTTCTTTGTTGTTGTTATTTTTGTTAGCCTGGAGTGTCTTGCGTTTATGTTGTCAAGTCACGGCTAGAGGATGCGTCCATATGAGCATAAGCATATACCTTTTTATAAAAGTGCATGTGCGCAAGCATGACTGCAGTCGGCTCTCCGCCTGATGGTAATCAGAATCATCATCATCATCATCTACGTCATTATATATATTAATGCTACATATATCTCCCTCCACAACTATGAAAAATTCTTTACTTGGAACAATCAGACCAACCTTTTCGGGTCGTCCAGGATTATGTTGGAACTTTATAAAAGTACGCGCTAATTCATCATCGATGCCTAAAAGCAGTTATTTTATCTTCGATTTTATTGAGTTCATCTTGGACAATCCTCTGCAGCCTCAGAGCATTTTTGGCGAAATGGAATTTAACTTTTACATGTGCACTGATGCAGTTGTGAAACGCAATTCACCTGTAACAAAATATATAACAGGAAAAATATAACACTTCGATCTTATAGGCGCATAAAACACCGACCGTGACGAAAATCCATACCAAGTATTTTCTCTTAAAATCATCACTTATTCTCATAAAATTCTGACACCAAACCGTTTTATTTATCACCTCAGCAAGCTATAAGGAATGCTATATTTTCCATGATCAAGCAAGCTCATAGATATAGACTGATTTGAAGATATGGCACTCTTAATTTTGACATTCATATCTAAACTTTAAGACAATTATGTACCCTAAAATATCAAAACATACCAACATAAGGCTTCTGAAGCTCAATTGTATATTCACTGGGCTTTCATCAGTGTTTTATAATTTGTTTTTTGTTGTGACTTGTGAGAGAAAATTTAATGCATTCCTTCTCACAGGTTGGAAGTTGGAAGGCTATTTGCATTTTTATTGTCAGAAAGTGCAGATGAGCTAATTAGGGCGCTTTTAATTTGATCAATAAACTTGCAGTGATATATGGCAATAAGAGGTCTCTATAGAGTGAAAAATTGTTTGCCCCTTTCTTACGAGTCTATATTCTATTGTATATGGAGACGGGATGTCATGCTTAGTTGAATAGGTAACGCTCAATCTCATATTTCATTTTAAATCAAGATGTGAACATAATTTTATTCAATGTACCTATTAATTTATAGAAATTTTAACTGATAGGGTCTATGATTTTTTAATTTAGCTTTAATTGAAGCTTAATAATGCTTTCAGTATATAAATATTTAGAATGTTTGAGAAACATTTATAAAAGTTTTTATTGTTTTTGGAAAGTGAAACAAAAACTCGATGTGTATGAATTATTTTTCGAAAATATTGAGGATATTTTTTATATGATGCTCTTTTCTTCAATCAATCAATTGTTATTCGGGGCGAAATTTCAAGGATTCATGGTTTTAAATCCTAAATTTTAAGATATTGATTATTGAACTAGTAATTAATTCAAGTTTTCGACCCCGAACTTCGAATGCAAAATTGTCGAAAATCCAAAAAAAGGCGAAATGTTGTGTCTGGCAGTATGTTAGTCTAAATATTTTTGTCTGGTGGTTGTAAGTAATTGTTCAGTGAGAACTCAAATAATGAATAACTAACCAGCCTGTATGTCACCCTTTTTGGATCAGACCAAAATTTCTGGTAATAGTGAAATTGAATATATAATTACATCAACTAATTATAAATATATACCAAAATATACCAAAATTCAGATTTGGACAAATGACCGGACAACTGTATACATTTTTTGATGCATTTAGAGCTTTGGCAATAGGCAATAACGCCCCAGGAAATAACGCCCAAATCAATTTGGAAATATCGCCCAATTCTTTTTTATCGCCAAAAAAAAAAATTTGGAAATATTTATATTTTTACAAATTTATGTTTTCAATGTAAATTGTTTTTGTAAAATTTGCGTAATTTCCTCAATTTTGGGCGATGTTTTCAAAGTGAAATTTCAATGATAATAAAGTCTTAAAAAAAATCGCTGCGCATAAGCAGTAAGGTATGTATGGGGGGGTATGCTGCCCCCCTGCATGGGCACATTATAGGATTTGGGGTATAGATGCAAGGCTGGGTGTATGCAAAGTCTCTTTTGCACGTAAAGAATCTGGATTTAAAGAAACTTTGCTTACACCCAGCCTCGCACCTACCCCAAATCCTACAATGTGCCGAAGCAGGGGGTAGGCAGTAATGCAGCATGTCCCCCCATCCCATATATACCTCACGGTTTATACGCAGTTTTAATTTTCAAAAATCCATATATTGTAAATCTTATAGTATTGAGTTTTATTATTATTTGGGCGTTATTTCCCAAGATTTCGGAGTTATTTCCTTTTTCTGTATTTTTTTCGGGCGATATTTCCAATTTTGGTCATTATTTCCCACATTTTGACTTTAAAATTTTTTATTTTGGGCATTCTTTTCTTCAATCAATCAATAACGCCCAAATCGAGAAAAAAACAACAATTGTTCAGAATTTTTTTGGCGTTTTTTCCTTGGGCGTTATTGCCTAGCGCCGAGCTTAGGCACGCCAAACGCCCCAGTTGATTTCTGCCAGAAGTTGATTTTATTTTTATTGATCCTTATCTCAAATTTAACCTCACTTTTTATGATGAAATATGTTTCATGTGATCTGTCGCCCTCTTTCTTTTTGTGGACTAACTAAAGAGAGTCAGACCTATGAGATGAAATGTTCAAAATTTCAATATTAATATTTTTTGAATAGATACTTTTGCTCTCCGATAGATAGTAATTGAATAAATTAATTTCAACAAGTCTCGGAAACGAAATTTTCTAGAGAGAATTGAATTCTTTACAATTTTGGTTAAGAAAATAAAAAGTTATAATTAAAAAAAACTTTCAGTTAAAATATGAAGCTGATTATCGCTGCATCGAAAGAAAAAAATGTTTAGGAAAGAATCTGTAAGATTTTTCCAAACTTTGAAATGCATTGTGTAGGGCGTCAATTTTTCTAGACCTGTGGTTTTTTATTTTTTTTATCAGTAATGGCTAAATATAAATTCTTTTTTTTGTTAAGGAGAGTATACGCTTAAAAGAAAGATAGTAATGTATCGGGATTTTGGAACTCTAAACGTGATCGATTTCTTTTTTTTTTTATTTACGATACAAGTTAATTTTTTTTGCAAAACAAAGAAATTATAACCAACAAATAAATACTTAGGTAAACTTAATATCTTGAAAACTGATGGATTTTGTATGGAACTAATAACTATTTCCCCCGAAATTAAACCCAAAATTTAAAATATATTAAATATCGCAACGTCTAAAAGCTTCTTTCGTCGAATTATCATTATTATAGAGCCACGATTGCTAAAGACTGGGTGAACACAAAGGCGTATCTGTAGCTGATGAAGTTCGTATAGCACTGTTGAAAATAAGAAAATAATATCTAGTGGCCTGAAAAATCTTAAATCATCGATAATTAAAAATTCGAAAACTCCGGGAGTGTGGACAATGTTTTTGGAAACAACATTACCATGGTACTCGTGATAGAATTCTCCGTAATGTTGATGTTGAAGGAAATTGATGAAAAAAATTTTTCGTTCAAAAATTCACCTATAGCCAAGAAAAAAGCTTAAATCGAAAATTTTGCAAATACGGGTCTTTTTATTTCTTATCTGCTTCTTGAAATTATAAAATTTATTTCTAGAAAAACATCATCCTGATTTTAGTTGATTTTTTATCCGATGTCTATTTTTCATTCTTTGTTTTTCAAACGTTTTTATCTCCAGTTTTAGATTTTCTAGAATTTTCTTTTGTATTTATAACTTTGTTATCTATATATAAATAGCCTTAAATAAATTTTGTGGTACCATTTTCTCAAAAAGTATTTGACCTATTTCGATAAATTTTATATAGTTGGAAAGCCACAATTTCCTCTTACATGATATTTTTATTTTATCACTCGGTAAGCTGGATCAGATAATTGAAAAAACCCAAAAACCCAAAAACCCACCTTTATGGCGTGGCAAGCCTATGCCTTGACTTGACCATAATTCGCCAGGCAACCCATGCGCAAAATGTTAGTTTAGACACTACCTTAACACCTGTATACTCTTTATCTGGTAACTCGATGAGGGCAGGTCTTTCTATGGTGGAAGTGGAATCTTCTACTAATGGGGAAAAACAAAAAAAAATTAATTCGATTTTAAAAATTATTTTTGTGTTTGAATTTTTTGAGGTTATTTTTCTTCAAAATGCAGGGTGAAATAGGGAAAAAAAATAATAACATCCGATTTTAAATTTGCTTTCTAAACAATCTCAGTTACATGATGATGGATTTCTCATAAAAATTTCTTATTTCTGTTTAATTTGGAAAAAAATTGGATTTATAAGGTAAAATGGGTTATTTAAGACTCCCAAATGTAGACAAATAATCTGAGAAGCAAGTTTACATCTGAGAAGTAAAGTCAAATGAATTCAAGTATAGGTATTAGGTACCATGTAGATCCCATAAATAAATGTTGCGATGAAATAGTCACCTATATATCTGTGGAAAAAAGATGTCGTTATTGCTTTTTTTATTTGACGAACTTTTTTTTATTTGAGGGGGAAACTCTGTTCTAGTTATTTGTAAAATGGTGAGGACTGCAGAGGATACCACACGTCTATCTTTATACTGGGAAGTATTACCTCTGGTTAAATAAAAGATACCAGGCAAAGGAGTGTTGGATGACATACCTTTTTGTGTATCTGGCGCTCCCACGGTCAATGGGATGCAACGACAAAAGACAACAACAACAACGACGACCATGATGATGATGATCATGATGATAATGGAGATGGTGTTGATAATGATAACACCTGTAAAGATACACAAAATAAAGGTACGTATAACAAAGGTGTCTGTTTGTTTTCAATTTTCCACATAAAACCTGTGACGAAACCGATGTGGTGGAGGCGGCACAATATATAGGTTTTTCATCACACAGTTAAACAAACAATAACACTCCTCTCTTCTCCTCTTATTGTGCAACAAAACTCGGGGTGGGTTTGTCAGGCAAAAACGTATACGTATATAATGTACCTAACTTACAATAAAAGTATCCAAGAGGTACATTATGTCCTACACATTGAGTATCTTCCTCTTTGTTTTGAGATTGTGATCTCATTTCACTTTTATTTTTGGGTCGGGAGAGTTGGTACATTTTTATTCAGGACAAGGTCGTAGACAGAACCTGACAATAATTATTATAATATGTGTTACACGTTGTGATGTCATGTTTTATTCTTTTAGTTTTTCTTTGAATTTTGTGACATTAACGTGGGTTTGGCATTGAAATCTGAAATCTTGAACTTGAATCAGTTTTGAATTTGATTGAGGATTGTGGCAATCGGTCTGAACTTTAATATTCTTAAAAATGTTTTAGAACATCAAACATCAAACAGCTGAGTGTCTACATATCGTGCGTCGGTGAAACTTGAAAGGTGTGTAACTCCAAATTTTATGAAAATGAGATTGTAATGCCATCTGTTAATTTTAGGGGTATATCTACAAGTTCTTTATCGTATAAATGGCAGTTAAGAAAATGGAAACTAATACCACTAGATAAATCAGAAAATAAGAAGTTTTTATAGTCTGTAGATTTTGTTAAAAAGGAGTTACACACTTTTCAGGTTTCACCGACGATACATATGTATATACAGTACAACACGTATATATGAAAGTCTGATAATTTCAGAAATTTCTTTCTTATAACCGAGTTTTTCTCATATACAAAAACGGTTATAAGAAAAGAAAGATACGGTGTATTGCATTACATTTCTATTAAGCGAGTGTTTCTTATATTTAGTGTTTCTTATATCCGTAAAATACTGCATACCCTTAATGTCAAACTGACACTTTTTGGTGGTTTGACTGTAGGTCTGTTCGTTTACTTTTCAAAAGTGCGAATTTGTACGAGTTTCAGTGAAATTTTATTTTTTATATGAAGTATGACAGAACTTTGGACTTAAAATCGTAGAAATTGGCAGATTTGCGAAGTAAATGACTAGAGGTATGTATAATATTGTATGTTTATATATTATACTCAGTCACAAAAGTAAGCATAGACTACAACCATTAGAACACATGGGTCTAGTGTAAGCTTACTCTTGCGACTGAGTGTATAAGGTACATAATACATGACGTGTCCAAATGTATACAACAAAAACAACCATTATTGCCAGTGATTTGATATTATTTTAACTCTCACTTAGCATGTGCGATTGCTCTCAGTTGACTAGTTGGGCGGCGCCAAACCAAGAATTAAGAGGAATAAACTCTATGAAATACAATTACTACGCAACAAATGACGAATATAATAATTATGAAGATAAATACCAACAATCTATGGCATAGATAACAAAAATTACCAAATTTATTCTTAATTTCTACGGTACTCTTAGCCAACCCAAAACTAAAGACCAGGATTCGCCACTGCTGCCTTGAGCAGTTTTCTACAAATTTTATTAATAATTCGGGCTTATAAAGAAATTGGCAGGGTGATAATCGGATAAGGCAGCTTAGATATCGTTCTCAAGAATTAAATTAATTCAGCGTAAGAGGATTATTCCATTCAATATTTCGTTGGTTAAAGAAAGATCATAAGAACAGACAATAATTGCTTGATGGCTTGAGTGTGCAAATATTATTGTCGGATCATAAAATTATGGTTATAGATATAATCTAATGGAGGTATTTAAAAAAAAAAATATCTGTGACTAATTTGATCTTATTTTTATTGGAGAAGAAGATACGTTAGACAAATTATCATAATTTCATCGTTATTTAAGAAGGTATTTTTCTTTTAAAAATATTTTTTTTTTTTGTTCATCAATAGAATTCAACATTTTGGGAGAACTTACCTTTGATGTATTATAAGTAGTCGGCACGTGAATGGATTAGTCGGATTGGATTCTTCACCATTTTTAATTTCAATACATATTTGTTTAGAAGAAAGTAAATGAACATTTAGGGGACATACTTCTGAACTGAATCCAAATTGATAATTTGGGATTAGTTGAGCCCTTTTCAGGAGCAGTTTTTCGAAAAATTTTTCCATCATTGTTATAGAAGATAGGAAGTTATTACTCTTGATAGCTTACCTTACTTAGGAATAACAATGACTTCTGCAGTTTTCCAATGATGTGGTATATATCGGAGCTTAAGACATGCGTTTATTATAATACAAACGCATGCCTAATTGTTTTTCTCCCCACACAAAGTTGGTTTAATTTTGTTACCATTTTTTTTAATTTTTTTAATTTATTATTACGTGTGTAAGACGTATTTCATTGAATATATTTATTTTCATTTGGGACATTGAAATCTTCACAAAAAAATTACAAATTTTTTTTTATAAAAATCTTTTCCTTTCCCTCATTCCCAGAATCCGGATATAAAGGAGTAATTTCTAAGAAAATCTGCATCTGTAGATATCTGTTCTAAAAACCTATATAATTACAAATGACATATAAGCAGTGCACAGTATAGCAAGAAGCTTATATTTTATTTAAATTTAAACTGGGCTTTGCTGTTTAATTTCACACGCACGTCATGTTAAGCGACATTGCTGATGATTTGCATTGATGTTTGGGTTTAGTAGAACGTGCATGGATTAATTTGATATAACAACCACCTTTGGTTTAGTCTTCTTAATTGCCAGTCAACATCAAGTTCTTAAAAAAAAAAAATTATCACAGATTATGGACACTGAACACCATATAGAGGATTAACCTGTGGGAAACTCCTTCTAATGCAATCATATATGTGAATGAATCCTAAAGAACTCCTGATAGATCACTTATTTGGTTAAAGTAAATAAAAACTTGTTTATGCCGCTAATCGTGCAAATCGCACAGCAGGACATTGATTAGTTGCATATTTCATAGCACATTTCATTGAATGGTGCAGTACACTTATATCTGCAGAATAACTCTGTGTTTATATACACACCGGGTAAATTGATTATGACCACATTTTTTTTCTTAATTTTATTCCTCGGAAATAAATTGTTTTTTTCTACAATTTGATTTAAATTTCAAATATTCCAAAACAGTTTTTTCGAACATTCAGAACTCTCATTCACGCTTTCGAAGGCAAAAATATTTTATCGAAGAATTCGGAATCGACAAAACACGTCTCCATAGGGAGTTTTTATGAATTTTCAAAGTTTTTATCTTTTATTAATTATCAAAGGTTGACTATTTTGTTATTCTTTAAACAACACAAAAATTAAAAGGAACTATTAAGAACGAGTTAACTCCAGAAACATGTTTTCAGTTAGTTTTAATCAGGAGTTAACTCGACGAATTTAGTGATTTAGCTCTGGATAAATTAAACAGATATTTCTAACAGATAGTACCTAATTCTTACACTATCGAAATAGTGTCGCCCTCTCTGTTTCGATGGTCAAACTGCATTTCTATAGTGTCAAACTTTGATTACGATATATTTTTGACAATTGAAAGTTAAAGTTTATCCTATAGGTACACTGAAAAACTTTATATATGTGTTAAGTCGGGTTTAATTTATGGGCACTATTAACTAAGTCTGGATTAATTCGCAGTTATTACAAGCACTGAAAAAAAAAACTGTCCCAAAGGACCAGTTTGTTCACTGTGGATTAAATCTGTACCACGACTTTTAGAGCTTCTAATTCAATGACGCTAAGCAACTAAAATGGGAAACATGTGTTTCAGTTAATTTTAATCAGGAGTTAACTCGACGAATTTAGTGATTTAGCTCTGGATAAACTAAACAGATATTTCGGACAGAAAGTACCTACTTCTGACACTATAGTATAGCCCACTCTGTTTCGATAATAAAACTGCATTTCTTTAGTGTCAAACTTTGATTACAATAGATTTTTGACAGTTGAAAGTTAAAGTATATCCTATAGGTAGGTACACTGAAAAACTGCCTATATGTGTTAAGTTGGGTTTAATTTATGGGCACTATTAACTAACTCTGGATTAATTCACAGTTAACCCAAGCACTGAAAAAAAACTGTCCCAAAGGGCCAGTTTGTTCACTGTGGATTAAATCTGTACCACGACTTTCAGAGCTTATAATACAATGACGCTAAGCAACTATATCGGCTGATTAGCGATTTTTCTCATTAACAACTCAAATTATGAATTTCTTGATAAACATTTTAGTTACCGTAATCACCTAGGTACAGACTAACCCTAAGAGACATTCAGAAAAAAATTTTTTTTTTAAGTTGCCATAATCAATTGATCTTGAGTGTAGATATGTGATAATCAACCTTATACCATACATTTATGAATAAAGAACCAAGCCGGCATTTGTTTTTTTTTTGTAGGTATACAAGTCAAACTGCAATTTTAGTTTTGATGAGGAAAAACAGCAAACACAAAAAATACGTTAGATAAAAGTCAGACGCATCGTGCAGATATACGCACCCTATACCAGTATACACCTCTCCACGATCTCTAGACAAATTATTGAATTTCCTTATTAAATAACGGTCAACGGTTCACAATCGATCAGACGCTAGAATATAGGTATACCACTTGCATCAAGAACAAGAGGAAAATCCATAAGCATCTTAAAGTCTGCATATGTACGCATATACATATCGTTCGGTCACATGCAAAACAAAATTAAAAAAAAGGTGCGGAATTCTTGAATCTTCTTCTGCTTCCAGAAAAATGCAGATCGATTCCATTCCAATCGTAGTATATGGTAAACTTATAGTTTATATTCAATTCCCTGAGATGTGATTGTTAATAATTGGCATAGAACTTCCTCAAGACGGTAAACCGTTTGGTGGTAGGCTAATGTTTATATGATTTTTTTTTTCAATTCAAGAAGTGCGTGCGTTTCTTATTAAGACCTTTGACCACGATTTTATAAACTTCCTGAATCTTTTTAGCTTAAAGCAATATAAGCGCTTCTGTTGTTTACTTATCATTTTATATGAATGTCAACATCGTTAATCTTCTTGCAAGGAATATACAATAATAGTGAAGTGTGCCTGTGTGATTGTACGACAAATATTATCGTTTTGTTAATTAATTAATCATTTAAACATATGGATGGTGATCAAAACAGTATCTATAGTACCTAGTTGAAGGTGAAAATTCAGAGAATGGTTACAGGAATCTTATACCTTATAGCATCAGTTGAATAGATCACGTGATCAAATGTATTTGGAAGAGTCTTAGGCTTTGGGTGTCTGCAATTATACGTTTTCCTCTAGGTTATGGAACTAATGTCTGAACACCGGAACGTAATTTAAAGACTTCTGAAGGAATTTCGGAACACTTAGAAAAATTTTGGAGAATATGGTAGAATATGGTTACTTTTGACTAAATCAATAAATATTCTTCGAAATGGTTTGAAAATCCTTTATTGAAGCCCATTTGCTGAAACGAATCTTAAATATTTAACTTCACCCCTGCACTAATCTTATTTTCGTTCAATGCACGAAATTTTGTGAATTGAACAAATCTTTCGTAGTAAATATAAGATGCGAAAAATTCTGTGTTACAAACATTTTGTAAAATCCACGAAAGCACTTTGGTAAACTCTTTTTTGAGAATTTTGGGTTAAATGTGCAAACAAATTCGTTTAATCTACTAAATCTATACGATGCTATATAAATTATTTGTTATATCTTATTGCTTTACTAATGGTTTCATAAAATTAAAAAAATTTTGTGAATTTATCGAAACTATAGTACTTCCATTCTATTACATCAAGGTATGCGGATGATTTTTATAACATCAAAGACAGAGATTCTTAACAAATTATTTTGTAAAATTACAACATTTTGTAAAATTATCGAAGCAATCGTTGTGTACTACCCAATCTGCATGTTATAAGGCAAATACTTTTGGATATGAACTATCGTCCTTGAAAAATATTTCGTGAAACTACAAATTTTTTGTAAAATTATTGAACCAATCGTTATATTTATATTAGTCTATATACAAACATATACATATGTTAATAGGCGAATGCTTTTGCGTGTATCTATGCCTGTACGATCTTTACAAATAATTTCGTAAAACTACAAAGAATTTGTAAATTTAAAGAATAAATCTGTTCACTATATCAAAAGGGATTTTGTAGAATGCACAATATATTCAAAAACAATTCGTGTATTCTACTAATTTTTTTCTCAAGATTTTTTAAAAATACAAAAAAAAACGAAACCTTTGTATGTATATAACAAAGCCAGGCCACGGGCAAAAACAAAAACTTCGCGCTTTAATGATTAAGAATTATAATCTTGTTGGATAAAGTTCACACTTGATATTCGTCATGAGATCTATGTAAGATGTACCAAACTTAACAAAAATTGCCTATTTAGGCCCTCACTATAGTCAGCTGATGAGTTCAAGTGATATCGCCGGGACGAATCACTAAAGGAAGTTAAAAGCTATTTTGTAAAAAAAATCGTTATATCTACGAAATTTTTGTATTTTTTGCAAAATTCGGGAAAAAATTTCGTAGAATGCACATTCAAAATATTTCGTGTATTTAACTAAATTTTTTCTCGAATTTTGCAAAAATACAAAATTTTCGTTGTATTTATGAATTCATTTTCGTAAAATTTCGTGTATTCTATTAAATTTTTTGCCGAGTTTTGCAAAAATATAAAATTTTCGTTCTATTTACGAATGCATTCGTAAAATTTCGTGCATTCTACTAAATTTTCTCCCCCAAAGATACAAAATTTTCGTGGTATATACAAATGCATTCGTCCTATCAAAAGATTTCTATTCCAAAAATTTCTTAGAATGCACAATATTCAAAAATATTTCGTGCATACTACTAAATTTTTTCCCGAGTTTTGCAACAATACAGAATTTTCGTTGTATTTACCTACAAATGTATTCGTCTTACCAAATCTAAAAAATTCGTAGCCTACTAAAGTTTTTTTGGAATATTTTGCAAATATACAAATGTTTCGTGATATTTACTAATGTATGTACTTTAATGTTGGGATAGTATTTGTACATTTTACGAAAGCCTATTAGTGCAATTTACAAAAAACATTAGTGCTTTTGCACCACGAAAATTTCGTAAAATAAACGAAAATTTTAGTTATATACACCAATTATTTTTTTTGGTGTAGCCGGCGACATTTGTCTCGACATTGGTTTTAATAAATTGGGTTAAAGTATGGATTTAACTAGTTAATAATATGGAATCGGATTTACTAATTGATCTGGATTAATAGAGTGAAAAATTTGAATCAAAAAGTGTGAAATTTTGCACACATGCGCTTTATCATTTTAACTTGTAAATACAATTATGTGTCACTAGCGTTGGTGTTCTTTTTATCTTTAGTCATTAGAAAAAAAAGTCTGAAGCTATAATAAACATAAATTAACTTCAATTTATTTTTTTTTGATAAAATTCCGCAATTATTTCAATGATTAAAAAAATTCATGTGTGCTTTATGTTTATTGGAGGATCTGCATCGTGGATGATCGGGAAACTTTTTATTGCTATAGATCTTGGTCTAGACTCTGGGCCAATAGCGTAGAATGAGTCACGATGAAGTGCTTGTTTTACCTCCTCGTGGACTATTATTGTATCCCTATGTACAATAATTGGGGTAAATTAAAAATTCGAAAAGGCCTGGCTTTCTAGGCAGGTTATGGAGGTTAGCATTCTTCGTCACTGAGTTAGTTGGGTGCCAACGGACAGACAAGCAACTTTCAACTAAATTGATCACTTCGCGATTAGTCGGCGATTTAGAAGAAGTCTTCAGGGCGTCCGAATGACCTGGGATCACCATCTAATGATTGCTACCGTAAGGATAGGTTAAGTTGCAGTTTGGAGATCCCACAATAACACCCGTATGCCTTACTTTAATGCTGATAGACTTAAGGATCCCACAGTTCGTCAACAACTAGGGGACCATCTTTTACAAAATTGAGCGCGATCAGTAGCACGAAACTCACGTCTCTATTGAAAACCATATCCAGCTCTGAAAGTATAGTCAGTCAGTCGTTCGCAACTCGAAAGGAAGAAATAGTGCTTCACTTTCCGAAGAAACTGTAGAAAGGATCGAAGAAAGAAAACACTTCAAAGCTCGAATCGCAGCTACTCCAGCAGTAGAGAGAAACAAGCAAGAGGCTACGTATCCCATGAAGATGAGAGAAGTTTGTCGTAGCTTGCGACGTGATAAGCGGAACTATATCAAGTCTTTGAAGCAGAAGAGGCCGCTAGAAGGTTTCAAAATAGAACTGTCTATAGAATTAACAAATAGCTCACAGGTATCCACAGCTCTTAAAAATACCTGGTTAAAGACAAAGTCTAGGATCCCTGCTAGTTTCGGATGAAAACCAATTCAAATGGTAGAAGGACCACTTTTCTGCTGTTTTAAATCGCGTTTTCACCAATAAAGTGAACCCAATGTCCAATAGCCCGTCTAAAGTAACAAATTCCCGAATACACACTATATTCCCCAGTAGAGAAGAAATCATTGCCGCAATCAATGCCCTGAAGAACAACAAAGCTGTCGAACTTGAAGCCTTGAAGGTATTTCCAAAGAACTAATAGGAGAAGCCCCAACAACATGGTTGATTTTCAAGCTACCAAAAAAGGCATCCCTGCAAAACTAGAGAAGATAGTATTGGAACAAAACCTCGAAGATGCACTCGTAGCCGAACATGGAACATTCCGGACAAAAATTTCCTGTGTGGATCATCATCAACACCTTGCGGAACTTCATCGAACAGTGCCTTGAATATCGATCACCACTTCACCTGCTGTTCATCGAACTTTGAAAAGGCATTCCATATTGTCAAAAGAAAATTTATCTGACTTGTTTTGCGCAGGAGGGGCATCCCAGATAAATTGATTGCTATTATCAAGGCTACATTTGGATGGATCCAAATGCCAGTGTTTTGAAAGTCGGCTATATAGGCAGCCAGGTTTAAAATTCTGTTTTCGAAATTATTACAGAATTCTGGAGCTAAATATCATTTCCATCGTATATCCCCATGAATTTCATATTAATTGTTCACTTTCAAAGTATCTTCTCCTAGTTCTTCCATTCCTGAAGTCTATATATCATTTATACCTCATTCATAATCTGGATTCTCGACTTGTCTTCTTAAGGTTATTAATTCACAAATTATGTTAAAAGAAAGTTCATCCATCCATTAAAATTATTTCCTAAATGAATCCGCTATATCACAACTTTTTTCACTTAATTTTTCACAGTGCAACATATAGTATAGGTACCTATATTAATGGAAGTAGAACTTATGTATATGCAGGCAGTGTTATAGCAAAATACTTGCATTAAAATGCATGTGTATACCTATGTATGTATGTGCCTACCAGCATATTACGACAACGATGCGCAACAAAAGTCATTGCACTCACCTCCTGGCTGCTCGTTTAGCGCAAAAATAAAAAAGACTTCTATGGCAATCTTGGACTTGGCATTAATTCACATGTAATGACAGGTAAACACGCCAAATGTGTGCATATAGACACACGAGAAAAACCCACAAGGCAAAATTTTTGCTAGTTGTTGCTGTTGCGCTGCAGCAAAGCTACATTATCCACTCTACGCGCCCAGTGATTCCAGGCACTATTCAGTCATCCAATTCAGCCATAGCTATAGGTCTAGGCGTCTACGGTGACTGCAAAGCATTATAAGAACGACTCCCCAAGCAAAGAGATAAACACCATAAAGCTATATCTTGTCGCGGGGTAGTCAAGCAACTGATCCGCTCGGGTACGTTACGTATACCCCTCCTCAATGGTTCAGTTTTGCACACAAAATATTGCTGTGACTTTGTATAGGATAGAACAACATCAAGGTTGGACAAAACACTCAAGACTGGATATGGATATAAGCAGGGTCGCATTTGGTGAATGGTGGCCACAAAAGGGACTCTCTAGTATTGAGTTTGTTTCTGCTATCAGTACAAAGATTGAAATCCCTCTGTGTACTGATAGCAGACAAAATTCTAAGGAATGAAAATACGAGAAATTTAGAGAAGGAAGGACGAGATTAATACTATTTTTGGCACAAAGGTTTTATGCTAGAAGTTTGTCGACTAAAATTCGAACCTTTACCCTCATTCTTTCAAAATATGGAGTTCGAATATAAACTGATAAATAAGAAAAATAAAGCGGAAAGAGTTTCCATCATTACCTTTACTTTTCTAAGGGCCCAAAACGTTCAACACATCCCATAATTACGGCCCTGTTTACTAGACGCGCTGATGACGGTTATTGTTGCTGTTGAAGAGCTCTATGGTACTCTAGAGCACTAGGGCAAGAAGTCACTATTTTTGCGACGATGACGACGGGACCGGGAAGGTCCGATGAGGTGGTTCTGTAGTGCAGTTTGGGGGCGATCCTTCAAGGTATGACTTCCTTGGACCTCGAAGCGACCATGACGTGCCCAGCATGTGTTAGTATGTATAAGTTTAAGTGCGTCTCTTGAAAAATCTAATGAAAATTGTACATGAGTAGAGGCAACTATACTGTACATATACAAATAATATTCTACAAGTAGCTGAAGCTGCCTCAAGGCGAGTTCTCGCAAATGACGAAAAGTTTGCATAGTTGTTGCTGTTATTTATTTTTTTTTGTTGCATTGACCATAATGATGATGATGAAGATCATGATCATGATCGTCACCCGCATATATGTAAGTAAGGTATATAATATTCTATCCGTACTGTATAGACAGACGGAAATGTCTTGAGATGGTGCGGGCTTGGGTGTGGTAGCCAATTAAAGTGTCAGAGCTAAACAGTATAATATAGGTAATGTACCTATATACATCTATCTCTTTGGGATCAAGCTAATATACCTAGTAGAAAAATTTAGAATGATGCGTGGGCTGATGGAAAATATGCATATCACAGTGGGAAGTGGCAAAATGTTTTGAACGAGGCTAAATCACTTGAACTTCCTTTTTGTGAAGAATTGGCCTTCTCAGTTGATGTGTCCGTGCATAATTAGTTAGACAAGCAGCCGTGATGATGTTGTTGTTGTTGTTGTTGAGAGATATTAAATATTTAAAGAGACAGAATGAAAGAATAGATATACCTAGTATAGAAAGTAGGTGTGGGGCTTTGGCCTTTAGGTTCAAAGTCTGAAGAAGTATTATTGTGTACTAAAAAAGAACTTAGATTCATGCTGTAACTTAGCAGAAACTATTCGTAGGAAAGTATTAATCAAAAATAAAACTACGGCCTATTGACATTGCTTCGAGAGTAGGGTTTGTCGCAAGGCCGATAGGTATTTGGTCGGTATATGTATTCCTGAAAAAGTTAACATAAGATGCACATGCGAATATTCTGCAGTGAGGAAGAGTATCTCGCAGGGAGAAGGGAGGAGAGAGAAGAAGATCCTGCCAAAATTTCATCTGCATCAGCCTCCCAGCTCAAGGAGGTCGAAGAGTATCGCGATCGAACGAAACCGGGTTTTGAAGGTTTGAATGACACAACAAACACTTGGGTTAGCTACCACCAAGTCTTTATAGCCTAGAGTTATAGCCATTTCACAACTGCCAGGCCAATCATCAGACTCCTTAGTCCTTTCTTTAAGTGGTACTTATTCTATTTTTGTTTAATTTAATTTGAAAAACTTTGTACCTCTAGCGTTAGGCGAACCTAGACCAAGCGTCTTCAGAGCCACGTTAATGTATTTATACAGCATTTCCAATAGCTGCTAAATTGTATCAAGTGGAACGAGTAAAAAGGCAAAAAGATAACCCATTTCCAGTCAGTGAACAACCAGTTCCACAACCCAGTTTCTATAGAGGAAAAAGGTTAGCTAAAAAAAAGCTGAAGAACAACACTATAAGGCCGCAGGCATTTAATAGTTTATCGGCATATCTTTTCACATATGAAGGTGCTGCAGTGTTGGTAGGGTGCATGCATCAAATTATCAACCAAGTTAGGCAAAACGAAGCATACCAGCTCTATATCCCATCAATAAAAAGGCAGTCCTATCCCTTACAAGAACTATCGATGCATTTGCCTGGTTAACGTTGCTAATAAGATCCCAGCCAACTTACTGCGTCTTAAGCGATCCTGCAACACTATCATCTTCTATCATTGTGGCACCCAACTTGGCGGAACGATCATAGGCTAAAAATTAAACACTGAAGCAAATCCTGAAAAAGAGCAACGAATTTCAAGTAGAATTAGAAACCCACCATTTCTTCATCGAGTTCAAAGCAAACTGATTTCAGGATCAGCGGAAAACTGATCGTTATTCGTTTCCTTGTTATTTCTTCAATCTCGTTGCGGTGCGGATAGTGGGCAGGTCAGGTGTTAACACGAAGTGACTATCTTCAACAAATTCGTCCAACTACAAGGATATATGCGGATAACATCGACATCATCGGCAACTCTCAACCCACAAGGGAAATAGTTTTTCACGGATATTAAAGAAGAGGCGAAAGATGATGATTTTAAAGTATAGACGGACAAGTCCCAGTAGTTGTTATCTACAAATAAATAAGCATGTGTCCAGGGCCTATAGAACAAAAAGTCACTTGGTATTGATAGCAACAACTTCGAAGTTATGTTAAGGTGAAAATGATAGTTTATGAAATTCTATTATGGACTATTAAAGAGTTTAAGGAATGTTTAAAGATATGCTTTAGATATAACAAAACACCAAAAATTCAGGATATTTTGAACTTTTATCAAGGCAGTTGGGTTATATTCAAAGAATGGGATGGAGTAATTGGATTTTGGTTTTTTGTTCAGGGTTTTTAATGTGTACTAGGGCTTTTGCGGAAATGGAAACTACAAACAAAATGTCTTCCAAAATGATACCTTAAATCCAATAAAAATGTTTCGAAAATCCTTATCCTTATCCTCATCCTCATCCTTATCATTTCAATTCAAATTCATTTATATTGCGAAAATTCAAATACAAAAAAAAAATATTATCCTGTTTCCCACGATAAAAGAAATAGTGAAAATCAAACAAAGTCTTATAATAGGTTCCTTTCCGGAATATCAAATTCCTCCTTCGTAATATCCTTGACGCGAATTGAATGGCAAACATATCTCTTAATGCACGCACATCCTGTATACATACATGCGAATAGGGGTCCTCAAAAAAAAAAAATTATTAAATATATAGAAATACCATACGCACTTTTATCTAGAAGATTCCCGTATCCGTTTTTTTTTTTTGTGCGTTGCCCTTGATTACCTGTGACCTTTGTGCAAAAATCCTGAATATAAAGGAAATAAAACAAATGAAAGGAAAATTATAAGCAGCTTCTTTCTTTTTTTTTTTTTTTTTGCTTTTTTTTCAATGATAAAAATTATTTAACACCGCACTTGAAAAGGGAGAGTATAGTCCTTTTTGTTTGTTTGGTTATCCCTCATCATGGATTTATTTTTTTTGTTTAAATAAAATCCACAGGATTATTATATCATTGTATATGATTCAGATTTTTTTTATTCGTTTATCTTTGGGTGCTGAATGGCTATTATTATAATTATTGTTATCAAATTTTGGAGACGAACAATGGATGTGTAATGAATTTATAGGCTTAAAAACATACATATTATATGCAGGTAGATGGAGTGACCGTTGTAGTGGTCATGCTGTGATCCTTTGTCCTTTTAGATATTAGATATAATATAGAGCAACGGCTTGGGCACACTTTCTTATATAGCTACAGTACACAGGTTTGTTCATCTATAGGTTAGGTACCATGAGTTTATTTTTTATGGAAACAATTTTAGAGATTGCAATCGAAATAGAAATGAAATTGAAAGTGTTTCTTATGTGGCATGGATTATAAAGGTCAGTTGATATACATTATTATCTACTATTTGTGAAAGGGAAATTTATTTTTTTCTGAGGAAAATTGTTATCTCTAATATTTTTTTAAAAATAAATAAAAAATTTAGCAAGGTATACGGTACAGGTGCACTATGACTGTGTTTTGGTTTTTAGAAAACAATTCTTACAATGTAAGGGTAATTTTTTTTTACCATAACCGTAAATTTTGCTCTAAGGAAACCAAAGGATACTAAAAGAGAGTATAGTATATACACATAATATTATATAGCCTTATAACAGGAAAATATATAATATGTTTTATGGCTAAGAAATCTTCTCTGTAACATAGTTCTGAATTTATTTTCTACAAAAAACATACCTAAACAACAATTCAAATATATTATGCACTGGATTCTTCTTTCGAACTCGTGTAGTTGCAAGTTTTCTGAAAGACCTCGATATACACAAATTCACTGGCCCTGATAGTAGTGGCGTTTTTTTGCAAGCCCGAGGGGAATTGGATGAAAAAACCAATGTGCGCGTCAGTGCTAAATAATTGAGATGTTAAATGCAATAACAACTAATCCCCTGAGGGTGTAGCTAAACCTAGAGAATTTACGAGGCAAAGCACAGAAAAACTGTTACCAGTGTGTTAAAAAAAACACACCTCGTATAACTTTCATTGTTCTAAAGAGGTGTTCTTCAACGATGGCAAAACCGCTGCGTATAAGCTTTTCCATCTGTCCTGTTATATTAGTCTCTCTGACAAATCTCCTGCCCGTTCAAGCTATATGGTCCTTATATTTGAATTTACTAACTAGGTCGACAAGCGAGATAGTATATTCATCCAATATTGGAAATTAGAAATTTCAAGCAATCATCGCATCGTGGCCCTCAATTAGACTTTGACATTTCTGCAGTCTTGTCCTTTATTTTTCGCGGATTACTGCTTCTTACGAGGAATTGCAAAATCCTCCAGCTCTATATTACTCTATTACTGATCCCCTATTATTGAATTTTTTTTATTTTGGCCTATATCAATGTCTTTAACTAGATCAAAGGTACAAACTTGAACTCTCATATTGAGATAGACTTATCCTAAGTTATTTTAAAAAAAAGGTACAACCATATAGATACCTATTGTTCTTATTTAGGAATTTTGATTAAAAAATAAAGAATAGCTGTTAGACAAGTTTATGATCTGAACTCATATAAATCCAAATATTCATCGAATTAATCCATAACTAATAAAAGAATAAAAATATTTTCCTTCCACTTCATAAATAAAAGACATACAAGAACACCACGTATATTGACGTAAGAATTATAATTCTTCTATTCTTATTCTAAAGCAAAAGGGTTCATGACCAACTGTGGCCTCCTTTTATTATCTTTTTTCTTTTTTATTGGAATGTTATACTCAAGTTTACAAGTTGTCAAATCCTATTCTTAACCAAATATTCAATAAAATGATTAATGGGTATTAATAATTAAAGTTAAGTTCGTCATAAACACATAATTTTATAAGCTTGTGTGTATATAAGGTAACCATATATTGAAGCTTAAGTTGTTTTCTTTATGTTTTTAACTGTGACACTCCAAAAACAAGAAGAGGTTTTATGTATCTAATATCTATACACATAAATCTACATTGACGTCTTATTTGACTTAAAGACAAACAATATTTTAGAATTATTGAAGTAAAACTTCTTTTGCGGCATGGGGGTAAAAAATTTTTCTATGGAGCTGTCAGTGACATGTCAAACCGACATACAAATTCCCGTCACGAATTACAAAATTCAGCGTCACGATATTATATTTTCGTTAAATGCAATGGTTCGTGCATTTAATATATTCGTTAAGATGGTTAGTGCATTCGAGTAAGGGTTTTTTGTGGGAAGAATTTTATTTCTGAGGATTTTTTTCTGTTGTGTTGGATTTTCGGCCATTGGTCGATTTAATGCGAGGAAGCATAAATTATGTATAGTTGTAGGTTTATTGGTTTTGCATGGAAATATTCTGCAATCTATTGTGTCTCTCGCTCATTGGGTGTTGTTGAAGTAAAACTTCTTTTGCGGCATGGGGGTAAAAAATTTTTCTATGGAGCTGTCAGTGACATGTCAAACCGACATACAAATTCCCGTCACGAATTACAAAATTCAGCGTCACGATTTTGCAACGGTTCTGAGTTTCAAATCGGGTGCTCTTAGTGGTAGGACTTGAAAAATACTTGCCCTGTTGTCGTGAAAGAAGTTTTACTTCTAGCGCGTGTACATAAGTACGCACACTCTTTTTTTTTTTAACCATGTTTATAGGGGCTTTAGATATTTAAGTTAATTATAATGTTGCTTTAATTTACAGATTTTTCTAACAAATTTAGAAGTATTAAGTTCATGTTTACTCACAAGGATACAAGTACTACAAAGTGGTAGAAAAAAATAAAAGACAAAATAAGTTATTAATTTGTTTTTCAAACTATCACAATCTTGAACAGCATAAATAATATCAATGCGATATGAAAAACGCAAAAGAAAATTATATACAAACTTTCATTCAAACTAGATTTGTATTTGCTAAAAATTACTAGAGCGAAAGTCATGCAAACGTTATGTAGAACTCACATTATGTATAAATACTACTTTGGTTTGACATTCACAATTAGCCAGTTGTCAAATCGTAAGTAGGTACACATACATATATTAAAACTGATCTCCTAATTGAACCTGATAAATTGAATAATAAATTGATTTCCTGATTGACTTTGCTTACATTTAGAACCGGCTAAGAGCAGAAAGACTTGAATACTTTACTATTAAATTATTAAAAAATAGACTATTGATGTCGTAGTTTACAGAATTTTATTTACTGCAAACGACAAGTATTTTCTTGGTGTAAAAAAAAACTTTACGAACATGGAGAAGAGCTAAATCCTGTTTTTTTTGTTTTTGTAATAAAAATTGATTTAAATACAATGCGCCGTTCATCAGTAAGAAGCATGAGTAACCCGTGAAAAACATTTTAGTTTTTTTTACTTACCATTTCGCCATCGGCTTCTATAACATTTTTTTTAAATTAATACTGAAAGAAATTTTAAATTCGGCGAGCAAAATGTAATTTTCCTGAGCAAAATTTAATAATTTTTAATTGTGAATGCTTTTTAATTTGAAGTTTTTATTGTAACGGAGCGTTACAACAGCTACACAGACCCCTATAGTCTTATAGTGCTAAATTAAACCACTGTAGTGCACCCGCATTTAGTCTCATAAGTCGATTACGATCGGAATTCTTAAAATTCGATACGATTTTTTATTTCCTCTTTTGTAATTCACACTGTCTTTAAGCGACGAAATTAACAAGAGGAAGTAAAGAAAATAATTTTTGTTTTTGTCCCATTGGTGGGTACCAATTTAGAATATAGAGAATTCCATATTGGTATTGCTTAGTGGAGTTTACTCTGTCTAAGAAGCAATAATCTAAATGTATGGTTATAAATTTGTTAGGGACTTTAATTAGAGTAGGACGATCAGTTTAATTAGTATTATTGTTGATATTTTCGCTTATCATTATTATTAGTGTTGGTATTCTTTATAAAGGTTTTCCATAAGAATTTCTGACCGTTTTTTCCACCCATTGGACAAGGTTCCGAGTCAGAGAGTTCCGACCGTTCTATTCAAGAGCATTCAATAAGAACTTTCTTAGTCCTTTCTTCAAGGCGCTCATTGGACAAGGTTCCTCGAGAGTTCGTAATTCCGACCGTTTAGTTTTCTAGGTTGTGGCTAGGGACTTGAGGGCTCCGATAAGGATCTCCACCAAAAGTTGCGATCGTTTATTTCCTTAAGTTGCGTGCTAGCACAAGGATTTCCATTGAGAATCCCGACCGCTTAGTTCCTTTGGGCTCCTCTTTAAGAAGCTCACTGGATAAGTTTCCTCGAGAGTTCCGACCGTTTATTTCCCTAGGTTGTGTGCTGGGGATACTTTATATGCAATACCGTATTAATTACTATTTAAGTTACCGAACATTTTAGTATATGAAATACCGTGTTAGTTATTTAAATTTTTATATAAAATAAAGTTAGTTATTTGAAAATAAAAAAAGTATTGTTGTATGTATATGAAGTACAATGTTAGACAAAAAAAGATAAAGAGGAAAGAATTAAAACCATTTTTTATTTGGAGTTTTGTTGCTTCTTTGAGAAGAATTTTGGACATCGATGAGCTAACCTTAGCCACGAAGGAAAAGCATCATAGTTCATAGCATTGTTAAAATTGAATCCCCTGAAATTATTTTTTAATATCATTGATCTTGGTTTTATTGGTGAAAAACAACATTTTTAAATTTCCGTACGTTGTTTCTCTTTGATATCATTAAACCTAACCGTACATGTAAGTACATATGATTTAGCAACAATGTATAAACGACTTCGATTAGACAGAACTATACTTTTGATAATATGTAACCTAGTTTCCATTCCATCCACTTTTTGCATTTAAAAAGCCTTCAATTTTCTATCTATCAAGCCATATATAATTATAAAAAAAACCTCCTGAAACTGACTAGTCAATTCCGTCTAGTCTATGGCTTATAAAAAGGCTTTTGGGTGTAACTCGACATAAACAAGGTATACATACAAGCGATTTTTTTGCAGTTAAACTGTTTTGTAAAAAGTAGGTTATCAACTCCTTTGAACATCGATGACCACTGACCACCCATTATATGAATTATGAGATGCCACTTCGTTAAAACATACATCCTGTGATGGAAGTTCATCAACCAACAAAAAAAAAGAAAAAAATCAGAAAACTTGACGAGTTGAGGACATAATGCCATGCCACATGTCTTATGTCAACAATCTGAGCCGCCAACAAAAAATACCATCCCATCCCTAATGCCTGTGATTATGCAGTAAATCGTTCAACCTGTCCATCTCTTCCACTGCGCAGTTAGCCATTCAAACATTCATCAAAATGTCCAGCATCATCTGTGCAGTGTGCAGGAGAGTGAATTGAGTTTGGCTTGAGAGAATACTCAATTCTTATGTATACAAGTTGAGTATCTATATGTGTCGAGAAAAGGCACAATGTAAATCAGCCAGAGGACATAAAATTATTTAAAGCTCTATGTATATATCGGCCTCCAACTTGACTCTTCAATTGCCCAAGGTTATCTTGTTAATTAAGAGTTAATTGGAGACATAGGATCTGAAGGTTGCAATTTGCTGCAACCTCTATGCCACACCACAATCCAGGGAGAATGCAGTGTTTGTCGACATTTCTTCAAACCGAGCAGAAGATTCCCCCATATGTGTATATCGAAACGGGATTCTGCGGATGAAGAATTCAATCATCGTTATCAAAACATAATCTTGAAGGGGATGTAGGAGTCACGCATGCGTTGACTTCAAGATGGCTATCTCTATATGTAGTCAGCTTTAAACAAGCTGGATGGTGTCACACAGATCGCAATGCAAAAATTTCATTTAATAAACTCTGAAGTTTTAATAAGTCTTAAACTAGATTATAATGGTGCTTTCTTCATTCTATGTGACTTTTACATGTGTCCATGGATTGCTTAACAAGCTTCATCAGTCTGTCAGTGCCATAGTAATTGTACTAACTCTTGCAACATGTTAAAAGCTATACACCAAAGCCTATACAACATCTGTACAAAAAGACCGAAGTGCTTCAACAAGTGTTTAACGCCTCAGATCTCAGTTGATGTTGAAGCTGAGATGATCATTATGATGATGATGTTGATGGTGTGGTAAAATTGTTGGCACGCGATGATTAATAATTTTTCTATATTATCGTCTCAATAATTATATAATTTTGTTCACCGTTGTTTTGTTATGTGCTATGCTACCTGAGTTTATGCCTTGCCATGATGTTCCTTATGTTCTTTATGTTCCGCTCCCGGGAAATGCACACTTGCTGGTATAAGAATTCATCTTCTTTGTACTTATATTATAGGTACCTATATATAGAATGGCTTTGATCGATAAATGTGCCATGGAATTTTGATTGGGTAGGAAGCTCTCTGGAATTGAATGTGTGAAATGACCATTTTGAAGTGCATTATGGTCCAGAATGCATTGAGTTGTTCCTTTTTAATGAGGAAAAAATGAGTCTTGGCAACAATGTCTCCTATATGTCTACCTAAATATAGAATATAATATTAAAGCACTAATATGGAAGAGTGAGCGACTTTTCTGATGGTGTGAGAGTTACCCTTTTAGGTTAGATAACGATTTTTTTTTTTTTTTAAATATACGGATACTCAAGGTGTTAAGGACTACCGACTACCCTTATAACATGTAAAAACACAGTTCAATATAGGAAAATAGGATAGAGTTAAAAAGGAGATACCGATGTTTTCAATCTCTGAACATCGCAATGAGGGGGGAAAATTGAGTAAGGTAAAGCATTGCACATTCGTGCAGTGCGGTTAAAGTAAGAATCTCTGTACTTCACAGTATGTCCGAAATTGGACTCAAGGGTAAACTCATGGGCATTTCTGGAAGCGCGAATATTAGGGTTAAATTGTTTCAGGGGAAAAATGCAACTAGATATTTCATTGCAGGAACAATTTTTATAGAAGTAGCGATAAAATAAGGAAATACATAACGGCGGTGTTCGAGAGACGCGAAAGTTTCCATTATGGTTCCTTCATAATATTTAAAGCACTTTTCTAATTTATGTTAAGTTGAACTTACATCGATTTTTTTCCAAAAATTTAATCGAACCATTGTTACGTGAAAAAAATAAATAACTAAATTATCAACGACATATTTCATATATAAAAATTAAATTTGTTATCATCATTCACTATACTTGTTGAAGCTACACTTCTTCCCCAAATTTCAACAGCTGATTTTAATTTTATTTGCTCTGAGTTCTTACGCTGAGAAAAAAAGTTGGGGTTCCTGAGATGTAAAAAATGCTTTATAAAACGCTTCATAGCGAATTCAGGACCACCTTGTGCACCGCCAATTGCCAATTTTTTTAAAACGCTATTGTTATTGTCAATTGTCAACATGTTTTTGATGAATCTATTGTGAATGAGCATCAGCCAATCATTTTGAATCAACATCCATATTGCGAGTGTCATAGATAGTTTGGAATTTCGATAGATTTAAAATAGGCATGTTTTTTTTGCAAGCTTGGGGGTAATTGGTTGGAAAAAACGACAACGGGGATTAGCGACACCATCACAGAAAAAACATGGAGTTTTCATACAAACTATTGATAACATGTATGTAATTCATGGCGGTAACACAGTTTTTCTGTGCTCTTAAGTTAAGCCCCGAGAATTCTCTGGGATTAGCTAAGCCCGCAGGAGGTTAGTTGTTGTTGCATTTTACATGTACATTTTTTAGCACCGACGTCGTTTTTTTCATCCAATTCCCCCCAGGCTTGCAAAAAAAACACGCCTAATGTAAAACTTAGAAGAAGATAAGCGAAAATATAAGATTGAAATCTCTGCAACTGGAAGTGGGCCGAGCAGACTTGATTCTCTGAAATAAAGAAACTATAATCCGAATATTGGCATTGAATACGTCCGTTGATCCACCAGGTCAAGAATTCGCTTTAGACGATGGCGTACTTTCAAACAATAGTGAGACATCTCAATGCATTGCACAGAATCACAGCTCTATACAAATAAAGAAAAGAGTCCTAAAAAGTCCTATTAGTCCTAAAGTCCAAAACTTAGAAACTGCAAGAAGAACGTAGGGCTTTATTGGCAAAAACATCATCCCTAAAAACTTGACCGGTCGTCGTCGTCATAATTGCACCTGAATTCTTTACAGTAAAAAATGCCTTATCGCCAATTGAGTTACACAATACCTACCGATTTCCAAATTGATTGATAAATTTTGTTCAATGTTCATTTAGTTGATAATTAGCAATGGCAATAAGGGTTTGTAAATTGTAATTCGCTTTCCAATTCTTAAAAATATTGTAGTTATCCAGAATTTTGTTGGACTTATATGTTTCTAAGAACTCTGCTGATGCAATCATATGGTGATATGTTTGTGAAACTTGGTTGAAAAGAAAAGTTCTAATAAGCGGTTAAATATTCTGCTGTCGGCATTTTTAATTTTTTTAGTTTATTTAACGAATATTTCAACCCCACTTTGTGTGAAGTCTTTAATAATACATTTTTAATTTAAAGTTAGTTTTGTTGAATATATATTTATGAGTGAATAATAAATGAACAATAGATTAACTTAATTCCTTATTTTTAAATTCTAGTGGTCAACATTTTGGGAACCGAGGTAGAAGTGGTAGATTTGAAAATTCGTAAAAATAGTGGTCAGATCAACCATAATTGTGGTAAGGTGACAAGTGACAACACTGGTCATAAGTCCCCGATGGACTTTTTCCTACAAGCCTAGCTGCGTGAAAAAAGTATTCAATGAACTGCCGTTATAATTCCTTAAATATAAAATATTTTACCAAGATTTATCACCAACACAATTGGGTTGAATAATATCCATTTTGTAAGACTTGTTTATGTTACTGCACCAAAATAATAACGTCCGCCATTTTCGTCAATGTATCGCGATTAACCTAACCTAAAACTACGTTTTCACCAAAAGTTAATCTCGTAGAGATTTAATAAATCCTATATAGTGTTTTAACCGCATAAAAAGATAAAAAAGTAGATTAACTTTGACAGTTCCTTTCAAAATGCAAAAGCTGTTTCATTTTTTTTCTTCTAAAGTGGAAGTGAGAAAGATAGTTCGACGACGAAAAAAAAAATTAGATTCTCGAAAATGTTCTCTCGATTTTCGAATATTGTACTCAGCGCAATAGGGAAATAGATGTGTTCGATTTGTACAACTATTGGCCCTATGAAGATTTAACAAGATTAATATTGTAATCTACTAGTTTTGAGGATTAAATTTCTATAGTAAATCTATGAGATTTGAAGAAGATTAAGAGGAAATCTACTTAAATCTCGGATTAGCGGTTGGTGAATAATAATATAACCTTACTTACATCTCAGTCGATGAGTACTTTTATATTTCATGCATGTTTCGCTGCTGAGAACATTTTGGTTTGTGTATACATTTTCTATACCATCGTAATATTGGGTTTGATTAAAATTACAAGATCGATTTTTTTCACGAATCTAAATTTCGCAAATAAAAAAGAAGATATTCATCTAGAATCTTTATAAATCTATTTTTCAGTCACGTCCTCAAAAATTATTCACATCCTTCCAATATATGTATGTATAACTGTCACATAAATTCCGTGAGAAAAATCACAACAAAATATAAATTTTATATCCGGAATAAGCAAACGAATTGATTCATCGGCATGTCTGCCTCTATATATAATGCAGCTTCAAAGTATACATACATCGTATATATCCTTCTTGGAACATGCATTCCGTCTGTCGATTATGGATTAGCAAATATTAATTCCGCAGTTCACATAATTTCTATCAAAATAATAGAAAAAGATATTAAATTTCAAGGATTCTCTCCTCAAGCACATATGAACAGTGAACACATTGAACAACACCTGTGTAGGATTCCCACGATGATGTTGATGCTTGGCGCACCCATAAGGTTCAAATAAGTTATATAGGTGTGCATGAACTAAACAGAGGCCAAAATCAATGATCGAACCCCAATCAATCGTTGAGAGGGATTTCCATTTGTTTTTTTTTTTGTTTTCGTCCTCACGGAAATTTGTGGAAAAATCACGTTATCCTTGGTTAGTGTGGAAATTATAAATGGGTGACACTCCTTCTTTTTGTTGTTGGCGCTGATGCTATATTTGTTGGTTAGTTTTTATTGATAGTTATATCCTGTAACAGGTTTTTGATAAAACGTGGGAAACGCACATGCACACTGCACAGAGAACAGTGATGGAGGAAGGGTTTTTTTTTTGTTTAGAATCAATTCGAATATAACATGTTGGTGCTGGGAGTTGTTAAATTATGAACCTGTAAATGAGTGCCACCGCCTTTTGTTGCATCTCTGCTTTAATATAATCATGTTTAAACAGTCATTTGTGAGGTTTTCGTTATTTGTAATCGATTTGATCAAAGGTTAAGATGAAGATGGTTTTATGGTTTTTTTTCTTATCCTTTATGACAGAAGAAAATTCACACACCCAAGGATGCCATATAGAGGGGTTTTGTGATTGTTTAGTTTTAATTCGATGCGGTTTCCTTCCGGATTCATCTTGAAGGGTTAAATAAAATTTACCGTTTAATAATTTTATTGAATGATTTTTTGGTGAGAAGTTTTTGATTTCACATCAAAATTTATGGCTCTCGGAAATACACATAGGACAAAAAAAGGAAATTATCGGTTGAAGAGTTTAAAAACTAAGGTTGGTGTGATTTCCTGTGATGTATATGGATGTATGCAGTAAGATCATACTATATACATAGGTCCGTGTGTATAGTCATATGGGAAAATCTTAAAAGGAAACTTAGCTGGATTATCGAAAAGATATACATCAGGTGGTCTTGGAAGTAAGGACAGAAAATGCCTATTTGCTTTAAGTACAATACTACTTTTACAATTAAAAATGTGAAAATGGAGTGTTTGCTTGCTTTCAAAACATCCCTTACATTGGTGGACACTTTTTGGCGGAATCAAAAAATTTTGATATCTGAATTAGTACAGTTAATTAAATGCTTATTTTTTGCGCAAACCAAAAATTTGAAGCTGTTTTTTTTTTGCGCGAAATTGAAGTGGATTTAGATTTTGTTGAATAGAGAGAGAAGACCAAATGCAGAGATCTTAGAAGAGATTATAGGATGTGCCATAATAGTCCAGTCAATAAAGCCATAAAAACTGCAGCAGTTAGGAAATAATCGCCAGAAAGCTAGATTTTGGTATATAGCCTCCTCGTGGCGTTATTAAGAAACTGTCAAAAAAGTTCCCAACCGATATTAGCGCCGCAAACAATTTTACGGGGGGTTGAAGGCCCCCCAAAATATTTTTTTAAGAATAACTCCCAAATGGTAAGTTGTAAAAAAAAATGCCAATAACTAATTTGTAGCTTGGAAAATTTCCTATAAAAAAGATTAACATACTTTTTTTCATAAAAATAACCGTTTCCAAAATAAACCAATTGGAAGAGTTAAGGGTCTTTCTTTTGTATACATAGTTGGGCGGTTAGTTAAAAAATTGTGCATTTTGTAATAAATGCATCAATTTTTTTTTTTGTCGGTACATTATATGAACATGATTTTAAGATATCGGCCCACTGTATTTGTCCACCCCTTTAGGTGGGAGGGGCAAATAAAAAAAAAACAAAAAATTAAAATAGAAAATGAATATAAAAACACAACGACAATACCTACAATTATCATTTTATATAACTTTTTTTAAAGCCAGTAATTTATTCTTTTATTGTGTTTTTACGAACGTGTTCATCTTCATAAAAGAACTCTTTCACTCATTCGTATTTTTTTAATTCTTTTAATAAAACTATGACAATCCATTTCATCTGAGTTCGACCACCAAAATTTGTATCAGTCAGCAGATGCTTAAAATATAGGTTAAGTTCACTTTTGGCTTTGAAAAAAAAATCGTTCTAATCCATACAAGCTCAATTTTCCATAAAATAAGCTTATTTCTACGAAACTTATTTGTCGGTCCCATAGATCTTTTAAGTGAATTGTAAGTTTACGTCCAATGTTTAAAATAAGCTATTTTATTATTCTTTAATTGTTCCATAGAAGCTTAAATCAATGGAGCGAATAAAATGAAACATTTTCTTAACTGCTTGAAAATTAAAAATTAAAAGTTTTCAAAAAAAATAATCCATATAGGAATAAAAAGAAAAACTACTAAAACTTTCAAATTCAAAAAAAACTTTATTAATTTTTTTTTATTGAATAATATCTTTATCAAAATCGTGTCTATTCTAATCGAATAAAGAAAATCCATCTATCGATTTTCTTAAATTTTACGAGCTCATATCATAATTTTATTATTTTTTTTAATAAATTTTACCTTCTGATTTTTGTTTTTTTTTTTTAATTAATTGGGACGTATACTGCTTGCTTTATGTTGTATATTCAAATATAAACTTCAATCGAAAGGTCGACAAATTATTCCAATTAATTTTCACATGAAACGTCATTGTTCATAACTTTTCAAAAAGAACTCATAAAATTCTATTTTCTTAAAACTTGTCGCGCCAGTAGCCCTATATTGGCGATAAAAATAGGCTAAATTTAGTATAAAACTATCATAAAGTTCTAATAATCCGACAGTTTCATCTTACCGAATTAATTTTTACTACCCGTTTACAATTTTTTTTGATTTAGCTTGCCTTATAATTAAGTCATTCCGAGACACACGCAATAAACTTAAAAAAGATCTCTCAAGTCAAATAAGGTCAATCTGATTAATATCACACTAGGCTTAAAAATTTAAAATTTAATTGATAGCAATCTTTAAGAAAAGTAATAAAAATCCCTATTTTCTTATCCCTTTTAATAGTTTACCTGTTAGCGCCGCAGTATTTTAAATGACAAAAGTATGTAGTTAAATTGCTATAAAAATTCTCTTTATGTAAATTTTTCTTATATAAAAATCTGCTTTCCCCACTGTGTGCGACATTAGTGTATCTTAATCGCCAGTTACCATCGAAAAACAATTTTTTAATGATCACACGTTGAGCTATCGACGACATCAGTCTTCAAAGTCAAGATATTGTTGTAAGTGTGTCTCGTCTAAGACTCCTCCATTGGAGCCCTAATGGAATTTTAGATTTATTTTTTTATGCGCCCCTTTAAGACACCATCGTCGAAGTAGGTCAGTCTAGCGTTCCTTGTTTTGAAGGTTGGACACTGGACTGGACATAATGTTGTATATATATGTTGGTAGATGATGGAACTTGGAAGTCTTTAGCCCCCTATCTGAATAATAATTAAGCGACTTGCCCATAACTCTGTTGGCTATAATGCGTAAGTATATATATTTTCTGAGGCTAGGCTTAGCTTATACCTTGGCAGCATTTAAGAATTTTTTAGATGCGGGGTTATGGAATTTTATTTTTTTATTGTTTGTTGTTGTTGGAAAAGCGACAATCAATCATATAACATTGCTGGTTGCTCTCAAATAATGTTGAAGGGAAACCTTTTAAGAATTTTAAAATAAAATATTGTTTTGACTTTTCTGGCATCTATTTTTTTTTTCTTCCAAGTAAATCAGAAGCAAATGTTTCTTTTAGTTGGAAAAAAAACTTCTGATTTATGTAAATGCAACGAAGAAAGTCATTTGTTGGTTTAATAAATTTTTGATAAATATCTTGAGAGCAATTATTTGGGCTTTGTGTGGCTGCACAATTATTATAAGCTGTTAAACAATTTAAACATAATTTGAATTCAAAGAACCGGAAACAAATTGACCGATGCACAAAGAAAGTTGCATTTTTTTTTTAAATTATGTTGCTTAAACAAAATTAATGTTTGGATTAATTGATAAGGGGGGCAAAATTTGGTTGAAAATAATCGTTTTCTACAGCCACTTAAAACGGTCCTTTAGGGTATTAGAAAGTAAATGCTTATTTCTATCATAGCATTGCAGTTTCTTTTTTATTTAAGAAAGTTTCTTTAATGTGAGTTGAGGTCTTATTGATTATAAAAAAAAAATAAACTGCATAAAGTCAAATTTGTGGAATTTTGGAATAATTTCATTTTCTTTGGTTCAATCATTGGAAATAAGAAATGTTGTGTATCTTATAAAAATTCAAGTATTGGTAATTTTATGCTTTAGACTTCAACTGCTGGCAAAGGTGTCATTCTAGAGTATCACCAATAAAAATTAATTCTTAATTTGCGACCGAAATATGTGATGATTAGCGTACCGACCACTATTATTGGCACCCCTAAGGAAATTTTTAACTTTGAACAACCATAACTTTTGCGTTTATAGGGTTATTAAAATAATTTTTACATCAAAGTAACATTAAACTAATTATGCGTTGATTTAGTTAATAAAATTAAGGTTTTATTAATAAAAACTATTTAAAAATATTAAATTAAAAAAAGCTTATCAAAAACCACAATTATTGGCACCCTGATACAATTATGGTCACCCCAAGACCACAATTATTGGCACCGTTCAAAACAGAACAAAAATGATGTTTAATCAACGGTTTACTGATTTATTCATACATTTAAGACATTTTATTTTAAATAAAAAGTAAAAGAAAAATAATGGTAATAATATAAATTAATAAATGAATTAATACAAATGTATATTTTAAGAGGAACTTTGATTTACTTATTATTGCTTTTTATTTTATATTTATTTTGTTAAAAAAAAATAAAGATTATCAAGCATATAGGTAGCTAGCTATAACAAATGCATACAAACATAAGGAAAATCAACAAACAAATTATTTAATTCGTTTTAAGTTATAAAAATTAAAATAATAAAAATAACGGTTGAATGATACAACTATTGGCACTCATAAAAGTACAACTATTGGCAGTGTCAATAGTTGTATCTAAATAGGATACAATTATTGGCACCCCCCTGCCAATAATTGAACCCTAGTTTTTTTTGGACCCAATTATTGGCACCCCTTTTATTTATAAAACAAATAACTTTTTTAACAAAATATATTTAAAAATAACTTATTTAATATATTATTATTGTAATTAAAAAAAGTTTTCATTAAACAATTTGAAAGAAAGTAGTGAAAACAAACTTACAAAATTGTGTGTCCTTAACGAAAACAATGGAAATTTCGATGGTTTTTTTTTTTTGTCGAACGTGGTTACTCTTTTAATTATAAATCAGAACTGGGTCAAAAATTTGGGTAGCCAATAGTTGTAGTCGGTACGATATACGTTTTCTTACTAGGAATTGCCAACTGATACATGATATATGAAATTAACAAAACTTAGGAGAACCGCAACGAAACAGTGGGGGAAGAAGACAAATGGTGAAAGAAATCATCAAAAGATGAAGAGAACAACACTCAATGAAACGGAATCATTGATATGTGCAACAGTTTTAGGCTGGCGATTTTAAATAGAACTTCAGAAAGTGACAAAGATGGTGAGTTAACGATTGTGAAGCAAGGAAAAACTGTTATTGATTATGTGCTTTATCAAAGACTTTAGAGTTTTAACTATACCATACTCTGATCACATGCCGGTTAAGGTCTTAATCAATTAAAGCTGCCCAAAAAAATCACTGCGACATTGAAGCCGCTGCCAAAACTTTACTGGAAAGATTCACAAATTGAAAATTACAAAATCTCCTTGAATAAAAATTAGGCGGAAATGAAAAAAAAAAGAACTTGGGAATGGAGATATTTATTTAGAACTGTTGACGACTCTCATTAAGAAACCAACCACAATTGAGGCTGGAAACATTAGGCATGTTCAGGAAAGTGAGATCTCGGAGATCTCAGTAATCGAAGTTATATACAATGAACAGAATTCCTCAGAAAAATTTCTCAGCTTTGCTGTCAAAATACTGAGAAAAAAAATCTTGAAATCGCTTGCTCACAATTTCAGTGGGCAAAATCTCTGAAATTTCATTTTTTCGAACGCACCAATTAGGTGTGGAAAAAAAAGAAACCAAAGACATTATGGTTCAATGAAACTTTCCTAAATAGCCGCAAAAAATGTTTATGACTTTTTAGAAGGTACTTTTCTCCGAAAATGGTACTTAGAAGCCTCAAAAGAAAAGAAACACTTATGTAAACATAACAAGAAAGATTTCTACGAAAACGAAGCAAAGAAGATTACGGTTAGGCAGTTGAACGGCAACAAGTATCGAATAAGTAGTAATATTAGTATGGAGGACCTTAAATCCCACTTTCAAAGTTTACTAGCTAAAGCAACCACTTACTGTTCAACAATTTCTGTACGCTCCGCTTCGTTTTCAAGAAGATATTCCGGATACACAAGTAACTGAAGAAGAAGTGAAACTAGCGCTAAAGGCTATCGGCTCAGGAACTGGCGGAATACCGACAGAACATTACAAATATGCCATAGATTAGTTAGTTTTTGGAGAATTTTATAGTAGAAAAAAATGTAATTTTTAAGAATGGTGAAGTTCCAAGGAATTTTAAAGAATACAAAAAAGAAATGTGTATGAATATAATAATTAAAGAGGAATATTTTTCTTGAATTCATCAACAAAAAACTTCATTGCAAGCGCACGTTAGAAGAAATCGGTTATGGAAAGCAGGTTGCTAAGTGAATTCCAAGCTGAATTTCAAGAATATTACTCAAGTGTGGAACATTTCTTTTCTTTATCAAATATTTTCCACTCATATTATAGAAAAAACCAAAAAATTATTTTCATTTTTCGTCAATTTCAAGGCTGAGTAGTTTTGATAAAAATCTTTTAGAAAAATTAAAGCTAGTGCCAGAAACGCCTTAAATAAAACTTAGAAAAACTGCATTGCTATGCACTAAGTATGAATTATTTCTGAAGTTACTATAGCAGAGTCAATTTTTTGTTATGGCACAGAGACCTGGAGGTTTCTGGAATCAGAAAGCTTGAAAAAATTACTGAAGCTATTTTTAAAATGACTCTTCAGAGTTCCGCAGACTACACCAAATTATATGCTGTACCTGGAAACAGGGTTTACTCCTCTGTTTTTAACAACGCTTAAGCAACATTTCAATTATGTCTTGAAAATTTTATCATGGACCAGTAGCAGGATTCCTAGAAAAACAGCAGAACACTTTATCACCCGGAGATCGTTTTGGATGGATTTGTGTAGTAGAGCTAGGTATATTCTAGTGAAATAAAAGTCCAAGACACATTTAGGTGTGAACAGTTTGAATAAATTTAATGAAGCAAGGAAAATATATTTTAATAATAATTTGATAAGAATACTTAAATTGATTATAGTAAACTTAAATTAAATACCTACATAATTTCAACAATTTGGCAGTCTTTTGTAATTACACATTGGAGCTGTCTCTACAAAATGTTAACAACTGGAAAAGCCAATTATAAAATCCCTTACAAAAACTATAGATGAAAAATATCGCTTCAATTATTATGAATCTGCGAGGGGATCTATATTATTTATAGGAATTATTACAGTTAGCTATAAAATGACCTACAGAAGAGAAGAATTATTTCAATAGCAACAATACCATCGAAGCAATATCACTTATCTTTATGCCAAGAGGAGAGCTTCTGCATTTAAACTTCATTCCACACAGGAAAGATCTAACGATTTTATGTTCGATGTGCAATATAGAGAGAGAAGATGTCTGATATTTTATATTTATATGCATATGTACTGTCGTGAAAGAAATACGACCGTCGATATGGAAAACCAATGTTTTAATGGTAATGTAGATTTATGAAATTTTAAATGGAAAAAACTGGATAAATCTTTACACGTTTCGTAAAACGAGCTTAGAGTAGGTATAGAAGAAAAATTGTTGAAGAAAGTTTTTAAATTTTTGTATATAAATTTAAATTGCTTGAAATCAAAAGATAAACAAAATAATCCAAAAATGTCAATCTAACAGACAGACGTTATCAAAAGAGATGCAAATGATCATCACCACTTATTTTTACTTACTAATATAATGATGCATTCAAAAATTGAATTCCTATATATACGCGGATAAAGTCTAAAATTAGATTTCTTCTCAAATAAGATATTAAGTATATCTCAGATTTTTTTCTGAAAAAGTCAATAATATAGTTTATTATTGATTTATTTTTTTCTTAAAAAGTTGTGATTCATTGCAATAATTTTCTTACCTAACGTATGAGAATAAAAAAAAGACAAGGGTTGGGTTAATTAGTTGTAAATCGTGCTTAAAAATCATTGCTCCGTTCTCTTATAACATAAATATCCACCCAACTATATACCTACCCGGACTGACAACTAATGAATGAATATGGATAAACATGCCCATCACGATCGCTTTAATGACGCGCCATTAGTCGATCAGTGCCAGTGTGTGAACGTTCACACACAGTGTATAACAGCAGCAGCAGCAGCCGTATAGCAGCAAAACGACAGCTACAGCATAGTTGAAAATAAAATAAAATTCCATAGCTTATATAGCTGCTATGATTCTAAGATGCTGACTTCTGTCTTCACAAAGTCACAAAGTGAAGCAAATCGTTCTATAAGGATTGCTACTGCATATACGATGATGATGTGACTCAGGCTTAATGCAGTGCTGCAAATATCTCTCTTAGATTTAAATTCCTACTTATACATCTGGGACTTTTGTAGATGATTAATGGGACTTGGGTACGCGATTGGATCTGCTTCCATTCAGTTGAATGGTTTAAGTTCTGTGTATAGCAATATGTAGCAGACCCCCTGCTTGTATTGCAACAAGCGCCTTTACTAAAGAGATCGTTTTTTAATTGAACAAGTTGAATCAGAAAGAGATCGAATTAGTATATGTGGTTTTGAATGCATCATACAAGGGCGTAGCTAGGATTTTAAGTTATGTGGGGGGGGGGGAGGCAATACATATACAGTAGAATCTCAGAAAAGATGAATACTTTATTCCCAACATAATTTTTACTTCTTCTTTGCCTTTAGTTCCTCCTGAACAATACTTTTGAGCTTGTTTTAATTTGTTATGTAAATAATTTTTCATGTTTACTATATCTTTTTCCTCAAACGTATACCTTGATGCTCGAAAAGGTGAACAATTTGCAAAGGTGAAAGGGCCCTGTTTTATATCTGTTCATCTTTCGAGATTTTATTGTAGTAGATTGCTTGAATTCAATGCACAAGAATAATCTGCTTATAATTTGCAGCAAAATTGTCGGCGTTTGAAAATGAGCTCGGTCTATTTCCAATACCGAACCTCGTAAGTCAAAAAATGGATTTTTAATATATTTTATATCAAAACCAATCATTGGACCAATTGTATATTATGATTCCTTTTTCCCCTACCAGTTTTTCATGTTCGACTTACAAGATTTTGACAGAAAAGCGACGATATAAAAATGAAAATTCTTTTAAATTTTTTTACAATTTTGTTTTAATTTTGGATTGGATTGATTTCTCGAAAAATTTCTACAGATGTAATAACACCTTTCTTGCTTCCACAAGGATACGCTCCTGGCAAAAGCAAAACAACAACAAATATTAAATAAACAACAAAGCCAAAGACCCTCATCTTGATATAAACGAGGGTGGAAAATTACTTTGATCGTGAACTGTTTACACAGCGATTATGCAAAATTATTTTAATTAATTTAATTTGCAGTTTAATTCGCTTGATGGCTTTAGCTTTGGTATATATGAGAGCTGGGAGCTGGAAACATTATAATATATAGAACTCCATCACATGAATTGTCGGCTTTGCCTTTGGCTTTGTTTTTGTATGTTTTGAATTGTTTCCATGTACCGCAATCACAACTTTTGTGTACAACAATACCTACAGATGCTTAATACTTGTACAAGTGCCATTATTATTTATAGGTGAGAATTTAATCTGTAGATGAATCAATGAATCGTGAATGATTTGGTATGGCGGCTTGTGTATAAGTGAAGTGCACTGGCTTGCTTTAATATCCAAGAATAGTGCATGACATATGACGGTCATAGAGGCTATATGTAATTGATACCTACTTCCTTTTCAAAATTGAAAGTAAAACACTTGAAGTGTGTTTTTTTTATAAAGTGTGACAATGTAATTAAGTAATTTGTCAATATAAGAATGGCGCACTGTGTTGCGAGTTCGAAAAAAAAAAACTATCATTCAAGATTTCTATTAAGGTTAAGACGTCTATATAGAATTTTCAATTCCTGACTCAAATTACCTAAATAGTCTTAAAAAATATATACCTAGATCCATTTGTTTTAATTATCTACACTTAAAAATTATCTCACAATTACGTTCCTTATTTTAGAGAATTGTTTTAATATAATATATTGAACACAAAAGTTTAAATCCTATTGTCGCGACTTAAGGCAAACGCACCAACATATACCATACCAGGTGCCTACACATGTTTTTCTCAAATATATAGGCAGTTAGCAATTTTCAACTTTTTAATATGCGTAAGGTTTTCTTTACAGCTCCTGGAAACACATTTATTTATATAAAGTGCGTGCGCGCAAAGGTCTGCTGAATATTAAAATGTACCTAAGTGAAAATAGAGACGTTTAAGGCCTTGCACATTAATCTGATGGTGTATCTAAAGAATATTAGATCCGAAGTGTGCATTCCTAGAAGTACGAGTGTTACTTTGGAATTGTGGGAATATAAAATAATATGCAACAGACTTTTTAGTAGAGCAGTGTATATACCTAACAAAAAAAAAGAAGGAAAACATGGATTATTACACCGCGAGCACAGTGGTGCAAAAGCAAAAAAAAAAAAATTGTTAAATTTTTTTTCTAATTTTAAAATTCATATATTTTTGTAAATTATTTTTGTTATATGTCAGAAAAAAAAAATTAATTAACTGTTTGTAAAAAATTTAAGTTTTAGAAAAATTATACAAAAATGTCTGTTTTTTACAAAATTTAATGCAAAAATTGTAGCTTGTAATAAAATATTTCAATTTTCAATTGCTTTTTAGGAGCAATACCTGCCTATATTTTGAGAAGAAGTTGTGCAAAATGTAAAGGGTGTTTTTTTTACACATGTGGTTTTCAATCTGGCAATACTTTTTTCTGACTTGGTTTTTTTGACAGCTGTCACTTGATTTAAGCTCAGTTTGGTTTGCCATTTCATAACGAATAGACTTAATCCTGAACAACGTTTGCAAATCGTGCAAATTTATTACCGATCCCGATTTCCACAAGAAAATTTTGTTCAGTGATGAAGCTCACTTTTGGTTGGATGGGTACGTTAATAAGCAAAATTGTCGTATTTGGAGTAATCATAATCCACAAGCCATTGTTGAGACGTCGTTAGATCCTCAAAAAGTCACTGTTTGGTGTGCTCTATATGGGCAGAGGGAGTCATTGGTCCATATTTCTTAAAAAATGAAGCCGGCCATAATGTTACAGTCAATTGGGGAACGCTTTAGAGCCATGATTAATGACTTTTTCGTGCCTGAATTGGAGGATGTTGATGTGGATGACATGCCATACAGCCAACGAAACAATCAATTTATTGAAGGAAACTTTTGGTGAGCGCATTATCTCGCTTGCGTCGTGGGCCTGTAGAGTGGCCTCAAAGGTCGTGCGATTTAAAACCGCTGGACTATTTTTTGTGGGGTTATGTGAAGTCGCTTGTCTACGCAGATAAGCCCGAGACGATTGACGCCTTGTAAGAGAATATTCGGCGCGTTATTGCTGACATACGGCCCTAATTGCTGCAAAAAGTGGTCGAAAATTGGGCCTCTCGGCTGGAATTTATTCGAGCCAGCCGTGGCAGCCACTTGCCCGTAATCATTTTTAAAACATATAATGGCAAACCCTAATCTTTATAATAAAGCTAAATTCTTGGCCATAACATTAAATTATATGCGTTTTATTTCCTCTTGAAAACCACACGTCCAAAAAAACACCCTTAAGTAATAGCAGATTTTTGTTTAAATGTGCCTACTTTTTTCCACATCACCACGGTGTGAAGCACTATTTGCTCAAGTTTTTTTTTATCAAAATATATCTATTGTTTTTTTTTGTTTTTTTAAGTTTTAATCTTTTTGTGTCGAATTTTATGATCTACAAATGTTTGCCCAAAAAAAAGATAGTTTTCGAGCAGTTTACAAAAAACCTAATTTTAACTCTTTCACCCAACAAAATACGAAGCCTTCGTGCTGTTTCATAAAAAATTGCAGATGCCAATTTTACAAATTTCTCGTCTGATAAATTGTAAGTTAAAAAAATATTGACATTATAATTTTGAACGATGCGGAGACGAGACTTAGTTATATACGAGACCGATCTCCAGATATTATTAAAATGTTTCGATTTTAATAAGATCTAGAGGAGGCGTACAAAAGTCTGCCGCATCTCTTTTTCAACCCCGACTAAAATTCGGTTGTGTCGGAATTTTTTGTTGAAGTGAAAATCTAATTTTCTGATGGGCTTTTTAAAATAAAATTTGTTTATCTGCTTGTATCCAATTACACTTGTATTCGCGTCACGTGTACACGTGTTATTAAAAAAATTTGCACACGTGTAAGTTCTAAAAACACGTGTAAATAAAAAATATACGTTTAATTATAAAAAAAAGTACTTTTTTGTAAATGACTGGGGAGAAGCGATTTCAAAATATTTTTATAATAAAAATTGGTACAGCAATGTATTTATTTTTTAACGTCTTTTGGACCACAAAACATCATAAGTATGATTTTAAGTAAGTAGGTACAGGCGTAGATTGCTTAATACACGTGTAAATATAAATACTTGTCTTCATACACGAATAATTTAATTACATCTTTTATATATATAATATTTATAAGCTCATTATAATAAATAAAAATTGCATAACTATTCGAATTTTAATTGCAGAGGCGTGACATTTTAGAAGAATATTTATAACAAAGATTAAAGTCCCAAAAACTGATATCGTAATTTTTTAAAATCAAATTTAATACAAATTATTTGTATTTTAACACCAACACTTTACTAATATATACTTACTCGTTAAAATGCACTTGATGTTCTTTGTCCCTGGCCCATCTATTCATACAACTGACCTGTCATGTCCTGACAACTTAAATGCATTATTTTCAAATATACAGCACACTTATGTTAATAACCCATGATAGAGCAATCCGATCTTGAAAAACATGAAATCCCAACAATGTAGATACATATACCTATTGAAAAAATGTAAATGTCAAATAATTTTGAATTTTTTTTCTTTCTTAACCACCGACATTATTCTTTGGAATCTTTTTTCCTTTTTTCGATAATATTCTAAGAACCATCGAAACTATTATTAAACCTGGTTAACCACACCAATAAACCACAAATCACACTCTTTTGCCGGAGTATAAAGCAACAACGTTTTAAAACCATCTTAAAGAAAAACGGTAGTTGAAGGAGCAATTTTCCACTCTGTATAGCACGTGCTGTGCAGAATATATACTCTTGAGTCCCCACTAAGAACTGGACCTCATAACATCCCCAATCCCATCAATTGCCATCAACAATCATCCAATAATAAACCGGATCACCATTCATGCCATGCCATGCCATTTGAACACAGGCCACGAGGCCAAGCATCGCCCTGCGCCATCAATTGCCGAAGACGTTCGGTAGCAATTATTTAATGCCCCATCCGTTCCACACTGTCAGTCATTAATCTGCCAAACAGACCACAATTGCCACAAGATTCACTGTGCAAACAAATCGCTCTTCCAAGATGCATCACCCATCAGGGAAGAGAGTGTTCTTTGTATATATATGGATGGAACTCGCTGTACCATATAATAATTTCCCTTCAGCTCCTCACGACCACGAAATGCCTTGAAAAGCCCGGTGATTGACAGATTACAGTGCAGAACTCTATCGACGACGGATCAAGAATGCTGCATTTATTGTGATGGTGTTGGTGTGTGACGAATGGCTTAGAATTTCATGTACGACATGCAATTAAAGCTTTCAGCTAAACATACATATACATATACATACAACCTTCAAAGTGGCAACACAGCTGCTGTCAGATGCAAAAGCGAGACCAGCTTTATGAACACCTCGCCAAACTTGACATGGAAAATGGTGTACGCATAGATGTTGATGCTGTGATGGTGATCCGTGAGTGAGGTCCAACTAACATGGAAATGCCCTCATCCAAGTGAGCGAACGGTCAAGGCCAAGCATGTGGCTGTGGCTGTGGCTGTGGCTGTGGCTATGGCGGCATTTGGCTGTCGTCAACCATCGTCGTCATCACCTTAACGCTTTGGTCTTTGGTCATTCATCAAATTTGAGCCAAATCAGTTCTGCCGCGCAGTCACAGATTAATTTGCTGCAGCGGCATATATCAGCATCGGCTCTGCCGCCACACACCTGAGGCCACATCACTTCCACTTGGCTGGCGCGAAGTGATACCAAATGGCCGCACTCTTTACTGCGGGACCCGTTTTCAAGGCGTACAGTCAGTCGGCTTTAATTAAGTTGCAATTTATTTGGCTGATTGGCTATGTGAATAGAGAATTAGACGAACACATCGACGGACAAAACCGTCGCGTCGTCGCCCGTCGTCCGTCGTTCGTCAAGCTTGGGAATGTTTCATTTCTTCGTATAGTTGTTGTTGTTGTTGTTGCTTTGCTATAGGTACAGCAGGAAAGACCATGGAATTTTTCTGTAGATGCAGATCGATGTGACTGTGGGTGGTTAAATTGCATTTCAAAGTCAACAGGCAGCTGGAATCTGGAAATATAGTTAGAAGATACCTAACATGGTGATTGGCATTTGATTTTGCATATCTAAGTTGGGGGACATAAGTTTTACAGGCACACGTGTCGTAAGGTTGTAGGTATCTGTATATATAGTTGGCCCGTTGCCATTGGATTAAGTTTTAATTGAGCTGAAGTACAGCGTTGTAAACAGAGATACCTATCTTAATTGAAAGTTGGAATTTAATGCTTCTTCTTGATAATGAATTGCTTTTAGGGATTTGGAAATAGTATATAAGCATATCTATAAACTTAAAAGTATAGTTGTACAACTGTGATTGTTGTGGGTTGATTCGTTGATTCAAAACGACTTTGGGGCTAAGCAAAGCCAACACAAAATATTAGTATAGATAAAACTTAGTTTATAAATTAAAAAAAAAAAATAATTATGCTACATAACAACAAAAAAATTTAAAAAAAGTAAAAAACAACTTAAAAAAATGTATTTTTTGTTTAAAAAATAAATTATTTTAAAAATTACTATTTTTTAAGATGGTAAAATTATTACAAAGCCAGTCCAGTTATAAAAAAACATATAAGTGATCTCAGAAATAAGGCAATTTTCTCAAATAACGTCAAAACACTATAATTTCCGACGTTAGGCAATAACGCCCAAATCGATTTGGAAATATCGCCCAAAAAAATTCTGAACAGTTTTTGTTGTTTTTTTTCGATTTGGGCGTTATTTCCAATTTTTTAATTTTTTTTTGAAGGAAAGTACGCCCAAAATAAAAATTTGAAAAGTCAAATGGGAAATAAAGCCTAAATATGGAAATATATCGCCCAAAAAAAAAAACAGAAAAAGGAAACGACGCCCAAATAATAATAAAACTCAATACTAACATTTATATTATGGATTTTTGAAAATTAAACCTGCGTATATAAACACTTAGGTATGTATGGGTCGTCGAACCCCTTTAATATGAGCTTAATCAAAAATTCGAATTTTTCCTCTAGAAAATCACATGCTCTGTACCAAATTTAAAGCAAATCGGACTATTCTTTGAGATTCTATAGCTCAAATTAAATTGGACACAGGCCGACGCACATATATGTAGATATGTAATATGATATTTTGTTGCCGATGCTAGCGAAGCCAAATATTTTTTAATTCAATTTTAAATTTCTGTTGTTATTTATATTGATAAATAAGCCATACATGTTTTTAAGGTTTTGTAAAAGTTTTGATGCAGATTGGTATTTTGTTTATCTATGCCTTAATATTGAACTTCCAATAATTATAACCTCAAATCGAGTGTTTTTCGGATTTTATACAAATTCAATAATCATCCACTTAAGCTCGTCGGTTGGTAATGATCAACGTGTTAGGTACATTCATTTCTTTTGTTATTTCGTTCATTTTATTCATTTTTGTAATTTCAAAATTTCACTAAAACCAACTGAGACCCAGACAAGTTGATATTAGCTCAGAAAGTTTTTTTTTAAGATCAGATTGATATTAAAAATCTCAAATTAACAATTATTTTTGATATTGTAATATCAATTTATCAATTAAAAATTTAGTTGGCATTGAATCATTATTCATAACTTTATCATTTTTCCACACATTCGTTCCCTATTGCGAATTTGCCCAGTGGAAGTAATTTGGCAGAAGGTTCCAGGTACAATCCCAGAAAACTCAAGTGAGTTTTTTCAAGTAAAATAAAATTGTTACATTTCCAAATGTAACAAAAAAAATTTCCATTTTCACCACCATTATGGGATAAACCATCGTCAAGGTCAAACTCTACAAATGCAGACTATAGTTTTTTTTATTTTCATTTTATTGGTCATATCATAATGACAATTTTTATATCATAATGATAATTGATCATATCACAATGATATGATCAGAATATCAATATTGATATTTTTCATATTAGCTTAGATTCCTTGCCATTTTACAATGCTGGTATGATTTTATTTATTAACAAATCGAGCGAAGTATATTTCAGTAACTTCAAAAATCTTGTGAAATTCAAATAGAATCCACAAAACTGTGGACTAGAAAGTTAAAACTTATACGAAAATTATTTATAAATTTATTTCAGTCCCTGCTGTATTTAGGATATTTCATTTTCTACCAGTTTTGCTATGACATTTTTCTCATTAAAAGATTAGTTGTTTCGTGAAAACCAAATTTTTAATTTAATTTTAAAATGGGGGATCACGAGCACTCAACTCGAGGTCGTATAAACTTAATTTTCAGAAGCTCAAAAATACCCAAATAACATTATGTAAAAATTCCAACTGCATCACTTTTTTGTAAATAAAAATCCCCATGGCTGGACAATATTATGAACAAAAGAAAATTAATTTGTGTTCGAGTCAATTTTAATAAGAATATGTCTTCCTTTTCGAATACAAATTACCCTTTAATTATGATATATGATTTTTTTGTTTAAATTATGTTTTCTAACTTACAAATTTGTTTCCATAGCCTAAGATTAGCCTAATTAAACAACAACTATAATAAAGCAAAAACACAATCACAATTATTACCCATTTGCATCGCTGTTTTTTTTCTGTTTAGCTCATAAAAACCACTAAATGAATTATTAAAATCTCTATGCAAATAATAGAAACGAAATTTGAAACATTTTCATTTACAAAACAATGGGAATCTTTCGGTCAATGATCGACGTAACTAAATTCTTTATTGTATTACCCCAAATTATTTTTAGCAAGACTCCGTCGTATAGTAGGTAGGTATATGTTTTTGATGATAAGCATTTAAGCGTGCGCAATTTAAAGATAAACAACAATATGCTCGTGATACGACATTAAATCAACTGCTACCAATTAAAATAATCTTAAATCAATTTGCATAGGTATGTTTTGGTATATAGGTAATTTATGGATCTTAAGAATTTTTTTATTTAGAAATTATTAAATTTGTTTCTTTGTTAAGGGTCAGATATTTTTCTGTTGACCTTGGGCTTTTGTGTTCTGATCTATTGTTCTTTAATTCTAACGGATGGTAATCAACTTTTGGTGCTAAAATATTAATCAAATGGCGGCAACGTATGGTTAGTAATAAAAAATTTTCATTGGTGATGAACGGTTCTTAAATCTTAATGGGGATCATCGTTTGATCAAAATATTATTGTTCCTATGGGACAATTTACATACACCTCAGGGCATCAGATTTTGAAATTATATTATTTTCAAATTAACTGGTAGCGTTAAAGAGAAATAAAATGTAGGATTTGGAATGACTTGAACAGCTTGAATACTCGTGAATTGATAAATATTGAGTATAATTAAACCAGCTTGTTTTTATGTGACTAGGTCTTAAGATGTTCGTGTAAACAATTTTTTTTAATAAGGCGCGTTCCTCAAATAATCGAAGCTTATTGTATCTTTAACAGTTATTTCAGGAACCAAGAGATTTTAGAACTTAAATTAATAAAAATCCCAAAGACATCTTATAAGCTTCTAAGTTATTCATGTTAAAATAATTCCAAGATATAAATCCATTTCTTTAGTCTGTCACATCAAACATCCTCATTCAATACAGCTTCCTTGTTGAAAATCACGCTTTAAAATTAAACTTTGCACTTTTACACTGACACACGATTGCTAAGAAAAAAAAAAAGAATTATTATTCAGCATCTCTCATAGATCCAGAAAATTGTCCAGAGCATTATATTACCTTTTGACTCCCACACTCTTGTTAGCAACTATGTAGGTATATAACATTAACGATGATGTCATGCTTCATGTTCATATTATATAGAATCTCTGTATCTTTTCGAATAACTTCACATGATTAGTTATTCTTGAAAAAAAAATTTGCATTCACGAAAGAACAGAAATATCAAAGTTCGAGCCCATCCCCTCTGCATCACAACCCTTTCGCTCTAGAAAAATGAGAAGACAAAAGGAAAAAAAAAAAGAATTAAACGATTCATACTTCAGCGCTATTAATTCTCAAACACCGACACTCACTGTATAATAAATGCAACAAAAAAACAAAAACAACAGCAACCAAGAGCTTGTAAGATACATCCAAAGACCATGGCGAGGAACAAATGAAAAAAAAAAAACATCAACAGCCACAACAATAACAAAATCCAATCTAAGTCATGCCTAACATTCTAAGTCTCAATTAATTTTATGCATTACACGCTTCCATGACGCGGATGATGATGTTGATCATGCCCATGATGGCGATGATGATGATGACGCTGTTCATATATCCAACCCCCTTCCTATATAGTGAGTGGATCCGTTAGTTGCGCGACTAGCAAAAGGCAAACCATCTCTTGTGATGTTCCTGCTGTCTCGAACGAGCTTATATATGTATGTATCTATACCTAAAAGACCTGTGAGATTAATTGATTTAATTAAATGCATTAGAGTGGATATTCATTTTTATTTGATTCATCGCAACAACGCATACATCGGCAACTATATACGACAAACTGCAGCAACATGTTTAAAGTGCTCCAGTATAAACAACCTAATTGCAACACGTCTTCTGGGGCAAATACTCCTTCCGAGCCGCAAAAGTGTCAGACTAAAAGATAAACAATTTATAATTAACTGGAATTTTTCTTTCTTTCTTTTTTCGATCCAGAAGCACGCGCCGCCTCCTGAGATTTCGATAGGTTATATTATGTTGCATGAGATTTTAAAAGATTCAACTAAGACACTCTATATACTCTGCTGTTGCATTTGTTGCTGGTAATGCTGGTTATATTAAAGATATCCAACAGCCCAAAACGATGTTCGACAGTATCTCGAGTAATTTAACATTATTCCCGGACGCGCATTGAGGATGATTGTTAGTTTTTTTTTATCTTGAGATAGGAGTCATAACAGCATCATACCACAAAATAAATTGAGTGGTTGACAGAGTAGCCCTGATAGAGCTATAGAAGATGTTATATTATTTGATGAAGAACAGCAAAATCAACACTCCATAGCCCTCAGGAAATTGTATAGACTTTCTTATGGTGTGAGACGTAATTCGCACGGGCTAGTGTCAAAAGATTAATTGTATAATCGAGAGAATATACACTGGAAAAATTATTTATTCTTTTTATTAAAAACTTTTAAACCCATAGTTTAAAATCTTTGAAGAAAATAATGAAAACTAAATTTTTTTTTAATTTTATTTTTTAAAACGAAAGAGCTGTTGCTCGAACTTGATTTTTCAATTTATTTTAAATTATTTTCCTTTTTAAAGGACTATGAGTTTTCTTGAGTTCTGAGACACCAAAAGCTTTTGTGCATTTACGATATTGATGTTTTCTAAGTTGAAATTAAAATGTTTGTGAGCTGTTTTACAATAAAAAAAAAAATGGATGTCTTAAGTTTGACCACGGCCCGTGAAGTACAGACAGACTTTTATTGGTTGTTGAAGCGATTCCAACCACTTTTATAAATCCAATGATCTTTTTGTTTGTATCTAAAATGTAAGAAAAAAACTAACTACTTAACTATCTATACCAGAAAAGTTTTAACCGGTGGTTCTGTTTTTGACTAAATCTCTGGGTAAGTGTCAACTTTTCAAAATTCGCCATCAGATAGGTACATAATTTAATATCGCCCTTTTTGGAAAAATATTAATTAACTATTTGGTTATATGGTTTCGAAAATTTCCAAGTAACGTTTAAATGAATTTTTTTTCACCGAAAAATATCAGCAAGTAAATTTGAACTTTTAAATTTTTATCGAACATTGTGCAAATAATTGTTTTAAAATTATTTTGACGACTATTTTAAAAAAGTTTGGATAACTTTAATTGCATTTGGCAATAATTAAGATAATTTTGGCCACGTTGGCTTTCCTAAATGTGCTTAAGAAATAATTACAAAATTAACTGAATTTTGAAATAAAGTTATAAATTGGTTACGAATAAGTAGATAAATAACCAAAATCAAACATAGATATTTGGTATTTAATCGAACACAAACTTAAGAATATGAAATCCAAATAATAACAAGTGACATAATATACCTTTTTATTATCCTTAACTTTATCACCCAAAAATAATACAAAAATTGCATCTTTATTAGCTATTTTGATTTTTAACCGAAGCCTAAGAAGAAATTTTGGTTTATGTACGTCTGGAAAATTAAGTGCTAGATTGATTTGTATTTAGAATAGAATTTAAATAATACTAGGGTTATAAATTGGTAAAAAAATTATTTAAAAACTTATTCCAGAACTCGGAATAAAATTAAGTTAATTTGCAACCAAAAAAAAAATACTCGGTGCTAAGAAAGGAATTCTTAAGACATTTATTCAAAACATTAAACTTTGGTTAATGATCAACCAAATAAATAACAACTCTATTTTACAAAAAAAGAGTTATTTAATAACTTACTTCAAACATGGAATAATTAGAGTCTAGAAATAAGTTAAAAAAGTACCCTTATAAAACGAATCAATTGATTGTTTATTTTTGAACATTAAAAATGATCAGGTGGTTATTAAATGTTAGTCCAAAGTCAACATTTAATTGAAACTAAATAATTCATTTCTAACCAAATTATGTCCGGTTTTTTTTAAAGTTTATTATAACAACAGTTTTTTCTTGTAACTAAGGTTAGAAATTATTATTATTATTTATTTACTTATATCTTATTTTCAACAGCCATTGGATTTTTCCTCCACTTTTTGAATTCAATTTTCCTTATTTTTGCTAGTGGTTAGAAACTATGTAAAAAATTAACCGAAATTTAACATGAAGTTATAAATTGGTTATGAAAAAATAAAAAAAATAACCAACATAAATTTAATGAGATTCGATATTTAATCCTATAACTCATTGTGTCTTTATGAACAATTTTTAAAATTTTGAAATTATTCCAAGCTATAGTTTCAATGTCATGCGTATGGCGCAACATATATGTTTAAGAAAAGTTATTGAAAGTAATACTCAATAAAAAAATGGAACAAAAATTGTCCATTTTATGACCAAAAATCAACCTTAAAAAAGCTTGCACCGCAAGTATTTTTTGTAAATTTTGACTAAATCTTTTCGTAAGTGCCAACTTTTTTTTTTCAAAATCCGAAATAAGTAATCTAATGTTTTTCCTTCGTAGATAGTTTTTTGTTGCCAAACTGTCTCCCTCATGCTATTAGAAATTAACTGCGAAAGTTTCATCTCAATCAGAGAAACGTTTATTTTTTTAATGTAATAACTAAACGTTAATTTTTTTTCAGTGTAGTCGATCTTCAAAAGCATGTCAATTATACTATAGGATATACCTTTAAATGCCAAATAATCATCGAAATGCAATTTACGTTCTTATACTCATCCGCACATAGCGCATGTCGTATCTATAAAGGTATAAATTTAAAGAAGATACAAAATCCAAAGAGCGAGAATAATTGCAATCTTCACGCTGTCTGTTTAGATGTTTGCGCATCCACAACAATATCGCCAATCACATCCGCTAGCATGCTAAAGAAAAATATACTCAACAAAACCCCACGCTCTCTTCTATTCACCGCGTGCACCTCCCAATATTATGAAGCACAGAGTTCTTCATGGTGGTGTTTCCTTTCTTTCTGATGGATCTTTTCGTCGACATCGCCACATCGATGATGATGATTACTACCTATATACAAAATTGCCAGCATTAGCGAACAGCAAGACTATCATTATTGTCGCCACAATAATAATAATAGAAAGACATTCACGGAATGTGTTTTGCTATTTGTTTAAGATTTTTTGATTTTGAATTGCGCTTTGTGTGAAACATGAGCGAGCGCATCACCACCACCGTGACACCATCAGGATCACTCACGTGGGAAAGATTCTGGAGAGTAGTCTGAGGAAGCGAGGTACTTTAACTGAACAGAAGCTTGTTCTACTATATGAAGAGGAAGACATGTGTATATGTTTGGAAGGCCACTATAGTAGGTAGGTACATTTAACGATCGCGCCCCAACAACGTTGTCATTTCGTCATTAGCATTAATGTCGTGCGCTTTAGTCTTGAATTGGAAATTAACCTCGAGGCAGAATGAAGATTATGCAATTTTTGTTCCTCGTCCTCTAGCAGCTGATATATGTATGGATGTATATGGTCGTGGTGTTCTGATGAATGTTCTTTTCTCGATGATGAAATCGATTGTGTTCACAGCAGCAGTGGCAGGCAGCTATCCGTGGTTATTTCACGACATTAACGTTTGGTCAATGTTTGCAGTTCCCATGATTAAACGAATTTTTGCATTTTCCAAGAAGAACAAAAAAAAATTGCACATAGATATTTTGGCTTTCTCGTCGACTTTCTTTGCAAACACTTTTCACATGAATCAGAACATTTTTGTAAATTTGATGTAGATTCCGTTCATGCTTGAATGATTGTTAGGCATTTATCTCACAGCGCTCCATGGGGATATGGATGTTTATATGGAGTGAAGAGTGTCACCTGGAATTCAGTATATGGATATACTAAATACATAGCTGGTAAAATTGTGAGAAAATCCAATTGAGATTAATTTTTCATTCCAAATTAACGCTTTTTCTATTAAATTTATATACAGATCTTAAGTGGACGGTTTCAGAAACAAACATGATGGGAAAGTTTTTAATAGCACTATGAATTAGAGGTTTTCTTATTTAAGATCATAAACTCTAAAATTTTTGCATTGTCTTTGTACAAAGTTTACGTCTGTCGCAAGAATTTATTTCTTTACGTCTTGACGTTTTCAATTAAATTATCGTTGAGTTTATGTTTCTTTTTGCAGTGAATTACTATCAATTAACTTATTTGTATGCAGAAAGTTCCTAAAAGAACAGGAATATACATAATATGTATTATCCACGGGATTTACTTCTGTTTGGAAGCTGAATTTAGGTCAGCATATAGTTCCAATGTATTAATTCTGCTACATATAATCCTGTATGGTACAGCAATGCCGAGATGAGTCTGCATAAAATGAGAACACAAACATTTGGAAAGGATTTTTTAGACGTCCTCAAGGAACTTTCGAAACTAAAAATTAAGGTTTTGATTGTTTTTCCCAATGCGACGAAATAACTTTTAAATTAACTTTGGTAGCGGGTTCTCCGTCAAAATCCTAAGTTTATGAGTTTCTTTTAATAGAGCTCAAGGTTTACAGTGACCGGGTGATCATACAATTGGATTGGGTTCGCGTCAGTACCAATCAACAAGCTGGCCAGTTTTGCAGAGTATATATACATATGTATCTATTCGTATGTACATTTATGGAAAATATAATCGATTTGTTTAATCTATATAGTTGTCTTATTACATCTGTTCTAATTAAGGTCTGAAAATGAAGGTAAATGACTGTACAAAATTTATTTGACAAAACTTGACTTACCTCTAAATCAATGCGATTGTTGAGCATAGAATATGCATAGGTGCCTACTTGAACCCATTTAATAAACTTATAACTTTAGTGTTAATGGTCAGAAGTTGAAGGAAAAGGTCCTCAAATGCAAATAAAATGTTAAGCTTCATCTTAAAGCAGCTTATACACAATTCAATTTATTTATTTGTAAACTCAGCTGTCAACTAGATTGATGCTTGGCGACACATTTCTTAGTTGAAAAAATACTGCTTCAACTCTCAAAAACATTATTATTGTCTAAAGAACTTACACGACACGAGTTTGTTTAATTTATTAAAAGATCAGTTCAAAACGCAAAATATTATAGAATAAAAAAAATTAGGTAAAGGTTTGAAGTGATGTTGAGCTACACATCAAATTCCTTGTAAATTTGGTCCCGAGTTAAAAAAATGTCCACTTTGACAGTAAATTAAATAACTTGGCTATAGAAATAGTTCAATGAGTTGAAAGACTTGTAAAATCTTTTGATTTTCTTCAACATCAACCGTCAAATTGATCAAATAACAAGCAAAACAAACGTGTTGATTTGATCATAAACCGACCCGGTCGACAACTAAGTTGAATCGTGTATGATTTATGCTTACATCGATCTTTAATAATTGAGTTACTTTTCTGGGAAACTAAGACATTAAGCAAAAAAGATAATTATTATACCAACGTTAAGATAGATGGTATTTACATTGATTTGATGTATAGATGCTGTACCAGTGGGAATGAAAATGAGTAATTCATTATGCAAGAGCGAGTAAAGATTGCTTGAAACCGATATTTATACTAGATTTAAACATACTTTTAAACGTACTTTTATTTTCGGTTGAAAATAAAACAAATTCATCTCATTAAAAAAATGAACAACATTAGTTTAACCGCCAACTGGGAAGTTACATTAAATATACATTTTAGTACTTCCGACTGTAGAATTTGTTTTCTAAGACAGCTTCTGAAGTGTTGATACAACAATATGATACCAAACTAAAACCACAATAATTAATCATGCTTTTGTTTTACCGCCCTATATAATACAAGTCATTTTTAATGTTCCCATTGACCTTTTCCCATTTTTTATATTGTTTAAAAAGCTTGCGTAAATTGTTTCCAGAACAAAAATTGTAGATCACAAAATGTCTATAGGTAATATATTTTCATAGATTTTCATAAACCAGTCGATATATTTCTGCGTCATCCCCGTTCGTTCCCGTCATAGGGATACAATTTTATCAAACTCCGCCGCTACATTTATTTATGGGTGTTTTTGAAAAGCTTTACATTTACATTATTTTTGACCGTTTTTGAACTAATCACTCAATCGTTTCCAAAGGTACCTACCTATACCTATGCCATTTTCAAAAAATACTCAAAGTTTTGTCAATTTTGAGTGGCTATTTGTGTAAAACTGGGACCTATTTCACCAAACACTTTTCGATTTTCACTTTTCACTTTGCAACTTTGCACTTTTACTTTGTAAATTTTGTTTCACCAAACGCAAATTTGCAAAGAGGAAATTATTGAATTGAAAAGTTTTCCTCTTTGCAAGTTACGTTTCACCAAACACAAATTTGCAAATTGCAAAGTTCTTTCTGCAAAGTGAAAAGTTTTGTTTATTTGCAAAGTATTTGTATTCTTTTTGTAAACTTTGCAAATTATATTAAGAATTTTGAAAAGTTTTTCAGTAATATAAATTTTCATTTGCAAATACATAAGTGTTTCTTTGGAGAAGTTGTCTTAAAATAATTAAAAAAATGAACCGTTTTGAAGAATATTTTGAAAACGAAGAAGTAAATAAAAGTGACCAAAATACAATGCCTCACTATTTATTAAAATCGTTGGGACTTATTTCATAATGAACTAAATCCCAAATGAACTAACTCCCAAATTTATGAACTAAGTCCCAACGAAATTTTAGTGGGATTTAGTGAAGTCACTTCCTAGATTACGAATATGCATCTTTTGAGTTTATTTTTTTTTAAGTTTTAGAAAAAAAAAAATTTTACCAACTTTTTTTTGTTGATTTTTTAGAATTGGCACTTCCTGGATCACGAATATGCATTTTTGAAGTCGCTAGGTTGCTTAGTTTAGCCGCAAGTCAAGTTTAAAGGTGTCAACTTTGATGCCTCTATGCACGTCTAGTTTAGCCGCAAATCGCGTTTAAAGATAAAAGTCGATTTTTCATATAATGAGGTACATCAATTGAAAGGTGGCACTTCTTAGATTACGAATATACATCGCTAGGACGCTTAGTTTAGCGGCAAATCTAAAATATTATTTTGAAAGTTTTGGAAAAATAAACAGTTTTTTTGATTTCAGAGTAATTCCTGAATTTAACTCAGTTCTTCTGCCAAAACGCCTCTAGAAAAATATAAAAAGGGGGTTAAAATTCTTGGAACCAGGCCAGAAACTTCGTTGCAAGAAAATAAATAAAAATATTAATTTTGAATCATTTATATACTAATTTGGTACCTACGTCAATGATTTTTTTTTCAATGCATATTTGATCTTAATATGATACAATCTCAGATTTACTTTGCAACTTTGCAGAATACGAATTCAAATGCAAAGTTCTATTGAAAGTTGGTGAAACCCTTTTACTTTACACTTTTCAAAAATACATAGTCTGAAAAATTTAAAAGTCTTTGCACTTTGCAAATTTTGTGAAACACTTTGCAGGAAATTATTTTTTTGTAAAATTGCAAAGTAAAAAGTGTTTGGTGAAATAGGCCTCTGGTGATATCTACTCTGATAATTTTTGATTGATGCTATAAGTTTTATAAAAGTTATCTAGGTGTTTTCACCAAAAACAGAATTGACGCATTCAAATCAAAAAGTGATTATCAAAACATTGTTATCGTTTGCGTGTCGAAAAAAAATAACTTTCCAAACAATTACTTAAGGAGAGGTTCAGGGAAATTTAAAATCAAAACATTTTAATCAAAGAATGCTCTAAAACTTGTTGAAAAAGTTGATATGTAAAATAAGACTCATATATCGTTATCTGATTGCAAGAATCAGCTAACTTAATTTTCGAATTTTTTAGAAAGTCCCAAAAAACGTATTGGCCATTTTTTTAGGCTCAATTTTTTGCATGATAGATAATACTGATAAAATCATAACACCACTGGGTTGTAGTAAAGGTTACAAATTACGATGCGAATCGATTCAAGGTATAGCAAAAACCCAAGCACCTCAAAAAAAAAAATCGAGTTTTCTGTTTCTTGTAATCAGGTGACGATATACCGTCGGCATTCGATTGTAATTGAAGACTGAAACCAATTATAAATTCAATCTATAAACTATCAATATTTTAACAAAAATTGAGGTCTTATTAAAGTATTCTGGTATATGCTATAATATAGAGATTTAAAGTGATCTTAAATATTGATTATAATAAAATTGAAAAACAACTCCCTTATTTGTTTGGCTTCTACTTGTGTACCCACTTATTCTACCCGTTTTTTTACTTGGAAACAAGATCATTTTTCATACAATTTATCTTCTTTCATTATAAAAATTGCCCCACAAGCAAATAAAAATTTCATCTTAATTTTCATTCCTTATTAATTACCATGTTTTCTATTATGAAGACACTGGCACAAAACGTGTAACCTAGGGTAAATACTCCTTTAGTAGGTTACCACAGTAATTGAAAATTCTGTGTATTTTAGTTTTACGACAGTAATTGCCCGTTTATCAGCAGAAAATTGACTTGCATCCAAAAATAAAAACTTGGAAGATCCTAAGAGAAATTTGTCAAAGAATTTATCTGATAAAAAAATAGACCAGTTTTTCCATGGCCAGAACATTGCCACAAAAGAAAATAAATAAAAGGAAAAATATTTTTGAAAACAAACCAAGATGTCCTATTTTCGGATAGTACACCCTATATTTGTGTAGGTTTATCGTAGAAGTTGGATATAAAACTTGTGAAAATTAGCACGACCATTTAGATGTGGGCTTATCTTAAATTTCTCATCTGCCCACTTTGATCTAAGAAATAAAAAGAATGGTTGTTGTCATTAGTCAAAACAGACAACGCATATATCCTTTCAAGTTTCCCCTTCTGGCCCCATTGTTTATCTAATTCCCCTTGGAGTTTTGGGATAATATAGCCGTAGAGAATAGAACAAACTTTGTTTAGCTACCTGAGTATCTTCATATACATATCTGCCTACATGCATATAAATTGATTTGTATCTTTAATTTATCTTAAACTGGAATATTTTTTTTTTCCATACCCCTTTAGAGTTTTTTACCCCCCTTATCTGTTTTAACTATCGCCAATTTAATTGAATCTAACTACGACTGCAATGTTTCCACATCTTGTCGACCCCTTTATGTATAATAGTTCCTATATACTGGTGGTTTTTTGTTTTATGTTATTTTTGTAACTCATCGTCTGCCATTATCTTGTAACTGCCGCACACAATAGCTCGAACCAGGCCTGGACAAGTTTTTGCTTCCTTCGGACACGATTAAAAGTCAACAATGCCATCGGGACCATAAAATGGTGTTTGTTATGTCATCCACGAGGATAAAACAGGAGATAATGTATGGGATTGTATAGCAAGAAAAGTACTGCGAAGAGATGCAAACAGCATTGCCATCATTTCTTTAATTAAAAAAAAAAAATTCTGTTAAGTACAATTTGGTTACAATAATTGATATATTTCATCTTTCTTCCCATACTTATGGCTTTTTTTCAACCACTCGTCCTTAAACAGGGTGATAACCAGAAAATGCTTCCAAATTCATTCTAGAGCGTGTACTTTGTAGGTTAGGTCAACAAAATAAAAAATAAAAATGGAAGCAGGTCTATTTTCCTCGTTTAGAAGAGAGGCCCAATTAAAAACAAAAAAATAATTCAAATAGAAAACAAATAAAAAAAAAAAAATTACGGCAAAACTACCAACATAATGCCAAAACGTTTTTAATCCCATTATTTAATTTTCTTTTATAAATCATTTTTTTCAATGAAAAGTTTTTTAAAACTTTATTTAAGAAAAAAATTAAAATTTTTACCTGGCAACGTTTTTTTTAAACATCTAAACGAAACGATCTTCTACATAGGCATACTCTCAGAACAACAGAACTACTGTGGGCAGAATAGAATAGAACGAGTCTTCATGAAGCTCTGTTGTTGTTTTTCGTAATTGTAGCAAAATACCTTTCAATGATTATTTTATTGACTAAATGGTAACATTTTGCTGAAGATGCTGGTTAAACCATTGTTGCCGCAGCTTACAAGTCCTCGCATAACCAAACCAAATTAAGACGCGCCATCCATGTCCATGTCCACTGTTTAGATGTATGTATATACTTAGATATACCTACCTCCTTTTTTCCAAAGGCAGCTTCTTATCCACGAATGTATGTACATTGTACAATGTAGAAGAAGAAGAAGGTTGGAGAATTAAAACGTAATCACTGTCAATAGAGCGATGTCAGGCCGATGAGGGCCAACCAGAAGGTTGCTTTGGTTGGAACACATGTTTTGGTTTGGTTTGAGAAGTTCTCCCTGATTAGGCTGAGCTGTTCGACTTTTATTCAACATCTGAATGTGGGCTGGGAAGTTGTATATGTTTATATAGATTTACCGTAGGTTTACAGGGAAAATTCGCAAGGGAAACGATTCATCGCGAATCGACTTTACGACGACGTTGACTTCAACTTCAACGATGCAATCAAAGAAATGGAAAATGGCAGTGCACTGATTTCCGTTTATTTAGAATTGCATATAGGTCTACATATAGATATAGGGTCATTGTCCTGCACCGCGTGATGGCATGATATGCTGACTGGCTGCAGTGTGGCAGATCATTAAAAATATTCCCGATAAAGAAGTCGTGCGATGGTTTGTTCTTATGCAGTGTCTGTGCCATTTTGTACTATAAGATGCACAAAATGATTGATTTATTGGCTGCCAATCAAAGACGTCTAGTTATTAATTTAATCCAAACGAAGCTGCTAAGGAAAGTGGTAGTTGTCCTTTTTGTCGCATTTTGTAATTTTTTATATACATATAAAGACACTAATTATAGATACCTACATATACATATATTTATGCATATACAGTTTATGGTAAATTGATTGATGAGCCATCACAAATGAGACAGGCACTTGGACTTGGATGAGCATTTGATATAAAGTGCTGATTATAAAAAATAACTGTTTTTTTAAAGTGGGCATTCAAGTGTTTATAATTTTGTATGATTTTGTTTGCACACGCAATAGTTGCGTTTATTCACTTAAATCAAGTAATTTGTCTCTTTTATTTTTTATTTGAAATATTTGTTTTTTTTTTAGAAACTGAACAGGTTAACAGATCAGTTAATGATTATGTATTGAAATTAAAAGTCAATTACAGTTTTTATTTAAATGACTTAATTAAATGGAAGTGCTTAAGCTTACGCCTAACAGTTCGAATCTTCTTGCGCTTTCATTTAAATAACAATATTTTCCCTAAAATAAATTAAACAAGCAAAATGATCTTAAATAAATATTATAATGTAATCGAAAATAGTAGCCTTGTTTTGGTGAAAGTGTATATATCGGTTCAGCTAAATTTTTACACGTAAACAATAGCAAATCATAACCTAGGTATAGCAATGCAATGCGAACTGCATAAAGCTCGGAAGGATCTTGGTCTAAATTCGAGTCCCATAGCATGGGACAAATATTTTCAATTAATTGAAGTGGTTTATTTTATATTCAAGTTTCCGCTAAAAAAAGTCTGGAGTTAGGGGACGAAAATACGAAAACAATAATTCTCTTGGTGTCTTTCTTCTTTTGAAATGATAATTCGTTGCGCAAGAATAAATTTTGTAGCTTTTATGGATCATTTTTTATTTGAATTTTAAGTTAAGAAAAACACATTTCCTGAAATTATTATTATCATTTTAAAAGCTGCAATTTCTGAGAAAAAAAAATTCAAATTCAAAAAAAGCTATGCGAGCTACAAACTCGGGGTTTGCGTGGTTAATTAATTTTAGGGAGACTTCAAATTCTTGCAAAAAAAAATTTGGATTTTCTCAATTTTTTAGATTTTGGAAGCTCCATTTTGAGCTTAGGTACTTGAAACTTGAATACAAAAAATGTAAGAGCTACAAATTAGCATTTAATAAGCTACAATCTTGCAAAAAAAATTTACGAAAACCTCATTTGTTTAGATTTTGTCCGCCAACTTCCATTTTATTTCAAATGACCGGAAATGCACTTTGTAAACATAAAATTCAAATAAAAAATGATATATATAAAAGCTAAAAAATTAATTCTTGCGCAACAAATTAGCATTTTAAAAAGCTAAAAATTTTTTACACCAGGAGAATTATTGTTTTCGTATTTTCGTCCGCTAACTTCAGACTTATTTTAGCGGAAACTTGAATATAAAATAAACTACTTGAGCTACAAAATCGAGGTTTTTGCAACTCAAGAGCACTTATTTTACTTAAATGCATTTCGGAAGCTATGTTTTCATCGTCAGTAAGTTCTAAGCTTCTGATATCTGTTTCAATTGATTTGATATTGGAGATTTGCAACGTGTTTTCTTATGAGTTATAATAATATCTTTTATTTATTTCATAAAAAACAAGTTGAAAATCTTCGCAGTATCAAATCAACTCAAGCTACAAACTTGAGTGTCAATCAAACTTAAAAATTCGTATTATTTAAGATTTTGTCCGATAACTTCTGCCCTATTTTACCGGAAACTTGAATAACTACGAAACTGTGCGGCCTACAAATTTTTGGATTGCATAATAAATAAGTATTTAATTAGCTACAAATTAAGATATAAACATTTTTGGATTCCGCCAAAAAGTGTCCTCCAAAGGAAGGGAAGTTTTCATTGAAGACCCCACCACTATTTTGATGTAAAAATAAAGCTCATGTGAATGACTTGTGTTAAATGACTTTTAATGAATTTTTTAAAGTTCACAAATAATTTATTTTAAATCAGCTTTATTTTTCCATTTGAATAATTATTTATTTTACTTTCGAAACTTCTAAAAATAACTAAAATTTTCACAAATGGCTTTCAATGATATAGCTACATATAACTGGTGCCTTAAGGTAAGGTATATGATGCTGAAAGAGCTTTCTAAAATACAAATTTAATGGAAGCTTTAAGTCCATATAAACACGATTCTTTGTACAACTGTTTCCATTTTTTTCAATTATTATACAGCCTAACAGCAATCAATATTTTCAGTTAATTTATTGCGTATGAATATCAAAATCTTTTCCTATGCAACCTCTCCGTATATATATTTTCATGTTTCAAGGATTTATTGAATTTACTTTTTAAATGTGACAATTTTCACCCTATAACAAACAAAACTAGGTTAACTTAAAGAAAGCAATAGCCCAACTTGAAAAATGATGCTGCCTTTAAATTAACATTTTGAATTATGATATGAGGACTTTTTCTAACTTGTTGGTCATCTTTGTTCTGGGGCAAACAACTTGATTATCTTTAATAAAGATACAATCCACGCTGGCACGTGTGTCAGTTATTAATTTATTTCTATCTTTTGATTAATGTTGAACTATTTTATTATTATTTTTTAATTTTTAATTTAAAGATATACCAACTTATACTTTGTATAAATTAGTGCTTCGCGCTGCTGATAGAAATGTTACGGTGTGGCTTTCTTTTTCAAAAATTAAAAAAATATATAAATATATTATGTAGATATATAAAGGTAGGTGTATTGGTATACCTGTGAAAATAAATCCCTTCCAATATTTTTTATATTTTTTTTTTAATCCACAAATTGATGGTGGGGACCATCAACACACAATAAACAACTCAATTAGTTAAATCTCTTTGGATCATAGGTATATATTTAAGCATCAAATGGGAAGGAAATTTACATCTTAGCCGAAGACTATTAGTTGGAATTAATGAATTCCATTAGAAAAGTAGGCGGGCATGGTGTTTTTTAATTTAGGACCATATACAGATGTATATATGGGGAAACGCTTATATGGAAAGCATATGCTGATAGGATAGGCCACCTCTGGGGCGGAGCAACTTAAAACTAATATCTGTCACTAACGCAGATTAGAATATTTATTATTTGTTTACAATAACAAGTTTTCTATGTTTTCTGCTGCTTGTCTAATAATTTTAATAATTAATAAATTTTGGTAATTCTTTTGAACAAAAATATTTTGGTTTTTCAATATCATAAATTAGTCCAAACTAGCGGTACAGCTATACAATTTAAAGCTTTAATTTTGATTTTTAGGGTGAAGCGTGCGTTCAACTTTAAAGTTCAATATAAAGATCTTATATGCGTAGAAGTTCGATCAAAACAACTTTATTGGTTATATGTATTGAAGTTGTGCGCAGTTTAAGCTGAACTTTGACTTTTGGATCTTAGAAGTTTATATAGATACATGAATGAACTTAATAAACTTAATAAATTTAGGTATATATCAAGAAGAAGCTTGTGTTAAGGTAACACCGCCATTTTCGATTTTAATTGTCGTTTGTTCCGTTTTGTGGTCAACTTGTGCTGATGCCATATGTCGCATTTAACATCAATATTTTAATTTAATATATAATCAGGGTTGTCTATATTTACAAGAGTTTTTTCTTTAATTGAATATCCTTTTGAGAGGTGAAACTCCAATTTTTTTGCTAAGTGTGTTCATGATGTTAAATGAAAAGCGTAATAAATTTAATTATGCAAACCAAAGTGTACACAGTACAGTTGTTAGAAATTTCCAAAAAAGACTCATAAATAATCTATAATCTATTTATTATTAATTCGGGAGTTAATAAAAAATTTTCCTTTATTGGTATTAATTTTCAAAAATATGCTTATCTACCTTTTATTTACTCAATTCTGCCTTTAAAAATTCTTGAAATTAATAAACAAACCACGCCCACACAGTTTACACGTTTTTCCGTTTTAAAAGCAATTTTAATATAGAAATCACAATTTGTAGAAAAAAATTAGATATCATTTAACTTATATAAGTTTTTTTTTCATACTTCAACAAATTTTGTAAAATTCTCCTTACATAAAAACCCGAGTTTTCACAAATATGTACTTGTTAACTACAAAACAAAAATTTATAGTAAGGGTATTCATGCAATGTCTGAAGAGCATCGTAAACGTGGTAAACGACTTAAAGTTTATGACGTTGTAAACGAACTGTCAGAATTTGTATGGGAAATCTTTTCAAACAAATTTTAAACTTTAAGACACAAATTTGTGTGTTAAACGAAATTAATAAACATCGTAAACATGGTAAACTCTATGTAACCTTAGAAGAAGAAATAGTGGATGGAACGGGCATATATCGACAAAAAGTGAGGTTTTTTTTTTCAAAATAGTGTAAGTTACACAAACACAATTGCATTCACACATGCACTTATGTGTTGATCACAACAATATACACACTTACCATCATTTTCGCCAAATAACTCAAGAATAATAGAACATTAAAAGCAATTTGTTCATACAATTGTATAAATTTACTATTTTGGCTTATTTTGGGCATTTTTAAAGTGCGGACAATAAATTTTATGAATGTCAAAATCAAATTAAATGTTTTAATTTGTTCGATGTTTAACGAACAGCTGATTTGTTTACCATATCGTTTACCACATTAACGCAAAATGTTTTTAGGTGCCTTTATGAAACGTGTGTCGGAAATTTTATTATTTAACGACATCGTAAAGCTTCCGACGTTGCATGAATACCCCTAGTATTGGTGAAACGAAAATAAAGATATTCGCACAAATTTCCCTTTGTAAATTACAATTATACTTTTGTAATACCTACAAACATTTTCTGAAACAGAATAAATTGATTTTTCAACAAATTGTTTCAAAATGCGCTTGTAAATAAAAATTTTTAAGTTGATGAAATAGGCTTGATGTTCAAAAACTGGTATTTTCATTCCCATATGTCGCTGGAATTTCTTTGTATACTTCTAAATCTATTAAACCCGGATTTACAAAACTGACAAGTTGCCATAATTGCTTTAATTTTCTTAACATATGTTTGATTTCCTCTTGTAAATGGTCCAAAATCTGCTAAAATTTTTATTACAAAAAAACTGACAAGTTCAACTGACGCTGTTTCGAATTTTTGTATATGGCAAATACTAAATACCCTTATTTTATAATAAGAATAGTTTTTGTTTAATTTTAAAAAACCGTTTCGTGTAAATTTTAATAAAAATCAAACGGTAAAAATAAAAACTATTTAAAATTTTTTAAAAATCCAAAAAAAAATTATGGTAACCAAATTTAAAAAACTTTTAAAAACATTTTCCATAAAAAATTGATCAAAATCAGTTGAACCCAGAATATAAAAAATCTGAAAATGTTGTCCTGTATGGGGGTGCCATTGATAATTATTTTTGGCAATTTTTTTTTACCAAAAGGGAGGTAGGAGTAGGCTTATTAAAATTAATTGAGTTTTTTTTATTTAAGTTGTTGGTAAATTTTTAAGAAAAATAAGATTTTCTATTATCTAAAAAAAAATTGCATGAAAATCCGGCAGTGAGACTAACATTCATTTTGGTCATATCCACGTCCCACGATTACCGAATCCGTTTGGCAAAGTCGGATGTTTCGAAAAAATTGCAATTATAAGAACAAATCGTCGCTACAATGCAGAACTAGTCTAAGTCCAAAATTTAAAAATGAGTTTTTTTTTATGTCAAAAGGAAACTTGCTGTGTTCCAAGCATTTTCTACATATTCTGAATATTCCAACGTGCAGTAAATCCTTCAGAATTTAAATAATAGAATATAATCATAATGTCGAAAGTCAGCATTTTACGCACTAAGGTTCTTTTTTAAAAATTTGGAAAATGTGACTTAGACTAGTTCTGCATTGTAGCGACGAAATGTTGGTGAGAAGAACTTTTGCATGACAAGAGGAATGAGGATACTCTTGGAGGATTTGTCAATTCCCCTCAAGAGGCAAACACCCATGAAAAACATTTCACAAAAACTTGCAAAAATTCTTTTCCTACTTAAAGTCTCAATTCGATTGCAATGGATTTATTTGGGCAATCAAATTATGTTGACCTTTCGTGTGTTTCGTCTAAAAGAAAGGAATACATTGTTGTTTATAAAGACTTTTGTTAAAGTACTATCTAGTTAACCGGTCGCTATACTTCCACAAAATATAGTTTAATAAATTTTAATTTTGACGGTATTTTAGTTTATTAAAATGCCTCTCGAACCTCGGGGTCTTTTGGATGGCGACCCGAATTTCCCCGGGGTAACATACGCCACTATATCAATACCTAACCTATACACACTTTAAAAAATTCTTATATATATGTATAGTTAGACTTGAACTATTAAGCATTCTTAATTAATTAATTATAAGTTACATTTCAGAATACCAAAGAATTGACTCTCATTTTAAAAATATTTTTTGTAATCGATGCAATGATTTTAAATGTTTAGAATTTTAATCCTCTGAGTCACTAGAATTTTTTCTTGCCCCAACCTTTTGTTATTAGGTCAATGAGTAAATAAATTGCAATAAATATGTTATCGACGTACTTACTTAATATGCAATGCAAAAACATTGTTAACAAAAAAAGAACAAAATAAATCAAACAAAAAGCAATAATAATATTATTGTAACTGCAGCGACAAATTAATGCCCATTCACCAATCACCATCCATAGCACCAATGAAAGTTGTTTTACTTCCGTGAGAACAAAATATAACCTCAGTAAAGTTATAATATACTCGTAGTTCTCATATAAAATGTGCGCTTTTTTTGCCTCCTTTTCTTATAGATAAAAATAATAAAATTATAATTATAATTCTTCCTCTCTGATTGTGATTAGGTACTTGAGTTCGAGTTTGCTTATTCTTATGATGGAAGAAAAAAATAAAAACAAACTCATAGTCATTGGCATTGTTACCACCATCAAGATTGGTTCATTTCATCCATACTTATCATTTTGTTTGGTTAAATCGAATTTGATCAAATCGTGGTCGGTCGCTGACTGAGCGTTATTGATTTTTCTTAATTGAAAAAAAAAAAACAAGAAAAAAATATCTAAAAAAAGAAACAATACAAAATTGATTTAAATTAGCTTTCAATGGACTTTAGTCTAGGTCTAATTCTTGACTGATTTATTTCAGTAGTTTTTTATAGAATGAAAAAAATATATTGACTAGTGAGGGCCTTGTCAATACGCAATGTTTTGTTAAGTTCAGTTCATCATACATAGATTTCGTGACGAATATTTAGTGTGAACTATATCCAACAAGACTAAGAATTCCTAATCATTAAATTGGAAGTTTTTGTTTTTTGCCCGGGCCATGACAATGTTTATATAAGAAGGTTTTTTTAATGATACAAATTCTATATACTTACTACTGAAATACATCAGCCAAGTAGAAGACTAGCACTATTTTATTTTGACTTGTTGAATTATTGATTCAAAATAGCTTTCAACGGCCTTAAGTTCACAGAACTTAACAAAAAATTGCGTATTGACAAGGCCCTCACTAGTCAACTGATGAGATCGCCGGGACGAAACTTTATTTAAAATTTAAAACCATAATTTCAAATTAAAATTTAGTTTGTCTTTAAAAAAGTTAGTTTTGATTTTTTAATAATAATTTTGTTGTCAAAAGGGGAATTTCTGTGACAAAAAACTTAACTTTAGGCCACAAATTTGGTTCAAACTTTTAAGTGTTAAATTTAAAAGTAATTTCAAAGGTAGTATAAATATTATGAAAATATGTATGTAGAGTGGTTCTTGAGATATATGTACGTAGTATATTTATACATATATTCGATTTTAGTTTTCTTAAAAAAATCGGCAATTGGTACTAAATGACTTTTTCTTTATGGGACAATTCAAACACTTACTGTGGCAACTCAGACACCGCCCTTCTATAGTAGGCAAAAATCAAAGCCAACAATATAAGAAGATAAATGAGGAGTCTATGTGCTCTTGGCTGGTACATGAACCCATATGGAATAAAATTAATGTTTGTTAGGTATAGAAAAGTTAGTTAACTATTGAAAATAAGGTTAATGGTGGCGTTTGTCGGTTTAAAATTAATTATCATAATGAGAAAATCGAATTTACCTATATAGGAAGTCTTGAACACGATTTTTATATTATATAAAATTTCTCAGTATTTCCTCTTGACAACGATGTTTTAATCTGAATTTTAAATCCTGTGTCTTAAAATTTAAAAAAAAACTGACTTTGATAATTCTACTGTTCGTAATAAGGAAACATACCATTTTTACAATTTGTTATTATTGTCAAAGTGATTTTTGAAATCAGTTTTGATACACAAAAGATAAAATAGGCATTTGGTGATTTCAACTTTTACTGTTTTGAGACGACTGCAATTTTTCATGAAAAGGAACATCTCTCCAAACTCTTTACTCCGAAATTTGTCAACCTAAGGAACTTTGTTTACCCCGGCCACCACATACGTCCCCCGCATACGTGATTAAAAATCTCAAGGGTTAACTGCTTCGTTTAAAAGAAGTCTTAAAGAAAATGTAAAAAAAAATTATCAATACTAAATTGTTAAAAATTTGGAAAATTCTGTTTTTCACCTAGTATTATTAATAAATTAGTTTTTTTTTTATAGTGGACTTTTTAGTATTTTATACAAATTTGCCCTAAAAGAGATAAGAACTTTGAACAAAATTCATACTTGCTTTGTGTTTCGATAAAAATAACTGCTTGTTTCAATTTTTTAGCAAAAAATTCAAAAGTTCAAAAATGGACGTACATAGTTTTACTGCAGTACTTCTCGTGAATGACTTGAGTGGATTTTGTTAAAATTGTATGTGTTTTAATAGCCCAGATTTTATTTTAGCATATAGGAACTAAAAATCGAAACGGGTTTAAAAAACAAAAAGAGATACCAGCCCTTTGTAGGTAGCTAGTTTTTGTTATTGTATTTTTTGACATTTATGTGTAGGAATATACACTCTCTCCAAAACTATTTCACTTTAACAATATCTTTGATGTATATAAGGCTTTGTGGAATGGGTTTTAGTTTTAGATCAAATAAAACAAATTTATTATATACCTCAGACGTGATGAGACCCATAGATATGAACTAAACGTCGAGACTAAAAAGATTAATTTGTTTCATTTGACCTGCAATAAACCATAAATACTCAAAAAAAAAATATTATCAATTTGAAACATTAAGTCGTTAGTGTCAATAATAATAAATCAATACCTCATAATCTTTAATGCTTATATAACCACTTAACCACCATTGAACCAAAAGATAAAACACGTGCATTTCAGTGAAGCTCTATTATTTATTTGTATTTTAATTTGAGAACCACTTATCTGATTATTTTAAAATATACTTTAGTTGCATGGCGACGGATTTTTAGAAATTCTTGACCAAAACCTCCAATGAAGACAGTCATGATAGTCCATCAAGTAGATTTTTTTTTTTATTATCATAATTGGTTTTAAACACCTATAATGAGGGTAGCTGTGTTAACTTAACCTCAAAAAATGTCCAATTTTTCTAATTTTCTGTTATAAGAGATGACAAATAAAATAATTTTGACCACCCGCATTTATGTAATTGTCGAGAAAATGGATTTTAAAAATGGGGACCAAAAAAACACTGCCCCTAAAAAATTGATTTCATTGAATTTTATTAATCATAAACTATTTGTTTATACGTTAGGGTCCGCCCATGTAGGCATATTTCGGATACTCATATTTTTTTTCAAGTCGGCCGGGCAAGCGCCTTAATGCAAACCCACTTTTAATGGCAATAAATTGTTATAACTAAATGGGCTTTTTTCTAGTGTCGTCCTAAATAAAATGCACGGCTGCATGAAACAACTCCTAAAAAGTTTTTAGTTTGTTAATATAATATCGACATGCCGCGCCGTCACTAAAGAGCATACAAAATGGACGGATTTGCTACAGGACACTTGTATGGTGTTGCCTAGGGGACAAATTTGAATTTTTGTTTTAGCGTATCTATATAGAACGGGTATTTGCTATACAACGATTTTAGTATTTCAAATTGTTTCGAAAATGAATCTAACGTTTTTGATAAAACTTCCAATAATATTAATAGGGGTTTGACATTTTTTGAGAAAATTGCTTTAATTTTGTTTTATTCGTGTATATGATATACATATTATTTGTTTTTTTATTTAACCACCATTTTGCCCTTTTCCGCTAAAATTATCGAAGCCTTTTTTCTGTTTTTGTGTGGTTTTTTTTTTATTTTTTTATTTTAAAAGAACAAAAGTTTTATACTTTATTTTAAGGCCTTGTTAGTTAACCAAGAGTCGACCTTTTTAGTGAAAAATAAATAAAACTTTAATATCAGAATTTTAAAATGTGTTGTGCTGTTTTATGCGCTCTATTTTGAATATCTGAAATTAGGATTCTTTTGTCTGCCCACTTAATTTTCACTAAGCCTTTTTAAACTCTATTATAGAATTCTCATCAATTTAACCATAGTTAAATCGAGAATGTTCCTTTTTGTCAACGTCCAATGACCTCACATAATAAGTGTAATATATTTATGTCATAAATATTCAATTTAAAATAATTTTCATCAGAATTTTAAAAATATAATCAATTGTTTAAATTGAGAACAATAAGCTATCAAATTGTTTATTATGTTAAATAATTTAAATCACTTCTTTTGAATTATATGAAATAGGTAAGTCTGCTAATATGTGATATTAATGGTTTTTTTTTATAAAGATTTTTATGAGTTTAAAAAAAAAAAAAAAAATATTCCCGCTTAGATACACAAATAATTAATTTTTTATAAATTCTGCCTAACCGTTAAAAAATTACGATGGCAAACATTTTAATCAATAAAGATGTTGGTCTGAATTAATGGATTAAATATTTATTGTTTTTTTTTGTTGTAAGTTATTTATCATTTTCAAAATAATTTTATAGCTGTCCTAAGGCCATTATGTTCGATTTGACACTAAGAACGTGTTTTTATGCCAGATCAACAGTAATTTATGGCAAAGGATAGTTAGAATTAGAACTATATTGATATTGTTAAGCTAATACACCCTTAGGCTTCTTTCGATTTCAAATAAAGAAAATATATTAATTATTTACTAGCAGATACGTGCTTGCGTTGCTTTGAAAATTTTGAAAAATGTTAAAATAACACAAAATGAAAATTAATTGACAAAATTAGATGTAATTTTACTAAAACTTATCGAAAAGCTATTTTGATTAAACTGAACGTATATAAATATGCGGTAACGAAGAATACAAAAAATGTAAGTAATTAAAAAGTCATTGTCTCTTCTAGTTATTTTTAACATCATCAATCTCATGAACATCTCTCAAGCTCTCCACTTGCACTTGATCCAAAACTTGCCATATAATCGGATATGCTCAGAATCACCTTACCCCATGCTTGTCTGATATATAGAATTTTCATCATGGCAATTCCTCATCAAAAGATACATCCGAATCACATATAGCGATAGATAAATTCATTCCACTTTATTATCACAATCAAATTGATTTATGTGCCGCAGCATGTCGCCTGTGGCGAACACCTGTTAAGGCAATTTCAAATTTGTCCACCGCTCAATGATGATGATGGCGTGCCAGCTTCGGGCAGTGTCTGCCTTATTTGCAATACTGCCACATGCGCCCAAGTATCTGTTAGATCTGTCTTTTGAGTAGTTGTTCCCATCGAAAAGATATGCATATAAACCACCTTAATAGCCAATTGTGCACTTGGAGCTTGAATAGAATGGGATGGGATGTGCTATGTTACTGATGCTGTTGCTGGCTGCTGCTGCTGTTGATGATGATGATGATGACGATGACGATGGTGATGATGATGATGATGCAGATGAAGATGATGATGATGAAGAACCATCGAGCATTTCAACAACAAAACTGTTGTTGAAAGAATCTACGGTAGCTTATATCCTAATGCATATTAATCGCTTTAGATGGTTGTTTGTATTAGTTAGATGTGATGTGTCTGTGTATATATAAAGCGTTGTGGTGCACGATGACCGGATCGAAACATAACTCAGTTCACCTAGTCGTGACTTGAACTTCAAAAGCTAGCGCAATCGCCAAAGACCCATAAATCGTACATCCCAAGGTAAAATTTATCATATATATAAGTTAGAAAAAGAACGCTGCTGGTCAAATGATGACCGACCATTGCCCAACGACCAACATCATCGTACCTATAATAATCATCATCATCATCATCAGCATCGTTGTCGTCATCAGGCGAGGACATTTTACCGCCCATTTTTGAAGTTATTCAATGAGATACATCCTCAATTTGCTTTCTTTGCCTTACACGCTATCCACCTGGATTGAATTTGAGAACAGAGTCGGATTTATTTAGTCATTGAGGCGCACCAGTAGTATAATATCGTGACATAAAGATTTTCTTAAACTTATTAACCAACAAAAAAAAATTGTGTAAACGACTTAGCTGCCAAAAAAGCTTTTTTATAATGCAAAAGTATGCCGCTCAAACTTTATGATCGGTGGGTCGTCTCTGAAAAAACAAAAACATGACACGGCTGTAAATATTGTGCTTCATTCACCATCTTAAAAAAAAACGTTTTTACCAATATCACAAGAACAACCCAGGCACCCGGATCTTAAAACCCCAAATGTGGGATATTCGAAAAAAAAATTTTATAGGATCTAAAAAATCACTAATTGGTCACAAAAGGTTAGTTACCTCAGTAATTGGTCAGCCATAAGCAATTTTTAACAAATTTTTAAATTTTTTTTCAAGATCAGAGATTCGAGGATATTCGAAAATAATAATGCAATCTAATTCATTGAAATCCTTAATTACTAACCAAATACTGAAACGAAATGATTTTTATGATCAATTACTAGACTTTTAGATCGAAATTTATTTTTTTTGAATATCCCAAAAAATGAGGTGCTAGCGTCCTCCGTGCCATTGAATTTTTTTCTTTAATTCATTTAAAATGAACTATGGCAGACTAGTTACCTACTGAAGCCAACTGACCTTTTCTAACCAATCAGTGACCTTTAAACGAATATCCCACAAATATGGTTAAGTGTGATCTTTTAAAAAACGCAAAAATAAGGACGAATTTTGAAAGATTCCTAAACAGTCGCCTAAGTATAGCGGCCCAACCAATGAAACTATATGATCTTTTATGACAAATTACTGAGTTTTCAGATGGCATGTATTCTTTTTGAATATCCCATAAATGAGGTGCTAACTTCATCCATATAGCCTTGAATTCATTTAAAATTGCCTACGGCTAACCAACAACCAACTAAAAGCAATTTACCTTTTATAACCAATTAGTTAGTGACGTATTAGATGGCGTACATTTTTTATCGAATATCCCACAAATAAGAACCTTGAATTTTTTTTGAAAAATTCATAAAATGTCACCTATAACTTACAAATTACTGAAAATGTTTGATTTCTCATGACCAATTACTGACCTTTTGTATTTGAATATCCCATAAATGAGGTTCTAACGTCCTTAAGTGCCTCGAGATTTTTTTCTTAATCATTAAAAATCGCCTGTGGCCGAGTCATTACTGACACCAATTGAACTTTAATTACCAATAAGTGACTTTTAAATAGCATACATTTTTTTCGAATATCCCACAAAGAAGGTGCTCATAGTCCTAATGGGTGAATTTGAACTCCCGAAGGCAAAAGGTATGTTCCTTGCAAATCCAGCAATGTTCAAAAACATCTACAACGGCCGCAATATGTTTGCCATTTTGATCGTCACGGTCAAGTGATTAGATGCCACCATAAAGTTGGTAAATTGTGAAAATTAATAAACAACCATAGCAGTCCGCGGTAGAGCAAGAGCATCACATTGTAGCCCAATGTATAGATAATAATTATTATAAATATTATGCCATAAATTCTATACCTTTCGGCTATGGTCCTAAGCTGCAGCAACCGATGCAGATCAAGGAGCTATAAGCCGCATGAATGATGGCAAATATCTGCACAGTGGCAGCAGCATAACCAATGATGATGCCGCAAACCGTTCTAATGCGTCGACAATCATTTGTTTGGGATTTTATAGCTATAGCAAAGAGCTTCTATATAGCTTAAGTACAGATGATTCCACATCATGATGATGTCTGACATCTGCACAAAGATCTAAGTACATATACACACTGAGTTAACCAATAGATGGAACAACTAATCAAATCTTGATGATGATTATTGGATGGAATTATGGTCAATTCATCCAAATGAATATTATTGTATCAATAAAAAATTAACTAATTGCCGATATGAGGTGGTGAAGACCTTATATGATGATGAAAATGTGGTTATTTTTTTTATTTAACAAAACGAGTCAGAAAGATAATAAATTAATTATTTTTAAATAATCTATAATCTGTTACGGGACTTATTTATTTCTTGCGAATAATGAATAAATTGTGGTGTGGTCGTGCTGTATAATTATGTAGATATAGGTGCATTCCTTTCATGGATATATTTAAATCGATTCATTTTAAAGAGTGGCATGAAGCTCAATAAAATTGTGATGTAAAGAATTTTATTTTTATTTAACATAATAAGAAAAGCATGAATTCTTAATGCAGTATATACAGAGTGTCCTGAAATCACCGCCACAGAAGAAAACCATGAGTTCCTGATGTCATTTCGAGTCGAAAAACTTAAGATGTAATTTTCTTGTTTTCGACTTATAAAGGTTTTTATGATTTTTATTCTTTTTTCCTTTGACTGGCTCTAACTTTGCCTTTGTCTCCAACATGATATACCAACAATATCCTGATAGCGACACAAAAAAATTAAAATATATTTATAAGATTGTATGGTTTTGGTCACATAGTCTTTGAGAAACTAAGGTGCATTTATGAGCTGCCTAACGACTTCGCTCTGCTTTCCAGTATGTTTTTTTTTAATCGCAAGCAACAAAATGTTGCCTCGTTGATCAACGAATTTCTTCGGAGTTCTTAAAGTAATAACAATCATGTCGATTATAGAATCCGCAATAATGGATCCGCAGTGATTCGCAGAGCAGTGCTCTTTTTTTCTCTGTGCACATTTGTCGTGAGAAGAAAAGAGAACACGGTACTGAGAATCACGGCGGATCCAGTATTGTGATTTCCATAATCGACATAAATAACTCTGTCCAAAAATAAATTCTTGTTCATACCTAACTAAGAAATATTTGTTTACTTGAAAGCTTTCAAAACTTTATAAATAAACTTCGAAAAGTTAGAAGCCTGTTGTCTGAACATATTTAAATTTAATTAAATTTGTTGTAAATTTTTTTTTGTACCGGAAGTATGTACCAAAAACAAAACCTCACTGCTTCGAACCTAGAAAATTATTTTAAATGTCTGTACTATTGATTGTAAGCAAGAATACGAGAAAAAAAATTAAGGATTTCGAAGACAGTAAAAAAATTAATCTTTACCTAGCGGATACCGACGCGAAAAACTGAAGTTGGTGGAAAAATTAAAAAAAAAAACTATACATAGCTACAAAAACATGATCGTTAAACTTTCTCTTTATTTGCTAAAATAAATCATTCTTAATCCATCCGTTTTTTTTTAAGTTTTTTTTGTTATGAAGATCAAGAAATCTTTCTTTGGCAATAAAATTGACACCAAGAATGCAAGAAATGCCAATGAGAATGAGCCCAAACGAAATTTTCAAACTCACAAATTCCTAAATTATCAGTTTGTCAACATTTTTTAGATTCTCATTTGTCTCTTAGTTTTTCTTAAATCCATTTAACAATTTGTATGTCAGAGGGACCTCACCGCACCATACGGCCAAATGCTGAGCAAAAAAAAAAATATTTTGAACATTTTGAAAATAAAAAAAAAATATGTCTTTACATCAGTTTTTGAACATACATGCTTCAAATATTTTGAATTTGAGGAAAATGGGATCGCAGTTATTTCAATCTCATACCAATTTAACATATTTCACACTTTTACATTTCCAAATTATTTATTTAACATTTCCGGACATTTAAATAACTATAATTTTGAATTTCACAATTTATAAATATCATTTTACTAATAATTTAGCCAACCTATCACTTATGAGATTTCCCAACTGCCCAACCGACCCCGAATACGGAACGAATTAAATTTTGATTTGTTTCGTCCGGTGACTAAAAATATTCTGTGAACTATAACCGGGTGAGAATCTTTGATGTGCCGAAATTTTGACAAGCTGGCAAAGTTATGGATGTCAATTTGATGGATGTCATACTGAGAAATGTCATTCTGGCAGTTGTCATTTTGACAAATGTCATTTTGAGAGATGTCATTTTGACAGATTTCATTTTGACAGATGTCAATTTGACAGATGTCATTTTGACAGATTTTTTTTGTAAGATGTAATTTTGATAGATGTCATTTTGACAAATGTCATTTTGGCAGATGTCATTTTGACAGGTCATTTTGACAGAAGTTATTTTGACAGATTTCATTTTGACAGATGCCAATTTGACAGGTGTCCTTTTGACATCTTTCAGATTGCCATCAGTCATACAATTTTTTCGACAATGTTTAAAAATGTTGACATATCCAAGACACTATTTAAATTTATATTTTTATCAAAGTTTCTAACCCGGTTATAGTTCACAGAATATTTTTTGTCACCGGACGAAACAAATCCAAATTTGATTCGTTCCGTATTCGGGGTCGGTTGGGCAGTTGGGAAATCTCATATGTGATAGGTTGACTAAATTATTAGTAAAATGATATTTATAAATTGTGAAATTCAAAATTATAGTTATTTAAATGTCCGGAAATGGTAAATAAATAATTTGGAAATGTTAAAGTGTGAAATATGATAAATTGGTATGAGATTGAGATAACTGCGATCCCATTTTCCTCAAATTCTAAATATTTGAAGCATGTGCGTTCAAAAACTGATGTAAATAAATATTTTTTTCTATTTTCAAAATGTTCAAAATATTTTTTTTTTTTGCTCAGCATTTGACCGTATGGTGTGGTGAGGTCCCTCTGACATATATAAATTGTTAAATGGATTTAAGAAAAACTAAGAGACAAATGAGAATCTAAAAAATGTTGACAAACTGATAATTTAGGAATTTGTGAGTTTGAAAATTTCGTTTGGGCTCATTCTCATTGGCATTTCTTGCATTCCTGGTGTCAATTTTATTGTCAAAGACAGATTTCTTGATCTTCATAAAAAAATTTAAAAAAAACGAATGGATTAAGAACGATTTCTTTTAGCAAATAAAGAGAATATGTTAATCTTCAGTCCTTTCTTTTGATATCCATTTGCTCCAGATTGCATTTTCTGTTCTCTTCTGTCTTCTTAATTTTGTTTTTATCATATTTGATGCTTAAAATAATAATTTAGGTATGAAGCATTTAGGTATTGTTTTTCGTACATCCTTCCGTTAAAAAAAACAGCTTTCACAAATTTAGTTAGATTTTAATATTTTCTGATACAAGCGAATAACATTTTGAAGTTTATTGAGTTTTGCAAAAATGTTTTTTTAGTTACGGACAGTTTTTGTAAATAATAATTTGTTTAAGAACTCGGAACTACATTCACTGAGTACCCATGCAATATTTTTGAAAGTGCGATATCAATTTTCTGGGGATATAGGGGCTCATGTAAGAGCCATACATACAATTTATAAGATCGCATAAAGTTTGTAGGCTTTCATTATTATAAAATGTTCACGTACCTGATATCCAATAGTAGATACATGGATAATTGGTTAAAAACTGGAAACAAAAAATTGTTATTTTTTTATCATTTTTGTCTTTGAAAATTAATGTTTAAATTTAAAATAGAAAAAATAAAGAATTATAGTGTGTCAGGTGTTAAAGTTGTTTTTATAAAGTTTTTTTTTTTCAAAAAATGATCCCTCTCGCCTAAACGGGGGAAGCTTTTAAAGGTTGATATACTATGTATACGATTTTGTCTGTGTTTTTTAGTGATAAGAAAAGTGAATAGCCAGCTCAGCAAATTTTTTTTACGTAAACCATAACTGATGAATGAATGAAGAATTTAAGTTTTTTCCCGAAAACGATTCAAATAATTTTGATTAAAGTTATATTGTAACTGATTTTAATAAAACAGCGTTTTAAATTTATGGTCAAAAATTCAGATCGGCAAGCTAACCTACATCTTCAAAAATGTTAAGTCACTTCATAGCATTGAACATTTGCTATAAAACCCCCTAACTTCGCCTTAAGTATAAATTTATAATAATTTATCCATCACACAAATCATTCAAAGTCTTAAAAAGTAAAATTTAGAACTATTACGACAGCAATGCGCAATCATTAATCGTTATTTGAATTCATAAACAGATACAAAAACCAAACATAACTATATACTGCGCAATACCTCCACTCAGTTTTTTTTCGCATTGAAATGCCGTTAGATTCATTTTATAACGAAATCCAACAACGCAAAAATTGAATAGATTATAATCAAAGAATAAATAAAATGGTAAAACCAAGAATGGAAGAATGTGTGTGTAATCGAAGAAATTGAAGGTAAGGTAGTGAACGCTTTACTTTCTTCATCAATTCTTCCATTTGTCCGCTTCTACATCATTCTGATCGCAACAAAACAGGAAAAGGAGTTAAATAAAAATAAAAAAATTAATAAAAAAAAAAGTTGTAACAAAAACAAACAGTTCACGCATCTGTATGTTTATTTTTATACATAGGTACATATGAAGGTATAATGATTGGGCTCCAAATCGTTGGTTCAACTCACCATCGAAACTCTGTGTGGGCGACCGCCAGAGTATCGTAGTCGGTTCTTCTTTTACAACCCTGGTAAGACCAGATTTAGAATTGGGTCGCGTGGTTAAATTGCGTATTTCATATTATATCTCCAACCAAAATAAAATTTCATCAGTGACTCGTCCAAGTTGATGTTTTTGGTGTCATAAAATACTCCTACCATAATATGTATCTACGTATTTATAACTACTCGCGTCACCCGATTTGATGTAAACAATAATAAACTTCTTTTACCCGCGACCCCCTTGGCCAATACAAGCACCATAAAAATACTTTCATTGAGAAATCCACGAGTGCTTTGTTCCTACATACCTATATAATTTTTAATAGGGAGCTATTTACGATCTTTCTCTGGAAAAAGATGTCATATTATTTGACTTCGAAGAACTTTAATTCAAGGCTATATCTATATTTATATTATGTACATATGTACATACATCGTCGGATGAGTAATTATGCAAACTTTTTTTTTGATCTCGAGAGCTTAAAGATATCCTATAAGTAGTTGGCATGCGGTCTGCTGTCTTAGCATGGAGGGGTAGGTATATAATAGGTATGTACCATTAAACTCAAGTTGATTGTTGTTGACCTTATTTCATTACATGTGATGTGACTGACCGAAATATGTAAATTGATTGTACAAACATGATATCAATTACAGACGTCAATCTGAGTGCTTGAATTAATTTTTCTTAAGCAGGTAGGTACTATTTCTTATCTTTATTTTCAGCATAATTTAGTACCCGGAAAGTTTTTTGATCGGTTAGCGATATTCTCTAGATTAGAATTCATTCGACATAGGTATATGAAGTTAACAATCAAATAGGGGTAAAAAAAATGTACTTAACATGAAACCGAGTAAAAAGCGAAAACACACATTATATAATTTCTCAATTATTTAAAATTTGTTTGATTTATGGAGGTCATTCAGAGAAATTGTTTAAGGTAGATTTGTTTGTTAAAAATATATTTGGGACATTTTAAAAATAAGATTTTTTTTTTATATTTTGACCCCAAACTCAAAACTAAAATTGTATAATAACTTCTTATAAAATTATAGCTGGTCTTGAAATATTTTACCAAGAAACTCTTTTGCCAAAACTCTTTTAACGTGGACTAATCATCAATCCAAATACAAATTTATATATCTATTCCGAAATTTTAACTTAAACACCAAAAATGTCATTACTTTGGCATAATGTCTCAAGTTGTACCTACCCTCATCGAGTTCATAGTTTTTAAGTTGTAAATAGTTTTGAAAAATGTATTGATATAGCTTATAACGTAGGAAAAGAGAGAAAAGAAATGTTTGTTTCAATTTAATTGATTTGTCAATTTATTAATTTCTGTATTTTTAAATGCGACTTATATTATGAAGGCTTGTGGTGGTTGTTTTCAAAAGGAAAGTTAATAGGCAGAATAGCAAGCAGCAGCGTATTAAGAAAGTAAGAGCAAAAAAGAATTAAAAAAACTTTAAATGATATTTCAATTTGTGTATTAAGTTATATTTAACGTTAGGTTATATAATTAAAATAAAGGCCAGAATTAGTAATTACTATTAAGCAATATGATAATAAAATCCAAGTTGTTTTCCATAGCATGCCTTTTTTTAAAGTACAGTAAAACCCGCTTAAGAGAAACTGCAATGTGTCACAGTTTTTTTTTCACTTAAGTTTTTCACTTAAACGAACCCCGCTTAAGTGACAAAAAAATTCACTTAAGTGAAGTCCGGATAAGTGAAGAAAATTGTACTTAAGCGGATTTAAAAATTCCGAAAAGGGTTCTGACATATCTGAAATTCAAATGTCATTTTCGTGATGAAAATTTGGTGGAGGTGAAAAATAAAAAAGAAGTAAAAGCGTTCAGCTTTTTTGTTCTGTTCTATAAAATTTTTTTTTACTTAAAAGAGTTTTTTTCAATGAAAAATATTAAATAATCGGAGTGTTATAAAAGTTATTGGTCGACAAATATTCGGGGATGAAAAAAGTGTTTCAGATAAGCGGGTTTTCTCTTAAGCGGGTTTTATCACAAAGAATAGAGTGATCGACGATACATAACATCCTCTTCAATCAAACATCAAGCGGCAAGGGATAAGTTATTTGATCATTATCAATATTGTATCTCATCAACAACAGTCAGAAGAGCTGTAATGCAGCTAGGTATATGTTTTTCTCAAAAGCCAGATTGCTAAGGGTTAATCATATGAGAAGAATTTGGAAACTATATAGATATCCCTAGTTAATTTGCATTTGCATAAAATTGTTCCAAAAGCTTTTGACAGAAAATAAAGTGAGAAACTAGGTCGAAAATCTTTACATCTAGAGATTTTAGGCACTGGTATGATTTCAGTTTTTTTTAAGGCAAACACGGTTGTAAATATAAGGCAGTATAAATAACAAGATTATTTTTAAAAATTTAGGGGCGATATCATCTGCTCTGGCGGTGTTTTAATTCAATATATGCTTTAAACTATACTTGAAATTGGCCAATCCTGGACAATCCATATACATATATAGTCCTTCTGCACACAGTACACATATTAAAGGTAATATCATTAGCGTTTTCATTTTTGTTTAGTTCTGCGCATCTGTCAAAATCGAGGTGTTATGGTGGTAAAATGGTGGATTCAGTGCCCCTTTCCTTGTCTAATTTCAATATTTTGTTGTTGTTTCTAATGATGCGCGTGGGCACTCGAACAGCCATTTTTAATTTTTTGACATTTCCAACTTTGACAACCTGCGCAATATATTACCTTTAATATGTGTACTGTGCTTCTGCATACTTAAAATACTGAACGATTTTTTACTCATGTCGTTCATTGGCCTATATTTTCAAAGCAACAAAACGAACATTTAAAAAAAATTGAAAAAACGAAATCATATAATTACTACAAAATTACTCTGAGTAAAATTGTTAATTGAAGCAATTATTTGGAAAAGTCTCCTTTATTTTTTCAAACTGAATTTTTTGCACGAACCATTAATTGTGTGGTTTCCGTTAGAATTTAACTATTGTTTTGGAGACCACAGATAAATTTCGTTTTGCATCATCTAATAAAACTCTCCATTCGTAGTCTTTCTTACGTTTTCGGTATCGATTTGGAAACAACACAAAATGTTCGTTTTGCTTCAGCTGTGTAGATACTAGGCTTAAACGAGTAATAACAATAATATTTGTATTTTGATTCGCGTTATAACTCGTTAAGTATCAAACAATATCAGCTTTTTTAATAAAAAACGCTTAACTCACCTCTAATCCACGATTTAAAATTTCCTACAGTGAAACCCGCTTAAGAGAAAAACCGCTTATCTAAAACACTTTTTTCATCCCCGAGTATTTGTGTTACAACACTCCGCTTAAGCGAAACTCGCTTAAGTGAAAAACTCGGATACCTGAAACATATTTTTAGTTAAATAATATGTTTTATTGAAAAAAACTCTTAAGTGAAAAAAAATTTAATAGAACAGAACAAAAAATCTGCTGAACGCTTGTACTTCTTTTTTATTTTTTTACCTGCACCAAATTTTCATCACGAAAATGACATTTGAATTTCAGATATGTCAGAACCCTTCTTGGAATTTTTAAATCCGGTTAAGTAGAATTTTTTTTTACTTATCCGGACTCCACTTAGGTGAATTTTTTTTTTCATTTAAGCGGGGTTCGTTTAAGTGAAAAACCCGCTTAAGTGAAAGAAAGACTGTGACATTTTGCAGTTTCTCTTAAGCGGGTTTTATTGTATAGTAATTCGTGGAATAGCAAACCGACATTTATTGACACTCTTTTAAAAAATTTGTCTACAATTTAAGTCCATTCTGATGTTTCATTAACCTAACATTTTGAATATGACAGGATTTCTCTCTTTTGTAGCTATACAAAACCGTTTTTGGGGGTTGAAAGCCTTTCATTTGGCCACCAATTTGAAAAAGGGTCGGTCTTCTTCTGTGAATTATCTTATGTACACGCATATATATAATAAACATCAACTAGCCGAAGTTTTGATATATTTATGATATTTTTTGTGGATAAAATCCACGATCTAAATATTACTCGTCACTGTTTTTAAAATTCTAGAACACAACTTTCTTGTACACAATTTTGTTTTTGTTTGCATCTGGACGGCAAAAAACAAAATTTCTTCGCTATTTCCATTTTAAATTTAAATATATACGAGTCATGACTAAATATATTGGACTATTTTGTTTTTATTAGAAAATTTGAAGCTTTTTATATCCATTTCTATATCAATTATATGCTTCTTATACGGACAGTAATTATGTCTCCCTGGATATGTGCAAAACTCATTTCACCCACATTAAATTTAAATCTTGCTCTGGTCATTGACATTTCTTCAAAATAAAAAACAATCGAATAGGGAAATTAATGTTCATATCTAGAAACAAAAACTAAATTCTATCTGTTGAATTATTCTCAACCCGAACAAGTGTAGCCCCATTTAGAAATACACAATTTTGCAATCACACATATAGGTACCAATAAGTTGTTTTTTATTCACAAAACTAACTCACGTTGCAGAAGAGTTCAAGACAATTTGCTCTCGGTCATAGAATCACTCATCCATTCACCCACATTGATTGCAGTGTCCCTAACATTTCCCCTGCCTTGTTAGTTGCAGCTCTGGAGGAAAGGGGGGACGGCCACTGATGGTCAGTCGTTGTTCGGTATATATAAAGACAGGACAACCTCCACCTACTCCCCGAGGCTTGAAGTTTTGCATGCATAAAATCCACATCAACTGTTGGTGTCGCCGCGCGTTGCTGTCCTCATCGCCGCGCCGCCGTCCGTCGATCATCGATTGTCGTCGTCGTTGTCGATCCCGCATCAACAAAATGTCCCCCTAACGCTAATCCAAATGTTTTGGCAAGCAAATGCAAAAGCGACGTATGTCAGACCGCAGGTGACAGAGTGGTGCTTAAGAACATTCCAGGCAAACATGGAATTTCAATTGCAAATCGATCGTGTGCGCATTTCGAGTCTGCCGCTGCTTGTGGCAACCCCATATTGTAGTGGGTGCGAGGTGAGGGTATGAGGGTATATCTCAAGAGCCAGGGGAATCAATGTTTTTTTCTATATACCAAGCGATATGTGATGATGTTTTGCATCAAGAATTAGGTCAGGCTTAATGGCAATTCTATTCAAATAAATATGGGGAAAGAGGAATAGAGAACCAAAAGATATCGCGGGGACAGAGTAACATTCAATGATGATTCTGTTAACAAAAAAAAAAAAAAAAAAACGAGAAACTGCTTGGAAAATGGATATAGAATTTATGAAAATAAACGGAAATTGCTTGTGAATTGAACCTGAATGAAGACTTTTGACAAGAAAGTTGGCATATCCACCACCGAACAACAAAGAGTGTTGAATCAACATTTAGGTACGGCTTGTATACTCAGGTATAGACACTTTCATGTCATAAATATACAAAATACTTATACATAAGCAGAGCCTAATTTGTCTGAAGATATTTGAGTCGTGTCGAATGCTTTTTCCATCGAGAATGTGGATTTTCTCATAACAATGTCACAAATGTTTGCTTAGAATGTTGCATGTAAATATTAGTATTATAAGCATCGCACAAAATATACTTTCAAAATACCACTTACATTTTGAATTATGCTTTCTAAAAAAGCATAAAGATATAGACACGTTTTTGTTTTAATAGACAAAATAATGGAATCGTTGTTTTTTTTTTTAATCTGTTGTTATATCAGTTGTGAGTTAGATTTAACCCACATTTAGTTCAGAGTGTTTTTAATTACACTCAACAGTTTTTTTTTCTTATCATAAATCAGACTTTAATTTTTTGATGGTTTTTGATGTCCTGAATTCTCATCCTATATATCGAAATTATTTCGATGTACAGTGACTCTCTCATAATCCAGAAATTTGTCCGGTTATTAGAGCCTAGAGGTGTCTGCTTATGAAAAAACAAACAAAAAATTAAATTGATAACCTTTTAAAAAGAGACATAAGCATATTCATATTCTAGAATTTTCTTGTTCTAGTCCGAGTGAGTTGGATAAATTGGTAAAGTTATTCAAAAGAGAATATATCTTGCGAGATATACAACAAAATTTCACCAATGAATGAATTTCTGTCCAAGATTTGTGATTTTTTTCTTGCGAGGATTTCACCCCTATAATCTTCATATTTCTACAAGTTACTATCCAAAAATACCGAAATGGACCTTATAAAAACTGAAAAATATGAGAGAGCCAAACACTATTGCGGTTATTAAATTTGGTGTTCTCGTCATTGCTGTCGGAGTGGCTACAATAGTAACATTTGGCTCCTTTACTGCGGAAGGGGCTAATGTGCTCCCAATGTCTCAAAAAGGCTCCTCAAGTCAAACTTCTGTGTCAAAGGACTTAGACTTTGAAGATTTTTACCGAAGTATATTTCAACACTAAAAACGCTTTAAATGAGACTATGTTTCTTTTGATAAAAAAATTAGTTGGAGCAATAATTCCTTTTCCATCACAGTAGTGCGATTGCGGAAAAAAGTTTTCAGATAATAGTCTAATAAAAGACAAAAATCGAATCAGCTTTCACGTTGAAACAGTGAATGTTATTTTAACGGCAAAAGAACTTTTAAATAACAACTCATGCGAAAAGTGGGAACCGTTTAAAAGTTTGATTGAAAAGTACAAAAAAAGAGGTCTAGACTCAAAAAAATAATAATGTATATTTGTTTTATATTAAATAAGTTTTGTTTTTAAAGTAAAATGTTATTAATTAATGTCATAATAATGATCTATTTTAAGTTATTTATGTTTCTATTTAAAATAAGGCTATATTTATGTAGATAAGATATATAACTTCAGATATGAATGCTTTTGTTTTGGTTAGTGCAATGGGACGTTACGTTTTTGTGTCTTTCTTGACATTTTTTTTGTATGAATAAAAATATCAATAGAAAAAAAATATTTTCGTTTTTTTTTTTCATTTGTGATCATATTATTTTATGAAATATCTTGAATTTTAACGGGGCTCCTTAACTTCTGAAAATGCTCCCCTAATTTGATGAAAGTGCTACTCTCGGAATTTGTGAAACGACAGCACTGGTCCGCATGCATTATTAGAGAGTCCGCTTATGGGAGACTTATTACTATAAAAAATCATTAATTTAATTCTGTTCTTTGAAATCTGTCCGGTTATGAGAGGTGTCCGTTTGCAGAGAGTATAGATACTGTATTATATAACCTGAAATTGTAAAAGTAAGTTTTTGTTGGTATGTTACATTACCAAGTAACTTGTCTCCAAAAAACTCGTATATAATAATATAATATTTCTCTTAAAAATACATTACTATTTTTAATTGCGATATATACATTAGACTGATTAAAAAAAAAAATGTCTCCGATTTTCAATGGCACTAACTTTTTAGTTGAGTTTAGTGAAATTTCAGCACTTTATATATTAGAATTTAGGGGTCGCTCATTGCTATTTTCTTTTTTCCATATGCAAGTCATATATGGGACATTTTTAGTTTTTTGCTTCTTTATTTTAAAACCACTTAGTTTTGGGTAATAATTTTACATATTTTTAAAGGAAATTTTATGCTGTTTTAAGAAGCATAAAATCTTCAAAAAAAAAATTCCTTGTTAAATAGGTACCTACCTACGTTTTGATCATAATTCATAAACTAAAACTAAGCGGTTCTAAGGCCGTGTCCGAAGTGCGTTAAAATGTTGGTTAAAACTAGACGTTTGGTTAAATTTTGACACTAGCGTGGTGAATAAAATGGGTTGAAAATTACCCAGCTCCAGAGCAGGTTAAAATTTGACGCTAGTGGTTAAAATTTGACGTTTCTCAAGAAAGAGAGAAAATTGAATTTGAAATTATTTTTAAAAGTGCAACAATGGACCGGCAAACAAGGAAACCATGAGAGCTTCTGGAAAACCATACTCTAAATGTAAGTTTGAACAAATTAAATAAAAACAATTAATATATTCAATTGTTTCTATAAGGGTCGGAAGGAGAAAAGTTGAGGCTTGTTAAAATCAGAATCGAGCTCGATCATCTTTTTACATCAAAAAATGCCAACATGAATTTTTATATTCTTCTTTATTACATACTTCCTCAAATTGTTATTCATCTTGCAAAATTAATACCAATTTGTTGTTTTGTTTTACTTTGTTTTTTTTTTTTAGTTTGTTGACCTAGTGTTCGCAGACTGCATAATCAAGCAATACACAATAGGATTTTTTCCGTTAGTGTTTGGGGATATAATCGATGCAAAACCTTTAAAAGTAAATCAAATTAAGAAATGTGTACTTTATTCGTGTCGAATTTTTATTTTGATATATTTCAAGCTGGATTTTGTATAAAATATTTATTTTCTGGAATAATAAAACACATTTGTGGTTAGGAAAATTTCTTTAATCTTGCGGGAATTTAAACTAAAAATCCCATTTAACCCATCCTATTTTAATCCAGTTCGGACAGTAAAAATAAAAAAAAATTATCCCATTTTAACCAAACCTCAAAATTTAACCAGTGGTAGAAAATTTTAACACAATTCGGACACGGCCTTAAGTTATAAAATAACTTATGTATCTGTCAAAAATTCTTCAACCTCCTCAAGCTTCTAAAACAAAAATCGAAATTTTCTTCCAGAGAAATAATCATATAAAAATGATCTGCGCCAAGTTACAATCAAATCCATTCATATATACATACATACCTTCGGACTGTAGTTCGATATACATGGTGAAAGATATAGATGCCTTCAGCGTGCGGTGCCATACAATGAGGGCTTATGAAGAAACCCATAATGATGGGTTTGTTCAAAACCTCGATTTTTTTTACACGAAATCAATAGTTTGTTCTACAAAGCAAGCTTAAATCAATTAATATTATCTAATTCATATAAAACTCAATAGTGATGATGATTTTATGGTTACCAGGGCAATCAAAATACAAACAAAAATGATATGAAAGTGTTAAGTGTTTCCATGAAATTGATAACAGAAACATTTTTCAATAAAAAAAGGAAATTAAAAATCCTTATAAGAATGACTCAAAGACTCATTTAAGTTTTATATGTAGATAGATACGTTTATAAAATTTTATTACCTTATTTCATGTTGACGAGACGATATAAGCATAAATAAAATAAAATTCCATAGTTCTCTGAATTATTTTATTTTTATTCTAATGGGTAAAAAAAGGGTACAGGTAGACAGACACAGTCATTTTTGTTTTAACGACATTTAAAAGATATTTCACCTATATATAGATATTTTTTATTATATATAGAGGGATAAATCAAAGGGTGAAAACAAAAAATTTATGTATGCACTTATGGTCAAACATTATCTTATTTTTATTTCAAAATCCATAAGTATTTTATTTTAATATAGAATACCAAAAATAAACTTTAAACACCTTTTAGCTATCTGTACAAAAAAAAGTTCAAACTTAAAAATAATCGATGGATAAATATATTTGTAGGTACTATATGTATTTCAATTTTAGTTTATACATATATAGTTTAAAATATATGCACTTTTGTAAATTTCTTGTTGTTTTTTGGCATATAGAACTAATTAATGAGCTATAATACAGCGATCTTAAAACTGCAATCGATAAAACTGCAATTTTATAAGTCTTTTAACTAACTGTAAATCATTTCAAATTAAAAAAAAAAAAACAGTTTTTTTTTAAATTCTGACTTGGAATTTAACTACAACAGTCATTTGCTGCAGTTCTTTTTGACAATTTCCAGGCTTTGAGTCACTAATGTAAATTCATCTAAATAAACTAACAATCGAATACAAGTGACTAAGATATACTGCATGGAAACACTCAAAAAGTAGTATCTGCAGTCAATTATCTGCAGCTATTCAATTGACAGACTGTAAACATAAAATAATTATAATTACAGCTCACTGCAGTGTTTAACTTAGATAAAGTATGAGCTAGCTATATTCCTCAAAGATTTTAAAGTCAATTCACTGTGACTTTATTGACTGCAGTTTATATATAAAATGAGGTGAAATGTAGCTTTATCCTTTGAGTTTCAAATGTAATTTTCTTTTAATATGTTGTGAATGTCGAAAAATAATAAAAAACGAAAATTATAAGTGTATATGTATCTATTGTTTTTTTATGTTGTATTTAAACAATTCAGAAGAAGAAACAATTTTATTTCTCTTTTTTTTTGTCTCCAAGTTAAAAAAAACAAATGCAATTAAATAAGATCAATGACATCAACTATAAACAGCAACGACTCTATATAAACTTTTTCTTTTGTGTGATATTATCGCATTTTTGCTGAAATCATAAATCATCAGATTGACGTAATAGTTATTTAGTAATAATTACCATTATTTTCATTATTATTATTTTTTTTTCGGTTTTAAATCATTAAATTATACCAAAGACTAAAAATTATGCATCTACATTACTTGGATATAGTGTAGCTAAAGTACACATAAAATGAGATTCTTAACTCCAGCTGCGATCGACGACGTTACCGCAGGAAATCTGCGTGTGCGCATTACAAAAAACACAAAAGATCAGGAAAAAGAATGAATAAACACAAAAAAAATTAAAAAAAAAAACACAATAAAAAAGGTTTTTTTTTTTTTTTGTTTAATTACTTGTTCTATTGTTTTGTTAAGCCCAGCAAGATAAGAATTTAAAACAATTATACTCGCAGCTTGAACTAGAAGATCATTTACGATGGAGCCAACCAAAACCCAACCGACAGCAGTCTAAACAGGACCGTAAAACAGTGGGGCACTATATAGGGCTATATTAGGCAATATAAAGGCAAACGATATATCTCGTACGAAAAATTATACCCTAAGCTATTTTGTAGAAAACATAAGAGTCTACGAAGCGAATTTAAAATATTTTACAAAAACCTAATTTTTTAAGAGTTAAGTGCCTACCTGCAAGAGTAATTTTTGACTTTTGACCAAATTTAATTTTAAATTTATTTAAATTTAAGATTTTAGAAAAAATGCTATTTTGTAGAGGAACACATACAGTCGTATTTATTAGATTTTTGTCTACTTACACACTGTCTAACTATTTTCAAATTGATGGAAATATGTTTTATTTAATACAAATAAATATCACATTATTCACGGTTAAGACAATCTACTCTTGTGTCTAAGTTATGCAGCTATAAGAGAACAATAAACGAGGTTTTTGAACACATTTTCCAAAGTTGGACAGTTGTCTTAAGCTAGACAACGTTTAAAATAAGACCAATAATCTATAAATTATTGAAAATAATTTTTCGATAACATTCACCCTTAAAGAGTATTATTCAAAAAACCGTTATTGATCAAAATAATTGATATTTTTTAAAAATCGAAATATCTTCCAAACGATTGGAGAAAAAAAAAATGTTATAATATTTTTAGTAGAAATTCGCATAACCAACAAATTTACATAAACTATTTTGTGGTAGAATCAATCGTTTAAGAGTTGCATACGAAAAACCGATTATTTTGATAACTCTTTTAAATTGATTTGATATTGGAGATTTTTAACGTGTTTTTTCAAGAAAAAAATAAAAGACAATATTAATATTTTTTTTTATTTATTTTTTAATATATCAAAAATTTTGTTTGTATTATTATTTATATAAAACTTACTGACGATGGAAGCATAGCTTCCGAAATGCATTTAAGTAGATAAATAAATAAAATAGGTGTTTTTAAGTTATTTAAAATATTATATTTTATTTATTTAACTTTTTTAATAGATTTCGAATTTATTGGAACTTTTTAAAATTCATTTTTAATGATGGAGTACTAATTTTAAGCTCTGTGTGGAAATTTCGTCCAAGAGTCCATTTTGACTGGACTAGTAGAAAGTTCGTGTACGTTTCGAAAATTAGTTGATTTGATTGCAGTTGGTGATTTAATCCAATTTTCAACACTCTCTGTCCCACTGTTAGTTGGTAATGGCAACGTATAATTGGAATCTTCAAAAGAATTAAATCTTATTAAAAGAGCAAGAGAAAAGAGGGAATTATGCTTCCAAATTGAGCTTGCTCAAGGTATAGAAACTAGAAGCTCATATAGTTAGAATCATTCGTTGGAAAGGTAATTTAACAGGTATGTACCTATATGTAGGTATACGTACTATACATACCAAAAGTGATTCTTAGAAGCGATAAAAATTAATTTCTTGCTACCAAGTTGCTTTAATTTACTTAGTTATTTTTCGGGGCTCTTAAAAGGGTTAAAGTTTAGACTATTATAAATGTTCGTAGGTATAAGCCTAAAAAAAAATTAGTTCTCATTCAATAATAATTGATCACTGCAAATATGTATTTTATCTCAAACTTTTTGTAACAGATTGTATAGACCTACTTTTATTTGAATACAAAATCAAACATGACCTTTTCAATATTCCACTTTTTTATACATATTTGTGTTGTTGATGATGGTTGTTGAAATATTTGCACCCAACTAAAATAAGCTTGACTATTTATGATGTTTACATTATCTATTGGTACTCATTGAGCATAAAATTGGTTACACCATCATTTCATCTTTAGCATCTTACCAATATCATTTTCTGGTTGCCATCTTGCTAATTGATCTCGCATCCATTAACACACATAATATATTTTCAGAGATTGTTGCTTTTTCATAACTCACTAAAGCGTGCTAATCTTTTGAACGACCTGAGATATACAGTGCTGTGTCGAAATTTGTTTTCTCAAAAATGAAATTTTTTTGTCGTATTAGAACTGAAGTTCTTTATAAGTTTCTTAATTCAACCGCTTTTTCTCTATGTTTTTTCATGAATAACGGGGACTCTTTCCATTGAAACCCTTCGATTTGTGACGAAGAACTACATAAATTTATTTTAACAGGACGGAGAGTCAACCTCCAAGAGGCAAAGTACGTCATTAAAATAATCAGCGACTACTTTGAAATCATTCAAATTCCATGACCAAAAATGTCCGATCACTTTCTGTTATTGATATATGTATGTAGCTATAAAGCTGGTGTATCAACCCTTGTGATGCAGAAATTCTAACGGCTCATTATACTCCGAAAATCACTAGAATCCAAAAATCTACCAGAAGTTTTGAATTTAACCTTAAGACAGTAATTATACATATCAGTGGGTTCGGAATATTGAAAAGGTTGGTCGTCGATGTCAGGAGTTGGTCAAAGTGGAGTTCCGTGCAGATTCACAGGATTTTCCTCTCCAACAGACATCTTACGTGCTCTTTTACTTTTCGGGCTGCAACGACTGGTAACTCGGATAAAAAAATTCATAGGCTGTTTTGTTGAGATGTATCCGACTAGTTGATGTTGTAGAGGTACTTTCCCATTTTTGATACTTTATCAACTCCAGGTCTGATGAATTTGGATGTTGTCTGACTTTTATTGCATTTATTAAAAAAACTGGGTTTTATAAATAAACAATAAACAAAATATTTTAAAAAGATTTAGCTCTGATTCTGATAAAAGATTTCATAAGAATAATAATATTGAAAAATTAAAAATCAGTTATAGAAAATTACAAACTTCCTAAATATAAACAAAACAAAGTGTTGTTCTAAAATTAACTGAATAGTTACATATTCTTAACTTTAACAACTTTTTTCAATCTGAACGAAGAACGATCTGGAATTGATAAAACGAAAAAATATTTTGTTTATAAAAGTGAACTTAAAAATTTGAAAATGGTTATAGCTTCTGTTAGCCCCCGTATCCAGAAAATATCCAACAGAAACCTGAGAGTGATTGACGGTGCTAACTACTAAAACTAAAAATACCAGATCACCAGTCATAAAATATATGAACTACACATGTTTTCCAATGATTGAAATATAGAAGAATGATACAAAATCTGGTTTAGTAAAACCTTGGATGGTAAAAATTGAAGGAAAATGTATGTGTTATTGTTATTTAATTACTTTTTGGTTAAGAGATAAATATAGCCAAATAACAACTTACCACAACAAAAAATCCCAAATCTTTTAATTCTTACATGTTTGATGTTTCAGCTTCGATAGTCATCACTTGAACTTTGCACACTCTCAATTTTATCAGTCGCAGGTTAACATGTGAATTAAAAGGGGATACTGTGAGTTGAAAGTAAAATATTTTACACACAAAAAGTATGATAGAGAATGCCAATAGTAAGCATTATTATTTATAACGCGTTTCGGTTTTTAAAAAAAATTGGATTTACCTACTTATAATAAATCAAAAGATGGTTAATCTTAATAAATAAATTTACAAAAACAATTTTTATTTGTTTTTATTTTATATTTTGATTTTATTATTTTTAAAATAACTTGATTTCACAACTTTAATTTTATTTGCCATTAGCGACGCGTTTCGGAGTGTTACTCCATCTTCGGACGAACTACTACTTTAATAAATGTTTTTTGAAAGTACATTTTTATAGTTGCAATTCGAGAAATTTGTTTTGAGCGATATAAAAAAAATGTCACAAAGTACCGTCATAAAAGTACTTTTATTTCAAAGTTCCATTATTAAACTTTAATTGAATACTAAATACGCCCTTTCAGGGTGACCATTTATTTCTAGGAAATTTTTTCCATCATACAAAATTAATAAATTCCTATCAGGCAGCTGCTGTCAGAAGATATTTTAGAAGTCCGTTAAAAAGATTGTAAAACTTTAAGGGCCGGACGTTCCTGCAAATACTGAGTTGTTTCACTTTTTGCTGGTTTCCTCTGATCCTAAAACAACATAACAAAATCCAATCACCTGAAATTTTAGGAATGCTGCTTGAATTTTAAACAAATAAATTGTACTTTTGAATTAAATCCAGCTAATGACCATCAAAACCGACCACTGTGATCTGCAGCCATTTCGAAATCTTATCAGTGGAACGCAAGCGTCTCTGATTTGCCAACAACTCCTCTATAAATAAATAACTAATTATATACATTTTATTTTCTATTTCTGCAAAATCTTTAAAGATAACCTAAATTTAAGTTAAGCACAAATAAGAATAAAGGGAAATATTTTATAGTTTCACAAAATATATTGCACAGCACTGTAAATTTATAGTTTCTTTGAATCTTAGACATTTTGAATCTATAAATATCTCTCCATCATCCCCATCCATCCGAATAAGATGGTAATGTCACTATATCGTGCGTTTAAATATTTATTTATTAAATCATTTTTATAATTCAGGGATATTTCAATTTCTATATAAATATATAGTTTCTTGTTGTTGTTGTTGTTATCTTTATTTGAAGAATTGAGTGACCAAGTTCAAATGTGTTAAACAGAATCGATATTACTTAAATTTGTTATCGTTTTATCATAAAAGCTTAAAGACTCGATTACTTCATGGTTTGTGACCCAGTTTCTTAGATAAATAAACACACGATCAATTTGTTTATTTGGAAAATTACATCAGCGAGAGTTCTTTAATATGAGTATGTATATCTTGTGACTTAAAGAAACTGTTATAAATATAGATCAATAGCTACATATTGATAGATTTGGGGACTTTTTGAAGTGCAAGGTTATTTCTATTCGAAGTTCATAACTCCTATAATAATTTAATATATGAAATATAGGTTATTTTTATATTTATGAAAACCAGCTGAAATTATATATTATTTGAAGACATTATTTGCTTACTGACTTAGATCAATTATATCAATTTATAGTCAAGCGTTTATTTAAAATTAAAGGGTTAAGCTATTTTTATTCACAAAACCCATTTAAATTGACATAAAAATAATTTTGAAGTTTTCCATTAGTTTTACTTGAAGCATTCAGTTGTCAATATATAAGGTGGTGCAAAAGTCATCAACCTATCGGAATATGCTATAATTTTTGCAAAATGGCGAAACAATTATTCCGTGTTCTTTAGGAGTATAGTGGTTCATGTACCTTGTTGACGTGTATTTTATATCTGTTTACTCAACAAATGTCAAAGTATATAGAATTGACATTTGTCGCCGCTTTCAAAAATTATAGCATCTTCTAAAGGGTTTTTTTTTGAGATAACACACTTGCAGTTAGGCTTCCAAGCTTTCGCACGATCATATTTTGTCTTTTTTTGAATTTAGCAAATTTTCACAATTTGATTTCAAGGCTCATAAAAAAACTCAATTTTGTGGATTTTTTTGAAAAAAAGTTACCAAACATGGCATATTAATATTGAAGGTTTGAATAAAACAACAACATTCCGGTTAGCTTACCACCAAGTTTTTCTAGTCTGCAGTTAAAGCTATTTCATGACTGCCACGCCAATCATCAGTCTCCTTTTTGTGGCGCTGATCTCTATAGTCCAGTCAATGAAGCGAAAAAAATAGCTAAATTCGGAAATAATCGCCGGAAATCTGGATTTTGGTTTATAGCTTCCTCATTGTGATCTTAAGAAATTGTCAAAAGTCCCCATCGATATGAGCGCCGCTAACAATTTTACGGGGGGGTTGAAGGCCCCCCAAAATGGTTTTTCAAGAATAACTCCCAAATGGTAAGTTGTGCAAAAAAAGTGTCAAAGACTAATTTGTACCTTGGAATATTTCCTAGAAAAACGTAGAACATACTTTTTCATACAAATAACGGTTTTTGAAATAAACCAATCAGAAGAGTTAAAGGTTTTACTTTTCTATGTAGATGGGCGACTTAATTCCAAAATTGTGCATTTTGTGATAAAAGCACCATTTTTTTTGTTGTTGTTGGTACATTATATGGACATTATTTTAAGATATTGGTCCACTCTATTTGTCCACCCCTTTTGGTGGGAGGGGAAAATTAAAATCTTCAACCCCCCGTAAAATTGTTAGCGGCGCTCTTATCGATGGGGATTTTTGAGAATTTCTTAAGAACACAATGAGAAAGCTATATACCAAAATCCAGCTTTCCGGTGATTTTTTCCGAGTCAAATGCTTCATTGACTGTACTATCTATTTATTCAATTTTGTTTAGATAGGGTGATGACTTCTGCGTCACCTCTTGTATATGATATAATTTAATTCTAAAATTGTTACTTTGAACCCTTAATTTCTAAAAACAAATAACCTCAAATTGACGGTCATATTTCTTTGTTCCATACGCAGGAAAATTCATTTCCAAATTTTGATTTATATTACCTTTATAGGTACAAACTGAAATATATTGAAATTCTTCAGAGAGGTCATAAGCCTCGGAAAACTGTAATTCATGCAAAAATATTGCTCCGCATCAATAATTATAATTTATAAATATTATAATCTCTGACGTGCAACACCTAGTTGTTATTAAAAATACCGAAAAAACATAGCTTTAACAACTTCACACATTAACAACGTTAGATATATCAATGAAAGCTTTCCGGTTTGACCAAAAACAATAGAACCGGCCGGTGGCAGCGGAAATATAGAAGAATCTATACCTACGTTACAAATTAACACACAAAAAGTTTAATTTGAAAAATAAAAAAAAGTTAATGGCATTCCACCACTGATATCATCATGACTATTGTTGTTGTTAGGTCAGCGTTAATTGTCATGTGAGACCACGAGCACCACGAACTCGAACAGGTGGTGTTTTTTTGTGAGGTTGACCAAAACAAAATATTTCGGAAAATCAAAAAAAAAAAAAAAAAATCTCCGCCGAAATTCGACGGCCTAAATTTGCATCCTTCCGGTGACTGGCGACGACCGAGCGCGACGCACGCATACGGTGGTGGTGGCAATGGATTCTAATTCGTATTCACCTCATAGTTAAGTTTTTATTTTGGCAATCCATACACGGTTGTTTGTGCGGTTGTTGCTTGATGTACAAAAAAAAGCAAAAGAATATACCCCCCGAGGTGGGTTTCTTCCTCTCTAAATGGCACCTGCTTTGGATGGCCAGCACCGATATGGGAGTTCTTTGCCACAATAGCTTCCTGGTTACGCACACGACCAATTTTAATCTTTTCAAGTCTTTGGGTTGGGTGCGCTCTTTGCTACTGTACTGGACTGCTTTTGTGCTGCTTCATCATGATGCTTGTATAAGTCCTAAATATGTTTACTCCACCAACAGAGTAAGGCATACATACTTTAATGTATAAGAGGCTTGAGCTCAATTAGTTTGCAAGGTGAAGCTATGTGTGCACATGGCAAAACATTTCTGGCTAATTAGCAGGATGCAATCTCTCTATGGAGTGATGCCAAGATGGTAAAAGAACGTTGGATAAACCAAACCACCACTACCTAACCACTATGCCATATAATGGCGGGTGCAAGAATTTGTTTGTATGACCTATGTTTACAAGCAATTAGTGGCGCAAGGTTGCTTTTGGCTTATTTTGAGGAATCTTACTGGAGAAAAAACACTAATTTTAAGATGGAGAAAGGATAAACTAATAATTTCAGTCTGATTAAGAAGTAGGACATAAAAGAAGTGAGATCTTGCATTTTTTATCTGCAATTAAAATATTTTATACCTGGTTAACATTAACTATATTAATAGTGACCTTATGGTGTGGTACAATAGAGGAATTTAAAAAAATTGGTTTGTACCTACCCAGCTGTCAGATGCATAATACATGTAGGATCAATTTGACTATACATTCAAAATAGCCAATTTATTTTATAAATATTATTTCCTTCACTAAAAACCTATCTATTAAAATAACTAATTTAATTTTAACAAATTTTGTAGGACATTAATCCCGGTTGAGCCCCCAATTTTGTGAGATTAAAAATCATGAATTTTAAAAAATGTAATAAATAAACTGATTTATTATAAAAAGTGAACTCTAAATTATAATTTCGCATACATATTACACTTGAATATAAATTTGTGTGACCATATTATACATATGTACATACATAAAATGTTACAATCTAAATAAGCTTATTAAAATAAATGATTACCTACGACTTATTTATATGTACATTTGCATCCATTTAATCAGAAAAACGAAAACTAATAGAATTCTTTGAAATATCTCTTGAACTTCTATTTCTATTGCTTTCTGCTAATAGGTTCCAGAGTTAGTTACAATTATTCCAACACCATATTCAAATCTACTTAAGACCCTCATTAGTACATTTGACAAGAGGAAATGCAAATTTGAAAAGTGAAAAGCATTAAAGTAGTGTGTGTATATGCATATACCTTATGTATCTGTATATACTTATCAGATTTACTTCAAACTAGAATGCCACTGGCAATCGGTTTCATGACACGTTAATGTTGTGATCTGCTTAGTTGTGGTTTGAAAGACATAATCAAATTAATCTGAATATAAAAATGTCTTCATAATGAGGGGCGACTATAAACGAAGAAATAAATCAATCAATCAGAGTTGCCCTTAAGGTTTTCCACAGTCGACTTATATACACATATAGCAAAACAGTGTTGTTAAAAAATCTGTAACTAATAGTTGACTACAGGTGACACTAAAAGTTTATTAGCAGCTCAAGTTTAAACTGATATTATTAAAACAATTATTTCCTCTTTAAAATACGGAGACTTATATCCTTGAATGTACCTCGGTACAGGTAAAATAACACCTATTCAAAAAAAATAATTACTGAAATTAATTAATTAATGAAACTTTGCAAAAACTTACTCTGAAAATGACGGTTTTTTTGCACGCAAAATACAACAAAACTATATCGATTCATTTCATACATACTTAAGTCCTCTTTACAAATGAAAACATCGTATTTTCACGCATTGCCTCGGTTTTTAAATATATATAGTTGCAACTAATTTAATTCTTGTTCATAATTTGCAAATATTTATACTTGAAATTTTTTAAAACTCAATCAGTAAACTTCAAAAAATAGAGTCAAAATGTATTAAAATTTAATTTATTTTGTAAAAGCTTTTTTTTCAGGGAAGGTTATACCAAAAACAATACCTCAACGGTTCATACCTAGAATATTATTTTAAATATCCGTACAATTGATTGTAAACAAGAAACAACAAATTAAGAAGATCGGAGAGAATAAAAAGAAAAATCTGAAGCAGGAGGATACCAACGCACGAAAGGAACTAAATATCGTGGAAAAATTAAAAAAAAAAACCTACACAATGCAATTATATATGTACGATCGTAGATATAACTTGCTCTTTGTTTGCTTAAAGAAATCATTCTTAATCCATCAATTTTTATTTTGTGTACGACAAGAAGTCTGATTTTGAAAGCAAAATTGATACCAGGAATGCAAGAAATAACAATGAGTCCAAACGAAATGATTAAATTTACACATTCATAAATTATTTGTTTATCAAAATTTGTTAGATTCTCATTCTGTCTGTATTATTTCTTATATGCATTTAACACTTATAATATTAAAACGACATCACCATTTGGTAAATTGTGAAGCCAGCTGTCGAACTCTGCAGTCCAAACAAAATATTTAGAACATTTTACAAATAAAAAAAAAAAAAAAAATTACAACAGTTTTTGAACATACATGCTTCAAATATTTCGAATTTGAGGAAAATGGGATCGCAGTTATCTCAATCTCATACCAATTTATCATATTTCACACTTTAACATTTCCAAATTATTTATTTACCATTTCCGGACATTTAAATAACTATAATTTTGAATTTCACAATTTATAAATATCAATTTACTAATAATTTAGCCAACCTATCACATATGAGATTTCCCAACTGCCCAACCGACCCCGAATACGGAACGAATTAAATTTTGATTTGTTTTGTCCGGTGGCAAAAATATTCTGTGAACTATAACCGGGTTAGAATCTTTGATGTGCCAAAACTTTGACAAGCTGACAAAGTGATGGATTTTAATTTGATGGATGTCATACTGAGAGATGTCATTTTGACAGATGTCATTTTGGCAGATGTCATTTTGACAGATGTCATATTGACAGATATCATTTTGACAGATGTCATTGTGAAAGATATTATTTGACAGATTTTTAAAAATTTTGACTCATCCAAGGCACTATTCAAATTAATATTTCTATCAAAGTTTCTAACCCGGCTATAGTTCACAGAATTTTTTTCGTCACTGGAGGAAACAAATCAAAATTTAATTCGTTCCGTATTCGGGGTCGGTTGGGCAGTTGGGAAATCTCATATGTGATAGGTTGACTAAATTATTAGTAAAATGATATTTATAAATTGTGAAATTCAAAATTATAGTTATTAAAATGTCCGGAAATGTTAAATAAATAATTTGGAAATGTTAAAGTGTGAAATATGTTAAATTAGTATGAGATTGAGATAACTGCGATCCCATTTTCCTCAAATTCTAAATATTTGAAGCATGTATGTTCAAAAACTTATGTAAATAATTTTTTTTATTTTAAACATTTTTGAAAAAATTTTTTTTTATTTATTTATATTTTAAAAATAATTTGTTTGACTGGATTCTACAATTAATTCTGCATTTTATCGTATGGTGATGTCCCTTTAACATGAAAAGAGTTAAATACACAATAAAAACACTAACATATACAATAAGAATCTAAAAAATGATAATTTATGAATTCGTAAGTTTTTTTAAATTTTGTTTGGACTCATTGTTGCATTTCTTGCAGTCCTGGTACCAATCTTATTTTCCAAGACTTCTTCTTGCCGAAGATAAAAGAAATTAGAAAAATACAAAATGAATTAGTAGAGATTTAATTTGTTTAACAAATTAAAATTTAAAATCGATCGGACATATCACTTAATTTTTTTCCCAAACTTTAATCCTTTCCGTCGCGGTCGGTATCCATCTTCTATGCCGAAGCATTTTCTATTCTCTTGCATCTTCCTAATTTTTATTTTTTTTTTTTTCCTTGCTTTCAAGAAATTGAAGAAGATATTAAAAGTAATATTGTGGATAAGAAACAGAGAGATATTGTTTTTTTATTTGTACAACTTTCCTTTAGAAAAAGAAGCTTTTAAAAGTTGTTTTAATTGTAGTACATTCTGACACATTCGGCATCTATATTTTGAAGTTTATTGATTGAGTTTTATAAAAAAATTTTTGCTATAGTTTTGAACAAAGATTTTTTTTTCTGGGTACCTAGTTATTATAAGACACAATTAGCTTTGAAAGGACGACACGTTTATGTGAAAATATTACACAAGTCCACTGGTATAGTCGTGGACTAATACTAATGTATTGAAGAACCTAGGATCTTCAATATTTATGAAATAAAAGGGATTTTATGTACAAATTAAGGATCCCCCACACCAACGCAAATTTTCAACGCGAATAATAACAACATGTTGTTTTCGTTGACAACCATGTGCTGTTATTGTTGTTGTCGTGCGTCGTCGCCACCGAAAATTCCCGTTGGTGTGGGGGAACCTTTATTCATAAAATTTTGTATGCTAATCAGCTATAACGCGTCAAGATTTGGATGACATCCGACATTTTATCATTGAATAAATGTGAGTTTACATTTGTTTAAATCGGCATTTTAATAAAACGATACAACTATAGTATTGTTGTCTATCTTTTTTAACAATATGAAACCACAACCACCACTTATAACAACACTGTCTGCACGTGTGCAAAATAAAAAAAATGGAAACAGAGCAGTAAGGGAATTAATGACATGCTTATTTCAATAATAATTATAAGTTAAAGCAAATTAATAAATACCACTTGCGGTGGTAGATATACATATGTAGGTCCTACATTGTTGGCAATTATTTTTATAAAAATTTTTTTGAAAAAATGATGACTAAAAAAGTTTTCTGTTATAAATGTTTGTCTATATGAATACCTGCAATCAAACCTTTAATAATGTAACATATTACGATACGGAACCACTTCAAATTTGTGTACTAGGACATGAGGTTCTTTTGTTTAGAGAAGTTTTTATAAAGGTACAAAATGTAAGTTAAGGTTACCTAGTCAAAATCGGTTCACAGGATTTTAATAAATTTTGTTCTGGTCTAAAAACAACGACTAGAGGCCAATAATGTATAAATAAATTCATAAATTCACATTATTAGCCCTATTCTGCTATTCATCGGGGGGAATTTTTCTATAATTTTCACTCATCACTATTCTGCTATTCATTCGAAGTGAATCTGTATTAAAGTCGGTAACGTCGGTAATACTGCGCGGTATTCTGCTATTCACGTGAACGTATTCATTCTATACAATTCAAATCCGCATATGAAATGTAGCGGATTTTTCATTTAATGGGTCGTTTGTATGGTTGGTTGTTAGTAAAATGTAAGTAAAAACTCTGTTCGATGATTCTCTTATTCCTCTGTTTGGAAAAAAAAGTCCAATACTGTCCATTTCCAAATTTAATTACGAAGATGAATCAAATTAAAAATTACATTCAAAACAATTTATCCAAGATTTTCACATGGACAGCTGTTTACGTGTATGTCAAATTGGTTTGGGATAATGTAGTTCACCTGATGGATAGCAGAATGCAAAGGCAGTGTGAAAGGGAATAGAATGGGTGAATCGAATATACGATCCACGTGAATAGCAGAATAGGGCTGTATATCTACATTTTTTAATTTTTTAGGACAAAATATAACAGTACCTGTCATAAATTTTTTTTTAGAATTCTTAGAAAATCTTATTTTTTTCAAATCTGGATTAGCAAATTTAAAAAGAAATTCAGTATATTTTTAAAGACTCCTTTCTGATTAAATAAAATTAATTTTCTTTCTGCTTGTATGCCCATCATATAGAAACCCTTATTTAGTTTGTAAATATAAAAGCAATTGTAAATATACATATGTCAAGTTTCAGAGTTTCAAAGTAAATTCTCATAGGGTTCTTTGTACAATGTTTGTCGTCGTTCAGCTTTCCAAATAAATAATTATAACAAACAGTATAGTATAGATAATAACATCAAAAGGGAAAATCCCTCAAAAATAAAATATAATGTGCATATCATTAAAAAAAAAAACAAATTTCTAAGATTTTTCACCAATATGTAAATTTAATGTTCGAAACAACATTTTATCTTTTACACATAAAAGTTTACCTTTTATTAGGTGTAGGAAAGAAATAATAAAAAAAAATAAAGATGAAACTAAATTAATGAATGTGATGTGATGACAGGTGATTATCATTTTAAACTACTTTATAGAAAAAAAGAAGAACGTGGGTGTGAGAAATGCGACCTGAGGCTCTGGTGGCTTATTGATTTAATCGGTTTTAGATTGAAGTTTGAATTAACTTTTCTTTTGTATTTTGTGTAGATACCGCAATTTTTTACAATATATTGTCACCGACAAAAGTCCAGCTTATATAAAGCTATAACTTTCAAAAATATATTATACAATGTGATTAGATTGCAATGAAAATGTTAATTTTAGAAATAAATTTACTTATTTTGGTTATCTGATGTTTATTTGCTTAAAAGGTTACAATTTTTATATGAAGTTAAAATTTATGTGTGACAAAAAAAAAACTACGTATAAATAAAGCTGTTTTTCTTTTGGAGAAACATTTAAAACTTTTAGTAATAGGCTTAAAATTTTATATGGTAAGGAATTAAAAATATAAATGTCTATTTGATTGCTTACTGTGTCTGGCAATCGAATTTTAGCCTATATCCATATTATAAAGAAAAAAAAAGTTTTTTTTTTAAGGATAAAATATGAGAAAAATATGCAATTGTTAAGAATTTTGGGCGGAGGATCACAAGGGTTACGTCCCCCCAGTTACGGCCTTACATATAAATTGATTATTATTAAACAAACATTCCTCTTGGGAAAAAAATAATTTACCCAGTTGATTAGATTCCACAAAAAAATCATGTATGTACATAAGAAAGTAATAAAATTTTGGGCTTCGGCTGCATTTCACTATAATTGAGTAGTCGTATAAAAAGCTCCTTTTGGGCTAAGGTATATTTACCCTGTACAAATTTCATCGACAGGTTCTGTTAGTGTTTATCAAAATATTTCCGAATAAATATAACCAGCTCAATTTAGAAAATTCAATATTTCACTAAACAATAAAAAAAGAGTGTGCGTACTTATGTACACGCGCTAGAAGTAAAACTTCTTTCACGACAACAGGGCAAGTATTTTTCAAGTCCTACCACTCAGAGCACCGGATTTGAAACTCAGAACCGTTGCAAAATCGTGACGCTGAATTTTGTAATTCGTGACGGGAATTTGTATGTCGGTTTGACATGTCACTGACAGCTCCATAGAAAAATTTTTTACCCCCATGCCGCAAAAGAAGTTTTACTTCAACAAAAAGTCCGTTCATTTAAATAAGTATTGAATTTGCACGACGAAAACTAAAAAAATCAATCACCAACAAAAAGAAAATTATAAAGTTCAGCTTTTATGTGCAGTATTTCAGCTGATTTGGCACTTCCCCCACCGCAAACAACTTTCGTCTGAATTTTCAGATGAGAATTTCTTGTCTGAAAATTCAGATAAAACGTAACTAAAAGTCATCTAACTTTTTATGACAGCTGGCCAATCAGAAGCTCTAAAAATCCAGATTTCTGAAAATTCAGATGTAAAACGTAATGCATTGTACGTACCCAATTATAATGCACTTTGAAAGCGGGCTGATGTATATTTTTGGATTTTTTTAATGAGGTAAAAAGTCCAAAGTCAAATTGTTTCTAAGGTTTTTAGAAATAAAATTATTTAGTTAAAAAAGCATATTTAAAAATTTTGTTTTGCAAACAAATTGTCCATATAAATAAATTTAGAAAATAAGATGGCACATATAACATGTAAGTGTAGGAACCTTGAGTACTTTTTAAGTCAACCAAATAAACATGAATCAGAAGACACATGCACAGTGCAAAGTCATATGCGAAAGATTTACTGCAAGGAATCAAAGATTCATCATCTTCTCACCACAAAAGGTATATCAATGAACTATAGAGCATTTCTACTTTAGCGATTTAATTTGATGAGCAATTAATTTTAGCTAAAATGTTGCCCGGCTTTCATATGGGAGTAATTTGTCTGCCTGTCTGTCTGAATGTCCGTTCTCAATTTTTTTTGCTCATCAATCTTTTTTAATTAAGTGTTGTTTTTTTTTGTTGATATTCCGAGCCAAACGATTAAAAAAATAAAAAAAAATTCATATAGGTAAATATTTTGCAACAGTAAATCACCAATCTATACCGCTGCAAACTAATTAATTTCGGCCTTATTAATTAATTAACGGCTATAAAAGGTTATCAATTTTGGTGGCAAAACTATTTAGGAAGGTATTAATTAGATTCTTATTGGATTTATTTTTTATTACTCTAAAAATATAAATGAAAAATGTCTTTTCAATAAAAGGATACATTAATTTTTGGCAATATATATGATGATATATCGATGGATTAACAATAAATGATTAATTGAAGAGAAAACAATTTTGATATATCTTATTGGGATATATTGTTTTTTTTTATTAAATATTGATTGTGTTTCTACAAAATATAATTCAATTAATAAGTTTATCCTAGAAAGTAAACTTAAATTTCGACATATTTCAAATTTCTCAAAAACGTAAATTTCCTAATAACCAAAACATTCCCTATTTTTTTTTAAATGATGTACAAAGGTTTTTGTAAAAAGTTGTGAATGGTTGTTCTAGACTGCCAAGCTGGGTTGTATATCATGTATATTATTTTCCGTTGATCTGAGGGCTAAAAACCTTTGAAATTTATACTCCCTACCTAAATTTCAGTCAATAAAATATTCCCAATTTCAACCTGCCGCATAAGTAATGTTATTTTTTTTAAATAAATACCAAATATTTTTTTTTTATAAATCATTTATAAGCTATCTGATGTTCTTAAGTATTTTTAGCTTCATTAAGCAGTTTGGTCTCTTAATAGCTCTTTGCCTTCCCATTAAGAAGACAAAATCACCCGATAACACCGTTGACAATTATTAATTACCGAAGTTTCCCTCGACTCTTCGAAAAAAAAAACACTCCCCTCTCATTTACCAAGACAACCTGTTGCATAAATGGATAGAGTGTCACCAACACGATATAGGTAACTTGGAAGGGGTTCGTTGGATCGTTCATTGACAAATTGGCCAAAAATACATTTTCAAAATAAAAGAACTAAAATAAAGAAGCCGACTCGTTTCATATGGCGGAGCGGAGTATAAGACTTTGGTTCTTTGGTCTTGGACTTGGCATTGAGGGATTTGATTGTCGACGAGTCGACCATTGACCGAACTACCAATCGGGGAAGACACCAATCTATACCTACCTACGGTAATTGTAGTGGTTGAAGTTGGTGCTGCACATCACCACATACTGCCTTCGTCGGTCTTCGTTGTCGTTTTCGTCGTCGTCATCGTGCGTCGGGGGCTTATAACTCACATAGTGGAACTAGGACAAGTCGCGCATATTTAATAATGACATGCGTGACACAATTTGACGTCTATGGTGCGTTAAAATGTTCTTGGAAGAGGGGAATGCTTCAATGGTTTTTAATTTTAATTAAAAAAAAAAAAAAATACTAATACATAAATATTGATAATAAATAAATAAAATTGTTTGTATGCTTACGTTGGTGTCGTTTTTGGCAAACATTGACGCGAAGAAAGAAGATAAGAACGACATTACAGCCAGTTACGGGATGACTGGCTTCCTGTCTTTTTCAGAAGTGTGTCTCAGGCAATCAGGTTTTCTAATGAATATTTAATTCGAGTTCGAGGGATTCCATTTAAACATATAATAATTTAGATGAAGAAGTGAGCTTGGGCGTTGGCGAATATAAAAAGATAGAATCTATGAGCTCAGGAAGAGGATCTTATGTTTTGTTTTGCAAAAGATATATTAAGTAGGTACGTCCTCCTTGTTTATTAAATAAATTGTTATTGGAAAATCTATAGAATCGGGTAAGGTTAGTGGCGTTAGCATTTTGATGAATTTAAAAATTTCCTGTCTTTGAAAAAGTTGACAACTATTTTCATTCATAAAAATCATAAATTCGAAAAAAGGTTGATTTATATTGGAATTATAACAGTTAACAGAAAATTCAATTAGTCAAACTGGTTGATGATCAAGGAAAGGAATCAAAACAGACGGTTGTGATCGGCTACATAGGAGGAACTTTATATAAACAAGATGAAAATTCCCTTCTTAGAGCATAAATGTTGCCGTCGTTCAACAGAAAAACAGTCTATATGTTATATTTTATGGCTTATGAATTTCTATACCTATTATACGGTTGTCAACTAACAATTGATAGGCTGATAATTTTTGAAAATTTGTACATTAAAACGCAAACTGAACAAATCTCAAAAACAACAATTTTACTTCATGTAAGGGTCTATTAAAGTTATATTCAGCTCAGCGAAATTGCTTGTATAACTTATAAAGCCAAAGGACGATACATTTAGCCCACTTACGAAGCTCGGAAGGTTTTTTAACAACCATACACAAGTAGATATTAAATACGCAATATATTTCATATACGGGTATGGTATGTTTCGCAAGAATTGTCTGGCAAACTAACGTTTCGGGGTTCATTTCGCCATTTTTCGTTCCGCATTTTGTTTATTAAGTATTTTGTTGTTTGGCATTCTACGTTTTGCAAATTACGTTTTGTCTTTTAAATGATTTGACAAATCATCCTTCCGCATTTTTGATTTCGCAATTTTCATTTAGTTTTTTATTTTATTGGCTTTTTGAAGTTCGGCAATTTTTTATTTGGCATTTTATTATTTCGCTTTTTTTTATTTTGCATTTTGTTGTTTCGCTTTTTTTTATTTGGCAATGAATTGTTTTGCAATTTTTTGGCCTCGATTAAATTACATGTCTTAACGTCGATTAAATATATGTCTTCTAGTTCTTGAGAAAATTGAAAATTTTTAAAACTATTTTGTATATGAGATTTTTGTTTTTTTGCTTGCTTACATAAATACAGTACTAGCACCCAGCATTACGGCGTGTAAACAGTGAGGTATGTTTGGGGGGGCATGCTGCCCCCCTGCAACCTCCCTGCTTGGCACACTATGGATTTGGGGTAGGTGCGAGGTTGGGTGTATGCAAAGTCCAAAATTACCACATCAAAAAATTACCAAATGACTAAATAAATATAACTAAGCACAATGAATTTAGCAACAGATCATAAAAAGAACGGTAAATCAAAAAAAGTCAAAGGTTATGAATGTACAATCGACCAAAAACGGCTTGTTGAAATTTTGCGAAATAATGAAACGGCGAAACGTTATTCCGCAAATAAAAATTTGGCCAATTAATAAACGGCTTAACAAAAAAAAGCTAAACAATAAATTGCCAAATGAATTTTGCGAAATGATTGAAAATATTTTTAATAAAAAGCGAAATGTAAAAACTCCAAATGTTATTTGCGTAATGATTGAAAAACATAATGAATAAAAAGCCAAACGTAAATTGCCAATTGTGGATTGCGAAAAAAACAAAATATTTAACGATCAAAGCGAAACAAAGAAATGCCAAATGAATTTTGCCAAACAATGGTGACCCTTCATATACATACATTTGTATATACATATTATGTATATAAATCGCCGAAAAGTTGAATTTGTGTATATAGCCTCCTCATATATGGCGTTCTTATAAGAAACAATAACGTAAATGAAGATAATTAGAAAACTACGTCTGTTTAAGTGGAGCGATTGAATATAATATTCCAATTTTTAAGTTCAAGTGACCTCAACTCCAAAAATTGCGTTTCTTAAGAAACAGCTGTCAAAAGTCCCCAACGATTTTTTTAACTAAATGATTTTTAAGCTAAAAATTTTTCACATTTTATTTTGAAAATTTTGAGATTAAAAATCATTTATTCAAAAACTAAACACTGTAACACGATATTGTAAGTGTTGCCGTTGAGTTTTTATATTCATTTTCTTTTTTCAATATTATTTTTTAAATTACCCCTCCCACAAATAGAGTGGGTCAATTTCTTAAAATCATGTTCATATTATAATGTACCAACAATAAAAAAATGTATACTTTTATTACAAAATGCACATTTTTTTAACTAAGCCTTCACACATATAGAAAAGTAAAACCCTTAACTCCAAGAATGACAGTCAGCGCCTGTAATGTGAACCATGCATTTTAAGAATACACTCAAGTATTTCAAAATTTATTTCATGTGTGTCAATAGAATTTAGTAAAATTTTATTTTACTAATTTTCAGCAACAAACAATTATTACAGCTTTTTTTTTTTTAAATGACAGAATCAACATAAAATACTCGTAATCTTCGTACGCAACCACAATTTTAGTAAATAATTTAATAAGTAATTATGACAAGATGTATGTATATAAATAGACTTATTTTCAGGTTTTATAAGAAAGAATGCACTTCTTAGCTGGAGGACAGTGAAGTTGGTGCAGCTTTGTCGAGCTAAATACATACATACATATGTACATTCTTTATGAGTTCTACGCGACTGCAGATTCCTTCAGTTTGGCAAAAAATAAATATGTATTCTTATTCTAATTTTTTATTATTAAATGACATTTTGTTTATTGCAGTTCGCAAATCAAACAAGTTTACTAAATAAAATTAAGACACAAATTGGAAGAAACGAATGGAAGTTAACAAAATTATTAAACTCATTAACTGCAGTTTCAAATTTTAAATTCGTGCATTTAACGCTTAATATTTGAGTGAATCGAAATTCTGATTAGCCAGCTGTCAGTTATAGAATATTATTGCAAACATCCGTCCAAATAATTGAATAATAATTCTAAGCAAGAATACGGGAAATACGAAATTAAGGAGATCATAAGAAGAAAAAAAAAATGCAATCTGTTGGAGGCGCGACTATATCGAAGGAAAGGAAGTTTTTGAAAAAAAAATTATTTGATATTTGCGATTGTACCTTTTCTTTCTTTGTTCAAAGATTTATATTCTTTACCCATCAATTTTGTTTTTTTTTTAATTCATTTCATGTTCGGCCAGAAATATGCATTTAAAAATTAAACTGATACCAGGAATACAAGAAATTCCAATGAGTAAACGAATTAATGATCAAACTCACGAATTCGTAAATTACATATATTTTTAAGATTCTCATTGTGTCTGTTAGTATTTCTTACATGCATTGAACACATTTTATGTCAAAGAGACCTTACCATACGTTAAAATGCTGAGTAAATTGTTTACCCAAGTCCAAAAAATATATTTTGAACATTTTTAAAATAAAAAAAAAAAATTATTTACATCAGTTTTTGAACATACATGCTTCAAATATTTAGAATTTGAGGAAAATGGGATCGCAGTTATCTCAATCTCATACCAATTTATATATTTCACACTTTAACATTTCCAAATTATTTATTTAACATTTCCGGACATTTAAATAACTATAATTTTGAATTTCACAATTTATAAATATCATTTTACTAATAATTTAGCCAACCTATCACATATGAGATTTCCCAACTGCCCAACCGACCCCGAATACGGAACGAATTAAATTTTGATTTGTTTCCTCCAGTAACGAAAAAAATTCTGTCAACTATAGCCGGGTTAGAAACTTTGATAGAAATATTAATTTGAATAGTGCCTTGGATGAGTCAAAATTTTTAAAAATCTGTCAAATAATATCTTTCACAATGACATCTGTCAAAATGACACCTGTCAAATAAGCGTCCACCAAAATACCACTTGTCAAATTGACATCAGTCAAAATGACATCTGTCAAATTGACATCTGTTAAAATAACATGTCAAAATGACATCTGTCAAAATGGCATCTGTCAAAATGACACCTGTAAAATTGACATCTGTCAAAATTACATCTGTCAAAATGATATCTGTCAATATGACATCTGTCAATATGACATCTGCCAAAATGACATCTGCCAAAATGACATCTGTCAAAATGACATCTCTCAGTATGACATTCATCAAATTGACATCTGTCAAAATGACACATTTCAAAATGACATCTCTCAGTATGACATCCATCAAATTAAAATACATCACTTTGTCAGCTTGTCAAAGTTTTGGCACATCAAAGATTCTAACCCGGTTATAGTTCACAGAATATTTTTCGTCACCGGACGAAACAAATCAAAATTTAATTCGTTCCGTATTCGGGGTCGGTTGGGCAGTTGGGAAATCTCATATGTGATAGGTTGGCTAAATTATTAGTAAAATGATATTTATAAATTGTGAAATTCAAAATTATAGTTATTTAAATGTCCGGAAATGTTAAATAAATAATTTGGAAATGTTAAAGTGTGAAATATATAAATTGGTATGAGATTGAGATAACTGCGATCCCATTTTCCTCAATTTCTTAATATTTGAAGTATTTGTGTTCAAATACTGATGTATAGATTTATTTTTTTTGCTAATATTTTTGAAATTAGATTTTGGACTGGATTCTATATCTTGGTCATCATATGTTCAGGGTAATTTGACACTGAAAGAGAAATTCTAACCAATCAAATTATTATTTGATAATTTTGGAGGAACTCATTGGTAGTTATTGCATTTTTGTTTATTAATTTTATTATGATTGCTTGCTGAAAATAAAAAACAACTAAAGAAGAATTACAAATTGATGGATAACGTCGCACAAATTTATTTAAACAAACCTGGAGGAATTTACAACCACATGCAATGTCAATGTTAAACATATTTTGAAATTCTTTCACAACCTTCAGATCAATTTCATGTTCTTAGATCATCTTTTGTTCTTTAGTCCTCATTACCAATAAATTTAAATCGTAACTACAACTAACTATTTAGGTAAAATATAATATATTATGTAGATGTATTTTCTTGTACATACATACATATGTATGTATGTAAATCATTCCGCTAGAAAAAATTTCTTTCACAAATTTAAAAAAATTTTAAAACTTTTTGACACAGGAGTTTATTGATATAGAATTGAAAAAAAAATATCAAGTTCAAATTGTAGGTATGCTGTTGCTCGATATAGTTAAACAAATAGGATTGAATTCTTCTAAGATAAGTTTAGCTGTTAGTATCTACTCAGAAACAGTACTCCACCGTTATGTTTTATAATTCGACTAATTCCACTCCTGTTTGGTTCATCTTTCAAAGAATTTTATTTCTTCATTTAGTCGTAATTTTTTTTTGTTCAATGTAATTTTCTTCATATTCCGGTGAAAGGTAAAAGGAGAAAAGGCAACGCATCATACTCGTATATCATACATTCATCTACTTAATAAATCGCCCATCAAATGACCATCTCATCCGCTAATAAGAATTATAATTTATTTAAATTAATAAACATCTTGTCTCAAACTCTGAGATTGGATGACGATTTTAAAGTTGCTCCATCTCCATCATCTGCCCTAAGAAAGTCGAACCACTCGCTGCGCTCTCTGCAGATCGATCCAAACGATTGAGCCGCCACTCGCCAGTGACTATGCAACGCAGTTACCATAATGGCAAATCTGGTTGTGGTGCAGATCACTTCTTTTCCTTCGTTCAGTCTGCTTACATTTTGTTTTGATATTCCAATAAGGCAAGTTTTCATATAGGTACACAGATTCCATACCAAAAGTCCACACGCAAGACAACCTTTTTGCGAAGTCTGCAATAATTTTCCTCACATGATGTGATTCTTCCTTCGCAAAAGACTCTCTAGAGACTTTGAATTCAGGTTTCTCAAAGAATCCCCAAGAAATAACACCGACGAAGTTGTCGATCAAAACGGAATCGCGCAAACTTGAGTTTGTATAGTGAAAGGTCATTGCCATTGTCATTGGTCGGCTGGCGGACAAGCGCTACACGGGTGGCGGGCAGTGGTAGCGGTAAGGCAAAGGTGTATTGAAGGTACTGTTGAGTAACACACTAACACACTCATCTGTCTAACACTCTCTTTTTAAAGCGAGAGAAGAAAAAAATAAGAAATAACTTGAAGACGAAAAAAAAAAAAATAATAAAAAGCTCAACAGGTGAATTGCGGCGGATTTGTATGAGTGTGTTTAAGACTGAGAGAAAGAGAGAATAATCGCAGTGCGCTAGGCCAGTGTTAAGTTGAGACAAGCTTTTGTCCAGCCCGCCGTGAGCCGGGTAAGCCTAGGTTTGTCTGCACAAAACAAACACAAGAAAGTGCTATTTTTGTTCGTTGTATAAATAATACTCACACGTGTGTGAGTGCAGTGGAAACGGTTCTCTTAGTGGGATTCTTTCGCTTGGGCGAAATCGCAAGTAAATAACTTTTTATTTCGTGACCAGCATCAAGACTGGATTTCTATGGGTCTTTCATTTTCAATTCTGATTTTGTTGCGAGAGCATGTGGAAGATAATTTCGCTAATGAATTCGAATTGACAGAAGAACTTATATCTGCTATGCCTATACGTCTTGAGAACACAATATCACAGTGAGAGGAATTAGTTTGATATTCAATTATTATTTTTCACTTCCAGACAGGATGTATTGTCGAAGTTGTTTAGTTTTTTTTTTACAGATGCAATTAAATTTGAATAAAAATTAAATTAAAACCAGTAGGTATATCGACAGAAAATAAAGAACAATTTAATAAACTGGTTGAAATATTTTGTTTTACCTTATAGGTAGAGTTTTTAAATAGCTTAAAGTTAACGTTGATAAAAGCAAAATTAAAGCCTAAATGAATAACATTTAAAAGTTCGTTGAGTTAGGTATCTCCACCAGGTAGGGACCCTAGCTGCAGATGAATAGAGAAAACTGTAGTAAGGACCTTATATATTGGTCGCGAAGATACATACAATATACAAAGGGAAGAGATGTGTGATTTTTTCATCTCGGTAAAAACCGCTGAACCCAACATACCGAATGATAAAAAAAAACTTAGACACTTTCATAGGTATTCACAATTCAAACTGGCAAAAGGAAACAGAACTCTTCTTCGGAAAGAAAAACATCCGACTTTTCACATGTCTCGTTTTTTTATTACATTTTTTCACTACTTCTCTTGAACAAAAGCGAAAATTAGATACCTAAACTTAAAGCCGGTAAACCAGCAGAAATTCCTGAAAAGTTATCGACCATTGCCTTTTGAGCAGTGTAAAAAAAATTCTAGAAAACTTCGTGTAGAATAAAATATCTAAAATTCTTACCAATCACCAGTTTGGTTTCTGGCAATTCCACAATACCTCTCATCGAGTTAAGAGAATTCGCAACAATGTGCAGAGAAATAATTCGCAAAATATTAAAACTGGAATGCTAAATATTAAAACTGGAATGCTAAATTGACATAATGGATTGATTTACATATTATTGCAATTCAATTTTCCATCTTATTTATGCAAAATATGGGCCAAAGTTTTCTATCTGATAGATGTCTATCCTTTATGCCTATATGGCCTATATTTTGCACACGTTAATTGTGGTGTTTCCGATTTGATATCTTTTGATTTCGGTGTCCCCCAAGGCTCTGTCCTTGGGCCATTATTGTATAATATTTATACGTCTGATTTGCCATATCTATCAGAATGTGAGTCAATAATTTTAGCTGATTTAGAAATTCTTTCTTTGCATAATAAGTTTCAACACAGAGAAGAATCTTAAAAACACGTTAAAATTATTGGAAGCGCATTATATTAGATGAAAGATAAAGCTAAACTTGGAAAACATACAAGCCATCTTTTTTTACAGAAAAAAGAAAAGTTTGGTATTTTCTAAGTAACAAGCTTCAAGTCAATGGAAAAAGCTGTAAGCATGAATTGGGAACAATCAGTTAGATTGTAAGATCTTGACACGAACCTTACTTTTCAAGAGCACACTAGCAAAACTCTGAAAAAATAAGTACTGCAATTAAAATGTTTTATCCGTTTATTCATAGGAAGTCGCAATTGTCAAATGAAAACAAACATATATGTCATAAAGTAATACTCCAATCAATATTCTTGTATCGCTTATGGCTGCTGGGAGTTGCGCAAAAAATCATTTCAAGGAACTGCAAACTTCGCAAAATAAATTATTAAAAATGATTTTAATCCTTCCATGGCATCATTTAATAGTAGACATTTATAGAATAGCGGGTGTTGAACTGATTTAGAATTGATAAACTTACTAATCGATTTGAAATAAGTTGTTTGTCCTCATAAATGAAATCTATTTTTAAATTTCACTTCCTAAAGTATACAGATAATAATTCATATATTTTATAAAATTAATTTTTATTGATTACCTTAATAAATATACTCATAATTAAAAATTGTATTTTTATATTTACTTAACTAATCTTGTTGTTGTTATTAATTCTTATATGTTATTTATTTATCTACTCGTTAATTTAAAATTTTTCTTCGTGTTTTATTTTGTTCATTTATTATTAACATATTTATTTTCTGTATTTTTATTTATTTATTCTTTCTTTTTTAAGATTTTTATTAAAAACATTATACCTATTAAGTATAATTTAAAAAGATACAAACAAAACTTACACAATCATAAACAAATTTAAACAAATAATAATGTTCGTATAATATGTTAATGTATGCATTCCTTACTTATTTATTTATTATTATTTCCCCTTTTTTTCAATGTAAATTGGTGGTTTTTTCTCTTATTTTCCTTCAATTGATTATTAATTTTAAAAATGTACCTACTTAATCAAAAATAAGAAAATGTTTCAGTAGAAAGATAAAATACACATACATATATCAAATCTCTGTATGTAAAATGTGAGGTGGAAAACCAAAAAATTATAACGATATGAAGAATAACTAACTAACTAATAAGTTGTGATTTCTATAATTTTGTTTTAAAATAATTTTTAACATGAATATACAAAATTTTAGCCTAAATAAAAAATTCTCTCAAACATTTACCAAGCATTTTAGCCGAGTAATATACCTACGCAGCTCCATCTGTCAAAACTTTTAGAGCACGAAATAATTTTCGGCACATTTATATTGTCGAGTTAAATTTTGACAGATTCTTAAATTCTTGAAAAGTCTAAACTTTTGTTGAATGGGATTCAGGTCAAATGAAACAAATATTTTATTTTTGTCACAATGTTTCGTTCATGTACATATATGGACATCATCTTAAAAAGTCGAAAAGGAGGAATATTTTGGAATAAACGATTTATTTCTGCCAAGGCAAAAAAATTTTGTGATTTAATTTACATGAAATATTGGAAACAAAGTAATTTGAAAATAAATTGTTAAATAAAATTTCACCTCAGAGATCATCTGTTTTCTGTGACATATTCTCCTCTAACCTGTTGTCTTAAGGTTTATTTAGGGTTTTACTTTACCTGATGTTTGGAGAGAGCTTGCTAGTTTTATTTCTAAAAAAAAAAAATTAACACGAAAAATACTGCCCAAAAGTACTTTACAACATTATTTGACGTAATGTAATTACCTATGTTTATTTAATACTATAAGCGTTTTATATACATTTTTTTAAAAACATTTTAAAGGTGAAAAAAATACAATATATTATGTATTTAAATAGTTTATTTTCTAAAAATTACGGGTTTTAGACGATATTGTTCTTAAAACTATTGCTAACTTTGTGTATTCAACATTTACTTCTTTTTTTTAAATAATTAACCAATAAATTGCAAAAAATTTCCTTAAAAAAAGGAATCCGGGAATTTCAAATAAGTTTTTTTTTTGTCAAACACGGCAGTGTGAACCTTAGTTTTTAAAAAAAAAAGAAAAATCTGAAAACGTAATCATCACTTTGGCCATTGCAGGTACGAAGTTTAATTAAAATCGTTATAGCCGTTTTCGAGAAAATATCGGAAATAAAACTATCTTGGTTTTTTTCTTTTCAATACAAAAAAAACACTGTACAATTAAATTGGGGGCACGTTAAAATTAGCACGTACAAATTTCGTTTCCAGCTCTATAGCCCAAGTTCTAATTGCAGAACTATTGTGTTCAGGCATTTATATGGAGTTCCACAAAGCAGTCATATTGGGCCAATTCTTTTTATATTATTATTTATTGAAAAACACACGGCTACAGACTATAGTACAGTTAGATTTTTATTTTTCTGATGATTTTTGTAGTATGTAGATTGTGGATTCAAAAGCTATTTTTGCAACATATGTAACATTGATATTTAATAAAGTTGTTGAATGGTGTTCACAAAACAAAATGGATTTTAATGCTATAATAAATGCTCGGAAATAAGATTTCATCGTCAAAGAACTTAATATTTTTAACGATTAAGTAGTTCTATTTGACAGTCAATTTTCATTCAATTTCCACATTGACACAGCATCACCAACAAAACCTTGTTCTAAAAGTCAATAATGGTTTCATTAAACCTCTATATGTCGTGAATCATGATTCGAGACTTGTACACTTTAAATAAAATTCTTTGTTAATTTCCGATATTCCTTACATTAACTGTGTTTTCGTCTACTCACAGAGAAAAATTCGCTGGTCCAAAGAAACATTTCATTAAAAATATTCGCTGTTTGATGAAGGATGGTTTAATTGAATGAAATTGCAAAGACTCTTTCCATTTACTTGTTTTATTTTATGAAAACAATATTTTGAAAATTTGTTCATGTTTACTTTGTTTTTTGTATCTTCTACTACATAAAATAATAAACTTGCTTGTGAACAACCGACTATAATTTTTTTTATCTTCCGCAAAAAATTAAAATATCTTTATTATTATCTCTAAGCTGTTGCATTAGCACATCCTTAAAAAAAACACTAAAGGAATTTAAGTTCATTAACCTAAAATTAGCTATATTTTGAATATTTTATTTATCTAATGTCTGCCGGATCATGGTGGTAAGTCAAATTACGTGACTAAAATAACGGATCGCATGAAAGCTTAAACATTCGAAACGAATAAATTAGACAGAATCTACTCGTCCTGCAGGTTTTGATTACATTTTTTTCAAGGCGTATGCGTAATCTCTATATTATATTGAGCTTCTTCACGTCGTGTCGCGTCGCGTCGGTGTGTTTAAAGTATAAGTATATCTATACCTTATACCTATACATCCACCAGTAGTTGTTATTATTTATATGATTTCATAATTATTTTAACGTTATGAAAGTCTACACTTTCACAGTGATCAGCTTGTTGACAGCGAATGTCTTCAGATTTTTAAATTAAAAAAAAAACCAAAATAATATCAATAAATGGAAAAACTGATTTGATTCCAGTAAAATAGAAAATAAATCATGTGTGCAATTTCTTGTAACCGTCAAAACAGGATCTAATTAGACATATATTAGAAATTTGAAATCAATTTAATTGCAAATGCTTAAATTGACAAATCGATTTAAAACACATTAACAAATTTTAATAAGATGATAAAAATATTCCATTAAAATATATTTGTAATGCGTATTTCCATCAATAAGAGATCGATAAAATGTACAATAATTAGACTACCGAAAATTAACATTGAGATCAAAAAATAAATCAAATGAATACTAAAATTATTAAGTATTTATATAAAATAAACTGGTATTACATAACTGGTTAAGTTAAAACAAAACAAAAAAATAATGAAGCGATAAGAGAAAAGTGTTTTATAATTTGAAATTGAGTTCCCTAACCAAGCTTACTTTATATGTAACTTAGATGTCCAAGGACTTTCTCTAGTTTCAGAATATAAATAAATAAGAATAAATTGGATGGCGAAACAGCTCATGTAGAACCAGGGCTTATAACTCTTAAGTCTCAACAATTCTTTTGTGCGTGTCATTGGATGAATTGGAGATTCTGAATATGTCCTGTGTTAATATAGATCATGGTTGGTTTTAAAACGATTTTTCCGAAAAAGAAAAGTAGGTATACCTATTATACTGAGATTGTTGATAGAAAAGTTCTCGTATGTTCAAAATAAGAACTTTTTAAGCTACAAAATTAAAAGTTTTTAATGTTGAAAATAAGACGTATTACATTCATTTTTTGATGCGTAAACATCTACATATATCGGCGGTAGTGTAAACTAAAAACGTGGGCATTATGTTCAATAACAAAACTACGGCACTTGAACGAACATTGAACATTGATGTTTACACATCTTAAACACATCTTAACCGTGAGTCCCAGCGCTCACAATTTTTTTTCTTTAATTTGATTTTTTTGAAAATCAAAGTTGTGCTGTTTTGAACTCAGTTTTGCCAGTGCCACATATTTGCAACATTTATGGGCGAAAATTAATTTTGCGAATCGTCTTATTCAGTCTTCACGTTAAGTTAGCACCTCCATCTTTGGTTCAAAAAAAAAATTTAACCTAAGGTAATTGTGCTGCCACATATAGCACGTATATGTATATACAAAATAGCAAGTTTTCAAATTTTACGAATGATTTTTTTTTATGTGAGACAAGAAATTGCGAAATGAAAAACAAGGGTTTGCCACGATATCTAGAAACCAATAATCTAGAAAGCAAAAATCTCGAAAACAAAAATCTAGAATGTAAAAAATCTAGATAGCAAAATCTAGAAATACAAAAACCTAGAAAAAACAAATCTCGAATTCAAAAATCTAGAATTAATATTCATTAATAACCATCCACCCAAGTGGGACCCAAGCCCCAAATATTTTTTGTTAATAATGAGACATACCTAAGTCCCAAATTTTTTGGAGGCATAGAAGCTAATAATAATTTGTTGATGTTTTATTTGAAAGAAAATAAGTACAGTGCTAGCACCCAGCATTATACGGCGTATAAACACTATAGAATTTGGGGTAGGTGCGAGGTTGGGTGTATGTAAAGTTTCTTTTCATCTTTTTAGTTTTTAGTCATCGTCGACTAACACAACTAATCACAAGTGGGTCCAGAAAAATTAATTTTTTAATAAACTGAATATAATAATGCGTTTAATTTGAGTTTGAATTTCTTAAAATTTAAGGTACAAACAAATTTAGAATGATTTATTTTTTTCGAGATTTTTTTCTAGATATAGTCTTTCGATATTTTTGTTCATTCTAGATTTTTGTGCATTCGATATTTTTTCATTCTAGATTAAAAAATAGTTTTTTCGTGATTTTTGTCATTCGAGATTAAGTCATGATCCTGAAAAACAATAAAAAAAATTCAGCCAGATGATCACCATTTTTAGGAAATGTTTTGTAGTTGACAGCCATTAAAATTAAGTCTTAAGTATAGGAAAATGTCGAACAAAATAAGAATGCCCCAATTCTCCTTGTGTGTTTGTATATAAGGAAGGGTGGGGCTAGTTGGCCCACTTTTAACTTAGAAGTCTCATAATTATCAAACTATTCATAGTACAAATAGTACAATTATGGAGCTATTATCAAATGAAAGAATGGACTTCTGGCTTCTAAATGAAATCTGAAAAATCTGACTGAAGAATCAAGCAACCTTAAATGGATCAAATGCAAGTGAGGTAACAGTTAGACCATGCCCTGAAAAGTGGCAAAACAAGTCTCATAAAGGGAAACAAATCCTAAATTTTATATGGAATTTTATTTAAAACGGTCAAACAAACTAAAAATAAAATAAATTAATATAATAGAAATAAATAAAGGTTTAAAATAAGTTTTGGAATCGTAATCGCTGTTGTAATTGACGCATCGAAGAAGGACCCATCTCCGGCTACTGTTTAGTTTGTATGAGCCCACTTTCTGCAAGTATGGTACTGTATATCCACTCTTCAACCTACAATCTTTCAGCGAATGATTCTATCTACATTATCCCAGTTCCTCTTCTTTTTTATAACTTTTTTTTGTAACAAAAACCACCTGGGCCAACTAACCCCACACCTGGTTTGAGAAGCATTTTTAGTCATAAATATAAAAATACTATAATAGTCATAATATAAAACTGTTCAATTTAACTCACACAATATGAAAATACAATATATTCACTTAGGTATAAAAAAACTTAACCACATTCCATAATCCTGTATTTTTCACTAGAAAAACAAAAAGAATATCTTATCCGCATTTTTTACTTTTACCCTCGAAAAAGACAAATCTGTGTGTGGTTTCCCTTCTGATGGCATAATGCAACTGTAACCGTTATGGCACGTTCTGGTAAGAGAGCACGCTTCGTTCTTAAATTATCATTTACTTGTAGTACTTTCAGTTTGTGAATAATTCGCGTGGGCCAACTTGCCCCTTGGCCCAAATAGCCCCGCCCTACCCTATAGGAATACGTATATATACAATAGCCTCTAACAGAGTAAACTAAGCCATGATTTTTCATTCGCACTTCCTTCCCTGGAATTTTTACAAACGCATCTAGAGTTTACTATCAGTGTTGCAGATCAATGTGTGTATATATTCTCATGTTATTCTCATGAGTTTACATAAATTACATCACACGAATTTCAAGATTATAAGCCCCACATCCCCCCTATGTCATATACTCTCACGTATTTTGTTACAAATCTGAGATTTTCAACCTTGCCTTTATTTTTGTATGCGATATAAAGACACTAATTTAAAGCAAATTTGGATGCGTCAAAAAATTCATTCGAAATTAAATTAAAACATGAAATTATTATGTCATACGCAGTGCAGTGATGTGATGGTAGGAATAAAAAAAGTTTATTATCAGGAAAAAATTATAATTTCTTTAACTTCTATCCTAACACTTAAAATAGATTCGAATAAATTATTTTAGATTCTTCGGTCTAAAAATTTATATTACGCATATAAATTTATTCTCCGCCCCTTGGCCATTTCATATTAGAAATTTATGTATTGCTTCTTTTCTTCCGGTAGAGTCTTTCTAATAAATTCAGATAGACAAATTGTCTTCAAGGGGGGTTACTGACTTATGGTCACTTTCTTGTTACCTCGACTCATATATAGAATGGTGCCTATATCTTTTGGTCTGCACAAGTTTCAAACTAATTTTTCCCAAAATATGTATATACACAAAAAATAATTATCTTCTTATGTCGCGTGAAAAATTTATATGCAAATAGGATGATTCAAATATTCCGTCATCTATAATAAGCTACTATCGTAATTAGGTTACATATACATAGAGGCGGGAACTAGCAGCTCGTTAAGTTAATTGCTTACTATATGATCATCTTGGCGGGATATTGTTTTTCCTCATTATGGTTTGCAATTAAAGCTCTATTGACAGAAAATCAGCTGCAGATTTTTACCTGGGTCAGGTCTTTGAATATATTTTATCTTTTATACTAACTTGGATTTGTCATTTCATTTTGAGTTAACATGCGTGATACACAAATGTCTCAATAATTCAATCATAAGAATTGGGTGAATAGGAGATGAGATTTGTATACGCAAAGGCGCCATGATTGTGAGAACGTTTTTTTGGATTGTACATGGGAAAATTTGAAGGAAATAAGCTAATTAAAGTTTGGAATGAATGAAGTTAAAAAAAAATAAGATACCTAAGTTAAATTTGATATCGAACTAGTAGGTTTATAAATTTGACAATTTCGACAGATTGATGAAAAGGGACAGTTTAATATTAATGGGACATTCCCATTTTGCTTAATGTGGGTACTTTGATCTTTCCAGCTATTTTTTAAAATTATATTCAACGAAGTAAAAACTTCTTTTGTATTTTTCTTAATATGACTGAAAAATAGCCTGTTTCGCTTAATATTATAAAAAAACTTGAAAACTTATACCAAAGGAAAAAAAAATATTAAAAACTTTGGCAAAAAAGTAATTTAAGTATGTTGGTGTTATTTTTATCTATAATGGCAATGGCGCAGTGGATGTAGTGCTTGACTGCTAACTTAGAGGCTTAGAGGTGTGTTCTAGCCCCATTAGTTGTAGCAGCATTCTTTTATTTATTCCCTCAGTTCAAATGAACGCCACCCGTGGGATTTAATGAGATAAATTAACACCTATTTTCTCAGTTCACTGTGCCAACAAAAATTCTTTCCTATTCTTCTATTCCTCTAACTAGTGCCATGCGCCCATGCAGTTCAGGTTGCAATTAAAAGACCTTATGGTCTTACAGGCATATAGTTAAAATTATTATTATTATTATGTCTTGAACAAAAGACCTAAATAGAAAACTTACAATTTACAAAAGTATACATTTCAACATGGTCGCAGATTACAGAAACAAATGAGATAGTCGCTCAGTAAAATTTAAAATCTATGATGCCACTTCTTGAACAATAACAGGTGTATTCAATCCCGTAGACACTAGTATGCAATTCACTTGCGTCGATAACACAGTTTTTCTGTGCGTTTAAGTTAAGCCTTGAAAATTCTCTGGGATAAGCTAATTCCGCAGGGAATTAGATGTTGTTGCATTTTACATGTAAATTGTTTAACACCGTGCGCCGTCGGTTTTTGCATCCAGTTTAATCCGGGAATTGCAAAAAAACACGTTTCATGCTGTGTAGGGATCAAGGAGCATATCCAAGTGGGAAGACCTAAAAGTTTTTGTCTGAAAAAGTGTTCTCTTCTGCCAAAAATAATATGCCAAACTATTTGCTACAAATCATATAGACTAAGAGCCCACAGCTATTTTTGGGTGTTAGTAGTGGGACCGGCTCTCGGTCTAATAGAATCGGGACTTTCAAAATCTTTCCTGACAACCCTCAAATCAGAACTTTTCGTTCTCTGGATTACTAAGCTAATAAATGGAAGAGACTTTTTTGAACACCTCGTGTCTGATTCACAACGCGGCGTGAAAGCGAGACGTCGAGATTTGTTTTGAACTTACGACATGACTTGATGACGAGAAAAGCTTTATATTTTGTATTATTATTACAACTGTGAAGAAATATCGTGACGTCGACGTCTCGCTTTATAAATCGGGCTACAGTTGCATTTTTCTTATATAGCCTTTTTCAAGTTTATCTTCTTTTTTTTTCCTGACAGGCAACTTACCCAAGCTATTGTCATATTAATTTTAATACCAGAAATGCTATGTACAACAGTATTATTTATCTCGCTAGCTATCTATCTTTCTGAACATCCAAATCAAGCTTCCATGCAATACCTAAGTGACATTAGCAGTGGATACTGGATGACCACGAAGCAATCAACTTTACCAAAAACTTAAAGTTAAAAACATGTTGAAGAGAACCAACTTTTCTCTGGACTTTGTTAATCTGCTACTGGTAGGAAGATTTAACTACCTAGAAGTAGAGTAGTAGCCCGTGGCGTAATGGTTAGTGTGTATAGGACTGCTACGCCGAAGGTCTTGGTTTCGATTCCCAGACTATCAGCTCTATTCTGGCAAACCTCACTGATACCTCACAAGTCACAACAACCTCACAAGGTGAGGTGAACACGATTTTGTGAGGTTTTCGTATTCTGGCAGCACCCTACACAACTGTGAGCCTAACAAAAACTATCGAAGTTTTGATCTTCTTCAGAGCAGGTCACAACTCACAAATTTGACATTTGAAATACAATTTTTAGACACATTTATTTTTTCTTGTCTGAAAAAAACATTTTATAATCAAATCAAAATGTTAACTGGTGAAAAAATGAATCCTCTGTCGTAAATGGAAAGATAATATAATTTCTCCATAAAAGAAAATTATTCTTGACAAAACAACTCATCGAGTACGATCGACATAGAACAGCAAGTTGTGTAAATATGTTTATGTATGTGGCTCACAATCGTCTTCGTGTTCAAAGAGTTTAGTGCGTTCAACAAAAATTCAGACTTTAGCAATCACAATAAAAAATTCAACGTGCTGTGGTGAGTTATCGAATCAAAACAGCCTCACAAGTGCTTGTGACTTCTGAGCTCTCACAACGCTAGTGTAGCCCTGTATGTCACCTTAAAAAAAAAGGAGAAATTTTGTTCACGGGCTATTGGCTCTTGCGAGGAATTGACAAATCGTCCAAAAGTATCTCTTGTCATGAAAAAATCCTTCTCATCTTAGCTGTTTAGATTTGGAAGAAAATTGTAGAATCCCTCCATTCCTACCAATAACACGCACGCAGGAATGGTGGAGAGTTGTTAGTCACTGTAAGAAACATTAATATATTTATTTCTTTGAAAGAAGTTGCTCCAGATTTTTACAGGACAATACACCGCAATCCATTGACAATTAAGTTAATACCAACTAAAAAGCTCTACGAGCAGGGGATAGGAATGATGTCGATATGTGCTACAGCTTCCCGGAAATTTTAAGATCATCGAAACTTGGAAATTCAACATCTCCTCCTATTTGCTGAAAAGAATAACTTAAATATTAAAGTTCAATATAAGAACTTATGTGACAGTTTAATCTGAGGAAGAAGTAGAAATTGAACTTCAATATTTACCTAAGTTTCTTAACAGCAAACGGCTCCATCTACAACTTTTATCTAATACGATGTTTCTTCCAACCTATTTGCATATTCTATATCCAGTCAGTTTTTACCTCTATTCCCTATATTGCAACGTAACATCACATTCATCAAATAAGTTTCACTTGCAGCTATAGCAGTAAACAAAGACACCACCCAAGACGTTGAAATAACTTCCAAACAATTGAAATCTTATTTCTGTAGGTTTTTTTTTTTTTGTTATTTAATTTCAAGGAATACCTTTGGTTTACAGGAAATGACACTTGTCGGTACTGCTATCTACATGACGTACATACTTTTATATGATAGTTTTTTTATAGTTGTTATCTAAAAATAAAAAAAAAAACTTCCGTGGTTGTTTAACTGAATTATTTATGTTTAAATACTTAAAAGCATATCAGCCCAAATGAAAAGCCCTACGGCATTGAATTTTCATTACCTTCTCTATAATACTTCCCTTTCATCAGCAGAGACCCTCTGCTGGATATAAAAGTGTGGTTTTGAATTTTAATATGTGGCTGATGGTGGTGAACCAAAAGCAATAACTTCTATCAATTTCAAGTATATACGCGTTTCAACAAAATCCCGTACGTGATAGCTTTTAAAATTATTCCTAAAGCCTTTTCACAAAAAAAAATCCTAAAATCATAGAATCTCTATATTACATCACGTACTTCACTATTAACCCAGTGAATTACATAATGAAAGGCTCAGAGATTCTAAACGTATTGGCTTTGGCAGCGGTGGATATATGGATATACGTTATTGTACAATGTACATTGTGAATCTAGAATCACAATAAGTGGAGTCATTTTGAATGGTTTTAGTGCGCGATGACCGGTTAATGGTTGTGGTTTGCATAACTTTTAAATTTCAACTGAACTTTTGGGTGACACATCACATCAAGACGTTGTTAACGGTTAAATGTCATTAAATGATTTCATAATAATTTTGTCGCCTTTTATTTCCCCAAACAACACAGCACTTATATTACACAATGATGTGAGGTATAGACAGGTGGTGAACTTGTTGTGAATTGTTTTAATGAGTGAATATAACATATTGCTTTTGTCACTTAGGGTTCTTACATTATTCCACGAAAATAACTAATTAACTTGACAACATTAGGACCTGAGATAGAGCTTAGTGATTAATCTTTGAAATGTTAAGTTAAATTTTAAACAGAGAGTATTTTTCCAAAATAACTGGGGTTCAAAAGGTTAACGACTATTAAACAGGGTTGTGACTTTACTGCAATTGCAGTAGATCTACTTCATTTTTTTCGAAAATTAAATCTACTGCCTTTAAATAAAATCTACTGCACTTTTGGTTTTACAAAAAAAATCATTCATTAGACGTTTTTCTTTTTTAGTTCAAAACTGAGCAGAGTCTGAGCGAACAGAATAAGTTTTGAGCAGCGTATGTTCAGAGCTCTCTGATTTAATTATGAAACAACTTGAGCACTGAACTGTCATGATTATAAATTATTTATTTATTATTATTATTTTACCTTCTCCACTAGAACAACCAGCCTCTTCCGCCATTTTTATTGTTTTGACGACGATTTTTTTTAATTTCCCGTCATCTCGTGTATGTTCAGCATTTTACTCCGTTTACTTTACTATTTTATTCTGAGCTCACAGAGCGTGCCTGCACATGCTCAGAACTAAAAAAGAAACACAAATTTGAAGCTCTGAACGATCAGAGCTAAAAAAGAATCTGCCCTAGAGAGGTATCCGTCGGACCGGAATCGGAGGATTTTTGCTTCGAGTTATTCTTCCGAACAGCGTTCGGAACGTTTTTCCGACATTATGGAATGCGCAATGTTGTTTTGCGTTGAAGTGCGAGCAAGTGTGTTTTGAAGTGACATTTTTGACATCTCTAATGAACTTTGAACCTCCGACGTCGTATGCGTTTCGGAGAGTTTTCCGCTCCGACGGATACCTCGGTAGGGCAGAATATTTATTTTATTATTTTAAATTATATATGTTTATTTATGTTATTTCTTGTTTATATTTTGAAAATATAAAAATCTACTGCGAAAAAGTTGGATCTACTGCGTTTTTTTTCCAAATCTACTCCGGACATTTTTTCAAAAAGTCCCATCCCTGCTATTAAATCCTATATACCTATTCAATTAGAGTAATTTGGTCAGTTTATATTTCAGAGCGCTCAGTAATTTTCCTCCGTCTCTTTGACAGAGCAGGAGAATGAAATATAAACACATTGCATTGTGTTCAAAGGAATTTAAGAAATCGAACGACGAATCCAAGAAATTTCAGTCTCACTTTTTGACAGCTAAATTGAGGAAATTTTGTGAGGAATCGTGTTTATATTTGTGAGGAAGCGGAGATCTCTGAGATCTCTGAAATATAAACTGGCCAATTATATTTTATACTTGAATGTTTTTTTCTTAATTCTATTTATTTCTATCAGTAAACTCCTGAGTCAAAACCTGTCAAATTCAATTAATTTATGAAAGAAAAAAAAAAATTATTTTCATACATCAGTTTTTGAACATAGGTGCTTCAAATATTTAGAAATTAAGGAAAATGGGATCGCAGTTATTCTCAATCTCATACCAATTTAACATATTTCACACTTTAACATTTCCAAATTATTTATTTAACATTTCCGGACATTTTAATCACTATAATTTTGAATTTCACAATTTATAAATATCATTTTACTAATAATTTAGCCAACCTATCACATATGAGATTTCCCAACTGCCCAACCGACCCCGAATACGGAACGAATTAAATTTTGATTTGTTTCGTCCGGTGACGAAAAATATTCTGTGAACTATAACCGGGTGAGAATCTTTGATGTGCCGAAGTTTTGATGAGCTGACAAAGTGATGAGCTCAATTTGATGGATTTGTTTGACAAATGTCATTTTGGCAGATGTGATTTGACAGATGTCATTTTGAAAGATGTCATTTTGACAAATGTCATTTGAACATATGACATTTCGACAGATATTATTTCGAAAGATGTCATTTTGATAGATGTTATTTTGGCAGTTATCAATTTGACAGATTTTATTTTGACAGATGTCATTTTGACAGATGTCATATTGACAGATTTTATATTGACAGATGTCATTTTGACAGATACATATATGATTGGCATCTGTCAAACTGACATCTGTCAAACTGACATCTGTCAAAATGACATCTGTCAAAATTACACCGGTCCAAATGATATCTGTCAAAATGACATCTCTCAAAATGACATCTGTCAAAATGACATACATCAAATTGACATCTGTCAAAATGACATATTTCAAAATGACATCTTTCAGTATGACATCCATCACTTTATCAGCTTGTTAAAATTTTGGCACATCAAAGATTCTCACCCGGTTATAGTTCACAGAATATTTTTCGTCACCGGACGAAACAAATCAAAATTTAATTCGTTCCGTATTCGGGGTCGGTTGGGCAGTTGGGAAATCTCATATGTGATAGGTTGGCTAAATTATTAGTAAAATGATATTTATAAATTGTGAAATTCAAAATTATAGTTATTTAAATGTCCGGAAATGTTAAATAAATAATTTGGAAATGTAAAAGTGTGAAATATGTTAAATTGGTATGAGATTAGATAACTGCGATCCCATTTTCTTCGAATTCGAAATATTTGAGAGTTGTATGTTAAAAAATTACTGATGTAAATTTTTTTTTTTTTATTTGCTTATATTTTCAAAATAAGTTTTCTGAACTGGATTTAAGTTTTGTTCACAATTTTATCATAATATGGTTACTGGTTATGTCTCTTGAACACATAAGGAGTTTGATTCTTATAAGAAAATGTTAATAGATAGTGAAAAACTAAAAAAAATTGACAAAGAGATATTATTAAATGAATTTTTGAGTTTGATAATTTTGTTCGCTGGCATTTCTTGCATTTCTTACATTTTATTATAAAATTTCTTGCTAAAAATGAAAATAAAAAAAAAAATGAAATTTATACATACATATATGAATACAAATTTATTTAAACAAACCTACAGGAAGTTTTAACCTTACATACCATCTAAATGTTATATATTTTTAAATTTATCCACAACCTGCAGACCTTTTACTTGCAGCTATTGCGTCCTTCATTCATTTTTTTAAAAAGTCATTAATTTTCATTTCCTTGGGACTTTGCTACCAATAACTGTAAGGCGTACCTACCTCATATGTACATATACATATTTTTAATAATATTTAAGGTACTAAGGGATATTTTTTGAAATATCATCCCGTAAACAAGAAAATTCTTTCAAGGATTAAAAATAAAAATTGAAAATATTTTGACAAGTATGTAGTTGATTGATAGAATTTAAGAATAAAATCAAGTATATACAAAATATAGTTCTTGTTAAATTCTTCCTGAAACCAGACGTTATACAAGTTATATTTTTATGATTTTTCCGGCCATAGAATGAGGTCACAATCCATGTTTTCATTTTGTCTGCCTACCGACCATTCAAACAATTCTTTAAAACCTTTACTATAACTCCTCAGTCTTGATCATCATTCACCTTTCTATTGTTTGAATTTACTATTACCATAAAGCGCAGCTCATAGTGTTCGAGGAGAAACCATAATAAAACATGCTAATTGCTCCCGCCTACTTTTTATTAACATTTCAAAGAAATTTAATTAAAATAATTTTTTTTTTTAATAATTAAAACTGTATTAATAGTAAACGAAACGTTTGCATCTTTCAAGACAGCAGCGAACGGAGTTAAATTATTTAAATATACATTTCTCCATTTTAAGAGCGCATTGAAGTGCTAATGCACTTGAGTTAAACAAAATTCTCCTCAATATTTTTTTTTAATGCAAATGAGGGATAAAATCATCGATCGTTTTATAATTTTTTTTTTTTTAATTCATTTTTCTTTTTCTTTGTTTTTTTTTCTTTTTTTGACTTTTAATTAAATTCCTTTATTTTATTTTTTGTTGTTCTGAGAATTTTATTTATTTGAAGTGATTACTGAGAGAAATACTTTGATACTAAGAACGTGACATGATGCACATCCGCGTCTTATAGGTCAGTAGTATCGTTTTATTTTCAAATGTAAAATCCCCCGCATCCGCTGTATAGGTATTGATCGTTATAACATTTAGAAAAATTTTTTTTATTATTATTTTTTACATAGATTTATCTTAGTTTTTAAATGAAAGAACAAAAAGGAAAATTCTTTATTTTATACATAGTTCATTCACAATCAATTGGAAATTTTCAATTATAGGCAGCCGGCAGCGAGTGGCGGCAGTGCCACACAGTGGTTCATTTGTTGAATTTTGGCGTCCAGAATGATTTTTCACGAAAAATTCTTAACAAAAATTTATATACCTTGGTATAGGAACTGTATGATTAGGATTTGTTCAACGCTGGAGTTACTGCCATTTTCAAAATTTAGGTCGGAAATAAGCAACGAAACTGGAAAAAAAATCATGTATATACACATTTTGAAAATATCGAATTTTCAAAAAATAATAATTAAAAATCCAAAAATAAAAATTTTTCTCTTAAAACTCTTTGAAATATTTTCCCCAAAAAACCAAAATTAGTTGAACTGCTTTCGAGAAAATCGAAAATAAAAAATGAGAGAGATACCTACCATTTATAACCATTTTTCGAAAAAATTTTATTATAAAATGGTAGCCCTTTTGTATAAAAATTACTGAATTAAAAAAAAAAATGTTGTGGGCACTTTTTTGAGAAAAATAAGATTTTCATTATTTGTAAAAAAAATTTTTAAGGCAGGTCATAAAAAAAATTGAAAAAAACGTTTTGTATGTCCTAAAAACGCTAGGTACCAAGTTTAAAGAAAATTCACCCACCCATTTAGACTGCAGCTGGAAGGATAAGACCGGACAGACAGAATTGTGAGACCCATTTTTTCGACTTCGCTATCATCGTAATGTCAAGTACGATCAAAATCTCGAGTTCTATTTTTTTACGAGTGCATAACTCGCCATATAGCATCTATGCATGTATCAAAAATGATATACGTATGTTTGTATGTATCAATTTTGAAAAGGAAGTCCAATATATTGTGGATTGTCCACAATACCTACATAAAATCAATGTGTATTTAATTTTTTTAATTCACATATGTCAAATATTCCATATAGCTTGTCCCACTGTTATTGAAAATGCATTTGGTGAAGGTGTAAATTTCAATTTTTATAGAATGTTTTTGCCCCGTGGGATGTACCTTTTATTTTTTTTATTCTTTGACCCAACGTTCCTGCCCAGCCCACCCCAGCCCAGCCAACTTTTTATACTAACTCTAACGCCATCGTCTTTCGATTCGAAAAAATAAAAATAAAATTATTATTTGTTTGAAATATTTTCTTCATTAAAATCTTGTTTGTTAAAATTTATGAGAGAATTCGTTATTCTATTGTTTGTTCATGTGAATAAAATGTTTATAGACGTTGTCGTCGTCGTCATTGGTGCATTATGATTGATTATGGTTTTTATTGAGTTTTTAATTCTTTTCTGGTAAGATTTTATTCCATAAAGAGATGAGATTGATTTTGTCAAAAACCAATAAATTTTAGGTATAAGCAAACTGGATACAATATCTCATTTCAAATTTATAGCACTAATTAGAATTCAAAATTTGAATTGTCTCATGCTGAGGTGTTAAGTGTCGAAATAAAAATATCTTTATCATCTCATGTTAACATAGAAATCTCAAAAAAGAAAAAAAAAATAATACATACATAACTAGTGGACGCAAACAATGGATCCATGCAGGGAACCTCCTTAAGAACTTATCAGAAGATCTTCTGATAAAAATAAATTTTTAAAATACGATTCAGAAAGTATCTTTTATATAAGCAGATGTAGATGTCATCATCGATTTTAGAGATATTATCTACTCGGATACATAATTTGCGTCTCAATTTCACTTGACAAACTTTTTTTGTATATGAATGTAGATTTGTTATGTTTTTTTTTGTATCTATGTAGATTTGTGTTCAAAAATCTACATATAAAATTTAAACCATCATAATTATAGGGTGATCGGTTTTTGTTGCTTAAATTGTGAAATTACCCATTCTCGAGCCGTTATATCAAGCCTGTCGTTGGTCTAATGGAATATATCAATTAACAATTTTTTGTTTTTATTATCGTTTGAACGACTTTATTCTGAAATGCCCAGAAGCACCCAGCACTCAAAATTGTTGAGCCGCTGTAATTTGAAATTAACTTATTTTTTTCCAAAGATAGGTACATTCTTTCAATTGTATATAGTACATATTATCAATTTCCAAATATTTCTTAAATACAAAAAAATATTGCCGTTTCAAAGTTCTTAATCACCCTCTATGAAAATGAATTATGTACAAATCAGCATTAATTTATATTTGAAAAAATGTCTAATTGCAAAAAAAACCTTTGGGCAAAATATTATATGATATCCTTTGGTTGATCCATGTTTATATGTAATTGTTAGCTTGTATCACCTGCAGTTTTAAATCGCTCAACGTACATTGCTATAGAAAAAAATATCTTGTTACTTTGGATAAATGCTCGCTCATGTTGTCCAATTACCCAAATAATATACTATATACGCACCATTTCTTAAGACGGATAAAAACCTGCCCCTCCAAAAAAAAAAACAAGTAAAACAACTGAATATCTTCTTAAGGCATCACACAAAAGCCCCGCTTAGCCAACCAAAAAAAAAGTTGAAAAAAAAAGTTTCAAAAGAATATAACAAAAATTATTATCCACTTCCACTTTCTGTAAAGAATGTGTGTTCAAGCAAAAGAATGTCCTGCATAAAAAAAAACTCGCCCGATTGCCCTACAGCTCTCAATCACCACCATCATTAACATCGATTGAAGAAACAAGAGGTCTGCCTTAGATCAACTTAAGCAAGCTTACAAAGCAAAGACCGTTCTAAGAAAGAGGACGAAGAAAGGACTCCAAGAATACAGACACTGTCTTGTATAAGTAAGAAGATAAAGAGAATTGAAAAAAAAAAAATCAAAATCGTGTCCAATTTGAAGGGCCCTCATCAATTGTCTGCGAATATATACGCGTTTGGCACGTTACATGAAAATCTCATCTCGCTCATCCATTAAAATGTATCTGAAAATAAAATCCAAGAAGATACAAATTGAAAAAAGAAAAACAGGAGAAATAAAACTAAAAGCAAACTCCAAATGTTGGCCCCATTATTCGTGACTTTGATTGTATGTAGCTATACGGCCTCACCATCCACAGGACTTTCTGCATCCCATTAAAACTTTATACTCTCTTCTTCGTTTTATTGTTCGTGCAAATTTATAATAAAAATAAAGGTGAAGCCGGAGTAATAAAAAAAAACAAAAGCTTAAGATTGGTTTGCATTTTATTATCAAAGGATTTTTGTGTTTTATCATTTTTGTCTGATGATTGTAAATTTGGGCGAAGAAGTTTCAGCTTGAACTTATATACTTCTTGCTCAACCGGTTTTCGCTTTTTAAATACAGTTCATTTCCAAGAATTTAGTTGGCCTTTGAAAAGAAAAAAACTGTCCACCAAAATGTTTTTAATATAACACTGAGAGAAAAAACTGTTTAAAATAAAAATCAGCTATTGATGCTTTTACATCGACATTGAAGTTATATAGGTATATAGGTTTTCAAGATTCTTTCCAAATAAACAACGAAACTTGGGTTTGGAAGGACGTGATGAGTCGCTCAAAAATGTACTTTTAATTTTGCAATATTGTAAAAATTAGGGCCAGTTTGTTCACAGTGGGTTAAATCGGAACGATGACTTTCACAGCTTCTAACTAAATGGCGCTAATCAACCAAAATCGTCTGATTATCGATTTCCATGTTTAACAACTTAAATTATGAATTTCTTGAAAGAAAAATTTTATTACCATGCACATTCAATGATTTACCATTTGCAATAATCCTTGATTGAAGATGATCAGCTGTAAACAAACTGTCCCTTAAAGTTACATCTATTTTCTTTCACTGACATGACGTACGTTAATGTTTAGGTTTTCACATCCAAACTGTTTATTTCTGGAAACTCCAAACTCTGGACAGCATCATCCAGACTTCGTTAAACTTTATTTAAAACAATGTTAACTAAAATTACCAATTTTTTGCAATTCAGAAAAAATAAAAAAAATATCATTCAAACTTTTTAAGTTTCATTTCAGTTGAAAACCAATCCGTTTGCCACGCTGCACTTCGATGCACTGTAAGCTAAGTAAATGTGTATTAAGTAATTTTTAACAATCAAAAATTAAAACCTATATTTTTTCAACTCGCAAATACTAAAGAGGTACTTGAAAATTTTTATTACTCTGTCAATACATAATTAGTGTCAAAATGTTTTAAATTAAATTAAATTTGTGATAGGAATAGGTGTTCCAAAAAGAATACAGCTTTGTACCTACATTGAATATTATTTTAAATATTTTTGTACAACTTTTTGCTAGCGGTGACATAAGAAATAAAAATTAAAGATACTTCTTAAAACCAAAAATCTGATCTTGTATGTTTGTGGAAACATTTCAAAATATGTACAACAATAACATGGGAGGTTGCAAGTTCCTCTAGGTTTGTTAAAATAAATATTTGTGCAACACTTTTATATTTTCGATTCTTTTTATATTCAGCTAAAAATTTTTGTTTAAAAATAATGCAATACAAAGAACGCAACAACTACAAAATAATGCAGGCTAAATTATCAATCTCATAAATTCAGTCGGTGTGCAATCTAGAATTTCCTCATTTTGCCTTTAACACATATACAAAATAAAAAAAATAATTTAAACAATTAATATTTGAACATATATTGACTGTCAAGCTAGCACCCATCAAATTGACATTTATCACTTTTTCAGCTTGTCAAAATTTTGGCACATCAAAGATTCTCACCCGGTTATAGTTTACAGAATATTTTTCGTCACCGGACGAAACAAATCAAAATTTAATTCGTTCCGTATTCGGGGTCGGTTGGGCAGTTGGGAAATCTCATATGTGATAGGTTGGCTAAATTATTAGTAAAATGATATTTATAAATTGTGAAATTCAAAATTATAGTTATTTAAATGTCCGGAAATGTTAAATAAATAATTTGGAAATGTTAAATTGTGAAATATGTTAAATTGGTATGAGATTAGATAACTGCGATCCCATTTTCCTTAATTTCTAAATATTTGAAGCATGAATGTTCAAATACTGATGTAAAATTTTTATTAATTTTTTTTTATTTTGTAAAAAAGGCATTTGAAGAAAGCCTGATAGACAGAATGAAATTCTATCATATTTTGATGGATTTGTGGAGCTTGGCACCAATTGGCAGTTCTTGCATTCTTTGCATTAATTTTATACATTTTATCAAGCAAATACTTTTTGGCGGACTTAAAAAGAAATGAAAAGGATAAAACTGATACACAAATATTTTGCATCAAAAAACCTAGAGAAATTTACAGCAAACCATGTCATGTTGAACATATTTTGAAAATTCTCCACAAACTTTAGATTGCATTTAATGATTAAGAAACATCGTTAATTATTATTTCTGCTATCATTGCTCACAATCAGTTGCAAAAATTTTTAACATAATAGTGGAGGTATGAAACTTTGGTGTATCCTTTTTGGGACATCATTGAAAAAAGAAACTTGGACATCGAATTAAATTAAATTTTAAAAGATTTTGATAAATAATGAATCTTTTTGAAGTTTATTAATAGAATTAAAAAAAAAATAAAGTATTAAGTTTTTGCGAGTTAAATAGAAATTTTTTTTGGCGAGTATCATATTATATTATAGTACCTACACAATCAACATTAAGTGCTTGGAAATAGAGGGTGGACCATGGTTTTGAATCGTAATGAGTCTTAGTACCATGAATGAGAAGTTTTGTATTTTTTTGTTTCTTATTGTACCTAAAACATTAGGTTCAAATGGCACCCTCCATGTGTCTATACACAGCTGAAGCCTTTTGACCTTTGTGATCGAAATTTGGGCAATTTTACTGCGGAAGTTATATTCTAGGACTTCCAGGGTTCTGAGACGATTATGAAAACAATTTCAAGAAGCCCCACACTGGTTACTTCGCCTTCTCTTCGAATAACTTTTAAACTAAATTAAAAGACATAATTGTTTATCAATAAATTTTATAATCTGGTATTTATACCAGAATCGTCCTTTTGCGCAGGATTATGATGGAATTTCCTAGAGGTGCAATATCTCAAAGTTCCGTCTAATTACTCACATACACCGACAATATTGTAATAATCGAAAGAACAAAGCGTGATGTCATAAGCTACGTACCCAAAAATGACATAAAAATGCTTTGTACCAAATTTGAAGAAAATCTGAAAACCTACTTAGGTTCTGGCTTGCATTGCAATGGACGTACACACATCGAATGACAATTGAAAGTGTGTATAAAACTGCACTAAATATTCGGCTCTGCGAAATTAGGCCCCAGGAAATAAGACCCCAAAAAAAAAATGAAATAGGGCCCCAAAATTGGGGCTTTAGTTCATTATGAAATTAGGTCCCATGCAACAAGGCCCCAACGAAATGAAAAAACGCCCCAAAAATAAACGAAACTATACCCCAATTTGTTTTGTCCATATTTGTAAATTTTTCTCAAAAATGAAATAATACCCCAATTTGTTTTGTCCGTATTTGTATATTTTTGTCAAAAATGAAATAATACCCCAATTTGTTTTGTATATATTTTTTCTCAAAAATGAAATTATACCCCAATTTGTTTTGTCCATGTTTTTTCTAAAAAATGAAATATAACCCCGATTTGTTTTTACTGTATTACTATTTATTAACAAAAAATGATACAATATGCAAAAATGTCAAGCAAATACTTGCATTGTATCTTGTACAATTTGTCTACAGCATGGGCATTTGTAGTTCTCCTGGCCTTCAGAAATCGATTCCGCTTGAATTTTCATATTGCATTCAGCACAAATTTTTAAATGTTTACAAGGCAATAAAACAATATTTGCCCGCAAATCTTTACATATAACGCATATATGTTCGTCAATAGTTGATTTTTATCAGCTATTCTGTTACTAGCTAATGGTTTTAAACACAATCGATTTTTATATTGAAAAGCATCAGTAAGTAACAGAATAGCTGATAAAAATCGCGCAATATTTTACTAAATCTTTATAAACTGATTTTTTTTTATAAATCATTTTTTGGAGAGGAACATACAATAATTCACTATTCCTCCTTTTTCCCACAAACTTTTCACAATTCATAATTAATATATATAGTTAATCAAATTTCACGCTTAATAACACTTCGTAATACCAAAGAATATAAAGTTACCAAGAAGTATTATCTGCATCTGAAAGAATTATTGAAAAGCCCATAAAAAAGCAAAAGCTCTGAGAGCAGGTCGCGATATTGGAACCCGCCATATAAACATTTTTAGTATGAGATGCGTCTTCTTGGTATAACTTTATATTCTTTGGTAATACTGATTGAACCAGAGTGATGAAAGTTTTCTCTTAAAGATTCTTCATCAACTCGGTTTTACATTGAAACATGATTGCTGGGTCCACAATTAGCGGTATTTTTCAAGCTCTGGGTCCTCGATTAGCGGATTTTCACAATACTTTTTGTGAAAAACAATGATGTTTTAGCATAAACAAGTAAATTATGCAAAATGAAACAAGGCCCCAAAATGTTTTTCCAAACAAAATGTAATTATACAAGTAAAACATGCAAAATGAAATAAGGCCCCAAAATATTTTTCAAAATAAAATGAAATTAGACCCCAAAATTAATGTTGGGGTCATATTTCATTGGGGTCTTATTTCATTATGAAATAAGGCCCCAATAAAAAAATGGAAAAAGGCCCCCAAGAAATGAAATAACACCCCAAAATTTAAAAATTTTCGTTGTTGTTGTTTTGCATTAAATGATTTGGGGTCCTATTTCATTTTTTTTTGGGGTCTTATTTCCTGGGGCCTAATTTCGCAATTACGTATATTAAGCTCATATTTTGTATGCACGAAATTAAAATATACTTGCCTTGCGAAAAAATAGAGGGACAGCAGACATATACTGTTAAGTTTGGAAGAAGAAGAGTAATTAATTTAAATTAAGCTTCAAAAAACTAAAGAACTAAAATGGTTCCATAAGTCATTAAACTATAAACTTTCCAATCAATTCTTTAGAAAAATATGTCTTATTTTTTTGTTTCACTAATTGCAAAAAAAGAAAAAAAAACTATTCTTTTGATTTTTCCTCAAACAACTGCAGACATTCTAATCTTCCAATAATAATTATTTCATTCTCATTTAATTCGAATGTACTTTCAATAAATTGAAGGCAACATATCAACTTATATATCTCCTCAAATGTGCCATCACTTTCAAAATAAGTTCAATAAACTCCATGATATAAAAAAAACTTAATGATTTTTTTTTTTGGTTGTAGGTATCATTTAAAAAACCAAAACCTATAAAATGACAATTCTATTGGTAATTATGGACTAACTAATTAATTCAACTTTCTTAAACGGTTCATAATTAAAAGTGGCCAATAAAAATACAGACAGAGCGAACACCACATCATGGTATGCATTCTCTTATTTTAAGTTCCCCATCAAATGAAACTAAATCCATAAATAATCGTTAAAAGAAAAATTAGCCAAAGAGATTGTTTTATCAAAACTAATTAAAATACCACCAATAGATAGATAGAAAGATAGATTGTTTGTGGCACACGTTTTTTTTTTTTGTTATACTCAAATTCTTTAAGTTAGGGGGAATATTATTTTTTGGTTTAAATTTTTTTAAATGGAACAAAATTTTCACACAAACAAAATATTTTTTTTTTAATTTATTTATTTATGTTTTTTAAATATGTTTCTAGAACTACTGGGGGTCTTAATTTGATACCTGTCTATATCTGCTCGTTTTAGTTGTTTGTTTGATCTCTCATGGCGGCATATTTATTAACTTATCTTGACTTGAATTAATCATACAATAATCATGTCTCTATATTATTTAGCATAAATACATATTACAAATAACCATAAATTGAATACGCATTTCAAATGAAGTATATTAAAAGCCCGTGTTAGACATTCCATCACAGAAACACCATTTGATGACAACTAACACTCCTCACATCAACTTAATCGCCCGTATAATATCAATCAAAATTTATTGTTAGCGATAGCGGTATGTGTAGTAAAAATTCCGAATACATCTCAAAGATTAATATTTAAATTTTAAAAATTACATGCATTTAAACCACACTAGAATACAAAACAAAGAAAAAAAGTCACAGAAAAACATTAAAATTTGATTAGAATTGTTATGATGCCGTGCAAGGAAAGTTTCAACTTCAAGAGATTTAATAAGTTGTTAAGAAAAAAAAATCTAATAATCAATGTGTTAGATCAATATCACTAGGAAGAGTATATCTCTTCTTTTCCAGACTTATGATCGTTTAAAATATGATTAAGTATTCCACTGAAATAAAAAACAACATTCAAAACGTGTTCTTCGCTGAATTGGAAAATTATATTTTTACATAATATAAATAACGGTTTTATCAATAAAATTAAGTATACATATTCTTAATACATATAATACCTACCTATTTGTATATTTTGAAGTGTATATTGATACTGGAATGTGAGCTAATTTTTTTTGTGAATTTAGATTAAAAAATTAATTCAAACGAAAGAGTTGACGTAAAAACTTTAATTTTTAGTTAATTGTTATGACCAGATCATCCTGGTAATAAAATTCGATTTTAATCACAGTGAACCAATGAGAATCTTTAATTCGAATATTAAATTGAACATCAGCATTAACTTTTCCTAAATGTTTTTAAATGATATACATTTTATAATTTGAGGCGCCGAACCATAGAAAATAATATTCTAAAAGTAAGGTATTCAACATTTATTTAACATAAAATTAACAAGAACTTGCTATTGTGATTCGATGATAAAACTTAGTTAAACATTTAAGATAAAGATGCTAAATATAGTGGGTTAAAAATTACAATGACAAATAAAAATAAATTAAAGTAAGAATTTTGTTTTATTAAAAAAAAAAAAATTTTGTTGAACGTTGATTTGCAGTATTATTGGAATTCCTTTGAAATATACTTATTTACAAAATTGGTATAAAATCGGTGAATCCGATAACGACAGATAGTTATATATATAGTTTACAAAAATATTCTATTTTTGTTTAAAAAAAAGTGAATTTAATTAGAACCTGTGAAAGTCATGATATAGATTAAACAATGTTGCTGTTGGGTCGTTGGTGGAATTGCTTAGAGTTTGTGAGTTTGTTAAGAATAAGTGACGAGTTCTGAGGCTTGGGATAAGTGAATTTTGTGGTATCGCTACGGGAAGATTAGTATCATATTATGTTTAATTAGTAACTGCAGTGTTGATTAATCTAAATTCATTTTCGATTTCAAAGCTGTTCTCGACCCTACCAAGAATTTTATCTAAATGCAGCTATCAAAGGTTCTTATTATATGTATGACACAGTTATATCCAAAATATAACCTTTTAACCGTTTACATATGGCCTGTTAAAGAGTATTTGAAGAAGACTTATTTGCAAAATAAAACGATCAAAGTTGTCCTATAACTGATTTTTTTTAATGTTCATCTAGTTTTCCGAATTGATATTTTCTGGATGCGACATAACCAGCATTCTTCTTAACTTTCATCGCAAAAGTAGCTTCATGAACTCCATTCATTCAGTTGTGATTTTGATATGTTTTTAAAATAAAAATCTATGTAGTTTAAAATGAATATCTCTTTGTTCCAGCACCATTTGCCCTGATTTTCGATTTAAAGAAAAATACTCTTTGTTTTCCATCAGATTCGTAATTATAATTGAGCAAAATCTGCGATTAGATTTAACAATCTGTTAAAATACTGACACTAAAAAAATTCTTGTTAAACCATAAAAAAGTTGACAAAAACCCTAAAAAACAAACCCTTAAAACTCTCCCATCATGTCGTATATAATTATTTCTAAGAATCAGTTGCTTCTCAAAATTAAAGCCCAGATTTATATTCACCTTAAGTATTTATTTATTTATTACTATTTCGTGAATAGAATTCGTTATGATGAAATAGAAAGACATACGTACAAATGTAAAGAAGCATTTTTAAATGTCAATTTGAATATTTATTGAAACAATTAAGAAGAAACATATGTCGGTATACAAATAATTAAATACAGAAATGAAGAATAACGTTGTCAAAGAAGAACAACCAATCTTGGTTCCAATAAATTTCATTTAATTAGTTATTTTGAATGATAAATAAAAGATATCTGAGCTTAGGGTGTTAGAACACGGGATGCTTTTTTAAAGTGTCATTGATTGATTTAATGGGATCTTAATTAATGTGAAACATACAAGTATATACTACTTCGATGTTTTATTGAAAAATGTTAATTTTTTTCTTGCATTTATTTATATGTATGTATATGTTTGCCTTTTATATTTTTAGAAGAAATTTAAGATTAAAAATATTGTTTCGGAATTTGAAAATTAAAAAAAAATTATTTGAAATTGTGAATGTGTAAAAATTCTGGATTCCAAAATTAATTTCATTAAAAAAATTCATTTTAAAATGTTGTAAATTCATATTCTTTTCTTATCTCAAATTCAGATTTTCAAAACAGTTTTCCTCGTCTTCTATTTTACTTTATAAATTCATGCGGTATTTAAATGATATAGTAAATATAACATTGCATTTGACACGCATTTATATTTGTAAACTGAAGTATCATTTCAAAATGAAGTTATAATAGCATGAGTGTGCCTTTAAAATTTGAGGACTTTTTTAATTTTGTTTAAATAGCTAGTCTTATATGAATAAAACGATAAACGTAGGAAGAGCAGATACTCCATAAGAATCAGAGTAGGTGCTCAGTAAGTTTATATTGAAGCTTCGATAAATGATGTTTTTTAAATAATAAATTATTATTTGTTTTTTTTAGTTATTGAATATCTCCATTAAATGTTGAAAATGTATCCATGATACACAATTAGCTTCGAAAATACAAGCGATGGTTTTCTATTTTACGATCACTGCTCGAATCGTTTATCGAAGCTCCAATTCATAAACAACACCTCAGACGCGGCTTACATATTATCTTCAGTTCTATAAATCCAATCAACAAAATTTAACTCCCTGAACTTAGAAAAAATAACAGAGTATTATTTCCTACTTTTTTGAATGAATTAAAGTAATAATAATCCTGAAAAAATTTTGAAAAAAATTGGCTTTCGATTTTTTTAACTCCTTACCTCACAAATTACTAAAAAAAACAGACAACCAGAGTCATGTAATCGATATTAAGATTCATACATCTACAAAAGACTTGTCTGTTCTCGCTTCGTGGCCAGACCTGATTTTTGACCTTTAAAATTTTATATTTAATATTTATGTTACTTTTTAAGAATTTGGAACCATTTGGTAACCTTTCAAATGATGTATGAGCTTGGCTTTTTTAAATTCCAATGTATGAAAAATGTTAAGATCCAAATGGAGCACCTACTTCAAAAAGTTGACTTTTATAAGTAAAATCCAGAACTAATATTTAAAATTTTATATTTAAAAACTCGAAAACAAAAAATTTGGTCCTTTACACTTAAAAAATAAATTTAAAAAATGATCTTCAAAGTATTGAATGTACAAAAAAATGTTTAAGTAAGTTGGTATTTTTATCAGAAATCATAGTTGTAATAGCACCATGATATATACAAAAAATGTATTGTATTGTATTATGATCTTGAGAAATCAATAAGGGAAATATAAAAGATGAAATTTACCATCAATTGACGAAATAGAGAAACTTTAAAGTCATTGAACTCAAATCAATCGTCCATTTATTTTTTGTGAAACAACGCTACCTAAGCCCTTTACATCCGGGTTGGTCTGTATACCTATAATGCCCTTAGTTCTCATCCTATATCTATCTTATTATAACTCTAATAAAAAATATTACGTTTGTAAAAAAAAACAAATTAAAATCAAACGGTTTCTCAATGGAAATTAATATTTTATTATATTTACAAAAGCTATTGAAATTTAAGATAAGATATTATAGAACAATACAAATAATAACGAGGATTCATTAGTTTTGAAGTTGAACAAAATGCCATTGGGTTCTTACTAAATTAATAATGATACAGATTTAACGGTCCCCCAGGGTATATTGTATATATACCTACTGCCAATTTTGAATAATGTCAACTTTAAATTGAAATATAAGAACTCATTCTTTAGCTAATGCAAATAAAAAAAAAAGAAAAGAAACATATTAATTAGGACTTAAGATAATGATTAAGCATAGAATTATTTATTAAGTTCACCTCTGGCGTAAAATTTATGATAAAATTCCTTGATAATGGAAAAATATTATTGGTTTATTGATGTTTGTTTTTTTTTTTTTTTTGATTTATTTTTACCAAATTAAAGTATCAAGTTTCAATTGTTTAACAAAAGAATAAGGTCAAACCTGCAAATGTGATGCGTATATAAATTAAGCAGAAAACTCATTGATTGAATATGAATATTAACAATGGAAAATATCTTTATCTTTAGTAAACATTAAATCATATTTAAGAGAAGTTTTTTTAATCAATTTTTAAAAATAATCATATCAATTTTTAACAATATTTGGAACGAAAATACTTCGTCGATTTTTCTTCAGTTGGATTCTATCACGTCAGGTTTTTAAGACATCTAAACCGATTAAAGTAAAAAAAACGTATTTTTTTTAAGTTTGATTTACATAATGAAACATAATTCATTTTCATAAAACTCGTTTCGGATTTTGAAAGAACTCAACTCATTTCTTTTATATTTTAAAAATTCGTTACTTAGTTTTGATTCTCCTCTAATTAATTACCAAATAAACCAACAGTTTTCAAAACTTTTCAAATTTCTCCAAATGAAATAGAAATAACCTAACAATTTTAAATAGATTATGAAGAATGAAATTAGTACTTTTAGATTCCGTATCGACTTCTGATGTAAATAGGTACTGCTTGAAAACTAACAATTTCTCACCGAATTACAGAAATATTCGTAAGATTCAAAATGAATTTTGATAAGGAAGATTAGTACTTTTAGATGCAGTTTATGTACCGAGATTTGTGGATGAAAATAATTTCGTTAAATAAAATAATATCAAAAAATATATCAAAAGCCTATAACATGAAAAAGCCCGATGATGGAATAAATTTCCGAAACGCGTAGCTTCAATTTTATTTATTTATTGTTGTAAAAAGTCAGTATATTTCAAAATAAAGTTTAATTTTAAAATTTAAAAATTTTTCTTTAATTCTTTTATAAACTATTCAGATTCTGAATTCATGGCATGGAAAACCATGGGAAAAATGGCGCAGGGTCGTAAGTTTACAATAGACTTTTGACACCCACTTGGGTGGGTTAGAAGTCCACAAATCAATTGTGGACTTATAACCCACCCTCATGAGCCAGAAGCCTACAAAAAAGTGGGTGAATATTTCATAATTTTAGAAAAGAAGTGGGTCATAAGTCCACAAATATTTTCTGGAATTTTTTTAAATTACCCAAGGAACTATTTATTAAGAAAACTGTTGACATTGACGCCTGCCTGACGGCTGGACATACCGTAACCGGAGCAACGGAGTTGCGTGAGCGATATGAAGACCCCCAAAAAGGAAGTTAAAATTCTTTGAAACCACTTGATATACTGATTGTATAGAGAGCGTATTTTTCCTATGGAACTCCTAAAACTGAATAAACTGAATAAATCACTATACAGTGAGTCAAAAATTTACAATCAATGGGCCAGAAGTCCACAAGAAATTTCCTGTGGACTTCTGTGAATTATTTTAATTCATATATGTACTTTATAGCCTTGGAAATCAAGCAGAAAAAAAGATGTGTATTTTTATTCGTTTAAGAGCTCTGATTTTTGCAACCAAAAAACTCAATTTGCCCCACTGTGCGCCGCGCACGCGACGCCTTAAAGAACTTTCATGGCACGTTTGAAGTTACAGATGATGTTGATATAGTCCGCATAAATTCAAGTAGTTATGACAGAACTATTGAACATATTTACCTTCTTGTTAACATCCGCAAAATTTGATCCCGACCTATTTAGATTGAAGAAATCACGCGATAATTTGTACCTCGCCAAAACTCTGTGTAATTATTGGAGGAGTTATTACCTAAGTTACAGCAATACATCGCGTTTTTTCTATAATATCACGATTTAAAAAGAATTATAAATTTTAAAAATCTATTGCAGTCACATAGTTATAAAGTAATTATATTTTAGATCTATCAACAACTTAAATCGTAGTTAATTAATTTTACACAATATTATGTAGTTTGCCATTCTAGCACAATATTGCACTACAGTTTGAATCTAGACGCTGGAAAATATTTACATTAAAAAAAATATTTTTTTTTTAAATTTAAAAATGCAATATTTGTGTTTTTAATTTTAATTTTTTTTTGGCAGCTAAATTTAAATAAAATTATCAAACAAATGGGAACACTTCTTAAAAGTGTTTAACATTTTTTTAAAGAAGCCAAAAGTCTGTTATTTTCTCTTACTTTTAAATCAAATTTAATACATATTTTAATTAATAGTTTTCGAAGAAATAACTCAAAAATGTTGAAAAACAAACAAAATTTTCACAATTTTAAATACTACACGGTTAAAAATTCTGGGGTATTTTTTAATACAGCTCTTGTATTACAGCCGTATGCAATACAGCAAATATTACATTTTAATACTAGGGAAATATTAAAAAAAATTCTAATCAATTCTTATTACATTCTAATATTTTTGTATTAAAATATCATTTGTAATACAAAAAAGAGTCGATTTTAACCCAAAAGAATAAAACATATCCCTTGTAGAGAGGGAAAATTTCTCTCTTATAGTTGCCATTTCAAATATGAGAATTTTTCTAATAATTTTTGATTACATTCTTATACCTCCTCGCCCTTTTTTTGCTTCGATGCTCTTTTTTGTCAGCCATATTGAATATGAACATTTTGAACAGACTGCGTCACTTTTTAATACACCCAAGATTAAAATTTATTAATATTGTATTAAAAAGCAAGAATAATAAAAATAAAAAAATTTAAATATGCATTATTTTGAGCTGTGTTAACTTGGCCCCTAAAAGTGTCCGATTTTTTTGATTTCTTTGTAAAAGATGACCAATTAAATGACCATTTTTGACCACCCATTAACTTTTTTTGACCACCCACAGTTATCGAATAAATCGATTTTGAAAAATGGGGGGCCAAAAGAACGCCGCCCCCAAAAAATTGATTTTTTCAAATTTTATTAATGTATTCGATGGATCAATTTTTGATCATTATTGACCACCCTTTAATTTTTTTTGACCACCCTTAGAAATATTTTTTTTTAATTTTTGAAAAAATAAAATTAGATATTTTTTTTTTGTTTTTTCACAGAAAAAATATTTTTTTTTTTGAACTTTGAAGGATGACTATTTTGAAAAACAAAATTATCTCAAATGACCACCCTTTAGAATTCTTCTAACTCCTCCAAAAATATTTTTTTTCGAATTTTGAAAGATGACCATTTTGAAAAACACAATTATCTCAAATGACCACCCTTTAGAATTCTTCTAACTCCTCCAAAAATATTTTTTTTCGAATTTTGAAAGATGACCATTTTGAAAAACACAATTATCTCAAATGACCACCCTTTAGAATTCTTCTAACTCCTCCAAAAATATTTTTTTTCGAATTTTGAAAGATGACCATTTTGAAAAACACAATTATCTCAAATGACCACCCTTTAGAATTCTTCTAACTCCTCCAAAAATATTTTTTTTCGAATTTTGAAAGATGACCATTTTGAAAAACACAATTATCTCAAATGACCACCCTTTAGAATTCTTCTAACTCCTCCAAAAATATTTTTTTTCGAATTTTGAAAGATGACCATTTTGAAAAACACAATTATCTCAAATGACCACCCTTTAGAATTCTTCTAACTCCTCCAAAAATATTTTTTTTCGAATTTTGAAAGATGACCATTTTGAAAAACACAATTATCTCAAATGACCACCCTTTAGAATTCTTCTAACTCCTCCAAAAATATTTTTTTTCGAATTTTGAAAGATGACCATTTTGAAAAACACAATTATCTCAAATGACCACCCTTTAGAATTCTTCTAACTCCTCCAAAAATATTTTTTTTCGAATTTTGAAAGATGACCATTTTGAAAAACACAATTATCTCAAATGACCACCCTTTAGAATTCTTCTAACTCCTCCAAAAATATTTTTTTTCGAATTTTGAAAGATGACCATTTTGAAAAACACAATTATCTCAAATGACCACCCTTTAGAATTCTTCTAACTCCTCCAAAAATATTTTTTTTCGAATTTTGAAAGATGGCCATTTTGAAAAACACAATTATCTCAAATGACCACCCTTTAGAATTCTTCTAACTCCTCCAAAAATATTTTTTTTCGAATTTTGAAAAATGCCCATTTTGATTTAAAATGAAATAATTTATTGAAACGCAACAAAGCTTAAATATTTACATAACAGTTTATTCGTAGAAATACAGGAATTTTAGATTTGTGAATACATTACAAGGGTGGCCTTCACTGCATATTTTTCAGTACTAACTATTCTTTCCAGTTCCAGGTAACGATCATCATGTATCTCCCAGTAATCAGTTACCCTTCGGCAGATTGCAATGTAATGCCCAATTTCATCTTCGTTGTGTGCAGGAAGATATGCAATCAATCCGTTTAAAATATAATAATTGACTTTTATAAAAATTTTCGTTGGTAGATCGGATAAATTTATTTTATCGGGCGCATCCGAATATATATCTCGATGAAATTGTCTGTCCAGTGCAAATTCCAAATCTAGCATAACGTGTATCCCTGGATGCCCATTTTGATTTAAAATTTCGTGTTTAGTTTAGAATTTAGAGTTTAGAATGTACTTCATACCGGTGAATATCCAATGCAATCTACCTGTTCATTCATTGAGAAATGCATGCGGTTTTCCAATCTAACACTTTTAACAGGAAATGGTCTCGATTGATGCAATTTTTTTTTCTGAGAATATCTTCAAACTCCAATACCTGTTATTCTAAATAACAAATATAACCCTTTCACAAAATAAGATTTCGAATACCTGCGCGAAAACTTTCTGGCCACATGACTATTTCCTTTGTTTCCAATACAAGAGAAAAAGAGATGGAAGATGATAAGTAGGTATGAAATTGCGCAACGAATACATGAATGATACCTATTTAGTTTCATTTGAATTCGAACACCTCGTGTTTTTTTTGGAATTAGGTAGTGTTTTTGAAATAAGATTTAAGGATCGTATTATATATAAATATCGATATCAACAAAAGTGTCATCATTCATTTTTTACGTGTGGAGTGTGAATAACATCAACCTAAATATCAGTAAAAAAATTTTGAATAGCTTTAAAGTGAAAATAACTATAAAAATACAAACTTGTAATCTGCAGTTGAGTAAAAAAAAAATATATCAAGTCTTAAGTGATTTTAGTTGAAATTTTGTCAAAAGTTCGTGTATAAATCAACAAGTGATGTAAGTAATTGTTTTTAACATTGTGCTCTGTTTTTTAAATAATTTCCTAGCTCTTTTTACTGAATTTTTATTTTTTTAATTAAAATAGATCAATATGAAGGCAGATCTTTTAAAGAAAATTGTAGAAACTTTATGCGAAGTTGGTATTTTCGAAAAGGAAAACGCCAAACTTAAGCCCCGAAGCAATGTAGTTTGGAAACTTGCTTGTGATGCTATTGGAAACAAAATTTCACCAGAAACATTAAATGTATATGCGAGGCTCGACAGATATAATATTTTGTCCCAAGTGAAAAAAAATTGTGGTATCGTCGAAAACATCGTTTCTTCTGTGAACAGCTCAATCACTTCATCAAATGACAGCCATGCAAACGACCCGAGTTTTACAATTAATGATGTTACTAAGAATGGCTCGCTGACAAAACTTTGCTTTACATTGTATCTGGAAGAAAAATTGTGGGAAAAAATGGCACCTTCAGAAGTGGACGGTTATAAATCGCTTAGAGGACCTTGGACTGATATAATAGCGAAACGCTGTTTTGAAGAGAAAAAGTTACCTTGCGCCTACATCTTTAAACGTGCCAAAATATCGAATAGTGTAGAAAGTGCATGGCTGAAAATAACTGGAAGCTGTAAGGAGTGTAAGTCTCCGTTTGAAGGACATTGCCTAAACGAACCTTTTAAGGGGACTGGTATAGCTGTTGCAGTCACGGTATTAGATACCCGAGAAATTCCTCATACCCAAAAGCGTCCACTTAAAGGATTAATGCGCATCAACGTGGGAAACGAAATGATATTTAAAAAAGCTTTGGTTTGGCGGAAAGAAGCATCTAAAGATATGGCTTTTGGTGACCCAGAACCAGCTTATCTTCCAAGTTCCAATGTTCTTAGGAAAGTTCGACATGAAGCACATAACCGTCATTTGGGAATTGAAAAAGGACTAGACGTCATCGACTCATTGTTACACATGAAATATAATGGAGAATTTACAGGGTATATCAGAGAAATCGGACTTGACGAATTTTATTGTATTTATTGTTCTGAAATGCAAATTATAATATACAAACACACAATCAAGAAGATAAAAAAAGTTGTCATCGATGCCACTGGAGGCATCGCACTGCCGGTTAGAAAAGCGAATGGCCAAATAAAGCACATTTTCCTCTATCAAATGGTTATGGAAGGTGAGGACAAAACAATTCCTGTATACCAAATGTTATCGGCTAGGCATACAACAATTGCGATAACTTCCTGGCTCAGCACGTTTTTGACACTTGCCAATCACATACCGGAAGAAGTTGTCTGTGACTTTTCATTAGCATTATTGAACGCGATATCTCTGAGTTTCAATGATCGGAGATTACAAACATACATAACTGACTGCTTCTTATGGATACTGGGCGAAGAACTCCAACACCCGCTGCGTACTTACATACGTCTTGACTTAAACCATCTCATCAAAATGATGTGTAGAAAAAAGGTATTTAATGGAAGACCTGGAAAGCTGAAAGACTTTTTTATTCGGTGCATCGGAGTGATGACTTTATGTGAAACTTTGAAGGATTTTGAACAAATGCTCTTAGCGGTTTTTATAGTTGCCTTAAGTGAATGTGATGGAAAAAACGAAATTGGCGAGGATATTATTAGCCAGCAAAAAGAAGACTACCTCTTTCAACGGATAAAGACATTTTCTTTTGAAAACCAAGAAAACGAAAATATTGAATGGGAGCCTGTTGACGATGAGCCATCAGAAGTTGACGATAATATCCGAAAATACGTAGAGAATCTGAAAAGCAGAGCTGAAGCAGAGGCTAAAAATTGCAAAGAACATCAAAGGCCAAACGCGTACTATTTACCAGAAATTGTTAATCCTCTTTTGAAGTTGGCACAATTTTTTCCAATGTGGACGAATGTAATGAAGAACAATTTTTCCTCAGAGTACTATGTAGCATCGTCATCAATAGTTGAAGAATACTTCAAAGATATTAAACACTTTGACCTGAGCAATTATAGTGGACCTATTCGCGCAGACAAATTCATAGTCACTCACTTGCGATCCATTGAAGCAACGTGTAAATTTGAAAGGGCAGCAGCGAAACGAAAATCGAGATCCGACATGATTTCGAATGTTGAAAAAAAAAAAAAAAGGAGTTTGGAGTCCGCAGGTTTGAAAACAGTTAAAAACCATCTAAGCCAAATTGAAAATTGGAAAGGCCGAAATTCTAAACTAGAAGTGTTACTCAAAGAAGAAATGGTCTTTGACTTTGAAAACATTGGATCAAAAACGCAAAAACACGATGTTGTATCACCAAGGACGCCTTTCAAACCAATTTTGTATAATAAACAAGAAACAAAATGTGATGTACCTAAAAAACCTAGAGGAAAATATCTGACTCCTTCCTTGGACATTGAATTAATTCATAATAGGTATCTATATATATTAAATTGGAAACAAAAAAAATTTACTTACTTACTTTAAAATAATTCACTTCACTTGAAAGGCCACTCAGGAGAAAAAAGCATGGAATTTTGCGAAATGGTAACAGTCTGGAACCCGCATGGATTGGTGCAAGATTAGTTAAAATAAAAAATACTTGTCCTTTTGACTCCGTGATTGAACTACTATCAACAGCATACATCGACAACAGCAGCTACAAAGTAAAAATCGACAGATTAAAGGACAACAGTTTGGCACTTCTTCTGATGGAGAATTATGTAAATAATGGTCCAACAAAGCAAATATACCAACAAAGAGCATCCATTCTCTCTGATATTTATGGCTTTCAACACAACGTTTTGGATTGCCAGGACAACGTAACATTCTTTGTCAGTAAAATTTTGAAGGAGCTTCCAAGTTGTTATCAAATAAAAGCTTGTGAAAATTGCGGACCAAACTGTGAATTGCGAACATCAATTGAAGTCGACCGGACAGCAGTATCTAACTTAGGAATTCACAATTTCATCGGCGATTATTTTCTTGACCGGACCTCAACTTGCAGGGAATGCAATACAATTTGCAAAACACAAGTTAATCCAGGGATACACGTTATGCAAGATTTGGAATTTGCACTGGACAGACAATTTCATCGAGATATATATTCGGATGCGCCCGATAAAATAAATTTATCCGATCTACCAACGAAAATTTTTATAAAAGTCAATTATTATATTTTAAACGGATTGATTGCATATCTTCCTGCACACAACGAAGATGAAATTGGGCATTACATTGCAATCTGCCGAAGGGTAACTGATTACTGGGAGATACATGATGATCGTTACCTGGAACTGGAAAGAATAGTTAGTACTGAAAAATATGCAGTGAAGGCCACCCTTGTAATGTATTCACAAATCTAAAATTCCTGTATTTCTACGAATAAACTGTTATGTAAATATTTAAGCTTTGTTGCGTTTCAATAAATTATTTCATTTTAAATCAAAATGGGCATTTTTCAAAATTCGAAAAAAAATATTTTTGGAGGAGTTAGAAGAATTCTAAAGGGTGGTCATTTGAGATAATTGTGTTTTTCAAAATGGCCATCTTTCAAAATTCGAAAAAAAATATTTTTGGAGGAGTTAGAAGAATTCTAAAGGGTGGTCATTTGAGATAATTGTGTTTTTCAAAATGGTCATCTTTCAAAATTCGAAAAAAAATATTTTTGGAGGAGTTAGAAGAATTCTAAAGGGTGGTCATTTGAGATAATTGTGTTTTTCAAAATGGTCATCTTTCAAAATTCGAAAAAAAATATTTTTGGAGGAGTTAGAAGAATTCTAAAGGGTGGTCATTTGAGATAATTGTGTTTTTCAAAATGGTCATCTTTCAAAATTCGAAAAAAAATATTTTTGGAGGAGTTAGAAGAATTCTAAAGGGTGGTCATTTGAGATAATTGTGTTTTTCAAAATGGTCATCTTTCAAAATTCGAAAAAAAATATTTTTGGAGGAGTTAGAAGAATTCTAAAGGGTGGTCATTTGAGATAATTGTGTTTTTCAAAATGGTCATCTTTCAAAATTCGAAAAAAAATATTTTTGGAGGAGTTAGAAGAATTCTAAAGGGTGGTCATTTGAGATAATTGTGTTTTTCAAAATGGTCATCTTTCAAAATTCGAAAAAAAATATTTTTGGAGGAGTTAGAAGAATTCTAAAGGGTGGTCATTTGAGATAATTGTGTTTTTCGAAATGGTCATCTTTCAAAATTCGAAAAAAAATATTTTTGGAGGAGTTAGAAGAATTCTAAAGGGTGGTCATTTGAGATAATTGTGTTTTTCAAAATGGTCATCTTTCAAAATTCGAAAAAAAATATTTTTGGAGGAGTAAGAAGAATTCTAAAGGGTGGTCATTTGAGATAATTGTGTTTTTCAAAATGGTCATCTTTCAAAATTCGAAAAAAAATATTTTTGGAGGAGTTAGAAGAATTCTAAAGGGTGGTCATTTGAGATAATTGTGTTTTTCAAAATGGTCATCTTTCAAAATTCGAAAAAAAATATTTTTGGAGGAGTTAGAAGAATTCTAAAGGGTGGTCATTTGAGATAATTGTGTTTTTCAAAATGGTCATCTTTCAAAATTCGAAAAAAAATATTTTTGGAGGAGTTAGAAGAATTCTAAAGGGTGGTCATTTGAGATAATTTTGTTTTTCAAAATAGTCATCCTTCAAAGTTCAAAAAAAAAAATATTTTTTCTGTGAAAAAACAAAAAAAAAATATCTAATTTTATTTTTTCAAAAATTAAAAAAAAATATTTCTAAGGGTGGTCAAAAAAAATTAAAGGGTGGTCAATAATGATCAAAAATTGATCCATCGAATACATTAATAAAATTTGAAAAAATCAATTTTTTGGGGGCGGCGTTCTTTTGGCCCCCCATTTTTCAAAATCGATTTATTCGATAACTGTGGGTGGTCAAAAAAAGTTAATGGGTGGTCAAAAATGGTCATTTAATTGGTCATCTTTTACAAAGAAATCAAAAAAATCGGACACTTTTAGGGGCCAAGTTAACACAGCTATTATTTTGAAGGCGCTTTGCAGTTTTTCGAGGCACAATATGTTAATTAGTAGACAAAATTTCAATCGCAATAAGATTTCTATTCTCATTTCTGAAAAACGATGGAGAAAAGAATGTTATTTTTCTAATAAAAATAATAAGAATAATTATTCCCAAATGGAAATAAATTGACATACAAAGATAAATAGGTACTCTTGCAAAAATACACATTCATTATTATAGCTATTACGAATTACGAGTATGTATTCATAATATTTTCTGTGTTGCATTAATTCTCAAAAGAAATATCCTTTTGAGAGAAAATTTTCTTGTGAGAAATTTCTTTGTGAGAAATTTCCTCAATTTATTTCCTCTCTTTTTCTAATAAAGTTCTATTAAAAATGCAATAATTTTTGTATTAAAAGTAAAAATTTAATATTTGCGATGTATTAAACTTTAATACATTTTTGGTGTTGTCATATATATAACCCTGAAAATATTAAAATTAATGCCAGAATTTTTAACCGTGTAATGGTCTTATTTATTAACGTTAACTAACTTTAAACAACTGTCCTGTACTTTGGAAAATGTGTTCAAAAACCTTGTTTATTGTTGTCTTATAGCTCCCTAACTAAGACATAAGAGTAGATTGTCTTAACCGTGAATAATGTGATATTTATTTTTTTTTTTTCAATAAAGCATATTTCCACCAATTTGAAAATTGTTAGACAATGTCTAAGTAGACATAACATCTAATAAATACGACTGTAAGTTTTTAATTGACTTTAAGCGTATTTCACTGGCTCTATTAATTCTTGATTGAGCACCATAAGTCAAAGAATAGAACAGACTTCTATGCTTTCAGAAAAGGTAATACACTTTTAAAAAAGTGTTGCCATTTTTTGTTTAATAATTTTTGTTTCCATTTTAATATTTTTATAAAATGCGCTAAAACAATATTTTTGCGCTTGGTTTTAATTTAGTTGCTATATAATGGAATAAAGTATTCTATATGAGCTTTTATATAACATAAGCTTTATCACTGTTGTGTAATATTAAAAGTAATTCCATAGTTCATAAAAAATTACCCAATGCCCATTTAAAAAACATGATCTCGTCTTGGACTCGTATTGGATGATGCTCTTGATGTGTCTTATCTTGATTATCATCTGAGACGAGACCTAGACTTTGTTCGTCTCGTGGGCAGCCTTGGTTCTGATTTAATTGCAACGATGAAATTGGGACGAACATTAAACATCAGCTGTGACCGCTAAATTAAACAATTATTTTTTACTATAGTGCTTAATGCTTTAACAAGTGTACGATGATGACAACGCAAAGAAAAAGTAGAATATTGAGTTGAGAATAAAGCGTTCATCTTTTCGAGTGCAAAATGTCAACCCGTTCATCTTTTTCAGCACTGAAGGGTGAAAATATTTCTTTCATCTTATAGAACAGTTCATCTTTCCAAGATTCTTCTGTACCTGCTATTGAAAACAAGGAAAAATTAAACAGCTACAAATTTTGTTCTTGATTTATCAGAATCGAATGACTTAACTTGATGTTCTTTATCAAAGCAATACGAGTGGCACTAATTCTCAATTCTCAATAAATGGGTGATGACGCAAAGCAAAAACAAATTAGCATTGTTTGCATTTGTTCTTTTTGTTATTTCATTAAAACCTTCTCGTATTTCATCCATTTATTTTTTATATTTTATTTTTTTTTTATGAATAATATTGAAAAAAATGTACATTTTAACAAGAAGGTACCTACAAAACAAAGAGGACTTCATTTTCAAACAAAATCAAAATTTCTAAACATGTACAAAATATAATTTGAACTTTCATTCCAACAATTTAAAATTCATTTTGATATCACCAACATAGTGTTTTGAATTTCAAAACGTCGCAATATGTCGAATAATGTTATCATTATCATCGTCTTTTAGATTTGCTACAATTGTGTAAGTGTTCACAGTACCTGCCTACATAGATAAATTCTATAGTCGTAAATTCACTTCAAAAAACATAAATACATTGTAACTGAATTCTATATATAGGAGCTGCCATTTTAAGGAATTTCAGACAGTTTGACAAACACGACCCCGGTGGATTTGATTGATGTCGATGATGATGATATAAACATCGAGTTTCTGCATAACATCAACCTTTTAGGTCCATGGACTCAATTAAATCAACACTGAAGATCGCCTAAACCAAGCCACGTTATTATATTATATCGTCTTATAGGCCCCGTATATGCGCTCCGATCTCTTATTCAACCAACTGCAGCATGTTCTCGACATTATAACATATTAATCTGGATCTCGGTTTCCATGTTCGCAGCTTCCTAGAGATCTTCGGATGACGGCTGCGACTGTTACGAATGATTTAATTTCTTTGATATTATTTGCAGATGGGACAACATTTGATTTAATTCACTTACCAAATAGCACGGCGTGTTACCACCAACAGTCAGACAACCGGCAGCAATAGGTAATCAACTGCTAATCTCTTCTCCTGGCGATGCGATGATGCTTGGGCCTTAAAACAGTACAACGCCGCGTCGCGTCGCGCCAGCCAGATCGCCAGGAAGCACCACATCAGGAGCAGGGAGATAAAGCTGTTGATGCTATGGTGCTGCAGCGCTAGAGTTGCTTTTATTCATTGCTGAGGCAGCAGGTCAAGGAACCTGCGCTGCACTGCGCTGCGCGGCCCAAAGTGGAAATATTGGTTTTGATTTCAGTCAGGGTTGCTGCGCGGCAACGCGGCAGCCAATCTTGTAGATGTTTTTAGTTTGTTGCAGTTGTTGTTATATGCCATTGGCTGGCTGACTGCTGACTTTGGCCTCTGGGATGGTAGTTCCTGTTGGCTTTGAGTTTAGCTTCAGCTGGTCGGTCGGTCGGTCGGTTGGCCAACTGAGTAAGTTGAATTACTGAATTTTTTCCAAGATTTATTGCATTATCTTAAATTGCATCTAGCCAGTGTTGTTTTTGTTGTTGTTGTTGTTGCTGTTTTTGGCTTTGAATCTGTTTCAAATCTTGTTGTGTTCTATCTGAATTCACTGTGCCTCGCGCCGTGCTCCATCAAAAAAAAAAAATAAATAAATAACAAGCATCCACAAATAGGAAGTTGGTTAAAATTTAGAGCACACTCTGGCTCTGAGGAGGCTTTGACCAAATGCATGCATCAGCCATGTATAAAAATGTGCGTTCAACTTTACCATGATGCAGCTAAATGTTCAATCTTCTTTTTTTTAACAAGTTTTTGGAAATTTATATCGCCCGTTCTGAAACAAAAATTCTCCAAAGATTAAGTACATTGGATTTTGGTCAGTTGCGAAAGTATATAATTTAACGGTAAAGAAAATTATAAATGCTTTTATTTTGCTGTAGAGACCCCAGAAGCCATATTGCGGACATAAAATGGGGTTGAAGTGCAGCGCGGTGCTTACAAAATGCAGATGGGTTGATTGTTATTAAATTAATTGAGTTTTAATCGGGTTTTAAGCTATATGAGTCTTTGATGGTGAAACGCCTTTCAGATGTGGCTTTATATATTATGGTTCGAAGATTTATAATAACTCACGAGGTCAGAGGTTTGGCTTATATTTTTCTTTTAGTTGAACAATGTAAGATATGATTTTTCATTCCATTAATGGCAGACAATTTAATTGGATTGAAAATACTTAAGATTGAGACCACCCATATTTCTCCAACTTGGTATAGTTTAAATTTTGTTATGGCCTTTTGTGGTTTTATAGATAAAAATAAAGGCAATTTTCTGTAAAGGAGTTATTAACGGAATTTTATATAGTAAAATCGAATAGGTATTTTAAGAATATTTTCATTTCTTCATTCGGATTTGACTGTTATTTATGAAAAAAAAAATTGTTTTATCGACAAAAATGTTTGATGACCTACTTCAAAAAATGAAGAATGATTTAGAAAACTCATGAATTTGGCCAGCTGCTAATTCTCGACTGAAACGGTAAATCATATCTTAAATCCATTTTAAACATTCTTTAGGGGAGACAAAAAATTTAAAAAGAAGCTGTGACACAGACCATTTTCGTACATATCTAAGATCATTTTTATCCTTAATGTAAATAAGTGAGATAGAAGAACACCGATGATACAGAACTGTGTAGTTTGCGCCTCAGTATTGGTAACAGGGTTCATTAAAAAAAAAAAGCAAATTCTCTTAAGTCGACTTAGGTGTTTTACCTCTTCAGTCAAGAATTAATTTGGAATATTTATGGTGAATCACAACTCTGTAAAATCAGAATCCTTCGAAAAAGTATTGATGAACGCCAAGACCATGTTACCAACTATACAGCCAATCAAGGATTTGAATCTAACGTAAGCGATCCTGGAACAGATCTTAAAAATTGATAGTAATTAAAGAATTTCTAGTGCCATCTGGAGTTTTACAAGATAGTTGTATACGACCATTATTATTAGTTTAACTTATTAATGATATATACCTACCAAGCCATGACAGAATTTCTTTTTTTGACGAAAGTTTCACCTGTAACAGGCTACATTGATTGGGAATACGATAGGAGAGACTTAATTTCAACCTGTCGGTGTATAAACTTCCATCAACCCATCATCAGTTTTTTATTCATAGTTGTTAAAATGGATCGATTGATATTCCAGGAATACCAAGTTCTACCAGAAAGGTCTGGGAAGGATAGTAACTTGTAATGTTTCATAGAACTGTAGCTATGGGGTAATAGTGACGAGACACCTAGCATTGTTATAGGATTGAGTGCGTGAAGTTAGCCCCCCTTTTTTGGAATTTGCTATTTTTGAAAGTTGTTCCAGGTTGTTCCCGATTTGTTCCAAGTTTTTTTTTTGAAAAATATTCAAAAATGGGGGTTTTAGAGCCAAAAAAACGTTTTGACCTAGTCCCCTTTTTTTCGAAAATCAAATTTTTGAAAGTTGTTCCAGATTCTTCTAGTAGTTCTGAACATTGTTCCCAGTTTTTGGACCCCTTTGTTCAAAATTTCAAAAGTTATGGGAAAAATTCGAAAAAATTCTATTTTTCGAAATTCTTAATTTTGAAATTTTTTTCTGTTCTGACCTTAAATTCTTACTATCAGCTTAAAAACTAACTTTAAAAAAACATCTCCAAGTTTTTTAACTTATCAAAAACACCCTCCCTTCTCCAAAAATCTAAAACTTGTTCCAAGTGCAGAATATCTCAAATCCAATTGTTCCGAAGAATCATCAAAAAGATTCTGCACTTGGACCAAGTTTTAGATTTTGGATTTTTGGAAGAGAGGAACAGGGGGTTTTTTGAAAATTTAAAAGGAAGGTTTTATCTTTAAAAATACACGTCCTACAATTTTGAGTTTTTGGAACAATGGTAAGAACACTTTGAAACCCGAACAAAATTTCGAAATTAAGAATTTCGAAAAAAGGGGGGCCTAGAATTTTTTCGAATTTTGCCCATAACTTTTGAAATTTTGACATAGGGGTCCAAAAACTGGGAACAATGTTCAGAACAACTAGAACAATCTGGAACAACTTTCAAAAATTTGATTTTCTAAAAAAGGGGGACTAGGTCAAAACGTTTTTTTGGCTCTAAAACCCCCATTTTTGAATATTTTTCAAAAAAAACTTGGAACAATGCGGAACAAATCGGGAACAACCTGGAACAACTTTCAAAAATAGCAAATTCCAAAAAAGGGGGGCTAACTTCACGCACTCTATAGGATTCCTTCATAATTTTCTCAGGAATACAATTCATGATGAGTAATCCTCAGATGGATTAGCGATTAACCTTGTCGAATGCATTCTCAAAATTCACGAATATTTTGTATAGAGACGCCTGGTACTCAGTTGATTTTTTAAGGATTATTTGCAGTTTTAATGTGATCGACACATGATCGACCACTGCGAATTCCACCTTGGTGTCTCTTGACTGAGGGATGACTCTATCCTTTCTTTGTTTTTAGAAAAAGGATCGCACGTTTGAACTCTGCACTGGATGAAGGACCAGTGTCAATTCCCCTCGAAGTCCGAATAACCTCAGAATGATGGAGTAGCCAATTTCGTTGTTGCTTCACTGTGAGGAAGCTTTAAGACGGATGGCTGACGGCTGTTCTTGCAGTCGTTTGTTTGCGATGGGTGTCAGATAGAACAGACTGTCCAGAATGTTGCAGCGGAAGAAGTCTTGCGAATTACTCCACTCATGCACCACTGGCAGGTTGAGTATTGGACCTTGCTTAGTTATTCACAAATACACCGAGGTGTATAGCCAATGAGTCATACGGGGTTGGAGACCCTATTTATTGCCAACACCTTTTTTCTATTTCCTAGAAAAGATTACAAGATATGTCTTATGAGGGTTAAGACCCAGTCCGCAGTGATCTCGTAAGAGTTCATTGAAGTTGTTTTCCTGATACGGATATAGCAACGTCATTCGCATAGGTAATCAATCTGTGGCTCTCCGCTTCCAGGCATATCAGATGTTAATTTACATTCAAGTTCAAAAGTAGGGGAGCTAGAACACCGGCTTGCGGCGTACCTCTACTGATAAAGGCACCTAGTTTTTAATTAATAATCCTGCTAGTAAGCATTTGATTAATCAATTCACCAAGCAAACTATCTACTTTCAGATTTGACAATGCAGATGCCATTACTGATTTGTAGACGTTGTTAAAGCACCCTCTATATCTATGAATGCGACCATATTATAGATATTCTTTATGATGGAGGTAGTTTTCGATGTTTCGCACCAGAGTGTGTGCAGCGCCGTATTCACCAATTTTTCTTTGCAGTACCTACAGAATTCTGCGGCATTTAAATTTCGACTCATTCAGAAATATTACCTCAAACCTTATTTTTTATTTAACCAAAATAAAGAACTACACAAAAATCTCTTTGGTATGTCAGAATGCGTATATAGAATATACTTTGCCCTTCAATTGGCTCAAGGTCTTATGATGTGAAAACACGTGCCCCTAAGAAACACAAATCTGACATTGCGATTCCTGAAAAGTCATTTAAATATCTCAACATCTTCTTAGTTCTTTTTTTGTCTTCTTACTTTTTATTTTTATTTTTCTGAAATCGCAAATCTTGTATATTATCTGCAAAAAAAAGTAGCTACATATATAACCGCACAATTATTTATCTCACGTGCTCTGGTTGTTGTTTTACTCAGCTCATGTCCGAATCCGAACCCAAACGGAATTCTCTGCAAAAGTTCACAAGCCCAGAGTCCGGTTTAATTTCATAATAACAGACAACGCGTATGTACTACCATCATGAGTGGATGGTCTGGACTCCATCCAGAAGACGACGACGACGAAGCAAAGAGCGTGTTAACCCTTACTCCCGCATGGCAAATTAATCGGAGTGCGGATCACGTAGGCTATAGGTACAAAAATTAAAAAAAAGAGCAAACAAATTCGTATTCCTCAAGAACATATTTCTGACTGAAGCTCTCTCAAGCCACACTATACCATATACCAAAAAGAACAAATCAAGTAGCGCAATAAGAGCCATCAGAAATGCTAATTCCATCGCTGCCGCATAGTCGCGTCGTTCGTTTATTTGTAAGTATGGTAGCCATCGTGGTCGTCGCCTTCGACTTCGTGCGTCCGTCGTGATGAGGATTCACATGAGGAACACATAATTTTGAACTTCATAAATTCTCGGCCAACGATTCTGAGCGCAGAATACAAAATTAGGCCATAACAGGCTCACAAGCTGCTGTATAAAAGGTACACGTATGATGGGCCATCGCAGCGCAGTTGTGAGACCGAAGAGCATTTCGTGCGATGAGCCAGCCAGCCAGCCAGCCACTGGAATTCCTTGTTTCAGTAGTTTTGGACAAACGATTGATTGAGGAGTGTTCTTTTCTGAAATGAACTGAAACTGACTAAGCTGCCGGACAGAGAATATTGTGCGCCTCTGTAGAGGTTATATATACGCAGGTATGCGGCGTTTACAAATTAAACTGTTAAACTTTTGAATTGATGGATATTTATTGTATTCGGCGCATTACCGAGAGAAATATATGCAAACAAGGAACGTGTATGTTAACAAAATAAAAAAAAAGAAACATAAAAAAACATTAAATTTTTTTATTATTTAACAAGTTGCGGTAGCTTATGACACTTTTAATACGACTTCATTGGAAGTTCGTAACTTTTTATATTCTAGAATTTTTATTTTCTGGTTTTGGTATTTTCCATTTTTTTTTCTAGAAGATAGATTGAGCTTTGGGATCTATGACCGACGGTTTTCAATAGTTTGGACATTTGCAGGAAAAGAACAGAAATTGACTTTCTCTCAAAACAACTTAAGGCAAAAATTAAAAATTGTCTAGGAGGCACAACAAACACGACCTAGAAACCTAGACAAGCTTTTAAGGATGGTAGGGGCAGAAAAATTCATTATACGATTCTAACTTACTTATTTAAGTTTGCGCTATATCTCTTAGAGGACCAGGGCTTCAAACAACAATCTCCTTCCAGCCAGCTCGGTCCCTAGCTAACTGTCTCCAGTTTCACATGCAAAGTTGGTTGAGGTTCCCTTCCACTTGCGTGCACCACCTGAGTCGCAGTCTTCCTCTACTGCGCCGTCCCTTGGGGTTAGATTTAAAGACTCTTCGGAGTCATAGCCGGAGCTATGATGTCCATTCGCTCTAAATGACCCAGTCACCTCAGCCGCGTTGGCATTTATCTTTTTGGTTAGGTCAGTGTCACTATACAGCTCATACAGTTCATCGTGTATCTTCTTCTCCACTCTTCTTTTATGGAGACAGGAGCGAAAATCACCTGGAGAATCTTCCTTTCAAAACAACCTAAAGTGTTTTCATCCTCCTTTGACAAGTTCCATGCCTCTGCACCATATAGTAGAACGAGGATGATCAGAGTTTTATACATGAACAATTTAATTTCTTGAGATAGCTATATTCAATTGCATTGCCCGAAGAAACAGCGATTGGCAATAGCTATTTTCCATTTCATCGCACTCGCAGCGCTGGTATCGTTATCTTGTCTGAGTTGATAGCTGAGCCTAGATAGACAAAGTTTTTAACTTACTCAAAGTTGTTGCTGTCAATGGTGATGTTTTGCCCAAAACGTTGGTGTTGAGCGTCCTTTCTTGACGACAGCGCATATACTTGATCTTCAACGCCTTATAGACATTTACATAATTCGGCAAAAAATATCTTGTAGGCTATGTTAAGGAGCCTGATGCCTCTGTAGTTGACGCAGTTCAAAGGGTCTCCTTTCTTGAGGATCGGGTAAACAATGCTGAGGTTCCAATCACTAAGCATGCATTTCTCCGACCATAGTTCGATGAACAAATGAGCTGGTGTATACTCCTAACCAATTCATCGCCATCAGCTTTGGGTAGTTCGGCAGCAAAGACCATCAGCTCCAGCAGCTTTATTGAGCTTAAGCTAGGTATTTTCACTTCGACAAGATCGGGTGGTCGGAATTGTTGGTCCACGTCGCGTCGTCTAGGTTGAATGGTTCAATCTATTTGACAGCGGAATTTGATTCATCATCGTCGTTGCACAGATTGCAGAAATAGACTCAGTGACATTTAAATTCGGCGATCTTTTTCGACCCAAAATACATTTAAAGGTCGTTTTAGAACTTACGAGGTGTGTACAGAAAACCTACGAAATAAAAGAGTCATCAGCCCATGGGAAAATGCTATAATTTTTGCAAATGTCGGTAAATGTCAATTCTACTTTGACATTTGTGAAGTAAGAAGTAAAGAGATACATAAATACACATCAACAAGACATGAATCACTATACTTCTATAAAGACCGCGGAACAGTTATTTCGAATTGGCATTTGCCACCATATACAAAAATTACATCATCTTTCGATAGAGTTGCGCAACTTTTAGCTTTTCACTGAATTTCTAATTTCTCACTTCAAGGCTTAAGCTAAGTACAGACGATTGTCAGATCTGTCAGTAAAAGAATTGTCCAAAATGTCTTACAATCGTGTGAACTTACAATTTTGTGTGATAATAGGCGTTTTTCTTTTTTAGATCAGAATAGAGTTCTGAACAAGGTCCGAGCATATCGAGCATGCTCTGAACATCCTCCGAACAAAGCGTGTTCTGAGCGCTCTGAACTTTTTTTGAAACACACCTGAACACTTAGCTTTTTTTTCAATTTCACCTGTCAAATGCTTGTGTTCAGCATTCAACTCGGTCTGCTCAGTTATTTTATTCTGAGCTCATAGAGCGCGCTCTGAACAAGCTCAGAACATGTTCAAAACGAAAAAAGAAACACAAATTTGAAGCTCTAAACGTTCAGAGGTAAAAAAGAAACACAATTTTTTTTTTTGACAGTTCAGGCTCTGCTCAGAACTAAAAAAGAAACGTCATTGTCAGACGACGTTCTGATAATAAAATTGTCAGTTATGTGACAATAGTTTGAACACATAATTTTTATTATTGTCAGACAATTCGGACACTGTCAGACTCGTTTCAAATTGTCAGATGTCGTTATTTAAGACATCTGGCAATTGCTCACAATTTCTTCTTAGTAATAAAATAAATCCATCTGCGCAGACGCAAAATTGAAGTTGTTTTAAATTTTTGTATGTATATTATTCGTGTTTTTTGTTATACCTACCGAATTATGATAATGGAAAAGGAAGCAGAATTCTCTAAACATCCTTCATGCAAAAACTTCGTTTTTTTTGTGGCAATTCCCCTTCCCTCTTCTTCCAACATGCTTTCCATTTTTATTAAAAATTATTTTCACAACAATTTTTGCACTGACCACAAAGAACACAACTTTTAATTTGTCTGACAATGTCTGTCAACGGATCGACCAATTTATCGTAAACAAATATTTGCTAACCGTGTGAACTGACCAAATTCACCCTGACAATATTTTCAGAAACGTCATTGTCAGAGAATTGGCCATCTATAACAATGATCCTTTGGGACAAAATTTGTCAACCATCTGAACACACAATTTTTCATTGAAAGATATTTTGCTAATGTCAGTTTATTGGCATTTGGCAGCCATTGTCAGAGCACTGACCGATCTGACAATATTGTAAGATCTGAAAATCGTCTGTACTAAGCTTAAAAAAGTAAAAAAGTAAGTAAAAGTTTTTTCCTCTGTCAAGCTATAGACTTGTCCATTCACGTCAATACTTTCTTGCTGTCTTTTATTTACGCCCAAAAAACCTGTGAGCTCCTAGACTTAAATCATTTTTTGTTTTGGTCAAAAGAATTTTAAGTGTTTCTTTAATAACTTTTAAGGTATAATTTATTACCCTGCCATCGTAAATGTCTAATCCCAAAATTGCACATTAAAATTTCTCTAAAATTAAACGCGAGACCAGAACAATATCCATACATCGTACCTATATATAGCCTCAAAATGAGAGCCCAAGAGCAAGAATAGAAAACATATTATCCCAAATCCACCTTCTTTTGTATAGTTTCCAAGGATTTCCAGTTCCCGCAGGTTTCTAAGTTAAATAAAACTAATTTAAAATTAGCTCTATAAAACCTTTCGCTAACTTTTAAACACCCAATACCACCACATTACCACTATATTGGGGGTCATTTTGTTTTCATTCGAGTACAGTTACCCTCCATATGCGGCTGATGCGATGGCTCGGTTCAGTTCGGTTGTGCGCATATATAATCCATATGGAGGAAGAAGGACTAACACATAGAGGTTGGTATACGTGACGTTAAAACCTCGGAACCAGAGAGTAAAGAAGTATTCGGAAAATCAATTCCTTGTACTTCCTTTATGATGTTGGATCTCATTCTAAGGTAATTCTGCTGTGTTTAGAAGCAACAGTGTGCATATGGATATACATTCACTTACCTACATATATCTTTGATGGTAGGCATGGCTTTACCTTACCAAGAAGACAACCATGAGGATGAAGACGCTTGGACAGGTATTTCAGGTATCTTATACAGATGGAGCATGCGGAGGATTTTGTGTTGTCTCTTCCATATTCCTTTTATGCAAGAAAACCAAGGTAGAACAAATCAATTGTTGCGCTCCTCGTGCAAGTCGTTTTGGCCAAAGGAAAACGAAAATCACGATGTACACGTATATAATATTTCCCTCTGCATGCCGCGGTCTGATGCTTCTGCCAAACGATACCATCCTCGTTACAATTCTAAGGTTAGTTCAAAATAATGTTCAATGTAGGTACCTAGTACCTACCTGCCTATACCTTTCTATGGCCAAGAGGGAATTTGATATTATAGCCTCTTCGTGTGGTTCTATATGTATACGGTATACATAAGTGAAAAGTATAAAATTGCAAATCTATTCTAAGAGAATATAGCTTTATAGAATTTTATTATTAGTTTTGGTAGGTATAGTATAGAAGAAAGGATGCTAAGTGAAAAGAAGTATTTTTCACGTTTTTTTTAAAAGAGGTGCCTAAAGTGTAGTTTGAATTTTTTATTGCTTAAGAAATATACTATACAGAGATTGGCAAGATATTTAATAAATAAGCCTTTTAAATGTTTTTTTTTTTTATTTTTTTCATTTTTCATGTTCAATTTAAAACTTTATAATTCTTGGTGCTATAGGTACCTTATGTATATATGTAGGTATATATGATTTTTCAGACTTAAGCCTAGTACGCTGCTGATGCGAAACGAAAAATCCCATACAAAAATGACACAACGAAATCATAAACGGAAAATTTCGTTCAGCTTTTCGTTTTGCAGTACGCTGTTCGAAGAGCGAAATTTATAATTGTAGCAGATTATTTGGAGAAGTCTCCGCTCCTTTTTCGCACGAATAAATTATACAGACTATTTATTGTGTGCGAAAAAATGACATTTGAGTTTTATTTGTGTTTTTTTTTTGTTTATCATTTTCTTACATCATGGGTTTCTCTGATTTTTTGCGTTTATGTTTGATTTTGTTTTTGGAATTAGTGAAACTCTCCAAGGATATTTTTCGTTGTGTTTTCGCAAGCGTTTCGTTGTCTGTTTGGAGATCACAGGAAATTTTCGTTTCGCATCAGCAGCGTACTAGGCTTTAATCATAATTTTAGAAACTACATATGACGAAGAGGCTTTTAAAATGTTTGCCCGTGGTAGGTATTATGTTATTCTGTCTGTATTAGTTGAACAAAATTTTGTATTTAATTTTTTTTATTTTTAAATTATAAATGTGTAAATACATTTGGTTGCACAACAGCTTGAAGAGAACAAAATCCTATATATATCGGAAGAAATTAAAATTCGTATTAATTACAAATATTAGTATAGAGGAATGAGAAAACAGATCTTCTAGTGGAACGATATTTTTAAGTAGGACCGGATGTAAGTATATATAGAAAAATCCCTAAGATATAACCTTCAAATCAAAATAACAAATAAAATATCTCGAACATGTTTTCTTATTACTGTAGAATGATGAAATTTGGTATCTTTGCAAAAAGTAGTAAGATCAGACCAAAAACATAAATGTTAAAAGATAGCCAAGTTCGTCTATAGAAAAATCTGTATGTATAACAACAAGTCGTGAAAAGTATAGTGGAGATTTAAAAGTTTGCCAAGTTCTTACTTAATGAAGGTTTAATATCAAATATTTAATATATATACTTTAAAATTTACATTGAAACCAGTGCCGTAGCTACTCTGTTTTGTTCGGGGGGGCAGAGAAATTTTGGGTCTTGGTGGTCATGCCATAAAACTCGCCATTACGAGCAGCCAAAGATACTCTATTATTGATATTTATTGTAAGGTAATAATGTACTAATATTGCCAAGAGAAAAATCCAATGGGAAGATCAGAAAAATTATGTTCGAACAAAAATTGTTCAATTCATTGGCCAATAAACCGAAAAAAACTAAAACAAAAATGTCTTTTATTCAATTTAAATAAAAAAAGAACTTTAATGAATGCCATCTACTGTCGGTTCTTATTAAATATATGAATTTTAACGATTTTTTTAGTGTTTGGCTTCTATTTAATAACGAATGTGGCCACTCAGTCCCAAAAGCGTTGAGATTAGGTAAGAAACGAAGAAACTGTCGAAAAACCGCATCGATATCAGCGCCGCGCCGCTAACAATTTTACGGGGGGTTGAAGGCCCACCAAAATGGTTTTTCGGGAATAACTCCCAAATGGTAAGTTGTACAAAAACAATGTTAAATGTTAATTTGTAGATTGAAAATTTTCCTACAAAAAATATTAAAATACTTTTTTCATACCGTTTCCGAAATAAACCAGTTGGAAGAGTTAAAGGTTTTACTTTTCTATATAAATAGTTGGGCGGCTTAGTAAAAATATTGTGCATTTTGTGAAAAATGCATCAATTTTTTTTTAGTTGTCTGTACATTATATAAACATAATCTTAAGATATCGGCCCACTATATTTATCCACCCCTTTAGATGGGAGAGGCAAATTAAAAAAAAACAAATAGTGATAATAGAAAATGTATATATAAACACAACGGCAACACCTACAATATCATGTTATAACTTTTTTTAAAGCCAGTAATTTATTCCTTAATTATGTTTTTAACTTACGTCAAATTTAGTGCTTTGTTTTTGAATAAATGATTTTTAAACTTTTAATTTTTCGAATTTTATTCGAGTTTTCTTCGAAAAATTAGAGGTTTTATTTATAAACGTTGTCTAACTTTAGACAACTGTCCACCTTTGGAAAATGTCTTCAAAAATCTTGTTTATTGTTGTCTTATAGCTGGCTAAATTAGACACAAGAGTAGATTGTCTTAACCGTGAATATTGTGATATTTATTTTTATTAAAAAAAACATATTTCCACTAATTTGAAAATAGTTAGACAGTGTCTAAGTAGACAATAATCTAATAAATACGACAATAATGTACCTAAAAAAAAAAAAAAAGGATTCATTTATCATAAAGGTGTGTAACAAAAACCTTTTTTAAGGGAACACATAGGTACCATGGAGAAATTTTACAAGGTACATCTTTGAGATCTTCAAATGTAGTTGTTTGGTAAATTTCTTCTTAAGGGCTAAAATCGGGTTGGGATCTCTCTAATAAAAAAGTTGTTTTTTTTCAAAATTTTAATGATCTATTACCTCACTTTAAATTACCCATATATAGAAATATTGAGAATTTATAAGTATAGATACAGTAGACGCTCGATATAGTGAATCTCGGTATAGTGAACTATCCAGTATAGTGAACACACAAAATTTTATACAGACAACTCTAAATAGTGAACAAAAGGTATCTCGATATAGTGAACTCACATTTTTTTTTCAATATTTAATAAGATTATGCCAGCAGCAATGCGTTTCTAGCATTGTGGACATTTACAAGAAAAAGTAGTGCAAATCAATTTAAACAAACAAACAGAATTAGTGATTTCATTCTTATTAAAAAAAGAAACAAATTTTTACCGGGAGCTATGAAGTATTTCGTTTTTATGAAAAATAACGTTTATTGTATGTTTTTTATAAAATTATAAAATATTTATGATTTTTTTTTACCCAATTGAAATTATTTTACGCTTTAATAATAAAAAAATTATTTTGTATCAAAATAACACTGGAAAGCCTTTTAAGTTTCTCTCTCGAAATAGTGAACAATCTCGAAATAGTGAACAGGCCTGGTTTTAATTACTTCACTATATCGAGCGTCTACTGCACTTTCATTTCTGGAAAATCTATTAAATGCATAATATGTTAAAATTATGTTTACTAAAATGACGCAACCTAGAACTCTATAATGATATAGAAAATAAAATCTTGTGAACATTTTAAACAAAATCCTACAGGAAAATGAAAAACTCACCTTCCACAGCCTTTTAACTTGTTTAACATGTATTAAAAAATATCTATCTGAAGCCAGCGATTATGTTGATAATAATTTTGCCCAAAGACCTACTGTAGTTTGGACATGACTAGAAAAACATCATCTAGAAATGTGTATTAGAGTTACTGTCTACACCAGACAGTTCGTTTTGTATAAAAACCAACACTTAGATGATTATTCCCATCTTCAAGAAGTTGATTCCCGACTTCGTCTATTAATTAAGGGTTCTACCACTACCACCACCATCACACCCAACCAAAAGCTATACCATAGCCAACGACGAGACCAGCATCAGCAGCAATTCCTGGCATCATCGCATGGCTCTTTAATAGTCTTTAAACTTAAATGCAAGTCATAAAAAACGCCACAAAAGTAGCTCTCAGGGATAAAGCGTGTATTTCTTTAGTTTCTTGTGTATATGCACCCTGTCCCATCATGGAAAGATGGAAATGGAAAGAGTAAGTTCTCCTGTTTTGTTCATTTCTCCGACCCACCCCTCTCTGTCTCTATCTCTATCTCTCTCTCTTTTCCTTGCCATCTTCTTTATAATCTCCGGTCCATCCCTCCCAAGGAACCAAAACAATTTACGCGAATTCCTGTTGCCTGGAATTGCTAACAGGCATAATATGAACCTAACCTTACATCTATAAAGTATGTGTGTTCTGGGTTAAACAAAAAAAAAAATACAAAAGTTGGGAAACCAGTCAGGGGGCTCTCTTGTCCATTTCTTATCCTCCTTATAGTCAGTCGTCTTTGAAAATTAGAAAATGAAAACCTTTAGCGAGCCACTAAGGCACTGGGTTCAGTGTGTGTTTGGCATCTCCACCCGTAATTCCCCCCTTAGGCGCGAGTGCGTTCATATGTATTTATTATATAGCTCTCTTTATACGAAACCCTTTTCTTTCTGGACTTGACTTGCAGATATACTCCTCGTACATGGAAAAGAATCACCGTCCCAATGAAGGTGAAACGATTTTTTAGTTAAAGGAGTTCCATTTTCTTACGTTTCTCCCCCTTTACTTTATATGGAACTTAAGTGGATAGATAGTTAGAAGAATTGATGGACAGACATTTTAACCGCTTAATGATGTTCATTAATTTTAGATGTTGGTACATGATGGGACTTAAACTGCAAAAAGGGGTTCTGGGGCTTGCTTTGATACTTATACATACATATATACGACCGATTATAGATTCATATGTATATATAAAGGAATGTTAATGTGGGTGCTCAATTGAATATTTTTGATGGAATTGAGAATTAAAATCTGAATTCTTTGTAAAGATATTTATATAAAGGGTGTTTTTTCTTAAAAGTTTACAAAAAAACAAAAAAATAGGAAATATTACAAAAATGTTAAAAGCCATGCTAATGACTTTAAAAAAAACAGAAGAAAAGAAAAGAAAAGAAAAGAAAAGAAAAGAAAAGAAAAGAAAAGAAAAGAAAAGAAAAGAAAAGAAAAGAAAAGAAAAGAAAAGAAAGGCACTTCCCGGACAAAAACACTTCCCGCAATCGTATTTAAACAAAACAAAATACAAAAAGTATTTAAACTTAAAGCTCAGCAGCAATTAAAGTATAGATATCGGCCGAATTTATAAACGCATTATAGCGAGTGCATAAACCTATACACTTCTTATAATGCCTCTAAACACGAAAATCGTATTTATAAAACTTTGCAACGTTGAATAGTGGCATTATAAGCTAAACGCGTTTGAGGGTTGAATAGTGTCTGTATAAGGATATTTTAGTATCGAAATGTCACTTTGACTCACACACAACAATATAATACATAGATATTAGGGTAGCGCTTCCCAGCAAACATTTAAGTGAATGTTCACTTAACATTCAGCAAAAATGAAGAATATCATCCGATAAATATTCATTTTCAGTGAATGAAATCTGAAAATTTTTCAAAAGCCTATCATTTTTACGTTATGAAGGGTAGAGGGGGTTTGTTCGAAATTTTTTCAGGACAAAAATGATTGAGATTCGATTTTCCTTCATTGCAGGTGAATAAATGTGAACGTACACAAGTAATTCCTCAAACAAGTAAATTGGGTGGATTCGCTTTTATTCGTTCAACATGAAGAAAAGTGAATCTCCTTTTCATTTCGTTTCGAAAAACAATAACGGGACCTTGTCGCGCCCAAAATTGAGAAAAAAGTTACGCAAAGACAAAATTTGTCATTTCAATTCAGTTGTTTTACAGATTTGGTCGGTTTGGTTGCTAGAAATAATAAAATAATAATAAAATAATTAAGAGTGCAATTGTTTTAAAAGTGCTGCATTTTATATTAAAAAATAATAAACGAATTTTTAGTTTTTTATATTATTCTTTAACTTTCTTCTTTTGTAGGGTTTAGGTTAATTCAGTGTTCTATAATAATTTTTTTCTTGCGACTTTCCCGATATACATAGTCATTACGCTAATAAGGCCTTTTTTAAAAAAGCTTCAGAATAAGAATTTTTTTACGGTCAAAAGAAAATAAATATTAACAAAAAAAAAAAACAAAAAAGTAAAAAAAAACATTATTTAAATTATTAAACATTTTCAAATTCAGAAAAATATTGACTTATTAAATAATTAATAAATTAATATAACCAACTCAAAAGAATTAACCCAGCAAACATTTCGCTTCAGAATAGTATCATAAAAGATTAGATATAAATGAAAAAAAAACCTTCGATTCTGAATTCATTTCTGAATCGATTTGAATCCAAACTCCTGGGTAGTGATACTTCACTTATGAATCATTTAAATGATTGATAAATGATGAATAAATCCCGATAATAAAGGATTGTTAATGAATCCTTCTTATGAATTAAAAATGATTCAATTTATGTACACTTCAAGTGAAAGTGAAAAGGGTATATACCTTCATTTTAATGAATCACATTCGTATCATTTAAATGATTCAAGAAAGACTCATAAATTGTGGTACAAAATGAATACATAAGCGTCTTGTGTGCATTCACTTATGTCCAGGATTTATGAATCATTTACGAATCATTTTAAAGATTCATATGTGAGGTATCGTTACCCAGGAGTTTGGACCCAAATCGATTTAGAAATGAATTCAGATTCGAAGGTTTTGTTCACTTATGTCAATCATTTATGATACAGTTCTGAATAAAAATGTTTGCTGGGTTATTTTGGCAATGTTTGAATTTCTTTTTTGTCCTCTCCTAAAAATGATTATTATGTACCTGTACAATGTACATACAAACACGTTGTGCATTTTTTTTAACGCGTCTAGCTAAGTAACATCGAAAAATAACTATACGCATTGAATCCCAGCCTTTTTGCAACTTAAAAGTAAAAAAAAGAAATGTTTTTTTATTGGATACCTACTATCTCTTCGAGGAATTAAATTTTTGCACTCTTAATAGAAGAACTTGAAATGTGTGCCAAATTTACTCAAAATATGCCAAATTTACTTAAAATGTGCCAAATTTGGAGATTTTTGATCACTTTCAGGAAAGGACTTAGAATAATTTTAGACATTGCGAACAAAAGAGCCACCCTAATAGATATATTTTCTTTTCAATAAAACACCACCGTGTAGAATGAAGAAAACACAAATCTTCTAATGAATCAATAAAAATGATTTTTTTTATTCCAAGATATATTACTTTATTGACAAACAACACAAAAACCACACAAATAACATTAATCTGAATAATAATATAAGGAGAAAATAAAAGAATCCAACAGAATTGTTTTTTTTTTTTTATGAACAGCTGAGATTGGTTTGTCAGTTTTGAAAGTAAAACGTAATAGATTTCCTCTTTTTGACACAACCGTATTATAACTATACAGGGTAGGAAAATCTTTTATAAATAATAATTTATGTTGCGTTGAATAGTGGCTACATAAATGCTTATGCATTACATAACTATTCAGCCGTTTAGAGGTGTTTAGCGAATTCTAATAAATAAAGCTGTAAAGTCTATAGTCTATACAACCGGGTTCTTTCTAGAAAAGATCGTGTTCAACTAATATTTGATTTTTATAAATTGAGTGCCTAATCTGCCATAAATTAATAAATTTGAAGGTATTCATTGAAAATAAAATTAAATGTTAGGAAGTAGTACTAGAGACGTTGAAAACTATCAAAACCTAAATGAACCACAACAAATTAGGGTAACCTTTATATTTATTGTCAGCAAATCCTTCAACAAAAATTGAACAATTGTAAAGATTTAGGTAAAAGGCCAGAATTGAAAATACAAAGCAAAAACACTTTATGAAAGGAGATTGGTCTGGTTCGCCTCCCAGTCGTGGCAAAAAGTTTTTCTAAATAAAACTGACCAAAATACCAAGCAACACAAAGGAGTCTGATGATCGGCGTGGAAGTCGTGAAATAGCTATAACTCCAGCCTATAAAAACTTGGTGGTAGCTCACTCAAGTGTTGTTGTTCATTCAAACCTTCAATATTAATATGATGGTGCGATGTGCAGCCTAACTGCAACACAAAAAAGTCTTATAAAAACACTTCTTTTAATTAAAATGTGCCGAAAAAGGTGGGTTATACTTTGAGAGAGATTTTCAAAATATAAAGAAAATGGACGATTGAAAACTCTGATCGGTTTAACAACATAGCCCAAACTATAACATACGAAAAGCACTTAATTAAACACCAAGATACTATCCTTTCGAATTTAACTTCTGACTTTCTGGTCCACCTGGACCTAACTCTTGACGTTGCGTTGGTTGAATTCAACGCCTCAAAAAAAAATTTACTAAGTTTCCCTCACTGCTAATTCCAGCAGACAGATTTTTCTCACAAATTAATAAATAACCAAATTAATCAAACTATAACGATTTTTCATACCGTAAAATGGTTTTCACTTTTCTTAAAACTTTTACAACGATCTATTCTATCTTACTTACTTTACTTTAGATGGCGCTTACAGTCCAGGATGGACTACGCCTCAACCAACAAGCCCTTCCAGTCAGTTCGGTTCCTATCTAGTTGTCTCCAGTTTCGCACACCAAATTGGCTGAGATCATTCTCCTCTTGGGTGCGCCACATAAGATGGATCGGTGTCCATACAATCTACGTGTCCCAGCCTTTACAGCTATCTATCGCAAGAACTATTGAAAAGTGATATAATGACGGATATCTTCACTCATTTGTGTTCCGTTCAATTGTTTCCACTCTTTCTAACACACTCTTCAATCTGTAGTGATGGTATTCGGTCACTTGATTTTAGCAAAACTTCTCCTAATGGCTAGAAGCTGTTGAATGAATGCACTCTCTAATTTACAAAAATAATCCCTAGGTATCATTCACAATGAGGGTATAGGTTAATGAACCTCCGTCAAATATTGCACTACTGTTTAAAGTTAATCGAAAAATCACGTTTACATGAGCAAATTCCTCGTTTCCAACCGACCAGACTAAATTCGGAACAAACCTTTCGCGAGTCATGTGTTCTATGAGTCATACGTACATAGTACACATATTAAAGGTAATATCATTAACGTTTTCATTTTTCGAGGAAAATATGGTGAATCCAGTGCCCCGTTCCTAGTCTAATTTCAATATTCCGTTGTTGTTTTTTAATGATGCAGTGAGTCGTTCCTGTGAGCACCCCAACAGCCGTTTTTAATTTTTTGACACTTTGATAATATATTACCATAGATTTATGTAATGTGTTCAGGAGTGGTGTGTTGTGTCGGAATCCATATTGTTCCGATTGCAACATACTAAGCTGCTTCGGAGAGATATTTTTTACTGTAAGTGAGAAAGAAAATAAGTTAAAGGCGAGTGCAAAAAATGACAGTTTGCAACACAACACTCTGATTACTACCTCTATGTCCATTATTCAGTGTGGTTCCGGCTAATGGCGACAGTTATAGCTTTCATTTAAAATAATCATTTAAAATTTTATACTGAAGGTTTGATTGAAACAACAACACTTGGGTAACCACCAAACGCCGAAGTTATAGTTATTTCACAACTGTCACGCCGAACTGATCATCAGACTCATTTTTGTGGCGCTTGGGGGTCTATTTGTTAAAATTTTTTAGAAAAAATTTTTCCACGACGCGAAGCTAAAATTTACAAATGTTTCGCCAATGGACTGGACAGTTGTAAGTGGCATTCTCATGGGTTGGCTGAACAATATATTTATTCGCCTATACACTTCCAGCCGCGCGTTTGAACGTTTTCTATTTACACGAAATAGAATAGGTAAGTTTCGATTAAATTTCACCCCAATTTTTCAATAAAAACATTTAAAATATAATTTCCTATAATAGAATAATTAATTATTTCGTATGTAAATCAAAACTACACTCAAAGAATGTCAACTTAACTTGTTTCATTTACAGTAATTAAGTGCTTGCTCCTAACTTAAACTTTTATTTGTTTGTGTATTTGCTCAAGATAAATTTGAATTTTTATAACATAATTAAATTGCCAGTATGTAGCACCTGGTGAGGCAAGTATAAAAGTATATAATTAATATGTTTTTTAATAACTGCTATTTATGATTTCAAATCCTTCAAATCATCTCTTGAGTTCTTTTTATTTTGATGATTTTATGCTATTATTAACGATAAACTTAACTATTAAAAACTATGTTCCCATACTGACGACGACTCTATTAAGTGTTTTAACGTGTTCACATCATCAATAATTGTTTAATTACACTGATTTGTACACATAATGTGGGTTTGACTGTATTAAACCCAAGTTTATTTTGTAGTCATACCAGTTAGCAATGGGTATTTTCATTATCATTATTTTTAGTTGAAAATAAAAAAAAAATAAAAAAAATCAAGGAAAGAGGATTTAAATTTTATTTTATTTTTAACTACCTACCTATATACCTATGCACATATATATATTAACAAGTTTAAGACATTCCAACGCTATCTACAGTTGTTGCCTTTAAAGACACCAATAATATTTTTGATCAAATTATTGTTGAGCGTAATAAAATTTTAAATATATTTCAATTTAATTCGAACCGTACAAAACGCTCACAAAATCGTATAAAACCTGAAGTTGAGTTATCATCAAATATAGAGTGCTGACAATATACAACAAAAATATATGTACATCGACTCTATATACAAATTTATCTGTGAGGAAGTTAAATATGATGGAAATATGAAGGTTGACAGAATGTTGTGTCCATTAGATTACAATCTTAAACCAGAATTTTAAGCATGAAAATGATGACTTTCTTACTGTAAATAGCTACATATCATATACACGAAGTGAAACGTATTTATGAAATTAAAAAACAAAATTAAAAAATTACGATTTAAAGTCTGGGAATGGCAGAATATTATTTAAAAAACTTCACTCACAAGGCGTTAGATCTTGTTAACATCATTAATTGGTTATTTATTTGGTTCAGGCATTTAGGTCAGATTCGGAGAAGAAAAAAAGTGGTGCATAATTTAAAGTTGAGATATTTATTTAAAGATTGCTTTAAGTAAATTGAAGAAACTTCCTTGTAAACTTAATAAAATCTGATTAACTAATAAAAATAATGGAGAGATAAAATTCACACAGTAGGTATATAGTTTGTTGGCTATGTTGAAAGCTTCGTAGATGTAATAAAATGTATGAAAAAATTTCAAAAATATGAATTGAATAGTTGGGAACTTCTCCGTACTAACGTCACTTTCGTTTTTTTTTTTTTTCATTTTTCATCTACAGACAATCGAATAATTTTCAATTAAAACAGGATCTAACCTTAAAATTATATTGAGCACCAACCCACTACCCAAATTTAATTCAACTACCGCGAAACGAACTGCCATTAGCTCCCTAAATCATCACCCGATAAACATAAACCAACTACCAGAACCCTACATCAATATCCACCGAAAACACAATTCAACGAAGTCGACGTCATCACTAAAAATAATTATACGTATTTCGTCACCTTTATAGTTCACACTATGTCATAGCAAAAGTTTTAACAATAGTATGAAAGAAATTTAAATTCAACAGTTCGACGCTTATGAACTCATGATTTTCTTGTTTTTGAATTCAAAGAGGGAATGAAAAGGAAATGAGTTTCTAAACCTGAATAAAAGAACCCTATTCGCCAATAGTTTTACTTCCCTCTCGTTGTAATGAGCCTGTGGGGTCACTTGTGTTTCCCTCGGATTAGCCCTGGGTTGGAATCATCTTCATACCGTTTTCCCTGGTTCACTTCTTAGTTCTTAGTGAATCGGTGGACGGAAGTTACCCTTGTCTTGTGAGTTGTGACTCTTTCTTAAATAGCTTTCTATCTATAGAGACTGAGCAAAACAACATGACACCAAAATCTTTATTTTAATATAATTGCATTGTAAAGTTCAAAAATGTACTTTATCCAGTTAAAAAGTTTTTTAGGACCATAGAATATCTAATCAATCGGTTTAACTTTTACTGTTAAGACCAAATGAAAACAGATTTTTTTATAGTTCCGCATCTATAACTCAATTTCGAAAATTTGACTTATGTTGTTTTGATCAGACTCTATAAAAATATTTTGTTATTTAAAATAAGTTTTTAATCATAAAATCCTAATTTTGTTGAAATTCATAGCTGCAGATAAATCTGGTAAATGGTTACAGAGGACTTTCCTTCTTAGACCTATGTAGTTTTACTTCCTTTCTTTGAATATTTGTGACACGTAGTATATAAATTTAAATACAAGTTTAGTACATTACTGCAAAATGTGTTCTCTTTTAATTCAAATATTAAGGTTAATAAGAGAATTTACAAAATATATTTACATAAATAACAAGAATAATATAATAGAACATTAGTTGTTAAAGATTCATTCAATATGTCGAGAAGTAATTTTAAAATTTGAATTCAAAATTCTCATCACTGAAATATGAGAACGCGGGACGTGGCAGGTGGGGGATTTCAAAACACAAATATTGTTTGTTGGTTAAAGATGTCTCAATAACACGTTTTCAGATTTTTAAAATAAATTATTATGGAGAAAATTGTACAAATTATTATCGGGCTTGTACAAGTGTTAAGAAGAGACCATTTTGGGCAAATTTTGTAAGTTAATTAAAAAAACATTTGAGCTAACTGTAAAAATAAAAAATAAAAATTAATTAATCAGCTAATATTTAAAAAAGATTTATTTTTATTTATTTTAGAACACTGTTTTATTGAGTTAAAATGGTATTAACTTTTGATCTAAGTCTAATATTGGCAAGTTTTATAGGTACCTTTTAAGAAACTTCAAAAACATTTTTAGAAGTAAAAATCAGTTCTATGTACTACGATTTTTTTTCATTGTGCTCTTTTGAAAAATGAAGTAAAACAATAGATTTGATCAAAGCGTCATGAAATTTATGAATTTTTAGCAAAATGGTGCAGAAAATTTTAAATATTTTAATGCAAACAATTGATGTCATTATTAGGCAATAAATATTTTAGTGTAAAAATAAAAAAAAAAAAATCAATTATGGACAGGGTGACTAAAAAACTGGGTCAAAGTAGGGTTTTTTCGAAATTTTAAAAAAAATTGCCGTTACTCGAAAACCGTAATGATGCGGTACGGACAAGTTACTAAATTCTTAATGGTCATGACCTGGCATATCACCAGTTTTAGTTTGGACCATCATTTATGGGACAACCGTTTAATTATAAATTAATTAATTATGCAAAATCTGAAATTGTTTTGGCACCAACGCAATGTACGCCATCTGATTTCTTAAGTAAATCTTAATTTATTAGAACGAAATTTCAAAAACCATTCAAACGGTTTTTAAAAAAATTTATTTATAGTTTTGAAAACATTTTTAAGAAAAAAATTGGTACGCCATTTTTTAATGTTTATTAATTCGGAGTTAAAAAATATTAAAAAAAATCACCAACCCGTTTTCGAAATATTTAATTTTCCAAAAATAAATTTGATTTTTTTTATTAAATCCAAAATGGGTTTTTTTGAAATTTTTGATATTTTATTTTATTTAAATTTATTAGAAGCTCTTGTGCACAAATTTCATTAAAATTAATTTAACAGTTTATGGGATAGGTACTCGAAAACCAAAGAAATGGATCTATAAGAGATACCGTTACTATAAATAGAAAAAGTTAAAAAAAAATTCCAATAATATAGTAGATCGTACTGATATTAGCTCCCATCAAATTTTGTATCAAAATGGTAGGAGTCGTTTTTGAGAAACATGAGATTTTCCTTACGGGTTTTTAAACACTTGATGGAAGGTACCGTTATTTTTGATTATAAGAACAATTTTATTTAAAATTGACCAAGTCGGTTTCGAATTATATAAGTTTTCAAAAAAATAAAAAAATTTTTGAACACTTTTCATACTTTTTGAAAAATTCTTCACAAAAAAAATGATCCAAACCAGATGAATCGTCCTTGAGAAAATCGGTTCTATGGGAGGTACCATTTTTCAGATTTTTTTTATAAAATGACGAAGCGCTTTGTTAAAAAAAAATTACTTTATTATATATTTTTTTTAAGTTTTGGGCAAGTTTTTGAAAAAAATAAGATTTTCATTTTTTGCTGAAAAAAATTTTATTTGTCCTAAAAATAATGTTAAAACGTGTCGGGGGAATGCCCAAAAAACGCTTTGAACCAAGTTTAAGGAAAATCGACACCATCCGTTTAGGCTGCAGGACAGACCGATGAACAGAATCGTGAGACTCAATTTTTCGAATTTGCTATCATCGTAATGCCAAGTTTCATTGAGTTCGAATTACGATTACGAATCCATAAGTTGACATACACATATCCACTAATACATATATCGCAATTAAAAAAGTCACACGTATAGTATTTTTATTTAAAGTCAACTTAAATACAAAAAAATGTAAATGCCAAGGATGTAATGGGTGGAACAATTGAACATAATTGAAGGGGGATTGGGGAAAAAAAAAGCTAATTTTGTTTGCAATATTTAGACTTTGAACCTTGAGGAACAATGAAATCTAAAAATCTATTTTTTTCCTATACACCAGCCATTTTGTTTCCAAAATTGGCCTATACAACTCATTTAATAAATTTTATTTTATTCGTCATCCCATCAAAAATGATTTATTTATAAGGCTGACTGCACTATATATGCACAGTAAGAAGCCATTGCAGTTGAAGGTGCAAAAAAAAATAAAATAAAAAAACTCTCACACCCATTTCTTTAAACCAATTAATCACACTCGATAAACAAGATCTTTCATTCTACTACATGATACTTATACTATACCTATACTAACTTGCCATAGTAAATAAATCAACCGTCAGGAGATTGATAGCCGGTATGGAACAAGGAAATGTATTTTTATATGATTACCTAAATAATGGGAGTGTGAACTTGAAAAATGGATGCAGTGAAATAATTTGTCACCAACTTAAGAAAAGAAAAAAAATGTATAAAAAATTGAATTACCTTACCATTTGTTTAGTCATGTCATGAGCACAAATTGAGCATCCGTGTCTATCTTATGTTAATAAGCATGATTGCCATCTTGAGAAAAATATATCTCTTTTTATATACACGCTAATATTTTGGTTGCAATATTTGAATTTTATATTAATTATATATTTTTAAGTATATTTTGTCACCACTAAGGTTTAACAAAATTGGTAGGTACCTATACTTAAAATTCAAATTTAAAAAAATTTTCAGTATTTATCAGCTATCAATTGATAATAATTGACAATTATAATAAAGGGATAAAGGGGTGATTAAAATAAAATATTTATAATATTTTTTTTGGAACAATTGCGCAGTAGATTTCTTTTCGTAGCAAATTAAAAAAACAAACCTGCCTAAGCTCGATTTAGAAATTTAAATTGACCTAAAGTGGTAATCTTGTTTGTATGACAGAACTTTTTTAGCGAATTAATTTCGAATGGCTCATCGACATGTCATCCTATTACCAATAAAATTTAATAGTATCCCAATGTTTAACGGTTAAATATTATGTTATGCATAATAACGATCCATGTATATATAGACACAACAGTTCACGCAGTTATATCCTTTCTCTTTATCTGCGCGTTTTAATTTTTGAGTTTATTTTGAATATGATTTCCAGAATATTCTTTAACTGATGAAGTTTCCAATTGCATATGTACATATGTACACATACATTCACATGTATATACAATAATTTAACTCGTATTATGTAGGATTGACCTCTTGATTGGAATGGAAATGGATGCTTTCATCGCTTAAATTCTAACAGGACTGTGCCGAAAGCCATATCTGACTTAAAGAAATATTTATTCTTCACGAAGAAGATGCGCTGCACAATGCACATATGTAGGTACAACATAAACAACAACAACAACGACAACCGGCCTTGTCAATATCAATTTCAAAATTCATCGATTACCGAGTATAATTATTCTACATCGCGCCTTGTGTCAGAAACACGATCCCATATCCCGATCCTGATTCCGCGACGCCGCAACCGACCGAACGCGACGATGCATGGTCGGTTCGACTGAGGCACTCTCAAACTGGAACTATAAATACTATAATCCAAACATTATGGTACGTAAGGTGAGTATATACTAACCATATTAAAAAATTGCACATGGAACATACTTTTCAAAATATTTTTTTTTTTTTAATTTTTGCTTTGACTCCAAAGTCAGAGCGTGCAGTGTGCAAGTGCATCAAATGGCATCAATAGAGTGAGTTTAGGTCGAGTAAAAGACTACAATTGTGGAATGTTCCACAACAAATGATCATAAATTATAATGGAAACTAGCTTTGGCTATATATAATGTACACATTCAAGAAGTGTGGATTAGAGCTGCATGTTCCTGTATAAACCAAAAGCACCTGTACATTACACCCACAGTGCCACACTAGGTAGATGATACTATTCTTTTTCAATCTTGACAAAAGTTATCTGACGAGTTGTTTGGGTTGAAGTAGAAGATCTTATATGTCTGAAATTCAAGCCAATGATCGTGCTCCTTATTTAGATGAATCTATTAGTTTCCTTGGACATGATCGTCATAAAAAAATTTAAGATTAGTTATCTGAGTTCATTAAGCTAAGTCTTCTTGTTGGCTGATATACATATTTCAGTAGAATATAGAATTTGTTTTATTAATTTGTAGGAATAATTAGCCTAGTTCTTTTACTTTGTAAATTTTGTCCATTTGTGTGAATTTCTACACAAAAGTCAGTCAAAGTTCGTATAACAAAATAAATTGTATAGAAATTCACACAAATGCTCACAGTTTCAAAGTAAAAGAACACACCTATTAATTTTTAAATGCTCATATAGGGAAGGTATTGGGTTCGTCTAACAAAAATGTCGAGGTTGTAACGAAATTGCACGAATTTCGATCGAAATGTGTATAGGTAATAAAACTTCAAAAAAAGGCTTTAACAGTATGTAGATGGACTTCGGAGGGCATCATTTGACCAAAACGATATTTAAAACGATAGCTGTGTTTAATATTCCCGCAGATCCAAACCAGATTCGATTTGCTTACAAAAATACATGTATTACAAAAATAACTGTCATCAGAAGTGTAAAGAAAAAAGACAATGGGTGTATAGAAATTAAAAAAAAAAAAAATAAAGGGAAAAAAGAGTTGAGCATATACAAGTTGTCACTGTGATGCTAGTATATTTTAATTTCATGATCTGTGCCTACGTTCTGTAACTCTCGCATCTATAAAATTAGTCGAGAAACGTTGAAAAATGGAACAAAATTCATACTATTTGTTTCAATTTTCATCGTTTCTCGAATAATTTTATTCGATGCGAGAGTTACAGAACTTAGGCACTGATCTGGATCGGATCTGGGGGGAAAATAAAAAAAAGTTATTGTTAACTGAAATTCCCAATTTTGGGCACTTCAGAAAAAATTTTAAAAATGTCAGTCAAACGCATTTAGTTTCATGCTTCTGACACGCTGCACCCCGATGCACTTAAAGATATGCAAATGTGTATTCTGGATGAATTTTTTTAACAATACAAAATTACAACATTATTTTTTTATCTCACAAATACTAAATATGTCCATAGGTATGTAGATACTTAAATTTTTTTTTAATTTTATCAATAAATTTCGAAAAAAAAACTTCAGCTACATGTGATTTGTCAAAAATGTTTTAATTAAATTTGTGAAAGGAATGGAAGATACAGGGTGGCGCACCAATTGTGCTACAATAAGAAATTCAAATAACTTTTTTTTTAATCGATGTATTTCATTTATTTTTTTTTTATTGGTTAGAAAATTAAATTTTATTTTAAATAGTTAGTTGTTTTTAAAGATTATAGACCGCAAATGACCTCCACGCTGTCCCACGCATATGCGGCACCTGGTCAAAAAATTATTCATTGCGGCCTGAAGAGTTGAAGTTGGGATCGCCTCAATTATTGTCGTTATGGACTGCTTTAATTCAGTTAAATTCCTGGGCTTCGTTTTATACACCTCTTGCTTGACATAACCCCATAAAAAGAAGTCTGGTGCAGTCAGGT